>OX122882.1:11546381-16346381 GCA_944738645.1 Eristalinus sepulchralis
GAATCTGACGAGTTTGGTAGGAATGCCAAAACTAGACTTGGCACTGTATAGCTCGTCTCTATGCACGCTGCCATATGCGGCCTCAAAATCAAATAGGTGGTGCATGTCGATTTGCACTTCTTGGGTCGATGGTCTTCCCTGGCCTGAAACCACACTGACAAGGACCTATCCGGTTCTCATCCGCTTTCCCTGAGACCATTCAACTTACTGTATGGCGGTTCTTCATGGATTCACGATACCTTGGGAAATGTCTGCTAGTCCATTGATGTAGAACAAGGTTTGTTCCCTAATGAAGGCGAAAACTGAGTAGTTATAGAGATCTCTTCTTACCTCTTTCAACTGCTTCAAGTCTCTATGTGGTAATTATAGTTGTTCGGCTTGGTTTCTAGTAGGAATAGCTACAGATTTGTTCTTTTAAATACGAGGCTGAACCTGTTTTATTGATGATCTATATTGGGCACGTTTGCCTTGCATACGAGTATGTATACAGGTTCCTCTATCTTCTATAATCTTGATCTTCAATGCTTCAATTTGCAGAGGTACGTTACCTACAGAGATACGTTTCCTACCTTAAGCCTTGTGATCGTTCCTAACTATCTGGATAATTCAACTGCTTTTACAGTGTAATCTTTGACTCAGATCACCATAAAACTGTGCATCTTCCACCTTATCGTCGAATTGCAAGGTCAAATTCGTAGTTCGTTCCCTTTGCTAATTCAAAATAGATGCCAAAATCATAACCGACGTATTTAAGGACATAGTGCTTGACGAACGCATATTTTCGTGTTGGCTTGGTATGTTCCGTTCAGGAGATCCAGGTTTCGAAAACGAACCGTGTAGGAAAACAGGAATGCCATTGGGAGTACAAATTAATTGGGTCCATTTATTGTGCTCAAAAATTCAATCAAAGTCTTGTCTATCAGAAGCAACCCCGTATTCCCATCTCACTGGCAAATTTCGGGACATCATCCCTAAAAAAAATAAGCCTTCTCTGGGATCGATCCAATAATTGAGCCATTCCTTGTTTTTTTTCAAAAGACGCTAAACGGTGATACTCTAAATCGTTTTATAATTGAGTGGCACTACAGCCCACAACGGGCCAGGGCCTAGCTTCTACAACAACTACTCGTGTTGTGCATGCTACTGTTCTTCACGAGTAGAAGGGACCTACAGTTTTTTGCCGACTCCGAACGGCGAGATTTGAGAAGCTTTCCATAGACAATTAATACTCTTTGAGTATTACCACTACGCCACGGCGACCACATCGTTTTGCATCCATCGAAAAAGTAGTAATTGGGAGGAGCAAGGTCTGGAGAATATGGCAGAAGGGACTCCATTTACACCCCCACTCTAGAGATTTCAAGTAGGTTTTGACGTGGGACCAAGCATAATCATGTTGCAAAATCGCATTGTCATGCTTCTCGGTTCTGTCTGGCCATTTTTCACGCAATGCACTGCTCAAACGCATTAGTTGTAGATGACAACGGCTCTCACCGATAGCTTCGCATGCATTTTAACAGCTCATTGCACACCACATCCGTCTGGTACTACAATATGCAGAGCATGATTTCTGAACCGTAGATGTGTTTCTTTGCCACGGATGGTAGACAATGATGGAGCTGGTTCTCCAGACCAAGCATATCCACTTTTCATCTTCAGTCGTGATATGTGGCAAAAATCCCTTCCTTTGATGTCTTTCAAGAAGCAGTATCGAGGTTAAAAATCACCTTTCAACATCTCTTGATTTGAACTCGTAAGGCACCTTATTTCCTTGCTTTTGAATAAATTCGAAATTCTTTAACCGAGCGAAAATTGTTTGCTGCGCTTGGCACGGATTTTGATCCACTAAAGCCTAAAATTCCTCATTTGCAAACACTTTGGCCTGGCTAAGAAACTCTTGTCTTTGACCTTTAAATCACCAATTTTTTAAGTGTCAAACCCGCTCTCTGCATGATTTACCGGTCGGAGCAGGTACACCATAAACCTCTACAAGCCTTCGGTGGGCTTCGGCTGCACTTTTCTCTCAAGAAAGAAAATCAAAGCTAACCCCATGCTGTTTATGCTGTTTATTTAAGACAAATCTGAACATTTTCGAAGAGGAAAGAACAATGTTGCTGTCGTAAACAGACGCTGATGCACACTTATTATTGCTGCCAAATATCATACCTTTCCAATTAAGTAGGTAATCGCTTCCAAAATTAGCCAGAACTTGTAGGTGGCGCCATCTTTTGAAAACGACACGAATTTATTTGTACCCTCCCTATTTGACGACGCCATTTCTTGTGTCATTGCCAACGACATAGCAGCATCCCTTATGTCAATAAGTCGTCACCTATCTAAACAGGAAGAGAGAAAAAACCTAACAAATGAATACCGCCGGAATTGAATGAAGCCCAAGAACTATGGGGTTAGAAACCTGTGCATCGCTTGTGTAGTGTGACATAGCTTGAACCCATAACTCTCATTAGCATTCGGATTTTTTCCACATTCATCATACCCTAGGGTGTTCCGAGCCCGTGCATATGTCCAACAACACTGCCTGTATACACCAGCAAATCTTCGTCAGAAAGTTCTTAAAACAAAACCTGAGGGACATATGACATCTTGATCCATCGCAGAATCTGTGCGTGGATAGGGCTGGGGATACGAATATTGCAAGGATGACCATTTCTTTAACCCTACAAGGGTGCGTAGTTAATATCATCCTCGCACGACTTGAAGAGAGACCGTGAAAACAGCAGTAGGTCCGCTAATTCCAGTCGGAAGTGATAAGACCGAGTTGTTTTTAGGAATTTTGTAGTATCAGGATGTTCTGGGCCTAAATGCTAATTCCTAATGCACTGTCTATCCAATTATTACGTGTCCCAAGTATTCGGTTAGCATTGCAATTGTTGCTAGAGGCAGTTATAAAATATTCGCACTCCAAAATGTATCCACCTTACGATCAAAAGCAATCCACCGCATCCGAAGTTGAAATGCAAATCAGAAGGCACTAATTCAGTTAATTAAGAAAAACAGGAACATCATAAAATGCTCCGAAAATTTTTAAGATATACGGCAAACATCCCTCAGGATGGTTGAAACGAAAGAAAGCAGTCCACCGCCCTCGGCTTGCCGGTGCTTACCTCTTACCTCATCGGGGAGTAAACACCAGCCATCCGAACGTATGTCGGATATCCTTTTTTGGAATATTTACTCCTTTTGCAAACAACCCTCCCGGCCTCCCGCCCTCCCGCCGCCGCGCTGCAACCAGCCAAAGCGAACAACTTCTTTTAATTTGCATTTTAATTTAAAGGTAAACAAATAGAAGTTACTTCCGACTGTTCTTGACTGTGTTCCTGGGAAGGCGGCTGCGGGGACTGTTGTCTTTTTAGCCCCCGCACTCCTGCTCGCAGTCTCTCTCTTGGCGAACGTCTTTAATTGAGTTTGCAAGCGAATTGAAAAACTTCTCCGGTGAATTTCAATTTCTGTGGAGCCTTGTCTTCTCCGTGTCTGGGACACCGTGCAGAAGATGGCATTCCGAGGATTTGCGGTTTCTTGGCAGGATTGTAATTAACTTGAAGACGCTGTTTTTTTTTTCTTTGCTTGCGATAAAATAAACAGTGAAAGTTTTTGTACCGATGAGGCCGCAATTGATAAAGAGACTGAGGTATGAGCCGGCTTAGCCGTCGCTTGAGGAGAGCGAGTGTGCGTCGCCAGCTAAAGGTTAATTCATGCAAATACACCGCTCCGGGGGGTTGGGGTGGAGGGTGGGAGACGAAAAAGAATAATTAATTCAGTGGAACTGTAGACGCGGGAGTCGATGACTTCTAATGTGGAGAGATTGAATCAATTATGTATTAAGTCAGAAGTTGTTTTTTTGCCGTCCTCGACTGTGAACAATGACTGAAGGATGACATTGTTCGCAGTCCGGTTTTCTCAGGCGTTGACTCTTTGAAACCTGATAAGGAGATTCGAAAGGAAGTCGTTTCCTTTACAAGCCAAGAAAGCACTTTCTTTTGATTCGTAGTTTCTCCCGAGAAGACAAAAAAAAACCCCCAAAAACACCACCATTGTGTCCATCCATCCAACCCCAAGAAGGTATCCTTCGCAATGTGCAGATAGCCTTTTAATTGACCTGTTCATTGTGAATTATTTATTGCAATCAAAGTTGAAGTTGGGAAGCAAGGGCAGAACTTGAGATACAATGCTCACCTAATAGGTGAGCTTAATTACGCTTAAATGGGATTACACTCGAATGATTTGTGGCCAATTGGACTCGGGGGACTTGTCCTTGCAGGAGTAGAGTACACAAGCAATTCGTGTGGTTTTTCTTTTCGTTTCCCGTCTTATTGCCATTCTGGGGCTTGTCGTTCGTCGTGGACGAATTGCACACGGAAGTCATAAATTTCGATTTCTTTCTGGTATTATTTAGTTTCTCTTAATTAGCGTTTGAGAACCTTTTGACTGAAGGAATGATTTAGATATTTCTTAATGGTTGGTGGATATGCTTAGTGTGAGCAATTTACAACGAACAACATATGTACCTATAGTGGTGAAAAGAAAGAACGAGCGGGGCTTAGTCAACATTGGAGAAAATTGACCAAAAAAATACGGTGTGGTGTGGTTCATTTACTGGTGGAATCTTTGGTCCATATTTTTTTCAAAAATGAAGAATATCAAAATGTTACCGTCAATGGAAACTATGTGCTTCCAGAAATGCATGCACTTGGTCAGGAAGAGCTCTAGTTTCAACAAGACGGCGCTATGTGCCATACAGAGAGTGAGGCAATAGACTCGGTAAGCAATCATTATGGTGAGCACTTAATTTCACGTTTTGAAACTGCTAATTTCATGCACCTTGGAAATATTTTCTCTGAGAATATGTAAAGTCTCAGGTCGCTCAAATACGATGGATTCTTTGGAAGCCGACATTACTCGTGATGTCCGCCACCGTTTCTGGTGTTTTTTGAGAGATACAAGTCGCTATGCTCGAATGAGTTCCTCAAAATTGGACCTTTCGAATGGACTAATAAGGTCAGTTTTTGGCGCAACTTTTAAATTGTGGCTCATCTTGGAAACGATTACCTAACTCATTGAAAAGGTGTGACATTTGCCAGCAATAATGCATTAGCGTCTCTTTGAGAAAACAACATTGTTTTATGTCTCTTCGAAAATGTCCGGATTGGTCTTAAATAATTTGAGGACAGTTTTAATTTTCTTCTTTTAACTGGATTTGAATACTTATATAAGTTTGTGGTAAAACTGTTCCGACCGAAAAATCATGCAGAGAGTGGTTTCAACGCTTCAAAATTTATGATTTAATTGTCGAAGAGGCTCTAAATCTGCCCAAAGCGCTTGCAGACGAAGAAGTGGAGGCTTTAGTGGATCGAAATCAGCACCAAAGGCAAAGTGAACTCGCAGAATCGTTGGGAGCGACTCAGCAAACAATTTCTGTTCGGTTAAAGATATTCAAGGAAATTGGGAGCCTTACGAGTTGAAACCGAGAGATGTTGAAAGGCGATTTCCTTACCTCGAAACTGTTTCTTGAAAGACATCAAAGGGAGGGATTTTTGCTACGATCGACTGGAAATGAAAAGTTGATAAGCTAGGCCTGGTTAACCAGTTCCGTCGCTGTCTACATTGGCGCCAAAGAAAAACATCCACAGTTTAGAGATCATACTCTGCATATTGCGGGATCAGACGGATGTGGTGTGCTATGAGCTGCTAAAAAACAGGCCAAACCATCGGTGGGAAACATTATCGGCTACAAGTAATGCGTTTGAGCAGTACACTGCGTGAAAAATGGCCAGAAGCGACTGAAAGGCATGACAATGTGATTTTGCGACATGATATCGGCCCCACGTCAAAACCTACTTGAAGTCGCTAAAATGGAAGGTCTTACCCCACGCGCTGTATTCTCCAAACCTTGCTCCTTCCTACTACTGGCTTATTCGACGGACGCAAAATGAGTTGCATGGTCACCGGTTCGGATCTTTTGAACCAATCGATGAAGAGAGGATTCATTCTTTTGGGAGATGGTGTTCAAAGCTTACCACAGAGATGGGAAAAAGTAGTCCCTTCGGACGGACAATACTTTGAGTGTACTTTCCATGTCATTTTTTAAATGTAAATGCTGTGAATTATTAACACATGATAAGTATTTTAAATTCACGTTCAGATCGATGTGTTTTATTCTACATTATAAATTGTCTCACAGACAAGAAAGATGGAATGACATACAAGTTTTCCAAGTTTCCAACTTGTTTTCCATTTTAACTTCATTTACGGCAAGCCCGAAAGAATGGGCTTATAAAGGGCTCAAAGGCAAAAGGGACGACGGCGAGCCTATAACCCACTGTCCGTGGAATTGCATTTTCACAACCGCGGCAAAAAACCTCTTTCGTAGTTTTTTAAATTGAATAAAGAATAGGTTAGTGGTCGCCATGGCGTTGTGGGTAACTGCGTCGACTGCCACGCAGAAGGCTTAGGTTCGATTCCCGGACGGGATACCATGCATTTTTTTCGCGGCACCACCTCTTTCCAGTTGCTGACAACATTCAAAGAGTATCAATTGTCTATGACAAGCTTCTCAAATCTCGCCGTTCGGAGTCAGCAAAAAACTGTAGGTCCCTTCTACTTGTGAAAGAACAGTAGCACGCACAACATAAGTAGTTGTTGTAGAAGCTAGGCCCTAGTCCCTTGTGGGCTGTAGTGACACCAAATTATTTTTATTGTTTAAGGAATAAGTTAAGTAAAACCGACATAGAGGCGAACATATGTTTTACAAGCCGTTGAGCTTCAATCAGAAGCTGTCTTCCTTTTCTTCTTCTCCTTTATCTCTTTCTTTCTCTTCTTTTTTTTCTTCTTCTTCTGTTTCATCATCTCCATTTCCTTTTACTTGGGTTGGTTCAACAGTTCGCGATGGACATAAGGCTCAGTGAGCTGTCTCTCATTCCGTGCGCCCATTTGTCTGAGGCCCTTCTTCAGAGGTGTGTGTCATCAGAGATGAGAATTGCCTCTGTTACTTTAGCCCTGTGGCTTATATTCCTAAGCTCTTCGGACTGGATATCAGTTGTTCATGCACCATAATGGTTATACATGGCCCAGCTGACTTAAGAGTTGTATCCGTAACCATACAGTGTACAAAGTTCGTGGGGGAGTCTTCTTCTCAAGCTCAATGCAAGTAAGGCCAGAAATAGCAATGAAACAACCAATAGTTTTCGCATCCGCCCTTGGAATTATTATAATAGACCAATGTTGGTAAGATCAAGATATAATAAACCGTGTGTTTGTTCCTTCGGTAAAGGACTTTGTTGCTCAACTACCTCTTAAGCCGCGCAACTTGAGAGTTGTGATAGACATAACTGATGACAAAGAAATCAGATAACAGAACATCTTCTTCTTCTTTTACTGGAGCCGGGGTGGACCTGGGCCTCAACTAAAAATGCCTCTCCAGCCAGCAGGATCTTTCGTTAGCTGTCTCCGATTGCGTACTCCAAGTTGGTTAAGGTCCTCCTCCACTTGTGTGCGCCACCTAGCCTAGGCCGTTCTTTGTACGTTGTCCCAATGGCTCAGATTGGAAGACTTTTCGGGCCGGAGCAGTGGAGTCCATACGCTCTGCATGGCCTATCCATCTTAAGCGTTGTATTCCAAGACCCTTGACCAGGCGCATGTCACTGTAACGCCCATAGAGTTCGTCGTTGAATCTTTTCCTCCAAATGTCATCAACGCAAACAGGACCAAAAGTCACACGGAGAACTTTTCCCTTAAAAAAACTAAGCAGCACAACACTTTGTCTAAATTCTTGTTAAAAACTAAAAGCCTCGAAAAGTTGGACCTTGAAGGGGAAAATTGCCTTGTGAGTGCAAATCGCCGCATTTCCCAATAAACATATAAAGCAGCGACACACTGCACCTCCAACTGCTGTCAACAATCAAATGCCAAAGGACCTCCTGTGGCAATCGATTTTATTGACACCGCAACAGGGACACCCGATAAATCTCTTTCATCCCACAAAACAGTGCCACAAGCAAAACTGATTAAATTTCACTTCGCCCGTCACGGGATTAGAGGAAATCATTCACCTCTACGCACGTTCAGATGATTTATGATGTCACCCAGATGTCAGGAAGGTAATACCCTTCACGAAGCAACCGTAATCTCCATAATTCTTTCATTTCGTCCTGTCGCTCAGCTCGACCTGCTGCCTTTTCCACGGCTGGTCACTGTATGAAGCACCACCTAGGGATATGAAGATAATCACCAGGCGATGACAAGGCACAAGCGAGCCTCGAGATATTGTTATTGAATTTCAGAAGCACAGTAAGCGCTGCTTAATGAATCATGTCACCGGGTGACGGACGGACGGAGGTGAAATAGCCTTTCAACTCGACAATAAATTAAATTTCATCCACGAATGTCATATCTCCCGAAAATATCTTCACAACAATTATCCTTTCGACAAAAAATCTCCGCACTGTCGAAAAGGTTCGACTAATCAAATTAAAAGTTGTTCACCTTATCGTGAAAATAAAGCCAATAAGAAGCTTTCGGTAGTGATTTCGAGCGCCTCCCCCTCCCCCCAACACTCGTCCTCTATTTTCCATTCAATTTGCCAACAATGGCGCCAAAGGAAGTGATCTGTGATTATCACTTTCTTCTTCGGCACCAGCCTCGGGCGGTTTTATTCACTTTTATTGTCCTGCTGGGCGTAAATACCTTTGAAATAATTATCAGGGGAGACGGATTTTCGGGCGGTGGCAACTCGTCTCTTTTAACGACCTTTTTTCCACGTCCTATGAGGAGGAGGTTGTTTTTCGCATTTTTTTTTTTTTGCGTTCGCTCTCCGTAGTCGTCGTCCTTTTCGTCATCCTTTTGGTAATTGAATTAAATTGCCGGGCACTCTTGTCGGTGAAATTGAAGTAATTGAAGTGAACAAGATTAAAGCATTCTTCCCGCAGCCAATGAATTTGAATAACGCTTGGAATTGGAATTTCCAGGCTTCGTGACATCAATAGGCAAACGATTTATATGACTCAGTGGATAGGTTCGCTTCTCGAACAGGAGAAAGGGGGTTTTTTTGGGGAAATGACATTGAATGGATATGAGTCCCTGGTTGAAAAATGTCAACGTGTCCTTAAAAACTACTCAATGTGTGAACACTCCTGCGCTAGAGGTGGACAATCACCGGAGGTGGTGAAATTGAATTTGCATACTTTCGCAACTTGGGACATTCATTATGACAAGAGGACGAAGTTGTGTCCTGGAGGGTTTAAATGTTTTCCACAGAAACTATGTAAAATAATTAAATTTCAGAAAAACACTTTTGTGACGCAATCAATGATGTGGGCTCATAATGGCATGGACCGGGTAAAGACTGGCGTTGCAGACTTGAAGCGGATTTTGGCCAGATGAATTTGTGCAGATAGATGTGTGTTTATGTATCTAAATTATTAGTTGTCCATTTTTAATCAGACGCCCGATTTCGAAAACGACCTGCTTTTCGACATTTAATTGAAAAAACACGCTTAAAGGAGGCTAGTGATGAAGTACTTCTAGTTCAGGGGTTGTTGATGTCTGCACATGTTTTCAGTTAACAGCTTTCATAGCAAAGGGTCTCGGTAGATGAGAATTGTTCTTACAACTAAAGGGAAGATTCGGTAGACTATACGTGGTTATAGGACATTTACATAAAATGAAAAGTTTTGAAGAAATAAAGGGTGTCCCAACAAGAACGCAAAATTTAAATTTGGCGCCATTCGAATTGTCATTGTTTAACATTTGAACAATTATTATTTTTTGTTGGTAAAACGTATAAGGTTAATTAAAATGGAGCGCTATACGAATGAACAACGCATTCTCATTGTGAATTTGTTTTACCAAAGTGGTAAAAGTTTTGCGGCTATAGTTCGCAAATTGCGATCAATTTGGCGTTCCGATCAATAATGCTCCAGAAGAATCAACTGCCAAGCGATTAATGGAAAAATAGCTGAAACTAGGTCTGTAACTGATGTAAAGACAACAACGCGCCTTTGACCGAAAATATCGCAGCAGTGCGTGATGATGTCGCTCAAACTCCATCCACCTCAACTCAACACCGAGCTCAGCAAATTGGTGTTTCCAAATCCACTATGCAGCGAATTTTGCCAAAAGACTTGCATCAACATGCAACCAAAGTTCAATTGACTCAGGAACTGAAGCCAGCTGACCGTGCACAGCGAAGGGAGTTCGTTAATTGGGTATTGGAGAGACAACATGAAAATGCTGATTTTGCCGATAAGATCATCTTTAGTGACAAGGCCTACTTCCATCTTGATGGCTTCGTCAATAGGCAGATTTGTTGCATTTGGGGCGAGGAAAATCCTCGAGTGATTCACAAGACGCATATGCATCCTCAACGTGTCACTGTGTGGTGTGGATTTTGGGCTGGAGGAATCATTGAACCTTCTTTTACGAAAATGAGTCAGGTCAAGCGTAAACAGTGAATGGTGTTCGGTATCGTGAAATGATAACCAATTTTTCGTGCGTAGAATTGAAGAAATGAATGTGGAGGGGATGTGCTTTCAAGAAGACGGCGCCACATCTCATACAGCCAGAGAAACAATTCAATTGCTGCGATAGTTTATGCGAATAAGACGGCGATGACTTAAGTCTTAAGAGAGGAAATTGGACGCTGCATTAATGAAATACCGCAGCATATATGCAAAACGGTCATTGAAAATTTCATTAAAATATTGTGTATGTGCCAGCAAAGTCGCGGCGGCCATCTGGCCGATGTGTTAATCCACACATCCTCATCCTGACTACTTTACGATATAATAAAGAATTCACATTTTTTTAAATATCTGCGTTTTATTTAAAATTTAAATCTTGCGTTATTGTTGGGACACCCTTAAGAAGCTATCACGACTTTCTTGTACCACACTTGGATGTCGGGGTTACTAAATTAGGCCAAAGAAACTTGTGAGGACCTGTAGGAGAATCAGATCAAATTTCATTCCTAGATTACGGTCTTTGGTGCAAGCCATAAAATGTCTCTAAGTCCAGAAATACATTTGTTAGTCATTGCAATTGCGATCTCGTACTAATGGCGACGTAATTGGAAACAGGCTTCTTGAGCCCTGTTTTAGGCTGAAAGGCTCTCTGTTTTTCTCTCCCCGGTGATCAAAAAACAAGTTTTTTTTCTTAATGCAAAAAAATGTTTTCCATGTACAAGTATTGTGGTCGCCGTGGCGTAGTGGTTAGTGCGTCAACCACCTCGCATTTTTCACGGCAACACCTCTTTCGAGTTGCTGACAACACTCAAAGAGTATTAACTGTCTATGGAAAGCTTCTGAAGTCTCGCCGTTCGGAGTCGGCAAAAAACTGTAGGTCCCTTTTACTTGTGAGAGAACAGCAGCATGCACAACACAAGTAGTTGTTGTAGAAGCTAGGTCCTGGTCCGTTGTGGGCCGTAGTGCCACTCTATGATTATTATTATTTTGTACGAGTGTTATGAATTCCGGACGTCCCTACATCCCAGTTTTCCAGGCCCTGCGTCCTATTTCGTTCAACGACGTCTCCTCTTTCGTTGACCCAATGGTTCGGAATCAAAGACACCTGTGGCCGGAGATGTGGTGTCATTTCGCTCTCATGGCCCAGTCATCTGGTTAGGATTTAGCCTATCTGCACAGCCCATACAATTCGTGTTAGAATCTTTTCCTCCTAAACAAATCAATATTGTAGACAGAATCTTACTCTTGCCAAGACCTTCTTCATCTGCTCTTAAGATTGTCCAGGCTTCTGCGCCATAGAGTACGGTAGGGACGATCAGAATATTATACAATGTGAGTCTTTTGAGAAAGCGCTCTGCTGCTCAATTGACTCAGCGGCTGAAGACCCCAAACAAAAAGTGATTGTCAAGAGTTATGCTGCGCTTTATCTGGGCACTGACGCTCTTTATTCTGTTTACTTGGCAGCCAAGGAAAGCGAAGGCCTTCACTACCTCGAAGTTAAAGCTTCCTAATGAAATGTTCTGGCCAAGTCGTTGATTTTGTGCGTCCTTTCTCGATGGCAGTTACATTTTGAAGTGACAGCATGTATTACATGCCGCCACCCCACAACATTAATGCACTGGCTTCTTGAAGCGGGTTGACCGTTAAGGCCATTTTTGCAGCTTCCGCCTCGCGCTTCATTGACCGCTCGCTGTGTTCGAGGTCAGTGTAGACCACATATCCCAGCAACCGCACGGACTTAAAAAAAATCGTTCCTCTTGTATTTGCGAGTGAATGCTGGACCACCACTTTCAAGAACGGTCTTTAAAAATTCACACGACAGCGCTTCGCCTTGTCTTTTTTTGCCTTTTTCGATACTAAAAGTCGTGATGACTTAGAAACCGACCCTAATGGAGCAGCGCGAATTTCCCACCGTCATCCTGAACAACCTGATGAGTTTGTCAGGAATGTCAGAAGTATGCATGGTGCACCCTATGCACGCTGTCATATGGTTTGAAAGGGCATTGAAATCGATAAATAGGTATTGAGAGTCTCCTGGTTTTTTTCCAAGGATCTGCCATAGTATGAAGGTTTGGTCAGTGGTGGACTGCATGTCTTCAAGTTCAGTGAAACCAAAGTCGGTTAACCCTTGGCACTAACCAACGATTCACCCAGCTTCATTTTCAAAGAGAAATGCTTACATCATACCGCGACTCCACGACAGTTACCAAACTGCCACACTCTTTGAATGAATTGTCTTCTCGAAGCGGGTTTTTCAAAGTCCCAAATGCGGCGGTTCTGTTTATTAAGGTAGCCGCCGATATAAAAACGCTCCTCCCACGAAACGATGTATTCAAGCTGCTCGAAAGTATGTTACAGCGGTTTGTGGGCACCTTCAACTGCTGGTCCTTATTAGCGAAAGATCCGAGATTCTCCTCAGATTTGTGCGTGAAGTGTTGACCTGTTGAGACCGATTGCGAGTTCAGATTCGAGAACTGAGTCTCAAACTCTCGACCACATCCGCCACTCGCTCATCTGGGTACACCATACGACGACGACTTTTACGATTGTTGTCTACTAGCAGGCTAGTCCCACGAAGTTTTGGCGCCAAGGAAGTACGGCGGTGAGTGCTTCCTTTCCGTCACACTTCCAGACCTATGCAACACTCACACTGAAAAAGTTTTAAAAATGTTCCCAACGTTGTTCAAGCATCGAGCGACTCATTTTGTTCAAATGGGAACAGCTGTCAGTATCAAATTTGATGGAAAAACTCTTAGTGGCCAACCCTGCTTATAAGCTGTCGAAAATCCAACGTTTTGCTTTAACAATTCTATGTTTCAAATAAAAGCGTTTACGAGTTGAATTGATGCACCTTACGCATCTAATCGGTAGGGCGCCTCAGACACACAAGTTTCAAATCCAGGAAATGCAATTTTTAAGCTGCAATACCTTAACCGCGGTCCAGGCTTGAAATAGGAAAGTTATGCCAAAACTTTTAATGTTTCCAAAAGGAAGAAAATATTTTTCAGAAATTGAAAACTTCGCAATATGTTTTCTGAAGACTCGTCCTTCCGCAAATTAGCCACATCCATTGTGGTCTACAAAAACCTAAAGCATTTGCAATTCAAATCCTCGCCATTCTTCCAAAAACCTCGCATTTCTTTCAAAACAGTGCAAAAACACAAAAACACGTCCAGCCAAAAAAAAAAAGAAAAACAAACACACAAGGACATAATCGTTCGTCTTTCTTTTTGTCTCTACCTTATGCGGTCGGGTGAAGATAGTTCTACCTTGCCAAGTTCGCTCGCCACTTGACCAGAACTAAGTCATCCCCTGGAATCGGTCCAAATTTTCCATTTGCTCCATACGCAATAACACGCCCGAAAAATATCGAAAATCGACTCTACCTTTGTGCCCGAGAAACCGGCCAACGGGAAAATCTGTTTTGAAAGAGAGCACATCCTGCGGACAGGGTCAACCCCCAAATCAATCATGTCTCGCCCGAGATGCGTATCCCATTCCCATTCCCAAGCCCAAAACGCCATCAATTATCGGCCAGGACTTTGTAAAGCGAACTCCGAATCCCTAATTGCTGACCCCCATCTCGGGGCGGCGGCGATACAGTTTACTTTTCCAATTAATTAATTAGCAATTAATCATCGGAGGATTTTCTCGAGCTCGCCCATCAATCCGGGGCTTTCGGCGCTGTCCGCGCAGACAGAAGGACACCCCGATGTGGGCGCCGTGACACCTGCCAGCGCGCACACGGGTATTATGGACTACTTTCACGGCTATCACACCCGTATTCAAATTCACGG
Organism: Eristalinus sepulchralis; assembly: GCA_944738645.1. Taxonomy (NCBI): domain Eukaryota; kingdom Metazoa; phylum Arthropoda; class Insecta; order Diptera; family Syrphidae; genus Eristalinus; species Eristalinus sepulchralis. Next base: position 11,560,654 of record OX122882.1, read on the forward strand.
TCTGGCAATCTCCTGATGAGCACCTTCGGGCCATCGGACGGGCGGGGCAATCTCCAAGTTTCCGACGAGGACAAGGCAGAAGGAAAGGAAAAACCTTAAAATCTCCATCTGCAAACAGATGTCTGCCGTAAAATAAAACATCTCCCTTCGTTTGTTGTCACCTCGGGGAGTTGGGAGTCCTTTCTATTGAATTTCCCTCGTACTCAGTCGCCGGTCGTCGGGGTGGGTGGGCTTAAATTGGCACGTATAACTTGATTTTGTTCGTCGTCCTCGCTGCCCTCCGCATTCGTAATGCCGTCCGTCGTCTCGGCAAGGTAGCAAGGGACGATGGGCTTTGTCCCCTTTCTCTTTCAATTAGTCCAACTCCTTGAGGGTGGCTAACTGGCGGGAGGAAACTTTCGCCAGTTCTTATTGCCCTTGACACGGCTCTTTGTCGTGCAACTGTGTAGAATTCCATTTAGTCCGATGTCCTTCCGTCGGACGGTGAAGAGGAGTTCTTTGCGCCGAGATGGTACTTCCTGTAATTGGAATACTTCTCCAGCTCATTGTTTCTAATGCAATGAAACTCGAGTGGCAAATTGGGGTAATATCCCCCAATCCTTGGTGCACCTGGAGGCAGCTGGCGAATGTTGTATGGTTCCGAGGTGAATATTTTCATTTGCATGGGGCGACACACGCACCCCAGTGTGACTCGCCCGACATCACTCCCCCGCCGCCGTCGTCGTTTTGAATTGGTGGGTTGGGTTGGCGCGAAGCCAATTCCTTAGCGCAACATTTATTTTTCCACCTTTTTACTGCGGCGGCAGCGCAGGACGATGACGAGGAGGGGCACGAGTAATGTGAACCTATGCTCATGTGTGATGGATCCGGATAGTGAGTCTGGTGCCAGACGACACTTTTACGATCCAAGATGCAACACTCTCCGGTTCGGAGTCGAGCGATGTGGCACTGTCTTGTGCCGCATTCGGCGTGATAAATTATGAAATTAAATTCTCAAGCGCTCAACCTGGCGACGTGGAGATGTGATTAATGGAATCGCGCAGAGATGCCTGACTACATGTAAACAGCGCTAAACAGGTGTACGGTGATACTTTGAAGCAGTTTATTGCATTCGCATTGAAGAAGAAGAAAGGAAGCGGTTGTGGTTGAGAGTGGCTGAATTCTGGTCGTAGTTTGGAAGTGACGCTTTAATAGGATCTCCGAAGGAATTAATTGGGCTTGGGACTCCATTTGTCTGCAAACTGTAAGCAAAATCAATTTAAAATAAATCCGAGGAGACAAGGCGTCACCTGCATGCGGACAAAAGAGTGTGAAGGATCTGCCAATAGGCATTTTACAAGTTTAAGCACTCAGTGTGAAGGCACTTAAAACACCCTCAAACTGTCAATGTTAAGATAGAGGTTGGTTTCTAGGACTTATCTTCCTTCTTTAGTAATGACAATGACTGTAGGAGTAAAGCTCATAAAACACACATTTTTGCTAAAGTTTTGAGTTGGAGACGACAACAGCGTCACTCCTAATTTTTGCCAGTAGTTCTGCCTTCAGTCTACATCCCACGGATATTGAAAATTTATTTTCAAACTGCGTGCTGTGTAGCCGAAGCCGTACGTCTATTGAAAGCAGGTCTTGACGGAAATGCGGCATCCCTAGCGACAGCTGGACGGAAGTTTGCGCAAACGATTCCTAAAAACGGCATGCTAGTGAAAAATATCCATTGTCCTCGTCACCGTCCATATGAGGGGGTGGCTGCATTAGCCGAGAGTTAGAGTCTCAATCCAGAAACATCAATTTGCCATCGATCTCTACGTCACAACATTTCATGCACAGGCCTAAGGACAATTCTACACAAGGATCTCGGTTTGTTTCTTTTAGACTCTTCGATTGGCTCAGCAACTGAAAATGCGTAGTTATCCACTGCGTTAGGGCTTCGCAATCTAGACCTTAGAGCAGCTTGAAAGTAACAATAATTTCCACTTGGAAAAAATGGTGCGTTGCAACTTTAAAAAACAAAGTTGCACCATCCGGGGCTCAAGAGAAGCTACAGAAAGCCACAATTTGGTGCGGATTGCTGTGTGGTGGCGTTAGTCGGCCATTTATCTTTATTTTGGGCAACAAAAGACGGTACAGATCCATGATGTTTTCCTTTCTAACAGAAGTTGAAGACATGGACTTGGACTATGTCTGGTTCATTCTGGATGGTGCGCCAAACGGGACAGTCTGTGTCACATGTGACACTTTTCATGTGTCCGGGAGAAGAGAAATTGATCTGCATGATTTTATTTCAATTGGTGGTCTCCCTAATTTTACGACCATAATAGTAGCTTCCGCAAATTTCTATTTGGCTTGACAAGTGTTCGAATCTGATCAAGGTATAAGGCCACAGTTCACAAAGGACCAGGGCTTAACTTCTTAAATTCTTTCTTAACTCCTCTTGCTATGCGTGCTACTGTTCCTGCAGTTTTTTGCTGACTACGAACGGGAAGTATGAGAAGCTTTTCATAGACAATTGATACTCTGTGAGTGTTGTCAGTAACTCGAAAGAGTTGGTGCCGTGAAAAAGTGCGAAGTGTTCAGATCACGAATCGACCTGCGCATGTGGGTCGAAGCACTTACCCACTATAACACGGCGACCAAAATTTCATAATACGAGTAAATGACAGTTCAATAAACGTTGTTTTAGACGGATCTTTGAGAACTCCTCTTGATCATATCCAGGACATTTCTTAGCCCTCAACTCCTTCAACTCTGATCATTACAGCTGTGAGTGCTGAGTTATCAGGCTAAATATAGGATAATCACGTTTTGTAAATAGACGAACTCTACATTATGTGTAATGAATGTCAATCTTTCGTTCATACACATACTGTTCTCCTATAAGACTTTCAATCCCATCTTAAAAGGCCAACTTCTGATGAAACTTATACAGTCGTAATGAACTTTGTCGTTAATATTCGAGAGATGTAGCCTCGGGTAAATTCGAAAGGACTTCTTGTTCAAATCGTGACCAGAGTAGAATACATTTAACATTCCAATCGATTCACTTATCCCCCATCTTTGCAAAGAGATCAAACTTCTTCAAGTGCTCAGTATCAATCAGTACTTCAATGGACACAGCTTCGAATTCTATCCGAAATTAAGGCCTTCTTTACCATATCACATCTCAGATGAAGGCTAACCCAGTGTTGGTAAGCATTCACACAGTCATGGCTGAGACACATGGGCCTTTGTTTTAGTGAGATCATCATTGATTTTTTCTCAATCTTTAATCTTCCCTTGAAGTGACAAAGGATCTCTTTTTCCACATTTTATTTTACCCATGCTTCTGTGGCATACACCTAGACTAAGACAATCTTTAGAAAAACCTTAACTCTTCAAGACAGCGTTTTGTCTTTCAATTGCTGTTCATGACCCAAGGAAGCGGTTAACAAGATCTATCCTTCGCTAAATCAGGAGAATAGGCACGCAAAGCGCCCTTCTATCTCGATGTTCTTAATGGTGACGGTCTGTCCTAGATGCTGAGTGAAATTCTTTGTAGAGAAGCAGGCCTTCACATCCTCGATGCTCGCAAACGACACACTGACGCCCAGTTGGGTCCATCCGATGATATCAATATCATCGTTACAAGCGAGGAATTGTATGGGGACTTTTGGAATATTGTGCCTCTAGTTCCTACGTCTGTGTTTCGCACGATCTTCTCGAGGACTATGTTAGAAAAGTTCCCTGATGGTGCGCCGCTTTATCTTGAACCTTTTTCGTCGTCAAAGGTGTTGATACGATCTTAACAGAGTTCCGTAGAGAAACAGGCATTCTTCATCTTTATGCTGCAAACAGAAAGAAGTTGATATCATAACGAGACAATGTGGAAATACATGCATGGGCTCTCAGGTCAATCAAGGCACTGCAAGTATCTGTCTAGGACTTTTATAAAACCATCCACAGTCTAAGAGTATGGTAAATGATGGGCTTTGTTGGCCTTAACCGCTACTGAAGTTGACCATCAAGCTGTTGACACAATTGTCTCGAAACTAATCCAAAACGAATTTCGTACTAAATGAACACAAACTCCGTTAATCAGGACAGACTCCAAATCTCCGAAGAGCGCCAAAAACTCTCAGCCGCTCTTGAAATCATTCTCCGCGGCATACATTGCTGCTCCTTAATTCCTTTACTTCTCCTAATTATACCGCGTAATGCCGCCGCCACACAGCTGCATTCAAAAATGACAACACACCCGTCGTCGAGCAAAGCGTTCGCGGAGTAATTCATGAAATTCAAATTATACGCCCAGTCAGTGTGGCCAAACAGCCACCGAAGCGCGTTGGCTACAAATTACCTCGGAGGTGCGCCTCCTTGATGCGTGTGTGCATTGCACAGAGAATTGATAAATTGCGCAGCGAATCATCAGACGGCAAGCAGCGATTTATCGCATTAGGTGAGGTGCTAGATCATCTTGCTGTGCGACAGACTCACGTACGACACCGACTTTGAGGTGAACTTTAAATGTCCCCCCCCCCTCACACACCCCTTCCGAATACATCCGATTAAAGGCCATCGAAATGACGGCCGAAGACCGGTTCGTTGGAGCCGAACATTGTTCAAATGCCATTCTACCATGTTATCCTTCCGCTTCAGTTGAAATTTGAAATTACTTCCATCTTGCATGTGGCACACACAACCGTCGGGCTCCTCTCGATATCAGTTGTTCGGGTGACGCCGCCGCCGTGTCATTGAGGAGTGAACGGAAGAAAATTGTAGGACAATGAGAGCAGACGCAAGCGATAAGCGGGGCGGTGGGACGGGTAATGAGGGGAGGCAGATGTTTCGGTCTGCAAAAGGGAATCACCACCAAATGTCAACTTCCTGGAAGTGCTTCTGAAGCAAGAAATTATAAATTTCCGTTATAATAACGTGTAACTGAAATTCTCCTGACTGCTGTACAGGAGTTTCCGTGCCCCGAACAGCCAGGACAGCACAGGACACTTCAGATTCGGTTATTTAATTCAATTGAGCCTTTCATGCCACACGGTAATCGTCATAGGATCTGTTTCTAAAGCCATTCACATTGCCAAAAGGACATATTACTACACACCGGTGGGGGGAGGGGATACAGGAGAGATACACGAATGGGGGGATATGGAAAGTTTTAGTTTTAAGATAGGGCGCTATGCATGTACACATGTTTGCAGCCATCGAAGGGTGTAGAAGCAATCCGAGTGGAATGCAACAAGAGAGGAGATAAAACTGGCTGTGACATGGGAGAGGGCGGCAGGCGCGACGCTGCCCATCTCACTCCATCGCATGGCTTGAAGGTACGTGTGCGTGTGCGAGGGGGGCTGAAATGTCACTGAATCTGGGACTGATGGGGCTGGTAATAGTTGTGGCAACGATGATGATGGTGGTGGTGGTGGCGTCGGCCGTTATGCTTAGACATCCAGCATGTTAGCTGTCGGAAGCAGAAGTAACAGTTTGGCAAATTGCTAGATTTCCCAGAGCCCAGTCGCCATGAAAAGCGCAAAAGGGACGGACGGCGGTGGTGACGCACGGTGGTCATGCCGTAAAAGAATGAATATGTGTTCCAAGAGGTTTTTTTCAATTCAATATATCGTCATGCTCATGATGACCTGTGCAAGGAAGGGGTGTGGAAGTTAGTGAAGGCAGGCATCAGGTTCGATCCAGTGGATTATGAATCAAATTAAGTGAGAAGCTTTTCCTAGGGAAGATCCTTTGGCTTTACTTACAGAGATGTCATCGCTCTCCTTCTCACCTTCAAATTTGCCACAATCCTTCCAAAATAATGCGCATCTAATGAAAGGACTCACCTCATTAAGTCTCACCTCTTATCTCCACCAACCTCGCAGCACATCGTTCCAAGGGCCATTTGCCTAAAATGTGTGCGTTCTTCGCTCCTCGGCAAACATCCTAGTCGGCCTACACATCAGACAACATCCGAGATCAAGTTAATTAGGACGGAGGGGGGTGGTCCTCCCTCCTCTCCCGTGGATTGCCTGCCAAAAATTCTTGAAGAAAGCAAAAGAAAGAATCTCCTTCCATCTTCTTTCTCCCCTGCAAGTACCTAGCCACCGTCCCAGCCACATCCACTTTGCGGTGCTTGTAGTTAAAAATTGTCGCTGTAATATTCTCTTTCAAGTATTTTTTTTGCTCCTTCTTCACCGAAAATTACGTGCCCATAAAAGTTATCTCTTAGATTATCCTCTTTGTTTTTCTAATGGTGGCCCTTATTAGCTTATGGCGTCATCGTCATCGCCCCGGATTGGGTGGGGGGCGGGGATGGAAAAGGTAGAGCACAGGTTTCTCGTTAGATGGTATCGCGCCGGAAGCTACTTGTAGATTGAACCCAACCCGGGGGGATAACAAGCTGTTAAAATATTCTGCAATTCATTTCAAGTGCGGTGCGATACACTTCTTTGGCTGGAAGAGGGTTACTTTTGAAATGGCTTAAGGACCATAATTGTAAGATAAAACTTTTAGAAGGAGTAACGATTGAGGGGAGTTGAAGTTTAAGGAAATTAAGAGCAGGTTTGTGGGTATGGCATTTTTTTGTGATACACAAGCTAGCTACAGAGGTCCTTTAGAGGTGGAAGTGAAGGGAGGGAATGTGTGAGGATAGATGATTTCTTTGGAATGTGTGTTGAAGGTGGATACGAAATTGAATCAAGTAGCAGTGTGTCTTTGGACTGAAACCAGCACAAAGCATGTGCCCCCCAAGGAAAGTCTTGGTAAACGTGCACATCCATCAAGCTTGAATTTCACAGGGCACGTGAGGAACACAACTGAGGTTGTGCTCGTATTTCCATAAACAAATTTTTCAAGAAACTAAATACTAGGTCAAATAATTATCAAATAATAATAAAGAAAAAGTTCTGAATTCAAAATTAATTTGAATCAAGTGCGTTGTCTACTATTTTCCTCTGTCTCCTGCCATATTCTCGGTACCTTTATAATTCCATCGGGTTAGAACTTCTTTGACTTAGCATGGATCATCGGTCCATTCGGCCAATATTTTACCACAAAAAGAGTTTTGCCGAGACCGAACAAAAAGGTTAAGCGAGGTTAATGCATTTAAACTTCCAGTTCAAGATACGTTTTGGCTAATCAAAGAGTGTGTTGCTTAGGGTGGCCATGATGGTTTACAAATTCCTTTCAGATGGCGGCCTTTCTTGTTGCACTTTTTATTATGTCCATATCGGAATGCCGTAATTAATCATTTCAAGCAGTCAGAGACCGTCTCAAATCAGTTTTTTTGTTGTTGTTGTTATTCAATGTTTATTGGAAAAGCTTAAAAATTCAAGGATCATTGGGTATTAATGCAAAGAACTTACCTTTGCATCATGTCTAAACACTGGAGGAGACACCAAGAATATAAAATCGCAAGTGATTCCGAGAGCACTCGGAGTTTGACTCGAAATTGGGGAGTCACTGAAAACATTAATTCGCAACTCCAAAATATCACAGTTATCAACTCGATGTAAGGAGCCCACACAATCCCTACGACAGCAATCGGGGGTATTACACGGGGCGGTGTTCTTTCCCGTCCCTTTAAGAGGCCAGAAAACAATGAAATGCTACTGATAATGCAGGTTTAGAATTGCAAACATAAATTTGACTCTACACAAAGAGACAACCTCCAGATGGCCCTCAATAACTCTATTGGCTGAGGCCGAACCTAGGGTCAGAGAAAAGCTAGCAGAAAATGGAGCTTGTACTTTAACTAGAATCTCTTCTTTAGACCCACAAATACTATGTTCCACTATCATCCTTAAATTTGCTGTGCCTCATTTAAAAACCCTTAGAAAAAAACTTTTAAAAGTCTGTACGTATGAGATTGGGTAAAGACTGCATATTGACTTCGCGATTCAATAGCTCGGTCATGGTTACTTTGTGACATCGCCGTCTGGTACAAACTTATGTATCCATCTATCTACTCAGCCGTGTGCATAGGTTGACCAACGTACATACATATGTGGAACCCTGAGAAGGCCTCTCTCACGGGCATCAGATTAACTTCTTTTTCTTTCCCTACTTGATTGTCTAGAAAGGAAAGTTGAAGCCTATGTACATAGAAATTTGATTCAGAACTATTGAGAAATAAACCGAACTAAGAAACAGTGACTCCAGTATTTTGAGAAAATTAAGCTTCAAACGTCTCATCTGCCTCGTCAGTTTGCGTCACATCGCATCTACGGACCACAATATTTGTCATAACAAGTCCAAGTCGCTAGAGGAGTACAACGTCCTCGTCCCTCGCAGAGGCGACTGCGAAATCCATGTAAAAAGAAGAAAGACAGACTTGAATACATACTTTTTTGACAACCTAGGCAAACTGAGCAACATTTGTGTTGGAGCTACATAACCACACGCAGAATCGACCCACAAGTTCGATTCCGGGACGGGACACCTTGAATTTTTTTCACGGCACCACCTCTTTCGAGTTACTGACAACGCTCAGAAAATATCAATTGCCTACGAAAAGCATCTCAAATCTGGCTGTCCGGAGTCGGCGAAAAACTGTTTGTCCCTTCTACTCGCGAGAGGACAGTAGCACGCACAACAAGAGTAGTTGTCGTTGAAGCTAAGTTCTAGTCCCTTTTGGGCTGTAGTGCCACGCAATTATTATTATTAAGAGAAACGACCTCGTCAACAAATTAACACAGAATATGTATTTCCCTGTAGACCAGACGTTGTACATTCGTCCACAACGAACATGTCGAAATCGAAGACTACTTCGCTTTCATACAAATTAGTAAATAATAAGAATTGAGCGGCACTTGAAGGGTTCAGGGACTAGCTTCTACAACTGCTCGTGATGTGCATGCTATCGTTCTCTCAGGAGTAGAAGAGACACTTTTCTGCCGATTCCGAACAGCGAGATTTGAGGGACTTTTCATGGACTATTGATACTCTTTTCAGCAACTCCAAAAAGTGGTGCCGTGACAAATGCTAGGTGTATCATCCTGGAATCAAACATGGACCTTCGTGTAACCCTTCGCACTTACCTTCTATGCCACGGCGATCACACTGTTAGTATACGGTTCTTTTGTCAAAGTCAGTTTAACTTATGTTTGAGTTGGAACTATTATTATCCTTCCACCATTTGCCAGGGAGCTTCATAATTGCTTCGCTCGAGCAATTTTTCACCTTCAAAAGAGTTTTGCAGACCAACATAAAAGGTAAACAAGAGAAGCAAAGTCAAGGCTATACTTTGTGCTAAAGTTTTTAAAGCAAGTTCCTTCATCAAGGTTTGGCATTGGGATCATGGAGAAAGCTCCCTCTCTGTTTCGGTCGCTCTTTCTTTATTCCTTCCTTCAAACAGTCGTGTTGTGACCAATTACTGTATTGCCACCATCTAGCAACTCTCAATACAAAATTCCCACTCAAACCGAATAATCATTCAACAGAACCGTTTTCGCCGTCAATTGAGGCTTTAGAGGCGTGCGAAGTTGGTCTCCGGGATCGCTCTAATATCGGACATGAAAAATCATATTCAAAATGATTCCATTCGATTAGCTGTTGGTAGCGTTTCACCGATGGTTGTTGGATCGTTAAAGATCAAGTGGCATCCAAACATCGAGCCTTCTGGCATAAGACAATACCAGACTGCCTTTTTATTGACAATGATTTAGTGATAGAGGGGTAAAGCTTTACAGAAGTTACCCCTCTGGAAGAACAAGAAAAGTCGACATGATCGAAAATGATTCATCTCTACTTGAATTAACGCGCTAAACAAGGCTGAATTTTAGGACCTATTCTCTTTTGCATGCCCTTGAATGATTTCTCGTTATAATCCAGACAAGCCTACTGACGCATAGGTGCTGATGATGTCCAAGCCCTTCCCAGATCTAAATGCACTCTCGTCTCTCAAGAATAATGATCTGGATGGATGAAAGATTGGTTAACTTCATGTGGCATAGAACATGATCCTCTGAATTCTAAGGTTATCCCTCCTCACAAAAGCAAAACATTTGTTTTCCCTTGTTTGCCTCCGGATACATTCTAGACGCTTCGGTTTGAATGACATCAACAGCTTCGTCGGTGGCTCGCTGTGTTCGTCCAATCACGTCAATCCCACCCTCTTATGGGATTAGTTGAATAAACTTTTGGAAGATGGTGCCTCTAGTGTCGACGTGGAGCTGTGATACTCTTAACAAAACTGCTGACAAAGTCACATGACAATACGCTGTGTCGAGGTCAAGGGTACGGGAGTAATTCAACATTCCTAGGATGATGATCTTGACTGCTTCGAGTTTTTGAACTCTCACAACTATTTCAACAACTATTTCAGAAAACCTACAAGAAATGAAAAAAAACACCCTTCCACAGCAGTCAATTCAACAATGTCTGCTCTTTGGAGAAACGAACCGCCGATGGGTGTAGCAATGCATTTTGCATCTCATTATGCATTTCCCGATAAGGATACGCCCGCCAAATGGGCTGCAGACACTCATTCTCAGCACACTAGAGGACCGTCTGAGCTCACAGCGCACACAGATCATAAGTCACGTTAATGGGAGTCCATTATGTTGAACATTACGGTATAATGTCCCTTTCGATAAATTCTACCTGTTAATATCATTTGCATGCGACACCTCCTTGCCCGCCCACCACTCTGGCATCGATCAGTGGAAAGTGGAGCATTCCCATCCACACATACACACGACCAGAGGTCACTGGGCAACAGCTGAAAATATTTAATCCAAGTATGTGCGCTACAATTAAGAGATTCCTGCCCAGGAATTTCAGGACACAATTAAAACCTCGGGCAGATAAGATTTTTACGACCAACCCAGCGTGCCGGGGTGAGTGAGACGAGTGCGGGACGGCTTGTAATTGCCGGACAGTCGGGCAGCTTTGGATATTTGATAATCTCCTGGACGTTCATTATGTGGCGCCAACTGTTGGTTGGAGACGGCGGTGACACTGGGATGACAGAAGTACCCTCGTCTCGTGCGGTGTGGTTTGCATAATGCGATTTCGGATTTATGGCTTCGGTCTACCGGTTGGTTTTTCAATCTAATATTTGACTTCCGTATGGCGTTCGTTAATTGCAAGATTTTCTAGCGAATTAACTTTTACAGTCGCAGAGGGCGAGCACGTGTGTGGCTGAGATTGTCGTAGGGGTGGTGGGAGCGTAGCGGAGGCTCACCGGCCTTGAATTGGAATGTGGATTGGACGGGTGCCTTTGGTTGGCAGTATTGAGTGGACATTTTCGGGTGAAAACAGTTGATGTTTCGTTTGTCCTGTTGTTGAGGGTGTACTCCTCTTTTTGAACAGTATCGCACTTAGCAGGTAAATCGCTAAAAAAAAATCTCTTTTAAAGAATTCTCATTCATATCCCTCACACTTCCAATTTTTACACAACTGACTCCTACTCTGGAAGGCCAAAGAAGCACTTAAAGGGAATCTATCAAAAATTTCCGCCATTGTTCCCCCTTCCACCCCCACAGCTACTCGCAATTCAATGAAACAAATGACACTCCTAAGAGATACGAATCGTTTTCGACCTCAGGAATGTTCGAAAGCACATTGAGCAGCATGTAAGTGAAAACCCCAAACCGGCGTGTTCCTGGTCCTGGTAGCAAACAACCCTCCAACACAAGAGATTACAATCCCCGGCACAGCATTTCGCCAAGTATTCACCTCCAAAGTGCCCGCTCGCACAAATTTCACTCGTTTCACGGTGCCGGACCATTGGCCCGTGCGGTCCTTCTTCACATGCCAGCAGGTTAGACCAGAAAATTAATTTTTTCGGTTTGGCAAAGCGTTTAATTCGTGGTTCTTCACCTTTGACTGTTCAAGGGATGTGCAGAGCAGATCGAGCGGTAAGGACGCGATAATTAATTTGAATTTTCCAGCAACGGATAAAGTTTCTCGAGCAAAAAAATTAATCAAGGGAAAAAGTATTTTTCAATTAATGTCCTCTGCGACCCAGGATCAGGCACACATGGGTCTACACAAACAGGGTTCAGATGGAGACGGTGTCTTGCCACAGGATTTTAGGTGCTTGAGTGCTGATGCAAATTATATCCTTTCACTATCGCTCACCGCACGGACGTTCGGTGGGGTGTGTGTGTGTGCTCCGTTTTATGTCATTATCTTTCATGCGTACTTGCGGTGCGGACGGACGGTGTCGAAATGGGAAAGAATTGTGAGAAGTTTAATTAGAAATGGAAGGCAAGCTGGTGGAGCTTGAGGGAACCAGAATCAAGTTTAAGGGAATATGGAAATGAATTCATCTGGTAATTGCTGGTGACTAATGCGATCTCAGAAATGAAATAGGCAGATGGTTATTCTTTGGAGGCCAGCATCTCCACGTTCTTAAGTTTATGTTTGGAGGTGAGTATTCCGTTGTGTGCAGACATTCGTCAACTTTGAAATATTCCCAAATACCTACAACCTTGTTGATGGTTTCCGTCTGTAGCTCGATTGCATCAGCGATTTTGGCCTTAAGTGCATGAATCGTTTCCGGGTTCTTGATACAACATTGGTATCTTACTGACTTCACAAAAAAATCAGACATTCCGGGAAAAGCGTGTATCGAAAGTGAATTCTCGGAGTTGAGAAATGCAGATGAGTAATTCATTTGTGTGAGAAAAGAGTTATGAATACGATTTTGTCGGTGTTCTAAGGAGTCGACTGACCAAACCCTTCTTTCTCCTACTTTTGGATAACATCTAGAATGTGTCAATCAGGTCCTTGGAGCACCAAGCCTGAAAGGAGAGTTGTACTCATGCTAAGAGCGTTGCGATTATAGCCAAAGCAAATTGGGTAAAATAATAATTTGGTTTTAACGGCGCAAGTGCCATTGATGCAAGTCCCATCTAACGATAATATTAGATTATAAAGGATGTCCCAACAAGAACGCAAGATTTAAATGTGGCGCCATTCGAATTGTTATTGTTTGACATTTCAACAATTATTTTATGTTTGTTAGTAGAAGGTATAAAGTTAATAAAAATGGAGCGCTACACGAATGAAAAACGCATTCTCATTGTGAAATTGTTTAATTAAAATGGTGAAAGTTTTGCAACAGTTCGCAAATTGCGATCAATTTGGGGTAACAATAATGCTCCAAAAGAGCCAACTGCAAAGCTATTAATGGAAAAATTTGCTGAAACTGGGTCTGTAACTGATGCGAAAACAACAACGCGCCTTCGACCAGGTCGATCGACCGAAAATATCGCAGCAGTACGTGATAATGTCGCTCAGACTTCATCCACCTCAATTCGAAACCGAGTTCAGCAAGTTGGTGCTTCCAAATTCACTATGCAGCGAATTTTGACGAAAGATTTGCATCTTCATTCATACAAAGTTCAATTGACTCAGGAACTAAAGCCAGCTGACCATGCACAGCGTATTGCCGATAAAATCATCTTTAGTGACGAGGCCCACTTCCATCTTGATGGATTCGTCAATAGGCAGAATTGTCGCATTTGGGGAGAGGAAAATCCTCGAGTGATTCACGAGGAGCAAATGCATCCTCAACGTGTCACTGTGTGGTGTGGATTTTGGGCTGGAGGAATCATTGAACCTTTTTCTTATGAAAATGAGTCAGGTGAAGCGCAAACCGATAACCAATTTTTTCGTGCGTAGAATTGAAGAAATGAATGTGGAGGGGATGTGGTTTCAATAAGACGGCGCCACATCTCATACAGCCAGAGAAACAATTCAATTTCCCGGTCGTGTTATATCGCGTTTTGGAGACCAGAATTGGCCGCCTGATTTAACACCATGGTTTATGCGAATAAGCCGACGATGACTCAAGCCTTAAAAGAAGAACTTGGACGCTGCATTAATGAAATACCGCAGAATTTATGCAAACCATTAAGACGTATGTATATACTGTGAGTGATAAACATTCACGCACATATGCACGTTATACATTAAACTGATCATGTACGACGCATAACTTACACTCATGCATGTATGGTTTCGTTTGATGCAAGAAAAATATTTACATACTACTTACTCTGTAAATATAAGGAGTGGATATTTACGGATGGGTCAAAAATGGACTTTGAGATGAGGGTTAGGCTCTATAAGAGAAACCTAAGTCTTCGTCCATCCATCGACCTACCATCCTACTGAAGCGCCCTTCAGAAAGAGGTCATGGCAATCCAAGAGACACTGTAGCACATATTTAGAATAATTTAGTTGCGTCAATACCAACGTCCTTTCACGGCGCGGTACATTACGCATGATCTTACTTCATTTCATTAAAAAGTTGGTTCAATTTCCATTTTTTTTTTTGGCTTATAGTGAAGTACGATCCAAAAGTATCGTACAGAGAAATGTGCGATTTCATACCCACTGTATTTAGTTCTATTTTAGCTTTGACGAGAACGAACCCTTAATTAGTATTGAAAACTAATTGTATGTCAAACTCTTATTATCAACGCTAAAGTAGAAAAAAAGGTTTAAAGTTGAGCAACTAATGGGTGATTTTTTAGCTATTATCTTTTTGGCAACACTGGTTTAAACAGCTAACCCACGTTTCGTGTTTTATTTTACTGTCAAACAGCTTCAGTTTGATCTATAATTTAACCATGAATCGTCTTACAAGCGAACAACGCTTGCAAATTATTAAATTTTAATATCAAAATGCGTGCCCTGTTAAGGGAGTTCATCGCGCGCTTCTTCCATTTTATGGTCAGTTTAATCGACCCACTGAAGCGGTTATTCGACCTATTGTGACTAAATTTCGTACCAAATTTACATTGTTGGACATTAAACCATCAACACGCTCACGTAGAGTGCGAACTGAAGAAAATATCGCAGCTGTATCGGCCAGCGCTAATGATGACCATCAATCAATCGATTCGTCTCCGTTCGCAGCAATTGGGCCTCTGTTACTCAACAACGTGGAAAATTTTGCGAAAGGACTTAGGTGCGATGCCTTTCAAAATACAGCTGGTGCAAGAATTGAAGCCGAACGACCTACCGCAACATAAAATTTTTGGTGAATGGGCTCTTGGAAAGTTGAAGAAGATTCACTTTTTTACCAAAAAATTGTGTTCAGCGACGAATCTCATTTTTGGCTCAATGGGTACGTAAATAAGCAGAATTGTCGATTTTGGAATAAATATCGGCCAGAAGCAATGCATCCAGAAAAAGTCACAGTTTGGTGTGGTCTATGGGCTGGTGGCATCATTGGACAGTACTTCTTCAAATATTATGCGAATCGTAACGTAACTGTGAATGGTAAGTGCTACCGTGAGATGATATCCAACTTTTTTTTAGCCCGAAATGCAAGGGCTTGACTTGCGTGACATGTGGTTTGAACAAAACGGTGCCACGTACCACACGGCACGCGAAATAATGGACTTATTGAGAGGCGAGTTCGGTGAACATTTTATTTCACGGTCGGGACCGATAAATTGGCCGCCTAGATTGTCCGATTTAACTCCTTTAGACTTTTTTTTGTGGGGCTATGTTAAAGCACATGTCTATACAGACAAGCCCACTTCAATTAAAACATTGGAGGACAACATAGAAACATATATTCGTGAGATACCAGCCGAAATGTTGGAAAGAGTATGCCAAAATTGGACTAAGCGGATGGACCATTTGAGGCGCAGTAAAGGCCAACATTTGCATGAAATAATTTTCAAACATTAAATTATATTGACCGTACTATCGATTCAAATAAAGATTTCATGCATTTTTTTTTTTTTGAATTTTGTTTGTGTTTTCTTTTTAAACTTTCCTATAGCTTTTAAAAAATTGCCCTTTGCGTCGGTCGAGTGAGCGTCAGCTTTGGTCTGTGTACCACCTCCTCTAAAAACGTCTATATCTTATATCTCTGCCAAAGTATCGCCGAATCCTGAACTTGGAACTATGTCACATCCAAAAAAAATAATCATAAGCTCCGACAGCCAATCTGCAAACAAATGCATCTTAGGCCACAACTTCCAATCTCTTAATGAGATGTTCAAGTACTTCAATATTCACCTGGTGGGCCAAGGCAAGTGTACAATCAGATCCGGTTAAGTTACGAAGCCGATGAGAGTGCCAGGTTTGGTACGCAATCTCTAATCTCAACCGAAAGTGACATGCCCTTGTTACAGTCAGCCATATTCCAAAAGCCCATATATTGAGCAAACAAAACCAAGATAGTCTCAGAGTGTTATAACGACAGCCTTTTGAAAACAGCTTAAAATCAAACACACTCTCCGCCACGTCCACTTAGTCAATCAGAGTCTACGAACCATGAGTTATAGAAGGCCACAGGAGTACATGCCACCAGGGTAGACATCCACAATCACAATGACTCACAATGAAATTTCTCACGTTACCCGCAACTGCAAGACCTTCACAGAATTGAAATAAGTAAGAACTCAGAGGCTAGAACTTCTTTGGCAACATAGGTGAACTCAAACCTTTGCGATCGTAATGGCTACGAACTAAATTGCGAAGACTAGGTGGTAGGTGCGACGTATCTGCGTTTGTAGCGAGAGGCAAGCTGTGCTGAAGGCCTTTTTCAAAACTTTAACCACTTCAATATATTCCAGGAATGCAAGTCCTTCCTTAATTTGGGCGGCAGACTGAATTCGCTAAGACTTGTCTGGGTCCTGGCATATCACGGAATCATGGGAAATGAGCACTTAAGTGTGCTTGGGCCTAGTGATGATACCATATGTGACGAGCAGTGTTATCCAGGCGCTCAAATGGCCCAGCGTTTTAAGGACAGTCGCTTTACCGGTCCTCATAAAATTCAAGCCGACGTGTCTCATATAAAAGGAATTCACCGAATTTATGTAGATTCCTGAAAAAGAAGAAAACGAAACCATTTTCGTGTGAGAGTGTAACTCACATTTGAACAGTTTGTTGGACCAAAATTTGTTGTTCTAATAATTCCAACAGTTCCGAGCAACAACGGAAGTCATTCTTTATACTTTTACTGTGAGAAACCTTAATATGGCATTCTCCTGCCAAGCAGTAGTCCTTTCCCATAGCTTCCGATGGTTAAAGGTTCAATACGCAATTCCCCAACTCCATTTTTTTCATATGCACAATCCTTTACACCCACACCCACACAAGGAAGCATCAGAAATCGTCATCAGCCGTTTGGTATTTTTTGAAAAATTTCGAAATCGTAACAAGTTTATCCAGCAACATGTGCCGCCTGCAGGATTCAAATTGAACAAGCATATGTTCGCGCCCTTATTTGCCTTCGATGTCACCCTCCCTGTCTGTCATAACCTGAAACGTGTCACATCAAAGAGGTTTGATGTTCATCTATCAAATTGCATTTTTCTTCATTTCGAATGAGAACCCCTTCTCCCCTTCATCCCTCATCAAGGATACACACCTACAGGGTCCAGAATGCCAAATCCACTCTCAATTGAATGCCAGATGTAAACAACGATGGACACTCGGCCGGGGTGGAGGGACACACACACACAAAGGAATCAGATAAAAATTTCATTTCAATTTCACATAACCGACACACTGAATCCTTGAATCCTTCTGCTCGAATCCTTGCACAATAAAACTATAAATGAAACCACTGACCGAGAGAATGACCGAAATATTATCGACACATTGACATCGGACACACGTTCAGCTGATTGTTATCCTTTTGCGCCAAACGGCTTGGTGGCGTGGTGCGGATGAGCGTGGTGCTGCAATAAAGGATTTCCATCATGCGACCCCTTTCATTCACCGGTTTCTCTTTTTCATTCTGTAGGTGAATGGACCTTGGGACTGTGATTTTTCTTTTGCCTTCTGTCAAAAGGTATTCTTTAGATGTTTCGCTTTGACATTCGAGGGGTTGGCACTTTCATTACGCATCGCACGCTCTCGCAATCAGCAAGAAAGGGGTTTAATTCAATCAATTGCGGTCAATAAGCTTTCTGACAGGAGTGTGACCAGGGGGACTGCCTGGGCGCTCGTGGGCGAGATGTAACTCTTTTCAAAGTACAACTGGAATATATTTGATTTGGATTTAGATTCGGATTTTGAATGTTCAATAAGGTTGCGATGTGCGTGGCGCTGTCTGTGTCCAGCGACATATGCTCTGGAGCACATCGGTCTGTAGAGAAATTGACGAATTGATTTTTGAGGGATTCCATTCGATTTCATTGGGAGCGTGCATGTGTTTTTTTGAAGTTGGTTATTATTCGAGGAAGCAAGTGCTTGCAATTGATTTGGATTGGCCGCTGTTTTCTATAGTCTCTCCGTGTTGATGGGTCTTAATGGCATAATCAGAATTGAAGAAACAGTGGACATTCCGGGGGACGAAGGAACATCAAAATTTACACTCTTGAGTCGTGCAATTTTTTCTTAAATGTTTTTCAACACAATTTGGAACACGGGTTGCAAACATATTACTGACAAGCAAAAGTGCGAAACGACTTCAATACGGTCGAGAAGGTTAGTCAGAGGAAACATGGTAAGTTGTGAGTCCACGTTTGGTTAAAAAAATAATTGGAGTAGCACTCCAGCAACCACCCGGGTTGTGTGTGCCATACTTCACTCGTGAGAAGAGGGCCCCGTGACGACACATCAATCTAACAGTGAACCTAACTCATGTAATATTGACGTGAGCGTTTTGAAGAAAACAAAACGTAAATGGTCCTTGAGTGGTTTGAAAAAAGGACACAAATCTCTGGAGCCATTGTAAATACGGTGACTGAATTTGAATTCATTATTTATTAAATCCTGCAAGTGTGGTTATAATTTTTTTAAAGCCTGTAGCTGCATTCCTTGTTCTTTTGTCTTATTTGAGTTTTTCTCACCCAAAAACATGATCCAGGACAGGATTTAAAAGAAAGGGTCAAGTCTTATCCCTTCCTTCATGAGTCAAATGCTTTCCTGTTATAAAATTTTGTCACTTAAAAAGTCCATGAGTAGGGCTTCCTCTACAGTCACCTCGAATGGTCTTCTGAGGATAGATTGTATAATGACTCCCCGAATTAAGAAATTTCAAGGGTCAGGTCATGTAAGACGGATAATCATTGTTGGTCCGACATTGAAAGTATTCTAAAGGGTGATACACCACAAGGTGTGATTTATAATGCAAAATGCATCACAAGCACCTGAAAGCTAACCTAAAGTGTTTACTATCAATTAAGAGAACAATTCATGGCATTTACTTTTTAGAAAGGTGAATGGACCTTGGGACTGTGAAAAGGAATCTTGGCCATGACGTCTGAAGTGGCTCTTTAGGAAACCCAAATATTGTGCGATTATTTCTAGTATAGTAACTTCTTCTTCTTCTTTCCATTGCGGTACAGTCCGCGGTGGACCTGAGCCTCCACGAATATGCCTCTTCAGATCTCTCGCCAGCTGCCTTCAATTGTATACTCCAAGTTGGTTGAGGTTCTTCTTCACTTGTTTGCGCCATCTTAATATAAGTTATCCTCAGTTGCGTTGTACCAATAGCTTGAATTCGAAGACTTTTCAGGCCGAAACTGTGATTTCCATTCGCTCTAAATGGCCTACGGATCTTAAATTTTGTATCCGAAGACGCTTGACCAGACGTATGCCGCCGTTCAGCCTAGAAATTTCGTCGTTGAATCTTCTCCTCCAGATGCCATCAAAGCAAACGGAACCTTAAATCACACGCACCTTTTCTCTCAAAGAGGGCTTCCTCATCCGCTTTTAGTACCGTCCCTGGTCTGCGCCTTAAAGGAGGACTGGAATTATCACGCTGTTGTACAAAGCCAGTTTAGTTCTCCATTCACTGAAAATGTGACGCAAATTCTAGTCGAGTGGCTTCAGTTTTTGCACCAGTTTTCCATATAAAATGTGTCAAGTTGCCGAATACTCCAAACTAAGCTGCTGAGAATTAGCTAAGGCTTGTCTGGGTCCCATGGCAACACGGGATCATGTGAAACGAGATTACCGCAGAAATTCCTCGGCAATGATCAAAAGAGGTATTCGTAGGGTCTGAACCCCCCTTGGGACTTTCGGCAAGGGTTGTTTCTCCCAACAGCACAACCAGACTCTCCAGGATGCATGCAGACCAAGTGCATGCTCCCAAACGTCAGCAATAAATCCGCGACTTTTCTGTTATCTTTAAACAGGAAAGACTGCAGACGACTTGTTGGCGTACAAACGGCACCCTTTCCCTTCGCTTAATAATTACGTGTGCTTGTGCTTTGTAATGACACCCTATCCGCCGATTGTGGAGTAGGAAAAGACACTTTCTCTGTCAATGTCCCGCCTTTACTACTACGTAATAGGAGCTGAAAGCCTAGGCTCTTGTGCTTGATGTTTTCCCAAAAAAAAAACAAGAAATGACATTAAATGTAGGTTGTGGTCTGGTACTACAATGGATCAGTTTTCGAGTCTGAGCGCTCCAGTGCAGCGTTTCCCAACTTCCAAAAAAAACTGCTGAGAAAGACGATCAAAACGATTGGTCACGGTCTTCGGGTGTACCCCAAGCTTAAGCTGGAAAAGTTTAACAGTCAAATTTGCGAATGATTTTGGCTAAAGTGGTTTCAATAGGTCAACTTTGTACATCCTAAATTCTTCGTATCAGCTGAAAAATTTGGAGGCGGTGCTGTGATACGAGTCTTTCCACGATGACTTGGGAAGTGATACTGAACAGAAATAACAAAGCAAGGAGTCTCGCGGTTTATCAAAAAAAGAAACCCTAAGTATATCGTGGTCGCCGTAGCGTAGTGAATAAGTGAGTCGACTCACACGCCGAAGATCGATTCCCGAATGGGACACCTCTCATTTTTTCTCAGCAGCACCTCTTTCGAGTTGCTGACGACACTCAAATCTCGCCCTTATCCAATGTACTTCTTACCACGTGATATATAAGTGAACCTTGGATTAAACCATCCGGTCACAATATAATGAATGCTTCCAGTGGAATGAATCCACTTCGACGTTTGCTCTCGTAATATGCGTCGTTTAGGAAAACTTGTTTTCCGAGGTCATTGCTGGTCGGACATGCCTTCGAATCTTCATTTTGGCTTCGTTATACAAAACCTCATTGCTATGAAATTTCTTGTACCCAGATGCGGGTACTGTATTTATTGAAAAATTCACGAAGGCATTGCCTCTCTTTTCCATCTGGGAAGGACTCATGTTAAACCACACTGGCCAACCGTACACCATGACTGGCCGGACTAGGGCCGTGTAGCAGATCATCTTAACCTTGAAGTCAAGTTGGGTACTGTAAAACAACCAGTTGCCTAGAGCCTACATTGCTTCTGATTAATCATTCACGTAAAAACACACCAACTACATTTTTCTTGCTAGTCTTTCACTTTAATTTCAAAATTCAAAAATATTCCATTCCAAGCTAATTTCCCCAAAACCGGGTACAGAAGCTTTAAAACTCCTCTTTAAAGCATACACACCCACTATTCCCCCCGAAACTCCAAGCAAACACACAAGGTGATGCCCCGATCTAATATGAAAGTTTTTCTGTTTCAGCATCCAGGCAAAGGCAACACTACTGTCTTGTATGCTTACACAACAAGGCAGGTTGCTTGGGTTCACTCGTTTGCTTCGGATTTTCGATAATGTTCCACTCAACACATGCCAGTGCCGGAAAGTCATTTATCATCTTTTTTGCACAGCAGACTGGCTTTTAGTTGAAAAGGCGTGGTGCATCCTTTCTTGTAACATATTTGAAGTAATTACTTCCACACACGAATGTTTCCACCTTCGCCATTGTGTCGGCTGCTTTGGGACGCAAAAACCGCTCTGCATCCTCAGCTTGCCTTCATTAATCTTACGTTTAAAAATCTCGACAACATTTAACCCCGCATTCGAGGTGGTGTCATCGTGGTGGAATCTGTTTTTCGAAGAGACACATTGTGGTTGTCACAGGAACCGCTTAATTTTTGGCTTGTCAATCAAGTTGGGGTTTCTAGAGAGTTTTTTTTGAGGGAAATTTAAGGTCTGGCGTGGGGAGGTTGAAACAGAAGAGAAGCTATATCGTGAGTTTACACTTAATTCAAAATGTAAGGTCTTGAGGTCCTCTCTCTTTAAGATCGAGGCATTCCTTCAGTTCACCACAAATGTCTGTATCGCTGCCTCATACGACGCAAACCTTAAAGAGCCTCAACTTCCCAAGTCCATCCATTTCAATACCCAAAACCGAATCCTTAAGAAATTGCCAAGAATGTCACATTGGTCAACTTTAATGCCACTCAATCAACGTAACGCATTTTGTGTCATTCAACCCCTCAATACATTCTGCCCATCGCCACCCTTTTTTTTTTTGTGCAGTAAACTCAATTTCCTTTCTGTTCGTCTCAAATGGCTAAACATAAATATGAGGTGAACTCCACGAAGATTACCGTTACGCCCCGGTATTTCTTCAATCCCGAACAACAACCATATCCATTGGAATATCATCAACACGGATCGGGATCAAACGACCCTGTCCTCTGTGTGTCGGAAATCAAAGACACCCAAGCATACCTCGGCCGCACACATGTCGACAGTAGCCAGCCCAGCGCCATAAATGCCCACGTCTACCTTGAGGCGACGGCATAGACGAGCGAAAAAAATTGTTAATAATAAATTCAAACCGTAAGAGTGTCCTGCAGACGAATGCATATCAATATCTTTTCCGTTCAATTTTTATTGCGGTCAGTTCAATATGTTTTCGAGCTTCAACCCTCCCCCGCAGAGGCGAAACCGAAATCTAATATTCCCTGGCAGGATGGACGACGAATCCGGTCTCATAACACGGACATTCCTTCTCCGAAGGATAGTTATAATTTATGGACGAATATATGCACGCATAAACGTGAGACTCCGTAAGGGGTGGCGCCCACATGTGGGGGGTTGTTCGGATTTTTTTTGCGCTTTTTCAAAAATGTATAAGAATTCGCAAAAAGTGTATGATTTACGTTGCGAGATAGGGTGACTGGACTCGACAGGGGGTGGTGAACGAGGCGGAGATGTCTGCATTGTGATTTCACCTTTTTTCCATTTTTTCTTGGATGATGGCCATCGAGACGGGCATCGGGGTTGGAGATGGGCAGCCAGGATTGGACACGTGTTTTCTGCTGTTGATAATATTCCGATGAAAAAGGACGAAAATTGTCATGTGTGGAATTAGAAGGGGGATTAGATGGTTATTTGGGACTTTTTCCTTTTTTGTTCACTTATCGGGCTGGCTGTGATTTTAACCCTTTGAGCGAATGTCGCTTATTGTCCACAGAGATCAAAGTAATTTGCGTTAATTAATTCGTATTCACACATGTGTTTGTTAAACAGGTGGTAAGCATTTTCGAGACGGGGCTACTGGGTGACTGCTGTGGAAGGGATGGGAATGGAAATAAGAAGAGAAGTGGGCGCGGTCCGGGAGTATTAACTGAGTGGTTCGGAATCGGGAATAAAATATGTTGGATGGATGATGTACCCATAATACAACAAAACGTCATTAATTACTAGGAACTCTCGTTGGATCTCAAATCCCGAGCGATCCAAGGTGCCATTTGCCTTCGACAGATCGGATATTCCTCTGTTTATAGGAACACTAAATGTAGGTTGCCTGATAGGTGAACACTCACTTGAGCTGAAAGCATCCTTTAATAATATCACGGGGAAAATATGAAGACTATCCTCAACTTCCTATATACTTGCCTGACGTTATAGCTGCCAAGAAGATATAATTTGTCAGCCGCCATGCAGCGCATCATACCATCTTCTTCAACCGATTTGCATACATATGCATATGATTTCTAGTCCGAGGATACATTTTCAAAACTGTTCTGCACCATTGAAGAGGTTTTAAACATCTGGGGGACCAGAGCCTAATTCTTAAGAATTCCTAGTGATGGACCAACAGTTTTTCTTATTTTTTATCCTCATCAACTTCGAGAATCTTTTTTTAGAGATAAAGGGACATAGACACAATTATCAAATGAAGACGGGAACTTCTGCGATCCTAATTGCCACCAACTATATTATGAAGAACAGGTGGAAGGGGCGAAGTATCTGCGTCTGCAGCGACAGACAAACTGTGGCCTTACTCAAACATTTAACCACTTCCAAGATAGACCAGGAATGCGAGTCTTATCTTAATTTTGTCGGCAGACTCTAAGACTTGTATGCGTCCCGGGACATCACGGGATCACTGGAAACGAGATTGCTGATGAATTAGCTAGGTAAGGTTCTAAAGTAGGCATTAGTTGGGTCCGCATCTCACCTTAGGACTACCCGCTTCCTTGGTTAGGGCTTCCGTCAACGGTTGGGTCTCGAAACTCCCGAACGTCAGCAAGAAATCTGCGGCTTTTATGTTATCTATAGACAGAAAAGAGTGTAGAAACTTGTCGGAGTACAAACGGGATACTTCACCTTCGTTAAGCACCTAATTCTATTTGGGTTTAGTGAAGACACCCATTGCGACTCGTGTGGCGAGGGTGAAGGCACTTCAGAGCACTTTCTCTGTCAATGTCCCGCATTTGCTCGTATCATGTGGCGGCTTTTTGGCGCCGATGTGGTGGACGCTGAAAACTTAAGCTCTTAACCACTGAAGTGCCTGCTGATCTTTCTTCGGAAAACCAGAAAACTACAATAAACGAAGGTTACTGCCTGCTAGTACAATGGACCAGTTTTTGAGTCTGAGCGCTCCAGCGCAGTGTACATCAACCTCCAACAAAAGAAAAATCAAAAGAAAATTCGAAGCAAAAGCGTTGTATTTGTATGGATATCTGGATTGGAGGCCATAGATCATCTGTCTTTCTTTCTCTTTCTTTCTGCATTTACGTCCAGCTACACACCACTAAGCTCCCATATGTCTTTTGACTCGAAGAGAAATAGCTAGACAAATCTTTCCAAGCCATGTACACTCAGACTGCAGCTCGTAAAAGGTAACAGAGTGAAAATCCAGTTTTGAAATTCAGAAAAGACCTCCGCGGTTTAAGATGACATACCTTAGGTCACGCTGCACAATGGTCCCAAATTCTAAGAAACCTGGCGCAGGTTTCTGCGTTCAACTTACCAACATGTGAGAATCTAGAAACCTACAGGCTTGTTGACCGTTTCATAGTATCATTAGCTCAAATCTGATATTTTGAAAAATGGAAAAATGCTTAAAGCCGTTTTATATTTTTTATTTATAAACATAACATAAACAACAAAACATGAACTTGGCTTTTAAATTGAAAAAAATTTGAATATTTGAATATTTGTCAAAAAATGCTATCACATAATCTATCAGAGAACATGTCTACGCTCTTTGATTCTGTAGCACCTAATTCTATGAAAACTTGCATTTTCAGTGGCGAACCTAGACCGTTTATGGAGCGAAAGAAATGGACTTTTTCAAAATATTAATTTGAAACAGCCTTTATCTGATGTGCGATTACCTTACGCCAATTTATACAGAGGACGAGAATGAGGATGAGGATGAGGATTCTTTCCTCATCTTTCTCATCCATACATTTTCTACAGAAGTCTCACGAGTTTATCTTCTTCTTCTTCTTTTACTGGCGCCACACCCCGCTCTAAATGGCTTAGCCATCTTAAGCGTTTTATCCAAAGACGGTTGACCAGGTGCATTCCACCATACAGCCTTTAACGTTCGTCGTTGAATCTTCTCCTCCATACGCCATCAACGCAAACAGGACCAAAAATCGCACGCAAAACTTTTTTGTCAAAAAGAAAAGTTTCTGCTGCCTAGTAAAACACGCAGTCTAAGACGTCGAAGTTGGGTATCCTTTCTTTATGACAATATATACTTTGTCTTGCCCTCATTTATCGCCAGACCCATTTTAGTTGCTTCCACTTCAATGCCAATAAACTTTCATTAATGTCTCGCTGTCTTCGTCCAATCACGTCTATTTTGTCGACGTAACCTGTCCTATTTCCGGTTATTACTCCCACAACTAGGCGTTCAACGTGATTAGCAAGTATGGCTTCAAGCGTGAGGCAGATGTCTCTTGGCGAATGAAAAGAGTTGCCAATTGCCCTTCTGCTGTTAGTCAAGTGGTTCGTGTCGAATTTCAGTTGGAACTTTCAAGTGATGAGAGGCGTACCTTAACTGCCGTCTTTCTGTAACCGGGGCATAGTAGTAGGGAGATTGTCCAGTTCCCTACAGTTCCTAAGAATGTGACTATGACCAGTTGGTGTTCTGCACAATAGAAGTTTAAACTACCCGTACTGTATTACCTCTTATGTAAGGAGAGGCAGAGAGAAGACAATGGGCGTTTTTGGGATATCAGATTAAGTTTTAACTGCCTCCCCCGTCATGTAAGGATTCTCAGTAAGTAATGACCATTGCAGGTCATCAATGAAAACTAATACCAAATGATCTTGAGCCAGGACAGTACATAACGAATTCCACTTGCATCGGCCAAAAACACGCTGCATAGTTAAGAAGCAGCTCACTTCTTTCTTCCTGTTGATTTAGTTCTCATATACGAGGGTGCTGTGATAAGTACCAAGACAACGCACTACTTTCACACCTTCGCAATTGTCACGGCCAACTCCTCAAACTAGGCTGTGAAATGCTGATGGGCAGAAAGTTTTTGTCGAATAAGTGGGTTTTCGTGGCCACGGAGGCCTTTTTTGTGGCTTCAGGCGTATCGAACAAAATGAAAAAAAAATCCAAAAAGTTTCATTTTTCTTTTGCAAGCCCATCCTACGCAAAAATTAACAAAATTAATTAATATTGAAAATTCAACAAAATAAAATACAAATAATAAATGTCATGAAGCTCCATGTTTTGAGAAACTACTTATTTTTGCAGAACGCAACAATTTGTACTGACTGTTGGTTTTAGTGCACACTAGCAAACCATTTTGTTTTTGCTTTAACTTTCGGAAAACATTGTTGGGTACGAACTGAAATTCTCGTCCCCAGCAGTTGTAATATGAGAAATTGTCTATGAAAAGGGATGTGCGTCTATTAGGGTTGTGCGTAGTGAGATGTTCCATTTCACATTTCAAATGTATTTCGAATTAAAAAATGTGTACACACCCATAAATAAAATATTTCCAAAAATATACAAGAAAAAAGCGGAGATGAAATCTATTTATTTTTTATAAACTTAATTGTTAGAAATTGTTAAAACCATCACAAAATTTAATTCACTCTTCTCGACAACAAAACATATTTTTCTTCTATTTTTTTGAATATTTTTTCTACTTTACTTCAAACATAAATTCCGCAAAGAAAATTATAAATCCTCCCCAGTGCCATCACAACTAGTAAATGTTTTAAATTCCGCGAAGTTGAAATCCGCTCCAATCAAATGTCACTGCGCATTACAAGCTGTTCAGGAGCAGTTCTCAACGTCCGTGCGAACCACTGACTCAGATCAAAAATGGACCTTTCGAAATAAATACACGGAAGCTTTCTTTTTTGCCTCACGAAAGTTTGAGAAATGTTTCTAAAATTCGCTTCCCTTTCTCTGTTATTCGTTCACTCGGAAAGCATGAAACTGTTTGCGTTTGAGGGGATGCCGAGCACTCTCCCAAGGGGAAAAGTATTCATTTTCAGGAAAACTCAGTGTCTATTTTTAAGTGAAACTCCACCAGAATGAACATTCTGTATTGTCATCTGGGGAAATGCGATGAACGCTCAGAGAGACGATTGCTTCTGCAGTTTCCATGTTTTACTGTGCGCCTTACAAGAGGCCAATGACAAGTGAGTTCCGAGAGTTCTCAATTTTGTGAAGTCACTTTATTGCATGTGATTTGTTATAGGTACTCGTTATTTTTATTTTTCGTCCTTTTTCTTGCGCTTTCGCTTTGAAGTACAATCTTCTTGGTTTCATGTTGAGTTTTTGTCGGATTGGGGAATGTATATGAGCATGATGTAAAAAGTATTCGCCATGTCTTTTCTTACGAGGGTCTTTTAAAATGAGTTAACTTTTTGAATATAGAGTGCTAACTTTAAAAAGGAGTTGTGACCTAAAGTGAGAATTCTTTCCGACTGCTTGGAAAGGCTTTAAATCATTTTCTAATTTGCAAAATTCGGAGTCCATACTAATCTGTCGAGGAATCAGCTATTGGTTTCATGAAAGAAAAATTAGATGTCTCTGCAACGTACTGTGGGATGGACAAATCTCATTTCTTTAAAACAATTTCACGGGGAACTAATAGACAGTTTGACTGACCAACAAATCTGGCAGACAGCACAAAGGCCGACAGACGAACCTAGCCCATGATACAATGAGACAAGATATGTTGGATTCAGTGAATAGACAGCTAAGTAACGTCACGCTGCGTAGTTAAATTCGTTATTATTCCTTGACTACTGACAAGGATTGGTACTCGTATGTAAGACAATGTTAATGCAAAAAATGGAAAGAAAAACTTTAAATTGACAGAAAACAAGGGAACACCGAACGTAGCATAAGTTATGACAAAAGTGCGCACTGCAAGGAGAAGTTAAGAAATTTGGAATAAGTTTACAAAAAAAGAACAGTAAGTCTCGTTTGTTTTTTCACTGCGAATTGAGTGGCATTACAGCTCTCAAGGGACTAGTGTCTAGCCTCTTCACTAACAAGTCGTATAATGCATGCTATCGTTTTCCTACAAGGATACGGAAACTACACTCGCCGACTCCGAGAGACGAGATTTGAGAAGGTTATCATGGAGAATTAGTACTCTCTGAATTGTGTCAACAACTCGATAAAGGTGATGTCGGGAAAAAATGCGAGATAAGCAGTTCAGGACATTGGTCCCAGTTAAAGGCTTTGCGAGTTAGTACACTTAGCCACTACGCCACAGTTGCCACTTAAAGCATGCCCGAATACATCAGAATGACTTAACGAAATTATGCTGTGATTATTTAAAACCGTTTAGAACACCTTACATTTCTCTACGCCTGACGTCGTCATATTGATTAAATAGCTTCAACACCAAGCAGCTAAGTTGCATGCCAGACGTCGAAGATGCACAATAACAATATGACGACTGGGACATTGGACAGGAAGTTCTCCTCAAAAGGCAAACATAATTTAAATTTAAACAATGCCATATATGGTGACCTATCAGACGCGATAAAAAATGTGAGGTGTTTCGTCCGTGAATTACCTTCACCTTCTGCATGACGATCGAAGCACTAATCACTACGCCGCGGCGACCACTAATTTAAAAGTCTACCGTGTCGTAATCCAGAATGTAATTTCATTCGTTGTTAAAGTATGCGAACAATTTTTCAGTAACACAGGTTATTTCCTGAAATTTCTAAATCTAAAAACTCTAATTTTCGGAAATCAAAAATCGCGAAAATCCACTTAAAATATTAAAAACCCAAAATTAAAAAAATTATCAATTAAGTAAAATGTAAGTGCAAACCAAGTTCCACGACTACTCCTAGTTTCACACCCACCTTAAGCAGAAAATTGTAAGTTAGCAGAGGTTTTAGATACCTAGTTTTAGATTTTTTTTGCTTCTTAAATGTTTAGGGACTTAGACCGCAATCCGATTGACGTCCAAGTAGACAATCTTGATGCAGGTTGATACAAAATTGTGTGTACACGATGCGCTCTTTAAATTCTGAAATACAGGGAGCCGCACAAATCGTGCAGCGCTATTCGAACTCGTACTATAGATTCCAAAAGAGTAATAATTTAAATTTTTGTGTGTGAATAGTGGCCTTGTGATTCTTATTTGGCAGGCGTTTATCTAGATTTATTAAAATGAATGATTGCGGTACCGAAAACAGAATTCGAAATGTTAACCGATACAATGTTTTGCTGTCCTTCAGTACCGTCCAAAGGCAATTTAGATGACAATTTGTCTGCACTTCACGCGTAGACAAATTGTTTTGAGGGTGGTAAATATTGCTTTCGAAATCAAGAAGCATAGCAGAAGCAAACACGTCAACGACAGCCTTGAGAACTCTCTGTATACTGCGCCAAGAAAGAAATCGGATGTAAATTGGGGCTAAAACAAGACGCTCTCTATTGGATCCTCGCATCAGTTGTAACACATATTCTCCTCTATGAAGTGACGATGCGGAAATAGAACGCCCTGGTTACCGTGGCCAAGTGGGTAAGTGCGTCGACTCACTTCTAGGTTCGAACCTCGGACGGCAAACCTAGCATTTTTTTACGACACCACCTCTTTCGAATTGCTGACAACACTTAAAGAGTACTTATTGTCTATGACAAATGTACGCGTAGGTCCCCTTTATTCGTGGGAGAACAGTAGCACGCATAATTGGTGTAGAAGCTAGGTTCTGGTCCCTTTGTTTGCGGTAGAGCAACTCTATTATTATTATTACTAAGATACGTTGTGGGTGTTGCTCTCAATGTATTTCTTCCTATTCCTCCCCTCCATTCTCTCCTATTGGATGTAGATTGTAGACAGACTACGAGTCGCACAGCTACTTGGCTCAAATCACTTCACAGGTTTATGAACCCTCAATTACAATTACTTCAGAATTCGACAACTTTTTTACTTTCTCCCCATGTGTCGCCAATATTACCACAGCCGGGGTGCCATCTTAGGTTGTCTGGGAGTACAGCCCACAATTTTAGGAATGTGCTTCTTATTCCCTCCATTTCAGAGACCTCACCTTTCGTCCTCGTTCAATGTCGCTGCACATTGTAGTGTACTATATTCTAAAAATCTATCCTGACTAATGAATAACGTGACATCCAAAGGACATAACATCATATATGCCAACAACCACCCCACAATCAAATCCATGGATGAGGTTGGTTCTGACTCCGGGACATCCCTTTAGTGCCACCTAAGCTTCCTGTCTCTTAATAAGTTCTGAAAATTCTGTAGCATCCATAGTGGGTACTAAGACTCTGTGCGTGCAGCGTACTTTCCAAGGCGTGAATTCGCCAGAAGCAGCACTACCTCGCTGTTTACTTCTTAAGGTGGACTTTCATTCAGGCCGTTTGCCTCAACGAAAGTCCTTCTTAAGCTGAATCGCTGATCGCTCGAAAGGAAAATTGGCCCTATCCCCGGATTAAATTTGAAGCGCTCAGTGATTAATCAAATTTGGTGCATCGGTGGTTAAAACACTTGTCGGGATTTCCTCTAGCGACTGTGTTATAGACAGACATGACAGTAGATTAGGCCTTCCCCACTACTTCTTCTGTCGAATTGAAAAGTGTTTGCCATCTTCGTGGGCATTGCTTAGCCTAGATGTAAACTTGATGCACATTTCTTCGACGACTTGGGCAATCCATTTGAATGTAGCATCAACCACATCGTCAACTTTATCAACAGTTGTCAACATGTTTTGTTCAATAGGAATCATTTTTTAAAAAATTTTTTAAGGTTTAATGTGTTTTGGCCCTGACGTATTCATTTAAAAAGCACTTATCTGAAGTAAGATGGAGCAACTGTAGCAGAACAGAAAGTAGGGGTTATGACAGAGGTCCAAAGAAAATTTTCGAACATAGTAATAGCCCAATACTCCACTTTTCACCTACCAGACCTGATGGACAATTAGTACTTTCTGATTTTTGTCAACAACTTGACAAAGATGATATCGGGAAAAAATGAGAGATGAGTCCTGGACATAGGTCCCAGTTAAAGATTTTGCGAGTTAGTACACTTAGCCATTACGGCACAGTGGCCACTTTAAGCATTCCCCAATACATCAGAATGACATAACGACGTTATGCTATGATTACATAAAACCGTCTAGAACACCTTACAATCTTTACACCTGACGTCTTCATATTGATTTAATGGCTCCGACACCAAGCATCTAATATGCATGCCAGACGTCAATTATGCACAAGGGAACCGAATATTTTCAAAGCAAGAATGCTTTCATTTTACAAAATGACCAAGGAATACGATTGAATAGAAACAGAACTTAAGGTTATATCAACATCACACTTTAGGGCTGCAGTTTATAATTTTTAGATCAGGCGTACTATATACTTCGACGAACATGAAGTCATTTACGGTTTAACATTTTTAAAAGCAATTACTTACTAAAAACTAAAATTTAAACACGATTGACTATTGGAGCACAATTCCTGTGCTATCCTGTACATAAGAGGCTCCTTTTCTGTCTGGGTTCCAAGCTAAAGGACGTGCTTTTGCCTCTTCTCAAAGTCTTTATTCTGTTTTGAAAATTAATTGCAACGAACATAATTTGTTAAAAAAGACTTAAGTTTGTCATGAACCGTCACCTTTTCGACCAGCCACTATCCGTTTCGTTCACTAAGCTATTTTCGCGTCAATTCTTGCGACAGTCAAGTGTTGAAAACCATTTGGTTTGGTTTAATGTTTACTAAGCTTCTGTACCGGCGAAACAGTGGTTCTCGAAAGTCTGACCCGTCACTTTCGTCAGTGTCCTCAATTGGCCTTCCGTCTAGTTCATTCTGTCCATACAATTATAAGAGGGACGATAAACGATTGATTGTCATACCACGACGGCCACAAGCACTATTTTAGCCACAAACTGTCAACCTAGCCAGTCTCAGACCACCACAACACTGTTGAAAACGCCTGTTTTTTTATTACAGGATTTCATCGCACCCATTCTATGCTTCTTATGCGCCTAAATTCGATTTACGTTAACTACAAATTTAGCCATTTCCACCCCAAAAAAAAACCGAGTGCTCAAAAACCACTCTTTCCCTTCGATTAACCATTTAAAATTCCGCAACAACGCCAGAGTGTCATGTATATGCACACACTGTTGAAAAATGATTTCCGTGGCCCGAAAATAATTAAAAAATATATTCCCTCTAACGAAGGGATCAGTTTCGTTTTTTGTTTCGTCAGTGCAAGCAAATTGTCACCCTCACCGTGTGTCAACAACAAATCAACAGGTCGCCTTCACACTCTGTCATCAAGTGGAAAATGTCCCTTTTTCGGCGTATTCAAACCACGCTTGCGATATTATATTCTCGTCTGTGTACCAACAGCCGAGTGCCATGCCGCGCCCACACCTTCTGCCACCCGGACCATGGCACACATATTTTGCACATCAACCGGCTACAATGGCCGTATAAATTGTCGATACTTTTCGAGGCCACATTCAATTTGCCATGAAAAAGTGTGGAGGTGTCCGTGGGCGGGGTGCCAGCGATGGCAGCCCGGATCCTGTGTAACCGTTGAGCTGTGTCGCTGGTTTTTTTTTTCCTCCGCACTGTGTCGGTTTTTTGGCTTCTTCCGCGCTTCGATGTGTGTTAACTCTCACTGGAATTATTTTTCAATTATTGTGTAATTGGTTAGCGAGCTGCGAGCTGATGGTACGTTGTCGGTGAGCCGTGGGGTGTCAAAGGGAGGAATGCAAATTGGACTAGGAGGCTTTTTTTTCTGCGTGGAATCGAAATCCGATTAGAAGTGAGCGTGTATGTGGTGAAATGTGTAAATAATTGATGGAGATTTTCAGAGTTCATCAGGGAGGATGTTTCTTCGCACATCGCACACATCAGCATCATCAAAAGTCTTCCTCTATAACTATCCTCTCATTGCGAGGGTAAACATCCTTCATATCCTTGATACAAACACAGAGCGTCGTCTGTAATTTAAAACAATGACCGTGTGCATGCGTGTAGCCTTCATCCCCCTCGGTTCATTTATCACTAATTGTAGCTTAGCGCTGCCAGCATGTAGGAAAGCTGAACGAGTGAGAATTTAATACCTGACATTGTGCTTAATGATGTCGGGGCCAAGGTGAGGGATTAACAGTAATGCCCTGTAATTGACAAGATGGATCATTAATATTGATTCTAAGGGCACGCACATGCCCCTGCCCGAGGAACTTAACTGTCAATTAACTCCAACGACCTGTGCAGAGAAGGTGGCATTGGATTTCAGAGTCCTAAAGCGTTGGGTGTCTAAAACGGGCTTCATTAATTTAAATGGCGAACTGAAACGAGTTGTCGTAGCTGCAGCCGGGGACGGGGAGATGACCTAGTTGTATGGAGTGAATGTTTGTAACTGCTCATAGCAAAAGGGGTGGCTCTGCAATAAAACTTCTAAGCGGTGTGTAGATGTACAGTTTAAGTTTCTGCAGTAAATATTCACATAAGCAATTAAAATTTGAGCACGGCGTTAAAGCTGTATTTTGGCTGTGAAAATTTTGAGCCATCATCATTGGACAATTTGCTACTCAAGATCTTCAGCAGATATGGGTCCTAAAAACGAGAGTATTAGCAAATTTTTCAAAGTAACCTGATAATTCGGCACGTCTATAGTAAATTTATGTACATCTCTGTCATATGTCTTTCTAGTGTGAAGTATAACATCCCGAAATGCCCAAAATACTGAAAAGTCGAAATTTTGAAACTCCCCAAATCCTGAGATGGCCAAAAGCCCGAAAAGCATTGCCACGGAAATGAGGTCTCTAAAGAAACTTTTCAAATGTGTCAGTATGTGGGCATGCCGCCTCCTATTTTGGGATGCTGAAGAACTTGGATTTACAACGTTTAAGATTACTGGGTCATGGAAAGGTTATGGACACCAATGCTCCGGCCCGAAAAATCTTTGAATACGAGCCATTGAGACAACGCAACAGAGAACGGCCCAGGCTAAGGTGGCGCTCACAATTGGAGAAGGACTTCAACCAACTTGGAGTGAGCAGCTGGAGGCAGCTAGCGAAAGATCGTGCTGGCTGGAGGGCCATGTTGATTGAGGCCCAGGTCCACCCCAGACTGCAGCGCCACAAGAAGAAGAAGAAAAACTTGGAGTAGGAGCTCTATTGAAGTAAACAAAATATACAACCACCATACTTATTATTCACAGAATTGTGCACATTTTTGATTTCGAAATATGCTTGGATATCATTTGCGAATCTATATGCAGCTACGGAACAATTTATGGAACCATGCGCATCAGAAATAAAGTTTAACAATCCGTAAAAACTTAATATTGTGGAAACTTTCG
This sequence comes from Eristalinus sepulchralis, assembly GCA_944738645.1. Lineage (NCBI taxonomy): Eukaryota > Metazoa > Arthropoda > Insecta > Diptera > Syrphidae > Eristalinus > Eristalinus sepulchralis. The sequence continues at coordinate 11,595,420 of OX122882.1, forward strand.
TCATTTGCCTTCCACACATATTCCATGTTCTACAGCAACATGAAGTTTCTCGGGGTGGCAAAGCACATCACTCAATACGTCCTGGGACATATATATGTCCTATATATAGGGGCGCGATTACCAAAAAATAATTAATATTAAATGAATAATTTTTGTTAGTGGGTCTCCCTATAAGTCACGGGACTTGTTGTGTGATCTATTTTTAGAATCTGGTTTTTGACTTTTTTAAGGTTTCATTTCCAAGTTCAATTGAATTGAAAAGATTAGGGTTTGTCAAACAGGCACTAGTTCAGAATGTTTACCCCCTTCCGTTTGGTTAGGAATTATGTATTTATGAAAGTCTCTCCTTGTTACAAGAGTTCCGGTTTTTAATTTTGAATCTTTTACTGGCTAGACTTAATAGTCTGACCGGTTTGCCTGAAGATATTTTTACTGATAAAACCCATTGGATGAAGGTGATAATGGCATGTTCCGGAACTTATAAGTGCGTGTAGAAGTTTCAGAGAGTTTTGACTCTTTTGACTTGAAGTTTTGTTCCATGACTTCCTAGACTGTTTGATACACAACTTGCTGTTACAAAGCATGATCACTTGTTAAGTAAGCTATTTATTTGTGTGTCCGTGTGTTTGTGTCCGTGTATGTTGGACATGAGGAGGGGAGGGCCAACATTAACTTGAGTCCGTTTCCAAGAACGTTCGTTTAAACGAACTTGAAGTGCACTTCGCAACTTCCTATTTTGAAGTATGGAAGTCGTGTATGTAAAGACCGTGAATGAATCTCAGTTTTATAGCCCTTCCTAGTTTCGGAAATTTTATTAATTCTTAAGTTCAATAAAATTTACTATAAAATTTTTATAAATCATATTTTTTTAATCTTTAGACCAGATGATCTTAACATTTTAACAAATTCTGATACAAAAGCTCAGTCTTGACCTGTTAACAGAAATCGGAAAACTCTCTTGGCTGTCCAACGTCACCGGGCATTGTCATGCCTGCAAATTAATTGACAAAACATACCAAGATAATTTTTAGAACATGCCCTCCATGTCTTTCCTGCCGAATATAGGAGAAAACACAAAACTTTCGGAATTCCTAAAAGTTACACTTATCAGAAAAGGGTGCTAAGACATTATTGTCGACACCGAATGGTTAGATTTGAGCCCTTTTTCATTGGCAGCTGCAAGTAGGAGGAGTTGGTGCCTTTGATAAATATGAGTACAAGAATCGAGTCTGGGATCTTCGGTGTTTAGGTTTGGGTACCCTATACGTCAACAAACTAAATTTTCAGATTTTGACAGATCCAAGAGCATCGTATACATCCCCAACAAGATTTTATTTGGTTTGGAGTTTGATGGCATCATTGACCCCCATTTCTTTCAAATTTACGTTTGTCAAGCATTTACCGTCAATGGTAAGGCTAACGGATTGATGACTTCTTTTGGTCTAATTTGTTATAATCTACATACCATCAGAATCGAAGTTTGAACGAGTGATTTAAAAATATGGTCAATCTGATGATCAATCTGGTGGTGGAAGAGATAAACTAACCATCGAATGGGTGTGATATGACTCTTAAATTTGTTCCTATTTCTATAAGACGGCCCGAAGTTGCCTCAAAAGCCAAAATAATTCATGTCATTGGACACATTGCTATCCAACATTTTTTGTCATAAATCCTAGAACATGTTGCATACTCGCCTCCCTGAGAAACAACGCAATGGACAAATGATGTCACCACTGAGGGCTATCTTTTAAGTCAAAAAAATATTTTTGCGTTCTTCTTAATTAATGTAATCCCCCTTAGAGTAAGCCTAAAGTAGAAGCAAGCCGTTTGCAACAACGTTTTCTTTGGTTTTCAAGTCACTGCGTTAGTGAATAGTCTCAAGTATTACCCTTAGCTGTTCACAAATGAATGTGTATCCCAAATGTGAATGCTTTGACGATAAACTTGACACAGATGACAGTTGCGTGTAACCGGCTTAAATAAAAAAAGCACACGCCCTTATAGGAATGGAAAAAAAATTTCATTCACATTCTTCTGCTTCTTTATATGGCGCTGCAGTTCGAAGTGGACCTGGGCCTCAACCAACAGATTTCTCCAGCTGGAACGATCTTTAGACAGCTGCCTCCAATATGGCATACCGAGTTGGTTGAAGTCTTTCTCTACTTGTGTGCGCCACCCGGTCCGTGAGCGTTCTCTATTGCGGCGTGGGAGTTGAAGCATCTTCGGGTAATGCGGACTTGCCATCTAAGGCGTTGAATCCATAGACACCAGCGTATGCTCATGTTACCGTCAAATTTTAAGTTTCAGGTTTGAACAAAAACCGCGTGCATGGGTACGGCGGCATCAGAAGCTCATTCCACTGGTTGAATCGTCTTCTCCAAGAACCCTCAACTTACGCAGGTCAACTTCTTTTCGCTTCATCTGCTTTTGAGATTGTCCAGTCCTCTGTGCAATAGCGTAAAACGAGAATGGTCAGGGCTCTATATAATTTTCAAATGGTAACCTCTTGAACCCAAAGAAGCAACGATTGGCAAGAGATATTTTGTGTCTTATCTCGGTGCAGATGTTGTTTTTACTTGGGAGCTAAGGTGGACGAACTCTTTTACAGCCTCGAAGTTATAGCTGTCTATAGCGACGTTCTAGCCGAGTCATCGATGTTTGGTCATCCTTTCTCGATGACAACACATTTTTCGAGTTGCAATCGTTCACCGTTGAAACCATTTTGAACTCCTCCTCCTCAATACCAATAGATCTTTAAAATAACAGCTTCGTTAGGCCTTTCTTTGAAACTGCCCCTGACTGACTGTTATCCCACACAGGCGTGAATTTTTTGAATATATTTGCACTAAGGATATTATCCTTGCAAAGATGCTACCTCATTCTGCTCTTCCGTCACGGTGCGCATTTAAATGTCAGCTAGTTGAAGCTGAAGTTGCCCATGCAGTCGCATAGACGTTGACTGTTTCTAAATTTCCCTCCTTTCCTCGCTCCCAGTCTCTTCTGTCATATCTCCCATCCCCCATTCCCCACTCAGCCACAATTTAAGACACCCCCTTAATTATTTAATTTTCCCAAGCATGTACCGCAGTTTGCATTGTAATTGGTCAAGAAGAAATTGCTAATGCCGGCCAATGCCCCACTCGGCATATTCTTTAAGATAATTTGACTAATTTTGAATTTGTATTCGCTTCCCCGGCAATTTTCGGCAAAGAAAAGATGTCCTCACTGAGCGTGTAATCCGGCGTTTGGCGCCACATTCTTCTCAGTCCATGTCCATAAAGCGGCCATCGTTACTGCTGGCAGTGCGTGCCTACGCCGCTGCAAAGCGGACTATTTCACATATTCACTACACTCGTTTATGGGTTCTCTTATTTTCTTTTGTAATTTATTTTGCGTATCGGTCTTTGCATGACCACTCGAATGGGGGCAGCATGAGAGTGCCAGCGAGTCCTGTGACGGACGCTGGGTGGGTGGGTATTGGCGGGTGCGTGGGCAGTTGAATGTCGCCTGATCTAGTGCTGTGACAAGTCGAGTGTACTGACTGCCCAACAGGACGTGAATACAAATGAACTCGAATTGGGTCATACGTGAGCCATTGAGTAAATGTCTGCAATTGGTGTTACTGTCTCTTTAGGCAATTAGTTCGAAGGACTTGAGCTGGAGCTGTGGGAGGGCGGGTTTCGGTTCATCCGATGGGAATTAAGACGTTTTCATATCTGGTCTATGTCCTCAGAGTGTGTTGGTATTTTGCTTACGCCGGTATCTTCTCACCTTGCTGAAGACCACTGCCTGTTGTATGAAAAGAGAGAGAGAGTGGTTAAATCCCACTCCTTCTGAAGCATATCTGCGGTGGCCTCAAAGAAGGTCCAGTCATCCACCAATTTATCTCCTCCTAAGATATCTCATCCCACAAGTTGATTTAGTGATACCGCGACAACACACACCCCCAACCACTTCAGGCCGACACAGAAGTTTAAACACATTTAACAAATATTGAGCAGTCGTGTGGTCATTCTAATCTTAACCCGGGGTGACTTACAAATAGGGAAGCCCAGCGACCCAGGGATGGGTGCGATAAGTGGTTGCGTACGAGGCTTCTTCAACGACCACCTCTTCCGACTAAACTCACAAGTCCCACCCACAGCGCCGTAGATACGGATTAATGTGTATATCTATTTAATTGTCATTTAGGCATCATCCCTTCTGTGTGCGTGTGTGTGCTGCAATCACAACATCATAACAACAAGTTCATTAACGACTCCAGGGGCAACTACGGCACACAAATAGCCACAGTACCCGCCACAAGAGTGTATTTAAAGACCCGAATCGCATTTGGTCATGTTCGGATGGAGATGGTGCAGAGAAACAATAGATCGCTTCTTCAGATACGCTGCCAGGCGTCGAGAAAGGGCAGTATTGCAAAATTTACCGATAGTAATTGCGTTACAGGACGGGCAAGGTCCGATTTGTGTCTCTCTCTCTATTACTGCAGAAAGTGTCTGCACGGACGGTGGCGTTTGAAAACGGGGAGATTGAGAAAATTAACTGCCCTTTGGAGAGTTGCTTTAATTGCTGGTATTGACCGGCTGTTAGCTTAAATAGAGTGACCGGAGAGAGGAGGGCGCTACCGAAGAGTTTCGTCCAAAAATTCTGTTCAAAGATTGTTTTTATGATAACTTTCGGCTTAATTAAGTGCAGATAGACGATGGCATTGTGGACAGATTGTCCGGTAGACAGTGGCTTTGGGTCGCAGAGAGATGAAAAAGTTGAGTGAAAGATGATAAACTTGAGGATGAGATGGGGAATTGGTGGATTTGTTTTTGGGACCTTTGTGCAATGAATCATTGGGATGGGTTGCTGAAAATTAAGTTTGTAAGTTCATGGAAATGAGGTTGCGTAAGGCCTTCGATTGCAAGCACATGTTGAATTTTGAAGGCTTCATAATAAATTGATGAGGAGAGAAAGGACGGAAGTCAGATCTTTCTGCAGGGCGATCGTAAAATCGTGCTTTCTTAGGCTTTAGATTCTTGAGTACAGCTTGAATTTTGAAGACTTTATAATTGATGGTGCGGGAAAGAAAGTCGGTAGTTAATCGCTTCTCAAAGGCGACGTTAAGATCGTACATTTCATTCCGTAAAGCAATTTGAAATAAGACAATCTTTCGTCCATGGAACTTTTTAGACCTTAGCCATGACCTTCTCAATCGACAGCTACAACACTGGTGAAAGTATCGCACGGAAACATGAGCTGTCTTACCTTGTTCCCCTGTCCTTGCTTTTAATGTAGGAAATTTAATGTAGGACATTTCTTCGACAAACAGAGCGCTATGGGACCGAAGGAGACAGGTGTCCTTTTAATTTTGAGCTTTCATCTTTTCTTTTGTATTGTTTCACGCTCTTTCTCCTTGAATTCAGGGCTAGCACTTGAATTGTTTCATCCATGAAAGTAAAATTGGTACCCACATAATCTTGATGATGATGGTGGTTTTGTATTAGAACAAGCCAGAGGTTTGAAGTGAGGAGTGCCTTTTATTTACGGTCCAGGCTTCGATTACTCAATATTATTAAAAGCTGCGATAAATGTTTAAGGTGCGCTACAGTACCCTTAGTCCGAATACTCTGAAATTACACTTCTAATGGTCGATATTTCTAGGAGGAAGTAGGAAGAGTCGAAAACTGGTCGATTGTACTACCAGGCAGTTATGTAATTTTTTCGTCTTTTGGAGGCGTTTCTGTAATAAAAAGCCTGTTTTTTGGGCTCCAACCACAAGCAGAGGTGGAACGTTCTGCATTGTCTTCACCTTACCTTGAAAGGTCCCATTTGTATGCCAAAAAATCATCTGCAGTCTTTCCTACGTAGCGATAACAGAAAAGCACCAGATTTCTTTCTGACGTTTTGGTGCATGCACTTGGTGAGCCTGCATCCGGAAGAGTCATGTCATCTCTAGTTGAGCTGTCTAGAGACCGCCAATGGAAGCCTTGACCAAGGGCGCAAGCAGTCCCAGGGTATCGCACTTACAGAAATTCAATTAAATTTAAGTTATAGAAAAATCGACGGGCTTTCATGTGATCAATTTTTAAGTAGATATTGAGTAACTTACAAGACACGACTTTAAGAAAGTCTGTTCAACTAGCTAGTTTACGCGGATAGCTTTGACGTGATTGAGAAGAACAGAAAACCGTCGGTGAAGCTTCTGGTGGCATCGAAAATAAAGCCACTAAAATGGGTCTGGAGGCAAACGAAAGAAAAAAAATGTTGTGCTGTCAACAAAGAAGGATGCAAAACATCATCATCATCTCTGACAGAGCGTCATAATGGGCAACAAAAACTTTGAGGTAAAAAAATTACATGTGGAAAAAAACGTTGAAATCTAGGGACAAAAAATATATAATTGCCGAATTCAGACGTAGAAAGAGTCTTGCTGTTATCTTTTTCATGGGGCTCAAGAATAAATTGACTAAGAGAGCTCCCCCACGAAGTACCAAACTGGCCTTGTACCCGTCCGGCTGTATGATGCAGAAGTATGGACGCTTTTAAAATCAGATGAGGTATTTTCAAGAGAGACGGCCTGCGAACGATATTTGATCACGTTTCCGTTGATTCTAGATCCCGAAGTGGTAGGCATAAAAGTTCCCCCTCACCATCACCCAAGAAGCAAATTCAATTGAAGCTAATCCCGACTCCAAACTGAACTTAAAAAAAGAAACTTTCTTGAAACGAAACTGTACTTTATGCTAAAGGGTTTTCCAATCAGGACATGATAACTTTTTTTCTTAAATAAATCGCAAGCCAAATATTTTAAAACCTTTATTATTGGCTTGAAGTACAGTCAAAAAATTTGTGATTGAAACTCGACCTTCGATGACATGACTACCGCGTTCATTGCCAACACTGCCGGAACTTTCAGGTAGTCGCCGGTGACAATATTTTTTGGCGTTTCAGGTTTTTAATCCAAATTTTGTCACTAAGCCCAGACATAGATGTGATGAGATGGGATGACTTTAAAGGCCCTTCACGAGGGCGATTGACGATTTTTCATAAGAGAAAGGCGTAATTCCTCGCAACATCAGCGTTAAGAATGTGACTTGCGACTGGAAGACTTTAGCAGGCTTACAATATTTTCGAAATACCAAATATGGCATTCTTGCTAGCTGGGAGTGAATTTAGGAGCAGAGTTCTCGGCATAGAAATGTGAAAATGGAAGGTGAAACATCGTTCTCAGGCCAACTTTTGGGATGGATTTGAGTTCTAAAGAAACTCCGTGAAAGGCTATACTTTTGCATTTCGTTCAGATCATTAGGGTAAGGCTTTGTGTTAAAGCAACACTACCCACCAGGTAACACTTCCATATGCGTCTTACGATTGGCCGTGTATAATAAGTGGACCATGTGTGATTTTATTGTAAAGGATGATTTTTTAGCTATAATCTTTTTGCAGCACTTGTTTAAACGGCTGACGCACGTTTCTTGTTTTGTTTCACTGTCAAACACCTTAAGATTGGTTTATAGTTTAACCATGAATCGTCTTACAAGCGAACAACGCTGGCAAATTATTGAAGTTTATTATCAAAATGCGTGCCCCGTTAAGGGAGTTCAACGCGCGCTTTTTACATTTTATGGTCAGTTTAATTGACCCACTGAAGCGGCTATTCGGGCTATTGTGACTAAATTTTGCCCCAAATTTACCTTGTTGGACATCAAACCACCAACACGCTTACGTAGAGTGCGAACTGAAGAAAATAACGCAGCTGTATCGGCCAGTGTTAATGATGACCATCAATTATCGCAGCAATTGGGCCTCTGTTACTCAACAGCGTGGACAATTTTGCGGAACGATTTAGGTGTGATGCCTTTCAAAATGCAGCTGGTGTAAGAATGAAGCCGACCGACCTACCGCAACGGAACATTTTTGGAGAATGGGCTCTTGGAGGTTGGCCAAAGATCCACTTTTTTACCGAAAAAGTGTTTTCAGCGACGAAGCTCATTTTTGGCTCAATGGGTACGCAAATAAGCAGAATTGTCGATTTTGGGGGTGAATATCAGCCAGAAGCATTGCAAGAGCTACCAATGCAGCCAGAAAAAGTCACAGTTTGGTGCGGTTTATGGGCTGGCGGTGGAATGGTGAGCGCTACCGTGAGCTGATATCCAACATTTTTTTTTGCCCGATATGCAAGAGCTTGACTTGTATGACATGTGGTTTCAACAAGACGGTGCCACATGCCACACAGCATGCGCAACAATGGACTTATTGATAGGCGAGGCGAGGCGACTATTTTTTGTGACTCTATGGTTAAATTATATGGACCATACTATCGATTCAAATAAAGATTTTATGCATTTTTCTGAATTTTTTGTTTTCCTATAGCTTTTAAAATAAATCACAATTTACAAAGTTAAAGCCTTTGGTGTCAGAAAAAATTAATGGGTCCCTTTTTGATCCGAGAAAGTATTGTACATAGGGTTGGGACAAGATTGGGAAAAATCATGGAATCCAAAACTCCTGAAGTCCAAAATTTTGAAATACAAAAAAAAAACGGATCTTGCCGTGCCTGAAACTTCTAAAAATTTAAATCTCAAAAACCACAGTTCCAAATACTATATTAAGAAGAACATATTTAGGAAGAGGAGGTAATAGGGACTCACTGCCTCTCGCTGCAGCCCTCCTACTTGTGGTGTTTGTTGGATTGGTGTGGTAAATTTTGAAAGTCTTAAAATTTCTAGATGTTGATCTGTTCGGAATTCTGGCAATTTCCGAATTTTGGTTTTTTTGGACTTTGGACTTTTCGCTATGGTTGGACTTTTAGTGGTTTTGAATTTTTTTTTTTATATTTTTTATTTCAGAATTGCGTTCGTTTCCCAAATGTGTGCCTGAGTGACTTATTTTTGTGAACATTTCCTTAAGGACGAAGTCAATTTTTGGTAGCCTGGTCATATTGATTTATCGCATTATATCAATATATGGCCGAAATACCGCAATTGAGGAAGTGTTTCCAGTCAGTAAAAGTCACCCCAACTAGTCTTTAGCAACGGTTTGCACCCTCTTTTCTATCGGTAGCGAAATATCTCGTTTTCGACTTTCAATGCCTTCCCATTTTGCCATTCATTCAGTATTCCACATCAGAAATTCTCTCCTATTTACCTGCATCCCAATCCGTGCGACACTCCACCTCGCAATACCAACAATAAGCCACAAAGTTCCATCGTGTCATTCGGGCGGTTATTGTTAAAAGCCACCAACCACTTCCCATAATCCCCCGACAGATAACATGAATAACTAACAAATTGGCGTTCGGGATTTATGTTAAGTCCGGTAAATAATAAATCAATTGCCGGCACCTGGTTTTTAGTGCCGTGCGCCACACGAACACCTACAGACAGGGCAGGGATCGCCGCCATTACCATATTTCAACAATCGCCATGCGAAATTTATGTTTCGTAAATCCGTTTCGGGTTTTGGAAAATTATGAATCCGGCCGGCCGAACAGAGGTGGCAACACACACCAGAGCATGACCTCAACAAGCGACCGCTAGACCGGCAGGAAGACGACCGGGATTACGAACAGCATTACACATGCACCCAATTCAAATAATTCGGCCTGGACGCGGTGTGCGGAATGCGGCGCGCCGGGCTGCGCAGGCAGTCACCTGAAAATGAGATGTGAGCGTCAGACCAGGAAGACATTAGCCACAAGTGCACGGTCGCTTGGGAAGCTGTCAACTTCTTTATACGGCTGCTTAGTAATGTGCACCCAAGCACGCCCTGGCAGTGATGTCTTCCAGGAATTATGCCGCGAAATTAAAGAGGCGAGGCATCAGTCTCGTCTGGGTTTGGTCCGCGTCCGCCGAGAGACAATGGCCATTGGGACGCACCTCACCACCGCCGCCGGTGCCACGAGAACGCACGCATCCCGGCGAATAAAAGAAAATTCTGATTTTGTTGAGTTGATTTATGTGCGAGCGTTGATTTTTTGAAATTCATGGCGCATCGTGTCACCGTGGCTTGGTGGATATCCAAATATTCATCTACGGTCTATTTTGGTTGATTGTTCGGGACTGAGTGCATGCACTGTTCAGCCGGCGGGTGCGCGGCGCGTCTGCGGGGAGATGGGGCAAAACAATCGGCTCGTAATTAAAACCCGCCACCGAAGGCCGTGTGCGGTGCTGCGGCTCACAACTGGTGCGCATAGGTGACGCGTACATTGGGGGGTGGGGTGAGGGGATGGAAGCCGCGTGGAGGATAATAAATTAGAATGTTTAGCCTCACAGAGCAATGATGGCAGGTTATGTGAATGTTGTATATCGTGTCTGATTGATAGAAATGGAATTTAATGTTGCTTGCATGAGGCGTGGAGAGAGAGAGAGGGAGGGAATGAGAGACACATGAGGGAAAGGACCTGTTGGGAGAAATCCGTTTTATAGCTTTTGGCGGTGATGAGATGAGGTGCAGGTTGGATTGTTTTTCTTAATTTAGGTGTGGTTAGGCACACAGGTGGACTGGGTCTCACTTAGGTCCATATGGAAGCACTTTGATGTTTGCAGGGGAGTGGAGAAATTCTTTTTATGGCGTGGAACTATTTTCTGAGTGTTTCCCAAACATCCAGTTAGGCGAACAAGACAGCAAGAGGCTTCATGGAAGTAGTGACTTCAAAGCCGTTCAATCAATCTTGATTGGCACAGACTGGAACAGGGACAAAAGTGGTGAAAGTTCCGCCCTGGTTAAGAATAGTTTTTTTAGGATACCTCTACGGACGCTTGTTGTCTTTCAGTCCCCCAACTGTCATGCTTATTAAAATTCCGGTATATTGGAGAAGCTTGCACCTACAGTTTGCCACCTTGAGAAACTTGCGTCCATTTTCATTTTGGAATAACACCTCTCTTGGATCGTTGTGAGTTAGGGAATGTGTAACGCTTAAATAATTCGTGTGGGGGGTGATATTCATGAGGAGAGGGGTTGGTGGTGGTTGATGGGGCATGGTCCTGATATTCTTGTTTATATTTGAATGAAATCTAGAATCAGTCTCAAGGAATGTGCCTTTCAAACTAAAACGTTCTCTTGACAACTGTTTTGACTTCAGAATCCAAGTTTGTTGGAGGTCCTTTTCCACTTGTGTGCTGTCTTAATGGCTCGGTTTCACATACTTTTTCCGGTCGGAGCAATGCTAGCCCTCCACTCTATAAGACCTTGTCATCTTAGGCGTTGTATTCGTAGGCACTTCACATTCCGCCGTGTAGGCTACAGAGTTCGCAAGTTGTGATAATGAATTCCATTATTTTAACATATAGCATCATCAACAGATGTTTGCACTATGATTTGGACAAAGATTTGGATAAAGTCTTGGACGAGGACTTGGATTAGGACTATGCCTTGGACTAGATGTTGGGCCAAAACTGGAACTCGAGCATGGAGTAGGACTTGGGCACGGTTTTCGAGGAGAACTGATTCAGGTGGGCCACCAGTGTCTCATAGTTAGTGTGCAGACACAGACGCAAAAAGGCTAATTTACAGCGATCTGTCGGTGGGTGAAAAGATCTGCATTCAAACTGTTTTTATGCGTTCTTTCCCTTTTCTTCATCTCCCCTTTGTACTATGGTTCGTTGAGCTCACACCTTTTTTCTTTGAAACACTGAGCGGGAGGATAAACTCCCAGGCTTGCTGTTCATAGATCCATTTCTGATTTTTTCCTTTTTGTCAACGTCGAAAATAAAAAAGGCCTTAGGTCTTAGCATGCAAGTACCTTGGACTTGCTTTCTTTTGCGAAAATTTCATTAAAGGCTCGTTGAATGCCCATCAGAATGGTAAAATCTTAGGCTTACATTTCTAGGATCGATATCAATTTGACATCTTCTTTGACTGCAAGGACCTCCACTAGAAAAATAACACTATAATCAGATGATGGTAGAGCGTGATATTAGAGAAAACGCAACGTCCATTGAATATTTTTTGACCTTCGTACATTTTTGGACCACCGACTTATACGTATCTTCAAACTATATTTCTTAATGGGCTTAATGGGCTTAATGGGCTCATAGTGTCTCTGGTAGGGAACTAATGACAAAAGACATTTTCGTAGTCAAACAGGAGTTTTCTAAATATCACTCGGTCAATTCTTTTTTAGGCCATGAAATGCTTGAATAACTGGATGTTGGATTTCCGATTTCTGGATATATATTCTCTACTCCTAATCCGACACTCCTTTAAGCCAAAGCTGGCATGTGTCAGAAATGAAATCAAATACCGTATTGCTTCAATCCTTACAATTGGAGCTGTGATACTTGCAACTGTCACAACACGATTAACAGTGACCAATCACTTAATTCTAATTGCAAGTTGGAAAAAAGCCTGAGACTATACCGCACAGTCCGACTATCGCTGTAAACATTCATGACACAGTATTTCCTTTTGAAGTTCTTTTGAAGTAAGCTGAATTGCTAGCTAACGCGCATGACAACAACCTTTGTTCATCACAACTAGGGCGAAGGCGGACTTAAACCAATAGCCAGAAGGGTTAAATTAAATTACTATCGTCTATTGTAGTGCTAATATAACAAAAATGCTCTAATGTCCTAATTTTCACGCTTAAGCCCACCTTCGGACGAACATTTTAGTTAAGAGACTCGTTCTTTAGCCGCACCACTCGAATATGGAATGCTCTTCAGAGCCCTCAATACAATCCACAGGCATTTAAAACCAACGTTGACCAGTACCTCCGTTCCCTCTCTTGCCATCGGCCCGTGCTGTGACTTAACTTCGGTTACTTAAGGTTACTAAATCCCTTTAGTGTGCGCCAATTATGAAAAAAAAATATCGGACACTACATTCTTTTCCTTGAGAAGGGTGAACGTAGGCATCCTCTTAAGAAATGCGTGTCACTTGTATATGGAGTGAACGCTGCTTAACAGCAATCGAAAATTGTCAATGTAAGAGAGGTCGGGACAATGAAACTTAAGTCTGCGATGTGTACCCTGTCAGCAAGTAAGTATGCACAGCATTAACGCCTCATTTCGTGTGTCACTATAGGCAGAAAGAACAGACAAGAAAATCGTCTGTCTCGATTCCTCAGTGTTTTGGGGGCATTGTTATCAGATCAATACGGAAAATCCTTCTTGTCAATCGTTGGTCCTTTGAACTCAAAAAACAACCGAGCAGAAAAGCCCTAGAACATTGAAAGACAAGACTCTGATCCAATTCTCCGCTAAGGTGTAAAAGTTTCAATGCTACTGAAACGGATGAGATCCTTGCTCCTATATATGCACATGGCACCTGTAGAAAATCATGTAATGAAAATCATGTAATGAAAATCATGTAACGGTGACATGAACATAGTTAAGCATCTGAAAATACAACGTGGTCGCTGTGCCTTAGTGGTAAGAGCGTCGACCGCCACGCAGAAAGTCTAGGTTCGATTTCCGGACGGGATACCTAGCATTTGTACACGGCACCACCACTTTCGAGTAGCTGACAATACTCAACGAGTATCAATTGCTTCTCGGATCTCGCCGTTCGAAGTCGGGACAAAACTGTAGATCCCTTCTACTCGTGGGGGAACGGTAGCACGCACAATACGAGTAGTTGCTGTAGAAGCTAGGCACTGGTAATCGTAGTGGCACTTAGTTATTATTATTATTAAAGTGCTACGACACAAAAACAGTATTGCACAGAAGTTGAGGTACTAGAAAAAGGCATCCAAGCATTTGAAGAAGGAGCCTTATCAAGTCTGTGAGTGCAACAGAAGGCCTGGATAACTTAACTGGCTGGTTGTCAGGTTAACTTCGTTGTGTATCAGCACAGAAAAAAGTACAAAAATCATAAGTCCATCACTTTTGATCACCAGCACACGGCCTGTGTGTTTTAGGAACCAGGAAGTCTACACACACTCATCACGTAAACAGGGCCAATTTCATGCAGTCCAATATATTGCTCCCTCAAACGTACAGCTAGAAGTCGACATCGAACAGCGATATCTGGGAAGATTTTGACCGATAGTTCGTCCACGAGTGTTGTCATCACCGGTTTTCGATCCCAGTCATCCCATGTGAGAGTAGACTGACTAAACCACTGAATCCCCAGTGGTCAGAGGAATGCACTGATAAATAGTTTAGAAACAACTGATTCTTGTGCTTGCGTCCATTTCCTTTATTTCTCTGTGTTAAAGGAACCAGTACCTACCTTATCATTCTCGACTCTATGAGATGAGCCTTGTCAATTTACAAGACCTTTGGTGACACCCACAGCGCCTTAGAATGAATTCCAACCGTATACCCACCCCAAAAGCTTCCAATGAACTTATACACGACTCCAACAAAAGTTCTTCAAAAATTCTTAGAAGGGTGCACCGTAGCCCTGCACTCAGATTGGGGCGAATTAATCAAAGGAAACCGGAAAGCAGTGCACACCTCATAACGTACTTTTTGGCAGCCGCGATTTATGCACACCCCTCCCCTTTCCACTCGCACTGCCAACAATGGTGGAACCAACTGAAACATGTCTTCGGTTTGGTTTTAGTCCTTCCGCCGGGATGATGTCGACGGAGAGGTGGGGGCAGCGGGCTGAAACAAATGTGAATTCTTGCCCCACGGGTGATATAAATTCACCGAGCGTATACCAGACGCCAAAGGTACACATTCACAACTCATTGTCTCATTTCGCCCGGATAGTCATTTCAGCGCAGTGGCTGTGCCGCCGCTGACTTCATTCCATGTCCCACTTTATGGCGAACGACATTGAGGCGGCTGCTGGCATGCCTGCATGCTCTCCGGCACCACCTCTTCATTTGAAATATGCGGTCGATCTGGTAAAATGGATAATTTTTCTCCTGGCGTGTTCCGAAAGGCAGTAGCTGAGAATTTATTTTCACTTCAAGTACAAATGCACACAGCGACCGACGACGACGCTTCGCCTTCGGTGTGAGGAGCTGAAGAACGTGAACGAGGACGAAGGACAGAGCTCTACCCTTGACTGGAAGACGAGTTGTGGCGAGAGTAAAAAAGGACTGCCTTCCAAGATGACAGCTTGCGTATGTGCCCCACGGTGTCGACGAGTGCGGTTGCCGGGACGAGGCTGCGTAAGTGCAGTGTGCGACATGTGATGTGGACAGACTCATAAATGTGAAAATGAGAATTCGTTTCGTTCGGAAATTGGCTTGGGTCGGGCGCATAAAACGAGCGACTTTGGCAAGGTCGGGTGACAGCGCCGCCGAAGGTACGGGGCACGTCTTGCGACCGAGTAAAGGTTATAAATGGCTCCAGGTCGGCGGGAGCATTTTTGCGTGTAACCGCAAGTTCCCTGCGCTTGGCAAGGAGCGCAGATCTCCGTGAGTTATAACCAAATTTACGTACCTCGTATTTTATATTGCCACAGGGGCTGATTTTTGGGGTGAAATATCCGCTCTTTGGAGACAAAGTGATTCGGAGATGGTCAAATGGAACGGGAAACATGATTTCGGAGAATACCCCCCATCAAAGTAGCCCGACTCGGCAAACATTCAGCCGCAGAAAATTCACTTTCTTGAAGTGGCAAACCGCACAACAACCGTGTTGCTCCTTCGAATAAATTTCCACGGGAATTAAGATTTATGGCCCACAGGCAAATCACGTCTGGCCTGTTCCGAAGCAGCGCCTCGCTGAGTGCGCAAACAATTTGGCTATGAATTATTTCGGAGCATGCCCAAGTGCAGGTTGCCACAAGCAGCCGTCCGATGCATGCCTGGTCGCTGCAAACAGCAATTATCCGCCCGATGTGCACACTGTACTCGAACGACCATAAATTATCCCTCAATAATCATTAACCTGGTTGTTAACCGGTGGCCAGCACCGATCGGCGGCAAGACGTTCCTCGTTCCTCCCAGTCTGCGGCCAGCAGATGGCGGCCAAGATTGAGTCATGGACGCCCACCTCACGCGTCGCGTTGCACTTTCGATTTCTTGAGCACCCACCAGCCGATGTACGGTGTAAGCTCTCAAACGGTCAATAAAATTGAAAAACCTACCACTGCTCTGAATGGGGATGAAACGGCAGAAAAAGACGACAAAAAAACCCACCAAAGCGAAGCAGAGATAATCACGTATTCATGACGATATACACTTGGCCGGGCCATGGCATGAGCATGTGCGCGCCTCTCACAGCGGGTAAGCCCTTCTCGAGTTGTTGGCATTTTAACAAGCTCCCCGGGGAGCTGTATGGGAAGATAAAATTCAAATCCGAGCCAATATCGATAAGAAGGTGTGGTATTCACCATAATCACCTTTGTGCGGAATAATAAATTCAATCCTCGGATTTCAGGCGCTCCGGTTACTTGCCAGCCAAGCGCATCTCAGTGTGAGGCATTCCTGGGGGATGCCCGCTTCGGACTGGGGAGGGGAACTGCGTTGAGTGCCAATAGCTGTCGATGTTATTAATTTTTGATGTCGAGTTCATTGGGATTTTTATGTTTTTACGTTTTTATTTTCCCGTAAGTACACCGATGAATACGTTATGACGTGTAGTGGGTTGGGAACTCGCTCCGTTTGGCGTCTTTCTATCCGTGTAACGGGTTATGGGCACGTAAACTGCGGGCATGTGTTTTGTCGGTGGGAAAACGATGAGTTTTTCAAAAATACGAAATTAACCCTTCAACCGTAACCCCTTTTGCGGGCGGTCGAATGGGGATTAAGAGAGATCTGAAATAAATGAAACATGGATCATCTTTTGTTAACTGTGTTGCTGAGGAGTTGAAGGGAATACTTAAACAATGATGAATGGGAAGCTGAGGGAAAGAAGGGTTTAAGCCAAAGGTCAAATATAGAGCAGACTCTTCTCACTCACTGGGAAGGAAGGGAATAATCTGTTTCAGAGAAAAATACCAACAATCGGTGTTTCTGAATATCTAAGTTTGAAAGTGTATCATCAGGATACCAAGTTTGTTCATCATCATCATCTTCTTTTCACGCATGTTTCACTAAGCGGATCGAGTGGGCAATGCATCAACGAGAGACCCCCAGGCCACTCGATCCTCTGCCATTGACTCCAAGTCATGAGGAGATGAGCTTTATGGACTTAATCCAACCACCTCGCCATGGGTCTGCCGAGAGGTCGCCTACCTGATGGACGCACGAAAGTCGTGATGAAGAGGACATTCGTATAACGTCGCCAAACCAACACTGTTCTCAAGTAAAACGCATCCTCAACAGCCAACTTCAACGGAGTCCCTGGTTAAGGAAATCACAGAATAACACGGCCTCCTTTGAAATCCGAGGAGCTTAAACTGCTCTGCATATGGACTACTGGGTGAATCTGGGATAAACAAAACAGTTAATTTTGACCCCCTACAATAGTGTATTCCTCCCCGGGAAGAGTCCGGAGCAATGAACTCCTTCTGTTGTTAAAGAAGGATAGAGGTATAGCACTACTTTAGAATCTGTAAAATGTGTCCCATCCCTTTGAGATGTTATACAGCTTTTCTCAAATAAAGGGTGTCCCAATAAGAACACAAGATTTAAATTTTAAATAAAACGCAGATATCTAAAAAAAAATCGTGAATTCTTTATTATATCGTAAAGTAGAAAGGATGAGGTTATGTGTGCGATAATATATCGGCCAGAAGGCCGCCGCGGCGTTGCTGGCACATACGCGATCTTTTAATGAAATGACAGTTTTGCATAAATGCTGCGTGCTCATTAATGCGGCGTCCAATTTCCTCTTTTAAGGCATGAGTCGTCGTCGGCTTATTCGCATATGCCATCGACTTTAAAAAAAAACCCAAAGAATAACGTCCAATGGTGTTAAATCGCACGATCTAGGCGGCCAATTCTGGTCTCCAAAACGCGAAATAACAAAACTGGGAAAATGACTGATGCAGCAATTGAATGGTTTCTCTGGCTGTATGAGATGTGGCGCCGTCTTGTTGAAACCACATCCCCTCCACATTCATTTCTTCAATTCTAGACACGAAAAAATTGGTTATCATATCACGATACCGAACACCATTGACGGTTTGCGCTTAACCTGACTCATTTTCATAAAAAATGTCCAATGACTCCTTTAGCCCAAAATTCACACCACACAGTGATACGTTGAGAATGCATTTGCTTCTCGTGAGTCACTCGAGCATTTTCCTCGCCCCAAATGCGACAATTCTGTCTATTGACGAAGCCATCAAGATGGAAATGGGCCTCGTCACTAAAGATGATTTTATTGGCAAAATCAGCATTTTTATGTTGTCTCTCCAAAACCCAATTAACTAACTCCCCCCTCTGTGCGTGATCAGCTGGCTTCAGTTTCTGAGTCAATTGAACTCTGTATGCATGAAGATGCAAATCTTTCGTCAAAATTCGCTGCATAGCGGATTTGGAAAAACCAACTTGCTGAACTCGGTGTCGAATTGAGGTGGATGGAGTTTGAGCGACATTATCACGTACTGCTGCGATATTTTCGGTCGATCGACCTGGTCGAAGGCGCGTTGTTTTTTTTGCATCAGTTGCACACCCAGTTTCAGCAAATTTTTACATTAACTTTACAGTTGACTCTTTTGGAGCATCATTGTAATCCCAAATTGATTGCAATTTGCGAACTGTAACCGCAAAACAACCAACATGTCTCTCCAGCTAGCACGATCTTTTGCCAGCTGCTGCCAGTTGCGCACTCCAAGTTGGTTGAGGTCCTTTTCCACTAGTGTGCGCCATCTCAGTCTAGGACGTCCTCTGTTGCGTTGTCCCTGTGGTTCGGATTCGAAGACTCTTCGGGCCGGAGCAGTGTTGTCCATCCGCTCTACCTGGCCTACCCACCTTAAGCGTTGTATCCGTAGACGCTTGACTAGGTTTATGCCGCTGTACAGCCCATACAGTTCATGGTTGAATCTTCTCCTCTAGTTGCCATCAACGCAAACAGGACCAAAAATCGCACGCAGAACTTTTCTCTAGAACAGACCAAGGGCTTCCTCATCCGCTTTTAGTAGCGTCCAGGTTTCTGCGCCATCAAGCAGGACTGGGATGATCACGGTGTTGTAAAAAGTCACTTTGGTCGTTCGGGAGAGGGCTTTATTACTCAATTGCCTCTTAAGCCCAAAGAAACAGCGATTGGCAAGAGTGATTCTGCGCTTGATTTCGGTACTGATGTTGTTGTCCCTATTCACCGCGGAGCCGGAGACGAAGTCCTTTACTACCTCGAAATGTCTGCTGCCCATAGTGACGCTCTGTCCGAGACGTCGATGTTCTTCGTCCTTCTTCAATGACAGTATGTACTTAGTTTTGCCCTCGTTTACCACCAGTCCTACTTTAGCCGCTTCCGTTTCGATGCTAGCAAACGCCTCATTGACGGCTCGCTGAGTTCGGCCGATCACGTCAATGTCATCCGCATAAGCTAGCAGTTGAACGGACTTGTGGAAGATCGTGCCTCTGGTGTTGACGTGTGAGTTACGCACGATCCCCTCAAGAGTGATGTTAAAGAAGTCGCATGACAGCGCGTCGCCTTGTCTAAATCCTTTTTTGACATCGAAGGTCTCGGTGAGTTCGCTACCGACCTTGACGGAGCAGCGAGAGTTCTCCATCGTCATCCTACACAATCTGACGATTTTGGTAGGAATGCCAAAACTAGACATGGCACTGTATAGCTCTATGCACGCTGTCATACGCGGCCCTGAAATCGACAACCTTCTACCAGCAAACAATAATAATTGTTGAAATGTCAAACACTGACAATTCGAATGGCGCCAAATTTAAATCTTGCGTTCTTGTTGGAACACCCTTTATAAGTCCAAAGCATGGACTCTCACAGATCTTACACCTTATTGAGAGGTCAACACACGACTTACGTGGAGACGGTATAAATAGGAAAGTTTTGTTCGTCTTCCAGGAAAGCCCAAGCCCTAGGTTCCTCCGTCGTCCTAGAACAGTCCGTGAAAGTCTGATTACATTCCCTTCCCGGTTCAGTTTCTGGCTAGATCCAGTCTTGAACACAAGGAAGGTCGACTTTGTATAAGCGACGCAGCTGGATAGTTGGCGACCCCGCCTCAGACATCAGACATGTCCTTGAAACTTGTGTAGTAGAAGATAGAAGTGAACATTTTAATGCTTGTGGAGAATAGCCTGTAGAAGTCAAGAGAACAGTGCAAAGCAAAAATCTTGACCAGACACCTTATAAATCATTCGAAACACCTCTGTCAAAATTAATAACAAAAATCTCCGCAAAGAGTCTCTTATTCCCTGCTTTCGAAATTTTCATATCCCTTATCTCTCAACCCACTCAAATGACAGCACTTTGTGGTTGAATAACAATTAACTCCTTTTCTGAATTGCTCCAATTACTCCCATTGTAAGCCGGTTAATTCTTTTCCCACCCGATTTCGATGGTTTCCTCTGCCGACGTTACCGCATAGACACCCCACTCACTGCGTTTGAGTGTGGCGGCATCTACCTCAGAACGAATTACATGTGTTCCAAGGCGGTTGTAGAAAAATAAATTACCCCCCAATGCAACCGCAATTCCATGTGAATATGGGCAACACAATGAAAACTTTTAATTACTTTCAGTCGTCGTCGTCGTCGTTGTCGTAGACAAACTGAACTTTTTTCCAAAGTCAAAGTTCTCGTTCGTTTTGTGGGGGTAGTGAGTGATGTCTGCCCTTAGGCCCATGGAAATATGGGGGGGGGGGGTGAATGTTGAGGTGAGATGTGAAATTTCAATGTTTCTGCGAAGAACAATGTATCAAAGCATGTTGTCATCAAGTTGTTGACCGATGTGTGCAGGGATTCTGTCGAATCCAGACAGAGTGACTTTTTGGTGCGCTCTTTGTTCGAAATGTGTCATTGGTTCGTATCTCTTTAGATACGCCAACTAGTGGACCGGTACAGCGATGTGGTCGACGAATTACTGATTTCTTGCGACTGGCGAATGACTGACAAGACGTGGGACAGTATGCGGGCCCAACAAGCCGCGCAACGCCTGCATTTACAGCTCTGTTGCGTGAGAAGTTTCCTGGTAACGTAATTTCACATTTTAGTGACGATGATTCGGTACCAAGATCATACATTTGGATACCGTTAGATCTATTTTCAGCCAAGTAACGTAAGACACAGTACTTAAGCGAATAATTTCCAAGCTCCAGTCGGGTTCGAAATAAAGCCATTAAATTTATAGCCAAGATCCCACCGAAATCTGCGAAAAAGTGGTTAAATTTGCTTCGAAAGTATGGCTTCTTGTGAATCTTCCTGAGGCGGCTATTTGAATAACTTTTCCTTACACACTAAATGGCAAGTCTAAATTAAGCAGAAAATTTAGATTTCAATCACAAATGTACTGCAGTGTGTATTCTATAGTGCTCTACTTTTGAAACCAAACAATGAATGACATTTTATTTGGTCACGGCAAACATAACAAACCTCTAGTCCTTCACAGTGAGCACCATTTTCCTCACAAACGTTGTCAGCTGCGTTGATGCGCTTATTTGAAAATCAAGGCGGGAGCAATAACGGTATCACACAAAGTCTCCGCCACCCATCCATTCTCACAAGACATATGTACCTCCTTCAACATGAGACGTGTTTACATTCCCTCCCTTCTCCATCGGAGTCCTTTTTGACTTCATTGCAGGAACAGACTTCCATTCACTTTTTGCGCACAAAATCCACCTGCTCCTCAAGACCTTCATTCCACCGCATTGTTCGCGTATCACTCAGATGCAGAATGCCAGAGTTCTGCACGGCGATGTTGGTGTCAACTGTGCAGAGAAAAAAACTAAAGAAGAACAGAAAAGTGCACCCATAGCAAGGACTTTGACAGCAATCTCATTGTGCAACGCAATGCTTATGACTTGTAGAATTGCCCTCCACCATCAGCAGCTCCACACACACACACGCCTGATGATCCTGTTGGTTGGCTCCATTCAACCATCGTCTGGTGGAAACTTGAACACATCCTTAAAGTGACAGCAAAGTTCAATTCAATATCCTTTAAGGCGACCTCCACCCTGGTTTGTTTTGATTTTTATGAAACACGTCATCACCACCTCGACGTGATGGAAGGATGGATGCAGAAGGCGATAATTAAAGGCTCCAGACCGTCGGGAACAATTGAGAGTTTTGCAACTTTACACTTGGTGGTGGCTTATATAAAAACCGCCCCAACTTCGTCCTGGCTAATCGAAAAACTGAAAATTTCCAAAACCAGGGAAAAGTTCCTTTGGTTCGTTTAGTTTTTTGTTTGAATATTTATTTTGCGAAAATTGTACGTTGTGTAGGACTGTGGTCCGTTTTTGTGGTTGGCGCCACCCACACACACACTCATATACGAGAACGCACATCTGATGGTGATGGCGATGATGATGATGGGAACGTGGCGAAGGTGGGAAAAGGATTTTTATGGCAAAACTTGGTCCGGAATTTTATTTGCGGAGAGTGTTTAGTGCCCCCGGTGGAGCAGTAGTTTGCCGGTACTTGTCCCAGTTCACATGATTCGATGTTGAACACGTGAACGGAGAGCGCAATATAAAACTATTAACATTTTTTTATTGGAGATCTGAAGCCGTTGCAAAGCCATCAAATGAATACACAAGATAGTTTCATTGCGAATTTATTTCCCAGCAAATGGGAGCGCGGAAGGCGGGAGTGTGACATAAAAAGAACGGCGCTAAAATTGAGCATGTCTTGGGATTTCATAAAAAAAAGACTCAAAGTTCCGCATTACGTGGGAATTTCGACAAGGTTGTCTTCTTCTTGGATTGGTAGTACGGTGGATGGGTGGAACTGCGTGCCTCACCAGGTGGCACATTCCCTTGCCAGCTGCCTAAGTTGGCTTAGCACCGTCTCCAATTGTGTACGCTGGCTTAGACGAGGGCACCACTTCATTCAATGTTCCATCATCCCCAGACGACACAAAATCACATCTGTAAGACTTTAATTAGTGTGATGGTCCCTTTGTGCATTTGGCGCAATGGCGAACCCAGGTGTGACAGCATGACCAGAGGCTATTTGCCGGTGTAACGCTAGATCAGCAGCTCCTGAAACTTGTTCCAACCTGACCGTGCGGTGGGCTCCTTTCTTAAAGTGCCATGGAGGCTGTGGCTTATTACCCACTATCGCGACAGAACCGACGTAAGTGCTCCGTAGTGATAGGCCTGAATTTGCTTAAACCATTGATTGAGATTTTTGGTCCTGTTTGTGATGATGGGGTCTGGAGGAGAATATATAATATAATGACGACCATTATGGACTGTGCGGCCTCATGCGCTTGGTCAAACGTCTTCGGATACAACGCTTAAGACGGATAGGCCATGTAGACCGTATGGACATCACTGTTCCGGCCCGAAATGTCTGGAAAAACGCAACACAGGATGGCCTAGGTTGAAGAGGCGCACACAAGTGGAAAAGGACCTTAACCTACTTGGAGTGCGCAACTAGAGGCAGCTGACAACAGATCGTGCTAGTTGTAGAGGCATGTTGGTTACGGCCCAGGTCCAATCTGGAATGCAGCCAAATGAAGAAGAAGAATGATTGACACTGTAGACTTTCCTGGCTCAGTATAGAGTTGCATTCCAAGCGAGTGCGGTGGCACTTAGAACAGCGACGGTGCCAGGAAAGAGCTGACTGCCCTGTTGTAACTTGGATAACTGAGGCGTCTAGTCTTACTAAGGACTCATGGGAAAATGGTTCCACGTGTCATATGGCCGTAGTGGCAGATGATCACGTAAAAGCAAATCCCACAAGACTTGAACTGGAGTTGTAATGCGCATAAGCTTTTCATGGCGCAGCCATTTTTGGTAAGTCTTCTACGACTGCACCAACTACCGAGGGATCAGTCTTCTTGTAATCGCTCACAGTTTTGTGTGAATATCTGATACAGTTCGTCAATATTTTGATATTGCCTTGACAGAATGATTTCAGGAAAAGGGAGTCCATGATGGATTAACTTTTTACACTGAGGCTTATCCTGGAGAAGGCTTAAGAAGGGTAGTACGACGCCCACCCACTAGGATTACTTTTAGGGCCGCATATGACAGCGTATATAGACAGGGGCTTGGCATATTCCCCTCAGCACCTCAGGTTGCAGAGGCCGTCAATGAGGCTTTGCAAGTGACGATGGCATTGAAACTGAGTCCAACAAGGAATTCTTGTTAATAAAACGCAAACAATTCAAAAACTTTACTATCGGCTTGGAGTAAAATCAAAACATTTGTGAATCAAACTTAACTTTGTTCATACGGCCATCGCGGATATGTTTGCAGTTATCGATTTATTGGACCAAATTTTCAACGACTCTACCACACATTTCAGCTGAAACTGGCGCCATTTCGTGTTCAATATTTGCACTGAACTCATCAAGTGTCGTTGGCTTGTTGGCATAAGGCAAAGATTGAGCTCTAAAAAAAAAAGTCAAGTGGTCTGTTGTCTGTCTGTCTGTCTGTCTGTTAAAACCGCAGACCCTCCGAGACCATAGCTTCCTAGTTTGCCCAAAAACCATTGGTAGTCATGGACATTCACAGTAACGTGACGATCATAAATAAAAATAATAATAATTGAATGGCTCTACAGCCATGTTACTGTTCCCTCACGAGTAGAAGGAACATACAGTTTTGCCGGCTAGATTCGAGAAGCTTTTCATTGACTATGACTAGACTTTGAGTATTGTCAGCAACCCGAAAGAGGTGGTGCCGTGAAAAAATGCGATGTGTCCCGTTCAGAAATCGAACCTAGACCTACCCACCACGCTACGGAAACCACGAACATTACCGTCCACAAAACATGATCCACTAAACCGCAAACCGCACCAAACGCTTTGTTTTTGTGGATGAAGTGGTGATTCATGAAGCACATGTGGATTTTCACCCGACTCATAACGCATATTTTGATTGAGATGGCTAGGTCATGTAGAGCACATGGAAACCAATGCTCCGGCCCGAATAATCTTCGAATCCACCCCCGACGGACGGCGCAGTAGAGAAGGGCCGCGGCTCAAGTGGCGCACGCAATGGGAAAGGGACCTCAAGCAACTTTGCGTGCGAAACTTGAGACAGCTAGCTAAAGATCGAGCTGGCTGGAGACGCTGGTTAGTTGAGGCCCAGGTCCACCACGGACTGAAGCGCCTCCTTAAGTCAGTAAGTAATAACGCATATTTTGTTTATTGACAAGCCCATTGAGCAGAAGACGAGCTTCGCCACTTAAGACGATTTTACGATGAACTTCACTATTGTGGCACATCTTCTCCAGAACACAATCGGAGAACGTACGTAGCTTCAAATGGTCCATCGGCTTCAATTCTTGATTCAGTTTGATCTTGCATGGGTTGCTAGCCAAGATGCTGCCCAAAAATATGCTAAAATGGGGTCTGACTGATGACCAAATCATGGGAACTCTTTGGATTGGACTGATTTCGATCGTTTGCTACTGCCGCCTGAACGGCAGCGTTGTCTTACACATTTCGACCAACGTGTAGTTTCGCTGACACGGCAACATCACACAATGAATATGTGAACTCAATTTTTTGCACTTAACTTGTACTTGGGCGAGTTTTACTACCGAAATTTGAAGTTAAAGCTGCGGTCACCGACGCCAAAATTTCAGTAAAAAAAATTTATAATTTGCAGACGGTGCTCGTTCGTGTTCGGTACGATGATGAAAATGTTGAGTTAACTGAATAGATCGCCAGTGCCAATTTGAAAATATGTGAAAGATTGCGTTTACGAATTAAATCCAAAGTTGTCAAGTCCCTGTTGGAAAACCCGTACATATATAAAGAAAGAGCCACACCATTGACCTCTCGGGGAGAGCGTCACAATGGGCAGCAGAAACAGCCAAGTAGTCAAGGACTTCGTTTACCTTGTCTCAGTGAAATAGGAAAACCAACACAAGTACGAAAATCAAGCGTTTCTTTGGGTGTACAATGCCATTGAGCAATAGATTCCATTTTCGATAGAACAAGCAACAGAGTGATCACTTCTGTCCTCCTCTATGACACAGTAACCTGGACGCTATTAAGTTCGGCTGACCCAACAAAATTAATTTCAATTCTTTGCAATTTTTGTTTCGTTGATGACATCTGAATGAAAGATTCAAGGGCGAGCGACGCTCTGTACGGCAGCATGGCCCGATTTAAGAAACCCAATGAATTTGGATTTTATTTCTCCGCCCTATTGCGCCCCCTGTCATTATTTAGGGCTAACGATTGTTAGACACATCCGCATAACGCGTGTCTGATAAAGACATTTTTTTCGGCATAAACAAGCCGCCACCTTCCCTGCTCCAGTTACAGACGCTTCGCAGTACATTTGTCAAGGAGACACAAGTAAACAAATAACGCACAATAATGACCCAGAACGCAATAATTCACTTAACCACACACTCCCTCCCTCCCCTGCAAGGAGTTCGTCCGTAATAATATTTATGTCAAAACTTCACTTATCGAGCACCGGAAGCAATTCCATTTCTGCAGCCCAGCCCCCTCCCGAAGCCCCAGCAGCGTCACGTGTATGTTTACCCCGCGCAAACATTCCACCGTCACTCATGACCACCGTCACCTACACTAAGTTCCAAATAAACATCCAATAATCTCAAATAAATGTCAAAAAGTAGCTATCAACGTAAGTTATGGCGACATTTATAACAGCCAAGGAGGGCGCCGATCGGGGGATGGGGCTGGCAGAGCCCACCAAAAGGACCACCTTCGACGGCGTTAAGTGTCTTGTTTGTGCTGCCGCCTGGTCTTCTGTGCGGACAGGAGTCGCAAGATTGTTTTTCTCTCCCGATCCCTGACAGATGGCCCAACGGGGAAAGTTGTCTGCCGAATTTGGGGAGTCTCTGAAATTATAAACTCGCATCTATCACCCTTTATTCGCGTTATGCTGCTGTCGCATTAGTCAATACGCCTTAGTCTTGAGTTATCCCCGGTCCGTGGCTGATGGAGGGCCGTTAAGATGACTTCATTGTCTTACGTGGCCCTCTGGCGCGTGGAGCGTGGAGTAAATCAAAAGCTGTACTTGAGGCAATTTACTTTTTGGCAAATGCATCGTTTATTGTGAATATGTCTTTTGGCGGCAGCATCTAGCGGTGTTCATAAATAATTTTTTATTGCCTCCTCAGGCAGTTGTAACGCAGAAAAGTTAAAATCGCATTGACTCGCGTTGAAGTGGAAAAATTGAATGTAAATATCGCCGGGGATTGGGGACTGGATCCGTCTCCGAGCGGGGCGATGCACTAATAACTCAATTTTTGAGACATTTTGGCAAATGGTGTCTTGTTGTAAGGAAATGCAGTAAATCAACACAATTATGCTGAATAATAGCGAAGGAGGTGGATTTGAAGTGGAAGATCTTGTCTTAAGATACAGGGTCACTTGATGTCTGGTGCAGTGCTGAATGGTGCGTAGTCTAGACGCTCAAGAAGTGGGTGGCAGTTTTTGAGCTTTTAAATCGCTCTTTGTTTTCAATGAACGCGAAACTGGGTCTGACGGAGCACAAGACTCAAAGGACGGTGATGGAACGCAGAGATCAGTCAACAGCCACAGGCATAGGGTGAAAATAAATTTTGTAGTCAATGCAGGAGATCTTAGGCTGCAACGAGAAGCAGACGATTCTTAGATCTAAAATGCTTATGAAACTGAAAAACTGAATCAGACGATTTTTCAAGCAAAAACCTCTCCAGTTGGAAGGATCTTTTGTCAGCTATTCTTAGAGGTGCACTCCAGGTACTCCGACTCAATCTTAAGTCGTTCCCTGTTGCCTTATCGTAACAGCTCTGATTCGAAGACTCTGTTGGCAGAGGCTGTGTTTTCCACGCCTTCTGTATGACTTCAGCAACCGTAAGCGTTCTACCCGTGGCCGCAATCTGTATGTTTCGCGCTGTCTTCTGTCAATAAAACAGAGTGAACTGAAAGTCGCAATTAGAACTTTCGACACTGAAAACTCAAGGGTTCCTACATCTGCTTTCACTAGCGTCCATGGATCTGGAATAAGGTGCGCAAAAATATAAAACAACCTTCGGTCAGTTCGGACCGAAATGGACAGCCGTTAGTAGAGTCGCAATCGTTGTTTTCAAAGATCATTTCAGCAGACTCTTGAATGGTAATGACGGCTCGAGGTTAGGCAGAAGGTTTCACTAAATTTGAATGATGATAGACCAGAATTCCATGGTTCATAGCACAAAGGTCCGAGTTGTTGGAGCCTCGTAATGTTCGGACATCGAGAATGTTGGATGATTGTCTGACGACGATCGCAACGTGATCAAACTGATCAGGGGATCGCCTGGTTCCATTATGGATGTTGAGATGTGGGAACCGCGTACTGCTCACAGAGAGGTTCCGCCCCGCGGCGAAGTCCAACAGCCTGAGTCCGTTTCCGGAGGTGGTGTCGTGCAGGCTGTGTTTTCCGCTGATGCCAGCAAAGATGTCCTCTTTTCCCAGATGAGCGTTGAAGTCTCCTAGAACGATCTTGCTGTCATAGTATCGATCGTATGTTCTCTCTAGGAGATCATAGAATTCATCCTTGCTGTTATCATCCTTCTCCTTTGTCGGGGAGTGAGTGCAAATCAGGCTGGTGTTTCCGAATTTAGCCTTAATGCGTATTGTCATGAGGTGTTCGATTATGGGATCGTAGCTTTTTGCCTAAATCTGTTTCAAACAACAAATCCGTATCCGAATAAGCACTGCCTTCGCTTCGGTAGCAGTCGCTCTTGTATACGTGGCAGTTCTTCATCTTCCTTTTGCCCAGCCCATTCTACCGCACTTCCTCGATGGCGGTGATGTCTGCTTTTTAGCAGTCAAGGGCCTCAACAAGTTGTTCGGCTGCACGTGGTCTGTTAAGGGACCTCATATTCCACGTGCTGAAACGTCCTTTGTCCTCAATATGTTTGAAAGGGACGTCAGCAGTTGATCCGTCCATATCTGAGGCATCTCTCTTTTTTTTTTGAAGTAGATGTTGGTTTTAGGTGGCGAAGATGTGTCCCTCAAGCACAACCTACAAACTGGTAGGCCAGGAACCTTATTCAACCCCCCGGCAGAGGATCAATTTGGTTTCAGGTAAGCGAATTCCACCACCGACCAAATCTTCACACTAGGCCGGATCGTGGAAAAGACCCAAGAAGTACAGATCGACACGCTCCACCTATTCGTACATTTTAAGGCCGCATATGAAAGCGTGCATAGAGACGAGCTCTATAGTGCCATGCCTAGTTTTGGCATTCCCACCCAAACTTGTCAGATTGTGTAGGATAACGATGGAGAACTCTCACTGCTCCATCAAGGTCGGCATCGAACTCAACGAGACCCTCAATCCAAGACCAAAAGGTGATGCCATGTCGTTTGTCTGTCATTCTTCTGAAGATCGTGCGTTATTACGAGTCAACACAAGGCGCAAGATCTTTCAAAAGTCAAAAGGAGGACGACATTGGTGTCATTGAACGAAAACAGCGCACAGTTAATGAGCCACTTGTTGGCATTGAAACTCAAGCGGCGGAAATGGGCTTAGCGGTAAATGCGGGTAGAAAATAGTCTTCACGGAAGAAGGCACAATATCGAAGTCAATTTTCTAATGGGCAGAGACACATAGAGGTAGCCAAGAATTTTGTTTGCCTCGGCTCTGAAGTGTAGAGACAATAACACCAGTACCGAGATTGAATCGCAGAATTACTCCTGTCTATCACTGCATCACTGGGCTCAAGATGCAATTGAGAAACAGAACCATCTTTTGAAACAGCAAGCTTCTTCTTACTCTTGGTTACTGTAACCCCTTGAGAGGTCTAGGGCCTCTACTAATCCTACCCGCCATCGTGTGTTGATCCTCGCATTGAGTTTGAGCTCTCCCCAATTCTAAACCAGCTGTCGCGGTACCTCCTCCACTGCTCTGTTCCATGTGCTTCTCGGTCGACCCGTTCTTTCTGTGTTTCTGTGTTCTGGTTCAGAATTTTCACCTTTTCAAAGGCTATGACCAGCCACTTGCGGGGCTGAATAAGCGTTCCTAGCCCGTTCTCTGATGAAGCTGTTCATTTGAGATAAGGCACGGCAGGAAAGTCCTTAGTGTACAATGCTAAGGCAACACCAAGCTGACTTTACGTCACACTCTCATCAGCCCCGCCCTGCTTTATGGCACATTTTAAAGTGGAAACTGGAAGCACGCTCTTACAAGTGGATGAAAAAGTACTTGGTCGTATCGAGAGAAAGGTTCTGGTTGCGATCTTTGGTCGTGTGCTGCGCTGCTCAGCGACAAGCATCTAGTTAAGCATTTTCAGATCCACCGCCTAAGATAGCCAGGACATGTTGAGCGAAGGGACTCCAAAGTTATCGCCTTCAATTGCAAAACATTGGCGCAACCTAGCAGAGGACGTCTTCGCACGAAATGGCGCACATAAGTGGAGAAGGACCTTCACTAAGTAGATGTGTGCAACTGACGGCTCTTGGCGAAAGGCCTTTCTGGCTGGGGAGGGTTGTTGGTTTTGGCTCAGGTTCACCCCAGACTGTAGCGGCAAAAAAAGGGAAGAAAGTCTACGGAGCCGTGTGCTACGCAATACCCGCACAGTCTCTTGTGATAGTGTTGTCGATGGTTCTTATCCCAGCTATTAGACCACCATTACCTTCGATGCGGCACCCTTCTTCGATGTGGCATAAAACATAAGAATCCCCTAAAAGGACTGTTTGAGAAGTCTCGCATTACAAATACTGGCACCTATTCTAAAGTCAAATCTAAGAATACTCTTCGCTTCCGAAAACGTCGAGTATCTAAAGACTTTTGCTCTTCAATTTGGTTCCTTACGCAATAACTGGTCTTCCATCATAAACACAACTTCCCTCCCACGGCCCTCTCTCTCACCCAACATCCAGTGCATTCCAACATTAATTCTAAAAATTCCTGCTCTCATGTTTATTCTCGCTCCTATTCAAATTTCAATCCACACGGGATACAGCGCTGGTTACAGCACTTCCTCACCATATAACTCTTTTCTTTGGACAACATTCAAGAACTATGCACCCCTCGATGATGCATCACTGCATAGAAGCCATTCCATGGCCCCCTCACAGGATCGCTTGTCAACTGTGCGAGTCCCATGCTTTATGCCGCATTTCGCAATAAACAGCTTACAGTAAATTTACCTCACGGGTTCTTGGCACCGAGTGCCGAATAAAAGTGTTGTATCTGCGAGGACCTGGAGCCTTTGTACGTTTCAGGTCATTGTTTATGATGTGCAGGGGAATTTATTTATTTTTCATATTTTATCTGGGTTCCCTGCCAAGAGGGGTGTCAGCACTCGAAGCGGCGGCAATGTGGCGTCAGCAGTGGATCCACCCCAGGCCACCTGTGTTCACACTGAGCACACCCATCACTTTCAAGCCGAAAAGGATTCACTTCATTTAATCCCACCACCGGCTCAGTGCCATTGCGGTGTCATTAAGAAAGTTTCTTCGTAACAAGATAATGAGCTGCTGACTGAGCGGAATCCTCCCTCTGACGTGCCTCTAGGCAGAATTTCTGTCCCCCCACCCCACCTCCCTCGAGACAGCCCTTGTCACTCAAATATTCCCTTTCAAAGTTGCTGCGAAGGAAGCGCAAACGACGCGGCGGGCTTGTTATCACCTTTGAAGTTATCCTCCAGATTACCTTTGTTTGTTTTAATGGGAATCTTTATGGGCTTGTAAACTTTCATGGTTGATTATCGCACAGGTTGAGTAAGCGATTTGTTTAAGTGCGACGCTGCAGACGACGACGGGTGGGCTGGGAGGATGTTTGTCAATTGCTTGTTATTCACTTTGTGGTTGGAGTTGCTGAAAGCGTTTTCTTCTTCTTCTTCTCCTTTTGGGGTGGGGGGGGGGGGGGGGGGGTGACGATGAGTGCGCTGTTTTTCGAGTGCGGCTTGGCGTAAAAATTGAATATTCATTCGGGAGTCTGTTAAAGGAAACGAAGGATGTGTGCTCTTCTTGAGGGAAGCGACGCGTCAACCACGGCTGAGATGTGTTCACACAGAGATGGGCGATAATAGATCGGCTCTTGGTGAAAACTTTTAAAACTACGCTGGGTAGGCTGGATGGAGGGGAAGAGGTCCTAGAGCAGATTTAACTGCTTTCCTAGCAAATTTCGTTTGACTTTGTGTTTTTGTGAAATATACGTGACGTGGATTGATGAAAGAAAAGGCTGTTCTCCTGAACTTTTTTCACCATAACCTGTGTTCAGTCAAGTCTCTATAATCAATGCTAGGCTAAGACGATTTAAGGTTAAGGCATGGTAACGTGATGACAAAACTGTGTGGAGTATGTAAACTTTGGATTCAGTTATAAGTTCTTCTCGTTTTTTGGGTTTTTTACATCAGCACTAACAAATTTGACAGTCAATAGGACGAATTCAAAGTTTCGCTCCCCTACAGCCCGTGTGTATATGAGTCAAGTGACAGAACGTAGGAAAGGAAAAGGGGGGGCGGATAGAAAAGAAGGGTGTTCTAGCATATGCCCTTACCACTAAACAAGGCCGAAAGGTGGTTTGCGGAGTTTAGCTGACTATCCTATTTTAAACCTAGACTGCTCTACTTTCCTTTAAACTAAGCCTACCCTACTAAGCCTTCCCTATATTAATTTAAAACTACCTACTTCACCCTACTACTGGACAAAGGCCTTCCAGCATCGTTTCGTGATAAATGTTCGTTCAGAATCCGCGAGTGCCTGATGCTATTGGCACAAGTCGCCATCCCACCACTCATGTCAGAGTTGATATGATCTTTGCAATCTCTCTGTCGAATCTGCGAGAGAGAAATCAGGAAATTAATGACCTTGTGCTGCATTCTTGTAGATGATCACTGTAAAAATTTCATCCGAAACGAACTTCTAATTTGGTTTTGACCGTAATAGCGGGCTGTCCTCTGGTTTCAAAGAATGGAACAAAAACAATATTGCCCGGGTATTCGATTCTTCTTTTTGGAACTCAAAACAGGCAGCGAAATGAAATGTGATGTCAACAAAAATTCTTCTCCTTTAATAATGGCCATCAAAAATTGGCTTAAGGACTTTCAATTTGGTTACACGCGTGTTGATGATCCACGTCCAAGTGCCCCGAAAACGCCAAGCACACAGGACAACGTGAAAAAGTCCACTATCTCGATCGATCGCCGATTGAAGATGCGCAGCAGAGATGAGACAGTTGGTACCTCAAAAGATCATGTCGGTCACATTCTCTATAAAATAGGGCTATTTCGAAGCGCAATCAGGCGAGTTACTATGTACTTGACGCAACCAGCACCTCCTGCGCCTCGCCTTCCTGATGGAATTGCATCTAAGGCACGCTTCAGAAGGCGTAATGAAACGGACATCCGTACAACGTGGCCAAACCAAAGAAATAAATCCCTTTTCGTCCGAAGAAGTAGCTGCTGAACACTGATATCCCCCTGAACTGTCACGTTTCCCAGCCTATCCAGGCCTTCTCGCAGCAGTGTTAAATGCTGTTGAAGCACAATCTAAATGCGCCACCGGCACCGTCGACGAAACTTGAAGCCACTGGTATACACCAGAGGCCAATGAATGGTCGAAATGAAAACAATGGACAAATGGAAACAGTCGACATGCGACGACCACAAAGGCAAAAACTGTTGCATCGGTTGCAGGGATGATACACGTCGGTTTCTTGGATTCACAAGAGGTAAGATATAATACTTCGGCTTCCAGGAATAAAGCAGGGCTATGCCGTGCTGATGCCAAAATGAAGGCAAACGTGAACAGGTCCGAAGTAATGGTAATTTCCAAAACGCCTGTTCAATGCACTCTATAGTGCACTCTAGTTAGTACAGTGCACTGAAAGAGGTGAAGAAGTTTAAGTATCTTTTTCACGAGTGGCGGGAGGAGTAACTCTGAGCTTTCTTTTAGGAATAATATTGAAGCAGCTTGTTAGATCGGTAATAAGGAAGGCCGAACTTGGTGTCAAACCTAACTCCGAATTTGGGTAAGGACCAGGAGAAAAAAATTGCAAGCACAAGCTGCTGAGATGAAATTTCTCGACGCCGTTGGGGGAGTTACTCGCAGGGATAGGATGAGAAACGCAAAAGTAAGCGCAGCTATTCTTCGGTCGTTCGGGAATGTGGTACGATCATCACGACTTTCGAGGCGTGCATTAGATTCGATTAGGTAGGCGACAGCTCGGCAGACACATGTGCTTGGATGCATGCATTACACTTTAGTGGAACATGCGAGTCAAAGAAATGGAACATACGAGTCAACGAAGTTGATGATGAAGATGAGTGGTCCACTGGTTCTAAGTGGAATCGGATTCCATTCGCAAGTAGCGGGTGTGTATATTGGATGACACCTGTGATGGACAAAGTTTTAATGGCTTAGTCATCACATTGAATGATGCATGGCAGTCGATGACCGTTTTTGAATTTAATGGTACTAACTTCAAGTTTTGAGTGAGGCATGACCTTCCGATAGGCTGAAGGTATATTCGAAGAATACGTTACTCTGCCGTGGATCTTCCGGTATGGAATATGCTTCTGCTTAAACGCTGTAATGGTTAAGAAGCTTTAAGAAGGAAGGCGAAAAGAAAGTTCTCAGCCTATACATTCTACTGTTTTGAACTCGTCAGTATAGACGTGGATGAAGTCAGCGGAAATTCGCTCTCCAGGAGCATGGTTCATAAAATTGTATTCCAGAACATGTATAGTCGCTAAGTAGTCAAGATTTTTTGGGGCATGCAGTGTATGAATGGAGGAATTTTGAGTACCCGCAGGATACTGTCTACTGTGATCTGGGGAAACGTCCAAAGGCTCTGTTCGGCCGGCATATAGATCTAGAGATGTAAGATAGAGAATAAGATCATTGCAATTGACTGGTGTTCAGAGTACCGCAAGGACATGTGAATACAAGACATTGAACTGCGAGATGCTGTGCACAGAGGAAGCCACCCTGCTGCTACCCCTGGAGCACACCATGGCCCAAAGGTTGTAACTGGACCCTACTGCCATCCATTGGAGTAGAGTAGAGCATGCCACGGTCCAAAGGTTATAACGGCATCCTTTATGAATTCATTAGCAAATGACGTAGAACGGCGTTGTCTCCAGCGAATAAAGCAGCTACAGGTCTATTCACCCAAGCCCCGCTCCCTGGCTATCTAATTTAAACCACAAAATCCACAAGAATTTATCCATCATCAGTCCGAAAAAAAGGAGAAAATATATTTCTGCTCGTCGCCCTTAAATGCTCCTCATACATATCCTTCATTTAAAATCAGGACATTCTGTGTTCCATAAATATTCCCACAACCGAGAGCCGGCACCGAAGAAAAAAAAGCCAAACCTTGAGTGGATATAAACTTTCATCTCTTCGCGTTTCCACTTTTTTGTCTCATACAATTTTTTTTCGAAAAAAAAAGGAAAAGGATTTCCGTAAAGATTCTGTGTGGCATAGAATTTTTTATTCTAATTTTTCTCTCCCTCCCAACGGGTCGTCCTTTCACGTTACCCGTTGTTCATCATGTAAAATGCTTGTTTTTGCGTGGAAGGCGGAAACTTTGAAAAAGATTACGAAGTTCCTTTCGCTTAACTCCTCAAAAAAAAAATGAAACGAATAACAGGAGGACGCGGATACGTACGTACCGTCGTGTACGTTGTGAACGTAGAGGGAAAATTAATAAATCCGCTTCTCAAATGAGATTCATATCGCTGAGGAGAATTTATTGCCCATTCATGACCTTTTAGCGAATGAACTCAACTCTCGTCTTATGTGCGAGCGCTGAGGGTTCACGTCGCTTCCTGGGTGCTTGGACTTTTTCGGCAAATTCCATTCTTTGCTTATACACATTTTTTTTATATCCCACTTAGAGCTGTGATCCTTGCGAAATTGCGAAAGATAAGCATGGGGATCGGACGCCGGGCTAATGTATGCATGTTTCGCTTGCAAATTTCACCTATCCATATCGTAATGAGAAGGGATACGCATCCAGTCGAACGGCGAAAAATTGTGATGAGTTCGGAAATTCTTCGTTGATTTGATGATTCTGTTGTCTATGTAAAATTAAATGTCTTCTTGCATCCATAGAAGAGCATTAAGCTTTCGGAAATTCTGTACCACTTCGAAATGTCGTAGTCAAGGACTTCGTCTACCTCGAATCTGCGGTAAATAGCGACAGTAACATCAGTACAGAAATGAAAAGCAGACAAACACTCTGGCCAATCGCTGCTTCTTTGAGATCAAGAGGCAGTTGAGTGGCTTTGAATAACAAGTTAATCAGCCCAACCCATTAAGGGGCGCGAAAACATGGACGCTATTAAAAGCGGATGGGGAAGTCCTTAGTCTGTTCGAGAGATATGTTCTGCGTGCGAATTTTGGGCCTGTTTGAGTTAATGACATCTGGAGAAGAAGACTCAACGGCGAATTTTATACACTCATTTACTTTCTAATTTTCAAGACTCCTATTTATTGTCTTTGAAAATGCTTCTCAGCTTTCGCCATTCGGTACTGGTATTAAACAATTGTTCACCTTCACTCGTTGGAGAACGATAACACTTAAAAAACGAGTCTGCAGATACTAATCCTGTGTGACACTCAATGTTTTAAAATTAAATAATTGGGCAAAGGAAGTTGAATTAGCAATGTTTCCTAAGCTTTGCGACCATCAGATCAATTGCTTGTCCTGTGAATTTCATTCTCCCCTCATATATGTATATTTCTTGCCAGGATTAATTAGGGATATTCTACAGAATACTCTCTGTGGCGAACTGCAACTCTATTAGTGTAAGTCATAGCGACAGGTTGACTTAGTGCGTTGTGCTATTTGTAATTACCAATTAATAGTGTGAAATATATTTAAGTTATTTGGCAAAGGAAACAAAACGCTTTTTGATTATCCGCGATTGATAGGCCGGGTAGTACACTCTCAAAACCGTTTTTTTTTTTTGAGAATCTGAGCATGAGAGGTTTAAATAATTGCATTTCCTCGTCTGTCAATAGTTATTTGCTGAGACTTTCATGCGGCTTGAAGGCAAATGCCTTATTGATTCCTAGAAAGAGATCTGGGATATGCTCCGATTGCCCAAAAAATCTGCAGATACCTTCATCAGATATCCTTAGTTTTCTCAGGTGTGCCCTTAGCTGGCAGTGACCTCTTAGGTAGACTTTTAAAATAGGAACGCTATTCTTGCTCAATTTACTGAATGCTTTAGATCATTTTCGCATTATCTCATTCTCATGGACATTATCTCCCATAACACACAATGATTCAGGACCAGTGTTTTGAAGCCCGTCTTTTTGGACGAGAGTCGGTTACTTTGTTGCTAACTATCCGCAAATGACCAGGCATCCTTCTTTCTTTCTTCTTGTGGCGCTACAGTCCGAATTGAACCTGGGCCTCAACCAACAAGCCTCTCCAGCCAGCACGGTTTTTCGCCAGCTCCAGTTGCGCACTCCAAGTTGGTTGAGGTCCTTCTCCACTTATGTGCACCACCTTAGCCTGGGCCGTCCTCTGTTGCGTTGTCCCAATGGGTCAGATTCAAAGACTTTTCGGACAGGGCAGTGGAGTTCATAAGCTCTACATGGCCTGGCCATCTTATGCGTTGTATCCGGAGACGGTTGTCTAGGCGCATGTCGCTTTACAGCCAATAGAGTTCGTGGGCATGCTGTCTTATTCTGTTGTTCCCACATAGCTTCTGCAGGCAGTTCCAAACAAGCTTGAAAGAAATTTTGAGCCATTATGGATGTGCGACTATCTTACATTATCGCTATGTTTGTGTACTTTCTCTCAAGACTGATTAGAACGCATTGGTCTATTTATACCATTTTTACTTGGAAGATACCGGCTGCCCTTGCCCATAGGTTCATAGTATTTTACTCTCGGCTCAAACACATTGGCCCCAGTTCCCTCATCTGTTCTTAAGCTATTCGTGTGCCATTTTATAGTACCGGTTCTTAGCCTGTGGATTATGAATTTATCGCTCCATTTAACTTTATTGTAGAGCTCACAGTTTTTTTTTAATTTTTTAAAATTTACAGAAGTGTTTTGTGGAAGTCAAATTTCGTGATCCCTTCACATTTTATCCCGAGTATTTTATTTATAAAGACAACCACCATCAGGTGCAGAGGAGTCAGCTTCAGTAGCACCTCCATGGCAGCTGTCTCATAGCCCCTGTAATAATTGAGTGGCACTCCAGCCCACAAAGGACCAGGGCCTTGCTTCTACAACAACTACTCCTGTTGTGCGTGCTACTGTTCCCTCACGAGCAGAAGGGACCTACAATTTTTTACCGACTCGGAACGGCGAGATTTGAGAACCATCTCATAGACAATTGATACTCTTTGAGTGTTGTCAGAATCTCGAAATAGGTGGTGCAGTAGAAAAATGCGAGGTGTCCCGTCCTGGGATCGAACCCAGACCTTCTGCGTGGGGGACAGGCCACTGCGCCACAGCGACCGACATGCCAATCTTTGCACTTTGCTAAATGTAGTCCCCACGTTAGTTAGATTTGTTCTCTCCCTGTCTGTTCATGAATATGTGTTCGTACATGAGCTTTGAATGTTTGAGTTGTGTCTAAGCTTGGTCCTGACGGACCGAGAATAGTAAAATGTCCAAATTGATCCCCCTACCAAAATATCAATTAAAGGCGACATTGACTTACGGGAAGGCATAATTTTTTCTCAATCAACAGTCCCTCGAAGACTAATACATAAAATTGGGCAGTGCATCAGTCTAGAGGTAGTCTTTTTTTTAATATAGTAATAGTTTGTTCTTTGCGTGAATTACGGTTACCCCTTTTTGGGAACAAATAGAAACAACACCTTCATCTTACAGAATCTTTATTTATTCTCACAACCTCCTTACTATACACCGATCTCACAACCGCTGATCATCATTCCTATTGTCTATGCTGTCGACAGAGCTGTAGCATTCAAAAGCAACACCACCCATCGTACCTCCACAGCCCAACAACCTGATCAACATGTTTGGCTTGGCTTGGGCTAGCAGCATGTTGAAAAAGAAAAGGCAAAATCGTTCGCATGATTGGCATCGATTGGGTGCCATGCACTGCTGTACAGACTGTCCCTTTAAGCTTGAGAATGTATGAACGGATGAATGCTTGCTGTTCGATGTATGGCCGACGGGGATGGCTGACATGCAGAGAGTATATCGCAACTCGTGCAATTTTTTGATTACGAGTAAACAGGACTTTCAGCTTCATGTCGCCTCTAAATGGCGAAGTTCAAAGACTTTTTCTATGTAGATAATACTCCTAGAATGTGGTCAATATGAGGACTATGCAAATTGAATCAGTATCTAGTTCTAGAATGAGACCTCCCACAGTGGTCGACGAAGATTCGAGTTTAGAAACTCATTTTCTAGACACACCATACGAGTCTATGTTTCCTCCCAATTACAATCCACAGGCCATCAATCCACCAATGTGCATCGGTACCTCCTCACTTTCTCTTCCCTCATTTATACCTGAATCCGCTCACTTAAGACTACTCGAAGTACCTTCGGCACGCGCAAATCAAAACAAAAAAAAAAACTTTCCCACCATGTCGCGGAGACAACAAGATGATCATCCTGTTCTCTGGTGTTTTCTTAGACTTGCATAAAGCAAAAAATTTCCTCCGACATGGATAATTTATTCTCTACCTTGACTATCCGATGAATGCTCTTTACCAATTCCATACTCTTCTACCATATTGGCTTAAAATCCAATAAGAAAACGTGGTTTTAACATGCATTCAATGATTCTTCATTTTAGGGAAACCCACATGACCGTGAACGCAGCAGAAGGACTCTCAAACTCCCCGAACGTCATTCTCGCAAATTTCGAAAGAAAGAAGAAAAAAAAATCACCCATCCAACAACCAACCCACAACATATCTAAACAAGCCACAGCTCTAGTTGCCAGGACACACGACGACTACCTCAAGCCAGTGCATCTCACAGCAGAGCACACAACAACAAACCACCAACCGGCCCGGCACACAGCACACTAATGAAAAAAACCACCGTTTCACACCTCGAGGGTAGAGAGCAGAGATCCGCTACCGCCACCGCCTCCTCCACCCACGCAACGGCGATTCCATCGCACAAGTAATCAGTTGTGGTTTCCACTCTCAACACTCGTTTCTTCTTTTATTCCGACTGATGGCTGCGAACAATGGGTCTGCCAGCGAGCTGGAAGACTGCTGGTGTTGCAGATGACACCGGAATGACATCTAATTTCCACCTATAACTTCGCATTGTTGTCCTTTTTTTATGAACCATATTTTGTGTTGCTGGCGCAGTGGCGGGGGCGACTCCTCGCCTCGGTTTTACATGACACACAGGATGTACAGGATACACGGGGGTGGCAAATGAAAAAGGCCGCCGGCGGCGGCAGCGAGCAGGTTTCACCTTTCCGCACATCACCAGCCCGATGAGCCATCGTTCTGTTGAACTATTTCGTTCGCCGCCGTCTTGGCGGACGTGACGTGTTCATCTGTCATACAGCACACTCGCCTGTCGGTCTTGATTTGCGACTCATTAGTTGCCGCCGACTGGCAGGGCTTTTGTGCCGTCAATCCGCATAAAGGTGGGGTTGCCCAGCCGCAGCCACAGCCATCGGAAGGATGTGCAAACTCAAACAGAAAACCAAATAAGCAACTTCATTGAACACTTGCAACCTCTGTCATGTGTCCAAGCACCTCTCACAAGAGCGGCAGCCGAACTCAATTGAACGACCACCAAGGAGCGGAGAGCGCCTGTGGAAAAATAGGAAATGAAGTCCTCCTCAAAGGATTCAAAAGAATTTCACAAGACACTACCCGTAGGAGACCGGAGTTTCGGACGCACTCGGGACAAGGACGACGAAAAGTTTTTCAATATATTCATGCAGGCACCGTTTGTGAACTCGATTTTCTTGGGAACTCTCTTAAGAAGAAAAAAAAAGGATGTCAGTGCTTGAGGTCAGTATGAGTTGAGGTCTTGGTTTGATGCAGAGACGAGATGAGACGATCTCAGTGGCAATGCAAACGGAAAAGGAAGCCGCTCTACGTAGTCAAATATCAAGAAAATACCAAATGATTCCCAAAGTCGTTTCATCTGTCCGATGTGTGGACTCGAGGATAATGCACTTGTTATGCAACGGCCAGGAATGAAGAGGAGAAACTTCGTTTGTTGGGAGAACTGTTTGTCTTGATGTGATGTTGGTTGTGATATCCTGTAGAACTGGTAAGTGGATTGTCCTGATGCTGGGTGACACAATTTTTTTTCTGAATTGTGGTCAGAAGGAATTTTGAAACTCTCATGGTTTGCTCCTTGTTTTTTTGACACAACTTTTTCTCATTTTCCTGGCGAGAGATAGATGCCCCTTCGGTCTACCCACTAATGGATCCAATTATTTATGTTTCCATAATTGCAGATCATGGCTGATCGTCCAGGCCTTGTTGCTTATGCTAATCCGATGGCGCTAAGAATGGGCTTTGCAGAGGCAAGTGGGGAAGAACTTCGCATTTGAAAGTAAAATGTGATTCATCGTAAAGTTTGGTTTATAATGTGACAAAAAACATGTACGTTTGAAAATGGACTAACAATTTTTAATTTCAGTTTAAAGTACAGTTCATGGCATATACTTTTTGATAACGATATTATGTCAATGTTGGCCGTGGCTGCGTATGAGGTCATCTATTTGAAAGGTTCAATTTTGGACGACTCGTTTGAGCATAGCAACTGGTATCTCGGGAACAGCAAGATTTGCGTCCAAAGCTTCAGTCGTAGCTGGCTTATCTCTGATGATCCGATATTTTACATATCTCCTGAGAAGATAGGAGAAAAGTGTAATATCGCACGATCTAGGCGGTCAATTTATCGTATCAAAACTTGAGCTTAAGTGCTCACCAAAATGATTTTGCAACAAGTCCTTCGTAGGGCTCGTATCGTCGTCTTATTAAAACCACCGCTCACAAGGACAAGGTGCTTGAATTTCACGGAGTACGTAGTCGTTAAATGACGCGATATGGGTTACCACTGGCTGTAAAATTCCGACATCTGACATCTAAGTTTTGTAGAAATGTAGAAGAAAGTCTCCACAAGCCCATACCCAACACCATATCGTTGTCTTTAAGGGATTTGATGGCAGCTGTTGGTACTCTTCGGCTTGCTCATCAACCCAAATACGGCAATATTGGATATTAACGCTTCCATTGAGTCCGAAATGGGCTTCATCAAAGAAATGGCTTCACCACACGTTCAAAATAAAACACCAGATTTTCATCAGGATTTTCCAGAGCCTATTCACCGAAATTTTGACGCGAATTCAAGTCATCTGGCTTCAATTCTTGCACACGTTTAGATTCGGAAGCTTAAAGGCCGATCCTCATACTGCTTTGAACTCTGAAGAATCGAATTATTGCGGTCTTCGCGTACACTCTAAGCTACAGCTGCTGTTCCCCACGCCCTGAGTGTAGTCTAACCGGTCGACTGTCATACACTAATGTAAACTGGAAGTCAATGTTGCGCTTAAATTAGCAATA
Source organism: Eristalinus sepulchralis (assembly GCA_944738645.1). Classification (NCBI taxonomy): domain Eukaryota; kingdom Metazoa; phylum Arthropoda; class Insecta; order Diptera; family Syrphidae; genus Eristalinus; species Eristalinus sepulchralis. The sequence continues at coordinate 11,637,821 of OX122882.1, forward strand.
GTGACTTCAGTAGGTCTATTGTTGGCACCGTAAGTTCCTTGAGTCGCACGAAAAATATTTCTCAGAAAACGCTGACTTTCGTAATACGACTGAACCATTTGGAGACGCTGTTATGGTGTGAGTCCCTCCAAGATGACTTGCCAAATTATACTGAACCAAAATGATGAAGCAGCTTGACAGGAGTCACGCGTGATGTATCAACTGAAGGCTATTGAAAACCAAGCCCTTCGATGAATCACCCACTGTAGTCTGACTGGCTTTGCAACATTTAGACGAATATGTGTCGTGCCGCTTTGTTGTCTTTTGCAATCATTTTTAGCCGTGTTGCACAGGGGCTCAATAAATTTGGCGCGTTTGCTTCTGCTGAACTATCAAACAAGTGACTAGCAGGTCGAAGACATCCCTAACTTTACGAGCCTTTTCTACTTAATTTTTAATTTATCTTCTATGTCCTGGGGTCAGTTTGGTGAAACTTTTTAGTGTTGGAACATCAGTTGCGTCGGTTTCTTAACATGGTTTGCATTTTCCATTCTTCAAATTGTGGCTACCAATTTAGGCTCAGTCAGAAAACATACCCATTGCTTCAAATGAGCTGATTGGACATTTTCCAAATTTCCTGTATGTTCTCCTCGCTTCAGGGGCCTGGTCAAGAAGTTGCCTTGATTTTGACTCTGGGATCGATTTTTCACCTTTGATTATAGTCATCGTGTTTCATTTTTGTCTTCGGTTTGAGACGGATCTATAGAAATTTAAGCAACAATTCGCGATCCTTTCCGGTTCTCTTTGCTGTCTATGTCATTTGCGAGGCTTCGCTTCAAGGTTGATATGCAGAAAGATCCATAGAACCAGATAAGCTGAAGTGAAGTGTGTGTGCCTGTTGTGTGTGTTGCAAGCTGATGTAGTATTTTCCTTATAAGAGGAGGGTAAAAGTGGTCTCACGACACTACCACGCCTCTTGCAATTTGTGTAAGGGCCAAGGTTTTTTTTTGTTTTCCTTGCTGATCAAAGAAGATCCATGACTACGACTAGAAGCAGCTCAATGATGACCAACAGGAGGAAGCGGTATCCTGATCTAGTCTAATGCATCAAATACCATCTGGAGACCTGTCCTCCGATCTTTTCATCCGGCTCACCGTACATCACATTCAGCTAATCCTACCAAATTCACACCTTAGCCGTATGGTAGTGAATAGCTGGCGCGGAAGTTTACAACGAGGCTTCCAACTCTCTTTGCATAAGTGAACCGAGGCACTATCCATAAGGACACTCAAACTCCTTATCTCGAGACCCACCAAATTTATGCATTGTCGCAAAACTTACCACCTCACACAGTGGTCGCCGTGGCGTAGTGGGTAAGTGTGTCGACCCCCACGGAGAAAGTCTAGGTTCGATTCACGGACGGGACACCTCGCATTTTTTTCATGGCACCACCTCTTTCGAGTTGCTGACAACACACAAAGAGTCCTCATTGTCTATGAAAAGCTTCTCAAATCTCATCGTTCGGAGCCGACAAAAAACTTCTATTCGTGAGAGGACGCACGATACGATTAGTTGCTGTAGATGCTCGACACTGGTTCCTTGTGGGCTGTAGAGCCACTCAATTAAAACAGTTGTGACAGCTTTAGGTCGTTTTTAAAGAGTATACCTCTTAGGGAACCAGAAAGGTACATTCGTTCGCCACTTTCCCCAAAACGTGCTTCAAAATATCAAATCATTCAACCGCTACCACAAAAACGCCACAAAGTGTCTTCCAAGTCAGAACAGTTGACTCATCAGTCAGCCTTTCTATCTGATCAACAAATTGTTCGCATCCCTCGCTAATCTTTATCTCCGTCCCAGCGTTCGCAATAAATTCAATTGTTGTGGTGTAATCTTGCATTTCAGATCATTCGACCACCGCAAACCCCACCATCAGCAATCACTGAATTCGCTACCTCCCGTCGAACCCAACGTCCACCCACCCATCCACCCATCTACCTCACTGAACAAATTCACATAAAAATTGCGAAATAACTGCCAAAAACTTTTCAAATTCAAACGAAAGCCTATCTCTCAGCCGCTCGGTCCCATTTAATCGAAACATTATACGTACATCGACGCAATTTAAAGGTTTACGCAGGAACTCCTTCAAAATGGCGCCACATTACGCCAGTCTTAGAGACTCAGACTTTAAAACTTGATAGATAGCCGTTAAGAAGAACGAAGAGAAAAAACAGCAGAGACAGCACGGAAATCTCCTCGAAACGAAGTCGTCCTCTTTTTTTATTGCCACGCAGCGGGTGGGGCGGGGAAGCGACGCGTTATCTGATCCGACTGGACAAATTGCCACAAGAACAGAAAGTTCAATCGTAAAATTAAATTATTGAAAAGGATACCCAGGATATCCTCAGTGACATGGGGAGACCCAGCAGCGACATAGTTTCTCTCGCTCAAGTTCAAGTTGAGCACCAGCACCAGCAGCAGCAGCAGCGCACACAGACACTTAACGATGGCCACTGGGGTGGGTGCTTATCCTTCCGCTTGAATGAGAATGAAGCCGGGAGAGGGGAAGGATTGAATATTGCAATAGGACCACCACAGTGAGTTCAAAAATTATAAATTTCTTTATCACGTCAGCGTAATGAGGGACACACACGCTGCTGACTGATGCTGGGGGTGACTTCTCAGTTCACTGTGTCGCTGACAGAGAACAAGGACACGCAGAGATAGACAGGCGGGCAGGATACGAGAACAAACGATGGCCAAGGGGAGATTGGAGAAAAAGTTTTTTTTTTCTCTTTGCCTGACGTTCCTTTTAGTTTTTTGTAGTTTTTCAAAACATGCTGCAGATACATTGAGATACAATTTGCCAGGATATCCGTAAGTGAAGTGAAGTAGACATGACACAATGGACATGACACACACAGAGGACGGGCACGGGCGCATGTGGGTGGCGGTTAGAAGCCAGAAACACACCTACGCTTTGTGTGTGTCCTTAGATACACATGGAGATACATTCTGCGAATGTTAGCTGTCGGCTGCAGGAGTTTGACAAATTGTTATATTTTACAGCGAACCAGAGTGGCATGAAAAATTGAAGTGGAATCGTCCGTCAAGCAGAAATCGTGCTGGTCAGTGCTGGTGACCTGTGATGGCGGTGGCGGTGGGTTGCCTCCAAATGGGCACGATTTCAGAGAGATAAGCGTTTCTCCCCAAAAATGAGGTGAAGGACTATAAAATGGAAGCCATCATCGATTCAAGCCGTTCTGCACTTCCAAAGAAACCAGACGAGTGTAAATCAATAACTCAAAAAAAAAAACAGCAATCCGTCTCGATGACCTCTTTCAAAAGTTTTCTTCTTCGCACTCCTCCGTCCCGCCAGTCGCTCGAAGAAGAAAGAATCTCAGACGTACAATGACTTCTCTTGAGGCCCAGGCGTGAGAAAAAAGTGCCCAAGCTCCATGAGTGCATTGCTCGCTATGACCCAACCCCGTCGCCTCACACTCTCCTTGCTGTGCATTTTTAAAAGGACAATATCTGCAATTTACTTGTTGAAGAGGCAGCAGACGGGGGTGGAGGGAGAACGAATTGAATTTTCATAAAATTGGAGCCGCCCAAGGTCATTCGTGGTGCAGAAATGACACAAAGTATCGATTCTCGGTTGGAATTCGGGTGTGTACCAGTTGGACGTTGTCGATTCGAAGACATCCTCACGATGCATGCAGCATACGCATGTCGGACCACCTGCTCACGTTGCGATACACATAAATTTTCGCAAACACATGCGCCCTGAAAGGATGAGGGCTGGCTTCAAGACCAATTAGACGAACAAGGTAAGCTGACTTCACATAGGTGGGCACTGCGTTCGCAAGCTTGCTATAGGTGCGCCCTGGAAGAAGCACGAAAGCACTCGGAGTCGATATCGTGGGTATATACCGACGCACTTGTGTGTGCTTCTTTCGTTGAGATTTTTTCTCATTTGAGGAGACTCCTACTTCTAGGAGTGTGAGAGAGAGAGATCGAGGGGAACTTTTCCTTTCCCCATGTCTTCTCCGATTTTTCGCTTCTTAGTGTGCGGTGGAAGAGAATGACTGCTTTTGGAGTGTGAGTGTAAGAAGAGCTCGTGGGGGTTCTGGAGAGGTGGGGAATTTATAATTCTGTTTAAAAATACACATTTTTGTAGTGGGAAGAGTTCATGACATACGTCCAAGGACGTCATTTTCAGGAAACACAGATTCACAGATAATTGAAAAACTTGACAATCTCGACTATAGGATTGTGCGAAAATTGCATTGCGTTAATTTTTTCAAAGGCGGTTGAATGAAAGAAGCCCTGCTTACGTATTGAGTTCGTATTGATGAGGAGCTAAAGGAAAAGTTCCAGAAACTAGACGTGGGATGGAATATCCGGTCCTCCGTGGATTTGTCGCTCTTTTTTGAAAAAACAAAAAATCATCTTTGGAAGATTTTGCAAATTAAGTGGATTCAAAAATCTATTAGATCCAGTGTAAAATGTCCTTTTTGCTATTTTCGGCAGAGCAACATAATTTCATCTGTGGCTTATCTGCGAAAGCCTCTTCTGCTTCTTCTATCGGCGAATTTTTCACCATCAAGAGAGGCAACAAAACAAATGACAATCGCAGGCAGCACGGTTCGGCCTATACGGTGGATGCAACAAAACTTAACAATCAGATTCTATCAATTTGTTGTGGGTCTGTGAGAGCCTAGCACTGTCATGATGGTAGACAACTCCCATGCAGTGACAGGAAACTCCTTAAAAAAAGGGTTTTGAATGATGGATGCCCCATTGGAACCAAATGGAAAATTGAATCGACAAGTCGTCAAGTTATGGTCGCAGCGACGTTTCGCTTTTACGCTTGATACTGGTCGTAATCGACTAATGCGCGTTTAGTCGAAAATATTGATGAACAATTAAATTGCCAGTTTTGATACACTTGCACTTGACATGTTAAATTTTATCGACAGCCAGAGGTAACGTTGTCTAAGACGAGTCGTTAGACGAAAATGCTTCAGCTTCTAAACCACTCTTAAAACTCGGTAAAAGCTGGGAATAGAGTACATCTTTGCTGGCGTCATCGGGGAACACAGAGTGCATGACACCACTTCCGGGAACGGACTCAGGCTGTTGGACTTCGCAGCGCGGCGGAACCTCTTTGTGCGTAGTACGCGGTTCCCACATCTCAAAATCCATAAAGAAACCTGGCGATCCCCTTATCAATCACCAGATTGACCTCGTTGCGATCGACGTCAAACACTCCTTGCCAACATCGACTGGGATCATCACCTTGTTGTAGCCAAGGCAAGAACCCTGATATCGAGACAGCAGCGGAGTCTTTATAGGTCAAAACGGTTTGACGTCGGAAAGCTACAATCGCAACAGGTTGCTGGGCTCTTTGTGGACCGAGTCTCCCTGAAACTCTCCCGAAATTCGACGCTGCCTGCACTGACAATAGAAGAGGAATGGAAACGTTGTCAAGAAGCATCAGAGAAGATGCCATTGATGTGCTGGGTTTCACGCCACTACCTAGAAGGAACCCATGGTTTGACGACAAGTGTAGGCAAGCACATGCAGCTTAACAAGAGACGGACAACGAAAGCTGTTCGTGAGCTCTACGAAGGAAAAAAAGAGAGCATGAGAAGCGCGCGGTCGAAGAGATGTAGAGGTGTGTCCGAAAGTTTTACCAAAAAGTGAAACAGCTATCCGGTGGATATAGGGTTCGAACCGAAGCCTACCGGAACCAAAACGGAAACCTAGTAGTAGAGTCGCAATCGATGCTGAGAATCTGGAAAGATCATTTCTGCAGACTTTTAAACGGCGATGACGGCCAAAATCCCGCTTTTAGGCAGAATGTTCAATTCAACTTGGATGATGATAGACACAAATTCCGTGCCCCCGACTTAGACGATGTCAAGATAGCTCATCTGTAAGATGTGGTCGGAGGAAAGCATGCCCGATAAGTGGAATCTCAGCGTCCGGTACACAAGAAAGGAGAACCCTTCGACTGCGCCAACTATCGAGGGATCAGTCTCCTTAACATCGCATACAAGGTCCTTTCTGCCGTACTGTGTGAACGACTGAAACCGTTTGTCAACAACCTGATTGGTCTTTATCAGTTTGGTTTCAGGCAAAGGAAGTGGGATGGACTGGGCCTCAACCAACATGCCTCTCCAGCCAGCATGATCTTTCGCTAGCTGCCTCCAGCTGCGCACTCCAGGTCCAGGTCCTTCTCCACCTGTGTGCGCCACCTAAGTCTAGGCCGTCCTTTGTTGCGTTGTCCCAACGGCTCAGATTCGAAGACTTTTCGGGCCGGAACAGTGTTTTCCATACGCTCTGCATGGCCTGGCCATCTTAGGCGTTATATCCGAACACGCTTGACTAGGTACATGTCGCTGTACAGCCCATAGACTTCACCGTGAAATCTTCTCTTCCAGATGCCATAAACGCTAACAGGACCAAAAATCGCTTCCTCATCCGCTTTTACGAATAGTAATATCCAGGTTTCTGCGCCGTAAAGTAGGACTGGGATGATCAAGGTGTTATATAAAGCAAGCTTAGTCCTTCGAGTGTTACTCAATTGCCTCTTGAGCCCAAAAAAACAGCGATTGGCAAGAGTGACTCTGCGCTTGATTTCGGTACTAGTGCTGTTGCCCCTATTTAATACGGGCCAAGGTAAACGAAGTCCTAGCTGTCAGTTGAACGGGCTCTCTGCTGTTGACTTGTGAGTTACGCACGATCTTCCCAAGAATGATGTTGAAAAAGTCACATGACAGCGCGTCGCCTAGCACTAGTTCATTTATACATCAATGCCAGACGAATGTTTCCGTAGGTTTCGCATTTTTCCTCATGTCGACAGACGGTTCTTTGTCAAAATAAAAATTTTTAAATTGTTGCCATTCGTCAGCCTGTAACAACTTCATACCAACAGAAAACCTACTCACCTCCACAACAGAACTTCTCCTCCCGCCCACACTCACTTGCACTACAAAAAAAAATCAACTTCAAGTCTACGTCCGCCTTCGCAAACATCCCCAGCATTTAATTTGAAACAAATCCCCCGAGGTGTACTCAAGCAAAAGAAATCCCCTTCCGCCGAGTGTCGAGACTCGTAGCCTTCGGGCAATTGTAGAGCAGCACCTTCCACATCTGTGAGCGGTTACAAAACTATGCTCAGCCCTCGCCCCACTCAGGTGCGGCCAGTCCAGCTGCTGTGCGGCTGTTTCCAGAAAGTGGAAGTTCATTTCCACAGAGGGTGCTGTTTGCTAAGTGCTGTGCTGTCTGAGGAGCACGAACGTCTTAGCACACGGTCAATTAAAATTCATTGCACGTCCTCCGACGTACTCTGACGGCGACTTGGCCGGCAGCCAATTGCGAGGAAAAGTTGATTTTTCCACCTTTGCAGCTGCAATACGTCAAACGGCAAATGAGTGAACGGTGGCGGGGGCGGGGAAATGCGCAAGTGAGTTCGCTTTAATGTTTCAAATTGAAGCTGACTTCTTACAGCGTCTTCCATAAATAAACACTCCAAGTCAGCTGCAGTGCTGGGGACACTCTCTGCGGCACTGGTCCGCCTGCGTTTCAATGTCGCTTACCGGATTCCTGTTATTAATTATTGATATTAATTTTGAAACGTGAGAGCTGCCGACAAAAGTGATTTGATTAATGACACCGAACGGAGGCGGCGGCGTGCACAGGTCCATGTAAACATCGCTTAGCAGGTGTAGCAACGGCGGCGCGTGTGACTGTGCCCGCGATGGATGTTTATTTTCGCGCAGTCGGTGTCAAAAGGAAACGCACGAAGAAGTGGCGTTTGATCTCGATCTGTGAGGGTGTTCTGGGGACGATTGGGAGTCTTGTGCGTTGTTGACGAGTGAACTACTATGGAAAGCAGTTGTAGAGATCTTGCAAATGGGGTCGCTTCAACGATGTGAAACTGCAGTCAAGTGCACTCAGTGCAGCTGTTTGACCAATTTTGGAGCAAATTTCCAGAAGAAACGATTTCTGGAAGGCTCTTAGCAGACTTTCTTTAAAAATGTTCAGCTCGAGAATGAAAGAAATAAGTTATTGAAAGGTCATGGAGGCAACGCTTCGTTCAATGGTGAAATTCGAAGGAGCATCATGAATGTTCTTCCTTAAAAGCTGAATTTTGACAGTTGAGGATGCCATGGACAGGCTTCCAGGATACAATTCAGATCGGAAAAAAAAATGTTTATGCCATATCTGAGGAATTTGATTTTGTGGTTCTTGGGAATGCTCGGTCCTTTTGGGAATGACCTAACTTTTGGAGAAATTAAGGTCGTTTTGGAAACTAAAACACATTTTGGCGATTCTTAAGAAATTTAGGTCCATTCAGGACTGACTCACTTTATGGTGATTCTAAAGAAATTTAGGTCCTCTTGGGATTGTTCCGGCACTGAAAATCTTCGAATCAACCCTGAGTGATGGGCCAGTTAGAGAAAACTGTGCCTAAAGAGGCGCATCTGAGTTATAAGGAGACCAACCAACTATTAGTGTGAGATTGAAGGAAGCGCGCAAAAGATCGGGCTACCAGAAGAGTCTTGCACACCCTAGACTGACTGTGCACTAATTAAAGAACTTCAAAGGACACAAATGTTCCATCAAATCAAATGCAAATGGCTCTGCCAAATTCAAGTTCCTTTAAGCAAGAACTCTAAGAAATCCACCCACATCCCCGCCGGAGTGCAACATCACCTCCCTTCATAATTTATGCATAATTTCTGAAAGCATCGCTTGTCAAAACAATTAAAGTCATTAACTCTGGGACTTTGATTCATATCGCGACACGGACGTTTATCCTTGCCACTCAGTTACCCCTTTTCATTCATTCCATGCGGATCTTCTTTTTACCTTTTTGTCGACGACAAAATGCAAACGAGCACCAGCAAGCCAATCTCGGTCTTCAATTAACAGGCGGACTCTGCTAAGGACACCGCCTCGGAGGAGATCCCGTTTACAGTCACCCTGTGATGGATATGACCGGTCTGTGCATTCATTATTCCTCGAAGTCGCTTTGCCGAGCTTCGACTTAAAAGAAAATTAATTTTGAAAACTTCCGAGGAGGTGTTATCCTTCGTCTTCGTCCGCGGATCGCTCCCTGGACGCGCAAAAGAGTTGCTCCGCGGGAATGATTTAATAAAACGAAAACAATTTTTGAAATTAAAGAAAAATAATTCGAAAGGATAATCTAATTGCTTATTGCCGAGCTTTGTGCATTTTCAAATGAGGATGGCTGCTGAGTGAGAGGGAGCGAAGGAGGGGGAGCAGAACGTTGTTTTTGAGTGAATTCTTGTTTTTTTTTCCAAATGGACTGCAAAATTCTTTCTGTTTCATTTTTCTTGGTTGCTGGAGGGGCTTTGACACTGGCCACTGACTGACTTAAGTCCATTGCAGTCAGCCACGTCTACCTTCCAAGGCCTCCGACCATTCACCCCAAAATGTCGTTTCACCAAAAATAAAACGAAAGAAAAAAAACAGCGAATCTATAAAAAAAAACAATATTATCATCTCATTCCCTATTTTCGCGAAAATAGTTTGTTTTCCACTTCAGCCACTAGTGCTGCCATTCGCTTTTTTATGGCCGTTCGAAGCGAATCACTGCCACGGAGGGTGGCCGGGGTATCCACCCTGTTTAGTCGAAATAAAAACAGAATAACCAGAGGACGCTCCCCTCTCCGAATAGGTATTCACGAGTGAGAAATGCGTCCGACCTAGTGCTTATTTGTCGGCGAACTTGAGAATTTGCATTTTATAGTACAATGGAACCAATCCTAAAAGGAGTTATGACATTTTTGCACTACGCTTTGGCAAAGTGGAGTGAACCGACGGGAGGAAGTGTGCCTTTGCGGCGGGTGGTCGGGGTGCTTAGCATCCTGACTTCGGTGTTCCGGACAAATAAGAAATTCGTCATGCGTGACTGATGCCATGGCGGAGATAATTTTTTTATGGAACAGTATTCTGCTGTATTTTCTTTTTATCCACGAATCTCAAGAATGCAATGACATTATGCAAATTTCTGATTTGCAACTGCGATAGCTGTGTGTCGGGGGGAGCGAACGTTGAGGGTGCAGTGGCAGTATGCTGTTCATTATGTTATTAGAAAGCTGGGCAGGTCAGTTGGGCGATGGGAGGGTGAAAACAGAAAGACTCCGGAGAAAGCAATTAGGGGAAGTGTCAGTGACACTTTTGCGCAATCAAGGACGAAAGTATGGTGTTCAGAAGTTGTTCCGTTCTGGAAACGATTTGATGCTGATTCAAGCTGTCAAGAGTCTAGAGCTCTAAGCTGAAGGAGCAAATTCTTAAATGTTTGTTAGAGGAGCACTAGATATCGACGATGTGGTCGCCGTGGCGTAGTGGGTAAGTGAGATGACTCATACGCAGAAGGTCTAGGTTCGATTCCCGGACGGGACACCTCGCAATTTTTTTTTCATGGCACCACCTTTTTCGAGTTGCTGACAACACTTACCGAGTATCAAGTCTCCGAGTCTAAGAAATGTTTCTCAAACTATAGGTCCCTTCTACTCGTGAGAGAACAGTAGCACGCACAACGCGAGGATTTGTTGTAGAAGCGAGGCCCTGGTCCCTTGAGTGCTGTAGTGACACCCAATTATTATCATTATTAGACATTGACGGTCCCTATCTGTCATTTTGCAATGCGATCGCCTGCTAAATATTTACTGTCGACACTTTGCGTCAAGTCACACGATTGAGCAGGACTTGTGTACAGTCCTTGTGGATATAGGAAGTGAGATTTCAAATATTAAGGATCTATTCTGTTGTAAGCTTTAGTCCAGGACTTGAGCACTGCACTTATGAATTTGAATTTGAACTACAGTATTGAGCATACAGAGAAATTAAGAGATAATAAAGGAGCACATATAAAGTCATTCAATTTCCGGTTTCAAAAGTAAAGTTTAAAAAAATTCTTACATTTGTACATTTTGATGAACATTTTAATTTTTTGTAAAGAAGGCACTTCGCCATTGAGTAAGAAAGATCTCTCAAATTTCTATCTCAAGGAGTTTTCTAGCATGCGATTAACATACTTTTTGGCATGTTTCGGACAGTATTTCGGACCTACCTTGAATGATGTTGGCTTATAATGAGCTTAGATTTCAAGGATTATTCGCGTAAGAGCGGCCGTTTGCTTAGTCCCACAGAAAAAAATTTAGTTGAGCTAAAGTACATAATTTTGGTAGCTCATTAAAGTCACTAAAACATATAACTACAAGACCAATAAGCTTCTAAAGCAATAAAGCCATAATTAGTCGTGTTATGTGTCTTGTTGTCCCGTCTTGTTGGAATTATGTATTAACTAAGGCACAATCCTCAATAGCTGGCCACAAAAAATCGATTATCAGTCGACTATAGCGCTCCGTGTTGGTCTTAATGCAGGCCCATTGGCATATTCGATGAATGACTAAGCATATGGCACCTTTCGGTTATTGAGCATACCAAACAGTCACTTTTTCTGGATAAAACCATACCTCTGCGATCATTTGTGAGTCTTCTGAGCCAAATAAAGGCAGATTTTTTAGCTATAATCTCTTTGGCAACACTGGTTTAAACAGCTTTTTCGTGTTTTGTTTCACTGTCAAACATGTTCAGTTTGGTCTATAATTAAACCATGAATCGTTTTCAAGCGAACAACGCTTGCAAATTATTGATCTTTTTTTATCAAAATGCGTGCTCTGTCAAGAAAGTTCATCGCGTGCTTCTTCCATTTTATGGCCAGCTCATGTTTGGGTCAATGGGATACGTAAATAAGCAGAATTGTCGATTTTGGAGTGAATATCGGCCAGAAGCATTGCAAGAGCTACCAATGCATCCAGAAAAAGTCACAGTTTGGTGCGGTCTATGGGCTAGTGGCATCATTGGACCGTACTTTTTCAAAGATGATGCGAATCGTAACGTAACTGTGAATGGTGAGCGTCACCGTGAGATGATATCCAACTTTTTTTGCCCAAAATGCAGGAGCTTGACTTGCATGACATGTGGTTTCAACAAGACGGTGCCACATGCCACACAGCACGCACTAAAATGGACCTGTTGAGAGGCAAGTTCGGTGAACATTTTATTTCACATGCGGGACCGTTCAATTGGCCGCCTAGATCGTGCAATTTAACACCTTTTGGTAATTTTTTGTGAGGCTTGTTAAAGCGCATGTCTAAACAGACTAGCCCGCTTAGATTGACGCATTGGAAAACAACATTGAAGCATTTATTCGTCAGTTACTGGCCGAATTGTTGGAAAGAGTATGCAAAAATTGGACTAAGTGGATGAACCATTTGAGGCGCAGTCAAGGTCAACATTTGCATGAAATAATCTTCCAACATTTAATTATATGGACCGTATTATCGATTCAAATAAAGATTTCATGCATTTTTCTGAATTTTATGTGTTTTTATTGAAAAAAAACTTTCCTATAGATTTAAATAATTCACCCTTTATAATAGAAGATGAATGTCGTGACTTTTACCATCTCTGATGACAGTCCTCAGTGGACACGACCTTAACATCAACGATGGACACAGCATGCGATGTCTTGTCACAATAACCAGACTTCCTCAAGCTTAAAACCTACAAAACGTTCCACGAAAGAATTGTCTACAAAGATGTCAACCAATCAGTATAAACAACATGTTTGCCAAACACAATTCATGAACTTATGGTTACCAACTCCTGTTGGCGGAGTACAGTGCTGTGCTGTCTATAAATCTGTTGTAAGACTGAACTATTTGTGGTACACATGCCAAGTGTGAACAGACCGACTGCTACTGCCCCTCAAGTTCCAAAGTAATAACTTTAATTACCTCGGCTTTGGGGTAAATAAGTTCGAGGTAGATGACTCCAATAACCAGGTTAAAGTATTTCCTGCACAAAATGAAGCTCTTTCTGAAACTTTGATGTTGTGCGTCTTTTCCTGATGACAGAATTCTTCTTTTGCCAACCATAGCTAGACCCATTTTACTCGATACCGTTTTGGTGGGGAACGCCTCAATTCGCTATGTTCCTCCAGACATTTAAATCTGATTCACGCAAGATAGCAGCGTAACGATTATTTGGAATATTGTGCCTCTGGTATTGATTTTTGAATTTCGATGAGCTTCTCAAGAACGATGTTAAGGCTTGAAGCTCTGGGGACTTGAAATTTAATGCCTTGAAAATTTAAAGTAGTGAGGGATTGAAGAGTAATCAAAGATCGTTTTCAACATTGAAGGTCTCGGTCAGTTCAGTGAACCTGACGGAGCACCGAGAGTCCCCGCTCGACCAGTTTAGAAGGTACGGCAAAACTGATCAAAGCATGAAAATTAAAATGTAACCACTTACTTAAGATGTGCATGACCTGAGATAGTCTGACATCGTTCCAGGGGTTTTTAGGTCTTATATAAGTTTTCTGATGTTACAACTTCTTGGATGCGTGCCTACTGAAGGGCATGGGGTGGTTTGACAGCAGGGACCCATATCTCATAACCCTTCAGTCATTTCATCAATTTTTCCCTTGATTTGGTGACACCTTGCTCATGAACTGATATCCTTGGCAGTGATCTGTTTGTGGACAGCAGTTGATAGTTGCAGAATTCTTTTTGAAGCCGTTTTGAAAAAAAGTCGCTGACTTACCAAGTAATCCTCGAACGTCAAGTTCTGAAGTTTCTTTATGTTATCCTTGTACTCTCCCTCAATGATCCTAACCAATCCGATAATTGCTTGATAATCGTCAGAGCCATATCGATGTAGGGGATGTATGGCCAAGAAACGACAATCAAAAATATGTTCCAACACCAAAGTGGTTTTAAATTCAAAGCCCAGCTCCCCGTAACCCCCTTAACCTTCTCTTACGATCACCTCAACCTCCAAATCTTCCAAGCCACCCCCAATACAAATGCGCCCACCAGTGCAAACACGAAAAAATGTCACATACACGGGGTAAATGCGGTAGAAAATTGCCAAATTATGTTTGCTTGCAGCATCATTACTCAACCCTGTCCAACGACAACGATTGTCGTCATTTTTCTTAGTGCTCACCTTCAGCTGCTGCTGCTGCTGCTGTTGCGGTGTTACTCATCCGACAAGGACCTCAATCTCCCGTCATGCGTACGAACAGCACCGTAAACAAACAAGTCACACATGGTTGACCGGGAAAAAGAAATGAATTCGAGGATACGAGACAAAGGATTTACAACGTCTCCAGAGCGCCAGCACTAAGCGTATTCAAGAATTCGACTTTTGCGGTGAATTTAGATGAATTCCACTTGCAGGACAAATGTATGCAATTCACATAACCCCTCCTCGTGTCGCACACAGAATTGACTTTGACTCTGGAATTCCCTTGCAAAACATCGGTCGGATGTGTGGGTACGTTAAAAGAATTTGTCCGGAAGACGACAGTCGTTTGGATTATGGAGTGCTGGCATGTGTGTATCCGCACTTAATAGTCACGGGACAGTAAGTCCACCTTAAATTGACAATTTCCTTCGGTTGCTACGTGATGGGAATTGGAATGCGTTTTGCATTGACTGTGAGATGGTGAATGTGTTTGACTGTATGTGTGGGGACTTTGAAATTTTGTCAAGAATTTCAAAAATATTTCGATTTCTGTGAGTTGAGGGGGTGATTCTGTTATTTATCGAGTTTTGTTTGTGAGGTTTTACGTCTTACATCTTACATTGTGGCGTCAAGTGGACGTCTGCTTTCTTTAAATAAACTTTTGTCATGCGTTTTCTACGAAATTCATTTTGACAGTGGTGGAAGGACTTTGCAAAAATCATCAGAATGGAGACATTTGGCTTGTTGCCAACAGTTTAGTTTTATCTTAAGCTTTAAAGTCGTACTCTTAAGAATTTGCAACACTCTCTCATTGATACATTACCCCCGACAGATATTGCAGAGCCTCAGCAACATTGTTGTTCCTTTGCGCAGACAGATAAGGCATTGTTCCGAACTACCCTCCGAACGAGCAAAAAAATCTCCAACTCTTCCATCACTTCCATCACGACCAGAGCAACGATCAGTTTGAAGTCTCATCGGCTATAAGGGAACGTTTATACCGGGCAACGCCATCAAAAAGGTGCTAGTCGGGTTACTCTGTGGTGGTTGCCTTGGGTACCCGGAAAGCGTCATTTTGATGAAGCAAACTGTACTCCATCGCAGGCAAAGAGTCGAAAGTACAAGTCTTAAAAACAAATTTCGAAGATGCAGTAGGAATCAATGAGCAGCTTCTTTAGAAGCACTTCATAGAAAATTAATTCTTTTCGAGTTTTCTCAGCAAGTCGAAAGAGAAGTTTCCAAGGAAATATCCAAAAAGATGTTCGCCCAGAATTCAAATCTAAAACATTCCGCGTATGAGTCGATGCACTTACAAATTAAACGACGGGGTCGAAATCAGGTCATGAAAGGTCCAGGTTCATTCCTCAGACTTAACTCCCCGAATTTTTAACTTCATCATCTCTTTCGAATTGCTGGCAGCACTCAAGGAGTACAAATTGTCTATGAATTGGTTCTCAACTCTTGATGTTCTGAGTCAGCAGCAGTTTCCTCTACTGGTGAGAGAACTGTAGCACACACAACATGAGTACTTGTAGCAGAAGCTAGAGCCTGTCCCTTGTGGGCTGTGGTGCCACTCCATTATTACTATTGCATTGTAGCTGTTATATGGACACATTCCTTTTGTGGTTTGAATTTGCTAGAGCTTAAATTTAACACATGCCAAACTTTGCTGTCATTTTAAAAGTCGCAATATGAGCTCAAAGCTTGCCATTTACGATAATCTATCGATTTACCATCTTACGGCGCGTTAGAGGCATTACAACTCACAACAAGAGGGCTGATTCCAAAATTTGACACTTTTTGCACATTATGCGATGGTTATGGTCATCATAAGCGACTCAGTCACGATCTATAAAATATGAACAATCGTTCAAATTAAGAGGTTTTTCGAAGATGGTGGAAGCGTTACTAGTATCGTGAGGCGTGTCCATTATCGAAATATACGGTCCGTTGAGAATTGCTACTTCAAGTGCAAATGTTGCTTATTCTTCTTCTTGTGGCGCTACAGTCCCGGGTGTACCTAGGCCTCAACCAACATGTCTATCTAGTCAGCATGATCTCTCGCCAGCCGCCCCCAATTGCGCAATGCAAGTTGGTTGAGGTCCTTCTCCTCTTGTGTGCGCCACCTTAGTCTAGGCCATCCACGCGTTATACCAATGGCTCAGATTTGCAGACTTTTCGTACCGGAGTGGTGTCCACAAGCTACGTGGCCTAGCCATCTTAAGCGTTGTACCCGAAAACGCTTTACCAGGCGCATGTACAGCCCATAGAGTTGGTCGTTAAACCTTCTCCTCCAGATTCCATCAAACAGTACCAAAAATTGCACGGAAAACTTTTCTCTCCAAAACATTAAGGGCTTCCTCATCCGCTTTAAGTAGCGTCCAGGTTTCCGTGGTGTTATATAATGTCAAGGTGTTATACAAAGCAAGCTAAGTCCGTCGAGAGAGGGCGTTATTACTTAATTGCCTCTAGAGCAAATTTGGGTTCCCCATGAAACGATTAAACAAAACGCAAAAAGAGTTTCAACACCCCAACATGTTATAATCAGCAGGGCCGACTTTAAGCGGTTCCTTGATATATGTACTTTTCGGCAGATTTCAGATAAGTCTTTTCCGACAACCGTTGATATGCAGGTCCTTTGTTTCGATATAACTTGGTTCCTAATTCTTACCTCGAAGTTCTATGTTCTTCAAGACTTTGTTTTAAAGGGAATAGGTCTAAGAGACGGACAGCGACAAATTTTCACGTTGTTATGATTGACACAAAGATTATTCTTCATGTTAAGTTTGTTGATTGGAGAGATCCCCAGGAGCCAAAATTCCGACCGTTCAAATTCTTAAAAAGCACACAAAAATCCAAAAATATCACTTGAATGGAATAGAACCTCC
Source organism: Eristalinus sepulchralis (assembly GCA_944738645.1). Lineage (NCBI taxonomy): Eukaryota > Metazoa > Arthropoda > Insecta > Diptera > Syrphidae > Eristalinus > Eristalinus sepulchralis. Next base: position 11,654,770 of record OX122882.1, read on the forward strand.
GTATGAGGTTCTGTCTGTCTTTCAATACTGTTCCTGTGATACCGAATTTTGTTCAGCACTCCACATGGGAATCTCGTTTTCCAGCATTTCACCAAACTCCAAAACGTTCCAACGAAATAATAGAGGAGACGACATAAACGCAACAGTGTTCAAAATGTTGAATGAATTGGGACAAGAACGGAAGTTCAAATGCAGAATGAATTTGGCTAATCCCTGTGGTTAACAGGCTGCAAAAATTTCTAGAATGACCAAGCTGACAGTACTCGGATGATATCTTGATCCCCCATCTGCTCTATGACGCATATACTTGGATATTTTTTAAAGGGGATCAGCGTCTCGCTTCTTCAACAGATATTGCGACTGCTAGTGTCTTCACTTGATTAGAGAGGATCTTCAGTCAACAACTCCGAACGGCAAAATTTGAGAATCTATGGACAAAAAGCACTCCTTGAGGTGGTATAAATGCACGGTCCTCAGACAAGACCTGGAACCTGTAGCAAGTGAACCGACAACCACTCTGCCGCGTTGCCCACATAACAATGTCTTTGTCTGTTACGGCTTTCCACCGAAATATAGACAAACTTCACTTAAATAAACGGAAACGGGTTGATGGTGAATATCCTACAATCCTCATAAGGACGTCCGATGGCATGAGTTTCTTAAAAATTCCTTCAGGATGTTATTTTTAACCCTTTTACAACCTAAAGATCGAATATGTTGAATACGACTGAAACAAATCACATCCCCAACAATTCGGTCATCCAGTCAAAACCTGCACACGATTAAAAATTAATTAAAAACTTCCACGAACTGCGGAGAACCTGAGAAATTACTTCCAATTAACATCCTGATAGTCCCCCCCCCTCCCAAGCCACTTCACATAAGACACATGCCGCATTTAATCTTTGATGTTCGCAATTTATTTCCACTCAAAGTGACGCACACCCCTTGGACGCTTGGCACTCACCCCTGATGATGCTTGAAGTTCAGCAAACGAAAGGTCAACCGATGGGCAGTCAAGATAGCCTGGTCTGGGGGGTGGGATTAAGTCCCCCCACTCCAATCAGAAAAAGGGGAGATTACTGAGGAATCGCTGTTACAAGGTAATTACATGAGAAACTTGACTTGAAATTGATTCCAAATTGCGGGCAACAATCACGACTGCCTGGCAGGCAGTGAACAGGCTTGTCCATCTCCACAGAGGGTCTAAAGTGAAATTTTATGCAAGATCTCATCGCTTGCGGTGACCGCATGAGGTCGAATTTGCAACTTTAAGCCGGCAACCAAGGCAAGGCAAAGCAGAAAAACACATGCGGAGAGGATGAGACACCAGCGCACACATTTACGGCGTCGTCGTCTCGTTTTATTATCTTGCAGTCGGAGATGGAAAATTGTTCACCTTACTCCGTGTTTCCTTCTTTCTGGCGTTCTCGCTTCTTGTTACCTTGCCAAAATTTATTCTTCACTTGACCGGAACAAAGTTATATCCTGGAGCGGGGCCAATTTTTCTATATATCGTTCAAATGTGCACAAGAGGAAGGACTAAGGGGAAACGAACAGCAAACGGACACCTTTTCATTCGACGCGAGCCGGTATGTTGGTTTCTTGTTCGTGCGGTGACATTGTTTCTGTCTGCAGTTTGAAAAATGGAAATGGCCTTCTGGGGGACACTGCATTCAACACACTTTGTGAATCCCTTCGAGATCTGAGAAATTTCTGCACTTCACCAAGCGTTCATTTCGATTTCTCGTCTGTCATCCCTCAAGACAGCCAACTAGGTGCATTTCTTTAAAGTCTTTGAATGATTTAAGCCGTTCCTCAAACAGTTGTGTTATGCCATACTTAAACCCCGCAAAAGTCGGCTTTAATCACTTCACCCAAACCGCCCCCCATCACCAAAAAAAACAGCTCTACCCCGACTGTAAGCTACAATCTGTTCCCTTTAATCAGAGATAATCCAATTTGCACCCACACCCACCGGACATACATTACAAAACAGCCGCCATTCGTGGCAGAAACCTGAGCACAAAGCACAAAAACATGGCTACAACCGGGGCATCTGCTAATTAGCATTCGCGGTTAATTCCAATAATAAGCCATCGCCGACAGTCGCGACTACACTCTCTGTCGCCGCCAAAAGGTGTTCACACTGCCAAAGCATAATTCTGTTTTATGATCTTTGCACGAGCAGAATGAAAAACACAGCAAAAGGCCATAAACATGGCCACCGCCGCACAAGGCCATCGGCACGTAGCAAAGTTCGCGTGACATTTTATCTGAGCACTGCCACAAGACCGACCATAGAAGCAGGTGTTGCTAGAGTTTAATTTACATAATTCATCGCTCTGCCGAGAGCATGGTCGGGAGCCAGAACCGTCTCCTTTGTTGGGCCAGCACACCCGACCCGTGCATCTGACATTCCATTATCCATGCGCTGGTGGGACCTCAAAGGAGAATTCACCTCAGAATTGGAAATGCAGCTCATTCTCAATCACTGTCACTCGCAGAGCGGCATTCGCTTCGACCTTGCAGCGCTGAATGCAACGAGGCCAGCTAATCATCGGGGAGGAAAAAGAAATGTGTCCTTGCACACAAAGGAATTGCAGTGGGACGCATCTGCGTTTTTCCCATTTCACAGATTTCACATGCACATCGCCCTATTAGCGAACTGACATGTGCATGCTGGGGCGGTGACTGGGGAGAGCGTCTTTTGGCAAAGTTCAAGGATTGGTTTGGAAGTGCTTTACACACAGCTCTGTCTCCTGGTTGATTTGCTGGATGCCTGGCATCTGGGTCAGGCATGTCGAAACACTGTGGTGCAACGACTTGGTATGAAGGCAGATTTTGGTTCATTTCCCGATTCAGATGGCGACGCGTTGCCTTATTTGCATGTCGCTGGTACAACTTCCTCTTGGAAATGGCGATTGCAAATTAATCCCTTTTGCCGCTTTAAATTACTCCGCGTGTGGCTTGCCGAAGAAACATATGTGAACTTCTCTCACTACAATCCCTGAGACAAGTCTTGCCTGATGATGTGCTGCTATACGTTGATGCATGGAAATCATCTTGTTGTGGATTCTTTTGCGGTCGCTGGTAGATAGAAGGATGACATATGCTGCTAAGCTTTTTGTGAAAACGGCTTTATTGTATCGTTGGGTTGTCCCAACGATTCGGATTCAAAGACTCTTAAGGCTGGAGCAGAGCTGTTGATTCACTCAACATGGCAAAGCTGTATCGATGTATCCGTACAAACTCGACTGGAAACCTGCCACCTTACAGTCTATAGATTTCATCGTTGACACATCTACTCGGAAGGAAAACATCCTCTTCCGTAATACAAATGTTCCACTAAAGGGGTCGCGACGACGTTCGATACTCAGCCATCGGCTGTAACTCATCTGAGCCTATTCCCAAATGGAGCCAGCCGAGTTTATGGACTTGATTCAACCAAATGGCCTTAGGTTTTCCCAGTGCTCACCTACCTGATGGAACTGTATCTAAGGCATGGTTCGAAAGTCGTGATGATCGACGTGGACACATCAAAGAAACATAGCCCTTTCCATCCGAAGAATTATCTGCTCAACATTGAGTTCTCTCCACAACGTCGTTTTCTTCAGCCTATTCCGGCGAATAACTGCCGCAATGACGTGGAGGAATCTCAGCTCAGCAGCTTTTGTTCGCGATCTTATTATTTCTTCTTCTTCTTATTGCCCAAATTTCATGACCAGAGTTGAGAGTTAAGAGCCGATAACTTAGCTGTGACACCAAGCTCGGCATTCCTTATTACTGATCAACCAAGGTGCTTTAAAATTTATCTAACCTGGCTCAGTGTGAAGAGTCACTCGTGAAGAAGACTCCAAATTGCTTAAACTTCTCCACCTATTCCTATGGGGCTCCACTAACATGTAGAGGCATTTTGGAAATGACCGTTATTTCGGACTTGTCCACATTCACCTTCATTCCAGTATCAGCGCATACGACCACAAACCTATAGAGCGCACGCAGGAGTTCCGTCTTGGTGGAGCTGAAGACCATTTATTCGTGGAGAAGGTCAACTCCCACCTTTAAAGGTATTGATTTGCTAAAGTTTACCCCAACACAATTGCCACAGTTAGTGTTCAGAGATTAAATGCCATTCAACACGGGATCATCCATTGCAATTCCTGGAGAACAATCCAGAGCTTACCTCGAGGGTTTCGGTCGTATGCCTTTACCAAATCAGTTAAACATCTGTAGATCGGTTTGGCTACTCCCAAGCCTTCTCAAGTGTATTTCTTAGAGTGACAAGCTGGCCGGTTGTAATCTGCCGAGATTAAAGACGCACTGCTCTTCCCCCAACCTGGACTTTGGGCTCTGGGCTTTCCTCCGAATTTCTACGCCATTGAGCTGAAAAGGTATAATCATTGTGTTGTACAAAACCCACTTGGTAGTTCGAGTGAGGACTACTTGCCTCATAAACTCAACGCAACAATGGTTGGCAAGGGAGTCTTTACAGATATTCTGTTCCCCATGTACTGCGGAACCAAGGTGGATAAAGTCCTTGACTACCTTAGCGTGTATGCTGTCAATTGTGACACTCTGTCAGACATTAGACATTAACTCTTTGCCTTCTTTCTCGATCGCAGTATGGTATTTCTTTTTTCTCGCGATTACCGCCAGACCCATTTAAACTGCTCAAGTTTCAATCCCAACAATCGCATCAGTGGTAGCTTGCTGTGTCTCTTCATTCGTAAATGCGGACCGTGTTGGACGGCAGTTGCACGAAGTTTTCGAAGATCGTGCCTCTGCGGTTGACTTGTTTGTTTCGCTCGATCTTCTCAAGAGTCACATGACAGCGCGTCGTCTTGTCTAAAATCTTTTCAGACTTTAAAAGTCTACAGAATCTTATAATTTTGATATGAATTCCACTGTATTGCCCATAACAGCGGGCCTTTAAACCAACGTATAGGTACTGGGACTCAATCGGCCCATCTTGGGTCTCTTTCAAGATCAGACGACGCAGTGTGACAATTTGACTCACCGTGCACTTCCTTGCCCTGAAATAACCACTGACAAAGATCTACATCTATCCGAGGCAAGTCGATTTTTCTGGACTAAATATTTTTTTCCCTGGTGAGGAAGTTTGTTTGAGCCTTACGCACAACCCACAGACTGGTAGGCTAAGCCAATTATAAAATCCTCTAGAAGAGGGGTTCTCTGCGTACATTGGTTCACCACAAAGTGGATGTTGTAATGGCTATCCAGGGGCGCCACGAGGAGGCTGTATGTGAACTTGACCTGTGCACGGGCGAGGATAGTGCTGACAGCTCCCCATGTTGAGTGCGATCAACGACGTTACCTCGTGTGCACAGGCCCATGCCCCCCAAGGTCCACCACGGATTGTGAGCTGCAAGAAGAAGAAGAAAGATCAGGAATTCACAAAAGAGAGAGCAGAACAGATTTATGTATGTTGTATGTTATTTAAGGTAGACTGATTTCTTGTTCACCGTGTAAATGAATCACTGATGTCCACTCTTCGAGCATGTTTTCCGTCCACTAGTTGTTACACATGCGCCCGAAAGGATTCCAATTCGTTTAGCTGCTTCAAAGTGTTTTGTGTATGGCCCGTCAGCTCATTAAGAGTTCAGGGACTTCAGGGACAGGCAGAAATATTCTGTCTGACAGCGGTTATTGAGTCGTATTCTAGTAAGTCGTACTTAAAGCGGTATGGATCAAGGAAATATTAACAATCGAGTGGCAATTAGGGCCCAGCTTCTTTAGCAATGACTCGTGTTGTGCGTCCTGTTGTTCCTCACGAGTAGAGTAGACCTACAGTTTTTCGCCGACTTCGAAAGGCGAGATTTGAGAAGCTCTTCATTCACGATAAGTTCGCTCTGTATCTTGCCAGCAACTAAAAAGAGGTGGTTCCCTAAAAATCCGAGGTGTGTAGTCTGCGAATCAACATGTCATCCTTGCATGCGAGTCGACGCACTTATTCACTGTGCCATAGCGACCATAGAGTCAAATAAAATAAGTGGTTTCCCGACAGTGTTGTTAAGATTCTTAAAGAATCCATCAATTTAAATTTAAGAACACTATTGAAGCGATATCCTTTTTTGACCTTAAATCTGTTGAAAGTGACTGTTTGAGATAGGAGACATCAGTGACTAGCCAAAATATTTGCTCAATAATTTTGCTCGGAGACATACTGATCTCTTTTAGACCTTAGAACACCAATCAGCTCCGCTGTGAATACAAAAAACTTTTTTCACTGGCACACAGTCACTTAAATTGCCACCATCTCACCCTCCGTTGTTTGATTTATAAAAATCCATTATCTACTCCTACACATCGCAGTTTTTTTTGTATGGATTTTTGAGAGCCAAGTATCTCTTTAGTAATTTGCAATAGAGTGAATTTTTAAATTGAAAAAAAAAACGAAACCATCAATACGTAAGTGAAGCTCAAACTTGTTCATGTTTTTGTTTATGCAAATCGTGGTATATTTATTTACTCAGAGTAAAGAATAAAAAAAAAACAATAAGGGACTTGACACATCCCTCTCACTGAACTACATCTTCTTTCTCTGATTGTATTGAATGCGATGCGCAGCGGATGATGCATGCAGAGCTGTAAAAGATGGCGCCCCCAAATCGACGAAGGTCACTTGTCGCGTTCACAAAGTGTAGTTTAGTGACTTAAGTCTGAAGAACTGAAACGAAGTTTTGAAGCAACAATCGTTAATATAAGTCAACAGTGACGGAGCCCCATCAATATTTGTCTTTATCCGAATTCACAGTCATTGTCTCACTTCATCTCCTCGAACCACAAACATTGACGGACCAAACATTGATGGCCTGCTGCCTCAAGCAGACTGCATTCAAGCAAGCCTGTGCATTCAGTTTTTAGTTGCAGGATTAACTCGGTCCGAATGTGGACATGTGCCGCCGTCAACCGACAATTTCCCGCAACCACCGATTCACTCTTTGCGTTATCCTTGTGGTCGCCAGTAAAAGCTTTGTTCAATTTGCCAATTGTTTCGTTATTTGCCCATCGAGGCATATTGGCCGATTGTTAATTTAATCCGATCGGGGATCGGGAAACCACCCAATCCCCAAACCCTGCTTTACCGCACGGTTGGTGGGCGGATTTTTTGCGCGCTCCACCAAAAGTTCGGTTAAAGGTGTGCGCCGCCCACCTCCGCCACCTTCCGCACAGAGAGTACCGGATTTAAGGATTAATGGCTCGTAGTCGTGGTGTTTATTAGTTCAGGACATCGATATGCGACGGACCCTTCGCCGAAGTGATATCGGTCCGATGACAAATTGCTTCCCTTGTTCACATGTGTTACCCCCTAAGTCGGGCGCTTATTGAGAAGCTGTCCGTTCAATGCAAACTTTATCACCATGTTGTCTACTCGCTGTGTCCCTTTCGATGTCCTGTTAATCCACGTCCACGATGTGTGCGGAGGTAAAACAATTTTCCCAGCTCTTCCCTAGGTGCCCGGAAAGTGCCAGTGCCGAGGAAGGAGCAGCAGCAGTGGCAGCAGCAGAAAAAAAATATGTGAACCATGCCAGTGGAATGGAAAAACACATCCTTAACCAACTGTGCTCATCTCTGGCCGGGTGATGTGTGTCTTGTTGGCTCGTTCCGATTATTAATATATTACCCAACTTACCGACAGGGCAAACTTTTCCCTCTTCTGGACGAGTTTTTGCCGGCGCTAGCGTCCCTTGCCCAGCTGCTAATCGATTATTGATTGCTCACAGATGACTCTTTTGCACCGCCAACGTCAACGTCCGTCGAAGGGCAGTAATAACTGGGAAACCTTGAAGGTGTACATTTGTCGATGACGGGCGGCAGGGCGCGGGACCGACCGCCATGCTGACAATATGGCAGCAATTTAAGGTCGTTTATTGCTGATGTAGCTCTGGATGGCACTGCTGTTGCGTGCATTGGGGCAATATTGAACGTGTAAGACTTGAAATGTTCGAGGACATGGAGTGGACAGCGATGACCTGTGTGGGATACGTGCATTTGTGAATCAATGGTAGGGGGGTGGTTTGTGATGTCTGTCTGTGTCGGATGACGATGTGATTTGATGGCAAAGTTGAGGGTAGTTATGAGTGGGCGGGGGGTTGTTTGGGGTTTCCTTCTTTACACTTCCATGTGGGACTCTGGTCTTCTAATTTTTTGAGATTTTGGCGGTCAAAAAACCCTTGGTGTTTAAAGGATGCTTTTCAGAGATGAATTTGGGAGCAGTTCATTAGCGACTTACAGGCGATGTTCCGATAAAGGCTAGGTTACCCTTCACTGCCCACATAGAAGAAGTTCGCGGTTAACAACCCAAAGAAGATAAAGACAAAGAGGCGAAGCGGCCAAAAGATCCTGTGGTTAAGCAGGGGGTCTTGGGGGGATCAGAGCTTTGGGGAGGGGTCGGTTCAAAACATCTGATACAAGTTGCATTTCGCCTTTCAAGGTCAGCATCCTTCACTCGCTATGGAGGAGGCGCCTGGACAAAACGAGTGATTGTTGAGGAAACTATGCAGAGAGGAAACCTTCCAGCGGCTCAAAACAATTTTGACAAATTTGCAAATTTTCAAGCCTCGAAAAAAACCCACACCCACCCCTCAACAACGTCATCAAACCAGCAGAGAACGCGAAGTAAATTTCAAACAAGTTCCATATAAATTGCAGCTGAGCCATAAATTCCGTCGTGTATCACTAGTACATAAACCTAAAACTAACAAAGCAATCACAAGTATCGTTATTTCAAAAGCTTAACTTTAACGCTCTAAATGTGTCGTGTCGTGTTGCTGTGTTGTGTTGTTTTGCGTGGCTTAGTTTGCCAGCTGGCATTCCATCACTGTCAACATGTACCACTGTCAGTCATTTTGGACAATTTACGGTTCTTTCACATCAATTAAAGTATGTGTCTCCCTCATGCCGGCGCCAGTTGGTGCATTGCCTCTAAGACCCGGCCTATTTTTTCGTCGACAAATTCAGGCAAAAAGAAAGCATTGGAAAAGCGGGAAAACTGCAAAGCGGGCAAATAATAGGGAAACCTGGATGCAACGCTCAAAAGAAAGACAAATCACATCACGATGCAGGTTTACGTATTTTTACGTATGCACCCATAAATTCTACGGAGGGGGGCAACAAAGTCGCTAGACATTCTGCTGCAATAAAAGTCCGATTTATTGCATCAGATACAAAATGTTTATGCTACCGGATGCCGGGGGTGACGGGCGACAGAAACGTGTCCTGATGCAGCACCGTTTGGATTTTGTTTGTTCTGCTTTTCTTTCTCGTGGGCCTGACCGGCAGGAGGAAGGATTTTCCAGCAGCAACTATAAATAACGGTGATTTTCTCAAAGCAATGACCTTACAACGACTGTGGGGGGAGGGGGGGATAAAGGCGATTTTTTATGGAATGTGTTGTAATGGACATTCGGGACAAGTCATTCGATGGGTATAGGACGGGCGATCAGCAACCGCTTAATTTGACCGGGATTCGGTCTTGTGGAGGGTGGGTTCGATTTTAGCAGGAACATACATTTTTCAGCCGTGTTGAAGGATTTCAAGAATCAAAATCTTTTTTACACGCAGCTAGGATTAAAGTTGTGTACGATGAATTAGCCTGACTATCAATCTAATTCTTTGTTCTTCAGGACATACTTTATAGGGTAAAAGTCTTAATGAGGTCAAAAGGTCAAAGCTGCAAGGCAGTCCCTTAATTCTTCAAATTCAAAATTCCTTGAGTTAATTTGCATGTCCTAAGCAAAAAGCACAAAAGACGCGCCTTCCTTAAAATTAAAAAATTAAGAGGTCTAGCTTCGCTAACAACTACTCATGTTGTGCATGCTCCTGTAAAGAAAAACACTTTAGACGGCGATATTTGAAAAGCTCTTCATCGAACTCTTGAGGATTACCAGCAACACAAAAGTAGATGGTGCCGTGAGATGTTGAGTTCAGAAATCGAACCTGGGACCTACGGAATGCTAACTGACATAATTACGCACTATGCCTCAGTAATGGGGGGCCTACACTTCTAAGCACAAAATTCCAGACATCTTTTCTAAATCCTAAATTTAAGACCTGATATAGGTCTAGAACTCGAAATTTTTTATTTGTGAAACTTGAATTTTTAATTCCCGAAGTCTGGCATATACTTAATTCCGAGGTCTATCCTTCAGAGCCTAAGTTTTAAGACCTCAGTTCCGAAGCGTCTTTTTCAAGATCTTCATTTTAAGACCTACATTCCGAGGACCAATTTCTTAAGTTAAGTACAGATGTCAAAACTCAGAGCTCAATTCGCGAGTCCTGAATGCCGAGACTTCTAAGAACTAATTGATCTGCGTCTTCAAGCTTCATTTGCGAGTTAGAAATTCGGATTGCTTAAATTTGGTAAAAACTTGAGCCTGAATTCCAAAGACCTTAATTGGAAGTTGTAAATTTTAATATCCAAGTCGCGAGGTCTATAACCCGAGGCCTCATTTGCTTGGAACATCTGACGTTTCAAATAGGGGATGTACTTAATTTCTCAATTTCCCTGTATGCTGGAACACACTAAGTTTTAAGGCCCAAAAATCATATTCCTCAACTTTGAGCCTTATTGTACATAAGTCATCTACATTTCTAGGCTTGGATTTAAAGCCATAAATTACACGGCTTGCAATTCTGACGTATACTAAGTTTTAAGGGTAACCTTACGCGTCCTAACTTTCGAAACCGATTCTCCATGGACATGTTTCCAAACTTATGTCTCCACATTTACATCCTGTGGATTACCTTACAAAACCTTATTTCCGAGGGCTGAAATTTGGATTTACTAAATTTCGAGGCCCCTTCCTTCCGCGGCCTACATTTAAATACCTGAATTCTGAGGCCTCATTTCGAATGACATACCTCCGGACCCAAGTTCTGAGCTTAATTGACTATAAGCACTAAAATGCGATGCCTAAAATTTGTGAAATACTAAATTCTGAGGCTAAACTTTCTGAGCATAAATTCCGAAGCAAAGATTCCGAGTGTCAAATTTCGATGCCTTATCCCCGAGGCCTAAGGTATAAATTCTGAAGCATAGCTATCGAGTCTGAAATCTGAGTTCTAAGATTCGGTGAATATCAGAATATTAAGTATCGACGGAACATAATTAACTCTCGGGCCTAAATTTACAGACCAGTTTTCTCAGGACTAATCTCCAAACATAGGAAGTCCCGAAGTTTACTGTGGATTACTTTGCGAAAATTTACATCCGAAGGCTAAAATCGTGGATTTATTTACTTTTCCTTACGAGGCTTAGACCTATATTCCGATGACCAATTTCCGGACCTAAGTTCAGAGGTCAAGACTTTGCTGATCCAAATTCCGGAGGCCTTAAATTCGTAAAATACAAAATTCCAAAGCCTTAAATCTGGGATTTATTTAATTTTGGGTCCCAGCCATCCGAAATCAATCCCAGACCTTGGATCTATGTCATAAAGTCAAAAATGACGGGCTTAATTTGAGAGTTTTGAGATCCTAAAATTTGTAAAAGACAAAACACGGAGGCCAAATTCCTGTCCACAAATTCCGAAGCCTATATTTGAAGACCTACGCCCTGACACCTGAGGTGAAAGTTCCGAAGCATACCTGAGTCCAAATGCTGAGTCTTTCCCGCAGAATATTAAATTTTGTTCCCTACGAGTGTATTTCGAGGTGTAAGTTCCAAGTCGGCATTTGCAAGTTCGAAATCTAAAGTTTAAAGTACGGGATGTTCCAAGTTTCGTGGTAATTTGCCTTGACATATTAGGCTCTTTGACCTACAATCCTTAAGTTCTTAAGTCCTTTCTATTTCGGGGCTTAATTTCCAAGCCTTATGTTCCGAGGCCTAAAATTTTGCGTATTCTGAACTTCGAGGAATTTGCTCTCTGGCCTAAATTTGGAAACCTTAATTCAGATTTCAAGTTCCGAGATCTTATTCCCGATATCAAAATTCTGCCATATAGAATGAAAAATCTTTCTCGTTTTTCCACTTAGATTAAGTTCAGCTTTCTGACAGCTCCAAAAGTGTGTAAAGAATGGTGGTCTCCCAAGGCAGTCATCAGCAAAAATTTCAATTCCCCTCAATTACGTTCATTTGCCTCGAAACTCAAAGGCTGACAAAATTCCCCAAAAGCAGCACGTTCAAAGCATCCATCTTCCACTCACCTTCTCAACGCCATCGAATCTCCGTGCAGTAACCGCTCCGAACATCCTTCAAACCCTGCCAGTCGTAAATCTCAACTTTAAAATCCACCCAGCACCGCTATTAATCGAACGCAATTAGCAGTTCAACATCTGCGGACACTAGCACCACTCCGCGCCACCGCCACCGCACTGTCGAACGCAACACTCCCCCAATGTGCATTTAAATGTGTAATCGAACATTTGCAGAGGGACATAATTGCGTGACAATAATGCACTTGTCCTCATTATGCAATTTCAGATAAGGAAAAATTCGCGCACCGACTGGAGGCCTGTGCACACCAGCCACCACCGTCGAGCGCACCGGCCACCGGGTTCATAAGTCACTTTAATGGGAGTCCATTATGCACCACATTAACGGCATAATGTGCTTTTCGATAAATTCTACCTGGTAAAATTATTTGCAGCGGGACACTTCTTCCGGAGCTCTTGGTGTGTGCCGAACCCTCTGCTCGACGCGGTGCTCGTTGCAGATTGCCATTGCACATGGCCGTGGCAATGAACGCGACCAGAAGGTGGCAGAACATGATTTGTTTTCTATTAGGACGACATTCATTTTGCACTTGGTGTGGAAGGGGGAGGGGGGCGCTTGATGGCGGTTACAAGTCGATTTGAATATGGCCGTTGCAGAACACAGCACACAATGCTTCCACTTGATGGGGCTTTCAATACCAGTGCACTTCATTTCTTTCCTAAAGTGAAGCACGAAGCACACGAGCACCCTCCAGGATATGTAAACAGAGTCGTGTTCCTTCACAACTATTCCTCAAACGCTAACTCTCCTACCTGCCACTTAACGCATTATCCAATCCACTTTCTCTATTTAATGCATCCTTCCGCCGACGACAGGGACGACGAGGACGCAATCGCTTTCCACCACTAACCATCAATTACCGTATAATCCGTCGACACAGATACGTTTACTCACTTTCGCTACGTGCCCTCATTGAATATTCAAATTTTCCCCGACCAAAGCGATTTTGGTTTTAAATGAATTTCAGCTGACGATATGTCTGATAAGATGGAACAAGTGGATTTCCGGGGGCAATGTCGTCGTGCATGGGATCGAGTTCGCTTACAGCCACTTTACTCAATTACATTGTAATTTACGGGGAACATTTTACAGGACTCCTCCGCACAGCGGATGTGGAGTGGAGTGTGCTTCACTACCGCCGCATGGATTAAGCACTCGATTCACCTTGTCTTGGAGTAAATTTCAAACCTGAACGTGATGTGAAACTTGATGCTTCAATTAGAGGTTTCGTGCAGGAATTTCGCCTTAAGAGTGGAAGGGTGCTCTGAGAGTGTTTGCTTAAGGATCTGTTCGTGGAAATGGCGGTTGATTTGAATGGACTTCGATGCTCTGAAGTGTATGTGTGCATGTTGGGTGTTCGAAAAAAGTTCCTGTGCTTGTGTGGAAGGTGACAGCTTAAGCGTGAAAAATTGGAAACTGTACCGTCATATTTTGTTTTCGAACTAAATTTGGCGATAGAATGCGTCGCAGACTGCTGAAAAATTGTTTCCTCTCTCACCGCAATCATCATTCGCCTTTCCTTGTGGAAGAAACTGATCTCGGGGTATTCAGTGGTGCCCAAATGTCGAGCCTCTTTTTGTACGTCTAGCTTTCTCGAATCCCTAGCCCCGTGCACAAGTGAAGTTTTGAATTTTCCGGCTATGTACAAAGCGCTACAGAGCTCGTATCTGGCAATACTATACATCATTTGAAAGGTCTTGACATAACTTCAAAACGACGCTATGCATGATTAGTTCGGATATTGCGTTCAACAGCTATAGACGTGTAAACATGGAGTTCACTAACGGCGAAAATCGCGCTATTTTAAAGTTTTCCTTTGTTGAAGGCAAATCCGCTAGAGAAACGTTCCGTGAGATGAATGGTGTTTTGGGGGATGGGAGGAATGGTTTCGACGATTCAGAGCCGGTGAAAACGACACCATGGATAAGCCAGCCGACGGAAGATCTGTGACGATGAATACCGATCGAATCATGGGAATCATCGAGTTAGACCGGCTTGTGGCATCTCGTGACATCGCCCAGCAGATGGAAGTTAGTCACCAAACCATTTTAAACCATCTTCAGAAGGCTGGATATAAAAAAAAGTTTGATGTTTGGGTGCCGCATGATTTGACGCAAAAAAACTTCTTGACCGATTCAACGCCTGCGATATGCAAACTCGACCCATTTCTGAAGCGGATGGTGACTGGCGAAGAAAAATGGATCACATACGACAATATCAGGCGAAAGCGGTCGTGGTTGAAGGCCGGTGAATCGTCGCAAACAGTGGCCAAGCCGGAATTGACGGCCAGGAAGGTTTTGCTGTGTGTTTGGTGGGATTGGAAGGGAATCATCCACTATGAGCTGCTTCCATTTGGCCAGACCCTTAATTTTACCATCTACTGCGAACAACTGGACCGCTTGAAGCAGACGATCGACCAGAAGCGTCAAGAATTAGCCAACAGAAAGGTTTCACCAGGACAACGCCAGACCACACACTTCGTTGATGACTCGTCAGAAGCTACGGGAAGTCAGATGGGAGATTTTATCGCATCTACCATATAACCCGGACATAGCGCCAAGTGATTACCATCTGTTCCTGCCCATGGCGAACACCCTTCGCGGTGTGAAGTTGAACTCAAAAGAGGCTTGTGAAAAGTGGTTGTCCGAGTTCTTCCCAGATAAGGAGGCGGGTATTATGTAGTTGCCGTCTGGATGGAAACAGATTATCGAACAAAACGGCGCATATTTGAACTAAATCCGATCGCTGTAACACTTTTTATGAAGCAGTTAATGAAGAGCAAAAGAGGGGAAGGGTGAAACTTTTCTGACTTTGTCTTATTTTCGAACAGAACGAGGTGCAGGAACATCTGTCACCTTTCACTAAGATGACAGACGCTCCTGCACTCGAAAAGACCTAAGCCAAATTTCAATTTCTAGAATAGTTGCATAAGTTTAGATGGCAGTGATAAGCAACTCTCTGTCTGTAACTCTTGTAATTGTTTTGCCTTTGTTTGTTCGCAGATTTTTGGCTGCCGAGTTGTATACGATGGATGAAGGGCATCGCCAAAATTATTCGAAAGAAAGATGCCATGTTCTACCAACTATGCATTAATTAAGGAGACGGGCACAAATACTGAACAGTCCAAAACACCAAAATCCCAAAACCATAAAGCTGTGACAATTGTATGAAAAATTAATATTAGAAAAATTGCCATCATTCGAATGTAGCACCTACTCTAAGTCCTAGAGTGGTCGTCGTGGCGTAGTGGTAAGTGCGTCGACCGCCACGCAGGAAGTCTAGGTTCCGTTCCCGGAGGGGACACCTCGCATTTTTTCACGGCACTACATTTTTGCTAAGTTGCTCACAACACACAAAGAGCATCAATTGCCTATGAAAAGCTTCTCAAATCTCGCCGTTCGGAGTCGGCAAAAAACGGTAGACCCCTTCTACTCGTAAGAGAACAGTAGCACACACAACACTAGTAGTTGTAGTAGAAGCTAAGCCCTGATCCCTCGTGGGCTCTAGTGCCACTCAATTATTATTATTAACCACCAGACACACTTTAGCCACTTTCATTTCAATAACAGCTCACTGTGTTCATCCAACTACGTTAATGCCATCCGAGATAGCCAGCTGAGTGGACGTTGTGTCTCTGGTCTTGACTTGTGACTATCACGAAATATTCTCAAGAATGATGTTGGAAAAAGCACATGAGAGGACGTCGTCTTGTTTCAAACCCTTTTTGCAAATGAAGATATTTGCAAGTTCACTACTAGTCTTGACCAACAATTTGATGAGTTTTGTTGAAATGAATGTCAAAATTAAACTTGCTTCCTTAAAGTCTAAGAATGTGTAGACTAGAATCTGCAGCATAGGACTTACATGACCTGTAACCACACTGGCAAGGACCTTCTTGGCAATTACCATTTGGTTACGAGTGGTATTAAGCGTTCACTATAAACTGCCGAAAGGACCTTGTGCGCGATGTAAGGACGACTGATCCTGGTATGGCTCACAATTAGTTTTGTGCATTATAATTAGACGTGGTCGCCGTGGCGTAGTGGGTAAGTGCGTCGACCACACGCAGAATAGGAAGGTTTGATTCCCAGACGGGTCAGCTCGCGGCACCACCTCTTTCGAGTTTCCGCCACACTCAACTGTATCAACTGTCTATGAAAACTTTTCAAATCCCGCCGTTCGGAGTCGGCAAAAAACTGTAGGTCCCTTCTATTCATGAGAGGACAATAGCACGCACAACATGAGTAGTTGGTGTAGAAGCTAGGGCCTGGTACCTTGTGGGCTCTAATTCCACTCAATTAGGTTGTCATTGGGAAGGGCGACCAACATGCTCCCTCACATATCATTCCCCTGAAATATTTTTTCTAGGATCCTTTTTTAAAATCTTAGACCTTTAGGATTGGATTTTGAGATTTTGTACTCCATCCAACTAGCTCTGTGCTCTGTGCAAGACAACATTTCACTCACAAGCCTAAGGCAAAATCTTTACGCAGATCTACACTCGACTTAGCAATTGAAGTCGTGAGAACCATGCCACTTTACTGTCGCTCTACAGTATGGTCCCCAAAGCAGCCTGAATTGGACGATTTCGGGCGAAAAAAATACCTTTTCTGACGAGGAGCTTTTTCATCTCGGCGGCTTTACCTATAACAAAGATGCCCCATCTGGAGTTCGAAATCTGTACGTAATTGCTGAGTAGCCAATGTATTCACATAAAGTGGTGGTGTGGCGCTAACTATGAAGTTGTGGCATCCTTTCATCGATTTTTCCTTAAAAATGGGGCTGAAAAAATTAACCGACTACGAGTATGTTTATTTACTGAAATTGAAGGCAAAGAATTAGACAACTCAGTCAAGATGTCGTGTCACGTCACATACTCGATCTATTGCCCACAAAATTAGCAAATCTTGTTGTCAGCCGTTTTGGGGATGCCAGTTGGCGGCTTCGAAGCTACGACCTGAACACTTTGGAGTTTGCTAATAATTTGGAAACGATCCAAGTCCACAAGACCAATATCATTCCAGCAGTCGGTTAGTTACAGCTCGAAACCATAAGCAAGGTACTGGAGTTTGGGGCAACAAAACGACAACCTATTACATTACAAATGGGAATGTCTGCCCCTTTTTACTTACGCCATACTGAAGGATTTCTTTCCATTTCTTTGCATTTTTAAGAAGTAACATATATTCAGCGCACCCTGTAATTTATGAAATTTCCCACCATTGCAAACACAACCTATTACACTTCCCCTCGCAAGTTTCCTCTGAACTCTTTCTTTAAACTCCTCTCGTTTCCTCACATCCATTTATTGAAAAAATTTAAGAAAACACTTTCAAAATGACAAAATCTACTTTTTATGATGAGCTAGAAACTTGCGACACGCCTGCAGACTGTGACGATTCAAGTAGCTCTGTTGACTGAAAGCCTTCGTGCACTGCGAACACTGGAACGGCCAGTTGTGGTGACCCTTGCTCCTCTGATGCGCCCTCAAGTTCGACCTATCGACGACAGAGAGAAACACATCAAACGGAAATATCAACAAAACTCCCATACATACCTGTCGGCAAATCGCTTTTGACACGACTCCTTCGGGCAGACAAAAGGTTTCTCACCCGTGTGCAACCTCAAATGACCGTGCAGCACCCACGGACGGTCGAACGTCTTCAGACAGTGCTCGCATTCATAGACTTTCTTTTGTTTGGAGCGTTTACGGCGTTTGGTGGAGCCCGAAAAGAAGCTCAGGTCGATTGGGCAGTTGTCCAGATCCGAATCGAAGCCGTCCAACTTTTGCTCAGCGTCTGGTGGTGGCTTTACAACTTCCTTCTTCTGTTGCTTTTTATCTTCAGATTTGCTAGAAACAACTGGCAGCAAGGGAGGGGGAACGTTTGTCACAACCGGCGAAAGCTTGGGAGGTTTGCTTTTGTTGTCTTTCTCTGAATATCTGTCCATCAAAATACAACCCAACACCGACTCCAGGTGGTACCGGGTTGTTATGGGAATTCTGTCACTGTCGTACCTGCAAGAGGAGTTTTTTTAAACTTGAGTTAATTGGCAGAGGCATTTACGCACCAGTCAGAGGAGCGCAGCAATTTTTTCTCCTTGAAGCGGTTATCGTTCCTGTCGACCACCTGCTGGGGGGATTTTCTCTTCGTCGTGGGTACCTTGACTATTTTGGGAAAAATCGACAGCTTCCGAAAGGCCTCTGTGCAAAGACACGAAAACTACACTGTGCATTAAACTTCTCAAACTGCTTGCAAATTACCGTCAAAAATCGTTTTCATCTTGATTTTTTCCGTGTTGTAGCGCTGTGAGAAAATACTTCGTGGCATCTTTGTAGCGGCAACTACTTGTCTGTTGTCTGTTCTCACTGGGGGTTGAATTGGAAACTGAGTGTAAATTTTTTTGGAATTCAAATATTTGCTTTCTCATGGCCTACTTGTCAGAATTTAAAATTTTGCGACTTAATTGGAGGAAGCAAGTATTTACGTTTTATTATTGGTATCGATAGCCACTCTGTAACCTTGGAATTCTGAATTGAATACATATTCGGATGGCTAAGATTTTGTTTTCGTTGATTGGAGACGGAAATTGGGACAGCTTTGTTTTCAGAGTTGGAAAAGAGGAGCTACGTTTTGCCAAGAACATGGCAGTGGGACTTTTCTTTCAACAGTTAAAAATTTTTTGGGGAAAAATAAAGAGAAGGATTGAAACAGATTGTAGGACTCAGTAGTACTCAGAGATATTTGCACTTCTACACTTGTTTAAATAGAACTCCACTTAATTTTAGTGAATGGTGGCAAGTATTGCAGACGTTGCCACGTTGAACGACCCAGAGCCGTTTATAAGAAACAAAGTCACAGCATCGCGTCAACAGACATGGTTGATCTAGAGAGAACAACTAATCAAAGCCAATAGCTTCAAATGTAATACAAAGGTGCCTTTGAGCGAATGGCAGTACGTGTCACTGTCTTCCTGCACCTAGACACCTCTGGGGACTGTACTGAATGACAGGTTCTTGCAACACCTTTGTCCTCTTATGTAAACAAAATTTTAGTGCTACAGTTCACAGGGGATCAAGGCCTAAGATCTTTATTCTATCACAAGAATAGGAGGTGACGGTTTTCATCCAACTCCTAAGGGGAAAATTTTTGAGGCTTTTCATAGACATTAAGTACATTGAGATTGTTCTAAACAACTCTAAGGAGATGGTGACTTTTTGTCCCAGAATCGAACCTTGGCCCTTCAGCGTAGGTGTCGACACAATAAGCCACTACGCCGCGGATGGGCACAATCTTCATTCCTACCTTCTAAGAGTTACTTGATTGTCAATTCATATTTAACTCTCCTCCCGGGCTGACGATCAAGTCGAGAGCCGAGAGCCTGTGTGATGTGACTTTTTGTGGTCAACGTATCGCATATCAAATGGACAACATGACTATCAAGATTTTGCCTTATGACATTTGAAGGGTGATTCATTGCGAGGTTTGATTTATAACGTAAAACAAAAGACATAAATTGATCAATGAACTTAAAACTCTTGCTACTAGTTAGAGGAGCAGGTCATGGCACTTAATAATAATAATTGGGAGGCACTACAGCCCACAAGGGACCAGGGCATAGCTTCTACAACAACTACTCGTGTTGTGCGTGCTACTGTTCTCTCACGAATAGAAGGGGTTTACAGTTTTTTTTTTTACAGTTTCTCGCCGACTCCGAAAGGTGAGATTTGAGAAGCTGTTCATAGACAATCAATACTCTTTGAGTGTTGTCAGCACCTCTCTCGAATTCGAGGTGTCCCGTCCGGGAATCAAGACCTTTAGTGTGTGGGTCGACGGACATACCCACTACGCCGAAGCGACCACAATCATGGCACTTACTCCTTGAAAATGATTTCAAATACATGTTGGTAACTACACCTTAGGTGGTCTATTCGGATGGTCGAATTTCTGGCGATTCGTCACCGGCACGTACATATGTACACATATGCGATCGCACTCTCAGCGGGATCTTGGCTGGCCCAAGGATACCCGTGCCCATGTACAAGTTAACGCAACATAAAATATCACCAACGAGAACACACACAGGCAAATCCAACAGACTCTTAATTTAAGTCATCGAGTCAACAAGTCTGCTAAAGCAAACACCGGTCATCAAATTCCTATGTCAGCAGTGTTTACACGATCGACGCGCTGCTCAGATTAAGGTGCCAAAATGCAGTGGCAGCAATTATTAGGTATTTAAGGTGGAGTTATGGACAACACGTTATATAGTTACTTTAGACAGTTTCAGGAGGTAGAATCTCCGCCAGTTGAAAAACATTTTTTTAAGAAAACTAAATCAATAAGAATTTAATTTACAGCATGACCAAATACGCGACCAGAAGGCGATTACCGATAGGTAATGTCAAAGTATCCTTCCCACCTTATCACAAAAGGGTGCGAGCATACGGACAGCATAATGAGGAATGGGCAAACCGGCACCAGCGACACACGGGTGAGTGTATGCAAGACAGAATTGTGATCCACCTGTGTATAAGAAGAGATATGATCGGATCCACTTCACTCTGTCTAAAGATATCATATCATAAGGGATCCAACGTGCCTTATGAACTTGGTTCCCCATGTGCCGTGCTCTTCCCAATTTTCTGAGAAATCATTTAAGATTAATTGTTAGAGAAAAAATGAGTTTCAAATAAATCAATTATTTTATTCGCAGATTGCTTTCTTACACGAGTTTATCGAAGAAACGTACCCTTTGGGACAGAAGTGGTCATCATCACTGCACAACATTTTCCCTTAAAACACCGAATTTTCATTGAGATTTTCCAGAACAGAGAGAACATGACGCAAATGGCTTCACTTCTCACCCAAGTTAAATTTTGTACGCTTTAGGCCGAGATTCGCACGTAAAATGCACCCAGCCAGGCTGCTGACAATGGCACGCTCTTCGCGTACCCTCTCAGCTATAGTTGCCTCAGTCTTTTCACTACGTACTGAATGTCGTCTAACCGGTTAAGTAGGATCCACAAACGTTCGAATGGTATCGACAATAGTGGTTTCAGTATAATGCGCACTGTGAGATTCGAGGATCGCACGAAAAACATTTCTGACAGAACGATAGTTTCTGTTATACAGCTGAACAATTTTAAGACGCCGTTTTTGTGCGAGTCTTTCACTGATGACTCGCCAAACGATGCTGAACAATAGTGACAGAACAAATTGATAGGAGGCATGCATAGTCTGTCAAGAAAAGCCTGTGGAAAATCAAACCGCATGCTGAATGACCCCTTAGAAGGCTTAGACTGTGAAAAATATACTTGATGCAGGTTCATGCTACACAGTCAAAGCGACAATCGATCTGCTGCTCCGCAAATTTCTTCTGTATCATCAGCGATCAGGCCGCCTCGGAGCTGTGATTTGTTTTCTTAAATAATAATTTTCAATGACTCCAGTCCCTCAGTTGACGGCACTAATTGTTCGGGCCACAAACTTCTATGTGAAATGTTTCTCATGCCAGCTGATGCTCTATAGCTGAGTCTTTTCTTTCGTTGTATCTCAACGTCAAAAAAAGGCATTTAGGTCGAAGGCGATGACAATTTACTGGGCCCGCCATTTAAGTTGTTTCATTCGCTGACGCATGTTTCTCTATTTCAAGTCGTCTTCTTCTTCAATCACCATCAACCCAAACTTGGACAAAGTTCGCCAATTTTAATCCAAATACCCAACCGCTCCCATGCCCACTCTCATCCGCCTCCCAAGCGGCTTCTCTTTGAATCAAATCACCTCCTAAAAGCAACAAATAATCACATATCCAGGAATGTGTAATTACACAGCGCTTCAAGCCACCAGGAGCAAGTCCTTCCAGCAAGCCAAGCCATTTGATATTTCCCTCTCAGCGACGGCCAACACTGCTGCCTGCTTTCGACCATAATTAATGAAGCTCTAGACACGAAAAATTACAATCCACATAACATTCCGCAAAAAATACCTCGACAAAGTGGTTTTAGGTGGTCTGCGGTCGGGTGGTAGGTGAGCGCACACCCCACCATCAGCCCCGGCTCCACTGCGAAAAGGTAGACCGAAAAATAAATGTTTGGCATGGCCAAGCACATTTTCGCGGCTATTCACCTATGGTTTCGAAAGCCCTTGCACGTCCCCCCAGACTGGGGCTGACCAAAGATGGATGCCGAGCAAGGAGACAGCAACAGCAGGAGAGATATTAAAGTGAGCAATGATGCTCGGTCCTGCTCCGAAGGACGGTAAGGATGCGATAATTAATTTGAATTTCCTGCTGCAAATAAAGTTTTGCGATGGCAAAAAATTAATCAAGGAAAAGAGCATTTTTCAATTAACGCTTTTTCCGTGCCACGTTCCACGCTGGTCCCTGTCCTTCGTCCTCGAACGGGCGCGACGCGACTTTGCGGTGCGTGGGGGGTGGCGCAGAGAAAGTGTTCACCGCAGAATGTCGGCTACTGTAATGCTGATGCAAATTATGTCCTTTCAGCAACGGTGACCACGTGAATGCCTTTATTTCATAATCTCCTGCCTTTTGCCGGCACGGTCACGTCCCGCCTCAGACCGAGAGGAGATGGTGAGATGTGCTGGATGAAGACGGCTATGTATCTAATTGTCTAGGACAGCTGGCTGCGGTGCGCAGGTGAGGGATGAGCACGATATAAGTTGGGTAAATTAATAAGGGGTTTCCCATCTAATTAGAGATTATTGTGTTGCAATTTATTGCGACTGGGAAATGGGTGGCTGACGGTGGTGGACTTCTGGCATTCTCTGCGACTTGAAGAACGCGTCAAGCAAGGCTGTCTTTACGTCCGAGATATGGTACACAAGTGGGAGAGGGCTGACAAACTGTGGATTTCGTGGATTTAAGAAAAATCGATTTGAACCACTTCCAGTTCAAAGGGAACATTTTGTGGAGTGAATCAAGCTCCCACCACATCCTTCGGTGTGCGTTCAATTTGATAAACAATCCATATCCGCAATCCCAACAGCAACAGCATCTGAATACATGCATCTGTGTATCCTGTTCCTCAGTCATCAGCCGACGACGACGTTGACAAGCGAAAAGTACATAAAAACCTCCACACACACCCCTCAACCCGCCAACAGTGCCACAGAGAAGGAGGGTATGGCGGATGTATCCCAAAAGTGAAATTACTCAAGAAGATAAATGGTTGTCACCACCTTACTTTGTTGGCACAAGAATTTGAATCATTTTTCAGGAGATTTATTGAGCATTCGGTTAACCACGAGCAGTCGTCGTCGCTGTCGTCATCGTCGTCGTCGTCGTTGCCGCCTAGGTGTTGAAGTCAGTTCAACTCCTGGAAGCATATCGTCCTGACTTTCGCCAAGACTGCACGGGTGCGCAATAGGAAGCGTAATTTATTTTAGTTTTCTCCTCTCGCTGAAAACTATATACTCACCGCTGTCGGGGGATATTCACACATTGCCTCCCCAAGGAGAGGTGACAGGCACACGGACGGCTTAAGCCATCCCCCCCCCTCCCATAGACCACAAAAAAGTCCCATCCCCACATGCCGGTGACATCTGTCAGTCTAGTTTCGCACAGACGTACAATCTCCGGAGCACAGGGCCAGCACGCATGCAGATCCATTGAGTGATGGGTTGAATCTGTGGCGAGCGCATATCATTCGCCTGCTATGCGGCAGGATAACGTTTAAACCGTTTTTAAAAGGGACCAAGTCGGATTACATTGTTTAGAGGCAAGAGGCGACTGATGGAATGGTCACAGCCATGAAGATATTTCGTTATGGACAACAAGAAGGAGGTATCGTCGCGGCGTCCGTCCCAACTCGTTGCGAACGAAGAGTTATTTGTGCGGATGGTGGCTGCTGCTGCTGCAGGATCTTCCGTTCTAGGTGGGCATCGGTAGTGGCTATTGTTGATGTGGTACACTGCACAGGCGTGCCCCGTATGCAAAAGAGATATTCCGGCGAATCGTGAGGAGGCAAGACCTGAGCTGTGAATAAACGGCCATTTCAATGGGAAATGTCCTCGTTGCTCGCGTACGTGTGTCTCAAGTTGGCATGTAAGTGGTGGAAGATTTAGTTGGATTTTCTAATTTGCACGGTGGATGGTTGTGAGATGTGATTGCTCGTACGTATGTAATTGTTAGCGGGGTGAAATGGCATGGGGGATATATTTATGGAAAGCTTGCAGGATTTTTTTGGATTTCTGAGGGACATCTTTGACATCATTGAAGAAGGAAATACCAAGAGTTTTGCTTAATAAAACAAGAAGACTATCGTGTCGTAGAAAATTGGCCTTTTTTAGGCTGATTTTGGAATATGACATCTTCTGTAGTCGAAACCCTTTCGATTATGTTTGTGGGCGCCAACTCATGGAATTGAAGAGATGGCGGTGTTTCTTGCAGACACTAGTACTGCGACCAGAAAGAGGTCTATAAGCTCTTCCTTTTGGTCTTTATGGTCATCCAGGAAATTTGACAATTTCCCTACCGTGGACTTATTGAAAATCCCTCCTTGTTACAAATGTTCCGTTCTTCAGATGCAACGCTGTATGGACAGCACGGCTCCGGCCCGAAAAGTCTTCCAAACTGAGACATTGGGACAACGCAACAGAGGATGGCCTAGACTAAGGTGGCGCATACAAATGGAGAATGACGACATCAACCAACTTCGAGTACGCAGCTGGAGGCAGCTAACGAAAGATCGTGCTGCCTGGAGAGGCATGTTGGTTGAGGCCCAGGTCCACCCAGACTGAAGTGCCTCGTGTCATAGCTGGGGCATCAACCGTATGTTCTCTCTAGGAGATCATAGAACTCATCCTTGCTGTTGTCATCCTTCTCTTCTGTCGAGGCGTGAGCGCATATCAGGCTGATGTTCCCGAATTTAGCCTTGATGCGGATTGTCATAAGGCGTTGGCTTACGGGATCGTAGCTTATGACTTTTTGTCTGCCTCGAACAGCAGATCCGCATCCGAATAGGCGCTGCCTTCTCTCCCTTCAGCAGTCGCTGTAGTATATGTCGCAGTTCTTCATCTTCTTTCTGCCCGGCCCAACCCACCGCACTTCCTGGATGGCGGTGATATCTGCTTTGTAGCAGTCAAGGGCCCCCGCAAGTTGTTCGGCTGCAAGTGGTCTGTTAAGGGACCTCACATTCCACGTGCAGAACCGAAAGTCGTTGTCCTTTGTACGCTTGCTGGGGTCGTCAACAATGGATCCGTCCATATCCGAGGCATGTTCTTTTTCCTGAACTCGATTATTTTTGTGTGGTGAGGGAGTTAGCTTCACGCACAACCTACAGACTGGTAGGCCAGTCGCTGCATACATTGGTTCACCACACAACGGATGCTGTGATGGCTATCCAGGGGGCGCCACGGGGAGTCTGTATGTCAACTTGACCTATGCACGGACGAGGATAGCCTTGGCAGCTCGCCCTGTTGAGCGCGATCAAGGACATTGCCTCGTGTGCATATGCCCATGCCCCTCAAATCACGATCATTTATTCACCGACTTCAAATTAAGTTTAAAAGAGTTGTGTCCATATCCTGAAGTTTCACACACTTGCACCCATTTTCATTTCACCTGATTTGCGGAGTTCAAAAGCCAAGTTCCTTGCCCGACGCATACTACTCTGTCAATGGCGAGTAGTAAAACTCTTGCCCCTTGCAAACCCGTATTAACAATAAATTACATCAAAAAGTTGAGTGCTGCTGTGCACAGGAAGAGCATAACGACTCGCCGTGACTGCCACCACCCATCCCCCCGCCCCCCCTCAACCGTCCGATAAGTGAGCTTATAACTATAACTAATGGTCAACTCTCACACATCCTCGGCTGAAGTATAACTCTTCAGAATACCGTCTTATATTACCGGTGCCAGGACACTGTAGACATTGATAAAATGTCCCTGCAGTCAAAAAAAAAAAAAAGAGAAGAAGAAAAAGAAAAATCCCACATCCGTATCCGGCGCACCACAAAAACGAGGAGCGCACAGAGCCGAAGAAATCTTTTACTTAAACACCCTCGGACAACATACAGAGACAACCAACCTGAACCTCTCAACGGTGGCCTTTGGGCAGCCCCAGCAGCAGCAGCAACACAATGACGACAATGACGACGGCAACGACTGTCCGAGGACAACGGTAACAAAAGTATGCGGTTTGGCCTCCGGCACCAGGGGAGCTGCTGCTGATTGTCTGGCGGTCATCTTATTCAACACACAGTTGATGGCATAAAAAGCTTTCTATTTTCATTATGAGTACAAGTGCAAACACTAAGGATTGGATATGGACCTAAGTGCTTTGGATTTATACAAGGTAAACAGACATTTCACTCTCCGCTGGGAGCTCTTAGGCGGGCCTCGCACCCACACACCCACCCCGCCAGGCCGCCCGTACTGTCGGTGTTTGCTTAAGACTACAATTATGAAAGTTTCCTTGTGCAGGCCGAAAGAGTTGCCAGGAAAAATGAAGAGAAGACCTGAACAAAGGTGGACGAGTGGCTACAGATGACTCCCAAAGCAATAACCGTACCTTCGGCCCTCATCCGCCGTCTATCTCCCGCTGCGGGACTCTTCAAGTGAGATGAGCATGTTGCAGATTAAATAATGGAATCCTGGCGACGACGACGACGACGATGATGATGACAGTGTGTGCCGGGGGGGGTATGGGGACTTGAGCGAAGGGGTGAATGGGCAATTAATATGAAATCCCTGAAGGATGTTCATGATAAGTTGACTTCGCAGGGGTGGTGGATGGGTGCGAAAGTTGAAGAATGAAACTCCATATGTGTCCTATCAGTGGCATTGTGTTGGGAGGCGACTCTGGTAAATACACTTGCGGATGACCTGTGGAGGTTGAAGGGTGCGTTGTGCATGGGAGCTCTTCCACCTCTGGTGGCGTTGTGACTGAGGGAGGCCTCAGTTCATTAATCATTTCGCGCTCAAGGCCTGGATATGATGGAGAGAGGATACTGTTTCGGAACGAAATCAGTCTGACGATGACCCTCTCAAAAGATTAATTACACCACATTCCAATTAAGGAAGTGGTGCTGAGGCGGATGTCGTCGTCTTGATTTGCTGAGACGAAACGTAGAAAAGTTAAAATTGTTTTTGTTGATATATTAATTCGAGGATTTTCTTTCATTTGTGTGCATTAGCAGAGTCACATGAAATGTCTGATTTGTCACCAAGGCCTTCACTTGAAGCTGCCGAGGGAACATCTGTCAATATTGAGACTGAAGTTGAACAAAATTGGAGGAGCGAACGGACTGTCTGCAGAACAGTTTAAAGCAGCTGGAGATAACCTGGTTGGGCGCATGCACCATCTCATTTGTAAGGTGTGGTCGAAGGAAAGCCGTCATCTGTCCGGTCCACAAGAAAGGAGACCCCTTCGACTGCGCCAACTATCGAGGGAACAGTCTCCTTACCATCGCGTACAAGATCCTCTCTGCCCTATTGTGTGAACGCCTGAAACCGTTTGTCAACAACCTGATAAATCCTTATCAGTGTGGTTTCAGGCCAGGGAAGTCCACCATCGACCAAATCTTCACACAGCGGAAGATCCTGGAAAAGATCCAAGAAGTGCAAATCGACACTCACCACCTATTCGTCGATTTCAAGGCCGCATATGACAGTGTGCATAGAGACGAGCTATACAGCGCCATGTCTAGTTTTGGCATACCTACCAAACTCGTCAGATTGTGTAGAATGACGATGGAGAACTCTCGCTGCTCCGTCAAGGTCCGCAACGAACTCATCGAGACCTTCAATGTCAAAAAAGGTTTTAGACTAGGCGACGCGCTGTCATGTGACTTCTTTAACATCATCCTTGAGAAGATCGTGCGTAACTCACAGGTCAACACTAGAGGCACGATCTTCTAAAAGCCAGTTCAATTGCTGGCTTCCGCCGATGACATTGACGTGATTGGTCGAACACAGCGAGCCGTCAATGATGCGTTTGCTGGCATTGAAGCGGAAGCGGCTAAAATGGGTCTAGTTTTAAATGAGGGCAAAACTAAGTACATGCTGTCATCAAGGAAGGACACACAACATCGGCGTCTCGGACAGAGCGTCACACTAGGCAGCAGAAACTTCGAGGTAGTCAAGGACTTCGTCTACCTCGGCTCCGCAGTAAACAGGGACAATAACACCAGTACCGAAATCAAACGCAGAATCACTCTTGTCAATCGCGATTTCTTTGGGCTCTTGCCCTAAGTACTAAACTGGCCTTGTACAACTTCTTGATCATCCCATTCCAACTCTATGGCGCGGAAACCTGGACGTTACTAAAAGCGGATGAGGAAGCCCTCAGTCTTTTCGAGAGAAAATTTTTGCGTGCGATTTTCGGTCTAGTTTGCGTTGATGGCATCTGGTGGAGAAGATTTCACGACAAAACTTCGGACAACGCAACAGAGGACGGCCTAGACTTAGGTGGCGCATACAAGTGGAGAATGACGACTTCAACCAACTTCGAGTACGCAGCTGGAGGCAGATAGCAAAAGATCGTGCTGGCTGGAGAGGCATGTTGGTTAAGTCCCAGATGCACCCTGGACTCTAGCGCCAGTGAAAGAAGCAGAAAAAGAGAGAACATCTGTACAACACAGTGCATTTCATTTTAGGACAGGTTTGAGTGTAATGCGTCTTTGGCGGCGCAAAACATGAACGCTGCACTTGAGAACACAGCTGTGAGTAAACGCACTACTCGGGTTTGGCTTGTTGAATTTCGATCAAATGTTCAAAACCTCAAAACTTAATTGCATGAGAAACTAGAAATGGTTTTTGGCGACGCCATCTTACTAGGAACGGCGGACACAGTCGCAATTATAGTGGTGCGGGGCATTGAACGTAGCATGGCAGTATCCCGCGCATGGAAAACGATCTCGTATACCTTTGATCGTATGTGCAGGTGAGGGTGAGAGTGCGGGAGTGGTATTTGAGGTTGAAAGATGGAGAATAGAACCAGTGTGTCCGACACAACGCAAAGTTGTCACAACTATGTCGCCGATTTGGCCATGTGTTATGTTTTTAGGTTCCAAATCAGAGACCGGTAAACAGAAATCAATGCCTAAACATATTCAGTGTCCTGTGACGAAGCCGAAATGAGATGAAATGGTGGGTATATATCTCATACCTCTTGAGCTTCTTTCCGTGTCCAATTCCCCGATAATGTTCGCCATCTCCATCAACATCGAAATTTGCAGTGCTTCGCATTTTCCACTCGTAGGATCATAGAGCAATGCAAACACATGAGGTTTGGAAACCACGCAAGACAATGCCGTTGACACCAACTCGCTCTAAGCTATGTCCAAGTGCCACCAAGAAAGTCTTTGAACTTGGTCCCATCACTCCGTCCTGAGTCTTCCTAAATCGTATCCTGAACAACCCCTTAAAGTGATGATGATAGAGACGTTCGTGTAAGTTGACAATACCGTCGATGCATATAGCTTTCCATTTTGAAGAAGCAGCTGTACAACGTTGAGTGCCTCTGGTGATAGGATGAAAAACAGTGCAATACATGAGAATACTTACGAGTACCTTTCACCAGACGTGAGTATTCACTCGTATTGCCATGTTTCGCATCCTATCACCGCGAGTACCATTCACTTGACACAAAGAAACCTCAACGTCAAGAGTTGGAGCTAATACTGAGGTGGGAACTGTTCACTTGACTTTGACACTACCTCGACGCAAGCTGCTTCCAAGTAGTTCCAGCTTGGCCAGTGGCCAGTCCCGCAAGATAGCTGAGTATTGAAACTCGCACTTCCACTCCACTATTATTTAGGTTGCATTTGGGGAG
The DNA here is from genome assembly GCA_944738645.1 of Eristalinus sepulchralis. NCBI lineage: Eukaryota > Metazoa > Arthropoda > Insecta > Diptera > Syrphidae > Eristalinus > Eristalinus sepulchralis. Next base: position 11,684,805 of record OX122882.1, read on the forward strand.
ACATCCTTGTAACAGCCGTTACTTCGAATTTGTTCGTGTTGACCTTCATACCATCATCAGCACATATGACATATGCACATATGTAGTCATCTGCGAGTATTGTAGGTGATGACTCCCTCTAAGACTGTCCTTCGAGAACATCTCCCAAGGCAGCAAATGAAACTTACCGCGACCCCTATTCTTTGGCCCGAAAGTTCTGTCCTACAATCAATGTCTCGAATGTATTGAGTGGATCTGTCCCCCAGAGAGAGAGAGAGAGAGGGAGAGAGACAAAAAAATTGAATGATAAATATAAAAATAAATTTATTGCCAACCGTAGATCCGCACCACACCGGGCAGGAGATATCGATTTTTGTGCCAGGATTCTGTGTTTTCATTTATAGCGGTCGCCGCAATATGTCCTCGAGCTCTTCAACTGGAATCCAATACTCGATCCTTGATGGCCACTTTCCTTAAACACCGTGCGAGCAGTTCGGCCCGTAAACACACAAAATCCCTTCTCTCCTGCAATTCTGTATGAATAGTTATAATTTACGAGCGAACATAAAGTTGCCCTGGCCGTGGACACACCGCCAACCCCAGACTTTCCACTTCGCTTTTTTTTCTCCTTGCCTCTAGTGTCCGTTTTGTGATATTTTTTTTTATGTTCTTCTCTTGAAGTTCTTTATGCGAGGTCCTCTTGTGCGGATGCCACCTCAGCCTCAGGCTTGTGGGTATCGAAAGAAATGCGTAAAATATGGCTGTCCCCTGAAGAGCAGGAAATGGGAAGATGAGGCCGCCATGATAAGGGATGACCAGTTTCATTTCCATATTTTCAGATTATGTTTTCACCTTTTTATGAGTTTTTGTCGGACATCAACGCAGAGTCCAGGATTGCGTTGTGTTCGCTATTTTGTTGCGTCAGCAGCACAGGGGGGAGGCTGTGTCCTTATTGCTTATTGCGGGGTGAGCTTTGATTTGTTTTCACAACCCCTTTGGGGCGAGTAGAAATTTTGACAATTGGCAGGCAGGATCAAAGCAAATTGCCTTAATTAAGTTGTATTCAAGCGAACAAGCTGTGCACAGGTGCTCTCTGTGTGCGTGGGGGGAAGGGGAGGTAATTGGCTTGATGGCGAATTCTTAATTTAATCAAGGACTGTGCTCTGATGAGAATTACTCACTGTACTCCCTTGGGGGTTGTTACAATTGCCGCTGTGGAAGGTGGAAGGCTTGAAATCGCCTGAATGGAGTTGCGCTAATTTGCTGTTTGTTGTCCTTGAGTGGGTGAAGAAAGGATGACGGTATTGTGGGAGTGTTTGTCGGTAATTATGACCGCGATTGAGGGTTGAGGGGGTTGCCCAAAGAAACTGATGGGTAGATTACGTTGATAATTTGGGAAACAGGTGATCAAATATTTATGGTACTCGTCAAAATCGTATCTGCTGTATTTTCAATGTTTCGTGATTTTGATGTTTAATCCTTGAAACAGTAGTCCGGGTCCTTTTTAATTTTGTGAAATTTAGAAGGAAAGTTTTGTGTGAAATAAAATATTAGGAATAAGGAACTATTGAGGATGCTTTAGAACGCGAGCAACTCTTGCATTTAGAAGACTACGTTCTCCTTTTTTTCATAATTGGCGCCCGCTAAAGAGATTATTTAGTACCCTTAAGTGACCGGAATAAAGTCACAGCCCGGGCTGAAGGTATATAGGACAAGATGGAAAGGAGGTACCGGTGCACATTGGTTTTAAATGCATGTGGATTCTAATGAGGGGAAAATTTGAGCTGGGAAGACCGTTCCATATTCGTGTGGTGCGGCTAAAGAACGATGTCTTTTAACTTAACTGTACGTCGGAAGGTGAACTTAAGGGTGAACGGGTGGACATTCCTACCGAGGCGACTATTGCGGGGAAATTCTTGAAGGGAAGGAATGCAACTGGCTAATTCATTAGAGCATTTTTTTTGTTATGGTAGCGCTAAATTAGTCATAAATTCTAAACGTTTTGTCGATGCTGTAGCAAGTGAATTGACTTCGGAGTAATACTAATTACCAACAAGTTTTATCACTCGCTGTTGGTTTCTACCTAGTAGGGGCAGGGAGATCTTAGGAGATCCAGACCAGATAGGATCGTTATACCAAGTTTTGGGCGTATGTACGCCTTGTATATTGTTGCCCGATGAAAAGGGACGAAATATTGCATCGCTTTAAGAAACATAGACATTTTGCTGCATTTTTGGCGATCTGGAATATGTGATCGTTCCAACTAAGTGTTGAGTTGATGCACATATCGAGGATGGAAAGTCGTTCCGTTTCAGCAATTCTAGAGCTAGGCTGGTGATTTTTGGAATGCTTGCGTGACAGTAGACAGCACTGGGTCTTGGAAGCATGAAATTTCACTCTATTCTTCTTACCCTAATCAATTATGCCGTCAAGATCGGAATTTAATGGGCTTCGCATACACTGCCGTTCCAAGGCTATTGCCGAAGAGGAGGGTCGAGAGCCAAGGAGTGAATATGAGACGCTGAGGCTACTGCGATCAGCAGAGGAGTGGATTGTATTAGAAGTTACAGACAGGAGATCATTTATAAAAAATGAGGAAGAGTGTCCAGGACCGTGAATTTGACTACACCATCATTTCCTTAGTTGTATAGTCTGTGAAGAGGTACTCGCTTCTCGTAAGTACCTGCTTACATTCAATTTGCAATTATAAGCACATCAATGCTCGAAATCGATACCTCCATCCAGCATATGGTTCATCCTAGCCAGTATTTCGATCAAACGTGACACATGGCTGCTATCCATGATATCTATGAGCTATGAGTACACACGTTGCATTGGGGGTTGATATCTGGGTCGGGTAACGTTTCCATCTGATCCATCAGTGTTAATACGAACTTTTCCATATTTCAGGTGTGTTTTATTATAAGTGATCAGTTAATGTATACGCTGGTACTTATGACCTTCTACTGATCAACACGCTCTCCAAAACTGCATCTTTAAATTTTTTGTGTTCAACTTGATTGTCGATATTAAAATAAGTGATTTTTGATCTTAAGAACTATAGAGTCCAGTGTGCAATATATTTTTTAACATTTCCATCAACAGCTATTTGTGGGTATTTTTGTTTTTCCAATTTTTACATATTTCAGTGTAGTAACTGGAGAGGGCATACATTAATGAACTTTGGAGCTTAACGTTTCTCCATTCTTACACTAGAAAGTGGACAGCGGAGGTTTTAATTTATTTAAAATGATCTGTCGATTTTTATGTCGCAAGTTGGGATGGTTTCAAATTTTATAATGTTTCCCAACATCTCATAAAAGGGAGTCACATCCAAATGACCCTTAAAAGTAAGTTTATCATCATTTAATCAATTCACTTCACAAACTTAAGAGATATGACAAGCTTAAGAGACAGATGAAAAAGGTTTCAATTGGTGAAAGAATAAAAAAGTCGGTAATCTGTAAAAAAAAAATGTTTCAGGCAAATCATAGGAACAAAAAAAATATCCTTCTCTTAACGCATTTACACCCGGGGGTACTAATGTTTAAAAAAAATTCAGTTTTTATGACATTTCTTATTTTGCAAAGTAAAAGTAAAAGACATGATGTTAGTGATGTGTACTTCTAGTAGTACAACGGGGTCATGCATACCCATTTAATTTTTGTGTCATATGGAATTTCTTAAAGCATTCTCTTTTAATTCAAAGTGTAACATTGCACCTTTCACAGAACCATTTCGATCGTAGATGACATTGTCGACACTGAAATAGTTTTTGTATTTTTTTTTTGTAAGTGATACCCGGGATTCTTCACAATGCTGCGAGCGACAGTCAGTTTAGGATGTCGTCGATTAACTTTATAAAATTACATTTCGAAATTTCCATTCCGAATTCAAACGAATGTGTGCTACATTTCAGATTTGACATTTTACGTATGACACCTATTGTAGACTTTGTTCAAATGCATTCCCGTACTTTCTTGAGAAAAAACAACCGATAAACTAGAATTTTCTGTATGCGTACTGTGAAAATGTCTCAGAAATTACCTTGACTGTCATAATTTTTCCATGTTTAATTCAAAATTATCACCACAGAAATACAAAGGGCTTATCATCTTGTTCACTACACCGAGTCCGTCATTTGTCATCATGCAGGACAATCAAGTTTGAGAATTGGAACGGCCCTCTAGGGGCAAATTATTTAAATTTTAGTTTGGCACTGCAGTACCTAACACTGAACCTGAACTTCACTACAAATGCGTCTTTGTTTGTTCTTCTCAATTCATGTTATCCCCTCAAAGTCTTTGCCGCATCAAAGCCCTTCTTCGCCAACAAGTCTTCAACGCTTTCTCGACAATCTTTCGACACTTTGTACCACTCATGAACTCTTGTTTTCAATAGGGCATAACTATAGAAGGTCTTTCGCATTTAGCATTTGAAATATGTTGGCATCAAAAAATTTCCGAATCGTTTCAGATTTTATAAGCAACAATTAATTCACTTTTAGCTTTTTGCAAAAGGACGCGTGTCGCAAACACTAATAAATACTTTGACGTAGAAGTGGGTACACACGTTGTTAACTAAAATTAAATTTAAATTTCGCAGCATTATAACAGCAGGAACAATTTTAGTTTCGGGTTCGTTCGAAACGAAATCAGCACCAAGAAAGGCAGCGGACATGTGTAGAAGGAGCCCATTGTTGACCTGCTCAGGCCGGAGAAGAGTGTTAAAAGACTGATGAAACTGAAAGAGTGGACAAAATACAACTCTCTGCAGCTGGAAAATTTGCCGTGGCGTAATGGTAAGTGCCTCGACCGCCGCGCAGAAAGTCTGGGTTCGATTCCCTGACGGAACACCTCGCATTTTTTCACGGCACCACTTCTTTCGAGTTGCTGACAACACTCAAAGATATCAAATAAAAAAAAAAAATTTTCTGTTTACTATTTGTTCTTACAGGTAATAGCCAGAAAGCGTGTACTTTGAAGAAAATGGGAATTTACTTCTCCTGGATCGATATGCTTTCTCCAGCGATGATCCAGTTTCTACGTCTTCTGCAGGCAGGTGCAAAGTTGGCCTGCGCAGTGTCGATAACGCGGTCATTAAACTTAGACATTTTGAAAATAAAACAAGAGGCCTTATCTAAATACATAAGTGGATGCGGTAGCAATTCGTAGTCTAATTCGATAAATTTTTGGTCGAATCTATGGCGGAGGTTGACTTGTCATAGTTTCATTTGTGAAATCTCCCTACTTCCTGCAATTTGACGTAGAACCCTTTCACGTTAATCAGACCTTTCAAAGGCAAGTACACAGTGGCCACCACCCTTTCAATGGACAGTACAGTCTGCACCACCTTTGAGCCTGTTCGTCACTTGGAGTGCACTGTTTCGACTGTTCCTTGGTCCCTTGTATTGTATCAATAGATCGATGTTGTTTGGTCGACAAAAAGGCACAGAGGCTCAATTACACTTAACCGTCATTAAACTCTGAAGTGGTCTACCGGTCGCGCTTGGTGTCCAGAATAAGAAAATGTGACATTAACCGCCACAACAGCTTCCTCGTGCCCCCTATTCCAACCAGGATATGATCACCGAGATCTTTTAAGATGCTTTCTGCCTCATCGGCTTTGATTTCGTTAGGCAATTTCCCTCTCAGACACAAGAATTAAATCCCCGACTTTTTCTAAAATCCCTTCACCTTCACTTCCACACACAGTCCAAACGATGTCAAGTATGACTCCGCTGAATTTTTGACAGTAGCCGTCTGCTAAAATGTACTACACAACAACTATCAGGTGTCGCTTCTACGTACTTATCGGACCGCTCTATTCTTTCACAATTTAAAACTTTCTGTTCATGGGTTGCCGACGGACTATTTGAAAATATATACTTCCAAAAAGAAAAATCACAAATATAAAAGAAACAACGTCATCTTCCAACAACGCCATCTGATTCCTTTGAAATCCTTGTACAGAAACGTCTCGTTTTTGCTCATAATTCGCTGACATATAAATAATATCAATTTAAAGGTCAATTCCCAGATGTCATCTTCTCGGGGACCTGTTGAGAGAGCCAACCGAAATGCCCACATCCCATATCCAGCGCATTTATATCGATTCCAGCGTACATTGCTGCAAGGTCGCATTAAATTTCTTGAACAATATCGATTCGTTGTTTCTATAAGAGCCCACCAAGTAGATGCCACTCTGCAGGCCCCAGTATCCCCCCCCCCCCGCCCTCCCCGGGACACCAACGAGCGTCAGCAGATCCCTCTATTCATTCGAAACACCATAAAATGAGGCAACAAAAAATGAAAGATACACACTTCCATGCATAATGTATATCTGCGCGTACATGTATAACATCCATTCCGGCGAGGGTCCTTAGAGGACCTAATGGCACCTACACACAGACAGCTGAAGCAGCAGTGGCAGCCCCCCAGCAGGGTACTGAACTTTTGTTTCCTTTTTTCTCGTGCCGCCTTTCCCCCGCCCTCCTTCAAGGATTATTAAGAAAGTTTCCATATACCATGTACAACGACGGAGGCAGTACATGGACGGGGGACCTGACACATAGGTGCGCAGCACCTCAACGGATCCGCACGGTATACGTTAGGAATACCTCCGGAGCTTTAAATAAAAGTGTCACACCTTGTTTGCGGTCGGTAAATAATCAACCATTGGCTGGAATAAATCACTCACACAAAACCTGCACCAGTGAGTGTGTGTTGGGCACGGTACACGGTACCTAGGGCAGCACCTGAATAGGTGGAGTCTACGGTTGTCGCCCACCTTTCTTCACCCATGCAAACAAGGTACACACACATCGCACTGTGTGCGGGCGGTCGGGTGGGCGAGCGAGAGAGAGTGCCGAGCAGCGAGGGGAAAGCGCTCAGGTCTCAGGAAGAAAGCGAACACACAAAAAGTACGCGCACGTCGCACTGCCTCGCCAGAGAAGAGTGCCAGCTGCTGCCGCCAGAGAGAGAAGGAGAGAATCCTTGTTGATTTGATGGCAAGAAAGAATCCTTGCCGAGGTACATAAGAACCGCTCATTCAGTTATTTATTCACCTAACCTAACGTCGTCGTAGCAATACAATTATAGCGCAATGAGTTTAAAAGCTCTCCCGGTTTGATGTGCTCGCCCGTGTCGATGGTGGTGGTAGTGGAGAGGGATGGCTCCGGGGAGGTGGGGGTGTTCCTTCGGCAGGTAGATTGGTTGAATGTCTTTTTTCTTCTGGCATCCTTCACGGACTATATACCAGGACGTGATGAATTGGAGAGGTTGGGCTGATGTTAGCATGCGCGTTACACACCTGTAATGTGTCGGATGCGTCTGTGTGCGCGACGTGGATGTCGGTGAGGTGTATACGACTTTTTGGGGGTTGTTTCTACTTTCTTAAGACGCCACCGAGATGGATATCACTCTTTGCCGTCGGTGTTTCTATCGGTTTTGGGGAACAGTTTCAGAAAGCAATGATACAAAATTTCAAATGCTCTGAAAGCTTCCTTGTATTCTCCTTCGCTCACATCTTCAGCGGAAAACAAGCGGAGGATGGCTGGAAGCTTTTCTGTGGTTACGGTCTTCTCTTATACCAGGACTGGCGATGGCGTAGTATACGAATGAGACACGAGAGTGATTTTTCGAAAGAGGAGACAACCTGTGTTCGAAAGCTCAAAACACGTGTTGGCATGCTTTCGGAGAGCAATGTCCAGAGAGAGAGAGGGAGAGATCTGCTGTCAATGTGTGTACTCTTGCCATGTCCTAGGATAATGTTGTTCACATTCTGTTTTTTTTTTTCGTATTAACTGAGTGAATGAACATGAAAGTATATAAATTAAGGGGATACATGGCAGATTTTGCTTTGATGATATTATTCGTTTAATGGGAAGATGGTATATTTAGATATGTAGTCTCTCATCAATCTAGAGGAAAATGTCACGGGATAATTTATGATTAAAGGTTATATTCCTGAAGCTCCACCTAGAGTGGAGTAATTTTTATCGAAGGTAATGAGGTGCCTTTAGAGGACTAAGACTTAAAGAACTAAGATTAAAAAAAAATTGTTAAAAGGACCTTTTATAAACAGAGCAATTTTATTTTATTTCTTGTCCTTGAAGTGGTCACTTGTATGGTTTTGCGGCTTACATCACATCCGATCATTCTTATCAGACCTAAAGGTTCAATTGTGCCACCACTGCACAGCGGCTTTCAACTGCTACTCATGAAACCATGTTGATTTTTGAATGAAAGTCCATATTTGAGTGAAGAGCCTATATTTTCTTTCTATTTCATAATGCACAATGTTCATTGTCAGTCACACCTTAATGTCAAGTTTTCTTGCTCATCTTAATTTGACATTTCTGTGTTGCTGTGTTTGACACTTTGTCTGACGCTTTGTGTTTTTGACGAGGCGCACTTTCAACTCAGTGGCTAGATTTGAGAAGCCTTTCATAGAGAATTGTTATTTTTTGAGTGTTGTCAGCAACTCGAAAGAGGTGATGCCGTGAAAAAATGCAAGGTGCCCCGTCCGGGAATCGGACCCAGACTTTCTGCGCGGCGGTCGACGCACTTACCACTACGCCACGGCGACAACAAGTTAGCGTCAATGGTGCAGGTTATTGCGAGGTGATAACGTACTTCTTGTGACCAGAAATTAAAAATCTGGACACGGACGACATGTCTTTACAACAAGACTAAATCACATGTGTCTCGAATCACAGCTCGTTCCCATGATACTGACAGCGTTGCAAAACGTCATTGATGTGGTCATGAGAAAACAGGAACATCGACAGAAATGGTTTGGAAAGTGAAGTCTTGACTTGAGCAAAATCGGCGTCGATGTGGAAGAAAATTTACTCGTGAGTTTAACATATTGTTGAAACCGATGCAGCACATTCGAGATTTGTTCAAGAAATAAGGTGAATTTTCAAATTTCACGGGACACGTATGTACATTCGATTACCATTTTTTTTTTATTTTGTTATGTTGGTACACTCGTCTCGACCATGCCACATCATATCAATAAGTCTCAGGACTAGCCAACAGAAACACATTGTCTAGACAAAACTTGACTCCATTCATCAACACAGTTTCCTCCAAGGTTGATACAATCAGTTCAATGCCTGTCTAACATTTCGATACCCGTTTTATAGAACGATTTATCTTTGGCCTCAAATAGTCAGTTTCGGCGATCACGTCCTCAGTCGAGCCATATTTTTCTCCGGCCAGCAGCTTTTTGAGGTGTGAAAAGAGATAGAAGTCCCTGGGAGCCAGATCTGGAGAATTAGGTGGGTGCGGAAGCAATTCGCAATTCGCAATTCGTGCAATTTGGACATGATAGCCAAGGACCTGTGATACAGTGCAATGTCTTGGTGGAAGAGAATTTTTCCTTCTTCGTATGGATGCACCAATAATGGAATGCAGTAATCGCTGTTGATCCTTTTGCCTTTCTCAAGATAGTCGATCAATAAAATTCCCTGCGTATCCCCCAATACGGATGCCACATCCTTGCTTGCCGTGTGTTTTTGGACGCTTTGGGCGTGATTCACCGGCTGCTGTCGCTGACCCGGGATTTGACTCTTGAATTTTGTGGTAAATCTATGCTTCATCCATTGTGACATACCGATGCAGGAAGTCCTGTTTATTCTGGCGAAACAGCTACAACCAGCTATCAGGATCATCGATAAGTTGTTGATTTTGGTTCATTGTGAGCAAACGCGACACCCATTTCGAAAACAGCTTTCTCATGGCTCAATGTTCAAATAGTTCAAAATAGTGTACACACTGCCTTCTGATATCTTTAAGTTGTCAGCTATCTCACGCAACTTCACTTTGTGGTTTACTACAACAATTTTGTGTACTTTTTTGAGCCTTTCGGGTATAACCACCTTAATTTGCCTTCCAGAGCGTTCAGCATCGTTGGTGTACGGCCACATTAAAAGTCAGCATGTCACCTACATATGGTTATATTTGATGGAGCAGAGTCTCCATAACACTTCTTAAGTCATTGCTGAGCTTGCACGGTATTTTATCCCATCAAAAAGCAGTGATTCATCAACACACGATATTCTGTTCTTTCAATTGTTTTAAAAATCGCAAAAGTAGCGTCATTTGAAGGACTGAGACTTGAAATCAGATTGCCGTGAAAATTTGACAGGTATCATTTGGAAAAAAATATGGATTTTTTTTGTCAGTGGTGCCCCCTATATGCCAGTCCCGGGACTTATTGAGTGATGTTTTATGTTAACAGTTTCAGCTATAAAGCAATGTGAGAGGCAAAAATGTGTTTAACGTGTTCACCGAATCCTAGTTGTTGGAAATAATCGAAGAAAGGAAATGCAAAGAATTTGCATTTGTGTGCAAAACGGAATTGAGTGCTCAAAAATACTTAAAATGTTGACAGTGACATACGGTGAGTGTACTCTGAGTCAAAAGAATGTTTACAAGTGGCGCAAGCTTTTCAAAGAAGGCCGAGAAGATGTGACTGATGACGCCCGCCCTGGACGCCGCAGCACACAACCGACGAACATGTTGAGAAAGTGAAGAAATTGTTATGAAGAATCGTCGAATCACTATTAGAGAAGTCGCTGAAGATACCGGTTGGCTCATGCAAGGCAATTTTGTGCGACAGCGAAGTTCGTCAAAAAATTGCTGAACTTTGAGCAAAAAAAAATGTCGCATCAGCAGAAATTGTTCAGGAATCGCTCAGGAATTGTTGAATGACGTTCACAGCGATCCTAACTCTATATGCATATATTAATAAAAATGCGCTAAAAAAATCAACGGCGATCCTCAGCATCCATATTCCCCAGATTTGGCCCCCTGCAACTTTTAGCTGTTCCCATAATTGAAAAGACCCATCAAGGGACGGCGCTCTGTGACGATTGAGGAGATACAAACTGATGAATGACTGCAGCAATGTTCTTTGAAAGTTTTTGAAGAAGTTTCTATTGTGTAACACACACACTCGCAACTCGGATGCTCTTTTCAACTGTCTCATCATGTCCCTTTTGACATTTCAACTGATGTCTAGGTCAACGTTATATCCTCTGGTTGTAATCAACATCTTTGCGAGAAAACACGCTGGCGGCTATTGGTTCCGGCAAAGAACACACTACGAAAGGGGTGGCCAAACACCAAACAAAACTGCAGGAGGAGTTTTTCCGAAGTCGTACACACAGCTTAGGAATTGTAAGCAGGCGTGCTAGCGAGAAAAAGTTGCAGAACCTTTTCTAGTCCTCCTTCATCTCTGTAGCTTCTGAAAAAGTTTTCTACATTGTGCCTAGCATTCTGGCAATACTTAACAATCAAACAATGACCAGTCATTGTACCCACAACCAGACTTCCATATGTAAGATCTTTTGATGAATCGAGGATTTGAAAAAATGCTGCCACAAGTGTATTATATCTGAGGGAGTCTGCTTGGAAGGGAACGAAATAGAAATTGACGAGTAAATAAACATTTTTTTGAGAAAAATTAACATTCACCATATTTTTTGAACAGACATCGTTCAGTTCGGCGTTGAATGTTCTTCTTCAGGTACGATCATTGCAAAGAGAATCGAAACTGGCACGCAGCTTAAATTCGCACGCAGCACGGACCTGGTACGCAGTTTAAAATTCCACTTTTTCACAAGACGAAACATATATAACTAGAGGAATCACCAATTAAAGTATGGTCGGGTAGTGGATAAGTGCGTCGACCCCACGCAGAAGGTCTAGGTTCGATCCCAGGACAGGACACCTAGCATTTTTTTACAGCACCACCCCTTTCGAGTTGCTGACAAAACTCAAAGAGTATCAATTGTCTATGAAAAGCTTCTCAAATTTGGCCAATCTGAGTCGACACAAAACTGTGGGTCCCTTATACTTGTGAGAGAACAGCAGGACGCACAACACGAGTAGCTGTTGTAGAAGCTAGGCCCTGGTCCCTTGTGGGCTGTAGTGCCATTCAATTGCTTTTATTATCACCAATTAAAGTCATTTTCTGACAATTTGTTACCGAAATTTGACGAACAGAGGAAACGAGCGAAATTTTCAATGAAGACCAAAGTTAATTCTTTGGTCGTGTGCATTCACACGTTGATAAGTTTGCCAAACAAGACTAGTCCAATTTCAATTGGGCCCTCAAACGTGCGCGGCAACCTCCATTCAAAGAAAAACTTCGAAGAGCGTAAAGTATTGCTACCGAATTTTCAGTCAATTCCACCACTCATCATCCCATTTCCACCGTGCTCCCTAAAGTAATAAAAATGCTCTACAACCAGATACAAACGATAGCCTAGGTCTTGATTAAATTCCCAGTCCCAAACAGCGATATTCCCCCGCCAACCGTATCATTTTGCTCATTTTCATAAAATCCTCGATAATCCCATCTCTTTCACCCCAATCACCCCATTTGGCAGCATCGCATCATGACCCATGTATGATTACCCTTTTAAATCTGCCATTCACCTGATAAACTAGAACTTTTCGCATGAAAGCAGAAAGAAGCGCTTTTCCCTCGTCCCCAGAAAAAAAAACGGCCAACAAAGAGGGCACACACACCGATATGCCCCGGAGTCGTGAAAAGCCATGCAGACGCTAAGCATACTTCAGGCCAATTCCACCTCAAATCTCTACGAAAATCCTAACGGTATTCAAAACATCCACGGACACCACGGACGAAGCGAAACGAGAGCAAGAAAGGAACAAAAAAAAAAAAGACACGACAAGTTTCCAGTGCCAAAAATATTCATATATGCAAAAGTTTTCCCTGCTACTTGAAAACCTTTTTTGCATTTTTTCCCATCGTCCTGCCATGGCCTGCCATGTTCTACGTGGACGCGAGGAGGTATCTTGAATTGTTATTGCTCCGGTCGTTCTGTTTCATTATTAAAAAGCGTCCATGCATTCATGTATGAATCCAAACACAAACAGGGCAAACAAAGAAAATAACAACAACGGCAGCAAAGAGTGAACTTAGAGGCTATCTGTCAGATTGAGATCCTTCTTTGCTTCAGGAGCGTTCATTTCCTCCGCGCTTCTTTTTTTTTTTTTTTTTTGCCCCCACGCTCCCATTGTGCGATAATAATTCATATGTCCGGTCGGGCAGGAGCGATGTTTTTATTGCGGCCACTCTAAAGGTGCTTGCCTCCGTGTGGTTGACCAGTTGGCTGGACCTAGACCTGGAGCCCCCCCGCAGTGGATGAGCGAAAGGTGAGGACCAAAGCGCCACGAACAATGGAGAGTCGGGCGCACATGTGAAAGGTGGTGACGTTTAAAATGAATATGAACGTGATGATTGCCGGGTTGAGTAGTACTTGAGCATGACTGCAGCTATAAGGATGTTGAATTATTTAAAACCCGGCCCTCCCCCTCCCGCCCCATGTCTGGCGGGCATTGGCACACCGATTCACCTTTGTGTGAAACTTTGTCGTCGGATTTCTTTTGGCGTGTTGATTTTTCCTCTCCATTCTTAAATAATGCATGAACTTGAAGGATCCCGCGCCCGGGGATGGGGTACGTCACCACAATTGCATTGGTTCTTGGGGGAAGAAGTTCTGCTATTGAATATCCACTTTTTCGGTAGGATTCACTTGACAGAGCGCCGACTGCGACGAAGACGACACAGGACGGCAACGGCAACGGCGACTTTCTTAAGACAAATCAGAATCACGGGCGGGTGAGTTCGGGAATTTTAAGTGGTTTGCTCAAGGAGTTACCTTCCTAATGATTTGCATTATGTAAATTAAACATTTGTCGTTGGCTTGTTTTGTCGTGTCCCTTTGTTGCTGTCGGGGCTGGGCAGAAGTTGTGTGGACTGTGGAGTGCTGTGAAGCGGATTTATTTTATTGATTTGACAAATTTCACTAGGACTCCATTTGGAGTGGTTTATGTGAGTGGATCTGTTTAAAAAGGCTTGAGAGTTGTACTCTCTATTTCAAACTTTCTTGAGGACAGAATCATCATAGTCATTGAGCGGCACTACAGCCCCCAGGGCCTAGTTTCTCCATCAACTACTCGTATTGTGCGCTCTACTGTTCTCTCACGTGTAGAAATAGAAGGGACCTACTTTTTTTTGCCGACTCCGCACGGCAAAATTTGAGAAGCGTTGCATAGACAATTCATACTCTTTGAGTGTTGTCAGCAACTCGAAAGAGGTGCTGCCGTAAAAAAATGCAAGGTGCCCCATCCGGGAATCGAATTTAGACCTTCTGCGTGTGTGTCGGCGCACTTACAAACTACCCCACAGCTACCACCTAGTCGACCTATACTTTGCCATTCTCTTGTTTTCCGCCCACCAGTTGGAAACCTCTCATTAACAGGTCTCAGTATCCGTCCAATAACGTCAATATCATCCGCGTATTTCAACGACTAAATGGAATTTGGGAAGATCGTGCCTCTAATACCGACTTGTTGGCTTCGCACGATATTCTTAAGGACGATGTTGATAAAGTTAAAGAGCAGTTCGGCACCTTGTCTAAATCATTTTTGACATTGAAGGCCTGGGTGAGTATGTAAACGAACTCTCACGGAGCCGCGAGAAATTCTCTCTCACAATCTGAAAACTTAAGTATGCCATAAGACATGGCAGTGTATATCTCGTCTCCATGAACTCTGTCGAATGTGGCCTCAAAATAGGTGGTGTGTGTCGAAGCAAGAAGTACAGGGTCCCTTAAATCTAGGACTTCTTCTTGACTAGAGGTTTCCATGCAAATGAGACAAGAGGTGAAGTTCGGCCGCTATTTTTGCCCTATCAACAGTTAAGGTGTACAGGGCTGCATCCTGTCACCAATTTTGTTTTTCCGAAATACTGCCTGTAGACGTGATCTTTTGAGTTTGATAGACTCTGATATCTAATCTAAGACACTAAAGGCTGATCAAATAAAAACGCACGAAGACAATTGTAAATAAAACGAAAAGTTTTTAGAGAATCAACTTGATATTTGATATTATGACGGAATGGTCTACGCAAAGTATGATTAAAATAAAATATCATCCAAATGCTAGCCAAATCTTCTGCGGTGTACCTCTTTCCAATGGTTGATATTTTTCACTTGGAGACACAATTGGGGCTCAAAATAAGTAATGTGCTGAATTATCTTTTTCTTTAGCTCTTGAATTTTTCTTAAGTTATTGGCGTACACATTTGCTTTTAAATAAGTGTAAAGAAAGAAGTCCAATGGTGTCAAAACAAATAATCTTAGTAGCCAATCAAAACCGCTACGACGTGCGATAAACCGACCATTAAACTTCTCGACCAAAAGAGTCTTTGTTTCATTGGCTTTGCATCATCAGCACCCTTCTCTTGAAAGGACATACCGCCCAAGTTCAATTTCTAGCCCAAGAAGTCTGTTATCATCTCGCAGTAATAAACACCATTCACGGTAAGTGTCTGGCCAGGCACATTTTCATACAATGATGTCGCCAGCCCATAAACGAACGAGGCTGCACATGTGTCTGTACATTTCCTACAGACGCGCTTTGCTGAAATTGGAGCACAATTCTACCGGTTGTGAACACATTTGGTTGCTTATTCTTCTTCTTCTTCTTATGGCGCTACAGTCCGGGGTGCACCTGGGCCTCAACCAACATGCCTCTCCAGCCAGCACGATCTTTCGCCAGCTGCCGCCAGTTGCGCACTCCAAGTTGGTTGAGGTCCTTCTCCACTTGTGTGCGCCACCTTATCCTGGGTCATCCTCTGTTGCGTTGGTGGTGTCCATACGCTCTACATGGCCTAGCCATCTTAAGCGTTGTATCCGTAGACGCTTGACTAGGCTCATGCTGCTGTACAGCCTATACAGTTCGTGGTTGAATCTTCTCCTCCAGATGCCATCAACGCAAACAGGACCAAAAATCGCGCGCAGAACTTTTCTCTCGAAGAGACCAAGGGCATCCTCATCCGCTTTTAGTAGTGTCCAAGTTTCCAAGTTGGTTGCTTATGCTGACCAAAAAAAAGATCACGTAGAGCACAAAATGCATTTCGATTTGTTCGTCCATTTTCGTTAAAGGCTTCAAAAATCTTAACGCGCTGCTCGATTGTGCACCCCTTCTTGGTTACATTTCTCATACTGCAAGGAAAGTAAAATAAAGTTGGGCATAAAAAAGCTGGCAAAACTGTTACTAGTTCATGATTAAATTTTCATAAGATCAGTACAGGCTTATAAAAGTTACAGATTTACTCCCATGTTGCAGTGTGCAGGGACCATAGGAGGAAGAGAGTGATGCTGACGTATCAGTTTTTTATAAACTCAGTTGATGTAGACGGACTTCTCTTAACTGAAGAGTATGCGTAAATACTGGGCGTTCGAAATGGAATTAAGTGCTCAAAAACACTTGAACTGTTGACAGTGGCATACAGGGAGTGGACACTGAGACAAAAAAAATATTTACAAGTGATAATAGGTTTTCAAAAAAGATCGAGAAGGTGTGAATGACGACGCTCGCCCTGGACGGCCCAGCACGTCAACAACCCATGAAAATGTTGAAAAGGTGAAGAATTTGTTGTAAAGAATGGTCAAATCACTATAAGAGAGGTTGCTGAAGATGTCTGCATACCGGTCGCAATTTTTTTCAAAAACTTTTTGCATGAACCGGGTGGCAGCGAAGTTTGTTCCGAAATAGCTGAACTTTGACTTTGAGAATTCGCTCAGGAATTGTTGAATGACATCAACAGCGATCCTCAGACTATAAGCATATATTCATAAACATTCGCTTAAAAAAATCAGCGGCGATCTTCAGACTCCGTGTTCACCAGTTTTTTCCCCCTGCAACTTTTTCATGTTCCCATGATTGACGAGACCCATAAAAGGACGGCGGTCGGCAACGATTGAGGACATGCAAACCGAATCGCTGAAAGAGCTCAAGGCATAACAGAAAGTGCATCTCAGAACTGCTTCGGTGACTTGAAAAAAACGCTGACACAAGTGTTTTCTGAGGGGGGCTACTTTGAAGCGGACAAAATAGAAAACGATGAAAAAAATTAAAATTCACCTTATTTTTTGGACAGACCTCGTATGATGTTCTTATGTTGCTTTGTTACTGGAACGCATGAACGAGCCCACCCGACATCCCAAAGTCACTAAAAGCGAAAAATTCCAAATATTACTTCGAAGGCTGTACGAATACTGTTTTACGGGCTGTTTCTTCATTGGGCACTTTTTCGATATTTCTGTCATTCCGCTTGAAAAGAGACAACGAAGCAGATCTTAGAACTATCACGCTACATTCTGGAGTATCAATGACCTGTGGATCTCTTTGCTGTTAGCATCAATTTGAGAATGGTTCAAATTTGTGCAGAGCCTATTGGAAAACAAATTTTTTCTTCACTTTACTTGTATTTGAATTTGAAAAAATGGAGATCATAGAGACATTTATTCACGTTCAATTACGAAACTCGGATAACGAACCAAAAAATAATCACTGCCTCACTTCTAGTCAAAATTTTAAGCAGAACCAAAATCAGCTAATCTCTTACACGACAAACCGAAGAAAAAACGAATATCTTCAAGACAGATGAAAAAAATCACAAAGCGGAAGTTGAGAAAAAAAAGAGCCACTCACGACCTCCTCCAGAGAATCGTAATGTCATTATCCTCTTCCGCGATTTCGAATCCAAGGACATTGACGATGTCTCCTCGACTTTCAAAGTTTTCCCATGTTATTTTCATCTCCTTCCACCAGCGCGAACGTCCATCCTGTGACATGAACATCCGAGAAGAACCCAATCAGGTCCATCAGGTCTCTTGTCAGTGCTTTCACCTTCACTCACCAGCACACCCAACCGGAGAGCGACGCAAATCCGGAATTCAAATTTCCAAAGTGGTTTCATTGTGTCGTCAGCCGCGTCGCGTCTACCCAACGGTGATTCCCAACCACCCACACCTTGGGTCCTCTAAACAACCGAACTCGCACGGAGACAGTGGCCGGCGAAAGAAAAAAACCATCGGGACACAGGAAAACTTTTCAATTTTATTTTAATGAATAAAAATAAAAAAAATGATATCCTCGGTAAAAGTTTCGCATTTAATTCCTCTTTTTTGTCATGTCCCCAAATTTTTTTTTCGACAGAAACTTTTCCATATCTAGAAATTTGCTTATTAATTTTTTGCTGCCCCTCCTCCTGGGCGTCTTCCGCAAGGATCTCATCTTCACCCACCGTGACTAATGGGAATAGATGCCGGTGTTGTCCAGGTTCTTTTTTCCGTATTTTCTTTTTTGTCTCTCTTGTCCTCTGCTCTCTGGTTCGTCTCGAAGGACCTCAAAGTTCTGGATGGGTTCATTACACTAAGCGCGCAAGTGTCGCTGAGTCGTTCAGGAAAGGTGTCTCGGTGGATGGTTTCCATTACACGAGTCCTGGGTGCTGACATTAAACTTGTGATGAAGGTTTGGCAGTTTCTTTTCTTACTTCTTTTTTTTTCTTTCTCACTTTCTGTTGATGTTGTTGTTGTTGCTGTTTGTGTGTGAGGGACGAGGTGGAGAAGCACAACAAAATTAGCAGCAACGGTGGACGGACAAAATGATAAAACACTTTTCAGTTAATTAAAAAATAAAAAGGATAATTTTTCACCGCTCATCTCGTTCAATTAGGACGAAACACTTGTAAGGTAATTTTGCTTAAGTGTGTATCTCCTTGCTTCACTTGAGTGTTTCCCGTTGGAGGATGTTGGTGGAGAGAGGGGGGGTAAGCAATATGATTCTCACTGCTTTTCTGGGTTTCGTTTTTTTTTTTTCATTTTCCTTCGGGTTTCCTCCATCTGGACGGTGTTGTCTGTGGTTGATGGCCGCGTGGATTATGCAGATGAGATTGGGACCATTTCTGGGAAGATTTGAAGTCATTAGCTAATTAGGTGCAATGATAAGGGCCACTGCATGTTGTTGCGCGAAGAATCACCGATTGGAGGTGAATGAAATCAGAAGGAAGCTATATGGGGCATTCCCGGATTGAGGAAGCTATTCGAATTTGTGGAATGTGTATTCATTTAAGAAATGTCGTGGAGTCCTTGGGAAATTTGGAAAAGATTGAGGCAATTGAACTAGGCTACACTTCAAGAGGTGTCCTGCTGATAAGATTCAAATTTAATCAAATTCACAATTTCTTCAAGAATGTTAGAGCCTGTTAGAGCGTCTACAATCCAGTTTCAATATGCTTGAGCCAACTGCTCTTCATCAGTATTAAAGTAAAGTAAAGACGATTCTGAATTTGGAGCTAAAATCGAGAGTTCCAAGAACTAAAGTCTCAAGAAGTCAAAAATATAAGAGCTACGAGAAGTCCGAACACCATAAGTTTACCGTTAGTCCCAGAGATTGATTGTGACTAAACAGGAATCGCCTTGGGGTTGACATTGCAAAGATCCAAAACTCAAAATTCAGAAACCAAAAACAATATTTTCGACGTCACACAGTGTCAACAATTATGTGAATGTACAAGATCTGATAAACAAAAAAAATTCGTCTGAAATCTAGAAACACTCAGATCTCTTAATGTTTTCGATCACAATTTTAACAACTCAAGTTGGAAGATTTAATTTCGCAATCAAAACGCAAACTGGAAAGTGAAAACTAGTGGAAATTCGGAACTTTGAAAAAAAAAAACTAATTTTCTTAAGGCCTAAAATTTGGAAAAGACATCTCGAAAATTCCGAGAGACACTCTTGGACCTAAAAATTTAGACCGTAATAACCCTGAGGACCTGTGTTGCATTCGTTCACAGTGGAAAGGGTAACAGTTTTTTTCTTAGCTAGAGATTGGTCTCCTCAAATCGAAAATTTCGAGACTGCGAAAGTCGAGGTCGGAGTTCTCAAGTCTAAAATCGATTCCGAAGTCCTCGGTAAAAATTTAAGCTGAAATCCGCGATAAGCTGAAATTTTGAAAGAAAAAAAAACTCAGCGAACCTGAAAACGCAGAACCTAGAATTTGTCGAAATTTCTTAGACTCAAAAGTTACAAAATTTGCACCTCACACTCTTGTTAACACCAAGGACCCCTCTAGTTTATGCTCACAATCGGAGTGGAGATAGGTGCGATACAGAGAGGCATCAAATCTCGGTCAAAGCCTCGAAATTAAAGAAGCAACGAAAGTCCAAAACTTAAAAAAATTGAAAATTCTGAAAAAGTCAATATTCGACAAAAAAAAAAAATAAAAAAGTTAAAAGCCACACAATTTTCGATTGTTGCTAATTTTTTAGTTAGTTCTTAAAGAGTTCCGAGAATTCTGTTGACAAGTGCTGTGGTAAGAGCAAGACAACAAAGAGAAGAAGTCGATGGTTGCGGGCACTGGAGCTGTTTCACTAAAACGCCAAAAAATTGTAAAAAGTGAGAAAGTTGGAAAACACACAAGTTCGAAACCACGAAGGTCCTAAAAAGAATACACTTCCAAGAGTCCTGCGTAATATCTTGTACAAAATTTTGAAGCCGCCAATTCTTCAAAAAGTCAAAATTTTGGAGTCTTTAAATTTTGAGTTTTCGTAACATTCGTTATGAAAGCCGGAAATTCCAAGATAGGCTAATCGATTCGTGGGCGACAACAACTAAATTTTCCAAAGACTCCAAAATTGGAAAAAGGCAAAAAATTAACAAAAAAAAATTTAAAAAACCTCCTATAAGCTTAAAACCTTGAATGGAAGCCTCTGACAGCTGTTCAGGTACACTTCTTTATCAGCAAATCGTAAAATTTCCAAAATTTGTTTTCCTGCTGACGTGTTACAGCTATCAAGGCCATCCTCAGTCTCTCAATATCCCACAAAAAGAACAAATAATTTCAAATTACGGCAATGAAGAATAAAAATGTCTCCTTATCCTTCCCATTGACCTTCGTTCATCTTCGTAAACATCCACTCTCCGCGTCCCTCGGCAGCACACCATCCTAATCACATTTGTCCACCTTACCAAACACCAGTCCAATTAAGATCGAAACGCTGGATAGGTAAAACTTAAAGACTTCTCGACCTGACCATTACCGCAACGTGTGTCCTGACTGTCAACCACCGATTCCTGCGACGCCCTTCCCATGATTGCGTCAAGCACACCGTCAGCACTCCGTTCCCCCTCACTCAACCCCCATCTACCGCTGTAACCTTTATTACTTCAAAGGTGTTTATGGGCCATTCACACTCTGCACACTCTCTGTGAAATTGCTTAAGGAGCCATTCGAGCATGTGTGACCCCGATAAGGAGGGAAACACCGAAAAGTGCTTCCTTCCGGCAAACTAGGTGCACGAAGACGACGACGACGACAAACTCATTAAGGGCATAACGCAAAATTTGCTGATTAAGTCCCCACACCCCCTCCGACGGGGCACCCCTGTACACGAAGGTGAAGGTGAGCCGTGCCGAGATCAAAGATTCGAACTACTTGCTTGCAGGAAGAGGGGGCGCTCACATGTGCGCTCAATCTGCTCGCCTGCTTCACGTTATCCTGCAACATTAAGCAATTCATGGCGATGAATAAAAAGGTTGTACGCTACTGCTCTGCGGTGGCAATAAACAGAGCAATAATCCTTATCGAGACCTGGCTGCCGCCACACACACACGCGCGCACGCACCCTCCCGGGCGTGTGACGAAATGATTCCCGATGAGAGATTCCCATCATTATCCTTGGCTCAGTGCACCCGAAAATGCTGTGCCGCCGCCGCCACCACCACCGCCATCGCCATCACCGCTGCCGAGCAGATACTGCAAATAAAATTCACGCAGTGAAAAATATTTTTCTGCGAATTCCCGGCATACGCTCGGGTTCGGATTGAATGGGGCGTTTGTCGTGGCGGCGACAGTGGCAGCGGTGGATGGTGCATTCATGCGACAATCGATGATGGCGGCAAGGACAACGCTTACTGTGGCGGCGGCGACGGCATAAATTCCATTACATGCCGAGCGCCAGGACCTATTAATCCCATAAATTACTTCCAATCCATTACGTCAGCTGATTGATGATTTTTTATGGTTTTTACAGGTGCAACGTGCAAATAATTTCAGCCCCCCGCCCCTCACCAGGCAGCCGGCTGGGGTGGGTGAGTGAGTGCTGCGGTGGAAGCGCAAGTAATTTATGACTCCCGGAGGACATTTTGCACTTCATTGTTTGAATGTGCAAACGGGTGGAAGAGAAGGATACACTCTAGGAGTTTTACGACCGCCGACACGTACCCTATCTCTGGAGGAGGAAGCGGGAGTGTGCGTGTGGGTGGTGAATGCTGCTACTGCTGCCTTGGTTTCTTCTGTGTGGAAGGGATGATGGATGTAGACCACCTGCAGGATCGATTTTTTTTTGTTTCGCTTTTGCCTCGCGTGTTGGAAGTCTGTGGTCGATGCAAGTTTTTATGCAGTTCGTTGAAGAAATGACGCGTAGGCATAGAAGTGCAGGACGGCCTTAGGAAGGAGAGATTTATAACGTCGGCTGCATTGTTCATTGCACGCGCATTTGATCGACGTGGTGAATTGCAGTCTGCACGGGATTAAAGCTGATTTTTCCGTCAGGTCTTCAAGAGTTATTCTTTTTTAAGCGAGGATAGTCCCAAAAATTCTCTTCACAAGTGCTGTGGCTTTAGCAAAACAACAAAGAGAAAAGGTCGAAAATTTCGTATACTGGGGCTGTTTCACTGACCGGAAACGAAACAGAAAGCGACTCACTCGGAATTCAGGAAACTGAATCATCCGGTCAAGACTGTTAGCGTCATTAAGGGAATATGGCTTCTGTTCCTTCACCATATTCGGGATCCTTTCCGACTGGTTGAAACTTGGTCGCATCTTAAGGTCAAAAAGGAACATTTTTAAAGTTCCAATGACAGCGAAAGTCTCTGTAATTGGAACATCTTGCACTGAATTGCACCAACCATACGATTGGATTCAGTGCTTAGTCAGTCAGTCTTAGTCCGAAAATTCTGAAGGATTATCATTTCATAAACGTGCAGACAATTGATAGGATGCGACCAATCTTTCTCCACATTCAATGTCGGATGGGTTTCGGCTAAGCTCCAGAAAGCAGTTCTTCGTTTATTATACACTTTGACCAGAAGGACTACAAGATTCGTCACAAAATTGAATTGAAGGACCAGAAGTCATCCTCACAGTACGGATTTCATATTTGAATTTATTAGCTGAAACGTGGAAGTGGTGAGCAGGGTGGATCTCCAGACGTTGCCAAGATAGGGTAAGCGTCGCCGATTCGATTTTTTCAATACAAGACGTGAGTTTCTGTCAGATATCTTCATCTCTACAGAAAGTCATGCCGTGGTAGCACAATTTATTAACATCCTTAATTGGCTCCCGCTGGCCTGATATTCAGCCTAGCACTACTGGTGGTGAGGTACAGTTTTCTTTTCTGAAAGCCAATTAGATAATAAAGGGTGTCCCAACAAGAACGCAAGATTAAAATTTTAAATAAAACGCAGATATTTAAAAAAAAATCGTTAATTCTTTATTATATCGTAAAATAGACAAAATGAGGTTATGTCTGCAATAGCACATCGCCCAGATGGCCGCCGCGGCTTTGCTGGCACATACGCGATCTTTTAATGAAATTTTCAATGACCGTTTTGCATAAATGCTGCGGCATTTCATTAATGCAGCGTTCAATTTCCTACTTTAAGGCTTAAGTCGTCGTCGGCTTATTCGCATAAACCATCGACTTCAAAAAACCCCAAAGAAAAAAGTTCTTTGTTGTGTTAAATCGCACAATCTAGGCGGCCAATTCTGGTCTCCAAAACGCGGCATGTGGCGTCGTCTTGTCGAAACCACATCCCCTCCACATTCATTTCTTCAATTCTTGGCACGAAAAAATTGGTTATTATTGATCTGACTCATTTTCATAAAAAAGGTCCAATGATTCCTCCAGTTGTTGGATGCATTTGCTTCTCGTGAGTCACTCTATCATTTCCTCGCCTCAAATGCGACAATTCTGCCTACTGACGAAGCCATCAAGATAGAAATGGGCCTCGTCACTAAAGATGATTTTAACGGCAAAATCAGCATGTCGTTTCATGTCGTCTCTCCAATACGCAATTAACGAACTCCCTTCGCTGCGCATGGTCAGATGGCTTCAGTTCCTGAGTCAATTAAACTTTGGTTGCATGAAGATGCAAATCTTTCGTCAAAATTCGCTGCCTAGTAGAAACACCAATTTGCTGAGCTCGTTGTCGAATTGAGGTGGATGGAGTTTGAGCGACATCATCACGTACTTCTGCGATATTTTCGGTCGATCGACCTAGTCAAAGGCGTGTTGTTGTCTTTACATCAGTTACAGAACCAGTTTCAGTAAATTTCTCCATTAATCGCTTTGCAGTTGACTCTTTTGGAGCATTATTGTAACCCTAAATTGATCGCAATTTGCGAACCGAAGCCGCAAAACTTTCACCATTTTGGTAAAACAATTTCACAATGAGAATGCGTTGTTCATTCGTGTAGCACTCCATTTTTTTTAACCTTATACTTTCTACTAACAAACAATAATAATTGTTTAAATGTCAAACAATGACAATTCGAATGGCGCCAAATTTAAATCTTGCCTTCTTGTTGGGACACCCTTTAGAATCGAAAAGTAATACCACTTTCATTTCACTTATTTTTTTCCGCTGCGGCACCAATGTGTGGCGTTGTTGAGGTCGTGGTCTCTCTCAGTTTGAATTCCTTTGGAGGCAGCATTTTTGTGGGATCTTGGACAAGTTTAAGAACGATAATGCCTGGAAAGCAGAGTTGATAAAATGCAGCATTACTTTCCAGCTCTGTTGCTGGTTAATGAAGTGTAGTCATTATCCTCGAACTGACCGCCTTATATAAAATCTCAAAAATGAGTTCATAATGGACGGAGGTTTCCCAACACTCTTCAAACTGCTAAAGATGGCTTCTTCCTGAATTATGTCGACTGCTCTCTCGAAGTCGACGAATAACAAAGATTTTGAGGAGTTTCACTTGGCTGATGGTTTGGCAGATTGCCTGGCCCGGGTCTTTGCAGATCGTGAGCTTGCAAGTCTTAAGCGCCATTTTGAACACTACAATCACCGAGGATGGAGTTGTGAAGAACTACGTTCTAAGATTTCTGCGGACCAAAGTGGGAATGAGATGTATTCTTCTTTGACCGATGGGGGTTAAGCGAAGAATCCCTTCCATCGTACCAGCAGCTGATGTTTTGTAGACAAGAGGTTCTTCATCTTTTACGGGTAGCGTTGATATTAATTTACTGCGATACGAGTTTCGTTTGGCAGCATGAACGCCTCTTAAGTTAGTACATTACCAACCTGGTAGAAGTGTTCCCTGTGAGTTTATCGTATCATTACTTTACTAATTTTTCAGCGTCGTTTGCCTACATGAACGCCTTCTGTGCCTGCCTTCTGTACCTGCTTTCTGTCTCTGTCTTCTGAGCTTGCCTTATGTGCCAACCCTCTGTGCCTGTCTCTGTGTCTGTTTTCAATGCCTGCAAGACTACAGCTTGTCTGAGAGGTAACATCATAACCTTTAATTTGATAGAAAATAATTTCTTAAAAGTTATCTGAATTTGATGAAATTGCAGTCCGCAAGGGATCACCAGGGCCTAGATACTACAGCAAATACAGCGGACCTATATTTTTTGTCGATAAAACGTGAGGAGTTTTTCATTGACAATTAATACTCCTTGAGTGTTGTCAGGAAAACGGACAAGGAGTATGAATTGCCTATGGCAGATACTACTATTCGCCCTGAAAAAATTCGAATGTTCAGTTTCGAAATTGAACCAAGGGCCTTCAGCGTGTGGGTCAAAGAGTCGAAGAGCACTTTCCCACTACACCATGGCGGCCACAAGTCGTTTTCTTTTAAAAATGAGTGAAAATTCGAAACGCCTCAGGTTGCCTTCAGCATCCACAAGACACCATCACAAGATGTACAATCATTCAAGCACCCAAAGCCGACTTCTCGTAGTCCCGCCACTGTGCTCGACCCCAAACATTGTCCTCCATATAAATCTAACCTTCAATCTGTGATGGATTGAATTAGACACGAAAAAAAAAACACAAACGAAACGAGTGGAAAATTTATTTTCCTTGGGAAAAACGAAATTTTCATTTGGGAAAAAACGGGCTCCCCATCAAAAAGGAAATTAACTCGACCCACTGACAGATTGATAGTTGGACAGTGTGCGCCAGACTCTAAGTACATCTCGGATCATTGATAGAATTTATTTGCGTACCACCAGGCGAACGGTGTGCGTGCACACTTTTACTTCTTATTTTCGGTCGAGAATTAATGAAATTCTCATTGAGCGCGAAAGACATGCCACCGGAGAGACAGACACGGCTATTCGCATGACGAACACACCCGACGGCCCCGCTCGGCAGAGATTATATCGAAACCAATGAGCTTCGAAATCATCCGAAAAGTCGGATCCAATTAAAAGCATGCCAACAATGTCGAGTGTCTTCGATTGAAAGCAGGAGTGTTGGATGCACACTCACACGGACGCATTGCCCTCTGCCCCTGCCTGTACCCCCGACCCGGCGGATAGGTTAATGAATTCGTAAGTGATTAATGGTGATTCTGTTTGCGCATCACATCCGATAATTCACGTCTATTGCGCGCCAAACCTACACACACACACGTGCCTCTCGTTGTCCTACTCGAAGCGAGAGACGCTCCTGGCGTTCTTTTTTTGGCAGCGGAAATCGAATGTAATGAATCTTAAATAGGTGAATGGATGCACGATGGATGGATGTGGAGAGTGTGTCTCACGTCAGATACGGGCCGCCGTCGAAGAGGTGCGGAGGACCCCGGCCAGCGCGTCGGACGTGCTCAAGGACGGCCGTGAATCATTTGCATTTCTCGGGAATTTTCAATTGAAAACGAAAACATGGAGGGCATGTAGACAAACACAGATCAGATGTTTGCTTTGGACTTGATGGGGGTTCTCTGTGGGGTGGTGCGGCGGACTGTGTGTTGCACTTTCTTTGGATCGAATCGGACGGCGCTTGTGAAAACATCGATTAATGGAAATATTTGGCCATCGTGGTACTTCTCATACTGCTCGGCAGACATTTGGAGGTGGGAAGGAGTTGTTTTGATTCGGTGGGATGATTGTTGTTGACTAGCTTAATTGAACATGTGGCTTGTGTTCGATATGAAATCTGTGGCAAAGTGTTGTTTTTTTTTTTTTTTTGTTTTTAACGAAATTTTCCATGAATTCTGAGATGGGTTATGAGGGGATGTGGATTTACCTTGGAACTCATTTCATCATGTTGGTGTGTGGCAATAGAAAGCTGAACGAGTGGAATATTCCGTCACGGAAAGGCAAATGATGTCAACATTCTCCTGACGTATATGATAACAAATAAGGATCATCGCCATTTCGAGCCGTTGAACACACATGAATATTTTGTATGTTAACCTAACGACTCATCCGAGCATGCCACAACACTGAATGTGATATTTTAGCCAAAATGCGGAACCACCTTCAAATTGAAGTGTTGCCATTGCAAAGTGTAGCTATCCCAGTGGATAGACGGTTAAGCTTCACGTCCCTAGTGGACAGAAACTTCTGTGACATTAAAATAAAAATGTATGAAATTTTCTGGCGGAAATAGAGATCTTTTCCTGATCAGAAATGTGCTGATGGAGGTGCTACAGCAGCGGGCCTATCAACATAGGAGGAAAGCGGGGAAACAAAGTCCAGAATCCACTGCTGCATCTTATCCGACCTTAAATGCTGCTGAAGTCAAAAACTTTCTCCAAATTCGCGCCGCCCTGTATGAATCAATCGAAGTGATCGCTTGGCTTAAATGACACAGAAGGGGTCTGTGGTAATTGATTATGTCAATGTTAAGGCCACAAAGATTAAGCAGAGGATCACTGTGCGGAGAAGGTTGCCTTCACACACGTATTCAGAACGTCTGGTAGATTACACTACAAGGTAAAACTTGTACTGCTCTCTGAGTTAGAAAGAAAACGGTCTTAAATATCCAGAGTATGTCAGCAATGTACAAGAACCTTGTGTCTTTGGCAGCAACCACAAGTCTTTAAAAGGAGGCAAGCCGATGAACTAGCAGTCAATGAATGGCAGAGGAACATTCAAACACGCTTGCCGAGGGAGAAACTCAACTTGATAAGTGAGACGACTGCCATTTAATACGACAACCAAGTGGGCATTCAAGCCGCTGGCCCAGATGTACAGAAAGCTATGCAGGCGAAACTTAAGCGACCCTCTGTGAATACGACTTCACTCAGCTGGATACCGTGATATTTCGGGATCCGTGGAAATTTGAGCACGGACGCACTTGTTGAGGAATATGTATGAGTGTACTAAGTTGCTTGAATAGGAATATACAAAAAGGAGTGCAAATAAAAAGTCGATGGAGGGAAGTAAACATAGGGTCCACATCTGGATCTCTCTGGCTTGTTTCTTATACGAAGAGAATAAAATTGAGGAGACGGAACTAAGCGGTTGATGCTAATAGGGAGCCGTTGTATGTTTCACACATCGACTACCTTAGGATCTGTTAGGGAGAAGGAAAATTAGAGTCCGCCATGTATCTGATATGCAATTGTCAAGTACTGGCGTCGGTAAGACTGAAATTCAAATGTCTTCTGTGACGACGTGGAGGATCTGATTAACATAGTACTGAGGGAAGAGACAGACAAATTGATTTTAAAATAACTCTTACTTTCAACTTATCTTTACCTATCTTACCTTCAAAGCTCACCTTAAATTTATGTGAAATTGAACCCGATCAGTTGGCATAAGTAAGCTGCGGCATAAGAGGTACGACCGACGAGCAGCAAGTGCCACACTTGAGCAAAGATAAGCTGGGATACATCTCAAAATTCTGCAATGAAGAGAACTAAGCCTGTGGAAATAAGACAAAGAAGAAAATTTGCAAAAGACTTTTGCTTTGGTGAGTTGTGGAAATATGTTTTAATTTGAGCCAGAAATATAAAAGTACATATTCAAACATGGACGACGTGTATGTCGACTTGGTTTGGAGGACATGTACGTCCTCACTACTCGTTACAGAAAAATTAGTAAAAGGTGCAGAGTTTCTGCAAAAAAGCAAACGGGAGTTCCCATCAAAGCAATAATTTCTACCTGCAGGATGGATTCAGCAAAAGCCCTGGTTAGGTTCTCGGACCGCCTTTCGTGTTGTCTTTGAAAAGCTTCTCCAATTTTCTTCGTACGGAATTGGCAATGAACAAACATTGGTCTGGTACGAAAATACGTACAAACGTATACAGCCTACAAGAGAAAGTCTAAGATATGGGCAGAGCAGGCATTTATTTACAGTGGCTCCATTTAATTTGACATCCTTGAGACAGTCATGCTTCAACTTCTTTTATCTGCCCAAAAGTAAGTTTTATGGTGGTCAGTCAAAGTAGGACCTGAGCCCCTCATTCGATTTAAATTTCAGTGAAAAACTTTTTCAAGGTCGGAAATAACAGAAGTCGCACGAGGCTAATTTAAAAAAAAAATTGAATGAAGTAACAGTCGTATTTGACCAATTGGCAGTAGCAACAGGGAATGTCATGGTAACAGATCACATTTTTCTTCGCCAAATTTAAGCATCCGTTTTGCTATTTAGCTTCAAATCAAACAAGAAATTTGCGTTTGAGTCGATGAAACGGTGACCATCATTTTTCCTTCCGATAAATCATTTTTTGTCTTCTTCGATTGCCGTTCGCTTGGAAGAAGAAGCTCATCGTTTCGAACACTCCTTGATCTCTGGGGTATATAAGGGGTTTTATGTTTCGTCTGCAAACTCAAAATAACGTCATACACAGCTCTGAAGTAACCGTAAGTCGCTTGCTGTTCGGAGTATGAGTTGAAACGCGTATATTTATAAAAAATTAATTTTATTTTTTTAAGTCCAAGTTACAACTTATCATTCCTAATCTAAACTTATCACCTATTGCTTATGGCTGCTATCGTGTGAAAAGTGCAGCGTAACGACTTTACAAGTGTGCACTTTTTCGCTGAAGAGTTGCCAGATGCCACTTCTTGAATCAGTGCATGTGCATTAACCGAGCTTATTGCGAATTTATTCATATAGGCCATGTTCCGAGATGATATCTCATACGCACATTACTGCTCATAGGAAATTTAAAGTCGTGCTGTCTTACAAAACTGGCGCTCAGAGATAGCGAATTTATTGCTTGTACAACCTACATTCAGTTGCCACGCCTTTCCTCGATTGCCGGCCTGCCAATATGAGATCGTTGATTTTGATCACCTTATTTCCGTGGCAGCCAGTAGCGGAGCAACTGGACTCGGCTCCTTAAAAACAAACGTGTGACCACATGGAAACTGGTGAATCCAATTTTTGACGGTAGCTTTCGAAGGAGAACATTTGCCGTACACAAAATCTAAGGTTTTTGACTTCACTGCGCGATTTTCCTTCCGAAACCGAAATTTGAATCAATCGTTCGTATTGCTTTTTCAATACACCCGTTTCCACACACGGAAAATAACAGAACGACCAGACCGCTTCAGTTTAAATGTGAATAGTATCCTTTTCGAGAATGTTCTCAGCTGTTACTTATTGGACAGCACTTGTTGGTCCCCTCTACTCGACAAAATACGATAACTCCCACAAAATGGGAATTGCTCAACTAGGACCTGGTTTTTTGTAGCACCATTCATGTTGTTTTTTATTTCGAAACGTTCGCTTTCACTTTTTCATCTGTAAAACCTACCAGAGCTAGAGATTGAAGGACAGATTCCCAATAAATTTAGAGCATAATATACTACGTACTGAAAGTCAACATGAAAATGGCGGCTATTGGAAAATCGGTGTTTTTCGCAGTCATTAAAAGATCTTTGGACAAAGTTGCCGGGGCTGAATTTACTAAAAATAACTCGATAAAACTGGTTATTAATCACTAAACTAAAGACGATAACTTGAACTTCAAAAATGTGTTTCCAAAAGGATTGCCCAACTGAAGAACAATAAAAATTCCTTTGGCCAAACTTAAGAGAGTCCTACGGTAAGAACACATTGACATAAGACCGCTTACAGTTCAAACATTTTCAAAGAAAAGGAAATTCAGGACACAGAAAAAAATATCCCTGATAATAAGCAAATGTACCACGAAACAAATTAAAAATAACAAGCGATCCCTCATCAACCCTCTTAAGCCTTCGTCGTCCTACTGCAAAGCCAATTAGAATAAAAAAAAAACGGTACACAAGGGCCATTAATTTCAATGAGAAATTAGACGCGAACACCTTTCAAAGTCGTCAATCAACGTCAAAACTTAAGCACACCTAAACTCGACAATTTGCCGGCAACACGTCAAATTACGAAACGAGTTTCCTTTCAACCCTTTTTTTTTTTAGAAAATGAGCAAAAAAACGCAGAAAAGGACGATGAAGAAATGAGCGAGAAAGAAAACCCTCTTACAAGCGTGTTATTAGAAAATCCATCATAGACTCCGCGGAACTGGGCCACCGTAGCCGACACCTTTCCACCGTGCCGCCGTCACATCGCTGCCATCTCGTCGTGTAGCCTTCAATGGGAATAGGAAACTTCATCAATTCTCCGTCCATTGGCCATCAATAACGCGCAAGAAACTGTAGAAATCCAATTGAGCAATGGCTGCATGACATTTTCGTAAGGGATGTCCGCACCGTCCGCGGGAGGAGGACAGCGGCGCGCCCGGCTAAGGACATGATGAATAGGTGGCTCTTCGTCTCCGACGCGTTGGTAAAAATATCGAAATCGTTTATCATGCTCCTTTCTCATAATACCTTTATTTAATCTTGGGAACAAGCTCATTAAGCCCGCTTCTTCGGATACAATTGCTCGGGGGGCCGGGGCATTGATTGGTGGATGAAGGAGTGCTTGTTTGCCGACCACCAATGCGAGCCATAAGCGATCCGGTTCAGGTTTCTGGGGAGGTTGACGAAGACATCGAAAGGACTTTAAGCGACATTTAATCCTTTGGCCATTCACCGATAGATGTTTGATGGGCACGTTTTTGCCAAACAAAGGAGCATTAGTGGAACGATTTTATTGTTCCGGTGGACGTTTTAAGACACCAATCTGTCAGGGTAATTGATTGCCGCCGATTTGGATGGTTTCCCGGAGCGGGGGTGAGACGATAGTGCGTGTGGCAGTGGTAATCTTGGCAAACTAATTAGCGTTTTCGGATGAGCTCGCTGCAGATGTGAGTGGCTGGGAGGAGCACGTCCTCGAGACGGATAGTTGACGGTTTTCCGTGGCACTTGGTCTCGGCCAGGAGTTGAGTAATTCTGTGTGATTTGTCATTTGTGCGTGATTAGAAGTATCCGAGGCGAGTGTATTTATTAAATCAAATGGAGTGTGTGTCACGGATAAGCCTTAAGGATGGCCTTGTGAGCTCATTAATCTGCGCTCTCGGGCATCCACCTCGCACAACAATAATCTTATCCTTTTCACATGAGTGCGTAGAAGGGTGATTGCGTGCGACATTTGAGAGATATTTCAAGCTGAATGTACAAGTGAGGGACAAGTCAAAGAGTGGCTTTGTTTATGGAACGCGATTGAGAGAAGGTCAACTGAACTCATCAAACAAAGAGAAGTGGTTTTCAGTGCGTACAAATGTGAAAAGCTTACTTCTAGGCTCAGACGTGAGACCAAAATCGAAAGTCTAGATTTAAATTTTGGTTGTATTTTGTTTTCGAAAACGAAATGACCCCTTTTTCGGTTTATTTCGTTTTGTGTACATAAATGCCATTTTAAGGACAGATGTTTAATTGAAAGACAATGAGGCCAAATTGCACACTTTCAAACATTGTGTTGATGATATGGAAGGTGGGGGAGCATGATACATGTCCTTGCTTGAATCCTTGTAGACATTGGATCAGGTGAGAATTTCACTGAATGCTAATTATTTTGTAACCAAGCTTCAGGTACTTTCGAAATAACTCCAACTATCTCCTACAGCGGTCCCAAGCAGAGGATTACGGGGGGTTTGCAGGGGCCACCATGGCCAAGATTCCACAAACACCACAATTCGCAGGAGAAGACATATCCTACGTTGCGAAGTTGCAGAGAGAGAGGCAGATGGGCAGGTGGCGGATGGTATGCCATAGGCAAACGTGGATCAAAAAAGTTGAAGACGACCCGACATTTTGAGGAACGAGTTCGCAAAACACGTCACAGAATTTCGAATGAGATGGAACATTAACATCCCATGCCACGGGGAACTTAAGGGACATAAGAGAGTTAGTATGTGAAGGGTTTTCCTATTGGTACTTGGCAACAATCTTCAAACTGTCGCTCCAAATTTAATCAGTAAACTTAACATTTTCTTCTTGAAAAAGTACACAAACGAGCTACGTCTCAAAATTCAAAAAAATCCACCGAAATTCGGATTCGGTAACCACAACTTTAAGAGCGTTAACTTCAATTTTAGTCAAAACCCGGGCAATTTTAGTACCAAAATGTTAGACCGCATATTCGCTGTGTGATGATGTTGCTGTGTCAGCGAGCCAAAGGGTTGGTCGAAGTGTCAAGAATATCACTGACGTGTCCGTAGCAAACGATCGAAATCAGTCAATTCCACGACGTTCTCAAGAATGGGTCATCGCTCAGACCAGATTATGGCGTATTTTGGATCTTGGTTTACATCAATACAAAACCAAGCCAACACAAAAGTTGAAGCCGATGGATCTTTTCAAGTGACGTACGTTCTCCGAATGGTTTCTGGAGAGTATGCGCCAAGATAATGAATTTCATTGCAAAATCATCTTCAGTGACAAAGCTCATTTTTTGCTCAATAAAAGAATATACGTTGTTTATAGGGTGAAAATCTACATGAGCTTTATGAATCACTACTTCATCCACAAGAAAGGTTTGGTGCGGTTTGCATACCAGCGGCTGATGATTGTTGTTCTTCTTCTTCTACTAACGCCATAGTCTGGGTTGGACCTTGAACCAAGCTCTCCATCTAGCATAAACTCTCGTCAGCTGCCTCATATTGCGTACTCAAAGTTGGTTGAGGTCCCTCTCAACTTGTGTGCACCATCTCAACCTAGACCGCCCTCTGTTGAGTTGTCCCAATGGCTCAGCCGTAGCAGTGGGCTCTACATCTCCTAGCGATCTTCAGCGTTGCATTCGAAAGCACCTACCCAGGCGCATGCCACCGTACAGCCTATAAAGTTCACCGTTGAATCTTCTCCTTCAGACGGCATCAACGCAAACAGTTCCAAAAATCGCACGCAGAACTTTTCTCTCCAAAAGACTACGAAGCTAACTCATCCGCTTTTAGTAGCGGTTAGTAGCAATTTTCTGCGCCGTATAGGAGGACTGCAATGATCAAGCTGCTTTACAGTCCTTGGAATGAGGTCTCTATTACTCAATTCCCTTTTGAGCCAAAAAAGCAGCGACTGGCAAGAGTGATTCTGCGTTTGATTTCGGTACTGCTGCTGTTGTCCCTATTTACCGCGGAGTCGAGGTAGACGAAGTCCTTGACTACATGGGAGTTTCTACTGCCTAGTGGTACATTCTGTCCAAGACGTCGATGTTGTATGTCCATCCTCAATGATATTCTTCTTGCCCTTATTTAGCGCTCAACCCATTTTAGCCACTCCCGCTTCAATGCCAACAAACGCCTCATTACGGGCTCGCTGTGTTCATCCAATCACGTCAATTTCGTCCTATGCTAACAGTTGAACGGAGTGTCTGTGGTATTGACTCGTGAGACAGATCGAGACATGATTACCGATTATTTTTGGGTCGAAATGGAAGATATGGGTGACATGTGATTTCAACAGGACAACATCACACAATACAATCGACAACCATCGATGAGCAAGTATGGTGACTGCTTTATCTCTAGAAATGAGCTAATCGATTGGCCGTCTCGTTCCTGTGATTTAATGCCGCTTGACTATTTTCTGTGGGGCTACGTTAAGCCGACGATGTTGAAAGAGCTCAGAGTTAACTGTGGACGCGAAATATCGGCCGTTTCGGCCGAAATTACGATCGTTGAAAGTTGTGTCCAACGGATCAACCCCTGCAATCGTGCTTACGGTAACTTTATGAACAGAGTCACAAATCTTTTCATTGTCCTTTAAAGTGATAATTAAGTGCATAACTTAAAACCGTTCACGCAGCAAGTTTTTCTTGCAACGAAATCAGAAAGCGCTTCGATACTGTTGTAATCGTACACAGCACTCTTCTCATTCGATGACAATCGTCAATGTTGTCCCATGCCAGTTTCTGATGAGCCACGCTCAGGCGCCCCAGAAACTTCCATTACGTTGGTTGCGAAAAATAGCTTGACTCTGGACAACAAACGCAACCGTTGGAGCAAATTGGAGCAGAAGCTATTCAATCGCAATCCAAAGGAGCTACTACCTCGTTTTGTGATCGTCGATGAAACATCACCACCAGTTTTCATAAGCGACCAAGAAACAGTCGAAACAATGGACTTCCTCTGGCGACAATGCTTCGAAGAAGGTGAAGGCGAACAGAAAGTTGACGGATGTCGGTTGTTTTTTAGATTTAGATCTTTAACACTTTGACAAACGGGAGAAGAGACAAATGGATCTACTATGCTGAAACTTTCGGCGGATTTGGTGCCAAATAACTGGATAAACCGGTTAATTTGGCAAACTTTTTCATCATACCAATTTGCACCAACCAACACCAACTTGGTCTAATAAGGCTAGAAACTACGGTCGCAACCAACGTATTCTTCAGATTTGGCCCCAAATTACTTCTGTCTGTCTCTAAGCTTTAAAAGTATGCGACGAACATGTATCTCAGTCGAAGGAAGGGTTTCTCATCGCCTTTGGAACACTGTACGTTTCCAGTGGAGACCTGGTTCAAGTGCTTCGAGCTAAGAGACGACTTTGCTAAGACTTCACTTTTCCAAAATGTTCGTTAACTTGCATACTCTCAGTTCATATCACAAACAAGGCGCTCATCCACAACTCAGCTCAACTCAATTAATCGAAGTGGAAGCGACGCTTTCCAAATCTTGTGCCTGGCAACAAATTGAACGGAGCATCTTTATAAAACGAACTTGTGGTTCGTCGTTGTTCTCAAATAAGCCAGCACTTATTTTCTGTTCCTCCCTAAGGTGGATTGACATCATCATCTCGTCGGCGATATTTTTAACAAATTACTCATTGAACACTCATTCCACAATGAAAACACCACCACGCACTGACGAAACCTGACTGCCCGGCACGCGCTGCACCGTTCGCAATTATTTTATTTTTGGAGAAATCCAAATCTGAATTCAAATCCCAGTCCCGAGTAGCAAATCACTAGTTTTCCTGCATCATTCCTGCTACATGGTGCGTGTCTCATCTGCCGCACCTATGCATTCGCGGAATTCGTGATCGGACGCGCCCGAGTCCTTGGATCGGCCGAGCTGGCTGCCTGTTTCGGTTGGTCTCCATTGTGAAGTTTTTCTCGGCTATTGTCTGAGATTGATATTTTTAGAGAGACGAGGCACGCATTTCAGTGCTCCGCCAAAGCCAAACAAAGCGAAAACGTGCCAACAAATTGTTGTATTTCCCATGAAGCACTTGCCCGCGATCCGCCCGCCCGCACTTCACGCCAATCGCCGCACGATCCGTTCAACGCTGTGGCGTTGCCAGCGCAAGAGGCAGGTGCACATACACGTCTACGGCTCGTGCCGTACTCCGTGCACCGCTGCCGCCGCGTCTCTACCGTCAATTTAATTGGATTTCTTATTAAGATGCAATTTACGAGATCAGTGCTTCAGCAGCGGTGTGGAGTACGCTGCAGTAGCGTCTCTTGGCAAGCGGTCAGGATCTGGTCGCCGAGGGCTCTAATTGAAATGATTACACGGCGAGATTAAACTTGATTTTGAAAATTTTAATTGTTTCTGATAATTGAGAGGCACGACGCTCTCGTGTGGCATTGTCGTGTCAAGAACACGTCCCTCCAGCGTGCCGCTCGTTGCTGAGACGATACTTCCTGGTGACTTGCCGGGACACGGCAACGTCTTGCAAATATTTATGGAACGTAATCTAAAGTTCAAAGCAAACAGCAATGAAATTGAAGGGTGGGCCGGAGCGGCGCCCAAGAAAACCGCAATGCACTGCAGGGCATTTTTTCAATTTCGCTCTGGCCAATTTCAGGTCCTTTTCTGTGCTCTTTTCGCAGCACACAGCATCCGTCCGCCCCAGAACTCAGCAAACAAACACACAATGAGAGGTGAAGAAATCCCACGCCAACCATGGTCAACCCCCGGGCCAGGAGATTGGAAAAAAAAACTGTCAACAAAAAAACTTTCAACACCCTCCTGTGATATCCTTGAAAGTGTCACCGACACTCGGGCAATTATCTTAGGTGCGAAAGCAAATTAAAAAGCGACTCACAAGAGAGAATGAAATTAATTTTGCCATTTTCCCCGATCGAGAGACGTGGGTGGTGGTGGTGGCGGAGGGCGTCTGTGTCCTTAAACGGATTGCCGTCGTCCTGCAGGTGAAGGTGAAATAAGTTCTCTTGTAATTAAAACCGCAATCAGGAGTGTTCACTTGTTTATTTTGTCCGAGGTCCTGGTCTGTGCCTGGAGTCGCGCTCGCAATGAGCGGCAATTAAGTTCATTTACTCGAGTTGAGTTGAGTTGTTGAGACTGGGTTTTTGCGGGGCACTTAAGTGGAGCTCTCTCCCTCGCTCTGTGCGACAGCGACACAAAAAAGATGCTAGAATTGCCTGGGGGTTGTACTAGCTCATATCGTCATCGTGGTTGACTGTCATATGTGTACTCGTACACACACGTTGTAGCACAAATGGACTGGGGTGGACCGTCGGGGTGGGTGAGTGGAAGAGAGCGCCGAGAATCCCCATTGCAATTTCAGTGAGGTTAACGTCGGCGAAGTGGCTCAGGGAATTGCTGAAATGACTTGTGTGTTTTTCTCCACTCCACGTACATCACGGGACGGCGACGGTGAATAGGTGTGCATGGGGTGGGGGAATGTAGCGCCTTGGGGATTATGAAGATGGAAAGGTGATGTTGTTTCAACGGTGGCGGCAGCAGTTCCTGGTGAGGGAGTGCCTGCAATAGGGAAACAGACGTCCTTTCAACGGGAGGAAGGATCTATTACATTTGGGACAAGTGGATGATGAAGAATTACGCTGTAGAGGAGGGGAGGATGCTTTTTGAAGCGACTACTTTAAACACAGTGGGATTCCTTGTTTGTCGGACATCAAGGATGTCTTCTTTGTTTCAGCACAGGCTTCTTTGACACCAGATGTAAACTCCTTAAAGAGTTGTCCAATGGATAACATTCTGGTGACAGTGAAGATTTCTTCAAGCCCACGACCATCGGTCATACATCTCTCTCGACGAGTGTTTCGTCCTATCCAGGCGGAATCTTCAAAAGTTAAGCCCACGATTTATCGCATGAAAAGCTCAAAAGAAAACCGCCACCCTGTAGCAAAGCTCTGACCAGCTATCACTCCATCCACACGAACAATGCGTCACAAGCCATCGGGCAGTTGTCTTCCCGCACCCATCAATCATCGTCTTCCACTCGCAAACCTCT
This sequence comes from Eristalinus sepulchralis, assembly GCA_944738645.1. NCBI lineage: Eukaryota > Metazoa > Arthropoda > Insecta > Diptera > Syrphidae > Eristalinus > Eristalinus sepulchralis. The sequence goes on from OX122882.1 coordinate 11,723,223, forward strand.
CGGTCGTGTCTCCATATCAACCCGCCATCGCCACAATTCGCATCTATCTCTTCGTCTTCCTTATCTTCAATTGATTTACGATGGGCACAGTAAATTTCGCCACTACGACGACACCGACAACAACGCCGACGACGACAACGACTCCCATTCCTGATCCGTGATCCGTCCGTGACAGTCGACAGCGCCCAGCCTCCTCCCACGCACATCATTCACCTTTATGTTCGAGCCCATCTGGACCGTAAAATCCATAAGATATCTGCGCCCTTTCCCACCAAAGACCGATTACCGATGTTGCCGAGCGCCGACACGTCAGAAAAGACAACAAACCCAGCCGCCGACAACGCATCCGCCAGTCCACAGGCAAACCAGTTGAAGTTGTCCCCGGCTAAAAGCGGTCAAAATCGTTACCCCGATAATGTCATAAGTAACCGTCAAAGGGGTTGTGAAGAGCATTTCATCCCCGACGCGTCCACGTTCACGCTTCTCCGAGTGTGAGCGCCAACAAATCAAAATGTTTAGCTCCACACACCGTGCCCCCCAGTCAGCCAGGCCGAAGTGAAACACGCGATGATTTATGACGGAGGAGGCACGTTAGTCGCACGATTTGTTTACGCAACAGGATCCCTCGCCCTCAGTTTGCAACAACTCACATGTACCGCACACCATGCAGAAAGCCAGTGCAGCCAGCCACCAACCAACCGACCGCCGACGGACGCCTGCAGAGCCGCCGCGGCTGCTACTGCCGCTGGCTTAAGCCCTCACACATGTAAGCGTGAAATTAAGGTGTTAAAAAAGCCAGACAACTGTAACACCTTCACAGATGATTTATTCCTTCCAGGCACACGCATATTTTACTGCCACGTCCACGGAGGGTGAAATGAACTGTGACTGGCTGGCTGGGTGGCTGGCAGTCGAAAGTGGAAAACGTAAAAACATTTCTAAAATCGAACCCACTAGTTGGCCGTGGTCTGGGCAACAGAAGCAGACAACGTGCCGCGAATTGCCAAGTGCCGAGAGCCATCGCATGCGGTTGGTTGTGGGGGGAGGGCCTTTTTTCTCGTTTTTTTTGCGAGGAAGCTTAAAATTGGCGAGACTACGAGACATGTGTGGGGATTCTGGAGATGAACCTGCTCTGGCAGGGAGAGTGTGTGACTTTTCCACCCGATGCGGGAAAATCAATGAACTTGCAACTGGAAAAATTTATTCCTGGCACATTCGGAGAGCCCGAAGGTACTGCTCTCACCGAGTCGACCGCGTCGAGCCCGGCTGTCGACGATGAACTTTGCACTTGACTTGAAGTTCCTCGCGTGTGTTGGTTAGCATGTGTTCTTCAGTTATATTGTGTTGTCAGGTTTTTTTGGGGATTCTTGTGTGTGGGCGGTGGTGGGGGGGGGGGGAAGGTGAAGGAAAGCATATGCAATGAGTTTGCACTGACAAGCAAACCATGAAGGGTCGGTACTGCAGTGTAAAGTGAGGGAAATCTTTTCAGAATTAACACGTCAGCTGGTGGACCAACTTGAAGGCTTTAGTTTTTGTATTGAACTGCCTACAGGTTTATTGGCTTTATTGCGATACTATTAAGAGGGTCACGTTGAATGTAGACACAAAGACACAAAGTAGGAATAGAGAGACTCCTACTACCACCTTCAAGTAAGGCATCAATGGTGCCAGTACCCAAGTGCTTTGATGGCACTTCCTTTCCTACGGATGATCTTGCCGACAGCAGGCGAGAGAGGAGGACTAGGTGTACACCCACTATGGAACTTTTCCTTATAATGTGAAAGTGGAAGAACTCTCTGAATGGAATCAAAGGTGCCGCCTGCAGTTGTAGACAAGTTGAATTTTAGTTAGTGGACCCTATACAGTTTCTTCAGCATAGGCGGAGCACAAGTCTGTAATCTAAGGGGACGAAGAACTTTCCTCTCACATTGGAGGTTGCACACCAGAGTAAGTCTTTACTTCTGCTAACTATACACTTCAAAAGAATATAGTTACGAACAAGGAACTCGCCTCGGAAAAGGGTGATCTTACCACCGACGACCAATAAATTGTTCAATAAGACAGCAATTTTTAGATCTATGGATAGTTTGAACAATTTGGGGAGGACCTCCACGCCTAAAAGGCGGATACCAAAGCAATTTAAGAAGGGTCATGCGACGCGTCGGACAAAACATGGATACTGTGATATTAAATATGACGATTGTTACAAAGAATGAGGACAGCGCAGAGTTGTCGTTGGCGTTAGATTCAGACAACAGTTCTTGAAGTTTAGACACAAAATATAACCGAATGCTTGGTGAAGGCCGGGTTCACCAACATAAGCCTTGAACGCACACGCGCCCCTACAAAGTAATCAAAGACTGCTTCTTCTCAACAAAACATGGGAGCAATGTTATGTGTTCGATGTCAAGACTGTCTTGGTCGACATCAACGGGAAGATGGGGATGAAGGCAGTCGTTCTTAGTATAGTTGGTTAGCATAACTAAAGTGACATCATCTCTGACAGCGGTCTTATTCTGATCGACCTTGCAATGGGGCGTAACCTCAACGCATGAAGCACACAAATATAAATGGCGATCTTCAAATCAATTTGATAATAATAAGAGAGTTGCACTTCAGCCCACAAGGGACAAGCGCCTAGCTTCTTCAGCAACTACTCTTGTTGTACACCTTGCTGTTCTCCCACGAGTAGAGGAAACCTACAGTTTTTTGCCGGCTCCGATTGACGAGACTTAAGAAGCTTTTCATAGACAATTGATACTCTTTGAGTGTTGTCAGCAATTTGAAAGAGGTGGTGCCGTTAAAAATTCGACGTCTTTAGTACGAGATACGAATCTGCACTCTTTTGCATGCACGTACCCACTAATCCACGGCGGCAACAATTCAGATCAATTTACCGTCAACCAAATTGATGCAAATGTTCTACGAATTCTGGGCGTTGCAACTTTCCAAGGCGCCAACTTATGTTGATTCGGATAACTTGCTCGTGGTTATAAGGTTCCGAACGAGGACTTTCCGGGCGAAACGAAACCAACCAAATTCTGTCAGACCGCCAGAGAATTTTCCGATTAGGTTTATCTCTCTTCATCCCTCAGAAAGTGCCTTACCGCCGAAGCCAAGAGTCAAGTCAACGGGAGATCAATGCTAATACTGCCAAGATGCCATCGGAAAAGTCCAACATTAGTGAGTTAGGTTTCATTCCGTCTCCATGAAGAAACCCATGCTTTGATGATGAGTGTCAAGGAGGATACGTAGACAGACAGTGTGCATAACAAGTGGTTCTGAGAAGAAGGATGAGGGGCATTCGTGATCTCTATGATCAGATATAGAGGGAAGAGCAAAGTCTTCTTCGAAGGAAAAAGTTGACCCATAAAAAATGCCCAATTGAGGTAAGCGAAAGGTGCTACTGCAGCAGCTAGCATCACCATCATATCAGGAAATAAGAAGAACGAGTCAGACTCGAAAAAAAGAGATAAAGAGTGGAGGATGTACATGCAAGAATATAGAAGTGGAATCACAGTCGGGGCAAAGAATGTGCTTTAGTAGGCTGTCAATGGCGTCAGCGACAGAATTGTTAAGCAAAGTAGAATTACTAATAAAGGCGACGATGGATAATAGTTCTGCCCTCCTGACTTCATTGAAGCTAGGACAGCAGTTGCCAAACTAAAGCCCAAAAACGCTGTTGCACAGACGGACAGCTTATCGAACTGTTCAGAGCAGCTGGGGACGACTTGGTACATCTATGAAGTTTAGTCGAATGAGGGTTTGTACGGTGGATGCAATCCCACCATTGTTCGTCTGTTCTTGAAATAAGGGGACTAACGGCGAGAAAAAAGTCTCATAAGGACCATTTGAGAAACTTCTCTGCCGTTTTGTATAAACGTCTGAAGACCTGCGTCAATAGTCTGATTGGTGAACTTGTGGGTCCAGAGTCCACACTGCCGCAGATTCTGGAGAAGACCTAGAAGTTTCAGATCGATGCTCAACGTCTATTCTTTGGGTTTAAGGGAGCGTATGACAGCATGTATAAGGCTGCACTGTCTAGTTTTGGTGCTCTCCCCTGGCAGAAAACGCAGTAAAAAGGCAAATGTCAACACTGGCCTTTGATGTCCGAAAAAGATTTAGACAAGGCAACAGTCGGTTGCATGACTTTTTAGCATAATCCTCGGAAAGATTGTCCGTAACTCAGAAGTCAGCACTAGAGGCACAATATTCACGAAACTCTGGAAAAGTTGGCATACGCTAATGACATTAGCACGAAGAGCTATTAGTTTGGCATTTTTGAATATTGAGAGGAAGGAGACTTACATGGATGTTGGGCGGATAAGTCAAAGTACTCACTGTTTACAAACAGTTTCATCAACACTGAGTCCTGAAACAAAACGTCCCTACAGGTAGCTACGAGCCTGAATACGAATGCGAACTCTGTGAGCTGTATAGGATGTCATACGAATTGAGGTAGATTCAGAGGTCACAAAGAGCGAATGGACGCCTATGCCAGAGTTCGGAGACCTTTACAGTCAAACTTCGAAGGACAACGTTGTAAAGACCCACCTAACCTCCGATGGCGTGCGCAATTGGAAAAAGGCCTCAACAAGGTTGTTGTTCGAAATTCGAGGCGCCACTAAGGACCAAGTCTTTCTCTCCGGTGTGTGGTGCCAGAGAAAAAAAGGGATGAAGACCGCTACAGACGGAAGGAAACAATATCATTCATATTGGAGAATAGGTATCGAGGCGGATGTCGACTATGTAGTCATAAACTCCGTTCTTGATTTGCCCAAAATTTCACTTAAACTCAAAAGATTCGTTAACGTCATCCCTGCCTCCATTGCAGCACCAGCCAAATGCGACTCTTCACACTCCCTCCCCATGTTTTCCCACCTTAAGTGCTCGAACACAATACCCATCTCAACCTCTAATCGATTTATCAGTCGACCTTCAGTGCAAGCACAAACTTTCGAGTGAACCATGTGTAAGGCAAATGTGTCATTTCTCACTTTTGATCTCTTGAAAAACTCCCGTGTAGCCGGCAAGATGGACGCGTTCAAGTGCTGGAAAAATATTGAACTCAAAAGTTCCCCATTCGAGTGGTCAGATGTGTGACGTGTCACTAAAAGGACCCGCCCGCCCACAGACGGTTCGGTGTAAACTTTTGACACGACACGAACAGCGCTGCCGCATGAAGAGCGTCCCCAACACGTTCCACGACTCTCCCTCCCTCCCATTCTTGTCATCATGAGATGGTACCGTTATATAGGTTTTCTTTTTCTGCTATGTGTGAAACTTAAAAGAATATCAAAAGCTAAGCAAACACCAGCAGGGACATCATCGCCAGTACCGGCAGCAGCGACAGGCAGATGAGTAAAGTTTTGTCCGCTGAAGGACACTTCAAGTGGGAGCCAAGCTGACGTGTTCTTTCAACGAGACTATATTTCTTTAAGTGCTGCAAACGAGCCACATCAGTCAATGTCCTGCATCGCGTGTGACTCCTTCGGTGGAACAAAAAAACTCAGCAATTAACTGCCGTAACGTTTCCCTTTTTACGAACACCCATTAAGTATCCATTAGGAGTGTTTGTGGACGCAGCCAAACCCGCTCCCGGAGGCGTTTAGCCACGGCCCCCCTGCCCGAATGGAGACCGGGCAAAAAAGGATCCATCAAATGTCAATCTTTGGTTTGTCGCTGCTCCGGCTCCGCCGACCCAGAGGACGATACACACACTCGAACAGTTCACAGGGGACTGTCCTGCATGCGGTGGCAATAAATACGGCCCGACAGCAGTGGCAAGGTACGCAAGGTGAACCGTGCTGCGATGCAACTCTGCATGTTACGGCCACCCGGTGCTGTGGTCACAAGGAAATCAAGTGCTGTCCAGGATCAAATATTTTCCCTGCCGTAATGGGCCTGAAAGGGCCGGCTCCCGGCCGATGTGTGCACAAAATGCTGCCAGGAAGTACAATTGCAATTTATTGCCGCCCATCGACCATCAGCCATCAGCCACCAGCCACTCACTGAATGCCGTTGAGGTCGGAGTGCGAGTGTGTGTCCTGTGGAAATTGAATGCTGATGCAGCGGCATTCATCCGGGTCCCTCGTTGCACAGGTATGCCGCTGGGTGTGGGCTGAGATGTTGGGTGACTGGAATAAAATTGGCGTTACCGGGTGCAAATAATTGACGATGAACTGTGCCGGGCAGCCCCGGGCATCACGGTTGGTCGGAAGCAGTCGTTTGAATTTTATTTGAAGGCAAATTGCATTGTCCTGCTGCATACAGGGGCACACAGAGGGCCGGGCATTTGGCTTAAATGAAAGATTGGGAAATAATTTTGAAAATTTATTGAATTTGATGCCGTCAATGATTTATAAGGTCTGCTTCATGGTCCATGGTTCGTAGTGCAATTAGTCAGTCCTGGAGATGGACTTGATAAAAATTTGCATGCAGACGGAAGTCACCTTTGGAATTTGATGTGGATGCGAGTGGAGGGGGAGGGAGGCGTATGATTTATTGACTGCACGGGGGAGTAGCATTTGAAAGTGAGTTTTAGGATATTTAATTGAAATTACTGGTGCATCCCTTCTCACAGGGGTTGCATTGGAATTGGGACGTTCCATATATTTTCTCGATGAAATATACTGTTGTGCGTAATTGGTCAATTCGACGGCAAGACTTCTCATTTGAAAGATGTTCGACTGCTAATGAGTTTTCAGTAGAAATTATTTTAAATTTGTTCGAAATTAACATCAGTACTTAATGGTTGAAGGGTGTAGTGGGTAGGATTCTTTTTGGGAGGGTTCAGGTGATATGTGCAACCTTCGGAGCAACCTCATTTAACAACATGGAACAACATGAGAGGAACAATGAACTTACAATACACTTGATTTCTTTGTGTCAGGCACTTCATAGAAACTGTTTGGGGATTGGGTAACGACATGTCGGTTTTGTAATCCAGATACTCCCCACTAATGGGCAAGGTAGGGTTATGTGTCACGGTATTATCAACTCAAAAGTGTTGACATTCTTAAAGACTCCAGCGAAATAACGAAATTTGGACGCTATTAAAGGCCAAGGGAGCCCTTTGTCTTTTTGAGAGAAAAGTTTTGCGTGCGGGTTTTGATCCTGTTTGCGTTGATGCCGTCTGGAGAAAAAGATTCAGCGACGAACTTTACAGGCTGTACGGTGGCATGCGCCTGGTTAAGCGTCTTCGGATACAACGCTTAAGGTGTCTAGGCCATGTGCGTATGGACACCACTACTCCGGCCCGAGAATGCAATAGAGGAGGGCGGAGGTTGAAATGGCGCACACAAGTGGAAAGGAATCTCAAGTTACTGGAAGTGCCCAATTGGAGACATTTTTTTTTTATGAAGAAAAATCTTATAAGCTTGACATAAAAAAACGCTTAAAAATCAATGTCTTTCAACCTATTCTAACAGATATTTAATCACTAGGGGACTGGAATTATTACTAAGAAAATTTTTAAGAAAAAACTTAGTGACCGAATTTGTTTTTTTGTATTAGGTACCAATTGGAGACATCTAGCGAAAGATCGTGATATCTAAAAAGGCATGTTGGTAGAGACCCAGGTCCACTACAGACTGAAGCGCGAGTAAGAGAAGAAGAAAAAGACGAACTGACACAAAATTACCTTCTGGACCAAGTTTGATCATATTCGGATCCAGTTGGATCTGAATAAGACCCAAAAACTGGTACTCAGCGCATTTAAGAAGTATATGAAAAGGAAGTGAAATGTCTAGTTCTCCTCTTCATAAAAATCTGTAACAAACTCACTCAGACCCACTTTATCAGAAAATTACTTCCACAAGGCTTGACAACATGTTTGAGAAGACCTCGTGAAAGTTCAAGTTCAACACTAGCAACAAATTCTTCCAAAAGTCTGTTCAGTCCCTAACTTATGAGGATGACATAAATGTGAGTGGGTTTTGCTGGCATAAACACTAAAGTAGCTTAATTTTGTCTATGTGATGAACGAGAGCCACTTTATTACATAAAATCAAGCCCTGCGTTGTAAAGATCTTCGACACACGTTATTTCTTAGTTGAGGATTAAGTAAAAAAAATCGAAATTTCATGTGCTTCAATTGACCTTTGCCAAGGTTGCGTCTTGTCTCCTCTCCTTTTCAAAGTATATGGACTGGATAACAGCGCAGCACACAACAATTTGCGCGAGACTACGAGCAACGTCCAGCTCATATTGAAGTCGCTCGCACTGCTCGGCTCTGTCCCAAAGATCAGACTGTTGGAAGAAATTATGGCTCGTGCAATGTAACCACGAAACAACTTAATAATAAAATTATCTTACATATCATTCCTCGTTTGCTCGGTTTGCCTCGTTGTACAAGAGCTGGTTGGGCCAGAATTTCTAGCACTCGGCTAAGGGTGTGCGACCCTTTCGTAGCAGATCACCTTGACCCCGGTATCAAGTAGGGTGCTGGAGAACCACGCACTTGCCACAGCGAAGGCTTTCTTGGACTTGGTCAAAGTTGCAGCTGCATGTTCTTATTCACTATTTTGACAGAGTATGAACATTTTTAAGGAAAAACCTTATAACGGCAGTTGGTACCAAAACGGTGTCACGATGACTTGAGAAGCAAGAGTCGTAACCCTCAACACTTCTCCGAACACATGAGGGAGTACACCACTGTCTGACAGGCATAAATTTAAGCCAAAAACATATTATCGAAATCAACAGAAGCAACTATGTCAGGTAGTCAGCTAGACTTTGGTACTAGGCTTCTAATTTATAAAAAAAAATCGAAACTCCTGGGAAGGAGACTGAAATGAACGTCATGGCATGCAGCCGCATACATTGCTTGCTTGTCAATAAAATCAGAAAATTCAAGAAGTCTGTATAAAGATGAGCAGGAAGAACCTTTCTAAATTTAGGGCTATCCCAAAGGGCGCTGTAGACTTAGGGGATAAGATTGACAGAAGAGGTTTCTGTGTGGAATAAAATGAAATCCTGAAAACTTGTAAGGCACTTGCCTGCAAGAGACATATGTGCTCGAAGACATTAGGGCAAGTGCCTACTATCAGTTAACTAGACACTAGAATTATCTCTCATCCTCAGATTCTGGTTCAAAAATGACTGAGGTGAGCAGAACGCTCTGACAGGAATTGCCCGTACCAGAGCCATGCAGTCCCATATTCAGGTTTTGTCATTTTAGGAACTCAGCCGGTCTAACCCAATTCACATTATACCATTTTGAACATCACTTACTTATTTCTACATCCAACAAGTCATCACAGATAACTCCCAAATCAGATTCCAAAAAATGCCGCGACATGGGTCCATTAAGGCATCATTGTGCCGCCTTACAACCGCCACCTCACACAAGAGTCCACTTTTCACAAGGTGGACTTAACAAAGGCCACTTAAGGGAATGCAAAGTACAGGGAAAAAAATAGAATTTCATCCTACTCCTCCTGGTGCATCGGATCAGGGAAATGTTAATTAAAAACTTTTCCCTTTACTTAAGCCCCCTCTCTCTCTCACTAAACCGAACTATACCTTCGTTCCAAATCTCCCGCTAAGTGGTATTTCTCGTCATCCGGTATAACACGGAACGATAATCCCAGAGCTGGAGCATCTCCTCTCAGCCGTTCACGGTGCGCGCCGGCGACACCAAAGAGCTCTTCTCTGGCAAATACCTTCGGTTATACCCGGAGCTGGTCACAAGGAAAAGAAGTTATTTTAAACTCGCATTCAGGCGTAAGATAAAAATGGATCAGAGCTCTCTGTGGTAGATAGGAAAAAAAACAAACACAAGAGCAGGCGAAAAAAAGAAGCATCCTTGGAAGGACTAAGCAACTTAAGTGCAACCTGAGAGATAATACTGCGTCGCTCGCAAAAAATATCCTTTTTCCATCGGATTTTCGATTTTTTTTGTTGTTTCGCGTCCTTCGTCCTTCTGCCGCCCCGCGCTGTTGTATATCGTCGTCGACGAGTAAAAGTTTTATGACAAAAGTGTTTATCTGATCCTGTAGACAACGAAAGTTGAGGAGGGTTTAGGGTTACCCTCCTGTCAGGTTTTACAAGAAAACACTTTTTTTCGCGTCTCTCCCGGCTCCTGCTGAAGACAAGCCAGCCAGCACCCGGTAGAAGGTGATTATGAGTTATTCTCGCTTCACACTCCCTGTGTCCCGTAGCGACGGCGGCGCAGAGGAAGAGGACGGTGTCCTTGAAGGTACGCAATGCAGGGGAACTGATTTAATTAACGAGGTGATTAAGACTGGACGACCGTGAAGTTCTTTTGCCGTCATTGCTGCCGCCGCCGCTGCCGTCACCGGTGGGAAGAAACAATAAAACTCAACGGTGCAGCTGTGTGTCTTGAGCAAATATTTGGCGTCTAGTCTCTGCGCGGGGATGGGGTTGCTAAAAACAACGTGCTGGGGTGCTGGACTATGAGGTGGAAAGATTTTATGGAAATTTGCTTGAGCGAAAATTTGAATTTTCCTTTTGGCCTTCGACGAACTTTGGAGCGCGCCGCCTTCGAATTGTGTTGTTTGGTGTTTTTAATTTTTTGGCGCCGGTGTTTACAATTTGCTGTAAGGAGCTTAAATTTAATTAAAACGTAATTAAAGGTCGGGTTTGGGAAGCGGCGTGCTTTTTGTTTTAATTGTTGGGAGTTAATTGATTGACTTTGGTCGGGGTGGAGTGGGTTTCACATTCGCCTGTATTTTATGTTCCATCTAGAGGCATCCAATGATGTCGATGGCGTATGCATTTGAAGGGAATTGCTGGCTTTAAGCGGACACATAGGTGGTGTTGTAGTTCGAAGGGGATTAGAGGCAAACTTCTGCGCAAAAGGCAACGTATCATATTTCAAATATATTTACGCCAAGGAGGCCTATTGAGTTTGAAATCCCTTTCTTAACACATTTAAAACCAGAGTTACTCTGTACTTAGGTTAGGCCAGATAATGTGGCGATGGATTCACTTAGACCCAGGTCTTGCCACTGAGCTGGCTATCATTTGTTTCTCTTGGAACCAATTTTGTTTTTTGGACAAACGTTCAAGTTGTCAATGATAAGGTTCTCCTAGGATTTATTCTGGAGTTCCTGATGGAGGATAATGCGTGGCAGTTGCAGGAGGTGTCTATCAGAGAAAGCTATTTGTCGGTGGCATGCTGACTTTAAACGTGGCCGTACAGACACCTACGATGCTGAACGCTCTGGAAGGCCAATTGAGGTGGTTACACTTAAAAACGTCAAAGAAGTACACAAAATCATTTTGGAAAACCGCAAAAAGATAGCTGACACTTTAAAGATATCTAAAGGCAGTGTGTACACTATTTAGTATGAACATTTGTCCATGAGAAAGCCGTTTTCGAAATGGGTGCCGCGTTTGCTCACAATGGACCAAAAACAGCAACGTATCGATGATCCTAAGAGCTGTTTGGAGCTGTTTCGCCAGAATATACAGGACTTCCTGCGTCGGTATGTCACAACGGATGAAGCATGGATCCACCACTACACTCCCGAGTCAAATCCGGGGTGAGCGGAGCGGACAGCAGCTGGTGAACCACTCCCAAAACATCCAAAAACATAAAGGTCGGCTGGCAAGGTTATGACATCCATGATATGATCAACCGCGAATAGTACATGACATTATTGGTGCGTTTGAAGGAAGAAATTGCAAAAAAAACGATTCCATACGATTGAGAAAAAATTCTCTTCCTCAAAGACTATGCACCGTGTCTTTCCTTGGTCAAATTGCATGAATTGGGCCTTGAATTGCTTCCGCACCCACCGAATTCTCGCCCCCAGCGGCTTCTAACTCTTGTCAGACCCCGAAAAGATGCTGATCGCCGCAACTGAAGTCGAATTTTGTCTAGACAATGTATTTCTGTTGGCTAATCCCGGGACTTGTTGAGTGATGTGGTATGTCCAGAAACAAAAAACATTTCCTTCCAAGGCAGTTGAAGCAATCCTTGCATCAAATCCTATAGTGCACGACATACGGTCTCCACTGTGGCATGTAGTGACCATTAACGTGTTAAAAGTCATTTCAAGGTTTCAGTTCATTACCTAACAAGACAAAAGAAAAAATCGCTTTGTCATGATGTATGCAACAACTTTGAAGGCCTTAAACCACATCCCACCCACACAATTAACCAGACATGAAGATCTGCCTTCAGAAACTGAAACCATTTCAGTCTCAGCTCAGAGCTGGTGTGTCAATGAACGCATCAGATACTACGTAAGCTTCCGAAAGAAGATTGTTGAATTGAATCCCCGACTCTGAGCCACAATGAGACACATATGCGAACAGACGTGCATCGACCACATCCCGTCGCAATCGCAGCAAGGAAATCAATTTACACATGCATAAAAATGCAATTGGCAACTTCTTTGTGAGCAAACATGCCCAGCCTCGCAGCAGGATAATTCCTCATTGTTATTACTGAGATTTATTCCACTGCAGCCAGGACCGTACATTGCTGCCAGTGCCAGTGCAACGGACGTAGTTAAGCATTTCATGCTGCCATCATCGTGCTCATCACCATCATTACCCACCGTCGCCGTCGCCACCTGAGTACAGCACGCCTTTGTGTATGCATTCACCGCGTGAATCATTTCCCTTCGGCTCGGATAAGTGCTACAGTAATATAAACGTGGCTGGCATTATCCTCATTTCGATTATTGAATCAATCGATTACGACGTCCCTTCACCGGTTCGCATCCCCGCCGCTGCCCCATCATCACCACCACCATCATCATCGTCGTCGTCGTCGTCGTCGTTCTCCTCCTCCTCATCATCATCATCATCATCAGAAGCAGCAGCAGCAGCAACGGCAGCAGGCTCATCCAAAGGCAAAACGTATGAAAAGCGCCAATGAAGCAATTTCTTTGTTGAGGACTTAAACAGCAGATTTTCAAGTTGGATCCTTCTATATGAATTTTTTCGATTCATTCATTGCCTACCATAATCCTTGGGGCCATAAGTGTATTGTTATACACCTCATTGCTCCCCGAAGGGTCCCAGACAACAGGCGACGAGAACGACGACGACGACGACGACGATAACGCCGCCAATGGCGGGTGGATAGGTTTACCTTGTAGGTGTGTATATCCTGCAGACTTTGCCATATTGAATTTATGTCCTCGGTACTTGGACGGCACACCCCCTCCGCGTAGACTCCACGCCGCCCTGGCAGTGTGTGCGGAGAACAGTGTACACCTTGTCCCAGATATGAACGACACTTGAGGAAATTATAAGCAGATAGGCCAAAGGATCTCTTTCAGACACAAGTGGTGGCGATGATGAAGAAACTGCTTCGCATTCAGGACACATTGCCCTGAGCATACACCAATATGAAGACGTCGCCTAATGTGTTTGCTTAGCGTAGCCGTGACGCTCGGTGGGCGATGTGCCACTCAAGACCAAGGAGAAGAAACTGCACACCACCTTTGTAGGCATTACGGCCAACCAATCAGCCAGGCAGCCATCTGAAGACGAACCGCCTGAAGCTGTGTTTTCTGCTTTCTGCTGACAAACATCGATGATCCCTTTAATCGGGAGACGGCCCCGGTGGGCAGGGACGGTGGCGCGCCTTTAAGACGCGATTGATGAGCAACCGAGGACGATGACAACGTAGCAGATAATGATGATTAAAAAAAGAAGCGAAAAGATGAGATGACGAGGAGGACAACACAATGAGGTTATAAACCGTAAAAGAGGGAACGCTGCCACCAGGCCAAAAAGGTATCGTCGTCATCATCATCATCTTCGTCTCCTTAATGTCCCTTCTCGGTACAGTTAATGGAGACGACGTACCACATACAAAAAGCTGGCCTCGAGAAGGAGTATAAAAGGAACATTTTGGTAAATTTATGTCGGTTATCCTGACGTGCACACACACACACACACATGCACGGGAATTGCATGGGAATTAACCAAACAATCGAAAAACATTTTAGCCCATTGTGCGGCGAGTAAGGACAAACGGGTGGCCGACGTACACATGTCCGGTGTGTGTGTGTTTGTGCAAGCTGACCAAATGCAACACATAAAGGAATCGCTTTGGTTCGCCCTGCAAATGCCGGAACAGCAGCAGCAGCATCAGCGGCGGATGATGTCTAATGAACTGTAACGAAATTGCTCAGTGTCCTGTGGGTGAATTCCGTTGATGTGAATGTGGACGACGGTGGCGGCGGCGGCGGTGGACGCTCCTGTGCCGGCTCGGGGTGGTGAACGATCAAAAAATGAGGAGGAAAGTGGGTGAACGCTGTTTGGCAATTTCCGATAAAAATGTTACGTAAACGTTATGAGCATTGTTATGGGCTAACAACATGAGGTAGCGAGGAGTTAACCTGGTCCTGTGCCGGTGCATAGTTAAGGTGCTTTATGGTGCAGGTTAATGTCGTTTTTATGGGGTAGAAAATTATCTTTGCCGGGGAAGGGGCGTCTTGTCAGGAGATGAAACCACCATGTTAGAGATGATTGATGTGGAAGAGTGACAATGGAGAACCAGACGATTTTGTGGGGTGATGTGGAGAGATGATGAAATGGCCGTTCGTGTGCTTAGGTTGGCCTTTAAAAGGGTGGCTTTATGACGAACAATATCAATGAACTGCTTTTCTTAGCAGAATGTATTTTTCTCTTAAGCGCTTTTTAAGGTTTGATAAGTGGACTGGCAAGAATGAGGCGACTTTCTTGGGCGAGTATGATGTTTTGCTTAGGATGGGTAAGGACAGTAGTTGGCAATGACGAACCTCTTAACAAAATTATTTGTATTAAATATAGTTTGGGCGGTGGCTAAGGATTGCCTGTTCACGTAATCGAAGCAATGACTCTTCAAGTTGATTCTTCAGTTGACATCTTCGTGATTTACGGTGAGATGAGTACACAATCCTGCTTCGAAATCGTTAAAAAGTGAAACTTCATGCAGTTGTTTCCGTGCCATAGACAATAACTTAACATTTAAGTGGTTTAGGATCATACGTTCTTGAGATGTTGATCCTTTCGGAACTGGAATTTCAGAAATTTCTTTGATTCCGGTATTTTTAAATTTTGACAATCACCAGTTTGAGAGACAAAAAATCCCAGAAAACTTTTAAGCATATAAATTAATTCAGTCCGTATTCAAAAGATGGCGTCACCTGCAAGTTGTGGTTGATATTGGAAGCGATTACCTACTTCACTGGAAAGGTATGACATTTGTCAGTAATAATTAGTGTAATTCAGCGTCTGTTTTGAACAACGATATTGTTTTTTGCGTCTTCGAAAATGTTCAGATTTGCCTTAAAAAACAGTACGTGCGGGAAGAATTTTTTTGTCTTATTTAATTGGAAGAAAAGTGCAGCTGAAGAACATCGGATGCTTGGCTATGGTGAATTTGCTACAACCGATTAAGAGAGAGAGAGAGAGAAATTCTTAACTCACAACAAAGAGCGTCTTAGCCAACCCTAAAAGTTTAAAGATGAGGAAGTGAAGGTTTTACTGGATCAAACCCCGTTCCAGGCCAAACCCAAAATGAACTCGCAGATTCAGTGGGAGCGACTCAGCAAACAATTGTGTTCGGGTAGAGAAGTTTGGATTTATTTAAAAGAAAGGAAATTGGGTAGCCTACGAGTTGAAACTGAGAGATGTACACGTAGAAAGGCATTTTTCAGCTCGCAACTGATTATTGAAAGACATCAACGGAAAGGAATTTTGTAAAAGATCGTGACTGAAGATGAAAAGTGGATCTACAACGATAACCCCAAGAAGAAAAAAAAACACTTTGCACAGCCTGGTGAACCATTTACATCTTGATCTACATCGACTCCAAAAAATACATCCACGGTTCAAAAGTCTCTGCTTTGCATATGGTTTGATCAGTCGGGTGTGGTGTTCTATGAGCTGCTAAAACCAGGCGAAACCATAGATGGGAAACGTTATCGAGTACAACTAAAGCTTTTGAGTGTGAAAAACGACCAGAAACTACCAAACCCCACTTGCAAGTAGCTGTCAAAAAATATCTGGAAACGCTGACATATTCTCCAGACCTTGCTCCTTCCTTCTACTAGTTTCATCGATGAATGGTTCGAGTCTTAGAAAAAGGATGCAAGGTCACCACTTCAATTCTTTTAAGTAATCGTAGAATGGCTCAATGATTGGATTGATACCAAAGAGGACTCAACTGTTAGAGGTGGTATTCGCTTACCCACTAGCCGTGGTGTAGTGGATAAGTGCGTCGACCCACACGCAGGAGGATTAGGTTCGATTCCCGGACGGGACATTTCGCATTTTTGCAGGACACCACCTCTTCCGAGTTGCTGATAACATTTCTTCTTCTTCTTCTTCTTCGGATGGCGCTACAGTCCCGGGTGGACCTGGGCCTCAACCAGCATGCCTCTCCAGCTAGCACGATCATTTGCCAGCTGCTTCTAATTACACACTTCAAGTTGGTTGAGGTCCTTTTCCACTTGTGTGCGCCATCTCAGTCTAGGACGTCCTCTGTTGCGTTGTCCCTGTGGTTCGGATTCGAAGACTCTTCGGGCCGGAGCAGTGTTGTCCATCCGCTCTACATGGCCTAGCCTTGATAACATTTCAAGAAGTATCAATTCTCTATGAAAAGCTTCTCAAATCTCGCCGTTGGGAGTCGGCAAGAAACTGTAGGTCCCTTCTACTCATGAGAGAACAGCAGCAGCACAACACGATTAGCTGTTATAAAAGCTAGTCCCTAGTCCCTTGTGGGCTGTAGTGCCACTCAATTATTCGAAAACTACCAGAGAGATGGCAAATGTAGTCGCTCTCGAGGGATAATACTTTGAGTGATGTATTTTTTAAGATTTTCCGATTTCTACTCCCATTGGGTAAGGAGTTTGTCTAACACGGGAAATGCTCTCCTTCTTTCCTCGACAAATGAAGACTTATTTTGAGAGCAATTTCATTTGAAACGATTTACAAACTTTGCGGCTATTAATCGGATTTAAATCCCTCCACAGAGTGTTGACGGGGGAGTGGGACGTGATAAGTAAAACACCGTCGCTATGATTTTTTAACATATTGGGGACACAATTTCGAAATGTGTAAAAATTTAAAAGCAAAAATCATGAAATGCCAGAAAATATCTCTTAACACTAAAGGGAAGGTTGTATTTTGTCGCTTGGAGAGCGCTTATTTCTACAATATGTATTACTATAGTTTTCAAGTTTAATTTTTTAGTATATTTGGTATTTTGGGTATTTTAGAATTTTTAATTTTTCATATTTTGGGCATTTCTGGATTGTTAAGCATATAGATCTTATATTTTCCTGGATTTGGGCCATTTTGGGATTGACATTGAGACAATTGCTTATTTGGATCATATCGAATTTTGTCTTTCTTTTCAAGATAGTGGATATTTCTGCTTTTCATCTTTTCTGGACTTGAGACATTTGCGATATTTTTTCAGATATGGTGGACACTTCAGAACTTTAATGTGTTGGGATTTTTTACTTTCTGTCCTTCGAAATTTTTGGGATTTTTGTTATTATTCCCAGACGTGGAGTATTTTAGAATGTTGAATTTTGGGATACAATTTTGAAATTTTCAATATTTTATGAAGTGTGGCTTAAAGATGCACGATAGTTAATTAAAGTAACATATTTCCGGGAACTTGCGATTTTCCTCCAGGTTACCTTAGTCTTGAACAACTAAGTAACAGGGCATTTGGCTTATAGCAGGAGACAGTGAAAACCTTAACAACCTGGAATAGTTTCTAACGCATGCCAGCTCTTTCAGTTTTATCCAATAAAATGACAGAAAAGTAAAATTATTGTCGATCTATTTCCAAAACCCGCACAACGACTCGAGTCAGCTCCATTTTTTTTCAAAATTTTGCTTATTTCTTTTCATTCAAAACAGTTTTCCTTGTGTCCCTAGTTTTCTGAAACCAAGGAGACCACACCTAACCCCCTTACCCCAGTATTTCGACTTATCAGTATCTTAGGCCTCACCATATGGCCATGCCCATCTCACTTCAGTGCTTTCCATTTCCTTTTTCAAAACCTCAAATCTCAAAACCCGGTCAGCACATTTTCAATGAACAAATTTCGTCAATTCAATGACCTGCACACTAACAAATGCCAACAATTTTTCCTCCTTGATCCCCGCTGTATGGCTTTCAATAAAAGATCAAATCCTTTCACCTTGTTGCCCAAGCGAAATGCGCATAAAATCACATTCCACCCCAGACCGGCACCCGTTCGCTCCATCACGGTTGGCGAATTTATAAATCATTGTTATAGTTTAACCAACCGCCGAGTCATGCACCAAAGGTAACTCTGCGCGCCAAAAGGGATACACTGTGGCGTTCATTTTTTTCCGCAGCACAACCCTTTTATTGCTCACTCAGCCGTGTCGCTATTTTCACTTTTCATTTCGCCCCCATGTCTGCGAGTGGGTGCCGGCGATGATGTTGCCATCCAGGCGGTGTAGCAGCGAAGGCGGCTTCCGCATCCGATAAACGTTTATGACACGGTGCACATTCAGGAAGACGATTTATTCCAGGCGGAGATTGGCGAAGAAAAAATGTATGTATCCCGAATCAAGGAAGCAATCTATTAATTTTTTTCTGAAATATATTATGCGTGCGACATCCTTTTCGGGATTTTTTTCTCCTTCTTCCCTGGCGGGCTTTAAACTATCCCGAAAGGATGGATGATGGCGTGGCGCTGCGATGGTATCGCATCGTCTTGAATGGAAACGGGAGAGTGTATCCTTTATGGGAAATCGTTTAGAGAATGGTGTACCTTTAACCGCGCCCTGGATGAATACGGCTTCCGTAGACAGTGTGCGCCAATTGATTTATGTTTTATTAAATCTATTGACTATGCAAAGTTTGCTGTGGCACAACAAGGTGGTAGTTTCGGGGAAGGCATCATCACGTAAGCGCCGTCCTTCGTGTTGACTCTTTGGATGGAAATTGAATACACTTTACGTAGATGGAGCTTTAAATTGAAAAGAAGGTGGACTTAGTTGCGCTCTGAGAAGAACTGAGTAAATATGTGTTTTAAGAGTTCATTCCGTTTGTCACGATAATACCTTTGAAGGAGGGTGCTGACTTGAAGCTCCTGAAGGATGCCATTTTCATTTCCGTTCATTTGTTGATTTGACATTTATGTAATAATTAATATAGTCGGACAGTGAAGAATACACCAATTTTCAGATTGTGTCAGTAGGTTCCACCTTTGTCGCTAAAAAAGGATTGCACAGCACGCAAGTGGATTTGCGGAATCTTGGCCCATTCCCGGTGAAGTGCCTGGTTGAAGTGGTATTTTTAGAGAAATCCAACAAATTTGCATCTGGAAAACTTGCACTCCATTGCGTCGAGGAAATGAATTGTGGGAAATTTTTTCTTTTTCTAAACCTGTCTTGGTTGATCAGCGCTTTGTGAGACGGTGCCGAGTTTTGTCGAAATGTCAACCATCTCAAATTGAAATGTTTGTTTGTCGAAGACGTCTATACTACTTCCAGTACAATTTTGCGGTATGTGGTTGCTTAAGTTTTGAGGAACTAGTCCAAAAATACGAGCGGAGAGATACCATCGGCGGTTATGGTAACCCAAACCGTGACAATCGGTGCTACCTGTTTTCTGGTGGCCGCTCGAACATATATTGCTTGATGAACAAAATTCGCAACTCGCCACTTTCGTACAAGCGTAGTAACTCCTTTGCTCCTTCGACTCCTTCGACTAAAACCCTTTCCGGTCCGGCGTAAGATTGTGTGATTTTGGGAATTCGAGCCCAAGCTCATATATCGGTTTGTGTTGCATCCATTCCAAGTGCAAGTGGAAACATTCAGCTCTAGTGTCATTTTTCTTCCACTTCGACGTTAATTCCACTCGTTTCGAGCCTGCACTTTGCGAACAATTCCTGCCGACGTTCATGTTTTTATGACAAGCTCCAGGACCTCCGCCATAATCACGGTACCGAACGAACGAGTAATGAACTGCTGTTCGAGACACAAATGATTTATTCACGTTGAGGTGCTGCAGAGTTCTAGCGATAGCAACTTTCGAGCTAAATATAAAGCAATCACACTCGCACGTTTAAATTCCGGATGAAAAAGACAGCTTAGAAGACAACCGCTTAAGAAGCTTAAAAATAAATAAAAATTCCGGTCAAATTTGGAGCTCTTTGTAAAAAACGGTTTGGAAATTATAGCATTCTGAAACTGGTTGCAGTTCGAGTCAGTCAGGCTGTAGCAGTCAGGTTATACATTTAAATAGACCTCATTTTTTGCAGACTAGAAAACCAAAAACTTAAAAATTATGTGAAATAAGGGATGTTCCATGTAGGCTTACAAAAGCTAAAAGAAGTCGGCGGATCTTTTAAACAAAAATAGTAACTCAACCCCAAGATATTTCTTAGACTTACAAAATGTCTAGACGAACCTTCGTTCTTTAAACAACGAGGAAAGGAAACCCCTTCATCTGTAGCAGCCTATTATTGCCTAATGACATCAAAGTGAGTTGAAAAATTTCGCAACCTATTTGAACTCAAAGCTAAAGTACGTTTAGCAATCCTCAAATTTAGCAATCGGTGATTAAACGTTTACCCACGACGTTCTTCTTCTTATGGCGCTACAGTCAGAGGTGGACCTAAGCCTCAACCAACATGCCTTTCCAGCCAGCACGATCTTTCGCCAGCTGCCGCCAGTTGCGCACTCCAAGTTAGTTGAGGTTCTTCTCCACTTATGCGCCATCTTTGTCTAGGCCGCCCTCCGTTGCGTTTTCCCAATGGCTCAAATTCGAAGACTTTTCGGGCCGGAGCAGTGGTGTCCATACGCTCTATATGGCCTAGCCATCTTTAGCGTTGTATGAGAAGACACTTGAACACACGCATGCCGGCCATACATTTAATAAAGTTCGTCATTGAATCTTCTCCTCCAGATGACATCAACGCAAACAGGACCAAAAATCGCACGCAAAACTTTTCTCTCGCAAAAACTACGAGGCTTCCTCATCCGCTTTTAGAAGCATCCAAGTTTCCGCTCCGTAAATGAGGACTGGGATGATCAAAGCAAGTTTAGTCCTTCGAGAGAGGGCTCTATTTTTTAATTGCCTCTTGAGCCGAAAGAAACAGTGATTGGCAAGACTGATTCAGCGTTTGATTTCGGTATTGATGCTGTTGTCCCTATTTATCGCGGAAATGAGGTAGACGAAGTCCTTGCCTACCTCTAAGTTTCTCCCACGACATTGTGAGAAACAATATTGATGTTCATTCAGAAGTCGGAATGTATGAATTTTCAGGTTCATTTCAAAATTCACTTAACCTTAACCTTTTAGCCTCTGTTTATCAAATTCCTTAAGATGTTAGCTAGTTATGGTCTTCTTGTCACATACACCACTCAAGACACATTGAGAGAAAGGGTGATAGTCACCTAAATGTACTTAATATGCTTAATATGTATTATTATGGTTTCGTTTGCATAAAAAAAGTAGTCCATCCACTGCACAAACTACTGTCCCTGGGATGCTTTCGGCCGAGCAGAGGAAATGGATTTCTTGTGTGTGCATTTTACTTTTTTTCCCTGTTAGTGGCCACTAATTGGCCTGTGTGAAATGGTTTACATACATTATATAACTGACCCCCCCTATATAAGAATATCTTTTTGTAAAAATGTACGAGTATATGCATACACAAATACTTTTCTTCTTCATACATTCCGGGATGAACCTGGGCCTCAACCAACAAACTTTTCCCTGGAATAGGCTTCTTCTTAACTTGTATTTGATCTTCTTGAAAGAAAAAACGAAACCATACATGTGTGAGTGTAATTCCTTCTTGGGCATTTATTTTATTTATTCATTGGATTTTATATGTCAACACTGAGAGTCGTCCTCTTCTGCAATCAACCTGATTCAGAACTTACCTACGAATCTTCATTCCGTACCCCGTCGCATTTGAAACCTGGAGAAGCTTGATACGACTTAAATGAACCACTGCCCCGGATACACCCATTGGCCAGTGATTGTGATTGTTTCGAATGTTTTTTTTTTACTCCAGCTCAACATTTCGAAGCTTTCTTCCCATTCCTTCACTATTCTTTCGTAGCACGCTGTTAGTGTAAGTCGAACTTCATTTTGTGACTTTAAATAAGATTAATTAATGAAGGTTGCTACACCAAACTAGGTCCTGAGCTCCTTTTGCATTATAGTAAAATAGGGTCACTGCATTAATTTTCATCCAATAGATCCCGTTTCTGCAGAATAATCAGCAATTCTGTTCCTCATACGTATTTGCAAGATCCCTAGATTGGCACACAGATTGTTAACCATGTCAATATGTAGGTCATATGGATTATCTACAAGAATAACTTACAACATTGACGAAAAGCTTTAGTTTAGTCCCGGGCACTGAAGCACTTAAAGCCACTTTCTT
Source organism: Eristalinus sepulchralis (assembly GCA_944738645.1). NCBI lineage: Eukaryota > Metazoa > Arthropoda > Insecta > Diptera > Syrphidae > Eristalinus > Eristalinus sepulchralis. Next base: position 11,745,593 of record OX122882.1, read on the forward strand.
TTGAAAAAATATTTGGTCACGCAAAGAAGGCAAACAAGATTTGTGGAAAATCTTAAGTAAATTGGAATAGCAGTCCTTAATCCCCCCATCGCAATCCAACAACCAAATCTCTGTCAATCCTCGAGTAAATCAACAGTTTCTTCCCTTATTCCCCACGCGCACTTGAAAACAAAAAACGCCGAAAACCAGGACAAAATATAATTTTAATAAAAGTTAAAGCATTCCATCCAACACGCAAATTACCACATTATCCTTGTCAAATTTTACCAAGGATTACTCAAGCAATTTCTCCTCCTGTACACGTGCTGCCTTATCCTAGAATCCTAAATCTTTCGAAACCAAAAAAAAAAAACTCAACCGCGAAGAAAAAATATTTAAACACTCAAGAGCAGATTTGGCGTGTCTCCTCCGCTCAAACCCCACCGGCAGACGCTGTGGTTGGATGCAGAAGCAAACAGCGATAAGTCGTAGCTTCACTGTTATCCTTCAAAGATTGTAAACACTTAATTCGCGGGCAAATACAAAAAAAAAAAAAAACGAAAAAAATATCTCACACAACAGCCAAGACGCATAATAATGCAAAACCATATTAAATTACCGTGGCAGGAGAGGATGACAAATAATACACTGAGCCCGACCCAGTCGCCGCCGCCGCCACCACTGCTACCACCACAAATTGAGGTGGATGTTTAGTTCCGCGTGCCAGGATAATAAATGCGCTTTTTACCGTATTCTGCGCGGTGCGGGGGCCGAAAGGGAAATGTCTCATTTTAATTCTATTTGCCACGTATCTCCTCATCATCATATTTCCTTGATTTCCATCTTCCATCTGGATTGTGGGTGTGGCTGTGCGGGGGTCTAGAAAACACCTACCATACGGTGGCAGAAAGAAACGCGTTGCCATTCCCCCGATGCGCAGACGAGGTGGCTGCAGAGAAGACACGGTAAGTGAAATGTTTACGACACAATGAAAAACGGTGTGGTCGCTGGCACATCCTTCCCGGCGCGGAGTCGGGCGCGAAACACAATTTGTCAACATGCAAACAGGATATCAAATTTGAATTTTTCTTCTCTCGCCTTCTTTTCCACCTCTGCGCCACGGTGGCGGTAGAAGACGCGCTCTAGCTGCGATGGCAAATTGAGCGGTGGCGGGGTGGGTAGATAATAAGATGTAAGTAAAGGATTTCTCTTTTATTTTTGCAATCTGCCGCGTTAAATCTCTCCGCCGCCATCATCATCGCTTAAGGAGATGTGTCGTCTTTCGCATTGGAGGTGGCAGGGATTCGTGTTGTCGCGACAAGTGGCGGGGTTGCGTGTCGTTGTACTCTGCGATGCTCCAACAAGGTTCAATTTAGAAAATAATTGATTTGTTGCAAATCGATGAAGGATAATGTGGTTTATGCGATGCTAGACACATTAGGCAGCTTTGAGTAGATGTGCGTCTGCTTCAATGAGTGGGGAGGGGGGGGCTTCAACAATATTGACAAACAAAGTGCGCTGCTCCTGGTTGGATTGGTATTATTCTGGATATTTTCTTTGTCTATAGGGGAGTAAGTCAGGTGGGGTAGGTGTGGAGTTAGGGGAAGTTTTTGGTGGTACATATACATATTGGGCAACTGCAATAAAAAGTTTACAAGGAATGACATACACTTGAATTTTTGTATTGTATTCAAATTTTCTAATTATTGCTTCTCCGAGGTCTGTGTTCTTCATTCGCGTCAAGGACACTCATTACACACGACGACGTATCCGACTAATAACATGATGTTGTGGTCACCTTGTTTTGGCAGGGTTTTTCTTATTTACCGTCGCCCTTGTTCATTTGTATGTTGTCTTGCCAAATACCAACTTCCCAGTGCAATTTATTAAATCTCTACAAAGTCACCAAATATCAAGTCTAAGCCATCTTCTTAGCCCAGATCTACACTATACTATGGAGCCACTCATAGTATAGTGTAGATCTGACCCTTTTGGCCTGAAATCCACCTCTCTGGCTTGCAGGATCTCTCATTAGCTGTCTGTCTTCTCCACTTATGCTTCACATTCCAAATAAGAACTTTCTCTACCATGTTAGCCCAATGACTGGGAATCGTTTATTTTCAATCCGGATCAGTGTTGGCTGTTGGCTATACATGACCTAGCCATTTCAGATATTTAAACATTAAAGGCTTTACTAGGCACATGCTGAGTTACAACCGGTTCTTCTTCAAGAACTCAAACAGGGCCAATAATCAATCAAAAGAAAGACTAAGAGCTTTTTCATTCGTCTTCAATACGAGGGTTGCCTTTTAAATTTCGTGATTAGAGAACAAAAACAAATATTAATCATCGAATTTAGTTTTTTTAAAAATATTCCCCATTGAGATCTAAACACTTTTGCAAGCTCTGATGGAGGTATCTGCGAAACATGAATTCTGAACACATCAACCGCTTCTTCAGGTTTTGAAAAACGTTGACCACTCATTTTATTTTTTACGTACGGGAATAAAAAGAAGTCATTCAGTACCAAGTCAGGACTAATACGGTGGATGACTTATCAAATCGATGTTTTGAGTGCTCAAAAATGCAGTTGTTTGAGCCGATGTGTGAGAGCTCGCATTATCTTGGTGAAGAGTGATCCGTCTTCGGCGGTTGGTTTTCCTGATTCCTTGGAAGACAACTGGCAAACAAATTGTTGTGTTCCACTCAGAATTGGCTATTCTGCGTTGTTCTAGTGGTACTGTTGCAACATGTTCAGTTGTTCCGAAAAAAAGGCGACCATTTGCTTGGAAGTGCTTCGTGCGCGAGCAACTTTTGTTGGATTTGACTTATTTTGAAACAACCATACAGTCGACTGCTGTTTACTTTCGGACTCATACGCGTAAATCCACGATTCATCACAGATTTTTGCCGACTCCGAACGGCGAGATTTGAGAAGCTTTTCGTAAACAATTGATACTCTATGAGTCTTGTCAGCAACTCGAAAGAGGTGGTGTCGTGAAAAAATGCGAGGTGCCCCGTTCGGGAATCGAACCCAGACCACTATTCCAGTTCATAACTCAAGCTCTGCTGAAAACATTCCGCATAAGATTCTGGCTTAAGAAGTTAAATCATTTGGGACAAGGGACCAGAGTCTAGCTTCTTCAGTAACTACTTGTTTTGTGCTCACAAGTGAAGAAGACCAACAGTTTATTACCGATTTCGATCAACGAAATTTAAGAAAAATTTTAAAGACAATTTATACTCTATTTTACGAAAAAAATTTTATGATATAGGATTTATTTGCAGTCGTAACCGCAAAAACCACAACCGATCAGGTTCAGCGGTAGCAAAGAAGAGAGAGATTTATTTGACATTATTATTTACTCGTGTTTACAATGCTTGACATCTGTCAACATTTATATAAATGTTCCTTCACACTTTCAACAAAATTCCAGACGAACGTCAAGTCCCAAGGAACCAACCTAGGACCTCTTCTGCGTGTGTGTGCCCACAAATGCTTCAAGTCCAACGCAAGAAATATCACTCGACATGAAACAAATTGAACTGAAGATTTTGTAGAGCTGCCTACGGTTCTTGACAGAGTAAGGAATGAATGGTGACGCGATTTTTAAAGATGAAGCAAATATTACTATCGCCCAAGATATGTTAAAGTCCATTCCCGGCACATTCGGAATATGTGTCTTGGATTTGGATTTGTACCCGCACGGTATTTACCGAGGGGTTTTTCCCCTCGTCGAGAACTGAATGCTCTAAGGGTGTCTTAAAACTGAGGAGCCTGACCCGATCCAATCGCATCGCATGTGCATACGCTGCCCCGCGGAGTGTTACATGGCGAACTAAGTAGCCCATGTAACACTCCGACTCCTCCATCCGCTGGCACCCTTTCTAACGCTCATGACAATTTGTTCTGCCGCCGCGAATGTTCTTTCTTCCTTCTTCTGTTTTTTTAATAGTTTTAAGCTCCCCGAACTGAATCTGGTAGACAAGTTGACTAGCAACATTTTGTCTTATGACATATAAAAGGTGATTCATTGTGAGGTTCGATTTTGAATGTTAAATAAAATACATCAATTTGAATGTGAACTTAAATTTTTTTTTCTCGTTTAAAAACACAATTTATGGCGTTTAGTTTTTCAAAATAACATCACGTAAATATTGGCCACGACTCCGTCTGAGGTGGTTCATTTGGAAAGTCCAATTACGGGCGACTCGTTCGAGCACAAAGACTGGTATCTCGTGGACCTACCGGCTTTCAAATCGTCAATCGTAACTAAAAATCTGAAACTTTACATATTCCCAGAGTAAATTGTTCAAAATGGCCTATTTATCGATTATGGGGTGCATATTTATCGTAGCAATGAAGTGCAATAAGTGTCCACCAAAATAACTTCTTAACAAGTCCATTGTTGAAACCAGAGCTCACCGAGACAATGTGGTTCAATTTTAGAAGGCACAAAGTTCGTTACTTCGGGCGATATCGGTTGTCTTCAACGGAAACATTCGTCTTCTTCTTTTAATGTCGCTGCAGTTCGGGATGGACCTGGGCCTCAACATACATGCATCTCCAGCTAGTATGATCTCACGCCAGCTGCCTCCAGTTGCGCACTCCAAGTTGGTTGAGGTCCTTCTCCATTCTACATAGGCCGTCCTCTGTTGTTGTGTTGTCCAAATGACTCGTATTCGACGAGGTTTCGGGCCGAAGAACTAGTGTCCATACGCACCCCATGCCCTAGCCCCCTTAAGCATTATAGTTTTATAAGTTATATATCCGAGTACGTTTGAGCAGGCGCATGCCGTCGTACAGCCAATAAAATTCATCCTCGATTGTTCCAAATGCCATCAACGCAAATCGGAACAAAAATCGGTTAAATTCCGCATCATTTCGGGATTTATGTACGCTCTCAGCTACAGTTGCTTTAGTCTCTTCACTACGTGCCGGTTGTGGTCTAACCAGTCGAGTGCACATCCACTAATGTAAATTTCAACTTAAGCTTGCGAATGGCATTGCCAATAGTGGTTTCAGTGGGTGCATTAAACACGTGAACACGGTAAGTTCCTCAAATAACACGAAAAACATATTTAACAGAACGTTTTCGTAACACAACTACACATTTTGGAGACACTGTTGTGATGTGAATCTTTCCATGATAACTTGCCATGTGATACAGAACAAATGTAACAAAGCTGTTTGATAGAAGTCCCACGTGGCCTGTCAAAAAAGTGTATCGAAACTCAAACTTTACGATGAATCTTCTAATATCTACAAAGAATTTGAAACGAATGATTTCAACGCTTAAGAAATCACAAATTGCTTGGTTCCTGAATCTGCGAATTACCCCCAAGTAAATGAAACCCATCCATTACAATCACCTCGAGCAGGATCTGACTTCCATTGTCCTTTGACTGCAACTACCAATTCATTACTAGCCTGACCTGCACAGGAGAGCGCGACTTAATCAATTGCCAGAACCAAAAGAAATCATATCCTCCTAAATCGTCCTGACGGTGCCTCCGTTGCACTCCGTTTGATTTCAGCCCCAAACCATTCGATGTCACTTCACAACTTCCGTCACATTCATACACATGTACTTTCTTAGCGCAAGAGGCCACTCCATGTCGCCGCCTCCACCGCGCAACCCACACAGCACACAGCAGAGAGGAACTAAGAATTATGACCGAAAAAAGGAAAACTTTTACCAAACACACATTAAGCGCCGCTCCACCCTCATGGCAGTCCTCCGATCGAGTGCATTACTCGTCTCGTACAAAAGGTAAAAGGTGACTCCATCGCCATTTAACATTGCAGCTCTGCTGTGCTGCGATTCATTCCACGTTAGACCGAAATCATTGAACCACTAAGTGGGCAATTAAATTCAATTAACTTCCTCCGTAAGGGCAAAACCGAATCACGTTCTTCATCATCCTGCGACCCCCCTCCCCCCTACCCGCGCCCGGCTGGAAATGTCCTCACCGCCGCCAACGTGTGCGACCGGGCTGGACCAAGAAATATTCTTCTCGGTCTTCGCTCGTGCGTTGGTTTCTTAGAATTTTTGCTCCGATTTCCGGTGGAAAAGTTTTTATGTTCCTCGGAGCATTGCTGTTTGCAGGAAAGAATTTTCGTCGAAGAAAGTTTGCCAGAGGGAAAGTTTTCTTCGTCCCGTAAATCCTAACCTCATTCGCTCACTCACTCCCTGCCGCTGTCTGCTGCCTCGTTCGCACACAGCAGCAACTTGTCCGCTGGATGGGGGAGGGGGGGCGCGCTGTGATTTGATGAATATCTTTGATTTTATTGAAATTAGAAAATCCTGTGAAAACTTCTCCAAAGTATTTCGATTGATTTCAATTGGCGGTGTACGACCAGTCATATAGTATCCGGCAAATGGTCTTTAAGTTCGTCAATTTATCGACGGCACTTAAAGTTGGTCGTTGGAGCTTAAATTTTTCCATTTAGAAATTTAATGAGCGAATGGCTATAATGAAAATATTGGCAAATAATTTCACCCACCTACCGAGAGATATCTAATTCTCCTTTTTATAACGTCTCTATGAAATTAGATCTGAAACTCTCTTCTGAAACAACTTGCTCTTGGCCCTACGGAGTTGAACTTCTTGAGGAACCATTCTTTTTGAGCACTTAATTTCACCTTTTGCTGCGACAAATTGACCGCCTAGATTGGCAGAGCAGATTCTTGGTTCCTTGGAAAGAAAAATTTTGCTATAAACATATATTTCTGTCTACGAGGAAGGCGAATAGACAAGAAGACACAACCACGAACTCCATGTGCTGTTCGAAAAAGAAAACTCCGTCCACTACAGTGGCTTGGCCACATTGAGGGAATGAACAACAAACGTCCAGCAAAGAGGGTCTTCAAATCCCAGCCTCCGCGTTCGAGAAGGAGAGGAAGGACGAACCTCCGGTATAGAGACCAAGTGATTGCGGTTGTTAGAGAGCTTGGTCTAGACATCTAGAGGCAGCGTGCCCGGAACCGTCAAGAATGGAGGGCAGCCATAGCCCAAGCTCAAATCCTTCATGGGTCGTAGGCCTGTTACACACACGCATGAAATATCATAAGCTCGGTTAATATAAGGGTGCTTTTTGTGGTTAGAAAAGTGGATATATTTTTATTATTTTATAATTGAGATTCCAAACTGAAATCATTGAATATCATTGCTATTAACTACCCAACCAAAACAAAAACCTCGAATGTCTTGCAACGTCCGTGCATTTATGAGTAAATAAGAAAAATGTACAAAATTTGGGTATTTCGCAAAATTTAACTAGCACAGTAAGTAGCTCAATGGAATGTCAGAAAGAGAATTAAGCAGTTTTGCAACTATTTTAGTAAGGTGGCAACGCTGTTTACAGGGTTTTAAATGTCATATGTGCAACATTGATATTTGTTCGGGAACGATCGATTCATTACCGCTAACACCTAGCAGACTTTTGATGATGCTAGTCGAATGCAAACAAATTCAGCATGGTTATTTTTCGACTTTGTATTTTCCTCCACCTTATATAAGGGTAACAACTTGCAATAAAATATAATTTTTAGAAGCAGGTAACTGTTCGCCAATTGTTCCACATTCCTTGAGAAGGATAACTCTACATTTAAAACAAAAGAAACAAAAAACAAACAGGGAGGGCTATCTTCTTTTTCTTATTCTTCTTCTTGTGACAGGGTGGGCCTGAGCCTTAACCGACAAGACTATCCAGCTTGCTTGATCTTTAACCAGTTGACTAAAATATCGCATGATAAGTTGGTTGTGGTCTCTCTCGTCACCCCCTTGGTTTCTTGGACGTTCTCTATTGCGTTGATCGCGTTCGGGCTTTGATCGATGTATTTTTCAAACGCTTTACATGACCTAGCAATACGAAACCAATAAGGAAGGAATTGGTCTCTGCTAGTAACCTGTATCTTTAGACTAGACCATGACCATGCAGCCGTACAGAATACAGAATTCGTCGATGAGTGTTGTTCTTCAGATAAATGCAAACCTAACAAGAGACTTAACGTAGAACTCTTCTCCGAAAGAAATTTCATCCGGGTTTGATATTGTCCATACTTCGGCGCTTTTGTAGGAGTGTGATGATTAAGGTTCCACATATTGGAAACTTAGTCCTTCCATAGAGCGCACTACTACTCAAATGCCTCCTACGACCAAAGAGATAGCAAATGGCAAGAGTTATTCTGCGTTTAATCTCTGTACTGATGTTGGTTGTACTATTTACTTGGCAGACGAGGTAAACAAAGTACTTCTTAACTTGAATTTATCACTGTCTACGATGAGTTGTCGATGTGATCGCCGTGGCGTAGTGGGTAAGTGCGGAGACTCACAAGCCAAAGGTCTTGGTTCGATTCCCGGATGGAGATCGAATTGCTTACAACACTCAAAGAGCACTGATTGACTAGAAAAGCATGTCAAATCCCGTCGGAGTCAGCAAAAAACTGCAGGTTGCTTTATTCGTGAGAGAACAGTAGCACGCACAACATGAGTAGTTGTTGTAGAAGCTAGGCCATGGTCCCCTGTGGACTGCAGTGCTATTCAATTATTATTATGAGTTGCCTGAATTGTCATTGTGGTACGTCCTTTCACGACGACAGCATATACTCGTCATCTAAGCCAAATCAACTTTTTTCCGGCATTTTAATACCAGCAAACTTTGCAATTACGGACTGACCACACAATGTCGAAGGGAGATATGGGCAGGGCTTCCTTTCTTATTTTGTTTCCCGGTATTCCTCTCTAAAAACTTACATATGTACATTAAAAATGTTACCCTTTGTGTGCGTCGGTTCTAAATTCTTCTTGTAAGGCGTGAAAACAACTTAAACTTCTCTGTCACGACTCTCAGTGGCTAGACGCATTTTTGAAAATACGCGTTGAGGAGTTTTTGAGTTTGAAATCTATTTGATGTCGTTCTTAGAAGAGGAACCTATTTGTCAGTCAAGCCCCAGGAAATTTTAAAAATTCTTGATGTGTACAGGAAGATCAGAAATACCCTGCCAATCCATTTGAATTTTGCATTGACAGACAGATTGCTGCAGCTCTTAAGTCGGTGATCTGCGTCGTTTCAGGCACTTACATTACCTCTTCCAGTTCACCACAATGTTTGGTAGTTTTCTCGTTTTCTTGTTAATTCTGAAACGACAGGACTTTCAAAATTCGATCATACGAGTTTTTCATTCAAATGCTGAATTACCACTTGCCATTGCAATGTACAAAAGACAGACGTGTTTCCATTACTTCCATCAGACATAACGATTGTATACTTTTAAAAGCTTTAAGAAGTTGGGAAATCCAGCGCAATAGACTCTAACAGTCTCAGTAGTTTCGAAATTCAAGGGGGCATTCGATTTTAGTGTTCCATTTATTTTTGACAATAGAGCAACGGTCATTGCGATACTCCGATTACATAGAGTTTTCGTGCATTTTCGTCTTAAATTCCCACATTTGTAATGAACAAGCCGTTATCGTTCAATTTCTCCTTACTTTGCAATCAAATGCCATCAGAATGCAAACGGAAATTTCCCCAGCTCCCGTATCGACGGTTACATTTCTAACTGCCACTTCGCTTCGCCATGAGAAACGAATATGGAATTTATTAGTCTCTGTTCGCCATCTTACGCATTTGTATGGTTTGGTTGTCGCCTTAGATGTGTATTGTATATCGACAGTTCCCCTAGCGCAAACACAAACCACAATCGCACTCAAAACCTATTCCCGCCATAAAAGCAAAACTACTCTACCGACATGATACTCAAAAACAGCTGTCAGCTGTCAACCCCATGCAATAGACGACCAACGACCATTTTCGTTTGTTTCTTCTCTATACCAGCCGTGCGTGCGCGAAAAAAAAGATATCATTTAATTCCAATTTTTATTAAGTTTTGGTGTTTTTTTCTTTTTGCGTTCCCATGTGATTAACAAACAAGAGAAAAGACTAAATCGCTGTTTCTCTGCAATTATATCGCAGCTCGTATACGTTGTGGTAGTCAAATTGTAGAACGACCGAGATACAAAATTGAAAACGCATTTAAACCAAAAAGTTAAAAATACTATTTTTTGATAAAAAAAAAGAATTGGGTTAATCCGATGTAAGTCCTTCAGAGGAGAGGAAGAGAAGTTCGTGTTTCGTAAAATAAAAAAAAAATCTGAAAAAAAAAGAAATCAATTAAATTTTCTCAAAAAGTAATATTTTTCAGTAAGAAATCTAAAAAAAATGCTACTCAGCCGAAACAAGTAAAGAATTAATTTTCGCCTGTAGTTTAAATTACAAATACTGAGTTCTCTTAAGTTTTTTTTTTGTTTTTGTTTTATATACATTTTTTTGTGGTTCTTTTAATTAACAAGTTATTGGTTTTTTTTTTGGGTTCTATTTTTTTCCAGTTATCCCATAGCCTTCCCACACTCCCTCTCCACATATCAAATCACACGTCTTTTCCCAGTTTAATCCAAATGCTGGTTTATTGTTTTTGTCTTTTGTTTTTCTTTTACTTTGCATTTATCGTTTTGGAGATATAAAGTGAAGAGAGAGCGAGATTTGTTTTTGTTTCTGTTTCTGTTTTTTTTTTGCTTGTGCCCACGACATATGTACATACATATTTCCAGAATTGAACTTGTAAATACGTAGAATTTTTTTTTTTTGCTCAAATACACACTGAGCGAGATAGTGATTAAGTGGGTAGGTAGACGCGAATGTACCTATAGGCAGACTAAGGTTAATTTATCCAATTAACGCTTATAATAAGTTTGTTGTTGTTTGGTTTTCGCGGAGTGTTGTCTAGATGGAAGCCATAGGTTCTCGATCACGAGCACATTTCGATAGTTATCCGTCCTAGAGCCGGTCCGCATGTAAATGTTGGGATTTATTTTTTAGACCTCTGCCACAACTGGAACACGTGAATGAGGTGTTGGTTTGATTGATAGAAGCCTGCTGTCGCCATGCGGTTCGTGTATGTATTACGTTTGCCATATCGTATTTGCCACAGTCATTAGATAGATCATGTTGGCTTCCAGTTACACTCAGTCGAGTCTGATAAGATAAGTGTCACTTGGTCACTTGTGTTGTGACAACATCCACACATCGAAAGTTGAATTAACATGCCTGCCGTGCTCAAGAACAACAATGAAATGTGCTCACTCAGTGTTCTAATTTAATTTTCCATTCTCCTTCCATTGGCCTCATGCCAGGGAAATTGGAAGAAGAAAAAAACGTGTTTTCTCTGAATTCTTTTCACGGGCCGTCAAGTGACACTTGTTAAAACCATTTCCACCCTTTTTCAGACTGCATATGGTTTTGTTTTCGCCGACGTAGAAAATTGTGTGACCAGTTTTCAGCTGTGACTTTGATTCCCCACACATCACTGATAAGGTACCGAAATTTGTTTCTAAATTCGTTTGAACTCTCTGCCAAAGGGCAGCCTTCACCGAAAATGATAGCAAAACACTACCACCGTATGCTTGTTGCCTTTTGTTGATACAGTTGTCTAGTTATGTTGGCAAGATTTATAAACAATACGGCGTATGTGCGTTTGTGTGAGTGTGTGTGTTAAGTAATAAAAGTCTATTGACAGTATCGACGTGTGGATTAATTTATTGCTTTATGCCTGAAGTGCCAATGCGATATATTATTCATATAAGGGAGGTGTTCCTGCAGGTTGCTTTGCTTGTATGCCGCTCAGGTTCGTAATCCCATATGTAATATAAAGGCCAATGGGGCACAGTACCACCTACCATGTGTTTTCTTTTATCGATTATAATGTGAGGTTGCACAAAAACGTAGGGAGTGACTAGAGAATTGAATCACTCGCTGGTTTCTCGTGTGCATACAGAAGTGAATTAAATATTTAAACAATCTGGTCTTAGAGACAGCATCGTAGGTAAATATATTCTTTCTTTTTGAAAACGTAGATCTTTGATTCTTGTATTTTGTGAAAGATTTTCTCACTTGATGGTTTGTTTTTCGTCAATTATACGTGTGGTGCCCATACATACAAACTAATTCTCAGGAATAATCAAAGGTATCATTGAATTCGATTGCTCATGTCGAAGGGATTGCTTCTATGAAAGTGGGGTGAGCTAAAGGTATTGAGAACACAACACATCCAAGCACGGTCTTAAGTAATAGAAGAGGAGAGGCAGGAGAAGCCTTCGTTGATTGAGGCAATGAGTCCAAAATGTATTCACTTCCACAATGTCATTCATCGGCATTGATAGTCGGCACTCCCTTCAAACTTAAGATGTCCACTTCAACAACAGGTTTGCCTTTAATTTTGATGGTCAGTTGAAGGTCATTGTATGTTGGGTTCTTCCCGTATAAATGACAAGTTCTTTGGTACACATTTCGAGCTGCTACTACCAGCAGTACAAAATTGCGACAATTTCCTGCCCAAGGCGCTGTTTGTTGGGTTTGCAAATTAGTCATTGCGTGTAACCAGAGTTCTACTGTAACTTTCTGAATGATTGCATCAGCGAGAAACGTTCTATTCTGATTGGTCTACGAAGCAGAAAATTGTTCGAATCACATAGTTCCACAATGGGCACGCCATGATCAAAGTGGTATCCGGAATTAAATCATCAAATGCATTAAAAACAAAGAAATTGTTACCTTTGAAACAAACGTATGGCAATGTACTAGATCTGGCATAAGTGCAAAGACCTCTTCTTAGGACAGAAATCATTGTCACAACTGAATATTGATACACATGCCGGAAAAGGTATGTCGATGTCGGATACTTTTTCTGTCAGACTGCTTGTAACTTTTAACAAAACTGTTTGTTAAAGGCATCAGTGGCTCCATTACCGCAACAAGGTGTATATTCATGAATGTGTGTATATTCACAAATCTGATGAGTTTATGCCATTGCTTATAATGTCATCGATAGAAATGAATGGCGCTGCTTTTCGCCAAAATTTTAGGCTTTCTTCTCCTTCCCCGAGTAGCATTACAGTCTGAACGACTGGGGCCTCAATGAACATGCCTTTGTAGCTTATACGGTCTCCCACCAGTTGCCTCAAATTCAGCACCCCAAGTTAGTTGAAGTCCTTCTCCACTTGTGTGCGCCATCTCAGGCAAGTCGGTCTTATTTGCGTTGTCCCAATAGTTGGGATTCAAAGACTCTTGACTGACTTAGCCACCTCACGCTTTATATTCCTAATCGCTTGACTAAGCGCATGCCGGGGCACAGCTTCAGTCGTTGAATCGTCTCCTCCACGGAGAACTTACCTCTCGGAAAGGCCAGCCGATTTTAATAACGTCTAAATTTCGTAAGCCATTGAACAGGGCAGCTCTATGGATACAAGGTCAGTTTGATCTTTTGAGAAAGGGCGTTGATTCTCAGTTGCCGCTTCAACCCAAGGAAATAGCGATTGTACCATTGATTTCAGTATCGATAAAGTTGTCCGTACTTATTTTGGGTTGTCAGGTCTACTATTTTGGATTTATAGTTTGAAAGTTCTTCATCATTCTTTTACATTCATTCGGAATTCGAGTTCTTTTGCTTTATATGAAGACTAACTAAAATTAAATTCCTTCTTTTCTGATTTCCATAACTTGTGTGTAACTTCAACATGTAACTTTCTACGTTAACTTTCCCCATAAATGGTTTAACTCTATCAGCAGCCAACTTCAGAACATACGAGTAAATTCAAGCAACATCCTCTAACACTCTTCTTGAAAATGTTAACAAATTGAGCCAATTTTGCTCCTTCATATTGTTTCACATAAAAAAGTGGAAGAACTGTTCCCTACAAAACATTACAATGGCGCTTATGAAAATTCTGTCTACAAACTTACAATAATTCCGTAGTTGCTGTAAGGAGATTGCATGAAATAGCAGACACTACGATAAAAATAATTACGCGGAAGTCGATTAACTCACTTGATAGTACTTGAAAATTCGTGACTTATTCCTAACAATTGCCCATGAACCTAAGTTACACGCAATTGTATACACTTTATTAATTTATCACAAACCCTACGAATTTAAGGTTCTGATTAGATTCAGTTTAAATATCTAAGTTGATTCTGAATAAGTTCAGTCTGTTTGAATATTTGTTTTGACAACGCAAGCATATGTTTGTTTAACTACTTACGACTGTTTTGAAGCGCCACTTCGTCTAAACAGTGTTTGGCACTCTTATCTTTGACAACTTATTTGATGTTTTTGTTTGTAAAGAAACCAATTCGACATCATCCCTAATGGAAGAAGTCGCAATCTTAGCATAAACAAATAAGTAAACAGAATCTTCGTGAATATAACCAAACATTAAGCATTATTGCCGACTTATCAGACGTCGTAGAGGTCATAGCCGAACAGTTATTCTCAAAATTGAGCGTAATCCAGTAGAAATGGAGCCTTTTTCTTTTTGTTAAAGTGATGTTTATGTGCACCTAGTGAGGTTGTTTTGTATGATTTATTCCATTTATTGTTGGTTTTACTACTTTAGTCTGCTCCTTTCGTCAGATCCAAGCCCAGTTGAACATATTTGCATTTCCCTTTCTGGTGTTTGCGTTAATTAGATAAAAAGTAAGTTTTCATTTTTACGAATGTACCCCCAAATCTGGAAGCAATTGGATTTTAAGAGCGTGGCCTTATTTGATAGTATTTAAGTAGTAACGTTCATATAAATGATAGTCTTTTAGCCTAATATTCAATTCTTCGCTGAAACTAACTCGAAGCAAACGCTCTTGTTTAACACAAGCTTTTTGATAAGCTTCTTCTTTAATCCGTGGTGAAAGGTAAGTATTCAAAAAAACGTCCAAAAAAACCGACTACTTGCTTTTGAAGTTATTTTCTAAATCACCGCAGGCGGCAAGGCGGAGGATAATATCAGCTGTTCGCAGTAACTTTCGTCTCACAAAAATAATGCGCTGTAAAAAAGTCAGTTCCATAGGCGATTAAAGACGCGTGTTTCTTATGGTTGGTTCATGATGGACACAATAGTCCACTAGAGATAGGTGCAGGTGACTTCCAAATTTTTGTCCACCCGTACGGCGGGATTTGAGAAGCTTTTCATTCAAAATAAGTACTCTTTGAGTGTACTCGGCAACTTGAAAGAGGTGGCGAAATCGAGGTCCAGAAATCGAACCTGGACCTTCGGCGTGTGAGTCGACCCACTATCCACCACGGCGAGACGGAGATTAAAGGTCTCATGTTAATATTCCACTGAAAACTAATCAGACAGTCAATACTTCAACGTTAACTTTTTGTTCGAAACAAAGAAACTTGAAGTCGAAGACTTAGACGCAAAAAAAATCAAACCGTCAAAAGGCATTGAAATTTTGCAATTTAAGGTGTGTTCACGTACGCAAAATAAACATCACAAAACGGTAGAAATCAGCGAAAGTATGTTCGTGTTTGTCAAAGTAGTGCGTTCAAGAGAGAGTAGGAAACACAAGACATTTTCATTGGTTGTGTGTTGCAGTTTTGTCAAGTCGATTTTCATCCTTATCTTCTTTAACTTTAACTCGCATGTTTCACTAAACGCTAAAGAGATGTCCAGACCGCTCGTACCTCCGCCATCGACACTTAACTCATTAGAAGATTTTCCCAAGCGTAACCAGTCGAGTTTATGGACTTGATCCAACCACCTCGCCCTGGGTTTGCCGAGTGGTCGTCTACCTTTTGGAGTTGCATCTAAGGTACGTCTTGGAAGATACGTCGTGGAATTGATTGATTGTAAAATTTGAAAAAACAAATTCAAATTTGGTTCGTTATCGCGTGATGATACGTGAAAACAGAAAATGATGACTAACTAAATGTGTCATGCCCAGCAATCCGTAGAAACAAAAATAGCCTTTGGCATGATTTTTGTTATTTCTTTCATTGTTTTTATTAAATTCCAGAATTCAAAAGTGTACATGACATAATTTGCACATTTGGCTCAAAAGCGTTTTAGCATTTCTTTGTGATTTTGTCTCTGATTTTGGGCCTGTTCGCAAAGCAAGAACAACAAAGCGATTGAAACGTCATAAATTTGGGATTTACGAACAAAATATTTGTTTGTTTTTCAAACAAGGAGCGAGTCTATTCGGAATAGGCCCAGCATTTTAAATAATCTCTCAAATACTTAATTGGACGGTTGCAGCAATAGTGTTAAGGAAAAGAAAATGGGTTTAAAAAAATTTGTATGGTATATGTTAATTTTTCAACGACGTACACAATACAATTTTTGCCTTTTTTGAGATTATTAAGAGTTTTCTGGATGACATTTTTAACAACCCTTTCATAATGAAATAATAAATTAACTTGGGCCTAGTTTCTCCATCAACTACTCGAGTTGTGCGTGCTACTGTTCCCTCACGAGTAGAAGGCACTTATAGTTTTTGTCGACTCCGAACTGCAAGATTTGAGTAACTTTTCATAAATAATTGATACCCTTTGAGTGTTGTCAGCAATTCGAAAGAGTTGGTGTCGTGAAAAAATGCGAGTGTCCCATCCGGGAATTGAACCTAGACTTTCTGAATGGCGGTCTACCCACTTACCCACTACGCCACGGGGACCACTTCTTCTTCGCTTACTATTTCAAAATCAAACGACGCCGACAGCAACACAATTTTACACAATTAACACAATTTTTTTTATTTGCACAATTTTGCATATGTTTGCAAAAAAACCTGCGCTACTGGGTTTTAGAATTTTTTGCTTTGTCGTATGTACGTTTCCGAATGGTATGCTTTTCAAAATTTGGTTTGCTTTCCGAATAGGCCCTTTTTCTATTTTTTTTACCACTACTTGATAAATGTGGGATTGTGAAATTTGATGCAGAAATCATTTTGATGGTAATTTCATTATACCCCTCCTATAGACCCTGTTTACCCTGTTCCTTATGAGCAAGCATCGGTAGCGAACGATTTACGCAAACCTCTTTTGTACGAGTAGCGGATTTTTCGCTGCGAAATCGTTCGTTATAGAACATGGAACAGGTAATAATCACTTGCTGCTATGTCAGGACTATATGGCGGATGCATAACAACCTTCCAACACAACTCTTGGAGCCTCTGACGAGTAACTATTGATGTTTATGTCCTTGCGTTATTTTGACAAAAGACAACTCCTCTTCTTTTGACCAAAGTCGATTGCTTCTGAGCGATTAATTCCTTCAGAAGTTCTTATTTTGAACAGTTGATAATTTCCTGTCAATTGTACCAAACACAGAGCGAAAACTTTCTAGCAGTTACTCCTGGCTCAATGTTGTCGTAAGTGATCTTTTTTCATCACCAGTCATTTTCCGCATCAAAAATTTATCGTAAAGTAACCATTCTGTGATAAAAAGAAATCGGTTCATGAGATTTTTCTGTTTTAAATCATCAAGTACCCATGCATCGAGTTCTTCCTTGTCTCCTGCCCTTTTGAAATGATTCCAAATGGTTCTTTGTGTAATGTTCGGCTTCTGTGCAATCGAAACAGTGCTTACATGAATGTGGGCTCCAACGATTTCCATTATTTTATCAACTTTTTTGATAATTGGCCGTCCGGAGCGTGTTTCATTTTTAACCTCAATAATATTGGAACGGAATTGATGAAAACGCATCGTTATGATGGCTGTTACAGTGTCAGAACCATAGTAACTACTTTCATTTGTAACCGCCTGCCGTAAGGACTTAATTATAGGGGACACGAACGCAAACGAAACTACAATACATCAATCAAATTCAAAACTGTTAAGGGAGCCTTTGTAAAACTAACTGTGACCTTTACAAGGACATCGGTTGTAAATTAATGAAACAAGAACTACAGTACTTAGGCCATCTATTGAGAAATTTTGACTACACCTTATATTTATGTTGACGTGAGAAGTAACAATGCAAAGCTTCTTATTCCAACTGGTGGATTTAACGCCAACTGTTTACGAGACAAACGTACATTGACTCACAAAATTTATTCAAACTTAAACAAACCACACCACATTTCCCTCCTTCACTGCCTCTCGTGAAAGCCAATTTCTTCCCCAAAAAACATTTTTCACTTTTTATACGTATCTTCTCAATTTGTGGTATGTCCACAAAGCCAGCCAATTGAAATTGATTAAAGTTACGCACATGCACAACCAAACAAGTTTTATTGATTTACAGTTTACCCAATGTTGACCTTCTGTTCCGGCCGGTAATCCGCCAGCCCCATAAATTAAGTACATTTTGATAATCATTTCCCATTCTGTGGGGACACTGAGCAGGCGAAAGCAAACTTGTTCGTTGCTTCCTCCCTCATTTCAATACCCCCGGAGACGAAAAAAAAAAAGAAAACATTGTGTACCAAAGATGATAACGTTTCAATATTTAACATTTCTGTTAGCACAGGGTACACATTCGAACTGGAAACAGTACGTTCTCGAAAGCAAGCCTTAGATACGAACTGGTGATGGGGGGGTGGAAGCAAACATTAGTCTGCTGGGAAATTAGTCTTAGAAATTTGGAATCTGATTGTGCAATGTGCATTCCTTGAGGTGTGCTAATAAACAGATCTTTGCCGAGACGTAGATGCTGCATCATTCGCAGTTTGCCTCACACCCAGAACAAAAATACAGCCGTAAGCCATTAATAATTTCTTTCATTTCACAAATGCATGCGTGAGGGGAAAGGCGTCCTTGTGGCATTTATCACGTTGACACAAGCACCGGTCATTTATACTGGGGTGTCAAGAAGACCGCTGCGCAACGTCCCCTTCAAAGACTGCCGAATAAATGAGCCGACCGAAATAGAATTGCAATTTCTGTGTGGGCCGTTCGAGAAGACAAACAAAATGTATCTGAAAGAAGGCGACTGAAAAACAAAATTCAATTTATTCAGAGAACAGAGTAAAATACGCTAAACTAGATTGTATGCTGTAAAAGAGATAATTGAAAAGTTGGCTACGAATATGTGATTGCATTCATCGATTGCCACAGTTCACGTTCGCCATGGTGCTCCGGGTCAGTTGATTCAGATCGATTATGGACAAGTAAGGCTTTGGAGGTACATTCAGTGTTTCTGGTTGGGTGTTCTTTTTGAGCAGCGGCAGCTTTCTGCTTCCCGTCCGGAGATCGTTGCTGAAATCCAAATTGTCAAACTTCGCCGACTTAATGTTGAGTAGGGAAAATTGATCGTAGCCGCCAGTTGTGGATGCCGCTGTGGTGGCCAGACGGCGATAGTTTCGAAATCCAAAGTGACTGCCTGGTTGTCGCATTGGCGACCCTTCGTCAGAGGTGGCACTATCGTAGCAGATGGAGAGGTTCGTGTAGCTTATGGGGGCGTTGCAGCGTGTTGTCCGGGGACGCGGCTGCACTTCGTAGCGTGATTTTGATCGACTGCGGGAGTGATGTGTTCTTGGACGATTGCGGCGCTTTAATTGAACCTCTGGAACTATGGGGATGGGGAGAATATTGATGAAGCGGTAGTATTGAATGAAGGTACGCGCCAAGTTGCGCCCAAGACGGAAGTCTGTAAGAGAAAGAAATATTGTGGTCAGCAGTTAGTAGGGGGTGTTTCAAAATCATGCACTTATGGACTTTAATACACTCTAAGGACTTTAATTAATTTGCTTTACATGGTAATTTAGTTGTCAGTTAAGGTGAATACATTTTTTCGAATAAGTGGACCTTAAAAATCGATATTTTGGACAGCATTTAATCATTTAACAGTAGGAGCATTGCTTTCTTTATGAACCAAGACAACGGAGAATATATTTAATTGTAGCTTTACATGTGTATGCGGCAGGAAACTCTTTGAAGAAACGTCTAAGAACATCATCTACAGTTTATGCACTCTTCACTGGCACTCATCTCATTTGTTGCCCAAAACTTTAAGATAATCAAAGAATTTTTTTCTCTTTCGACTCCATAGCAAATAGGAACAACATCAGTAACAGAATTAAGACCTTACAGACCCCTTGTCAATCGCGGTATCATTTAGATCGAGAGGTGGCTTTGTAAAACAATTCGATTAATCCTGTCCTAGGAAGCCCCAGCTTCCCTAGAAAGTCTTTGGTGAATTGAGAATGTTCCCCTTGCGATGTTTGATCCCTTTTGCGTTGACGGTATTTTAATGAAAACATTTAATAACTAACTCTATAGACTGGATGGTAGCATGCACATAGTCAAGCGTCTTACTCGTATAATACAGTGTTTGGTATGCCAAGACTAAAGGGTGGGAACAACACAACTTCAGCTTATCCGCCTTAAACCTTTTCGCTCTTTCAATTTCAGCAGCCCGTCGCTAATCTTTTGGGGGGACTTTGTAAAGACAACTGTCACTAAAAAAAGAAACCGAACATACCTTCTTTATCGACGACGATTGGCCGACTGAATCAGAAATGCCTATTTTGGTAGCTCCACAGAAATATAAGTTCGGTTTCTTTTGGACCTTTTATATGTACTTTTATGAATTTTGCTTCACAAGTTCATGAGGTATAGAGAGTTTGAACAGGCATGACGGACGAACAGAAACTATGAAGGTTTCGTTTTTTGGAAAGGATTCCTTAATTGAAAACATTGATATATGTAAGATATTGGACAGTGGGACTAGGATCAGTCACTCTTGTCGAAAATGCGTGCTTATAGCATTGATGAGTCTCTTCTCTTGTGGGTTAGAAATTACCATTCTTTCCGTTCCAGTCAAGTTGTTTCGGGTGGCTGTTCATGTAGGATATTCGCCAAATTTATGCTGGTGTTCCGCCTCCGACACTCTTTCGCGGTTTTCTAAATGATTTCCTGCCTGCTACTTCTTATTCAATCCACTTGTTCGCTTATGAAAGTTCCTTTAGCTTGTTTTATTCATTCTTTGACACACGTGTCTCATCTTCCCGCGTAGACGCGAAATGGGTGTATATGTAGAGCCATAAATTTCGACTTTGACAGTAAAATGGAACTAATGCTCTACTATCACTTCAACGTTTTTAAAATAATCAGCCACAACCCTGGATAAAGTTTCGTTGAAACCGAAAATCTTCCCACCATCGGCTTGTACCTTCCTTCAGCACTTATTTGGAACAATTTATTCGTGGTAGCCAAAAATGCAGCCACATGCTTCGGTTTCTTAAAACGTAACAAGGACTATGGGTGGCTTCGTAAACGCAGTCATCTGCGAAAGTACGATGGTCTGTCTACTTTGTGTCTACAAATTGACAAAAATATTTTTCTGCACGCAGTCGGCAGGTAGGCTGCAGTCATTTTATACGCTACTGTTCATAAACGTCGTGGCAGTGAAAAGGATGGTTTCGAATTTTCTTTTGAAGAAAATATTAAGGCAAGAAGAAAAAAGTTTGATAAATTTAAAGAAAAGGAAAGGTAGAAAAAAGCAATTTTATTGGTAGTTTGCATTTCCCGCAATACCAATCTCCACAAAAATAGCTTCTTCTTCTTCCCTGCAGCAAAGTCTGCTTCCATGGCTAATCGGGTCGCAAGAAGCAATTTCACATCCTCATGAGTTCACTTCTTCTCTTCCCTGCATGTATATATTAACATTAAGTTGCTTATTATTTAAATTTCCATAAAAGCAACCAACATTTTTTCCGAAAATCGGATCTGCCTGCTTTCCTGCAGCTATTCTATTTTGGCTGCGAAATCTGCACGACGCCTACTTTTTTACTGCGTATTGTTGACGTTTACGAACCGAACATATGACGGCCGGCCTGCTTTAGTACGGTTTGATTTTGAGTTTACGAACACAACTAACGCAGATCTTTGTTAGGCTGATGTTACGAAGACGCCCTATTTCGTTTCTTTTTATTGCCCAACAATATACATAACAATAATTAAGTGGCACTGCAGCCCACAAGGAACCAGGGTCTAGCTTCTACAACAACTTCTCGTGTTGTGCGTGCTACTGTTCTCTCACGAGTAGAAGGGACCTTGTTTTTTACCGACTCCGAACGGCGGGATTTGAGAAGCTTTTCATAGACAACTCCAAAGAGGTGGTGCCGTGAGAAAATGCGAGGTGTTCGGTCCGGCAATCGAACCTAAACTTTCTGCATGGCGGTCGACGCCTCTACCACTGCCTCACGGCGACCTTCTACAATATACATACATGCAAGGCTTAAATGCGACCTAAGTTTGAGTAATATACTCCTACCAGGGCTGGTGCTTCTAAGACCCTTTTTGCACTTAGTCTACAAATTAAAAGCGAACGACAACACTCATAGGAGCAAGGAGCTTTAAGGAGTCGATCTGCATTATTGCTATTTTCATAAAAGATGCTTAAATAAATAAACCAGTTGCATTCATCTTCTTTGAGAATTAGCCCGTAACACCCACATCTTGAGGAATGACCATCAGTGCAGCTTGAAGACCTCTTTCTGACGTATGGTTAGACGGAATCGGTCTTAACTTGCATAACACAAATATGGAATGTTTTTTCCAGCTCAAGATATTTAAGACTAATGTGCATCGGCACCTCCTCTCATTTTCTTTCTCTATTCATTTGACAGGCGCCATTCCTTAAGCACACTCCAACTATGAAGAAAACACGGAGAGTTAAGTTAAGTTAGATTTTTTCTCAGAGTCAACAACATTCAGTTCTTTCAAAGTTAGTTGCTTAGTGAGTATGCACGGTACGACCACGTCCATCCATAACTTAATGAATTTGACCACAATCCAGCCCTACAGTCCATCAGTCGATTGACTTCTAGTGACTGACAGTCTATTAGTGTGGGCTAAAGAATTTAAAAACTCTTATGAAACACACAATGTGCACTGAGAAGCGAGGTATAAGAATCGTTAGACCAAATTGACGGCGTTTCCCCCGTTTTCAAAGACAGGTTTTGGGTACTCAGAGCTGGTGCAAACGTAATCGATTTTGTGTCGACAACTCCCTTAACTTCAACGAATTTCATTACATTTGCGTCACTAAAACTTATTCCACGTATTCACTAAATCTCCTCGAACCATCAGAACAACGCACAATTCAGTCTGAAATCTTTCATCTTTGCATTCCACTTCACGAAATTCCTTAAGAACACCTTAACAACTCTGATACTAGTACTCACATCCATCCTCGGTGTACAATGACACAGTCTTTCCGTCCTTAAGCGTGTATCCACCCATTGACACCTCGAGTGTGTAAGCGTTTACCGTGTCACTCAGTCGTTCACAACAGAATCGCCTTGCACATCCAGCCTTCCTTTCGTCCGCATTGAACATCATATTCGCCGGCACGTAGTCGTGTGCGTTAGACGCGAATAGACGGGGGAACACAAGATGCCTCTCGTAGCGGTACACGTCCTCGTAAGTGTTGCCATAAATAAAGGATCCATTGAGACTGGAATTTGCATGTAGGTCGATCACAAAGTCTATTTGATATAACTGCAAGTGTACAAATGCATCCGTCACTGTCACAGTGTGCAAAGCGAAAGAGGTGCACTTACATCGGAGCTGTCGATTTCCTTCAGCAAGCTCTTGATTGCAAACAAAGTCGGCTGCGAGAATTCCGTCGCCATGTGCCACGTCCTATTCAAGTCCTGTCCAATTAGATTGCACTTGTTGTTGCCGAGGAAGACGCCGTCTGGATTGACCATCGGCACTATTTTGAAGACGAAACTCTCCCGTAAGATCACAGCGATTGGATGACTTCCGATTAGAAACTCAAGAAATCCTTGGCACACAAACGAAGCGGGCGCTTCTGCGGGATGTGACCTGGCTAAGATTACAATCACTCGGATGAAGTGTCTATCGAGCCTTGCTCCCTTCTGTCGCGGCACATGATCTACGGTGATCAGGTCCAGGTTTCTGTTTTGCTAGAATGGGAAATGGTCAAAGAGGCGACTGAGAAGAGATATCCACACTTACCAGAGTTTTGGTCAGAATGCTCCTTGTGAATCGCTTCTCGCCTGCTCTGTTCTCAATCACATTCAGGTAGGACTGAAGTCTGGAATAGCTGTAGGGTGGCGCTAGCGCAAACTGATACACGTCGTCCTCCTTGTCAAAGGAAAACGCGAAGCTGAGCACGTAGTGGCCTTGATGCACCACCGATCTGTAGTAGAAGACGTGCTTCTTCGTGACCCGCTGCCACTTGGGGCGACTGGATGACTTCACCAGCGGCGTCAGACCGGAGTTGAAGAGATTCCTTGTCTTGCTCATGTTGACAATGTTGAAAATCACTCGTTGGTCCTGTTTGACGTTGTCCACGGTGAAATTGAACCAGAATCGAAATCTTGGATTGCAGGTGTCCGGGCGAAGGAAGAGGTCATACTCGAAGTCGCCCACTAAGTCCGCTCGTCCAAGGTTTCCCGTTTCAAAGGCCGCATCGAAGCAGAGATGACCACGCTTTGCCTTCCCACTCTGCCCGGGTGGACGGATTATCACACGACTTACATTTCCCAATCCTCCCTCTCCATCGCTGTCTTCACTGTCTGGAAAATAAGATAAACCAGAAAATTTTAAAGCAAGACTGCTGGTTGATGTGTACCCTCTTCCAGCCGCTGGTACATGCTCGTATGCTGCAGCGGATCACAAGCGATTCCAATCATCCTGATGCACTCTCTGAGGCTCCTAAATGGCGAACCAACCTAATCGAATATTCGGATCGAATTGACTCAAGACGGCAACCGTCATTCACGCCACTAGCAAAGGGGCATTATTTTCCGAATACACTTGAGTTTGATTGCACAAAGTACATGTCCTTACGTTTAACAGCTCGAGAGGTGGCAAGAATTCGTGTCGGAGTTGCATGCGTGATTACACTTTTAGATTTTCTTTATGGCCACAAAAGAGGCGTTATCAACTGAAGCAGCACCCCCCTCAGCCAGAGGGTGGGGGAAGGCAACCTCTGAACCGTTTGATTGCCACCCGAGCGTAGACCTAGATATCTGCATAAAGTGCTCGTGTAAATTGATTCTCCACCTTATTTGGGTGTTCAATCCGGGGCTGCGCATACATTATATCCACTTGGTGGAGCTACTTAATCTAGCCTCTCTAACAAGTATTCATTCACATCAACACGTGGCTTTTGTGGGGCGGCTTGGCGGCATGATTACTTCTCAACTTTTCCTCTATTTGAATTTTATCGACTTGTTTGGGTGATGTTTGCGGCGTTCGTGAAGTGATTCGAGGTCGAGGCGTGATTTTTGGGGTAATCAGTGGAGGGGAAATATTTATTCATTGATTACGATTTATTTCTTCATTCTATCCTACAGGCGGGGGGTGGACATGGATGGTCCCTTGCCTCCAGTTGCACACATGACGATACTTCTCCGTCACTCATTATTTATTCATATGGTGACTCGAACTTTTTTGTCTCTTGGCTACGTTCATACCACTGTGCGAGTGGGTACGCAAAATTATGTTGCGACCGAGCTTATGAAGTTAGAGAGGGATAGACTTACCAATCCCGAGTCAGTAAGTCAAGCATCGTCGCTAAAGAAAATTCCTTGCGGTGGATGTATTTTTTGGAGGAAAAAATTATGCCTTCTTGCCGTGATTGAATTTTATTAGCAGCGCCCTGCATTAAAACTTTAGCTCTTGCTCTAAACAGTTGGCACAGTCCCGGCCTACAAGGATGATGCTATTAAAAAAACACTGATGTGTTTGAGTGGTTTTCCCGTGAGAAGTGAGATGGCATTTGATGACAAACATCGCAGTGTTCGCGACTGACCGTTTAGAAAAAATCAGGAAATCGTTCTGAGAAATCGCAGACGGTCTAGTCTATTTTAGTTTACTTTAAACATTGGATTTTAGGATGAAGTTTGTCTGCCAAATTCGAGTGCACATAGCTCTCTCCCCGCTGTGGATGGCAACATCACTTCACATACTTAGCTGTTTACAGAGGACTGTGAGAAAGATCTTATACGATGTTCAGAAGACTTAACCGCTTGTAATAGGCCCAGTTTAGAGCGTCCCTTTTCTTTTTGATCGTCGGGCATACTCTCATCCGACCAGATCTTACAGATGAGTCTCCAAATCAGTACCAGATGCCATGAAGAACGGCAGACAGTTCTTTGGCACCAGCGCCTTTGTTGGATTTTTGTTGGCAATTGCTGCTGTAAATTCTCTGAATTTTCGTTAGCGGTCGTCGCCGTTATACAGTCTGCAGAAATAGTTTTTGTGGTTGCCGTGGCGTAGTCTGTAAGTGCGTCGAACCACACGCCGAAGGGCTAGGTTCGATTCGGATGGAACATCTTTAATTTTTTTCACGGCACCACCCCTTTTGAGTTGCTGACAACGCTCAGAGAGTATCAATTATCTACGAAAAGCTTCTCAAATCTCGCCGTTCGGTGTCGGCAAAAAACTGTAGGTCCCTTCTACTTGTGAGATAACAGCACTACGGTTGTGAAAACTAGGACCTGGTCCCTTGTCGGCTGTAGTAACACTCAATTATTATTATTATGTATGATTGGCATGCTGCTGTGTTGTAACCCATTCTCTTTTCGGGATTTTGTAATTCAGGATTCTGCGGTTACGTCAACCACGTGGTCTTTCATGAAACACGGAGATGCACTGCCAAGTATCTCTTTAAATGTTCTTGAATTCAACTCCCATAGAAAAGTCCGTTTAATTAGAATACCGCTCCGCCTGTTCCCCCGTTACCCCTTGGACACTCCAACACCATCCATTCCTGGCAAAATTGGAATAGAATGTAATGCATCGGAGATAGCCGAAAGAACGTAATCACCGTCTGGGTATTTTTCGCTCAATTTGGCTCGCCGCTATGACTTTTTCACATGAACTCACGAATATTGTATTTTCTTAACTGTAATGCACAGGTGACAGATAAATAGCTCACATAGTGTCTGGGTGATTTCCTCCTCAATTCGAGCTCAAGTTATCACCTTTACAAAAGCGAGGCATAATCAATAATAATTTTGCAGAGTAACAACAGTCTCGGACTGGCATTAAACTCGGAAACATTGCTATTTTTCCTTACGCTTCGCTCGCCGGAACATAAGTCACGCCATCCATGTCAGCATGTGAATGGTTTCAACAAATTTTTAAGTACATCGGTCGTTTTGAAGTTAATAAGTTCTTGAACTAATTCCGCTTTAAATATTAGAATCGTTTAGCTCTGTTCTTTTCAAATTCAATTTTTTACCACCGAACCGATCGTACTCGTGAGTTCATTTCGTACAAAATGTCGTTAACCGTATTTTGGTATAAGATAATCTTTGCATTTACCTACCTACAGTTTTACATGAATGCAAACAGAGCCTTTCGTCGTAAATATAGAAAAATAAAGTGTGAAGGGCTGTACAGCGTACATTTTTATAATTGCTTAAGGGATTGTGAATACGCTTCAGCAAATGCGTTAAAACAAGGACCGAAGGCAGAAATATCAGATGTCGATAGAACTACCACCACAGCCATTGATTGCATATTTGTAAAACCCAAACCATTTGGCTGTTTGAATTTATATATGTACATAGTTTATGCAGCGTCATTCATATCGTGTTTCACGTTGGTAGCGTTGGCATTTAACACTTGCCAGTATTAGCTGATTGTTTCTGTAAACAACCAAAGACGCGTTAAAATTTGTAAAACTTCCTCAAAAAGTGGAGACAAACGTACATATTTTGTACTCTTTTTTGCGCATTGAGTGATGATTATGGGTGTTACTATCGATCGATTGCGTAAGCAATCGGGAAATTTGAGAAATTTGAAGAGAGCGGAAGCGTTTCTGATGTCGGAAGGTCTGTCTGTTAGTCAAGGCATTCAGTCAAAATATCGTCAATCAAAAATATTGCTGCGTGTGGTGTTAATGACACGAATTTATCGATTGAACGTGTCGTACATTTTACTGCGTTGGAATTTGGTTTTAGAATGCATTCTCACCCTTATAAAGTTGAACCCATACAACAAATGATGTCAGCAAAAAATGTACAATGCCATGGATACTCTTCTTTTGTGTTGGGACAACAGGCAAATAACGAAGAACATTTTTATCAGTGATGTGGCACTTTTCTCACAAAACAAACAAAATTGCGTCTTAGAAACCCTCAAATTATCAAAGGGGTGAGGTCACATCCAAACAAAGTAACTGTCATTGGTATTACTTCTAATGGGGAAACGGTTACTGTCACAAGACACATCAACAAGCCAAACAACACAGCCTATTATGGCTTTACTGATGGAGAAGTTGCTTAGTTGCGCAATTTCACAATTTGACAAATTCAATTGGCCACCAAGATCATCGGATTTGGCACTGTTAGATTTTGGTTTCACCATGCTTACGCGAATAATACGGAACTCTAGAAGCATTGGAAACAAACATTGCTCAAGTTATGGCTGAGATAACGTCCGAAGTGTGCGAACAAAATGGTTCAAAACAATCTCAAAAGAATCGCTTGCTGTGAATATCTCCGATGAATGATATTGTTTTTCACTCTAAATGAAAAAGATCTAAGAGAATTAAAATGTCATCATCAAAATTGTATTGCAGTGTTGTTTTAAGGTTTACTTTCGGAAAAGATATTGAATGAAAATTTATGATTATTAAATTATGAAATTGTGTAAATAAATCAGCTTAAAATATAAAACATTTTTGAATTAATTCAGCTCCAGCATTAGGTGAATTCAAAGAACGACATTTTAAAGCAATTCCCTTACTGGAATGTATGCCTCCAGTGCATGTTCCTTTGCGGAACTGTGCTTTAGTAAGCAACGATATCTCTGTTTAGCTTGCACATCATTCTCTTGTTGATTTTTCTATTCTGTTTGATGTGTGTGATGAATGAATGGGAACGGTGTGTAATCGAGAAGTATCTGAAGGTCGTTGAATTCAATGCCAGTTTCATTGAGAAACATTTCCTCGCAAATTCTTACATCACTCTTTTGCAGTGATGTCGAAATATACACCTTATCTCTTGAAAACGAGACTGAAGAGATAACAAATGACAACACTTGTACATAGATACACACGCATCTGACTGGTGACTTTAATTTTTTTTTTTCATATGTACTAGAATCACAGGAAGACAACTTGTGGTAGCAGAAATTGGCGTTTAAGGCACTGAAATAACCGGCTATCTTGTGTAAAGTCTTGTGTTTCTGTGAAAGATGATTGCAGTATATTGGAGCATAAGGAATACTTATCTCGTCCCTACCGATTTAAACTGAATTTTGCTGATAATTTAAATGAAAAAAGAAGTGAAAACTAATAGCTACGTATAAAGAAATAGGGCAATGTTAAAGAAGTGCTATGCAAATAAATAATTCAACTTTATCATATGACCTTACAATAGAGGCACAATTTTCGTAGTGCTTGCCAGAGAGCTAGTGGCATTCAAGCAGCGAAGGAAATGGGTTTGTTTCTATATAAGGGCTAAAATAAGTGAATTTAACACCATCAATGGCGTTAGACATTAAAGAAATAATTTGCATTAAAAACTTTGGGGTGATCGTCTCAGGTGTATGTACATTCATTTTAGTTCTTCAATCTTCAGAGGATTAGTTCCCAGAGGCTGTTATTTGGTCAAGACTTAAATGAGGAATTCTGTCTACCGTGTATATTGAAAAACCATCTAAGATTGATATAACTCACTGTTCATCATAGTTGAATGTTATTAAAAGGAAATGAGAAAGCTTCTGATATTTTCGGAGAAAATCGCCTTTGTACCCGTACCCTACTATATAACAACAAACCTAACCACTAAGACCACAACGAGTTGAGACATTTTTGAGGCACTTAGGCAAAAATTCTGTACATAAGGGTTTTGCCAACTTGGTCGATTCCCTTGATTTGTTCAACATCATCCTTTCGATTATTTTTTTGGTTTAAGGAGTTGTAGCAATTGTATTGTGTGGGGGGCCTATGATATCTCAGAATACAGATGCAGAGACAAGCCAATTGTACATTGAATTTTTTAAAATTTTTCAAGTTTTATAATTTCACGACTTTGGATTTTCGGAACTTTAACACTTCAAAATGTTGTCTTTTTTGGATATTATATAACGATATTATATCCATATGGTACATAGGATGCCACTATAAGGTGAACCAGGGTTCAGTTTCTTTAGCTAGCACTCACAGGAATTGCGTGTGCTATTGCTTATTCACGAGTAGAGACGACCTAAGGACAATTGCAGACTCTGAACGGCGCGTTAAAGAAGTCATGGCTATACAGCTAAGCTCTCTTAGAGTTTTCAGCAATTGGAAATGGAACGAAGGTTAGTTCTTCCCAATTAGGAAAGCGAATGTTTCCTACATTCTACAGCGTAGAAGCCGACGCACCTACCCACTACGCAACGCGTCGTAGTTTCCAGGTTACGGCAAGTTTTTTTAGTTATATTTATTCCAGGTTCTGCGAGAAATAGCCTGGAAATGAAAGACTTCATATTGTAAAACACGCAATTGACAGTATCAATAGCTATTATAACGCTTGTTTCGTTACAAAGAAAGCGAAGTGAATGTCTTATGTTGAAGTTGTGAACTTCACCCCGATTCTGGCGGACCTCTGTGACGAATAACAAGTCACAAATGCCTCTTAAATCACAAGAGCCAATGGTAACTCATTCGTTGTCTAAATAATCACAACGTGAGACCTTCACAAGAAATGTAAAATTTGTGGTATCTGGAAAATTAAATGTCACACTTGTGAAAGTTGACAGTTGCCAGAACAGGCAGAACTGCGAATAAAATTTGTGATGAGTGTCAGAACTCCTTGAAGGTTTTTTGTGCGCAGTCTAACTACAGCCAGACTGAAAAAATTCGAACTGCTCTGTTGCTTGAAACCTCCTGCTTTAAAAATCGTCACAAATTGATGTTACGAAAGTAAACTTCGGAAACATTTTTAGTTGTTTGCACACCTATTACTTCCGAAAAAATTTAAATTCAAAATTTTAAGAAAATCTTTGTACAACTCCACTTTCCTGAAGTTCATTTTCATCACGTGAAGAAGCCGATTTATTGTACCTTCTTATGCTTCACGTCACGTCAGAAAGCACCTCAACTTGATGAGTTCTAAAAAAAATCAGATTTCTTTTTATCAGTCTTATCAAACCGCAAACATTCCAGCTAAAGTTTCATATTATCGTTCCTGTATAGCTTATCTGATTTTTTTTATAAACACACTTTATTGTTTAATTTACATGAACCAGACTGATACAAGCACAGCTCTAGCACGTGCCCTGCAGTTATCGCTTCTAATTTATGTGCAGGTCTACAAGGCTTGACTACCTTATCGACAAATAAGCTGATCAATTGTGAAGTTCAGATAGTATCAATAGCTTCGCTTTAAATCCCAGACACTCACTTACCTGAATCCCCCATGTCTATTTACACACCCACTTTGTCGTCTCCGGTCCGCCTCCTCCTGCCTGCTGTTTCCGAGCGTCTAACACAATCTTCGTCACACAATCTCGATGGAAATACTTGCGAAGCAATTCACTTCACCTCTCATCTGACGCAGGTAAGGTGCACACCAAAGACGTCGCACACAACACCATTCCCCAATATCGTTGGCCACCTCCTTTTGTTTTACATTGAAATTCCTTGGCGCCGCAGACCGTGTACACTTGAGTAGATTTGTGCTGAAATTTACGACTCTTGAGTTACACCAAGGTGGCTTCGACCGACACACACTCACTTTAAAATATCGCACGTCGAAATCTTCCGTTCCTCCTCAAGACAGTCTCCCGGGTTTTTCTTAGTTCTTGAAATTTGCATTCATTGCGATTGACTGGCACACATGCTGAGTGGGACAACAGACTTTCGCAAATAACGCTTCGTAAATGAGAGTCCTGGCGCTCGAAGTTTGATCGATAAATTCACGTCCTGTATGGTTGCCGCATGGTGGCTGTGTGTAGTGTGTGTAGCTAAGTAAATATAGTTCAGTAGACCAGCAGGAGAAGGTGAAAATGCAAATTCCTGCAGTGGGAATCAATTAATTACTAAAGTGAAAAGTTTGTGTGCAGTTGCTGCGTTGTCGTGTACAGGAAACAACAATTTGCGGGCGCCACGTTGTTTGGGCAGTGTGCGGGGAATGTTTATCGAAATCCTTCACCTCCTGGTATTCAGTGCGTATCATTTAAAATTGACTCACTTTGTGAAATTAATTTCCTTTCAAGGATTTTTCCTTTGGTTTGGATTCATTAACTGCGATTGTGTTAAAGGTTGTGAATGGTTCTCCATAAATTTAATTTGATTGCTATAAATCGACTTTTATGCGTCTGCTTGTATGGATTGATGAGTTTTTCATGCGCGGTGTGAATTGATTTTTTGGAGCACCTCGTCAGTTGTACTAGATTGTTGGTGCAACAAATGTGAGTTGGAATTAGTTTGCGATAGGTGTCCTCGAGCCGAAGGGCATCAACTTGAGGACTTATTCTGTAAAATGCTACATGTGTTATCTGATTCTGAATGCTGTTACCTGAAATAGAAAAAAAAAAGAAGTGAGATGGTTAACTGAACAGTTGTAGAGTGCAGCTTCAGTGTTGGCACACGTTTTTGCTGAAGATTTTTTTTTCGCAAACACTTGCGAGTATCGGACCTAATGAACAGAATTTTGGTTTTATACCAGATTAACATTTACCAATCTCTCATTTGTTAGAAACGAAGCGTTGTTTGGTGACACTGCAGTAAGGTATGGACCTGAACCCTTAGCTAACACGCGTCTCCGTCTAGCACGGTCTTGTGCTAGTTTTTGCAGTTTCAGAACCTTTTTTCATCTGCGTACCTAAACATTGTCATTCGGGACTAGAGTCGAAAACTTTTGAAGTCAAAAGATCATTGTCATAGCCTAACCAACTTAGACTTCGCATTGTACAGTGAACGATGTCGCTGTACAATGAGAAAAATTCGTCTTTAACCTCCACCGTCTCATACTGAACAAATACAAAGCGCAGTGCGATCAAGGATCTCCTCACCAACTTCAGTTACTGTCTATTCTTCTGTGCCATACAGCAGGACCTAGTTCTTCCAGGGAGAGCGTTACTCTTTAATGACCTTTCAAGCCCAACAGTACATTCATTTTCATGAGTGATCCTTTGATTTATCTTGAAACCTAGGCAGAGAAGGTATTTCACTACTTCGAAGTTACAGCTATCTATAATGACGTTTGATCCATACTTTGTCATATACTTTATCTGACCCTCATTGAGTGCAAGAACCATCATAGCCGCTTCTTTCTCGATGCTCACAAATGTCCCACTGACAGCCCGTTGTGTATTCTTCGGATGATGTCACTGTTTTTGGAATAATCGAGCAGTGTAGTGAGCAGTGTGTTTGGTGTTGACGTTTGGGATCCATACGATCTTCTCGAGAATGATGTTAAAGGTGTAATTGAGCAAAATTTTAAATAAACTACAAATGTTACAATTGCAACTGTCTTAATTAAAAATCGCCGCTGCCAGTGAAGGTCAACGTATTTATATAAGAAAAGCATTTCACTTTGGAGACTTCGGGTCGTTCAACCGATCAGCTAGCTTTCTAAGCCAGAACGAGATAGCACTATTTATGTCATGGTGGCACAGTGTGTGGTGCAAGAATTCTTTTATTGAACTATTTTTTTCTTCTACAAAGGTTTTGCATGAAAGCTTGTCGCCTTGTCAATAGCCTTTTTCTGACATCAAAGGTCTCGGTAAAATCTTTACCAACCTTGAGGAATCAACGGGCATTCTCCATCGTCAGTTTGCAAAGGTTGACAGACGGAAGCGATGCCAAAACTTGATAACGCTGCAAAGACGGACAAACGGATTAGTTTCGAAGCGGTGGCAAAACGAGACAATGCGTTCAATAGTTGTCATAAGTGGTCTTAAATTTGATAAAGAGTTGGTGGGTGTAGACATGAAACTCCTGGGTCTTTTCTAGGATCTTCAATAATGTGAATATTTGGTCAATCGTGGATTTCACTGATCTGAATTTAACCAATCAGTCTGTTGATTTAGGGTTTCAGCCGTTTAGAGACGACTGTGCAGTAGGCAAAATTTAGATGGTCCCATTTCATTCGGATCGTCGGGTATACTTTCATCCGACTAGATTTTAGAGATGAGTCTCCAAATCATCACAAGCTGCTTTGAAGAACTCGGCAGGCAGTTCGTCGGCACTAACAGCGGTGTATTTTATTTGAATTCTTGTATTCATTTCATTTTTCTCAGATTGGGAGGATGGATTTTCATTAGCGATATTTTGGTCGTCATCCTTGTTATTCAGTCTGCAGAAATAATATTTGTGGTTGCCGTAGTGTAGTGGGTGAGTGCGTCGACTTACACTCCAAGGTCACAAGATCGATCGCGATGTTCGCGAGCTGTTTCCGGTAGTCGTTAGTACATTAACATCCCTTCATATCCTCGATCGCGCGTTAGCGCATTAAAATCTCTCAATATCCTCGAACACGCATTTCTCGTGCTCGTTTCTTATTTTTGAGAATCCGTTGCTTTTCTCTGTGCATACATCTTACGAGCCCTCGTCGTTTTGTACAGCGTGGCTTTGTATGCTTCATGTTTGGCTTCATGTGCTTGCTGCCCTTCATGATAGAAGGCGGCGTATGACAGTGTGTCTACATCTCGTCCCTTCGAAATTTGAACCGATCTTGACAAATCCACGAAAAGTATAACGAGTTTTGCAGTGACGGAAATGGAACAACGCGCTGCATAGCTCTTTTCCATAAAAGGTGTCACACCAAACTCCGTGATAGGCTGGACTCGACCTAAACACCTTAGACTTTTTCAAGATTTGACGTAATGTGGATATTTGCTCGACAAGACGAAAGCATACAACAGTCAAGGTCAGTTCTTGTTGACTGCTTACTAGTTGTGGATGCATGGCAGAAGGTTCTTAATCCGGATGTCACTATGTCCTTCTAAAGAATTGAATCAAATTTTGTGTTTCAACAAAACATTCCAACACCCAATTAGTGTTAAAACCCAATAAGCAACAATTAGCGAGAATTATTTCTGCATCACATCTGCGTGTTACTATTCGTGTTGACCAAATTCTTATTACCATCAAAAATATACTTTAAGTTTCGTGCAACTTATCAGGATTCTCATAATCTGCGTTTGCAGGTACTGCGTGAAATCACTTTATTTCCCATTCAGCGTACTCTTAGTAATACGTTTATGACAAACTAAGTGTGGTGTAGGATCGATGCGAGTGTGGTTTCATTAAAGTCTTCCCCCCACCCCATTCTTCGGCTTTACTTAAATTTGAAAAGAGGTGTAAAGACGTCACTTTGACAATAATTGAAACTTCCCAAATGTTGCAGCTTCTTTTTACTCCACTTGGCTTTGTATTTCATGAAGCTTTAGGCACTAACAACAAAAAATAAACAATTGTTGACTTGAGCTGATTTACACAATCCCAGCTTATGTCCAAAATAAAATAAAACTTCACATGTTCTGCTTCAAAGGATGACTTCATTTAAACGTTTTCTTAATTTTAAGTTTACTACTTCAATTGAATGTCGCTCATATTCTAATCGTCCTTGTGTGTGCTCTTCATTTACAGATTAGGAAGCGTCCGTCCTCCTAAACGTTACAGAGGCGAAATGGAAGCTTCATCAGCATCCGATATTGTCATTATACATGGCAATTCGCATCCGGACCTAGCAAACATGGTCGCGGATCGAATGGGACTCAAGAGCGGCGGATGCTCAGTGTTTCACAAGACAAATCGAGAAACAATGGTCGAAATAGGCGACTCTGTTCGTGGTAAAGATATTTACATAATTCAAACTGGAACAAAGTCAGTTGAAACAGAACTCCATCCCCCGCGTCTAAACTAATTCGATTTCATTTCGCAGGGATGCAAATAACAACATCATGGAGTTGCTGATCATGGCCTACGCTTGCAAAACATCCTCGGCTCGATCAATTGTCGGGGTTATACCATATTTGCCATATTCAAAGCAGTGCAAGATGAGGAAGCGTGGCTGCATTGTGACAAAACTGCTGGCTAAGGTATGCTAGCAGCTCGCAGGAACCATCGAGTGAGGGAGTAATTTCTTGTTTCTCCTTGTAGATGATGTGCAAGTCTGGGCTCACACACATTATCACGATGGACTTGCATCAGAAGGAGATTCAGGGATTCTTCGACATACCTGTGGACAATTTGCGAGCATCGCCGTTCTTGCTGCAGTACATCCAAGAAAGTGTTCGTACTGTGCAGAGAATATATTCAAAGATTTCAATTGAATGATGAAATTTTGCAGATTCCCGATTACAGAAATTCAGTGATTGTGGCTCGTGATCCTGGCTCGGCAAAGAAAGCCACCTCATACGCCGAACGTTTGCGGTTGGGAATCGCTGTGATCCATGGTGAGCAAAAAGAAGCAGAGAGCGACGAAGTCGACGGTCGTTATTCCCCACCACCGGCAAGGTTAGTACGAACTTCCCCCTATTCCCTGCCCCCATTGTGCATCATTTATGTTTGTGCAGTATGCTAGTCACGCGATTCATAAGCTTGTCGATGTCAAGCGCCTGTGTCTCATAAGACCGTTCCAAACAGGGAACAGGCTTAAGCAGCGCTACTGCCTAGAGCGCTTGCCATCAGACGCAGGCGCTTTCATCGACAAAGTTGTCCGCAAAACAAAGAAAAGAAATTGCATAAGTAACTCTGTAACTGTCCATCACCATTTAGTTGGGGTGTTTGGGAGCAACGAGGAAAGAAAATAAGACAACAAGCGCAAGCGATTTCTTTTATTTCTTAAGTGCATTTCAACTATAAATTCGAAAATGTACTTCTTTTATGTTGGTGTGTGCGAAAACTAGAAAATTTATTAAACTTATTCTTTTTCCCCCTCAAAATTCAAAATTAGTTCATATACATGTTTCGTTGAGTATTCAGTTTGTTTGCCCGTCAGTCCGCAATGTGAAGACTGCTTATCCACACTGCATGGTGGTACTTACTAACAACACTCGAGGACATTTGTCCAATGTTTTCAAACGATTTTTTTTTCAACACAGACCATCACACAAATGACAAAACAAATACAGTGTGCATTGCAAATGCTTCTGCATGGTTTTTAATTTAGATCACAACAGAAAAAATATCAATGGCGTTGGTTTGCTGTAAATACGTTTTATTATTCTTCTTAAGTGCTGCATTTGCATTGGGAAAATGGAGTTCAATAGAGGGGGACAGGCTATATTTGCATTTGTTTGATCATACTGGGAGTAAATTATAGCTTCGACTGTTCTAAAAGTTGTTGGGATTTGTTGAAGATAATGTGTCCTTATCCTTTCATTATTAAACTGATCACTTTAAGAGTGCGTTTCCCTTATCTTCTTCTTGTGGCACTACAGTCCGGGGTGGACCTGGGCCTCAACAAACATGCCTCCCCAGCTAGCACAATCCTTCGCTAGCTGCTTCCAGCTGCGCACTCCAAGTTGTTCAAAGTCCTTCACCACTTGTGTGCTCCACCTTAGCCTAGGCCGTCCTCTGTTGTGTTGTTCCAATAGCTCAGATTCGAAAACTTTTCGGGCCGGAGCAGTGGTGTCCATACGCTCTACATGGCCTAGTCATCTTAAGCGTTGCATTCGAAGACGCTTGACTAGGCGCATGTCGCTTTACAGCCCATAGAGTTCGTCGTTAAATCTTCTCCTCCAGACGCCATCAACGCAAACAAAGACCAAAAATCGCACGCAAAACTTTTCTCTCGAAAAGACTAAGGCTTCCTTATCCTTTTTTAATAATGTCCAGGTTACCGCGCTGTAACGTAGGACTGGGATGATCAAGGTGTTACATAAAGCAAGCTTAGTCCTTCGAGAGAGAGCCTTATTACTCAATTTCCTTTTGAGCCCAAAGAAACAGCGATTGACAAGAGTGATTCTGCGTTTGATTTCGGTACTGGTGTTGTGTTCCCTGTCTACCGCGGAGCTGAGGTAGACGAAGTCCTTGACTACCTCGAAGTTTCTGCTGCCTAGTGTGACGCTCTGTCCGAGACGTCGATTTTGTGCGAATTTCCCTGACAACAGAAATATTGTCCCAGTCGATTAACGCACTGCGCTTGCCAGGAATGTTTGCGGAACTGCTAAAGCAGTTTCGAACAGTGCTTTTCACCTCTAAAATCGTTTGTCGTGAAGAAGAGCAGGTTGTTATCACTTTTTCACTCCGAACTATAAGACAGATCCATAATTACTTCCAAACCATGCTCATGCAGTTTCTGGGGAGTCGATATTTGTAGTCTGGTGTTGTTCAGGTGAATCTTCATTAACATGCGACGGCTTTAAGAAGATGATTTCCTTCATACGGTCGAATGACATATAATTATTGCAATTACAAATTAGGAATTCCTCATAGAGAGGCAAATGCCACCAAACTCACAGATATACCTTTCTGGACGTCGATGTCTAGTCTTGAACATCGTTTGCGAAAGAGAACTAAATTAAAATTGAGACGGTTAAGGACAAAGTTGTTCGTATTTTCTTTAACAAGAAATTTTACAAACGACACTTGGTTTGATTTAGTGGGATATATACTTCAATTTCGAGTCACATTACAATTCCGGATGGACTTGGGTTCGACCAAAATGTCGCCAACTGCCTTCAATTTCGATTACAAGTTGGTTAAAGACCCTTTTCACTAGTAACTTATTTGAAGTCTTCCTCGATAAAGTAGTTCAACTTCAAAGACTCAAAGGCCGATGTTATCCCTCCGCCATCTCAAGCGCTGTATCCTAGACACTTGTCTATGCGCTTGATGCCGTACGCCATGTGGAATAAACGAATTCGCGCCGTGGTTTGGTAATTAAAAAATATATTGGTACAAGTATATCACATGTCTGATCGTCGTGGCGGGATATTTAAGTGAGTCCACTCACACGCCAAGTCCCAGGTTCGATTCCCAGACGGAACACCTCGCACTTTTCACGGCACCACCTCTTTCGAGTTGCTGACAACACTCAAAGGGCATCAATTGTCCATGAAAAGCTTCTCAAATCCTTTCGGAGTCGGCAAAAATTTAGGTTCTTTCTACTCGTGAGAGAACAGTTGCACGCCCAACACAAGTAGTTGTTGCAGAAGCTAGGCCCTGGTTCTTCGTTGGCTGTAGTGCTACTCAATTATTATTATTATTGTATTTCATCCGGTGGACTACATTCAACGGGGTTGAGATTAGTTTAAAGGAACAAAAAAGTATTTTGCCGGTACAGCGAGAGATATAGAATTGTTTTATATTTTTTTTGTCGTTTGCTTAGGTTCTCATTTCTCACCGCAACTCTATGTTAACCCAAACATTCACTAAGTTCGTCAGCGCTTTTTTTTCTTGATCATTTCCATCAGTATTCTCCAACAATTGATAGGTTAGGTAGACAGTTTGCAATTTTGAAGATAAGAAAATAAGTAGGCAGGCAATAAACTCTTATTTCAGCTCAGAAATCCTCTGAGAAAATGAAATCAAGTTAGAGCACTCTATCAATTAGATTAGGTTAGGTTGAGGTGGTTATGCGAGCAGAGCCTCTTCAGAGACAAATACGATGCCACATGACAGGAGGCTTTTCCTTGTCTACTGCAGTCATCCCGAAGTAAAATGCTTACCTTTCACTCTTACTGTCAAATCAATTGACAACTACTAACTAGATCATACATCGAATCCACAATGAAATACAGGGACGGAGGCATGTAAGCATTGCTGAATGAAAACTTTGTTATCCTATTTTGTCTCATCCTCTTATCTGTTGTGTTGGCTAACACAGTCAGAAGCTGGCGTTGGAAGGCGCGTGCACATACGCATTCAACGCAAGATGTCTTTAACGTTTTTATCTTCTTTCGTGAATAGTCAAAGTGGTAACAATAAACCTTGGGTTAGGTGTCCCGTTTAACAAACATTTCATCCGAAACCTATTTAAATCGCTTGATGAGTTTTCAGCTTTATCCGTTAAGTGTAAACTTGCTTCTCAATGCACTCCAAGAACAAGTAGTATTGTTTCCAGCAGCGCATTTTATTTTTGCTTGGTAATTCATTTTCGATATAAATAACGCCATTCACTTCTCACATTCAATATTCACTCCACATCTCTAAAAAGCAAAACAAAACTACTGCAGATGCACGCGACCATCTAGCACAAGGCCCCCCCCAACCCCAATTATGTGTTTCTTTTTTTTAAACTGTAAAAAGTTACATCACATAGACTCTCCCCCACTCCCCTCTCCACGAATCATCTACCTCCCCCATTCACATCTGCAATATTGCGGCTAACAAACTTTGATTGTGTCTCTTCTCTCTCTCTCATCTCGTATTTTTATCTGCCCTCTTTTGATCGTAATTTGATTTGTATTTTATATTTTCCTTGAAATAAATTTGGTTATTAAATTAAAACAAAAAAAGCGAAAAAGAATCGAAAAGAAAACAACAAAAAAATATATTTTCTGTCACACAGTACATATAGCACTACAATAGGAAATTCAGTTGAAATGTGCTTTCCGTCGACCCCTAGGTTTGTATGAATCCAACATAAACTTAAATTCGCTCCTTAATACTCGAATATATTTTGAATTTTTTTTCTGTTTTTCTATGTTGTGTATTTCGTTTTTGAATCGGCAATTTGTGTTTTAAAAAAAATAAATTGAACGATATTAGCCGAACACGAACGATCAGCGTTTCCGTGGGAGTGCCTGGACATCCGGCAAAGGAGAAACCACCAATCAACGTCGTTGGAGATGTTGCTGGACGAGTTGCGATTATGGTGGTAAGTTGCAATATTTAATCATTATTTTTGTATTTTGATTTTGGAATTGGTTTTTGTAAAACACATGTGAAAATAGTTAATTCGTGCCTTCAACATCTTTAGTTGGAAGCAACAATCAGGTTGACGATGACTGATGCAATAGTCGGAGATTTGAGTCATCTAAGCCCACAAGGGACCAACTTCTAAAACAACTTCTCGTGTTGTGAGTTATACTCTTCTCTCACGAGTAGAAGGGGCCTACAGCTTTTTGTCGACTCCGAACGGCGAGATTTGGAAAGCTTTTCATAGACAATTGATACTCCTTGAGTGCTGTCAGCAAGTCGAAAGAGGTGGTGCTGTGAAAAAATGCGATGTCTCCCATCCGGGTATCGAATCTAGATTTTTTGCACTACGCTCTCTCATCAAAAGCTGTGCTTCCCACTACGATTCGGTATTCAGTATCGGTGACTTCCAGCACGCTTGAGAACTTCCCTTCGAGCTAGAGCAAATCCAAGTCATTCAAATCCATACAAGTTTGGAAACAAAGTATCAAATCATGCGATGAATTCTATCTTCTTCTTCAATCTGTGTATATACCGCTGCTGTCGACTCAAGCTCTTGATCACAAACCCTAGGTGACTGAGAGAGACGTTAGCTTTGGTCATTGGTTATTTCTTGATGCCTTTGTACACGCTTTGAAGCAGCCAAGTGTGCCCACAGTTGCAACAACTTCCGATAATAGAAAGCTGTTTTCAGTCCTTTTCTCTGTGTAGTTCAAGTTTCTATTCCAATCAATTTCTATGTATTTTTTTTTATGTTTCCTTCTAGGTAAATCCCAGTCGTCTATCCTTGTCTTCATATTAGTCAAATCCAAGCTACAAGTTAGCTTACAGCCCCAATCATAGTCCTATCTACAGCCTAATCCTTTATTTCATTTACACTCTAGACCCAATTCTAACCATGTTCGCAGTTCTACATCCAGTCGCACTCTAGACTGAATTCTAACCCTGTCCGCAGTTCTACATCAAGCCGCACTCGACCCAATTCTAAGACTATTCACAGTTTTACATTCAGCCGCACTCTAGACTCAATTCTACCCCTGTCCGCAGTTCTCCATCCAGCCGCACTCTAGACCCAATTTTAACACTGGTCACAGTTCTACATCCAGCCGCACTCTCACCTCGGTTCTTATTTCAGCCCCTGTTTCATTCTCAGTTCCAGTGTCAACCTCATTCCGAGTTCTAATTCTAGCTCCACTCGCAATTGCAGTTCCATACCCGGTTCTGCCCCCCATTTCAGTCCGGAAACTTTACTCTTTCATTCTCACTCACAGTTCCAGAATCAAGACAAATGCCAGTTTCAAACCATGTCTCACTGCCGATTCTGTGCACAGACCCTGCAATTACGGCCGAAGATGTAGTACCTTAAGCAATGTACAATCTTCCATTAAAGCGGTGCTGGTCACAACCAAAATCCTTCTTGGTTAGCACGGTTTCTTTGTGGTTTTCCCTGTTGAATTTGTATTTACTGCTCCAACAGTTTTGGTTGAAACTATTCAATTTCGAAATCCGTCGTTGCATGGTTTGTGCCACGTTTGAAAATAACCTTTCCTCTCAATATCACAATAAGCCACTTTTCAAAACTAATAATTAAACATCTCTCCCGTAGGACGATCTCATCGATGATGTACAAGCTTTCGTTGCTGCCGCAGAGGTGCTTAAGGAAAACGGAGCCTGCAAGATATACGTTTTGGCCACACATGGCTTGCTAAGCTCCGATGCGCCCCGCTTAATCGACGAATCACCGATTGATGAGGTACAAAACTGCATTTCACCCAACCACATATTTTAAAACACCATCTCTTAGGTTGTGGTTACGAATACCATTCCACACGAGATCCAGAAGCTCCAGTGTCACAAAATCAAAACAATCGATATATCGATTTTGATAGCCGAGGCGATCCGAAGGATCCACAACAAGGAGTCAATGTCATATCTCTTCCGGAACGTTACGTTAGAGGATTAGTCATCCATCGAAGCAGGCGGTGTTTCAACTGAAATCATTTTCTCCTTAAATACATTTTTTTTTTGTTTTTGTTATTAGGAGAGTTTTGTAATTACTCAGAGCTGGCTTTGAAGCTTTTCATCTTTCCCCCTTTTTTTTTTACTTAATTTTGCGTTCTGTATTTACCTAACGATGTAGGATGCACGTTGTCGTGTTTAGTATTTTTTTGATCGCACTGTTCTCAGTCGGAGATTGTGCGTTGATTCTTAGCATAGATGTTTTTTTAGTGAATGTTCATTGTAGAGCAAACTGAAAAGAAATTGAAAAAGAGACCGGAATACAATACACTTTCGAATTAAATTTTTCTACAAAACCCACATTTTGTACTTTGTCAAGACAAACTGCAATATCTATTGTGAACATTTCCAAGTTTGAACCAAGTTATTTGACAAGTGAAAATGCCCGAGGATTAGACCACGATCATCCCTTCTGGACTGAAGGACACAGTTTACGAGTTTAAAGTTTATAATATATATGAAGTCTTGTATTATTATTAATTCAGCATAGAAAAGCAAAACTTAAAACCACATAAATATATTAATAAATCAATAATTATTACTTGGAGAAAATTCAAAAGATACTTGTAGAAATGTACAAAATACAGACAATTTAAAATAAATGAAAAATGATTGCGATTAAGAATATTTGCGTTTTCTTTGACAGTGACACTTGTCTACAGCAAGATTGTTCGTTATAGATGGGTGCCGGCTTGGAGCTTAAATTAAGTTTGTTTATATCTTTAATTTTCATAGGTAATACTTGCCACGTTTTGGTTTGTTATAAGCATTTGGAGCTCATGTAAATCATTCCTGTCGACTTAGTGATAATGCAAGGTACACACACCGAGTAAATTCATTTGTAGTGGATGTTCCTTGACGCATATAACTCAAATGCATCAACAACATAATGCGTACAGTGGTGTCAAAAATAATGGGGGAAAGATGCCTGAAAATATATTTTTATTATCTTCTTTTTCTCCTTTTCTTCTTGTGGCACTACAGTCCGGGGTGGAGCTGGATCTTTCGCCACCTGCCGCCAGTTGCGCACTCCAAGTTGGTTGAGGTCCTTCTCCACTTGTGTGCGCCACCTTAGCCTAGGCCGTCCTCTGTTGTGTTGTCCCAATTGCTCAGATTCGACGCTTGACTAAGCGCAAGTTGCTGTACAGCCCATAGAGTTCGTCGTTAAATCTTCTTCTCCAGATGCCATCAACGCAAACAGGACCAAAAATCGCACGCAAAACTTTTCTCTCAAAAAGACTAAAGCAAGCTTAGTCCTTCGAGAGAGAGCTTTATTCCTCAATTGCCTCTTGAGCCCAAAAAAACAGCTATTGGCAAGAGTGGTTCTGCGTTTGATAACCGCTGGGCTAGAAGTCCTTGACTACCTCGAAGTTTCTGCTGCCTAGTGTGACGCTCTGTCTGAGACGTCGATGTTGTGCGTCCTTCCTCGATGACAGCATGTACTTCGTTTTGTCCTCGTTTACCACCAGACCCATTTTAGCCGCTTCCGTTTCAATGCCAGCAAACGCGTCATTGACCGCTCGCTGTGTTCGTCCAATCACGTCAATCGGCGTAAGCTAGCAATTGAACTGACTTTTGGAAGATCGTGCCTCTGGTGTTGACCTGTGAGTTACGCATGATCTTCTCAAAGATGATGTTAAAGAAGTCACATGACAGAGCGTCACCTTGTGTAAAACCTTTTTTGGCATTGAAGGTCTCGGTGAGTTCGTTCCCGACCTTGACGGAGCAGCGAGAGTTCTCCATCGTCATCCTTCACAATCTAACGAGTTCGATAGGAATGTCAAAACTAGACATGGCACTGTATAGCTCGTCTCCATGCACACTGTCATTTGCGGCCTTGAAATCGACGAATAGGTGGTAAGTGTCGATTTGCACTTTTTGGTTCTTTTCCAGGATCTGCGTAGTGTGAAGATTTGGTCGATGATGGACTTCCCTGGCCTAAAACCACACTGATAAGGACCAATCAGGTGGTTGAAGAATGGTTTCAGGCGTTCACACAGTACGGCAGAGAGGATCTTGTACGCGATGTTAAGGAGACTAATTCCTCGATAGTTGGCGCAGTCGAAGGGGTCTCATTTCTTGTGAACCGGACAGACGACGCCGAGACTCCACTCATCGGGCATGTTTTCCTCCGACCATATCTTAAAGATGAGCTGGTGCATGTGCCCAACCAGCTCATCCCAGCCGCTTTGAACAGCTCTGCAGATAGTCCGTCTGCGCCAGCACCTTTGTTCGACTTCAGTCTCGATATTGTTATCTTGAGCTCGTCGAAGGCGGGGGGACGGAATTCTTGTCCATCGTTGTCCAAATTGAGTGGAACAGCGGGATTTGGGCCGTCATCGCCGTTT
Organism: Eristalinus sepulchralis; assembly: GCA_944738645.1. Classification (NCBI taxonomy): domain Eukaryota; kingdom Metazoa; phylum Arthropoda; class Insecta; order Diptera; family Syrphidae; genus Eristalinus; species Eristalinus sepulchralis. Next base: position 11,790,512 of record OX122882.1, read on the forward strand.
AGGAGTCTGCAGAAATGATCCTTCCAGATTCTCAGCACCGACTGCGACTCTACCACCAGTTGTCCATTTTGGTCCCAACAGGCTTCTGTCTGAGGTTTGTAACCGCCGGATAACTGTCTTATGTTGCGGTATAAATTTCGGACGTTATTCCTGCCCAGATTGTTGTGATTGTAGCTTTCCGACGTCAAACAGTTTTGGCCTATCTCGATTCCGTTGCTCTCTCGATATCTGGGTTCTTACCTTGGCTACAACAAGGTGATGATCCCAGTCGACGTTGGCGCCTCGGAAAGTTCGGACACCGAGAATGTTGGAGGAGGGAATCTGGTTGACGGTTGATTGATCAGGGGATCGCCAGGTTCCTCTATGGATGTTGAGTTGTGGGAACCGCGTACTCACAGAGAAGTTCCGCCCGCAGCGAAGTCCAGCAGCCTGAGTCCGTTTCCGGAGATGGTGTCATGCAGGCTGTGTTTCCCGCAAAGATGGCGTTCGCTTACGGGATCGTAGCTTAAAACTTTTTGCATAGGTCTGCCACGAACAACAAATCCGCATCCGAATAGGCGCTGCCTTCTCTCCCTGTAGCAGTCGCTGTAGTAGATGCTCTTCATCTTCTTTCTGCCCGGCCCATCCCACCGCACTACCAGCCAAGGGCCTCCGCAAGTTGTTCGGCTACACGTGGTCTGTTAAGGGACCTCACATTCCACGCGCAGAACCGCTGGGCTCGTCAACATTGGATCCGTCCATATCCGAGGCATGTTCTTGTTCCTGAACTCGGTTATTTTTTTGTGGTGAGGGAGTTAGCCTCACGCACAACCTAGAGACTGGTAGGCCAGTCGCTGCATACATTGGTTCAGCACACAATGGACGCTGTGATGGCTATCCAGGGAGCGCCACGGGGAGGCTGTATGTCAACTTGACGGACGAGGATAGCCTTGGCAGCTCGCCATGTTGAGTGCGATCAAGGACATTGTCTCGTGTGCATAGGTCCATGCCCTCTATATCTACTTAAGTAGACCATCCCAAACCGCTTTGAAGAGTTCACTCCAGACACAGTGCGGAGTTATGAAATTTCTGACTACATTCACTCAAATTTTGCCTAAAGGTATACCACTATTTTATCCCCATTTTCCAGCATAAAATAAACCTGAGGCCAGTTCCTCATTTCCCTCCGTGCACTCTTCAGTCTTAAACATTGAAATCGTGCATTGTAAATTTTGCTCAAATTTTTTCGAGTGTTATCACAAAACACTTAAACCTTGAAGTGAGAAATTCGCGAGGCACTTGAACTGATATTTGCACTGTCAATGAGGTACAATAAAACTTTTATCAGTAGAGACACAGGGCTTAAGACTGAGATCTATTGTAGTAACTAATCTACGAAAGTAGTAGCTACTAGAAAATCCGTGGACAAATACAGTGAGAAAGATATCGCTTTCCTAAAATCAAAATTGTGTCAAGTTCTTATTGTAGCGCTATCTAGTTCAAGGAAGTCTTCTTCGATTTGGCGCCGTTTTCTTCGTAGTTTGTACGCTCTAAATTAGACAACCTAAAATCTTAAATGGTTGAACAGACAGAACGCAGAGGTCATTGTTAAATGTTGCCCTTGAGATGAGAAACAAAGCTCAACAACACGAGGCGCGTTTCTTTCAAGAACTTCATGGAAATCTTTATACGTCTTCAACCTAATAGTTGTATGAATCATGATTTTTAATAAAAAGCCAAAATCGGAGAGGGCAAGTTAGTTGAAATTATGTTAAGGTTACCATTTCACATTGATTGATCACACGGCCACCTTACAATTTGAATGCCTGATGTAAATTTTTTAAAGTTTCATCGTCTTCCTCATCATTATCATCATGCTTGTATTGCTGACTATAGCTCTGTCCCCAATTACCTCACAGAGCGGATTTTTTTATTGTTTCCCTGTGACGAGGCTTCTTCTGCCCGCATGAACTCCACCAAAAGTCATTCACAATTTTGATCTACAGGGGAAGCACCAAAAAACGAGCCGAAACGATCTTTTGTTGGTCTGAGTTTTTTGCCGCTAGGAACGTATAGAAACATGGATCTACAGTTTCCGCGGCAGTAAAGTAAACTTCTTCTTCTTCTTGTGGTGGTACAGTCCGGGGTGGAGCTGGGCCTCAACTAACATACCTCTCCAGCCAGCACGATCTTTCTCCAGCTGCCAACAGTTCCGCACTGCAAGTTGGTTAAGATCCTTCTCCACTTGTGGCGCTACCTTATCCTAGGTCGTTCTCTGTTGCGTTGTACCAATGGCTTAAATTCGAAGACTTTTCGGACCGGAGCAGTGGTGTTCATACGCTATACATGGCCTAACCATCTTAAGCGTTGTATCCGAAGATGCTTGACTAGGCGCATGTCGCTGTACAACCCAGCTGTCGTCGTTAAATCTTCTCCTCCAGATGCCATCAACGCAAATAGGACCAAAAATCACACGCAAAGACTAAAGGCTTCCTCATCCTCTTTTAGTAAAGTCCAGGTTTTTGCGCCATAAGGTAGGACTGGTATGATCAAGGTGTTACATTAAGCAAGCTTAGTCCTTCGAGAGAGGGCTTTATTACTCAATCACCTCTTGAGCCCAAAGAAACAGCGATTGGTAAGAGTAAATCTGCGTTTGATTTCGGTACTGGTGTTGTGTTCCCTGTCTGCCATGGAGCTGAGGTAGACGAAGTCCTTGACTACCTCGAAGTTTCTGCTGCCTAGTGTGACGCTCTTTCCGAGATGCGAATTTTGTGCGTTCTTCTTTGATGACAACATGTACTTCGTTTTGCTCTCATTAACCACCAGATCCATTTTAGCCGCTTCTGCTTCAATGCCAACAAACGTCTCATTGACGGCTCGTTGTGTTCATTCCATCACGTCAATATCGTCGGCGTAAGCTAGCAATTGAACTGACTTTTGGAAGATCATGCCTCTGGTGTTGCCTTGTCTAAAACCTTTTTTGGCATTGAAGATTTCGGTGAATTCGCTCCCTACCTTAACGGAGCAGCGAGAGTTCTCCATCGTCGTCCTAAGTAAGCAAGCATCGTCACTAAAAGTTCGGCTTCTGTAAATTTTTTAATGAACGCTTGTGTACTCGTCTATTTTGAAACGTCTGATTTTCATGAACAACACCGGACATAAAATTTTTTTCTACAGCTGGCATAGAAACTGTTGAATGATGCTATGGGAAAGCACGAGTGTTTAAGTGGCTTTGCAGTTTAAAAATTTGGGGAACCGGCAACTGACAAAAAACACAGGTGAGGTCCTCCAGCTCGAATCGAACAATATATTTTGCAATATTGAGGAAGGACTATCAAAGGAATTGTGAAGTTGTCTGAATACAATTTTTATCGAATACTTTAGAATTGAGAATAAAAAGGGTGCCTCCGCAGCGATACCGAATTCTTGAGAAAGCCATAGAAATGACGGATCCTTCCATCTTGACCAACCCGTCGTCTCACAGACACTGCAACATCACGCAACGAATACCACGACTCCAAAGGTACGAGTATGACCTAATGTAGCAAACTGCTATCCTCTTGCATCTCTGAAGACGAAGACAATGTCGTGCACCGTGACGCGAAATGAAAAATAAACGCATCTTGAAGGCTCACACACTAATTATGCTTTTAATTGAGGCTTCTTACCTCTATTTGCTTGTGGCTTAACCTTCTATACAATACAACGCGATACAACGTAGTTATTTTCTATTTTTAGAATTGACTATCATGTGCTCTGGGGTTAGCTCATGGACTTAGATAAGGTCAGTTATTTTCACAGAGATAGATGCAACTGCAAGCATTCGTATGCAAACCGCATCGTTGCTTTGATAAAAGCTGCATGAAGTTATCTTGAAAATTAGTTCCTGTAGATTTACAGCTACACTTCTGAAGGAGAGATACATTAATTGTCTTGTTCGTGAGGATGCCAGATTGTCATTTGTTTTGTGTTTGTTTAAATCGGATTTTAATTATGTAAATATTGTTTTATTTGAACTGAAATGTTTTCATCAGTTTATTTGAGAAACGTTTATTTGAGAAACGTGCACATGTATCTGTTGGTTGGTATTGCAAAGTATTGGTATTGCAAAGTATCTGTTGATACTTTGGTTTGAACAAGAGCAAAGAGAAAAGGAACATAAACAATTGACAAACAATCGAAGTCGAAAACATGAAAAAATCCTTTCTGCATTTTATCCTACATTTTTGTGATGTCCTTTAAATCAATTTTTGAAATTTTTGGATTCGTTAAAAGAAATGACGACAAAAAAAGAAAGAGACTGAGGCGGCCACTCCATAACTTGAACTCGATTGCATTGGAAAAGTTCTTAGGCCAGTTTGTTCGTATATTTGGGGTCATTGTCTTGCTGCAGAATCCATCTAAGCGGCATATTACACTCTGCGTAAGGTTGCATCGTTTCTCTCATTATACTGACGTAAACTAACTGACGGTGATCATCGGTTTTATCCAAGAAATGGTACCAGTACCATAATAAGAAATTAATTTATTCAATCTCCCAAGCTTTTCCAAATGTGTGTCGTCTAGCATTGATGACAACCCCCTTTCTTAACGCCGATTCTTTTCGCTCTTTTCCACTTTGGCACTTTCCTGCTCTGCAACAGTATTTCCAAACAAAACTGGTCGACTGAACCTAAAGTTAATTTCAAAATGTCTGTCGGTTGGTATATTTGTTGCGATACAAATTAAAATTTTACCCCAACACCAACTTCAGCCCAAATTCACCGTGGCGTACTGGCTAAGTGCGTCGAACCCCACGCAGAATGTCTAGGTTCGATTCCCAAACCGGACACCTCACATTTTTCATGGCACAAACCTCTTTCGAGTTGCTGACAACACTCACCGGTCGGTGTCGGTAAAAAACTGTAGGTCCCTTCTACTCATGAGGGAGATCAGTAGCACACACAACACGAGTAGTTGTTGTAGAAGCTAGGCCCTGGTTCCTTGTGGGCTGTAGTGCTACTCAATTATTATTATTATCATGCCCAAATTCACACAAGCATATAATTTTTAAAATGTATCGATGATCGTTTGATAAGGTGCGCCTATATAAGAAATTTCATGAACACCTCTTCATAAGATAAGATCCATTTCGTACTTTAGAAACGAAACCTTAAAAACGCTAATGTCGAAATGAATACCAAGATCGAACCCTTAACAAACAGAAAACAGGCGGGAAATTGAGTTCAAAATAAAAAAAAGCATAAGATTCGAATTTTGAAAAATGGAGACTTATTGAAATTCAATTACCGTCATTAACCGCGCAAAATATTTAAAAGTTAAGCGATTTTCTATTTGTACCTCGTGCCACTGCAGTTTAACATTGTTTTCTTAAACAGAACATGCAAAGAAGACGAAAATGGAATTGGAAACTAAATTTTGATTTGAAGGTAGTTCACGAAAGGCCGTCATGTCTGAGAAGTCCTTTGTTTAAGGCTAATTTCTACCTCTAACAACAGTATGTATCAGAAAGCAGACTACCAGAAAGACGCACTTTCTTTGTCTGTACTATTCCTTACTTGTACAGACCTTACTTGTTTGTTTAGCGCTGTAACATTTATAAGGTTCAAATAAAAATGGTGAAAATATTCAGTATCATAGTGCAATACATTTTAGGAAACCACCCAGCAACGTAAAAATCTTTGAGTTCTGTCAGCCTCTCATTAGTGTTATGAATCTTTGTAACAATCTGCTAATTGCAGCACAAACCATGTAATGTCGATGGAAATTTTCCAAGAACTGAGTAACACTGCCTCAAAGTACTTGATTTTCTGAATAATCTCAGCTATTCAAGTGCAATCCAAGCGGAAATCAGGAAATATCTGAAATGGATGTCACTCAGTGAATCGTTTATGACAGCTTGTAACCTCATATGTATGTACAATTTGTCATTAAAGTTAACAACTGCAATTGCAGGTTAACCGGATAAAAATCTTACAAGACGTTTTCTCATTCTCCAACTGCACCTCTCAGCACGAAATGATAAAGAAGTTTTTTTTCCAGAAAACTGCGCCTTCAAAGTGAACAACAACTGCAACAAATTTAATCCGCAATATGAAATTCCAATCTGCGCACTCATCGCCATGCTGCTGACGCCTACTAGAGCCCACAACACATTTGACTTGAAAGTGGATCAACAAAGTTCTGTCACTTCTTGCGTAGAATCTTATCTCAAGAATTCTTTGAGTAAATCCATGAAGCACTTGGTGGTGCTGGCTGGCACTGTCGGAACTCTCTTTATTGTATACTCTCTGAACGTATCCAAGGGATCGAGAGTTGCGAGCAAATACAAGAAATTTCTTCGTCACCCAGCTGTACAGCATTGTTTTTTATGCAAATAAGGATTGCTCGTATTTTTAGAAACAAAAGCAGGTGGTTTTCAAGGGTTCTGAGAAAACAAGAAGATTTCGTGGAACCTAAGGTATTGAACGGATTTCCTTATTGTCGGTCGGGGCGGGATCGAAAACATGTTGTTTGTGTGGTTCCAATTTGCCCTACAAACTACCGGGTTCATCGTTTCTTTAGTTGCTTATGTTGAATCATATTCAGAGCTCCCATGAGATAAACAATTTATCTGAGATTCCGATTGAAGATAAGAAATCCAAATTCACCAAGCATTTGCTGTTCCGTAGTCTCGTTGTTTCTTGTGCTGTTGCCTGACTGGATTACATGTGTGACAGAATGAATATTTTATTGTTTCTAAGATTCATAGTTTTTAAGGGTGAATTGCTTGGCTTTGGATTTATAAGCCAAATCAACAAATTATGGCAAAAACAACGAATCTCCAAATTCGTGTATCAATGGTGGGTCGTCGCACAGTGGGGCAAAATGGCGAAAAACGAAAAAAAAAGTATTTCAAGAATTACAAGTCGTATTGAGTTGGGGATCTTATCACATAATTTAGGATATACATATACTTATTTTTATTCGAAAAGAAGTCACATCATAGTCTTAATTTAACTTTCATAGCATCAATTAAAAAATCAACGAATTTATTGGGTCCATAACTTACTTCGTGCGGCTTGCTAAGAGATGGCGTAACTTGCATTATTCCATGTTCGTATTCCATTGGAATATGCGTTGGAAAGCTACTGTCATTATACATCATTTCAGTATATGACATTCATTTGAAGCATAAACAACAATTTTTTTTTTTTTCATTCAAATATGTCGAACTTGATGTCTGAAAAAGTGTTTTTGCGGGAAGTTCTTCATCATTACTTTAATATGAAGAAAACTGCAGCCGAAAGTCATCATATGTTGGAGGAAGCTTAGGTGAGCGAACGTACCAAAAGTGGTTTGCACGATTTAAAAGTGGTGATTTTGGCTTGGAAGACGATGAACGTCCTGGACAGCCAAAAAAGTTTGAAGATGAAGAACTGGAAGCATTACTCTATGAAGATTGTTGGCAAACACAAGAAGAGGTCGCAGAATCTTTGGGTGTTACTAAAGCAGCCCTTTCAAAACTTTTAAAAGCGGCTGGATACATTTTATATACACCATCTCTAAGCAAACTGCACGAATTAAGGTATGTTATGAACCCAATATTTGTTCCTCAGATGGGCGTGATTGTTGGGTCTATATTTGTATGACTGACAGCTTGAATTTTAAAAACTACATTGTTACATTTAGATCAACCAGAGAGAACACTTTCCGACCAATCTTAGATCTAGCAAAAGTTACAAAGTTTATTTTATCTTCTTTCTCACTCTATGATGTCGTTTTTTTTTCTCCCTTAATAGAAAGACGATCAAATTTTCCTCAAAATTAAAAATTTGAAAAGTTTCTTTGCTGTATATTCAGAACAAGGAATAAGGTATGTCACGTATCAAACTTCTGGTCACAAATTTTGCAGAAAAATTTGTTTAAACAGAACTTCCAATGCGTGGCTTATATGCGATTCCTTCGAGCAAACGTATGCTTGGCAAACCAAAAGACCAAGTGGTTGGAGAAAGTTCAAAGTCGATCAGTACAGAGTTGAGAGGATATTATTTGATAGTTTTAGAGTGTCGTCAGCAACTCGAAGGAGTTGCGAAATATCCCGTCCAGGAATCGAACCTAGACCTTCTGTGTTCGGGTCGACACACTTACCCACTACGCCATGGCCACCAGCCATCACTTTACTTTTACTTTATTATGGTGAAGTGATTCCATAAAAAAGTTTGTCAAATCAGACACGCATGTACTATTGTTCAGCCCGCGTGTAGAACCTGGACTCAACGAATCTTAGAGAAACAAAAAACGAGCATCATCGGTCAATGACACGATTCTTGTTTTTGGAATCGAACTCAGTACATTTACCTCTTGGATGCATTGTACAGTGATTTCTGATCCTTCTTTTCCTTTAACGGTCCCCGATTTCAACGTGGCTGTATGTCCGCTATTGATAAACAACACCCTAAAACGGCTACCAATGATAATGTGATAAAAATCCATGATCTCGCACTGACAAACCATCGACTAAAGGTGCTTTATATAGCGGAAACAGAAGATCGCGTGGGTGTGAGAAAACTATCTAGAAGCAGTGTAGAGAGTATCTATTTTTGTATCCCTTTGTAATCGTCAATAAAACATGGATCCAATCGTATCCACCAGAGTCCAAGAAACAGTTTGAACTGTGGACTTCACCCAGCGAACGAACTCTGAAGTATGCAAAACTTTCCTATCGGACAGTGTTGTCACAGTTTTCTATGATTCATAACGGGTGATTAACATCGACTTACTGTAAAGGGGCAAAACAGGGCTCTTTTGTGTCGAATTATTTTACAAATTTGTTGCTAACTGAAAAGTAAAAGGTTGTTTTCCACACTGACTGTCCAAATGGTAAAATTTGGCTACAGACTGCTGGTCCACTCACCGTATTTTACCTGTATGCTTTCTTTCGGTCTCCAAAGTAAGTGCGTCGACCCACACCCTGAAGGTCTAGGTTTGATTCTCGGACGGAACACCTCGCAATTTTTCATGGCACCATTTCTTTTGAGTTGCTGACAACACTCAAGGAGTGTCAATTGTCTATGAAAAGCTTCTCAAAAGTCGCCGTTTGGGCTGTAGTACCACTCAATTATTATTATTATTATTATAGAATAGTTCATGTAAGTGCTTGCCATGGTAAGTGAATTGAGTTCTACTTGGGAGGTCTAAAATCACTAAAATCACTTAAGATGTACTATTTTCTTAGCGAAACTAGAAAATCGGCATTAAACTGTTAGTCTTCTCCACTTGTGAGAGAACAATAAAACGTACTCCACAAAGTACACCCCAAATTCTGTGGATACGAATAGTACTGCCACCCCAATACCTTTAAATCATGATTTTAAATTAAGCCTGAAAAAATACATGACCTAAACCCAAATAGAAATTTCTCAAAACTATTTCAATCAATTTGGAAAGGCCACATAATACAGCAACAAAACAACAGTCACGTCAGCGAATTATAAAGCAGAGCCGATCATTTTGACGTCAGGCGTCAGACGTCACAACGTTCATTGATTCGTACCTTTCACTCCATTATGTCAAATTTCCCCACATATTACTAACTGTGAAATTTAATGTGACGATTCATGGAACCGACAGCAGGTAGGCACGCGCGACCGCTGAGAAAATCCCCATCGAGAATAATCCCATTCTCGTGGTTATTTTAAGATCGCTGACTCATTTTAGACATGATGTCGAGAGTTCTCATTTCTTCACTCCAAGTGTTCTCCAATTTGTAAAGTGACGTCCAACAGAACGTTCTTATTTTTTAATTAATTATGTGTGATGGCGGTTTGACTCACTCCCGACAATCGTTGTGCACTCGATTTAGATGTAAAACCCCCAAGCGAGGGAAAATACCTTTGATGTAGCGAGTTGTGTGTAGAATATCTTAAGAGAGTCGTATAATAAATCTCTGCAGTTGATCAAGCGGTTGACCCCTTGACCAGCACATTGCAAAATGATTAGAGAATAGAGTATTCAATGAAGTTTTTATTTTTGTTGAAGTAATTACGGAATAGATGTGTCTATATTTTCGCACGAAATTCCACATTTCTTTCTTTCCAGGGAATGAAGAATGAACAACAGAAGATGCAATTTATCAAAGTCGAAACATTTTGTTAGCGAGCTTTTTATACACAATTTATGTGTTTGTTTTTTTCTTTAGCCAATTTCTAAAATAAAAGAATCTTTGATTCTTTTGCTGGAATATAATTTTGGAGCGAAGTTCTTCTGTTAATTTTCGTATTTTATCAACGACTTCATTGTGTGACCGTTTTAAAGTATTTTTTAAGGTCACGCCAGAATTGAATTTTGGGATAACATAGCAAAAACAGTTTATACACGAAATCTGATACAAGCAATCAGAATACCATAGCTTCGCACGTCGAAAAGAGCCGCTTTACGCTTGAACAACGTTGACTAATGTTAGAAACCTCTTTTCATTTCGCATTACCACTGCGTATGTTCAAAATAAGTTTTGGCCGAAATGAAGTATTTACCTCTTCTGTTGCATGCAAGTTTGTGCAAGACCCTTATGAGACTTGTAAGCTTGTTGACCTGCATTCAAAGAGAGTGGCAGTTGACTACGCATTCTGAAGTGGTGTTATACATAAATGGACCATTTTGTCCTCGAAAATTAGACTGCAAACAACGTTTCGGTCTACGGTGGACATTGCAAAGCCACTTTAATAGACTTGTATATTTTTTAGCTGAAGTTGAAGATAAGGATTTGGTTTAAGCTAAAAATTAAATAAATGGATATTTAATTGGAATGTAAGAAAACGCGCAGAACTCAATAATGTTGCGACGCATTCCAAAATGCAGACATTATTATGCACAGACAGCGCAACTAATCGCAGGACTGAGTAGAGAGTAGGAACCTTTTTATATTATGCAATTTCTCTGCATGACTATGGAAACTTTCCCTTTGAAATGTATGCCTGTTTTATTTTTTCTCCCCAAAAATGTAGAATGCACAAGCAAGAAAGCCGATCTCTCTGAACGCTTATCTCTGAAGACCACACAACTAAAAGGTTTACTCTAAGTAAGGGTTGTGCCATGCTGAGATTACCGAAATCGACCTGCACTCTATCCAATGTTCAATAATTTTTATACATCTCTCTGCCATAGCGTACTTCAAAACATTCTGCTTGCGTTAACAGTAATACGGTCTGTTTGAACAAGTCTTAATTATTGTGCAAGTCAAAATAGCGAATAGGTCACCTTTTCAACTTGCACAGTGTTTTTCCATGGATTCCACATCTGTTATTGACACGAAAACTGAGCGTGCGACAATCGTGACACTATGACCTCTTAAAACTATCAAGCACTCCTTACATTCCTTACACTACGATCAACAGCTTTATTTTTGATTAGTCTAATTAAGTAGGTTTATGCATTTTCGAAACGTGTGTAAATTACAAAATTATGTAGTGTAATTAGGAGCAGATGCTAACGATATATCAGAGACCTGGTCTCCATTGAAAAGAAAAAATATAAAAAACAACCAAGTTTCATTGCTGTTAGACATGTTGCTGTTGATTTGTTGTCAATAAAATGTTACTTCGTCTGGGAGATAATCTCTGCATTCCTGGGTTGTTGGATTGGCGAGCTTGAGTAAGTACTTTATTATGTAATTTAAATTTAATTTCTTAATTTTGTTGAAATGACAGTGACCTTTGCCTAGTTAAGAACGTCATGTTTTCTAGAAAAATTTCAGGATTGTATAATGTAAAACTTTTGTCATCAAGCCGATGAATAAACTGATTGGCACCATAGTTCACTGGCAACCAGGGCCTTGCGTCTGTTACGAGAAGAGGAGACCTAGAGTTTATTGCGATTCCGAACGACGAAATGTCAAGAAGAATTCCATAGACAATAAGTACTCAGTATTGACATAAAAATGCGAAATGAACAGTCCATGAAATCGAGCCTGGGAAATTCGGCATGTAAGCCGACGCACTTATCCAGTAGAATACGACAACCACTTATAAGCTGCAGAAATATGGAAACATATGGACGAGGAGAGACTTAAAGTTCTACTTTGTTATAGGTGCCTGTGGTGAAAGTTGGTCTAAGTGAATAACTGTTAAACAAACGCCTTATTTTGAACAGTATCAAACTTGGTGTAATAAATTAAATAAAACATATTTCTTCCCCACAAACCTTCGTTTAAAGAACTGTCTCATCTCCACATGTCATACACAAAAGCTCTTTACGTATAGTGTTGCCGGAGCACACGCGTTGTTGTTTTTAATTTTTTTTTTAAACTTGTAAGTAATAATCGGCACTATTGCTTAAAGAAATTCCTCATAAACGGCCTTAAATTTTTATTGGAAAAATAGTAAAAATAAGTGCAGAGGCAAATATAGTCTATAGTGAGAAGTTCAACTTGCGTCGCTTAAAAGAATTATTTGCGAGTTGTATACTCAAAAAAGCTTCGTCTCATTTTTATCAATCCTTGCAACACTCAGCTTCGAGATTTTGAATTTTTCAGCGTTTGCCAATAATCAATTTTAGTTTCGAGTTCCAAGTGAAATGGAAAATTTCTCACGATTTGGCATCACTGCTGGTAATAGCAAAATAACGCTATGGCGTTGTTGTTATTTGTATCAGAACGCCATAATAAGAACGACAATAGATATTTAAAAAAATAGAAAAGCAATCAGAGATACTGCCTTCAATGTGCTGGGCTTAAAAGGGCCCCAAGACAAAACTCCTGGCATGACCCTGAGTCCAGACAGGCGCATTTATCGACGCTAGCAGAAAATAAGTCGAAGCTGGATTGAATGACGGGAGCAGCTCTACGAACTAAAAAAAGATAGAGAATTGGTTTCAAAAAAGTTAAAAACGGAACATGAGAAACGGAGAGGTGTGAAGATCTTTTCAGCCGTAGACTGACGTCCAAGAGTGTTACCAACGGTTGAAACACCCACCCACTGGCTAAAAAAAATTCGCAAAGAAGACTTTAGTTAAGAAGACCAATAACTCTGCAACTAGAGTCACAGTTGATATCGAAAATTTGGAAGAATCAATTCTGCAGACTCTTGACAGGCGATGAGGCCACAATTACCGATGGCAGTCGGACTGTTTCACTCGACAAAATGGACGATGATGAGAGGGAATTCCGTCCTCTCGACCTAGACGAAGAGAAAATTGCGATATCCAGACTACAGTCGAATAAAGGTGCTGATGTAGACGAACTGTGTGCAAAGCCTTTAAAGGCGGCTAGAGATAAGGTTATAGGATGCATAGACCAACTCATTTTTAAAGTATGGTCGATGGACGACTATGCTCGACCAGTAAAATCTCAGGATTGTTTGCCTTATCAATAAGAAAGGAGACAACTTTAACTGCGCCAAGTACCAACCAGTCGAATATCAGGATTGCTTGCCATATATATGAGAAATGCGCCATTACCGAGGGACCAGTTTCCTAAGGACCGCATTTAAGACCTTTTCGGTCATTATGTGGGTGCCCGACGAATGGTTCGTCAATAACCCGATTGGTGCTTGTCAGTGCGGGGTCAGGCTGGAAAAGTTCACGATTCACCAAATCTTTACAATACGGCAGATTCTGGAAAAAAATACCAAGAGATGCAAACCGACACTCATCATCTCAAAGCCACACATGGCCATCGAATTCAAGGCCGCATGTGACAGTGTGCATAGAGACAACGCCAAGTTTAGTTTAGAGTCGAGGAAAACGTGTTCAATAAGGCGAAGTCTCTGATGGACAGCAATCCTAGGAAATTGTTTTTTTTTCGCATAAAGAATGTTTTGTTAAGAGCTTTAAAAAGTTGACCGATATGCTGTGATGGGTGCCGTCGCATCAATATGATGGCGATGACCATCCTTGTGGGGGAAGGACTTAACTCTCAGAAGAATATGAACTTCGAGAGTTCCAGAATAGGAGGTGGTTGTCAAGAGGCTTGACATGTGATTGAACAAAAACTTGGTGAGCGTGTCGTTTATTGTTCGTTTATGAAATGCGCATTGCCTCGGTTGATCAAACATTGATTCATTACAGTAACCCAAAAAGCGTAAGTCATGGGTTTTACCTGTTGACGTTTCTACTACGCCGACTCTGCCGAATATTCACGCCGCGAGGACTAGATGTATATATGGCTTGCACCCAGGTTGTTGTCATTAATTGTGAGCTCTTGAAGATGAAGTGTGACATCGCCTTCAAATACTGTCATTGAACGAAGGCATGGCACAGTGATGCTCGTACAAAATGACAAGATTGGGCAACGAGTTGCTTGACTGCTCAAGTGTTTATTTCTCACCCATATGAAAGTTGGAAAGAGTGAGCAGCACTAAGTCACACTATAGTTCAGGCTGATTTTTTAAAATAAGTCACAATAAAGACAACTGAACTGAATTAGAGTGAGTGCCGACATCAAGCATGGAGTCGCTTACTAAAAAATCCCCAAACTCATGTCGCCAACTTGGATAAGAATTTTAATGTACCCGCTCGAAATCCTATCTGCGGTTAGCAGTGGGGTATCGAGGAGCACCGTATATCGCCGTACTGCAACTGTTAACAGCTTTGGAACGAACCCTGGATGTATGGCGATCTTATGCTTGGAAAAGTGTACTTGGGGTCTTTTTGTTTGGAGATCTTAGTTTAAATTGTGTACTTAACCCACAGATGATCACTTTACCGTGACTGTGTTTAAGCTCTGCCAGAGAGTTGGAGACAAATTTGCAGTCTACAATGGACTATACATAAAATGATTCATTTGCGGAAATTTTTCTGAATGAACGAGTTGCACGGAAAAACTCCCCACAATACGGCGGTTTTGGTTCAGGTTATTTTTTTCTGAACGATATTATTAATAACGCAGGTCAGTTTCTAGGAACTTGAAAAAGTTGTAATTGTACAGTCAGTTGACAGTTGTCATGTGAATCATGCTTCTAGATACGTGTAGTACCAGTTGTTGTTGTCAATGAAATGTTTGACTGAATTAATGTCTTCAATTCATACAATTTTTGCACCATATTCTTACAGAGACTACAAACATTTTATTTCAAAAGAACTTTATCTTTATGGTTCCAGTGCGTGCCTCCAACCATCTTTTTCATGAAATTTCGGATATATGTAGATGCACTCGGACTAGCAATTGTGAAAATTGTAATTTTTAATCATTAAGTTGGAGCAAAATTGGTAAACTTCATCGCGCTACAGCGTATGATGTGATATATCAACAGACAGATCGAGATTGTCTTTTTTTAGCCTCTGCTAGCATTGGTAGGAGGCTTCAAAGCCAGAAATGCCTGTGATGTGTCTAAAAATCTAAACAAAGGATTACAAAGTTCGATAGAATTTCTAATTGAAGTTGCTTCGGGCTGTGGATTACAAAGTTTAGCTGGCCATCAACTGGAAACATCTTCGACAGCGAATTTCGAAACTCTGATAAATGGTAACAGTCGGAATATGGTTTCTTGCAAAAATTTAAAGATGTCGCGGATAATTTAGAAATTGATTGTTTTCCGGAGGCGGGTGAATCAGTTGAAATCTCTGTGGTATTGTGAACATTCATTTCTAAGTCCCCACACGCACACGCAGTTGGAACGAGGTATGATCATTTTTGATGTTCCTGCTGCGGGCTAGGGAATACTGATGTGGCGGATAAGAATATTGCAAAGCTTTATGAACATAAAAACATATTGGAATATATTTCTAGAGTTAGATTTATGCCTTTGTCTTCAAGTAGAGTCTGGACCACATAGTTATGGGGTTCTAGGGTTTTTTCTATGCTTTGTTTATGGCTCAGAAGCCTGGACAATTTCAAGAGCAAATGACGAAGAACGATGGTCTATTCGAGAAAAAGGTTCTGCATTGAATCGTTAATCCTGTTTGCGTTGATGATTTTTGCAGAAAAAGAACTGCCCCATGAACTGTACGGGTGGTACAGCGGCATGAGCATGATCAAGCGTTTAAGAATTCAACGCCTAAGTCAAGGAGTTTGTCCACCCTGTTAGCGAACGTGAACTCCACAAATGACACCTTAATGAAGATTCGACGCAGAATCATCTTTGGCAACCGGTGTTATTTCGGCTAATCCTAACCGCAATCTTATACGGGGCCGAGTACTGAACGATAATCAAAACGGCAGAGCAGTTTCTTGGTTCCTTTGAAAGCAAAATTCGGCGACGAATTTGTGGTCCTGTCTCTGAGGAGGGCGAATAGAGAGAGAAGAAGACACAACCGCGAACTCTATGAGCTGTACCAAGATGTGGATGTAGTTGGAAAAACAAAAATTCGTCGACTACAGTAGCTCGGCCACATTAAACGAATGGACAACAACACTCTATCTAAACGAAAGGAAGGAATCCCCGATATAGAGACCAAGTGCTTGCGGACATTAGAGAGCTTGCTGGTGACAACTGTGAGTAGCAACGGCTCATACAAGTGGAGGACCTCAACCAACTTTGCGAGTGTGAAATTAGTGGCCGTTGGCTTAAGATCGTCCCAACCGGATGGTGAGGCTTATTGACTGTAAAAACGAATGCTTTGGCTAAAAGTGGGCTTCTTAGTTTTTCCTATTAATAATAATTGAAGCTACAGTCTACAAGGGATGAGGCTCTGGCTTCTGCATCAACTACCGGTGTTGTGCGTGCTAGTATTTTCTCACAAGAAAAGGAAACTGACAGCTTTTTTTACCAAGGGCTAGATTTGAGAGATTTGAACCAGCACCCTTCGAATATTGTCAGCAACTCGAAAAGGGTTGTGCCATGAAAATTTCGAGCTGCTCAGTCCGGGCTCAGAACCTGGGACCTTTGGCGTGTGCGGCAACGCACTTAACCACTACTCTACGGTGATCAGTATCTTATAGTAGTCTTCGCAGACAGTAAGACAGACAGTAAGACAACTTGGTAAGTGTAATCAGCATATCCAAAAATTTGGCCACCGTGACGATGTGTGCGATGTGAGATCCCGGGGCACTAGTACCGCCAAATTTTTATTTAAAAACGCGTGGTGTTGCTGGAGTTACCCGCCGGTATAGGTTGAAAAACGCGACGGTGCAGGGGGCACTCAATGATGATGCTATGCCTCACTGGTTTGGTCTTATGGAACATATGTCCGCTTCTTCACGACTGCCATAACTTTAGTTCAGATTCATATCTTTAATGGCAAGCCTATCTAGTAGTTCGGCATTTATATCGCAATAGAATTAATTTCTATACCAAGCAATTTTGCTAAACAACAACTTCTTGAAAAGTGTCAAATTAAAATAATTATCTTCCAACTTTTGAAGAGAGCTCTCCACACTGAAAATTCAAACAATCACGTGCCAACTCTTTTCGGTTTTTTTTTCCTGCATTTTGATCGAAAACATGTGCATTGCGACTGATTGTCCACATTGACTCATTAAGCTGTTCGGATGGGGAACTTTTCGTAAAGCACTTGCTACAGATTTATGCCTCTCATCGATTGCGATTGACTCGTGTTCTGCATTGAAATGAGTGCCTTAGCGCGACCGAAACTAATTCTGTATGTTTGTTCCCCCTTTCATCAAATTTATGGCCTCAGTCAGCCGCTGTTGGCCGTTGCAAGTGTACTTGAGAGTTCTTTTCAATTGGCCGGGTCAAAATTTATTCTCTTAAAAGTGCATAAGGTGTGAGGACAAGACCTTGTTAACAGATAAATTACAGTTGCAATTATTACATATATTTTTTTGTATTTTGTAAAAATTTGCATTGCATGCGACTTTTGTGGCATTGCATAGTGCTCGGTAGTGGAGTGAATTTTTTGATACAAGGCAAGTAAAGCGTTGCGTCTTACAATCCGGTTTTTGGTAAATGACTTGTTTTATGGGTTAATGAAAGCAAATGTCGCCAAAATTCGGTTTTTTTATTGCTTGCCGAAAGGTGTTTTTTTTTGTTGTGGTTTGTTGTGTTTATTACCTATTTAAAATGTGGGATGCATTTTTGATTTATCTCCGGATAAGAGGAGCGAACGAGTGCTGAATTGAATGTCGCGCTTTTTCGCATTCGTTCTGGTAAATTCTAAGAACAATTAGAGGATACATAAACATGACCCGGCTTTGTTATGGTGCGCCGCGGATGCTGCAAATTCTTTATTTCTTTGATGCGAAGCATTTTGTTTGATACGAAATTCGTATAGTATGTAGAAGCGTGTCTTTAACTGAGTAATACATGGCTGAGTTCATGGTTGTTTGTAACTCATAAATTATCATAATCAAATAATCAAGATCGTTTCTTGATTGTATCCAAGCATTAAAATGCAGGCTCTTAGAAATATGGCCATCGCACAAGAGGAAGAGGGTCTTAAATTATGGTCTATGGATGGAATTTTTTTTTAAAGTTTCGACTCAAAGGGACTTAATATACAGTGGACCTCATTAAGGCTTTTAAACGATTGAGTATAAATCAATAACTCAAACAATACTTTAATCAGCTAGAGTGAAAGTTGCTTATCTATCTTCAATGTCATGGTATGTGGTCGTTGTTTATTTCAGTTGTATAACAAAACCATATTCTTGATCATCAACAATCCGATTAAGAAACATTATTCCTGGAAGTCTGCAAAGTAGGCTACCGGGGCGCTTGTAGGCCAACTTCCATTCGAATAAAATATCTGTAAGTGAGTAATTTAATTTTAAAATCCAAATCGGAAGATGAGGCTGCATTTGTTTCAATGCAGTTACCCACTACGTAAGCGGCGCTCTGCCGGCTTTTATCAAGGGTTAAACTTATTCTTTGCATTTTGAAAAGTCAAAGGATGGTGCAACCTGCACGTGCCTATTTTTGGAAGTGATTACGTACTTCATTAGAAAGATGTGACATTTGTCAGTAATAATTAATGTGTTTCAGAGTCCGTTTTAGACGAAAACATTGTTATTTGAATCTCCGAAGAAGTATGGATTTGTCTTAAATAAACAGCATTTGCGGGATGTTTTGATTTTATTTCCTACTTGAAAGAAAGTTGCAGCTGGAGGCCATTGAAAAATTTTAAATCTTTATGGTGAATCCAATCTGACCGTTAAATCATGCAGAGAATGCACGCTTCAAAAGTGGTAATTTTACCGTCAAAGACCAAGAGCGTCTTAGCCAGCACAAAAGATGAAGAATTGGAGGCCTTACTGGATTGAAATCCATGCCAAAAACAAAGTAAGCTCGCAGAATCGTTGAAAGTGACTCAGCAAATTATTTCCGTCCAATTAAAGAAATTTGCATTCATTCGAAATTCTTGGTGTCCTGCAAGATGGAGCCGAGAGATGTTGAAAGGCAATTTTTCACCTCGGAACTGCTTCATGAAAGACATCAAAGAAGGGAATTTTGGCACCGGGTCGTGATTGGAGTTTGAAAGTGAATAGAACGATGCAAAGCCTAGTGAACCCATTCCATCATAGTCTATACCGACGCCAAAAAAACATATATTGTTCAAAGGTTATGCTTTGCATATGGTGGAACCAGGCGGGTGTGGTGCACTATGAGCTGCTAAAACCAAACCTACATACATTGCGTCAGAAACGATTGAAAGGCATGACAAGGTGATTTTGCAACAAGAAAACGCTCGAGTTTACTTGGTTCTAGCGTTCGATAAATACTTGAAAACGCTGAAATAGAAGGTCGCAAACCAACGTTTTCTCCAGACCTTGCTGCTTCCAACTACTACCTTTTTCGTCGGATGCAAAACACTGTGGGACGTCACCGGTTCGTGTCTGTTGAACAAATCGAAAAAAGTCTCAATAATTCCATTGACAATAGAGAGAGGACTCATTTTTTAGAGATTGTATTCAAAAGGTAATCACATCAGATGGGCAATACTTTGAAGGATGCATTTTTTACAAAATTAATTTTCACTTCCAAAACGCAACCATGAAAACCCACGGATATGACTCAGTCCTCTAATACGAAATTACTTATTCTGGAGAGATAATGGAAAAATACCACTATGTTCAAAAAATATAGAAAGAAAATAAATATACTGCTCTTTCATGTAGGGGAAAAATATTTACATACTCTTTATCTAGCATCTCCCTCAATTGTTCATTTGCCTATGCTACTGCTTCTAAACGAGTGAAAGGAATATTTTTGATGAGACTTTTTTGGAAGCCTTGCAATAAAAGTTAAACCCTCAATTCGTCACTGAAGCGCAATGAAATGATGTCGTTAAACAATGAAAAGATTTTTTTTTTGTGCTTCAACTGTCGGATATTGACCCCGTGGTTAATAAACCTTGTGGTAGGTTTCAAACAAATTCAAATCTACATCAACTGCGTACGCAGCACACATTTTTTTATTATTCTTAAGTACTGTAAATAATATTATTTGTCACTTTTCAAAATATTTAATTATTGATGTTTACTGTGTGTGTTTGTGTTTTTTGATTGACAAAAATGTTTATTTATGGAGTTTTCCATTCTCAAACAAAATAGTCAGAAAACGGTTTTACTTCTTCCCACAAAACACTGATCTTACCCAACTATGTAAACTTTAATAAGGAATTCTCAACCAGCATACCGGAAAGATTGGACTGGAACCCTGTCCCATATCTCTCGTTGGAGGTTACAACATCCACTCAAACATATTTCTAATCCTTGTTCCGGATATAGAACACAGTTACGAGTATACCTAGAAGAACTGCGAAGCTGATTTTCCTTTTTTTTTATTTGTGCATTTTAATTAATAAATGTTTTAAGTATAATTACTTAATCCTAAGAAAATACTTAAAACTAGCTTATTGAATCTTAACAATAGTTTAAAATCTAACTTACTGACCCTACACAGGTGCTCTAAGCTAATCTATATCTATTCTAATTACAAGTGCCTTTGGGCATAATTGGCGTTAAATTATTTTTTTTTTAACATATATTCATATATTGCAATGCCCAAGAAAAGAAAAACTTGGCAATCTGAGATGAACTTAACCTAGCTTAAAGTAAGACTGACCTAAACTAAACTAAGGGGTACTATTAAAACTACTTAACTATATCCGTACGAATACGGATATGTGCACCATAGCGTATACGGCATTTATATGCGTGACATATATATTTTATATGCTATGCTACTATGTAAACTGGCCACAAGGTCAGCTTTCAGGGTTAGTTACGAACGGTGACGGGGGCTGGTTTTGGTGCAGCCACCAGTAAAAGTGACGTTCTTTGGCAGACTGAGTTCTGTTTCGGGTGGCGATCGCCCTACTGAACCGAAGGAGAACTGTGAAGCTGATGAACTTCATAGGAGCGCCGCCAAATCACTCCGATGGTGACAAACCTTTCAGTCCCTATATATACAATAAGACCCCCTCTTAAAACACACACATAGAGGAAGCGAAACAAGTGTCCCTCTTATCCTACAGTCGAGGCTATCTGACCACACCTTTTTAGGTTAAATATAAATTCATTTAGAAACCTCAATTGGCATCATAACAGGCTAATGTGCCATTGAAACACACGCCACGAGACTCGGCAGTCCTTACAATGACATCTGAGACGAGGACGAAATAGAGTGAATCTCTCTCCTTTTGCTCTAGCATAAAGATGAAAGAAACTCTCGGGGAAACACTTTTTTGAAAACCTATGTAAACTCAGCGATATCAACGTAAAACAACTCTAGAGCTACATACATACGTACTTGTATAGCTGGGTCACAATCGACACGAAAAACAGCAGGGAACTATCAACGCGGCGTCCAAATAACCTAACCTTACCATTTGTATAATAATCCCAGTAAAAAATTATTGTTTTACCATTTGTCGGCTATCACACCCTTGACAAAATTTCCCCCATAGGTGGACATTCTACGCGGTAATTGTGTTGCGCATCCCATTTTTCAATAGAAATCAATCTTTTCGCCATTATTTCAGAATGGAACGGAAAAAGTGCGAATTTTTGATGAACGGCAACTGCGGGTCACAATATTATGCTGAATGGAAAACGCTTTGTCGTCTTTTAATTTGATTCAGGCGGCAAAACTGATCTCTCTCTACTGATCGCAAGAGCTGTACGCTATAAATGAACAATCGCACTGAACTCTGAACAAAAGACGAAGAGATTCAATCTTTTTTTCGTCCCAGCAACATTCTTTGTGATACTTGGGCGTTGTGCCTGAGTTTCGATGATAGAGTACTCTGAAAGATATTCATTCCTATGAAGCAGATTCCTCCTGTTAAATCTAATTCGCGAAAACTTGAAGTCCTTGTTTGTGTTTTGAGTTCATGATTGTTCTATTTTCTTAGGAAACTAAGTAAACTAAGTTTGGTCAGATAGTTCGTATTCTTTTACTCATAGCCCTGGTCCCTTGAAATAAAATTCTGCGACGATGCATATGTTTCTCTTTCCCTTCATAAGTTTTGTTTTCTCTACCTGATTTAGGCCATAGTGAACGACACTTAATAATAATAACAATTGAGTGGCACTACAGCCCACAGGGGACCAGGGCCTAGCTTTTACAACAACTTCTCGCGTTGTGCGTGCTACTGTTCTCTCAAGAGAAAAGGGACCTACAGTTTTTTGCCGACACCGAATGGCGAAATTTGAGAAGTTTTCCATAGGCAATTGATACTCTTTGAATGTTGTCAGTAACTCGAAAGAGGTGGTGCCTCATGAATGCGAGGTGCCTCATCAGGAAGTTCAATCTAGACCTTCTGCGTGTGGATCGCCGCACTTATCCTCTACGCCACGGCGACTCAAAAGAACTTTCAGATATCTAAATTCTCAGGAAATACCATTCCATCTTTCAAATTCCATTTTTTCAATAAGCATTTCAAGGAATACATTACATCAATCAGTAAAGGATGTTACGCTGTTGATGTTATGTTCTCTTGTATAAAACTGTAAAGTACAGAATTGTTCACTTTAAGTGCGCAAACACTTCGGCAACCGTCACTATTAGAAATTTGAAGTGCGAAATTATATCACTTTCTTGTTTCTATAACGGAACATGGCAACTGACGGTGAACACTTGTTGAAATTCGCTTTATTGAAGAGTTGTCCACTTAATCTTTGGACTCAACTCAATAGTTTAGTCATAGGAATGTATCACGCTTTGATGAAGTCCTTTTGACTGTCTTCAGTTGAAAAGTATTGAGTTGGGGATGAAAACAATTTAATTTTCTTGAATATAGGACTAGTGCAAAAAAGAGTGTGGAGTGGAGAAAAGAAAAGGAAGCTCTGCAGGATGCATATTAAATGTATGATTTGACGTACATAAGTGGCAATTTAATCTCAATTTAAATTCAATTTTTTGTTTTTTAACTAAAATTATTTTAAGGCTATGTACAAAAATACTTAAACTAGATATAAATTTTCCTTCGTGGTTTGCCATATACTATTAAAGATTATTCCCGACCTCTTTTTTCTTTTTATTTATTTTTCCTACTATTCTATAACTTTTGTCAACAATTTCAGCACTATCTGCATTCTGAATTAAACTAAAAAAAAAAATCTGCATTCTGAATTGAATTTAAGTAAATATTTTTTGGCGACGCAAATTAATTCGTTTCGTTTTAAAAAGGTGGCGTCACCTGCAAGTTGTAGTTGATCTTGGAAGCGATTACGTATTTTATTGGAAAGGTATGACATTTGTGTTAGTGTGCTTCAGCGTCTGTTTTAGGCAACAAAATTGTTTTCTGACTCTTCGAAAGTGTTCGAATTTGCCTTAAAAACAGCAATAGCGGGAAGTTTTGATTTTGTAATTTAATTTGTACTTTGATTTGCAACTGAAGCCCATCAAATGCTTGTAGAAATTTATGGTAAGTCTTCACCTACCGATAGATCCTGCATTAAGTGGTTTTACCGTCAAAGATCAAGAGCGTCTTGACCAGCCCAAAAACTTGGAAGATAAGTAATTTGGGGCCTTACTGGATGAAGATCCTTGGCAAATGCAAAATGAACTCCCCGAATCGTTGAGAGTGACAAACAATTTCTGGTTGCAGAAATTTTAATTTATTCAAAATCAAGGAAATTAGATGTCACAAGAACTGAGTCGGAGAGATGTCGAAAGAAAATTTTACACCTCGGAACATTCTCGGTGCAAAGGTCATGGCTCTGCATATGTTGGGACCAGATGGGTGAACTGCTCAAACCAGGCAAATCCATTGATGGGAAAAGTTGCCAAATAAAACTAATACCTTTGAGCCGTGTATTGATGGGCCAGAAAAAGGGCCAGAGAAGATCGAAAGGCTTGACAAGCTTATTTTGCAACACGATAGCACTCGGCACCATAGCGGTCAAAAAATATCTGGAAAGACTGAAATGTGTGGTCTTACCCCACTCGCCGTATTGTCCAGACATTGCTTCTTCCGATCACTGGCTTTTTCACGAATTCAAAACGATTTGGGGGTTCAGCGGTTCGTGTCTTTTGAAGAATGTCTCAATAATTGGATCGACAACAGAGAGGACACATTTTTTAGAGATGGTATTCGAAAATTTCCAGATCGGAAACAGTAGACGCTTTTGACGGACGATACTTTGAGTGATGAATTTTTACTACTTTTTAATAAAAACACAAAAAAAAAAAAGAATTAAAATGTACTCCCAATACATAGTTTCTTTTATCTTGTATCTCACTTTTACATTGGTCTACGATAGATACATCGTTCAGCGCTTTAGAAAATATTAGACCCTGAAGATTAGCACTTTTCTCAAAGATTTCAATTAGAAATATACTGAATTATCTAAACACGTTCACCAGTTGTCGCTCTTAAAAATATTTACATTACCCCACACCCTGACCGATATACAAATTACGACCTTCGAGAATATAAAATCTTCTGTCCTTCAACACCTCCCGACTCCAATACCGACATGCACACATTTTACTGCCACCCAATGCAATGCTCCTCGGATTATCTAAATTGCCCTTATCGCCCTCTGGCTCAAATACAAAACGAGTCGCTAGTCTTTATCTGTTCAAATATTTTTATCCAATGAAGACAATTCCCCTTCCCTAGGCCGATTGTGATTCCTCCCGAATCACGCGCTCCCTGCGCACAACATATCTTGTGTCAGATGTCACGTGCAACTTAAGCACCGTTCACCTTAAACTTTACGATAACAGTTTGCAGAGTTCAACGAATCTCGCTGAGGACAGATGTCGGTCTGTCAGGTTTAAGTTTATTTCTGCTTTTGTTTTGTGTGCAAATAGATGGGAGGAACGATAGAAGTGCTTCACTCCCTAGTGAGTCTCGAAATGTGACTCAGTTGTTGTGGCCGGAATAGTGAGTGCTGCGCTTATCTTTTGCATCCTTTTGAGATAGCCGTCGCGCAAAAGATTACCTTTCCGTCACTCACTCGATGCTATAAGGTGTTCTCTTAAGTTAGCCCTAGAATCAGTTTGGAATGGAACTTGTTTCGGTTTATATGTGAAGCATTTCAGTTGTGCGAACTTTACGTCTTTAGTGAAAGAGAATACAAGAAGTGCATTCAGGTGTGTACAAGTGAAGTTGAGTTTGTTGTGCTGCTTTTGTTTTGATTGCAGTTTTCCAAATAGTTCAGTAGAATCTTATGTGAAAATAATTAAAAAATTGTTTGTGTTCCTTTTCAAAATAAGGACAACTTTGGCTTTCTTTTGAGCCAAAAAAACAATTCGTTTATGGTGGTTGTTGCCATAAAAAATGCAAACAAAACGTTAATTGCATGAATTACGGCGGAATTATTAAAGTGTACGGATATAATCTTGCGTTTCAGGTCCATAAAACGGGGCCATCTTATTGGGTTATGACATAGTTTCTTTTCGAAATTGAGTGATTAATTTGCTAAAATTTGTGTAGCAACCCGGGAAGGTTGTTGTTTCATATGTACGACAGTTTATCGATGGTTAACGATTAAAAACGCTTTGGAGAATCGATTACTCGATTGCAACAACAAGAATTTGATGTGCTTTTGGTGAGATGGTCCACGTGACGTACGTTCTCCTTGTACCTGAATTCTGCCTTCCGTGCCAAAATGTATAAGTGCTTTGACTTGAACTTGTAGACCTGGGTTCGATCCAGGTCTGAACTAAATACTTTTTATAGCAACATTTCCTTTGAGTTTCTGACAATGCCTTGATAGTCTTAACTGTGAAGAACAATAGCTTCCAGCCGTTCGTAACGATGGCACACGCCAGCGTATTAAGACCTCCAGCTGAACTTTATGAATGTTTTTTTTTCTGTGCTACGCTTACAATCACTTAAACAATATTTAAACCGTCCTGGATGCCCTGACAACACGATCCTCGTTACTGTAGCTTCACACTCTTTACGAGTATTTTTTCTCTAAAACAGTGTTCTTCTTCTTGTGGTGGTACAGTCCGGGGTGGACCTGGGCCTTAACCAACATTCCTCTCCAGCCAGCACGACCTTTCGCCAGCTGCGTCTAGTTGCGCACTCCAAGTTGGTTGAGATCCTTCTCCACTTGAGTGCGCCACCTTAGCCTAGGTCGTCCTCTGTTGCGTTTTCCCAATGACTCATATTCGAAGACTTTTCGGGCCGGAGCAGTGGTGTCCATGCGCTCTTCATGGCCTAGCCGTCTTAAGCGTTGTATCCGAAGACGCTTGACTAGGCGCATGTCGCTGTACAGCCCATAGAGTTCGTTGTTAAATCTTCTTCTCCAGATGCCATCAATGCAAAACTTTCCTTCCTCATCCGCTTTTTGTAGCGCCCAGGTTTCTGATTCAAGTCTGGTTGTACAATATTTATCTTCTGGAAATACAATAGTTTATGCACATACGTGCATGGCAAATAGACTCAGTGATATGTATGCAGATTTGATTGATTTTTCGAGAAACTTCTGTTCCTAGGGAAACTTTCCCAT
Organism: Eristalinus sepulchralis; assembly: GCA_944738645.1. NCBI lineage: Eukaryota > Metazoa > Arthropoda > Insecta > Diptera > Syrphidae > Eristalinus > Eristalinus sepulchralis. The sequence continues at coordinate 11,817,279 of OX122882.1, forward strand.
CCACGAATAATTCCTATTATTGTTAATTTTCATCTGAACACTTTCCTCAGAATTGTTTTCAAAAATACTCGTATGTTCAAAATTATGAATGTGACATTAATTGCTTTTTAGAAAAGCGTTGCATTCAATTAATAAAGGATTCTTTGCGACTGTTTTGCTTTTTCAAAAAAATAGTACGTTTCTATTTTTTAGGATTTGTCAATTGGACAGTTTCTGAAAAAAAAAGTGGATGGGTGCCTGGTGAAAATCAATTTTGTTAAAAATGAGGTTGATTTTGGCCTTTTTACTTGCTGAAAACGAAAATGGAGGGTCTTTAAATTTCCGTGTAGCACAAAACATTTTTTACGAATGTAGAACAAGAGGGTTAGTTAACGAATCTGAATATTAGGACTCGAAAAAAGGTGTGTATTTTTACAACTCCTCGCACAAAGCGTACGATCAACAACCAACTTACAAAAAGAAACAAAACAAATTTCGATTTGCAAAATTTTTTGCTTAGACATTCTAACTATAAAAAACCATGGCGGGAAATCATTGACGGTAACATTGTGATGTACCTCATTTTTGAAGAAAAATGGACCAATAATTCTACAAACCCACAAAAAAAAAACCCCCATGTTTTTTCATGGATGTAATAATAGTTGTTTTAAATGTTCACTCTTATAAGCCAGATGTATCAGCAATTTCCCGGCCTTGGAATGTTTCAACGCTGCATCTAGTTGATTCCTGCAAGAGGGCAATCGTATTGCTCACACGAACAGTTTGAAAGTTAATGGTGACAGTTTCCGCTGGTTGAGAGGACACAATTTCCCCACGCTTACCATTCTAACAGAACCGGCGATCTGTCAAATCATCTGGTTTGTGTAAAGTTTGAAAATGAAATTCAAATTTTTTGTCGATGATAAGTGAAACAGATGTAGGATGATGACAAATTTAAAAACGATCTATCAAATCTTTGAAGTTACACGCGTTTTGCCCAGCAGATCGCGTGAACAAAAGAAGTAGTCTTTCTCCGTTTGAGTCCTCTATTACGTTGTCACACTGATTTGAATTGGAAAACTTCTCTGACTGGAGCTGAGTTTTTCATACACTCTATATGACCCAGCCATCTTAAACACTGTATGTCTAGGTACTTGACTAAGCTCATGCAGGCGTACAACCTATAGAGTCAAAGATTGAGTCTTCTCATTTCGATGTTTTCAACGTAAAAATTAAGCGCAGAACTTTACCCTCAAAAATATCTTATCCGCTTTTAAAATTGTACACTTCCACGCAGGACAAGAATGATCAAGAGTCAAGTCGTATTTTTCACCACCTCACCACCTCTTTTACGTTGCTGACAAACACTAAAAGGATAGTTATCGTCTATGAAAAGCTTGCGGGCAGCTTCAGCTTCAACAAATATTTCATTGACTACTCATTGTGTACGGGCAATCACGTCAATGTCGTCGGTAGATGCCAGCAACTGTAGGGGGTTTTTGAAGATTGTGCCACTTGGGTTGACGAGTGATTTTTGCATGACCTTCTGAAGAGTGATCTGAAAAAAGTCATGACAGCGTGTCGCCTGGTCTATAAAGCTTTTGTTAAATTAAAGGGCCTTGTGAGTTCGTCCTCAATGATGCAGCGAAACGGCTCCATCATCACAACTTAAAGGTTTTGGTTGGAGTGTCGTAACTGAACATGACGCTGCATATCTCATGCCTATGTACGTTGTCATATGTGGCCTTGAAATCGACGAATAGAGGGTGAGTGTCGAACTCCACTCTTGGTTTTTTTTATTTAAATCAACTGTAATGTAAAAATTTGGTCGATAGTGCATTTCCCCATCCAGAAAGCTAACTGATAAGGCTTAAGAATAACATAAAATGGCTGAGAATAGCTAGTGTAATGTTTGGAAGACTTATCCTTCGTTCGCTTCCTATTTTGGACTGACGTTCATTTACATCTGCTGCATCGATTTCATTCTTTACCGTCTTTGATTTACATAATAATAAATGAAATCCAGTCTTACCTAAAAATTAACTACAATATTGGTAATGACAATGGCTTAAATTCGTAAGTAGTAAATTCGTGAGTAGTATAATGAAATACTTTTTAAATCTTCAGAGCTGAAAAAAATAATCCTTGAACTAGTTGAATACGAAAAACGAAAAAAAAAATGCCATCTAACAACACTCTTTGGTGTTTACGTTTTGTTAACTTATCTTGCAGCGTAATGAATCTAACTAAACATATTTGTTAGAATCGAAAAGAAACAGAAGACGATAAAAGCCTTTATGGACACCTTTTGCTGACAAGCATTTACGATTATACCAATAAAATCGTATAACTCTTATAAAACACCGCGGAGCGAGCCGTTTCTTACATACCTACATGTATTTCGAATTGATTGTCGATAATTGAAGTAAACAAACAAGACTACGTAGTTCTTCTTTCCACACCCACGACGGGTTCGAAAATCCAGTTTTCCGAGTATAAAGTGAGTAAATGAACTGAACGCAATCATACTTAAAATTCTGTTACATAAAAAGGACATCATTTGAGTGTTTTTCTTCTTTTTGAGAATATGTTTACGTCGTTCAAAAAACATCCGGATACGGAATGTGAATAACCACAAGCTTGCAGTGAATGAGAGACAACATTCAACTGTTACATTTTTCAAATATCATGTTTTGACGCGGTATGTGCGGGGTAATCACCCCCAAAAGGTCTTCGCGAAGTTCAAAGTAAGATTTATGACATTATCTTATCCGGCTGTAACTTAACTTTCACTTTCTTTCGTGTGACTTGGAAACCTTTTTAATTATCTTGATTGGTGCTTTATATCAAATGAACGAATAAATGCAAATCGGTGACACACATGCCGCCAAGTATTTATCATCGGTGGTGCTTTGTTAAGTTTTGTCATCCGAATGAATATGAGTCTGATGGAATTTGTGAGAGTATACCTTTTGGTGGATTTTATGCGTTTAAACATCAAGGTCATATGAAGTTGTATGGTCTAATAACTTGTGGGTCCTAAGTTTGGTCCCTGACTTAGACTCTTACATATCCTAAGTTTGGTCCCTGACTTAGACTCTTACATATGTGTCTTTCTTTGCCAATTCGAAATTGCTGATCAGAATGATTGAAGACAATTGAAGATAAGACATTTTTGAACATTCTTCGATTGTACCATAAATCTATTCAGCTGATTTTCCTTGTATCAACCACTCGATTGGGTATACCAGTGTAAATAGGTTCCTTCAACGTGAATGGTAAAGAAATGAGGTGCCTCTATGAGTCAAATGCGAAGATCTGCATGAATTTATTAATAATTTTAGAATATTGGAGATGAATGAATATTCATTTTAAAGTCATTTCTTTACTTGTATGAATTTTTAATTTTCTTAAAATAATTATTTTTTTTTTGTGTTAAGCCTGACGCACAACCTTAAAAGAGTATGTAAGTTGGATACAAGCTCAACTTTTAATTTTGTTTTCATTGCTTCAAGAGCGGTGGCGAGGGCTGGTTCTAATGCAGCCACCAGTAGTAATGGCGAACTGTACCCTGTGTCGGGGGGAAAATTACCATACTGAACCGAAGAAGTTCCTCGTGGCTACGAGCGACGCCCGGTTCGTATTGGAGTCGCCTGCTCGCTGTTTGGCGTACGGCATGGAAGATGATAGGACATTCTTCTATATCCTGTATCAGTCCTTTGGAGTCTAAATAGAGAAATGCTTCAGGGGGTATAAAGCCGTCTAGGCGCACCTTTTCATGGTACATATTGTTTGGGTAATAAGCCCCAAAGATCAGACTATTAGATGAAGTCATCGCTCGTGCAATGTTCCTTCGAGTCAGTTTAATAATAAAACAATCTATCCTGATTAGGTTTGCCTCGTTGGGATAGAATTTCCTGTAATCGGATTCTGGTGTTCGATACAACCGGAGGCAGGCCCAAAGACATTGCCTCTCGAACACCCTCATTTGGAAATGACTCAAGTTGAACCACACTGGACAATCGTACGCCATGATTGGCTGAATGAGGGCCATGTAGCAGATTACCTTCACCCTAGAATCAAGTTGGCTACTGTAAAATAGCCAACTTGCCGCAGCAAATGCTTTCTTAGCTTTTGTCAGACCTGTTGCTGCATTCTTACCGCAGTACAGATACTGGTTCCGGCAAATGCCAAGATATCTTCTACATTTTTCACAGCTAACTGCTGGCCCCGTGGGTCAACTATGCCGAACTTGCGCCAATTTTTTTTCGTGTCCCTTGATGCCCTGGATAGCGGGGTATAAAGAGAATAGTTTCGCACTTCAAGAAGTTGATTTTCAACTTCCAGTCGTCGCAAAATCGCTGAATTGATTGATTACTTCCACTTTCGGGCCTGATCTGTACTTTTGCAAATCATTGACGTACGCTATGAAGTGCGATCACTAGTGAATCGTTCGCCATTTTTCACAACGAACTTTCTACCTGTAAGCATATCATAGACCATTTACACCAGTTTTACTTACACCGATTCTGACTGACTTCTGAAAAACAGCTTCTGACAAGACCGTATCAAAGGTCTTTTCCATGTCTATAAGGCACGCGCCTGTGCATTGGCTTTCAGTCTTATTCCATTGAATGTCGGAGACCATTTTGGACGCGGCATGTATAGTATCATGCCCCGTCCTAAAGCCGAATTGGTTGTCCGTCCACCACTTCAAAGGGCAGATGATGCAGAACAATATTCAGAATCCTTCTTCAGTGAATTGAAGATACATCATCGGCGATGGCATTATTCGTCATTGAACCTGCTGAAACCAGGGTTCTCAGATCGCAACGGCAAACGAAACCTTCTCCATGTGAGGTTCACATTCACTTTTTAATTTCTGGAATCAATTTAAAGTCGATTTTTTCATTCGGCTTATTTCTGACAAACGGGCTTATTGTTCCGGAAATTCTATAATTCGCATACAGAATAGATCCCATGTCCCGGATACATAAGATCTTGGCTATGTTTTATTAACAAAATATCCGAATTATAGGGAAGAAAGTTTATCAAAACCTAAACAATTCCAACATTGCAATCAAGTAAACAACTGGCGACATACAGTAAGATCAATCAAAAACCAATTTTAACGACAGAACAATTTGTTGTATGTTAACACCACAATTCAGCAATGACTATCAATTTCAACACTCAACGACTCCCTTTATTCCTTGTTAGACTTTGGTTTCTCTCTACCTTCCGTTGCGCTCTTTTCCTTCTAGTTAAAAAAAACTTTTCTTCATTCCACTTACATACATACTATACGAGCACATAGTGAGAGATTAAGTCACACCATAAAATTATTCTCCTTGTCCTTGAAATAACTTGGGCAAGAAGGAGCTACACTCGAACAGAAAAGGTTAAATTTTTTTTTTGTTACAAGCAATGTGTATTTAATACTGTTTTCTCGAATCACACGAAAAGCATTTCTCTCAGAACGGAAATTTTGGAATAAAGCTGAACACACTGGAGATAATATTGTGGTGTTAGTCTTTGCACGATAACTTGCCAAACGATACTGAACGAAAGTGAAAAATAAATTTGATAGGAATCACTTGTCATCTGTCAAGTAATCCTATTATAAATCAAACCTAATGATGAAGCACATCTAAAAATTTGTCGATTAATGTATGCATCATTTGCTCAGGAAATGTATTCCAATATGTAATGTAGCCGAAATCTTAGTTTATAGTGGAGACACATATTTCCATTAAATAGAATCAACTTATAAAAAGCGACTGTAAGGAATAAGAGCCTTACCAACAATATTTCTCAATTTCAATTTTCTAGGAATGTCAGAAACGACTGCTGATTCCTAAGCATAAATTTTCAGTAAAGAAACGCAAAAAAGTATCGATATCCTTTCGAGATGCATTCATCTACTCAATATTTCCCGATTCATTGTTGATCTGAATTCATCAAAAACTACTTTTGCAGTCCATTTATAGCCGTCGAGTATTCATTGCTTCAAACAAAACGTACTTCATCAGCAACAGTCATTCTGGAAAGCGTTTGATCAGATTCTATCTCAGAACTTACAAAGTTCTCTCAAGTATCACAATATCTCTACAATTGATGACGCATATACTTAACAAAAAATTTCATGAAGTACCTACATTTTCAGTAACGTATCGTCAATCATCGAAAACTAGTATTAGCTGCAACCACAAAACACTTCAGCAATGTTTTGCAATGTAACCATTTCGGCACAAATCACAGTTGCCGCGCTATATACTCAAATGTCTCTTCAAACCGCTGCAATCGCACTCCTCGAATGTGAACTAATTTCAAGTGCTAATTAGTGTTAACCACTTGATGCGGCTCCGACAGTATACACCGCTCTATCGCGTTTGTATCAGGAAATGATTACACGCCACCCTGCTATGGAGCGAACGAGCTTCGTGTGAACTTGAAGACCGACCATAACAACCGGATCGTACATCCCATGGCAGATGCTCCCAAATTTGGACTTGAGCGATTATGCAACTCGGTTTTGCCAAATTACACGAATGGCACAAGTCAATATTTGACATCGGATTTGATAAGACGTGACCTAAATTCGTTGCGACGCGCTACAGGGTGCACCGAAACCTTGATGACTTGAGCACTTTCACTTTTTTTTCCTCAGAACGTGCCTGCGGTTTTTCCTGGGGTGAAACGGTGCAAAAACGGCAATTGAAATCTATTTTCAGCGAATGATTGAATTCGATCTGGGGTGTGTTCGGTAAAAACGTGAGAACGGTTTGGTGCACGTGAAGTTCAGGGAATTTCTTATTGTGTGACTGCAGTGAATTACCATTGCGCTGTGATTGAGTTGCACGCTGTTCCTCGGAATGGGAATATTCTCGTGGCTTTAACGATTAGGTTTGATTGAGTGCTTTTTTAAAGTGCTTGTGTCATTTGACATGGCATGTGATGAACTTTGGGTATTATTAAACGCAATTTTGTTTCGAACGATTAGTGGAGGTCTTTTAAAAAGGAGGAATACAATTTAATGAAAGTACTACTTTGACATGGAACTTGAATCGGAGAAATTTTCTGATTTCTTAGAACAAATCTGCGCGTTTATTTTATAACGGAAGCACACAATGAGGACATTGGTGTGGCGAATATTAAGTCAAGCGGATAACGATATACCGTTAGACATTAGAAGGGAATATCAAATGAGTAGCAACGTTTTACTGGTTAGATGAATATGGTATAACGTCGCATTATAACTGAAGGAAACATTTTGGGACAACGAACGATAATTTGCTGTTTCGACTTTTGGTTGTATTGTTGTTGTGTGGCTTCATATGTACTTCTTTAAAACGCATAAATGCAGAAAAAATGGGAAAAGAGATATTTTATTTTAATTGTATTTTTGTCTCGTTTTAGTCAGAGAATGTGTAAGAAAACAGTTCTAGTTTTTTTTCATCCTTGGCGATTGTTTATAACACGGTGAATATCTGCAAGTTGGAAACTTACTGTGATGTGCATAATAATAGATGTGTATTCAAAAATACACAAAAATACACATCCAAATGATTAAATTTATATAAATCTTTACCTTATACTTATAAAATAATAGACAGTACAATAATTTAACTGATGTAATTCTTTTCAAGTTAGTTCGTTTTTCAAAAGATGGCGCCACCACATTGTGACTGATCTTGGAAGCAATTCCGTACTTCATTGGAAAGGTGTGACATTTATAAGCAATAATTAGTATGGCGCCAACGCCTGGACACAATAATTCAGACAATAATTTTGTTTTCTGCCATTTGAGAATGTCCGGATTTGTCTTAAAGATACAGCGTTTGCGGGAAGTTTTGATTTCCATCTTTAATTGGAAGAATAGTGCAGTTGAAGCCCATCGAATGTAAGTTTATGGTATATCATGCATCATGATTTTACCGTCAAAGATCAAGAGCGTCTTGGCCAAGCCAAAATGCTTAAAAATAAGAAATCCGAGGCCTTACTGATTTAAGATCCCTGCCAAACGCAAAGTGAACTTGCAGAATCGTTAAGAGTGACTCAGTCAAAAATTTCCGGTCAGTTAAAGAAATTTGGAATCATTCGAAAGTATGGGTGCCGTACGAGTTAAAGCAGAGAGATATCGACAGGCAATGTTTACCTCGGAACTGTTTCTTGAAAGAAATCAAAAAAGGGACTTTTGCACCGGACAGTGAATAGGGATCAAAATGATTAACTCAACCCATTCCATCATAATCAACATCGACGATGGTCGTGCTCTGCATTTTGTAGGACCAGGCGGGTGTGGTATGCTACGAGGTCTTAAAACCAAGCGGAACGTTATCGTTTACAATTAATGCGCTCTGCAAAACGTCAAAAAAACAGTCGTATTGCATGACAAGTTAATTTTGAAACATAATAACACTCGGCCCACGTCGCTGTCGAAAACTATCTGGTGGCGCTGATATGGTAGATCATACCCCACCCGCCGTATTCTTAAGACCTTGCTTCTTTCACTTACTGGCTTCTTTGATGGATGCAAAATCAATTGCGAAACCTGTTCCCGGTCTTTTAAAAAAATCGAATGTCTCAATGATTGGATCGATGCCAGAAAAGACGCGTGTTAAAAAAAAAAATTTAACTCAAAAACAGACCACATTTGATTAGTAGTCCTATATGTTTAAAAATTCTATAGCTTTGGGACTATAAGTTTATGTGACATATATGTTTGTTCTGTGGGAAAAGAATTTCCACTCTAGTAATAATAATTGAGTGGCACTACAGCCCCAATGGGACCAGGCCCAGCTTCTTCAATTTTTACAATTTCCACTCTAGGGAGTGTTAAATACAATAGACCAGAGTTTTTGCACAGAAATTTGACAATGGATGAACTATTGATCCATTAGTTCACAGCGGAGTCCAATAAATTGTGTTTAGAAATTTAGCTGACAAGGTATTGAGTGGCAAAATTTGGAAGATCACTAAAGTTGGTATATTGGATGATGATAGAGGGGCACATTTTAAAGTTTTTGTACATGTCGCTGTATTTGAACTTGATATAGTTAAAGTACAATGTAGTGAGAGCATAAAATGTTTAAGAATAATTTATTTTTAGGATTCTGTTTGTTTTCAAGTGCACTGTAATACTATATGTAATACATTGTAATACTGCTTTCATCAGGTGGCGCCTGGTTGGCGCTGATGTGGTGGAAAATTAAGCTCTTCATCACAGAAGTGTCAGGTGGTCTTGCTTCGGAAAACCAAGAACCTACAGTAGATGATGGTTACTGCCTAGTAACCAGTGGACCAGTTTTTGATTCTGAGCGCTCCAGTGCAGTGTATCCCAACCTCCAACAAAAAAAAAAAATACTGTCCTGTATATAAAAAGAAGAACCATGAACCATGACCTACATAGAGAGACATTTAGAGAGACAGTTTATTGCCGACTCTCTCTGGGAAAACTGCTCAAATTTTCTACTGATAGTTTGAGAAGTTTTCTCAGAATTATTATTATACTTTGAATATTGTGAACAACTCGAGAAAGGCAGTGGCGTGAGCACAATCAAAGTGATCGGATCAAATCTGGGATCGTTGGCGTGTGAGTCGATGCGCTTGTTCACACATTTTAAGTCTACCGCCCGTATGTGATGATGCGGTTACATGTAACATAAATCATTTTCGAGGCTAAGACCAACGAAGATTTTGTATTGACAAGCAGGCCTTATTTTTCTACCCGATAGGGAAAATTTGGGCTTCAATTAAAGTAGAGTTTGACGGTTCTGTAAATACGAAATGTAGAAGAAAAAGTTACTTACATTTGGAAAAGTGTCAGTCACATGTTCAAATACTTAATTTCAAGTATCAAATCAAGCACACGTACTTTGCATTGTTCACATCCTCGAAAGCACTTAACAGTTCTGCCTAATGGTTCTTATGTTATCTGAGTTGTTTCTTACGATACGAACTTTTCAACCGAACTGTTACTGTGACACAATCCTAACATCTTATGCATAATCACTTCGCAATCAATGGACTAAGTGCACGTGAGTTTTAAACCATCTGTGTAACTTTTGTCGCGACACAATATTCAGCAAATTTATCCAAAATGACACAAACATTTTTCGCACCAATCCGCACAATTAGTAGACTCTAAGCAGACTAAAACAATGAAAAAAAGAGATCAGTCGTTAAACAATAAACCACGTGCTTTGAATTGAACGACAGTTTTGTTGTCTCTACAACTGCCTAATTGCCGTGTTTCGTTTTCAATTTCATCACAAGACAGCGAGCAGATGCAGGAATGGAAATGTGCAAAACATTTACCCATGGCAAATAGAAGAAACTTTTGTAAAGGGATTCTGTTTCGGCTACTAGATTTACACACTTGTGCGGCTCAGACTGAACATCTGTAGTGCAAAGAATACAGAAAACACTTAATTGGTTTTCGATTAAATATTTATTTGTGGCTCACTTTTTTGGTGTTTTGGGGGATAGAGGGATTTGTTTAACATTTGAGGGCAATGAGATAACGCTTGTTTATATTTGTGGTTTATATTTGAAATGAGAGCATTCGCAAGAATGGAACAAGCCTCCGATTGTGTCATTTAGACTGAATTCGTTACAGCTTTACAGATGTCGATCATTGATGAGAGGACACATGAATGACGAAGGTCTAATCGAAAGATGAGCTTTTCAAGCAAAAGTCGCTTAATATCTTGTTTTTATCGCCAGCCTCACAAGCCAGTTCAATGCTTCCCCTTCAAGCATTCACCCGCAATAAACGCCTCGAACTTCCTGCACATCCGTTCACCCTTAAGCCTACTTTCGGAAATAGAGACTTGTGGACGTTTGGTGACCTGCCGCACTACACGAATATAAAACACTCTTTTCAACTCAATTTTTCCAACGGTGAGTGGTCTTCTTGCTTATAGTCTATAGTCTCCACTCGTAATGTGACTTAATTCCAATCACAGGGTATTTGCAATCTTCTCAAAAAATACTGGTTATAGAGTAAATGTGGCAAATATGAAATCACCCTATTTCACAATCTAAACTCTTATACAGTATAAACTTTAACCTGGCAGTTTTTAGAACCATTTAGCTTCCGCAAGGAATTCATAAGTTCTTCGGCTGTACGTGGTCTGTTAAGGGATTTCACATTCAAAATACAGAAGCGCAGGTAAGTATCCTTCAATCTTTTGCTGGCGTCGTCAGTGGATCCTCTATATTCGAGGCATATGGCTGTCTCTCAACACAGTTTTTTTTTTTTATGTGGGGAGGGAGTTAACCTTAAGCCACAGACGTGTAGGCCAGGCCCATTATTAATAAATAAATAATTACATACAAGGGGTTTTGTGATGACTATCCAGGTGGTGTCGCGAGGAGACTGTAATGTAAAGCTGACCTGTTCAACAGCGGGGAAAGTATTGGCAGCTCACCATGTTGAAGGCGTTCAACGACGTATCCTCGTGTGCACAAACCCATGCCCGACAAATCGAACATTATGAAGACAAAATGTATTCGATGTCTGTAAAGAACCTAAGTAAAAATATCGCTTTTTACGAAAGCAACTGCTGTAGGACGTCAACAGGTGTGTCCCTCTTTTTTAAGTTTAGTTTAAAAGGCATTTTTTTTATTATTTATCTAATGGTATTTTAAAACTAGGTATAAAACGCTTAACCTAGGTACGACCGAAATGAAATCTTATAACTACTTACTGGCTCTATGCGGGCGCTCTAAGCTAAACTATTGATATATTTGTTTTGCTTTTGCCTTTCGGCGTCATTGCTAGTTATTTTTTTTAATTAATAAAAACTAGTATTTATTTTTTAAAACTAAGAAAACGTTTTTTTTAAGAACTTAGCTATCTATGGAATTTTCTACAAAAATATCTTAATCTACCTTAATACATATATCCTATTCTAACATAAAAATACTTACGACAAACTTTTTTTTTTTTTTTTTTTAAATTATGTACAGTTATGTTTATAGTTTATATGTAATCTTAATTACTAACCTAACCTAACTTATACTAAATGTGAGTTGGCCGTGGAGGACCAACCCTAACCTACCAGTCTGACGACAGCTGGGGTTCCTGGTGTGGCTCTAACCACCAGTAGAACCCCCGGTCCTTATCAGTGTCCATCCTATCACGGATGGAGATGGATGTGCTGAACCGGAGAGCATCCCGACTAACGACGTTGGCGTCGTACAACAGTCGCCTGTCCACTGTCCTTCTCACCACGTGGTAGATAAGTGGACATGCCTCCGCATCCTGGATCAGTCCAATGCGGTCAAGATACAAGAACGCTTCCGGTGGAAGAAAACCCTTCGGCGAGCGTTCTCGTGGTACTCGTCATTTGGGTAGTAGGCCCCAAATATAAGATCATTATCAGAAGTCATGGCTCTATGTGTGTCCCTCTTGTTCAAAAGCGAATGCACATAATTTACTGATCCTTTTGTAATTCAAACATTGAATAACAAATATGTGCAACTGTGACTTCCTTACACTTATAGATGGTTTTGGATGGTACTCTAAAGTTACCACGCAGGCGAAAGAGAAATTAAAATGTAAACGTATATGTATATCACAGAATACAATCATGTTGGGAAATAGACAGGATGTACAATTATAAACTCAAACATGCACTAGAACAACTTAATACACTGAACCTCATACCCAATCTTATCATTTTTTGTAGCCATGCAGGGTCAGCTATCTGCGTGAAGATAAGCAGATTTCGCCTTGAAAAGGAGAAATAATTTTTTAAAACTGTTGCCATTTTTCCAGGCTCTAATGAAACAATTTGGAGGCCAGAGCCTATTCTCTTTTGTACCTCAATTTAATTTATTTTTTAGCATTAAGTTTTTTTTAAATAAAATTAATTGAATGCAAATCAAAACTCACCCTGTATCACGTAAAAAAAAAAAATACTCACAACACGGAAATGCAGAATTCTTCCTTTAGCGGATACCATCATAAACCCATTCAGTGACATATTCCCTATTTTGTGTGATTGATTACACTCCCATTGAATGCTCTTGTGGACAAACACGGAAGTATCGGCTGCAGGTTGGCAGTGAACAAAAAGATGTACTTCCGACCGCCCGGAATGGATCGTTTTCGGTGAAGTATGGAAATGCGATAAATCACTCGCCATTCATCAAATCTTTTATTGCCTTGTCTTCAAGTTCACGATGATGATTTTCGTTTTTGGCAATTGAAACACGCGCCAACTCGTCGTACGTCACAGACTCGCAATTTACGAGTTGATTTTTTTGCATCAAATCATTTGTAAAATATGTCTACGTACAGGCGTATAATCAGCTAGTTAACCAATCCATCGCTGCACCATAAATTTGGTGTCACTTCGGCTGATAAGGCGATAAAAACTTACCCGTCAAGCAGTTGTCAGTAGTTCGGGTGATTTATGATTTATGAGTAATTCCTGTTTGACATAGTCTTATTTATTGTGCTGTAAATCACACATTCATAGAGACGTGGGTGGTTCTCTAGGGTTATTTTGCGGTTGGGGTGCAGATTTTAATTGAGGAATTTCCGTGGTTTAGAATGGGGAGTAGAATGGGTTTTGAGAAATCATACGTCGCGAATAGAAGGTGTAGCAGAAAGATGTTTTGAATATTCTCTGATACTAAAGACACTGATGTTGGTTGTAGACTAAGCTTAAACCTTCAGCTTAAAGTGAAGTTCACAAAAATAATAATAATTGAATGGCGCTACAGACCACAAAGGACCACTGCCTAGCTTCTGCTACAACTACTCGTGTTGTGCGTGCCACTGTTCTCTCACGAGTAGAAGGGACCTAGTTTTTTGCCGGCTCCAATCGGGGAGATTTGAAAATGCAAGGTGTTCCGTCCGAGAATCGAAACTGAGACCTTGGCGTGTGTGTCGATGCGCTTACCTACTACGACCAAGAACATGTTCTTTCCTAAATTATACGCAACTACAGCCGAGCCACTGTAGTCGACGGAGTTTTGCTACTCTGCCGTTTTGCTTATCGTCCAGCACTCTACTCCGTATAAGAGTACGGGTAGGATAAGCACCTTGTAGAGCATTATCTAAGTCCTTCCAGTCACGAGTTTGGACCCTAACTGTTTTGATAAACCAATATAGCACCGGTTGCCAAGGGTAATTCTGCACCGAATCTCGTGTCGTTTGTGGAGTTCACATTTGACCCGACTTAGACAAGCTCCTTAACTACCTCAAAGCTGTAGCTGTCAATTGTCACATTCGATTCGACGGATCGATTCTTTGTCAGCAACATATATTTTGTCTTATCCTCGTTCACTTTAAGACCACCTCGTTTGACCGGCTCTTCAATCGCCGTGAATGCTGCTACAACGGATTGCTGGAAACTGGCGATAATATCGATATCATAGCATATCCCAGCAATTGCACTAATTTGTAGAAGATGCAAGATGCTTACGTCTGCCCTCCACATAATCCTTTCCAGCACAATATTGATGAAGTTACACGTCAGCGCATCTCCTTGCCGAAATCGAACAAGGTGTTTGGTTCTCCAACCAAACTGCATGGTGCATCGTTTTTCCAAGATTCCAAATTCGGGCATTGCGTTAAAAAGTTCTTTACGATGAATGCTGTTGCATGCGGCTGTAAAATCGATAAAAAGGTGGTGTCTATCGGCTTGACTCTCGCTGGTCTTTTCCTGGATGTGCCTTAGTGTGAATATTTGGTCCGGGCCGGAAGACGTACTGGTACTTGCCGATTAGTGCGGTGCAAAACGGCTTAAGACGTTCACACAGCATGCTTGACAGTTGGTAGACTTTAAGTTTTTAAAATATTTGTTATAATATCTTACGAACTGCAACATGTTTCGATATCTAACAACTAATAAGTGAAAAAAGAAAAGTTTCGCAGGATTTTATTAACTTCCACTGTTTCCGGGAGTTAAAAAATTCTGGACAAATTGTTGTGAGACAGAATATTTCACTAAATTTTGATGATAATCGACCAGTATTTAGGCTACATTTGAACACCGCTTCTGACACTGATGAACTAACCGCAGATCTATCTAAAGCAATATGATCAGACTGAAGCATGACCACCTGATGGGTGGATTTTCAGTGTCGTTTGTCCGGAAATGCCTACGACTGCACCGAAATTCTACTACAACAACGCTAACAAGATTCTTCCTGCCATTTGTTGTGAAGGCCTGAACCGTTTTTGAATAATATAGTAGTCTGATAATCTTATATAACCACGATACACACTGCAGCAAATCTTGTAAAGGGACCAACAGTTACAGATCGACTCATACCATCACTAATTTATCGATATCAAGGCCGCAGCTTGGATATAGACTGGGTATGGAGTGCCATGCTTAATTCTTTTATTCCTACCAAACTCGTTAGATTGTGTAGTACGGCGATAACGATCTCTCGCTGATTTGTCGAGGTTGGTGACCAACCCATCGAGAGCTTGAATGTCAGAACTGTCCTAGACAAGTCCGCCTATTAACTTTTTAAAAATCCTTCTTGAGAAGATCGTGCAAAAAGTCAACGCCGAAGGCATGATCTTCAAAAAGTTCCAACTGCTGCCTTAACCAGGTGTCATTGACTTGATTGGACAAACGTACTCGTATAGTAATGGAAGATGCCTAAATGAGCCTTGTTGTAAACGGCGCAAAGTATTGTATGTACTCCCATTAAAAAGGGACTCGTAACATGTCACAATGGGTAGTCAAGACTTGTAAGTAACCAAGGACATCGCCAAATTCGCCTTCGCACTAAATAGAAACAACAACATGGCACTGTATAGCTCGTCTCTATGCACACTGCCATATACGGCCTTAAAATCCACGAATAGGTAGTGAGTGTCGATTTGCACTTCTTGGATCTTTTACAGGATCTGCTGTAGTGTGAAGATTTGGCGTGGTGATCACCGAGCCATGGTCCGACGTACACGGCTTTTACCTATTGTGTGAGAAACATGCTACTGAAAGCAGAAAATACAGAGAAATGTATAATTATCTTAAAATTCAAGTACGTGATTCTTCTGTTTCCTCTGGTTTTTATTTTCTGAAGTTCGTCACTCTAAACAAAAAATTAAGAAGGATCAAAGTTCAAAAAAAGGCATTGAACGATAAAGAACTTGTTCGAAGATTTCATCACAATAGTCTGTTGAACATGTAAGACACAAATAGCACACACTAAATGTACGTGTTTAACGAATATCCACCATATAAAACTTTAGAATTTAACTATTTTTGGGGGGGCTTCGTTAGGGCCAAATTTTTGGCTGAAATGTGAAACAAATGCAAAAACGATAATCTTCATTTGTATCCAAAATTTCGGCTCGTCGTAACCTTGTTAACAGCCTCATCCTTAACTTTACTGGTCACAATGGCTAAGTGCGTTGACCTCTACGATGGAGGTCTAGATAGAGTTGCATTTTGTCGTACATTGGGTGGTACCTTTCATATGTCTGCCGGATGTACCTATTTCGAGTTCCTTATAACACTGAGTATTGGCTGTCCAGAACCAGCTTTTGAAGCTCGTCGTTTGGATTCAGCGTAACAATATAAAAATTGTTAAGGAAGCTAGGCACTCTTTCTTTATAGCCCACAACTTTTGTACTTTTATTTCGCAGAATCAGTCGAAACTTGTAAGTAGCCAAGGACCTCGTCAAATTCGACTTCGCACAAGATAGAAACAACAAAATCAGTTCCAAAATCACTTTTGAACTCATTCTTTTTCTGGGATCAACATTCAATCGAGTCATAGAGCCGAAAGAAAGGTTTTATGTAAGCCCTTGGTCATCTCAGTACAACTCTATGACGTAAGTTTTGTGAGCAATTCAGGCAGAGAGTTAAATAGTGAGATCTCTGACTGTATTGTCACGCTGATGAATTACTTCTAAGGCATGCGGATTTATGATGCATTGTCCTATTGAGTCGTAAACCAGGGGCTTTAACTTTTTCAAGAGATATGTTGATGATTTTACACAGAGATATATAAACTTGTTGGTCAAGCACAAGCGAACAATGCGATCTTGTTGCTGTAGTTAGTATATCTGGATGAGTTATTTTAGTGTATGAAGTGGCTGTAGGGTACATCTCCTTCTGACTAGATCTGCTTTAATACTAAGTAAATCAAAAAAACTCTACCATTCGTTAGTTTACTTGTTTTTTTCGGAGCCTGAGCTTTTCTGATTTTTTGTTAGGTGTTTGATTATTACCGGCTTAAAGTGATTGCGGGAAACAAAAGAAAGTTCCAACAAGGTTGTACTTGTGTATGTCCTTCGCAAATAAGAGATATATAATATCGTCGACTAGTGGTCGCCGTGGCGCAGTGGTAAGTGCGTCGACCTCCAGGCAGAAAGTCTAGGTTCGATTCCCGGACGGGACACCTCACATATTTTCACGGCACCACCTCAATTCAATTTCAATTTTTCTTTATTGAACAAATATTTACAATTTTAAAATTTGTTTAAAGATTAAAACTATAAGGAATATATATAAGTGTCGGCTCAACAACAGCGGCCCGACGGATGAGCAATTGTCTTACATAGTTTTGAATGTGTACATTTGAATTATTTACAATTTAGCGATGTCCTGTCTTAACATCGGGGTGTTCAAATCCGTGTGTCGATGGTGTTCCTTTGTATGGGTTGAGTTTGTATTCGCCAGTTCAGCCTCGATGGTAGGTTGTATCACTACTAAAGTAGAAGTGATACGGCTCGTATTCAGTAGATGTCGGCGGGAAAATCTCTGTAGCATGTTGTGCGCGTTAAAAAATCGTTGTCCAGGAACTGAGCTCTTTAAGTTCCTGACGAATGTGTTTGGATGGGTTCCAGTTACCGCACCACCTCCTTCGAGTTGCTGACAACACTCAAGGAGTATCCAATCGTCTATGCAAAAGCCTCTCAAATCTCTCTGTTCGAAGTCGGCAATAAAACTGTAGGTCCCTTCCACTCGTAAGAGAACAGTAGCACGCACAACAAGAGTAGTTGTTGTAGAAGCTCGGCTCTGGTCCCTTGTGCTACGCAATTATTATTCAATATTGCCTACTAAAATCAACGGGGCGTATATTTAGTTATTTTTTCGTTGCCTCTTCTAGTTCTTGGCAGTCGCTCTCTTCTTTCCTCTTTAATTCCGAGCTTTCTTTATTTATCAAATTCGGTGGTGTAAACTGTCTTGCCTCAATATCAGTAGCTATAGCAGTGACAGATTAATGCACCATAAATGCGAAAAACAATATGTATTCAAATAAACACATTTTTACACTGTTTTTTCAGTGAGTGTCGTCTGGAAAATAAAACCCTCCCCTTAAGCAACTCTGGATTTCAATAAATTCCATTGATTTCCTTCACTTATACCGAAAACTAACTCACATTACATTGTATTCTGCGTAAAATGCACATTTCGACCTACGGCCACCATTTGAAGGGCACGTAATCGCTGTTTTTTACGAGCGTTAATGCCTTTGATTGAAGGTTATAACTGACAGATTTTGTGCAATAAATGCACGCCAGATTTACCAGACTGTCATAAAACAGGAGCGACTAAGCACGATATCCGCAATTAAAGATAAAATGACGATGAGTAATTTCACTCCATTGATGTCTTTGTAAAACGAACCAACGGACAGATTTGCATCCAAATCGAGGTCATTTTAAAGTGACTTCAGGCTAAATGAAGTCTAGTCGGATGTGTGGAAATAATTTTGACAACTGTAATACCCAAAACACCGTAAACTCATAAATAACTGTGAATGAACGTAATGTAAAATAAAAAGAAAAATGCATCAGTCTTCTGAAAGCGGTTTGAAGTGGCAGTTGACGGCGAATTTCGATAAGATTGTCAAGTTGATTATTTGAATATAATGTCTTTGATCCGTATCTTATGAGTGGTGCTTGACCTTTGTTTTAACACACTGGAAATTTCCGATTCGGAAATTTCGGTCATTCAAGTTCTGAATGATGTTATGATGGTAAAGAGACATGAGAGCTTCATGTTTGTCTGTTGCAGTAAGGGAATGTGCCTAATTCTGTCTACTTTACGATATAATAAGGAATTCAAGATTTTTTTATATATCTGCGTTTTATTTAAAATTTAAATCCTGCGTTCCTGTTGGGACACCATTTATAATATTCAAGGCTTAACCCAACAACCTGCTACGCTACTTACCTTTTTATGGTTTCATTCAAAAACGAAGCCACTCAGTACGTCTGACTTGTCCGTCATATTCACAAATCTCCTGCATTTATGAAGCGATTTGAATCAAATTTTAGAATGGGATGCATGTAATTTATTAAGTTATGTTTGGCGAAGAAAACTTGAGATTAGAAAACATTTGTTGGTGGCTGCCATACTCATAAATTGGAATGAAATAAATAAATTCTATCCTACGAATGATGTGAATTGCTGAGTGTGCACTTAATACCAGTTTCTAGATTGTTGCATTAAAAAATCCGATTGGGAAAATGTATGTAATGTATTCGATGGAAGCCTTCAATAAAATTTGTTTTCCATTATGGCTTAAAGAACTTTGGCGTTGTTGGCGTAAAAATTTAAATATCAATGTGCGGATATTGAAAATCTTAAAATGTGGTTTTGAAGAGCTATTTTTGGACGTTAAGTAAAAGTCAAAACCAAATTACTATTTCATTGAAAAATATCGCAGATTTATGTCTTGTGCACATTACATTTCAATTAAGGCCGAACGAATGAAGTTGAATCAGTTAAGTTTAGACTTTCCTATGAGGTGCACAGTAAGTCTTAAGATTCGATGCATCCCAGCATGATTTAATTACATAATAATAATAATAATTGATTGGCACTACAGCCCATAACGGACCAGGGCCTAGCTTCTACAACAACTACTCGTGTTGTGCATGCTATTGTTCTTCACGAGTAGAAGGGACCTACAGTTTTTTGCCGAATCCGAACGGCGAGATTTGAGAAGCTTTCCATAGACAATTAATACTCTTTGAGTGTTGTCAGCAACTCGAAAGAGGTGGTGCCGTGAAAAAATGCTAGGTGTCCCGTCCGGGAATCGAACCCAGACTTTCTGCGCCGCAGTCAATGCACTTACCACTGCGCCACGGCGACCACGATTTAATTACATACATGTACGTACTAATTATGCCACTCCATATTAGATTGATCGTTTGTGTGGGAAATTTAACATACTTCAGCCAAATACCCATTTAGTAATCTTTACGTTAAGAACTCGAAACCTTCGACATGTGAGTGAACATCGCCCTTTCCCAGTTGTTTTTTCAGCTGCCTTTGGGGCATTTCAGTTCACATTGGACTAGTGTCTGTCTAGCATTGTACGTTTTTTTATTTTATCAGAAGAAGAGATGGCAATTCGTATGCTTTGAGAGTCGTCATTGAAATCGAGAGGATGGCTGTTCGAGGTTTTCTTATAATAGAGAATCAACGTATGATGATAATGATCTGCATAATCACTAATTCTTAAACGTAAGAAACTTGTCATGGGAAAATCTATCTCTCCGAATGTCGATATACGAAATGGGCCTTAAGATGTCCCCATGAAAATATTCTCTGATATTGGCAATGCAAAAGGTATGTGGCGGTTGGACACTATCGCTACAATCCCTCTACAACACTACCAGCTGACCAATAAAGAACCTATGTTAAAGTTGAACCGTGCCATAAAATAGTTACCACATTGTGACACTTTTCTTAAATCACCAACCGCAACGTAGCAAGCTTAGAGAACAGCACACGGAAATGAGATCCTACAGGTACCTATTACGGGTATAAGCTAAAATAAAGCATATCGCTCCAGTTGTTTTAAAAAAATTACACTTTTTGTCTTCATCAACAAAGTCCCATTTCTTTCGGAGACTTCATTTCTTGTTCCCTCACTTAATATTCATAGTTTTCTTAGGAGGCTGCTTTTTACGAATATTCCTGTCTAGATAAGACATTACCCGTAAACCCAGGAGATTAAATTCCTCAACAAATTCGATTGGCTCGTAACCAATATCTCGCTAAGTCCTACTATACCACACAGTGCCAAAGTCCACAACCATTAAAGTTTCAGTCTTTAAGTTCCAAGAAGTACATTTAACACTAACATATATGTTACGCATCACTCAATAAATCCCGTGACATATAGGTGGCGCCACTTACGAAAAATTTAATATTTAATAAAAAATGTTTGTTAATGGCACTCCTATATGTCTCGGGACTTATTGAGTGATCTGTTACATACTGAAACACCCTGTCAAATTGTCAAGATAAGAACTAATTAAATAAATATTCCACAACATACATAATTTCTTAAACGACAGGAAATCCAACAATTTTGCGAACATTATTTTTGAAAAGTTCAACTACCTGAGCGGTGGGGAAGCACTGCAAGATGAACGCATTTCAAAAACAAAAACACACGATCTCTGACTTAAGTTGAGGTTTTAAGTCATTATAAGATATTTTTAGGACCTCGTAAGTTAATCCAACCTTCAGTCAACTGGGACTTCCCATGAATAATGCCCTTCCTCAAACGACAGGCATATCATTTGTCTTCTGTGTCCAGAAATAATATTTCTCACAAAAAAAATTGCAAAAACATAAATTTCATTCTTTCTAAAAATATTCCTTAAAATGCAAAATACATGACTCATTCTGGAAGGCGGCTGTCTTGACTTGTAACTTCGTAAAAATATCTGAGATGAGGAGCAGTGTTCGGCGATCAGGTTGATTTGTGATCTGAAGTAGGGCTTAAGAGTGACGAACTGCATAAAAGGCAGGCTTATTCGCAATATTGGATCTATTTTTCCATGACGCCTTTGTTTGGTAGCGTGAAAGTCTCTTTCACGACAACTCTTTCAGTCACCCCCTCGCAGAAGAAAAAAAAAACCATCCGCTGAATCAACAAACCAAGATAATGGTTCTAATTTGTCGCCATTGTTCGCGTGCAGCTAATTTTCGTAATCGCCGCCGTGCTGTAAATTAATAATCCGGGTGAGTTAACTCGTGATATCACACCAACAGCCTTATTGTTCCCGAACTCTCAGTACCAGTTTTCAATTAGAAGACCGGTGGTGCTCAATTGTTAGTTTAAACGATAATTGGTGAGAAGTTGTCATGTGCTCTGCAACGAATGAGTGCGTAGATTGATGTGACACTGAAATGGGCACTTCGTCTGGTTGACTCATGCACCATCGCCGGCGATAAGGAACTGCAGCTACACTTCCGAAAACGAGATTTTCTTGTCGCGGCAATTATTCCATTGCTCACGCCCCATTGACAAGAAGACGAAACAACATCGACTTTATTTTGCCGTGATCTGGGTGCAGCTTGCTACTCAGATGAGACATGCTCGTTTTTTTTTTCACTCTTGCCTATGTGAAGGGGAGTGAATGAGGAAGATATTTGAGGTATTTGGTGTTTTTGCGCAGTGAAGCCAGTAGTAAACAATCATGCAGTCAATTAACAGAATCACTAGATTTTACATCACAGAGTACCAGAACGCTTAACCGGGGGCGGTGGGTCGCGCCCTTATGAATGAGACACAAATGCTGAGTTCCACCTAAAAATTGCCTCTGCTTTGCGGTTGTGCGGCGTAAATGCAGTTACGTCACAGTGAGTCAGATGTTGATGGTCATGCTGGGTGTCAACTCATCCGAAAATACTTACAGTCAAAGTCACATCCCTTGCGGTAAAAATTATCATCTTCAGCTTCAGATTCAATTCAGCTGTACTATAATCGGTCAATATGTCCGCTGTGCTCAAGAACATGCCAAATTTGGTACACTCTTTGCAATTCCTTTGAATTCAATGAAATTAAATAATGATCCAAATCATCGATAAATGGTAGTCATTGTCATCCAGGCTTGACGGAAGTCAACTTGTGTTAGGCCACAAACAATCTAGCGAAAAGGTCTCAGGTTCAATTCCCTGGCTGAACATCAAGCATTTTCTTACGGCACCAACTCTCTCAAGTTGCTTACAAAATTCAAAGTTTACTAATTTTCAGTGTGAAGTTTGTCAATTACGCTGTTCGGAGTCGGCAATGAACCGTAGGTCTCCTCTACTCGTGAGAGAATGATGGAACGTACAAAACGTGAAAATACTAAAGGCACTCCATAGATCGTGATTCTTTGTAAACTGTAGATCAGCAACAACAGATATTTAAGTGCCTTATAATTTTAGTATGTATGTCGCCGTGGCGTAGTCGGTAAGTGCGTCGACCCTCACGCAGAAGGTCTAGGTTCGATTCCCGGATGGGACACCTTGCATTTTTTCACGGCACCACCTCTTTCGAGCTGCTGACAACACTCAAAGACTATCAATTGTCTTTGAAAAGCTTCTCAAAATCTCGCCGTTCGGAGTCGGCAAAAAACTATAGGTCCCCTCTACTCGTGAGAGAACAATAGCACGCACAACACGAGTAGTTGTTGCAGTGCCACTCAATTATTAATCTTATGTTTGATTCATCGTCAGGTTTTGGTTTTCAATACGCTTTTTTGACAGATCAAGCGTTGCTCCTATCAAACTGATTTGTCATTCTTATTAAGTGTCATTTGGCAAGTCATCATGGAAAGGCTTACACCACAACATCGTGTCCAAATTGTCCAGCCTTTGCCAAATGAGAATCTGCCTTCTGTGAGAAATGTTTTTCGGGCAATTCGAGGAACTTGCGCTAGGCATAATCGACCTACTTAAATCACTTTTGTTAATACTATTCGCAAAATTTGGATCGAAGCTTTAATTAATGAATGATACTGGACCGGTTCGACAGTAGTTAAGAGTCTATAGCAGCTGTAGCTGAATGTGTACGCAATGACAGTGACGAATCGACTCGTTGATGGTTACCGTCTTCATGTCAAGTTAACGGGCTTCATGAAATCGAGGACTTGGTTTCGGTGAGCTCTGGTTTTAACAAGATGATACTACGAGGAAAGCGGCTTGTGAAACAATTTGTGAAGAAATCATTTAAGTGAACACCTAATTTCACGTTTCGCTGAAATAAATCGGCCACCTCAATCGTGCAATGAACTATTTCCTCTGTGGATATGCAAAGGCCTAGGTTTCCGGGTATAAGCCAACCAGAGTCCTTGAAAACGATTATTACCCGTGATATTCACCAGCTGTCAGTTGCTGTGCTTAAACGATTCACCCAAAATTGGACCTTCCGTCAGCATTCACATGATATCACGTTCTCAATATTTAATATTCGCTTTCAGATTTACTCTACCTTCTGAATCAAATATCAGTAAAGCCAAACTCCAGAAAAATACAAGACTGGGCACAATATTGCAAGAAATCATTTCTGAGGCACACGCACGTCTGTCCTACGGGACCAGTTGGGTATTGCAGAGTCTGAGCTAGTGTAAATGAATTGATTACAAACCTCGCCAGTCGATGACAAATTGCGAATTCAAGGAAAAATGAAATCACAAGCCACGAAGAATTTATTTCTGAGCACGACTCTTCCCGCCAACAAGGTCATTCAAAGAATTCGTGAGAGGTACTACCCCACCTGCCATAGAGAGAGATCTTGCGTCATCTGGCTAACCAGCACTTCTCCAATTATGATGAAGTCAAAAATTGGATGGCCGAAAAAACTGACTCGACTTCATCTCTTGGGTCGAAGTGGAAAAAGTTGTGGCCAACAACACGCAAAGTTTTTAATATCAAATAGTTTCTTATGGCGGACTTCATTTAGGAATGGGTTTTCCAAAATTGTGATTTTAGCTTTTCGAAATTTTTTTGTCGATGTTTTCAAATTTGTTGGCCAATCATGAATAAAAAATTGTTTCAAGTGGCGAAATAATTTTTGTTCAAAAATCGTAGCGAATGCATAATTTTCGAACTCTTTGGTATAGAAACTGGAGGGGGTGAACATTTTTCAAGCATCTACATCTCTGTTTGATCATTGTTGCATCATATGCTGAAGTACAGTCAAATTTACAATTTTGCTCCAATTTCACGTAGATGGAAGATAAATCTACACCCAAAATTGAATATATTTCCACGCAAATTATCGATGGCTGCATTATGCATTAGAAATTAGAAATTTCATAAAAATCGCTTCATAAGTATGAGTGTGTAACAATTATGACATACAATCAAAAATCGTTTTGTAAAACGGAACCTTAAAAAGACCGTATTTGTGCACCGATGCGTTCTTAAATTGTATACCCTGGACACTGTGTATCTTCCCTTTTTCTTATTTTCCCCAGCTTCTGGATGAACCTGCAAAATTCTCAGCAACAGTTTCTCTACGGTCATTACAGACAGTTTTTGAGCAAACATTGTCCTTTGCTTCAAATTTGTCGATTCCACACTTGCCTATCAATAGGCCGACCACTCCCCATTAAGGAGTTCTGTCCATTCGAAGAACGCCAGCTTGCTGCAATTAATTCAATCAAATAACCCAATCATCGTCTTATTTCCCGAAGTCACTCAAGTTATTGAATCGACTTTCAATTGGCAAACATCACATGCCAGCATCACATGACTGCCAAATTTGGTCGGAACCCAATAGACTTCAAGAGGCTACTGTTGTGTAGGCGCAAGTGGGAACAGAATACGCCGCCGAAATCAGGTGTTTGACGCTTTGTTTGACTTCAAATCTGTATTTGGAGAAACTTCTTTTATTGTTTGGCAGAAGAGAATACTGTACAAGTTAGGAAAAACTAGCACAAGGTCGATCGTTGCTTAAGATGCTTGCTTTTTGCATCAATTTGGCTGACATTTGATTCTTCTTTCCGATTGCCGGAAAATAATACTCTCCCATGGACTCCGATGATATCTTGAGTGAAAATTGAAAACTCCAGACCAAAACCAAAGGTTTGTCTTGTGCTAATTGGAAGCACAAGCCACACGCCACATTTTGCATCACACGACACATTCGATGCTAAAATACAAAAAACTTCGCCGTTTTCGTAAAGACAATTTACGCCGTTGTGAAAATAAGTAAACACTTCACCGATTCTGTAAACATTTCTCAAGTTGTTGATGGTTTTTTGGGACTTATCAGTTCGAAAAGTTGTCATTGCAAAATGTCCCTGTCCATCGTCAGTGTTGCCTCACCCTAGGCTGCTAAGAACAAGTTCAAGCACCTTAACAAGAACCGCCAACAGAGCGCACCCTTTCACGCGTCTCCGACGCAAACACAAATTGCAATCCACCCACATCAAATTTGATGTTCCAACATCACGACTTGTCAATATCAACAAGCGACACATCTAATGACCTAAGGTGACCCAAATCACGCAGAAAAGTGCCAAAATCTCGTAAACAACACACTTTTCACCGCGCTTACGTCAATCGAAGCGCCTATTTTCGTCGACGAAACCCGTCCGGCCACTTCGGGTTCAGATTCCTTCCGCTTTTGGGTATCCTTGAGTCATGCACACACATGTGATAAACTCGGCTTTTAAACACCTCGAAAGCAAGAGTGACCCTTTCGACGGGCGACACGTCAGACAGCGCTTGTGTCTGTTATATCATGTATGTGCAGCCCAGTCGTCGTTGTCGTCTTCATTTCAATTAATTATGTCCAGTTTGTCGAGTTCCAAAATGTCGCAATGATTTTCCAAGAAAACCCGATCAGAGGAAACTTCTGAGGTCTCGGAACTTTCAAAAGCCCACCCTGCGTCGTGATCATCCCACGGCCCACACCCATCCGCGGCGGGTGCGGGGTGGGGGCTTATCTATCAGATTCCTCCATCACTTTATCTTGTCACATTCTAAAAGATAGAACAAGCAACTCTAAATATTTGAGACAGCGAAAAATACGCTCAGGGTGGTGGGGGTGGTGATTTCGTTTTTTTTTTTTTTGCATCATTGGTTGTTGATGATCGGGGCCGGCTGCGGTGGTGTGCACGGGTGTACACTCAGCCAGGTGTGGTGGTGTTGGGTTTTAACGCGCGCGCTACAATCGGGTGGGCAATTAAATTCTCCTTCGTTCATTGATGCTGATTATAAATGAGACCCGCAGCTGAACCGTTGGTTGTTTTATGCACTCGGCCGTCGTCGCGTAAGGATCTCTCTCTGTCGCTGTACTGTCGCTTGTACGTTGTATCTGTTGAGTGTCTTCCGTGAGAAAAAAAAAGTGCCCAAGAAGAGATTCAATTCAATTAATCGGCGGGATAGTGGCTGGAAACAAAGTCTGTCTCACCAAGTGTCGTTCAAGAGTGAAATTGTGATTTTTTTGTTTCGTTGTCTTCAGTTTCGATTACAGATCGTGGTTGGATCTTTCCGATCGGCATAACAAGTGAGTTCAACTTTCGTCTGAGTCTTTCCCCTGCTTTGGCAGCATCTAGGGGCAGTGGTCATACATGGATAAATTAACAAAACGTCGATGGGTTTAATGGGTCATATGACTCTCGTGTTTACACTAAATTCGTGTCTCTGGAATGACAAACCAGTATTTGCCTTTTTCCGCTCTACCGTTACATGTGCCGCGGACGTGTGTTTGTGTGGGATGAAGTCTGTGGTGATGGGGGAAAGCGGTCGGCGGATAAATCGCACAATTTTATGCAAGATACATCTGACTTGCGTGTGATGTGTCACTAAATGTGGATGGTTTGAGGGTGGAATACTTTAGGCGTGATGTGATGGGTTTTATGCAACCTTGAACCTTGTGTTTGCGTGATATTCATATTTTTTCGCTTAAATGGAAAACTGACTGATTTACAAGACGATCGCGAAGCGGCTATAACTGGTTTGATGTAATACGACTCCAATTCGTTCACAGGTGTCTTTGTGATCTAATTAATATATTTATAATATGTATTTAAAAAATGTAAATTTTTGCTTGGATCGGGGAGTGTGTTTTCTCCTGTTGTGGAGGCTCTGGTCACGAACTGAACAGCCGTGTCTTAGAAACTCCTCCCCAGAGATAAGTGATTGCTTGAAATTGCAAATTTAGAGCAAGATTTCTTCGAAATAAGGGAAAACAAGCGGTTGGAACAGGTGTTACTTGAAGTCAAGAGAAATGTACAGGGCTGGCTGAATGAATTCTAAAAAACATGTGAGACAACTGGTAAACATTCCCTCGAACCTTGCTGGTCCCATAAAATAAATTGAGTTGGACTACATCCTTCGGACGACCAGGGTCTGACGTCTTCAACAAGTGCTTGTGTTGTGGGGGTTTTTGTTCTCTCACAAGAAGAGGAAACCTACACTCTGTTGCAAATTCCTCTTTATTGGCTACTCTCAGTTCAGATGTCTTTGATATGTAATATTTCTGCCCCCGACTCTAGCTTGTGTTAGATTCGACATCATACTGTTTCAGTGAGAAGTTACTTATTTGTAAAATAAGTGTAAAATAGTGTGTCCCGTGTCACCATGGGATCACAGAAAAAAAGATCGCTAGTGAACTTGTCAGGCGACGGTCTGTAAATATACTCTTAGCACCCGAAACCGTTTCTGTGTTGCCGGCGTCATTAGTTAGTGCTTCTATCGATGGTTGGGCCTCTCGAGTAGCAGGTGACCAAGCTCTTCAAGATGTGTGCTTTTAAAAAATGCCCTTCGAGACATATTTCGTTCGTCTTCGCCAAACACCTAAGAGTAGTATTCTTTTATCGGTCTTAATTTTATTAGACCGTCTGGACCAATTATTCTTTGTATTGTTCTTAATTCCATTATTTCGAACAACTCGGATCTCACAGAATATGAAACATTTTCACAGTGTAATTTATGTTAGGACGAGATAGTCTGGAGATAGTTTTCTTTTGCGAAGGATTAGTAGCAAGTGCATCTATGATAAAGAGCCTAGGTTTTCAGTTCCAACCACACCAGCCATCTGACCTGGGTAAAGCAGAACACTGATAACGGAAATGCTCTGCGCTGTTTTCACCTTCTCTACAGACGTCGCAGAGGGTTATTTGTATTTACCTTACTAACTTACTTTCTGCATAAAGTGGTTGTTTAGCTCTATACTCCAAAGCAATGACTACTGCGTTGCCTGTGGGTCACTTTCTCTGTAATGGTCCCGACTTGGTTCCGAATAAATGCAAATTTGTTGGCTTTAAGCGATGTCGAGTTGACGGAAATGGCAAGTGCAGATCAATATTTTTTTTTGCTTGGGGCATCATTGGCTTAATTGGCGTATATCTTATTCCCTCAGAAGTACAACTGTGGATTCCTGCCGGGCATCAAAGAGTAAGAGAATTGTCCGGGCCATGTTTAAGACCTTCACTCGAAATTGAGGTTGAGCTCCCAGCGGATGATATTTGTGTGTTGTCCTACCCCTTCTTTCGCAAAAGATTCACAGGATCAAATTCTAACTTGAAGGCCATGCCCTTTAAAATTACTTTTATGAGGGTACCGTTTGGGTCTAAGAAGAAGTGAAACGTTATATATCACAAACAATGGTTAACTGCCGCTTGCGGAGCAGCTTGGCTTCGGGTCTTGCTAAAGTTCTCCTCTACCTTGAACTTCTCATTCATCATTTTGTGCTCCAATGGGAAATATTTCTGTTTGCTACAGAATAATTTCAAGTCCCCCTAGCACCTGTTTGTATGTCTTAAGATAACGAAAAAAATCCAATAAATGCAGCCTGATGCCTAGCAGTAAAATGGGTAATTTTTTGAATCGGAGTGATTCAGTGTAGATTGAAAATCCTCGAAAAAGAAGCTCTAGCATACATGTTATACAGTCTGAAGTGTTCGAAGGAAACATGGGAAAATGAAAAGACTACAGAGACTACCAGCACTTGAATCCTGTACCTTATGATGGCGAACTTTTTTCAGATTTATTTACTTTTCAAAGAGACCTGTGCGCAGCGGCCACCAGGAACACAATTACTCATTGATTCTGTGCATAAGCCAAAATCAGCTCTGAAATTTAGACAGAATATGGGGAATCACCATGAAGGGTGAATATAAGGCCCAACCAACATGCCTCCTCAACTAATAATAATAATTGAGTGGCACTACAGCCCACAAGGGACGAGGGCCTAGCTTCTACAACTACTACTCGTGTTGTGCGTGCTTTTCTTAGACAATTGATACTCTTTGAGTATTGTCAGCAGCTTGAAAGAGGTGGTGCCGTGAAAAAAAAATTCAATGTGTCCCGTCTGGGAATCGAGCTTCATCTTAGACAAGGAGGACTCTCTTTGTCCCAATATTCCCAATTTCTCAGATGCAAAGAATCTTCGGGTCGGTGATGCTTTGTCCTTTCCCCTTTACAAGACGTAGCCACTTAAGACGTTCTTTCGCACATTGGCAAGGCTCACGGCGCCATACAGATTACAGACGCTTAAGTTAAGTTGTCGTATAGAAAGACTAAGGTGTTATTCAAAGCCAGTTGGATCCTTCGGTACAGGCTCCTCAATTCCCTCCCTTGAGCGCAAAGAAACAGTGATTGACAAACGTAATTATACGCCACATCTAGGTACTGAAGTTATGTCCCTTTCAACATTGCTGCTGTCCATTGTTTCAGCTCTAAGCTGAACTATTAATATATTTGTTTTTGCCTTTCGGCGTCAATGCTAGTTATTTTTTTAAAATTAATAAAAACTATTATTTATTTTTTTAAGACTAAGAAAACGTTTTTTTTAAAAACTTAGCTATCTATGGAATTTTCTACAAAAAAATCTTAATCTACCTTAATATATCCTATTCTAACTTAAATATATAAGTCCCAACGCGTCATTGATCTCTTATTCACCTCCTCAGAAGCGATCAAAGTTCTGACCGCACACGAACATGTTAATGAGTTCTTTAGGAATTCTCGCTGGTTTTTATTTCCAAAGCACAACCGTTCTGCGTGGGCTGTGACTAATTACCAATTGAAAGTTGAAAGTGAGAAAAAAAACCCTCAATTGACTGGTTTGATTTATATTTGGAAAAATCCGTTTGCACTTTAGAGCGGAAAAGTACGCGGTGTTGAAACAAGTTTTTGTTTATTGCATTTTTTCTTTTGTAAATCACTTAAGTCGGTTTGTTGTCAGGTTTATGTCACAGACAGAGTCGTCGGGAACGCAGACAAAAATAAAATACGCGTTCTTAAGTGTAGCAGCATGGCTCTCGGCGCATTTTGGCTTTCCGTCGTGGTGGATTTTCTTGGGAAGCTCTTACATAAGACCTTGCCATCGAACACGTTTAGGCTGTCAATGGAAGTGGTCTATGCCGGTTCGAGGTACACAATTCTGTTGCATTCTAGACCCGCCTAGACTAATTTGATTATTTTCTCATTACTCTGTGACTGATCGGGATACCGAGTCACCCACATCCTCTGCTTGGAAAGTACTGTGTGTAGCTAAGCACCTCCCCTCTCTTGGCTAGTCTGAGAAATTTGTACACTCGACTGATTAACCGATCAGAGATTTTTTGCTTTCTTAATTGATAAGATTCTTTGCGCACAGTAGTTAATGATTGGTTGGCCATAGCGTAATGAGGGCGCAGTCTGCTTGCTGATTATCTTTAAATGGAGATCTGCTAATGGCATCAGTTCGTTTGTGGTCAGCGAGGTTGTCGGTTGTCAGTGAACCGTGGCTGTGGTTGACCATTCGGTTGTTAGAGCCTCTTGGTGGTGTTTACTGCTTGTGGATTATTTTGTGCGATTTTTGTTTTGAAGTGAGTTGGTTTTTTTATTTTTTTGTCTGTTCTGTTTGTTAATTTTCAGCTAAGTTTCTATCATGGTATTGACTGTTGTTGCAAGTGTATTGTGTTTCATTGTTGAACCACATGATTTACAAATTTGTTGATTCTTTATAAAACCATGGACTCGTGGAATATTAAGGTTTCATAATTAATCTCTTGTTCAGTTCAATTTTAAATAGTGAAAATTTGTCTCCTATCAAGAGAGAGTTGACTCTGTTTGGTATCCATCTAGTTGAGTGTCTAAAGACTTTGTTTTTTCATCTGTTGACTTAAATTGTTTTCGAATTTCATGCCTTAACGATAAATAATTAACGCTGGAAAATTTAATGGGCCAAAATGTCATTTTCGAACCAACAACATTTTCTGAAGCGAATGACTCCGACTAACTAAAAGTGGACTTTTGAACTTCACATAAGGAAATGAATTGAAATTGAGCAACGAATTCTTACACAAGTGTTTCTTTGCTATCAACATCATTCATAGTTATGCCGAAGTGTTCATGTTCCTGTAATAATGGCAATGTTGTTGCATACTTGGCTAATAAGTGAACCTTGCAGTTGCGTGAATTATCTGCAGTTCCTTCACACTGTAGAGACAGAAATTGAATTGCTGATCCATCTTTTTCGAACATGCGTCGCAATGACTGTTTGTAGTTTAGTAAGCCTGAGGACGAAGATATCTCTCGACGATACGTTACTTACCTTAATCACAGTCTTCGCTGTTGGAATGGCTATAAATCTACCACGTAACATAATGCAATGTGCAGCAACTCTTAAAGATAGGCTTAAGTTAAGACCTGCAAAGTAAATGTCACCCTCTTTTATTTTGCACCCGTCCGATGCAGAGGCAGTCTGCGAAAAGATTGCTATCGCTATGAGATTTAGGTACAAGGAGGTGGCATGTTCAATTCTCAATCATATGTTGCCACTCTAGTCTTCGGCGGTGCGAAATTTAGTTAAGTAAATATTTTCGATTTGAATGTCCTTTGGTTCATTTGCGAGGAGGTCAGTGCCCTGGTTGTGAGATTAAGAATTTAAGTCAATTCCTCTATTTGCAGCTTCTAGAGTGTCACCTGTGTCTAGGTAACCACAACCCCTGAAGGGTCTGAGCCTGAGCTATGGCTGCCTTCCAATCTTGACGGTCTCGGACACTCTTCTTCTTCTAGTTGTCAAAACTAAGCTCTCTTGCGTAATCACTTTGTCTCTATACTGGAGGTTCGGCCTTACTTTCCTTCTCGAACCCGGAGGCTGGGATTCAAAGACTCTCTTAGCTGGAGCGTTGTTGTCCATTCGTTTGATGTGACCAAACCATTGTAGTTGACGAATTTTTTCCTT
Source organism: Eristalinus sepulchralis (assembly GCA_944738645.1). Classification (NCBI taxonomy): domain Eukaryota; kingdom Metazoa; phylum Arthropoda; class Insecta; order Diptera; family Syrphidae; genus Eristalinus; species Eristalinus sepulchralis. The sequence continues at coordinate 11,850,168 of OX122882.1, forward strand.
TCGAACTACATCCACATCGTGGTACTGCAGATAGAGCTCGCGCTTGTGTCTTCTCCTCCTCGCAGACAGGACCATTTATTCGTCGCAGAATTTTTCTTTCAAAGGAACCAAGAACCTGCTCTGCCGTTTTGCTTATCGTCCGGCTCTCGGCCCGTATACGAGTACGGGTAGGATAAACGTCTTGTAGATCATTATCTAAGTTCTTTCAGTCAAGTCTCTTGACTCTAGCGGTCAAGAGTCAAAAGTCATGACTTAAAGAGCGGTTGCCAAGAGTGATTCTACGCCGAATCTCCACTAAGGTGTCGTGTGTGGAGTTCACGTTTGTCCCGAGGTAGACACACTCCTTAGCTACTTCAAAGTTGTAGGTGTCAATTGTCAGTGTAGGTAGCCATACTGCCAGGAAATTAAATTGTCTCACTTTTTTGAAATTAAAAACTGTTGAAAGAAGAAAATCGAAAAAACCGTCTGCGCTCCAGGCCGCATGTGTGGTACAAACAGGAACGAGAAACTAACTAGAAACGGTCATAGTACTCAGTTAAAACCGAATTTGAATGAAATACAATAATTAAATAATTGCGTGACACTACAGCCCACAAGGGACCAGGGCCGAGCTTCTACAACAACTACTCGTGTTGTGCGTGCTACTGTTCTCTCACGAGTAGAAGGAACCTACAATGGCGAGATTTGCAAAGTTTTGTATAGAAAATTGCTACCCTTTGAGCGATGTCAGCAACTCGAAAGAGGTGCTGCCGTGAAAAAATGCGAGATCTCCCGTCCAAGAATCGAACCTAGACCCTCTGCGTGTGGGTCGACGCACTTACTCACTACTCCACGGCGACCACAATGGAATAATCAGCTAAAAATTGTTTTTTTAGCTTTGCAGTGTGTTTTGGTTCGTTGTCTTGCTGAAATTTCTAAATTACTGTCAAATTTTCTGCAGTCATTGCGTTTGACATTATGTCCCCGTATATCTCTTTCGTGAGGATGCCATCAATGGGATGAATTTGGACCAACTCCATTCCATGAGAAGCATTCCCACACATTGATCGATCCTCCATCATGCTGGTGAACAGGTGGGGTGTATTTTGGATCGAATTCGCGTCGTTTTCGGTCTTCGTACGAATCGTCTACCATCACTTCCCATAGGGTTGATTTTGTTTTCGTCGTTCCATAATACAAATTTCCATTGTTCTCTTGTCCATTCCAAGTGACGCCGAGCAAACTCTGGACGTTTTTTTCCTTTGGATGCTGGTAACCATTGACTTCTTCCGCGTAACACGACCATGAAGTCTGGCTTCGACTAGTCGCCTCCTGGTTGTGGCGATAGCCTCCTTAGTCCAGGCAGATATTGTTGAGTTCAATCCGTTCTCCAGTTCTCGTTGAGTACCCCTTGCAATTCATTTTGGGTCATTTTTGGAGAGTCCTATTTTTTTGCGATCGTCTCGAATGGTGGTTTTTCGTGGTCTTTTCTTCTCAAATTCAATATATGTTCAAGCCCTCTTGACTGTACAAAATGTGATTCCCATGCCAGGAAGGTCCATTTGTTGTACAACCTGCCCAGCTTTCTTTATGGCATGGTTTTCTGTTTGAAAGACACCAGGCATTGCCTGGTCCTTCCGTCTGAAAAGAACTTACACCAAGATAGCACGTCTGATCTACACACCGCAATCTTCAAGTATTCTTGTCACTAGGACATCGATTTAACTTTATTGCCATTTCAAAACTTTCAAATCACGGTCCACTTATTGTTTGATTGTTGCTACGAATTCCCAGATCTTTCCACTTCGCTTACCCACGATAAACCGATTTCACTGCACTTAAGCATAATTTATGATTATTTGTTGCCGAGCTGATCCAGTGGAATATCACGTCCTATCGCTGTTTGCAGATTTGACGCATGTGCAGCAACAAATCAAACTGTACTGCAAAAGTTATCAAATCCAAAAAAAAAAACGAACCAACCAATTTATCTTGGCGTTCTTCATAAATATTCGATGATCGATTGAGCTTCCGCAATAAAAGCCGAAACAATGAGGCAAACAATTCCACTCAGTAGACCAGTAACGCCTAAGAATGAGTTCCGTCGTAAACTTTATCTAACTGGCTATATCTTACATTTTTATGATTTTCGCACGTATAAATAAATTCTACCGAAATATCGGTGATTGTAAAGCAACTTGTGTATTTATGAGTGGTTTAGATTGTCTGTGTGGCGGAGAACGTGTTTCTTTCTGTTTCACAGATTCTATTTTGAATTTTCTTTTTTTTTCTTTTTTGTCGTAGCTAAGTCAACTGATTACCCCAGAGATTGATCTTCTGATATGGCTGTTTGGGGTCTTGTGTGCAGCGAAGTGACAACGAAACTTTTTGTGAAATAGGTTTGAGGTGCTTATCTTGGGATGACTGACGTGAAAAAATTTTATCAATCAAGCATCGCAGCTTTAGATATCTGCGAGATGATTTTTTTTTCTGTTTGGAGATGAAGCGGACTTGAAAGAAAATGGATATAAGTTTAGAAAGGGGGGAATGTATTGATGGTCTAGACTAGATTTAAGTTCAAACTCACACTCGTAAACGGTTTCCATCAAGTCACATCTTTTGCATCACCAATACTGATTGTGAAAGTGATTAGGGATGATTTCATTTCAAAGCCAATGCGCCTTCTTCAGTGCTTACCTCTTAGCGTTAACGCCGAGCCTAGACCTCGTCATATTATACACGTAACGCAATCAAATGACACTCACTGACACCTTAAAGGAGATATGCCGTCGCAGTTGGGAAAAATGTAAAAACGCGTCTGCTTCTGTTCACACAAAGACTAGGCACTAGTGTTTATTTTAATTCTTATTCTGCTCGTAAGAGTCAATGTTTGTCGCATAAATGTCCTCCTTCCGGGCCGTCTAAGGGTTTGCCAAGTTCTTCTTCTTATGGCGCTACAGTCCAGGGTGGACCTGGGCCTCAGTTAACATGCCTCTACAGCCAGCACGATCTTTCGACAGCTGCCGCCAGTTGCGTACTCCAAGTTGGTTGCGGTCCTTCTCCACTTCTGTGCGCCACCTTAGCCTAGGCTCAGATTCGAAGACGCAGGGTTGGCCAACTAATAATAATAATTGAGTGGCACTACAGCCCACAACGGACCAGGGCCTAGCTTCTACAACAACTACTAGTGTTGTGCATGCTACTGTTCATCACGAGTTGAAGGGACCTACAGTTTTTTGCCGACTCCGAACGGCGGGATTTGAGAAGCTTTCCGTAGACAGTTAATACTCTTTGAGTGTTGTCAGCAAGTCGAAAGAGGTTGTGCCGTGAAAAAATGCTTGGTGTCCCGTCCGGGAATCGAACCCATACTTTCTGCGCCGCAGTCGATGCACTTACCACTACGCCACGGCGACAGACTATTCACCTGAAATTCGCAAGATGAAGCGAATTGGCCATAAGCCAGATGAAGATGAAAACTTCAAGGTGGGTGCAGACGCAGTAGATCATCTAACACATGGAACTGACCGAGAAAAGGGCTGCAAGCAGGGTAAGCTTGTCTACAGATTTCTGTCTCTAAGGAAATCCAATTTTATTGGATCATATGCAAAACCTCCGGGTTTTGTGGAATCGTTTTCATTGTTAAATGATTGCATATGATCCACTTTGGCTGTCAATAAAAAGTAATTTTGAGTTCGCAGCTTCGCTCTTTCTCTATTCTTTAGCAATGAGTCGGACTTCACTTATTTTCTCCAACTTTTGCGACTATTTCACTTCTGAAGTTTCACTTAAGTCTTTCCATGATTAAGAAAGTTCACACCTTAACAATACTTTAACCCCTGATTTGTAAGGAGAATCCCTACACATTTTTCTCTCTCACTTCCAGGAAGCACAAACTAAGTCAACAGCATTCTTTGAAACCTGCCCAAACTTTAATCACAAGTTTTAATTACCTTGATTGTGTTTACGATCCATTGCTCCATTAATCACTTTCTTTCTTTTTGCCTTCATGAATCAATGGACTCAGGAATCGGATACACTTGCGCGTAATGAACTTTCTTTTTGTTTACTTCAAGTGCGTCTTCGTTTGACCTTCTTCGAGGTCTACTCAACTTCTTGCTCTTTTGCTTTCTGCAGATCACGTGAATGATTTTCAAGGAGAAAAGGAACAGGTTTCTTGTAACCGGAACATCGCACTCGCATGTGGTTCACTGAGCTTGTGCATTGTGCTGAAATTGTATTTATCAGTTTTAAGTTATGCAACACTTTCTCTCCTTAAAAGAACATTGGTATTGTAACGGGATGGTCATCCAGTTTTCATCATAAAGACGATGAGCCTTACGAACGTCAGTTTGTATAATTATTCTCTCTTGAGCCTAGATTTAGCAAAATGTGTACATACTCTTTCTGTGGGTGTAGCGACAGGTACATCTTGCAACAGAAAGAGACATCAGTGGCCACGTGTCGATACTTATTGTGGTATGGTGACCCTCTTACACATCTCTAAAGATGTGAAGATCGAGTCACACGCTCGCTTCTATGATAGATGGAAGGAACCCACAATGGTGGATAGCAATATGATAGAAAAGGGAAGAAAAAGAAGAGGCAGGACAGGCGTAAAAGAAAGGTGTTCAAAGCGGGTTGCATACGAAATTCTGAAATTCACCAAATCTCCAAAAACACTATCGGACAATCGAAGTAATGATGATGGATGCTTGAAGTAGGTGTTGAATTCCGCAAATGATAATAATAACAATAATTGAGTGGCACTACAGCCCACAAGGGACCAGGGCCGAGCTTCTACAACAACTACTCGTTATGTGTGTGTTTCTGTTCTTCTGTTCACGAGGGAGGGGACGGACCTACAGATTTTTGCCGACTCCAAACGGCGAGATTTGAGACGCTTTTCATAGACAATTGACACTCTTTGAGTGTTGTCAGCAACTCGAAAGAGGTGGTGCCATGCAAAACTGAGAGGTATTCCATCCGGAAATCGAAACTAGACTTTCAACGTGTGGGTCGACGCATTTACCCATTACGCCACGGCGACCACAAATGATAACTTCACATAAATTGGACTTCTTTCCAGTTAATCGAGTTAAGCGCGTTTTTTTTCTCTCAGAAGCAGAGGGCCACCTCCGTATAAGAAGATCCTTTGAGCTTGAGGCTTGACAATCAGTAGGAATCGAATCTTGGATCGTCGGAATATACATAAGTCGACGAATATATCCATTCCACGACGGCGGACAAAAATTTCCTTGTACTTCCGTTTTTATTCTTCTCAGAATTGTCAACTTTTATGATTCCGAGATTTTGGGTTTTTTGTCATTTTCATAACAAATTCTAAATTTTGGTCATTCTTAAATTTTGACATTTCGGGATTTTAGACATTTTGACATATTAGGTTTTCAGGTTTCTAAACAGTCCGGGTCTAGGGATTTTGAATCATAGAACCCCTTATCATCAAACAGGTTTAGAAGCCACCTGTCCATGGACGCAGCTTAGTTTCATTTTGTTGTGTCTGGCCAGAAATTGAAGAATATCGTACCAACACACGGTCCACTAATTTGAAGGCTTGAAACTAGACTCAAGAAGTCAACCATACTATTCTTTTCAATTAAAGTTTTAAGACACAATTGGAGCAGTCTTTACGATCCAAATTTTTTAAAGCAATTAATCCCCAAAACTGTGTAGTAGGTGAAATGAACAATAAAAACAAATATGTGGAAATGAAATGAAAAAAACGGTGAGGCTTACCTGACTTACCTCAACTTCACCTAACCGGACCTTGGGTGAACTGTTCGTAGTCCCTATTCATCTTATGTACCTTCAGATCCTAAGTCGATATAGGAAGAAAATAGAGGAGAATTCAAGAAACGTTTACTGGCGCATATTTATATTCCAGCGAATTAGAACAAACGTTTGTGCAAGTTTGTTCAACACACATTCGGTGGCGTGAACTGAAAATGTTGCCTCAATCCAAATTAACGTCATTGCACTCGTCGATCGATTAAGAAATAACTTAAGCATTTTACGATTACTATCGTTTACTTAATCGCCAATTAAAATCAAAAATACACTTAATCGCCATCAAGTGATAAAAACAAAGTCGCATGGCATGGCTCCAAGCGAACGACACCAAAAACGATCTTCTCGCTTTCAAATGTTCTGCCCAGTTGAACGTTAACTGGCGAAACGACATAATTAATTCACACCTTCTTCGCTCAGATGTACAGCGCTCAAATCGCTCATTATTATCGATTAATATTCATTAGCAGAGTCACATCGCTTGAGGGGAGATTAAATAATAACAAGTGTCCACTTAGGGTGACAATTAAATGATTAACACTTCAAGACCTTACACTCGTCGCACTTCTCTGTTTGACGAGTGCTGCCGACGAGCATGTTGTATTATTTATCGACATCTCCAGGTGATATATTCTTCAAATTTGCTCAAAGTGTTATCGATTGGGTAACTCGCTGGGAAATGACGTAGATGAATGCATGTCCCCCGCGTGGAAGGAGATTCTTTGGTGTGTGCTTCGGTTGCATTTTTTCAAGTGTTCAGCTGTCATGCAGTCAATTGAATTGTAGTTCGTGCCACTCAATTATTCACTCAGCGTTTTCATAATCGCTTATAACATTAACTTACGTTGAATTGTTTGCAATATGTATTAACCACACACGTGCATTCGTTCTTCCTACGACTTTGGAACATCTGAATCATTACATAAACTGTCGTACTTTTTGCCTTCAGCCCGACTGTGGGTTGAAGAACGTGAGCGTAATTAAGCGCTGACATCAAAAGCTGTGCACTTCAACAGGAGTGTGTTATTTTTATTCACACTCTCTTACGTAATAGATAACAGCAATCGCACCACCGCCTGATGATGTGCAGTAGTCAAAAGCGTGAGAATCAACGAGAAGGCGCTCACAATTTCATTTGATGTATGCAAACGTGCAGGAAGCAATTATGGAGTGTCTGCGTCGTGCAAGTTTATTCATATTTTGTTTGACATATCCGTTTTATAAATACGTGACGCGATTAAAAGCGGTTAGAAAAATCACATAAAAAGATGTGGTCCCTTGTTGATACATAGCAACAACCTGTATACCCCCCCAGATATGATAATTATCAAAATAATCGTGAACCTTACAAAAATTAAAGCAATAATTTTTGTAAAGTGGACAGCATCGAAATAACTTCTCGAATCGATAAAAGCGGGCTAGACTGACCTCATTACTTATACGAACAAAAGTAGGTCAGCTACAGCCCGCTATTCGGGCTATTGTGAGTAAATTTCACAGCAGACTTACATTGTTGGACATTAAACCACCAACACGCTAAGAAACTGAAGAAAATATCGCAGCTGTATCATCGGCAAGTGTTAATGATGACCATCAATTATCGATTCGTCGCCATTCGCAGCATTTAGGCCTCTGTTACTCAACAACGTGGAAAATTTGGCGGAAGGATTTAGGTGTGATGCCTTTCAAAATATAGGTGGTGCCAGAATTGAAGCCGAACGACCTACCGCAAAGAAACATTTTTTGTGAATGGGCTCTTGGAAAGTTAGCCGAAGATCAATTTTTTTTATGCCAAAAAATTGTGTTCAGCGACAAAGCTCATCTTTGGCTGAATGGGTACGTAAATAAGCAGAATTGTCGATTTTGGAGTGAATATCAGCCAGAAGCATTGCAAGAGCTACCTGCATCCAGAAAAAGTCACAGTTTGGTGCGGTTTATCGCCTGGTGGTATCATTGGACCGTACTTCTTCAAAGATGATACGAATCTTCACGTAACTGTGAATGGTGAGTGCTACCGTGAGATGATACCCAACTTTTTTTTTTACCCAAAATGCAAGAGCTTGACTTGCACAGTATGTGGTTTCAACAAAACGGTGCCACATACCACACAGCACGCGCAACAATGGACTTATTGACAGGCGAGTTCGGTGAACATTTTATTTCACGTTCGGCACCGGTCAATTGGCCGCCTAGATCGTGCAATTTAACGCCTTTAGACTAATTTACAGGGCTATGTTAAAGTCTTTACAGGCAAGCCCGCTTCAATTGACGCATTGGAAGAAAATATTGAAGCATTTATTCCTGAGATACCGGCCGAAATGTTGGAAAGAGTATGCCAAAATTGGACTACGCGAATGGACCATTTGAGGCGCAGTCATGGTCAATATTTGCATGAAATACTCTTCAAACATTAAATTATATGGACCGTACTATCGATTTAAATCAAAATTTCATGCATCTTTCTGAATTATATGTGTTTTTCTTTTTTTTTGAAAACTTTCCTATAGCTTTTAAAAAATCACCCTTTATAAGGTCTGCTCAAAAAATTTGGTAAATTTTGATTATTCACAAAAAAATATTTATCTATTCATCAATTTCTATTTTGTCTCGTTTTGATATAAGTATACTTTTGGGTATGCTCCTGAGCTCTCTCAGCGATTCGGTTTGTATCTCCTTAACCATCGTAAAACGCCCTCCTATCATGGGTCTCCTCAATACGCATGATTCATTACCAGTTATGCCTCTTTCAAGCAAATCTGGATCGCCGTTGACATCATTGAACAAATCTGGAACGGTGCTTGAGCGATTCAAAATTCACTAATTTTGGAACGAACTTCGCTCTCACACACTCCACGCCCGAAATTTCCGAAAAAATGAATGGCTGAGCGAACCGGTATGCCGGCGTTTTCAGCAACTTCGCGTAAAGTTATGATTCACATTTTCTATACTTTCTCAACATTTTCATCGGTTGTTGATGTTCTGATGCGTTCAGGGTGACCGTCGTCATTCACAACTTTTCGACCTTCTTCGAAAAGCTTGTGCCACTTGTAATCATATTTTTGACTCAGAGAATACTCACCGTATGCCACTGTGAACATTTAAAGTGTCTTTAAGCACTTATTTCCATTTTTTACGCAAAATTTAATGCAAATCCTATGACCCATTTTTTTCAAGAGTAGGAAAAAGCCGAACACGCAAAACACGTCCAATTCTTATGCCTCTCACAAACAAAATAAATATGGTATTTAGCTTAAACTGTAAATATATGTTCGCGACGAGTGTACCAACATAACAAAATAAACAAATCGATTATTGAATGCACGTAGCCCGCGAAATTTGAAAATTCACCTTATTTTTTTAACAGATCTAATAAAACGAAAAACTTTGCCAAACGACGTCAATTTGATTGTTTCATCAAGAGCGGTTTACATAAATTGAAGCAAAATTGGGTTAGTGGTTGCAAAGTCCTGATTAATTTGGATCCAAATTTCCCAACCAAGATCCGTCAATTTGTTCAGGGTCATCATAGATGTGTCTACGCTAGCATTGGCTTGGTGAAAGAATGATCTTATTCGATTGTTCAATTCTGATCGTTTCTTGGTGGCCAACTCAACCTTTTAAATAAAACAATAATTATTCAAAAGGTTGGGTTTGCCACTTCGCCATGGATTAGCAGGTCATAGTAGACAAACTACCCTACATAAACCTGTTTTTCGATAATACAGGCTTTAAAGTCGTAAGTTGTCGATCACCGGCACTTGATGGTGATCATTTGCCGTTAATATTCTTGTATTTAATTCATTTTTCATCTCTTGAAGTGAATTAGTTCAAAAATGGTGGTTTCATTTCGTTAAGTTTCCGTAGCGCTTCACTGATGGTTGAGCTTCATTTTGAAGCCTGCTCGTTTGAAATGATTGCAAACAACCGCCAAATGGTTGCTTGTATGTGCCTTCGCTATCTCTTGACAGTATTCGTACCGGTCTTGCTCCACCAGATACAAAATTTCGGCGACTTTTTTAAAGAGAGACCGACAAGTATAAGGTTCATTTTTTAAATAGAAATTTCCGAAACGGAATGGAACAAATAAATCTGTGGTTCAGCGCTCACACAGTATTCCTGCCGTATGATGTACACATTTTTCAATATGCAGCGATTTTCCCTGTTTTGTGTTGCTTTCTTGAAAGAATGTTAAAAAAAATGATTTTCAAAATATTGTAACTGACTTAATAAAATTCTGAAAATCTTTGAACACCTTCTTAGGGTTTACTTTTTATAAAATACCGCAATTGTTCGTCCAAAACATCGAGAAAATAAATGACAAAATTGTTTCTTGATCCCACTGTTGCACTTATTCTCTTCAACTTGCACTCATCTCTCGACTCTAGTCTCTAGCCTTTTCAAGAAATGCATGGGAAACGTGTAAAGTAAACCGCCCAAAAATGCAAGCACTTCAAGGTTACGAACGTCACGAATGTTAGCAACCGCCTCACGAGCCCCCTCTCCAAAAGTCATCTTTCACTAAGCAACCTCCACACCCAACACAACAAGAATTCGCAAGCGCACCAATTTATGCAAATACATTCCGTTCTGTCCGTAACATTTCTCCGACCAGAAATGAAAGCAACAAATAAGCAAACCCCCCAGGGAGAGCGAGAGAGAGAGATTAACGTCAACTCAGCTAACTCATAACTAACCTTTGAGTGGCCGAGTATTATACAACATTTATCACACGCCCTGCGAACGACCGAACATGCACACAACCAGTGTGCGCGAATGCAAAAAAAAAATCGAAAAAGATAAATCATCTAAACCCGATTGATTTCCCCGTACGTGTGTTCGCTCAATCAAAACCAAGCCGACCATGATAAGAACCCCCCCTCCCCAGACGAGCGCAAGCACGTGCCCGTAATGCAACTCTTACCTTTCGCTTAGCGCACCGCAGACACACTCCAGACAAAGCAGCCGTGTGCTAATTGAGAGATTCACTGCCTGAGTTATTTGTCAGAGCTCGAGCGAAGCAGTAAAGTTAATTTATTTGTTTTTTTTCTTCTCTCTCGCCGAACGCAGATACACTCGATAGATAGACAGATTCGTTTCGCAAGGCAGCCGGATCGAAGGGGCATTGAGTCAAGATGCGTCACATTCACGCGGAACAGTCGGAGTCGGATGTTTCCCTGGACATCCCTCCAAACGGCCTGTACTCGGGTTCGAGTGACTGCATCATGCCGGACGAGAAGGAGAGCGGTTGCTGTCAGGAATTCGCAAGCTGGTGCCGTCAGACCTCGTCGAAGGTGTTCTGCAAGAAGACCCTCTACAAGCGGCTTCCCATCATCACGTGGCTGCCGAAATACAACAAGGATGACTTCATAGGTGATCTGGTCGCCGGCATCACCGTTGGACTGACTGTAATTCCTCAGGGTCTGGCTTATGCCGGTATCGCCAACCTGCCTCTAGCTGTGAGTAGTGGAGTGTCCTCCTTCTGTTTACGATTCTAAAATGTGTCTCTTTGCAGTACGGTCTCTATGGGTGCTTCCTTGGTTGCTTCGTTTATATTTTCCTCGGCTCGAGCAAGGATGTTCCAGTTGGGCCCACCGCCATCTCCGCCCTGCTGACATTCCAGACGGCACAGGGCGTATGGCAACGCGCGGTGCTGCTCACGTTTCTCACGGGTTTCATAGAAATCGCCATGGGAGTGTTCCAGCTCGGGTTCCTGATAGACTTCGTGTCGGGTCCTGTGAGTGCGGGCTTCACGAGTGCCGTGGCGCTGATCATCTTCACGTCCCAGCTGAAGGACATCCTCGGCGTCAACACCTCGGGATCGACTTTCCTACGGATGTGGATCACGATCATCGAGGACATTCACAACATCAGCTGGGCCGACACACTCTTCGGCGTGGGCTGCATTGTGGTGCTCCTCTCGATGCGGGCCATGGCTGGCGTTAGAATCGGACCGGAGGACGACAAGAAGAAGAAGCCGTGGCAGAAATTCCTTAACAGCACCTTCTGGTTGGTGGGAACGGCCAGAAACGCCGTCCTCGTGATCGCATGCGGCGGCATTGGCGCCTATTTGTACTCGGCCAACATTGAGTGGTTCAGGACCGTGGGATACGTTCCACCGGGTTTGCCCAGCTTCCAAATGCCACCCTTCTCATACTCGACCATGGAAAACTCAACTGCTGGGGAGCCGGTGGAGATTACTGAATCCTTCTCCGAAATGGTCCAGTTCATGGGATCGGGACTGATTGTGGTTCCCCTGATTTCGCTCCTCGAGAACATGGCTGTGGTCCAGGCTTTTGGTGAGCTCTCTACTCCTTGCAATTCACACCCGGACCGTGGACATAACCCGCTTGTTTCTGTTTTCAGCAAACGGAAAGCCAGTTGACGCCACCCAGGAGCTGATCGCTGTCGGCGTGTGCAACGTCGCCAACTCCTTTGTGCAAGGTTTCCGCGGAAACGGAGGTTTGGCGCGTGGCGCCGTCTGCAATGCCAGTGGAGTGAGGACTCCACTGTCCAACTTGTATACGGGATCCCTTGTCATCATCGCCCTGCTCTACCTCACGCCGTACTTCTACTACATTCCAAAGGCGGCCCTCGCTGCAATCATTGTTGCCGCGGTTATATTCATGGTCCAGTACCGTGTCATCAAGCCCATGTGGAGGAGCAAGAGTAAGTTTGGCGCACTTTTGCTGGATTGAAGCCTCTCTGACGCACTTCTTTCAGAAACCGATCTTATTCCCGGAATCGCCACTTTCATCGCGTGCCTGGTGCTCACACTTCAGGTTGGCATCCTTGTCGGAATCGGCATCAACGTCGTCTTCATCCTCTATCACGCTGCTCGTCCCAAGTTGCGAGTGGAAAACCTAATCGTAAGTACCCCCTATCCCGCCAGCCGCGGAAAGTGTAACTAATCGCATGCAACTTCCTGCCTACAGACGTCTTGCGGCACAAACTACATCATGCTGACGCCGGATCGCTGCCTAATCTTCCCCTCGGTGGAATTCGTGCGTAACGTCGTCAACAAGCAAGGCCTCAAGTCCACACTACCGGTAGTCATTGACTGCACTCATATCTACGGCGCCGACTACACAGCTGCCAAAGTTGTTTCCACAATGATCGCCGAGTTCCAGGCCCGTGACCAGAAACTCTGCTTCTTCAATCTCCGCCCGAGGGTCGCCGCCGTCTTCGAGGGCCTCAACACCAACCTGGTGGTGTTCTACGACATGGCCGCCCTAGAAATGGAGCTCTCCGGCAAGAAGCCCGAGACAGTGGCGTGAAGCTTCGTCGCGCCCAAGGTCTGCCAGTTTTCGCCGATGTCGACAAACTGCCAAGCTCCGCTTGTTTGTTTTTATTTTAGTCTTTTGCCTTTTTTTTCGTTTTCTTTTTACTTGTGTGTGTTTTTCATTCATTCCGAAGAAAGAGCAAGCTCCGTCATTTTTATGAGGTTTCTACCTGTCTTGACTATTTAGCGGGCTGCAATGACTGGCGTGCCGTGTTTGCTTGGAGAGACGCAGAGAAGTGCATTCGAGCCGCTGACAGATTATCTCCGGTGATAGGTGTGCGTTAGAGAGATCGCGATCGGAAAGAAATGACTTGCGCGAGGTCGGCTCTGGGATTAGATCTTTTCGTGTTTTTCCATGCACTCGAAACGACTTGAGTGAGTTGTAGGAACGGTTTTAGTTTTTTTTTGTTTTCTTCCTTTTTTTTCTTGTTTTTGCAAATGTGCCAATTTTCTGTAAACGTGCCAAAAGAACGTAAAATGTATTACTAGGTCGTAGAACGTGTAAGCCCGTGTACATACGAAGAGGAACTCTAGGTTTAGGTTTGTGCGCCTTGTAGAGTTGAGGCTAGGACGTTAATATTTATTTTGTATAGTTTTATATACGCAATGTTATTAAGTACTAAGCTGGTATCCTTAAATAAATTATTAATCCAAAAACGAAGTGTTTCTTTTATTTTTTTGTTTTTCATTCATTTTCAGTTTGTGGCATTTGTATGGAGTGGATTGCCGTTTGCTCATACACGAGTCTCTTACACAAGTTCACCAATTCATGAGGTTTCTGTTTGCTTCTTCCCGAGGTTTACGGACTTATGTCAGCTGTCAAATCGTTTCTGTAGGTTGGGGTAGGTTAAGTTTATGTGGCTACCAGAGCAAGATTGCTAAAGCCTACTTAGTCCACAACTGGGGCCATTGCCAATTCACCGGATGATTGATTGACGTTCTTTTGGCCTGCTTCGTGGCTAGGCGAACCAATCCCTTAAACTTCTACAGACTTGGCCAGTTTATTTACCTAAGGAGTTTCTAGATCGTTCATATTCCAAAATCGGCTCATTCATCCAGGCTGTTTCAGAAACAGTTTCCGATTATAATTGTTGAAAGAGATTGAAAGGTTCCTAAGTTGTAAAGGATTGTTTTCTCTGCAACCAAGTTCTGGTATATGATGTCTTATGCCATAGCACGGTTTTCGACCAGACTGTGTCCAGTAAGTACACCTGAAGTCAGATTTTTGAGACTTTTACCTAGTCTGCTGAGGTAGGGTTAGCCATGTAAGAGTGTCCGGCAGTGCCTTGATATACAGCACGGATGAGATTCATTTCATCGATGGCAAATTTCAGTAATACCGTCGCTTATCACCTTTCTCGAAAATTCTTCGACACCTTCGTTGGCCAGGATTTTTGTATGCCCAGGAACCCGGCATTAGGTAAGATTGCGTCTAATCTTGACATTTTTAAGGACATAGAGTGAACCATAATTTTTCATTTCGATGACTTAGTGGCTGAAGTTGCATATTATTTGCGCTTGTCTTAATGACAGTCTAAAACGAAGTATTTTGTTTTCTTTTATGGTAAAGTAAATCTTTAGTGAATCTTACAATGCATAAAATTTTGAGAAATCTTCAAAATTAAAATTTTTAGTTATATGTATTTTGATTGCTTCCATAAGAAAACTTGTAGAAGATCAGTTGGAAGTAATTTTAAAGGCGATTCATCGTGAGATTTTATTTATTTACATTGTACAAATAATACATATGAATTTAAAAGTGAAATTAAAATTATCATTAAAAAAATATATCACGGCATTAACGTTTTGCAAATGATATAATGTAAACGTTTGCCATGACTACGACTACGTTTGGGTGACTTGTTGGAGCATAGCAATTGGTATCCTGTGAAAAACACGAGATATGTTGGCTTCCAAAGTACCAACCGTAGCCTAAAGACGTTAAACTTTACATTTAAAAAGAGAAAATTGTCCAAATATTTTATATTGTACGATTTAGGAATCCAATTTGTAAAACTAAGCGCTTACTGAAATGATTTCTCAACAAGGTCGCTATTTCATGCTTTGTACGGCTCGAAGCGCCGTCTTGTTAAAAAAGGAGCTTATCGAGACCAAGTGCTTAAACTTTAGGAAGAAAATAATCCGTTAACATGACACGACAGAAGATTCGACGAACTGATTCATCACGTACACTCTTAGCTACAAGTGCTATAGACTCTTCACTACGTGCAGGATGTGGTCAATTATCATCCACTTAATTAAATTGGGACTTAAATTTGCGAATGGTATTGCTAACAGTGATTTCTGTAGGTCAGTTTTGCGCATTGCAAATATCTCGAATGGCACGAAAAACCTTTCTCATAGAACGCTGATTTTCTTAACATAGCTAATCAATTTGGACACATTGTTGTAATGTTAGCCTTTTCGTGATGAATTGCCAAACAATGCTGAATAAAAATTACAAAGCAATGAGATGAGAGTATTGCGTGATCTGTCAAAGAAAGCCTATTTTAAGTCAAACCTCACAATGAATGACCTTTTATTATGTCTATAATGGGAAAGTTAGGCTTATCCTCACAACGAGGAAAATATATAATTGTTTGAAGTGAAAAGCAAATCCTAGTATAAGGAAATATTACTGATGATTTTAACATTAATTCAAGACCGAAATTAGAGGTTATTTCTTCTCCTAAATTGTAAGTTTATTTTGCAAATCAAACTGTATTATCGACTGTCAGTTGCTATTTATTCTCAAAGTGGAAATTAAATTTTAAATTCAATGTTACCTGACTAGAGAGAGGTTATATTGGAAAGTGTCCGCAGTTTTTCATCTGGAAACTCTAATCTTATTGTATCAGACAGAAGGTAACAATTCAGACTAAATTCATTGTTATACTAATTTGAATATGAGTGAAAATTCCGAAGAGATACTGTGCTTTTTCTTAAAATGTACGTCCTTATATGATCGTAATAAAAGCACAGCATCTGCCTATGCTATATAAAGAGTAGGAGAAGGAGCGGAGTTGCCGATGTGTATTCGCCATAAATGCGGTTTCTAATAGAAAGGAAACATCGAGTTGTGGTCGCCGTGGCGTAGTGGTAAGTGCGTCGACTGCCGCGCAGAATGTCTGGGTTTTATTCCCAGACGGGACACCTCGCATTTTTTTACGGCGCCATCTCTTTCGAGTTGATGACAACATTCAAAGAGTAACAATTGTCTATGAAAAGCTTCTCAAATCTTGCCGTTCGGAGTCGGCAAAAAATTATAGGTCCCTTCTACTCGTGAGAACAGTAGCACGCACAACACGAGTAGTTGTTGTAGAAGCTAAGACTTGGTCTCTTTTGGGCTGTAGTGCCACTCAGTTATTATTATTATCGAGTTGGGAAAAGCATTCCAACGATGAACGAGTCTTTAAACTTAACCAAACGTCTGAAAGAGGGGTTAAGGGCACCCTGAAGGGCACTCCGAACATGGCGTTTATTGTAAAATTCTTGAAGGAGAGAAATGCAAATGAATTGTTCATTTCATCATCTTTTTTACCAAAGCGATAAAAGAATAATGAAGACAATATATTTCGTCAAAGTTCTAAGGAGTCTATCCTTGTAGAAATGGTAATGCCTCTTATCCCTCTTATTCCCCGTTTTTGAATTCCTCGCAGTGGGTGAACCAAGCTCGAAGTAGGAGTGTTATACTCAGGCTTGTTCCAGGATTGTAGCGAAATCAACAATTTGGGAACATATAGCACTATACATAGCTGGTGACGTCGGATATGAGATCGTTTCAATTTAGTGTCGAGATGATATTCATACCGACAATGGCAAGTATTTCGATTTCAACGTCGCAAGGGCCATTCAAGGATAATGGCTGCTAATTTTGCGGACGCTTCAGTGAATGTAGGCAGCATTTAGCTTTTGATATATTTAATTCCACTCAATTTATTCGTCGTTTGGTTACAAAGCCTTAAAAGATGGCAAGACGTAGTGAAGTTTACGGTGTGAGTTCGAAATCAGACGGGGCATGTTCGCTATGAAAATGTTGATGTAAAATATGCACCCAGTGCTAGTCGGCCTGTCTGTGAAAAAGTCGCCGAAATTTTGCAACTTATGGGCCAAGGCACAAAAGCTGCGAGGAGATAGAGAAGGCAATAATTGTCAACCATATGATGGCTTCAAATGAATGAACTTGCTGCTCCAAGAAGCTCAATGTTTAGATGTCACATGAATTTAATTGAAAACTAACGAATGGATCCATTGACACAACCGACCATGGTCAAAGGCCGGAAACCGACTGCACACGACTTCAAAGCCTGCATTGACCACTAACAAGTTTATGTTGACTGTTTGGTGGACTTGAGGAAGCTGCCTATTATGACTTCGCAGCGCATGGCAAAACGGTCAATTCGACCATTTGACTGAAGCAATCAGGAAGGACCCATCAGAGTTGGCCAATAGAAAAGGAATTTCAAGTCAACATGACAATGCTATATCGCACACATCTTTGATGACCCGGAACAAATCGACGAGGTTGGGAAGTTTTGATGCATTCACCGTACATTGCACCCTCTGATTAAAATTTGCCTCAGTTTCTGCAAAACTCTTTTGATAGTAAGAAATATTGTGGTCCCAAGAGACGCTGAGAATCACTTGACCAAGTTTTTCGTTGAAAAAATGTTTTCTAAAAATAATAATTGAGTGGCACTACAGACCGCAAGGGACCAGGGCCTGTTGTTTATTCCCGAAATCAAAGAGCAAGATTTGAAAAGATTTTCATAGACAGAAAGAACTCTTTGAATGTTGTTAGCAAACAGAACCGTGACGATAGGACCTAAGAACCTAGGACGTCTGGCGCATGAGTCGACGCACTTAGTCACTTCACCAAGGCGGTCACAATACACCCAAGATCATCCTATATTTGGCTGCCCGTGGAGACCATTTTATTTGAAAATGTGGTGATCTTTCAAAGCTTCGCGTAGGACTTTCCATCACTTCCGTACCTCACTACACCATATTGATCTTTGAGAGGCTTTGGAATATGAAAATGGTTCGTTTAGGATTCGTTTTCGAAGTCTATGAAATCGATAGGAACGTTCTGCTACTACAAATGATCTACTACTGATCACCGACTAAAATCCTAGGGTCTAATGAATGCATTTTTTTCTTTAAGCCTCCTCTTCCTTCCAGAAAATATATTTCTTCACAAGGTAATCTACAATCGTTTGTAAAGCATGGTTCAACTGACTTCAGTTGTCCTCCTCAGTTGTAGTTGTGTGATAAAGCCGAAAAAATACCGCTTCTCCACGAGTTCAAATTTGAATAAGTGAATGCAATGCTCGCATTTATTACGTCGCTTCCTCGAAATTCAATCAATGTTGTTTATTTTTTAACTCTTACAGGAAGCAGTTCAGTCATTAACACCACAAAAATGTGCAATTAATTCACAACTAAGCAACAAAAGAAATGTGGTACAACCCTACCCATCGATGTGCTTCCCTTTATCTCCTATCATGGCCTGCTGTTGTAACACTGATCTACCTCATCACCTCTGACTGCAGGCAGACGTCAAAACAAACCAGCAAAGCGTACAATCACTTGCCGCACACACGCCGCGATTAAAAGTGAACTCAAAACAAGGCGAAATTCCATATGGAATTTGCATATTTCACAATCGGTCTGAACTGGCGTTTTTTTTTGTTGTCTCCTCTCAAATTCCTTTCAATGCAACGAGGGGCTGTCGACCGCAAGGCAAGAGTTCGTTGTCAAAAGGCCTTGATGACATATCCGTTGAACTGAACGCGGAGGTCTTCTCCGTATTTTTGGGCGAGGTCGTTGAGCGAAAAGCGATTGTGTCGATTGCAATTGTTATCAACAGAGATCGGTGGATTGATATAATGTAACTTCCGCAAGTGACGTAATTTTTGTTTTCATCTGTAAGCGATTGTTTTTGTAAGTGTAGCGAATCTAAGTCACAAACCTCAGATGAAAAGTTTGAGAAGCCTTCGATGTGTGTTTTACCATATACATGAACCGAGGCGGTGGTCGGATGTGGAACATTTGAATGTGGATGGTATGTTAAATTGGTGATACTTACTGTAAGTTAGGAGGTTTCTGGGAGAAAGTACGACTTCTAACAAGAAGATTGGCACTTCTTAAAAGAGTTGCCTACTTTGTGCAATTTTTTATTTTTTTTTTATTTCAAGTCAAACTTAGTTTTGTTGGCGTTCCAAAGAGGTGGATGCTTGAATGGCGTCACTTTGCATAAATGGTCTGTAAAGTAGGCCTCCATGGAGACAGTAACCCTTCAACGACTCAAATTTCTTTCTGAGGAGTGTTTTTTTTTTTTCAAATTTAGAAACAAGGTGTGACACTTTGCCATTACGGTGGGATTGCGTTGGATGGGGCAACAGTTTGCACCCTGGTCTTGACGATGGCGGAGTCGTAAACCGATCCTGCTGCTGAAAGAGCACTTTTCTCTTCTCCAAATGAGGGTTTTTCTGCAATTTTGCATCGATTCAGCATGTTAGAGCCCTCTGACTGTCTTGGAATTCTCCAGTAGATAATTACACCTTGTGAGTCACAGAATACAGCTGTCGATGGTACAGTCCTCGTCCTGTTCGGAGCACTTTCTCTGGGAACCACCCCCTGTTTCAAATGTTTTTTTTTGTCCCTAGAGTGTACCAGTAGATTCGTGGTTAGTCGATGGTCGCGAGATGACAAAGAAACTCCTTTGGATAACGTTTAGATGGAATCAAAGAATAAAATGACTTCAGGATTGAGTGTTTGACTGCATCCATCACGCACACAATTTCTTCATGCCCAAATTATCACAACAGGTTGTGGTCAAGTTGGGAATTTGAGATGATTGCTATATCGGGGTCTCTCAATAAGAGATCGGGGCGTTACATTTCAGGGCAATGCAAATGCCTCAACAAATTGAAACTTGTTAAGCTAATATATGACAGTCGCCAGGAGAGGAAAAGAGCCCTCGCAGTCCAGCATCCAAGAACTTAGTGATTTGTTGTGCAATTTTGTTCCCAAAATAATGAATTGAAACTATTGTTCTGTAAATTTTTCGAAAATCGTCTGCCTCAGGCTGTCAAAGCCAATCCATGTTTCCGATAACCAAAAAATGTACCACATGCAAGGTTTTTGTTTCCACTGAGGTTTGAAGCTTTCAAAATGGGGAGGCCTTATTGTCTTATGAATCTAAAGCATCCTCTTTAGGATATCTGGAGTGTTTTCATTTGGACTGGTGTAAGTGGAAGCATATCCGCCAAGCGTGTGTACGAGTGAGAGGAGGTCCGATTATCTGTTTGCAAATGATTTCCGTTTGACATCCACATGATCTTCCTGCAGGAACATTTCATGAGCAATAGAAGCGCTATTATTTCATTGGGTAGACACGACAATAAGAGTTTCCTTCGATAGTGGCCCCATCGAGCAGTGAGGTTGAGCAAATTCCAAAATAAATATAAGGTTAATATCTCCCTTCCGCCTTTTTTCGGCTATATACAAAGCGCTTAAGAGCTCGTGTCTGGAAATACTATACATCATTTGAAAGGTCTTAACAAAACCCACAAAACGACGCTATGAATGATTAGTTTGGATATTGCGTTCAACAGTTATAGACGTGGAGTTCACTAACGCCGAAATTCGCTCTATTTGCCTTCATTAAAGGCAAATCCGCTAGAGAAACATTCCGTGAGATTAATGGTGTTTTGGGGGATGGTACTCTATCACTTCGAACCGCGGTGGAATGGTTTCGACAATTCAGAGCCGGTGAAAACGACACCATGAATAAGCCAGCCGGCGGAAGACCTGTGACGTCGAATACCGATCGAATCGTGAAAATAATCGAGTTAGACCGGCTTGTGGCATCTCGTGACATCGCCCAGGAGATGGGAGTTAGTCACTAAACCATTTTAAACCATCTGCAGAATGGTGGATACAAAAAAAGCTTGATGTTTGGG
This sequence comes from Eristalinus sepulchralis, assembly GCA_944738645.1. Classification (NCBI taxonomy): domain Eukaryota; kingdom Metazoa; phylum Arthropoda; class Insecta; order Diptera; family Syrphidae; genus Eristalinus; species Eristalinus sepulchralis. Next base: position 11,871,198 of record OX122882.1, read on the forward strand.
TGCCGCGTGATTTGACGTAAAAAAAACCTTCTGGACCGAATCAACGCCTGCGATATGCTGCTGAAACGGAACGAACTCGTCCCATTTTGAAGCGGATGGTAACTGGCGACGAAAAATTGATCACATACGACAATATCAAGCGAAAACGGTCGTGGTTGAAGGCCGGTGAATCGTCCCAAACAGTGGCCAAGCCGGGATTAACGGCCAGGAAGGTTTTGCTGTGTGTTTGGTGGAATTGGAAGGGAATCATCCACTATGAGCTGCTCTCATATGGCCAGACGCTTAATTCTACCATCTACTGCGAACAATTGGTCTGCTTGAAGTAGGCGATCGACCAGAAGCGTCCAGAATTGGCCAACAGGAAGGATGTAGTGTTCCACCAGAACAACCCCAAACCACACACTTCCTAGATGACTCGTCAGAAGCTACGGGAGCTCAGATGGGACGTTTTATTGCATCCACCATATAGCCTGGACATAGCGCCAAGTAATTACTACCTGTTCCTGTCCCATGGCGAACGCCCTTGATGGTGTGAAGTTGAACTCAAAATAGACTTGTGAAAAGTGGCTGTCCGAGTTCTTCGCAAATAAGGAGAGGGACTTCTACGATGGAGGTATTATGAAGCTGCCATCTAGATGAAGACAGATAATCGAACAAAACGGCGCATATTTAAACTAAATCCGATCACTTTAACACTTTTTATTAAGAATTGAATAAAGAGCCAAAAAGCGGAAGCGAGATGTTTGACAACCTTATATAAGTTTCTAAAATGTGACTTAAGATAAACCGCCTAGAAGGCTGGAGCAGCTACCCCTCACAGTCGATGAAAATCTCCGTTTGTCAGTGAGTCACAAAGAAATGAATGGAAAGACGATCACTGATAATCTCGTTAAGGCTTTCATCGTTGATCATCACTCTCAACGACACAATGGATGGTAATCCCACCAGTTGTCAGTTGTCCCTTTAGAAGAGGCTAGCAGTGTGCTTGATCTAAACGGCAGAACTTTTCCTACGGCTGTGAAGAAGACGATGCAGATACTGTAAGGTGATTTCTCTCTCACTGTTCACTTACTAAGCGAAGGCGGCAGGTTTTCAAATCTTAAGTGGTAAGAGCTCTTTATGTAGACTCCCCATCACATGAACGATCGTCACAAAATGGATAAAAGGATTTAAGGTTTAAGGAAAGGATTTAAGTCCTCCATATCAGCATATCAAACCCTTGAAAAAAAATCCTATAATACATAAAAAGTGGAGTTGCCCTCATACCGCCCCTTTTCAGTCTGACAACTTGGGTTAGGTCGATTTGATTTACGGATAAACCACGTGCGGGATATACCTGGCCCTCCTCGATGTCAGCCAAATGGGTTTGCTGAATCGTAGTAGCTCTTCACAAAACGCATTAGGGCCTGCTTCTTCCGCATTCATTCGTGTTGTGCGTATAATTGTTTATTTACAAGTGGAGGGGATTTGCAGTTTAATACCAATTCTGAGCAGCTACTTGAAGAAGCCTTTTCTAAGTTGGCAATTCGAGGGAGGAAGATGGGTGTGAAAAAAGAAACATAAGCGAAAGTTTTGTTCAAAGCTCAATTTCCCCAAACTCTGCCCTACACACAAATAAAAAACTGCCACCAAAAGTAGGTATAAATACATTTAATTTTTTATTTCAAAAACTACACAACAAATTTCGAGTCATGTTCGGAATAAGAATTCTCTGTTCCTATTTCGCTGCTTGAGCAGATCACTTCTGGTGATCCTTCACGTGCGATTACCCATGCGCTGTGTGACAGCATACTCTCTACCACTTTCATCTGACTTCCTTGTGCAGTTCGTCCTCTAACTCCGACTTACTGTAGCATATCGTTAAACCAGTGTTCAATCCTTCAAAGACCTGCAGCACACTGGGCTTGAGGTTGTAGAAGATAATCTTCTGTTGCCTTGAACTGAAGTCCTTGACCATCATCGCAACAGCCTTAGCGGCGGTGAAGTCAGCGCCGTAGACGTACGTGCAGTCGACAACCACTGGAACTGAGGCTTTCATGCCGGATTTGTTGATGACATTCCTCACGAATTCAACTGAGGGGAAGATCAAGCAGCGGTCTGGTGTCAGCATGAGGAAACTTTGTCCGGAGGATGTCTGGAGGAAGAGAAACAACTGTAGAGCTCGCAAGGCACTTCGGCTTATTGAAAACTCACCTCCAAAGCATTAAGAGAGACCTTAGGTCTCGCTGAATAGTACAGGATGAATACCATGTTGATTGCGATTCCCACAAGGATACCAACAGGAAGTGGCAGCGCGAGACAAGCGATAAATGCTCCAAAGCCTGGAATCAAATCGATTTCTGAAAGGAAAAGGCATTAAGTCGCGGACTTCATCTCCTTCTCTGCACTCACTCTTGCTCCTCCACATCGGAACGATGACATTGTACTGGATGGTGAAAATGACAGCTGCAATAACGATGGCGGCAAGTGTCGCCTTTGGAATGTAAGCGAAGTACGACGTTAGGTAGATGAGGGCCAGGACAACAATTGACCCGATGTAGAAGTTCCCCATCGGTGTTCGGACGCCACTGGCGTTGTTCACAGCTGATCGCGCCAATCCGCCGTTCGCTCTATAGCCGCGGAAAAATGAGTTGCAAATATTTCCAATGCCCATGGCGAACAGCTCCTGAGTGGCGTCAATTGGTTTGCCCTTGGCTGTGGATGAGAAACGTGTCAAATTTAAAACCTCTTTTCTCAAACCCAACTGGAGTCTTACAAAAAGCCTTGCAAACGGATATGTTCTCCAACATCGCGATGAGCGGAATCACAATGAGCCCGGACCCAATGTGATTCACCATATCGAGAAAGGATTCTCCCTCTTGAAGAATCACCTCCTCGCCGTTCGTTCCGTTGTTGCGGATTTCGGGGATCGAGAACGGAGGGAGACCGAAGTTGGGAACACCTTCGGGCAGATAGCCAACAAGTGTAAAAATCTGCTTGCCTGACGATTCCAGGAACCAGCCCATCACAGCGCACGTTATGACCACCACGCCATTCCTGGATATTCCCATAATCCACAGGAACTTGTTGATAAGTTTCTGACGAGGGCTCCGTAGGTCCTCGTTTTTCGGGCCGACTCGTAGACTTCCAATCCAGCGCATGACCAGCAGAATCGAAATGCATCCAAGCCCCAGCAGGGTGTCCGCCACATGAACCTTCGTGATCCTCTGGAAGATCGACGTCCACATCTGCAGGAAGGACCTTCCACTAGTCTTCACGTTCAGCATGTTCGTCATCTGCGACGTCAGAATGATCAGAGCCACAGCGCTTGTGAAGCCCGCGTTCACTGGTCCCGAGACAAAGTCCACCAGGAAGCCCAGCCGAAATAGGCCCATGCCCACTTCTATGAGTCCCGTCAGGAACGTGAGAAGGACGGCCCGCTGCCACACTCCGCTCGCTGCCTGGCCAACCAGAAGTGATGCCACGGCTGTGGAGCCCACAGTGCTGTCCTTGCACGTCCCCAGCACAACATACACAAAGCAGCCCATGAAAGCTCCGTAAAGGCCGTACTGCAGAAATGAAACTCATGATCAGCTGAGCACCCACCAAATCACGAGCTACACAACTCACCTCGGCGGGCAGGCCCGCGATGCTCGAGTAAGCCAATCCCTGCGGGATCACCGTCATTCCCACGGTGAAGCCAGCGATCAGATCGCCGATCAAATCCGTGACGGAGTACTTCTTCAGCCACGTCAAACACGGCAGCCGCCGGTAGACCATCTTCATCCGACAGCAGTTCGTCTTGCGATCCTCCTCGCCGGCCAAAATGAAATCCGTCGATCCATTGAATTGCGTGTCCACAGGAACATCGATCGACACAACCGATTTTTTCTGCGAACCGTTCTCCATCATTGCGAGCTAACGTGCCCCTTTGAACTAAATACTACGACAGCCCGGGCGCCTCATTTATTTATACAATCTGTGTCTTGGGATGGCGATCTGGAAAGATAACGAAGACGACGTAGCTTGACGTGCAACGCAGAACGGCCTGGGGATGACTGAAGCACACTTTGAATTTTCTGCGTTGCATTTTGAAATGAGTAATGGACATTTGAAAATGTTTGTGCCGAGACTGTGGCGCACCATGGTGCATGAGGGGGTTGTGTGTACACAAACAGGTGAAGTTGACTCATGGATTTGCACGTACACTCTATTATCTGGCAATCGAGTTACTGAATTCATTGGAACTCGGTTGGAAACTTAGACTTATTTGATGTCGAGAGGGGGCTGTGAGACGTTGTCGAAGAGCGTAGACGTCCTTGGGAGTGACAGATGTGGCGCATGTGCCAATGTGCAACTTTGGGTAAAGTGTTTTCTTTCTATTGAAGGGTGGGATTCCATTTCTTCAACTTAAGAAAATATCTCGGTTAGAGTGATGAATGCGAACTTTAGGTAGTTAAAGGTTTTGTAGCCATGATTGCTGAAGAAAAAGAAACAAATCTACACCTAGGGCTCCACAACCTTTTAAGACATTTTTTAAACAGATTCCAAAATTCCAAAAGAAAGAAACAATATTTTGATCCTAATGCTTTGGGATCCGTCCCATTAAACTCCAAGGCGATCATTCATTGCCACGCATCCTTAGACGCAATTCAATATCGGCCAGCACTGGGTGGCAGGTCAAATGGACATCCTACATAACTGCAGAGCTGATGAATTGGCGCAGTATGTGACAACGTTACCAGAATGAATACCTAGGAATATTCGTACCTCTCGCACATAGAAATTGAACATTTGATCAACCAATGATAATCTAACCATGCTTTCTGTCGCCTTTTAAAATGCACCTGGGCTTCGTTTGACCCTGAACGCTCATGACTGGCTCTATCGCTCATAAGCCTGGTCGTGAGGGTAAAGACTGTCTGAAAGGCAAGCACGCTAGCAGACTGTGATCCCTTGAACGGTTTGTCGCAGAAACTGTGTGGGCGGAAAGGAATCAGAAACAGTCTTATACTTGCCCTGCACTGGTCCCGTACTTGCGAGCCTTGGATGCAAGTACTTAGATAGCCGCTCCTCTACTGTTTTGTTGAACTTTCTCAGCGGCTGTCTCCAAAATACAATGGAAGGCAATAAGACATCTATTAGAAGGTGGGTATCTTATATGAGATCTAGAGGTCGGTTCGTTGTTGAAGTGCCTACACACACAAAAGAGCAACAACACTGGCTCATGATTTTGCGCATTTTGGAATTCTATCTACTCGACAAATTAATTTTTTTTTTCCATTTACTATTTCCATTTCAGACTAAGTTTGACAGCCTTGGATGCTCATGATCCGTTGAAACGAGTGCCAATAACAAAGTCATCTGCATAATCCGTTGCATTGATTTGTAAAGGGTGTCCCAACAAGAACGCAAGATTTAAATGTTTAATATAACGCAGATATTTAAAAAAAAATCCTGAATGCTTTATTATATCGTAAAGTAGACAGGATGAGGTTATGTGTGGAATAACACATCGATTGTGGCTTTGCTGGCACATACGCGGTCTTTTAATGACATTTTCAATGGCCGTTCTGCATAAATGCTGCGGAATTTCATTAATGCAGTGTTCCTCTTTTAAAGCTTGAGTCGTCGTAGGCTTATTCGCATAAGCCACCGACTTCAAAAAACCCCAAAGAAAAAAGTCCAATGGTGTTAAATCGCATGATCTAGGCGGCCACTTCTGGTCTCCAAAACGCGAAATAACAAGACTGGGAAAATGACTGATGCAGCAATTGAATAATTTCCCTGGCTGTATGAGATGTGGCGCCGTCTTGTTGAAACCGCACCCCCTCCACATTCATTTCTTCAATTCTAGGCACGAAAAAATTGGTTATCATTTCACGATACCGAACACCAGTGACTGTTTGAGCTTGACCTGACTCAGTTTCCAAGGTCCAATGATTCCTCCAGCCCAAGATCCACACCACACAGTGACACGTTGAGGATGCATTTGCTTCTCGTGAATCACTCGAGGATTTTCCTCGCGCTAAATGCGACAATTCTGCCTATTGACGAAGCCATCAAGATGGAAATGGTCCTCGTCCGGCAAAATCAGCATTTTCATGTCGTCTCTCCAATACCCAATTAACGAACTTCCTTCGCTGTGCATGGTCAGCTGACCATGGAACTGAAGTTCCTGAGTCATTGAACTTTGTATGCACGAAGATGCAAATCTTTCGTCAAAATTCGCTGCATAGTGGATTTGGAAACACCACCGGTCAATCGACCTAGTCGAAGGCGCGCTGTTGTCTTTACATCAGTTACAGACCCTGTTTCAGCAAATTTTTCCATTAATCGCTTTACATTTGACTCTTTTGGAGCATTATTGATCGGAACCCTAAATTGATCGTAATTTGCGAACTGTAGCCGCAAGACTGGCTCCATTTTAGTAAAACAATTTTACAATGATAATGCGTTGTTCATTCGTGTAGCGCTTCATTTTTATTAACCTTATACCTTCTACTAACGAACAATAAAAATTTTTCCAATGTCAAACAATGACACCACCAAATTTAAATCTTGCGTTCTTGTTGAGCACCCTTTGGATTATTTGTATCATATATTATTGAAAAGAAAAAATGAAACGAAACCATAAGTGTGCGAGTAAGCATTGCATTTGTCCAGATTTAATTTTGTATGGTTTTGATCTTAGAGAACAAAACTTGAATGCCCTACCTTTTATCCTCTTCCATTTATTTCCTTCAACATTACCAGCAATACACACCTCTCAAGGAATGTCTATTTGTTTGCCCAAAAGGACTCTTTCACGAGCTATCAAGGCAAGAGTCTCAGTCTTTAGCCGCATCACACTATTATGTACAGCTCTTTTTCTCCCTCTTTACAAACCAGAGGCATTTAAAGATGCACCGGCAACACCTCCCCCTCTCTTCCCCTATAACTTCGGGCCGTCCTGTAACATAATCCCGGTCACTTGAGAGTAAAGGTTATTCCCTTAGGAGGATCCAGTAAAAATTAGTTTAACCATTCTAGCCAATGTACTAGTTGTGACTGCCAACGAATGCCTAAACACGTGCGACTTGTGAATCTTTAAAATTCGAAAATTCAGCTTTAACGCTCTGTTGTGATGAATTTAAGTACTTTGCATTTCTTTGGAAAGTGGATGTGCATTCCTATATTTCCAACCCCCTATCCACACTCACACCTTAGTTAGTGTGAGAGGCGAAAAGCAGATTTCAAATTGAAAACTTAAAATGTTCACTTCAAGCCGCCTAGATGAGAATGTGCATAAAACGCTTTCTAAATGCGTACGAGCTTCTGTTTGCGCACGTTAGATAGTTTTTATTACCCAAATTGATGTACATTTCACGCCCGAGATACTGCTACTCTGTGGGTAATCCTTTAAAATATGATCGTAGCATCGTCTTCAGGGAGAAATCAGTCGAGTAACAACGTGTGACTGCAGTATCAACAGCTTATTATCGCACTAATGTGTACTTGGATATTTATAATTTATCAGGTGTTTCATTAGATAGGAGTCGCACGAAGGTCATAATGTGCTTAAAAACGCGAACGGAAGCAATGGAAAAATTTCCAAAAATTTACTTTTTTTCGCGAATGAAAAGAAAAACACATTTTGTTTCCAACAACAACAGTTTGTGTTTTTCTTGGTGCAGGGAAAAGAGAAAAACATCTCTCAATAAGATACATAAATTATTAATCAATGTATTAAGTAAATAATTTGTTGGGGATTGTCTCTAAATTCAGTGTGCTTACGGCTTTATTTCCAGTTCACTAGTGTATGAAGTGTAGCCAAGTATATCTGAGTAAGTAAATAACACTGTCGTATAAAACCGTGGTGCTATCTCATCTCACAACAATGAAACACCTGCTGGAATGAATTTTATGAATGAAAGAAAAAACTGGTAAAGTTTGCTCATTCAGCGAAAACCGCCAAAAGTTGCAGACTATGTGGTACAAAGGAACATTAATTTGCGGAAGTGAAATTCTGCAACACAACATTTTATTGAGTTCTGATACAAATTTAACTTTGTTGACATGGTCACACATTTCAATCGATTCCTTTATTGATCTACAATCAGCCAGCTTACAATTTCCTTCAGGAATGCTTAATGAAACGACTATTTCAGAGAGTCATTCGGGGCAACATTTGCCTTGCAGACCCCATTTGGGTCTTTTTTAAATTCTTAAGGGAAAGCATCCTCGATTCTAGCGCGGCAAAAGCCGTAACAAGGGTTAAGCCTTGTTGTTCGCATACTACACAAGGCTTATATGTTATTCCCATGAATATCCGCCTTGATTTAAGGACATGTGGGCTTATGCCACTTTGAAATAGTACATAAAGCTACCTTTTTTATATGTTCTTATGTCAACCTTTCGTGGTCGCCGTGGTGTGATGAGTACGTATGTCGACCCATACGCAGAAAGTCTAGGTTCGATTCCCGGACGGAACACTTCGCATACACGGCACCACCTCTTCCGATTTGCTGACAACACCCAAAGAGTATCAATTGTCTTTGAAAAGCTTCTCAAATATCGCCGTTCGGAGTCGACAAAAGACTGTAGGTCCCTTCTTGTCGTAAGATAACAGTAACACTCGCAACACGAGTAGTTGTTGTAGCACTACAGCCCTTGATCCCTTGTGGCTGTATTACTCAATTCTCATTATTATTTAGAAATTTTGACATAAGGCTATATTTACGATATACCCCTAAGTCACCCTTCAAGGAATAGAGCTTGAAGAGAAGCCTGCAGAAAGATCTTGAATTATTCGCTCACACTGTCAAATAGACTCAGTCATCGAAGTCGCGCGACTAACCGCTTCGTAGGTCTGCAGCTTGGGCAGCTTGAAATGAACAACGATTTTGGACAAGAGGCTTTGATACGGGCGACAACGTTAGCAAACATTATTGCAGCATCTTGGGATCGGAAAACATTACTGTCTAAAAACCCATGTCATTGTCGATTTCGTACAGACTCTTTTTCTTTGAAAATCTGTTTGGGATCCAGGTCTTGAGACACGAAGCAATGTTACCCCTCTATCCTTTTTATTGAAATTAACGCCCAAAGATCGCCCACCCCTTCCCTCATATTAGGAAGTAAGGAGCTACAATATTCTTCTTCACGGTTTTGGGCAATCGTCAAGAAGCTACAATAATCGAATTCAAGGACTTCAGGCCCAAGCAATCCAAGTAATCTGTGAACTACAATCCGAAATAGTTTAAAAGGTCTTACACGATTGGAGAGATAGAAGCCACCTGAGGCAGACTCTTGCAAGACATTGGTTCATCTGACTTCCATAGAGATATACGGATGAACTTATTTTGGAAATATATTGTTCATTGGATAAATGTCCAGCTTAATTTCACAATTGGCGGATATATCCGTAAGTTCATTTAGTGTGGGAGGTTGTACTCCTCTTCATCCATGCATCTGTTCAATAGAAGTGATAATCCTAGTTTTGTGGGCTGTTTACCAAATGTGCAGTGCCCTGTGAGGACTCCAACTAGGTTACTTAAGCTTTTCTTCATTGAGGATGTGCGTGGTTCTTTGCAGGCTCGTATTTGACAACACTTGTCTCGCACCTAGGCACTTGTTAAGATAATTCCATGTTTCATTGGCACTAGCTCTGTAATTTTTTTTTTGAGATTCTAATGGTATTTAGATTTTTTTTAACCTTGGGTACAATGATTATCGTTCCGTCTGCTTTACAGTTTACTGAGATATCTTTACTTCCAGGGACCCAGTAAACCTTAGGCTGAAATGTCTTCATATCTCACTTATGACAAAGATTGATCTAAAAAATTATGAGTGCCTAATGGGGGCACTCTCGATCGATATCGCCCTCATTAACCTCTATTCAGAGGCTTCACGAACAGCCATTTTTTTCCTGGGTAACGCTGGAGTAATTTGGAAGTCTAAAAGACTGGCTGATCTGGACTCGCTACCTCTCCTCTTTCGGTTTTGGATCCATCCATGTGTAGATCTCCTTGACATTGTTATTTCTTAGTATCGAGTCTGCTATAATTTTCTACTCGGTTTACTGGTTCATGTTGAATATTAAACTCAAAGATCGATGTTAAGGAGTCTGTAAGTTCTTTGGGATACTGGCATGACTCAATCTTAACACAGAATTTGCTGGAAATTTTTTGCCACAAATTTCTACAGGAGTGAATTATTATATTGTCTTGTGCCTGCAATGCATATATACAACCCACCCATTGGAACCTGTCCTTACGTTGCTGGCTTTATCTCGGGTCCGCCACCACTCCACAATGCCGTGTAGTGGTATGAGTTCTATCATGGCGTTATAATGCCATCTCATAATCTGGGCTTTGCTTCGTCAGTTCCTTCTTAAAGTCCCTTTCAGTGCGTGCATGTTAATTTTTTTATTTTAAATTCATTTACTGTCTAATCTTAAGTTGAACAGAAACTCTCACTGGATTACTTGACTTGAGGTTAGATCAGGAATGACAGCCCAAAATGAAAATTATAAGAAAAAGGTGGTTTATTTCGTGGGTGTCTTCTCGCATTTGATGTCTGAATGTCGCTTAGAGAGCGCCCTCTTACGTCCAATCTATGATAATGGTGTAATTAGCTTTTGCACCAATTATTATGAAGACACGCAAACCCCTTTCCACGCGTAAAGTGTCGTGGTTATTTTATTCTTTTTAGTTTCTAAGTCTTCCATTCAGTTTTCTAAGTAATATAATGCCAAGATATCTCACCTAAAGCTGTAATTTATGGAAAAAATTGTTAATAAAATAGTATTAGCATGGGCACTACAATCTATATGTTGCCACTCAGGTATGGGTTCATTAAATGGTCCGTGAGAGATTCCCGAAGGATATCTGCGAGGCTGATTCCACTTGATGGCCAATTTTCCCTACTACACCACTGCTGCACCGGTAACCTTGTTTGACTTTAGCAACAAATGAATTGTTATCTTGCCGCAACCTCGGGCCGAGGGAGACAACGCATTTGCATTCAGATTGGATAAAATGCATCCTTGATTTAAATTTGTTGATTTAAACTGATTAATAAATAAATCCTAAATAAAGGGCGGATTTATAATGCATAATGAAATGTTTGCTTTTGGTTAACATGACTTGTCATGACATTTACTCTTTGACAATGTGGGTCACGTTGGAGGTGGTCCAATCAGAAGGTTCTACGAGGAGAATGACGACGAATCACTTTCAGCTACTGTATGTAGTCAAACCGACAGAGGAGCATACACTTAAGTATATGAAGTGGAACTCAAATTTGAGAATGGTATTGACAATAGTGGTTTTTGTAGGTCGATTAAGCGAACCGTAAGTGCCTTTAACTGAACAAAAAGGATTTCTCACATTTTTTTGTAATACAGCTTAGACGAAGAATGCTGTTGTGATATGAGTCGTTCCGTAACTTGCCAAACAATACTGAATAAAAATATTTTTTACCCCCGCATAAAGCCTTCACCTCAGCTAAGTTAAAAATTCGAACAACATTTGTTACGCAAGTGAATTTCTTCATTCGTTGCGTTTGAGTAATTCACTCCCGAGAAATCCCTTCAACGTTATTTGCGATTCAGAACATACAAAAACTAAAATAAGATCTAATGGTTTATGGGCAGCATTTTGGTAAATAAAGTAGTTTTCCAACTTTCCCCAAGCGATGTTTCGCAAACAAGTGCAACCAACAAATAAAACGCAACCCAGCGAATTTCAATGAACAACTTTCCTTTGAATGCGCGCACTTGGGTGAAAGTTTCTCGTGACCATTTACCATTGTGGGAAAGTTATTCCAAAAGTTTCAGTACCGACACGGTACTTGACATATTGAAGGAAAAATCGCTGAAATTGAATTTCCGGAAATGCATCAAAGGCAAAAAAACGACGAAAACAATTTTCAAACTCACATTAAAAACTTGTTAGCCAACCGTTCCGAATGTAAGCATTTTGGTTGTAAATTATGCTTCCTTCCATAGGAGCAACAACAACAAGACATCTGCCTCGGTTCACACTTGGGGTAATGCGGCCAACGAGGCAACACGGCGGTGGATGGAATGGCGTTGAAGATAGTCGATTTGAAGTCAGATAAAACCGTGGTGCTATCTCATCTCACAGCCAGGGCACAGGTTTTTTGAATGAATTTCGTTGCGATGGAGGCGCGTAAGTGTGACGTGGAACAGTGCGCTTACGTAGAGTCGCCTCAAAGTCAGATAAAACCGTGGTGCTATCTCACCTCGCAATTCAGTCACATAAACAATGATGCTTTCATGAATGAAATTGTTTCTACAATAAGGGGTGTTATGAGTAGTTTGCATTGGCGACACGTGAAGGACTTCGTTTTAAGGTCTTCGAATACCCAAATGGTGTTCAATTTTCAACGTCTGTCAGTCAGCGTTAGTCAGAAATTTGTTATGTTTTGTAGCTTCTGTTGCAAAGTGACCTCTTAAACTGATCGAAATGGTGTATGGGGGATCAGGTCTTAGGTCTCGAATTCAATTTCGAAAAAAATAAGATTTCACTGGAGTCACTGACAGTCTGAAATACGCACCAGAGACTACGCTAAGTCTACGCAAAAGACGTGATGTAATCACAGCCTTCTCCATTTCACCCTAAATTCGAGTTCAGCTGGCACCACACGTTGAGGTTGAAGTTGTTCCTATGGCAGATCATTTCGTACAGAGACAAAAGAGAGCTTTAAATCTGCCAACTTAGTTCCAATGAACTCTCGTGTCCTTTACACGCGCATTTCAGTTGTTACAAACAAATACTTTAATAAAATAAAATATGTCTACAATTGTACTGCAATTAAACGCTGCGTTGGTTGGTGCTGGTGTTTTTCTTTATTTAATTTGAAAACATTGTGAAATACCAAGATAGCTTATGTCAATGTTTGCTTTTTTTATTTTTGCGTGAATTTTCAGCGGAACTCTTTGTGTTTACCTTCTAGCAGGTTTTCAAATCCAACATAATGCTTTAAGACTAGTCTTGTAGACACTCATGGTGGTATCACTTGATGCTTTGATATGCGTAATAAGGTCTGCAAAAAAGGCTATGCTTCGAAATGTGTGTACTGTAAAAATAAAAAAAAAAACAATTTTTGAACCTTGACGACAAATGTTTTATTGTGCTACAGAGAATATTTACACTCGTTGCGATTTCCTCAAGTACGAGTATTTTTGCGTGGCAAGTATTTCTCTGTTATTTGTACAACCTTAAGTTGCCTCCAAGTATAGCTCAGCATCTTCTTTGGAGAGCAACCTTTTTGGTGACAAATGTTGTCTTTCATTTTTGGTCAGCATCTATACTTGTACTAAATGTGTGGTCAACCGGATTTGTATGTTTCACTGGTACCTTTACATTTAAGCTAAATAAAAAGTCAAGATGTTTTTTTGTTTGCAAGGGTTGTCTTCGTTTAAGTTGGTTTGAATGTTTTCTCCAAGACTTCCAGCCTTTCAGAGCAGCATACATGGACAGCTCCTATTTTGTCTTTACCCTTCATTGAACCAGTTAATCAAGCTGGTTGCTGTTTTTGCATAATTCGGCGCGAGAATTTCTTCATTTTGTGGAAAATCTTTAAATTTAGTACCGTGCCTGTAGTTGAACTATATTTGCAAATTCCATGATTGAACTACGTAGGATGGTGGATGAAGTAACTCAAACCACCCTCAGCTAGTGTGACACACCCGAGAAGTTATTCATGTGGAGGCAAATCTGCACTTGAGTCTATTTTACTCAAATATTTACGATAGCGATGCTTCGTCATCCTCTGGATGAGATGATTAATGTCTTGATGAAACGTTGGTTGTCTAGCATGTTAAGAACGTTCCAGAACGGGACACTAAATCCTCCCCTTGTAATTTTTTCATATCTCTCCTAAAAATGTCGACGAACCTCTCTGCTTGTTCATTAGATTGAGGTTGAAAGGGTGGAGTACTTATATGCTTATGGACCTCCCTGTCCTGATGCCACTCTGATACGCACCTATCAGGTTGTTAACGATCCGTTTCAGGAGTTCACTCAATACGGCAGGGAGGATCTTGTACGCGATATTGAGGAGATCCCTCAATAGCTGGTTCAGTCGAAGGGGTTTCCTTCCATGTGGACAAGAAAAACGACTCTAATATTCTACTCGTCGAGTTTGCTTTCCTCGGAACAGGACATCTCCAGCTACTTTAAACCTGTGGACAGTTCGCCCGCCCCAGCAGCTTGATTCGATGTTGCTGTTTTTACCTAGTCAGGGGGACGGAATTCTTCTCTATAATCGTCCAAGTTGGGTGGAACATTCTGCCTAGCTGCGGGATATTGGTTGTCACCGTTTGCGGAGTTTGCGACTTAACTACCAGTTGTCCATTTGGGTCCCAGACTTCGGTTCGAGTCCTATATCCATCGGAAAGTTGGTCACCGTGGCGTAATAGGTAAATGCGTCGGTTCGTCGCATTTTTTCATGGCACCACCTCTTTCCAGTTGCTGACAACAGTCAAAGTGTATAAATTGTTTAAGAAAAGAGTCTCAAGGCTCGCCGTTTGGAGTCGGAAAAAACAGAAGCATGCACAACACTAGTAGCCGTTGTAGAGGCTAGATCCTGGTCCCTTGTGGGCTGTAGTGCCACTCAAAACTTTCGGACTTCATTCCATCTTTTCGGTCGCGCGCTTCTTTCGTTCTTTCGTTTTGCTGTCCGGTTCTCTTTCCTTCTCCTCTGTTCATAAAGTTCGAAGACAGCTCTTGTTGTTCGATGCAACGTTGCCTGGTAGGCCCCCTGGTAGCTGCATGTGCTTGCCTGCACTCGTCGTCAAACCAAGGGTTCCTTCTAGGTGGTGGCGTGAAACCCAGCACATCAGCTTCTTTGATGGCTTTTTGACGACGTTTCCATTCTTCTTCTATTGTCAGTGCGGGCAGCGTCGAACTTTGGGACAGTTTCAGGGAGACTCGGTCGGCAAAGATCCCAGCGACCTGTTGCTATTGTAGCTTTCCGACGTCAAACCGTTTTGGCCTATCTCGACTCCGTTGCTCTCTCGATATCCAAGTTCTTACCTTGGATACAACAAGGTCATGATCCGAGTCGATGTTAGCGCCTCGGAATGTACGGATATCGAGAATGAAGGAGTGTCTGACGTCGATCGCAACGTGATCAATCTGGTTGATGATCAGGAGATCGCCAGGTTCCTTTATGGATTTTGAGATGTGGGAACTGCGTACTACTCACAAAGAGGTTCCGCCCCGCGGCGAAGTCCAACAGCCTGAGTCCGTTTCCGGAGATGGTGTCGTGCACCCGATGACGCCAGCAAAGATGTCCGCTTTTCCCAGCTGAGCATTGAAATCTCCTAGAATGATCTTGGTGTCGTAGCTGCGGCATCGATCGTATGTTCTTTCTAGGAGATCACAGATCTGATCTTTGCTGTTGTCATCCTTCTCCTTTGTCGGGGCGTGAGCGCATATCAGGCTGATGTTCGCGAATTTAGCCTCAATGCGGATTGTCATGAGGCGTTCGCTTACGGGATCGTAGCTTAAGACTTTTTGCCTAAGTCTGCCTCGAACAACAAATCCGCATCCGATGAGCGCTGCCTTCTCTCCCTGTAGCAGTCGCTGTAGTAGATGTCGCAGCTCTTCATCTTCCTTCTGCCTGGCCGATCCCACTGCATTTCCTGGATGGCGGTGATATCTCCTTTATAGCAGTCAAGGGCCTCCGCAAGTTGATCGGCTGCACGTGGTTTGTTAAGGGACCTCATATTCCACGTGTAGAACCGAAAATCATCGTCCTTTATTCGTTTGCTGGGGTCGTCAACATGAGATCCGTCCATATCCGAGGCATGTTGCTGTCTCTGAACTCGTTGTTTTTTATGTGGTGAGGGAGTTAGCCTTACGCACAACCGACAGACTGGTAGGTCAGGCCCATTTTTTGACCCTCGGGCAGAGGGGTTCGCTGCATAAATTGGTTCACCCTACAACGGATGTTGTGATGGCTATCAAGGGGGCGCCACGCATAGGCTGTATGTCAACTTGACCAGTGTAGGGATGAGGATAGTGTTGACAGCTCGCCATGTTAAGTGCGATCAACGACGTTGCTTTGTGTGCACATAACCATTAGAACTGTTTTTATTAATTTTCTTTTGAAGCATTTTTTTTAAATTTATATTGACTTGTAATGATACTTTAGCCCTCTTCACTTTTTCTACCATAGCTCAAGTAGCAATAAATTCCTGCAGAGGATATAGAGCAACTTACGTGAAATGTCAAAAAGTCAGTCGGTCGGTTGAAAGCAAAATGAAAAAGATGTCCATTGTGAAACATCTGACATCTTTATAAAAATAAATAACAACACTTCAAATTAATTTTCTCTCTCTTTATTATAATAAATCATTTCTGTGTGTTCTGTTCTAACGTGTATGTGTGAATATTACTTTCATATTACGTTACATTTAATTATTTCCTCTCGGTTACATTATATTGTTACACTATACTCTTTCTCTTGTTAGATTTCTTTGCTAAAAATCATTGAAAAAAAATATTACTCATTTAAAACTAAATATGTATTATTTATATATGCAAATAAATCATTTTCGATTTTAAACAATAAAAGCACATTCACTTTTATACATTATCTTTCCTGCTTTCCTTCATCTCAACTAACGTGTGGGATGGTTTTCATTGCATTTTTGAAGTCTTTTCAGAAAAACAAAACCTGATCTGAGACGTTTTTTTTTTTTTTGAACTCCTATACAAGGACTTTTATTCTCATTCAATTGCGGATGTACATGTAGAAATTTGTGAAATGAAAAGAAATTTACATAAAACTAAATGTTTTTTTTTTCATCTATTTTCTTTTTCATTTTTTACAATAAATTGATGAACAAAAAATTCAATTTAACGTGAAAACTAAGACAAACAATTTATATTTATATTAAGTGTATGATAAAATAATTTATGGGTTATTTACTGTTTGCCATTCCCAGCGAAACTTAAGCCTATTTGTTAGCATCATTATCTTTTGTCTTTTTCCGTCATTCAAGAGATTTTTACAATATAACGCGTCTATTGATGGTTCTATGATCGTAATCGTAAGTAGCCTATACTGAATATATGTTTGAGGGTGAGGAGGTGAGGGAAACACTTAGATTTGAAAGAGAATTTCAAGCGGTTACATCTAGTTCAAGCGGATGCGCATTTTTTGTATGTGTGCTCCTCATCGTCGTCTTTTAGCACTGGGACGATGCGATGCGCCTTTTAGCAATGACAACGAATTTTAAATGCTTAAAAAAATAAATATATGCTAGTATATTTTTTAAAATTAAATTTTGCTCGAAACGAATTTAAAACACACACTCTTCTGCATGCATCACCTTGCATCGTTTATATTACTTGAAAGAAAATACGGAACTACTCCCAGGCTCGATGGACTCTTGGATAGGGTTCTTGTTTATCTCTATCTGGCAGCGATTCTTGCCTTTTCTTTTCTCAGTAAAAATATATATTTTTATGTATAGTCATTATTTAATTGAAAAACAAAAGCATACATCGATTTAATTTTATGTAAATATAAATATTTATTCAATTATGTGTTCGTATATTTTTTCCTAAAAGTTTTTCTTTAACGCGATAAGGCGACACGATGAAAAAAAATATTAATTCAACAATAATTACATTTAGCATTTATCATTTTCTTCATCTTATACAATATGTGCAAGGCTTCACAAACAATATTTTCTTTTATTAATTATTAAATTGTTTTAATATCGAAAAAAGATTTAATTTTTTATTTAAACAGCATTATTTAATTATTGTATAAATAAATATGAATAAAATTTGATTATTTTTGGGTTTTGTGTCGATTGTTTGCCTCTTGCCAAAAACCCACGGTGTAGTTTCTCCCAAAGTGTCCCATTCGTCTTTGACGTCCAGCTGAAATCATGAGATTGCAAAATTAAAAGGTTGTACACCATGTGAGTGAGGAATGCATAAATTGTGTGAACAACGAAAATAAAAGAAAAAAACAAAGCACCAACAAAACAAAAAAAGAAGAATAGAAGTAGAGGAGATTAATAATTTACAGAAGCCACCACCTTTATTGCATTGTTATGAAATTGCATTGCAGAAAACAAATATGCTATAGTTTGCTAAAATAAAAATTATTTGCTTTATAGCGTTTTCATTTATCTACTATGAAGCGATGATAGTGACTAATGCTTACGGAAAATTATTGAACAGTTTGGATTTAAGAAGTTGAACACTTGACATTGACGATGACATTTACACTTGTTTCTTTTCACGAGCACATATTCAAACCTGTGTTTTTTCTTTTTACTTAATGGCGGCTTTTCCAGGAACCAGTTGTTTTTTTTTTCCTTTATGAAGACAGTCGAAGAAGGTGTCAAATCAAATTCATTTTATCAAAAGCGACGAACATTTCTTCTTACAATCATTGATACAAAAAATTTAATTCTTATATACCTAGAGTCCAATATTAACATTTAACGTATTTTGAATTTGAAATTTATTGTACAAGGAAGAATATGTCCGTGTTCAGGCAAAGTAGACTATTCTTTATCGGTTACAATAGCGACAGAAACAAAAAAATGGGCCATCGGCATGTGTGTCAGACTTACGCAGTCGACATGTGTGTCGCGGCTTAAAGTGTTTGAAAAAAACTTTATTCCAAAGAAATCACGTAGAAATTATGGCTCCCTAAAAAGTCCTTATTCAATTCAACAGAACATACTATGAATCAGTAAAATTGGTGACAGTGCGTCGGGGACAAAGATCTGAAATCAAAAGGCCAAAATTCTGAAGCACACAAAATCCTAAAAGGAAAAAGTCTCGAAAACGAAGTAGCGAAATATTTTCGAGAGGTACTCACTTATGAGGGAGAGGGCTTCCTACTTCCCAGCAACCTTAGTTTTGGGTCACAATGGTGTGTCAAGTGAATGCATTGCCTTTACATTTCAGGATTTTGGTCTTTTTGGTTTTTTGTGTATATCAAAGTTTTGAATTTCTCGATTCAGACTTGATTTTGACTGGTGGTCGATAGTAAATGATACATAGTTAGTCAACTTGATAGAAGGAAGAAAGATTGTACTTTCCGTTGTCATATCCTTTGCGATGAGATATTCATAATGAGAACCGCTGTGAGGCATCGAACCGCCCTAGATTTTTCCGCATATGTTACACAATCCAAATTAAAGTGCAAATTTAAATTTTTTGACAATAATAATTGATTGGCACTACAGCCCACATGGGATCAGGGCCTAGCTTCTACAGCAACTATACGTGTTGTGCGTGCTACTGTTCTCTCACGAGTAGAAGGGACCTACAGCTTTTTGCCGACTCCGAACGGTGAGATTTCAGAAGCTTTTCATAGACAATTAATTTTAAGTGTTGTCAGCAACTCGAAAGAGGTGGTGCCGTGAAAAAATGCGAGGTGTCTAAGCCGTGAATCGAACCTAGACTTTCTGCGTGGCGGTTGATGTACTTACCACTACGCCACGGCGACCACTTTTTGACAATGTCTTATTTTAAGCCCCTCTTTTAGCCAGGAGATAACAGTGGGCACTTCTTCGCGAGTATTGTCTGCTCTAAGAAGCAGATGGAAGATGTCATGCAATAAAGTTGTTAAGTAAATCGAAAGGGTGAGAGATGAAGGTGTGAACGATTTAATTTCTGAGTAAACGATTGAATTCGATTTCAGTGACTGCCAAATTCGCTTTGTATATAATGGATGCCTTCAATCAACACCTTACAAAATTAAGAGAAAAATCTATATGAACCATAGTACATATAAATTAACAAAGTATGTGTTACAGCCGATTTCCCAAACTATTCTCGACCATACTTTTCCGAAAGACATTTCCTTCTGCTTTTCCAGCTCTAGGTACTTATAATAATTATCACATACATCCTTCTATGTTTTAGATTTTCTTCTGAAACGTTGGTTCGTTGATAAAATCCATCTAAGCCAAATTTGAATATAAGACTTCACTCTCCTCCCAATCTAAATCGTAGTCATTTAATTTCTTACTTTCCTGGGAAATACTTCCACGGAAGCAGATGGACATCTAAATTTGGTATGAAGTGATTTTTGTCATTTTTCCAAACAATTTCAATTAGTGCAATATCTTCAACCGTGCATACGAATACATACGGAAAATTTGCTTAACACTTGTATGTTTGCATCGCAACTTCAAAACCAATTTGTAGATATACACCGACAAAGGTTTGATTTTGTAAGTATGAATGATGAAATGTTCCTGTTGCGGATGCTATTTTTTCTCGGCGAGAGAAATAGACCTGCGGTTTAATGTCAAATGTGAACGGTGAATTTGCAAAAGTTTTTTTTAGAGAAATCTCTGAACTTTGTCTGTATCTCAAGAAAATTGAAACCATGAAAATTATGAACGATTTTCTTTCCAAAGACTTGTATCAAATCTGAGACATCAAGCTTAGAATATACATATACTTTGTTTTACGTGTCCTCGCTTCATCAGGACAGACAATCAAATGTGAGTCAACGCACATGTCCTCTACGGCAATGATCACAAGGCGACTAAGTGCGATTCCTTTAAATGTTCATTCGTTTTCTGCCACGCATGGCGAACATAATCCGATCTAAACAAAATAAATTTAACTCTCAAATTGTCAAATTAGTACGTCCCTAGGTGTTTCTACCCTTCTTGTTTGTAAGAGCTTGAATATCGCAGAGGATTTGATAAATGGTTTCAACTTCTGTCTCGTCCCAGCAGCTCCCACAGAAGTAATTTTGAAGGAACTAAGCTTGCACGCATGTATTCTAATAGCGCAGTGGCGTGTTATAGCACCTACGATTGTCAGTAGATGCCTTTTCTCTAAGCTGACGTGATAGAGAGAGTGTTTAGAATCGTGTCGTGCTCGAATTTATAGACGAGTGGGGTTCTCAGACCTTCTTTTATTATATATATATATATAGAATTTAGCCTTCCATAAAAAAAGGACGCTTAATATGATACGAAACGGTATTCAGTAAATTAAAATGTATTGTTACATAGGTTACTCCTCAACAAAATGGTACACACTGACTCGGAACTACATGACTCATGCTGTTGCTTTTGAAAGAATATTCGGAAGAGTAACGGAGTTACGCCATTTATTATAAGGTGCAAATGGAATCGATACAGCAACTAAAAATATATTCCGAATTTTTGTCCAAACATTTTAAAATGTTTTCGAAAATCTATTGAAAAGAACTGGGAGTTCTTCGAGATGTTTCTTGGAACTCATTTTTTTTTCATAAATTTTTGATTGTTGCATATGTTTTTAAATTTAAGAGTAAATAGTTTGTATTTTGAATCTGTACAATTTATTTGTATATTTTATGTTTCTTTTTTCCAAGGTTATTGCGACATGTTTACGAGCTCAATCAAAATAATTGTGTAGACTAGAATAAACTGGTATTATGGTCATGTTCAAAAAATCGAGTTTTTGCATCTTACTGTGAAAAAGTTTGAATTGAGGTGAAATATGTGATCAAATGTGAGTAAATGAAAGCAGGATGAACAGATTAAGGTTGTAGATTTATTTTTTTGTTAATCGTTTCTAAAAAAAATGTAATGAAGCCAAAACTACATTATTATTGCAAAAAGCGTTGAAAATAAGCAACTACCATAAAAGAAAGTGAAATAAAGGATTTTCTAAAAAAACTTGTATACGTACTGTTGTTCATTCGATCGGATTTTGGGATAAACATTCGAAAAATCTCAAGTTTTTCTTTAAAAAAAATCGTGTTTACAATTAGATGAAGGTAGGTGTCAAGGTGAGGTTTTATAATGTTTCTTAAAATTGTTTGTTGCTGTGGTTGTTGTTTTTTGTTTGTTTGTTTTTTTTACTTTAAAGACAACACGATGCTCACTTATTTACGCTGGTTCAGGCGGGAAACACGTACTGTAAGAAAGAGAAATACATGGAAAAAGAAAAAGAAAACAATTGATTAGTCAAATTCACATATACTGGAAGGATAAACAAGGTTTCATATTAATTTCAAAACAAAAAAACAACTCAAAACAACGACAAGGATTAGATAAAATCGTTTTGTTAAATTCAACAACACATCTTGGCGGCGGTCAGAGGAAAGAAAATCGAATGCTGAACTTAATTTCCCCTCGTGTTTAATTTTGCGCACAATACTGATGGGACGCAATCACTTAAAATTCTATTTTTTGTTTTTCGCAAATTTATTAGACTAAATTTTTCAACTTTACTGGGGGGAAAAGAGAGAAGAACAAAGGGAAGATTCACAAGCAGACATTAAGTTAGTGGTTGAGCTTCGGGCGTTCGGGGTGTTAGAGGGTTATTCAAAGGACTATGAACTATGTTATGTGGTGTGTGAATGTCTTTGTTTCACACTTGTTCACAAGCCGGTCTGTGACGTGGAAGAGACTGAAAAACAATCGATTACGAAATATAACATACAGAAAACAGAGATATTTACGAACTTTTTCTACTTCCATATGTTTATTTGAATTTTTTTTGAGAATTTTTTAATAAGTTTTTATAGTTTTTGATTATTTTTGAAAAAATTTTTATTGAGCAGGCGATGTGTGGTTTTTTGTTTTTTTTATTCGGTTATGATTATTCACTTAATAATTAACGGTCGTAGTTTAAATCCTAGAAGATAAGTTTGTTATTAGAATTTTGTAATTTGAAATCAAATGTTTGTATAGTTTATGAAAAAATTCAATAGAAAGTGTGTATATGTGTGCGTTTTGTTTGTGTTTTTTTTCGTGAGAGGGTGTTGTTCATCACACAGCGGGTTAGAGAAGGCTCTCTGGATGCAGGCATGCATTGTTAGGATCACAAATTCACAACAAAACTGACAACAGGCAACAGACTTGGTCTTTAAAATCGGATTTCCTAAGTGGGATACCTTGTGGATAGAGTTAGTCGCTTGATAATTTGTTTAGAAAAAAAATTGTTGTTCTATTTTATTGCAACGAAAATTCTGTGCAGAAAATTGGTTTTGTTTGGTTGAAGGATATATTAGGCACAGTGATAATTTCAAAAAGGTGTGTCTTAAATTTAATCATTTTAATAATTATGAATATCCCTTAAAACCTGAAGCTTTGCTTAATGGTTTAAGTTAATGTTAATTGTCTACTATTTCTCTCTTTCGGAAAGACATCATTGATTTTTGTCTAGAATGAGACATAAAGCTCTCGGCAAAACGTCCTCATTTGACGCATTTGTAAATATTTTTTTTTTAATTCCACATTAGAATAATGTTTCAAGTGCGCCCTGTAGAGGTTCCGATAGCTGTGAATAATTTGAAAAAGCCAATTTCTTACTTCTTGGCACAACTTGCAACTAATCTGCCTCAATTAAGACATGTAAAAAAACAACTTTTAACTGCAATTGTAAGACTACCTACTATAGAATATAATAACAAATACCTATTATAAGGAAAGTCTTCAAACAATTTTGGCTTTCGTTTACAACCTAAGTCAATTTTTTTAAGACCTGCGAAATTTGCCGAATAGAAAGCAGTCTTCTAACTTCAGGTGGCTTTTGTTGAATGTACAACGCATATCAGGCCGTTTGTGAAGTTATTTTTAGCACAGCTCCACGCAATTCTCAGATTTTAGTAGGAAAACATTTTTATTCAGAATTGTAGCAAAAATATGAAGTCGCTAAAATAAGATCAAATTGCATCTAAAGTCGAAGAATGGCAAACAGTTTGGGGACCGCATTCCTGTTTTAGGTTCGAAACATGAATTCTTCTGCGAGGCTCCAGCTAAGCTCAGGCAATTTGCCTTCAATAAAGATCATTTCTGAAGAAGGGCTTAACTGGCTTTTCTTGTTTTCTTTTATGAGTGGGTACTCAGAAGAAGGCGAACTGTTTGCACGGATTCAATAAGTCAGTAAGGTTTGTCTAAGTCTTTCGATGACAGTTGGTTTGTGTTCTCGTCGTTTAAGTAATGGCTGCCTTGCATCTGGCTCAGAATTTATTGAAATGTTGAAAACTGCCTACAAGGCGTTCAAAAAATGATGGTAAATCTTGCTCTGGTCCGCGGCTTGAAGCGATAAGAGTGTTAAAAAAATCGAAGTTCGTAAAGAATCGACAATTATGGAACTGTCTCGACTGACTGACTTGGAGTTCAGTTCAGTGAATTTTTTAAAGAAAATTTCAGAATGGAAAAATTGCATGTCAAATTAGCTTCTTTCTGCTAACTGCTATAAGGGTGTGCACAGAGCCCTATTCCGATCAAATCGATCGAACGCCATGTGATTTTGCTTCATTTCCCGGAATGAAAGGAATGCGGACGAGTCACTTCTAACAGTCTGCGGATTAAGGAATTTTTAATTTCGGCGGATGAGAATCCAATTTTTTTTTTTTCAATGACGGTACAGTCTTAAAGGAACAAGGGCATAGTTATTTCAGCAACTTGTGTACTTGCACGAGTAATAAGAAAATGCAAATATTCTCGACTTCAAACTCCGAAATTTAAGAAGCCTTTCACAACGGCCTTTCGAACTCACAGTTCACAAGGGACAAAAGTCTAACTTCTGTAGGCAGCGCTGTGAGAAAATATGAGCTAAGCAGTCCAGAAATTGAACCGAGGGCATGGGGTGTATGAGTGAAAAATTTACTCACTATGCCACAGCGGCCACAGGACTTCGTAAGCTTCGTGCACGAGTTTGAAGACATCGGAACATAATTTAAACTAAGATTCTGTAGCAATTTGATCAATGTTTTTAAAAATAATTTTAAAAAATTAAAAAATTTAGCGTTCATAATGTCATTTTTGGGTACTATGCAGGGGGCACACGTTTTTTTTAAATCTTCCAATTCTAATAATTGGAATATAAAATTGTGGAACAAAAAGTGATTTTTTAAAGCAATACTTTTGACTAGGTAGACTGGGTTGTGAATGTAAACAAATCTAATTTCATATTTAAACATTTCCTATTCAAATTTAATAAATTTGTTATTTATCCCACAAAATTAATGATAAACTATTTTACTCGTTTTTTAAACAAGTAATAATATTATATATCCTCTCTTAATAATTAAATTGTTTCAAGCGACCCACTTACCCACTAAATTTTAATTTAATTGCATTCTTTTCTAAAAGACAGTATTTCTCTGATTTTAATATATTTCGATAAAATAACATTTTTTTTATTATTTTTGTATGTAAATTAAAAGAAGTAGCGAAATGAGAGTTATTTCAAAAGAGTATAGAAGAGCAATGCAGCGCAAAAAAAAAACTATACATATTAAGAGAAAAATAATGCAAAACTAAGATAACTTCTGTTTGTTTTCCACAAAAAGAAAAACTGTTAAGAAAATATTAGAATTTGTTAATTTTTGAAATTAAAATGTATATACCTTTAAGTCCTAAGCGATAATTTTATTTATATCTGACTTTTGCTTCGTTTAATGCCTAAAATTCGTTATTTTGCAATTTATCTTGATTTATTGTTTCTTTCTTTTTTGTTAAATTTACACAATTGTGGTTTATTTTCTTCTTTTTCGTGATTATTTATTTTCTTTGTTTATTAAAAACGTATGAAAGTGATATTATATTTATTTATATATGTTTTTTTATTTATCTTATTTTTAATGTTTTTATTTAAAAAACTTGTTTTTTGCTTTCATTAAATATTTTCAATAACTCATTGAATTCTTGTAGATTTCCTATGCATATTATTGAAAAATCTGAACTGCAGACGTAACTCAAGATCTTTTCTTACTGCAAGCATACAAAGAAACAGAGAAAAAAATAAAAAAGAACATATATTGGTGAGGTTTCTTGTGGTTTTTGTGATGGATTATGTTATATAGTATGTAAGAGAGATTCAAAAATAAATATAGTATCTGTGGAAAGGAATAAACAAAAATAAATGGTGAAAGAAATGTATAACAAGAGTAAATGTGAGATAAAACAAAAAATTAAACAAGTCCATGGGGAGTGCGATGATGATATGGGGGAACAGTGACTGCATATCGAGTTGTGGAGTGTGTGTAGAGTCAGATGAATACACGACAATATATACAACAAAAGACACCTGAAACAAAATTTTTGTTCTTTAAATTGTTCTGTGGACGTTAAGACACAAATCACAGCGCTATGGCCAAATTTAGGTTAAAAGTATATACAATTCATTATTTACACATCTATTACTAGTCAAAATTCAAAAACAAAAAGTTACACAAGTTTCGATTAATTTGAGTTTTTTTTGTGAATAAGTGGAAGGGGTTCAAAACCTCTCGGATCTTAGGCCATTTTGAAAATTTAAAATTTTAGTGGGAAATGTGAATTTTAATGGACTTAGAATTGTGGTTGACATTTTTACAGTTCAAAGATCTGTATTCTTTTCCTTACGCAGTTTGGTGTGAACTCGAAAATCCGAAATTCTGAATATTTAGTCCTTTAAAAAAGAACCGAAATTTTGTGTATTTAGTCTTTTTAAAACAACAAGAACATTTCTCTTAAAAGACCACTGATGGCCTGAGTGTAATAAAAACAAATGCCAGAAAACCGTAAATGTTCGAAACCGAATTTCTAATTATTTGGGAGGTATGCCTGTCGGAATTTTTGTTTCACAGACTTCGGGCCTGCTAGTGGTTGAGTTTTTAGTACTTCAGAATTGTGAATTCATTCAACAGCCGGCTTTCGGGATTTTTGTTCCGTTCCACTTATGTACATGTCTGGAAGTACTCAGGTGTTCCAAATTTTAGTTCTAATGATTTTGGGCCTATCAAACCTTTCTAAAATTGGCTCAATTTAGAAAATTTAGGCCTTGAGCATTTTTATTTTAGTAGTGATTTTAAAATTTTGGGCCTTTCGGATTATTTTGGACTTGGTACTGTCAGGAAATTTAGTTTTTTTTGACTGAATGCATACTTTTGGAGTTTTTGTAA
Organism: Eristalinus sepulchralis; assembly: GCA_944738645.1. Lineage (NCBI taxonomy): Eukaryota > Metazoa > Arthropoda > Insecta > Diptera > Syrphidae > Eristalinus > Eristalinus sepulchralis. The sequence goes on from OX122882.1 coordinate 11,898,078, forward strand.
CTTTCAATGAACATTTTGACATGCTTGTTTATTTTTACTACTATTTTTTTAATTCGGAATTCCGACATTTGGAAACTCTACATTTTCATCGATTTTTTAAATTTTATACTTTTCTAATTTAACGATTTAAGGTATTTCAGATTTTCGATCATACGGTTTCCTGAGCTTTCAAAAGATTGTTCATTTATATTTTTGACTTTGGACAGGTTCATTTTTGATTTTTGTTTTCTTTTTTTTGACCCCTTAAGTCTTTACGCATATAACGCATGACATTCCAAAATTTCGATTTCCTTTGTTTTTTAGTCTCTTAGTTCAGATTTTGTTACTTAGATTAACTAATTTTTGAATGATGGAACTTTCGGATTTTTTTTGTTTCGGCTTTTATCCAATTTTTGAAATTTTTGGCTCTTAAGAATTTAGATCCTTTCTGTTCAGCAGACTGACAAGCAAATTGGTGTCTAAGAATATTACACAGGTAATATTGTTTAGACTGAATATAAATTTGAAAGTCATTTTACTGAAGTTAATAAAGACTTCTCTCCAACTTGCAGGCACAACGTGCATCCTTTTCACAAGTTTTCAATTGAAAATCTCCAAGAACTACGCACGTGAGTGACGTGAATGGATGTCACATGCGTTGGAAGTGAATTTTCCGGAAAATAGAGCGATGAACTCCTTGGAGATGGATTCAATTTCTGCTCAAATTGATTCTATTGTCAACCTACGTGCTGCTCAAAATCGATTAAGGAACAACAAAAAAACACAAAAAGAAAAAAAATCATTTAAAAAAAATGTCCCACACAAACTCCTTCGACGGATGGAGTTACCACAAAACAACCACAAAAAAACCATATCATTTGTATTCACAAGCCAAAAAAGCTGTATCTGGGGAGGAAGATGATTGTGTTGTCATTGTGAATCTAGAGTAGAAGAACAAGAACGAGTAGAGATATGTACAAAGTAAATTAAACAATATTTTCAGCTGTAGGAGAGTTTTTCTGTACAGAAGTGTATCGATTGTGTGTGTTCGTGTGCGTGTCATTTTTTTTTCTTTTTACAAATTCTACATCACCTCGCATCAATTTTTTGCAACTCACATATGGGCTTTGATAGCGTCATCAAGCGATGGCGGATGCTCTTGTTGTGATGAAGCTAAAGCCTGCTCATCCTCATCATCGTCGATAACTATGTCACCGCCCCGAATTACAATGTTATCGGGATCAATTTCGACATCATAATCCGGTCGTGGTTGCGGCGATGGGGATGGTGACGGTGATGGAGACGCCGACATAACAAAAGTACTTTCATACTCATTCGGTGGCAACTCAACATTACTCTCGGGTAAAATTAATTTCGGTAGTTTTGGCTTCAATTTCTGAACACGTACAACTACGCACACAAGATGTAACAATCATTTTATCAAAAATAAAATTCGCAATATATACACAAAATGGGAAAGAGGGAGAGAGAGAAGGAAGGGGATTATCTTTGAACAGGGATGACACACAGGGTTTCGGAGACAGGCCAACTGGAGCACGGAGGAGCGAGTACAAATCAAGCATATTTTTCCTCCGTCAGAGATCTCCGTTTTTTACATATTTACAAATTTTGATGAGTTCATTTTATGCCGTGCTGATGCTGGTTGTGTTGTAAAATATGCTTGATTTATGCTTTGTGACGGAATGCAACATAAATTGAGGGGTTAATAGAAAGCAATGACTTTTTAATGGAGGGGTGTGGTGCGCCGGAAAGCATGATAAACGGTGTTCGGGAGTTGTATTCAGTGGATTACATGGATGTTAAGTGTAAAATGCGAAATGCCGACATGGCCAATGAAATGCTGTGCATGCGGTCGCGCACGGAACTGCCAAGGCTGTGGCTTTTAATTTATTGCGTTTTAAAATCTGGTCCTGTGGCGGTTTTTATGCAAAAGCTAACGACAATTTTTGGGGGCGAATATAATCCACAGCTGAGTCGGGAAGGATGCACATGGAGCCATGGAATAATCCCTTACACATTTTGTATAAATATTTCGTAAATTTGTGTTGACCTTTTGGGGACGGGTGCATACATATTACTCCATGGAAGCGCAAGGATTAGAATTTGGGTCAAATTTCTGTTTGCTAAGCATACAACTTAAAGTGAAGATTTCAGAGAAAATTAAATCCCAATTTGATTCTTCCATTACGTGCGTGAAATGAGCGTATACGAGTTGTAACTTCACTTCGAAGGAGACAAACTTTCAACAACAGTCCGTTTGTGCCCATCAATCAACCGTCAATTTGAAGGTTTCCACTAGTTTCGTGGGATTTGCCGATTTCCCGAGAATGCAGGTACGTTCCAAACTTCAAAAATATAATTTTGAAATGAGTTTCAGAAGCAAGAAAATTTGCCGAAGATACTCGACATCCTTAAATTGAAGAAATAAATTCCAGTCATTCAAAAGAGAACCTTCTCCGTTGTCTTAACGATGTCAGATCAATTTGAAGGATGGTCGGCAAGCGAGAATCAAAAATCAATTGAATGTAAAGGAGCACTCACTCAGACGTACTGAAACATTCTAATGCTGATGAAAATTGACTCATAAACTGCCTGCCTTATCGAACTTTAATATTCATGCCTTTAACATTCCACGGAGGACTCAAAAGTGAGTTAGAGTGGCAGGGCGACGCTCCTTGATTCAACAGCAACAGAAATCCTATAAAACTGAAAAGCAGAACGATGCTTGTCACCAGGGGAATGTGATCTCTGTGCCGAGCGGAATACAACATCTCTGTCGGCTTTTCATTGGCAGAGTGGTTGTAAATGCAGATTTTACTACCTCTCTTAAGGACAGAATGACGTGAAACTCGTAACACTCGAATATTGAGAAATACAACGTGCAATAGTCAAGAAGTTTACCTGACTCATATAACCTGACTTTATGATGGCATCTGGATGGAAATCACCCGGAAAACACTCGGGATAGGTATGCTGACTGCCGTACGGAACAGTTAATTCAAACAAACGAAAGAAAAATGCAGAGAGTCGACTGTTAACTGTTAATGAGATTTACTTCAAAAGGTGAACTTCTGAATACTTAAAGACAGTGAAATGTAAATTAGTTCTGGAATGATGTTGGCATTGATTATGCCGCTGGTCATGGAGTACCGAGGGAAGGATGTCAATCACGGTTTATTATCAATTTTCATTGATTGAAAGGAATTATTTGTCAGTTGCGAGGAATTATTTTCAATTCTAAAGTGGGTTGTGTTCAAAATCAAAAATATGTGATATTTAAAGACCTCTTTGAATAAGTTTTCTAGTTAATTCAGTAGACACTTTTTTTTAAACTGAAAGTTTACATTTTAGGCCTTTATTCAACCGATAAATGATGTAAATGATGAAGAAACTTGAGAGATTGCAACTTCTTAGATGTCTACACAGTTCAGTTGCGGTTTACACATGAAAGTCCAATTTGGTTTGGAGATGTTGCAATTGAACTTTAATTCAATATAAAGGGTGGTCCAACAAACATCAAATGATGTTAGTTGCGAGTCACACTTTAACGTTAAGTTTTGTTTGCCCAACTTAATTTGACATTTGTTTGTTTCGGTGTTTGACAAATTAAACCATGAAGAGGTTGGTACACAATTGAGCAGCATGTTAAGATTGTAAAAGACTTTTATGAAGATGGGCGTTCAAAGTGCATTTCGTGCACTTCATGATTTTGACGAGGCACACTTTCACCTTCGTGGGTTCGTTAACAAGCAAAGTTGCCGCATCATGGAAACTGTGAATCTACGAGTGATTGTTGGAAACCCGATGCATTGAAGAGATTATTTCGTGCGGCTTACGGGCGGAGTAATAATAATAATTGAGTGGCACTACATCCTAGCCCAGTAAACAGGCCCTAGCTTCTTTAGCAACTACTCGTGTTTTGCGTGCTACTGTTCTCTCACGAATAGACAGTTTCCTGCCGACTAATAACGGCGAGATTTGATAAGCCTATTCATAGACACTTAGTCATTTTTGAGTTCTGTTACTTACTCCAAAGAGGTGGTGCCGTGAAAAAAATGCGAGCGTTCCACCCGGAATTTGAAACTGGAACCTTGGCATGTAACACGATGCAGTTACTCACTGAGCCACGGTGACCACGCGGCGCTATACTTCCTCGAAAATGAGTTAAGCCAGCAGTTAAAGTAAATGGTGTTCACTGTCGCGATATGATGACGGACTTTTGTGGCAAGAAATTGAGGATATGGACTTGGACGATTTGTGCATGCAACAGGATGGTGCCATTGGCTATACAGTCAAGACAATTTCGCACGAGAAATTCAATGCCCGTTTAACCTCACGTCGTGACGTCGGTCGTCGGTTCATTAACGACATTGAACATCAATTACGTCTCAGTGTCATTGAAAATATGGACCACCGGACACGGGTATGTCACCGAAGTCGATATTTTATTTTATACAGAGTTGTCATAGTTCCTTCTCCTTCTTTCCATGGCGTCCGGTTGAACCTGGGCCTCATAAGTCATACATCCTTGTATCACAGTAAAAATTATTATGACAATTCCAACTTTTTGTTTTGTTTACCACTCTTATCGTATGTTATTGTTGGACCACGCTTTACGTGAATTCCAACGCAATTTGCCAGATTTTGACATTGATTGGACTACATGCCATCAAACAGACAGAGAGTATTGAAATTTTTGAGTGAAGAAAATTGGCTTCAGGTAAAAAAATTGGTTCTCTTTTCCATTGTTCTTTCCATTGTTTTTTCCATTGGTCGTTACTGCAAAAGGTAGAGGAACCCAATTTGTTTGGACTTTCTGCTAAAATATCCTGATTGCTAACTTCTGTTAATGCATTGGCTTCTTATGACTTATTTGATTTTTCGAACAAGTTGAAATAGTGGATGTGTTTGAGCAGGAAGTCATACCTAACGATGTGTTTTTTTGGTAAGCCGACTGACAACTTAAAGAGATACAAATCGAAAATAAGGTATTCGGAAATATAACTTGGCAGCGATGTGTAATTTGGAAATATTATTTAAGTTGTGTCCATCTGATTCACTGCGAGTTGTGTTCGAATTTTGAACATCTGCATTTTGACATCATAAAAGTTCATGACACCCAAGTTCATGGTTGTAAAATGACAGGTCGCCTTATATTTTGCCTACATTTACCACATTAGGTGAAGATAGTTCAGTACATATCTTGAGAAATTATTTATAAATCCTACCTTTGAAAATATTTTTCTGCAGATTATAATCATTATTCGATGAAGCTCATGAAAATGTGATTTGACGTCACAGAGATTTGTGAACGCCCGGGTGAACAGCAGGCTTGAGTTGTTCCTTTAATTGATAAGGGGAAATATATATGGCTGCTATCGTTAACTTGAACGTTATAATTCCCTCACCAATGAAGTCAGAAATTGATTATTTCAAGTGTTAAGACAAATTTAAAAGAAAACCTAGTTCAATGGTAGAACGTAGAATAACTCTTGGTAATCGCTGTTTCAAGAGACAATTGAGCTGTAGAGCCTCCTCTTGAATACCAAGCTAACGTTGTATAACACCTTGAACATCCCTGTCCTGCTCTACGACGCAGAAGTCTTGACAATTTCCTGGGCAGATGAAAAAGCATTTTAAAGGAGAAAAGTTTTGCGTTCAATCTTTGGTAAACATTGCCTTTGCTTATTAGAAGCGAAGTCAGCAGTGAACTGTAGGGGTTGTTCAACTACGTTTACCTAGCCAGGAATTTATGGATTCAACGCGGAAGATAGCTGGGCCATGTAGGGCGCATTGACAACATTGCTTCAGCCCGGGAAGTCTTCAACTAAGAACCACTGCACATAAGTGGTGAAGAACCTCAATGGCGCCCTAAATTGGAGACATTTGGTTGAAAATCGTTCCAACTGAAGAGACCCGTCGGTTGATTCCCAGATCCACCTCGGGCTGTGGTGTCATATGAAGAAGCAGAAGTTCAATGATTCTTTCAACGTTTGTATAAAATTCAAGGTAAACCGTCTCTTAAGAAATTTCCATATGCACTGAGGTCTTAACTAATGAAAGTGGATCGAAAATTTCAATTGGCTCAGTTTATTTATTGTCCCTTAACATTCTTTTTAATGTATGTCGTACATGTTTTCTTTGTGACATACATACATGTACATGTATCTGAGTACGACCTTGTTTTGAATTGTGCTTCTCAACGTGGATAGGAATGTTATGTTTACAAAGACACACAATGGAGCAGCGCTTTAAGGTTGTTGAAGCCTATTATGAAAATGGGCGTTCAAATCAAAGCGCATTTCGTGCACTTCATGATCTCGACGAGGCACAATTTCGTTCGTTAACAAGCAAAGTTGCGGCATCATGGAAATTGTGAATAGACGGAAAGCCGATGTATTCACAGGGAGAGACTATTTGGTGGGGCTATAATAACTGAGAATTGATTGAGTGACACGACAGCCCACAATGGACTAGGGTCTAAATTCTACAATAACTACGAGTTTTGTGCGTGCTACTGTTCTCTCAGGAGTAGACAGTTATCTGCCGACTCCAAACGGCCAGATTTCAAAAGCTTTTCATAGACAATTGACACTCTTTGAGTGATGTCAGAAACTCGAAAGAGATGGTGCCGTGAAAAATGCGAGGTGCTTTGTTCGGGAATCGAACCCAGACTGTCTGCGCGGCGGTTGACGCATTTACCACTACGCCACGGCGACCACGACCACGTTACTAAAAATGCATTCTTCCAAACAATTGTTTTCGATATGGTGTTCGAAATTTTGCTTAAATTTTGGTCAAAATATCGTCCTTTAACTTAATCGAAATCAAATCACTAGACTGCAGTCCACAAGGATCTGCGGTGTCTAGATCATTCAGCTGCGGAAAACTGTGTCATTTTCCAAAAAAGAAAACCAAAAAAAGGCCAAAAAAGTTCCGAATTCGCAAATATTTCCAAACGTGTGTAACTTTTCTAGAAAAACTGTTATTTTGAGAAAGGATTCTTTCAGAGTAGAGCTTACAAGATCCCAATTTTTACAAGCTGCAGTATTGCCAGATGTGATTTCTATTAGGTGCGGTATTACATTTTGGAGCAATCTGACGACAATTTGCGAAGGAAATTTTTTCAGCGCCAAATATTTAAAGTTCCGTAATCGGGAATCGGGATTATCCCTTGACCAGACGTTTAAATTGAATTGAAAAACATGCGATGTGTCAAGAGAAGACACTAGTACCGAGATCTAAAAGGTTTTCATTTGGTCTACGACTTGAGTATCCTTGTTATGAATTTTACAAACAGCCTAAGATGGAATTTCTGGAAAGTCTAGACATTTTTCCCGGGCAGAACTTGAGCAGTCTATAATGCAAAAAAATCCCACACGTTACTTAATGCTAAGTCCCTGCAGATCACATTGTACCCAAATGTTTCAAAATGATTTGATCACAAATTTTAGAACCGTCTAAAAGCTGTTTCAAATGATGAGAAATCACACGAGTTCAGTCCATTCCTAGTCCTAGAGAAAAACTCACCTTCCCTGTCACCACCATCAACAAACTTCGACGTGGACACCCCCTAGAAAGTGACATCACAAATCACACTTAAAGACGATACAAGATTCATGTGCATCCCCAAACAAACGAGAGTTGCTCGCAACTCTAACGACACCGAAACTAACACTCAACACTCTCGAAAGGACTGAGAATTCGAACAGTAACCAACAGATGAGATCGTGACAATACCACGGGGGCGCAGCAAAAGCTCTGGGGTCACAGGATAATCACCATTACCTGTTGTGCTGGGAGAAATTTAGCTTGGCTTTTGAAATGAGAATGAACTGCGAGAAAGAACCCCAAGATCCGAGCGGGAGGGGGGGTTCCGTGGGGCACGGGCCAATCGTGTGAGTTGGATCTTTGGGTTCTTTCTCGTCGCCTCAACGATGATGATCTGTTTGTCTGGCGTTAGTTCTGGCGGTTCGGCTTGTTACAGAGGTGCTTGATGTGATTGCGATGAGGATGACGCCGGCAAGCGATGGGTCTCACTGAAGCGATCCTCAGTGGTAATGACTTCGCGGACTCGGTTCTTTAGCATTTTGATCGTGTCCATGATGTTGGCTCGTTTCGTCGGAGTCGTTTCGGTCGTAGCTGAAGCGATCGAGGTCGTTGATGCGTTATATTCAGCAGCGGAAGCGGATGAAATGTCAAGCGTTGCTTTAGGCGATTCGTCGGCATAGTCGTCGTTGGCTTGATCAGCGATCTTGTGGTGGTGGTGTGGCGAGAGAAGATTCGACGTCGACGGACGTGAGCGATCGATGGAGGAGGCTTGGAACGGCCGTTTACCATCCCTGGTGCGGGAGATGAGAATTGTCGGTTTGTCAAGTGAGGTCTTGGCGCTGTAGCGCGAGTGGCGTGCGGAGGGCAGCTCACTGATGCCTGAAGGAGAGACGTTCAGTTGCAGGGTTGATGTGTGCGTCCCGACTGGGGACGATGGCCTGGGTCGGACGTGGTCGATGGACACGTCGGAGTGCAGACTTGAGGGAACATAGGTGTAGGGTCTGAGAGCAGATTGGTTTCGAGAAATCGACGAGAGGACGGCGGTGATGTTTGCCTTGGCCGAACTGTGACTGGCCGTATGGGGAGGATCGTTAGTGGGCTTGAACTGGGAGTGTGGGGCTAAGTGATCCTCGAAGCCAGTCGACTTGTAGTGCGATCTGTCGTATCGCTCTGAGTCCTTGGTCATGGAAAGAGTTGCGTACGGGCTGTGATCAGGCTTGTAGCGATCAGAGAACTTGCTGCGTGGCAGCAGTGTGAGGTCCTCGGCGGACCTGAAAGTGTAATGGCCAACAGACTTGTCCGAATAGCGTTCAGAGTACGTAATATAAGGCACCTCGCAGAGGTCCTCGGTGGACGAATAAAATGATACCTTTCCGGTAGTTTTGACAAGATCAGTGGCATAGCGATCGGCGTGCTTCGTTCGGGAAGAAGGGACATAATCCTCCGCCCGGGGGTGGATAGCCCTAGAGATGTCGTCCTTGTAGCGGTCGGAGTACTTTGTGTATGGGAGAGACTCAGTGGACGAGTACACGGATGTCTTTTCGATCGTCTTGATGTATCCGCCAATGTGATCGGAGCGCGTAGAACGCGTAAGGTCTTCTATCGATGAGTATACTGAGACCTTTCCAATTTTCGTGCGAGTGGCGGAGGTGGCCTCTGCCTTGGAGATGTCAAACAGAGTCTGCTCTGAAGCCTTAATGAGATTACTCGACAAGGATTCCCACATGTTTGCAGATCGAATCGAAGTTTTCGAAATGCGTCCCTCATCTGAGGACATAGCGGACATTGTCTGCTTGTAGGCTTTGTCCACGACCTTGACACGAGCCTCGCTCGCGATGGTGGTGCGACGCAACTCGGAGACTTCCTGAACTGTCGTGTACTTTGTCTCGAAGTGAGCTTCGTCAGGGATCTTGTCCACCGAGTTGTCGGGCTGAGGGTTGGGTTCCTCGACCAGGGGAATCACGATTTCTGTCTTCACAGAAGTGATGACTTCGGTCTGCGCCTCGGGTTGTTCGACAACTTGAGGTTCCTCCGGCGCTTGAGGGGGCTGTGGGGCATTCAAGATGGACTCAGACACTTGGGTCGCCTTATCCAAGACCTCTTCAAGTTCGATTATGGTGTTCGGAAGATCGTCTTTTTTGATGATGTCCTGCTCGAGGCCGAACGTCGTCGAAGCACCCACAGACACAGCTGGTGGCTCTTGGGCTCTACTGTAGTCCTGAAAGACGGGGTAGAGCAGCATAAGGACCTCGTTGATGGGCTTCGAGGATGGCTTGATGATCACACGATCACCGCCTCCAATGCTAATCGTCTTAGGACGTGGCAAGTGAGGCATGCGACGAAGCCCCGGGAATATGTAGTCGTGCTCGAGCGACGAGAAGACCAAAGGTGTCTGGGTTGTGTCCTCAAGAGTTTCGACGGGTTCGTCTTCGATCGTCTGGCTAGAGGCCTCTGCCTTGGCCTCCGCAATGGATTGGGTTGACACATCGGATTTGGCAACTGGATCAATGTCTATTTGATCGGGTTTCTTGACAGAAAGACGGGACAGAGGGTTGGGCTTGGGAAGGGACTGCGTACCTGTTTCGGAAGTTTTGACGGCATCGATGCACTGGGAATCACCTTTCTTTACAGACAAGCGCAACAGTGGCGAAGGTGGTGGCGATGACTGCGTGCCTACTTCGACGCACCTAACAGGGTCAATTTGAAGGGACTCGCTCGCTTTAACTGAAAGTTGTGCCACCGCCGTTGCCTGACTAAGACGTCGTGCCAGTTTGCTATCAATGAGCGGATTGGCAGAAGACTCGATGGTGTTGGGATTGGGATTAAGTGGTTTGGACTGAGACATTTCAACAGACGGAGGTTCTGGCTTGGGGGCCTCGATTTGGGAAACTTCCGTCTTGGGAACATCTAAAGCGGGAGGTTCAACTATTGGAGGTTCAGGTTCAGCCTCCATTTTGGAAGCTTCAATCTTTGCAACTTCAGACTTGGACACTTCAGGTTTGGGGGAGTCAGCTTTTGGCTCAGATTCAATTTTATCGGCTTCAGGCTTCAGACTGGTTACTTCAGCAGAGACCTCAGCCTCTTCGGCGTCTAATTCTGTTTCGTCGACAGTAGCTTCCGGGATCGGTGTAAGAAGCTTCTGAGAGAGAGCCATCGGCGGGGGCACAATGGGTGCAGAAACAAAAATCGAATTGACTCCAATGTGCGCCTTGGGAAGCCACTGTCTAAGGTAGACAAAGCTGATTCCAATTGAGTTCGGTGTGCTAATCAGGGGTATGTAAGGAGTAGTCTTCGAGGAGACAGCTTTTGTACGGGATGGAGATGTTCCCTGCCCAGGGACAACATCGGGCATCTCTGGAGTTCTGGGTTGTGCCTCGTCCCGCGAAAAGTCATTAACCTTCGATCGAAGGCTGGACAGCTTTTCGTCTGCCACCTCAGCAAAACTATCGATCTTGGCCTTGAGGAGGTTCAACCTGTTCTCTAGCTGACGACTGGGTGAGACGCTCTCCGACAAGCGATCTCTGTTCGTTGTAAGATCGTCAATGTTGAGAGGTTCGGGCTCCGAAGGAGGAACGACTTTGGGTTCAGATTTAGAAATCTCTTGTGCCTTCGGCTCCTTGGGTTCAAATGGAATTTGGGGTTCGTCGGGTTGCTTTGGCTCAATTGGAGCTGGCAGCGGTTCGGGTGAAGGCTGCTTAACTGTGACTGGAGGTTCTGGAGGAGCGACTGCCGTGGACGATGGTTCTTTGGTTACAACCGGCGGCTCGACGGGTTCAAGCACCGTGGCTTTAACGGGTGAAGGCTCCTTAGGTGCTACTGCTTCTGCACCTTGTGGAGCTTCAACCACTTCTGGTGTGAGTTCTTTGACAGGGGACCTTGTCACATCAATTGCCGCCCTCTTGTCCGACTCCACAGACTCATCATCGACCGCTTTGGACAGAGTGCTGTGCCGAAGCTCACCGATCTTTGGATTGCGCTTCGGAGCTTCGACCACCGCCTCCACAGGCTTGGTTTCAACTGGTTTCTCTACAGGTTTGGTCTCGGCCAGTTTCTCAAGTAGTTTGTCTTCGATTTTGGGCTTAGACGGTGCCGGTCGCTCTTGAACGGGGAACTTTTTCTCCTTGACCGGTGTCGTAGTGTCTCTCTTGACCTGCGGAGGTGCCACCGATGTGACATCCTCGCCCGCCACACCACTCGATTTCTGAGTAGCCAACGACGATGTTAGGTCTGCCTTTGAATCGACTCTACCGTGCGGGGTTAGAACGTTATGCATTGGTTTAGGTGATTTGGCTTTAACTGATCTCTGCAATGGCGGCACAGGCGACAAGCCGCGTGCCGTACCGGCGGCCGACAGTGATGATGATGAAGTACCTTTTCTGAGTTCGTGCTCATCTAGATAGAGATAGTGTGGAGGAAGGTGACGAAGTAGTTTTATTTTTGCGTTTTAGTTTGATGCTATTTAATATGAAAATGGTTCTTAAAAGCTAGACACAGAGAGAAGAAAGAAGGACTGAGAGCCAACGATGGGGACATCCCTTCCATGTGGTGGTGGGTGCTGAAATGGGAGAAATGAAAAACGAGACCGTCCCTCGTCCGTGGGACAGAAGATAAGCTTCAAGTCGGTTGAGGTCCTGTGAAGTTGAGAGAGGCTTAGGGTAAGGAAGTCTTAAAATGAACTTACTCCTGTCGATGTTGCGTTGCAGGTGGGCGGCCACTCTATGGCGGGCATCGTTAAATTCCAGATGTAGACCTAATCTGAGGAGCGATGTGTTCTTTTCTACCAAGTCCGTGATTTCCATCTCGATCTTGTTGCCAAGAACTGTAGATCGCTGTAAAATTGAAAACATATTCAAATGTAAGATCATATGCCAGCATAGTGCGGGGGAGGGTGCTTACCTGATTTGAGGCTCTAAACTCTTCAATGGTACGGGCTTTGAGTAACGACTTCACCAAAGTCACAATCACCGGTGGATTGATGAAATTTGTTTCAACGTTTAATACTCTTAGGGTTTTGCTCTTTTCGATAGCTTCTGCCAATAAGAGTGCTGTCTTATCGGTAAGACCGACATTTGTCAAGGAAAGTACTTCCAAATGTTCATTTTGGGGCAGTGCGTCGAACAATTGTTCGAATTTCTCCTCGGATATATTCTGAAAATAAAGAGGAAAACAATAAAAAATGGATTTAACTGATTGATGTCGATGTTTGAATCAATGGGAGCATAGAGCGCGTTTAACACTACCTAACAAAATTTGAATCTGGTCAGAGAGTGAAAAGGCATCTTTGAAAAAGGCAGGCTTTGAGTAGAAATGCATATGGTCACGTTTACAATGTGCCTCTAAACTCTGGGAATATATGGCAACATCTCCAAAATCTAAGACGAAGACATTTTCATCCCAGAGGAGGCAGCTTTTCTAGCTCTGAAGTTTTGATTCATGCATGGCAGAGAAGTTTTTCTCCGATTGATCTTTTGATGGAACGCCATGCTCTTTTTTAGTTGCTCCTTGATGATCGTTTTACATCCCAGTGGTGTGCACTTAACTATCATCGATAAAAGATTAAATTTATATATGTCCTGCCGTGGAATGACACTATGTTTTGGATTAAATCTGAGTCATATAAGCTACATGGCTACACAGTTTCCCATGGAGGGACACTTTCTCAGACGAAAACCGACAGTAACAGCCCACAACCTTAGGTACAAAGAGAGTTAAATGAGGGCAAGACGAAGTGTGTAATCTCATTGAGGAATGATACACAACACCGACGTCTCGGACAAAGCTTACCACTAGGCAGCAGAAACTTCGAGGTAGTCAAGGACTTCGTCTACCTCAGGTCCGCGGTAAATAGGGACAACAACGTCAATGCCGAAATCGAACGAAGAATCGCCCTTGCCAATCGCTGCTTCTTCGGGCTCAAGAGGCAATGGAGTACTAGAGCTCTCTCTCGAAGGACTTAACTGGATTTGTACAACTCGAATAGACCATTCCAGTCCTTCTCTACGGCGCAAAAACTTGAACGCTACTAAAAGCGAATAAGGAAGCCCCGTAGTCTTTTCAAGAGAAAAGTTATGCGTGCGATTTTTTGACCTGTTTGCTTTGATGCCGTCTGGAGGAGCTGATTCAACGACGAACTTTATAGGCAGTACAGCGGCATGCGCCTGATTAAGCATCTTCGGATACAACGCTTAAGATGTCTAGGCCATGTAGAGCGTACGAAGACCACTGCTCCGGGACGAAAAGTCTTCAAATCTGAGCCATTGGGAGAATGCAACAGAGGATGGCTTTGATTAAGGTGGCGTGAACAAGTGGAAAATGACCTCAACTAAATTGGAGTGCGTGCTAGCTGAAGGGGCATATTGTTTGACGCCCAGGTCCACCCCGGACTGTAGCGCCAGTAAAAGAAGATGAAGAAGGTGTGCAAAAATCGACCGACATTTCTTTTTTTTTTCAATTTTTTTTAAATGCCCCAAAAACCAGCGCTGACTTTGACCTGATGTGTTAAGATGTTTCCTTTCATTCTTGATAGCTTATAGGGCTTACTCCTTTCTCTACTTACCCCCCTTTCTCAACTTTCTCCACAATCGGGTAGAACACCAAAAAAAGGGAAACATTCTAATGCACCTTGTAGGCCTGACCATTTACAAACAACTTTGTTAAAATACCCCCTGTCTACGATTGAAGTTTTTATTTTTCCTAGGCTTCAATACTGCCTTAAAGACGGTCGCATTAATTTTGACCATTGGCGGTTATACGGTCACCATCAGTGCTGCTTGCTTTCTGGTGGCCGTCCGAATGTGTACATTTCCGAAAGACCTATCTGATCATTAAACTCGATAATTTTGTTTGTTGACATATTGCTCGAAAATAAATGGCGCCTCACCGAAAGAAAAAACAAATTCCGCAAATCACCATTTTTGTGCAAGCGTCGCAATTCCTTCACTCTTTCGACTCAAATTTTTTTTTTACTGCGATGTAAGAGTAATTTTTGGAACTTTAATGTCTTGAGCCATTTTTTCAGTACGTGTTGCATTCATATGTTGAACGCACGATTCAGTTTTCAGTGGATTTCGCTCAATTTGAGCCTTCACTTTCCGAATCGTTTCTACCGGTGTTGCTGTTTTTTATGACCATCTCTAGAAGTTTTGCAATACAGCGAGTATCACAGTAATAAGCTGTGGTTCGAGGCACAAAAGATTTACTCACGTTTAGGTGCTAGAGGGCTCTAACGATAACTACTTGTAACTTTCTAGCCATATATAAAGCAATCAACCTTTCACATTTGAATTCCATCGCGGATAGAAATGTTTAACACAAATGAAACGAAAATCGTTTAAAAGGCTTATAAAAATATAATCATTGATCATCAGTCAAACTTTAAGTTCACTTCTGTGAACGATTTGGAAATTTAAGAAGAGAAACAGAGCGGTTGTATAATTGCATTCAGCGCTTCACAAATAAAACAAAAAAAAAAAAAGAATTTAAAAAAAAAACTTCCACTAAACTTGTGCTCTTGTACTCAGCAACGTGAGTGTCAATTTTTAGCATAATGGAATTTCAATGACAAATTCCTCACACGAGCTAAAAATATATTGTTGCAGACAATTTCCCAACACAAACATTTTAATATCCTAACAACCATTTCACCTTCCGTAACGAACATAAGCAGAAACTGGGTTAGTTAGCCAGGCGAGAGATTCTTCTTCAAACACAGATTTGAGTGCAAATATCATGCATGTTAATATTTCACTAGAATTTACTTGAAAATGTTTTGAAATGGAATGGTTGAGAAACTCCAGAGTTGAATTTGAAGCAAAGGATTGCCATTCACCAGAAGCTTTAGGTGATTGCAAGTAGCCACAAGCCGTGGTAACAGGTTGCCGCTCAGAGAACTCATTTAAATATTCTACGTCCACAAACTTTGAAACGTTGGAATTTGAGGTAAGAATATTCATTATTGGTAAAAGCGGAAAATTTAAACGGATGAGAGTTGAAAACAGGGAGCCCGCAGAATCAACTATTTGCGGGGAAAAGAAGCAGCTGCAAGGTGGCTACGTAATGCAATTTTAGCTCGTTTGTATACCTGTTCAAATAGTAACTCCTCATACACATGATCTAATCATTCTTGGTGGTTTTAAATAGACGAGGTTTTTGAAAAGCTGAGGAGTGTACTCCAATGGCGCAGTGGTCTGTTATGACACCAATTACAGCCCGTCTAACATGGCGTTTTGGAATGAGCTGTCGAAAACTACCCTTAAAGTCAATCTGTTGTTAACAACAAACTGGGTTAAGAACAAAGCCCCGAATCGTGAAAAAAAAAATTTGCAGAGGAATAGGCAATAAAAGTATGCTGCAACACACCCCATCAAGTCAAATGTGAGATCTGAATGGAGTCGGCTCTTTGATAATTTAGGCCTTTCGGGATTTAGGGCTTTTGGGACTTAAGACTTTCGGCACTTGAGGATTTCGAAATTTAAGGCCTTTTGGAATTCAAGGCCTTTCGAGATTTAAGGCCTTTTTCAATTTAAGGCCTTTCTCAATTTTAGGCCTTTCAAGATTGAAGGCCTTTTGGTATTTAAATCCTTTTGAAATTTAAGGCCATTTGCAATGTAAGGCCTTTTGAAAATTAAGGTCTTTCGGTATTTAAGGCCTTTCTCAATTTTAGGCCTTTCTCAATTTTAGGACTTTCAGGATTGAAGGCCTTGCGGTATTTAAGACCTTTCGGTATTTAAGGCCTTTTGAAATTTAAGGTCATTTGCAACGTAAGGCCTTTCGGGATATAAATCCTTTCGCAATTTAAGGCCTTTCGAGACTTAAGGAATTTCGGAATCTAAGGCATTTCGGAATTTAGGGCCTTTCAGAATCTAAGACCTTTCAGGATTTAAGACCTTTCGGGATTTATGGCTTTTTAGAATTTTGGATTATTTGAAAATGCTCTATCATCCGCGTGTCGACACACCCACATCACAGGAGGTGTTTCCAACGATTTAAGATCTAAATCAGAACTGAACTGAGAGACCCCTTCCACTCAGTCATCGAAAGGAAGCAAGATGCACTAAAGCGTGCGAAATTGAGAGGCCTGACTAAACCTCACATCTGATGATCCTGTTCGTGTCAAATTAAACTATTCACTCACCTTAATATTATTCAAATTCAGTTCAATCAATTTTGGATCGTCCTCCTTGACCCGCTTAATCGATTCCTCAACATCTGTGTTATTTGGTGGATCCATGGGATACAGCTTCTGCGCTGTAGACTTTGTAATGCCATCCCAGCCCATGCCGACCGGCTGACCTTTGTTCAGGAGCGAAGCGTGGTACTGATCCTGATTCATCATCGAATGGAAACCAAGGATGGCTGCAAGAGGAGAAAAAATTTAATTTGCGCTCCCTAATCGAAATTCCCCGCACTTACCAGCCAAATCGATGATCTCCTCCTGTGTTGCATCGCTCAGTGCATGCTCGTACTCGTCGCCCAAATCGATGGCGATCTGTTCTTCGGCCTGCAGTTCCCGTTCGTCCCTTGGTGGCGGGACCCATTTTTTGCCGCGCACAGTTCCTTTCACGTACGGCTCCAGCTCGGGCAGATCCGGAGTTTCAAGGGCCTCTTTGTTGATGTGCTCGATAAGCTTCTTCCGGTCCAGGGGACCAGTTGGATCTTTGGTGCATTCATAACTGCAACGTTGATTTGGTGGCAGGAAGTTATCCTTAAAGAAAGAAAGGGTCAAGCAGTGCAATGGCGGCGGAAAATCCCGCAAACTTACATCGGGATCGACTTCTTTAGCCAAAATGTTGATCTCCTCTGGTGATAGCTGCGCCAGCAGTGCATCAACGTCAACTTCATCGTATTCACTCAAATCCTTGCCATACAGCTTGGCTGGAGTTGTCATGGTGGTTGTCTTCGTTGAGGATGATGTCTGTCCGAAGAGAAGAAAAAAACAAAACAATCCATTAAGATGCTGAATCAACTTGGATCTCATAAGGTAAAGTATCTACGTGCAGGAGAATCCTTCGCCGCAGGTTTGAACCTCTCCCGAAAAGTCCCAAATCACGACTGAGTGTCACAAAGGGTTAGCGTCGAGTGCAAGTGTCTCTCGCTCCCTACCCACGACCGCACAGTACAAAACCCAATCCAATTATCCCATTAGTGAGGCCAAATTATGTGGAATTGTAATCTTTTTTGTCTTAGTTCGTCGACGGTTTCTCCGTCTGTTTTTTTTCCAAAGCTCGGCTTGGGCTTCTTTGTTACCAAATCGCCATGAAGCGTACCTACTGACTGACGATGGCGGCAACGGGGAAGACTGCACATAATTTGAGGAGCATTTGAATTATGCCAACGTCGGCTGTTGTGTCCGCTGACGGGCAACGAACGATGGACGGGGAACGCGCCGATGTTTCATAACCAAAATAAAAACAATAAAAACACCAGCAACAACAGAATACCTAGAGTCTCCTCAAAATGCATTGACCAAGTCAAAGAAGCGGCAACAGCCGACGACGCCGAAGCCGAGGAAGCCGATGAACAACGGAAAGAGGTGAAACCCAGAGAATACTGCACTCGACTTAATACACTGACACTGGAAGACACAGCGCATCGAGGGAAAAACGCCTCGACGGCAACGAAACGTGAGCGGTGCCCATCGTGACTCACAAAATTAATAGTTCGCTGAAAATTGTTTGTAATCTGACGTCGAGTGTGTGTGTGTGTGTTTGTGCTCCGCTTGAGTCCATTATGGGCTTGACTTAGGGTTGACTGGGTGCCCATAGTGCGGGGGGGGGGGGGGGGGGCAAACAAAAGCGTCAAAGGAAGGAAATGTATTCGAGACGCTATCGCCATGGGGCAACACAGCAAAGAAACCAGGCAATTGGCTCAACTCCGCCGATAGTCGCTGCTGAAGCCACAGTTGAAGCCGTGGTTTGGAGTTTTTCATCTCCAACAGAGAAACCAAAGCACAAAGACAAAGAAGAAACCACCAAGAGAGAGAGAGGACAGAGACAGAGGAGAAAAAACAAAACCGAAAGTCAAACGAAAGGGCACTCTTGACCTCAGAGTTTCTGGTTTCTAGATGGGGTTTTGTTTGCCTTTCTTTATGTGTTGCTTTGGGTTCCTCTCAGGCGTGACATGAGGCACACAGGGTGTTCTCTGATAGTTTTTTGGGAAAAATACATTGTTCGTGATGATGAGGAGGGGGGGGGGGGGGGGGGGACGGCTTTTGTTTTCTTGTGAAGATGGTTGGAACCTTCGCACTGCGGTTGGGGATAATGCCATTGACCTTCGGAAGGGTTAAAAAAAGACACGCTCTTGAGAGAATGTCCGGTACTTGAGAGGGAATTGAATTGGAGATGCTTCCTAAGTACACAAACACCGCTGTGGACTTGTGGGGGTTTCAAATGTCACTTTTGAAGGAGCCCTCAGGTCAAGGGTGCAAAGAAGTGCCACTTACGGGATGATGTTTTTTCAACTGGATTCAACATTCAATGCGACACCACTAAAATGCTGCTTTTTTTCGTTGTGAGGGCCACTTAGAATGTGAGTTTAAGTTTTTTTTTATAGCTACGGCTTATCGTGGTATTCAATAGAAGTTAATCGGTTTCGAATTCAATACGGGACTTTGTGCTAACTGGATGTTTTGTGCATTAGTGTCAGTTAGATAGAAAGTTGTTAATATCACATAACCTGTGAACTCATCTGACGCGGCCAAGCAAAGACCGGTCAAGTCTACAGCTGCTTGAGTTCACTCAAAAACCTAATTAAGAGTTACTGGACGCACGTGGCTTTGAGATACGCTGTAACGCAGTTGTGTAACGTGTGCACTGGACTGCAACCACGTACTTCAACGGTCAGTGGTTCCATGTTCTTCAGCTCGACAAAGGCCGACGTCGTTGACTGAAATTCCATTTGATGGAAACAGAATTCCGAAATTGCCTGAAAACTGAATATCATTGTTAATCGAAAGCAGAGGAAATTATGTGACTACAAGGACTCCAGAGAGGCGGCACAAAATGTCCTTGTCTCTGTTAAGATAAAACCGTGCGTAAATTACAAAATTATCTGCAAAATTGGTGGACATCAAGCCTGTGGGTGCGTTGGTCGAAGCTATGACGCACAGTGTCGAGGTGGTCTATACAGCACTTTGTCAAGTGTATGGCTCTGTCGAAATGTTTTAAAGGTAGATAAGGACGTTAAGCCAAGCTATTCCCGAACCAAAGCTTTTATACCGATCCTCGACATCTCCAAGACCTATCAAAATTGTTCCCTTAAAGACACTGCTTGCGGTCAGACAGATATCCAGGCTTCGAACTGAACGCGTCCTTGGTAAGCGTTGCCATCGACGGTTGGGTCTCCCGCCAACACAACCAGTGATAGCATGATTCTCCAGGATGCCGGCTGACTAAGTCCATGCTCCCAAACGTTAGCAAAGAATACAAAAAAATTCTAGTCTATTTAGATGCAGACGACTTGTTGGCATACAAGCGGCAAACTTCGAGTTCGCTAAGCTCTTAAGTGTGCTTGCCAATCGCTGCTTCTTTGGGCTTAGGAGGCAATGGAGTAATAGAGCCCTCTCTCGAATAACTAAACTGGCTTTGTTCAACAGCTTAACCATGCCATTCCTCCTTTACTGTGCGGAGACTTGGACGTTACTAACACGGATCTTTAAGCCTCTCAGTCTTTTCGAGAGTTCTGCGTGCAGTTTTTGGTCCTGTTGCCATTAATAGTAATGTATGGCGGCATGAGCGTGGTGAAGCGTCTTCGAATACAGCACTTAAGATGACTAGGTTATGTATGGAGATGGCGCAAACAAGTAGAGAAGGACCTCAACCAAGTTGGAGTGGGCAACTGGCGGCAGGTAGCGAAAGATCGTGCTGGCTAGAGAAGCATATTGGTAAAGGCCCAGGTCTACCCCGTACTGTAGCGCTATGGGAAGAAGAAGAAGAAGTCTTATGACACACCTTAAAGTAGCTAACTGAGTTTAAAACTGTAGCCCCAGAAGTTGTGATGACTCTCATGAAATTTGTTGCTACTTTTGAACTTAAGTCATCGAACTTGAGGTTAAATTGATTGTCATAAGGCTGAACCTCTTAAGATTGTAGATCTCCAAGACGAGGTCCTCAGTAAAGCACTTCAAATCAAGGGAAAGAGGGCCGTCAAAAGTGGCCGCTGTGGCGTGGTATGTATGTCAACTCACACAGGTCTCTTTTCTTCTTCTTACATCTTTCAGCTGGATGGCAGCATTCAAAGGCGCCAATGAAAAGCTTCTACAAATCTTTCTATTCGAAGTTGACACTAAACTGCAGATCCGCTCTACTTGGGGTAGAGGAATAATACGGGTAACATAAGAAGACGATGCTAGGCTCCAGGTCATTACAGGCCGCAGTGGCACGCAATTTTAAGTTCCCAAGCCCAAATCGACAATTGTTGATTAAATTCAAGCTGAAGCCCCTATCCTTATATTTAAGTGACAGAAACCTCTACTAACTCAGCAGCAGATAGCCAGGCACGAAGATGATTTCAAACGAACTCTTGGGACGGACACTTTCCATTCCTTTGGTTTCGTTGACAAATAAGAACAACTCCACATTCCACGGGCACTGATGCATGTCACACTTGACCCATACGAAGACCATAAGACCTGTCGGCTGTGATCGCATAATCTTCAAGCGATTGTCGAAAACGACCACAATCCTCAAGCTCCCATTACAGTGTCTCTACAAAAACCTACAAACTCGTACAGAGAGCTGGAAGTGGCCAGATCGTTAGTGATCAGTGATCTTGTCAAAACTTAGTTTATCAGAAGTCTTAAGTAATTCGTTCCCTGAGTGTATTCTGACTAATAAATTGCCCTCATTCATATCCAAGAGGCCGCCGCAATTGCACCACACAGTGATCGTCGATCAATGCCCAAGGGATCGCAGTTCTAATACATCTCTTTCCCTCAGATTTACATCAAGAAAGAGCCAAATGGCACTGCATTCAATTGCATTTGAGGATAACTACCGTCTGCATCGCCAAACCCGCCAACCCTCTAATAATCTACACACCCTCCAAGATCCAGATCACTCATTGTTTCCTCCGCATCTCCATTCTTACATAATTGAAAGTGCACAAACCATCTGAACACTTTTCGCTTCTCAGCAAAAAGAACAAAAGAACAGAGAAAGGGAATGATATCATTCGCCGCTTGGCGGGAGCGGCTGCATAAATCTCTTAAGCTTGCATAACATTTTCTGAAACTCGTCTGTCCGGAGCGTCCGCATATCTTAAGCGCTTGCCAGAAGCAGATTTCAAAGGTTGCCTCCGCTTAAAGAAAACAAACATATTCACTCCGATCAATTCAAATGCAAAGCCAGCGCTCCAAGTGACTGTTCAGAGACTATTGAGCCCCACTGCGTCTCACGTTGCTCCCCGCCGCATGTCAAGCTGCCACAGCTTCGCGGTCTCAGTTTTCATTGTCATGGTATTGATTAAATTATATCCCTTCTCGGTTTTCAAAGGGAGATCATATCACTCGTTTACGACTTTCATTCGAACTGCGTGCTGCCGCCTACGCGCAGCAACGCTCACCGCACTCACGGGGGCCTTGTTCTCGACGTGCGTCGGCAGCTTTTAGGGAAATTGAAAACGCCATTGTCTGGTAATCTTAATCTCAACTGATGCTGCAGCACCTAATCAGAGAAAAGTGCTTTCCCAAATCCAATACACAGCGGCAACGGTGACGCGCCGATAGCATCGCTCCCGCTTGTACCACACCGCAATCCATTCCGAGTGGCTGATGCCCAACCAATCAATAAATCCAGTCCCACTTTCATCCCGCTGAACCCAGTGTGAGCCACCCCATACATCATGACAGTGCAGGGACGGCTGCAAAAGCTATTCGCAGAATTACCATATTTCCGTTCGGCGAGATAACAAAGCGAGTGGGAGGGCGAGGCCGTGACCAGGTTCCAGATTATGACTGTGTGACGGGCTCACACCGAGATCTATTTGGGCGGAAACTAATTCTTTATCTTAAGCAGAACAGACACACTTCGATTGACTTGGCATCGGCTGCGGTGTTCGGCTCGGTGTAGTTCCAGAGGAGCCGACTAACCGGCTGGCATTCCCAGGCCGTGATGGTCATGGGGTTAAGGAATGATTAGAATGGTTGAGTGGCTGCATCTATGGTATGTGCGCTGGGGGAAAGACTGCTGTAATTTGTGTTCTCTCCTCTTTGTGGCCACGATAAGGGGTCGATGTAGCGGTTACGACTGGTAATTGCATAAGATAAATGAAGCACTGGGCGCTTCATTTACGTTTGGCTCAGTTCGGGTTTACATCACGAGGGTGCAAGATAGAAAACCGTTTACATCATCATAACTAGCTATTTGCGTGGCCTACGGTAATCGAATGGGGAGGCGCTGCACATGTTCGGGGGTAAGCTTTGATTATCCGCTTGTTTGCTGTTTCTCCTTCGGTGTGCCTATCTTGTGGGCTTTGTGCTGGACGTTGGTCATGGCTGCTGCTGAATCGTGATGGATTCAATGTGAATGCGTAATTGAGAAAGTACTTGAAATAGGTTAGGGATGGTGACTGAGCCTCTCATAGATTGCATTAGTCCATAGTGATGGACCACATAGCTGAGTTAAAGCTTTAAATTAGCGGTGTAGGTCATCTGTGGGATAAGCGATGAATAAGGGCGCAACGAAGGATGGACAATATCGAAGACTCAATCAGAAAGTCACAGAAGACAGGAGTTGTGAAGGACTTCGTCTTCCTCGTCTCCCAAGGATAAAAGGAACAACCTCAGCACCGAAAATGACTATTGCCAACCTTTGTGTTTTTGGCCTCATATCTATGGACCAACTCTCTAACGCCTTGGTCATCCATGTCCTATGCCCTACGGCGTGTGAGTGTGGGCAATCTTAAAACCGGCTTCTCATCCTCTCTTGGTCTTTTTGGGAGAAAAGTTCTGCGTTCAAGCATCTGGAGGAACATATTTCACAATGAACTCTGAGGACTGTTCGGAGGTATGTCTAGGGATGGCTAGGTCATATAGAGCTTATGGAAAGCTTCAGCCCAGAGAATCCTCAAACTAGTGGGACAACAAAACAGGCGACGTTCAGTGAACTGATGACAAACACAAATGGAGGGAGAGACTCCAGCTTAATATGCGAAGGCTATTTTCTACGTTGTGCCAGCTAGAGACGATTTTTTGGTTAAGGCGCAAGCTAGACCAGCCTAGTAGCTCCACAAGAAGATGATGAAGACGAAGATATATTTGAACTTACGAGTACATGCTTACAAAGGTGCACATGAATTAACTTTGTTTTCATTTGGCGCGCGCTAAAGGGGTTGCGACTACTCTTAAGTGACAGCACGGGCCGAAGGTATAGAGGAAGAGAGAGAGAGAGGACGTACACATTGGTTTTAAGTGCCTGTGGATTGTAATGGGAGCGGTGTGGTGCGGCTAAAGAACGAGTCTCTAAACTTTACTGTTCGTCCGAAGGTGGGCTTAAGGGTGACCTGATGAGCATTCCTAGCGAGGCGTGTATTGCGGGTCAACTCTTGAAGGGGAGGAATGCAGCAGGCTAATTCGTTTGAGCATTTCTTGTTGAAATAGCGGTGTTCTATCTCCTATAAGTTTTATCGCTCGCTTTTGGATTCTATCCAGTAGGTGCAGAGAGGTCTAGGGTGCACCAGACCAGATAGGAGCGTTATACTCGAGCTTAGGCCGGATGTAGGCCTTATAAATTGTTGCCAGATCAGAGGGGGTAAAGTATTTTTTGCATCGTTTTAGGAAACCTAGACAGACCTCCAGTACGTGATCGTTCCAACTAAGTGTTAAGTTGATATACATCCCGAGGATGGAAAGTTTTTCGGTTGCAACAACGCAGGTGCCATCCATGGATAGCGGCTGGTTATTATGGGAATTCTTAAGTGACAGTTGACAGCACTGAGTTTTGGAAGCATTAAATTCCACTCTATTTCTTGTACCCCGAGCGATTATACTGTCAAGGTCGGAATTTAATGTGCTCAACATGCGTTGCCGTTCCAAGTCTACGGCTGAAGTGCGTGAGCCAAGGAACGAATATGAGAAGCTGAGGGTACTGTCATCAGCGAAGGAGTGAATAGGATTAGAAGTAGCAGACAAGAGCAGACCTGAACCAAAATGAGGGTCCTCAGTACACTGATGGTTGAAGAAACAGAAGAGAATTGTGACTTGGATGCGATCATATAATTTGATACTGTTGGACTACTTTCTTTGGAGATATTCAAAAGGGAACGTGTATGTCAATATGTCAAGAATAATGTTAGAGCTATAGAATGAGATGATTCGGCACACGACAAAAACATTTCTTCCTTGTAACCATACGCAGATACAAATTGAAAGGGACAAATGAAAAAAGGAACTCGTTATGGCAGACGAACCACATTCAACCAACAGTGCTTCCTTGTGTATAGAGACAGAATAGCTCTCAAGAGATGACCCCAAACTCCTGCAGACAATTTCAGAGTGTACCTCGAGAAATTTGGTCGTAGGCCCATTTCGAATCCACAATGCGACAAACGACAAATTTTTCATTTCTTGTGAGTGTAAGTTCGTTTGGATATTAAGAGGCCCCACATGACTGGATCTGGCCAGAAACTGAGCCATGAAGGGATTGTACTCGAATTTTCACGGACGGCTCAAAGACGACGGGTGGAACTGGGGCCTTCGTGGAAGTCTACGGCATTTGATTTCTTCCCTCTTTAGGCAACTTCGCGTCGGCCTTTCAGGCGGAAACCTTTTCGATCCTAATGTCCACGAACTGCATTGTGAAGAATTGATGGAAGGGGCGAGGTATCAGAGTCTGAAGCGACAGACTCTATTCAACCCTCTAACTACTTCCTAGGTAGTACATACCTGCAAGTCTTCCCCTATTTTGTTTGGCAGACTTAATTCGCTAAGACTGGCCTGGTCCCGGGAGACCACGGGATCATCGGAAACGAGATTGCCGATAGACTCGCTACGCAAGGGCTAAAAGAGACATTCATAGAGACCGAAGCCACCTTGGGACTGCCCACGTCCTTAGTAAGGGCTTCCATTGATGGTTGGGTCTCTCGGCCTTACCAACAAAGATGGCATGACTCTCCAGGATGCAGGCTGAACAAGCGGATGCTCCCAAGCGTCAGCAAGAAATCGGCGGATTTTCTGTTATCTCTGGACACAAAAGACTGCAGATGATTTGATGGTGTACAAAGGGGCACTTCACCTTTGCAGAATTAAAGTGTGCTTTGACTTAGTGATGATACCCTTTGCTACACCTGTAGAGAAGGTAAGGCCACTATAGACCAAGCCCTCTGTCCTTTGCTCGGATCAGGTGGTGGCAGTTTGGTGCTAAAGTGGTCGGAACCGAAAACTGAGGCTCTTTGGTAGAGAAGTGCTTACCTCTGGAAGACCAATAATAACATTAAGTGTAGGTTGCTGCCTGGTAGTACAGTGGACGAGTTTTCGAGTCTGGGTGCATTATTTCCAAATCTCCAACATAAAACAAGGCCCCACCCAAATTTACCCCAATCGCTCACCACCTTCTCCCCCCCCAAGTTGCTTTAAACGCATTTGCTCAGCTTAAGTGATTTCCTCTCACAGATTTTCGAAATGATTGATTGGACAGGCGTTGTAATTAATTGCCAACTGCCCTTATCGAACCCAGAGCGGCGTGATCTTCAATCATTTTCGGAACTAATTCATTTTCTAAAATTATGTTCTCCTTACCAAGTAACCCCTTACACGGGGCGGTGAGGATTAATTTCCGATTTTCCTCAACAAAAAAAAAAACAAAAATCTTAAGTCCAAGCCCCCTGCACAGGAAATAATGTTTCGCAGTTCGCGGAAATCGAAAATTCATTGGCAACACCGTTAAACGCGATCATTAGTCTTTCAAGATTAATTTGTCAAAAGCACACTAAATGCCAGGCGATACATTTTTCACACATACATGCGATTAGCAATTATCGAGAGGCCAACTAATTGTTGCACGTCTCCTGTTCGGTCCAACCCACGGGGCATACGTTTCCCGCAACACCGGCAACAGTGGATGGCGAAAAAAAGAGCCCACGTACATCGTCGATATATCCCCTGACAAGATACAGTTTTAATTGCCAACTACAAGTGTATGACGACGGCGGTGGCGGTGACGGCGGCATCGTGAAAGATGGATACAATACGGTTTGTCACCAGCCGTGGATACCGTGCTGGCATAACCAGTATCGACTGCTCATAGACAGTCGCCAATATTCACGATCGGGTATTGAGTTCATGGCTCTTTAAGGTGGAATTGCTATAAATCACCAGCCGGCGGTGTGTGTGAGTGGTGCTCAACTGGTTTGACCTCAGCTAAGTGTGTACTTTCAAGTGGCCCCTCAACCACAGAACCAAAGAACTCTGCCAATCGTCTCGAATTAAACGAGAGTGTACAGCTAGGGGATAGGCACTCACACACACACACAATCGCCCGTCTCTACACATCATTAACGTGTTCTAATTGAAGCTTCCATTGTGAGCAATTAAGAACGTGAAATTTACTTAAATGATTTTTTTCTTTTTTTTGCAAAGCGAGGGGGGGTGGCGATGGGATGGCCGCGTGTGGGATGCGCTTCTCCACCGCCGCTCATATAACCGTTTTATGAACTTGTCGTAGCGTGAACCTAAGTGGATTTTCTACTTTGGTGACCTAATTCCTTGCGGATTTTAGATGTTTACCAAAAACGCTCCCAACACAACAAAACAAAAAAAACGTTAAGTGAACTCAAAACAGAAAATGGTACACCACAAGCGTGCGTCACTGCTGAAGTTGGCCTTGTTGGTGGGCGGCTGTAAGTGAAGTACTTTAAATTCATGAGGCTTAGTAGCCTTGGCTGTGCTTCCTTCATTGTGCGATCGCAGAGAACAAAAGATCCGCTGGTATTCTAACATTCCCGAGACCGGTTTTTAAGGGAAACGCGCACAAGAGGGTCCTCTTCGTTTGAAGTAATCACATTTTTTAATCATCGATGACACTTGAATTTCGAAGCACATCGACGGCGTGGTTCCATTTAAACGAGCTCGCAGCAGAAGCGTGTCTAAGCGGCCAATCTGATGCGACGAGATGATTTGAATGTTAATTTGCATTAATTTAATGACTCTCATCTAATGCGTCGCGTTAATTGAAAGGCATCCTAGTTACGGCTGCTTTGGAAATTTTGGCTTTTCAAGTTGGGTACATGTGTGTAGATTTGAGTGCGACACAGAAGAATAGATAAATGGGGCATGGGCGTGTTTGAAGTGGCATCGGCTATCTTATCGTCGGCATTTCACCGTCGTATCTGAAGTAGTTTGACATTATCTGCTCTTGTCGGGCAGCCAGCAATCGTGGCTTATTTGCTTGGGAACGTTGAGCAGATGAGTTTACCTAGGTGATTGTATGTCATGCTGACGAAAAGTTTTTGTTGGGGCAAGAAAGACACCTGAACCTATCTCAGTCGGGAATGTGACGGTGTATATTCCATAAGCACGCCACTCCCTCACATCGCGGAGGCATGATTTATAATTCTTGTTATTCAGTGATTGTTATTTTTGCTGACCTCGAGAATGTCCAATATGGCGTTTCTCTCAAACTCGTATGCAAATTAGTATTCGATTGGAGAAGGCTTGCCGGCAGCGTGTGTCTTAAAGGAACTATTTTGCATTTCCGGCAGATCTGTGAAATATTTCCGCTTTCAATCGTGAAAAACTAACAAGTTGTTGAGGTCTTAGTGGTGAACTCTTATTTAAAACACGGATGGCTTGGGAGACTTAAGTGCATTCTACTGACACGCTATAAGGTACACACTGCAACATTGCTGTTTTGTCAGCGTCAGAATGCAGATAACGACCAGTTGCTCAAATGCAAGACATTACAAGAGAGAGCACCATATGCAAGAAGTAAGAAGTATAACACATGAGATGACATAATTCCTCATCTTAAGCAGATGTCTGTTCGCTTAATGTATTCAAAGAACGTAGACTATGGGAAACAGTAGATGAACGAGAGTCTGAAAACTGAAATAGAAAATACAGTCAAGGAGCATTTAAAGGGAAGAAAAAAATTACGTCGTTATACAGAAGTTTTACACAAAATTCGTTATATACCAAGGTTGCCTTTTATATTTCGTGACTGGGCAACCCTAGTGTTGCAATCTGGCAACTGCCAGCTCTATCGTAAAGTTTGACATTTTTGAGGTATAACCTGCTGTCTTCTGTACTCAGAACGTTTTGACATACGAGCGCTTTGTGTTGTCACTTAAAAAAATTAATCTCGCCCAAAAATGGAATTAAATCGTGAACATTTTCGTGTGATTATTTCTTACAACTTTCGACGTGGATTAACTCAACAACAGTACATCGATGAACTTAATTCAAATATTGGCGATAAAGCTCCATCAAGGATCAGTGTTTATCGATGATATGGTGAATTCAGCCGAGGTCGTAGTTGACTCCAAGACGCATTTCATGAAGGTCGTCCAAGATCAGTTGTTGTTCCGGAAACCATTGATGCTGTCCGCCAACTGATATTGCAAGATTGTCATGTGACCTATCGTGAGATTGAGACAACCTTAGGCATTAGTGGGACCAGCATACATACAATATTCATTTGATCGTCAAAAAAATGTGTTCGCGTTGGATCCCACACAATTTTTCAATCACTCAAAAAAAAGCTCGTGTCTATTGGTCGAAAAAAATGCCCCAAAAATACGATCGTGGTGCTTTGAAACAAGACATCCTGACAGGGGATGAATCGTGGTCGCCCGAAAGTAAACAGCAGTCGACTGTATGGGTGTTTCAAAACGAGCCATCCAATCCAACAAAACTTGCTCGCGCATGAAGCACTTCCAAGCAAATGGTCGCCTGTTTTTTCGGAAAAACTGGACATGTCGCAACCGTACCACTAGAACAACGCAGAACAGACAATTCTGAGTGGTACACAACCATTTGTTTGCCAGTTGTCTTCCAAGAAATCAGGAAAACCAACCGCCGAAGACGGATCACTCTTCACCAAGACAATGCGAGCTCTCACACATTGGCCCAAACAACTACATTTTTGAGCACTCAAAACATCGATTTGATGAGTCATCCGCTGTATAGTCCTGACTTGGCACCGAAAGACTTCTTTTTATTCCCGCACGTAAAAATAAAATGAGAGGTCAACGTTTTTCGAAGCGGTTGATGTGTTCAGAATGCATGTTTTGGCGATACCTCAATCAGAGTGGCAAAAGTGCTTCGACAATTGGTTCCAACGCATGCAAAAGTGCTTAGATCTTAATGGGGAATATTTTGAAAAACATTGAAGCTATTTTCGATAATATTTGTGCATACAATAACATACTTTTCTAAAAGCAGGCGTGTGTGCAGCTCTAAATCTCATGCAATTGCATTTTTCTACCTTTCCTTATTTTCGACCTAAACTCCTCATAAAATACCTCTGTTGTCATCATCCGCGATCGGACGAAGATTTTGTGAACGCCGCTTAAACTCCGGGTAGGCTTGAAAAACTGGGTAACGCAAGTGTCACCCGTGTGGATTCCAACAGAGGTGTGCTTGGTTGCGACTAATGATCGCCGCACAGGTAGCTCATCATCATTATCATCCTTGTTGTCGTCATCAGCGAACAGACCTAACTGTTGGTATTTTCTCCCCGTTCTCAGACTATGGGACGGTGCAAATTTGGGGGGAAATCGTTTGAGTAGTCGCAAGTAGGACGGTCGCCTGTGTATGGCTACAGCGGCGCCTTTAAGACAGACGATTGGCCGGTACTCCAGCGTCTTCGCGTTTCAGACATTTAGATACGACCTAATGTTGGTCGGCGATGGTCATTTGCAGAATGAGTTTTCTTTTCGTTTTTTTCTTAAACTTCTGTCCTCTCCCCCACCACCTCTGTCTTCTGTTTATGAAGGGCACCGACTGAGTTTTATGAAACTACTGACGGTCTCAACACATAAAATAGACAAAAGAAATGAACCTAGGATCGAATTTCCTTACGTACGTCTGCCACGGAGTATAGACAATCTTCAGTGTGGGAGTTCACACTAAGTTATTCTACATCCCAAAAGACGAACTTTCAGGTGCTATGCTGAGGGCTTCTTCTGCTCAGGACTTCGATACAATTTGGGTGGAGCTTGTCCTCAAACAACATGCCTCTTTAGCTGACACGTTCCCCTTACCACCAAGTTGTTTGAGACCACTTTCCAACAGTGTGCGGTGTCTTAGATCCTGTTGCCCTGTCCCATTGACTTAGATTCCAGGACTCTTTGGGCTGGAGCAGTTTTTATAAGCTCTACATGGCGAAACCATCCTACGAGTTACACCTCCAGGTGCTTGACCACTAACGTAATGGATGGATCAAGCCCTTTCCCTAATTGTGAGCTTAAAACCCCCATTTCTGACTTCTTGACAACATTTTCAGCCGCGAATACGTGAAAAAAATAAAGCGTTCCCTAAGCTGCCAGCTGAGAGTTTTTCTTTAGAGAATGTGCTTGATAAGGCCCAAGCCGGTGTACAGCCTACAGAGTTCGTTGTTGAATCTTCTTCTCTCCTAAACCATTTTTTTTGCAAAACAGGCAAACAAATCGCACGTAGAATGGTTCCCTCGAAAAGTTCAAAAGCATTTTCATCCGCTTTTAACATTGTCCAAGTTCCTGCGTCTTTACTTGTCCAAGTTCCTGCGTCTTTGAGGAGGACTGGGATGTGTTGCACAAGGCCAGAGTGGTCTTTCCAGAAGGGGCTCTATTACTAAAAATGCTGAAGGCTATCGTGGACAAGATCGTCCTTAAGGGTTCTTGGAAAACCATAGGCCTTTTCAAGAATGTGGAAGTTAGGACATTTTTTGAGTAAAGTGTGGGAAAAACCAAACATTTCTTTAAGGACTCTCTCAGATGGGTGCATTTTTGAATTCCTTGCAAGGTCTGCGGTTGTAAAAAATGTGCTGTGGTCAAAGATAAATCATATGTTATTGACTTAGCATTTGTTGTCATCACCTCTTCACCTAGGGAACTGAATATTGAGTTGCTGCCAAGAGAATGAGATCGTGTGCCCTTTTGAAAGTTACTAGCTGAGATAGACTGAGACAAAAATAATAGAGGGGCACTGCAGCCCACAAGGGATCAGGGCCTAGCTTCTATAATAACTACTCGTGTTGTGCGTGCTACTGTTCCTACATTTTTTTGCCGATTTCGAACGGCGAGATTTGAGAATCTTTTCATAGACAATTGATACTCTTTGAGTGCTGTCAGCAACTCAAAAGAGGTGGTGCCGTGAAGAATTGTGTCTCGTCCGAGAATTGAACCTAGACCTTCTGCGTGTGGGTCGACGCACTTACCGACTAAGCCACGGCAACCACCAGGCCAAGATTCCTAGCTTCATATGTTTGTTCGAGAGAAAATGCTTCAGCCGTTTGGTCGTGTGGCAGGAGTGTCCAAATTCAAGACGAAATCCGAAGTGCCAATTGACTCTCTTGTACTTTCATATAAGAGGGCTTGTTAGACACAGGACAAAATGGTTAAATCAAGTTCAAAGTCTAACCTGGTTCCCCTTTGGTATAAGTTCTGAGCGGACTACCGACTGAGTTGAAAATCATTCAAGTCTTCATTGTTTCTAAGCCCCTTTAGTGAAACTAACGAATCAAAGATGAATAATTGAACCAACTATATAGGTGTCTTCATGTGGGGATGGCATGTAGGTCTACAAGGACCAAAGTATTTCCAAGTTCACTTCATAAATAAGAACGACGTGAAATTGGTCACATTCTATTCAAAATTAGTGCACACACTCAAAACGTTTGCAAACCGTCTCATCACAAAGCAGAGAATCAACATCGACGGAGAATAGAAAAGAAATATGCCACGTCATCTTGTCATCTTTCGTCTTCGTCAACCACTTTTGTTGTTCCTCACACATTGTTTTCGTTCCAACTGAAAATGAAAACACCATTCATCGTGCTTTTCCAGGACAATCACACTCACTCGCTCTGAGTGACTGGCGAAAGGTGACGTGGATGACTGAATTGAAAGCTGAATGTCGTGAACAATTCGTGTGCAGTGAAATATTACAAAACAGTGCGATGACAAGATTTATGTTGAAGTGCACAATTGATGTCAAATTTCAGCCTGGAGGGATGAGCTAGTTAAGAACGGAGAATTGACTTGATTTTTTATTGGTTAAGAGTCTCAATAAAAAATTTTAAAATTAATAGAATCCGATAGCTCTAGGCAGTGTCCTCTTTAGACGGCACCGTCCTGGAAGAAGTATAGGGTTCTTTTAGCACACGAATCCTACACTATATCCAACCACAACTGGACAAATCCTGATGCTGCACATTTGTGAAGATATAACATGATGGCACTTGTCTGCAAGAAGAATATGAGATCAACTAGGTTGGTGCAATCGGACAGATGCCTTATTTCAACAGTAGTGTTGTAGGAAGAAGAGACACATTGGTGACTGAAGACAAAGGCATCTGTGTTATGCAGTCCTTAGAGGTGGTGAAGGGAATAAGTTTTGTTCACAGGTATCTTGTAACAGAACCCACCTTCGACCTTAACAATCCCTCTAAATGCACGTCACGTCTCCCGTCAATCCCACCCACCATTGGCAGACACTTAAATCACCTCAGTTTGTATTCCCTTTTCTTTCCATTAGCACCAACCCTTCTCAGACAAATTTAACATATGCCCATCGTATGTGATCTCCTGAATTGACAGCCCATCCTTGCTTTTATGGGAATTGCGTAGGATTGCTTTGTCGATTAATTTTTATTTTCCAAAGTGCACCCGCCTACGGTGCGCAGGCAAAAAAGAAGGAACAAGCCACCTAATCTCAGCACTTCAACATTTCTCTCTCCATTTCTTCGCAGGAATGGTTCCCTCAACCCCCGCAAACCGAAACCGTTAAGCGTTCAGTTTGCCTTCTTTTTTGCGATTATGTAAACGGTTGTTTCAATTCTCCCACACACCGTTACATCATAAACGACGGATGCGTCTAATTTAGGGCCGGGAAAAGGAAAAGGCTGCCGGAAGAGGAGGCACATTCTGGCGGGCGTTCAATTTGAATTCGCCTCTCAACGCACTCACACTGAACAGATTTAATAGGCGTCCTATTAAAAATCATTATGCCTCGAAAATAAATCACTTCCCCTTCGAGAAAAACGGCAAAGCAAGCAGTGCCGCTAACGACGCATCGTCGCTCGTCAAAACCACCGAAGTGATGGATGGATCCAGCCCTTGCCAGCCCCATCTTTTCCCCCGTGAATTGTGAGCTTAAAGCCCCCCCATTCCGGGCTCCTTGAGAAAATTTCCAGGCGCAAATACGTGGAAAAAATGAAGCGCTCCCTAAGCCGCCAGCTGAGAGTGTGTCTTTGGCGAATATGGGCAGCAACCGAAGAGCGGTTCACCCATTTCAAGCTACGGGTGGGCTTGAAAAACTGGTTAACTGCAAGTGTCACCAGAGGTGTGTGTGGTTGCGACTAATGATCGCCGCACAGGTAGCTCATCATCATTATCGTCTCCTCGTGGTCGTCACCGGCGCGCAGACCTAATTGTTGGTATTTTTCTCCCCGTTCTCTGCGTATGGGGCGGTGCAAGTTTGGGGGGAAATCGATTGAGTAATCGCCAGCGGTCGTCTGTGTGCGATTGGCCGGTCCTCAAGCGTCTTCGCGTTTCAGACATTTAGATACGACCTAATGTTGGTCGGCGATGGTCATTTGGAGAATGAGTTTTCTTTTCGTTTTTCCTCAATCCCCTCTGGTACGGTGAAATGTGTTTTGTTTTCTGCCATTTGTCGTTACGTCTCTCTTTGCGGAAAACCACATGGGGATGAGAAAATATGAAATCGAGTTTTACTCAAGGAAGCTGACACGAACTCTGATTACGGTGCATGCCTATTGCGGGCTTACATGGACACGTTTTCTCCCAGACTATCGGTGAATTACACCTCTCCACGCGCCCAGGTGCACACTTGGACGCGGACTGAACACATGCCATTAGACACTCAGGAAGGAGAAGTTTTCGGTGTTTGTTTTCGACGACGACGGCGACGATCTGGATGTGATAAGTTTGAAAAATTCATTCCCGGGAAATGATTTATGTACAAGTTTGTGACTTTGAGCTCCTTACGCAGTTATCTGAATGTAATTTCTTGGCGTCAACGTGTTCACAGGAGCGGAAAGGTAACTTATCAGAGTGGTTATCTTTGGGAAGTTTTTTTGCTTGTTCCTACCTCAAAGCTATGATAAGACCTAATGATGTTGGTGGCAGTGATTCAATGAGGAAATAAATGGTTGGGAGAAGGATTTGATTTCGTGGCAAAAGTTTTTTCTTTTGTTTGTCAAAAGAAAATTGGATTTAACGGGAGATAAGAAGTGATCCTTTGACGGATTGAAAGATGTGGTTGTGAGGGGAAGGATTTCTCCTTAAAAGATGAACTCGTTCACTTCAGTTCGCAAAAGGAATTTGAATTAATTCAGAGAGTGACATTTCTGAGAAACCTGGGTACGGAGGGAGGATGCGGATTTCTAAGGACTCGTTCTTTGTGGTGGGTTCTCTTCAGTCTGTTTGTGATATTTTTTCATCAAATTTATATGTGGACTGCGTTTGAGATGCATTTCCGTTGCAGGCAATCCATTAGACAGCACATAAATGACTTTCGTGTGTATTTGTGAAATGAAATAGCGGTCCGTCATGTTTAGTGCAAACACTAATTGAAACACAGTCCATTTTGTGCGGTGGTGGCTACCAGAGCCGTGTGTTGTGGGCACTTGACTAGTTGCCACAGCTTGCCCAGAGGCTATTTTCTGGCGCCACGGGAGGCCAGTTGCCTCTGACACATTGTTTCAGCCTGAACGTGCGGAATTTAATGAAAGTTTGTCATTAAACACCCACAATCACTGGCAAAAGCGAAGTTAGTCTAACGCTCTAACTGGTTTGAGGTCGATTGTTTTTTTTTCTGCTCAGGTCAGACGGTCATTGGGATTGCATTATAAGAGCAGAGGTGTTCCAAAAGCCTTACGCCCTACCAAAATGAAGTGAATGATTTCTGCATGAGCTTAGTGGACCACTAGGGCATCTAGCATAAGAAAATTAAAAAAAAAACGGAGTCTTGCCTTGCATCATCTACGACTCTTGGGACTACGGACCTCGTGGTATAATGCCGGAAAGGAAGACCAGTCAGACAGTTATGGTATTGTTGGCCCGATCTGCCCTATCTTGTAAGGGTGGCTCAACTGTGTGCGGTAGACCTGGTCCTCAACCAACATCTGGCCCGACCCCTCCTTGTTCGAAAGCCCGCTTCAGAGATCGGAGTTCTAAGGGTGTCCCAACAAGAGTGCAAGATTTAAATTTGGCGCCATTCGAAGTGTCATTGTTTGACATTTGAACAGTTATTATTGTTTGCTAGTAGAAGGTATAAGGTTAATAAAAATGGAGCGCTACACGAATGAACAACGCATTCTCATTGTGAAATTGCTTTACCAAAATGGTGAAAGTTTTGCGGCTACAGTTCGCAAATTGCGATCAAGCGTAAAGCGATTAATGGAAAAATTTGTTGAAACTGGGTCTGTAACTGATGTAAAGACAGGCCGATCGACCGAAAATATCGCAGCAGTACTTTACTTCCAAAAATCTATAAGGCTAGGATGGAGAAGAAGACATTTTCCGTGCTGCGTTGGTATCTAAACATTCCTTTAGCTATCTTAGAAGACATATGTTTGCTCTTTACTTTATCAAAAATCGTGAGACTGGCCTTAAATTAAAAATTTAGCAATTTAGAAAATAAGAAATATCCAGTTACGTATCAAATGTGTTGAATTAAGGGAAAGAGGCCGAATATTGTGGAGGAAACGTTTATATTGTGGCCAACATGGGTATGCATGTCGTTTCATACGTCAAATGCTATATATTTCATTAATGCACCGAACATCTTAAACTATTGACGACGTCGATCGCCCATCGAATTGCTTACAATGCTCAAAGACACATTTCACCATTTGGTGTCCACAATACATTGTACATCCTTTTAACTCGTATGTTGACAATTTCACAATAAGGGGTAGTAGTTGAAGGTACTAAAAATTGTCCTTTGTAAACGTCAAAACCTCTCAATTTATTTTTAATTCTCGCTTCAGGCCTTGTAGAGAATGCTAATTACGGTTTTTGAAACATTTTTCAAAAAAACTCTGAGTATCTAATGAATGAATTTGGATTGTAAGATTTTAAAGTTTACATTTAAAATACTTGTGCCTCGGTAACTGATCGTTGATTGCCAAGTAAAAATAATTGAGTGCCACTACAGCCCACAAGGGACCAGGGACTAGCTTCTTCAGCAACTACTCGTATTGTGCGTGCTACTCTTCTTTCACGAGCAGAAGGGACCAACAGTTTTTTGCCGACTCCGAACGGCGAGATGTGAGGAGAAAGATGTGGTGCGTTGAAATATGTGCGGTCTTCCGTCCAGGAATCGAAACTGCAACCTTGGCGTATGAGTTAAAGCACTTACGCACTTCCTCACGGCGAATACTAATTTGCCATGCACTCCACATATTTTTTCACCAACCTGCAACGCTCTTTTTTCTAAAATCGTTTAATTTCCAAAATTTCACTCTTTTTCAAGTGCAAATGACTTTAAAAGAAAAATTCCTTCTAAATACTATCTTCAAACAAAATGAAGCTTTGGATGTCACCTTTCACACACCTCTCACAGAACCCGTAGTATTGCCAGATGAAATTAAAAATACTCGAGGTATTTCATTTCAGACTCATTTATTGACAAGTTGTTGCCCAAGTTTTTGGAACACCCAACACAGACATCAAAAGTTAATAAAATGAAGATCCAACTATTAGCCCATTATAATACTGATTCCATCTTCAAAATGAACACCAATCCGCAGTGCATTCCACAAAAAAATTACGATGCACCCATGAGATGTCTTTATTCGTGAGGCATGTCGTCTCCTCTCACGACTGAAAGCAACTCTCATCGGGGTTAAGGTCATTTCATGTAGAAATGAAAAATATCGATGATCATTGATCTATGACCGTAACGCTTCGCGTGCCATCATCGCAGAAGATTCATGGTCGGACGGTTGTAATAACACACAAAACACATTAAATAGTGACTTCTCTTTGCGTGTGCGCAACGGTGTCTTATCCGTAAATGGAAACTAGTTTTTATTGAACTGTAGGTCGAGCGATTTTTGTGCAAGTGTACACCACAAGAGAAGTTTGCCATGAAATCATGCAGTTTTGGGTATTCATTCTTCACTAAGAAGGAGAAGTAAATTTTAGAACTTTCCAGAGGTTTCTCATTCGTTAATCCCATTATCCTGAAAGTTAACAAATTTTCAAAAGCTTGTTATGACACAATTCCCAAGAGTTTTGGTTTGTGACAACACTGTCTGCTGAAATAGTGGGACAGGAGTGATGGAAATTTTATGTGAATCTTCCACTATCAGCACTTGTCCAAGTTTCTCCTTAAGTCCTTGTCTGAGATGCTATCAAAGTCTTATTTTACTGTTTCTTCAAATAATTGTCCGAGTTCTTGTCCAAGTCATTTTCCAATTTGGGTCCTTTCCCAAGAATTTGGTCGGTTTTTTATTCAAGTTGTCCAAGTCTTGGTTTCAGTTCTTGTTGAAGCCCATGTCCAATTTCTTGCCAAAGTAACTGGTCTAAGACGTTGTCAAAGTCTCTATCCAGGTTCTTTGAATACACTTCATGTCCCTTTCTATTCAATTCCTTCTCTATGTCCCCATCTAACTTACAGTTCAAGCCATCACTCAGGTAGAAGTGGTTTCCCAAGTCAGTGTCCAAGACATTAGCA
This sequence comes from Eristalinus sepulchralis, assembly GCA_944738645.1. Classification (NCBI taxonomy): domain Eukaryota; kingdom Metazoa; phylum Arthropoda; class Insecta; order Diptera; family Syrphidae; genus Eristalinus; species Eristalinus sepulchralis. The sequence continues at coordinate 11,936,464 of OX122882.1, forward strand.
ATGACCTTGTCGAAGTCTTTGTCTAAATCACTGTCCAATTACTTTTCAAACTTCTCGCCAAATTCCTTATCAAGGTTGGAGTTCATCTCAATGTCAATTTGGCAATCCAACTCATTGCCTAAGTCATCATTTGGAATCTAAGCCCTTGTTAGGGAACTTGCCCAAGTGGTTGCCCAAGTCTTGGTACACAATCTTGTCAAAGACCTTATTTTACTATTTATCAAACAAATTGTCCAAGTTCTTTCCTTTTCAGAAATTCTGCAGTTTCTTTGTGGACGATATTTTTAAATTTCTTATTCAAGTTCTTGTTTTAGTCCAAGTTTAGGTTTAGGTTTTCCAAACCTTGTCCAAGTTTAAGTCGTTTTAAGTTGTTGTCCGAGCACTTGTCCAGCTTCTGGCTTAAAGACTTGTCCAAGACGTTATCGAAGGCTTTATCCAAGTCTTTTTCATGTAAACAGTTTAAATCCCTTTCCACGTCGCACTTCGGTTTCTTCTTCATGTCCTCATCTAACTTACAATTTAAACCATTATTCGAATACTTAAAGAAGTAGTTTCTCAAGTCTTTGTCAAAATTCTTGTCAAAGTTCTTGTCCAACTTCTTGTCGAAGTTCTTGTCCAAGTTCTTGCCCAAGTTCTTGATCAAAACAGTGTCAATGTCTTTGTCGAATTATTTGTCTTAGTCCTTGTCCAATTACACTTTCAAACTTTTAGTCACATTCCTTGTCCAGGTTGCAGCTCACCTGTTTGTCCAAGACATCATCTTATTTGCAAACTAAGGCCTTGTTCAAGTACTTGCCCAAGTGGTTGTTCAAGTCTTGGTCCAAAGTCTTGTCGAAGTCCTTATGCTTGTCCAATTAATTCTCCAAATTCCCGTTTATTTCCTTGTCCAAGTTCCTATTCACATCCCTGTCGAAGATTTTGAAGAAACCTTTGGTCAAATGCTCTTCGATGTGCTTGTCCAAGTACCCTTCCAAGTTGTTGCCCATCTTCTTCTCAAGGTTGGAGTGGAATTTCTTGTGCAATTCCGTGCCTCATTTGCAGCCCTTGTTAAAATGCTTCTCCAAGTCTTTGTCCGACCAGCTGTCCAGATCCTTGTAAAAGCCGCAGTCTGAGTTTTGGCTCAATTCGTTCTCTCCCTCTCACACTATCATATCCGATCCCCTCAACCTAAGACCCCATCCTTTCCCATTCCCCGCATGAATGTTTAGTCACACAAATGTTACACTTGTTCATTTCATAAAATCCAATTCACACCGTACCAAGAGAAGTTTCACTTCAAAACAAAAATAAAATCTCATTAGCATGGGGATGGAGACGCTTTCCGAGAAATGTGTAACTCTCTCCAATATGCAACTAGAACACGCCGAGTGCACCATTCTTCGACATTTCCTCGTCGTTTTCTAAAAATTCAACTCGTGTGCCCTTTCCGTGATTGTGCATGTCTTCACATTTTTTTCATTTCAAAAAGAAAACTCTTTATTTCACGGAAGTGCACAACTCTTCCCAGTCGAGGAGAAGTTCGTTAAAATGTCCACGGCTGTGCACTTGCAGCGCATTTTCTATGCAGCCTGGTTTCATTACAATTTCCGCTTGAACAAATGCTAAAATGTTGCCTAGGAGCACTTCAACAATGCCCTCGTAACGCACAACTGAAGTGGGCGGGAGAGGTGTTCTCCTTTTCGTTCTGACTGTTTGTTTACGCGGATGGGGTAGTGGAGGTCAGGTGCAGCTTCCCGGTATAGGGACAATCATAAATGAACTCGAAAACTCATTCAAATCGACATCGTTCCCATTTGCACCCCACAATCAGAGTCAACAGACTACGCCTCGACCACATTCCTATGAGTTTCCATAAAAACGATGTCATGTTCGTGGGATTGCGGTTTCGGTTTCCTTAATTGAACTCAATGTCATTTGCATTAGCAATAAACTTCGAGCACACCCCACGAGTGTTCAGATGAGACGCTCAATGACCTCCATCGGATCCATCTGCCATTCCAATTAACTATTAATAACTCTCGACTACAGACACTATATTAACTCGAGGTATGAAAATAGCAGCCGCTGCTGCTAAATTCGCCAAGTGTTCGGGTAATTCTCTAACGAGTGTATGACGTCCGGGCAACAAAGGAAAACTGCCTCGTGCCCCGAGTGTGTGTGCCGCACCACAGCTGCTGTCTAATAAAATTGCAAATTTTCGAAATGCTGAAATGATTGCCGATTATGGACAATGCCGCGTTTTCCTAGTTCCCGGTGAATTGGTTATTAGCCTGGAAGCCATCTGTTCAAATTTGAGCAGGTGTCGAGTGCAATACAGATGCCGGTTGGTAAATATTGAAAATGATGTCTGTCGGAGTGGCTATCAAGTACATTTGTGATTTTTCGCTTTTGGAAAGGGGAAGGGAGTTTGAGTGCGATCGAGTGGTCCCACCTTTTAATAAAACGAGGAACAATTGAGGGAGAACTTTTTTTTCTGCGAGTGATAACTGCTGCAATATGCCCTTAGAATAGATTTCAGTGCTTTATCTGAGTTGATAGGGAGCTCATCGGGTTTGCTATCTTCGTTCGTTGAAAGCACACATGAGCGGTGGGTGTGGGGGAAATATCGATACATGGCTACTAAGTGACAAACAAATCAAGCAATTGATAAGCAAATGGAAAGGAAACAAGTTGACAAAGTACAATTCAAGAGGGAGTCGTGTCACAGGTCTAGGACAATGGAATCCTAATTGTGCATGTCACCAGCAAGAGAGACTGGGTGTAGGTTAGCTTTGAGAACTTGAAGACAGTCAGTAAGTTAGAATTAAGATCTCAACACTGGGTTGGTAAGCTTGTTTGAAGTATTTTTTGTCTGGCATGTAAGAAATTGAATTTAAAAATAAAAAATTCAATAAAAACCAAACTAAACAAATTAAGACTAGGTGTTCGAACGCCGAGTGAACAGAGCAGCATTTGACACAAAAATGAAGGAAACGTTTGCGAATTTTAAACCTAGATTGAAATCCGTTACAACTATTCTAAAACAAGGCTGGTAAAAATAGATTCTATTTTATGGCAAGACTTCTACTATCAGACTCAGTGCCAGCTGTAGTCAAGCACTGTAAATAATACGAAATTTTGACTTTTGCGAAATAAGCTTATGTTACAAAAAATATACCGAGGGATTGATTTTGAGCAAATTTATCCTTACTTTTTTCTCTTTTTGGGTTAGCGCTAACATCCATAATAGACCTGAGCCTTAACCAACATTCCTATCCAGCTCGCCTCTAATTTAACGCATAAAGTGACTCGAGGTTCAACTTCAACTGTGGGTGCCACCATAGACGAGGCCGTTCTCTATTGCTCTGTCTTAATGACACGGATTCGGACACTCATTGGGCTCAAGCTCTTTTCACATGCTCTGCTTAGCTTATACATCATTGGCGTTGTATCCGTAATTATAGCCGTACAGAATGTAGAATGCTGTAGATGTCATCAATGCAAATCGGAGCAGAGATTGAATGCAAAAATTCTCTTTCGAAACAACCAAGGGCATTCTCATTCCTTTATAACCAGAAAAAAGACAGCGATGGTTACTGCCTGGTAGTACAATGGACCAGATTTTGATTCTGAGTGCTCCAATGCAGTGTATCCCAACCTTCAACAAAAAATAAAGGCAGCGAAGATCAAGGAGTTGTATAAAATCCTATGAGATCATAGGGGCTCCAACAATGGTTGGGAAGAGTGATTCTACACTTTATTTTTAGACTGATGCTGAAGATGATAGGGACAAAATCCGTATTTACTGCAAGGACTAGGCCGACACAGTCCACGACGGATTTTTCAGTATAAAGTGTCACATTCCCCGTCTTGCACAAAGAAATCGGTCAGATGCGGTTTTTACTTGTTGACTACTAATGTTTGAAGGGTCGAAAGCCCAACTTTGTGCGGAATTAAAGCACATAATCCACAACAACTTCTTTGCAAACTGATACCATAAGTGGAGCCCTAGGAATTGTAACCTAAGAAAATGTAATCGGCCGAGGCGCGGAATAGAATCAGGGACCTTCCGCCTAGTAGGCTGGCACTTGGGCCAAGAAGGCAATTCTGTGAGACAAAACTTTTTAAATTGGCACTACTCTCAAATTTGTGCTAAATTTCACGTTTAAATGCTTATTAGTGTTTCAGATAGGAGCCCTTTTGACAGCAGCTCAAAATAAATTGCTCTTTTTTTCTAAGTATGGACTGCCGTACAGAAGGTCTTTGGTAAGCTAGCTCAAAAATTGGTGCGTGGAAAACCTTCTGTACGACAGCACACATTTACAAAATAAAACTAAAATATCTAAGCTGTTTTCAAAATGTTCAAACAGGACTTGAAGGAGTTTAAGACGAGGCACATACAGAACGACCATCTACATTAAGGGAACGACTTTGTCGCAGGTCTTGCAAATTAAAAAAAAAAATTGTAAAATGTATCCGAGGGAAGACCACTTTGAAATACGAAACTGAAAGATTTTTCACATGAGAAAATTCTTCTTGGGGAATTTGTTTCCATTGAAGCGGAAGTGGCTATCATTGAGAGCCCGCATAGGGCCAGAAAGGTAGTTTTTATAGTCATATCGAAATTTATACCTAGTTTAAGTATTTTTATTTCTTTATATAAGAAATCAGAAAAAAGGAGCAATAAAAAAATACATTTAAAAAAAAGCGGAAGTGGCTAAAATGGGCTTGGCGGTAAATGAGGGCAAGCCAAAGCATACGCTGTCATCGAGGAAGGACACACAACACGGACGTCTCGGACAGAGCGCACCAATTGGCAGCAGAAACTTTGAGGTAGTTAAAGACATCATCTACCTTGGCTCCGTGCTCTATAGGGACAACAACATCAGTACCGAAATCAAACGCAGAATTACTCTTGCCAATCGCGGCTTCTTTGGGCTTAAGAGGCAATTGAGAAATAGAGCCCTCTTTCAAAGGTCGACACTGTCTTTGTTAAACAGTTTGATCATCCCAGTCCTCCTGCGAATACTTTAACGCTACTAAAAGCGGATAAGGAAGTCCTGAAGTCTTGGCAAAAGAAAAGTTCTGCGTGCAATTTTTGGTCCAGTTTGCGTTGATGGCACCTTTAGAAGAGAATTCAACGACGAACTTTGTCGGCTGTATGGCGGCATGCGCCTGGTAAAACGTGTTCTGATACAACGCTTAAGATGGCTTAGCCATATAGAGAGTGTGGGTACCACTGCTCCGGCCCCAAAAATCTCTGAATCCGAGCCATTGGGACAACGCGACCGAGGACGGCCTAGGTTAAGAGGCGCACACAAGTGATGATGGAGTGAGCAATTGGAGGAAGCTGACGAGAGATCATGCTAGCTGGAAACGCATGTAAGTTGAGTCCCAAATCAAACCGGGACTAAAGAATAAGAAGAAGAATAAATTCCCCAAAGTTAAAAAAAAATTTTAGGGCCTGAATAGTCAAGGAAAAATTGAGAAAATTTCTTGTCCTTATTTCTCTCCCAGGTGGTCGCTGTGGCTTAGTCGGTAAGTGCGTCGACCCACACGCTGAAGGTCTAGGTTCGATGCCCGGACGGGACACCTCACTTTTTTCACGGCACCACCTCTTTTGAGTGACAACACTCAAAGAGCACCAATTGCTTATGAAAAGCTTGTTAAATTTCGCCGTTCTCGTGAGAGAACAGTAGCACGCACAACACGAGTAGTTGTTGTAGAAGAGGGGACCTGCTCCTTTGTGGGCTGTAGTGCTCTTACTCAACTATCACTACAAGACATGGAAAAATGGAAAAAATTTCCTATCCTACTTTCTGTCCCATTTTGTGAAAAGTAACATTTCCAACACAGATGCCTTAAACTTTCAACTGAAGAGCTTCTCTGACAGAAACAGTGCCCTAGTGTAACACACTATTTTTCTTTATTAAGACAATAAAACTGAAACTCAAACTCAAAACTCAAACCTTTCCATTCACAATCGACACGGAAGATAGCCACAGATCGTTGCCCTCTATCCGTAATCAAGGTCTCTCCTATTCACATTTTATAGCCCTCATGCTCCGATCCGGCTGACTCAGTCTCAAAGCAACGCGAAAAATTCACTTTCCAGACAAAAAATAAAATCGCATGAGTCAATGACTGACAAATGGGTCTATCCACGCGCCCATCAAAGTGACGAAAGTGAAAGTGGAGTTAACGATTTTGACATAAACTTGAGTTAATGCTGCCGAACGATCTGAGATCCCATCAAATCGTCTTCCACTACTTTCAACATTTCACCACACGCGTCGCCAAAGGTCTCTCCCCAATAACGGCGTACAAATGAATTGAAAATCCGGCAAAGAATGAAAATTAACAGCATCCCCATCCAGATGCGAATAAATGAATTCCCGAAGAGATTGACACACAAACACTGCACACACCACTCAATAGAGACACAATTGAAAGTGATTTATCTCAATTATGCACGAATGTTTCGCAACACACACAAGACCTTGCTACACATTCAAAAATAGAATTAATTTATGGCATCGATTCGGTGGCGATGCGGTGGCGGCAACGGCAGCGGCAGCGAAATGTGACGCAAAGCAACACCCGAGACGTCCTTCGGCTGCTGAACGAATTCCCCGAGACGGGCGCAGAGAACGCCCGAGACAACCCTTTTATCTTGCAAATTTCATTCAACATCAACCGGTCCAAATCCCATTTCCCATAACAATGAAAAAGGCAACATTACAAATTCAAATGACAATTGTTGCTCGGGGCTTCGCTGGCAGCGTGCTTCTGCGGCGATTTCGAAAGCGAAGACCAACAGCGAATCAATAAACTAATTCCATTCCGCACGCCACGGAGCCAGTCGGGCGGACTCCGAGTAATTGCCATAAAACTAGGCCCCAACTCCCATCCCGAGGGCAGGCTACATCACGCACGGTGAATCATTTGACGGTTCCTGTGAAAAATCGATATCCGCCTCTGACCCTGTGCGGACTTAGAAAGTTCTCGCAGCTCTCTCGGGCATGCAAATCCGCTTTTCCCTCGGCTGGACTTTATCTGTCGCATGCATCCCAGATGCACATCTTCTGCGTGACATCTAATTTACATTCAGCAGCGCCCACCGCTCTCTAGAGGCGAACAAAAACGCATGTAAACTCGGCTCACAGACGCGGCCCGACTCCATAATGAGGCTTGATTAATTCGACTGAATGGGAAGTGCTGGAGCCATTCTTTCATTCTTTTCCCTCCGCTTGGTTGGGAGGGGGGGGGACTTTTGAGTCTTTTATGTAAATGCTAAGCGACGAGCGACAGTGACGTGATGACGAACAATTTGATAAATGAAAGTTTTCTGTACGTAGCTGTTGGACGTGTAAAGTGGTCGTTGACTGAGCTGAAGCGCTGAAGTGTCGTGTATGGCCAGGAGGCCACTGAACCGATGTGTTTGGGTTTCGGGGAGTGAAAATGGCCCACGTAGGTTGACACTTCTGTTGGGTGATTTTTCAATGTCTCCACGGACAGCGGGTGGGAGACATAAAAAATGGAAAACGGTTGACGTTAATTTAGGTTTTCGGAAAAAAAGGTTTAACAGGCGTAATTTGATAAGACAGTAATTAGTTTTCATTTGACGCTCTTGTTTGTGGTGGTGGACGCTTGACACTTGACCTTTGTGCTGACCTTTCACAAGTGTCCGAGTCGGCTTAGGAACACGACTGTGTCTGAGTTAACAGCTAATTTGTGGATTAGGGTGATGGGGGTTGCATTGGTGGGTGGCAAACGGAGGCTTTTTGTTTTGGAAGTTTTTAAGTGGCCAGCTATCGAAATTTTCACTCTCCAGCTCAGCTGGCGAGAGATTGTGCTAGCTGGAGAGGCATGTTGGTCTAAAGTGTCATGGAAAGAAGAAGGAGTCTGTTGTGGGACTTGTAAAATTCTAAGGAAACGAAACCCTCAAAGAATACACAGCAACATGCACATACACAGCAAATATCAAATACGCCACAAAGACTTAGACTCCCCATATCTTATCGATGCACATTGTGTTTTGTTTCCGTCGACAAAGATGTTGTTTGACCAAAGAACCAATTCACCTGCAAGGCGAATGAAATGAAACCACAAACACGTCTTATCGCTCGGTCAACAAAAGCAGAAATATTTAATCTATCCGATGATTGATGCAATGCGTTGATATCGAGTAAAGCGCAATTTCATGAAACAACAACTTTTTTGCGTCACCTTGGGATGGAATTGTGTTTCAAGTTCCGAGCTTTTGAGATTTTTGAGGATTTAAAGACATTGGCGCCCGGCGTAAGGTTTAAGAAGCTCTCGAAGAACGAATTCTTATGTTAAACGAGTGTGTGTTAGTCTTTCTGTGTATCAGTACTCATCTTGTTAAGAAATGTGTCATTAGATTGGTTTAGACTGAAAATCTAATCGAATCGTTTGTGTAAGCTTTAAAGGCAGGTGTACCGCAAGGAAGAGTTCTTGGCCTTCATTTGTACTTGTTTTGCGTTAATATTATACCAACAGAGTAGGCACAGTATAACATGATGACGCCGCTACCCGTCGAAATAATAAGGGGTCGACAATTGCAACGCACATAAGATGGGATACACTAATGGAAGAGTAGTTGAAAAACAGCACCAAATGAAGCAGAATCGGTCCATTCTAAGGAACAACGTCATGCTATCCGTAGACGTCATTTGTCAACTCATAGGCCCATTTGAGAGCGAGCTAGAGGGCAAAATCGTATCCACTTGTAAAATGCATTGGGACGGATTACAACGGCGAACAGTCCAAGATCCAAGCACATTCTTGGAAAGTCGTCTTACTTGTTCAGCATGTTGGAAGAGTCTTCAGACGACCCTTGACGTAAATTTAAGTAGAAGGATGAGAAAGAATCGCGCAGAAGTTCATCAGAAGTAAAAAGACATGTTGAGACTCATAAGAATGTTTTTAAAGATCAGTTTGGACATACGGTATACAAACTTGGGATTATACCAGAAGGTTCAATGTTAACATTGGGAAGCAAATTGCTTACATATATCGCAAATGACGCATGTTATGTAAGAATGGACAAAAGCCATAGATTTCCTGAAATTCTGTCTATCCAGTTCTAAAATTCAAAAATTTCCTTAAAAACATAGTCCTCGCCTGAAGAAGTCCATAAACTCAGCAGTCAATCTGGTCCTTAATGAAGTTGGTGCCATTCGTCGACTTCAGTCGTTTTTTAAGTGTACAACAGTTGAGAACTACGTTCCACCCGCACCTTCATCCAGAAATATAAACTACTGAAGGACTGCTGCACTTCGCTGTTGTCAACAATATTTATGAAGGCGGTTGGATTCAAGGAATACAATTCTGACCCTTCTATGAGGACATGCTCGCCTTAGTGTTTTGTTGAATATTTTCATCTGTTTTTGGTGAGAAAGAGAATTGATCATTCATGTCGCAACAAAGTACTAATAAAGTTATCTTCATATATCAAAAACAGTGGAAAAGAAACCAGATCCCAAAGAGCAGCATTTTAGAAACGTCCAGTTCAGGATTCTTTTTAACACTCATATGTTCCCATTTCTCATATATGTTTATCGTTTCGGGGAATGCCTTTCTTACTCAGATATTATATCCCAAAAAAATGCCACCCAACTACAAAGCAAATCCTTAGAACCCTGAAATTTCAAGGATTACTAAGAAAACCTGAATTTTTGACACGTGAAGGTTTCGGTCTGCTTGGTGTTCCGATTGTTCTGTTTTTTCTTGTTTTTTATAATTTTTCCGTGATTTCTTTTCCGGATGAATCTGAAGGTAAAAGATATATTTGAGACTCATTGAAGCGCTTCTCTACGCGGAAACCTTTTTTGAAAATCTAAAAGTAAAAGTTACGAACATATAGTAAATGGTTATTCATTTTTCGGTTTCAAAAGTGCAGATCAATAGAGGAAACACATCTATTTATTTCTGTTGGAAATGTTAAACAATATATAAATATGAGATTTCGCCATTAAGTGTTGGAAATAGTATGGTTCAAATGGCCACCATGGAAAGACTTACAATATGCGATTCTTTTAGGCTAGTTTTTTTTATCACCTTTTTTCACCTTTTTGCCCAGTTTGGGTGTTATTTTTGCCACAACTTGAGCAACATTGATTTTAAGTGCGTCTAGAGGTTTAAGGTGCGTCTAGAGGTTTTAAGTGCGTCTAGAGAATTATTCACATAGACACGGTCTTTTGTAAGGTCCCACTGCAAAAAATCGAACGGTTTCAAGCTGCATGATCTTGATGGTTTATTTAAGTTGGCAAAACGAGATTCAAAAACTCGTCATACAATAAAGCCATAATTGGTCTGACTTGCTGCTTGTCTTCTTAGAATCACATATCGTCCAAGACATAAACCTCAATAGCAGGCAAAGAAAAAAAATTGGATAACCATTCGACTATTGCGCTCCGAATTGACTGTAACCGTCCAACTATTGGCATCTTCCCAGCGATACAGATCACTAACATCTTTCTGCCAGAAAGAAAACTTAACACATCAAATAGTCACTTGACGCAACGACACTTTTTCAATCACGTGTGATTTTTTTGAGCCTAATGTGGACAATGTTATTTCCAACAGAGAAAACCTGTCTATTATTCTAACACTCAGTCATGCCATCTTTGACATTGTGAATCGTCAGCAGGCCTTAATTTTTGCGTAAATTAAACGTTTGCAAAGATGGAGAAGCTAATTCAAAATACACCGTAGTGCGGTTCGCGTTCACTTGCTGCGAATTCAACCTACACGTCTTCTTATTTTTTATACGACACCAAAGTCAGGTGTGAACCTAGGTCTCAACCAACAAGCCCTTTCAGCTGGCACATCTTTAGCTAGTTGGGTTCAATTTACAATTCAATGTTGGTTGAGGTCCTTCTCAAAATTATGTTGTTCTCAAATTAGTTGTCCGTCCTCTGATTCGGAGTAAAAGGACCTTCGGGCTGGTGTTCGGGCTCTAGCACTTGCATTACCAATATTTTGGGCAATTACGATTATGCACAAACCACTTATTTCTACTGATTACTTGCGTCCTCGGTTGATAATGGCGAGCAAAAACATCGCGAAATGCAAGGAAAGTGGCCACATTTGAATGACCACTTTTGTAGTAAGTTTTTGATAATTTTATCGCATAGCTCGATTATCAAGCGAGCCATTATCTACAATGACAAGCAAAGAACTAATAATGTGACACTTCAAAATACATCTGAGTTTGGCTGGTAACAAATGGCAGTGCCACTAAACTGAAACCACGAAATGAATGTACTATCGGTGTCGGGCAAACCTAATGTGTGACTACTCTCTTGGGTGTGTCTTGCCTGATTTAATTTCCCATTTCAGAGTACATTTTATGCATCGAGATTAAGATTCCTTCTAATACATGAAATTGTCAGTTGATTACGACTACCACTCAATCCAATAAATGATGTCATCGCATTAAGTCCCATAACATTTTAATTGTTCCGCCTGAATCGAATACAAATCCTTAATTTTATGTATTTCACTTTATAAACAAAAGGACCCTTAAAACCACAAATATCTGCTCATCTGAAGCTCCTCTCAAATTCTTTCTTCAAACTTGAATTACAAAATTGCACATCAATTGCCACACCACTGCGGAACATTCCCTTTCGAATTTATCCTCCTTTTTATAATAAATACCGTAAGCTCTACGTGTACGTGTGCGAACAGCATTCCTTTACAAACATTCTCAAAATAGTTTTCGATACTTTGTAAGAGCCGGTAGCAGCGTCACCATACGCTTTGGCATCCCTTCCTGGCGCTCAACACTGCCCTCGAAGTGTCAAAATAGAAAAGTTCTTCACATCTCCCTTCGCCAACACTAAACGCGCAAATTTAAAACTTTAATTTGACACTTCTCATTTGTCATTCTGTCATCCGTTGAATTTTCTTTTGGAGACAACGTTTTTTTTTGTTTTTTGTTCTGTCCTCTTTCTGTGATATTTTGAGTATTTGCAAAGTTGAAAGTTGGGCGCTCCTTTAGAATGAGGTTTAAAATAGAAATTTATTTTAGAAGCATAAAGTTAGATCGATGAATTTTGCATAAAAATGATTTATTCGATGGCGGAAAGATTCAAGGCAATGAGGAACACACACGCGTCTTAGATGTGAAAAGAAAACGAACAGAAAGATAAAAAAATTTGTGGTTTATGTGGTTGGGAACAACTTGGGGTTTCGTGACGTCATGTCACGGTCAGCAGCAGTTTGGACATCTTGTTTATTAATTACCCGAGATTTTTAATTGAGGGGTTAGAAGCCAAAGGCATTGTGGAATCATTTACACCCCGAACCAAGAAGCAAATAGAAACCCAACATCGGCTTGAGTTTGCGTTTTAAGAAGAATACATCCGCGACCAGGGCATAGCTTTTGGAGAGACCTGTGAATAGAGCTTTCTAGATACCGTCAGTAGGAAACCACACTCATCTATCTGAAACCCCCTGGCTAGGTAAGTTCCTGTAGTCGAGAAAGAGTTAATCTAGCCGAGAGAGGCACTATGGTCGAGAAAATTCCTCTGTCATTCCATTGTCCACAGTGGGGTGGTAGACGTAAACGTGAATGTCGGTGGGTAGCAGTCTATCTTGAAAGAAGATCACTTAGCCGTATTGAAGGCCTAAATGATGCAGAAACCGTAACAATAATTGAGAGGTACTATAGCTCACAAGGGACCAGGGCCTAGCTTTCACAAGCACTAGTCGAGTTGTACATGTTACTGCTCTCTCACGAGTAGAAGGGACCTACAGTCTTTTGCCGACTTCGAACGGCGAAATTTGAGAAGCTTTTCATTGACAATTGACACTCCTTGACTATTGTCAGCAACTTAAAAGATGTCGTGCCGTGAAAGAATGCGATGTGTCCTATCACGGTATTGAACCTAGACCTTCGGCGTTAGAGTCGAGGCACTTATCCACTGAGCCACGTCGACCACATACAGCCTTGATGCTTACTATCGACTAGACGTGTTTTTTGTTCCATAGACAGGATGTCATGACAGTAAATCAAGTTCTAAGGCAGTTAGGCAACACTCTGAACTTCACTACAAGATCGCAAGGCGCACGTGAACTTTTGACTTTGAAGTCGAGGGATGTGTTTACAGAGAGTTGTCCTTCAAACAAGGTCTTGTAGACGACGAACCTCTTTCTGCTTATGCTACCTCTCAAAGTTGCGGAATTAGATATCAGACACAGATCTTCGTGTCTTCCCTTCGAATTCTGTGGGTTATCCCATTTAAAGACTAATTTGGTGTCTCCGAAATCATGTCACTGAAACCTCGGTTGTCAAAAGTGGCCACTACTCAGACAGGCTATTTTTGCCAGTAAATCGCATCCAAAAATCCGAAAAGCCAAAACCCTAAGTCTTGACATCTCAAGCAAGGAATTGCGGTGAAGCAGTATGCCTCCCACCTCTTTTGTTCGGCGTGCGACATGGAAGACGAGGGGACAGCATTCCCCATCCTGTATCAGGCATTTCATGTCCAAATAGATGTAAGCATTTCAGGCGAAATAAAGACGGTAAGGCGAACTTTTTCTTGGCATGTCACGAAAGGGTAGGAAGCCCGAAAGATCATACCGGTGGTTGAATTCATGGCTCGAGCTCTGTGACTCCAAAAGAACTTAACAAGAAAATTTCTATCCTGAACAGGTTTCTTTGTCTGTAGAGAACCTCGTTGAGAGAGAATTTCTTGGACTCGCGTCCAAAGTCCGAGGACACTTCCTCTAACGCAAGCTCATCTTGTCCATCTGGAAAGGACTAACAACCATATACCACGATTGGACGGATGAAGGATCAAGTTAGATGATGTAAGACAGCTCTCTCGGAAGGCCTTTCTTAGAATTGCACAATCCTGAATCTCTGTGGATATCGAATCATAAAGGTACTGCTCCAAATGAATACCAGCTCGTGGGTAGTTCTCAATAACCACTGTACTCAAAACTAAATGCAGAGTTACAGGGCTCCTTCCACATTTGGAACACTCGAAAAGGGGTGCCTGCAAACACATGTGTACCGCTTGTGTGCCCCACTGAACTATTACCTGCATTTCAAAGAACTCTGCTTCTTTCTGCAGTCATGAACAAGAACTCATGTGAATTATCAAAAAAACAGAAACTCTGAAATGCATTCTTAACCAAAAAAAAATAAAAATTCCTCAGACTTTCTAAAACGACTGCTCTTCCACTATTCCTTGCAGAAACGGAAAATCAAGTTCGCATCGAAGAAATATTCATCTCCAAGTCAACAAGAAAAAAAAAAAAACGAACATTTCCCAAAAGCAAAAATTAAAGACCACTTAAAGTTCCTCCTCGACACAAAAGAACAATTTCATATTTTTCCAACAACTCTGTCCCAAGACAGATCCTGGATCCCAAGAAATTCTTTGAATATCTGCTGTACATAAGAATTTTATGACGACGCACAAAGGGAGCAGCATACTACATCCCCTGGCAATAGACCAGTTGTCAGCGCACACAAGCCCATGCTCCAATTGGCAGCGAAATGAAACTGCCTTTGCCTTTGCCTCTGAATCGGATATCCTCTGACAAGACGCTCACTTGTCCATCGACAAGAACTTCCTCTCCCGCAAGTCTTTTACATCACAAAATCTCTGCAACAGATGCCTGTACAACTCCGATGGATAGACAGAATCTTGTGCAATTGTTCTTCATTTTCGGGGGGAGGGGGGGGGGTGGTACTCAGTGCCCTAAGCATCAGTTTTACCACCTTACCCCCTTTTTTTGCCGTCACACAGCAGCTTAACTTCTTCTTTTTGAAAGGAGTTTGGGGGGATGAAAAAATTGAATAGTTTCCTGCTCATTACCCTTGATTGTTGCCACCATGTCGGGTACTCTAACTCCGAGGCGCTTCGCTGAGAGAGTTTATGACGTCAATGCAAAGTTTTTCAAATGGTGTGGAGTCCTCTCCCCCCGCCCCAAACACACACACCTTAGATTCACATAACAATTTAGTTCCACCTGTCACTTGGGTCTTCATGCTCCGAAGCCTAGATTGAGCCCAACCGCCCCTCACATACGTGTACTGGGTGAAGCGGCGCGTTAACACCCCGCTTGGGTTACACAAATTAAACGCGACTCCCGCTCTGCTCCAGTTCTCCACTTCTTCCCTTCCTCGTGCTCGAATTAAATTTCCACCTTTGCATAATTTTTACTTAACAAATTTTTACATAATTGCGTTTTGTAGAAATTTACGAGAAAAGGGGAAATACGTCTCCCCGGTGTGGGGTGGGTGGCCGGTGGGGATGCTCGGCATCTTCGAGGCGAATTTCGTATGCAAAGTGACTGCTGTGGAAATTACCTTATCCCGAGAAGAGTGATGCTCCACACACATGGGGGGGGGGGGTGACTTAGGGAAATTTGCGTATGCAGGCGGCGGTACAGTTTTCGGCCCATTTCGGTTTTGTACGCATTTGAATAGCGAGCGCTCCGTTTCCAATGGGATGTGCACGAACTTTCGATTAGATTGCCGGCGGTTCGTGTCGTGCATTTCGCTCTTGAAATTGACAGCGAAGCGCTCGTACCGCTAGCAGTCACGTTTTGTGCATTTGCTCCGGTCTGCATTTTAATTGACTGTGCATTGTTTACTGTTCGTGATTACGACAGGACTTTTGTTTTGTGTTTTGTTGGATTTTATCGGGAATTCAAATTCTTTCTAAACAAAAAATAAATGGGTCTCTCGGCGCAGAGCGACTGTGTGGGATGCATAGTCGGAGACGTAATAGACAAGTGTGTTAACTGTTGTTTGGGAACACGATGTGTTAAGCAGCTCTTTTGCATTGTTTTCCACAGAATGGGCGCATGAGAGGCGTTGGAAATTGTGTTTATGATCGCTGAAGCACTCTTCTCGCTCCAAATCTGGCGAGCATTAGAGAGAAGCGCCCACATTTTCATGGAAATGTTCGTAAAAGTTGTTAGCGGTTGGTCTCATTTTCCCAAAAGAGTTGCGATGTCAGGCACTTGTTTTGGTGAAGACATGTTAAAGCAAAGAAGTGCTAACCACGCATAGGTGACTGTTTCAGTGTATTCACTTCATTTAGTGTGCCCAACGTTCGACAAGGACTTGAAATATTTCACACGAATCAAGTTCTTAAGCACCGTTCATGTAAAGGTTTCCATTCGTCTTGGTTTTGACTTAAGACAACATGCAAACCTCCTTCGTCTGTGGAGTACAGTGCATAATACTTTGCTTGCCTTGAAACTAATCCTTTACCCTGGACGAGCCGTAAGATCTTCAGACTTTCACGATCTATGACTCAAGTTCGGAATTTGTTGAATAATACTTCCAATCAACCTTAGTCTTGTAATCCAAACTTGTACAGGCTCTGTATAACACCGTGTAGGTCTGTCTTTCCACTTTTCTTTTGACGATCGCCATGGCTGGGATTCTGAATAAACCTTGAATTAGAAAGTTTTGAATTGCAACATCCTGAGAAACTAAAATCACAATCAGCAAGGTTTTGCGTTGCCGTGAAGGTTGTGTCCCAAGCTGGAATGTAATTGACTAACTTGTCTGTCATCTTCCTCATAATAGGAGACGGAAAAGCTTCGATGTATAGTTTAGCCCGGCGCGGGACCAGAGCTATAGACCCTCCACAAAGTGGTCGATTTTGTAATTGATCTATTTGCGACTTTTGTACAGTGAAATCGGACTTCCTTCGGTACGGAAAATTTCTCATGACCCCAGTATGTAGAACGTCCCCTAAGCATTCTCTGAAACGGATTATTTTGAGGGTCTCTTGAGTGTCTATAGCTAGAGCTTATTTCTACAGGCGCTTGCAATACTCCTTTACGTGTGATTTTACGTCTATCCGCTTCAGTTTATATTACATTAGCTAGCGTTTTTCTATATAGAGAAAACAGATGGCCCGAAGAAGACTCCCAAGAAATGCATTGAAAGTCCAAAACTAAGTGGATTTTCGGGGTAAGAGCGTCAGATTTATTTCAAGGGTACTGTTTCCAGCATAAACATAAGAGTCAAAGGAACAAGTCTTTTGCACAAGATTCCAAAACGCACACAAAATGTGGTTGGAAAACGTAAAGAATGTAAATTTAAGGGAATTTTTTAAAACTTGCCGATATTTGTAGTTCGCAAGGGTAGCTAAGCGTTTCTGTAGAAGGTTTTAAGAAAACGACTAGTAAGATGGAAAAGGTCTCAAAATCAGCTTGATGAGTTTCAGATTAGATTTAGATAAAATTAGATTGGGTGGCCCTACAGCCAACAAGGGGCTAGGTCCAACAGCTTCTTTGGCAACTACTTTTATTTCTACGTGCTACATTTCTATCAAAATTTAAAGGAAATATACACTCTTTTGCCAACTCCAAACTGCTTCATTTGAGAAGCTTTTCATAAACGTACGATACTGTCTAAGCGTTTGAGAAATTCAAAAGAAGTGAACCCGTGAAAAAATCTTGAGACGTTCAGTCCCACAATCGTACCTGATGCCTTAAACGTGTCCATCGAAGCACTATCCCACCTGCTGCTACCCTCCTGCTGCCATGGTTTAGATCAGGAAACTAAAAAAAAATACCATCTTCAGTTTCAAGGAAGAAAATAATGTCCCCTCTTTATCGACATCCAAGCAGCCTTCGACACAATGGACTGTACTTCGTTCGTTTGGGACTTTTGATAGAGTTCGGTTGCCTTCTAGAAGAATTGTGCAAAGAGACGTCAGTAGCATTGTGGAATGGAGGAGACCCAGTTGCTCGTGTTCTGTCTAAATAATCCTCTTGATCGTCTTCGAGATCGAGTTTTTTATAATTGGCGCGCGCTAAAGGGATTATTTGGTACCCTTAAGTGACCGGAATTAAGTCGCAGCAGAGGCCGAAGGTATAGAGAAAGAGATGGAGAGGAGGTACCGGTGCATTGGAGTTGATTGCGCAGGGATGCAGAAAATATTGTTTAATTTTCGTTTTACACTGCAGCACTACAATTAACGATAAATAGACAGTGGGCGTCGGCTGTGAAACGTTGTAGTCAACGTTCTGAGACCAAATTGTTCCATGAACGGAAGATTTTCAAAAGAAAGGCAGCAGTTCTAATGCATAGAACGAAAAATTAAACTTTGGTGAACTTGGAAGACGTGAAGGAATATCTTCAGTCCACAAGGCCTAGTGTCTTCAGCTCCTACTTGTATTGTACGTGATCTTGTTCTTTTACTAACAGATGGAGCCTATACTTCATTGCCGACTTCGAACAGAGAAATTTTGAATACTTTTCATTGATAGTTGAGTTGAGTTGAGTTGACTCTTTGAGTGTTATGAGTTACTCGAAGCAGACAGAGATCGGGAACCGAATCGAAGGTTCTGCGGCGTTACTATCGCCCCAATGATCTTTGGTGACCTCAAGAAAAATGAACACCACGGAGTACTTTTGTCATAGAACTTGAGTTTGGAGAAGCATCATCAACATTATCGAAATTTTTAGTGACCCGTAGGTTCCAGTAAGCAAGCAAGAGATGCCTCCATTCCACTCTATCCTCCGCCATCGACTTCGACTCATCAGGAGAGCATTTGGGTAAAAAACTGCATGAGGCAAGGACAGGAACTAGTATATGGTGGAAATTATTCTTCCAACAGCAGCAAAAGGAAGGTAGTTTGAAGCCCTTAAAAAGGGTGTTCTTCTGCATGACTCTTAAGTGTGGGAATGTAAGAAGTTTCCAACTGTGGGGGACCTGTAAACAAGACTTTCTTTTGTCAGGGAGCATTTCACAAACTCCACGATGATGTCACCCTTACACCCAATAGCCTTTAAGTTACAAGCTACCTTTTCAACTTCTCCAACATGCTGACGAGCTAACGAGTTCGAAAAATTGCATACAAGATCAGAAATTACTGGTACAGGGGGTTCATCAGTTCAACTGATGGTTGCAATGTCAATTTTCTTTTATACGCTGACAGAATGACAGATGATGACAAAGGTCTTCAATTACTGATGAAGGAGATGTAGATGAAGCTTGTGGTTTCTCATACAGCAGCAGACTTGACCATAATCTCGCAGAATATAAACCATTCTCGAGATGCGAATGCGAACACAAAACTCAAGTTCAACGCGTTGTTTCAAAATTAAATCTACCGACCTTATGGTTCCCTATGAGGACACGTATGAAACTGTTTGGAGTTTGACATCCACAACAGCCTCTGACAGAATTCAATTCAGAAAAATGCTGCTTCTAGACTTCTGAGAGACGTTCTGCCAGAAGACTTTCCTTTAAAAGCAATATGATTCCTCATGTCCAATTCCGATAAAACTTGGCATCCTCCATATTAACGGGAAACAAAAAAATTTCACTCTCGATTGACTTGCTTCGCCACAAGGTGGAACAAGCACGTTTTACATAGAAACGAAAAACCTATTGAATTACTGCCAAAACGGAGAACCGCCAGGTAGATATTATCACCACTTTCTACCACCGCGCCGCCAAAGAGAATGAATTTCCGCACACATCCAACTCGGTTGTCCATGCAAATGTGTCACCACCTGGCTACAATCAGCCATGCCATGCGATGATCATGCCAGATACGCCGAAGAGGGAGAAAGCTTCGCGACATTGAATTTCTTTCTCTCACCTGACAACAATTCCTTCGAGAAACATTCACAAGGAGCGCCCCTCCCTCCCCCCACTCACCGCTCAGAATTACGTAAGTAATTGTCTGTCAGTCAAAAGAAAATTCCCCGTTCATCGTGTTACCTTGTTTGACATCTATCTCTCAGTCTGATCGCCATTTAAAGAAGGTTGACCGTGCTTACCTGAAGACGAGAAAAGAAAACGGAACGTAATGAGAAAACGAGAACGAAATAATTAATTCTTTTTATCAGAGAACATAAAAATTCAAATCTCTAGAATGTTTCAATTAATAACGTCGAGTACGGGGCCGTCAAGCCATTTCCGATCCCCACGCGGCAGGAAAATCATTTCTCTTAATCTGATGGGAAAATCCATTTGACAGTGCCAAAAACGCTCCTAATTGATTCTAATTACCTCGCTGCGTGGTGGTAAGCTTTTGAGTTTTCGTTGAACAAAAAAAAAAAACCCGCCTCTCAAGTGCAAACAAGACGATTTTAGAAAATTGACATTTTGGCTAGTGGCATCTTAAGCGCTGTGTATGCCCGCGTAATTAGATTGATTAAATTATCGGCGGGTAGGGTAGTTTTTCATCAGCGTGAAGCAGGTGCACACAGTCCACGTCACAGGACACATGTGAAGATGGCTCGCTTAGAGCGCGGGTTAACTTCGTTAAATGATTCATTTGCGGAGAGCTCTCAACAGTGGATGTGTAATTACTTGGCTGATGTCGTAATCGAGATACACAGCGCACAGCGGCGGTGATGGCGAACAGGACTTCGATTTATTACCACGTACCCGTAAACCACCAGTTAATTAAGCAGAATCGATCGAAGTCGAATTTGTATGCACGCCCTGCAGTGAGTGACGAAAATTGAAAATTACATCAGAGTGCATTAAGGGAAATCAGTTGGTTGATGGAACAGGATGTAATTTTGGGATTGCGTGATTTTGTGTGATGATGTGACTTTTGGGGGAGCGTTGCTGATGCAAAGTGGAATGATGTAGGTTTTCTGAGAATTATGAGAGATAGTAACAAGAGCAGCCATCCAGATGTCCATCTGGAAGGTATTTCCTCGCTAACCGGGCGCATCCGATATATGTTCGTTTATAAGATCTCACCAAGTTCCCTTCTAGTGTTTTCGACGTGGAGTCGGTTCTTAAAACAGGCATCTTTAGCGGAGCTACATTTTTGTATGCAATTTTATGTTCATCGAATTTCCTCAATGCGTTCTCTATTTTGAGGACTAGACATATGATTATATGATGTGCCTCCCTTTTCCAACTGAACGCACAGAAGAACGCGTAACAAAAGCGCACCTGCCGAAAATCAACATCTATACCCATCCCGATGCAAATGGATTTATCAGAAATATGAGAGTCCTTGTAAGGAGGGACTTATTTAAGTTTTTTTAGTCCGGCCATGTCATTAACCAGGACACTGTTGAATTTGTGTGAATTTATATGTGTCTTGATCAGAACCGCTGATCAACAAAAAAATCAACGTGTGTTAAGTTCTTATGGTGGTTCGTAGAAAAGCTCACATGAAGAAGCTCACATTCACATGAATCTGGGGTACCAGCACATAACTTCGAACAATCGACCATTGTTCATCGTCATTCAACTCGATACTCATATTTTCGGGCAGCAAGTAATTTGGAACGAGTTTCAATGTTGGTTGCAGCGAAATATGAAAAACATAGTAGTCATGGCAGTCAGAGTTGGCTTAAATATGCCAATTTGGTGGCGATTTTCTAAAGTGGACATTTCCAGAAATTCAAACACGTCTGTTCTGTGGCTTGATTTTAGACCAACGTAGGTGGTAGCATACACTAACCAGGGAATTGATTGAACTGAAGAATACCTCGTTTGTTGTATTCATTTGAAAATTTTGCCAAATGTTTGAATTTTAATTTAAGAGACCATCGAAGGAGTGGAGATGTTGCTATTCCGCCTAACAAAAAATGCATACACCTCAGGAATTGAGACCCTTCTTCTCATGAACACGGCACAGGAAGCAAAGTTCTCCATCACCATGTTATAGTCCCATTTGTGAGTAGTGTCGCAGTGTTTTCAAATGGGAATGTTAGGGACTGAACGATCCCTTTACTTGAGCTAGGCATTTCAGTTAGATGCAGCTGCCCAAGGAGCACACTTTGCCGGCTGGGTGCCTTTAGTCATCGAAATTCATTTGACCAGGCCAAGTTCGCCGTCTCTTCAGACCTCACATCTTATCTTTGGAGCCATTATTCCAAATAATTTAATATTAAAGGGGGAAATGACCCTCGTCGGTACTTGTTATGATTGACGTCCCGATGCCGGTACTAGTCTCTAAACATAGGGGCTATAAATTTTCCCCTCCATGAACTATAGCAAGCTAAGTTTTAGCTACTGTTCTATTGCCTGGGATTGTGGCTGTTCTGTGGGTGAAGGCAAGTGCGTTTATCCACATACAGGAAAAGCTACTATCAGTTCGCATATTTTTCAAGGATCCACTTCTTGCAAGTTGCTGACAACAATCGAAGAATACTAGTTTTCTATGAATATCTTCTCAAATTTTGACACTAGCAGGCCGCAATAAATTGTAACAAGGTCAGAAAAAACTAGGCTTTGGTTTCTTGCCGGCCACACATTGTACTCAAAAGAAATTAAACAATATTTAGTGACACTACAGCCGCCCACAAGGGACCCAAGTCTAGATTTTTAGGAAAATTCTCGTGTTGTGCTGCCTATTGTTCTTTCATAAGTATAAGGGAGCCCCAATCTTTAGTCGACTCCGAGCGGCGAAATTTAAAAAAGGGTTCATAGTCAATTGAAAAATGCGAGGTATTCAGTCAGTCCGGGAATCGAACCTGGAACGTTTGGTATATGAGTCAACGCATTTACACCATTTAAGAAAAGAGCTCAAAAACACCAAGCACACAGACCGGTAGTGGCGCGAGCGACTATTTAGAGCTACTTTGGTTTTCTAGAAAGGGTGATATGATTGCCATTTTCCGTGTTGATAGGACTTGGAACAATAATATGCATAAGCTATGTGGCGGCATGTGCTTAGTCAAGAGTGGACAGGTGCAATGTCTTCGGCGTTTAGCTCATGTAAAATATATGAGCAACTCTGACTGAAAAAGTCTTTGAATCGAGGAGGCACTCGACTGAGATGGTTCATAGTCGAGTGAGGGAAGTTTGGTAAACTTGATACGTGCTATTGAGAGCACCCAGCGAAAGATAGTACATAGAAAACGGAAAGTTCAGTTTGTGGTATTCTTAATTTTTTTTCTGTAGCCAAGCAGGAGGGTTACAGGAGAGCAGCATATTAAAGTGTGGTTCAAGCATTATGGGTGCGCTTTGGTTGAATGGTCGTATTTCTTAGTGAAGGCGAGTTTCTTATTTTGAGATCTAAACTCAATTTGTAACAATGACCTTAAAATTGTATCAAGTGACAACTCAGTAACCAGTAAAATTTGTTCCCGGTGACTTCTCTGACTTCCTCCTGTTCCCCACAATAGGACATATTTTAGACACTTTCTTTCTTCTCGATGCCTACCACTGGTTATCTGACTCTCCAACATCCTTCTGGTGATGTCAATTTAACTGGCGGTTACAAAACTTCTTAAAGAGATTACTTTTTAGATGCAGTTCGCACCAAAATCTTGTCATCGTTTAAAGTTCTCCTGGAGATTTTCCACTTCTTGACTGTTTTCCGTCGTTACCTCGTATTATTAACGCGTTTTACGTGAAA
This sequence comes from Eristalinus sepulchralis, assembly GCA_944738645.1. NCBI lineage: Eukaryota > Metazoa > Arthropoda > Insecta > Diptera > Syrphidae > Eristalinus > Eristalinus sepulchralis. Next base: position 11,959,801 of record OX122882.1, read on the forward strand.
TTGATTCTTACAAGGTTGTGTTGCCCAAAGAATTGTAGCAAAGTTGCGTTTGACTAAGAACCTTGTAGAAAGTTTCTTTTTCCCATCTTCAATAAGAAACAGACAGCACTTAACGCCTTGAAATCAGTCTCACTTAACTCTAAGACGGTCATTCTTTCCCGCACATCCTTAAATGAAATGCCTGCGTAATTCAATCTGTGCCTGTGCTTATAAGCAGTCATAAAAATATACCTGGCAACTGCCAATGTGGTTAAGGCCCAGGTCCACCCCAGAAGAAGAAGAGGAACTGCCGATGAACTAGCGACATCGCTGCCCTTTCTTCAAGAAGGTAAACACCCAAGTATACCTCTCTCCATATGTAAATTGAAACAACCCATGCAAGGGATTCAGTTTTCATCATGTCCTCTGCAGCTTCTCAAAAGAAATAAGGCCATCTCTACAAATTAAACGATCTACGCTGCTGTGGTCGATCAAGAAATAAGCCTGGTTGTGGTTGCTGTAACCGGAAACTATCTCAGCTGATTGTGTAGAGTAGATAATTTGTTCCTTTGCATGATTTTTGGACATGGAGTAATCAAGAGCCTACTCTGCACCTGTCTGGTGTTAGAGTGCCCCAGAAACACCAATCTATATTTTTTCTAAGGGCTGTACGACCTCAGTAACCTTCCTCTTGTCGATTTATTGGGCTTTCTCATAGACTCAAAATGTTTTTAAAATTTTTATGGGTTAATCCCACAGGATATTGGAGTGGCAGCATTATAGTGCCATATGGGAAGATGTACTTATGCCAAGCCGCGTCTACTTCCCTACCAACCCTCACATGCAGCTGGTGATTTTACTTGCTAAACAGATAGTCAGGTAGGGAAAGACAGCGATTATAAACCGCATAACCACATCCTTAAAATAAATAGACTGGAATGGTGGTGGATGTTGAATCAAATGAATGTTCATTTGTTTGAAATTCGCAGACCGCTGGTTTCCCTTATAATTCATCACAGTTATAGAATTTTGCTTCACAGCCGTGTGTAGTCTCAAAATATCCTGTCATCAAAGAAAAACATGCACAAGACCCACGGAGAGCCGAACATATACTCGAACATAACAGACTGTCACCAAAAACATCACAACGACTCTGAATGCGTGTTACAAGAATACACAATCAATTAACCACATCTTCAGAAAAAAACCATGACCTGAGGCACCCTGAGGGTACTAATGCGAAAATCCCACGCAAAGGATATCAAATCAACCGCAAGTAGCAGGAAAACATAAAGGTCGCTACCGACGCACAAACACACCAAGCTGTGTAAGATGTTTTGGCCAATACGAGGTGTCCCTTCTTGAATAAGAACGACATCCTTAGTGCGCGCCCAAATGCGATATTAAAAATGATTCTTTCCGTACGTCACCACCGCCGTCGGCTTGCCGCCAACGCTCCAACACAAAACCCAAAGAAAAGTGTTGCGCCGCAGCATCTAAATATAACTAGCGTTTCATTTATATCAAAAGGCTTTAACTATCATCAGTAACAGTTAAGGGTTATGGACTGGCATCTTGGACTTGCGTGCGGATAAGAGTCAAAAGGGATGAGGCCGATGGGTCTTTTGGCAGATTACTCTCCGGTGAATAAAATTCCTAAATAGTCTCACGTGCTTCCAAGTGTAAGACAGTCCCGTATGTGTGTGTGTGTGTGAGTTGGTGTGTATCCACATGACACATGCTGCGAGTGGACCTTTTTTTGGTGTGTCCTACCCGGTGGGCGGTTGGGATGATGATGAATTTATGGTGTCTTGCATTTTTATTTTTATCCCTTCGCCAAAAAAAAACACATCTCTGGGGAGATACCCTTTCGAAGGGGGGAACTAAGAAATAAAGGACATTCTGAAGATTCTTTCTCCGAGAAAAAAATGGCAAGAAAAAAGCAAAAGAGTGGAGCATGCTGAGCAGTGAGTTGGTCGGGTGGATGGGTGGATGAGGGGGACGGATGGAAGAAAAAAATTGTCTTAGGTTTGTTAAAACGACTTTGCCCCGAAAGACGACAGGATAAGACTGTCTGTGATTATATTCCCTAATGAATGCATGGTTGAAATATTCTTGGATAATCACACAAGAAAAATGAGCTTGACTTTATGTGGCTGCCCTTGATGTATGTATGGAGGGGGGGGGACCCTCCAGTCCTGCAGAGGTGATGTTTTTTTTTTATACAGTTTGCAGTGGAACATGATTTGCTTCATTACATTCGAATTCAGTTATCGACTGAAACGTGACTTTGCGTATGTTATGAAAGTTTTCTTTTAATTTAGACATGTGGGGGAATGTGAGCTTCGTCATTGATTGATCAGACTTTCAAAATCAACTGTTCGCAGTGAAAATAGAGAATCCTTCCACAGATCATTATTTTGAAAACATACATACGCATTGCGGGGCAATTCGATACGTCTGCCTACCTCGAATTGCAGTTAGTTTGGAGGCAACACATGAAGTAGTCAGTTGACATAGAGTCGCGAAAATATTTATTCAATTCTTTCATCGTGTTGGCAGATGCAGTTTAGAACAACTTAATACAACAGTCAAAAGTGGAAGACTGTCTTAAGGGGAATTGGATGCTATTACACACTGCAAAATTTTGATACTATTAAGCAAGGTGGGAGCAATGTCTTAACTTAGGGATTTTTTTCAGGGTTGGGAAATCAACCGACTCATGGAAATCATAAAGACATCCTGGTAAAAGTTAGTTTCCTTATTCTCAGGTAGAAATGTCGTTGAACTGGGCATTTGGGCAAGTCAACGATCCGCAGCATAGAGCTGCTAAGAAATGGAATGATCGGCACAGTCTCTGGACCTCAATGCGATCGAAACCTTTGGAAGGCTGTTGATAGGAGATCAATCCGAGACAAGTGCAATTGCGCAGACATGTCGAAGAGGCTTGGAAGTTGAATACATTTTTATGAATTTTAAATTGAATTTTGAATGATTGTAAAACCAGAGGTGGCCCCATTTTTGTATTTGTCGTTAAGGTGGATCAGTTTTTAGTCGTCTAATTCTATAATATAATATAAAAATAGTAATTGAGCTTGTCTACAAGGAACCAAGGCTTAGCTTCTTCAAAAACTACTAGTGTTATGCATGCTACTGTTCTCTAACGACTAGAGGGGAACTATAACTTTTTGTCGACTCCAAAGGGCAAGATTTGAGAAGCTTTTTCATAAACAATTAGTTCTCTGTGAGTGTTGTCAGAAAATCGAAAGAGGTGGTGCCGTGAAAAATGCGAGTTGTCCCGTCCGGGAATCGAACTTTTTACCTACCCTTTACACCACGGCGATATATTATCCAAATAATCGCCCTTTCGACCTCAGAAAACATTGGAATGATTGTGTCACAAATTCAAAATGCAACAAAAATCTAGCCACACACAATTCATACCATCAACAACCAAGCCAATATAATGCGCACTAAGACATCCTAAGTACACAATTTGTTGGTGTTCCCTTAGCCAATCGTTAATGTTGCAGATAAAAGAAAATTATAATAGAATGCGTTTCTTCAAATTCCAAAACTTCGCGTTTTGACTTTCAAAATGAACATGTTGACGCTTGACTGTTCTTTGGTAAAGAACACCAATGCATCGTCCAACCAAGCGCAATGCAAGAATCAGTAGATATTTCTGTTTCGGCAGTAGACATTTCACGATAATTGCGAACATTTTTAAAAAACTTAACAAAGGGTGATTTCTCTGCTATTATCTTTTTGGCAACACTGGTTTAAACAGCTGACGCACGTTTCGTGTTTTGTTTCACTGTCAAACATCTTCAGTTGGGTCTATAATTTAACCATGAATCGTTTTACAAACGAACTACGCTTGCAAATTATTGAATTTTATTATCAAAATGCATGCTCTGTTGAGAAAGTTCATTGCGCGCTTCTTCTATTTTATGGTCAGTTCATCTTTGGCTCAATGGGTACGTAAAAAAGCAGAATTGCCGATTCTGGAGTGAATATCAGCCAGATGCATTGCAAGAGCTACCAATGCATCTAGAAAAAGTCACAGTTTGGTGCGGTTTATGGGCTGGTGGCATTATTGGACCGTACTTCTTCAAAGATGATGTGAATCGTAACGTAACTGTGAATGGTTAGTGCTACCGTGAGATGATATCCAACTTTTTTTTGCCCAAAATGCAAGAGCTTGACTTACATAACATGTGGTTTTAACAAGACGGTGCCACATGCCACACAGCATGCGCAACAATGGACTTATTGAGAGGCGAGTTCATTTTATTTCACGTTCGGGACCGGTCAATTAGCCGCCTAGATCGTGCGATTTTACGCCTTTACACTATTTTTTGTGGGGCTATGTTAAAGCTCATGTCAATGCAGACAAGGCCGCTTCAATTGAAGCATTGGAAGAGAACATTGAAGCATTTATTCGTGAGATACCGGCCGAAATGTTGGAAAGAGTATGCTAAAATTGGACTAAGAGGATGGACCATTTGAGGCGCCGTCATGGTAAACATTTGCATGAAATAATCTTAAAACATTAAATTATATAGACTGTACTAATAATAATAAAAATTGAGGGGCACTACAGCCCACAACGGACCAGGGCCTCTCTTCTACAGCAACTACTCGTGTTGTGCGTGCTACTGTTCTCTCATGAGTAGAAGGGACCTACTGTTTTTTGCCGACTCCGAACGGCGAAATTTGAGAAGCTTTTCATAGACAACTGCTATTCTTTGAGTGTTGTCAGCAACTCGAAAGAGGTGGTGCCGTGGAAAAATAAAATGCGAGGTGTCCTGTCCGGGATTTTCTGCGCGGCGGCCGACGCACTTACCACTACGCTACGGCGACCACTGTACTACTGATTCAAATAAAGATTTCATGCATTTTTCAGAATTTTATGTGCCTTTTTTTTAACTTTCCTATAGCTTTTTAAAAATCACTCTTTAATTATTAAAGGACGCCTATCTCCAACAGTGATAAATATTTGAACATGAAATTTGGTGCAGATATTAGTGACAGTTGTTCCAACTTAGAACACATTTATCTCCATGGGAGTCCAAAGAAAAATTAAATCGGTATGATAGGAGGCTACTATACGTTGAAAAGTTAAAGTCGATATACTAGGCGTATTCAGTACTCGTGTGGAAGTTTGAAGCCATAAAATAATACTTGAGCAAAAAAATTTACTTTTCAGATAAAAGGGCAAATAGACGTGCAAGAAAATGAAACAGTTTTAATTTCTCAAATGATTTCCCTCAAGTAATGGCTGCAGTTCAAGTGTCAGGCACACAGGCTAAAAATAACAGAATCCAAAATTTTGTTCTGCGTGCTATTGTAGTCTTTTGTGGGATCCTAAGACCTGGCGATTGTGTGAGCGCCTGAAACCGTTCGTCAACAACCTGATAGGTCCTTATCAATGTTGTTTCAGGCCAGGGAAGTCCACAATCGACCAGGTCTTCACACTGCGGCAAATCCTGGAGAAGTCCCAAGAAGTACAAATCGACACCCACCATCTATTTGTCGATTTCAAGGCCGCGTGCGAGCTATACAGAGCAATGTCTCGTTTTAGCATCCCTAACAAACTCGTCAGATTTTGTAGGATGACGATGGAGAACTCTCGCTGCTCCGTCAAGGTCGGTAGCGAACTCACCGAGACCTTCGATGTCAAAAAAGGATTTAGACAAGGTGACGCGCTGTCATGCGACTTCTTTAACATCATTCTTGAGGGGATCGTGCGTAACTCACATGAGATCAGAGGCACGATCTTCCATAAGTCCGTCAATGAGGCGTTTGCTAGCATCGAAGCGGAAGCGGCTAAAGTGGGACTGGTGGTAAACGAGGGCAAAACTAAGTATATGCTGTCATCGAAGAAGGACGCAGAACATCGACGTCACGGGCAGAGCGTCACTATGGGCAGCAGACATTTCGGGGTAGTTAAGGACTTCGTCTATCTCGGCTCCGCGGTGAATAGGGGACGTCCTAGACTGAGATGGCGCACATAAGTGGAAAAAGACCTCAACCAACTTGGAGTGCGCAACTGTAAGCAGCTGGCAAGAGATCGTGCTAGCTGGAGAGGCATGTTGGTTGAGGCCCAGGTCCACCCCGGACTGTAGCGAAAAAGAAGAAGAAGAAGACCTGGCGAACTCGCCAATCCCATGCTCTACTGTGCTATATCTTGTTAAATTGACTTAAACTATTTGGAATGAGTAATTAGAATCAATCAATATAAGGGGACTTGTCTTAAAATATTCCAATGCTAGGTCGAACGCATCATTGCTGACACGAAACTTATTGACTTAGTTTGTTTGCGAAGATTTCATGCATCCACTGTATACCCAAGACCTTGGACACTTTGATTAATATTTGTGAAGATCTCTTTGGATAAGAAACAATTGTTAGACCGCTTAACTCTAAGCCTGTCGCTTCTAAAATACATAACTTCTACACCAATGGAACTATGAAGCTGCCTGAAAAAATGGCATAAACCATAACGGCCACTTTGCACTAGCTTGAAGTTGACTCTGAACAAGGAACAATTTTTCCTTTTCAAAAATTTACGAAAGTACCGCTAAGTTGGCAAGCAATTCAACAATAAGCCAAATCTTATGTAAATCTGTAAATCCGAATCCTAAACGAATTTTTCCATTTGCATCAACCAAATCAAATCAAACGGAATCTAACTTCAAATCGAAACAACAAACAAAACATCAAAGCGTTTGAGCTTTGAACACTTCAATCAAATCGCTTTTTTCAAGAACACGTTACACGAACGTTTCTTCTTGAAAAATCCATCCAATTAAAATCATTTGCAATCGCAAGTATCGATACGGTTTTGCCAGTAAATCGTCAAAAAGCCAAATACGTTTGACATTCAGCCTCTGACGGTATTTCCGCAAAAACTCACTCGGCCTGGAATGAGATGTGATGTGAAGCTCATTAAAACTTTTTAAACTTGTTAGGCAGCTCGCGCTGTTTCTTTTTTCTGCCGCCCCCCCCCCCCCCCACGCCAAGGCGACAGGCGAAGTTGATTTGTCTAGGCAGGGCTTAGGGCGTTGGGCGGCGGTGGCGACGTAATAGGCATGACGGCACATTTCACAGAATTGTATATCACGTTGAGAGTGAGGAGATGAGTCAACTGACTGAGGGAATCGCTTTGAATTAAGGGAAAAATGACAGCCTAAGCCCCTTTGTTGTGTGACTTGATTGTATTCGGTCGATTTTTTCGCAAAGGACTGTGTAACGCGACGAAGCCATGCATGTGCGACGCGCTAGCAGTGACTGGTGTCGAATTCCTGGCGAAAGGATTACTCGTTTGAAAAGGGAAAATTGAAAATGGCAGCGTCGGTGCTCATACTCAAAGGCCGACCACTCGATACGTGTAATCCTCTTCTCGTTATCCTTTTCACTATCCCCATATGCGCCCTAAGCCACTTGACAGAATTAACGTGGTCGACAGAAACATTTGACTTCCACCCAAAGTATGACAGAAGCCTCGCTGTCCATTCAGTCAAAGCAGATACACAGAGATCTTGAAACTGATTCGAGTGCCGAGATACTCTTTAAGAATCACATCCATGCTCTGATGGCGAAAAATTCCGCAGATGAGTTGATTGTTTCACATTGGCGGCACGTTTGAATGTCACCTTAAACCAACAACATGTGCAACCGTAAAACGAATTCAAATTTTTAAGCACATCTCCTGGCAGTGGCTCAGCGGTGCGGATGTAACCCCAAGCCAAGCACGTACATACGTAACGTACCGCCGCCGTCGAATCAAAGTCATCCCGCAGATACACCTGGAAGCAAACACTCCCGGCGCAAGGGGCCCACATCTGACGCGAACAAAATATGTTCAGATACGTACGTGATAAAAAAGATATTCTGTTTATTCATCTCCGTGGAATGTGGTGTGCGTTGTTTTATCTTAGTCAATAGAGCGACTTGTGTAAACTCGGGCGGCAGTGGAGGAGAAACCGGGCCGACCTTCTGAGTTCCAAGGAGGAGAGTCGAAGCAGCACTCTGGCGTGTGCTTTCGCTCTGAGACGTGAACTCTGCCTTAATGGAGGCACTTTCAAGCAACGCAACCGATGAAAAGGTCACCTCCCTGGAGACGCAATCGTCCACCGATGGGCCTTCCTCGGAAGTTGAATTAATTGCTAGACTTTGGCAGAACTTTCGAAAATGATAAAGTCGAAATCAATTTCTCATTACCAACTTTTGCCGATGACTTGTGCGTGCGGGAGGGATGGCGGCGGGTGCTCATTGTCCGAGAGTTTTGCAGTTTCGAAAATAATTGGAATTTTTTTCAATCTTTGACTTTGCCTAGTCAGTTGGAACGAGGAAGTTGAGTTAATTAAAATTAAAAATGGCGCTCTTAAGTGCTTGTGGACATTTCATAAAACCATGGTGGGGGTGTGGGAAGATATGTGGTTGGTTTGAAGCTGATTTGAAGGAGGTTATGAATTGTTTTTGAGGTTTCGATGTTTAAGATGCAGAATTCAACTTTATCTTGTTCATTCCAAGAGATACTAAACAGCGGATGTTCCTTTGTTCAGCGCCTAACAGAACAAATCCCGACAAATGAAAGAGGACGGAAACGAAAAAATGAAATGTTCGCGATATTCCGTTTTCAGGACAGATGCGCGATGGAACTGAACCTCAAACAGCGCACATAGTCCCTTGCCAGCTGCCTCCAATTTCGTAAGCCAAGTTGTGGGAGGATCTTCTTTACTTGAAGGCGCTATCGCCGACTAGGCCGTCCTCTGTTGCCTCGCCCCAATGGCTCTACTCTAGATGATGTGACTGGTTTTATGAATCACTTGGTGCAAGACCTTACAGATGGCTCTATTATTCTTTTATACGGAATCATTGATGGAGCCAAAGTCCATTCTGTGGCGGAATGGCGGCTACCAGACTCAGGTGTTGAGGAAATCTGACTGGTACAGTGACAGCTTGACCAGAGGCTATATTCTGGTGCCACGGAATGTCAGGAGTCCCTGGAACTTTGGTTTCAGCCTGATCGTGCCGTAGGTCCCGTTGTGGGAGTATCGTGGTGGCAGTGACTTCGAAAAAGAATAAATATCGTAGGCCGAGTCGAGGTTAGTGTACTGTTCTGACTGGTCTGAATCAGGTTGTTCGTCCTACTGATTCAGTTCAGGCGGTAAGGGGACTTTCCCGGCTCTGTGTGAAGTTTCATTCTCAATCGGTTGCTGCGACCCAGAGAGCGGCAGAGGTTTCGCTCTAAGCCAGGGTGGTCGCTCAAACATGATTTCATTTGGTACTTTGGTAACTAACGCGCCTAGTCCGTCATTATCTGTGAATCTTGGGAAAATGGATACCGTCATATAAGCCATACGGCAGTCCAATCCCATATCGGTCCCAAGGACTTATATGTTAGGACTCTTAGAATTGGAACAGTTTTATAATTCTTCTTGACCTAGTCGTCTTAGCGTTGTAAGCGTTCTACGCAAACAGGACCATTAATCACACGCAGAACTTTCATTCTTCATCCTCTTTAAATAAGGTCTAAGTTTTTGTGGCTTCAAGCTGAGATTGGTGTTGTACAGAGCCCTACAAGAAAACTCTTCCATTGCTCAATTGCCACTTGACGCCAAAGAAACAGCGTTTGGCAAGTAGGATTCTGTACTATTTCGATTCAGATATCAAAGACTAGACGAAGCCCTTGATTGCCTGAAAATAGTTTCTGTCCATTGTGACACTCTGTCAAGGTCTTCGATATTCTGCGTCCTTCCTTGAGATGACAGTGACCGGACTCATTTTAGCGTTTCTCTTTCAATCGAAGCAAACGCCTCAAAGACAGCACGCCTTGTTCGTCGAATCACTTTAATTTGATCCGCGTAAATCAGCTGCTGAACGGACGTTTGTATCATTGACTTGTTAGTTACACACGATCTTCAAAAGAAAATAGTCTTATTTTAAAGCGTCAAATGAAATGAATGACGACTTACGTAGTTTAAGTAAATTGGCTCCAGAATGAATAAGTTTTTAACCTCTAGTTTTGAAACGAAGATTTAAGGAGTCTTTGTCATCTCAAACAACTTGTCGTTGCCGACCATTGTAGTTTGCTGCTAGGCAGAATAAATCATGATAGGAGTCGATACATTTCCCTTACTGCTTATGGAAAGCTAATGGACGTCATGGCATAGTGGGTAAAGTACGTCGACTCACGCGCTGAAGGTTCCAGGTTCGACTTCGAGTCTAAACATAAGCATAATTTCACGACACATGGGACAATGGCACACACAACCCATTTAGTTCCTAAAAACAGTTAGACATTGGTCCAGTGTGTGTTAAGGAGCTACGAAATTTGTTATAAAGATACAAGGGGCCATGAAAACAGTCATCGAAATCTCAGGTGGTCAAACTATACCCCTGTCTCTTAAATTTAAGATGGATAGCTGCAATCTTAGCGTTTCTTGTGTTCCTGGGCGTTATGATACAATGGAAGACAAAAGAGGACAGATAATTAGGGGGAAAGGTGACTGGCATCCCCTTGCTTAGACGAGAAACGATCTTTTCCCCAACTCAGGTAATAAGAATAAACGTAAGGAGCGGGGATGGTCATAATGTTGACGAAACGAAGTTGCGTTCTTGGTTTAGTTATGCAAAAGACACTCTCTAGCAATGTTAAGAGACATTGGCAAATTGAGAGAAAATTGTGTTATACTGTCTGATGCTTCGTTTAACGTCAATTCCTTTCAGAACTTCCGTTCCTGCCAGGCAGAGGAGTAACAAGCTTCTGTGCGGTGGTATCTGTTGAATGATGGAAGGGACTTTTGTCGAGATGGAGGTAGAATTTACCATTTCTCAGAGTGCACCTCGCGTAACATACACTCTGCGTCCCAGATGATATGCTTAGTAGAATCATTTCTGTTCTGCTACCTCCGACTAAGGTGAAGAAGGGACTGCCCTTCAATATCTGGGAACCATGATGGACATTTCCCTATTTGGGCTTACCGGGTTTTTGGTCCTTTTGGGATTCTGGCTGTCTAAAATGTAAGGTTTTCTAATTCTTCTGCCTTGTTGATCTCTGGATTTCGAGATTCAGTTGATGTCCCTATGTTTTTAGTCTTTAGTCTTTTCAACTTTAGAGTCGAGCATGTGATTCTCAAATCCAAAATTATCTAGCAAAGTTTAGGTTTCTTTATCTCGACAAGCTACTTCGTCTTAAAAATTGAAATTAAAGACTTTCTGTTGATGAACTCCTAAACTGGTTCTTCAAAACTTTGCAACGGCAGACTTTTCTGTTTTATTCTTATTATTTATCAGACCAGCTCTTTAAGCACATTCGGCATAACATCATGAATACCACTTACAGCGCCCATGAAGTTTTGAGAAAATAATTTGTATTGAAACTTGGGAATGTTGAAAGAATTTGAGACAAAGATGCCTGCCGAGGAGAATCAATTTTCTACACAGCGGGAAGATTTCTCAGGAGGAAATCTAGACCAACAGAATACAAGGCATTTCTCCGAATTGATTACAAGCCAACACAAAATGCCCTCAATTCAATAGTTATTATAGCTGCTGTGGATTGAATTTCATGAATTTCACAGAATCGACTGGACCTTAAAATAAACTGAAAATAGACCCATCATTCTAAATTCAAATCTCTTATTGAATGTACTCCCTGAACTAATTACAATTGACAAACAAAAATTGCCACAGAAATGTGCCCCACTGTGCCTGGAGGAGAGGAGACAGGGAACGATCGCTCGTAAACGGTTTTATTATTTTCCCCCTCAACAAAAAAATGGTGAGTCATCGTAAAACCGCTCAAGGACGAATTGAATATTTCATCAGAAAATAAAAAAGAAAACGACTCAACACACTTTTCTTCGCTCAACTGGCTTTCCACAAAAAAAAAAACGAAAATAATGAATTTTCAAATAAACCCCGAGGATTGAGACGCCTCGCCAATGGCACTGAAATCGCCGTAAACAGCAATAAAATCTACAGTGCACGGAGACTGAGTCATGTGCTTGAAAAAAAACAAAATCCTGCCTGCAAACTACTTCCACCTCGGCGACTTTAAGTGAGACTGCTGCAAAGCTGAACAAATATACGAAATATTGCACGGAGAAGAATAAACAAAAGTGAGTGTCAATAAAATTAAAAGAATACAAAAGCTGACCTCCATAAAACCCCCGCGACCCTGAGCACAATTCCAGGAGTGCCATAAACCTGCCCTTCGCCTGAGTACAGCAGATTATCTGAATTCAATTTACATAAATCCATTTCATGATCACAAAAGCACAGAGTCTGCTCCTCGATAAATGCAAAAAAAAAATGACAGCAAATTTCCATCAAGTGCAAGCGATTATCACACTCAATTAACTCGGCTATTGTTATCCACTGAGACACACGGAGGTGAACAAACTACGTGAACACCTCTCCCATTACAGCTATCTGCCGCTCAGATTCCGCTGACAATCGCACTCGGCACCCGTTCCGATCTAATTCCATAGACTTTCAGATAATTTCCAATTTCCCTCCCATTAAATCCAGATTAGCAAACTAGCTTCCACACCCACGCCACCACCCCCAGGTGACACCCGCAACAGAATCATCATTGTGCTTCTTTTCATTTCCTTAGGAAATTAACATGTACCGCACAGACAAAAAGCACTGGCCGCAGTGCCGCCACAACGGAACTGCTTATAGGGCGCGCCGCTGGTTGTGTACGGTACAATTCTTGGCGTAACTAATTCTGTGTTTCATTCATTCGACGGCGAGGGTTCTATTTTTATTTTGCTTTGCCTCTGAATCTCCACGATATGCCCGCATGGCGGTGCATTGCACCTGAGAGTCTTGAGGTCTTGAGCAGAACATTGAAATCCACCGGTGTCTGACCGGATATAAACAAAAATAAGAGAGGTACGTGCACAAGACTGTCATCGATGACATAACCACCGCCAGCCATGACTTCATTGTGAACTTTTGCGACTGAGAATGCGAAACAAAAAAACAACTACAACACAGGCACGGAATAAAGTAATCGTTTTGAAAATAGAGAATAATCAATTGGGGTTAGCGCACAGTCTGTCAGACAGAGACCGCACGCATACAGCGCCATCCGACCATTGTGCGTGTGTGACAGTTGAGCAAACAAATCGACTTCAGAACCCTGACGTAATCCACCACCGCCGCGCCACCGTCATCCTTTTTCCTCCTCGCCTAAGCAAAGGAGCCACTCTTTTCTCACACAAAAACACAATTTGACACATGAGGTTACGGCCAAATGTCATATTGATTAGTTGCAGAGCCCTGACTCATATCCGCACTTCGGCCGAAGAAAAGTGTTCTTAACTTTGATTTTGGCTATTTTTAGACATGTCAAATGTCAGAAAACCCAACAACAAAATGCACACGAAACTAACCTCCATATTTAGATGAGCTATTCGTCCGCAAATTTGCAAGCGATGTTTATCCCTGATTGTGGCGATTAGTCACTTAAATCACAAAACTCAACTGATTTGCTCGCTTTGGCACTTTTCCTGGACACGATCGAGAGCACAAAAAAAATGTCCGTTTGCTTATTTTTTTTCTTTTTCTTTGCCTGCTGGTCTTGACTGGGCGTTAACTACTGAGCAAACAAGAAATATTTGGATATTTTTTTTTTTCTTTCGTTTCGTTTCACTGGCAGTGATTGGAGCTAACACTTCGAACCGAATTGATTTCCTCGACAGGTGAACAATACTCTGGAGAGAAGAAATGTATTTTCTATTCAAAAAAACCCGATGGAAAAATTCACGAAAAAAAAACAACAAATGTCGCACTGTAAACCGAGCTTCGAACTGTCAATGCACGAACTGAATGAATCTAGATACATAAACGCCACTTACATACCTACCACCGATGTGGGAACAAACAGCAAAAAAAAAAAAGAAACACATACCAGCATTCGCAGCATAATATGGAATGTTGGGTGAGCGAAAGAGAGAGAAGGAGACACAGAGAAAAGGGAAATTTTAACAGAGACTTAAAAGATGGAGAATTTGAGTACAGTTTCAGGCGGTATAACTGTTTCAGCTGTCACTCTGACAGATGGCATAAAGTGAGCTAACGCCGTGCAGGGTGTCGTTTGTGTGTCGAATATTGCCTTTAGCTGTTTGATAAATGAAACTGAGTTTTGTTTAAATGGAGGAAAGTTGAGAATGAAATAAAAGAAGACGCCTTTTAGAGAAGGAATTGGACTTTTTTGAATTAAAGCAAAGTTGCGAAACAACTAAGTTAAATAGCATATAAGTCGCTGAAATTTTATATAAATATTTTATATTTATTTTTTTTTAAATATAAAGAATATTTTTATTTTAAATAAAAAGAAAACACGAAAACTTGCAGGTAGTTAGGTAAATTTAATAAAAATGTTTCGCCAAATTTCCGCCTTACGTGCCCGAGTAGGATTTTCGAGTTTTAGATAATATAGCCTGCAGTGATTTATTTCTGTGAGACACTTTCTTTAATTTACGTCAATAAATAAATAAATGTCAAAGATCTACTTAAACATTAAATATAGTTCTAACTTTTGCCATTTCATTTTGACAAAAACTAGAAGTTTAATGTGCATTTTCCAATATGCAAATACGTATAAAATGAAACTATAAAAATACGAACGTAATAATGTAAATATCTATATATGTAGAATTATAGTACAATACAGTGTCGTCTGTCCAGTCCACAAGAAAGGAGACCCCTTCGAGGGGTTAGTCTCCTTAACATCGCGTACAAGATCTTCTCTACGAGACGAGCTATACAGTGCAATGTCTCGTTTTAGCATCCCTAACAAACTCGTCAGATTGTGTAGGATGACGATGGAGAACTCTCGCTGCTCCGTCAAGGTCGGTAGCGAACTCACCGAGACCTTCGATGTCAAAAAAGGATTTAGACAAGGCGACGCACTGTCATTTAACTTCTTAAACATCAGCTTTGAGAAGATCGTGCGTAACTCACAAATCAGCACCAGAGGCACTATCTTCGAAAGTCAGTTCAATTGCTAGCTTACGCCGACGACATTGACGTGATTGGACGAATACAACGAGCCGTCAATGAGTCATTTGCTGGAACTGAAGCAGAAGCGGCTAGAATCGGTCTGGTGGTTGATGGGGGCAAAACGAAGTACATGCTGTCATGAAGGTACAACATCGACATCTCTTACAGAGAATCACGCTAGATAGTAGAAACTCCGAGATTGTCAGGAACATCGTCTTCGGAAACCTGGACGTTACTTAAAGCGGTTGAAGAAGCTCTTAGTCTCTTCGAGAGAAATGTTTTGTCTGTACAGTGACTGCGCCTAGTCAAGCGTCTTCGTACACAATGCTTGAGAGATAAAGCAACAGAGGCGTGGAGCTCACAAGTGGAGACAACCAACAACGCAACTGGCGGCAGCTGGCGAAAAATTGTGCTGGCTGGAGAAGCATGTTGGTTGGTTGTTGGTTGAGGCCCAGCTCCACCCAGAACTGTAGCGCGAGTCATTACAAACCACAAGGGCCATCAAGAAGGAAGTCATCTGTAACTCAGGCTAAGACCCTTCATCGGTCGCAGGTCTGATAAACAAACAGGCAAGCCACAAGGGACTAAGAATCGAAACTTGATTCTTCCACATTTCAGTGCACATCTTCCACATGACTGCTGCTTTCACTAAGTTTCAGAGAACAGTCTGTCTTGGCTGCACAGGTGCTTTTCCTAGAACGTGTAATTCTGCTCTTGATGCTTTACTTGGTTGTCATATCATGGAAAGCACGATCAAATCCATTTTCTAAAAAATAAACTAAACTAAGAAGAAGTGGTCTTTGGTTCAACTCATAATAGAGCTTTGATATCCTGGCGCACCGCATTGTCTATGACACTGGTCTCACGGACATGTAGTCTGATGCGAGGACACCAAAATCCAAGTGCATTGTTCAAGCAAAATCGACTTTCATTGTGTCCAGGACTGCCTCTCCAAATATTGAACCAGAGACGATGGAGGCATCTTGAGCACGGGGCCTTTGTGGGAAACGACAACATTAGACTTCACACACATTCATACTCCTTAGGTAAAGTTGCGTCGGTCTTCCAAACTGAAACTAGATCGTAAACTAAATGGTCACACACTATATTGCGAAGAATAGGTGGAAGGGATAGGGTATCTGCGTCTGAAGTGGCAGACCTTTCTCAACCCTTTAACCACTTCCAAGAAAGTAAGGGAATGCAAGCCTTCTCTTTATTTGGTCGGCAAACTAAATTCACTAAATTTACTAAATTCACTTGTTGAGTTCCGGGGTATCACGGAGGTATGAGAAACGAGATTGTCGAGGATCAAAAGAGGCATTCATAGGACCCCAACCCATCTTATGACTGCCCGCGTCCGTGGTTAGGGCTTCCATCGGTTGGGTCTCTAGGCAGAACAACCAAAGATGGCATGACTCTCCAGGATGTGGGTTGACCAAGCAAATGCTCCTAAACAAGGCATAGCTTCTGCATGAACTACTCATGTTGTGCGTGCTAATGTTCTCTCATGTATGGTAGGGACCTACAGCTTTTTGTCGAATCCGAACGGAGAGATGTGAGAAGATTTTCAGCGAATTTGTACACTTTGATTGTTGTCAGCAACGCGGACGGGTCTTTGAGTGGAACCTGGACCACATCTGAATATAAGGTGCAAGACATGCAAATTTATACAGAACCAGACTATAAGGCACGCCCAAAATGGAGACTTGTTTTAGCAGCTGACAGAGTCTTCTATCAAAAGAAAGAGAATTTAGAAAATGTAATATCACCGAATATTGCCTTCATAGGACTGATGCATCGTGAGATTTGATTTTCAATATGTTTCTTCGCCAGATCACGGAAGACTCCTATTAAATTGCTTCCACAATTTTGCTCAGTATTATTTGGCAAGTCATCTAGAAAAGATTCATACTAGAGCAGTGTCTCTTCATTGGTCAGTTATGTTACGAAAATGAGCGTTCCGTGAAAAATTATGTTTTTCGTGCGATTAAAGGAATTTTCTAAAGCCAATGTTCTTCGCAAATTTGACTTACAGTTTACATAAGAGGATGACACTCAATCAGTTAGACTATATTATACACGTAGCCCTTCACTAGGTGACCACATCCTGTACCTAGAGAACAGCTAGGTGCAGGTTGTGATTTCAGCTGAAGTTCAGAGTGTACGCGAAGACCAAAATGAGGTGAAGCAGAATGCTACGCCAATGGTAACTGGCGTTGGCGGAGACTCTGTGAACTTTCTTGGCATAAATTAATTTGGATGATATTTGTGCTTCATCCAATAACAATTTTGGTAATTTCCCTTATTGGCTAAATTAGAAACAATCCCGGTAGAGGAGTATGTTTCTTGGTCAAGACTCAAAAACAAAAAACTTCTCTGTTCAAAATGTAAGCTAACGACTCCAACTGCAAATAATTCGGATTGTGTCTCAATAGTCGGTCGTTTTTTACTTTAAAAAAAATTCCCATTTCAACCACACAGAGAATCTATTTTCCAAAAACAGAGTCATCTCAGTACAAGTACCAAACTTCCTCTCAGGACCACCTTGTAACCTTCTTCATCTTAAATAATTTTTTTTGAAAAATCAATAATCAATGGACGAAAAATTTCCCAAACCAGTTCGCACTGTCATAAAAGTAACTCGCCTGCCCCTCGCCGGGATAGCATTCTGCACAAATGTACAATCTCGCAGCAGAACCAATTTTCTGGCTCTTATCTATCGGAGTCTCCCAACTACCTGGCAGTAATAGTTGAACCGACGATCCGGTAGATACAAGCACCAGCAGACCCTCTGTCGCTTGGTGAATTTTTTTCCTTCGCGGATATTTGCTGCTACTGTCGTTGTCATTATTTATTCCTGCTCCTCAACTATCTCGCACTCTTACCCTCGTTTCATACCTGATGTCAGTTTTTGTGTGCAACAACTGACGACGCTGACGACAACGATTGAAAGGGAAGTCGTAGCAGCAGGCACCTACACCGGGCATTAAGTGCAAATCAGAAAAGGAAAACGAAATTCTGCACATTATCCTTCACATGAGGAGTTTCCTGGAAACCCTTTCTCCGTCATGGATGAACGCGAAGCGCATTTGAATGCCGCTGCCATCGTCACTGTTGATGTCTTGTGAGTCTAGTGACCCTTTCCTTTGAAGCGGAAAAGGCGTACGTTTGCTGTGTAGTTGGTTGATCTGCTTTTCTTTTCCGTTTTTTTTTCTGTTTTTGCTTTTAGTTCGCGCATAAAAATTCACCTCATTTGCAAGTGATGAAGTGATTATGTTAATGAAGTGATTTTTCGCCGGAAATTCAAAACACCACCATGAATATGAATCCGTTTATGGTCGTGTTCGGTTTTTATTTGTTTTCTTTTTTGTCGCCGCTGCTGCTGCTGCTGTTTGCCCTCTTAGCCGCGTCCTGATTACTTATTTCTGTGCAATTTTTTTCTCTGGTTTCAGGAGGAGGAAGGCATGAGGTTTGTTGAGTTCCTGGAAAATTTCAAGAGTGGCTGGTTATAATCATCTTCCCGGTACGAGATGATGCGAGATATCTTCCTCTACTTGGTGCTAATTATCCTGTTTGGCTTGATCTTCCTGGCACAATTAATTGTCAACGTTTACGCCTTTCAGCGGCAGCCGGCACAAAAGTCACGCACGGTGATTTTTGTATAAAAGTGTGCCGCATAGCTGTGCCGTGCTTGGGTGTTTGTGTGGCGGGGGTGGGAAGAAAAACGAGAATGCACTCAAAATCCATTAGTGAAGAAACTCACAGAAGACCACAAGCAACGTATTTACTCTTCTCGGCCAGCACTAATGAGGAACGGCAAGGACTCGGTGGATCTGGGTACACAGGGTGCCGGATACACTTTTGTGGGCTACCAGTGAGACGAATGAATGCACGTAAGGAGTGAACCTTAAACTTGCAGCAATTGTTTCCCGCACACAAATGCGTTGTAGAGCTATTCTTGCGAGGGACTTTTCAGCACCTCTTCGTCTTTCACGTCAAGAAAAGAAATTCAACTTGACACCATTTGGGGGTGGATTAGTGGGGGTGGGCGAAGCAAAACACAAAAATGTGAGATTGTGGACGAAAGACGTTAAGTTAAACCACTTTTAAGTTTGTTTTTGGTTCTTTCTTGTTTCAAAGTCGCTCTCACCCGAGAAGGACACACGCGACCAAGTGTGTGGGGGGATATTAGTTTTGAGTGATGTGAGATTAAGTGGCATATTTGTGGGTTTTTCGTTGACGATGATGTGCGAAATTTTTTTAACTTAAGATACATCGATAATGTGATAATTATTTCCTGTGCAATATTTTGTTTATGGATTAAATTTAATTGTTGTTAATTTTATTATAACGAGAGTAAAACGTTTGTCTTCCATTGTATGATTATTCATCAAGCGTGTCAGGACCTTCTGTTAAGTTGAGCAACGATTTGAAGTAAAATAATGATTATAATTGATTTTGCATAATTTTGAGGAATTCTAGTTTGAAAACTTTGTAACGTAGAGACTGTTTTAAGGAGAAATATTTGCTTTGTGTTCAAAAGAAGAAAAATGTAAAAATTGTATTATACGAAATTCAGTACATAGTGAAGAGCTGTTTTTTAGTGGAAAACATTTATTTAAGTTTGCTTTTTTTTATGCAGTTTTATGTTAAGAGGACGAAGTTTATTAAAAAAATTCAAACTAAGAGGAAGTATTCTGTGTACTGAAATAACCAAAATTCGCGGTCTGCGCATACTTAATTTCGCTTTTATGTCATCAACTTTTTTTCGAAATTCCTTCTACATACACAATTTAGAGAGAATCCATTTTGTGGAAAATAATAATTGTAATTTTTCAAAAACGACAATTGTTCATAGGCCATGTTCTGTGTTTTTAAATGCTACCCTCATGTATATGAGAGCCTTGCTGTAATAATTGATTTACGAAATCATTTAATTTTCTGTTCAAAATTTAGCAAAAATCTACCTGTTTAAAAATAATGAAAAAATTGACCTATATACGACAAGCTGACGAAAAACAAATTTTTTCATGCAGTTTTAAATAATAATACGAACAGTAAAAAAATGGCATTTTCTACCGCAACTTTGTTTTTTTTATAATTATTGTTTTTTTAATTTTAAAAGTCTTAAATTAATTTGTCAAAAATTATATAAGGTTCCAAATTTCAGTTTAACTTGAATTTCTAATAACTTTCTGTGTTTTGAATTGACATTTGACACGGTAAACATTATAACAAGAAAAAAATGCACCCCTACAGCAAACGTTGGCTTTCTAGGCTTAAGGTTTTCTTCTTAAATTTTAGTATCTTGCCTATACATCTTGCTCCTTGTTAAAAATTTAATTTGTAAATATATGCATAAATCTTGCTTTAACTCGAAAAACAAAATTGTAAAAAGATCAAACGAATTCGAACACAAAGTCCTTTTTTTACCAGCCAAGCTAATTCAAATATTTTTTAATTACTTGTATTATTTGACATAAAATAATTAATTCTGTTTATGGAACAATTAATCTCACCCCTTCAAACAAAATTTAAGTCAATCGCAATAAATTCGCATATCAAATAAATTATTATTTATGAATACCATATCAGCAAACAGTTCAATTAACAAGCAATATCTAAACCGGATTTTGAGTCAATATCGAAAAGAGAATCTCTTCAGGGTTTCAGTAAAAAATAACCTACAGTTATCAAACAAAGTACGAACTAAACAAACAGGGTAAATTCAGTTAACAAGAATCATTGTAAAACTTCACAAATGTTGTTTCCATTAGTGAGATTTAAAAGCAACAAAAAATTGATTTTCATTTTATTTTAAAATAATTTCATTCAATTCTTAAATGAACTAATTCATATCGAAAAAGAAAAAAACATGTATTCAAATAAATCAAAAAGTACACCCATCAACAGTAGCTTATAAGATCGAAAAGAAAAATAAATCGAAAATTGTTTTTTGTTTTTTTTTTTGAAATTGTATGAAAGTCAATACAATTATAATCATAAAAAAACGCATATACATTATATACATATATTTACCAAAGTTACTTATATAAAAACAAAATAACAATAATAGTTAAGTCAAAAAAAAAAAAATAATAAGAAAATTTAAATTAAAAGAAAACAATATAAACGACGAAAATACGTGCGTTTTATACATAAACATTTAGTTTTAGGAAATTAACTTGAAATTCCGTAGTTAGTTAACAATAATAACAAATAAGTATTATATACTCATATACATGATACGCTAAAATATATACAGACACTGTCGGCGAAAAGAACTTTCCGTAAAGAAATAAATAAAAAAAAAATTGTATTCATTTATAATTCGAGCGTATACACGATTGTAAGAGCGTTGAGAAGTGATAATGTGACAGTTTAACAGATAAATTTAAAATATATCAATGTATGTACATGATTCAGTATAGACTGATTTGCTTTTTTATTCAATCACGCGCATATTTATAAGTAGGAATGGGAATTAGCCTTTTATTTGCAAATTTCGAGTTAAGATTCTGGGCTTATTGAGGTAAAGTAAATGATTATTTGCGAACATATAGAGATGGTACGGAGTATTTGTCTTTCAGAGCTGACAAAAAACTGTCTCTTATTGACCCTACAACAGGAGTCATTGCCTTAGTCCCCTTTGGACCGTAGTGTCAAACGATTTCATTTCGATTTTCAGAAATGGTCTGCTTGCTTTTTACCGAAAATGCTCTTATGCGAAAATTAGTACAATATATTCAGATGCATTATTTAGTTAATACTCATATAATTTAGAAGTTACGATTCATTATCGAAATCTTTTCGTCTAATGCTGCCAAAATTTCCCAGCTGGTAACTGGTCACTCAAATCTTTCATTCTAAATCAAGGATAATATCACGATGTTTTATTATATCGACCGACACACCCTGTATTCTTCTGAAAATGCATTTTGCGCAGAAGTGGAATAAACTCTGTAGGTTAGAGTTTCATTCACACATAACGGGTATCCTTTATTTTTTTAAAACAGAAATTGATAAAAGCTGAACTTTACTAGAACAATTTAAAATTTTCGTATGCCCTTGAGCTCTCTCAGCGACTCAGTTTGCATCTCCTCAATCGTCGGGAAATGCCGTCCTTTCGTGGGTCAATACCCGTAATTCGCCACGAGTTATGACCCTTTTAAGCAAATCATTCAGCAATTCCTGTGCGATGCTCATACGTCATTTCTTTCGGTCAAAATTCAGCAAATTCAAAACGAACTTCGTTGCCACACGCTTCATGTCCAAAAAATTTACATGACATGAGCCACATGATATGCATCTTCAGGAGCTTCTAATAGTGTTTCGTGATTCGTGACTTTCTCACCACTTTCGTCAGCTGCTGTTGTGCTGGGGCTTAAACTGCAGTTCCCTTCATCTTGTTAGAAAACAATAGCACGCAACAAAAATGGTTTTTGAAGAAGCTATGTTATTATCCCTAGGGGACGGCAGCAAAACGCAATCAATTCTAGTACGTCTGCCTTTGCTAATGTTCGAACACCCGGTTGGAAGTCATGTGAACTGAGTTAACTGACAAACTGAGTTCTATCATGGTTGTCATGATGTGGGCTTAATCCACAGCTTTTTTAGGGTCACTGATACCTGAATAATGCATTTCAAAGGATTGTTGTTACCACTTACATGCCTTAATCCTAAGAGCTCATAGCCTGCCTTTGCCATAAATATCAATTCGCTCCATCCGTGATTTCGTTAACACCAGATGGGAGTGACCCCATCATTGCCTTGACCACAACTCGGCTACTTTCGTGTGCCAAAGAGCATAAAGAATATGCCAAATTAAAAAGAAACTTTTAATTGCTACCTACTACTAAAAATTCGCTCTTGAAACGACCCAAGAAGATTTGCATGTGCATCAAGCAACGGCCCTTTCGGATTGCAGTGCCACGACACATTCGCCTCGTTTCCATTATTATATTTTTACTATCCCTTTCAATTCTCATAACTGCGTCCATGCTGAGGTTGTCATTAATCTGGTGCACCATTAGAAGCTCAAGTTATAAAAGCATATCACGGGGAGTCATTCCGGCCGTTAGTCCGTAAGACATCATCCTACACAGATCTCAAATTCCCCCAATTTATCTTTGCGGAAAACTTCACAACCGACAAACTGAAAGGTTGGTCTGGAAGTCTGTAGCGACGACACAGAAAGACTAAGTCTACATATTCATTGGATTGAGTGACACTATAGTCCACAAGGGAGCAGGGCCTAGCTTCTTCAGCAACTATTTGCGCTGTGTGTGCCTCTATTCTCTCACGAGCAGAGGAAACTTTTAGTTTTTTGTCGACTCCCAACGACGGGACTTAAGAAGTTTTTCCCTAAATGTGTACTCTTTGGCTACTGTCAGCAACTCGAAAAAGTTGGTGCAATAAAAAATTCAAAGTGTTTTAATCCAGTCAAGGAATTTGGGATCTTCGACGTGTCAGTCGACGCAGTTAGCCACTTCGACATGTCGTCTTTTCACTTACGAGTATAAGATGATCCGTGGGGTGGTAGCTGGGGTCCACTTCCTAGGCTCAATCAAAAAGGCGCTGTCATGGGCAATCAAGTCCTTTGAACACCGAACATTTCATTCAAATATAATACCTCCCGCAAGTGTCGCCTATCGCCAAGTGACAAAGTACTTAAATGATATACCTGATATATGTAGATGCCAGGAGACAGTAACATTCAGGGGATGTGCGAAGCTACGTGTGGCTCTTAATCCCTAATCTCTCCGAAAGGTTACATTCCTTCTATACCCTTACCTTCCGTAAAACACCAACCGAAAAACACACACATGGAGCAAACCTGGACCTTTCTTTCTCTCTGCCTCATCAGGGTATACAAAAGGGCATCTACGAACCATAGTAGGCATCATAAAAAGGTCACTCAGCTTTTGGAAAACATGCCTCTAGGCACGGCACTTCCCACAAGATCTTCTGCAGGCGCTGGAGAGACAAGGCGCAGATAGAATCCCTCACAATCCCCGCGACTGTCAAGCTCTTACAAAAAGATGGAGGGTACCAATAGGAAAGTGCTTCCTTGATAACCTAAGTGAAATTAGCCACGTCAGTTTGGGACTCCTTAAGAGCTACATAGCTAGCTCGGAATGGTCTTAAAAGATACAGAGGCAGCCTTTTGCTGTTTTGTAGTTCATCTCTTACCTAATGTACCAAAATACATCTCCATCATGAGTCCCAGCTAAAAGTCTAGGAACTGAAAACAGTCCCCCTCCCAGTAGCCCAAGTCACAACCATTTTCGGAACAGTCTCCAACAAGCAAGCCGTAATTTATTTATAGCCAAGAGTAATTTGTTTTTAATTTCTGCATCATTTCTCAACTTGGCGGTGGTCGGCCGTTTAAACCGCAAATAAAATCATCATTTTTTCCCGCCAACGCGTGCGAATAAATTTCGCAAATAATTAAAAACGTATTACTGGAAGGAGAAATCATGTTAACGAACGCACAAATGCGCACTTATTAATGCGATTGAACTCAACAAAGAACCGCTGGTATCCTGCTGACACACACGACCTCACCAGAACGAACGCCCACACCTCCGCGCGAGCGATTTGCAGGAAATTCTGCGAAGATCACGTATGTTTTCTTTTTTGAGTGCGCATTTGTCTTCTGCCAAAAAATTAAACCGCAGTTCATACCAAGGAAACGTACAGAAAATTTTGACATTTCAATAGCATTTACGGTTGAGAAAATCGCTGCGGGACGTGCTGTCGGCAGTGTGTCAAACACAAGCGGGACGCCCGCTCGGCAGATGCACACGAAATTCTGCCGAAGCTGCGGCGACAAACGACTGCCTCCACTGTGCTGTGCGATGATGATTGCATATTAAACGCTTGCCACTTGGCAAGGG
Source organism: Eristalinus sepulchralis (assembly GCA_944738645.1). Lineage (NCBI taxonomy): Eukaryota > Metazoa > Arthropoda > Insecta > Diptera > Syrphidae > Eristalinus > Eristalinus sepulchralis. The sequence goes on from OX122882.1 coordinate 11,984,709, forward strand.
AAACAAATGTTTGCGATTCAAGAGTGCATTTGCATTCGTTATTAACAAGGACATTAGGAAATGCGTGTCCTATAGCTGAAGATCTTACGTTGGCCTGCTGCCCAATCACTTAAGAGTGTATTTATAGGAGAAATTGTCGAAACATATGCAATGACTCAAGTTTGTGGGTTGCCTGTGTCTGTGGATGCAGATGAAGGAACAGATGTAAGGAAGTGGGGTTGAGCCAAGATAAATTTGTAGTTTTGGGATCATGTGAGAGAGGGTCTTGGGGCGGATGTATCCGTTTAGCCTTAAGTTTGCACGGGGAAAAAGTTTTCATGGTTTGAACAAAAAGTGCGATGTCGGTGTTGTGGGAGAAGAACAAACAGACCGTCAATTAAATTGTCAGCAGTTGAGATTGAACGTGAAGACTGTGACGAATCAATTCCTTAAAGATTACTATTATCCCGCCATGTTCATGGAGTATGCGTTTCTTGAAATTCAAACACATGGACTCAATTGCTTCAACAAGACGGGGCTACGAGCCAAATTGCGAGAGAAACAATGGACTTCTTGAGTTTGAAATCATTTGGGGGAGCACTTTATTTCACGATTTGCTATGGAAAATGCCTGCCTAGGATATCACACCTCACGATGGATATATTAAGTCTCAGGTTTTCAGAAGTAAGTTAGTTAGTTGAAAGCTTCTGCGAGATACCAGAGTTACCCAAAATTGGACCTTAAGAATAGACCACACCAAACGTAAGCGGGGCCAATATTGGGTCTGTAACTTAATTCGTGCGGTTTGCTAAGAGATGGCGCAGCTTGGATTATTCCATTGGAACATGCGTTGGAAAGCTAATGTCGTTGTTCGTCATTTCAGCATATGTCATGCATTTGAGCGTAAACAACAATATTTTTTCTTTTTCACTCAAATATTTTTAACTTTGTCCCTGAAAAAGTGCTTTTGCGGGGAGGTCCTCTTCATTACTTTAATATAAACATAATATTTTGGTGGATGTTTATGGTGCTAGGCGCTAGGTGAACGAACGTATCAAAAGTGGTTTGCACGATTTAAAAGTGATGGTATTGGCATGGAATACGAAAGATGTTCTGGGCCTGGACAGCCAAAAAAGATTGAAGATGAGGAACTGAAGGCATTTCTCCCTGAAGATTGTTGCCGAACATAAGAAGTGCTCGCAGAATCTTTGGATTTCACTCAAGCATCCATATCAACACGTTTAAAAGCAGCTGGAATAATGCAAGTCACGTCATCTCTTAGCAAACCGCGCGAATTAAGTGAAAAATCCCAATATTTACATGACGTCATTTACAATTCGTAAATGCCGTGAATTGCTCTCTTAATTGGAAATAAATATTTGAAGTTCACACTTAAATTTATGCGTTTTATTTTGCATTATAAATCAAACCCCACGATGAATCACCTTTTTTGCAATCAAAATTTGATGGTGTTTAGGTTTGTAGCTTTTTCGCTTTAGTTCACAGAAGGTCTTTGCCTAAGTCTATTTCTTCAAACTGAAAACACACTGAAAACAGTAAGAAACTGCAATATAAGTCAACCTTCCATCTGCTGCATCACCATCTTCATAAGTTCAAGATATACAATGTAATCCATGGGGTGGGACAACATGTTATCGATATATTTTGAACCATACATTACACAGTCATGAAAGGGAAATCCTAAGTAGAGCACTGGAGATTGCTAAATACACTGCTGTTTTCGGACCAATGTCGAACTTTGCGTTTCATTCCATTTTGGGCAAGCAACGTCTAGTGTTGATCCAGTAACTCGGATTTTTTTTTATTACATTTATCACTCTCTTTAGGAGCTTAGGACTTTCGTTTTCAGTTTCTTTTTGACTCAGTTAGTGGCTGCTGTCCTTACATTACGTGACGTTTTCTAGTTTGTGCGTTTTCCTAGTTTGAGAAGAACCGATTGTCTCTATGTGTTCTTTGGACGGTTTGTCTATCGTTTGCCTTGAGGGCTCCATTCTACCGCCATTCTGGTAATAACTTGTGACTCATGCGCATCATGACTAACTGAAAGGTCGAAATATTCCCCAACAATACCTTTGACTGAGTTGACAAGTCATTGGTATTGACAGCTGCAACAATAATAGAAGTTTTGGCCCAGTTTTCCATCATCTTGTGCTTGGGAATCATTTCACTACCAGCTTTTTTTGAACAATTAGTCGAAGACAAACCTCTGCACCCTGCTCTCTTCGTTTTCGAAGATCAGTCGAAGATGCATAAGTGGGTTTGACAGATGTCAGCTTCAAGGAGCTGAACATACATTTGTACCTAAAGGACGTACCTCTAGAGCAATCTATTGCTTCATTTAAGAAGAGATAATGACAGGAGAGAAAGGTCTGTTTTGCTTACAGTACGGTGTTGCATCTACAAACTTCGAATATTTAGGTGTCACATACATGTGAAAAAATCCTCCTGGTGCCCGGCGACTTACGAAATATCTAACAACATTGAAATCAATCGCATGAAGGTGCAGAGATACGGTGACAATCAAAGGTGAGATGAGGTTCAGATCCCCAATATGTAACAATTAAGTCTCATCTGCGTCGCGCTCTGGATAGCAAGTGACATCAAGAAAATCAAGAAATGCATCCTCTGTGATTGCTGTGAGTACACCATATGGTATAAGAGAACAATGAATATGTAACAGAGAGTCTGTAATGTCGACTGATATTGAAGACGTATGAAGCACAGTAAAAGCAATGAAAAGCAATATCATGGAGAATATCATGCCATGTCATGGAGAAGGGAAAAAATTGAAATCACCAAATGCCCGTAAACCCGAAGAGCTAGATGTCTTCTTCATCATTAGCAAGTGCTACAGTTTGGTGTAGACTTAAGCCTCAGTCAACATGCCTCTGCAACTAGCACCGTTTTGGTGTACGCGCCTGCAGTTTCATACAATAACCTGAATAGGGCACCTTTACATCTGGTTATGCCATAGACAGACAAGATGGAAGACAAGTTCCTTGTCGACAGTAATCACTCCAGGGTTGGATAATCCAGCCATCTGAGTGGCAATTGGGCAGGGCTATCCGTCGTCATAAGGGGCGATGATATTCATCATAGTATCATGCGGATACTATATAAAGTCCTCCACTACGTCAAAGCTGTATCTGTTTATTGCGAAACTTTCTCTAAGGTGTACATAGGTGTTGATGGGCCTTGACTTGTAGGCAGCATGTACGTACTATGTCTTACCATCGTTGACTGCGAGAACCACCTAAGGCTTCACTGACAGCCCGTTAAATCCCTTGGATAGTATCTTTGTCTTCGGCATATGCGAGCACTTGCATAGACTTGTGGAAGATCGTGTCTGTCGTGTTGACATTTCAGTTAGCTTATAAGCGTAACTTTTAATATTTTGGCGGGGCTTATATTCGGTTCCCTTTAAGTGGGAGTTCGCCTATTTCTGATTTTTTGACTACTAGCACTTGTTCGTCAAACTTGTACTTAAATAAAATCGAGTACAGCAAAGTCAGCACTATATGAAAACAATTACAGCCGATGACTTAGTCTAAAGGAAGCCAAACCGTAGAGAAAATGTCTCACCCCAATGACTCACACAGGCAGTGCCACCATCTGCTGCCAAAAATCAAACATATTAATAAAATCATATTCGACGACAAGCATCCCAGCAAATAAGTCTTCATTCAATTGCAAATTACAAAATAATTTCATCGACACCGCATCCAATTAACACTTATCCGACGACCACACAAACAACTACAAAGGGGGAGATTTGCAACATCTGCCAAATTTACGGTCCGTCGAGGCCCAAATATGTCAAAGAATCAAAGTCCCAAAAGTCGCCCTCCCAAGCTGGGCACGTACTCGCCTTCACCTTTAGCCAGCGGTGTCCGTCGTGATTTATTCCACCATGAAATATTGAAATAAATTACCCCAGCACACAGACCCGAAGAAATTCGCCACATGCTTGCCAACCCTGCACCGCAATAGGCCGGCCTTTGGTTGCCCAGACAAATAATCTTTTAATTGCAGCAGCCGCGCCACATGATGCCCGCCCCGAACTATGCATACAATAAACTTAAACTTTATCTTCCGCAAACAATATTCCACACAGGATTTTCGATTTCATTTTATTTACTCTGGGGACTCGGCGGCGTCCACCTCTCGTCCTCGCCCCTACCAAATACAAGCCAGACCCATACGCACACACTCGGAAAGTGCCGATCAAAAGGGAGTCGAGCGAAAGTGTGAAAATCGTAAAACGGAAGAAAGCGCAAAACTCATCGCGTCTTCCATTGCGCATATTTATCTGCGCAGCCCCAAAATTTCTGGCGCCGTTCCAAAGCTCTATACTTGGAGATCATCGGGGAAAATGCTGAATTTTCGCCAGAATTATTTTTAACGCTAATCTGTGTTGGTGCGCTGCGGTGCTGTGTGAGCTGCGAAAGCCGCACCAAAGCAAATCAACAAAAAAGATACTTTTCAGAGGCAGAAAAAAAAAAACAATTTTGATTTCATATGATTTTTTTTTTTGGAAAAAGCGCTGGTGATACAGAAATTAGAAATCATACGTGCGTCGAAAATTCTTCACGTGACAAGTGGCGTGCGTTTATATTTGAGTTTTTTTTTTTCGTTTTTTGAAGAGCACAAAAAATGAAATTTCTCTCCTTTCCTCAAATGCAAATGAAAGAACTCGGTTCGTGGGGATCACTGAATTTTGGGAAATATCAGCGGGGCACAGCTGATTGATTTTTTTTTTTTTGTGAAATTGTAGAAATAAACAAGAGAAAAAGTTCGTGAACTTTATGTCTATTCTTGGATCGTTCTTAGACGCCATTGGATGGATTTTATTGTTTAGTTTGTTCAGCTTGGTTCTAGATAAACACGTCTGGTGGGAGTGTGAAGTCATCTGGTGTGGTGGGGAGAGTAACGTTGGGTGGGTCAGGAAAGTTGGACGGGGGCATGTGGTATGTGGTTGAGACAGGTTGTTGAGAAGGGTTCTAGGTTTTTGGGATTTTAAAAATTTCGGTCGCCAACAGGTATCAGTCTGTCCTGAGAAAATGTTTCCAATTTATTGTCACGTAAGAAAGCGGGCTGAAGTTGATTTAGCAAAATGGACCCAAACTTACACAAATGGATCACCGAACAAAAGATCAAATTTTGGTATCACAAGGAGCGTATTAAAACACTCTATGAAGTTAAGAACAAACCTACAAAGGCAATGAAGTTCGAGAACCTAAAGAAGTTGCAACAAGGATGTTTTGTGGAGCATTGAGAGGGAACGATAAATGTAAGTATCATCCCTATAAAGTGGGTTCAATCAGTACAAATGTCTATAGGCACTGTGGACAGACGAAGAAAATAATGGTGCACCTTTTAATTGACTGCCAAAGACTGGCCCGCAAAAGCATTAAAAACGAAATACTTGTAACAGGGAAATATTTTAAGGACAGCACCCAATTCTTGAACCAAAAGAAGGGCGTACAGATGAACTTTTTGGTCGCAATACGAGATATTTCAATCTCTTTAACTCAAGCCTTAAAATATATTATACGTTAATATTTGAATTTTATTTTTACATTTTGTACGTTAAAAATTCTTAGAAAGCTCAGCTCAAACAACGGATAGGCTCGTTTTTAACTTAAAAACAATGTCTTTCTAGTAACCCAAACTGTAATTTACTGCTAACTGTACAGAAGTACAGAAAATAGCTACAGATCTAAAAGCGCCATATCTTGATTGCATTGCAAATAAAATCGTATTCATCGTGAGGTTTGATATATAATTTAAAAAAGAACACATAAATTTGAAAGCGAACTTAAAATGTTTACTATCGCCCAATAGAAATATTCATGGCTGTTCAGATTATATGTACATATGTACATATATCACACAAAAAATGTTCTATTTTTTTGAGGTCAGAATTCACCATTTCCTGTATCAAACCGTGTGACCAGAATTCAAAATTAATTTCACGCGTCTCTTGTTTCTCCACGCGAAAAAGCATTTGAAACCACCGCTCTTCGGTCACACGGTACAAATTTGTTTACTAAGCAGCTTTTGGTTGCAGCAGGTAAATGATGCATTCGAGCTCGACGCAGTCTGTAAGAAATATTCAACGGGTCAACACCCAAAAATATAAATTGTTAAATTTCTGTTCAATAAAAAGTTTTTTTTTTTTTGCGTTAATCGTTTGAAACGAACATTGGCGACCGTGACAGGACACACTAAAAAAGTTTAGTAGCCTGTATAAAGTGCGTGAAAAAAAGGCCTTTTAATAAGTGATTATTTGTGGAAGTATAGCAGTGACATGTATAGTGGAATGGAAGAACTTGCAGACCGTCAAAATAAGCTTGGCGATGAAATATGCAGCCTGGCTCGGAACTATGGAAAGGATAGTTCCAGCAGGAAAATTCGAAGCTATCTAGAAAACAGATGGCAGTTATTGGATTCCTTATGGGAGGAATTCGATAATAATGATAGCGAAATTCGCGATAACTACAGTGCTTGTATAGGTCACGATTATTTCGTGAAATCATACTATGATAAGATTAAAGCGGTGTACGACAATCTTAAGAAGGACATCGCCAGCAGATTAAAGACAACAGAGCGAACGGAGCCTACAGCAGCACCTACAGCTCCAGCAGTACCAGCAGCCACAGCAGCAGCAGTACCAGCCACAGCAGCACCAGATCCAGCAGCCACAGCAGCAGCAACTCAAGCAGCTACAGCAGCAGCAACGCAAACAGCCACAGCAGCACCAACGCAACAGCCACTAACCGATCCAGAAAAACGGACGTATGTATTTGACCATTATAAGGCAGTTCGATTAACGCCACCTAAGGAAAGTGCCAGCATACAAGAGAGATTGATGTTACTTACATCAATATTACAACGATCCTTGGATAAGTGCAAAATGGAATTTGCACGAGGACAATCTTCTCCAGTCTGCAGGATCAGAGCACGATCTATCGAAGAGACTTGGAGTCAAATTCAAATCATGCACGAAAGATTGGGAGACCAAGCAACGCTGCAAGATATGCAACAACATTTTCAGTTGAGGGATAAAGTAGACGCCGCACTTATTGAACTCTCTGAAAACTTTGAAAAAAGTACAATTCAAACTGTACCAGTAAATACAGCGATGAAGCTACCGAAGATAGAACTGCCCAAATTCGACGGCAATTATCTTAATTGGCGTCAATTCCATGATTTGTTCAAACAACTTGTGCATGAGCAGTCAATACCAGCCGCCCAAAAGTTGTATTTTCTTCGTGCCAACGTAACAGGAGAGGCTCACAACCTCATTAAACACATCCAGCCTACCGACGCTAATTACGACGTGGCCTGGAAAACACTGGTTGACCGATTCGATAATCGGCGTTTATTGATGACTGCTCAATTCACGAGGCTTCTAACACAACCTCCCACACTGGGTACTACTAGTAGTCTGAGAAGATTGCACGACACAACCAAAGAAAGTATGCAAGCAATCGCAAATCTGGAAATCAACATAAACAACTGGGATCCGTTAGTGGTACATTTAATGCTGCAAAAGTTGGATAAAGAAAGTAGAGGCTTGTTCGAGCAGTCGTTACGCGATCCAAGGACAAGTCCCAGCTTAGAGGATTTCCTGAAATTTGTAGAGCTGCGATTTCAGACCTTAGAGGCGATGGGAGCCAAGGAGGACAGAAGGAAGCCAACTGCGCTCACTGTGACAAATGGTGCAAGCAGTATCAGCTGCACCATGTGTAATTCAGGTAAACACAAATTGTACAACTGCTCACAATTTTTATCTCTTTCACAGGAAGAACGAGAGAAAGCAGTTCGCAGACTCCAGCTTTGCCGAAATTGCCTCAAGCATGGCCATTTTTCTCCATCGTGCCAGTCCAGATGCTGCCAGAAGTGTGGTCGAAAGCACAACACCCTTTTACATCATCAGCAACGTTCCCAACTAAATCATGAAACAAAGGTTGATGAGAGCCAGAGGAAATCAGGACCAGGACAAAGGTTTGCGGAGAAACGAATAGACTATACACAAGGTGAGTCCTATTTGAATAAGAAGTGCGAACCACCTGTCGTGTCAGGAAATGCGGCCATAGACAATAAAACATTAAAACGTCACGTTTATCTTGCCACTGCTATTATCAACGTCATTTCGGTCAATGGTGCGCGTATCCCATGCCGTGCTCTTCTAGACTCCGGCTCACAAATTAGCTTCCTGACAGCGAATATGGCGCATGAACTAGGGTTGAAAAAGTGCAGGTCGGAGATACCCATTAGTGGAATAGGCGGTAAGGAGTGCAAAGCTGAGTTTGTGGCTCAAGTTACGATTGAGTCAAGGACGTCACCTTATACGACAACACTTAACGTAGGCATCATGCCACGTATCAGCGAGTACAAACCCGTTCACGAAGTCTACACGTCTTGGAATTTGCCATCAAATGTGCAGCTTGCCGATCCCATGTATTCAAGGGCGAACCGAATTGACATGCTACTGGGAGCGGAAATATTCTTTGATTTGTTGTTACCAGGAGAGATAAACATTTCAAATAATCTCCCAATGCTGCGTAATACGAAATTAGGATGGATTGTTGCTGGAAGCGTGTTGGAGACCTCAACGATAAAGCACTGTCATATAGCAACAAGGCCCTCATTGACATCCTTAGAAAAACTAGTGCGCAAGTTTTGGGAAACAGAGAATCATGAAATTCCTATAAAAACAATGAGCAAGGAAGAACATGATTGTGAAGCTTTCTATCAGCAAACAGTAAAAATAAACGCAGATAATCGATTCGTAGTATGTTTGCCATTTAGAATAAGTCCAAAGGAAAAATTAGGACAATCGTTTGAAATGGCTAAGAGACGTTTTTTAACATTGGAAAGGAAATTGGATAAGCATTCTGAATTGAAAGAAGCATATACCAGATTCATGGAAGAGTACGAATCACTCGGTCATATGACCCTAATCGGCAGATGCAAACCTGACGAACCACACTATTTTCTTCCGCACCATTGCGTTGTCAAGCCAGAGAGTTCATCAACAAAATTGAGAGTAGTATTCGATGCGTCGGCAAAGAGCACATCTGGTGTTTCATTGAATGATATTTTAATGGTTGGACCAACAGTTCAACCAGATTTATTTGCAATTATAATAAATTTTCGCATGCATAGATATGTTTTCACTGGTGATATCACCAAAATGTATCGGCAGATTTTGATAGACTCAAAAGACAGGAAGATGCAGTTAGTTTTTTGGAGATCGCATCAAAATCTTCCACTGCAAATATACCAACTTAACACCGTTACCTATGGAACAGCTTCGGCGTCGTACTTAGCTACAAGGAGTTTGACAAAACTGGCGGATGATAACAAAGATGAATCTTATTTGGCTTCGCATGCTATAAAAAACTGTTTCTATGTTGATGATTGCCTTACCGGTGCAGAGAGCGTTGAAGATGCTAAAAAGTTATTAACTGAAATTTGTAAAGTGTTAAAAAAGGGCAATTTTGAATTGAGAAAGTTTTGTGCTAATCATCCCAAAATACTTGAAGATATTCCTGATGAATTGAAGGAAGAGCTTGTTACATTTCATCAAAGTGAAGTGATTAAAACTTTGGGATTAGTTTGGGATCCTTATTCTGATGCGTTTAAATTCAAGTTTGATATTGGCGAAAGCAGCAAAGGACATGAACGTGTCTGCAAGCGAAGCGTGCTAGCTGATCTCGCCAAATTATTTGATCCCCTAGGATTGCTTGGACCCGTCATAGTACTTGGAAAACTATTTCTGCAAGATTTATGGAAAACAAAATTATCTTGGGACGAACAGCTTTCTGAAGAACAGTCAAACAAATGGATTAGCTACCTAAAGGGCTTCTCTCTGTTAAAGGAAATAAATATTCCCAGATACGTCTCATCCCCTAGTAGCGATGTGCAACTCTATGCTTTTTCTGACAGCAGTCTAAGTGCTTTTGGTGCATGTATCTACATCAGATCTGTTGACGATCAAGGAAAGGTGTATTCACAATTGTTGTGCTCCAAGTCAAGAATCGCGCCACTCAAGACAGTTTCCATCGCGAGGTTAGAATTGCAGGGTGCTGTGCTTATGGTGGAATTAGTAGAAAGAATATCACAGCTGCTGAAAAACAAAATTCGGAAGGTCATGTATTACACTGACTCAACTACAGTATTGGCCTGGATAGGATCACCTTCCTACACATGGGAAACATACGTCGCAAATAGAGTAGCAAAAATTCAAGCAAAGACAGATGTAAAACAATGGAATTATATAAAGGGAAGCAATAATCCAGCAGACATGATTTCAAGAGGCATGGATCTTCAAGCTCTCGTGAAAAATGCATTTTGGTTTAATGGACCTGAATTTCTTACCCAACACGAAAGATATTGGAATGCGCCACAATATGATCTCCCAAAGGAAATATTAGAACGCCGAAAGACAAAATCGGTGTTAGTAGCTTTAGCAATTGATAAAGAAAATTTAATCGAACGTGTCAATCATAAAAACTCGTTCTATGTATTGCAAAAAATATTTGCTTACGTTTACAGATTTTATGGCAATTGCAGAAAAACTAAATCCTTAAGATGTACTGATCATCTATCAGTAGCAGAACTTCAACAAGGTACCAATTATATTTTCATATGCGTGCAACGAATGGAGTTTTCACATGATTATACAACTCTGCAACAAGGAAAACGTTTAATCAAACATTCCAGTATATCATCACTTTCGCCATTCTTTGATGAAAAGACCAAATTAATTAGAGTTGGTGGGAGATTAAAAAATGCAGTAATCAAGGCAGATGCTAAGAACCAAATTTTGCTACCAAAAAACAATGAGATAACGAAATTACTTTTATTATATCTACATCAACGGTATATGCATGCAGCACCCAGAGCGTTAATTGCCATTTCTAGACAAAGGTATTGGATTTTAAGTGTTGGGAGAATGGCGAGACAAATGGTTTCAAAATGTGTCCTATGCTACCGAGTTAATCCACGACCCTTGACACAGATGATGGGAAATTTACCAAAGGAAAGAATCAATCCCTCGCGACCGTTTTTATATAGCGGAGTAGATTTCTGCGGCCCTATTAAGACGCACTACAAAATCCGAGGCAAAGGGCCTACCAAATCATACGCTGCTGTTTTTGTTTGTTTTGCAACAAAGGCAGTTCATATAGAGGTGGTGGGAGACCTTTCTGCCGAATCTTTTATAAATTGTTTGAAAAGATTTATTGGCAGGAGAGGGTTATGCCATACTATTTTCTGTGACAATGCAACAAATTTCGTTGGTGCAAAGAATGAGCTGATAAATCTTCGAACGGCTTTTGAAAGCGAAAATATTCAATCATCAATTAGAACAGTTTGCTTGGAAAATGGTATAAATTGGAAATATATCCCACCACGCTCTCCACATTTTGGAGGACTCTGGGAGGCTGCCGTGAAATCAGCAAAGAGTCTACTTGTTCGTTATCTTCGTGAAGCATCACTCACGTATGAAGAATTGCTGACAGTTCTGATTCAAATCGAAGCTATTTTGAACTCACGGCCTATTACCCCCCTGACGTCGGATCCAAATGACTTAGAAGCACTCACACCCGGGCACTTCCTTACGGGAGCACCATTAACAGCTCTACCTGAGCCCGATGGCACGAATGGAAACATAGGCTCCTTGAATAAATTTCGCCAAATTCAGCACATTCAACAGCATTTTTGGAAACGCTGGTCGATGGAATATTTAAACTTGCTGCAACAACGGATGAAGTGGAGGACTGAGTCAAAGAATTTAATTCCGGGAACACTTGTCTTGATAAAAGAAGCTAACATTCCTCCCTTAAGATGGAAATTGGGACGTGTTACAGAAGTAAGTGAGGGAGGCGATTCATTAGTTCGAGTAGCAAAAGTAAAAACCCACGGAGGCATGTGCGTAAGATCAATACACAATCTATGCCCACTACCAGTAGAGAGCACAGTAGAACACAACGATCAGGAGCTTAATGACAAAGGCGATGCTATATTGAGCCAAAATCCGTGTAGTTCAACAAAAAAAACTAGAAACAAAAAACTTGGAAAAACTTCACTCTTAGTTGCGTTGTTTTTAACACTGATAGTTTTGCCTATATCTCACATCTCAGCAGCATCAAGTGAAGATATTTTTGTTGATAAACTTGATAATGCAGCAGGAATTTATTTTGAGGATATAGGAAGGATCCAAACCATCAACACCTATTGGAATGTATATGCCTACTACAACATTACTTTATATTGGCAAGAGTATAAAGAATTAAGATCGTATCTGGATCTATTAAGTCGAATGTGCACAACGGATATAGCGCAACACGGTAACTGCAATCCAGTAATTGGGACGGTGAAGCACAGAATGGAAACTATTGAGCACAACAATGAGTTGATATTCAATATGCATTCATCGAAATATATTAGATCCAGAATGAGAAGGTCCCCATTTGATTTTATTGGTACTTTGGCCCATAGTCTGTTTGGCGTTTTAGACCAGGACGATGCCAAACAAATCGAGGAGGAAATCGCCAACGCCAAAAATAATGAACATCATTTGGCAGAACTTGCAAAAAAGCAAAGCTCTATAGCTGAGACCACAGCAAACATCCTCAGACGAACTACCAGTGAGATTCAACAAGAGTTTAAAACCCTTAGAGAACATTTAGCACTCACAATTAATTCCATTCATAAAAACGAAGGAATAAATGAGGTAATTTTAAACTTGTCGTCACTTACATCCTACTTGATATTGATGATCACTGAATTCGAACGCGTTCAAGATGCGCTTCTGGATGTTTTGCTAGATCTGAGGCATGAAAAAATAAACCCCAAGTTAATAAACCCAAATCAATTTGTCCAACAACTGCAACTTATACGCAATCATCTGACAGCCGATTTGACTTTACCAAGTGGATCTGTAATTGATATCTACAAAATAGCTACGGTAAAGGCTTGTATGTTAAATAATACGGTCATATTTAAAATTAAGTTGCCCCTCATAAATTCAGAGGAATTTCAAATTTTCAACTTAATTAAAATTCCAATACTGTACGAAAATGCAAGTTACATGATTGAAAGCAGCTATTCCTATTTGGCAGTTACTTTAACGAGAGACAAGTATTTTCCTTTAACTGAGGCGGCATTAGGGTTGTGTAAGGTTTTTCAACTCCGGAACTATCTTTGCGGCCAGAATCATCCTATCTCTGTACATCAAAATGATCATCATGGCTGTGAGATGGCCTTATTGAACGATGCCCATAACGCCATGTCCAAATGTACTATCAAGGCTGTGCCGAAGCAAAACCAGTGGATAAGTCTAAAAACATCTAACGCATGGATACTTTCAATAGCATCTAATATAACTGCGCACCTCATTTGCCAAAGGAACACCCGCCCCTTATATTTAACTGGGAACATACTGATGGAATTTCAAAGGTCATGTACCCTTAAGTTACCATCTGTCATCATTAGTGGGCGATTAGAACGTGGCAGCATAATAAAGGACTCTTTCATTCCCAGCGCAAACATCTCCAGTTGGATAGTAAATCACAGTCTTGGAAACAATACCGCCAAACCATCCTTAATAAGTGACGTTGACGTTGATATTTCAGAGCTTGATAAATTAAAGACCAAAATTGATGACGTAGTTAATCAAACTAGGTTTTTTTCAAAACCTGAAACCATAACTGCACATGACTATCACCATTATGGGTTAGGCTACGTTCTTTTGGCTGGCATGATTGGCCTGGTGGTTGCGCACTTTTATTCAAAAAGGCAAAAACCTACACCGGCACCTCGTTCTCAGTTACCGCAGAGATTTGAAGTAATTGTTTAAATTAAAACGCTATGTTATGCAATTTTTTCTTTGATTACAATTTTAGTTTTAAGGATAATGATAGTCAAAACCTAGTTGCTTAATATTATGCAACGCATATAATGTCAAACTTTTCAATTGTTATTACTTTACTTTTTCATTAATTTGTTTGTTTTCGTGTATAAATTTTGAGGATTAGAAACCCTCAAGGGAGGGAGTATGTTCAGATTATATGTACATATGTACATATATCACACAAAAAATGTTCTATTTTTTTGAGGTCAGAATTCACCATTTCCTGTATCAAACCGTGTGACCAGAATTCAAAATTAATTTCACGCGTCTCTTGTTTCTCCACGCGAAAAAGCATTTGAAACCACCGCTCTTCGGTCACACGGTACAAATTTGTTTACTAAGCAGCTTTTGGTTGCAGCAGGTAAATGATGCATTCGAGCTCGACGCAGTCTGTAAGAAATATTCAACGGGTCAACACCCAAAAATATAAATTGTTAAATTTCTGTTCAATAAAAAGTTTTTTTTTTTTTGCGTTAATCGTTTGAAACGAACAATGGCATTTACTTTTTGAAAATTAAAGCATGTAAATGATGACCACGACTACGTCCATGATGGTCTATTTGAAAGATTCTACTTGTAGTCGAAAATAAAATCTTTTTTTTAATACGATGTGGTCGCCGTGCCGCCGTGGGTAAGTGCGTCGACCTACACGCATAAGGTCTAGGTTCGATTCCCGAACGGGAACCTCGCATTTTTTTCATCATCACCTCTTTCAAGTTGCCTACACTACTCAATGAGTACTGAGTCGTGTCGGCAAAACTTCTTAAATTTCGCAGTTTGGAATTGGCCAAAAACTGTAGGTCCCTTCTACTCGTGAGAGAACAGTAACACGAACAACATGAGTAGTGTGGTACCTGGTAGGTTGTAGTATTTAATACCATACATGTTGATCATACTGTATGTCGTTGCTCACTCTATCAATCTCTTCTTTGGCCATCTGATTGTACGATTCACAGGCAATGTCTCCATTTTAGTACTTAGCATAAACATTTAAATACAACAGAGAATGTACATTTGGGCACTTAATAAAGTGGAAACACCAACAGCTTGAGACCCCTTCAAACTTTAGGACTCCCTTGAGTTAAGCAACTGAACGTGTATTTCATGGCTTATATCTGGGCTTTCACAGCGTCAATCGGAGCTGGCTTATTCCTGAAACCTGAAATTTAACAGGTCTGCAGAGAACATAATCTAAAAGAATGATATCATAGGATCTACGCGGCCATTTTATCATAGGAAAACGTGAAATGAAGTGTTCACCAAAATAATATCTTAACAAGTACATTGTTTCAAGCACTGTATGACCGCAGCGACGTCTTTTTGAGGCAAGACCACACCGAGACCATGCGCTTGAATTTCAGGAAGCATATAGATTGTAAACATGGCGCGGTAAGGATTACCATTGATGACAAGATTTGCTTAAGTTTTACATAAACCACTGATTCTACTTCTTCTTCTTTTTCCGGGATGGACCTGCGCCTCACCAGCATGCCTCTTTAGTTAGACCAATGAGATTTTCAGCCCATAATCCACATCATACTGTTGTTTTTAATGGAGGCAGTGGTAGCTCTTGGTACTTTTCGACCTGCTCATTAACTCAAAAATGAACTGATTTCCCTAAAAAACACCGGATTTGCATTGAGATTTTTAAGAGACTATTAAGCCCATTGAAGTTGCCGGGACTCTATTCGAGAACAAGTATGATTTTTTAACACTTTTAGGAAGAGACCTTCCCGTTGTGGCTTGCGACAAGCTAGGCTGCAAAGAACGGTGACGAAATTATTCATCACAGTCTTCACATACACTCTCAGCTACAGCTGCTATTGTCTCTTCACTAGGTGCAGAATGTGCTTTAACTGATCAAGCAGCATCACTTGATTTGAACTGAAACTGAAATTTGGGAAAGGTATTGGAAACTCAGGTTTCAAAAGGTTGATTATGCTTACAATAAGTTCCACGAAAACCATTTCTCACAGAACGCTGGTTTTCGAAATACAGTCCAAAAATCTGGGGGTGTGGTGTGAGTCATTTCATGATGACTTGTCAAACAATACTGAACAAAAATTATAAAGCAATTTGATAGGAGTCACTTGTGCTCTGTCAAAAAGGGCTTTTGAATATCAAACCTCACGACGAATCACCCTTTAATAAATTCCTCTCCTTATTGGCCAAACCTCAATCCAATTGACAGTATCTGGTCACTAATCAAACTTGAGGTAGGTAGCCAACAAAATTAACTTATCCGAGACATAAGCACCATTCCTGATTCCAAGTTGAAATAAGTACTTCAGTCAATGTGCGGCACTCTCTCCAATGTGCGGCTCTATAAAAATTAAGAAGAAACCAAACAAAGTACTAATTTGTTAGAGAATGAGTCAAACACCTAAAAATCATATTATTCGGTTAACCACCTATTCGCTCCCTTGTCCACATATTGCAACGTTCAGCATTCTTAATATGTCAAAAAAATGCTTGAAAATATGCAGCTTTACAAAAAATTAGACAAAATCTGAACCAAAAATTTGACCGACAATTTTGAACCATCATTGCACTTTTACTCGTATGTATGTGAGTGACAGTGGAGTCAACTGGTTGCTAACAACAACAAGTGCTGGTCCTTAAAATAAGAATGAAAGGTCTCGCCTTCTTGTATCATGAACTTAAATGTTCAAAAATCCCCAAAAATTTGGATTAAATTTCATGAATGCCCAAAGTTGAAGAAAAAGCATAAGCAAGAACCGAGCATCACCAATCATTGATTTCGAATTGTTGCTGGACTTTGAACTGAATGTTGGCCACCACTGCGGCCAATTAAATTCCTCATTCCACCAATTGATTCGAGATACATTCGCAGCATTCCATCAAACACACAACTGGAAAGTGTTTCACCTCCGGCATGCAGTCGAGAAATGTTTATCTTAATGTCTTATTGAATTTGTTTGTCTTCGGTTCTCAATCAGACTGTTCATTCCTTCAGTCAGCAACACGCCCAAATCCTGCAGACGTTTTCCCACCCTCAGTGCACTCTGCACAGTTGAATTCTCATTCAACAATTCAGAGAACTCAGCCGCTGGGCTTTGGGTCTTTAAAAACTGAATTTTTCATTTGAATCTATTTAATTACGTCCGACTAGATGTTGATTGGCCTTCAGATGAATAAAATCAATTAAAATTACCGCAGCGGAGGCGGCCTCACTGTTTGCGGTCGGGTTTGCAGTTTTTGTTTCAAAACTAATCCACTGTTCTGTTGTCAATATTGATTTTTGAGTTTTTTTGTGGTTTTGGTCCGCAGAGTGGAGTGCGGAGTGGAGTTAATTAATTTTGCAAAATTATATTTGTGAACTTAATTACCACAAGTGCAAAACTAAACAGTGTGGTTGATTGGGATAATTGGCAAAACTTTGTTTTCGAAGTGTGGTTGGGAGCATAAATGAAATTAGATCAAAATTAGTGGAGTCTGGTTTTAATGCTCAAGTTCAGGTGCACATCTGCCTTTTCTCAGGATACGTTCCAATGAAAGTGCCTTAATTGCCAAAAAGGAAATAATCGCCTTTGGCGACAGGGATGAATGATTTTTTTCGCCTCCATGGATTAAGATTCAATCGATCGAAGTCTAGGCAGTATTTTTCAGAAATTTAAAGTGACTTCGATGCAAAATTTGCTTTAGTCGTCCTCCCAAAGGATTAGGGGTAGTGTGCAGGTTTATGTAAATATTTGATGCTGAATGGATGGCAATTAGGAGTTTAATCCAACAGTAATGTCAATGAAAGCAAACGCCCTAATTGGTGGACCGAATTAATTGAGGATGTCAATTAAATTTTAACAGATTGTGTGTTCGACTGTTGCTTGGCTTGGTAGGTGTGTGTGTGTGTGTGTGTTTGCATTTGGAAAGGAACGATGTCGTTTTCGAACTGAATATAAATCGTTATTGATTTTTGTGTTAAGAGGGTCATAAAATGGGCAAGTGTTTTAGCCACCAGGGTGTCTGTTGTAGAGTGTTGCGAAAAAGAAAACGGCGTAAAGTGAGAACTTGGTTTACGCAACTGGAGGCAAATGGTGAAAGATCACTATGGCTGGAGAGGTTTGTTGGTTGCGATCAATGTCCACCCCCGGACTGCACATCCAAACAAACTAAAAGAAGACGTAATAATTGTTTTTCTTGCACTTTTATTTAAGACGGTGAAACTTTTTAGAAAGAACTCCATTACAAGATGGACAAACCCCTTTACAAAGAATTCTCAATGATACCATCATAATGATAGAGCAGGACTGTTGAAAGTCAAGCGGGATTCATTCTGTAGTTTCAAGTTTGTAGCGCTGATTTTTGACAGTTGCAAAATTCAGTTGTCATTTGAAATGTAAAAGTATTAACTGAATATTTGCTATTTGATATGATGGAATTGTCTAATAATTGAACATATTGCATGCAACTACTTGAGACTGCTGACCGCTCACAACGTCGTATAGAAGCTTCTGCAGCTTCTGGAGTTAACAAACAAAACTCCCACGCACGTGGTGTAGAAAACCTACGAGATATCGAAGAAGAGCAGTTTCACAGACAAAGCTGATGTTATATTCGAAAAGTTTCATTGATTCATATTTCTTCGAATTATACAATGGCATAATTGGCGGACGGCTACTGCGACTATAGTCGACCCCGGTGATATAAGACCATAAGACTTTCTTTCGAGTTCCTGATAACAACCAAAGAGTACTAATTGTCAATGAAAAGCTTCTCAAATCTTACTGTTCAGAGTCGGCAAAAAACTGTAGGTCCCTTCTACTCGTGAGAGAACAATTGCACGCCCTGGTCCCTCGTGGGCTGTAGTGTCACTCAATTACTTTTATTATTTTACGATGCCTCTATAACATACATATATGAATGACACAAGATAATGTGTACGGTTTGTTCGCTTACTATGAACCCAGTCTATCGTAGGTTTCAATACGTTCAAATCTGTTTCGTGTTCTCAAAATGTTACTGATTCTCGCCACCATTTGGTCGCGCATCGTCGGTAGACCACATTTTAGTTTTGGGGAGGAGAGTTATTTAATCCTTCTTCAGTTTAGATATGAATATCAATTTAGACGTGAATGACATATAGTGCTTAAAAATACAGTGAAACACAGTGGTGTGAATGGTGAGCACCTGCTTCGCTAGATTTTATTCCGGTTTATTGCAACGTCAGGAATGTAAGTCTAGATGTAGAAAACAAAACAAAAAATACAAGCCACTCAAGGAAGTTAAACATTAGGCATCACATGGACAGTAGTAAAATTCTACCACACAATCTTCGAAATCGAGAGCGTTTGTTGTCAAAGATGTGAGCCTCCAAATTTAAATGCTAACGAGGACTTCAGGCAAGTAATTAGTTAGGGTCCGTCGTTTCCGGAGAAAAATCTGATTTATGGTTTTGGTGCGTCTGTCCGTCCGTTTGTCCTTTATGTTTGTGACTTAGGTATCTCTCCGGGTTTGCTTTTACTTTGAACAATCTGTCGGTATGGTAAATTAAGTGCTTAAGCCCTTTATCACAGACATTTTTGTGTGACCTTACAAATATAATCAAACTACAGATGGAGTCAAATTTGGGGAAAAAAATCTCCAACCACTGATGGTGTATCCCCACATTATAAGTCAAAGATACATATTTCCTTCATTCCTTCATTTCTGTTCCAAGTCTTATCACACATCTTTAAGTTTTTCCTTCCAGATGGAAACAATTTCATTGCTGTTTTCGTAGATAATGTCACGGTCTCTGCATGCAATAGGAGAAGTCAAAAAAATTACCGTCGTTTTCGTTTCCTCGTAGTTCTTTCATTTGCTGGGAAATTGCTTATTGGGATGAGTATTCAAAATCACATGCAATTTCATTCTTGGCCCATTCTTTGATTCGGCCTTTCAAACATTTGTCAAACTGCTCGCTTATGGCAAATAATAAGGGAAATGATTGCTTCTCAAGTCGGAATCTCCCTACATACGAAAGCAATGAAAATATTTTTTTTGAATGGGATCAGTGGTTCAGTTTTGATTTTGTTTTCTTGGGAAATTGTTTTTAGAAGGTAGGTTCTACTTCATTTATCGAAATGATATAAGAGAAAGTGAAATGTCAATGTGGAATAGATGAACTGCATTGACCGGGAAATAAGCTGTGATGGCAACCGATGTGAACCATGTGGGCACAATTGTATGATGTCAGCTGAGGAAAAGACTAAAATGTAGCGTTTGATTTATTTTTTCGACAGAAGTCTTTGCATAACTTTTGGCAATCTTCTTCTTCAAGGAACGAATGCTTCAACCATCGAGCAACATTCATTTCTTTGTACCAAATCGTCAAAAAAAAAAAGATATACTCGTAGTGCCTGTACACAAAAATTAAGCCAAAAAAGTAGGGAAGAGCTTTAGAAGATATGTTACTGATCATTGTTAAAAGGAGACTATGATTGGCATTTGGCGCAACTAGGAGGACATAATGCAGAGGAAAATTCTCAAGAGGAATGCTAGGGGCAACTAGACGTAGCCTAACAGCACCGTTTCAAAGAAGTTCTACGGCAGTGCCAGGGCTTTCAAAGAGCTCGAATGGGTATTCGTTCCAGCCAAGGCTTCCAGTTGAACCATTAGAGGAGCATGTTATTCAACAATGATGAGTCCTCTAGAAACTGGATAAGTTAATCCTTCGATACGACACCCGGTGGTCGAAAGATGAAGCAATGACGGGATTGGCGTTTTGTTAAGAATTTGTTTAAAATGCTTATTCGTTAATGCAATTAAATTCCCCAAGCAAGTATCACTTATTGTCAAAGAGAAGCAGTGGTTATAACGTAAAATGAAAACTCGTCTTAAGTGTGACCTAGCTTCTTCTTCCGATGTTCGCACAATAGTTTTTCTTGCGAGTAAAGGCTTACTATAGCTTTCGACTTCTCACTGAGAGATGCCAGACAACTAGTGGTCTTTGAGTATTGAGTGTAACTCAAGAGTTGTGCTGTGAAAAAATGCGAGGCATTCTGTCTAGGAATCAAACTTGGGACCGTCGACGTACATATGTGAGTCTACTCACTTACACACTATGCCACGGTGGAAACTTCATACTAAGCTGTAGAATGCTAAAATCAAGTTCTATTAGTTTCGACATGAAATCAGTTTGATGCACTGTGAAAGATTCTACGTTTTCACTGTCGTGATATTTCGAGAGCAATTGTCACATAAGCCCAGCGAAAAAGTGGCGGCAAGAGAAATTCTATGCTTGATTTCTTCACTAATTTTGTTGTCCTTGTATATTGCGGGGCAGATGTAGACGAAGTATCTGACCTCTTAAACATTTTTGCTAGATGCTGAAATTTCTTTAAAGACAGAGCTCGGTTTTCATTCTTTTGCCACCAGACCCATTTAAGCCGCTAAGGTTTCAATCCCAACAATCGCCTGAATGACTGTTGGCTAGGTTCGTGTTAGCTCGTGAACGTCCGCGGAAGCAGACCAGCAGCTGAACGGACTGTTGAAGATCCTGCCTTTGGAAAGAACTTGTTAGTTGTGAACGATTTCCTCAAGAAGGATTTTGAAAAATACACATGCGTCTCGTCGCCTTGTCTTACATTGGAGGTCGTAGTTAGTTCGTTACCGATCTAAACAAAGCAGCGGGAGTTATCCGTCATAATTCTATACAATCTGACGAGTTAAGGAGGAATGCCAAAAGAAGACATTGCTCTGTTTAGCTCGTTTCTGCGTACTCTGACATATGCGGATACAGAATCGACAAATTGAGGGTTTGAGAGCTCCCACTCCTTTGTACTCCTTGGGTCTTTTCGAAAGTTGACTGCGGTGTGAAAGTCTGTTGCATAGTGAAATTTCCTGGCCTAAGGCCACATCCTATTAGTCCCTTCAAAACGTTTCTAGGTGTTGAAACAAAACGGCAGAGAAGACCTTGTGCGCAATGTTAAAGAGGAATATGTATTTTTCGATAGTTTGTGCAGTCGATGTTGTATCTTTTCTTGCTTATCAGGCTTACCGACAACACTGAGATTGGGTTCATCGGGCATGGTTATCTCCGACCATATCTTTTATATGAGCAGGAGCTTGGTAGAGCCCAACTGCCCTTAGGTTTCGGATTGACCTTCAAGTCCAAACCTTAGTCTCAATATTGCGATACGACCTCGTCTATGTAGGTGGCAGGAGACTTTTACTGCAAGAAAATATTACGTCCTTCAAATGATTGCGGATAAGCTCAGTTCGGTCGCAACTATATTCGCGGATGATCAATATTTTGATGGAAGTAGGTCTGCTTCGTCAAAATTTACTCCCTAAGGGTATGGTTCCGCATTTCTTCTCAAAGAGATGGCTGTTGAAATTGTTCATCCCAAAAGGAACAATGCGGTTCAATGGCGCCATAGTCCTAAATTTGCATATCGGGACATTCACGCAATCGCCAGCCCCCAGCAATCTCAGTTAAATTGCGTCCTAACTAACGAATGTATTTGATCTGCATATTTCATGGCTTGAATTCAACTACTAGATAAAATTCAGACAAGTGCATGTGCCTTAAAAACCCGTCGTCCGATAGATGAAGATGTCTGTCCATTTATGGTAAAAGTTCCTAAGAAAAGGCTTAAGTCTTATTTTCTGCCAGCCAGAGTACAAAATAACCCATTCCATCATATAACGCGCTCTCTGTGTTTTCAAATCCATCATTCCGCCTGTCTGCCAACTCATAGACGTTGATTCTATCCCGCCAAGTCATCAAAACCATCTCTGCAACGTTAAAAGAAAAAAATCTAATTTGTTGCATTATTGCTTGATGGCCTCTAAAAAAGGCGATAACTCGACTCGCCGCCCGTTGCCGCACTGACACCGAATTCGTTTTCATTTTTCAACTCTTAATTGCATTTCGATGAAGGAATGTCTATCCTTTCAGCATCGAGATAACGGAGAAGGATAAAGAAAAGAACTTCGCTCCCGCCTCTGCCGAGTGGCAACCTCATTACATTCGCCCGACGAGCTCTTCCCAACTCATTTCGATACTTCTCTTAATGGGCAATATTCCGCGAGAAAGGAAAAGAGGCGAAAAAAAGCAGAAAACACAAATAGGAAGTCGGCTGCTTTCCGAGTCAATGACTTAGAAAATCCCCACCACCTCATGCACACCCCTCGGCGAAACCATCAACTCAACACATCGCGCCCATAAATAGGTTGGCGAGAGTTTTCACAAAACAGGGGTTCACTCCCCCCACGCCATCCCCAACACCAGACCCGTTCTTCGCAGCCACACTCTATCACATCCTTAAACTGCCCTAAATAAATCAGTCACCAGCAGTTAATAAAAAAAAAACAACCCTCAAGTAAGGAACTCTTTCGCCCGCAAATCGATACACAGTCGCGTGAGTCAGTCCGATGGAAATCATTCAAATTACAACGCAGACCAGTTTGTTTACCCCCAGAGATCGATTCGGTCGCCTCCCTCACAGCAGTCAGTTTACACGGGAAAATAAAAATCAAATCGCATCCAAAAATAGCCACGAAAGGAAATAACAAGACCAAGACTATGTTCCATAAACTACCGCAAATAGAAAGATTCCTTTTAAATATAGTTGCCCGCTGAGCAGCCGCTGCCTGACCACAGTAACCAGAAGTCGGTCGTCCCTGCGGCGCAGCATCACCGATCCGACACAGCGGCTCTATTTTTAGACCGTTTTGGAGCGAAAATAAATATACAATCGGCCTGCAATCCGCTTGTTTGTATTTATGCACATTTTCGCACAGCAGTAACAATAATTGCGAGAAGCAGTACGTGCCAAAAAAAAAACACCCCACAGAAGTGAAACAATGTGAAAAGGATGTTTTGCACCCCATCGTGAGGTGGGCCAGAGTGCGAAAAGTAATTGCTAAATAAATACACTCCCGCCCGGTGAATGGGGGTGCAGCGCAAGTACTTTGAGCCTCTGAGGTGGAGCGCCAGGGCTTGCCGGTGATTAATTGAAATTCACAAATGCGACAGAAGTTGGCGATTTAATTCTATTCAAACGACGCACGCTCGGCTTAGTGGGGGCCACTTGCGTGTGCAGACAAGAAAAAGGAGGGGGCACAAGACAGCCGTTCTTAAAAAAATATGACAAAGCACCGCGCGAAGAGAAACTTACGCTTGTCGTGATTAATTGCTCGATCGTTTCAATATTTCGCCTGAATTAGAACCGCAAGTGAGTGGGAGTTTGAATTCTCTGGCGACATTTGAGACAGTTTATGAGTGCTGGCAGCAGATGAATGTGGTTCGGTTGAAATATGGGGAAGGTCGGAGACGATATACGTGCCTTCGGGCATATCTTGCAGATCAACTGGGAGTGCACTCTGAACTTGATAACTGCCGTAAATTTGGTACTTTACTTGATCAAGTGGAGAAGTGGTATAGAAATTCAGAGATTTCTTCTTCGGCTGCGTGAGGTAGACTTCGGTCTTAATCGAGCTATTTGCCAAATATACTCGAAGCTTGTCGAGTGCCATTTGCGTGTGACATCACGTTGCGTTGTCCTAATGACCCAAGATTAAAGTCTTTTAAGGCAGAAGTTATGTTATCTAACCGCTCTTACTGGCCGTACCTTCTAAAGAGAGGTATCAGTAGACTAAGCCCATGTCACGTAAATCTGCTCCTCCTGATCATCAGAGCAAACAGAACCAAAACTCGTAAAACCAAACGCAAGCAGAACTTTCCTCCGCAAGAGCTTCCTCATTTTACACCATAAGACAGGAGTAAAGCGATCACGCTGTCACAAACAATTGGCTTACTCTTTGGGGTGAGGGGTTTGTTACTCAGTCGCCTCTTGAATCTAAGGAAACAGCGATTAGGTGAACTCGTTCTACGTTTGATTTCGGTGCTGTTGTCCCTATTTACTGTCGACTCGAGGAAAGCACGGTCCATGACTACCTTAAGGTGATTGCAATCCATTCCGATGCCATGTCCGAGACGCTGATGTTGTACGTCCTTCCTTAATGTAAGCGTTTACTTTGCTTTTCCTCGTGTATCGCTTCGTGTACCCATTGAGGACGTTTCCGTTTCAATACTGTCAACAGTCCTCATTGACGGTTCGCTGTGGTTGTTGAATTACGTCAACGTCATCCGCGCAAGCCAGCAGCTGAACGGACTTTTGAAAGATTGTGTGTCTGGTGGTGATTTGTGAGTTTCTGACGATCTTCTCAAGAATGATGTTACAAAGGCTACATGACATCAGGTTGCCTTGTCAAAATTTTTTCTTGCTACTCATAGCCTCATTGAGCTCATTACTCACCTTGACACAGCACCGAAAGTTCTCTGTTCTTTAAAATAGCCAGCGGCCATAGAAATTTTATTCTTGTTCGGGAAAACTATTCTAGACGCTCATAGAATGTAAAGACGGCTTGCATCGATGATAATAATGGAAACAATTGAGTGGCACTACAGCTCACAAGGGACCAGGGCCTAGCTTCTACAACAACTACACGTGATGTGCGTGCTACTGTTTTCACATGAGATGAAGGGGCCTTAAATTTTTTGCAACATCGATGATGCTACTGGGGAAACCCAAGAGTGCAAGTGGTTTTTCTGTTTCAAAAATTGTGAAAAATCAGTTGAGGAAAAATTCCTCTGGGAAACAGTCCTCATCTCGAACCTAAAAGAATTGCAAATCATCTCAAACATCGAGGTCTTAGATTTGAAGTTAATTTCATTTGACTGAATTTAACGAAGGATGGAAGATGGGGTCGGGCGAATCCGTAATTCGCCTCCTGCCTGCTGAACAAAAACAAGAAAATGCTTAATTTTGAAAGCAACGTTTCGAAATGAACCAAATATTGACCTTGCATGGTGAGACTTGTGTGTATTTCAAGAAATCTTCGATTGTTTTTCTGTTTGGTATCTTGTTTGGTATATTGGTATATTGCATGAACTGATGAAAAGTCTCGATCTACTCTATTTGTGGCACGATCTAAGTTTTGAAAAAAAAAACAAACTCATGCATTTATCTTGAATGATCGGAGTCGCCTGTGACTTGGAAGTAGAGGTCAGCGAATTTGTGAAATTGAGTGCCAATACAGCTCACAAGGGACTAAGACCTTGCTTCTTTATAAACTGCCTATGGTATTGTTCTTCTTCAAGAAAAGAGATGAAACTTTTCAGCAAGTTGAAAGAGGTGGTGCCGTGAAAAGTGTTAAGTGGCTTGTCCTCACATCGTACCTAGAGCCTTAGGCTTATGAGTCATACCCTCCGCTCCCCATTTTAAGGCGACCACCCTTGATCATGATGAAACTATTTGCTTATACTTTACGAGATCTGTTGGAATACCTACAATAAAAGTGTTCTCAAAATTTCGTACACAATCATCCCCATGAGAGAAGTGTTTATTGAATGTCGAAATGTCATATTTTTATGATATTTCTTTATTGCTATCTATCGTTTTCTATCCAGAGGGTATTCGAAAAACAAAACTTTGTCGCGAATAAACGAAATCGCCTATGCTGAGTCCGAGCACGTGGGGGCTTCTTTACTTAAAATATGTCTGACTAAGCCACTTTCTATGTATTCTCGCCAATCGTTCTTCTTTCATCGTTTTAATTTTTTTCTTTCTCTTTTTTTTTTAATCTTTCCCCAATGTTTGAATACTTCTCTAGGGACCCCTTCGGGTAATTACTTCTCGAAGTAAATTGAATTACCAAATTCATTCTCCCATCTTAATGGTCCAATTAGTATTTCTATTTTCGAATGAACTCCCAAGGAGGTTTTCAAAGAGCAGGGCTATTTTGAGGTGTAAAAGTTTGAACCCAGATTTCTTTCTAAAGCTAAACGCATTGAAGTAGAAACGCAGCAATGGTCAATGATGCATTTATACCAAATCCGTTTTCAAAAGATGACGCTGCCCGCAAGTTGCAACTGATCTTGAAAGCGACTCGTTCTTCAGTGGGAAGGTGTGACATTCGTCAGCAAAATGTGTGTGCATCAAATCTTAATTTGGACAACAGCATTGTTTTTTGCTTCTTCGAAAAAGTCGGGATTTATCTGAAAGTTTTGATTTTCAAATTAATGGAACGAAAAGTATAGCTGAAGCTCATGGAATGCTTGTTGGTGAATCTGCTCCAACAGATAAAGCATGCAGGGAGTGGTTTCGAGGCTTCAAAAGTAGTGATTTTAACATAGAAGACAAAGGTCGTCTTGGCTAGCTCAAAAAGTCTGTAAGGTGAGGTATTGTAGGCTGTACTGGATCAAGATGCAAAGTGAACTCGCAGATTCGCTCTGGGTGACTCAGAAAATAATTTTCGTTCGGTTAAGATAATTTGGATTTATTCAAACGGAAAGAAATTGGGGTGAAAGTTGGAGTGTCTTGGAGACAAATTGTTGATTGATTTGAGGCAGTAAAGCATTTTGACATCACGATAGGCGATCGTGAAAAACTAAAACTTAACAAAAACGATCCAAAACAAAAACCTAAAACAAGTTCAAGGTAAACTTATGCATGTCCACTTTTAAGCTTCTTCTTCTTCTTGTGGCGCTATGTGTTGAAGTAGTTATCGCAACTGCTAAACAGATTTTACTAGAGATATCCTTCATTTCTCATCTCAAAACCCATCAATTTCGAAAGCTTAACTGCGTTTCTTAGCAAGGACTTTGAATAGAAATCATACACACACCTAAGTCATGACAAGACAAGCAGGCGAACATGCCGATAGTGCAACTTCCGCAGTATTTTGTCCAAAACTCTCACCTCCCCTCACTCGGAGAATGAAAAAGAACTTCCTTAAGTTCAACAAACTGTTTCACACAACATCGAAATTAATGATTAACCAAATAGCAATTATGTCTAATGAAAACTGATATTCTTGATATGTGCACTCATAAATCAGAAAATGTGTTTACCCGCATTATGTGTTTACATCGATCCTAAGACTGGCTATTATTGCGGACGAATAGTTTACATAAGGCGAACGTCCAGAAGAAGAGTAATTCGATTAAACGCGCCAGACAACGTTTTTCTCAAATTATTTTTAAAGTTTTATTCCTTTTATATTTAATAAGCACACTTTATGTTTATAAGA
This sequence comes from Eristalinus sepulchralis, assembly GCA_944738645.1. Taxonomy (NCBI): domain Eukaryota; kingdom Metazoa; phylum Arthropoda; class Insecta; order Diptera; family Syrphidae; genus Eristalinus; species Eristalinus sepulchralis. The sequence continues at coordinate 12,012,676 of OX122882.1, forward strand.
AAATTGTATGTGAAAATAAAAATCTACATACATACAATCTGTCAAATAATTGTTTGCAAAATGCACACTGATAAACGGTGCAAGGAAAAAAGTAGTGTTCTAAAATATTTTAATGTTTGGTGTGACGACTGTTGGCATCAACAACGGTCCAAGTCTTGGCATTGATTCAAGATTCATATCATAGCAGTCTGGAATCATTTTCAACTCCACCTGTATTGCTGTAATTAACGCGTTTTTTGATGGATAAGTGGGGACATCTTCTTTTGAAAAATGCCCACAAGTTTTCTACTGGGCCCATGTTTGAACTTTGTGCAGGCGTGTTGAGGACTTTGCTTTGGACCTGTACAAGAGTGACTTGTACTTCGGATCATACTTATGATTTAATTTGTGTTTCTGTTTTATGCGATGTTTGCATTCTGGAAACAATTATTTGACAATATCAGTGTAAATGTGTTTGTTTTTTGTCATATTTGTGTCGTACTTTCTTTTGAAATTGTGTTGCTTTTCTTATCGTATATGTTAAGAACAAGAGTTTTGCAAACAATTATTTGACAGACTGTATATGCTTCTCTTTCACGTTCTAGATTATATAGTTTAATCGGAAAATATCACAATTTACTTGCAAGTTACAGATAAAATATAATTATTTGACACACAATAGTGTAGCGCTCTTATTTTTTATTATCCTTTCTTTTACAAATCTTGACATTTTGTGGCCAGCGCGTTTAACAATCAAGGAGAGAGAAAAAACAAGAAGGCCGAAAGTTCTCTCTGATGCAGTTTGGCCTTTCTCTGTTTGTCATACCCGAGAAATACCTCTCTTTACCCACAGTTTGAGGAATGTTACATTTAAGGCAAAATGTTTTTGTGAACACGAACAATGAAGATCCCATCAATCTCAGTTTACACTGCCGGAAGAGAACAGGATTAGACCATAAGCGAGTATCGCCCAAGCTGTCAAGCAGTGTCTAAACAATTTTCCAAACAAGTCCAATAACGAAGAACTAGCCGTCCTGAGACAACATTCTAACAAAAAATTGAAAAACTCCGGTTCATGACAACGCGACTTTTGAAGTTTGACACTTTAAAATGGGAATGTGAGAGTTCGTGGGAGGAGTAAGTTGATGATGATCTTCAACGAGCCATATTTAATTGAAGAGTAGTTGACAAATTTTCTAGTGAGAACAGATGACAGAATTGATTGTATCGCGTTCGCCTCATCGCCTCTGGCAAGATTGTAGAAGAGCCTTTAGTGTGTGATTTCATTGCGGACCTATCCGCACAAGTATAAAAATTTCTCTAATTTGTAAGCTAAGATTTTTCCGAAATGCGCGTTCCACGCCCTGTGGCTCCAAGACATTCAGTACTCTCAAGACTGCTAAAGGCAAGCAGACGCAGTACTGTGGGTAAAATCACAACTCATAAAGGGCTAGGTAGTTCAAGCAATGATATTACTTCCACTTTCCCTAAAACTCTTCGCAAATTTAGCAGATCAAAGCCTGGTGCCAACCATTGTAGCCAGGTATGAAATAATCTTTGTGCAATCATATCAATCGTGGATTTATGTAAATTCCATTCCCTCTCTCGCATTCTTCCTTCACAGGCCGACTATTGCCTTGTCCTTCAAATAGTGCTGCCGTGTGAATATTTTTAAATGGATATATCTATGAAATAGGGCATATTTAAAGTTCAGGCAGCAGCAGACGGCAAAAATTGACGTTGCTTGCAAAGCTTTAAATGCGATCATTGTTCGCAACAAAACCGCTAAAACATGCAGTCAATGTTCTCACTTATATCAAGCTTTCCTATAAAATCTCTACGAAAAGGGCAGCTTCAAAGTATAAGGCGCTTCTCGTTCTCTGTCTAACATAGGAGAAGGAATATATTTGGTGACATCCATCCGGGATGGAACTTAAGAATGCTTAACATTGGATCAGTAACATTTTAACAGAAAAAAAATTAAGCTCTTTATTCAAGCATGACTATTCGCACGGTTTCAACTTAGCCTTGCATCTTGCATACTTAAATTAAGAAATACCCACCCACTAACATTGGGTGACAGAATAGATTTCAACATCTTTAAGCTGCAGTTAGAGAGAGAGAGAGAAGGAAATTTCATCAGCACTTCATGTAGAATTATAGCCGACTGCCCGCAGATTACTAAAAATAATATAAAAGTCTTCAAAAGAAGTTTGGTTTAAAAGAGAGCTGGTTAACTCCGGAAAAAAGGGGCTGAACTGAACCCTTGGCACATCTAGCTATTCCGACTTAATATCAAAATTCAAAGGGAACACGGAGACAAAGGAACATATAGTGCTTATACGATCAATGATAGTCTCATCGATTTTTAACCAATTAAAGATGCTAATGATGGTCGTCGTGGTGTAGTGGATAAGTGCGTCGACTCCCTCCAGAAGGTCTAGGTTCGCTTCCCGGACGGGACACCTCGCATTTTTCACGGCATCACCTCTTTCGAGTTGCTGACAACACTCAAAGTGTATAAATTGCCTATGAAAGGCTTCTCAAATTTCGCCGTTCGGAGTCGGTAAGAAACTGTAAGTCCCTTCCACTCATGAGAGAACAGTAGCGTGCACAACATGAGTAGCTGCAAAGTAGGAGGAGGAACGTGGGTAGCATGATCAGCTACTAAAGAAGTTATGCCCTGGTCCCTTGTGGGCTGTAGTGCCCATGAATTCTGGTATTTTACTGTTATTTATATTTTTATTCACACATGTACTTAAACCGTGTCAGATAAAAATTTAATATTTGAGTCGCTATGAGGTCTCAGAGTGACCGGGCGTAGCCGCTTTAGCAAGAACTAGTTTTAAGTGTTATAGGGTCCTTTCACGAAGACTTACAGTCTTTCCGTTTCGAGAAATTTGAAAAATATACAATTAGTACGACAGTTCTGTGTCTGTGTGTTAAGTGGCTTAGTTCTGGACTAGGAAGGCCGTCCATTGATTTGAGAAATGTTCGGCACTTGTTCAATGCTTAGCAAAAGAAATGATGACAACGATGGAGAAACGGTTGAGATTGAGATATTTTAATGCAGTCACTATGTTTATTGCGCTTGTAGGTGCTGAAGCTCTGAGTGTATTTGGGGATGTTTTTGGCTTAAAGGTGAGCCTATTGACTTGTTACTGCAATGCACAGTATTGTTCAATATTACCAACGTTAGACAGTGGTTGCTAGTTTTGTGTTAAATTGAGGGGAAAGTAGCCATCCGTACCAATTGTGCATAATTTTGATTGAATTGGTTGTTGTCAGAAATTCGAATGAGAAAGTGAAATGAACGTTTAGTCTAGGAATTGCGAATACAACTTCGGACACAATAATCAACACCATGTGATACTCAGTTAGACAGTAGAAAGTAGAATGTAGAGGACTTTATAAATTAAGACCGAAAAAAAGCCACGAATGACCTCTATAGACGGTATGACTTCACTTCCTTCGAGGAGTTATCAATGTGTTTACTGGGTAGCACTAAAACACACAATGGACGAGGTCCTAGCATCCTTAGCAACTATTCTGGATATGGACGCGTCTATTATCTCAAAAGTAGAGGGGATGCTTGCCTACTCCAAACGGCAAGAACTGATAGACAATTGGTGATCTTATAGTGAATTGGGGATCTGAATGGTGTTAAAAGAGGTGGTGTCCTGAAAAAAAGTAAGTTTCTTCTGAACTATAGACCTTCGGCGTATGAAGCACTGTGTCTCGATGGCCTCACGTGGCTCACTAGGGGGCTTGGTTTGTAATACAGAACCCAGCTGGTATTGTAGTCATCAGTCAACTTCGAAATGCAACAAAAAGATTATCACAGACTCATATGAGTCTGCTACCTTGTCTTCTCTGTGAACTTCACACGCTGTATTCAAGAATTTTCCTAAATGAATGTCCTTCAACCGACATCAGAATCCTTCTCCAAATCCGATACTCAAGGAAAACGGAAAAGCACACAAACTCTATCTGATGACAGTCAGGATGAGTACATCCGCTCAGCAATAATTTTAAAAATTATCTTTCCTCTAACAACATTCGCTTTTACACACAAAATCCTCAAGAAAACGTAAAAGCCGTTTCAATGACCAACGACAAAGATCAAAATTTGTCATTGCATGCACTGTCGACTTATGTACATCAACAAAGTCATTTACATAAGAGAGAACACAAAGCATTGGCACTCTTCCATTTGTTGTTACACAGAGACCATCGAAAACGGTCTCTCTTTCATAGCAACCTTAACAAAAAAAACACAGATGACGGAATTGTTTGAAAAAAGAAAAACACAATCATCATAAACAAAGCAATCCATTGTTTCAATTCCGAGGTGATCGAAATGGCCTCCAAGATGAGTTCCAAAAAAAAACGAAAAACTACAACCTGTGGTCGCACTAAAACTGTAACGCTTCTGTTTCGAAAATATAGGAGGCAACAAACAAATGCCAGAGACATTAAGCATTCGGCTATTTACACGTGTCAAGTGTTTTATTTTGTTGCCGCTGAGGGAAATTTTATGTCACAACCTACACGACAACGACCGATTAATCAATCGAGATGTTTGTGTAGTCTCCCACTTTTCCGCGCAGATAATCCGCTTGGATTTATATTTTTGAAGTTAATAAATTATGAAAAGGTAGAAAATAATATTTGGAATGTGTTAACAAACCTTAACCGTTGTACGGGTTCGCCTCCATTTGGACGTTTCCGTCTCCGTCACTGTTTCGGTTAGTTCCTCCATTTTAATTCCGGTTTGTTGGGGGGCTAGAGAGTGTTATCCTCAAAAATTGCGATTTCTTGTGTATTTTTGTTGTGCGTGTGGGGGGGTGTGTTTTGTTTTCTTTTTTTTTTTTTTTGAATTGCAACGCTATTCTTAAGTTTCGTTCATTTTATTATAGGTTTTTCTATTTTTTTTTTTCATTGGCGTTCACCAGTGGAAAAGAGAGAAAGAAAATAATATTTTTAGAAAAAAAAAATATATTTTCTCTATCTCATTTTTTTTCATCGAAACATTTCAAAAAAATATATTTGCACTTTTAAATGAATTCAATGGAAACAGATGATAATTTTTGCAATCACTCAAAATTTAGTAATCTATCAAAAAAAAAATATATATTTTCAAAAATACATTTTCTAGAAGAAAATAAGGAAAGGCAACAAAAAAAAACATTTCACAAGCTTATATATGAAATGACAATAACATTTTCTTATAAATAGATTTTCACTTGATCTTGAACGGATTGAATTGGTGTGAATATCTAAATATACACCGACTAGATGGAGAAAACAGAAAAAAAGACGGTTTTATGATTAGGTTTTCTTTTTTCCTCTTCAAATTACGAGTATTGAGTGCACTTTGTGTGGGGTGTGTTTGCTGTACGCTTGAATTTTTATTTTTAATTAAATTTAAGATTAACGTGTCACTGAATTTTTTTGTATTTGTATTGTTTCCTTCACTTAACAACAATCGATTGATTTGTTTTGTTTAGATTCTGATTTGTTTTGTGGTGTATTCCATGAGTTGTGTTGTTTTAACATTTTTGTTTGTGTGATTTTTTGAGTAAAAAAAAAATCAAAAACTAAAAGATTTTTAAAAATTTGAAATTTACAAAAAATTCTGCAGCATTTTCGAAACGTTTTCGAACCGCGAATAGACTCTTCCTACCCATCCACCGAACACCGAATACCAAGTGGCCCGAAATGTTTCTGAATCGGCGAGTGAGAGAGAGTATCGCGAAATTATTAGCCAGACTATACTCTACCCGCACTTAAAAATTCCGAAAAATGAAATGAAGAAATATTCAAGCAGTAGTCATGGTGACTTCCACCAACAGAATCATCCTCCGTCACAAACTGAATTCATCCACAGAGATACGATTTGTTGTTGGACGTTCTCTTGCTGCTGCCGCTTGATCTTATTTATTTTGTTTTTTGAAATTACTTTAAGGTGAAAATTTATTCGTTATTGATGTTGATTATAGAGAGACCAACACGAAAAAAAAAAATACAGAACGAAGCAGAAAGAAAAATCGCTTCCACGCAAAACTAAGAGAACACATCGACGTAGTCGTCTACGACACCGATGCGGAATGATGGAAGAGAACAAACTACCGCTTGATGTATAAACAAAACTCTTTTCTCCGAGACGAGGAAGAAGTTTGCAGTCAGTCCAATGATCGTCAAATGAAACGATCCGAGTGAGTGGCCCCCTACTTGCAGCGAAGAGCAGTCCTACACACAATCTTCATCGTTTCTATCTGCACATCTGTATGTAGATGTAGGCGAATGAAAAGTGTGTTGAGGCGATGTGTTCGCTCTTTGTTTGGATTTTCGGGATTTACATTCGTTTTTATTAATTTTATATTTCCACGTAAAATTATTGTGTCGATAAAATTCAGATACTTTAATCAGATTTATTGAGTGAAAAAACAAAACGACCGCGATACCGAACAAAAGGCGTTCGTTTCATCTTTCATTCTTCGTTTAAGAAAATTAATTTTTCTTCTTTTTGTTGTCACTGGACTAATAGGCGGGGAAAGTTATGATTCCTACTTTATAATGAGGACATCTTCGGTTGTGATTGCGAACCGCAGGATTATCGGGAGTGGGTGTCGCTGTTAAGAACGACTCAATTCATCAAATAAAGGAAATTGTTTATTTGTGTGGGAGGGGACAAGGTGCTAATGACATTATTTGAATTTGTCTGGTCTTCAGGTGGAATGAGAGTGGGAAATAAATCAAGGCGCAGTTTTCTGCTACGCGTGCTGGCGGCCTGAAATGTGTGTCAGGGTAAAGGAGTGGACTTGGTTAATGGGAACTGAGGATGCAGAGAATCTGAAATTAAAGACTGAGCTTAACTCAGTCACAAATCTAAATTTTTATACAACAAAAACTGCTTTTTGGGCAAACCTTGTCGAGTTACTCCAAGAAATAAGAGTGAAAAAAAATTAAAATTGGCTTAAGTTGTGGAGTCACACACGCAAAAGATCATAAATTCGGTTCGAGGACTGAGCCTCAAAAGGCTGTTCGAGGCAAGGCGATAGTTGAAACTAAGACAAAATGAGATGAGGTCATTATATCAATATTTTTTATTAAGACAGAAGGATCTATGGCAAACTATGTGTGAAATCATATACCGGTCAAATGTGGCACTCTTTTGTCCGATGGTCTGTTTTTTCAATGACAGGAATAATTGGTGGTTCAATGGCATTAATGTGCCCAATTATCTTATTCTTCAGCTCTTGCATGTTTCTTGACTTATTGACGCAAACTTGAGATTATAATCATAATTGAGTGGCACTGCAGCCCAAAAGGGGCAAAGGTCTAACTTCTACAACAACTACGCGTGTTGTGCGTGCCACTGTTCACTCACTAGTAGAAGGGCCTTACAGCTTTTTGCCGACTTCGAACGGGGTGATTTGAGAAGCTTCTCATAGACAATTGGTACTGTTTTGCTTTTGCCAACGAAAGAATTCACGAAGTGCCTGAAATGTTTTTTATTTGAACGTCAATTTTTGTAAAAGGCTTCAAATATCTTAAGGCTCTTCTTCTTCTGCTTCTTGTGGCGCCTCAGTCTGAGGTGAACCTGGGCCTCAACCAACCAGCACGATCTTTCTCTAGCTGCCGCCAGTTGCACACTCCAATTTGGTTGAGGTTCATCTCCATTTGTGTGCGCCACCTTAGCCTAGGCTGTCTTCTGTTGCGTTGTCTGTATGGCTCAGGTTCGAAGACTTTTCGGGCCGGAGCAGTGGTGTACATGTACGCTCCATATGCTCTAGCCTAGCTTAGTGCTCTGCTCAGTTGTATACCTCTCCTTCGTTGAATTTGCCAAAAATTGTGACTAAGGAATGTCAGATCAAATTTGGCGTGACTCAAAATATTCATTGTGCATTTCAGCTGAACCACCCTTTACCATATTTTTCACGGCACCACCTCTTCTGAGATTCTAATAAAACTCAAGAGGTATTAATTGCCTATGGGAAGCTTCTCTAGTTTCGTGGTTCGGAGTTGTCAAAAAAGTGTACAACAGGAGTAGTTGCTGAAGAAGCTTGTCTCTTGTGGGATGTAGGACCTTCCATTTAATATAAATTTCCATTGAAATCACATCCTTGGGTATATCATATTCAGTTCAGTTTTTTCATCAAAGCCCCCTTTAAACAGCAATCTATTCGAAATCAGAAACTATCAGGGTAGACTTGACTCACATGCTAAGTCTGACAGAAGTCATAGAGTACGCGATGTGCCTTCGTTTCCCTTCATCATTACACACAAAATCTAAGATCCCCCTGCATAGTCAAATTTGAAATAGAATTTTTTTTCATCGTTCCAGTTATGTAATTGCCGTCAGTGAGTTCTTAGTTAAGTCACTTTTAAAAACAGGTATCTGTTGTGGTCGTCGCCGTGGCGTAGTGGATAAGTGCGTCGACCCACACGCTGAAAATCTTGGTTCTATTCCCGGACGGGACACCTCGCATTTTTCACGGCGCCACCTCTTTCAAGTTGCTGACAACACTGAAGGCCCCTTCTACTCCTGAGAGAACACTAGCACGCCCAACACGAGGAGTTGTAGTAGAAGCTAGACCCTTGTCCCTTGTGGGCTGTAGTGCAATTCACTGTCCTGATTTGTCAAAAAAAACATACTTTCTTAGGCCAACATACAGGGAGCATTTCTCTGCATGTTAATTTAGTTTGAACTCTAACAACTAGCATCTGTCATCGAACATCTAGTTGGACAAACTCAAATGGTTTCGATAAGTGCACGAAGCTATCTGTTTCTAGACAATAAAAGAACCACTACTGGTCCTCTACCGGTGACCTACGAACGATTGATATCCTTATTCTGGCTTTTAAATGATAACAGTGAAAACAAATCAAAGAACTTCTCCTCATATTACTAGTGTGTGTTGATTCAAGCAGACTTAGTAACAAAATCCTTAGGTGCTCTAGAAAAACTTAGAATACTCGTCGTTTTGTAACCAATAAGTCAACCCGATTTACGTGTCAAATGAGTCTAACCGAGTTAACAGAGGTTGTGAACTGAGGCGAATGTATAAATATACACGCATTTTTTAGTTCCGCAGGGCGAATGGTTGAAGTGTACAGGATGTGGATAGGCAAGTAGGTATTTAATAATGATGGAGTGCCGTGGTTTGAAAAGTGGAAAAGTCGACAAAATTCTTGGACACATCCTCAAAAAAAAAAAGAACACACGCGAGTTACGTGCAACGTAGCCCCCCCAAATTCTTAAACTGCAAGATGACACTTTTGCATTAGAAGAATGCCGGAAAGCAGAAACGGAAAATCTATAAAAACAGACACGAGAAATATCCTTTGGTTTTTATAATACTCCTTAATTTTTTTGGCATATTCTCTACTAACTTTTCGATATGAGCAGATGATATATTGGCCCACTGCTCCACTATTCGCTCCCATAACCACTCAAGTTTCTTGGAGGCTCTTCGTAAGATGCAAAGCGTCTTTTGAGTATTGCCTACAAGCTTTCAATTGGATTTAGATCCGGGCTTTGAGTATATTGGGGCAGCCATCAGCATTTTTTGTGTGTCTGCCTGCATGTCCTACGTGATGAGTTAATACATGCCCTACATGATACAGAGAGTCAGTCAAATCAAAATGTGCTTCATTATCACTTCCTTTGCTTCGATTTCAAGCCGAGACTTAACATATGTCCTGAATGCTCTCTTTTTTCTTCTTTTACTGCGGCTATAGTCTGCCGTAGACTCGGGCCTCAATCGGCACGCCCCACATGCTTTAAACGCTCAGATGGTATTAAATGTCTAGGAAAAGCTCCTTAAACTCGCAGTTCGGACTTTACAACAAAATAAAGGTTCCCTCCATTCTTCAGAAAGTTATAGCAATATAGGAGTGGTTCCTGGAATTGTTTCCCTGTGGACTGTAGCATTATCCATTTTTTTATATCTCCATTTGATTAGAGAATAATTCTTCGAAGCCATGTAGACTTCAAGGAACCCAAGAAGAGTACTGTTTCAAATGGTTTGACTTATTCCGGTTGTCTCTTCTCAAACGATACAGAATTCTAAGAAAGTTTAAAGAATCCCACCCCATACGTCTTCAAATCGAAAATACATCAAACTCACCATCCACTACTCGCAACTCCTCCAAACTCTTAAAAAACACGAAGAAAAATTTCTTAGAGTTTCAAAAAATCACCAAAAAATTTCCCTCTTCCCAAAAAAGTTGTCCGTATGTACCTCCTTAAGCTGCTTCAAATTAAAGTCGAACATCTGTGAAATGAGTGTTGAAAAGTATTGTTTTTCCACTAAATCCGATCATAAACTAAATCACTAGGCGCATAAATTCCATTTTATTGCCGTTTTGGCCCGGTTGCCAAATCGAAAGCTCGTAAATATAGATCTTATGCTCTGTCTGGCGTCATATGCTAATTTATCACCACATGTGTCACCAAAAGCACTTGTCGGATTTCCATGTTTGGTGTGTGGCTATAAAAAAACGGTGTCACAGCTTCAGACACTTTTCACAGTTTAATGAAATTTCGTCCAATTACATTGGAATGGTTCATTAGCAGCTAAATTACTGTTAAAAAGTGTCTGTCGTTTTGGGAAAATCAAGACAATTTGTCGCGGGAACGATGCCTCAAGTGCCTATCCACTTTGGCAAGTTGAGGAATGAAAAATTATTTTCGAGGGAACTTACGAAATGCGTTGTTTTCACGAACTTACCTGAAATGAAAGGAAATGGAAATTTGGTTATTTTTTTGGAAAATAGAAACGAAAATAGTTTTATTACACGAATGTATGTTTACCAGTCTTATTTTGAGAATAATACATTTTAAGATTTTAAAGCTAATTAAGTTGAAGATCATGAACTCATTTATACAAGTCAAACGATTTAGCTGATCTATTGCTTCAAATTGAATTTTTGTCTGTTTCTTGTGTGAACTGAGAGGTATGCGATATGACGGCAACAACGATTTGAAAAAAACCATGATGGATGAAATAAAAACAATATAGAGGGTTGGAAACAATCATTGCGTATCCTTCAGTCCTTCAAATTATCTTTTGATACATAGACGACGATGTCTTAGTACATAAAAGATAATAATAATAATAATTGAGTGGCACTACAACTCACGAAGGACCAGCGCCTAGCTTCTACAACAATTACTTGGGTTGTGCGTGCTACTGCTCTCTCACGAGTAGAAGGAACTTACAGTTTCTTGGCGACTCCGAACGGAGGGATTTGAGAAGCTTTTCATAGACAAATAGTACTCTTTGAGTGTCGCCTGCAACTCGAAAGAGGTGGTGCCGTGAAATAATGCGAGGTATTCCGTCCGGGAATTGACCCTAGACTTTCTGCATGGCGGTCGACGCACTTACCACTACGCCACGGCAACCAAGTTTAAAAAATAACATTTCCAAATAAGGAACTCAGACCTCAAAAAAGACTCAGTCAACATCGAGTTAACATCATGATTATAATTTTCGTTGACCCGCATATGTCACCAAAGGGGTTCAGGCCGCTCGATTCTCCGTCGTCGACTCTTACTCATCAGAAGTTATTCCTAAGCGCAACCAGGCAAGTTTACGGACTTGATCTTACCGCCTTGCATTATGCCTGCCAAGCGATCTGTGATTCCTAATGGAATCACATCTAAGGCACATCTCGGAAGCCGTGACGAATGGGACAACCATATAATATTGCCATCGAAGCATAGCCACGGCTCACAACTCGAACTTTGAATGAAACCAGCGCAAAAGAAACAACCAGGAAGTTATAACGACAATAATCCTCCACAAACATCATTGATAACGAGGCACAATTTGACAGATTCTCAGTTTTTAGGAGATTAGGAAAAGGCCAAGCCTTGCACTGTCATTTTCGCTTTGATCCCTGCAAAGTTTGTGTGACCTTCAAATTTGGCCAAAAGAAGAGCCTCTGTATATCACTTGGCTGTTTTTGTCCCAAGAAGTAGCTGCTCAAAACTAAGTTCCACCCGAATTGTCATATTTCTACATTATCCTGGCGAGTATTTTCTGTAACTCTGTGTAAAATCTCATCTTAACAGCAAATTTCTTGACTATAGGTAGTCTAAGCGAAGTTTGTACTTGCATTCTTTAATTCTAGTTTTAGCTTTGATCCACTTAGCACTCCATTATGGATCAGGACATAGGTGAGCAGCAGCGGAATCAGCTGCAGCGAGCCAGCCAAGATTAGCTTTGTTGTGTTTGGTGAGGGAGTGTAGAGATTGAGGAGTTTTCTTTATTGGGGGATAAGTCATTAAACGCAACTTGGCTGTCTTAAGGCATACAGTTCTTTTTAGCGCGACTGATACCTGAACGCAAGAGGAAGTAGAGAAATAGAGCCTTCTCTCGAACAAGCAATTTGGCTTTGGACAACACCTTAATCACACATGCTCTGCTCTGTGGCGCTGAAACTTGGAAGTTATTAAAAGCGGATGAGATTGCCCTTGAGTCATACATAACTCATACGCGTTATGTATTAGATGATGGTTTCCCTGTAAAGAATCCAAAATCCAATTGGAGACACCCCTCTCTGTAATATAGCCAAGTGAAATTGCTGGTAAGCAGGTTCTCTTTGTGAGTCTTCGGCAAACTAAGAAAATAAATATCTAAGATTGATAAAATTGTTTCTTACACTTAAGTTCTATCTAGCAAGCATTTAGACGTTGGACAATAAAGAATAAAGACGCTAGTAACACTCGGTTTCTTCAAGATTTTCTGAAGAAGGAAATTCAAAAACGAACTCTGTGTATAGGCTCTACGGCGGCATGCACCTAGTCAAGGGTATAAGGATAAAACGCTCTTCGAGGCTATATAATTAAGAGCCTTGTGGACAACACTCCAGCTCCAGCCCAGAGAATCTTTGAATCCAACCCATTGGAACAATGCTATGGAGAACGTCAGTGGATAAGATGGCCGGCATATGTGGACAAGGCCCTCAGTGAAATTGGTATGCCAAATCAGAGACAGATGGTTAGTAAATATGCCAGCTTGTGAGGCATATAAGTTTGTCAAAGATCAAAGTTGATCACATCCAAGCAAAGGAAATGGCTAAACACAGAAAAAAAGTGTCAATGCAATGATGATCATAGTTGGTCCATAGTTTACTTCTAAGCAACAATGTGGGCTGTTTTTCAATGGAGCATGTCCAAATTGGGGATTACTTTCAATCAAGGCTGTGATTCGAGGAACAAGAAACTCACAGTAAGGACGTGGTTGCTCTATATCCATAGCACAGTGTGATTTAAGTTCTAGACCAGTAGAACATATGCAGACACACTAAACGAAAAATGCGGAAAAACACTGTCCTAATGACAGAAATCAGTTAATTATAAATATTTACAGAAAACAGGCTAACATTCCAAATAGATTAAGAAAAAAGAGCGTTGGCAAGTCACTTAGCACCAGATCATGGCCTGTGCCTGACACTTGCTAACTTAAGGTGGCGCTTCAGTCCGGGCTGGACCTGGGTCCCAACTAACAAGCGCCTCCAGCCAGCTAGATCTTTAGCTAGCTGTCTTCAGTTTCTCACGCATAGTTAGTTGCGGTGCCTTTCCACATGCGTACGCAACCTGAGTCGCGGTCTTCCTGCGCGGTCCTTCGGGGGTGGATTCGAAGACTTTTCGGACCGGAACATTGGTTTTCATCCTCTCTGCATGACTCAGCCATCTCAATCGTTGGATCTTCACTCTTCTGGCTAAGTCGATGTTGCTGAACATCCCGTACAGTTCGTAATTATATCTTCTCCTCCACTCACCACACAAAAATCACACGTAGAATTTTCCTCTCAAAGCAACCAAGAGCAGCTTCATCTGCTTTTGACAAATTCCATGCGTCTGCGCCATATAGCAGGACTGGGAAGATAAGGGGTCTTGTAAAGCGTTACCTTGGTCGTTCGAGAGAGGGCCTTGTTTACCAATCGCTATCTTAGCCCTTCTTCGTTCGATTTTAGCGCTGGTGTCATTGTCTGAATTGATAGCTGTGCCTTGGTAGACAAAATTTTTGACTTCCTCAAAGTTATATCTGTCTGCTGTGACGTTCTGACCGAGACGTGTTGGGTGTCCTTTCTAGTTGACAGCAAACCCATCTTCGCAGCCTCTGCTGCAATATCCACAAAGGCACCATTGACATCACACTGCGTTCTTCTTTGGTCTTTACAGTGAAGGTCCACAGTGCCTAACTGACACTCCGAGTTGGAATACGATCCTCTTCGACTTGAAAGAATGAGAGAATTTCTCAAATGCCATCATCCAACAATTTTTCGCATGATCAACGACATTCAAAAAAAAAAAAAGTTCCCAGCTCTCTGATTTTCGTCATCAAACACCGGATTATGATGCCAAATTTTTCAAAAGTTTCATGTCAAGGCTGAAATTTATTGTGGCTGCACAATGATGTGCACATCTTCTTGTTTTCTGACGCATTCCTCTTCCAATCCTTATTTATGAGCACTTGGAGAGGAAGCAAATGTTTGTCACACATCACATTTGAATTTCATTGACAGTGAGCATTTTTTCCATTGCAAACTTTCGCTGAGACCTTCATGTGCGCAAATGCCGCCCTGATTGAACTGACCTAGGTCAGAACTTAGTGCTTTCCCTCATAAATCCGCTTGTCACTGCGCGACGCCGAAGACAATTTCAAATAAATCATCTCCTTCTCCAAATCGAAAGTCATACATTTCTATTTAAAATTCTCCAGTCGCTCAGAACGAGAGGCAGAAAAGTGAAAAGGAAACAGCCTCGAATAAATATTTCACTGACCCGAATTCAACAGCGACTCTGCAGTGCCATTAAATAGAAATGATTACTCTAAAATCTGATCATTGTTAGAGGCATTTTTGCCTTCGAAATTCCTCCCCTCTCCCTCTTCACCCGCCCCCCCCCCCCCCACCCCTGTACCAAATTTAGCGCACAGCATTTATTTCGAGCGCACGAGCGTCTAAAAATATGAGCTTCGATTTCTGCTTTACAGTTTTCAGTGTAAGAACTTGTTTTTACGACTCCGGCAATCGGCGACGGGACATAAAACAATGATCAAACCTGCAGTTCGTTCATTTAGCCGGCCGTAAAGGAATTAATCCGCCGCCGGAGCCGCGTCAGACGGAAAGGACAGCGGACACACACATAAATGCTTAATGAAAATCAAACATAAAATCTTTGGAGATCGGATGGTGCGGTGCGGCGTGTCTGCGTTTAAATTGTGTAAATGTTTATTGCGTTGGCACTTTGTACTATTTGATGAGGTCCTGGTTGTTGGGGGGGGGGGGGGGGGTTTCTGATTTACAGTGAAGCAATTAAGGCGAATGTGATTCATCTCGACCTGGCTTGCGGCTGATTGTGTCAGATAAGAGACACCAGCCACTGATGGGGATGAGTGAACACGTCAACTTTTCATCTGGGTATCCGGAAACTCATCTGTTGCCATTATTTTTAGAGACATGACGTGACAAGCTTTTAGTTGGTTAATCGTTTTATGAGCTTGATAATATTGTGGCGTGGGTTTATGTTCTTAATTTTATGATTTTGATGGCACAAGATTTGCATCACTTCAAATTAAAACTGAACTCTTCAGCAAAACAAAAGGAACGTTAATTTGATAAAATTCTTTTTTTTTTTTGTTTTTGTGATTCTGAGTGCAGGTGGAACTGGTAACTTGTTGTTGTGGTAAATTTGATGAGTCTTCTATTCGGAAAGTGGCCTGCCTTTGACATTTATTGCGCACATGAAATTACAGTCACACACTAAAGGTTTCGTTTCTTCTTGCAACTTCATTTTCAATAAAATATTATCAACGATTAATGCGGAAATGTGTTTTGTTATACATGTGTATCTACAATATATAAGGAATTTCATGAAAATTGAATGATTTAGGGGAAGTGAGGAGTTTGACATACACAGCGGAAGAGAGACTAATTCCAACCATAAAGGGTTAGTCTTTGAAAACGAAAGCTAGAAGAACGCGTTTAAGACTCCTTATGGTGTTCGCTATGGGGCACGAGCTCTGCATTAAAATTTGGTTATTTTCAGTTTGGTTGTTATTACACTGTAAGTAATGGTTTACAATAATAAGTTTAAAAGATCGATTAGCTTCTTCTACTCCGAAATTCGAAATCTGTTCCAAGTAAGCTGCATTTGGAGTGTCCAGTATGTTGCTCACTAACTTTCATAAGATATTTCAAACTTCTCTCACAAAGATGAAATAAAGTAAGTTACTTTCAAGTTTCAGATAAAATTTCTAAATTAAGGTTAAATATATTGCCAACAAATATGAGCAGTTTTGGGAATACAAAATACCCAGATTGATTATGGATATATCTAAGTTCTAGTGATATACAACACAGTCTCGAACCTTATTAATTAGGTCCTACTTACGAGTATGAATATGCAGTTAAGACTAGATACTCCTCTTGCGTTTCATAGTTCGAGTTTCCCTCGTTCATTACAAACTACAAAAATTAAGCCAAGGGAGTCCTGAAGCTGCGAGTTATGGGTTCTAAAGATCAGCTCTTGTATGAAAAGGGATAGCAGGACAGTGCGAGAAAACTTAACTTTAACGAATGAGTTAAAATGAGCTAAGACTGCTTTTAACATAACGTGCTGGAACGTCTTCGACAATCTACGAATCGGAAGTGTATTCGAGTTTAAAGTGTGCACTGCCACTGCCAATATATGTCTCTGGTACGCTAACCAAGTATATGATCAGAAATGCTTTAACGAGTGTAAAAGCACCCTATGGTTCTTTCATAACTATTTCCTCGTATGCTATTTTATTATATCTACTCCAGAAACCTCTGAAAAGCATCTACATGATAAAGTGATTTGCAGGAAATACACATATCTTCAAAAAAAGGCTTTTTATGAATGCACTTTATATGGCCTAATGCACTTCTTTATAAAGACTTACCAGGATAGGCGGCATAACCTACAGTCAGGTTTCACAGTGGAGAACTTAAGTGTATGGAAAGATGATCTCTATGAATACATAAGGACTCAAAAAGATCTTGTATACAGCGACTGTATAAGTAGAAGCCAATCGTCCTTTACGGAACATGTTAGTGAGCTTTTGAACTTTTCTTTTATCAGAATTGCCTCTACTGTACCTCTTCAAAGTCTTTTTTATACTAAAAGGATTGAGTCTTCTTCTTCGTCTTTGAAGTCACGCACTGAACAACCATAAAAGCTTTGTTAAGTGCTTCTATATACACTATGACTGACTGGAACAGCAACCAACTTTAGGCTGCGATAATTTCCAAGCCGTTCATGACAGTGAGCTCAAATTTTGACACAAATAGCACACTGTTGCTATGTGACTCCGCAATAAGAAAATGTCTAGTCCGAGAAATGCCGGTTGCACGAAATCAGTGACTTGCTGAATTTTGTGTTATCCGATAAGTCGTCATCTCTTATCGAGCAATATTTCTACAAACAAAGATACCAAGTTAACTTGTCAGAAAAGTCTTCGAAAATCTACAATTTCGGACGACCACCAGAAGGCGGGCAGTACTGTTAGTGATGTCTTGGGCCGCCATAATCGGTATAAGTTCGTGTTTCTAGACAGTGGCGTCAAAATTAACGCGACCGACGTAAAAAGGTTGAAGAGACAGTACTTCTTTTGGTCGGAGATCATGAATATTTCAACAAGACTCGGCACCGTCTTACAAAGTGCAAGTCAGCCAATATTGGTAAAAAAACAATGTTCCATACTTCTCGGGATTGATTTCTTTATCTGGGATATTTTGATGGGGACAATTGGCGCTAAAAATACCGAAACTCGGCCCAAAATACAGCAGAACCACTTGACTGGAAAACTTTTTCGGCCGTAACAAGGCCATTATTCGCGCAAAGGTGAAAATATTGGAAACTATTGCACTGCTAACAACTTTGTCTAGCTCATTTCTTTCTCCACCATAATATCTTAAGACTGCCTTGTGACTTTATTTCCTTCCTTAAGAAGTCATTCGAGTTAAGTCTCACTCATCTCCAACCCTTTGCCATAATCGTGTCGTCTATACCTCATATGTTACCCCCCTCACCAAACAATAAAACAAAAGGATAATAGTCACAAATATGATAAATTCAAGTAGAGCTTACATCTGGATTCACACGCGTCTGTTTATTGCCCACACCATCGCAAAATGTGTCGTGAAAGCATATTTTAGAAACTCCCATGCAGGAAGACCACCCTCGTTTATCATGTGGAATTATTTCTCCGCCATTCTACGGGCGAAATAGGTGCGTACACATCCAGTCTGTACATCGGATATTGATTATTAGTTTATGGCTTCCTATGCGAAGGCACAACAGGGGATAAGAATGCAGTTAGGCATGTTGAGCCTCGGTGGGGCTCTAATGGGGCTAGATGGTGTTACATTGATTACCGACCGCACACCAAAGGGCTGATTGTATTTTATTAATGTAATTCGCTTGATGGCGCTTGTTCGTGGGATTGGATTTGTTCTCTCACATGGAAATTCAAGTTCTGCTTGGTTTTAGGGTTTCTTACATTTTTTTGTGGACTTGTATAATTATGGTCAGAGGTTCAACATTCAACATTTGATTTGATATTCAATATTTGATTATTAATTTTGCCATGAATGCATGTTCATAACGTTCGATTCAGTAGTTGAAAAACTTTTGAAAGTGTTGCTAAAAAATACATGTACCATCAAACATTGAATTGATATAAAATAAACGGCGCAAATGCGAGTTGTACTCACACATATATGGTGTCGTTTGCAAGAGCATCGAATCGAACAAAACGAAAATGTACTGAAGTGCATGTTACCAAGTAGCTGTTTGAATGAAGTATATATTACCACGATGTTATTTCAAAAATACAATTAAATTGAGGGATGTAATTTTTTTAACGTATCCGCCGTGGCGTATTGTGTAAGTGTGTCGACTCACGCGCCGAATGTACCAAGTTCATAACTTGCCTCTTACGTTTTGCTAACAACACTTCTTCTTCTTCTTTTTATTCTTATGGCGCTACTGTCCGGTGTGGACTTGGGCCTTAACCAACACTCCAGCCAGCACGATCTTTCACCAGCTGCCGCCAGTTAGGCACTTAGCCTGGGCCGCGCGTAAGTTTTGTTTAAAAAAAAAAATTAAACAGTGCTAATTTGTCACTGCAAAGCTTTTTAGGAAGCGGCTGCCGGAGTCCGTATTAAACTTCCGTTCCCCTTCCACTCGTTGGAAAACAATATCACACACATCACAAGTGGTTTTTAAAGAATATTGTTTCTGATGGGTTGTAGGAAAACTCAAATTAAGACCTAGCCATGCACATGATGTGGCCTCCACTGCACTTATGGGTGGCTTTCAGAGAGTCTGGTCTCCCGTTGGGAAACTGAAAGACGTTCTTCCAACATAATAATACGTAATATTTATGTGGCACTCCATCCCACAAGGGACCAGAGCCTAGATTCTACAATAAGTACTCGTGTTGTGCGTGCTATTGTTCTCTCACGAGTAGAAGGAACCTACAGTTTTTTGCCGACTTCGAACGGCCAGATTTGAGAAGCTTTTCAAGACAATTGATACACTCTGAGTGTTGTCCGCAACTCGAAAGTGGTGGCTCCATAAAGAAAAGGAGGTGTTCCGCCCGGGAATCGAACTTAGACCTTCGGCGTGTGAGCCGACGCACTTACACACTACGCCACGACGGGGTTCTTCAAACGTCACCTTTAATTTTGAAGACTTATCTTACCATCTTGGGGAATGGAAATCTGTTTCTAGGTTCAATGTATGTCTCTTAAGATAAAAATAATTTGTTCCGCGGCATCCTACATTAAGGAATATCCACATATCCATTTTCAAAATTTCAAAGTCTTCAGTTTGAGTTGATTGTTCGTTGAGAGTGGTTGTCAAAATTCAACAATTTCGCGGTTTCCTATATTCCTGTTTATAGAATCAGATAACCTAGTGGTCTGAAAGGCATTTTACTTCACGCACAGGGTGGCACAAACATAAATTTTCTTTTTAAAAATTCTATTAAATGAAGAAAATATTTTTTTCCTTTTACTGTGTACTGCTTTATTAGTGAGAACGCAAATTTCCGTTTAAGTGACTGTTTCGGCTGGCTTCACAGTCAGTTATTCTGTCATACCCAACCTCAAATACCTTTCTGATCGTTTCCACCTTTGGCTCACCGATTGCTTGGATGATCATTGATTGGTTCTTTATTTCCTAAATCGTTTCTCGACTGTTGGCATAATATCGGTCCACACAGTTCCCCACAAAAAACAGAGTGTAAAGAGATCAAATCGGAACTCTAAGATCGCCAATTAACTTCTCCAGGAACCAGGGCTCACTTTGAAAATAAGTTTTCACTATTTCTAAACGTTGTTCAAGAGAAAAGCTTCTATTTCCGTTCGATCGGAAAACAGTCGTCCGCTTCAAAACAACTCAAAAACACAAGATTACCTAGCCTGTAGTTTTTCTTATTTGAAGCACTTTGCGTCCTTGTATAGTCCAAGAGTGTGTCAATTGATATGGCGGAGATCCTCATCACCACTTTCGAGTGACTGACACCCATTCGGAGTTACTCGTGAGAGAAGAGTAGACCTCCCAACCTTAGTTGTCGACTCCACTAATGAGACAATTGTCATACGTGCAACACAAGTTGAGGATGAAAAACTTCGCCCTTGGTTGATGTGGAACTTTTCCGAAAATAATCAACGGACTAGGTGAAAGGAATACCACGAAATTGATTATTTTGCCATACCAGATCTCTGTCTAAAAGTCTGTGGAACTAATCAGCAAACAAAGGCAACGACTTCCCAACTAATGTCACCAAAGATTTTGAAATTTAGTTTCATTCTCGTAATAGAATGACTCATTCGCCACAGAATGATGCCAAATTCGGATTTCTCTGCCAAAATATTAAATTCATTTATTTCAGCCAGCAGACATCCATTCAAGCGTCTCGGTCTTCGCGGTTCATTAAAAATCTGAGACACTTGTTAACCAGTAGGCTGTTAATGGCTCTGTAAGATGGCTGTCTTGACGGAATGTTTTTAAAATTACATGTGACTGTTTGTTACACCCTTTGCCAAAAATCAAATTTTCACAAATGTGGCGAAAATCATGGCGTTCTAGGCGGGGATGTCAGAGGGCAAGTTTTATGTTCAGAAAGGAGCCAAATGGAAGTAAGAACAACGGTCATTACGTTGCCCCACATTTGAGATGTACATTGTTCATGTTTTCGAAACCTTCCGTCATACTCCAGGATGCGGATTTAGTGACTGTGCGGCAGTGTCATTGATTTCTGTATAAAATAAGTGTGCACACAGATTGGCTAATAGTTTAGAAAAATTTTCATCGTGGCTGCCTTGTACATGGACAAGTAGATGGCCTTGTTTGAACGACGGAAGCAAAGACGCCCCTCCATCACTAAGCACAAGGTCACTTGTGTTTTCTTGAAATGCTTAATTGGCAGCCCTGACGTGTTTCCGACAACTAAGATTTTGTCAAGATCACGATATTTTCTAGTGCTGCAATCTGGAAGGCAAATTTCAAGACAATACCAAATTAATCTTACGAACTACCGTAATATCAGCCCTTACCTCGGCAGAACAGAAATCTAAAGTCAACTCATTCTTAGAGGATGTCTCTTTTAAAGCTTCAAAGCACAGCATCCTATTTCCCTGTTAGTCAATAATTGAGGAAATCAGATGGCAGAGTGCCTAACGATCTAGCGCAGGTTGTAAATTTCCCTAGTTAAGGCGAAATTCCGCTCCTCACCCGTGCGGACATTGGTAAGACGCACACTTCACCGGCAGACAGTTTGACAAATCTATGGATAAAAGCCAACATTTGATAAGTTAATGCGTGTGTCAAACTGCTGCGCGGAGAAGTATTAAGAATTGTCACGCAGTGGACAGTCGGCCGAAAATATTATCGCCCATACTCGTATCTCAGCGAATTTTGTTCTATTTTAACTGAAACATGACGTGTTATGAGTTCGCCTTGCGAACGTCTCCTCAACGTCATAAAACAAATTAATGCTCGGCTTAATGACGCACGCAGATCATATTCGTGATTCGCGTTCCAGCGCAACCTTAAAGACTCACACTCTCTGGCTGGAGGCCTACAAGGGCCATCGCGTATTCGGCCTCCATTCGGCCCTCACTCCGATGAGTGTACACGAAGCGAGATTTTTCTCGTGATATCCATCAAGTGCGATTTCGCCTCGAGCGAGGTCACCGATTTTCGGCAGAATCGCTGTGGGGATGTGAATAAATCTGAATTGGGGGCTATTTTTGGATTCGGTTGTCGCTCGTTGGGTTGATTATAAGTTTGCCGAGATTTGTTTGGGGAACTTTTGCGTTTGGATCGTTTTCTGGTAGCGCGTGTGCTGGTGGCTGGTTCGTGGCTTCGCTTGCAGTGACATTTTGGAGAGATTTTCAAATTCTCCACGCGGCGTTGGGGATGCTTTCTTTTAAGTTTGTTTGCGGAGAGATTTGTTTTATTTGAATGGCATTTCGATGTGGAACTCGGAGTGAGTTCAGTTGAATGGAAAGTGTGGTGGAATGAGGAGGATTGAGTGAATTTTGAATTGGATTTTTTGTTTGATGTAAATTTCTTGAACTTGATTAGGTTTCAATAGAAGAAGACTACAGAGTCATCAATGAAGAGAAGGCAATTTTTGAAACAGTTTCAAAATGTTGATGCCACAATTAGAGTTGAATATTTTTTCGACGAAATAACTTCAGAATGTGGTGTACTGCAGCATCTCACTTCAAAAATGATTTCAAAACCAGAAGCCGCTTTCTGTGTACAGTACATTGGCCACTCGGTAGGTCGGACAAAGCATCATTGCGCATTGTTGCATTACGACTTTTTGGTCTGTTGTGTCCTCTTCTGTCAAATCGATAGCTAAGGAATTCCCATCTACAATCACTTCTGTCAAAGCACTGCCGAGGTTCTAGGCTCTTGTAAGTAGAGGAAATCCTTGCTAGGCGATTCTCATGAAACCATTTATCCTTAAAAAATCTTGTGATGAGAGATGATTCCACCTCATCGTTGATACTTGCCCATTTATTAACAGGATGTCTTTTTCTGGTTTAGTGCCTTAGAAGAACCTTATACATCTGTTGCACAGCAAAAAGTGCATCTTCTGCTTATCCTAGTCTCCTCACGTAATCCAATTTTTTATTTGAGAATAGTGTGATATGAAAGGATACGCTTACCCTTTTCTAGAGTTGGAATAGAATGTTTTAGATGTTTAGATGCGATTGTGGCGCTTTAGTCGAGAAATATCAACCGCAGTGACTCCATTTGAATTTATTAAAAACGAGCATTACAGTCATTAGTTTGACATATAAACGGACAAAAAGTTTCGTCTTGATCACCAAAATGAACTCAAAGCATACATTGAGTCGCATTTTGAAACTATGCATCTTTCACTGTTTACGTTCTCTTTTAAGGTTAATTTTTTAAAGAACTACAGTTTCAGCGTGTCCGTCCGTCATTTTTATTTCATTTTCAATACTTCCTGAACATCTAAAACGATTCGACAGATTTCTTGAAACTAACTTGAGGTTCAGTTGAAAACTTTGAGTGTAACCCCTTTTTCTTGTGAGGCGTATGTTTTTGTCCTTGATCCTTTAAGTAATTAACTTAACAGAGGAAATTCGAGGACTTTGAATAGATAAGTGACAATTTAATGGCGCACTAGTTTTTCAAAGGATCGTGCATTGTTTCTAAAATGTCTGCACCTTGGTGGTATACCCGCTCCATTCTAAACTGAAGCACTACTTAACGAGGAAAAAGAAATGCGAAAGTCACTGGTCGCCTCAAATTCTTGCTTGATGGCGCCGAATGAATTAACTTTTGTCATGAGGAGACCCTGTCCCCAAGTTCATTCTTCACCATCACTGTATGTGATATAGTAGTGCAAAGACTTATTGGAATCACCCGCAGCTCGTTGCCGCTAAGCTCTGATGATAGAAGGTTGGTTAGGATCAGTCTATAAGTGAAACCATTAGAGGAGAAAACATGGTTATGGTGATTATTTCAAAAGAAATACGGTCCACTGATGTCATCATGCCGTAAACTAACCCAACATTTTCGGATTTTATGAATGCATTAGTTGAACCCTTGGGGATTGTGCTCACTTCAATAATGGGACCTTTGCTTCGTGACTTAGCCACTGACCCAAAAATAGGTCTCGTCTGAAAAGACAGTGTCTATTTATAATTGAGCATGATTTCTAAACAGAGAGAGAGAAGGAGAGACTGTCCCTTAAGAAATGAGACTCCTTAATAAATTTGTAGCATATGTTTTAACGTCTTTCTTGTGGGTATGACAATGACAGCTTTAGAGACTGTATAATTAATTCAACGGCAGTCGTAAATGACGTAGTTCTAGGGGTTACAGCGCCTTCTTACCAATTAGCTAAGTCAATCAGCTTACAAAGGTTTCGCTTCAAGCAGTACATCGTAGGTCACTTGCAAATTTCATATATTGGCTAATAAAAACCCACAAATGGCGTGGCATTCATCTACGATTAAGACCGATCTTGCCATTTTTGGGATAAAAGTTATTTCTCTGATAATATTTTGCATTTGTGGAATAACATCACTGAAGGCTGAACAATTTGGCAGAGAATGACAAGCCTGTCTTAATGAGTTTCTTAATACTGTACAACAAAGGGCAATTATTTATTTCAGAGGCCTTGCCGTGAGAACCCCATGCAAAATTGCATCAACTCATAAATGGTGGATAGCGAACGTAAAGGGAAACCCAAATAAATTCGGCAAGTGCTCCAGTTACATTTGAGCAAGAAAAATTTCGTTTTTTATATAATACAAGCCATCCAAATATTCACTACGTTTTGAACTACTCATAATGTAGGTATTTTACTTTTTTTAAAGCAGTAACGAATTTTGTATACCTAAGGGCAAACGTAAACTCCACGATATACTTATTGAGATAGAGAACCGGTGCTACTTCAGTTTGTCAAACACACAAACGCACAAAAGTCCTAACTCGAAGGACCAAAGCTATCATCTACAAAACCCTTATTCTGTCAGTCCTACCATCTGGAGTCAAAAGCTCGACAAAAAGTAAGACTTCAGACAAGATTCTTGGTGCTTAAAAGAAAACTTCTGTACCAAGATGTGGATGTAGTGCGGAAGTCAATAATACATTGACAGCACTGGCTTGGCCACATCGAGCGTACAAAGGCCAATGCTCCAAGTCCGATCCGACAATTCCGGTTCGAGAAGAGAAGAAGGATCGAATCTCGAGTATGAAAGAAAGTCATCGCACAACTTCCACTTGACGACTTAGCTCTGAATATTCCTATCTTATGCGTGTCTTCTCGTTCCAACAGTGTGTGTGTGTGCGTAAATTTCGTTAAGGGGTCAAAAATAAATGAATGTCTTGATATTGCAGGGATTCAAATGTTTGCACCCTTGGATTAGTACCATTTCTGAAAACTCTAAAAAGACTTGCCAAAATTGCAATTCTCGGATTTTCAAAAATCTTACTCGCTTATATTTTATGGTTCTTGACGAGATATGGTCAAATTTTCAAACTGAAAAAAGAATACTTAAATATTGCCTTTTGTTTCGAGTTTAGCCGTAACTTTTCAGAAACCATAGCATATAAAAGCATACCGGTCTAGAACCAATTGATGGGTGGGAGCAGATATGACTAACGTTTACGCTGTGTAAGGATACTTCAAGACGAAAGGTAGTTAGCCAAGACTTTTGCTCATTTTTACCTGGCCTGGTCTGTCCATAAGTAGATAGCTGGAATACGATGCGATTTTTAATTTTGCCCAAACTTGGCGTATACAAACACCAACCTCAATTATGCTCCGAAACAAAATTTTGACATATGGACAAGTTGTCGCTGTGACGTATTGGGAAAGTGCGTCGACAGAAGGTCTAGGTTCGATTCCCGGACTGAACATCTCGCATTTTTTTCATGGGACCGCCTCTTTCGAGTTGCTGACCACACTCAAAGAAGACTTATTATACATGAAAAGGGTTCTCAAGCCTCGCCGTGTAATAATGTATCAAGGACGACACAATTTCTCACTTCGTTGACAGTATTGGACACAAAAAGACTTTAAAATCGCCTTCAGAGACACAAATTCTGCTCCAAATATCATTTTCTGTCAAATTCCTGCCAACAGTTGCACTTTGCGTGAAGTCCACCACCACTTTGTGTGACGAGCCTTTAAAAAATCATTGTTGTTCCACTATAAGCAAGGAATTAATTTTAGTCATTTGGCTATATATCCCCTAAAACACAGCAATACGCAACCCTTCCATTATAATTTGCAGGCAAGTCAAAAATAATCCAAATCCCCTTCCCAGCACAAACTCTTCAACATCTCGACGAGCATAATGAATAGCGACGACCGCCACATCCATCCATTTCACCGCTAATACTGATTAATTGATTTGTGCCAAATCGCACCCTGTACTCCAATTAGTTTGGCTTAATTGCAAGAAATCATAATTACGCATTCGTTTGGCCATTCCGCGTGCCGTTTGCTGATTTCCTCGTTGCTGCCTTCCAACGAACGCGACACTCTTATGTATCTCGAATTGGCACGAAATGGATACCGAAACTGTCTGTCCCGGCGACAGCGACAACGCTGCCGCTGCTGCCTGTGACGGCTGCAGCAGCGACAAAGCTGCACGATGCATGCAAGATACTGATTTAAATTTCAGACGATTGGCGAATTTTCAAGCAAATTGCTTGAGCTCCTGCCCTTGTCGAAGCCAGTCCTCGCCGAGTGTGAAATAATGAGAATAAAAGCAATGTTTGTACGCCGCGCTGCGGCGCGCCGTTGCCTGTCAGGATCCCGCGGCGATGTGTTGTCGTTTCATTAAGCAAATTTAGCGCATAAATCTCATGTTCGAGCAATTAAGATCGAATGGCTGAGATCTCGAGGCGTTTCCGGGATCTCTGGGATTAGCCAATTGTCAGTGCTGATTATGATGAATTTGTTCGCACAGCAAATCCTTGTAGTGAAAGTGCAACGATTTTGCGGGCGTGTCCAGAGGGAAAACTCTCGAGTTTGAAATTATTTTTGGTTCGTCAGGGATGTAATGAGCTCCAACGAGATTCTTAAGGAGCAGTCATTTGTTTTGCTTACAAAAGTTTTACTGACAACTAGGCTTGAATTTGTTTGCATGACTAGTTTGGATATTGCGTTCAACAGTTATAGACTTGTAAACATGGAGTTCACTAACGCCGAAATTCGCGCTATTTTAAAGTTTTCCTTCGTTAAAGGCAAATCCGCTAGAGAAAGGTTCTGTGAGATGACGGCGGAAGACCAGTGAGGACGAATACCTCTCGAATTGTGGAAATCATCGAGTTGGACAGGGCATGTGACATCTTGTGACATCGCCCAGGAGATGGGAGTTAGTCACCAAACCATTTTAAACTATCTGCAGAAGGCTGGATATAAAAAAATGCTTGATGTTTTGGGTGCCGCATGATTTGACGCAAAAAAACTTCTGGACCAAATCAGCGCCTGCGATATGCTGCTGAAACAGAACGAACTCGACCCATTTTTGAGGCGGATGGTGACTGGCGACAAAAATATGGATCACATACGACAATATCAAGCAAAAACGGTCGTGGTTGAAGGCCGGTGAATCGTCCCAAACAGTGGCGAAGCCGGGATTGACGGCTAGGAAGGGTTTTGCTGTGTGTTTGGTGGGATTGGGAGGGAATCATCCACTATGAGTTGTTCTCATATGGCCAGACGCTTAACTCTACCATATACTGCGAACAATTGGTCCACTTGAAGTAGGCGATCGACCAGAAGCGTCCAGAATTGGCCAACAGGAAGCGTGTTCACCAGGACAACGCCAGACCACACACTTCGTTGAAGACTCGTCAGAAGCTACGGGAGCTGATGCGCCACCTTATCCTGGGCCGTCCTCTGTTGCGTTGTCCCAATGGCTCAGATTCGAAGACTTTTCGGGCCGGAGCAGTGGTGACAATACGCTCTACATGGCCTAGCCATCTTAAGCGTTGTATCCGTAGACGCTTGACTTGGCTCATGCCGCCAACAACTGTCTGTACAACTCCTCAGATAGTCTATGAACTTTTCTGGAATCAAAAGTTTTCATTTTATTTGAACAACATTTGTTGTCTTTTCGCAACCCCGTATAAGCTTACGAAGGACAGAGTTGAATTGAGAACAACGAAATCACGAATAGATGTGCCAAAGTCCAAGAACATGATCAACACGATCAACGTAATGGAAAATCATTTGGAAAACAAGAAAATTCGAGTCGCAGTATTTCTCTCTGTGAACTTTAGAAGAAAGCAGGAAATGCGGAAAAAAAATGATCGCTCCCGTCGCGTTGAAAATGCGCGTTTATATAAGAGTTGTTTACTGCAAAATATTTCGACAGTCAGAACAGCTGCTTGCCCGAATGAATACAATAATTTCTTCAATATCATTCGAAAATTCCAACGACATTATTATTTCCACTCCCAAAACCGGCTTCCACGGAAGAATGCACCTCAGACTCGTAAAGTTGTTCGAAAACAAAATTAAGCGCAAGATATGCAAGGTCGTCTGAGTGCAAATCAAACTTTATTTACAAAGTATCCCTGGCTATCGAAACAATGTTCGAAACCGGAAGTGCGCTCGCGTCCGCATGAGTTTGAAAATAAATTGACTTCTGGCGCACTTCAGACGAACATGCGCAAGGTGAGCGGCAATCGAACAAAAAAAAAAAAAAACGCCGGCCCTGTCTATATTCTTATCCTCGAACTTAGTGTATATGTCAAAATTCATCAACCAAAGTGCCACCAGTCCCCCCCCCCCACTTGGGGAACGTACAGAAATAGAGAAACATAGATTTCCCCCGCCACCCGCATCACGGGCCAAGTCCTTGGCAGTGGCTGAGTGAGACATGCGTTGAAAGATGATTTCACCTTGAACCACACAGATACCCACACTCACACACAAACATACGATGTACTACCGTGTACTACTCTTCATTGACACCTTCGAGCACACCTCAGCCGTGGACTACAAGGTGTTAGCCAAGAGAGAGGGAGAGACGAAAAGGCAATAGACTTATCGACGAACTCTAAGAGATGTAAACACCGACGTTAATTGAGTTTTGTGTTCTTGTTTTCATTCCCATGTGTCAATATGCAGATACACACCTCAGCTGTGTGATAAAATCCAACAAGACGTGTCGTGTCGCTTGTGTGTTCGTTCGAAGTGCTGCTGCCGCTGTACAAAATTTAATTCTGTCTTGTGGAATGTGCTCCAATTTTATTTGATGGCATCTCGCTATACGACATTTATTAATTTGGGAAAGCAATTTATTGCCAACTTATGTGTCGCTTAATTCATTTATAATTATTTTCTTTTATTTCTCAGCAGAATTTAGACACCAAAAAAAAAATGGGACGTCCGACCAAGTCTTTTGTTTTGAATGCTTTGAAATTTTTTTTTGTTCGTTTTATGAGACGTCGTGCCTGCTCACCTGATCACTAATTGCCATCACCCAGAGAGACTGCACTCTCTCCCAAAGTTTGTTCGTCTTTTATTTGATTTTTGAGATTTTTCAATTTTTTGTTCGAAAATCCGAAGCCAATAGCGAGCGCGACAACCCGCACGTCCCCACGACAACGAAACAAAATTCTTCCAAAATGTTTGAGATTTTTGGTTCTTTCTTGGAAAGTGATTATCTTTTCGTTTATGCGGTGATTTGAATTTATTTGTTTTCCGAAAACTCGGTTGACTTCCTCGTGTGAAAACACCGGACTCAACTGAACTTCCTTGCTGGCAGTCACTTCATTTGCGATCGGTTTTGGGTGTGAATTTCGCTTCTATGCAATCCCTCAGTGTGCCAATAGAATGCCAATTGAATGCATTCTCAAACAAAAGAATGACGATTCTGGTCGACTTGTGATTGGCACACATTCGAGGAGAAGATCGAAAATGATGCCGTCGAGCATTCAAGGTATTTCTATTTTTTAAGCGAGGAGTTCATTGGATTTTGGCTGGCATTTGCTCTTGATAGATGTCTGTCGCTATAAATTCGAGAGACCTCCGTTGTAAATGAGGCGACGACGACGACGACGGGGAAAAGTGATCTAATTTAAAGTTATCAAGGCAATTTGGGTTTTTTTCTTGTGAATTGCGCCTGTATTGAAACTTGTTGTCAGTTGTTTCAAATGGCTCGTGGCTTCTGTGTCGTAGCGGAAGGTTTTCACGTCCTCGTGGCAAGGTATTGGTTAGAGCTTTCAACTAGCAGGTCTTACTCCCCCACATATAGCTGACTCCCGAACAGCCGTAGGGGAGGATATGAAGATGCTGAGACATGTTGGTCTCTCTCTCTTTAACTTTTTATGATATCGCGTATCTTCTGTGTCATGCATCCAATCAGATGAGAAGCACCAACACTCTCCTACTGAAGTTGAAAACTGATCTTGCAGGAAGGGAAGTAAGATCTTCATTGAAAAACACAATATTCCAATGACAGCAAAGGTGAACACATTCACTTAGTATTTGCCCTGAAGTTTCATCATCCTCAAGATCGAGTCTGCACTTAGTTTCAGGAGAGAGATTTATTTGATGCAAGTGGTAACAGGACGCAATGATCCTTGGGTGTCTCTCTAGCGACTCTTCTTATATTAGCTGTGATTAAGTTCAAACTTATATCCGAGAGTTTGTTCAAGGTTCGAAAGGTTTTTGTTTTTATTTGCTAAGTCCTTAAACACTGTTCCAATGACAAGAATGTGGATAAAGACTTGCCCAATCGCCATGTCAAGTCTTTTCCAAATTGCCAAGCAGCATGTTGACGATAGATTCTGAGATACCACAGTTATGTACCGATGAAGCTTCTAGAAGGGCCTGCTCTAGTTGAACAGTTTATATTTTGGTAGTCACCAGAGTGAGGCCCTGGTTTCTCTTGCCTGTATTCTGTAGAGCACCGCGGCAACCTATGAGCCCCAGCACCTTAAGAGCTACTTGTCCGTCGGAAAAATATGTTCATAGTGTTGCCTTTGATGACTGATTCAAGATAAAGGTTGGCGCATAGGTGGATAACGTAGACTATGGCTAAGAAGGCACTAGAACAACTACCCAATGCTGCCGAAATTTTTCTGTTGGCACCACTACGTTGGGACCACTATGCCGGCATCTACGTCTGAATTCATTTGCTCGGAGTTGGACCCTTACTGGTGATGTCTGCTGTCGCAAAAAAAAAAAAAATAAACATTTATGCAGGCGCTGACAACTAAAACAATTTGCGCTTTGCTGGGGATGTCTACTATAGTAAAAGAAACCTTCTGGGAACTATACTTCAAATTATATGCCCCCACTGGACAACATGCTAAGTGAGCACCCGAATGTAAAGGTCTTACTCTTCCGCATATAGTCAACTTTTAGGTTAATATATGAAAGAGGACCTGCCTCCTGAACAGCCATAGGGGAGGATATGATGATGCTCAGACATGCTGGTCGCTGGAACCTCTGTTGTTTTACGATGCTATTTTTTTTAACAACTTGGTCCACCATATAACAAAGACATAGGCTTTGATAAGTTTAACAATCGTTGTATACAACCAGTGGATGGATACACTTTTGGTTCAAGCCCCGAGTTTTATCATACGAGTGGCGATAATAATAATAAGAATTGAGTTGCACTACAGCCCACAAGGGAACAGGGTCTAGCTTCTACAACAACTACTCGTGTTGTGCGCACTACTGTTTTCTCACCAGTAGAAGATTCAAGTTTTTTGCCGACTCCGAACGGTGAGATTTGAGAAGCTTTTCATAGAAAATTGAGACTCTTTGAACAACTCTAAAGAAATGGTGCCATGAACCTAGACTTTTTGCGTGACATTTTTCCATTGGCAAAGGACTTCTGCATGGGAAAGTTGTTTCCAGTGGCTCTCCATCTAACTTCTATACACCACGAGAGACTGAAAAAAATTTTAATAAGAAGTTGAGGAATCCCGCCTATATGGAGAGTGAATCGAAATTTTCAACCCAAGCCCTGGGTCCGAGGTATCAAAATGGTGTGAGACCATTTTCCCTTTCTGATGTTCATTGCTCCATTGAAGCGGTCAAGTTGTGCACAAAACTAATCGAATTGAATGTCTTGCTAGGATTTAGCACTATAGGCAATTTCGTTCCACTTTTACCAAAGACTCAACAAAAGGTCAATTGCCGTCAATCTCGGCTTGAATTCTTTTGGGGTCGGTCATCGGTCTTGAAACATGATCGCTTGCATAAGATATTCTCCAGTTTTCATCTCTCGTACGGAATCGCTTTAAAATTGGGTTCATTTCCTTATGCTTCACTGAAGTGTTATCTAATTCTTTTTCTTCTTCTTGTGGTGCTACAGTCCGGGGTGAACCTGGGCTTCAACCAACATGCCTCTCCAGCCAGCACGATCTTTCGCCAGCTGCCGCCAGTTGCGCACTCCAAGTTGGTTGAGGTCCTTCTCCCTTGTGTCCACCAACCGAGCCTAAGTCGTCCTCTGTTGCCTTGTCCCAATGGCTCGGATTCGAAGAGATAAGCATTAGAAGATTTTTTTAATTCATAATTGAATTCCCAGTATTTTGGCCAGCAGTTGATACTCCTTTCAGTAGGTTTAGTTGGCCATCCTATAAAAAATGTGAAATGCAAGGCACAAAATTTACTGCAAATGTTACCGTTAAATACAACACATCAAAATTGTGCCCTTCGCTTTAGCATTCGTATATTTCCAACCCAATACAAAAGATTTCATATTATCACTTCCAAAAAACAGGATACTTTCAGCCCCTTTCTGTGTTTCAAAGAACAACTAACAATGCTGCTTTCTGCCTCCATCAGTCCAAGTGTCGAATGCTTCGTTTATAGTCGTACCTTCCCATAACCCCAACTGAGTTCAATTTTGTACAACAGATTTATCAGGAACCCCGCAGGTCCTTGTCCCCCTAAAACTGAGTCTTTCAAATCCATAAATGTTCGTTTTGGAATTTATAACGTCTTGTTCAAAAGTCTCTGTGACTAAAAGCACTATCCTCCAGGTTTTATGGATTATAAACGCCAATCCATTCCTCCTTATCTTAATGCTATCATAAATCCCCCCGTCAATATCCCCCTTTTGGGAATCATCTCTCCCTCTCCCCCATTCTCCGCCGTCGCGGCTTCCCATTTCGGACGTCTTCGCAACGTCTTACATCAATTCGTCTATAAACAAGTGAAACAAGAAAAAAAGCCACAAGCTGCTCCATTAATTCGCGAACATGCCAAAAATACACACACACACACGCGCGCACGCGGGGCCACTGATTCAGCATAGCCCCCGTGTATTGAGCGGCCTAAATTTCTGCTTTGCTATGTGCTCGACATTTAGTTTATTTTTAAAGTAATCATTTCACATTCAACTAAATACACGCCCGAGCTCAATCGGGCGCACACTGGCACACCAGTCGGCGGCGGTTCGGTGGTTAAGTGCCGCGAAGTTCGACGGCACAGTGTGAATTGCGAATCGAACGCAAACACTAATAATATTGACGTCATATTGGAAAATTACCGGAAAACTCACTCGAGCGAAGCGTTTCGCAGCGCGTCCGACGGCTAAGCTGCACGCCAGTGAATCCAATGTGCCGCACCACCCCACCGCCGCAAGTGAGTCAACCGCCAGCACAGAGGATGATTATTTACGCGTTTCCGCTGATGCAACGACGCCCAGACGCATCTGCACCGGGCAGCCAGCCCCGGCCTCAGCGCATCTGTCGCCTGCGAAAAATTGACGCTCTAATTTCGATGTCATTTTACATTTATCCGCATTTATTATTGGTGGAGGAATTAATTAGCAGAATTAGATGCAACGTGAGCCGGCAGTGCGGTGGCGCAGCGGTGCGGTTGGGCGCGCACAAGGAAGTTCCTCAATTACGCGGCGAGATTTAAGGCGACAGGTGAACTTGACAATTAGTGATGCGCGATGCGCGATGCACGCCGCCATGTTCATTAGGGCCGTGGGCGAAATTTCGTCGTCTGTCCTCTATCTCGTCTGGCGACGGTCGTTTTTCCGGCGTCTTGACGTTATTGTATTTTGAACGTTTTGTTCGCGGCCCAGACTGCCGCTGGTGGACTCAATTTTGTTCCCTTGCCCCTGCCCGGGGGTCGCAGTTGGGATTGGGAAAGGTAAGGGGTGCGTCGAGAGTGACACATTGGACGCTGCAGCAGTTGCTCTCAATAGGTTTCTCGGTTTTATGGGGCACTTGAGGATTGCGCTGCGCGAAAGAGGATCTTCGGCTTGTCGTGCGTAATCGGATGGAGTTGATAATTTACGAGCTTTTGAAGACGGTATTTTTGGCGGACGTAATTTATGGCTCGGGGACTGTCAATTATGTCAAAACAGTGCTCGATGGTGGGAGCACTTTAAAACTCGAAAGCATCGAACTGTCCGCATTGTCTAAATTTAGCTTTGAAATATGAACTCGTCTGGCGCTTACAACAGTGACGCGGGGCATGTGCATGTGCAGTGAAAAGTAAATTCATGCACTAGAGTGGATTTGAAGAGGGGAAAGCTGCTGAGGGATTTAGAAATGTGTGGTCATGAAGACATCATCTGGCGCTGGCCACTCATGCGGGAGGCTCTTTTGAAAAGCCGTCATTGGAGGAACGATTTTTATGATGGCAAGTGATCCTAGTGCCTAATGGGAGCGAGGGGCAGCTAAAGCTTTGTAAAGGAGTTGTGCGCAGATTCTGTAAACAGCGGAGAAGTTAATAGTTTGTGACCCCAGTGGGGAAGTGGTCAAAAATTTTAAAGATAAAAATATAGAATGTCCCTCTTTGGAAGACTGTTTGATCGAAATATGTTGCGATTTGGCAGTTACAAGTATTGTTTTCAAAAGGACTTAAAGGTGAATTTGCTTTGCGAGGTTTCACGCTTGGCCGTTGTTCGAGGGTC
Source organism: Eristalinus sepulchralis (assembly GCA_944738645.1). Taxonomy (NCBI): domain Eukaryota; kingdom Metazoa; phylum Arthropoda; class Insecta; order Diptera; family Syrphidae; genus Eristalinus; species Eristalinus sepulchralis. Next base: position 12,047,617 of record OX122882.1, read on the forward strand.
TTATTAATGTCAACGACTCCTGTGAATCTTTCTAAGGAGACATGATGCTAGGATGCAACCATTCCCCTTCCTAACCCATCCTTATGCACTCAGTACCCTCATACTTCATCTTCCATCCACCATCTCTGCTACAGTCCTGGTTTGAGACAAATCTTAACAACAACCAAGTTGCGAATGACATATCCGAGTTGTGTCAAATACTTTGAAGCTATGTTACAGGCAGAGGGCTCAGTTAGGAAAAAAACTCAGTAGAGAGAAAAGGAGAAGACAGAGGCAGAGATAGAAAGAGATGGAGAGAGAGATGGAGAGAGAAAGGGACGTACAGAGAGCGAGAGAGTGAGAGGTTAAACGCAGTAAGGAAGGAGGAAGGCGCTGTAAGAAAACCCAAAGATAAAGGCTGAGCATAACACAAATCATTTTGATGTGGGGCTTCACACCGTCGTTGTAGGGTCTGTAGGGTGTAGGTTTATGGAGTAATAGCTTGATGTTTGGTATTTTCGAGACCAAAGCTACGCAAAACTATTCAACATTGTCTAGATCTGACAATACATTAATTGCGGATTTTACTCATAAGTAGCTTTATTTTAATTTTTATGTTACCTGACGTATTCAAAATATCGAACAAATTTGTATATAAGACAGTTGTTAGTTAGTTACTTAGTTGCCAACCGTATAAATAAATTACATTCGCACTGCGCACTACACTATCTCCAGCGATAGAGACAGAAATGAGTTAGACTTCGCTGCATGTCTCCAAGCGAGATATTGAGACAATGCAGCCTGAACACAGAGATATTTCAAACCATGAAACAGTCGAACTAGCCAAGGAGGAAATTATACTTGTTCACCAATGTCTCTATGCCGATAGAAATCTTGAAGATGAAGGTCTCATATCAAGCGATGACCAAAAATGAAGAAGAGGGATGAAAAATGACGAAATCTGGGCAGCTATGGATATGCAAAACAGACGTTGCTAAAAATAGGTTTACCAAAAGCAACAGCCAATCTCCGCCTTATAATTATAATAATAATTGAGTGGCACTACAGCCCACAAGGGACCAGGGTCTAGCTTCTACAATATCTACTCGTGTTGTGCGTGCTACTGTTCTCTCAAGAGTAGACCTGCAGTTTTTTTTTTTTTTTGCTGACTCCCAGCGGCTAGATTTAAGAAGCTTTTCAGAGACAATTGACACTCTTTGAGCAATGGTGGTGCCGCGAAAAAATTGCGAGTTGTTCTGTCCGGAAATCGAACCTAGACGTTCTCCGTGTGGGTCGACGCACTTACTCAGTATGCCACGGCGACCACTCAGCCTAAGCAGAAGTAATATAAGTAACTTTGTACTTAATGTACATTGCGCAGTAAGTATTAGCTACGAATATCGTAGCCTACATTTGCAGATGACCATAAATAGGAAACATGCTCTCATCTCACCTTGGGGCAATCCTGCAGTTGCCATAGTAAAGAAAAAATGTCCCGAGAGTTTTCCACATATTATAAGTGTCAAGAGAATATGAACTTTCACACAAAAATCAAAAAGTTTTCGTGAGTGGACGTTGAAAACGGCTAAGTGGTAGCATATTGGAGCATTTGAATCAAAGTAACTAATGGATTCAAGGATGGAACCTCCCCATATACAGATTAAGCAACTGTAACAATAGGATTCTACACCTTGACTGACTCGAATTGCAATAAATTTCAGACTGCCATAATTTCCACACCGATCACAACAGTGAGCTCAAGTTCTCGCACATGGCAGATGGCTATATTGTTTACAAGCGCAGCAAAACGCCATTAAGGTGGTCATAAAGAAAATGCAACATCGGCAGAAATGGTTCTAAAAGTGAAAGCCCGAATTGAGCGAAATACGAGTTAAAGCGAAAGAAAAATGACTCATGCGCTCAGCATATTATTGGAACTGATGCAACACTGAAAAACGAGTTAGGGCTCAAGCCAAGTTCTCAAGTACTAGGATGCACATGGTCTTAGACCGCCACAAAAAAAAGTGAGAATCGAAAGAAAAACGGAGTTGCTACGCTTGCCCGAAGGTGGTGGGTTGCAGAATTTGTTTTTTCCCGATGCGTCGTCATTTGGTATCGAGCAAAATTTTAACTAACAAAATGACCGAGTTTACTTACAGAGAGATCCTGCGAAAATGTTCACCTTAGATCGGTCACCAGAAAGCAGACCGTAGAATTGATGACGGGTTAAGCCGCCATAACAGCCGGTAGTCGCACTCCGCTGGTATTTTTGAACCGTGGAGTCAAAATTATTGCGACCGTATATCGCGAAGCTGTCTTAAAGGCCGTATTGAAGCCTTGGGCAAACAAGCTTTGTAGTGGGAGACTGTGGACATTTTAACAAAACCCGACACTGTCTCGCCAAATTTGCGTCCAGCAAAATTGTTTGAAAACAATGTTTCACACTTTAATTCTTCAACACAGTGTATTTAAAAATTTGCCGGATGCAAATCAGTTGGATTAGTCTGCTTGGAATATTTTGTGACACTTTTCTTCCTCTTCTTTTTGTGGTGCTATAGTCCGGGGTGGACCTGGGCCTCAAGCAACATGCCTCTCCAGCCAGCACGATCTTTAGCCAGCTGCCGCCAGTTGCGCACTCCAAGTTGGTGGAGGTCCTTCTCCACTTGTGTTCGCCACCTTAGCTGAGACCGGCCTCTGTTGCGTTGTCCCAATGCCTCATATTCGAACATATTTCGGACCGGAGCAGTGGTGTCCATACGCTCTACATGGCCTAGTCATCTTAAGCGTTGTATCCGGAGACGCCTGACTAGGCGCATGTCGCTGTACAGCCCATAGAGTTCATCGTTAAATCTTCTCCTCTAGATGCAATTGACGCAAATAGGATCAATAATCGCAAGCAAAACGTTTGTCTTTTGCTTCCTAATCCACTTTTAGTGGCGTCCAGGTTTCCGCGCCACTAAGATATACCAAAGTTGGGACCTCCTCAAACAAGCACTTCACCGGAAATGAGCAAAAATATTGCAGAGCCTCTTCCGTGTAGCGTGCGATGTTGTCTCTGACCGTCTCAATGCCTTCGGCTTTCTCAAGCCCCAGGGGTTGATATACTGAAAACTGCTGATTCAACATAATTTATGTCCAGTGTAGATTGTTGCAGATTAAGGTTTGTCCGCGAAGTTGGGTGTTTACTTTCGGACCGCATCACCCTGCCTGGGTTAACAAACGATTCATATATTTATTCGAGTTCAGCTTAGAGGAGAAAACGCATTGCTGGCGTATGGTAACTAACTGAAGAGGCGGACGTGAAACAAGGGACTTATTCTAAATCCTGGCATGTTCTCTTGTCATCAAAATCGACAAATTGTGCCACATGACGCCAGCTCTGACAAGAATTCACAACAATTTCTCACAAATCTGCAACCTTTGCAAGCATTCAGTAAAAGGAAATTCTCTTACAAAGGGTGGAAGAGGGCACATTTCATTTCTTCCCCTACCTCTCGTCATAGTGCCACAGATTGGTAACCCATTCCAGTGGTCCTGCATTACTGACAGGCATAAATAAAAATTTAATGTGCGTTGATGGAATTTATGCAACAGCCGACAAAACACACGTCAATCAATCTACACCCCCCCCCCCCCCCCCTCCCAACACGCACATCCATAAGAAATGAGAGAAGGGAACAAATCGATTAGCTGAACTAGCTTCAATATTGACTCTTAACACGAAACAATGTATTCGCCGACAACGCACAGTGGCTATTTTTGTGGCACACGGGGCGTATGTGCAACCCTTTCCGTCGTCGACTCAACTAGAAACGAACACATTTGCAGTGAATGCCGCCATCCGCAACACACACACACACGCCCGCTGCCCTTGTGTAAATCAAATGGCGCACGCATCAAACTGCAACCATGTGTGTACGTCCCCCCCCCCTCCCCCCCCCCCATCCACCACGCCGTGCTCGAAGTCCATCAGCCAGACAATCGTTCACTATACGATTTTTTTTTTTCAATTTTTTTTTTTGAACGAACGGATTTCATTCCCTTGGGGGATCACTTGTTGTTGTCGACATCGCGTCGTGAAAGTAAGAGCCGTCCGTCTTCGTTTAGCCAACGGGGAGCTATTTATACTGTTCGAGTTGGGGTTTAGCCCAAAGCAGTGGTGGTCAGCTAAACGGCGCTGCCAACGAACACGAGCACAGCACACCCGCTCGCTGCTGCTGCTGCCTCGTAAAAATTGAAATAAAATAAACGACTAAAAATATATTATTTTCTCTCAAAGTGAAAACACAACCAAGAAAAAGAAAACGACAGAATGGAAGTCAGAGAGACAAGCAAACGAGCAGAAAGGCGAGAAAGACAAACGACTGAATTTTCCGAACCCGAAATGCATAAAATTTATTTCGCATTAAATGCGCGCTGCCACCACGTCCGTCATTCCGGCACCCCGCCACGAGAAATGACTTACAACTTGACAGAAACATTCTGCAGAAGGCGATACAAATTCGTTTATCGAAACTGGCAGTGAGGGTGAAGCTTTTTAATGCATTTCCAACGTCACTCAAGGATGGTTGCAGTGCACGCCAGCAGTCCGCGACGGTGTGCATGCTCACCCACACGGGCGCGGCCATGTACGCAGCAAATGGCTGTGAATCAAAATTCGATTAAAAGGATTCGAAAATGATTGGAGAGTGCACTTGCAAAAAAAAATGAATACATCCAGCGACGGGCGGACAACTGAGGAAACGTCTATTTTTATGTGTCCTCAGCTGGTCTTTGTTGTGCTTTCGGCTTTTCGTGCTTTTGGATGTGCGCATAAAGAGTGCCGAGTCGTCGTTTGATTATTTTCCCAGTATCACATTAAACAGTGAATTAAAATTCCATTTCGATTCGGGGGACTTCTAGAAATCGATTTGGAAATCGGACACAGTCGGATGTAGGTGGCCGGACCGAGCTAATGGACGGAGGAAGTGATATCATCTGACAAGTCGTTTGTTTGCTGACAAATGTCATTGGGGAAGCACCAACCTAATGGGGGAGTAGGCGTTCTGAAGTCAATTGAATGTCACTCAGAGGCGAATAGGGAATTCAAGTGAATGAATACATGAAGGGCGATTTTAAAGACTTACAAGCTAAATGAAGGGAAAGTGAAGGAGGGGAAGTCGGGAGGCGATATTTTAGGTAACAACTTCAAATGTTAAAGATACCCTCAAGCAACAAGTGTCATGGTGACAAGTGACGCAGTGGCTTAACTCCAAATTTGTACATGAGGAGGTGCTGCTGCACAAGCAGAGGTGCTTAAGGGCTTCGTTGGTGAGAACAAATATTTCCAACATTTTTGAACTCTACGGTCATGCACGTTTCGGTTTCGGGAGTAATCTCCAATTTAGAACTCACAGCGACATACTTTTCTTGAAAATCTCAAATTTTCATAAAGACCAAGCTTTGCCATTAAGTGGGAAATACTTTGCCATTCAAACGGATGTCTCCAGAAAATTTTATTTCTGGAGACAGCCGTTTGACATTTGATTTTCTTAAGGTATTTTTAACCACTTCTCGATAATTTCAAGTGGTATCTAGGCAATTATTTGAGTCGTCGTCGTTTATTACGTCTAGAGCTTAAAAATGATTTTCGTAACTGCTGTTTTTTGTGTAGTCCGACAGCCGAAACTCAGGACTTAATTAACCAATTAGCATCATAGAAAGCAGCAACAGCCATTTCCCGTCTTGTTAAAACCACTTATCAGTGAAGTCAGCATCTTTAACTGCCGGTCAAGCAAATTGGATCATATCGCTCCGAATTGACAGTAACAGTCAGCCCATTGACATCTTTGAAGAAACACAAATCACTGACGCCTTTCGACCGAGAGCACACCGAATGTTCACTTTGTTTGGATGCAGCAGCACCTCTCCGATCACTTGTGCATTTTCTGAGCCCCATATGCGACAGTTTTGTTTGCTTACATGCCCACCAAGTGAGAAGTGAGCCTCAGCACTGAAGGAAATGTTGCCCGAAATATCAGTGCTTATTGTATTTTGTTTCAATGCTCAAGAAGCGTTGTTTTATGGTCAACAGGCTTCAGTTTATGTGTAAGATGAAATTAATGGAGATGCAAATCCGAATGCAATAGAGATGTACAACACGTTCGATTGCTGGGAAATCGATATATTGGGATCATCAGCAATCTACTGCAGTAATATTTTCAACCGACAATGCATTACGATGATGCCCAAGCCTTATGTGATTAGCCTCTCTTCGAATTTCCCCACAATTATACCGATTGCTTGCGTAGCCAATCCACTATGATGGTCATAACCGTCGCGAAAAGTGACTTCATTTAAGTCACCACTTTTAAAATTTCACGGCACCTCTTTCGAGTTACTGACAACACTCAAAGAGTATCAATTGTCTATGCTGCTTAAATCTCGCCGTTGGATTATGGGTCAGTTTGATTGGTTTGCTTCTGGATTGGTGGCCTAAGATGGTTTCGTCACATAAGAGCGGAGACTCGAACTGCAGCTTCGAGACACTCAATTCATATCTCCCGATTAATTTCACTGGCATTGGGTTTTTTCATAATCTCCTTCCCCGGAGTCATGACATTGACATAGTCAAGATTTCGAGCAGGAAACTGCTGTCAGTGTAAAAATATGTTAGCATACGATTTAAAAAAGTTACCGTAGGTGACCCACCCTCCTTCTTTGGTTGTAAGAAGCAAAAATCCCATCCTCGAAAGACCAAGCTGGCGTCGTACAATTGCTTGATATCAATGACCTGCTCCTAGTATCGAAATCGGCATAGTTATTAATCTGGATAGAGTTGGGTTGATTACATCTAAAGGATAAGCTTCAACCAACTTCATAGACTGTACGATAGCATGAGGCTAACTAAACGCTTACGTAACACATACAGTGCAATGTAAAGCCTATAGACTGTAAGGCTTCAGCCCGCGAAAGTCTTCCAGTCCGACTCATTTGGGACAACGCAACAGAATGCGATAACGTTTGAGATGTGCAGCATAATGTTTACAAGGACTAACTTGGATTTGAAGAATCTCATGAGAACACGTGGCTAATTTGGAGTCAAATGCCAAGGTGCCTACCATAGATTGTAGGGTCAAGACAAGAAAGAGAAGTGGCCATCGTAGTTAAGTGCATAATTGAGTAGTCTCAAACAGAGAATGTATTTTAGTTATTGACAACCCTCCATGAGATCTAATAGTCTATGAAAAGATTCTTGAAATTTCCGAATGTTGTTGCATGGTGTTGGGAACAACCAATGTCTGTTGTACATCTACAACAACTTCACGAAATTTTTATGCCCACGAAGTGCACCGAGCAAATTGGCGTATCAATCACATTTCACATTGCTTTCCTTTACACAGTCTTTCTTTAAAGGAAATGTTTGTTGTATCCTCGAGACCTTACCACGTTGTTTCCATCAGATCCATCACAGTTTAAAATTTATAATTACAAAACTGAGTGGTCGCCGTGGGGTAGTGATAAAGCGAGTCCACCTGAACGCCAAGGTCCAGTTTCGATTCCGGTAGCGAACAGTTTCAATTTTTTATGGCACTACCTCTAGCGACTTGTGGACGACAGTCAAAGACTATCAAAGGTCCATGAGAAACTTCTTACATTTTGCCGTTTGGAGGTGACAAAAAAATGTAAGAGTATACTAGGTTCCTGAGAGAATAATAGTTGCCGCTGAAGAAGCAACATTCCTTGTATGCTGAATTACTCAATAATTATTATTATTCAAAACCTAGGTATGAAACAGAACTGAAGTGTAGTTGCCATCTACTCGTTAAGGAACAATCTCACAACCAAGACAATTAGTTTCAAAAGGAAATTGTCTCTCAAAATCCTTTTATTTATAACAAGTAGCCTTAGACCCAGAAGACAAGAGACTCTTAAAGAGTTTAATCTATAGCAGCATTACATCACTGATGGTTCGTATTTCGTTGCGTCCAGCCAGTTAGAGAGTGAGTTCTCACTCGTTCGCTGGTCCTTGGTCTCCATAAAGATGCTTCAGCTTTCTTCATTCTAAAATCTCTTGAACCCTACAGTTATCACGCTGCAAATGTTCGATTATGTCTGTGTCACCTACGTAGGTCAGAGGATGCGCTGATTTGAGGGGGGATGGTGGTTTTGCCTTTGGGACCATCCTCTCTAGAGCAAAATTCCAAAAAAAAAAGCAGACGACACAAAGAAATACCAAAAAAAATGTTCTTATGAGTTAGCCAGTTGCATTCTTCCCCTTCAAGAATTTATCCGCAATACTCGCCGCGCTAGGAATGCCCACCCGTTCACACTTAAGCCCACCTTCGGACGTACAGTTAAGTTAGAGACGCGTTCTTAAGCCGCACTAAACGAATATGGAATGCTCTACCCAGTCAACTTGTCCATCTCATTACAATCCACAGGCAATTAAAACCAATTTGCACCGGTAACTCCTTCTTTCTTTTCCGATATACCTTCAGCCCGTGCTGTGACTTAATTTGGGTCACTTAAGGGTACTAAACAGTCCCTTTAGCGTGCGTCAATGATAGAAAAAAAAGTTCCCTCGCCGAAATTCTTAATAAATGCACAGGTGTCTCGTGAATATTGATGATTATTAACCCACATGCACTTAAAGCATATGTAGATCTTGGACAGAATTCGAACCTAGATGGAGTATCGCAGACTGAACTTAAATGAGGTAAATGCGGCGACCGTTTACACTCAGTACCTTCTGGGATTCCTAAAAATTAGCGGATTGATTTTCCAACAAATGGTAGAATTGATGATTTCAAAAAATGCATGTTCTTCAGAAGACCGTTTAAGGAGAGAAAAGGAGCAACAAGGCCATGACAGAACTTGAAAATCGATGCATGGCCACAGGCTAAAAATCAACAACGAGAGCCGAATGGCAGATACCACGTATAAAGGGGACCAAGTCACTGCAGAGCTTAAGCTAAGTTCCAAACCAGAGGTTCTAACTGGGCACTGTTCCGTTTGAACCCATGCACAAAGTTTGGACATTCCAAACAGCGACTACTGTATAAGCTGCAAGGGCCAAGAGAAAATAGAATTCGTCAGGCATTTGCCCAGCCTTTGCATAGGTAAGACTGAAACGTGTATATCTCCGCTCTGGAGGATTTAATTAACCTCTAACTGAGTGACATTTTGAGTTTTATACACAAATCGAAATTATTTAAAGGCGTTACGACTACCCTTAAGTGACCGGATTTAAGTCACAGCACAGCCTCAAGGTAAACAAGGAGGTTTTCAGGTTGCTCTTAAGTCCAAAGCTAACTCTCAATTTTAGAAAACAATGGTTGATCTAAGTGAGCTGCTACCATCTGCATACTTCCCTGTCCACCATGTGACCATCGTCTTCCTTAACCCCTCACAAGTGCTATTGACACATGTTTGCATGTGAGTTCATCATTAAATGACCTTCCTCGAAATGCTTAAATACGCTTAGTGTCTCAAGCTCTGCATTGGAACATTGTCATCTTCTTTGAATTTCATGAAATGATTTGAATTTCCTGAAGTGTCCCTCACATAGTCTCAGCCCGAGAATTTATCATTTTTCTAATCCAATTAATTTCAAGGCAGTAACAGCTGCTTTATGAGTTTCATTTATTTGTGTCACAAATTCTTGCATTGAAAGGGCTGCCAAGAGTACAAGGCCACCATAATCTGCCCTTAAAAAAACGAACGAAATATAAATTTGTTATTTTTTCCATTCGATATAATGTGGTCTCCATGAACTACATACATTTATTTTTAGCCCGGATTCTTGTTCGAAGTTCAAGCACTTGCAAGCACTGACTGATGCATTGACAGGCAGGCTCTGTCAAAATGAAAGTATTTTTAGCCCAGAAGGTAACACACGCTTGCAAATATTTGGCTTTTCTGATTACTAATATAATTATTTTTGCTTGTGTCAGAAACGTCATGAGAGTGACTTAAAAATAGAAATCTCTTAAATTTTCAATCTTCAACTTGAAGGCAGTATTTTGCATTGAAAGTGAACTAGAACTTGAGAGACAGCTGTCATTTCGGGTTTTTTTTTCTTTTTGTCTTGGATTTTGAAAGCCACTTTAAGTTGCTGATTTCAGTTCGCCAGACATCAGTTAATTCCAGTAATTTAGTTCCATGAACATTCTTTGGATGGATGAATCGCATTCCCCCGCAATTAACGACGTCCTGTGTTCCCGCTTGTTGACTGGCCTCTTGATTGCGTTGTAAATCGAATGAATTCAAGTGAAACTTCGCCTTTAATTAGCAGCAATCCTGCCCCCACTCAGCGAAAACATTCCCCGAGTATCGAATTCACAGGACACATAAATCCACGGCCCACGTCCACCCGGTGCGCCCTTCGGTCACGAAGATGAGCAGAAACATGCAATCACATGACAATTTCAATTTACCAGGTAAATTGCGAAGAATTAATTTCTGTTCATGTTCTCCGAAGTTTTTGCCAGACTTCATCTATAAATTATCGCCGTGCTGTTTGTGTCTGAGCGGCGTTCATCCCCCAGGCGGGGGGGACTTGCTGCAACCCCACTCTGGCATACAGCGTCACGGAGTGGAGTGTGCTAAAATAAATTACGTCAAGATTATGGTGTTGATGGCGGCTTTCATTAGTGTCAGGCCGTAACTGTTGCCTGGGACATTTCGATCATAATTATCGAGTCAGCTAGCGGCGCAACAGGCTTCGCTCGCACAGAGTACGCATCAATTATCGACGGCTAATTACCGTCAGAGCGGCGCGGCGGTGCGCGTTGTCGCCCATCGATCCGTCATCGCGGCTCCTTGCGTGTAGGTGATGAATGTCGCTTGTTAGCCCGCACTTCTGATTCGAACGCTGCCGACGCCGCCGCCGCCGCCGTCGCCACCACCACAGCCGCTCACAAAAGGCAAACAGCGAATAAATTAATCACCTTTCATGTGAAACGCACGTAACCGTGAAATGCTCAATTAAAGCGTGAATGCAAAGCGTACGAGAATCTGGCCGCGCTAATATTTTTAGACAAAAATCGCTCCGCTAGTCTTGGCGCTGGTCTAGAGCAAAGTCAAAGTCAGGGACAGCTGAATGAATGCGATTTTGTTGCTGTTTAAGCGAAATTCATTTGCCTGCGGTGCCTTAGTCCGTTGGAGGTTGCGCAGACCTCAAAGGATGCAGATGGCAATCAAATTTGCACACATGCAGCGAATATTTTTATATGCGAGCGCATGCAGACGCTTCGGAAATTTTTGAATTAATGGTAAAAGCTACACCGCCACCGTCGTCGTCGCCCGATCCCTTGTGTCTTCGGATCTGCATTTCATTTGAACCTGCACAGGGTGCATTGTTTGTTTATCTGAGAATTTTTTTCTTGGCTAACGTCGTAGATCTACTGCTTGCTCGCTTAATGAGTGACATGTGTTTTTGAAGACGCTGCATGTCGCTTTAATGGTGGACGCTAGCTCACGTATACTTTGTGTTGGAATAATTGAAAGAAATTCCCGCGGAAGATGACATTTACATTGAAATACGTGAATCGAAATAGCAGCGGCTATGAAAGGTTATCTTAAATTTAGAATGCGCCCGAGACACGAGTCACGCTCATGATGTGGGCGATTATTGTTTAGAAATGGTATGAAATGAATAAATATTTGCTCCGCTGTGTTGTCTAAGGCGTGTGATTCTATTTTCGGTTTCATTTTCAATATGGAACGGATGCTCATTTTTGCAAATGTTAAGACTTGGCTATTTAGCCCACCAACCGTCTGTACTTGTTGTTACGTTGCAAATTCAAGGGAAATTCAAAGTCCAGTTGATGTACAAACTGACAGTTTTTCGGTAGAAATAAAGTGTAAGGGTTCATTGCGAGAGAGAGAGAAGAAAAGGCCAAATTTTCATGTTCTAGAGTCAACCCAATGCAATTGCTCCAAGTTTTGTATGCAACACATCGCTCAATAAGTTTGACATATAGGGGGCGCCACTAACAAAAAATCCTTATTATTTTTAGGAAGTAAAAACATTCAAACGATATTCATCAAATTTTCATATTACAGTCAGTTACAGCTCTGTTCAGGTGACGCTACTTTTGCGATTTTTAAAACAATGGAAGAAACTGAATTTCATGTGTTGACTAAACACTGCTTTTTGATGGGAAAAAATACCTTGCAAGCTCAGCAATTGCTTAAAAAGCGTTACAGGGATTCTGCTCCGTCAAAACCAGCAATTTGTTGGTGGTATGCTGACTTTAAACGTGGCCGTACAGACAGCAACGCTGCTGAACGCTCTGGAAGTCCAATTGAGGTGGTTACACCAGAAAACGTCGAAAAAGTACACAAAATCGTCTTCGAAACAGCACAGTGAATTTGCGGAAGATAGCTGACACCCGAAAAATAGCAGTGTGTGCACTATTTTGCATGAGAAAGCTGTTTTCGAAATGGGTACCGCGTTTGCTTACAATGGACACAAAAAACAACAACGTATCGATGATTCTGAGAGCTGTTTGAAGCTGTTTCTCCAGAATAAAAAATTACTTTTTGCATTTGTACAGTTGATGCATGCATGCATGCATCCACCACTACACCCCAGAGTCAAATCGGCAGATAGTGCAGTGTACAACAGCCGGTGAACCACGCCCAAAGCATCCAAAAACACAAAGGTCGGCTGGGAAGGTAATGACACCCGTATTTTGGGATGTGCGCGGAATTTCATTCATCGACTATCTTGAGAAAGGCATGAAGGATCAACAACAAATGCTACATGGCATTTCTTGTGCATTTGAAGAAAGAAATTGCCAAAACAACGGTCACATATGAAGAAGAAAAAAATTCTCTTCCACCAGGACAATGCACAGTGACACAAATCGTTGGCTACGGTTGCCACATTGCAGGAAACGGGCTTTGAATTGCTTCCGCATCCACCGTATTCTCCAGATCTTCCCTGCGTTGTACTAAGAGTCTAGGAAAAGCTTCATAAATTCAGTTCCGAGTAGTTAGTAGATACCCTCTCCATTGTGGATATCTGCGAGGAAATCGAATGGAGGAGACGACACAACAGCGAGAAGACACAGTGCGGAACCAATATGTGGAGTAGTTTGGCACGCAAAAATACGTCGACAATAGTGGCTTGGCCACATCAAGCGGATGGAGAAAAACGCTGCAAAGCAGTGGGTCATCGAATCTCAGATTCCGTGTCCGAGAAAGAGAGGAAGGCCGAACCCCCGGTATAGAGACCAAAAAGTTGTGGACGTTAAATTGCTTGTTCTTGATAACTGGAAGCAGTGTGCCAAGGACCGTCAAGAATGGAAGGCAGCTTTAGCCCAGGCTCAGACCCTTCATGGGTTAACAGGTAACGTACATACGCCCTCTGAATTGACAGAACAATAGTATCACAACAAGAGTAGTTTCTGACAAAGCTAGGTCTTGAACCCATGTGAATTGTTTTTTTTAACTTTTATATGATATTTCTTTCTGCTTCTCCTTTTTTGTAAAAAATGATACGAAAGCATCGATCTGGGAAGAATGTGCGCTCCCCTTCTTCTCTGTTTGCAGAGCTAACGAATAGCTCTGGTTCTTCGATGCAGCGAAGTTTTTTCTGTCGCCTGCGTCTAAATGCACCCGTCTTAAAATCACAGGTTCCTTCTGGCACCTTCTTTGATGGCGTCTTGATAACGATTACATTATCCTTCTTTTGGAAACGTAGGCGTGGTAAAACTTTCAGTGAGTTTCAGGAGAAAGCGTGCACCTCTGAAATGTTGTCCTTTCGGGATCTCATTTCATTTCAGCATTTTTACCTTTAGGGATTTTGCGCCTTTCGTGATGATAGGCATTTCGAGATTTTGATTTTGAGTCTTGTGCCAAAATAGAGGTGGCGCTAAAGTTGGCTGTACGAAAGACATCACATCCTGTTTTGAGTGTTTAAGAAGTTTCCCATTACGCGTTGTCGGCAACTCGATGAATAGGGACACATGAAAGTTAAACTAAAGTAAACGCCATCAAAACCAAACGCAGAATCACTCTTGTCAATCGCTGCATCTTTGGACTAAAGAGATAATTGAGTAACAGAGCTCTCTTTAGAAGGACTATGTTAACATTGTATAACAGATTGATCATCCCAGTCCTCGTTTTGGGTGCAAAAACTTGGACTGTGTTGAAAGCGGATGAGGAAGCTCTTGGTATTTCGAAAGAAAAGTTCTTTAAGCAATATTTATCCTGTTTGCGTTGATGTGTCTGGAGGGGAAGATTCAACGACGAACCTTATAGGCTGTACGTGGTGTACATGCGCTTGGTCAAACATCTTCGGATACAATAGTTAAGATGACTAGAGCATATGGACACATCTGCTTCGACCCGAAGAGGCCTTGAGTTGGATCCATTGAGACAACGCAACTGAGGACGCCCTAGGTTAAGATGGCGCACACAAGTGGAGAAGGACCTCAACCATCTCGAAGTGCGCAATTGGAGGCACCTTGCAAGAGATAGTGTTAACTGAAGAGGCATGGTGATTGAGGTACCCTCCTTGATTGTACTACTCATAGGCAAAATAACAAAAACAAAAGAAGGATTCAAGGAATTATCCAATGACCATTTAGCAATCAAAGTTAAACTCAGCAGTTGTTAGCAAAGAGATAAAATACTGTTCACTCGGTTCCTGACGGTGCAGTTTGTCATCAAGGTGGCTACTGCCAACGCTGAAACGACGACCAGGAATTGAAATGCTTTTAACAACTGCTTTACGATACTTAGCGCTACACTTTGAGAAGCTACCTTTTAAAAGATTAGAAACACTTTAAACAAAGGGACATCTTAAGGTTCATGTGTCAGTCACATCGACTCGAATTCATGTGCTTCCACAAGTCGCAATAACAGCCCATAAGAACAGATCTTAAAGTTGTGTCGCAATCACTATATCCTTAACTGCTCGATCACGGTAAATTGATACATCATCTCTCTGGACATACTTTTAGTTACAATTCAAATGTGGTTGCATTTATCGAGTCTCACAGAAAGTAACAACAACTTATGCAGCTGAAACTTTTTTAAGCTGTTAGCTATACAGACCTATTAGTTTATAGAGAATATTCGTAACGTACTCATATTTTTTTTTGTTGTCAATGCTGTATCCTTCGAATCTACTAAGAATTTCGTCATTTTTTGTCACAACCAAGTATTCACATCTCAATGTGACGCTTTTAATTCTTCTGCCAGTCTTGCCATAATGGCACACAATTCAGCGTAACTCAAGATCCCACATCTGGTTTTCAAATGGGTGCTTCATGCCATTCCCAGTGCCGTAATTTTCTGCAAAATTAAATCACAGTCAAACAAAATTCCAGCCACATATGACCTTTTGGCTTCATCCAAAAGTCAAATGTCGCTCGTAAAACATGACTCGCTTCTGGGTATTTTGCCTGCTAAAAGTCTCATCGCAGCATGCCACAGAGAGAGAGAGCAAGAAAGCATTTTTGTGAACCTCATTGTTTTGAAACAACTTTCGGAAAATTTCATGCGGAGAATTTAAATTTGAATCCTCCTCCCACTGTCTGGAGTCGCATTCACCTCTCAAGCATGCACGGAACGTGACACCAAACCCATGCAAGCACCATGGGAAACACAAGACGAAATCCACCAGTTCCCAACATGTCAATCGAACCTGATTGCAGGCAACTTCCCCCCTCCAGACGTACTCCCTATTTATAGTGCGTTCCATTAATCACCGTCGGTGTCAGTAAACCCGTCTCCACTTACATGCACCCCGGTGGATTATGCGTGCTCTCCTCGGTGCACGTGAGCTTTTTCATGGCATTTCAACGGAGGTTGTAACATTTCATAGGGAATAGTTAAAAAGCACTCGCTAACCCATTCATCCTTTTTCGAGCGCCTGAGTGGGGGGGTTTGTAAAAATAGAAAGACTTGATGAAGCTTCTGCGCTACAACCTGAAACACAAAGTTATTGATTTAATGGATTTTAAAAGTTTGCAGTCGTCGATGTGGGGCATGGAAACTTTGTGCGCTGCTCGCGGGCCGTGGTGCCCCCAGCGAGTGTACAGACTGCGCATTCAGGCATCGGAAACAATAAAATTTAATTGGACGCCATAATTAATCTCTCACGCGAAAGCGCCTTTCTGCAGAAATATTATTGCAATTTCTGAAATGTATACAACTCTCCATTTTAATCGGTTGATTTATTGAATTCTCGCAAATGACGTTAGTTGGATGAGTGGATAGAAGATAGGTGTAATTTTTCAAAGTCAGAAATTTAAATGATAAACGATTTGTAAATGTTTAACGTGCCCTATGCATCAACGAAAAATTACATTATTCTTGGAGTGCACGGAAAATAAATTGCATCGTCTTTAATCGGACATTTTTTAAATTTTTGTTTCTTTCTAAGCTCTGGAGGGTCCGAACGCAGCTACTATCCGCGTTCTTGGTTCGTACATCCGTCAACGGTTGGGTCTCCCGACAGCATAAGCAGACAAGGCATGAGTCTCCAGGATAGAGGCTTACCAAGTGCATGCACTCAAACGTTAGCAAGAAATCCCCGTCTTTTCTGTTTTCTCTAGACAGGAAAGATTGCAAACGACTTGTTTGTGTACAAGCAGGACATTCCACCTTCACTGTGCTCAGTGAAGTGGTGCTTGGTCTTAGTATTGGCACCCTATGCGATGCCAGTGGAGAAGGTGAAAACACTGCAGAGAACTTTCTCTGTCAAAGTCCTGCATTTGCTCGGATCTGTTGGCTGTTACCTGTTGCTGAAGTGGTGGGCTAGGCTCTCTTTCATAGAAGCGCTTGCTTCGGAAATGCAAGAAATAACATTAAATGTTGGTTACTGCCTGATAGTACAATGAATCATTTTTCGAGTCTGAGCAGTCCAGTGCAGTGTTTCCCAAAACACAGAAACTCTGGATGATTCGCTGTGAGGTTTGATTTAAAATAGGTTCTTTTTTGACAGATCTCAAGTAATTCCTATCAAAATACTTTGTCATTTTTGTCAGTGTTTCTTGGCAGGTCATCATTGAAAGACTCACACCACGAGAGCGCCTCCAAATTGTTCAAGTTATTCGAGAAACATGCAGTTGCACCTAAATGACCTAATGAAACCACAATTGCCAATGGCATTAGCGACTTCGAGTTCAAGTTTATATAAGAAGGTGATACTCTACCGGTTGGACCGTATGCAGAACGTAGGGAAGAAACTATGACAGCTGCCATGTATTCATGGATCTTGACTCATCGGTTTTCCACAGCTTAGCTAAAACATAGCAATGTCAGTGGACTAAGTGCTTCTTGAAAATGAAGCACATGCTCTCGGTGAGCTCTCGCTTAACGAGATGACCCTGCGAGTCATAGACATGAAACAATGCACTTCTTAAGAAATCATTTTGGTGAGCACTCCTACAGCGAATTGTACGTCTAGATCGGACAATTTTCTCGTGTAAATTCTTAGATCTTCAGGAATAACTCAGTTACGGTTGACGCTTTAGAAGCCAACGCTACTCATGTTACCCTCGAGATTCCCGTAGCTATGCTTGAATGAGTCGCCCACAATTGCAGCTTCGGCATGAACCACTTTAGACACAGTCATGGCCAACATTTACATGACATCATTTCCAAAAAGTTAATTCCATGAATTTCTAAGCCATGCCATGAAGCGACAATACAAATTTCATCTTCAAATTTCTGTGCTACTTTACACTACAAATCAACCACATGATGAATCACTCTTTAGCTATTTACAGAACTTTTCATGCAAACTTCGCTTATGTCGTTATTTCTATGCATCATTTCAAAAATCAGACATATTGCTTATTGATTATTTATTAAGGATCATATGAAAA
Source organism: Eristalinus sepulchralis (assembly GCA_944738645.1). Classification (NCBI taxonomy): domain Eukaryota; kingdom Metazoa; phylum Arthropoda; class Insecta; order Diptera; family Syrphidae; genus Eristalinus; species Eristalinus sepulchralis. Next base: position 12,065,427 of record OX122882.1, read on the forward strand.
AATATGGTTTGTGAGGGATTCATGTGCCTAGTTCCTTGAACAAGTCTTTATAAAAGAAAAGAAACCCCTCAATAATCCCATTCTCTCCCTACTAATAAAGCGCACAACTCAAGTGGACAATTTCTTGCAGTTGCAAAGGCTTACAAGAGAGAGTAGTTGTTTTTGTTTGGGCGAAAAATATTCTTAATATCTCAGAGCAAAATTTCCCAAATCCTCATTTCTCCTAAAACTCTAGGCCTACTCTAGTCTGGGGTCAGCATATCATCGTTATCATTATCATTCCTTAATTTTCCACATGTACATCTATAGGCATCCCGGAGGCAATGCACACACGCAAGATTTGCAAATATCTTAACCTTCAATAATAAATCAAAATGAAGAAGATAGCTCCACAGTCCACATGAGACCAGCTTCTAATACCTCCAGGAATTGCTCGTATTGTCCATCGTTTTGTTCTCTCACTAGTGAAGGTGACTCACACTTTATTGCCGCATCTCACCGTTGACATATGTGAAGATTTTCAAAGACAAGTAGCACTTGGATTATTGTCAAAGCAACTCGAAGGAGGTACAACTGATGAACTGGAGCATCAGTTCGCTGCGTCCATACTCTCGACTATCGACTGTAATTAATCAGGAGCTATATCTAAATGGAAAAGTAAAAGTTTGTGTCCAACCATCTGGTCCTGGGTATGTCAAGCTGCCGTCTGCGTGACAGAATTGAGTTCGAATAACTTCACGAAATTGTTGGCGATATGCAGATTTATGTCAATTTAACCAGCCAATCGAACCATTGTCTTCTGGATTCGAAAAGTCGGCTGCTCAATAACAAATTCAGCCATATTTACCACACAGTCCTGATAAGTAACAGCAGTCACAAAATACATCAACTCAACAGCCCACTTTCGGTATAAGATATCATTCATTTTATCCACGTTGCAACTGCATGACTATGCGTGAAATTTAAAGTAGATTCTCAGTTAAAATTCTGTTACCCATCACAGGAAATTTTTAAACTATACTAAGCAACGTGCAAGTGGTCGCCGTGGCATAGAAGGTAAGTGCGTCGACCCACACCTACAAGGTCTACGTTTGATTCCCGGACGTTGCTGAAAACACTCAAAGAGGATCATTTGCCTATGAAAAGCTTCTTAAATCTCGCGCTTCGGAGTCCGGCAAAAACTGTAGGTCCCCTTTCTACTCGTGACAGAACAGTAGCACGCACAGCACGAGTAGTTGTTGTAGAAGCTGGGCCCTGGTTCCTTGTGGGCTGTAGAGCAACGTAAAGTCTCTTTTTTCTGCAGACAAAGGAAACAAAATCACATAAAAAACTATTTTCTCAAAGGTGTCACGTAGGGTCTTCTGCTTATCGTTATAAAATCAGTCATACCTCTGCATTGTAACACAGAACTGGGCTGATCGAATCGCTGAGTAAAATCAACGTAGTTCCTCGAGAAAGGGTTCTATTGAGTACTGGAGCATGAACTTCAGCACAAACAAGTAGTGAGAAAGAGGGAACGACTGCTGATGTTCCACTCCAAATTTAATGCGCAGGCGACTTAGACGAAGTTTTTGACTGGTTCAAAGTTTTGGGCTCCAAACGAGTCACTGACGAAGTGCGTCAATTTTTGAGGGCAACATTATCATACTTCGATATGCCCTCCTGACTCAACAGGCCCATATTGGTTGCTTCAATTTTGATGCCAAAATACGCCCCAATGATCGCTTACCCTGTTCACTTCGTTTCTTTTTTTTTAAGGGTGCCAGGATACCGCTTTTCGTTTCGATCTATTTACAATTTTAAAAGTCTCTATGATTACGTTGGCGACCATGCCAGAGATTCCTACCGTCAAGCAAGTCAATGTTACAAATTTAGTGGGAATGCCAAAACTAGCAATGAAGTGCTGTGTATCACGGATCTATGTAGACGGGCACTTGCAGCCCTAAACTTGCCTTTACAACAATCTGCTGCATTACAAAATTTGCATACAACGTTAACTTGTGGAATTTAATCAATTTCAGATAGTTCGCCAATGGGTTTATCTACATGAAGTCACAGAGAAGAGATTTCTGTGAAAATTTCTGGTTGCAGACATTTGCCAAGCACAAGACTCTTGGGAAGAAGCTAAGCATCTATAGGAAAGTGCAGAAGATTATTTGAAGGAATCACCACTAGATGTAGAGTTCACTCCAATTTAATTTCATCTTAGGACTCACATGTGGGCGGAATAGCTGTGCCAAGTGTCGGCATTTGGAGCCATTCGTTTAAATTTCCTTAAATTGTTAAATATGTGCTTTGGCATGGAACTCTTAACAATAACCTCTCGTTTGCTAATACAGAGCAAAAATGACTTTTTCCTTTTTGAAAAATGAACTTTATTCAAGTCTAACCTCCACCCCAGAATTTATATCAATGGCAATACTGGCAATTGACTGACAACTCCTCAAATCTACGAATTCTGGCAAACGCCTCCAAATTAAGGTCATACTAACAGGTAGTAAATTTTGCAGCAATCACGTAGCAGTGTGTTTGGAACTTCTCACATCATTTTCACAAAAAGATTCACTGTTTAGATACAGTCTAAAAGCAGACATTTCCGGTGATAAAAATTTGCACACAATACATTCACGTCAATTCCCGTGATCTAGAGATCAAGGGAGGTAAACGATTTTCAAGTTGAATGACCACCATAACTAAATATGGCCACTGTACACTCAAAAGCATTTCAACAAAAAACAAATCCATTAGTTAGTCACAGTTCGACTCAACGTACTTTTCAAAGAAATCACAATAAAAATTCCACACCATTAAAACATGACGATCAACAGCTAATTTGGCAACAAAGTCCCCGTGTTTAATGTCGGGAACGGTTGCTGTTCATAAATATTCCGCGACAAGCGTGTGTTGAGAAACATCAACAGAATCCGAACGCTATAAGCTTATCTACAAGACAACTCATAATTAATTTCAACTGTGCTTAAGCTCGAAAACATTCTCGTTCCGAAAGAATCCCCATGTCCACTTAAAAGAAAGCACGGAATGCTAAAAACAATTTCTTTTTTTTTCGATTTTTCAATCAACAAAACACATATTTTCAATGTTCTCAAACCACGAACAGGAATGTCTTGCTCTCTCTCTCTCTCTTTGTCCCTCTCTCGGTCTGTGGAAATCAGAATTTTCAGTTGAAAGTAATGTCTGCGTATTCACACAATCAATTCAATCTAAAAATACGAAGCAGCTTCTTAGAAACGCCGAGGAACATGCCACCACAGTGGCACGCCGCACGCAGAAGGAGGAAACAATTTCAATCGAACCACCGGATGCTTTCATAATTCGACTGTCACTGGAGATTATTGACAGGCCGTCATCATCGATCGACAGGCACTGCAATCGACTGGGGAATGAAGCGCTGCAGGCAATTCCAGAGCAGACAGACCACACACTGGAGCGGCTCCGTCCTACGCAACCGAAGGCGATTCGCGTTGCCCCAAACATTTCGGTTACATAATTGATAAATAAACACACGCAGCCATACAAACAACCGACTGTGACTTCATATCGGAAAAAAGAACATTTAGTGTTGTTTTTCAAAAATCAACTATCTGGCACGGCGGCGCTCTGCTTGAATGAAATTAAGAACAAAAAAAAAATACAAAAGCGCTTTAAAAATAAATCTCTAAAGGCGTTCGTTTTTGACCTGTATCCACGGACTGGCATGAATGAATTTGAAAAATAGCGCATGAAGGCGAAACAGAAAACTGAAACTTTGCCCCTTGCGAAGGCAACGCCATCCGCTTCATCATCAACATCGTCAACTCACCTCAGTGATCTTCATGGTGCGCTTGACCACCTTGCGTGTCACCTGCGTGGTCTCCTCGAAAACGTCACCGTTCTCGTCGACAGTCTCCTGCACGATGCTGGCCGGTTTCAGTTCTTCGGTCTCCTCCTTGACCAGTTCCTCCTTGACCGCTTTCGAGGGCTCCACCTCCATGGCGGTCGGCTCGGTGGTGTCGGTGGTTTCCTTGGGCGCCTCCCCCTCGTCGTTGCTGACGTCGTCAGTGGACATTTTCTCGGTTTTATCCGCAATGACTTCGCTATCAGCCATTTTGACAAGCTTTCAAATTTGACAAAATTCTCTCGTTACACGAAAACACCGGACAGTAGGAAAAAACACAACTCAACAGATACGAAAAGTAAGAGTTGCACACAAACACTTTTGCTTTCGCTCTTCCTTGCTTTTCTTTGCCTTTTTTAGGTTATGTAAACAATTTTTAGAGGTTATTTTCGTGCGTACGCCTTCCCGCAACACACTTTTTCGCTCGCTTGCGTATTTCTCCACCAAAACACTCACTCTGGGATCGGGCACGATTTTCTCGGGGAAATCTTATATCTCTGACACTGGGGCCAATAAAACAAAACCAAAACACATCGAAACTAGGAGCAAAATATTTTCGAAATTAATTTTATTTGAAAAACAAGAAAAACTGAGCAGAAAAATAAATGAAACAAATAAACGACTTAAGTGGGAGACAAGTAGCTGAATGAAAACGGTCTCTCCCGAACGCACACACACGCTTCCCGTTCGATTTTGTTCGACACGAAAATGCAGAATCTCTGAATCAAGTCGAAATTCAAAATTCGCCTTTTTGAAAAAAGCACTAAGAGAGAGGACAATTTGTCGCGCGGCTCACCGATCTAATTGCACGTAATTTTGCTGCAAAAATGACGACGACTACGGCGCGGATGATTATATGATGATGGAGAGGATCGTCGATCAGATGGCAAGATCACAGAGAGCTTCTGTTCTGGTTCTGATACACCATACACATACCTACAGCACGGCCGGTGCACAAGTGTTGGGCTGGCGGCGATGCCTATAGTGGTGAGTGGCGGTGCGAGTAGTTCGGCTGCGGGCTCCTTCAGAGGTCGCTACTGTGACGTGGAAAACTAATCGTGGGATTGTTCTTATGTGCTACTGCTGCTGCTGCTGATGAACAAATGCTCAGTGCGCCTTTGACTTTTGTGTGTGCGTATGTGGGGCTGTGTGTGTGGATACTGCTGGTGAGATGTGATCTCTAAAGAAGCCTGAACTTTTCCGCCACTAAATGTTTTCTTTTTTCGGTTTTTCATTTCGACTTTTTTTTTTGTTTCGATATTGAGGCAGGAATACAGTGGGACTGACAAGGAGTAGGACGGTCATTCTCTAGATATTCAAGGACCATTTGAATGATTTTATTTCAGCTTCCAACAAGCAACCGTAACTTATAGGCAGACATCAGCAATCAATTAAACATATTATTGGGTGTTCGAAAAAGTTCAGTTACAAGTTTTCCTAAGTTCTGAAGCGTAAATATAATTTGCATCTGGCAACGACTCAAAATAGCAGGCAAAGAGATTATATAGAAATACAAATTTCTCCTGAAAGAGTATGCACGTTAAAAAAAATAATCCAAATTCCGAGCATTTTCGTCATGTGTAGCAATTGTTTTATAAAAAAAAGTTTCATTTCCCGCATGCTTATGGATAATGGGTGGTGATTAGTCATCTGACATCAGTCTCCTCAGAAAGGATTCCATTTAGACCAGCAAATGAATCCTAAATGGAAATTTGGTCAATTAAACGTTCCACCACTGACAGATGCGGAACTCAAACATCAAGGTCCTTTTTTTAATGAGCTTTCAATTCAATGCAGATACGGCACTTAAACACCAAGGTTCTTTGTAAAACCAGATTTTTTTTAAATTTTTTGTGACTGTTTAATAAATGAATGTTTAGCCCAATGCTTACTAATTTCTTTTTTCATGATTTCATCAACTTATTTAGTGATTGGTCAATCAAAGTGAGATGTGTCCTCATCATCTTATCATCATCTTGTTTAACCAGCATATTACTGCAAAGGGCTCGCAGGTGCCATGTACGTCTGAGAGAGCTCCAGGTAGCTCAATGCCCCGCCATCGACTGTAACTTATCATTTGCTTTTCCCACGCGCAACTTGGTAAGATAATGAACTTGATCCAACCACCTCGCTGTAGATCTACCGAGCCGTCGCCTACCTACTGGAATCTTAGGCATGTCTTGGAAGTGTCATCATGAGGCATAATTTAATTAATCGCATAGAAAGCGGTCAATTATTTTTTCTATATTGATTTTCTATTTATAGTATCCTTCCTGTGAGCTTAACAATTTTTTTAGAAGTCTGCGATGCGGTCTTAACTTAAACCAAAAAATGAAGACAACGCTCCGACTTTACATTCGTTTTTAGCCGCAAATATTTTGTGGTGCAGCCTAATAATAATAATTGAGTAGCTCTACAGACCGCAAGGGACCAGGGCCTAGTTTCTACAATAACTACTCGTGTCGTGTGCACTGTTGTTGTAGTGTTCTCTCACGAGTAGAAGGGACCTCCAGTTTTTTGCCGACTCCGAATGACGAGAATTGAGAAGCTTTTCTTAGACAATTGATACTCTTTGAGTGTTGTCAGAAACTCGAAAGAGGCGGTGCGGTGAAAAGAACGCGAGGTTTCCCGTCCGGGAATCGAACCTAGAACTTCTGCGTGTGGATCGACGCACTAACCCACTATGTGCTGCAGCCTAAGCTAAATATAAAAGCTGCAAGTTTCATAACCGAGTGCAGGGGTAAGCCAGCGTTTATAAGAGCGTTGTATACGGCACTGAACAACTTCTTGAAAAGAAAATCGCAAGTCATACGACAGTTAAATTCAATTTCATTGGGCTAAGGTCCGAACTGATGTTCAGTCACTCTACAATCACCAAAACCAGTTTGCACGAAATACTGACACCATCATCCCCCAACTCAAGAATTGGAAAGAATTTTCAACCAGTAAGTCGGGAAGGTCGGTCTGGGACTGTCTTTACATGTCGCTGGAAGACTCACTGTGTATGCATATACACGGATGCTTAAATATAGAGCTTGTAGAAGAAACTGACTTCCATTGCTTCCTTAACCTACCTTCACACATTAGCGTCACTCAAAAAGAGATTAGGGCAAATCTGCATGCATGGCTAAGAAAGAATGTCATATCCAAAGGAAATATAATCATTTGCTTCGATAGCCAGGCTGCAACCAAACCTCTTGCAGGTTACAGCTCCTGAGCTCAATGAAACGCCAAAGTACTTTTATATTCGACTGACATGAGTGCTGGGACACTGATCGCGCGGGGAACCATGAAAACGATGAACTTATCTGTTGCAGCAAGTCACTCAAATCACTAATCTCGACATAAGGTGACATACCTTCTCAAGACTCATATATTGAGACAACAATACAAAACTTGATCAAAGAGCTAAACTTGTCTTATAAACAAGGCTATTTGGCCAGAGCTCAATCTCGAACCAAGCTCTTTATGCCTTGACAGGTTAAAAAAAAAAGTGTCAGCCGACTGCAATTGGCATCATAAAAGATGATTGCTCTATAAGAACAAACGCCTCTAGACTTAATCCTTTGCAGGAGCTAGAAAGTTGGAAAAGAGATAGAATCCACCAGTCATCTCCCCATGCATCTGTGGGGGTCATGCACGAACCTAAGAAAGTACATTTTTGACAACAAGTTGATCTCAACGACATTAGCGTGGGACACCTCCGCACCTCTTTCGGGTACAAGATCCTGTTTATCATACTGTGTGAATGTCTAAAGCCGTTTGGCACCGCACTAATCGGCACGTGCGGCAACCGTACCTGCAAATCGACTATAGACCAAATTTCCACGTTAAGACAAATCCTGGAAAAGACCACCGAGTTTCGAATCGATACACACCATCTTTTTATCGATTTTAAAGCCGCATACGACAGCATTCATCGCAAAGACTTTTTTGGCGCGATGGCCAAATTCGGTACCCCGGGAACTCTGATCCGGATGTGTTGCACAACTCTAACGCAAACGCGATGTACCGTGCAGTTTGGTTCGATAACTTCTGAACCATTCCAAAGTTCACCGGATTTCGACATGGAGATGCGCTGTCATGTGGCTTCTTCATTTTTGTGCTCGAGAGGAAAGTGCGGAGAGCAGGTATGAGTACGGAAGACACTATCTTTTACAAATCAGTGCAATTGCTGCGATATGTTGATGGCATCGTTGAAGAAGGATTCACGTCTATTGAAGAGCAGGCGAAACAAGCTGCTCTTAGAGTTTACGAGGATAAAACAAAATATATGCTGTCGATAAAGAACCGATTCGTCGAACAACACTTGGGTTGAAATATGACAATTGACAGCTACAAATTTGAGGTAGTTAAGGAGTTTGTCTACCTCGTGAACTTCACAAACAACACCGTATTGGGGATTCGGCGCAGATTCACCCCTGGCAACCGGTGTTATTTCGGTTTGTCAAAACAACTTGAGTCGAAACTCCTGCCTCAAAGGACTGAGATAATGGTCTACAAGACGCTAATCCTACCCGTACTCTTTGACGGAGCCGAGTGCTGTACGATAAGCAAAACAGCAGAGCAGATTCTTTGAAAGAAAAATTCTGCGACGACTCTCTGCGAGGAAGGCGAATGGAGGAGAAGACACAACCGCGGTCTCTATGTGCTGCACCAAGATGTGGATGTAGTTCGAAAGGCAAAAATACGTCGACTACAGTGACTCGGTCACATCGAGGGGAGGGACAGCAACACTCCAGCTAAGAGGGTCTTCGAATCTCAGCCTCGACAAGGAGAGGAAGGCAGAACCTCCGATATAGAGACCAAGTGATTGCGGACGTTAAAGAGCTTGGCCTTGACAACTGAAAGCAGCGTGACCGGGACCGTCTAGAATGGCAAGCAGTCATAGCTCAGGCTCAGGCCCTTCAGTGATCACCGGCCTACATACACACATCCCTCCGCAGCTACATAGAAATCCGACATTGGACAAAAACAGGGGGTCGGTTGCGCGACGTCACAGTGTGCTCAATGGTAGCCTTAGTGGGGTACAAGCCAAAAACTGATAAGGAAGAGAATGATCGACAGAACATCTTATTTGCCTTATGCCAATCAAAAGGTTTTTGGTTATTTATGAATTGTGGTAAATCCAGAATTATTTCTGACACATCGAACAGTGTTTGCAGTCTGGGGGATAATTCATGAATTATTGTCCTAAACAGTGTCAAGCATTTCGTGAATTCAAAAGCGGGAGGCGAGGGAGCTTTATTGGTTTCTGCTCAAAACATAGGAAAGCAAACTTCATTTCAAAAAAAGTTTCAATTGGTGTAACAGATTTGTTGTGCGATAACATTTTGGCAAGCGTGGGGTGTAGTGCCATTACCACGTTGTCAATGCATTCAACTTTTGCCTTGACACAAGAGTCCAAGACATTACTGGCTAACGCTAACGCTGTTTTCGTGAAGTAGAGTGTAGACTGTTCCAGGTTCGATTCCCACCTCGGATTGCTTACAATATTCAAGAAGTACACATTGTCAGTGAAAATCTTTTCAATTCTCGTGGGTTGGAGTCGGCAAAGAGCTGTAGGATCAAACTACTTGTCGAAGACCTTCAGTAGTTCCCTGAAGAAGCTAAGCCCTGGTCACTTGTAGATTGTAATGCTACCCAATTTATTTATAACTTACGCTGTCCCTGTGGTATTTCATGCTTTCGTTCTCATTCCTGTCCACCACACTGTAAATCATTTCAAAATTTCCACTAGTTCGAGAGCAAAGCAAAAACGCCTTTCTCTCATCAGGCCCACTCAATACGTTCAGACTGCGTTCGTCTCTCTCACTCTCCCAGGCAAGTACACACTGAATTTTCCAACAAAAAAAAATGAAAAATTTTCGTCTTCATTGTGCCCGTGTCCGTGCCCGCGTTCGTGTGTGTTTTATTTTATTTTGAAAATCATGTGTGCGTCCGTTGAGCCGCTGTCGTCGTCATTGTGGTTTTCCTACCCACCGGCGGTGGCCTGGTCTAAAATTAAAAAAAAATATCGAAAACCAACAAACACACAGATATTTTGAAAACACCGAGATTTTCCTCCTTTTCTTGCTCTCGTGTATTGCTTTCATTTCGGTCTCTTGCGGTTGCCTCTGTTTGCCGTTGGCTTTCATTTTCTTTTCTTTTGGGCGGCTGGCGGTCGAACAAATAACAAAATAATTTCCTTTTGTCTCAATCGTTCATTTTTCTTGCACTCCCTTGCTCCGCCGGCGTTCTGTCCCGCCACTAGGTGCCGGACGCCGGACTTCTGGGTCCGTTGCGGGAGGCTGGTGGGGGCTGACGCGATGCTATTGTACGCCCAAGTTGTTGCCCACCTCTTGGTGGCTGGATTACTAATTTTGGAAAAATACAATCGTCTGGCGTGAAGAAAAGTATATTGACCTAGGACCGATGCGTAATGACTTTCAAAGACTCCATTAATCCTTCACGAAGACGGAGTTTGGTGAACTTAGTAGGCATTCCGAATTGATCGCTTTCAGCGTGTTTACAAGTAAATTTAAGGCGGCGAACAAAAAACACTCTCCCATCCGTTGCTGATGTCAGTGAGGGAAGAAACGGAATAAATTGTGTGCAACGGAACAAAAATACGGATATAAACTTCGAGTTTCTGTGGGGGCAGACAACGAGCGAGGGCGATGTGCGTCATTGCACTGAGGGAGGGTGGCTTGTCATGGCGACGTGTTACTCTGCAGAACTTTTGCTTCAGTTGAAGGCGAACTCTGGAGGACGTGTAAGGCCAAAACTCACAATTCACATTTCACTAAAGTCACGCCCCGTTGTCTGTGCCAGTCGGTGTGGGTGGTTTATCCCTTTGAAGAGGTTGGTCATGTTCCGCGAGAGATATGTCCTAGGATTGCAGTGCTTCGCTGAAATAATGGGAGGAACTGGGTGTCTTTGAGATTCGTGCGAAATGGACAGCCCCAAATGTAATGTATATGTGGGGTATATCAAGCGCGCTTAATAATAATATTCTATGTAATATGGATGCTGTCAAATAAATTTTGACGCTACAAGTAAGACATGACAAATGTCTATAATAATAAACGGCAGAAGATAGCAAATTGAATTGACTCTGTATTGCGTCAAGACGTTCTTTTTTATTTTTCCAATGGTTGACATTTAACACCGTCTGTCCATCTCAATAGTTGATTTTGTAAACAGTATCCTGTTGACACCTCGGCGGTTTCCTCCAGCAAATGCCCAAATCTCACATAAGAACCAAGAGCTTCCTCAACCGTTTATTGTCCCTGCGCCATGTAGTAAGACTGCAATGATCCCCGAATTGCACAAACCAACTAGTCTTATATAAAACAAGCAGCAGTCGGCAGGAGGTAGTTAGTTACATCCAACAGGACCCTGGCTGAGGTCTCTGAAGCCAGAGTAGGTGTTAAGTTTTCATAACGCCATATTAATTTCTCACAGAATTTTTAGGCTTTAGGATTGCCGAATTGGACTATTTGGGATTTTGGACACTTCGGACTTTTAGGCGATTCATAATTTTTGGCATTTTGGGATTTTCCCTTTTTCGAGATTTTGGTCATTTCCGATTTTTGGACATTACGGGATTCACGGTATTTCGAATACTGCGTTTTGCGATATTGGGCATTTCGCGATTTTTTGGATTATTTCGTAATTTGCGGCATTTCGGGTTTTTGGTTACTTTCGAACTTTGGTCATTTCGGGATTTTGACATTTTTTTTTAATATTGGGCATATCGGGATTTTGCCTTTTCTGGTTTCAGGGCATCCCGTGAATTTGGCCATTTCAAGATTTTAGCTTTTTGGACTTTTGTCATTTTGCAATTTTGGGCATTTGGGGATTGTGAGCATTTTGTGACTTTTTGCATTTCTGGATTTTTTTTTATTCCGAGAGTTTGGTCACTTCAGTCTGTGGGGAATTTCGGGATTCTAGATTTCGATTACAAAGCACAGTAAAATATTGCAGCCGTTCAGACATCCATTTTACGGGGGTTGCATTGCGCAGGTCACATTTTGACATATTTTGCGTAAGGATCTTTGTATGCACCCATACAGGATCAAGCTGACTCCTGACTTGAAACAATTTGAAGCCTCCTACGTTCCCCGATTGACTTCTGAAGAAAATGCATCACGATGGTGAATTTCTTTGTAAAATAGTCCTCAGTGACGAAGCTGATTTTTGGCTCAATGTCCACATGTGCTTCATGAACATCGCTATCAGCATTATAACGATTGTCACCTTACTATAAACAAGCAGCGTTACCTCGCAGTGATTATCGAGTATTCTTCGCTCGAATTGGAATTGGACGTGGTCTTGGACGACGTGTGGCTTCAAAAGGATGGTGCCAAAAGCCACAGGGCATACGCTACAATCGATTTTAGCGTGAGTATGGTGAGCACGTTATCTCAAGTGGGGCCAGTTGATTGTCCGTCTCGTTCGAGTGACTTAACGCCGCTTGACTACTTTCTGTGGGGGTACGTTAAGTCATTGGTTGATGCCAACAAGGCGACGACATAGAAAGAGCTTCACTTCTGAAAACTTTCTGTCTCTTGGCGAATTGTTGGCACTTATTTTTTGACTTGTAACAAATCAATCAACAAGTCCCGCGACGTGTAGGGGCGCCACTAATAAAACAATTCACTAATTTTTTTTTTGTAAGTGGCGCCCCCTATATGCCCCGGGACTTATTGAGTGATGTGTTACTCGCAGCTTGACAAGCTTGTTCTCATTTTTTTTTTAAATTATTGTTTCGCATTGAGCATAGAATCAAGAGACGCTCATTTAAGACCAGACCATGAGACAGGTTTTGAGATAGAATAAGAGACATTACAAAACTTCGTCACACAAAACCGCAAAGGAAAGGTACAGAAATGTGAAAGCAGAGATCCTAACAGAACACCACGAACACCACGTATAACATAAGCGATAGTTACAACTAACTAACTAACTTACAAATGTGATTAATTTCGATTTCTCTTCCTCTATTCAGAGATAGTCCTCCTCAATGTTTTTCTTCACCTAAAGTAACAAAAGTTTCGTTCGGATTTTCTGCAGTAAACCGAGATTTCATCTTTCCAAACTTCCTGACGTGAAACAGCGTTTAAAGTAAGTTCCAGAGGACAAAAATTTCACCGAAATGCAGGGAAAAACTTTCTCAACTAATTTGCTTTGTTGACGGAACTAAGTTTGGTTTGAAAATGATCTGATCCTACAGGACAAAGTTTGCTTTGATTCCGCATGAAATGCAATCGAGAATCCCTTAAAGTTCTCATTTCCAACTTGTGCACTTGTAAACCTTAAATTGACCGCCACCACCACCACCACCACCGACCGACCCGCTAATAGAAGGCCCAGCGAGGCAGGCAAAGTGGTTTAATGAATGCAGCGGCCTTCAGAGCTGCCCCCGTAATGAAAGGAAACAAGTTCAACGTGTTTTTCTGCTTACACGGCGAGTTTCATTTAAACTGGGGGAAGCGACGGGTTGTTTTCGCTTCGTGTTTCACTCACTCATAATTACGAGCACTTTCTCTTTGACTTGGAACAATGGCTGTTTGTAATTAGAATGGTTCTCCTGAACCTGGAGAAGGGTCTGGCCTCGTTTGACTTTCTTCAAGTTACCTTGTAATTCGTTCAACCGATGACCATGCAATTAAGTTTGCAAATAATCCCAAGGGGGTGTGAGTGCGAAGGGAGTGCTTGAGTCGGCGGTTAATTGTTTCAATAATCAAGTGTTACCCGTATTGAATGGAACTAAGCATCGGGTTTCATAGGCACTGCAATGGGAGGAAGAGTCTTGCCGTTTTGTGGCCGTCACTATTTGTAAGACCATAGTTTCGTTTTTGGTTGCTGATTGTGTTCAAGAAGTTGTAACGGTGTAGAAAGAATTCATAACCTTTTGACATGTTTCTTTGGGAGGGGATGAAAGTTGGTTCAATACTAGTGGTTTCCAAAAAAAACTATGTCTGGTGCTCTGCACAATGAATGTCATTTAGCTTTCGTAGCCAGTGTTAAGGGACATACTCGTCGTTCTATGGCCTTGAATTTTTGGCAAGTCAACTTGACAGGTGCGCAAATCTACAACTCATTAGGTTCAAAGTACATGTTTCGAGCAACAAGAACCTTCTTTGCCTGAACTTCAGTTCAAGTCTACTTCTGAGTTCTTTCACAATTCCAAGTTATTGCGCACATTCGTGTCCAAATCGTTACTCAAGACACTGTCGAAGTGCTAGATCGTATGCAAGTCCCCGTCCGAGTTCTTGTCCAAGTCCTTGTGCGAGTCAATTATCCAATTTATTCCCCACGTCCTTTTCCGATTCTTTGTGCATGCCAAAGTCGAAATTTATGTTCAAATCCTTATTCACATCTCCATGCTCTAGTCCAAGTTTTGTAGTCACCACATAAGTCCTTGTGAAAGTTGCAAGCCCCTTTCCACACCAAAGCTTAAGCCATTTTTCAAATTGCGTTCAAGTCCTCCTCTACGTTCTTGTCTAGTTCGAGTCCTTGCCCAAGGTAATCCGCAAGTTCGTGTAAAAGTCCATGGACAAGTCACTGTCCAAGTCAGTATCAGTTTAATTTTCTATTCAGTGGATCCGATGGTGTTCTTCATCTTTTGCTGGCTCTACAGTCCGGGATGGACTTGGGCCTCAACCAACACGCCTCCACTTGCATATTCCAAGTTGTTTGAGGTCCTTTCCACTTGTGTGCCCCATCTCAATCTAGGCCGTCCTCTGTTGCGTTGTCCCAATACCTCGGATTCGAAGACTTTTCTGGCCAGAGTAGTGGTGTCCATACGCTCTACATGCCCTAGCCATCTGAAACGTTGCATCCGAAGACGCTTAACCAGGCGCATGTCGACTAACAGCCTCTAAGGGTCGTCGTTGAATCTTTTCTTCCAGACGCCATCAATGCAATCAGGACAAATTGCGCAAGCAAAACTTTGCTCTCGAAAAACCAAGAGCTTCCTCATTCGCTTTTAGTAACGTCTAAGTTTCCGCGCCCTAAAGAAGGACTGGTATGATCACACTGTTGTAAAAGCTAGTTTAGTCTTTCGAGAGATGGCTTCTACTCATTTGCCTCTTGAGCCCAAAGAAGTAGCGATTGGCAGGAGTTATTCTGCGCTTAACCTTGGTAGTATTGCCGCTTGTACTATTAACTTATGAGCCGAGGTATACGAAGTCCTTCACTACTGCGATTAAGTTTTGACCGAGTTGTACGGGGTTATTTGTCGACGACAGCATACACTCCATTTTGCCCTCGGTCACCATAAGACCCAACTTTGCCGTCTTCGCTTCGATACCCACAAACGCTTTCTTGACAGCTTGCTCTATTCGACAAATTACGTCAGTGTCATACGCGTGTGCTAGCAATTGCGGGGATTTCTGGATAAACGGGCGTCTTGAGTTTGCGAATGATTTCTGCATGACTGACTTTTTACGGACGATATTGAAAGAGTGACAGCGCGTCCCTTTGTCTGAGACATATTTTGACATTGAATTCACCCTTCACGGAGAAGCAAGAGTTCTCCATCGTCATCTTGCATTAACTGACGAGTTTGGCAGACAAGTCAAAACAAAACTTGGCGTTGGGTAGCTCGTCCCCATGCACGCGGACTTGAAATCGACCAACATTGCATTTCCTGAGTGTTTTCGAGGTTCAAAGAAAATTAACTTAGACACATGTCATTGATTGAACTTAAGGAAAAGAACTAAATCCAAAGAAGCAGCAATGATTTTGCGTTTGATTTCCGAACTGATGTCATTGTCCCTACTTACCGCTGAGCCGATGTAGACAAAGTCCTTGACTACCTCGAAGTTTCTGCTGCCTAATGTGACGCTCTATCCGAGACGTCGGTGTTGTGTGCCCTTCCTTAATGACAGGATATACTTCGTCTTACCAATATTTGTTACCAAGACCGGACAAATGGTCCGTGTGCCGTTTTTGTTTAAGATTTCCAGGAAAGCGAAGTGACTGTGGCCTGTTCTGCTCATCCCACTACTATAATTTTTTTAAATCAAAGTTGAAGTCCCTGTAGAGGAAATCCCAATCTTGGTGACAGTTCAAAATTGTCAAAGGAAACGCAGCTTACATCCACGAGTTCTTGTAAATGTATTAATAACAAACCTGCTTAGTATGAGTTCACAAATGTTCACAATAACTGTTAAATTGTTAGGTAGATTGAATCTGAATGAAGAACTATACCTAACAATCTGCCAACTAGTGTCTTTGAGTTCTTTTAAGGACCCTTATCCGGTGCAAAAGTTGTTCACGTCCACAGTTTAAAGTTAAGCCTTGGTGGTGTCTCCTGCAGCCATTTGGGTCGTTTACGGGTGCTAAATGGAAAAAACGGTTAACAATGTTCACTCGGTGACAGAAGACTTAAGTAGAAGTTCACCGTATACCATTTTCCTGCGAGTTGTGCACCTCTCTTGCTTTAAGTTCAAGTTAAAATAGGTAGCGGTTCAGAAAACAAAAATATTCTTAAGTCCTACATATGCTTAACTAAAAGAACTACTATAAGAAATAGGTCATTTAGAGAAAGACTGCTGCACGGTTTGTATTATATGGAGATTTTTTCGTGACTTGTCACACAACCCCTGGTGCCTGTTATCACACAACTGACAATTCATCCAGTGAATTGTCCAGTGCGATCCTGAAATAATCAATAGGACAGGCCGTCAGTCATTGCAATTTTACAAGTATCTACGGCCCTAGCTCCCTATCCCAGTTCAATAACGTTAAAAGCCCATCACATTTTAAGCATATGCGATGACGGGAGAGTAGAAATATTCACATTCACACACCTGACAGTATTCTGTGTCGATATATACGACATGCCAACTTTTTTGTGAATTATTTCGCATTGCTCAATTTACTGTTGAATGCATGGCAGGAAGTCACCTTTGGAATGTATGTCCATTGATGAGGCAGCTATGAATTTAATTAACTTTGAGCAAATATTGAATTGTGGGAATTGTGGAATGGTTATGTGATGTAATTCGCAATGATATTTGTTTATAATAATCCTTTGAGCTATATATCAGATTGTAGAATGTTTTAGACTATTTTCAACGTTCAATATTTAACGTACTTCAAATCACTAATTACTTTGAAATTTGTTGTATCTTGCTTTAAAACACGATGCACATTCAAAGTCAACAAGAGAATTTCGGCTGCCACTGGATGTGTGCATCCGACTGCTTTAGATGGAATCATAGTGTTGTCTGTCCTGGCAGTTCAGTGGAGCAAAAAACATTGAATTGAGGGTTTAAAACCGTCACGAGTCAGGGCACAACTATTCACGGTAATACGCATATCTTCTTGCCCTTTATTCATTTGATTCCTTGTATATTTGACGGAAACAAAGTCATTAGAACATTCCAGATAGATCGTTCCAGATTAATAGACTTTCTGTTTTATTAAAATTAGACAAAACAATTTGGCAACTTGTTTTGTAGAAGAGTCCCAACATTAACTGGACAAATGCGATTTACACTCGAGGACTAAAGATGTTAGATTTTTAAGTCCGTAGTTTAAGGGGCGATATTTTTCGACTTCGAAGTCTGTCTACTTAGAAACCCAACTTCAAAATAAAAATTTTTCAACTGCTCTTCCGATTCGTTCAATTGATATGGCAGGTATTTCAAACATGAGGGACGGACCGATAGTTGATGATCATTTGTAAGATTTAATAATTTCTATATATCTAGGCCTTGGCAAGCGTGGAGATTCGGCACAGATTCGGCCTTGGCAATCGGTGTTATTTCGGTTTGTCAAAACAACTTGGGTCGAAACTCCTGACTCGAAGGACTGAGATAATGCTCTACAAGACGCTAATCCTACACGTACTCTTACACGGAGCCGAGTGCTGGACGATAAGAAAAATGGCAGAGCAGATTCTTGGTTGCATTGAAAGAAAAATTCTGCGATGGATATATGGTCCTGTCTGCAAGGAAGGCGAATGGAGGAGAAGACACAACCGCGAACTCTATGTGTTGTACCAAGATGTGGATGTAGTTTGAAGGCAAAAATACGTCGACTACAGTGACTCGGATGGACAGTAACTCTTAAGGTAAGAGTGTCTTCGAATCCCAGCCTCCGGGCTCCAAAAGGAGAGGAAGACTGAATCTCCGGAATAGAGACCAAGTTATTGCGGACGTTAGAAAACTTGGTCTTAACAACTAGAAGCAGTGTGCCCCGAATCGTCAAGAATGCAGCAGACAGCTATACCTCAGGCTCAGTCCCTTCATGGGTCGTAGGGCTGATAAAAAAACAAACAAACAAGCATATCAAGACCTAAAGAGCAGTAGAAGGATATCATCCTGCAATTTCAACAAGTAGAGAGCTGCTTACTTGTCCCAGAATAACTACAAAGCTAATGAAGACCCTTGATTTAGAAACAACTTTTACTCCAAAGAAGTCCATGACAGATCAGATTTACCACAGGTCCCCAGGTCATGCAAAGGAGCACAGAACTGCAGATTGACACCCATCCACCACTTATTCGTCAGTCCGAGCCGCATATGACAGCGTGCTTAGAGGTGAGCTGTGCTGTGTGCATGTCAAGACTTCTTAGGCCTGCCCAACTCATTGGATTATATAGAATGACAATAGTGAACTCTTTCTGCTCCGTGAAATTCGGGAACAACCTTAAGTTATTTTTTTAGTCGCCACCAATTTTTGAAGTAGTGAAGGACTTCGTGTTTCTCTGCTTTCCGATAAATAGAGAGAACAATATCACTATGAAAATCAAACGTCTAATCACTCCTGCTAATGCCTGTTTCTTTCTCTCTCAAGAAGAAAATAAGTAACACAGTCCAAGAAGGACTTGCAAAGAACTGTGTTGCTATATTGTGAGCGTTTTTCTAGCGACAAGCTTAACATGCGACTTCCAACTTAATGAAATTTTGATTTTTCAAGCTTCGGTTTGTTTCCGAGATTACGTTTTTGAGTCTTTTAGTAGTTTCGTCAAGAAATTTAATATCAGGACCTTTTTTGCAATTGATTGAAATAATCATCTTTTTAGATCCCGAAGGCATGTATAATAGGACGTCAGGACCCATCAGCCCCGACTTCCATAAGTGTCTAGCTTATGCCAAACTGAATTGACCAAATCCTTTAGTTCTTTTGTACGATTTCGTCTAAGAACTTATTTGTTGACAAATTTCACAAGTTTGACTGAAAAAACGTCAGAAGTCAGGCACCGAGTGTAGACGACAGTCGACTTTAAACCGCGGGTGCATAATCTGCCCAGCCGTATGAAAACAGATGAATTATTGTCCGGACCGAAGCCTGCCGGAACCAAAACGGAAACGTAGTAGTAGCATTCGAGGCTGAGAATCTAAAAAGATCATTTCTGCAGAATTTTAAACGGCGATGATGGCCCAAATCCCGCTGTTAGGCAGAATGTCCCACTCAATTTGGACGATGATTGGCAAAAATTCCGTCCCCGCGACTTAGATAAGGTCAAGATATCGAGACTGAAGTCGCACAAAGCTGCTGGGGCGGATGGACTGTCCGCAAAGCAGCTGGAGATGACGTGGTTTGGCACATGCATCAGCTCATCTGTAAGATATGGTCGGAGGAGCATGTCCGATGAGTGGGATCTCAGCGTCGTCTATCCGGTTCACAAGAAAGGAGACCCCTTCGACTGCGCCAACTATCGAGGGATTCGTTTCCTTAACATCGAGTACAAGATCCTCTCTGCCATATTGTGTGAACGCCTGAAACCATTCGTCAACAACCTGATAGGTCCTTACCAGTGTGGTATCAGGGAAGTCCACCATCGAGCAAATCTTCACACTACGGCAGATCCTGGAAAAAACCCAAGAAGTGCTAATTGACACTCACCACCTATTCGTCGATTTCAAGGCCGCATATGACGGAAGCTATACAGTACCATGTCTAGTTTTGGCATTCCTATCAAGTTCGTCAAATTGTGTAAGATGACGATGATGATGGAGAGCTCTCTCTGTTCCATCAAGGTCGGGAACGAACTCACCGAGACCTTTAATGACAAAAAAGGTTTTAGAGAAGTCGAAGCGCTGTCATGTGATTTCTTTAACATCATTCTTGAGAAATCAACACCAGAGGTACGAACTTCCAAAAGTCAGTTCAATTGCTAGCTTACGCCGATGACATTGACGTGATTGGACGAACACAGCGAGCCGTAAATGAGGCGTTTGCTGCCATTGAAGCAGAAGCGGCTAAAATGGGTCTGGTGGTTAATGAGGGCAAAACGAAGTACATGCTGTCATCAAAGAAGGACGCACATCATCGATGTCTCGGACAGAGCGTCATACTAGGCAGCAGAAACTCCGAGGTAGTCAACCTTGACTCCATTGTAAACAGGGACAATAACACCAGTACCGAAATTAAACGCAGAATCACTCTTGACAATCGCTGTTTCTTCATGCTGAAAAGGCAATTGAGTAATAAAACCCTCTCTCGAATGACAAAGCTTGCTTTATAACAGACAACAGAGGACGGCTTTGGCTAAGGTGACACACACAAGTGGAGAAGGAGCTCAACCAACTTGGAGTGCGCAACTGGCGGCAGCTGGCTAAAGATCACCCTAGCTAGAGAGGCATGTTCTTTGAGGTCCAGTTCCACCCCGGGCTTTTAGACAGTTTCTCATTGCGTACTAGCTACCTAGAGTACTAGCTCTTCTGTGTGCTCTGGGTGGTCTTTTTCGTGGGACGTAGAACGTCTTCGATGTAGATCGTCGTTTCAAAGGAAAGTGGCAAGTATTTATCTTCTAGTGCCACTGTTCATTTTTCTCTCTAATTGCAGTT
The DNA here is from genome assembly GCA_944738645.1 of Eristalinus sepulchralis. Classification (NCBI taxonomy): domain Eukaryota; kingdom Metazoa; phylum Arthropoda; class Insecta; order Diptera; family Syrphidae; genus Eristalinus; species Eristalinus sepulchralis. Next base: position 12,086,115 of record OX122882.1, read on the forward strand.
GTCTCTGTGATCAACGTACTGCTCAAAACAATCGCATACATAAGTCTCAAATATTTTCTGACCAACTACAACGCTGACCCGGATAAATGTATTTTCTTGTACAATTTCACAATGCAACGTCATGAATGCCAACCATCAAAGCAAACATTTCCATAAAAGGCAAGCAGCGCGTGCCGAGAGTACATTCCGCGAACACCCGTCCCCCTGACACACAAAAATAAAACTGGACACGATTTAATGCCGACACGCCGCGAAAGACAAACGAAAATAATTTATCCCCATCGGCGGCGTGGACAACCAAGTGTCCAATTATACACACACCCTCCCACCCACGGCCAATTTTTCTCTTTAAGTGCGCATAAACCCCGTTTCTCATCCGAACAAGAAAACAACAGAGGAGAAAACTAATTGATTAATGGTCCTTTCAGCCACGTCACAAAGCGTCAGCCGACCGCAATGCGTAATGGAAAGCCATCTCCATGAAATAATTTCCCACGACTTTGTCAAGAACTGGTCGGCCACTGGTGTGTGCCTTTTGTTCGCGGACAGTGGACGAAGCCTTGTTTTGTTCCACTTGCATTCGGAGGATCGCCGAGGACAACCGATGACCGATGAACACAAAAGTGTGGCGGAAGCACACAACCGACTCGGCGTGAGGAAGGCGCAAGGGAAACGAACGAATCCAAAACAAAGCTCTCTGAGTCGACGTCTACTTGTTGAGCGCTTTTATTCAATTAAGTGCTCCACTGCACGAGTGGATGCGGACAGGCCTGTGCTCCTCGCCGCCGAACGAACGCCCCACTGCGTTGACCTTTCACTTGAGCCGAAGCGAAGAAGATTTTCCAATTAACCATTCAAGTCGGAGCTAAAAATACCGTCACGCCGGCGGCGGCGGGTGGGGGAGCAGGCTGCCGGAGTTCGCCGAGCAAAGAGAATAAAAACTATTTTCGAACATCAACGCGAACGAGGGGGCGAGTACTAGGGTGCGAACACGTCCGGAGTGCGTACGGCGACGACGGCGTGTCATCGGATTTACGTTCACGATGGGGTCGGGACCCGGGTCCTCCGTTCGACAGCGTCTCAATGAACCGATGAGATTTACGCGCCTGCTTTGTTTTTGTTGCCGCCGCGCGGAAACGAGAAACAAATTTTCTTTTATAGCGCACGCATAAATGGAGTGTGATCATTTCCTCTCCCGAAAATAGGCAACAATTACTTTGCGGCCCTCGAATGGGGCCGTAAACTAAAATGGGGGTATGCGCTTAGGCGTGTTCGCTGTGTACCTCGTATCGTACGATATTACCGGCGGTGATGGGCAATTTTTCGAATTAAGTTGAGGGAAAGTTGTTCGTCCTTGTTTTTTCTTCCAGGTTCTTGTAAAGTTCACGTGGGAATTACTTTTCACAGTGGCGTGCGAGGGGGATTATTTTTTACGGCGGTGGCGGGGGTGTGGGGCGACGCGGAAGTGCGCTTCTTAAGTAAGAGACGACGTCCTTTGTGAATAGCTCAATGGGGGAGGAAGCGAAGGTCAAATATGGAGCCAAATTGAAAGTTGTCAATGGGAGTTCATTTCAAGGAGGAACACGCTTCGTGCTGGATTTGCGACACACAGCGCTGACGTGAGGGCGGAGATGGAGCTGACATTAAGGGAGATATTTTCTGTGCTGTTTTGTTGGCCAATTGAATTGTCGTGGGGACTTTAAATTGAGTCCTAAAGCGGATTTGATTTAATTCACGGGGACGAATTTATGTGGAAGGAAGTGACATTTCGCAGAAGATAAGGTTTGGGGCTTGCGAAAGTGGATTTGTTTACACAGGAAGTTTTAAATGTTTGACTGAGAGGTAGCTAAATATTTTTTCTGTCAACGGAAGTTAATCAGCAGAGCAATCATTGTTGTTGGATCAAAACTATTGACTCGGAGAGGTGCTACAGAATGGTTATTACTTTGCGATGCTGCACTATTTCCAGAACTATAAGTTTGCTTAGGAACTTTATATAGTTGAAAACGGTGGCAATACAGTCCACGAGGGACAAGACCCTATCCTGGTCCAGCAATCACTTGTATCGTGGTTGCTTCTACGAATGGAGGGGATTTACAGTTTAAAGCCGTTACCGAAAAGCAACTGTGATAAGCTTTTATAGACAGTTGGGACTTTCTGATGATTGTGAGAAACTCCTCTCGAGTTTTGTTTACTATCATTTGAAGAAGATCCAATAGGAGGATCGAAGACAATTACGGTAGAGAGGGGTGCGAAAATAGTGCGGGGAAAACTAATATCAGCAGTGATTCTCTCAAATAAATTTTGATAGCTTCCAACACCTCGCATTGGAAAGGCACGACCGAACAGAACATCAACGGCCGATTTGGGAAGGTAAGACCTGCGTTCCGGATGTTGTTCAATATTTGGAGGAATAACTCTCTAAACTTAAAGACAAAGCCCAGTCCCAGCACGTGGAAAGTAACACCAATAACCACAAGGAAACTGCAAACTTACTTCAATAGACATCTTCGAAACATCCCAATGATTCACAAGCCTGTCAAGAACCTTTTGGCTCTGCGATTGAAATGAGTAAATGGCAGAGAATTTGACGCATGCTTCGAAAAGGGAGTGCCTTTATTGCAGGTTAAAGTGGTAGGCAAGCTGGACAACCGAAAGACGTTAAGGAATTAGGGCAACCTGAGAAAAGTTGGAGGGAGTTACAGCACATTTCTCTCAACTCTTTACAATGATACATCTACCCAGTCGAGGTCCCATGTCCCGAAAGGAAGCACCCACAGACGTTATATATTTCACAACATAATAGAGAGAGAGAGAGAAAAAGAGAGAATCTGTGCTCCAAAGGGTAGTTAATGCATTTCTGCACTACTCCGCAATGAAACCGGGATATACATTGAGAAATTGAAACAATTTATTGGAAAAAATTCTTTACTAAAAGAACGGCAAAATCTGAAGAACGGTTAAGAACTGATATAAGATTTAATTATGATAGATGTTCAGTGTTGTCGCCCCACACGCAGAAGGTCTAGGTTCGATTTGCGAACGGAACACCTCGCATTTTTCAAGGCACCACCTCCAATTGTCTATGAAAAGCTTCTTAAATCTCGCCCTTTGAAGTCGCTAAGAAACTGGAGGTCCCTTCTTCGTCCCTTCGAGTAGTTCTTGTAGAAGCCTGAGTGTGAATGTTGTTAGCTTGCTTGTGTCGGGATTTAAATAAAAGGAATCAAACTACTTATGATCACAATCGGAGTTGAATTGCGCTAGAAAACTACAATTCACTATTTTTCATTTATTGCTTACACGTGTTTGATCGATATTATGAATAGCCGTACAATGACCTCCAAAGCAAAGACCCACAGATAACAGAATCCAAAATTTCGAAACTCCGAAACACCTAAAAACCGAACAATCAAAACTGCACTGCCACGAACTATCCATTATAAAGGCTGGTCCAAGCATAAAGCACTATGTTAAATTTCTCAAGTTTTTTTTGTCAAACCTGATTTGACATTTCCTTTCTTCAGTGTTTGAGTAATTTCACCATCGAGAGGTACAGAATTCGGCAGTGCATTAAAATTGTAGAAGTCTTTTACGAAAATGGGTGTTTAAATCAAAATACATTGCGTGATTTTTCGGTCAGTATAAGCGACCATACGTAATCGCTACCAAGCAGAATTACTGCACTTAGACAAATCCGAGTGATTATTGACAAGACGATAAATTCAGGAACAGTGCCTGGAGGTTAATCGCGCACTAACTGTGAAATGTGTTCGCTATTGCGAGATAATAATGAACTTCTCGTGATCAGAACACTGCAGTTTATTTATGTTTCAGAAGCATTGAAAATATGGAATCAACAAAGCAATCATGTGACCGACATTTTATTTCGCACATAACTGTAGTAGATCCTTCTATCGGAATAAAAGACATATAGATAATTTTTTGAAACCCCTTTGTTTTATTTCCAGTAATCATCGTGCGCTTTTGTTAGACCACATTTTATCTTCGGAACTTCATCTCGTCAGTCATATCCACGATGTCTGTCAGGGCTGTGAAACTCTTCATACGATATATTCTCAACTTATGAAGGAATTTTCATGAAACATTGATTGCCGTAACACTGCAGTCCTCAAAGGACTACATTTTGCGTCTAGTTATGCTGTGTTTTGCGTAAAGCCCCCGGTTTTTTTTTTTTGTTAAGAAACAGTGATGTCGGAACAGTTCAGTCGGCTACACCATGAGGAAATTCGTTCTCTCTGAGTCAGATCTAGTAGACCGCACTAAAATTTTCCTAGGAGCAGGGCTGCGGCGCAGTGCAGGGACTACTAAATATGTGGTTAGTTGAATAATTGTCAATTTTCCAGGTTTCCTGTTTTCGGCGAGTGCAAAAGGATTGTATCATGGGAGCTGACCACATTTTGTGGGCGGAATGACATTAAGAATGTGAATGATAATAAGATTCGCCCTCAGGACACATTTTATAAAATGTCTACATCTGTATATAACATATGCATCTTCATCCCATAGGGTACAGATAATAATAATAAGAATAATAATTGAGTGACACTACAGCCCACAAGGAACCAGGGCCTGTTACTGTTCTCAGGAGAGTAGAAGAGACCTACAGTTTTTCTCCGACTCCGAACGGCGAGATTTGAGAAGCTTTTCATAGACAATTGATACTCTTTGCCAAATAATCGAAAGAGGTGGCTCCGTGAAAAAAACTCGAGATGTTCCGTCCGGGAACCGAACCCACGCCTTCTACGTGTGGGTCGGCGCACTTACTCACTACGCTACGGCGACTACATTGACTAACACCGTTTTTTTTTTTGTTTTGAGTTAAGAAACACAAGTATATGGAGACTTATACCGTCGTTCATATCATAAAGTCGTATAAGTTCAAACAGTGTCAGACAAAAGTAGGCATATTTTTAAATATGCTTCAATCACAGAAGAGTGACCATGACGTAGTAAAAAAGGGTCCATGCAAATTTTCTTTAGCCTATGAGTTTTTCATGTATCCATACTATGATCTAGTCTAAGCCAGGCTAGAAGAAACTTTCAACTCCATTAAGCAGCCGTGGCATAGTAGATGAATATGTTGGCTCATAAACTAAAGATTCGATTGATGATCTGTCTTGACAATACTGTCAGAGTTTCTGATAACACTCAGTGGATGCTTATTGTCAATTAAAAACTCCCCTGCAGTCTCTCTTTCCCTTCCTCTATTACAAACGCCTGCACTCTGAAACAGTTCTGTTCAAAAAGCCTGTAAGCTGACCTACAAATTTCACGAAATGATTGATTCCAAAAATAATTCATAACGTCAAGACCACACCTTAACGATGGCCTTTTAGTATAGTCATGGATTTGCATCACAGTCCCTCATTAGACAGTAAGACACTATTAGGCCAGAGATATCGTTCAGAAATGTATCTCAATACCTTTTTGGAGTTCAGATTCACGATGCTTTCAAAATTTTTAATGGTGACAAGGCTTCCATTGCATATTCCGAAAAGCGAAAATGGTTTTGTGTTTTTAAAAAGGGTCCAATCTTTCATCATGTGTGGGGCTTAGACTTTTGGACATTTGGAGGGGTAAACAGCTCTGAAGAACTCGTAAACCATTTTGCAACCCGTTGTCCCTCGTCCGCTCTCAGTCAAAATTAAACTACAACAAGGCACTACACGAAACTACGCACCACAAATTAACTATAAAATCAGCCTCGGATACAGGCAAGTCTTATATAACCTTCATTCTCAAACCGCTTTTCAAAAACCAATCACAAGTACAATGAACCACGCCTAAGTAGGTATTTCTCCCATTAAGTCCTTCGCTTTGTCTCCAGTAGGTACTTGCCAGGCCGAATCTCCCTATTCCTGGAATTGCCCAACTTTGTGTAACCGAATAACATCTATTAGGTTAACGGAATTGAGTGACATCAAAATGAAGCGCATGTGTGAGATAACAAACCTCATTTCGATAGAGTTACGAAATCATTCCAAGAATCCTTCAGAGACGATTGTCATGCCAAGCAGTTGACTCTCCAATTGCCCTTGAAGACGCAAGTGTGTGAAAATTTCCTACAACCCAACACACCACGTCCTCGACGAAATATTACAATTCTTCCGAGAAGTTCATTCAAAATTAGTCACCCTGAACGCGATTAGTACTCGGGAATGTGAAACTTCCAAATCAACCTCTTCGCATGCCAAAAGTTGTAAAGCTAGTTGACAAATCAAGCAGAGTGCTATGCAACCGAGTCCTTGAGGCGGCAACACGTTGCTCTGGATTTGCGATGGTAACAGCGCTCCATGCTCCACCATCGCAGCCAGTTCCGAGAAACGATTGTGTTTCGATTTTCCCTTTCAGTTGGGATAAAAACGTATTTTGTTGCTGATTGCCACGGAACACTCAAAACGAGTCAAGGGCTCATGATTAATGAGATGCTGCTGACTTGGATCATTGACTCTCCTAAATCTGTGTAATTTCTTTCGCCTTTCAGTGATTTATTGATTTGTGTGCCGACATGCTCAAGTGACTTTATATGGTTCATTTTAACCCTTTTTTTCCTGCAAGACTAATGGGAATGTTTTAACGAATGCCTGGAGTTAAAGTGGGCGATTGGTGCGAAATGGACAGCCTTTTATGTTTTTGCAGATTTGTTCCATAATGATCTGTGTTGTACTGATTTTGATGACTTACTGTGACACGATTTCAAAAACACACCGTAAAGCTGTCGATGGAAACGGCAATTGCCTAGTCTCGTGTGTTCTCTTTATGGGCTCGTTCGTACATCGATTTGTCCATATTGCACACAGCGTGAGATAAGCTATGTCACACATGGAACGATAAAAGTGGCGTCATGAGAAGATGCGCGATGCTGAGTCCAGAAAGCGAAACTGTATCTAATGCGTGTGAGTTGACAAACATTCCTACCACGGCAATCATGCCGACGAAACCAACGACCATTTACCGGCTGCATGAAAGAAACTAATTGAAGTTTTTAATTCTCACAACAATTTGCCATCACATTCAGCCAAATCGATTCGCGGTACTCTAGGAACAATCATCTAGGAAAGTCTAACCTAGGCGCCTTTTTTTTATGAAGATTGGGACACTGCACTGGAGCGCTCAGACTCGAAAACTGATTCATTGCACTACCAAGCAGTAAGCTACTTTGAATGTAATTGGTCTTACATAGGAAAACCATCAAGCGCTTCTGTGATACAGTTCCTAACTTTTCCGAACTACATCCGCCACCCGATCCCAGCAAAGGCGTAACAGAGACAGAAGAAGTGCTCTGCAGTGTCTTTACTTTCTCTTCAGGCGTCGCATAGGATGCCATCACTAAGCCCAAGTGCAAATGAAAGGTGATATATCCCGTTTGCATACCCAACAAGTGGTCTCTAGTATTTCATCTCTAGAGATAACAGAAAAGCCGCGGACTTCTTTTTAAGATTTGGGAGCATGCACTTGATCACCCTGCATCCTGGAGAGTCATGCCACCTCTGGTGTTGCTGTCAAAAGACCCAACCGTCGACGGAAGACCTAACTAAGATCGTCAACAGTCCTAAGGTGGATTCGGGCCTTATGAATGCCTCTTTTAATCCCATGACCCCGTTGTGTTCCGGTACCCAAACAAGTCTTGGCGAATTAAGTCTGACGACCAAATTTAGCGAAGACTTGCATTTGATTTTAGTGGTTAGATTGTTGAGTAAGGAAGTAAAGAGGTGTGGTTATCAATGCCTTGCTTACCAAATATTTCTGCTTCGCTTTATCAGTTATATGCATTGATGGATCAGATACCTTAAGCAGCGGTTTAGTTCAAGGAATGGGTTGCAGGAAATTGACAAGATCTTTACTTTGGAAATAATTCTCTGAACTGAGCTGATTTTTTTCAAAAAAAAAATTACAATCATTCTCTTCCTCTTCTTTCAATTACGGATGGACCTAGGATTTAACCATCATGGCTCTCCAACAAGCACGATCTCCCGCAAGCTGCCTTCAGTTGGGCACTCCAAGTTGATTGAGGTCCTTCTCCACTTGTGTGATTCATCTCAACCTAAACCGTCTTTTTCTGTAGGTCCAAATGGCTCGGATTCGAAGTCTTTTCGAGCCTGAGAGGTGGTGTCCATACGTTCAATATGACCTAGCCATCTCAAGTGGCAAATCATTCTAGCCAGGATTAAAAATAGTTTGTCAGACTTCCCACTGTCATGCAAGTTGGAATATAGGCACTTAATCTGATGGATTACAATGAAACGACAATGACCGTCCGAATATCTCGTATTCTTGTCATGGTAGCACATACCTTGAATATCACACAACACTCAGGGAGTTTTAATTCTCTCTGAAGATTCCTACATTTCGCCATTCCAAGTAGTTTTTTGAATAAGCCAGGCCATGAGCGTTTAAGGGCAGTAGAGTCACCAATTTAATTTATTTTTTGGTACGTTAAGGTGAATCAAATATTGAGTTGTATACTTGTATACGACGTCTAAGGTGAATTTTTATTTTCCTCAAAAAATATATATTCAGGCCTCCCTCTAAGCATTCTCCCACAGATATAATACATTTGTGCCAGCGTTTCTTCCAATCCTCAAAGCAGTTCTGATATGCACTTTTTGGGTATGCCCTTGAAATCTCTCAGCGATTCGGTTCGTATCTCCACAACCATTGCAGAACGCCGTCCTTTTATGGGTCTCTTCAACCTTCGAAATAGGGAAAAGTATCAGGGGCCTAAATCTGATGAATACTGTGGCTGAGGCATGATTCCGGAGATGTTTTTGACCACAATATTTCAAATAAGATTAAGCAAATTTTAACATTTTTGTGACTCTGAAAACATTCACCACTGTCAACATTTTAAGGGGTTTAAAGGGTTTTGAATGCAAATCACAGAAAACGCAGAGCATATCTGACTTGTATGGCTCTCACAAATAAAATAAATATGCTATAAAGATGGACATGGAAACATATGTTCGAGACGAGTGTAGCAACATAACAGAAATCGTAGCCCGGGAAATTTGAAAATTCACATTATTTTCTGAACAGACCTCGTATGGACCAAAGTTCAATTATGTGGCTATGTGCCGACTCATTAGGATCTTGGCTCTCCATTCTTACCCGCAACTTTATAGGTACCCACTGTGTATAAGTATTTTGAAATTCAATTCCCTTTATGTCCGTAAAGAGCACTCCAAAACTGTGTCTTTTATGCAAGGGGAACAATTATAAAATATCTGCCAATATCAAATGTTGTTTTTAAAGCACGGCTTATATGTTGTATTGATTCTAATGTCAATATAATGGACAGAAACATAGAAGTGGGAGAAATTGTGTAGTATGACATACCAACTAAAATTTTTTTTCCATTTTTAGAAAGTAGAATAAATAAAACTGTGAATATGTTTTGAGTGAGAAAGTTCATAGATTATATTCCGATATCACTTCCAGTGCGCGCGCTTTTTCGACCCTTTCGTTGTTTGAGCGTACTTCATTGGACTGTGATATGACCCCCATTTGACTTCAATTGAATATTCAACAGGATTTCGTTCATCGTTGGAAAAATTATGTTTAAATTATTCAAAGAGAAGTGGAATGCGAAATCCTAGTTAAGTCTGTTTGCGGAGGAAATTTAAACAAAGGCCTGAATAATTAACACCAATTACGAGAGAAAAAGTTGATTTTAATTAGTTTTGAATTTCAGGGAAATTATTTTGGTTTTAACTCACTTTTTGAAAATGAATTTTTTTTTTCATAATTATTGTTATTTGTATGTAAATTAGAATATTTTATTTTTTTATTTTTCATGAATAAAAAATTCAAGAGATTGTTTCAAGGACATCGTTTGATTAAGGAATGCGAATGTCACACGTTGAGGTTGAGTGAAATTTACAAAAAAAAAAACACTTTCGTGTTAATAATAATATAAATAAAAAAAATTACTCGTGTTGTGTGTGATACTGTTCTCTCACGAGTAGAAGAGACCTACAGTTTTTTGCCGACTCCGAATGGCGAGATTTGATAGACAAATGATACTCTTTGGGTGTTGTCAGCATTTCGAAAGAGGTGGTGCCGTGAAAAAATGCGATGTGTCCGGGAATAGAAGCTAGACTTTCAGCGTGTGGGTCCACGCACTTAACCACTACGCCACGAGGACCACTGTACTAATATTGTCTAAAAAATTAGCTTTCCGACTGTGTTACCATCCTCTGTCTTTCCAAAATTCATATGCACAATCATAAGGCTGCTGTAGAGGTGATTTGGCAGAGTAGTTGAGAATAATACATGATTGGAATCTCGTAGGTTTTTAGTTGCCAGTATAGCTTGATGCGACAATCAGCAGACATTGAACTAGAAGATGCTTTTAATAAAGCCTGTCATAAGCTCTGTTTTTTGTCGTTTTGTATGCCGAGGAAGCCTGAGGAAGGCTGAGGAGCGATCTATATAGAAGTGTAGAGCTGTGACCCGAGATCTTACTTGCAAGTCGACCGTAAACCCAAAAGTACTTGAAGGGCTTTGCTGAGCTAAAGCCCTCATCCATTATGTATGATGCTGGATTTTGAGTCGACAGCATTTCGCAAGTTTTATCCTCATAAACCCTTAGATCCATTCTGTCGGCCTGTCTGTTCGGTTAACCAGTCCGTTCGCTTAACGTTTCTGTGCGCACAATCGGAATAAAAATTTCTTTATTTCTTTGTTTTGGTCGCTGGGAACATAACATGCAACGATGGCGCTGGAGTTCCGTCTGGAAGGATTTGAGGACAACTAAGTCATCTGCGAAAAAAAGATGACTTCCCCTCAAATTTCCCAGTGCGAAACATTCCCCCTTCAGCAGCGCTGCAACATCTAGCCCATATATATAATGAAAAGGAGAGGTGACAAAACTTTCAAACAAAATTTGAAAGTATCAACCTGAAACCCGTCGGACATTTACAGGAGTTCCTTTGGTGTAAGCCCAAGAATACTGATAGGAAAACTTCAATAATCGTCTTTGATCAAAAGTCAATTGGCAGTTTTAATGGAGCAGTCGCAGGCACAGGATATGAGTGAATTTGCAAATGGTGACTTGCCAAGAGTCGTCTTAGTTCCTCGAACCCTGTTTTTTAAAAGTGACTGCCCAAGTTTCTTGTTGTCTGCTGTGGAGCGCCGCATTGTTTTTCTAGTAGTAATAGCAATTTTTAATCGAAAGTGTGGTGGTACTATGTTTTATCGTCTCACAAAGACTCATTCTTTGATCTTTATTCATGGATGCAAGGGCAGAATATGGCGCAATAGCATAGAGTCTATAAACGCTGACTTGCAGAATGCGGTCCTATCTCAACTTCGTACTGGGTCCTACTCCAAATGACAGAATTCCCATGATTAGGGTAGGTCCGAAGACTGTTTTATCAATAAGACCGAATTTGAGTCTGAATGATGAAAAAACAGACTTGAGCACTGGAAGTGGGGTTGGATAGGTCGATGCTTAAGCAGCAAAGTAGATAAGGGACGTTTGTTACTCCCTAAAGCTCCCCATCTTCTTCACAAAATAAGTGAAAGGTCATCATATATTTACTTCTTATCTTTGACTCATTATTTCCTTCATCGTGCAACATCGCCGACTTGGCTTTATTTCACAAATAAGACCGCAATTAAACAAATGCTGAGAATTCGATTTTTTTTCCTTTCGTAGTGTGAAAAACGCCGATTTTCAAATGTCTTTGCTGTTGTCGTTGTTGTCGCTATTGCCCAGCAGTCGGAATCACAGCCCTCGACTCACATGCACGTCCTTATGTCAAACAATTCTACCGTGCAAAGAAAATAAGAACGATTCTGATCCCGTCAGAAGAGTCAGTTGTACTTCAAAGGTTTTCTTTGTCTTGGCAGCCATTATTCGGTGGGCAAATTTAATCCTTATCCTTATCAGAGGAAGGCTTCAAAGTCGTACGTGGGAATATTTGAATATAGCTCCCACATATTTGCTATCCCATCTCCTTCAAGCCAACAACACAGGGGAGGACTGAGTCTCCCCAAAGCCTTGATTATTCCAGACGAACTGCCTTACGATTGACGTAATAGACCCTCTGACAAAAAGGTCCCCAAAACATCCGTCAGACGATTTCCCTCCAAGGAGTTGCTAGGCACTCACCACTTCCTTACCCCAAGGCCGGGCTTTTCTAGAATATGCTAGGTCTCCTCATCCATCTGCTGGCACTTTAAACGCCTCCACATACGGTTTTATTATACCGTAAGGAGCGTTCGCAGCCCTCCCCCCGAAAACTCGACGTCGTGTTACCGCTGTAATCCATTCATGCCGCCCCCGATATTCCAAATGCACCCCGTGCTAAATCAATCACATAAGGATTTATTCATTTGGAATGAATAATAAAAAGCAAATTACCACCCCCGTTGGCACACACATTCTGCGAGTACAACCGACTGACGCAGCGGTACGTTTAACAGGTGTTCCCTTCCCCCCGGCAGAGGCGCGGACACATCTTCGGCCAGCCAAAACACAAAACACAACATTCAGCACGGAGGCCGTGTAGCCAAAGCTCTTTTCGTCAACATTCAGCATCCGGCAGCGTGCGCCGAAGTGAGAGAAAAGCCCAAGCACTCTCCCGGAAGCTCGCGCAGAGCTTAACCTACTTTCTAGCCATGGGCCTCACCTAAATCCCAGCATGCCCGCGACCATCATTTCCGTGGAAGTTGCTCGACCGCCGGAAAATCGCTCCGAAACCGGTCGCACTGGGAAATCCCTCAGAAAAGCACACAACCTACGCTGCCGTCCCCACCCCGCCAAAAGCACGCCTCTAAGTTCCATAATCCCACTCGGAGCATCACAGTGCCTGACCTAGCACCAGTTACTTCGCACCGTCATTATCGTCATTACCGTCGACGCGTTCTCTCCTCCGTCGCCCATTCAAATTCAAGAATTTCCCCAAGAAAAAGTTGTTGTTGACTCGGACGGCCGCGCGAGCCAGCCCCACTCACTTTCAGTCACTGACGAACCGCTCTGCAGCTTACAACTGTGCGGCGATAACGATACCATCTCTCTCCAGACTCGATTAGGTCACTGCGACGATCGAACGTGCCAAGCCACCGAGAAGTGTTTTAGTTTTTGTTTCGCGTTGAGTTTTGTTTCTTTCGAGACGCTGTTGCTTACCGTGCTCAACGGTTGGATAATTGCTGTGAGCCCGCTCCGCTTCCGCCGCCGCCGCCGCCTGGTTGCGCCATCGCGTCCATCGCACGCGAAGCAAGTGAAAGTGAGCCGCCGCCGGATTAACTCGAATTCGAACTCGAACTAGTGCAGCAGTTGATTGCCATTGAAATCCGTGTTTGTCGGGTGTAGTGTCTATCTGTGAGCAGAGCCAATTGTAACCCGATCAAGATGAGTGGTGGTGTCGAGAGTATCATCAACTACAAGCGCAACCCCGACGAGGAGTTCTACGCGATGCTCAACTGCGACGAGAATTCATCCGTAAGTACCTTCTGTGTTTGTATCTGCTGTGTGTAGGTGTGTCAGTGTATCGCACTCAGATCGTGTTTGCTGTTTTTCACATGAACTTGTCAGCGCCGAGTCTCAAGGTGAGTCAGTCTCGCTGGATTAACTACCACCTTAGTGCGACTTTGGAATGTTATGTGCTGCTAAAACTGCCGAGCTCTGGATTGCGCCTCGTAAAACGCGACAAATTGAGCGTGATAGGAGCAGCATCTCCATCCTGGAACGAGATGTATCCACTTTGGTCCCGTAGCATGGGGAACGGTGGCACGTTCGGTTTTATTGATTTTGTGCGCGCGTGATACGCAGCAATCGCTTGTGGAGGCGTAGACCGTTTGCTCTTTATTAGGGATGACGTCTACTTATTAACCCATGGGGAGGGGGGTGGAAGGGCTTTGTTTAATTTGGAGTGAAAAATGTTTAATTAGGCGGGCGGTGTGCTGGGCCGAGTCCTTTCGGCTCGGATTCCCGTAAAACTAATGGAATTGGTCGGGGCCACTGCAGACTTTGGGTAATCAACCATCAGCTTGATACTGATGAGTGGCAACATTTACAGTCGTGGGGGGGGCTTTATAACGCAATACGATACACCTCTGATGCTGATGGACCCGAGTGCTCAGTCTGATCGGAAGATAGGACTTTCTACGAATCCCTCCATCTGTTCGGTGATTAAAATTCATTTGCGCATTCAAAATGTCGTCTGAGTTGTAATGTCTGAAATAAAGTTAACGGCAGCTCTAGAATAAGAAAGGCGGGGGTTTTACAGAAGAAGTTATTTCTTGGAGACGTTAAAACTGTCCTTCTATTTCATAACTTGTAGAAGTTGTCATGAAAGGACAACGGATAGAAACTGTTTGGTTTTCGTGAAAAGAATATGTCCTTGAATTCGTTGGTGATCATTCTTCTCAGAAAACTTGTCTTAGCGTCCAACAATACAGCAGTAAAGCTTCAGCCTTTAAGCCCTAGATTATCCTACACAACCTGTTTTATTGACAACAACTTCCAAATGAATGTTCCAGGTGTACGAAAACGGTTCGATAAGCCTTTAAAGGAAAGAGGAAGATTTTGAAAATTCGGCGATTTATTTCTTTACTTTTCTCTACAAACGGCGTCTGTTTAAAAAAATAAGGTGAATTTTCATTTTCCTCAAAAAATATATATTCACTTCTCCCCCTCAAAGTAGTCGCCTTCAGATATAATACACTTGTGCCAGTGTTTCTTCCAATCCTCGAAGCAGTTCTGATATGCACTTTTTGCCATGGAGCCCTCTCAGCGATTCGGTTTGTAACTCCACAACCATCGCAGAATGTCGTCCCTTCATTGGTCTCTTCAATCTTGGAAACAGGAAAAAGTAGCAGTTTTCCAAATCTGGTGAATACGGTTGCTGAGCCAAGATGACGGCGTCGTTTTTGGCCACAAAATTACAAACAAGCAACAAATTCAGCAGTTTTGGAACAGACTTCGTTGTTACACATTTCTTGTCCAAAATCTTCGATAAAATTGAAATAAGTCAACCGATTTGTCGATGTCTTCAGCAACTTCTCTAATAGTGATTCAACGACTGTCCGCACGATTTTTTTTCACTTTCTCGACGTTTTCATTGGTTGCTGATGTTCTGGGGCGTATAGGGCGAGGGTCGTCATTCACTATTCTCGATTTTCTTTGAAAAGCAAAGGGTAGACTCACCGGTTGCCTTTTCCAACATTTCAAGTGTTTTTGAGCACTTAGTTCCATTTTCCATACGATATTGAATGTGAATTCTTTGATTCTTTTTTCGATGGCAGGAAATCGCTGTCCCCGCGAAACACGTCCAACTTTCATGCATTTCACAATCAAACTGTAAACTCTAAACATACGTTAGACACCAGTGTACCAACATAACAAAATAAAAACAAAAAACTATAATAATTTGAAAATTCACTTGATCCAGTGATGGTTAACTAACCCGTGTAAAAAATGCACACGTTTCTTAAAAGTCTGTGAGAAGACTAGCGATAGTGCTCTGATTCGACTCAAATTTTTGCCTGGTGATGACACTATTCAAGTTTAGAAACAAAACGGAGGTGCACAGGGACAAGCAATTCGTAGACCAATTCGGCACAAATGGCTGATTCGTTGTCATGGTGGAAAAACAAATTTCTTTTAAAAAAAGGAACATTTCTACTAGTTCGGCAAATTGTAGCTCTGTGACTCTCACCTGTAACATTCTTTGGTGTGGTCACTTGTCACAATGGCACTTTGCGCTTTTTGTGGAGCACTTTCGTCAGGTCACTGTTTTGTAAATGATTCGTGGTATTTTGTGCATACCAGTTAAGCAATGTTTCTTCCAAGAGCTGGAAACGATCCAGAAACTCCTAGGGTTTTCGCTTTAAAGTCAAGAACGATTTAAAATGTTACCTCATGATTGAACCTACTGCCTAGTGTGAGCAAATCCACCATCAATTGCGCAAACGGTTTTCTAGCGCCCCATATTTCATGCAGTGTATGACTCTATGCCTTAACTGACAGTCAACTCATATTTGATTGTTTATCTGACTATTGAAAAATCGGCCCTTAATATGCGAGGGAACTGAGGA
Source organism: Eristalinus sepulchralis (assembly GCA_944738645.1). NCBI lineage: Eukaryota > Metazoa > Arthropoda > Insecta > Diptera > Syrphidae > Eristalinus > Eristalinus sepulchralis. Next base: position 12,102,180 of record OX122882.1, read on the forward strand.
TGTAATATCAAATTCCTTGGAGACAGTTATGTCCAAGAATCAAGTATATTTATTGCCTACATTTTTTTAAGGATTTAGTGTTACCTACCTCATGAGCCCCTAGTCACAATTTCACCCTTTTTTGATTGCAAGAGACTGTCATGACCTTTTGACATTTCGAATCTTTTTTTTGAGATTTCCTTTAAAAAATTGTGAATTTGTTTCTTCAAATTATTATTTGTCCTTCGACACATGTGTGTCGAGAAGAAAGAGTGTTAATTGATTGAACTCATTAAGCCTTGTCTCCATTAGCTGTCTACTGCTTGTCAGAGCCAAACAATTACATCTGTAGAGCACTGTGTGGAATGTCGCGTATGTGACCATGTTGTGTTTACAGTCAGGATAGCTATAAGGTGACACGCACTAACTCATTCACGCATTAACTATAGTCTCGTGCCGATTCTATGCATCTTGTGGAGCTACCTAGAGTGGTCCCAAAATTAGGGTAGCAATCTTCGTTAGGGAGTTAATCTACAGTTTTGTTGGTCAGAACTCCTACACGGTAAGGGTTTTCCACTTTAAGACTTTTTTTTATCGACGCTCTAAACTGGGTCCTTTCTATACGTTCTGCAATTAATCACCCCCAAAGTGCTTCAATTTGCACCGGACATTGGAGTCCGTCAGTAGTCGCATTTTGTCTATTTAACACATTCAAATCAGTTTCTTCTTTCATTCTTCAAATTCAAAAATTAAACTTTCACCTGATTTTTCTTTAATGGTTGGTTGACGCATTTTTCCAAGTTTTGTGAAAAGTTCAAGCAATTACCCATGTACGTCGCAATAAACTTGATCTACATTTAATGTGGAACAGTAATAAATGGAAGCGAGCTGAAGGGTGCCATTGAAGTGCTGGTCGCCTACTTCAAATCATTAGTATTCAGTCGTGTCGCATTAATTCCAATTTTACACAGACACACTCAATCTCGAGAGAAAGGAAAAACAAATAACAAGTTTGACGATCAACTCGAAGTTGAATAAAAGATTTTCGTAATGGATTAGGGTGCTAATTGGCGTGTGCGTTAGTAACTCATGCTACGCCTGTGGATCTAACTATTCATTTCACCTTTCTTCAATCCAATGCCAAGGTCAAGCAGCGAGCAATTAGTGGAAGGAAATAGATAAAGTAGCGCGAAGATGAGAATATTTGAAAAACTCTGACAATAAGCATTACGTCTACAAAGAAACCTTCGATATTGTTTAACACACCCATTTCGCTATGCTGCTCTGAATAACGTCGGGTAGTCAATCACTGTCTGATTTTGTGTTGAAGTCATTTAGTCTTTCTTGGGAACACTTTGGAAGTCAACGATCGAGGGGAAGTATGTCTCAGAAACAGTCTTGCATCTGGACGCACATGGTTGCTTATCAGAGCAGTGTAGAATACTTGTCATTTTCTCTATACTCTTATACTAATGTTTTCCAAATAAATAAAAATAGGTAACAGTGAATACAATTCAAAGCATTGCGCAAGATTTGGGTACATTTTGAGTTTTGATGCAAAGAATTTATACTCGCCGCATTTCTAGATATAAGATTAGAAGCGATTTCGAGAGCAAATGAAGAGTAAGCTTCATTTTTCCTCTTTTCCTGGCGCAAAAGTCCCGATGAATCTGGTCTTCAACCAACATGCATCTTCAGGTACCACGATCTCTCGTCAGCTGTCTAGAGTTGCGCACTTCAAGTTGATTGAGGTCCTTCCCTACTTGGGTGCCCCATCTCAACCTATGCCGTCCTCTGTTACGTTGTGCTAGTAGACAGATTCAAAGACATTTCGGCGGGAGCAGTGGTATTTATACGCTCTACATGTCCTCGCCATCTTAAGCGTTGGAGCTGGAGACACTTGACTAGGAGCATGTCGCTGTACAGCCCATAGAGTTCGTCGTTAAATCTTCTCCTCCAGACGCCACCAATGCAAACAGGACAAATATCGCATGTAGAACTTTTCTGTCAAAAAGACCAAGAGCTTCCTCATCCGCTTTTAATAGCGTCCAGGTTTCCGCGCCATGGAGTAGGACTGGGATGATCAAGGTGTTATATAAAGCAACCTTAGTCGTTCGAGAGAGGGCCCTTGTACTCAATTTCCTCTTGAGCCCAAAGAAGCAGCGGTTGCCAGGAGTTATTCTGCGCTTAGTCTTGGTACTGATGTCCCTTGTACTGTTTACTTATAAGACGAGGTAGTCGAAGCCCTTCACTACTACGATGAACTTTGATCGAGTTATACGGGATTACTTGTCGATGACAGCATATACCCTGTTTTACCCTCGGTCATAATAAGACCCAATTTTGCCGCCTTCGCTTCGATACCCACAAACGCTTTCTTGAAAGCTAGAGCACTATTCGACAAATTTCGTCAGTGTCATCCGCGTATGCTACCAATTGCGCGGATTTTTGGACAAACGGGCCTCTTGAATTTGCGAGTGACTTCTGCACAACTGACTTCTCAAGGACGATATTAAAAGAGTTACATGACAGCGCGTCCCCTTTTCTGAGACATTTTTTGACTTTGAATTCGCCGGTGAGTTCGCCCTTCACGGAGAAGCAAGAGTTCTCCATCGTCATCTTGCACAAACCGACGAGTTTGGTAGAGAGGTCAAAACAAAACTTGGCGTTGTGTAGCTCGTTCCAACCAACATTGTATTTCCTGGGTGTTTTCGAGGATCTAAGAAAATTAACTTCGACACCAGCCATTGATTGAACTTAATGAAAACTCAATTAAACTTAATTTTGAGCCCAAAGAAGCAGCAATGATTTTGCGTTTGATTTCAGTGCTAAAGTTATTGTCCCTACTTACCGCTGAGCCGATGTAGACAAAGTCCTTGACTACCTCGAAGTTTCTGCTGGCTAGTGGTGACCTCTATCCGAGACATCGGTGTTGTGTGCCCTTCCTTGATGACAGGATATACTTCGTCTTGCCAACATTTATCGCCAAACCCATTTTAGCCGCTTCGGGTTCGATGCCAACAAACGCCTCTAAACGGCTCCATGTGTTCGTACAATCACGTCAATGTTGTCGGCGTAAGCTAGCAATTGAACTGACTTTTGGAAGATCGTGCGTCTGGTGTTGACTTGTGAGTTACGCACGATCTTCTCAGGAATTATTTTGAAAAAGTCACATGACAGTGCATCGTAAGCTTCATTCGTCGATTGAAAAATACAAGAATAGTCTACTCTATGTAAGGTGACTACACAATCCGCAAAGTGGTTAACAGGGGCACCACACAGGGCGGTGTTCTTTCCCCTGTTCGGGGAGATGGAGTCGGGTAGATGGATATAGCTGTTAATGAACAACGATTATTCGTGAAGGCTTGTCATCGCACTGTTCGAAAAATTGTATGTCACTTTGAAAGGCGTCATCCAGACGGCCCTTAACAAACTTCGTCACTGAACTAATAATACGTGTGGTCTAGGAGCTTGTTCAATGAACTAAGACCTGTGGTATAGGAGTAAATAGAGGGAAAGTTGAGTTGGTACTCCTTACCAGTAAATACTAAGAACTCCCTTTGGACGCACCAACGCTAAGTGGCACTATCCTGGAACCTTCCAAGCATGCTATGGTCTCATTACACTGTGCGTACGATTTCACTTTAAGCTTGTGGTTCAAGGTGAGTAAACAATTAATATTCCCTGAGTTGATTGGACAGTGGAAGGGCCAAGATTGAGTAAAGACTGGGGATTTTGTGTTTTCTCTCTGCTCAGGGCCTTTAGGGACTGTGGGGTTTCCTCCGCAATATTGTACTACACACATGAAATAAGCTCCTAAACATCATCAATATGGGGGCACGGTGGTATTTTCTTCCGTCCGTATTGATTAGGTGTTCACGTCCTCGTCGGCGACGGTGGGTACTTGTATCCTTTATCGACATATTGTGCTGCTGGCTGACACATATTTTTTTTTACACACTGGGATGTGTATCTTTCTCGTCCGTTGTGCATTTGGCTTTTTCAAAAACCACATCATCGGCTTTCGATTTACGACTTGTTCTGAATTTCTCCCGAATTGTCTCTTTCTTCTTGATGGCGACGACTCTACTGCGTCTTGCCAGCTGGGTTTGGGATATGGTCAGAGTTCCGAAACGACTAAAATCTTAACAAGATCTTATAAGTCTGCAAAAGAGGGGTTACAGGAGTTCAGTCTGTCCAATACTGATTTTCTTTCAGAATTTCGTTTTCGTTTGTTTGTTGGGATTATTGGCAGTTCAGAATTTTGGCGTGTCGGAAAATTTTCGCGTTACGGGTTTTTGAGCATTTTGAAATTTGCGATATTTTTCGTGATTAGGCACCTTCCACGTCAGGCCCATTTACAAATGAGATCCTTATGAATCAGTCAGAACTAAAGTTAAAGGTGTTCAGTACCTTTTTAAAATTTTCAAGAAATGGGATGAAGTCCCTCTCTTCGTTGAAACAAGTGGTATTCCGTCAAAGCCTTTCCACTCCAATGCATCACTCTCAGTGATCCATCAAAACCTTAGTTGTTATCGTAAATTGCCTTCGCCGCTTTGCACCTGCTTATCCCAAACAAAGAATTCATCCCTTTTCATGCAAACAATTCGATTAAGAAATTATATCTTCTGTGTTCCACGCACTCCACGAATGTGCCACCACCTAAGCTGTCAGTCATGATAAAGGGCCTTCATTAATATTCCGAAGCTTTCTTCACACTCTTATCCACTACGACCGCCTAAGCCCATTAAAGAGGCGTACTCCTATGTCGGTTGTCACTTTAGCAAGTTTGTCGGCAACGATGACATTTTGTGTTGGAGGTGTAAGTCACAATTCGTTAAGTGAAGTCACGCAATACTACACGGTCGCCCGAAGGTACCCTTAACTGAAAGTTTATTTTTATTCTGATTTTGACACGCGATAAATTATGCCGCATGCATTAACGAAATTAGATTGTGTTCGAGAGGAGGTAGACTTAATAGAAGTGCTTGGGAGGAGCGTGCAACAATGTTGAGCAAATTTTTTCGCGACACGGACATTGTTGAGGGTTGTGGTGGAGAACATTTGTTTGATAAACACTTCTGCGTCAATAATTCCTTAAACTCGATCTACGAGTAATGGCTCCTTCGAACATGAACTACCAGTGGAAGAATAAACTTTATAGACAAAAATCGTCTGAGAGTGGGATTGACTTTGAAGAAGGGCCCTTAAGGGGTGTTGTAAAATTTTTGAATGAAGCACAAAGATGAACCAAATGTGAAGGGATTCAAGTTGATTGACGCAGGACTTCTTTGAAAGCAGCCCAGACGCAAGTGATTCGATTGAACCATGGTGTCGATTTATTCGCACTAGATGGAGATAGTGTCCGTATGTCTAAAAGCACTTAAAAGGTGATGATGTCAGACTGCATATGTTGTGCCTCCAGCTTTGTAACTCGTTGCTCGTGTTGACGATTAAACTGATTTCATTATGACGGAAGTATTCGTTTCTGTATCTGAAAAACGCTGCCAATACACGGCGGAAAATGTGTTCAGTTTACGGTGAGAATGATGTAAGTAAACACCGGAGGTAGGATTCGAATGGAAAGTTCGATTTAGGAGACGACCCTCACACTCGTCGGTCTGTCATTGAAAATAATTCGATCAAGTTTCGCAATTCATGGATAAAGGCTGGAATGAAAGCTAACAAGAGGTAGCGGAAGTGCTAGACATAAATTTACGACAGTCGGGGAGCATTCTAATGAACAGGACTTTTGGGTACCATACGAACTAAAACACATTAATACTGAAAGGTAACGGACATGGATCCGTTTTTGATGCAATTCGTTATGGGCGATGAGAAATGGATTCTATACAAGAATAAGCTATGGAAGCGATAAAGATCTAATGGCGGTGACTAATCAAAAGCGACTTCAAAACTTAGATTGAGGGTAAACAAGATCATATTAAGTGTTTGTTGTAATTGGAAGGGAATTGTCATAATAGAGCCACTAGATTGTAGCGAAGAGGTCAATTAGATCGACTATCGTGAATGACGCAATTCAGACAGAGCAAAAGCAGAGCAGTAAGGTGAGTTGTCTTTCATCAAAACAATGCTAGGCCACACTTATTTTAAGTGACAAACTGGCTGAGACCTGTTGAACTACTTTGATAGGTCTTCTTTTTCGCTCTTTCAAAATACGCGGATGATATAACAAAATTAATTTGATTGAAAAAAAACACAGGGAGCCCTCAATTAGGCTTTTGCTTGGATATAAAGTGAAGTGGCTTAAATGGGTCTAGGGGTAGACGAGTGCACGATAAATTATCTATGTGCTGTCATCAAGAAAAAACGCACAACATCGTCGTCTCGGAAAGAACATCGCAATGGGCAGCAAACAGTTTTGCAATCCTCAAGAGCTCTGTCTACTTCCTCTTCATACTAAATAGAGACACGAACTCATTAACACCAGTAAGTTGAATTGATATTTTTTTTTAAACCCAACAGACAGTGAAGTAAAAGTAACCTGTCGCCCAAGAAGAAGCTGATCCTGCATAACACCTTGACTGTCGCTTTCCTATTCTATGGCGCAGAATCTTGGACTTTGTTAAAACTGGATGATGGTGGTCTTTTCAAAAGAAAAGTTTTAGATCTGTCCTGCTTGCGTTGATACATGTTGAGCCAAAAATTCAGCAACGAATTTTATAGGCTGTACACCAGCATGCGCCAAGTCAAACGTCTACGGATAGAGTGCCTAAGATGACTAGGCCATGTAAAGAGTATGGACATTACATTAGGACAACGCAACAGAGGACGGCCTCAGTTGAGATAAGGGAGCACCGGCCAGGAAAGACCTCAACCAACTTGGAGTGCGCAATTGGAGAAAGCAGACGATATATCGTGCTGGTTAGAGAGGCATGTTGGCTGAGGCTCAAATCCACCCGGACTGTAGCGCCAGTAAAAGATGAAGGAGAACAGAGGTTGCCCTCGTCCGAGATGGTCAACGACCTCAAACTACTTGGGATGTAAAATTGGAGGCAGGTAATCAGATCTATATGCCAAATTATGAAGCGTGTAGGCTGAGGCCTATGTCCATCTTGGACCGTTATGTCGTCAAAAGAATTAGAAGAAGTCTTTTGCGACCAATTGCATAGTCGGAAAAGTGTTTACACGTATTCGTATAAATTTTACTTAATGGACAAAGTGACCAAATCAAGATGTTTCATCAGAAAATTAGAAAACATTAAAACTGGCACATATCCCTTTCTAGCTTGTTATGTAATGTCTCCTGTGAGTGTTCTGATTTTCTCCACTACAATCATCAAAGGATCGCCTGCTATGCACACGCGAAAGTTCGAGAGTCTCAATTTGCTGAACTGGATCAGAATTTGCTCAAACATGGATCAGATCTTTTTTTTTTTCATTCCAATATGATCCGTTCACCGAAGAGTGGGCCAGCTCAGGTTGAGACCTTCCAAGGGATTGATCAGATAGTTTTCGAACACTTAGCGATTAGTGTCACAAGGACTAATCAAGGAATATGGGCACTACCCTTTTTGTTATTATCAGGGAACTCAGACGCAACACACGAATATGGAATGCTCTACCCAGCACCAAACTTGTCCACCTCATTACAATCCAGAGGCATTTAAGACCACACCGGTACTTCCTCTCCATCTCTTCCTCTATACCTTCGGTCCGTACTTTCACTTAACTCCGCTCACTTAAGGGTACTAAATAATCCCTTTAGCGAGCCAATTATATAAAAAAAAGAAAACATTACTCTTGGCTTCAGTTCGGGATGGACCCAGACCTCTACAAACAAACGTCTCCACTAGAACAAATATTTCATCAACTATTTAGCAGTCGCATCGGCTCTTCTTGCAGTCTACAGCTGTATTTCCGTACGACTGTGGTCTAAATCTCGATATGTTAACGCTTAACTAGGCTAATACGACCACAAAACGTTGTTGAATATTGGCAAACGACATCCACACTCGGCACTCCGCCGACGATGGGAATAACATGCTTAAAATATGTTATTTTAACAAATTAACTAGTCATTCATTTAAATCAAAAATCAAATAATAAAATATCCTCTCATCCTCTCTCGTTTGAACTCGAACAAAATTGAGAAGTTTCTATAAAACTCGAAACTTCGGAATTTATTTCATTCCTTCTTCATTTCAAAATAGAAACGTATTAAGAGAGCAGAAGTGCTTCCCCCTGCAATGCACCCCAAGCAAGCACCCAACTTGCTCTTTTAAAATATTAAAGCGAATCCAAAACCATGCACCCGTTCACTCGCCGCTGTAGATTATGAATAACGAGATGTGAGTGGTTCTCTCTGAACAACCACTTCTGTGCAAATGTTTCCTGAGCCGGCACTGACCCATTTAAAATTTCAAATTTCCCCTTGAATAGAGGAATTGGCGTCCGCAAATGTTTGCTTCCCCGTGCTGCCCATGGTACTCCACTAGTGGTTGACTGCAACCCGCTGCCATGTCGATATCGTGTCTTTGAACAATGGTATACCGCAGAATGGGGTCAGCGTCAAAATGCACAACCGTATGCACAGCTCACTGGACATAGATATTTATTTAGTTTCACAGGACACTCCACAGGACCTACACAGTTTTCTAAGGAACTAATCATTTTTTGAGTTTAATCTTATGACGTATGTATAGAATTGGAGAGTTTGAGAAGAACAAGAGAGAGTTAAAATCGCCCCGGTAGGGTGATGGTGGATGAAGCGAACACTTCTCTGATTTGAACTGAAGCTGACAGAACTGTTGTCTTCAGTTGAGCGGACAATAGGACGTCACATTGGCGACTGAATCGCTAAAAGCTGTCAATCACCGCCGGTCTAGATGAAATTCGTCTAGAAATGCTTAAGGCAATAAGTAAAGAAGGAGTTTTGTGACTCTCTAGTGTCATTTAGGTATCCTGGGAATGTGGCAATCCACCTGATGAGTTGCGGACTGGAGTTATAGTTTCTCTATTCAAAAAGGGACAACGAAAACAAATTACAGGCGCACATCTCTTTTAAGTCTTCCCGGTATGGTCTACGCTAATGTGTTGGAGGCCTTTTCTGGAGTTATGGTTAAGACCAAGTTGAGGGGTGTACAGTGCGTCTTTCTTCCCGGTAGAAGTACAACCGACCAGTTTCTCATTCCGGGAGTGGAAAAGCCGCTTTTTAGTTGTTTTGTAAATTTGGAAGAGGCATACGATCGACCACCGTGGTCGCCGTGGCGTAGTGGATAAGTGCGTCGACCCACAGACAGAAAGGTCTATGTTCGATTCCCGGACGGGACACTTTGCATTTTTTTCACGGCACCACCTCTTTCCAGTTGCTGACAACGTAGGTGCCTTCTACTTGTCATGCACAGCAGGAGTAGTTCTTGTAGAAGCTGGACCCTGGTCCCTTGTGGACTGTAGTGCCACTCAATTATTATTACAATATACGGTCGAGTCCCTTCGGAGTGCTCTACGGAAGAATTGGATTGACGATTCCCTATTTGGTGGTGTATTTTTATGCACCAACTGTAGCAGCTATTTTCGCTTAAGCCGTGGGCATTGGGTTTCGCCTAGAGTCTGTCTTGTTACCTTTCCTTTCCGTTGTCTAAATGGACTGCATATTGTAGAGCGGCTGAATATGGAACACTACCAGCCTCGGTCTTCGTAGGTGACTTCAATGTCCTCACATCCTGGCAGACGGAACTCCAGAGTGCACACGATAAGTAAGTGCTGATGCTGGAAGGAGGGTGAATCTGAACAAGTCCGAAGTTTTATGGTCATTTCAAAAATGCGTGTCCCATGCACTCTGGATGATAGTGAAGTCCCATTGAAACTGGTGAAGAGGATTGAGTGTTTCGGGTTCTTTTTCATGAGAGATGGGAGGTGCTTTCTAGTAGAACTGGCCAAACTGGTTCAATTTGGAAGCAACTTTTGAGATCAGTAAGGGGATATGCCGAGATTGGTGTTAAAGCCAAGTTATCGGTTCTTAACTCAGTGTTTGTTCCAACCATACGTCAGTAGGGTCATGAAATGTGGGTAATGACCAAAAGAATGACAACACGAGCAAAATCTGACGAGATAAGATTTCTTCGTGCTATTGCGGAAGTTACTCTTCGGGATAGGGTGAGAAATGCGACAGTGCTGAGGGAAGTCAATATTGGGCAGCTACTTTGTCGGACGGAAACGGCTATGCTTCGATAGTTTGGCTACGTAATACAGATGTCTCCTTCATCAAGACCTCCGCGGCATGCCTCAGACACGATTTCATCAGGTAGGCTTCCGCTCTGCCAGGGTGAGGTGGTTAAATCAAGTCCATACGACCACTTGGTTACACTTAGGAATAGCTCCTGATGAGTTAGAGTCGATGGCGGACGATCGAGGGGCCTGACGGTGTCTTGTATGTGCATTGACCGCCCTTTCCCTTTAGTGGAACACGTAGGTCACAAGAAATGTTGATCATAATGAAATTTAGGAAGGTACAGTCCCATGGTAAGATGTGTGGTAGATGATGAGAGGCACAGTTTACTCCCGACTTTGCCTTAAGGTAAGACGCTCCTTTATGCACAAATACTCGTATATGCCCCAGACTGAATGCAATTCACACCGTAAGGTCAAATTTTCTCTCTCTGCTTACCGTTTCCATTGATTTATTCAAATGACAAAATTCAAATTGTGCCTTCTCCGCCGCACTTCACATTCATCACTTCAGTTAAAACGTTCAGATAGTGAAGTCAAATTCATAAATCAACAATTCAAATTCCAAGCGATGTGCAAACATTGAATACCACCCCCCCTCCGCTTTGATTTTAATTGTCTCACAATCTCTCCAGGAATAATCGCTCACTGGCGTTGTCCTCTTTATGCCCAATCAAGCTCCAATTGGATATTCATCATTTACGCTTCGCAAATCACGACAAAATATTTGTCACAAATGCCTTCCCCATGACGAAATCATATCCGTCCGAAGGACGCAATTATCGATCGCTTCTGTCATCCGTCTTTGGATGATGAGGCCATTAGCAAAATTGTTCCCCTGAAATTCATGAAATACATCACTGAACGTGACTGACATCTGCCTTGTTACGAGGGAAACTTCAACCGTGCCCGTGCGAGGAACCACCATCAACTTTCGCGTGCACACATCCTCAGGGGGGGCAAAACATCCGGCTCACAGGTTTTTGGTTCATGCATTTTTAAAGTGTTGCCCGTTTCCTGTACCACTCATTCAAGGCAGGCAAAAAAGTGCACGACATCCATAATCCGTCTCTGACAAAATGTCCAAGTGATGGAGATACATTTGTTTGCTTTGATTCCGGCAAATCCTCGATGGAGGAAAAGGAAATATTAAACGAACTCCATGCTCATCCTGATTGAATGAAATATTTGTCGGCGGGACGCTTTGTTTAATATTCCTGCTGGAGAAAGGGAAGCTTAACCTTTTGGGCGTCTTCGTTCGTCCCTATGTTCTTCATTTACAGTTTATGGATTTGAATTGTCCCGGAGGAGGGTCTCCATTCTGACAGATTTTCTCATTGATTTGATGGGGAGGTAGATGAATGACGGACTTAGGTGTGAGCGACGGACTTAGGATTGAGCGACGGACTTAGGATTGAGCGACGGACTTAGAAGTGAATGACGGACTCAGGAGTGAACGACGGACTCAGGAGTGAACGAGGGACTCAGGAGTGAGGGACGGACTCAGGAGTGAACGAGGGACTCAGGAGTGAACGACGGACTCAGGAGTGAGCAACGGACTCAGGAGTGAACGACGGACTCAGGAGTGAACGACGGACTCAGGAGTGAACGACGGACTCAGGAGTGAAGGACGAACTCAGGAGTGAACGACGAACTCAGGAGTGAACGACGGACTCAGGAGTGAAGGACGAACTCAGGAGTGAACGACGAACTCAGGAGTGAACGACGGACTCAGGAGTGAACGACGGACTGAGGAGTGAACGACGGACTCAGGAGTGAACGACGGACTCAGGAGTGAACGACGGACTCAGGAGTGAACGACGGACTCAGGATTGAACGACGGACTCAGGAGTGAACGACGAACTCAGGAGTGAACGACGAACTCAGGAGTGAACGACGGACTCAGGAGTGAACGACGAACTCAGGAGTGAACGACGAACTCAGGAGTGAATGACGAACTCAGGAGTGAACGACGGACTCAGGAGTGAACGACGGATTCAGGAGTGAGCGACGGACTCAGGAGTGAACGACGGACTCAGGAGTGAACGACAGACTCACGAATGAACGACGGTGTTTACTACAGAGGAAAAGATATGCGAACAAGAGCATTGCTACAAGACAACTCAAACATCGGTGAAACGCCTAAGAACGTGTCTAAAGTGACGATAAATTAGACTTTTAGGTAATTCCGATTTCTAGGATTTGCGTTTCAGCTCTGTGACCTGTACAAGAACTACACATTCCTAGTTTCCGTCTTCTGACTTGAAGGGTGACGTTCCTCTTCTCCGTAAGCCATGCACTCAAAACCAACACTTGAACTCCTTTGAAGCTCTGTCAATCAACTAGAAATGAAACAAGTCCCCACAAGAGTGTGCAGAGGACAGATACTTTGCCAAGACCCAGAGATCAGAAGGAATAAGAATCCCTGGGCGATTTCCTTCAAAGTTTTCCAGTGACTGTTACCTCCTCAATAAGTAATGCCATCTGAAGGACGCAATCTTACAGCTTTTCTCTTGTGCAAATAAAATACCTGTGCTACCAGCCACTTGGCGACTGTTTGTGACAATGTTGTTCAGGAATAATTTCACAAGAAAACTACTTACTTCCCCACCCCCTTCGCACCCCCTTTCCCCGTCATGTCAAAACAACAAAATGAAAACGTAACGACTCGAATTTCGCCGAAAGTTTAGTGCCTGTCAAATGCACGCGGCTAACAAAACTTTATCAGCACCTGTCAAAAGTGAAAACTTTTACCCGCGTGCACGCAGATGCTCTCGAGTGGCTTATGAATTAATGAGAACCACGTTCTCATATCCGCTGTCAAAAGGGGGGGCATATCAAATATTCCCGCGATGCGTGGGCTTATCTCTGAATTTACACGAGTCCTTTACAATTATTAACTTAACGCACACAGGACGTGTCATGTGAAGGTTCAGTTTCGCCGATGGCAAAACAATCGCGCCCACATCGCGAGTGCGACTCTTGATTTACGCGCTCTGGGTGTGGCGCCCGACAAAAGGCCTCCTTGAGAGGCTGTCCTTTAATTCGTTTTAGTGAATAATTTACGCATGGGGTGGTGTTGGCAGACGCGATTTCATTCTCTGGCAATGGCGCCGCAACGCCACCTCTTTCGGGTTGAAGTGAGAGGAACGGACGTTTATTTAATCTCCCAGTCGGCTGGATGACGCGATGAAAGGTGCAAAACGCAAGGCGCACCTTCAAGGGCATATGCTTTATGAAACAGACCATTTACTAGATACAGACAGAACATGACAAACAGACAGGCCTTGAGCCTGCAAATATGAGCCAAATGAACCCGAAGATGCCTGCAAGGAGGGCGATGCTGTTGAAATGTGATTTCATCGAGTTCAGACAAAGTTTAAGCCCCCTCCGTCGACAACAGATGAAAGCAAGGCGAAGAAGCGAATCACTTTGTTGCAGATTAAATTAAATCACTTCACAGGCAAACGCTAGTGAATGTGTGTTTAAGCCTCATGCAGACTGCCGGCAAACACACTCCGCCTCTTGTCTCTCGAGTGGCGGGGGGTGCGTGGGTGTATCCTTACATCCGGCGAATCCACGGAGAGGAGCAAAAGGCGTTGAAGGAGAAATTCGCCTGAAATATTTTCCGAAAGTTAATACATATTGCTTGAAAGTTGAAGATTGCTTTCGAGTCCCGCACAGTTGTTGACTCGGAGGACTGCTTTTGAATTGCCTGACACAAGGACACAAGGCAATGTCGTGAGGATGTGTGTCAAATGGGGGGGAGTTTTCGGGGAAACTTTGACGGCAAACGGCAAAACAACATTTCCCATTGTTGTTGAGAGGAAGTCGCTTAATTTATGATTATTGGCTTGATAAAACCTTCCAACGACTGCCAATGCAAATGGCGATGTGTGAGTCGATACGACAAAGGGATTTTGATTATGATTTCCTCGGAGGAGTGAGGTAAAGGGATCGCTTCATAAATTTCCTTGTATAGCTTAGGCGGGTGATAAATTCATGCTGTTCGCAGTTCAGTCAGCTGCTACCGATGACAAAGTGAGCGACGGGTTAGCCTTTGTGATGTTTGATTGATGAAGTTTGACTTCAATGATGGAAAAGCACCGGAGAGGGAAAGAAGGACATTCACAAATGTGGACAATGGATCGAATATTTTCGAAAGGATATAACCTTTCATTTGGTGGCATTTGCTTGTGGAAAAATTTATGGACGCCTATTTGCTCTTTGAACTTCGGCTCACATGACAGAAGGTGCTTGTAAACATCTGGGATGGCTATATTTTGTCCGAATCCTTCAACGTCATATTTGATGGAGCCCACTAAAATATGGTGTGACCAATGTTTTGGACGATGTTTGAATAACGAGAGCTGAAAGAGCACCTTCTTCTCTGATGGAAAAGCAGGAAAAGCGTATGGTCGATACAGTGGACAAGAGCACTGTCAAGAATGAAGTTTGAAAAAACTTGCCAGAAGGCAGTGGGTAAGCCTGCTGGGACGAAACCGGACAACTTACAGAGGAGTCGTATTTTATGTGTAGGTTTTTTTTTTTTTTTAAATCACTTATGCCGTCTGTTTGACAAACCAAATACTGTCTGTCGGGCAGAATATTCCACTTAATTTGGAGTGAGAGAGATCAGAAACAATTCCATCCTCCTCCCGTAGTAGACGTATTAAGACAGACAGCTGTCTGACTTACCGTAGAACTCCTGAAGTCATGTGGAGAAGACCTCTTTGGGCGCTTGCACCAGCGACCAAGATATGGATGAACGAAGGCATTCCCGATGAGTCAAATTTAGGTTTCGTTTAGTCCGGTTCAAAAGAAAAGAGACACCTACACGTAAACGTCTCTTTAGCTTCGTCTAGCCATTTCTCAGCCCATTTCATGTAAAGACGTCTCAAAGCATTTGTGTTCAATCTGACAGGTCTTTATCAGTTTGGTTCAGGCCAGGGAAGTTCACAATAGACCAGAATTTCAAATTGGACTTGATCCAAGAAAAGACATCGACGGCCACTACCCATTTGTTGATTGTAAGGCCTCATACAACAGTGTGCGTATGGACTGTGCAATGTTTTGTCTTGGCATTCGTTCAGATCTCATTAGATTCCATAGGCTGATGATAGGAAACTCTCTCTGATCCGTCAAGTTTTTTAACAAGCTCACTGAGCCCTCAATGTCTACAAAGGTGGCGCGTTGTCATGTAATACTTGAACATCGCCCTTGAGAAGATCGTGCGACACTTAACTGCTGACTTACCTGGATGACATTGACGTGTTTGGCCGAATACAATGAGGTCACATTGAGGCGTGTGCTAGGATTTTAATGGATCTAGAGAAAAATGAGGGAAAAACAAAGCAGATTCTGTAATTCAGGAAGGACGCTCAATGTCGAAATCTAAGCACTCAAGGACTTCGTCAGCCTCGGCTCCAGAATAACAACATCAGGTTACTCCTGGTAGTACAGTGGACCAGCTTTTGAGTCTGAGCGCTCCAGTGCAGTATATACCAACCTCTAAAAGACTACCCACGGGAGACGATTTCTTCCTCTTCCGCGATGCTAGTTGTTTAAGGGAATATCAAGCCTGGCTCAATTTCCAGTGATTACACCATTGAGTGTTCTCATGGCTGATCTGCGCAGTCTCATTGTGCACACCGACTGCCCAAGGTTTGTAATGGGCCTGCTCAGTTTGGTCATGCAGCAAATTTTGTAATTAGACCATTAGCGGCTCATTTTCTTGATCTTGTCCAGCTGAAGAGTTGCTTGATTGAGATATATGGCCAACAGCGAGGATTCTTATTTTACAAAAAACAAAACTCATAATAGAGCAACATTTCTCCCTAGAAAAGAATTCAACCCGCTCTCATAACAAAGTATCAAAAAGTACAATTGCCAAATTGACTTTCAAAAACATGTTCTGTAATTTTTACTTTTGTCCCCATCTGTTTTTCACACAAGTTCATGCATAAATGATAAAGGAAGCCTCCAGCACATCATGCATATCGTCTGCTGCATTCAAAATCAACTCCAATAAGTCAAAAATAATTGCTTTGCCATGACAGAACGTCTCCATCGTTCCAATTCCCCACAACACCAGATTTTACGGTGTATGAATAATTGAACGTCTCCCTAGGAACGTGCCTTCGCAGAACAATGTGCAAACGCGTATGCTGTGTAACATGCCCGAATTTCAATTTCCAAACACTGATTGTGAATGCCTACTGAGCAGCGCTCTTTGTTAGGGGTTGTACCCGGGGCAGGACCAGGCACTGCCACGTTCATCTGAATAACAAAGACGAATTGTACCGCACAAACAATACGCACTCGGACTATGTTATGTTAATTGGAAACATCCATCTCCTACGGATGTCAGATCCACAACAATGCGGTGAAATGAACTGCGATTTCTGCTGTTCAATGCAATGGAATGCATTATTCAAATTGAAACAGATGGCTGACGCTTTACTGGGGAAATGTAAATTTATTCGGGGTGGTTTTAATGGAATTTTCAAACTCATGAAACTGATTCCAGATTCGATTGATTTTTCTTAGAATTCAATCGAGTTTCTTGTAGTCGACGGAAGTTCTTTCAATGAAGTGGGATGTGATTGTGGCTGTCCAGTTAAGGAACTGAGAAGTTAAGCATTTCCAACTTACGTTGAGTTCAGAATTGGCGAAGCGTTTATCGCTGGCTTGAGACTCATCAAGAATGCAGTCTAGATGGCAGAGTGTCCATTTAATCAATTTTTATGGCGACATGCGCTTCAGTCTCTAGAGGACAAGGGCTTACATTTTTCAGCAAAGACCTCATTTTCGTCTGCAACGTGTTGGGAAGTTAATACTGGCTTCGAACGGCGAAACTGTTCAGATTTTTAGCGGATTGTTAGCGTAACATCGAGTCTTTACGGGTCCCTATGAAGAAAGTCCAAAAGGGGGCAGATCCGGGACTTACAGTTAGCATCGCCAAGACACAGCTCGCTCCTTGGAAAGACATAAGTCTTCAGAACTTCAAGCACAAAGACCCTCATATCCGTTTTTTAGTAGATATGAGACCGACTTTCTGACTGACTTTTCAAACTCTGTAGTCGCTAATGTGATGACTTAAACCGCTCCCTTGCCACGTCAGTGCGTCGTCTTCTTGTGTCGCTACAGTCCGGGGTGGACCTGGGCCTCAAGCAACATGCCTCTGCAGCCAGCACGGTCTTTTGCCAGCTGCCGCCAGTTGCGCACTCCAAGTTGGTTGAGGTCCTTCTCCACTTGTGTGCGCCACCTTATCCTGGGCCGTCTTCTGTTGCGTTGTCCCAATGGCTCAGATTCGAAGACTTTTCGGGCCGGAGCAGCGGTGTCCATCCACTCTACATGGCCTAGCCATCTTAAGCGTTGTATCCGTAGACGCTTGACTTGAATCTTCTCCTCCAGATGCAATCAACGCAAACAGGACCAAAAATTGCACGCAGAACTTTTCTCTCGCAGAGACTTTTTCAATGATCACGATGAGTTTATTTCCAATCTCAAGGCAAGAGCACTGATCACCATGTCAGCCTTAAGTTCACACGCAACACCTCCCAAAAATCCGTTTTTTCAATAACATCTAAAGCAAGCACCAATTAGCGCAGCCATTTATGAAATTTCTCCTGCCTTGGAAAATTATGCCATTACATGCTCCTAATCCACCACGGCCCATTAAATCGCTCACTCGTGACATGAAATTACTTTTTCCAGCCCCAGCTCCAGTGGGGTGGCTTCAGTGTTGCCCAGGCAATTTCCTAGCTGCGCATTTGAAAGGATAACACCGTCATTCATCAGGCTCATACACGCCATCACATTACGTAACCACGTCCCTGGGTGGATGTGACGGGAGTGTGTCAAATCACGCACGGCCAGCACTCCGCCTCGCGACTGCATAGTTCAACGTTTGCTGAAAGCATCAAAGGCACACACACTCTTCCGGAACACTCAACAACGAGTTGTGGCTCCTCTGTGCAGTGTGTGCGAGTGTAGGTGTATACTGTCAATTTTACAGCCCCTGTCGGTTGCTGGGAGACAGGTGTACTTATGTACACATTACTGGGTTATCCGGGTCAGAGTTACCGAGGGAATATAACAAGCTCTCACATGTGTTGCCGGCAACGGCGGCGCGGTGCCAGGGGTAGGTCGGTGAGCTGTTGTTGGCTCCTGACAAGCCACGGTGTGATTAACAACTAAAAAGTTTGCCAATTAAAAATAGAGGTTTTAGAAACGTGCTTCATGTCAGATATTGATTAATTAAGGTTGTCCTTTTTATGTTCAAATATTTTCTTTTTTACCGTTTTCTGCGCTGCCCTTCGTGTGCGCGGCAAGTGTGGGCGGGTGAGTTGTTACTGCGAGCGATGACAACATGAAAGACATGAAAGACATGAGGAAAGGTGAAACACACAGACCATGAAGGGTCTTTTAATTGGATGTTACGTAAGGTTTCAGTCAGTGTCTGACTTGCTTTGAGAGTTCCGCCGCAACTGAGTGAAGAATCCTTGATTACCACGAATGTCGCTGTGGGTTGGTGATGGCACTTTCTTTTGAAGTGGAATAAGTAATTGTTTTCTATGGGTATCGAGTCCTTTGGAACACAGGTCTTGAAATGCCGAAAAGAGAGAGCAACTCGCGGTTCGAAATGTGGCCATTTTCGCGAAGGCACAAATTCTTTCACGTTAATAATCTGATGTAAACCTAATTATTGCCCTTAGAGGACACTTTTGTGATAAGTTCCTGCTAAATGAAAAATTTGGAATTCGAAAAATGTATGTCATATGACAATAAATAGTTAACTAGGCAAGGGTAGCATTAACACTTAAAGGGCTCCGTTTTTTTTTTCTTTTCAACAAAATTTACAATTAAAAAATGATTTTAAGAACAGCTGCTAAAAGTATATTTGACTAGAATGTCAGTTGTTACAACTTGGAAATTCATGTTTCAGTATTCTTCTTCTTCTCTTAATGTCGCAAGAGTCCAGTGTGGACCTGGGACTCAACCAACATGCCTCTCTAGCTAGGACGATCTCTCGCCAGCTGCCTCCAGTTGCGCAGTCAAAGTTGGTTGAGATCTTTCTCCACTTGTGTGCGCCATCTCAACATAGGTCTTCCTTGTTTCGTTGTCCCAATAGCTCGAATTCGAAGAATTTTCGGACCGGAGCGGTGGTGTCCATTCGCGCTACATAGCCTAGACAGACAGACCTAGACAACCTTTGCTTTATAGTCTAAATATTTCGACGTAAGAGTGTGATCGGTCCAGAGCATCTGCTCTACATTGTGTAGCCATCTTATGTACCATGGTTTGACTAGGCGCATATCGGTGTACAGCCTATGGAGTTTGTTGCCGATTTTTTCACTCCACAGGTATCAACGCAAACTGATCAAATATTGCACCCACGACTTCTCTATTGCAAATACTAAGGTTCCTTCCTACAAAGGTTCCTTATCCGCTTTTAGTAACGTTCAAGTTTGAGCGCCGTAACGGAGGGCTGGCACGATCAAGCTGCTGTATTAAGTCAGTAGCCTTCGAGAGATGGCTCTTTTGATCAATTTTGAGCCCAAAGAAGCTGCAATTCGCGAGAGGGATCCTGCTTCATCCTGATCCTGTTTCATTTCAGTGTGATGTTCTTGTCCCTATTAACCACGGAGCCCAGATTGACGAAATCATTCACTACCTCGAAGTTTTTGCTGCCTTGTGATGCGCTGTGTCCGAGACAACGTGTATTGTAATAGATACCTAGGGGGCACCAGGAAGAGTTTGTTTATAAATCGTTGGCATCTACCATGTTGAGGGCTGTTAACGTCACTGCCTCGTGTGCTCTTGCCCATGCTCTCTGTCTAAATTTCGCACAAAATCTCTAGACACAAATTGCACATTTTGACTATTTTTGATTCATTTCATCAACTGAGGTAACGTCTTACCAATTTCAGCAATTAGTGGGTATGTTGAAATTGGTTTTCTTAACCGACTGCGAGTGTGAGAATGTTCCAAATGAAACAGCGAATTTTGTGAAAGTTTTTGTTTTCGTATGCATATGTGTTCAATCCTAGTGCACAGGACCAAATTTGCAAAAATAAGAGTTTCTTAGGTAAACATGTACATATTTCCGTATGTGAAAGTGATTCCTTTAAACCAAGGACATGTCCATCCTAACGTATGGAAGAGGTGTCTGGTCGAATATAAAGCGCAAATTCATACAAGTTTAGACGAAGAACTTTGAACCAAAAACTTAACAACTGGCATGCCTAGAAGTTTCTGCGGTAATCGGGCAACTCTCCTAAAATGGGATTTGACGTGTTCAGCAACCTTCTTTCTCTACTGGATCACTTCACGTAAGCTTCCGCCACAGTGCGAATAGATAAAAAAAAACATGACATCTTACCTCCTAAGATACTGAACAGACTTTCAGTTCATCAGGTAAAGAGCGTACTTGGTCCTCAAGTAACCTTAAAGAGCCTGCTTAGTTCCATCAATGTAATGGAAACGTCATGCTTCTTCAAATACGACCAAACAATTTAAGTCCAAATCGACGTCACAAAGTTTGGAATTAAAGATCGTCGAGAATATGCTTCAAATTCTTAAAATTATAAACGTCACTTAGATAATCTGTGCGCCTCTTAAGTGTCTCTTTTGAGCCTAGGTCTTGACAATAATGGAAGTGCCCAAAATGGAGTGAAAATAGGACAAGCCATTGTATTTATCAGACTTAAGTCCATCTCTAGAGTAAAAATCTCTAGAGTCAAAGCTAGTCTGAAGCTATCTAAATGATAGCAACCCTTTCGGTTGACAGAAAGCAATTCATTGGTTGCAGTCACCTAGCCAGCAGTGAGAAAGTTATTACTTTCGTGAAAGAAGGTGCAAATATTGACCGAGGGCTGGCGTTTCAATGAATCGAACCATGGACTGATCTGCACAGAAGAGGCTTACATAAAGAAGGGAGAGTTGGGAGGTAATAACAGGCACCGGCTTAATCATGCTAGAGCCGGCAATATCATCAGTTATGACAAGGAAAGTTGTAGTTGGAGTACTAGTGGGTCACAAGGTATTACGAAGTGAAAATCAGCCTCATTGGCAACATTGAAGGCAGAAAAGAAGAAACTACTTCTGCCACGCAGCAAGTCTAAGTCAGACGAGGCTATGAGCCTTAGAAGAGTTCTAACTCCTGCCCCCACAAATAATCCTTTTCGATTTACTGGCGGATTCCTACACAAAATGCCTGAACTACCCTGGGTTCTATGGACTCCTCGGAAAGGTAACTTATGCACGTTTCATTTGAATACCACACCTGGATTAGGAGTCTCAATCGGAGTGAGGTACGATATGACCCAATAATTCGACCAACATGTCCACGTTTGCTTAAAACAATTGTCCCCCGAATAGGAAGTTAAATGATGATTGATTGACCGATAGCTGGCACTGCACCATTCAATTTAGTCTGCTCATTCTCCTTCAAACAAATCTCTTAACAAAGCTTTAGTATTTCTTTTTTTTCACTCTGACATTTGTATTCATAAAATCCATTGCAAAGCAGTTCAGCTTAACGGAGACTGAAACGTTTCAAGAGGACCATAAGATACTCTGAACGTTGTTGGTCATTAATCCTTACTGTCGGGCAAAAAGTCATTAAATTGTCCTTTAAGCCATTAGTCACACCAATGGAGTTACCAATTTATTTGCGTCAACTTTAAATCAATTTATTCGCTTGATGTGCGTCAGAAGCCAACGTCTGCGTCCCACATCTTAATTACCTTACGACTAGTTGACCGAAACATCTCTGCTTGAGAACCCTCTGCTCTCCCTTTTCATTGGTTGCTGAGTTATCAACTTCTGTCTGTCATTGCGTTGAAGTGCAAACGCTTCAGATCTTTTTAATTTCTGCCTCCGGAAGGATTTTTATCGCAACAAGCAAAGGGAAAGCATAAGTCCCGCGGGGCTTGGAAATATTTTCCTTTCATCTTTCACCGGGACACCGACACAACCCTGGGAAGAAGGCAGCCCTAAAAGAGAACCGATTTAAAAGGATAAACTTATACGAACGTGCACAACTGTTGGTTAAATGAAATGCTAAACGCCTCCTTCCGCGCTCCAGAACTTCGGAAAAGTGAAAGACTGCAAAATGAAAGCGAAAGAAGAGAACTGAATTAAAAAAAAAACTGTTAATCGTCCTTGTTCTGTGGGAGCAGGAGTAAAAATAAGGATACGCAAGCAAACCACCCACAACGACTAGTGGCGAATGGAGCAAACAAAACTTGACGTCCAATATGGATTAACTCGATGAAAATAAGAGAAGAGCCTTTTCCTTCTGTTTACTCCCGTGGTTGGGCGAATGTAGGGCGCCATTACTTGAGGCG
Organism: Eristalinus sepulchralis; assembly: GCA_944738645.1. NCBI lineage: Eukaryota > Metazoa > Arthropoda > Insecta > Diptera > Syrphidae > Eristalinus > Eristalinus sepulchralis. Next base: position 12,124,706 of record OX122882.1, read on the forward strand.
CTCTTTTCTCAACGAACAAGGGACTGTTTACCTTTTTTTCACAGGAAAATATTCGAGTTTCATTTTTTTCGGTTTGAAAAGCAAATAATTGAAAAAAACAAACAGTAGCTCGCCTCCAGCTGTGCACGAGAATGAATCAGAACCGAAATCGAAATCAGCGGCTGAGTTTATCTGCAATGCGATGACCTCGAGTTCAACTAGTGCGTCGGTCTGGCTGTGAAGAGATTAAAAGTTGCTGGTGGTTGTTTTGGTATTTTCAATTCAGTTTGATTATTTTTTTTTTCTTTCCAGAAATGTGTTTACCCCATTTTTGGTGCTTTTAGAATGCTTTGTTTGACAAATGGTCGCTTTACAAATTTAATGTTTTCGAAGAGACTTTCCATGTCTTTCCATGGTATACGGTTGGATTTGGGGAAGTGTAATGAAAAGAGCCCGACGGCGAGATTTGAGAAATCGAAAAGATGAGGGAGTTAGGGAGGCGGTGCCTTCGGGGCTGTCTTCGTTTATATCGAACACCAGAATCTCTGTGCAAGCACTTCTATCTCAACGAGGTTCTGTACAGCGAGCCAAACCTGATAAAGATAGATAATTTTATTATTTATTCAACTCGGAGTCACACTGCTAGAGTCATGGCTTCAGCCAACAGTCTGATCTTTGTGGCTTTCCACCCAAATGAAATGTACCGTGAACGGGTACGTTTTAACGGCTTCATTCCGGCTCCATTCCGCCTAACCAAAGGACTGATACAAGAAAGGAAAGGCTACCCCATCATCTTCCACGTCGCATGCCGAACAGTAGAAAGGCAACTTCAATATAAGCCGGATGTCGCTCGTAGCCACGAGGATCTCCTACGGCCCAGTAATGCGATTTCTGACCGCGGGAGAGCAGTAACAGGTGAAAAACACCAATTTCTACTGGTTGTTACAGCAAAAGACCCAAGAAATGCAAATCGACACTCACCACCTATTTGTCGATTTCAAGGCCGCATATGACAGTGTACATAGAGATGAGCTATACAGTGCCATGTCTAGTTTTGGCATTCCTACCAAACTCGTCAGATTGTGTAGGATGACGATGGAAAACTCTTGCTGCTCCGTCAAGGTCGGGAACGAGCTCACTGAGATCTTCAATGACAAAAAAGTTTTAAGATAAGGCAACGCGCTGTCATGTGACTTCTTGAACATTATCCTTGAGAAGATCGTGCATAAGTCCCTAGTCAACACCAGAGGCACGATCTTCCAAAAGTCAGTTCAACTGCTAGCTTACGCCGACGACATGAACGTGATTGGACGAACACAGTGAGCCGTCAATGACCCGTTTGCTGGCATTGAAGCCGAAGCGGCTAAAATGGGTTCTGTGGTTAATGAGGGCTAAACGAAGTACATGCTGTTATCAAGGAAGGACACACAACATCGGCGTCTCGGACAGAGCGTCACACTAGGCAGCAGAAACTTCGAGGTAGTCAAGGACTTCGTCTACCTCGGCTCCGCGGTAAATAGGGACAACAACACCAGTAGCGAAATCAAACGCAGAATCACTCTTGCCAAAGATTTAACGATGGACTCTATGGGCTGTAAAGCGACACGCATTGATGATCGAAAAAATAAAAATATGAAACAAAAATTTGCAACATATCAGGTATATTCTACTAAACGTTACAAAACTCGTCAAAATAACAATGTCATTTCCATTTGCTTGAATCTTCTTTTATGAAGCCTCCTTTATGTGCACACTAGGCAATGTCGTTGATTGCACTCAACATGGCGAGACGCCAATACTATCCCCGCCTGTACAGGGGTTCTGGATAGCAATCACAACACTCGTTGTGTGGTGAATCAATGTATGCAACGAACACCTCTGGCCGAAGGCAAAATAATGGGCCTGGCCTACCAGTCTGTGGGTTGTGCGCAAGGTTAACTTCCTCACCACACAAAACAATTTAGTTCAGAGACAACTTCATGCCTCGGATAGGGAGGAAACTGGCGAGAGATCGTGCCCGCTGGAGAGGCATGCTGCTTGAGGCCCAGGTTCATTCAGACTGTAGCGCCAGTGAAAGAAAAAAAATAAAAATTGTATGCGCTCTAGGATCTTACTTCATCTAACTTCATCAGGCCTTCACCACCCACTAACAAAGACCTCGGTCAAACTATTAGCAAAGAAATCTCTTCCTACATTGACTCTTGGAGCAAACAAACGATCAACCAAAGCGATCAAAGGGATGAAGTATTATAGTGCACCAAACATCCCAAGCGGTAAGGCGTCGACTATGAATTGAATGAATACCTCAGTTGAGAGAACTTAAATTATTTACTCAGTGAATGAATGAATTTCTCTCTTTCCTATTTTACAAAGACTGATCACTTCATCCCTCCACTTCCATTTGTGTATTTTACATTTCACTGTCAAACATGTGTGCCCCCTCCGAAAAGTTTCTTAAAAGTGTTCACTATTTATTTTAATTTATGTAGCTAATTTGGTGGCTTCACTTCATCTCCCTGGAAATCCAACACAACTAATGGACTTCTGTCAATCGGTGTTCTTAGTCAAAATTCGACTAAATAAATTTTAAATTTCCAAATGATTTACTCGTGTGTTAATTTTCCAAAATCACCCTGTAGTTCCTTCCGTACATCTTAAGTTCCCCGCAATTAGCCAAATGTCAGCAGGTAACATCTACCTCCCGTGTACATGGTGCTCAGATGTGTTTACCTGTTCAATGGGGATTTGGCCTTTTTTCGCAGAGCCGATACACAAACTGCACGGTCAAAAACTGTTTGTTTTCTTTTTCGCTTTCGTTTTGGCGCGCCTCGAGCGTGTTTTAAATTTATCACAAATGTGGGTTGTTTACAGCGTTGAGATCAAAGTGTGATATTTAAATTAATTCTCAGTAATATACAAATGATAAATGAATACATATGTATGTATGTTGATGTATGTTGGTTCAGAAATTTTTTGAAAGGAAGTGTTTTTCAAAAGAATACATCCAACTGCTCGTTTTAATAAACATGTATGCACAAGGAAGACGAGTTGGAGTTCAGATAATGAATTTCAAATACGGAGAATTTGCAATTGTGTTTTTTTTTAAATGGATGGACAACAAGGCTAAGGCTCTAGCTTTGGGTAAATGAAATTGGAAACCAGAAAAGTGTTTTCAAAATTCAATGAATTTTTCTAAATTCATGGGAAATCGAGAGAATGTGTGAGCTATCGAAATGTTTCAAAATACGTGTCATATTCAACTCAAAATTTTTTAAGGAGTGATTCATAGTAAGGTTTGACTTATAATGTAAAAAAAAAATAACACAAACTTCTGAGAGGGCTTAGAATTTTTATTGCCGGTTAAGAATCCAATTTATGGCATTTACATTTTCAAAATCATATCATGTGAATGTTGGTCATGATCACATTATCGTGGAAGTAGCCTATTTGGAAGATAAAATTTTTAGGCGAATCGTGGGAGCACAGCGATTGGTATCTCGCACATAACGCGAGTAATGTTGCTTCCAAAGCGTACCAAACGTACCTGACTTATTCCTGAAGACCTGAGACTTTGCATATTCCCAGAGAAACCAGTGAAAGTTGTGAGGTAGCACGAACTATGCGAAGGGGCTATGACTTGGACGCTATGTAGCTCAAACAAGACAAAGCAATAAGTCACATAAAATGAAAAATGTGGGTTGAATCAGAAGTTTCCTTGGCGCGCAAATTCGCATTTTGTCGACGTCAATTGGCCACCAAAATCATGGGGGATGATAGCGTTAAAGTTCTTTCTGTGGAGCTATACAGGAGTCAGTATTTTTGCTAGAAATCACTGAACTCTAGACGCATCAGTAACCACCATTATTCGAATGATGGCTGAAATTCCAGCCGACATTTGATAGAAAGTGGTTAAAAACTACCTCACAACAATCGCTTTGCAATCGTTCTGCAATTTTCCCCGTGGCGGTAATTTGAAAGACATTACTCTTTAAACTTAATGACAGGTCTAGATGTTGTAAATCCCTAAAATTTTTATAAGAAATGTATCGCGGTGTGGGCTTCTTTAAGTTCCTCTTTCAGAAACGAAATATTGCCGCATCATCTGTTCATTTGTCAAGTTGAGGACAACGTACCATATTTTTAAGCACCATTTTGTAATATGATCAGCCCTGCATATATCAAGAAACGCCATATCATCGATGGAGAAGATGAAATAGTGTTTCTTCAAATACGCAAAAGCTGATCAAATTCATGTGGATATGCATAACATACAAATAATGAACATTTTCGGTAAAGTAAGTTTTTCATTGTATTTTTGGCGAAAGCATAAATTAATTTGATTCAAAGTAAAAGGCCATATCTCGGAGGAATACATTTTCTGTAGAGAAAACCGAAAATGTTGGTCTTCAGGTAGCTACGCCATGTAGAGCGTATGGACACCACTGCTTAACACCCAAAAAGTCTTCAAATCCTAGGCAATGGGACAACGCAACAGAGGACGGCTTAGGTTGAGATGACGCACACATGTGGAAAAAGACCTCAACTAACTTGGAGTGCGGAATTGGAGGCAGCTGGCGATAGGGCTTGCTAGCTGGAGAGGCATGTTGGTTAAGGCCCAGGTTCAGACTCCGGACTGTAGCGCCAGTAAAAGAAAAAGTAGAAGAAGGTATCCCAAGTAATATCGACTGAACCTTGTGAAACGATATCCATCATCTTCTTCTTCTTCTTTGGAGCACGTTCGTTTGAAGCAAAATTGTTTCGACTGTTTCGTGGCCTCTGGTGTGTACACATTGATGTGTGCTTCGCAGACGGTTACAAAACCATACAGGAGCTTGTGTGAATTGCGTTTGAACGGGTTCTGCTTTTTAGTGCTTTTACGGTTTTGACTGCGTCCCTCAAATACTAACATTGATTGTCAGACATTTACAAACAATAAACATTTTAACTCACAATACCAAGAACTCAAATTAAAACACCACTTTCAAGGATGCTTTACATTTGTCGAAAGCGATGTTTTATAGACTAGGGTACTCAAAGTTCATCATAGTTGACATCGACGACGGGTTTAAAACTACTGCAGGAATAACAACTCTTTACTTTACCACACCACTGGCCACCTGCCAAAAAATTACCTAAAGCCTTCAAACAAAACTATGTCTTAGATACAACCTCTCGCACAAGTTACACTACTGTAAAATATGTATAGAGTGATTCACTGTATGGTTTGGTTTAGAATGTAAAATAAAACATATAAATTTGAGGGTGAACTTAAAATGTTTATGACTGATGAAAGGAACAACTCTAGGCATTTACTTTTTGAAAATGGTATCATGGAAATATTGTCGCGGACTACGTCTAAAGTCATTCATTTGGAAGGTAACATTTTTGACTTAATCGAGCATAAGGACTAGTATCAGTGGTCGCCGTGGCTAGTGGGCAAGTGCGTCGACCCACACGCAAAAGGTCTAGGTTCGATTCCCGGACGGAATACCTCGCATTTTTTCACGGCACCACCTCTTTCGAGTTGCTGAGTATTCATTGCCTATGGAATGCTTCCCAAATATCGCCGTTTGGAGTCTGCAAAAACCTGTCGGTTCCTTTTTCTCGTGAGAGAACAGTAGCACGCACAACACGAGTAGTTCTTGAAGTAGCTAGACCCTGGTTCTCTCAATTATTATTAAGGACTGGTATCGAGTTATGTTTCCTTTCAAAGCAACATTGAAGAAAATAGTCCAAAAGTGTGATATCGCACGACCGTTGTAAAACTCTAAATTAAGTGCCATCATCAAAATGATTTCTCCACAAGTTTGTTTTTTCACGCTCTTTATAAGTCTTTATCTGTCTGGTTGATACAAGAGCTGAGCGAGACCATAAGCTCAAATTTCAGGATGCAAAAAGTCTGGTAACATGACCGATCTACTGAAAACAACGACGAATCGATTCGTCACTGACCTCGTATACACTCTCAGCTTCAGCTTATATTGTCTCTTCACTACGTTCTAGATATGGACTAACCGCTCGAATATTATCGACCATTGTAAACTGAGACTCAATCGAATGCACACCGTTCTCGAATCTCACAAGAACCACCTTTTGCAAAACACCGGTTTTTGTACTACTGAGCTGAGCAATTTGGAGACGCTGTTGTGAAGTGTGTTTTTCAACGATGACTTGCCAAGGAATACTGAACAAAAATGACAAAGCAGTTTTAAAGGATTCATGCAAAATCAGTTAAAGAAATTCTAATGAATGTCCAACCTTAAGATGAATCACTCTCTATAATAAATATCACATTTACGTTCATCGGACAATAGTCAAATTTACCGAAGTTTATATGTATATCGCTCCAACTTGCTTTAATTATTGTTCCAACTGCTCCTTGTATTTCCAGACTGCATTAAGGTTGCATAACGCCGTTCGTCGTCGGACATACATATGTATGTGTGTACGTTTAAACAATAGCAATGAGTTGTGGTTTCTTTTCGTTTTCCTCACTTAACTTTGAAATACTTACGCAACATATTGAGTCAGCATATTTTCATTATTCCCCGTACGCCAGCCACAGTCTGGGAACATGCATGTTCCCCCCATTCCCCTTCAGCAACAGTTGAACAATTCCTCACAAAATGATTTGTCACTCTCAGACTCATAGACAATACTTATCACCCACCCACTTATGTCCGCCGCAAAAACCACATCCGAACATTTAACCACATTTACTCCTTCTTTCCCTGTCAGCCAAGGATATGTTCTACAGCCTTACTGTGTTGACCGTAATGAATTTTCTTCCGACATTCCCCCATCATCAGATATCTGCACCGCTTGTCCTCGCACCCACCGCAACCGAATCCACCTCAGTGATAATCCTTGCGTGTCACATCCGAACTCGATCGGGATTTAATTGGAATTTTCATTTCAAAGAGGACACGAAATTTATTGTTTTCCTAGGGAATTGTGTGCCAAATCTTCGTTTGTCCTGAAATCCAAGATGACAATGACAACACAACACCCCCCCCCCCCCCCTTGTGGGAGGGGAGGGGGAGCTTATCAAAGTGGATGTCGAATTGTTGGCAGTTCTTGAATGCCTTTCACGTGCACAGAGGTGTGTATTTCGAGCAATTTTCCCTTTATCCTGGCTGTCTGGAGTGGTGTGTCGCCAGGTTTCTGGATTTGTTTGCTAACTGAATGCGAATTGTTTTCTGCGGCGGTGTGCGTCAAGGATTACAAATTGAAATCCCTTGAAAGGTTTTGTCTCTGTACAAATAATTCGTATTACTGCCGGTGAATTTGGCGGCCTTGTCAATTGAGTGAAATTGAATTTTTAAGGGACGTGATTGAAGAATTTGACACGTTTCAAGTACAGTTGAGTTTTCCATGTGATATCACATTCAAACCGAAATCGATCTGCAGGCTCTCAAGTTTTCGTGGAAAAATAAACTCAAAAACAATTTTCTGACGTTCGGTTTACTTTGCAAAAAACAATCCGTTTACTTTAAGTTCATCAGGAACATCAAGTGTTGGATGAGAAGAACAACAAGACCAAGGTTAGACTTTTCCAATCCCTCTTGAAAGTAAATATTTTTCTAAATTCATCAAATTTCAACTCCCCCACCCCCCCACCCCGCATAACCAAGGTTCATCGCTAATGAGCGCCAAAAAATACGTAACGAGTCTCCGCGTTCGCCGTAAGCCAGACAACCGACACCCACCCCACCCAGGGTCACATCACAACATCCTGTTGAAGCCAGTGGCAAAGTCTTTAATTAAATTTCCGTTTCATCTAATTTCAGGTCGAGCAAATTCAAGCGGAATTCAAGATTCTCGCTCTTCAGTTCCATCCGGACAAGAACAGCGGTGACAAGGAGGCCGAGGGAAAATTCCAGAAGTTGAAGGTGAGCTAATTAAAGTTTGAGTTTGAATTTTTGTTTCGCATGTTGAATTGACGGCGGCCGCCTCACTCGTTAGTAAATTATCCTGCCAGTGGGTGGAGGTGGCGATGATGATAAATGCCCTAAACTTACTTCCGCTTGTGGGTGGAGGGGGGGGGGGGGGAGGAGTTTTCCTAATAAGAAATGGAAACGATTATTGGACCACCAATTAGATGAAGTGAATGACAGTGTAATTAGTCATTAGTGTCTCAGATAGACTGAAAGCTTCACTTCTATTTGCCCTGGCTAACGAGACTAATGTCGTAATTGTGGTCGTCTAATTCTATGGAATCGATTTAGTCTGAGAGAAAGGCAAAATATCCATTAGAAGAAATAATATGCTTTCGGTGGATGGGGGTAGGGAACAATGTTGAGTATAACAACTTATTTCAGAAGTCTGTGAGTGACTTCGCTTTTCCATTTCACATTGAAAGATATTATTTCGATGTGAAAAAAGGGATAGTTTTTCAGTCTTCATGAGATCCGTGTTGTGATGTAAGGAAACAATTTATGTGGCCAGACAAAAGTTTAACTTGTCACATTGGCGAATGTGAGTCCTTTCTTCTATTTACCTTGCTCGTAGACAGAACATTATACCGAGGCGAAGTTGCTACTTAAAGACCAACAGAATTTTTTGAAACCCTATAACTTATTTTGAATTTGCTTAACCATTGACTGAAACATTTGGGCCAAATGGGGACGGATTTGCGTAGTTTTTTAGTTAGTAAGGCAGTTTTAAATTTTTGGAAAACTCTCCATTTATGGGGATAAACCAAAACACTTGACCGTGCCACCAGACTGCATGTATCGGACGATCAACCATTGGAATTTCCATTAATAAGGTGTTGAAGCTGACAAATTTTAGAAAGACGCTAAAAAATGCCTTGGCGCAAAGAAAAGTGAAAAGTTTAGAAACTTGAACGTTACCGGCTTATACTGACATTTAAGGCATAGATAATGCGAATATACTCAGTACGGAGGGTAAAATAAAATATCTGGTCACTTATTTATGTGAATACCGTTGTTTCCGTTTCATAGATTTTTTTTAAAAAACTGAAAATATAATGACTCAATACAAATATAGTCCCCAAATCGAAAAGCCTCTGTGGCCATTTTAGCGTAGTGGGTAGGGGTGTCGACTCCAGGTACGATATCACGACAAGACCTACAATTTTCTTTCACTTTAACACCTCTTTCGAGTTGCCCTCAAAGAATGTCCTTTGACTATAAAGACCTCTACGAATTTCACCGTTCAGATTCTACATAATGTGTAATTTCTAAAGAAGTAAGGCCTTCGTCCCTTCTGGGCTTGTTAAGCTAAAGGGTGTCCCAACAAGAACGCAAGATTTAAATTTCAAATAAAACGCAGATACTTAAAAAAAATCTTGAATTCTTTATTATATCGTAAAGTAGACAGGATGAGGTTATGTGTGGAATAACACATCTGCCAGATGGCCGCCGCGGCTTTGCTGGCACATACGCGGTCTTTTAATGAAATTTTCAATGACCGTTTTGTATAATCCAGCGTACAATTTCCTCTTTTAAGGCTTGAGTCGTCGTCGGCTTATTCGCATAAAACATCGACTTCAAAAAAAAGTCCAATGGTGTTAAATCGCACGATCTAGACGGCCAATTCGTATCTCCAAAATGCGAAACACCGGGAAATGACTGATGTAGCAATTGAATTGTTTCTCTGGCTGTATGAAATGTGGCGCCGTCTCGTTGAAACCACATCACCTCCTCATTAATTTCTTCAATTCTATGTACAAAATAATTGGTTATCATTTCACGATACCGAACACCATTGACCGTTTTCGTTTGCCCTGACTCATGTTCATAAAAAATGGACCAATTATCCTCCAGCCTGGATTTTGGGCTACCACACAGTGACATGTTGAGGATGCATTTGCTTCTCGTGAATCACTCGAGGATTTTCCTCGCCCCAAATGCGACAATTCTGCCTATTGACGAAGCCATCAAGATGGAAATGGGCCTCGTCGCTAAAGATGATTTTATCGGAAACATCAGCATTTTCATGTTGTCTCTCCAATACCCCTTCGCTGTGCATAGTTAGCTGGCTTCAGTTCCTGAGTCAATTGAACTGTGTATGCATGAAGATGCAAATCTTTGGATTTGGAAACACCAATTTCCTGAGCTCGGTGTCAAATTGAGGTGGATGGAGTTTGAGTGACATTATTACCTACTGCTGCGACATTTTCGGCGGATTGACTTGGCGAAGGCGCGTTGTTGTCTTTACATCAGTTGCAGATCTAGTCAGCAATTTTTCCATAAATCGCTTCAAAAATGACTCTCTTGGAGCATTATTGTAAGGCCAAAGTGATCGCAATTTGCGAACTGTAGCGGCAAAACTTGAACGTTACCGGCTTATACTGAAATTTAAGGCATACGTAATGCGGATAAACTCAGTATGGAGGGTGCAGTAATGCCCAAATATGTGGTCACTTACTTCCGTTTAATTGGGTTGGTTTCAGAAGAAGTAAAAATTAAATGATTCAATGCAAATATAGTCCGCAATTCAAGAAGCCTCTGTGGGTAAGTACGTTGAATCACACGTTGATCGTTTCAGGTACCTCAAATTTTTTTCACTCACACAACCTCCTTCGAATTGTTCTTAAGAACCACTGGTTGACTATGAAGGGTTTTACCAACTTCAAATTTGGAAGTGGACACCATGTATAATTTCTGAAGATATTAGGTCTTGGTCCCTTCTGGGCCAGTTCTGATAGTTCTACCCAATTCATTCTTTTACGAAGCTACTTTCTCCAGTCACTGTGATGCATGCCACAGGTACGCAGAAGCTTGTAACAAAATTAATAATCCCAATGTGAAGAAGTCGAAAACAATCCGGAAACGGAAATGCTAAAACAATATCTCAGAGAGGGGCATGCTGTCCCCTATATCCCATCTGCTTAAGGACTGTGCTGTGGGATTCTTGTAGAGATGAGTTCAGATATTTACGAGTATGTGGTCGCCCACACGCAGAAGGTTTTGGTTCGATTTCCGAACTAGACACCTCTGACTTTTTCATAGTTTCGAGTTGCTGACAATACTCAAAGAGTGTCAATTGTCTAAGAAAAGCTTCTCAAATCTCGCAGTTCGAAGTCGGCAAAAAACTGTAGGTCAACAACACGAGTTGTAGAAGCTAAGCCTTGTTCCCTTGTGGGCTGTAGTGCCACCCAATTATCATTATTATTGGATATTTATGAAATTCTTTGATATTGGGAATGTCCAAGCATTTCTTCCCATGTATACGGAATACCTAGGAACTTCTGGTTTCGAAAGTAAAGCTAAATAAGTCACACAATGTAATACATTTCTGAAGAAGGTCTTAACTTTTTATGAAGCTTAGCTTTTGCCATTCCTTACCGAAGCCAATGCCATTAAAATTACCGTCTCGAGAAGAGTGGCAGCATTCAACACCTTGAAGGTATTTTTTAACCAGTTGCTGGTACATTATGAGCGGTATCGCCGGCAGATCTTGAGTTACGTTAGTTTCTAATGTGACTTGGATTTGGGAATTTTGCCAAGCCCCGCAGAAAGAACGGCCAATTGGCGTCGACAAAATGTGACATTATGCAATCAGGAAACTTTTCTTGCAACAAAGTCAAAACTGGTCGTGATGTTGTCCCGTTTCGTTAAAACCACTAATCGTCATCATCTTTAATTGCCGCTCAAAAAAAAAAACGGTGGTTACGTTAACAAGCTCGACCGTCGGCCTATTGGCATCTTCTAAGAAACACAGACCAATGACGCCTTTCTACCTTGAGGCACACCAAAAACTTTTGAGTCTCCTGAGCCACAAATACGCCGATTTGGCTTACTTACGTAGCCACCGGGTGAGAAATGAGATTCATTATTAAGGATAATGTTGTTCGAAGAACCGGTGTTCAGGCTCTTGTTCCAACAATCAAGAAACGTACTCATATTTACGGCATTTTAAATGATCAGAACGCTTCACTTTATGCGTCACTTGAACCTTATAAGAATGGGAATCGAAGTGAAAACTTAAATACGCCAGCGAGGCATACGAAGGCGTACGAACACTTGCACTTACAGCAGCAATACTTTCGAACTTTCGTCCATTACGATGGTGCAAGGTCCTCAGGACACCAGTATAGCTTCCACGTAATCATTGGCTTTCGTTTTATTTTTTTAATGCATTTTTTTTATTTATGAAGAAAAATCTTATCAGCTAGACATAAAAAAAGCTTAAACTAGCTTAACTGTCTTAACTATGTTACATGCCCTTTTCGGGCACTCTAAGCTAAACTTGATCTTAAATCTATGTCTTTCGACCTATTCTAACAGATATTTAATCACTAGGGGACTGGAATAATTGCCTTTCGTAGTCGGTAAATTATGAAGGTGAGTCTTTGCATAATGTGCAAAAATATACCGGGGTTGAATGACCATTTTTGTAGAAAGTTTTACACCTCTTAACACGTTGTTCGATTGCTAAGATTTCCATCATCGTAAATGACAAATATTCACCTTATATTGGGACCCTGCAAATGACAGCTGAGCTTGACAGGTGACAAATGTCAACTCGACCCACTTGAAACCACAAAATGAATGATCCTCTGCAGCACCTGGGTATTCCACGCGACATACGAACGATAAACTTCCGAAACTCGATGTTCCACTCGTCACAGTCGAAACATTGTTTTTTCAAGTAAATCATCATAAAAACTTTTCCCTCGAAAAGACCAAAGGTTTCCTCATCGCTTTGACCAGTGTCTATGCTCCTGCGCCCTAGGGGAGGACGGGGATGATCAGAGTTTTGTATAAATAGGGTACATCACCTCCGTCCTGCATTCTCTTCAATTGCCAAATATGTATGTTTGTTTTATCAGTGACCTTCAGGGAATGCACGATAACCTCTTAACAGACCCCAAATTTGCACTGTTTCAAAGCCTACAGCAACTTACGCTCTGCCTCATCAGTGCTATTTAGAGGAATTCATCACAAAATGAGCCAATCCCCTGAAAGCTGTCTTGTAGGTTGACTGAATGAAGCCCAACAAAAAAAACTCAAACTCATTCATCCCCAAAGCTAATTTCGCCCGTGGAATGTATCCAATAATCCCAATTTGTTGCAGACTTTTACTTATTCTCGGTACAAACTGAATTGTTCCCCCTGAAAAATGATCCCGCAAGAAACTGTCAGTTGTCAAGTAAAGAGTTATACAGAGTTTGTTCCCGCTACCCAAAGGATGCGTGTCTGTCCCTGTCAAAAATGCCGCTCATCCATCCATCACATCACTCCGCAGAGTCTATCAATTTACAATCTCTTCGCTTGGTTAAGCACGAGATACTCTAAAATGATTAAACATCCGACCAACTCCCCCCGGACGTCAGGTCCCTTCTCAACGTCGGGTTCCTACAATCGTGTCCTGCTGTGACATCAAGTCCCCCTCATGGCCCAGAGGGAATTCAAGCGATTTTATGAGAAAAAAGAATTGATGATTCATTTAGGGCACATGGCTTGAACGAGTCACTGAACGTCCTTAAGCTAATTCCCACACCCGCACGCAAATTGCATTTGATGTCTTGATTTTCCTAAGTGATTCCTTTAGCGCCGCAGCAGGAGATCGTACGTGTGAGCACGAAACACGATGCCAGTCGGTGTGGGGCGTGGATGGGGCCGGAGAAGACCGCAAAATCTATTTTACTTTCCGTCAGTCGATTCAATGCAAATTTTGCAGGCCCCCCCTTGGATTTTGCAGAATACGTCTGATTACGATGACAGCGTATTATCTTCCACAGCACAAGTGTGCCTCCCGAAACTGGTTTCCCGGTGGGGACGCGGGGTGGAGGCTGTCATCTCTCGAATTTGAAATTATCAAGTCTTTGCCGGATTGTTCGCACACTGCTCGAATGCCGAAGTTAACAAGCCGTGCGACGTTAGAGCCATGAACAGATGGTTTCCTACAAATCGAGTTAATTATTTGCTTGAGTAATGTCTTTTGTTCGCCTTGAATGGCTGGTACGTGAGGTACAAGCTGATTAGAGCTGCTCAGTTTTAAATCTCTGACAGTCGATGGTACGTGCGGTGCGCTGTTCCGAACGTGTCTTTAAATCGACTGCAGAGGGAAGATGATTTTTCTGCTGTAAAGAATTTCTTTGCAGTCTAGTGAGGGTTCTCCCTGCTTCACAATTTGGGACGTAAAGCAGCACACTCTATGTATGAGCATATATGTTTCCGATTAATGATTTTGGGTGTAAAATCATTGTCATTGTAATTTCGTCAGCTATAAGGCCAAACAAAATTGACACATCTGGGTCTCGGAAAGACAGGAGATGCGCAGCTGGTTTGGGTGGACTGTGGAGCGGTGGCAACATTGGACCATTTGTTTTCTCAAATGAGGCCAAAGTTAACCCTTCGGTCAACGTCATCTACTCTCATGGCTGGTCTCATGTTTTGAAAGACGTCGTTTTGTTATGGCAGCTGAGAAGCAGAGACAAATGTTGAGATTTCTTGATGGCCTTATATCCCGGAGCCTATGTTACTGGGAGACGTATCTAAGGCCAGAGTAGACACCTCAGTTACCGAAGTTCCATGTGAGATAGTATTTGAGGAACAATCACAGCATTATGGTGTGGAGCCAGGCCTTGCCAATATCTCTGCCAATCTGAGGGTCACGACACCCGGTTGCAATCCAATTGCACGCAGAGCCGGGAAAATCTCCATGAACGTTTGGTCTGATCAATATGTTGAACAATATGATTCAGAACAGTCAAGACAGGTCACTAATCTCGGTTCTGTTAGCGTTACAAAAGGGCTTACCGCACGGTCAGGCTGAAACACAGTTCCAATGGCTCCTGATATCCAGTAGCATCATAAAAGAAGCTCTGGTCAAACTGTAACTACCAGTCAAGTTTCTCAATACCTGCTTCTAGTTCAGTGCAAAATATCTTCATAGCTCCAAGGTCACGAATGTAGCCAAACAAAGGACATTTGCACAAAATGTGCAACCGGACCAGCAAGCCTTAGAGTCGTTTAGGGACAACTTCAACTAGACCGACTTCAAGGAACTGTATCCGGTAAGCAAGTAGCTCGAAAACATACTGAAATTGCGATCACCAATGGACTTCACAAGTGACACATCACAAAGGAAGCTGTACATCACTCTGTCATTCTCGCACGTCTGAGCAGCTGATAATGAAAGTCTTTTCGTTCGTTAAGAGCTAGTCCCTCTAAGCCGCTAGAGTCTTTTCCTCCAACTCTCGGTGTTGGGACACCTCGAAAGCGAAAAGGGAACTTCTTCTGATGATCTCAAGCTCTAGCAGCAGTACTTCCATGAGAACCTTGAGATCCTCCGTAGAGGCAGTATGGCAAATTGGGAGACACGAAAGCCGAGAAACTCTCTGACATAACTGAACTCAAGCAGTGTTCACAACATCGCACCATTTACAGGCACCGTAGGTTGCACAGACAACTGACAAACTGGAGAATACAGTGCGTGCTGCTGTTCCGCTCAGGCCCCAGTCGCCCTTGAGAACACTCCCTTCACCAAACGATCCATAAGAGACGTAAGTGGAATTTGGTTTCAAGTGGTCACCTGCCTTACGGCTTACATCACGGGGTCCATTTTCCCAAGAGTCGTAGATAAAGCAAGACTAGACGCCTTAGTTACCCAAGTCTTAAATAATATCATGCTTGGGGGACAATCACTGCACCCTAGAATGGAACGAGGCCTTTCTAAAACCTCCGCCGCTCCATGGCAGCACCCGGTTGAAAATGCAACTCCACACTGAGCCGGAAATGTCCCCTAACCGCCTGGACTAAATCAGTATTGTGAACAACCTGATTCAGACCAGTCATCATGCTCTGCTCCCAAATGGGTACTAAACCACAGCCACCACGATACTCCCACAAGGGGGCCTACCACACGGTCACACTGAAACCGAAGTTCCAGGGGCTCCTGACCTCCCATGGCACCAGAATATAGCCTCTCATCAAGCTGTCACTACCAGGCAGGTTCCCTCAAAACCTGGGTCTGGCAGCCGCCATTCCCCCACCAAATGGTGGCTTCATCAGTTATTCCGTATAATAGTGGCACGGATGTGTTTTTGAATCAAGTGATTCATAAACCCTGTCACGTTATCTGGAGTAGCAGGGACAGCGTTTGTTTACTTTGTTTCATGATTGAAGCTGCAATTTAGTTGGAGGAGAAGGATTGGGAGAGGAGAGGACAAAGAGGAGAAATCTTTAAAGTTTTCCTCTCGAAAACAAATATTTTTTTTTTTTTAATTTCATCAAATTTTAACTTTGAATATAAAAAGAAGCACCGGGTGACAGAACTGAGTGGCACACAGGGCGTTTTATAAATTCTGAGTGATTCTAGACATTTGTTTCTACAATATCTTTGTCAATTTGTGAGGCATGTGGCGTCAACTACGTCTACGTCTCCCTCAAACTGATACCCAACTGCCGTCCTCCACTAACGACTATTCTACGCCTGCTCGTCTTTTGACTGCTAGCTCCTCTTCTGCCATCCTGTGCTTGGGGTTCTCGTGTATAGCGTGCTCAGTTAGATAGATTTTGTATGCTTCCAGTGCTGTGCTTCCCATTGGTTTCCGACTCGCTCTCTTGTAAAGAGGTTCATTAGATACGATTGGCCCAGAAATTTTATAACGTGCTGAGTAGACATGCCTTGGCGAACGCATGCAGCTTCCTCGTGATAGTGGTCATCACTCACCACGTTCTGCATACCAAAGCAAATTGGCACGGAACACTTTCAGTTTGATATTGATGCTTTCTTGTATTTTAATTTTAGTTTATTGTGTGCTAAATTAGGCCTAGACAAAAATTCTTAACTCCAGGACAGCACTGCTCAGCTTTTGCCGCTGTACGGGTACTCTAAGCTAACCAAACTTAATGTCTTTGTTAAAATGCCTTTGTGGTCCCTGTGGCGTAGTGGGTAAGTTCGTCGACTCACACGTCAAAGGAGTAGGTTCGATTCCCGGACGGAACACCACGAATTTTTCACGGCACCACCTCTTTCGAGTTTCTGACAACACTGAAGGAGTATCAATTGTCAATGAAAAGCTTCTCAATTTTCGCCGTTCGGAGTCGGCAAAAAACTGTAGGTCCCTTCTACTCGTGAGAGAACAGTAGTACGCACAACGCGAGTAGTTGCTGAAGGAGTAGAGTCTGGGTCCCTTGTGGGCCGTAGTGCCACTTTATTAAATTATTAGTTAAAGTGCCTTTCGATGATCGAATTGACTTCAGTCTTCATGTCATTTCGTCCATTGTCATACATCATTCCTCCATTCCCAGTCGACGGAGATGCTTGTGTCTAAGCTACGGATATATATCCCCACTCAGTGTTTATCCACAAAGCGACACCAGTGTGATCTTTGGAACTTCCATGGCTTCAAACAAAATCACAGTTTTTTTCCGATTGACTGGGAAACTTACTAGACTCTTGAATCCTAATGAAACCATGCTTAGAGGTTGAGCTTATGTGTGCACTAACTGTCCCGGCCTGTGGTACAGAATTATTCAACACAACGTATGTCGTGAAAGCACATCCCACGGAATGTTTTTCAAAATAAGGTCGAAATCTTCAATGCCAAGGTAACCGCTTTCTCTCCCACGTACACTCTCAACGCGTTTCGCGTGTTCCCCAGCAAGGAAAACAAAATACAAAAAATCTATGTAAACAATAAACATCTTAAGAAACCTTTGTTCAGGATGATTTATTTCTTATTTCCAAGGAAATAACTTAAACAGAGGCCTCTTAGTGTGCCTTCCATTGATAAACTGCTTACAAGTTGATTGCGGACATACTTTGCATTCCCCCCCCCCTCCGCTGGGACATGAAACTCAAACGCGCCGAAACCGTACGATGTTCGTGAAATATTTAATACAGGGGTGGGTGTTCACGAAATATCCCCCACCCCCTATTAACCGCTCTTGTGCCTAGCGAAAAAAAACAAGGATTTTCGCTTTCTCTCCGACGACGTCAACTGCTGTCAATAGCATCTACTCCCCGAGATCCATTGGTACACATTTGAATAAGTGAAAAGTTTAAGCCGAACAAATTTCAAGATTACAATGTAATTTAAAAAGTTTTAGTTCGTCTTAGAAAACTTTAAGAACGAGCAACTTTTGTGTGCGCCGCCAAGGACAGAAAACTTTTGTCAGCCATTAGAACGCTGTCATCGCGGTGGGGAGGTGGGAACGTGCAAGGACAACATCCGATCAGATGGCGATTGTCGGTAATAATCTTTTTCTCCACTCACATCCCTGACTTTGATCATAATGACGAGTTCGTTGAGTGGCACGGCAGAGGAGTCTGACCAACAACGCAGGGACACCAGAGTGTCCTTTGTGCTGGAGCTTATTCACTTCCGAAGAGCCCGTGCGGCAAATTGAGGTCAAGGATCTGTTGCAGAATGTAAATTGATTGATGAGACGTCCCTCAGTGGATGCAAGCTTGTGTAAACAATGCGGCGTTGGTTAGAGATTTGAATCAGGCGGTGTCAGGGGATTTTTCCTTTTTCAAGCAAATATTAATTTAGCACACTCCTCGATTGTATTGATTACTCCTGGGATGGGGATGGCTCTGAATGACGGGGGGGGGGAGAGTTGATTGAGCTTTGTGTATCCTTCGTCAGTTACACATGCACAGTGTGAATATATGAAAGGCTCTCATGCGCGAATTTATTTCGACGAAGAGACCAGAGGGGCGTGCATTTCTATAACACTTGTGTGAGGAGCTGAAGTGCAAATGTCGAACTCAGTTGATGAAGCGAGAGGTATGCTTTTGTTTTCAATAAACACAGGTCCTTCGAAGTTGCATTTACCTACGCGATCTGTGGGAGCAGAACTACGGGTCCTTGGACATGGCATGTGGATGTAAATATTTATTTTCCGGTGTTTCTACTTTTCTTCGGAGTATATCGTCCCTGGCGGCACTGAGCTCAGGATGACTCTCAGGTGGAGCCAAACATATTTGCCAATCATACCTGACTCACTTCTGGGGGTTCTTTGAGGTCTTCGTTAACTTTTGACATGCTAGCGGTCATATCCCAACTACAGCCGCCAACGCGTGACTTGAAGTTGGGAAAGTCAGAAAGAGGAAGCTATTATGTCATTTTTCAAGTCAGTGTTTGATTGAAGTTTGAAAACCACCTTCATCTCTTGATTGTTGGCAATGGACAAGTAATACTCATCACTTTTGACCATTTCAAGCATCTGTATCAACCGCAGACAATCAATTAAATTTTCAAAAAGGTGGTTCACCTATTTTTGTCTGTTAAGTTTTGAAAAGTCTGCTTACTGTGAGAAGTTGTCGCCATTCACAACTTCCACTTCTCTGTCGTTACCAGAACACAACATTTTCCAGGGTGAGCAGATATAATACCTGCCGACGTCATCGGCGCGTGGGACAAAAATATTGCGTCGTAGTATAAGGAAGAAAAAACACCCGATATCTTGAATTCTCCTTGAACACTCTACACTCTTCTACTCTCTAATATGAAGGAACATTCAGCACCATGTAAAGGTCAGAGGAGATAGCCTTGTTATCCACAGAAATGTCAAGGTCAGGCAAATTATGTGCGCTTCAATTCGATCAGATAATCAATTTGACAGAGTAAAGGGTCACGCTACTATTCTCACTCGCAGTTGTCTCAGGGAAATGGAGGAAGCAATTTTCTGTGAATGCGCTTTCATCTAGTTTTCTATCAAAGACAGGATGTTTATTTTATTTCGTTATTCTCATCATTGGCTGAGCCTGCTTCAGAATGCTGATTCCATTTTTCTTAAGCAGCAACAAGGATTGAGGTGAAGAAGCATCCATTCGTGTTGTGTGTGCTGATTCCGAAAGTTCTGCCAAGTTATTTTGAAACTGTTAACATATGCATGTAAGTCACGTTTACAAACCAAACGTCGTGTGGTTATCAAGTTTTTGAAAAGTCTAGCTTAGGAGTCGAACGTGGATCTATGAGAGAGAGACGACGTATTGAGAGTGGTATGACGGACGTAAGACGGGAGTCCAACACTCCATCTACTTAGCATAGGGGTTCAAAGAAGGGATACCTACTTATGATAAAAGTAAGTGAAAAAATCAGCTTAATGTGTTACTAACACGCCTGCAGATCGAGCTAGCATCCTGATTTGTCAACATACGAGAAAAATCCTGCCATGATGCACATCATTTGTTGAAAATTATTTCTATTAATTTTTAGTGGTAAATCCTTCCAAGAAATAAGGACACAGAAATAAATAGGGTATCACTACAATTTACAAGGGAACAAAGCCCAAGGCTAGTCCCTCCAAACTACTAGTTCACTCTTAGAGGAGTTTGAAACAAAGTTTTTTCTAATTTTAAGGTTTCGTTTTTAAAGAATTCAAGGAACAGTGCATCGGGTGTCATATTTATTGGTATAAGGTCAACTCAGCTCAGCTCTTCCGACAACGTCGCGAAACAATTTTTTTGATATGCATAAAGGCATACAGTCTATGCTAGGCGTGTTGCTAGGTCCATGACAATTTACACACATCAGATTACAGTCTTGAAGTGGAAATTCCCATAGTCAAAGCGTATGGAACACTTTCAGCCCGAAAAGTGTTTGAATCTAAGCCATTGTGACAATGCATCAGAGGCCGTCTTTCTCTAAAATGGCGCAAACAAATTGACAACGACTTCAAACAATTGGAAACGGGAGGCATTGACAGTGCAAATTGTATAGGCCGTTGGTTATTACTCAAGTCCACAACGGACTAGCGAGACTTTCCAAGCAAGCAAGAATTGATTTTTATTGCGAAGTGTTAAGTGAACATATTCGTTTAAGGGTTTGGTTTGCATGGAACGAAATTTTTATATTTTTTTGGTCCGTCCGTCATATTTGTCATACTTTTCATATTTCCTGTACTTAAGATGCAATTTTGATCAAACTTTGAAGTGTCAGAAAAATGATAGCGTCGAAACATAATCTTAATGCTTTTTAAGTTGCCGTGACTGAACGCGATACTGGTAATAAATTTTAAGTACTTGCAAACGTTGTTCATGTCTGTACCGCTCCATGATGTTTGCCAACTAAATATAAGTGTAAATGTCGAAAGAAAATTCAAGCGTCCCTCTCGAAAACCCCCAAAATATAGTTTTGATCTTTGATTTTGATTGTTGTCTCCATATTATTTATGAGGCACAATTGGGGGTACATTTGTGTACATGAATTTGGTTCAAATTTGTAAATTGTCGCATACTCAATCGACAGATTTTTCGAATTCAATTTGAGGGTTGGTTAACAATTACCTAGCAGCAAACGGTCGGTTCGCATAGATCAACTTGTCGGAACGATCTTAAAAATATTCTGCCTATTTTGCCTTACAGAAAAGTAGGATGCGCAAACGAGAATTTAGCTATTTCTGGCCAGGCTGTGGGGAGTGCAAGTATTACCTTCCACAGATTAAATTTATTGTGACGTTTTTTCGTTATCCCCCAATTTATATAGCACCGTCAACATTGAGGGCACAAGAAGGCAGACCTCAGAGAAAAAAAAATTTCATATTTTTTTATACACAGACCGCGTCGGAAAAGTGTTGCACGGAATATTTAACATATTCTTGAAATTCTAGGCTTAATTTATACTTCGATTACTTGTGTCATAAAGAAAACAAAACCTTTTCTCTAACAGTATAAGTGCAAGTTACGCTTGCTCAGCTTATTGATAATCGACAAACTGAATTACCGCCTGATCGTTATGTCTCAATTCACTTACCTACTTGTTAGGTCAGCTGCTCAGGAAGGGACTGATTCTGCTTTTCCTTCCTGATGGTCCCATGCTCCCTGCTTTTAGTTGGCAAAATCAAGCTCTCTAGAGTCCAAGATCACGTGGATTCTATACCAAAATTTCGGTCTTCATCTCCACTTTGACCCCGAAGGCTGAAATTCAAAGACCCTTTCAGCTGGACGTTGTTGTCCATTAGCTCGATGTTGCTGAGACATTGTAGTCATCTGTATATTTGCTGTCTGGACTACATTCCCATCTTGGTACAGCACTTAGCGTATGCATTTGTGTCTTTTCTTCCATTCACCTTCCTTATAGACGTGATCATAAATTCGGCGAATCCGTTCTTCGTTTTCAAATGGTCTTCCAACTTGGTTTCGGACCAAGCTGGCGGTTGTGTGGATTAAAAGTCTTAATTTTTGTGAAAAAGCAAGCTTCCTCGGGTATACGAATGGAACTATCGATCTTTGATAAAGGAGTCAACTGCACAATTGTAGTAGCGTGGGTGTATAATTAATTTGTGCGGTTCGCTAAGAGATGGCGTAACTTGTAATATTATATTGGAACATGCGTTGGAAGGCTACTGTCATTGCATGTCATACATCGAATTTTGTGCCTCAAATAGAGTTTTTTGAGGGCAGTTCCTCTTCATTACTTTAATATGAAGAAAACTGCTGTCGAAAGTCATAGTATTTTTCGGTAGTTTATGGTAAATATGTCCAAGCTGTGCCATCCTTTCATTTAACTGATTGCAGTATAAGTAATGCAGCTTAGAGTTCTCATTGAGTTCTCTCCGATGTCCACATGCTATTTACAACATTTGCCAACATAAATAAGATACAGTTGGTTGAACATAGGTTGTCCTCACAACCGACACCGCGGCTTCATTACGCCCCCAAAAGAATCATGTCCATTGTGTGCCTAAGGAGAAAAGTTGGCTTAAGTTGGGTTCATTTATAATGTTAGTAAGATATGTGATGGATCCCTTGATTTAGAACTTTTCCGTTTTTGGTATGAATCCCAGAATGCTCATCAGCTCTCTATTTGACACATCGTTCGTCTCTTCGATGGAAGCATTGCCTAAACGCTGTGTCTTGCAGCTCGCTCGTACTAAGTGAGTTTAAGTGTGTTTCTCTGTAAATGCAAGTGTACCTAGGAATCTATGCCAAGGCCAACCATACTAATAAAAAACCTTGTCAGTCCCTTAACATTTGGTCACACAAATTGTATAGAACTATAAATCAACTCGGAAGCTCCCCTAAGCCAACATTGAAGAATACTTTGTTAATCACATCCAAGGACTGTTAAAAAAATCAACAAGGGACAGAAAAAACTCCTACAGAACTTAACGGACCGGTTAAAGCATAGTCCCTCCTCCACTTATCATTCTCTCACCCCACCGCACATGTATGTAATTAATTCCACTTAGTCTTAAACACTTCCACTTCCTCACATCCTTTCATCTCGCTGTCGGCAAACCGCTCATCCACTCTGGCTTTGACCTTCCTTATTGTGAAAGTTTTCTTTGACGAGGCCGCACCGCATAGACCTCTATTTATAGATTCCGAGCAGCATACCTTCCAGCGGTGTGCTTCACTGACTTCGATTGAAAGAAGGATAACGATAAGGATAGACGCCACAAGACCCAACTGAACTGCCTTCCTAATGATGTTAGCACTTCGGTAGCCAGAAATCTTCCCATTCATGTGGACGCCTTTTAAAACAAATAAGCATGCCACCCCGCCACGACCCACATATTCATCGGAGGGAATCTAATTGATTAATACGCCGCCCTGTGTGGAACGTCTCTGCTCCGGTAGCGCACCATCTCACGCTAAATATATCCCCGCCCCGGGAGCGCATTTCACGTTCCTTTGGCAATTTATGGGGATTAATCACACCGAAGGATGTTTTCGGGCACCTACATATCTCCGTTTGTGCTCAAAAGCAAAACAGATTCATGGCTCCACCCAGCGCGTCATAATGAGATTCTGATGAATCGGAGCGCACTCACCACGCCCGCATGAAATGAATATTCAATGACACTCCCCCGAGTGGTGCGTCCGTCGACTGGAGGTCAACTGCTTACTGCGAGCATGCAAATTCCGGATAAGTTTCCGAACGAATTTCGACGCAGGACATCGCCGGCATCAATTAGTGTCAACACTTAATGTCGCATCAATCCAATTAACGTGAAAAATTTAATCAGCCGCCACTGCTTCGCTGCTCGGAAGCGCGATTCATCATCGTGCCATCGCCCGAAATCCTGTCAGGGACGCGGTCGTGCCATTTTCAAATGAAATTAACGGGAATGCGCTGTAATTGGAAGGGAAATTTTGTTTGGATGTGAATGAAAATTACAACATTATGTTGTGTGCTGGTGGGTGGGGGTTGCAACATGTAGGTCATCACTTGGTTTGGTTTGGGGTGCAAATTGTTATCTAAAATCATGGCTAATTAGATTGGCATTAAAATGGTTACATAACTAAGTGGGCTGCGTTACGTGGTTTCAGGGATTGCAAGTTCCTTGAATTGGTCAAACGAATGATGCTCAACTCCGGCGCACAATGGATGTAAGCCACTCTGAGTGACAAAGCATATTTTCGCTTGAATGGATTGGAGTTTGGCAGGGGGAGGGGATTTTCATGGAGATTTGCAATTTATGAGAGAATTTAATTATTTTCACTGTTGTAGGATTACTTTGAGCAAAGGATCATTCCAGGAAAGGGATTTTTGAAAAGCAGGCACTGCGAAGGGGCTTATGAAGGATTCCCTTGAAGGGTGATATCGGAGGAGTGCTTTGAGAAATTAAGTGGCAGGTGCTCACTTGGAGCATTAGATGGATTCTTTTAAGTAAGACTTCATCTTCAAAATCAGGAACAATGATGCTCAATTTGGAAATGTTTGATATTCTCAATTCAGCTCTTGGTCTTGCTAAGGACTGAAGAAAGGGCGAATTTATTTCTTTTCTACAAAAAATCTCACAATTAACCGGAGTCTTCATCTTACTTAGAACGCGTCGAGTGATGGCTTGGGTGTGGGCGATTCCTATTATTGTTCTTAAAATTATAACTCCTACCGACACACTTGTCAGGCCAGTAATTCGCAACAGATCGGCGACTGAGTTAATGCTGCCTGCCATCCGAGAGAGAGACCAAGCACATAGACCCTCTGTTTTGAAAAGTCTACAAAAATGCCCATCTGGCAAATCCACTACAAATCGTATCTATTGCCAAGCAGGAGGGTTGTTGGGACGCAACACATCACTGGATTTAAACGTCGGTGTACACAGGAATATTTATTCGAATAATGAGGATTCCTTGCTGGAAATTTCGTTCATGGAGGTTTTGACTTTGAAACTTTTCTGCCTTATCCCTTACGGTCACGCGCACACAGCTTCCAGTTTGTTTGCGTCCGCGATCACTTTTCTAAATGAACATTTCAGTCTTCCCCTTCTGAGACCGGAAACTAGATTCAATATTACATCAATATTTTAGTACAGCTCAAGCAGTTCTAGGCCCTAAGACTCCATGATGCTTCTAGTCTGTTTGCGTCTGTCTGTTACTGTCTAGTATTCGGCTTCGTATATACGGGCTAAAGGGAAACAAATCATGAAGAGCATATTTTTTTCGAAAATTGGACTCGGATATCTGTTGCTGGCTACATTTGGGTCCAACAATTTTGGCCTGATGATGATCTGTGCGTATGATATGGATCGGACACACAATCAGCAAGCAAACTGACAGAATCATCAAAATGAAGAAAGTGTGGACCTTTCATGGCACAAGAACGACTCCACTCCACTCGTGAGAGGACTATACGAAGGCCCTTTCGGACTAAAGGACCACCGAAAATAGTTTTTTATGTACATACATGAGAATGTATGTGGAGCTTTGATATACAGCGATTGAAAACAAAATACCAGAAAAGATTTATGTTTGGCAGCTAGCTTGGAAAGGATAGGTTCTTTCATTTCCTTGGGATTAATACTGCTATAGCAAGGAAGATTGTGTCAACTTAATATTTCAATAGGTGACGTTCTTTTCATGAAATAAGGTTTTAGTGTACGAGGGCTGTCTGATAAATAACCGACCTAACCATGATGCACGCGACTTTTTCAAATTTTTTTTTTTCGTCTACAGTTATCAATCGGCGCCAAAACTCGGTCTTATTGCCTCTAAACTGAGCCAACAGAGCGCTGGAAATGTTCATGCGCGCACGTTTGTGGTCTAGCGTAAGCAAACGCGGCACCCAACGCGCGGACAGCTTTCTCATGCCCAAATCTTGGTTTAATATATGGCAAACACGTTCTTTTGACATCTTCATAATCTCAGCTATTTCACTACTTTAATCCGGCGGCCGTCTGCCGAAAATTTTACGGTGGTAAACGATGGTGCAGAGTCACCATACACAGAGTCCAACTCATCTTTGATTTGTGAAGGCGTATTGCCTTTCAAAAATAAAAATTGAATTACAGCTCGATATTAAATTTTTTCCATTTTGGGGGAATCACCGAAATACACTCACAAAAACGACTGTCAACAGATAATGGTGCAAGATAAATTTCTGAAATTTTGGCGAGTAGCTACTATAATATGCACAATTTGAAGTAGAAACTTTTTTTTTTCACTTGCGCCGCTAGCTTCACGTTGAGGTCGGTTATTTATCAGACAGCCCTCGTACACTGAGTTTCCAAAAAAAATTTGGAGAGGGAGAGACGAGCTACACAGTGCCGTATCTAAATTATGAAGTACTCCCGCTTCTCCATCAGCCAATGGACTTTTTCAAAATTATTCCCGAGAAAATCATTCGAAATTCACTGGTCGAGACTAGAGGCACGATCTTTCAAAAATTCATTAATTTGCTGGATTATCCGAAACTGATGTGATGTTCTTTAGGTACTAGTGGCAACACAGCGATTAAACTCTTCTCTAAAAACCTCAGAGGCCTTTTTAAGCGCTTTCGTCTTTCCTGTTCAGCTTAAAGTAGCTTAAACATGTATACAATTGAAAATTAATGGAGAAGCTCTTGGTGTTTTCGAGAGACAAGTACTTCGCGCAGCTTGTGGTCTTGATGGTATCTGAAGAGGAAGATTCAACGACGAATTGTACAGGCTCTTCGGCATGCACCTAATCAAGCGTCTAACAACCCTAAGAATGACTTGATTATGTACAACTCATTGGCAGTCATGTTTGAAGCCAAATCGACGAATTGTGACAACGCAACAAAAAAAGTTATCGTTGAAGATGGCTCAAGCACATGGTGCGCGCCAATCAATACAGCTGATGGGTTGATTTCCATGCCCATCGTGGACTGTAATACAATTATAAAAAGAAGAAGAAAATCATTTGATTTGCGGTCGCTGTGACGTAGTGGGTAAGTGCGTCGACACGCACGCTGAAGGTCTAGGTTCGATTCCCAGACGGAACACCTGTTTTTTTTCACGGCGGCACCTCTTTCGAGTTGCTCACAACACTCAAGGAGTGTCAATTGTCTAAAAAAAGCTTCTTAAATCTTGCCGGATTTGGAGTCGGTAAAAGACTCTCGGTCCCTTCTATTCTTGAGAGAACAGTAGTACGTACAACACGAGTTGTTATTGTAGAAGCCAGGCCCTGAGTCCTGGTGGCTTGTAGTGACACTCAATTGTTATTATTATTGTTAATTATAGGATTTGAAAACAGTTCCTTCGACAACAATACGTAGCTGTAGTATTTAACAAATATTCACATGTCCTTTCACAGAAAAGTCCTTGAACAGCGAAGCAGAAAGCAATATTGTTGCGTTTGATATTTCAAAGACATTTGACCGAGTCTAGCATCAAGCTTTCTTATCTAAAATATTTCTTATGTCGTCGATGAGTCGCATCTCTAATTGTTAGAGGTAAATTTTTGAAGCATTCAGAATAAGTATTTTTCGACGGACTTAAGTCTAATATCCACCATATAAATGCTGATGAACAGGAGGGCTCTGTTTCGTTTCCTACAATCTTCCTCATTTTTATATATTATATGGTGCTGCTACTGTTTATCCAAACCACTCTTTCACTGATGATGAAGCCAAAGTCCGTTTGGTGGCGGAATGGCGGTCCAGATCCAGGTTCTGAGGGAACCTGCCTGGTAGTGACAGCTTGATCAAAGACTATATTCTGGTGCCACGGAAGGTCAGGAGCCCCTGAAACTTCGGTTTAAGCCTGACCGTGCGGTAGTCCTCCTTGTGAGAGTATCGTGGTGGCTTTGGTTTAATACCCATCTCGCAGGCTGAGCCGTGGTTGGTATAGCGTACTGACTGGTCTGAATCAGTTCCCTACTGAGTCCGGCCAGGCGGTTAGGGACATTTCTCGGCTCAGTGTGGAGTTGCATTCTCAACCGGATGCTGCGACCCATAGATCGGCAGAGGTCTTAGAAAGGGCAAGGTGGGGTGATTGTCCCTGAAGCATGATCTCATTTGGGACTTGGGTAACTAAGTCGTCTAGTCTTGCGTTATATACGACTATTGGGATAATCCCATGTTATAAGCCGTAATGTAAGGTGATCACGTTAAACCAAATCCCACATCTGTGCCCTGCCTATTGCTCTCCATCAACGTTGTGCCCCATTTCCTAAATCAACTCATCTCCTGTCATTACAATCAGTTTGAGTTCAATATGTAGACAACGTAAACCAAAGTGAATTATTGGAAAAGACTGAAGTATGTGTCTCATCCAGTGGAGGATCTACTCGTAAAAGTCTTCCAAAAATCGGATCACCATGCATTTTGTTTTTTTGTGATTTCCAAATTTCACACAAATCAAAGCAATCCTCGCCCTCACACAAGCCCACTCCTCTCACACGGCAAGCCTCCTAAGCGGCGTACCACAAATACACCCTTAATCTGAAATGTGATTCAGATTTATGCACAAGAGTGTATTCAAAATCTCGTTAAACCAAAGTTCTCGCATGAGCTGGCAACTTGTGATGTTGCTTCACAGTCGAGCAGTTTTATTGGTCCATTGCTTTCTTACGTACATAGGTACGTTCCCCCCCAGTATCCCCTGCCCTCGTGAGCACTGCAGGAATTTTCATTTCACAATCACTTCAATCCCCTTCACTGGAGCTCAGATTCGATTACTGGAAACCTTTTCGTACGAAAACTCTGTGATCTGTGAATCCCTCAAAACCAATCCAAAGCAAAGCCGACGAGTGCGGGTGTCGTCACCGTCAGCTGTCAGATTCAAGTCCGCCACGACGACGACGTCTCCGGCAACTCGACTGCTGATTAAATACTCACCTCCGAGTAATCTTGACGGTGCTCGGCCGCACTGTCCTCATTTGGGAATAAAGCAGAAAATCCCTAAATGGACTGTCCAGCGTTTTCATCGTTTTTCTTTTCTCTCTTCCAGGAGGCCAAGGAGACCCTGTGCGATCCGGAGAAGCGTGCCAATTACGATAAATGGCGCAACAGCGGCATAGCGATGAGCTACAAGAACTGGCTCGGCATGAAGGAGCACGTCGGCCAGGTAAGTGACAAGAGATATTTCAAGACGCACCACGGGGTTGGCTTGTGGGCGGTGCCATTGATTTTCTACCCCCAGTTGGAGGGGTGGTGGCGGGCAGGGCTGGATTTATTTTTATTTGAAGCGTGTTCGAGCGTTAAAAAGTGATGAATTGATTTTCTTCTTTGTCGTTGGTGTCATAAAAAGTTGGTAACCTGGGTCCCGGCGAAGGTGTGGGCTGGAATCGTATTTTTTCCAATTTACATATCGTCTCTCCGCCCAAGGCCTGTGGGCCGTGGATAAGTTTGGCAGTAAAAGAGAGTACCGCTGTCGCGGTGATGATGTTGATTTTTCATCACAAAGTGGGTAAGCGTGATGTTACGAGGAAGTTTTGAATTGCCTTGTGCCTTGATATAAAATTTAGGACTTGGATTAGATGGTAAGGATTCAGATTTATGACGCGTCGTTTAATAAGATGAACGGGAGAAGGTGCACGGGGAGGTATTGGAGAGTAATCCCGTTTATGCAAATTGCGGAGAAATGGTATTTTTTAATATTAACGAAGACATTTTTGAAAAAAAGAAAAAGTTGTCAACTAAGGTTTGAATTTACCCCCCGTTCCGATGGGGAACACTGGGAAGGTGGTCTGCGCTGTGATATTAAGAGGTAAGGTCGTGAGAAAAGACTAGAGATATTGGCCTCAAGCTCTCCGACAATTTAGACTAGGTTTGCAAAGTTCAAAGTCAGAGGAGTACCCAAAAGCAAATATGTTCCATGCACAGTGAACTCCGGGATCTGATTGAAATCTGTCAGAAATAGCGTTCAGTTCATCACAGGCAAGACACAAAGAGCAGTGCGTAGATAGGTGGAGAGAAGTGAGCTTACATTAGGCCAAGTTAGGCCCAATCTCTTACCACCCGGATCATGTACTCCTTATTCAAGAATTCCCTGGTCATCGGGTGCTTGTTCCGATGAATTCAATCGGATCTCAGAACTCAGGTCGAAGAAGAATGGCCCCAAATGTGTCTTTTTTCTTCTGGAGAGGGCCTTACATGAACAGACGAGATGAACGACGCCTTCTTCTTCACTCGTCACTGTAGTACAGGCACATGGCACGAATGATGGAGAAGAGAGCAATGGTGTGGTGCTGATTTTGGCATGTTCATGGGCTTTGTAATTTTCCGAAATGCCACATGTCTCGTTTAAAGACAGGCAGCACATTTTTGATGCAGCAGTGCCTTAAAACCCTTTTTGACGGCGTTCCTCAAACCATTCAAAGACCTTCCATTTACTCACAACGAGCCACCTGTCATACACTCCCAACAGCAAAGTGTATCCAGTCCCACACGGAAGCTCATAAAACGCAACTAAAGTTAATTTCCGAAGCGTCACGGGATCATCCGGTAGGTGATTAATGAAAATTCGGATTACTCTCGATGCTGGATGCAGGCGTTCCCACCTATAGGTCTTGTGGTTTTCTGCACCCAACAGCGCCGGAGCAATTTTATGGAGAGTGCATTTTCCAGAAGCTGCCACATCCACTGCGTTGACCAAACACAATATACATTTTGTCAGACCGCCCGCCTCGCATCGCTTCGACAGCAGCAAAGGGGCGGCACATTATGATCGGTTATTGGACATGATTGCACTCTTGCAGCGGACGATGACACACCCTGTGCCTGACACCTTGTCACTGTGTGTTGTTAATTTGATTTCCTTCAACGGAATGCTGGCTGTTGGAGGGGGAGGGGTGTCATTGGTTTTGCTCGCTAAAAGTGTTGGGCGGGTGGTAAGGTTGAGTGTGGAGTAAAAAGAAATGTGCTCAAGGTGCTGACGAGTTCAAGGATTTCAATTTCTCTGT
The DNA here is from genome assembly GCA_944738645.1 of Eristalinus sepulchralis. NCBI lineage: Eukaryota > Metazoa > Arthropoda > Insecta > Diptera > Syrphidae > Eristalinus > Eristalinus sepulchralis. The sequence continues at coordinate 12,155,711 of OX122882.1, forward strand.
GAATCAAAGCACAGCCCGGGGGCGTTAAATGTTGTGCACTTAAGTGTAAAATGCTGCATTATTGCAGTGAACCTTGATCTCTATTCCTCTGCAAATGCATTCATTTGGATTAGGTCTTAATTGTTTTCGCACTCTACTACCACTCTCCGGTAGGGAGTAATTACCGGAGGGTGGTAGTGGATTGCATGGAGTGCGAAATGATACAACAGTGGATGAGGACTGAAGACTGGGGAACAATAGATAAAAATGGGTCTGCCGTTTTTTCTTTTAAGTCCTTTGCGGTATTTGAACTTGAAATGAGCCAACTGCGTAATTGGAAGAGGTGGCATTTTTGTAGGAAAAGAATCAGAATAGACTTTTGTGTTTTAGTTAGTGAAGTGAGAGTGAGATTCGGAATTGGAATGTTTGGGAAACAATTTTTGAACTAAAGGGACTCGCAGAACATGATTGGTTACTGGAGAAGCCGATCTTTTGCTGCTAACACCAAAGGAGTTAGATAGACCGAGCTTTGGTTCGGGCCGTAGTTAGGTAGAAAATGGTTAGGTAGACCGCCCATATGGTGGTTCAGTTTAATAAGTTAATACTACCGAAAGTTTCCGAATGCTGTAAACGGCGTAAGAGTAGTTTCAGTTCCTCGTTATCGTCTAAGCTGGCTGCATAAATTGCTGTTTAGTTAAACCACAACTCCTTCTAGGAAAATTAACTTATTGACAAAAAGGTAATTTGCATTCACGAATACATTACACTCCCGAGCAAATTGTCAACACTCTTCTAACCTTGAAGGCCCATAACTTACAGGAGTCTACTGTCTAGCCTTTTATAGACGCAGTATGTATATAATGTGGGTCAGAGTAAAATGACTGAAACCCAAAAGTTCCAAAATGGCGAAAAAAGTATTTAAGAGAAGTCGATATTGAGGCATGATGTCACTAGCAAAGCCCTCTGTCACCGTAGGCTTCGAGAAATTCAAATTTCCAACATTTCCATCTTCTTTTTCTTTAAGTGACTTAACCAACAAGCCTCACCAGCTACCCCCAACTTCTCACTCCAAGTTGGTTGAGGTCCTTCTCCACTTGTGTGCGTCATATCAGCCTAGCCCTTCTTCTGTGGCGTTGGCCGGAACAGTGGTGTCAATACGCTCTACATGGCCTAGCCATCTGAAGCGTTGTATTCGAAGACACTTGTTCAGGCGCATGCAGCCGAACAGCTTATAATGTTCGTCATTGAATCTTCTCCTCCAGACGTCATCAGCGCAAACAGGATAAATATTGCAGAACATTTCTCTCAAAAAGACTAAGGGCTTCCTAGTCCGCTTGTAATAGCGTTCAAGTTTCTGTAAAGGAGGACTGGGATGATCAAGTTGTTGCGCAAAACAAATTCCGTCTATCGAGAGTGGGCTCTGTTACGCAATTGTCTCTTGAGCTTAAAGAAGCAGAGATTGGCACTTGTGGTTCTGCGTTTGATTTCGGTACTTTTCACCTTACACCGACCCCTCTATATCACACATTTTTTGTTCAACGCCCGTGCCCATCTCAAAATTTTATGAATAGCATCAATTTCCCCTGACAGATGATTAATTTCCACAAAGCATAGTAATCCAATAGCCTTTTGATCATCTATTGCAGGGACGTCCGCTAAAGATTAGCTAAATTTAGTGCCCCTACAGCCCACAAGGGAGCAGAGCCTCGCTTTGCTATAAATTTTTAGTATTGTGCGTGTTATTGTTATCTCACTTGTAGAGGGTATCTAGAGTTTATTGCCAACTCCGAATGGGGAGACTTGAGAAGCTTTTTCATAGACACTTTGTTTGAAGAAAGGACTAATGCAGTGAATAGGAAAAATGAGCAGAATCGAACGTGAACTTGACTTAAGGCACATAACCACCAACCGACGCCGACACATTCTGTATATAAGAGTTTAAAGCCTTTTTTAAACCCAAAAATTACTTCAGGCCTGTACAACAGACCATTTTAAATAATTATGATGTCTCTTGACGATTTTTGTCATATCTTCTTCTTCTTCTTCGGATGGCGCTACAGTCCGGGGTGGACCTGGGCCTCAACCAACATGCCTCTCCAGCTAGCAAGATCTCTTGCCAGCTGCTTCCAGTTGCGCACTCCAAGTTGGTTGAGGTCCTTTTCCGTGCGCCATCTCAGTCTAGGACGTCCTCTGTTGCGTTGTCCCTGTGGTTCGGATTCGAGGACTATTCTTTTTGTCATATCACGGACGCTTTTTAGAGCTATAGAACTTCAAGTTGACAACACTAATTTAATTGACGGCCATTTTGTCAGCTGCCAAGTGATTTAGTATTACTTAGGTTTGACATTTCAACGACGCCTGAACAACTCTTGCAAATTGTACCAAAATTTGGAATAATACAAGATTGTCGTCGATCCCAATTTTCAGAACCAATTATTTTAGCGATGAAGCTAACTTTTGATTGAATAGATATGTTAATATCTTTGATGCCGTCCTAACGTAAAGCCGTCATAACGTGTATGTTGAGACACCGTCCATCCACAAAAACTGACTATATGGTGTGCTTTATGGTTTGGTGAAATAACTTGTTTGTACTTCATTGAAAACGATGCTTTCGAGCACTGTTCAATATTCAACATCTGACACCCAATAACTCTCATTTCAATGTTGTCAATATCAAAATGTCGGTCAACTTTAAAAAAAATTTGTCATGAAATGGGCCTGGAGGTGGAGCTCTTTCTTCTAACCTCCGATCAAGAAACACGTGTGTTAGAAAATTGAAGTACCAACCTAGTTATACAAACATATATGTATGTCAAATAAAACATAAATAATATTGAAGTTAATTGAATGCAAGTGTTTTTACTAAAATACATAAAAGTGGTGACGAGAATGGGATATTTAGGTTATGTATGATAAAGAAGAAACATGTTAGTTCAATTCAAATAAAAATACAAAGAGAAATCTCTGCTTCGATCGGACACGAAAGGTTCGACATTACAAATCAAAGCGCTTGGGGAACGAACAGATGGCGTTTTGATATATTCCTAGAAACAAATGAAATCATAACGGCCAGTCTTCAAAGAGCTAACTTTCTCCCTGTTTACTTGATCTAGTGGAATCCTTGATTTCACCAAAACTTGTAACTGAAATGAACCCATCTTGTAAGACCATCTATGATCATTATGCTTCACTTCCATCCGAAATTGCCCAATTTTAAAAGTTCAATTGCCTGATGAAAAAGGCACAGACAACGTTGACGACCTTCGAAACATCGCAAGCACCTGTAATTTCGGAGAATCGCTAGACCGCATGCTTCAGTCAATGGTGATCTCTATAGAGCTATGATTACTGGCTTTTTCGTTTTGGAATTGAACAAACATGATCTGCAGGAGCTGTTTCAAAAATACTGCGCAACATGTCACACAGCTCCTGACAATTAATTGTTAGAAGAAAATAGTTTGTAATCGCTTAAGTTACGGGCCCGTTAATTTGTCTCCCAGATTTGACTATTTTTTCTGAAGATATGTAAAGTAGCTAGTCTATGCCGCTAAGCCCGAGGCGATTGATCACTTGCAGAACAACATTCTCCGATTGCCGATATATGGCTACACATTTTGAAAAACGCATCAAAAATCGTACCTCCAGATTCGACTACGTTTAAGGCAGATGTAGTGCGGTCATATGCCAAAGATCTAAATTGAATTATTACACCAGTCTATTTGACCGCCTTTCTTAAGTTCTATACCTCTACAACAAAACCCTTTACACACAATTCTACATCGATGTGGTACTTCGTTTAATAGTTGCACGTTATTTCTGTTACAAGTGCTTTCGCAATGCGACAGTATGTCCTATAAATTGAGTGAAAATAAATCACTTTCTCAAAGCCCCTACTGAGGAACAACCAAAACACACTGAATACCCCCAGAATCGCATTTGTAAAGAATGCTTATTCAATGATTTTCATATTCAATAAAATGAATTTTGTTACCACCATCATTTCCCGAACATAAATTCAAAGCGACTGTACGTGGAAACAGCCGGAATTACAACCGAATCGCTGTGCCCATTGTCAGCTGATGCTGCAGACAGCCACCACTCTTTCAAAATGGATTCATAAAATTGCTTTATGTTCATCGATTCGAATAAATGTTGAGTTATTTTTCAATTATCAGACGATGTAACGCTAAGAGGATGTGCCGAGAGAGCAAATGGATTAACATGTGTAACATCATAATGGAGAGTTTTTATTTTTATTGTCTTCGGATGGAAATTATGCATCCTTTCGGGGTTTTGCAGTCGAAAAGACTGAAAGTTGATGAATGACTTCCAAAAGTGCGGAGGTATTCTCGTGAGAACTCCGCTGTTCAAGGCCTTAAGGGGGATAAAACTGGAGCAGTTTCGGCATAGTTGACCTGAAGAGACAGATGTTAACTGCGGATATAGTTTGTTTGATTAATATTTTTATTGCTGCAACCGCACAGTTATTGCTCTGACAAAAATTATGCGGCTAGTTGCCTTTTTTGCAGCAGACGTCTTGGCACAAGATTGACGGTATTCTGCTTCATGGCCCATATGCAACCAATCAACCATGTCCTTTTCAGGTAGAAAAGACGGGAGTTTTCGGGGGTAATATCTTTAGGTCTGTCTTCGGTTGTATTGAATACCTAAGTATATTCGATTGAAGGAAATTCTATACCTTTAGAAAGAGGCTAACGAGATATACAATTTCATTATTAAGTTAAATGGAAAGCATATTGCACGAGCCATGACTTTTTCCGGCAGTAATATTATGTACCACAAGATAGTGCATCTAGACGCCTCATAATACGGAAAGAAAAAGCTTTAATGGCATTTATAAGGAGAGAGAAAAATGATTGGGCTCAAAACTTTAGCTCCAGACAAGTGGAATCTCATTAAACCGCGGTAACCTCCACTGATGCCCCCTTCTTTCTAGCGAACTCTGAAATTCGTTTCGAAATCAAAGTTTCAGATGGGAACAAATTTAAGGAAAATAAAATGAGCCACACTTTGCGTCCATAGTGTTATTATTGTTGGGATGTGTTGTAATTAAATACAAAGATGCCATGCTAGCTTGCCTCTTCCAATGACTAAGAATATGAGGATGAAGGTGGAGTCTAGTAACAGGACAGACAGATAATTTGGTTTCATGCGATAACCTGAATGCGAGGCTAGACGCCTTAGTTACCTAATGTTACCAAATGAGATCATGCTTGAGGGTCAATCACCCCACCTTGGTATGGAGCGAGGTCTTTCTTAAACTTCTGTCGCTCTATGGGTCGCAGCAACCGGTTGAGAATGCGATTTCACACTGAGCCGGGAAAGTCCCCTAACCGCCTGGCCTCAATCAGTAGGGTGAACAACCTCATTCGGACCAGTCAGCACCGTACAGCCCTATTCCGGGAGTTGTCCAGCCACCACGATACTAACACAAGTGGGCAAATAGCACGATCAGGCTCCGAAGTTCCAGGGGCTTCTGACCTCCCGTGGCACCAGAATATAGCCTCTGGTCAAATTGTCACTACCAGGCTCCCTGACAAAACCTGGGTCTGGTAGCCGCCTCCCGTTGCACCAGAATATAGCCTCTGGTCAAATTGTCACTACCAGGCTCCCTGACAAAACCTGGGTCTGGTAGCCGCCATTTGGACTTTGGTCCCATCAGTGATTCCGTATAGTAGTGCTACGGATGTGATTTTGAATCAAGTGATTCATAAATCCAGTCACATCATTTGGAAAAAGTGGACAGACGGTGTTTTTTTGCGGCAATGGGGATTTCATTAAGTTCATTAAAAATTTGCAAATCCTTTTTTCAGCTAGCTCTAGCTCTCTTAGTTATCTCTCTCTCTCTCTCTCTCTCTCTCTCTCTCTCTCTCTCTCTCTCTCTCTCTCTCTGTTAGCATTCGCAGACTGTTTGTGCTCATCTAGATACAAGTTTTAAATCTGCTCCGAGTACAATGTTTTTGTAGACTTTTTGGTTTTTTTTACTTAAGCTTAATTCAAGGTTTTTGACTCTCTATTCTCCTGAAAATCTTAAGAGGACACAATTATGATTACCTAGAATGCAACATAATTTTGAGTGCGTTAAGGGTATAAATAATAAAATTTAGCTTCTGCAACAATTGCTCGTGTTGTGCGTGTTACTGTTCTCTCACGAGTAGAAGGAACCTACAGCTTTGAATTTCCGAATCGATTCATTTTTCCGCCTTCGGTTAACTAATATGATGTAATGTAGCTACCCTTACTTAAACGTTTCTTGCTTATACTGATGATCGTTTTGTTTGCGCTCTCCTTTACCACTTCAAAGTAGTGCAGTTAACTCGACTAGCACTTCCCTTATAGCAATGCTCTATTATGACGTATTTACATCCTGTCTTGCATAGCGCTTGAACTCTTTTACGGCGATTGAATCTTCAAAAAGGCTGAATTAAGATTATGACGAACATACTATTAGAGTTGGCCATATACAAGTTTTCTTTTTTAAAAAGTAATAAAGTGAAAAAACATGCATTATGACTTTATTTCAATAGAAAGAACGAATATTCGAGAATCGGCCCTGTGGCTGTCTAAAGGTTGCCAATTTGATATTTCAGAACAGGCCCCGAACGGCCGATACCGGACATTCGAAATTGACCAGGAAACTTAAAATTTTCGATTTTGGAAAACAGTGACTGAATGTGCATCTGAAAACATGTGAAAACCCAATAAAACTGCATTTGGAGCCATAGAACTGGCCCTCTGGCTGTCCAAAGGTGCCAGTTTTGTTTTGTTTCTGGGTATAGCTCACAGATGACTTTGATGATATTGACCTTAAGTGCTGAAAAGATTTTCAATTTCCCTAAATCCCTTAAAAAATGTAAAAATCTGTCTCTAAACCAGCGATTCTCCAAACATTTTTTTCGTTACTTATGGTTTCCAAAAGAAATAACTTTTACAAAGAATATTTTTTGTACACTTTTCTTCTCTTTAGGAGGTGCCAAATTATATATTTTTTATTCTTTTAAATTCTGTTGGTGTGAATACGTTGACTTGTCCACCGCTCACTGAAATGTCCCACTTAATTTCAAAGTGCCGAAATTTTGTTTGAATGTGTCAAAATTACACACTTGTCCCAAATAGACGACACTGTTTCAAACTCTGCTTCTTCAATCAATCTTGGTTCCTCACGAACTGTTCTAAAGCCACCCCATAGACATACACAACCTATTCTGCTTTCTTATTTCGATACCTCCATGCTATGACATACCCCCTCTTCTTATGTATTTTCAGTCTATGCACTGGGCAACACCAAAAACTAAGGATCGCATGCTCCAGGAATCAGGTGGAGCAACTGGCGCCACAAGCGGCCTATCCGCTGCTGCACCAAATCCAGCTCATCGTCGTGCATCCGAAGGTGGAGCCGCCCTCTACTACGGCAGCCGCAAGTCCGAATGGGGAACCGACAACACCGAGGTTGCCAGCAAGTTCCGTAACTATGAAATCTAAATATTTCCACCGAAAACAAGAAAATTTTGTTTTTTATTTTGTATACTTTCTACTACTATTGTCAAAACAATTTGAGTTAAGGAAATAAATCTAAGAATGTAATTTTTGGAAAATAATTTTTGTTTTATACAAATATACAGAAAAAGAAAAAAAAATAGACACATTTGAAAATTATTCTCTTGTGTGCATATTTTCAGACCCCCATTACTTTCATCTAAATGAACCAATTTTTAAGGAAAAACCAAAAAAAAATATATAACCATATTCAATGTGAATCGTAGAAGACTTGTGTGTACGAAAAATCAATTATAAAGAAAAAAAAAAAAAGAAAATGAAGTACATGACAGTTCTAGAAAAAAGATTTTCCTCTTTATAAATGCATATTGACAGCTGTCAAACCTATAACACGTATAGATGATAGGCAAAGTTATTTACTAATACTTAAATTAAATAAAATATATATCAGTAAATGTATAATCAATGTTATAAAGTGAACAAAAAAAAAAAAACAACAATTAAGAAACTGTAATTTCAATGAAGAGACGAGAGGAAGGAAACAAAAAATAATATATCACTAGACTTAAAAAAAAAAACAACTTTAGCTATATGTATATTTTTTATATAAGTTCCCTTTCAATAAGAGAGATGAATGGATTTACAAATAAAATATTTATATCTAAGTAAGACAATCTCCCTAGAAAATGAACGTGAACACACCCTCACACACACAGATAACACATAAAAAAATGAAAAGATGCTCAAAAACAATAAAAAATATATATAAATGAAAAACAAAAAAAAAAAAAAAATAAATATAAAATGGTTTCTATGGCATAAACAAAAAACAAATATATATATTTACATGAAATCTAATTCAGTATTACATTTTAAAATTTTCATCTTGTCACACAAATCTGTCATGTGTATGTTTATGAGATTTTTTATCTCGATCACGATTATTTTTCGGTGTTCTTTTTTTCCTCACACATGTGGCATGGAATGCACAAAACAAAAATGCGCTGTCTTCTAACAAAAACAAAGTAAAAAAAAACAACAAAAAAAGTACATATATATATTGATGTGTGTGTGATATCTAAATAAACAGAATCAAAGAATATTAACACAACAAAACAAAGAGTTGTATAAGAAAGTTAAGTACATTTGAAATATTTATCTCAATGTTTTAGGCTTAAGGACAAATGAATTTGAGTTTACAAGATACAAGAAAACAAACTACACACAAAGAGAAATCATGTTTATGTAAAGCTGGAAAAACTTTAAAATAAAGAAAACTTCAGTTAATTGGTGGAGTGGACAGGAAGCTCCGAAAAATGACAATGGCTTGTGTTTTATTTTTTCTCATTAAGTTCTATCAATGGTTTGTGTCGCAGTTAGTTTGCTTTGATCCTAAAAAACCCCAGGAAATACAAGGTTGGTCGATTTCAAGTCCGCGTGCATGGGAACAAGCTGCACACAACACACAAAACGCCAAGTTTTTTTCGACCTCACTGCCGAACTCGTCAGTTTGTGTAGGATGACGATGGAGAAGTCTTGCTTTTTCGTGAGCGAACTCACCGAAGAATTCAATGTCAAAAATGTCTTAGAAAATGGGACGCGCTGTCATATGACTTTATCAACATTGTCCTTGAGAAGTCAGTCATGCGCAAGTCACTCGCAAATTCAATAGGCCCAATTATCCAAAAATTCGCGCAATTGCTAGCATACGCGGATGCCACTGTTGTAATTTATCAAACAGACCGAGCTATCAAGGAAGAGTTTGTGGGTATCGAAGTGGAGGCGGCAAAATTGGGTTTTATGGTGACCGAGGGCAAAACTCACCGAGACCTTCGATGTCAAAAAAGGATTTAGACAAGGCGACGCGCTGTCATGCAACTTCTTTAACATCATTCTTGAGGGGATCGTGCGTAACTCACACGTCAGCATCAGATGCACGATCTTCCACAAGTCCGTTCAACTGCTAGTTTATGCGGATGACATTGACGTGATCGACAGAGCTCAGCGAGCCCTCATCGACGTTTGCTAGCATCGAAGCGGAAGAGGCTAAAGTGGGACTGGTGGTAAATATTAATGTGAAAAAAATAACTCCAGCAAAAAAAAATTCGGTATTTTAGCTTTTAAAACAAAATGATTAACAAGTACAAAAAACGTATTAAAAAGTACACAAAGAACAGCACCTAGTCAACACTAACATTATTAATTCATATAGACAACTTTAGAGAAATGTTATTACAGTTAATTCCTTTGGGGGCTTGTCCCCAGTTGCTCAGCTGCATTGAGTGCGGTGGAAGAGTACATAGCATCAAGTGTGTGCATATGTACTATGCATGTTGGCTTACTATCAGCTGTAGTTTTGACAAATACCCTCCCACTCCGCGTAAAAACTGTATGAAGTGACTTTCCTCGTCGCAGTTCATTTGCTCTCTTGAAGAGTGCGTGATTTTGTTTTGTTAAACACTCATACACTCGAACGAACTTGCTACCATTAAATCCAATATCACTCAAGCACACATGTTTGGAGTTCGATTTGTAATACTCCGCATTTTTCTTCAAGAAATTGATCTTGATAGTTGGATGAGGTAGATGCACTATAATAGATGATAGTCCTCGCACTGGTCTAGTTCTTCTTAAATGAATTGGTGTTATTTGCGAAAACCCAATTTTGTTGCAAAATTGTTCAAAAATATTGCCAAGGTTTTCGTTAGGGTGTGATGGTATTCCATGTAGAACGATTTCACTCGAAATGTTTTTACGAGCAATCGCATCAAGTTGGAGCAAGACTTGAGAACTGCTGTTCTGGTTATCAATCAGTTGAGTTTTTAATATACTCAACTCATTTTCCAGATGTTCGACACTAGCACTTAGACAATCAACAGCACTAATTTTTTCTTGGCATGTGAAAACCGAGTTATTGATAGAAGCATGCCTCTCAATAAATTCAGACTCTATTGTTTTTAGTTTTTTATTAAATTGCGACTCAACGGATTTAATCCGCTCAGAGAGCATATCAAACATTGAAGACATTTCTTGTTTTAGCTGGCTTACAATAGAATCCGTTAGACTCTTTGTTAGCATTTCTAGACGGTTTTCAATGCGTTCCCACAATTTTGCCGACGATTGCACCGCTGATGGAGAATTGGAGCAGGGAGAGTTTTTTTCAGAAGATCTCAACTTTCTTTGTGTGTCAATTCCACTCAGATTTGACATTTTGAGTCACTCACGGTTTGTTATAAAATTATTTTTGAATTTATAAATTAAATAGAGAGTATTGCACAAAGTAATTTACAGAAAAGTTCACTTTACAACATATGAATTAGATAATATTAATTTAATGGACACGAAAAGATAATTAACTAGCTAAATACGAATTTATTGCGGAGTAAAACTATTCACGTCGTTCTCTGAGTCATATCCGCCTGGTCCTGTTTGCGTTGATGGCATCTGGAGGAGAAGATTCAACCACGAACTATGTGGGCTGTACGGCGGCATGAACCTAGTCAAGCGTCTACGGATACAACGCTTAAGGTGGCGAGGCCATGTAGAGCGGATGGACAACACTGTTCCGGCCCGAAGAGTCTTTGCATTCGAACCACAGGGACAACGCAACAGAGGACTGAGATGGCGCACACAAGTGAAAAAGGACCTCAACCAACTTGGAGTGCGCAACTGGAAGCAGCTGGCAAGAGATCTTGCTAGCTGGAGAGGCATGTTGGTTGAGACCCAGGTCCACCCCGGACTGTAGCGCCATCCGAAGAAGAAAAAGAAGAAGTCGAAATTTCATCGTAGTAGTGAAGGACTTCGTCTACCTCGGCTCCATATGTGAACAGTACAAGGAACGTCAGTACCAAGACTAAGCGCAGAATAACTCCTGCTAATCGCTGCTTCTTTGGGCTCAAGAGCTAATTGTAGAAATTGTAGCTGACGATCTTGTCATTTTGTCCTCGGCGCTGTGTGACGGAATAGTTTTTGATCAACAGATTAGGTATCGAGTATATTTGACTGAGGGTTGCTTACATCAGTCATTTGTTTAGCGTTTAAGAAATGCCTTCTTTATCTTTACACATCCGACTTACAGTTAAAAAGGTCTACATTTCAAACACCAACTTTGAAACTGAAGATGTTGCTAAGTACTGGTCTCATTCAATAGTTCAAAATGTTAACTCTGTCAACAGTGCCTACAGCCTCACAGCAAGCAATGCGTGCAAAAAGACTTTTTCCTCATTGACTGTAGGGCCATTCCATTTCCCCTCTTTTTTCGATTGTCCTGATTACTTCCACTACGGAACGTTAGGAACAGCCGTTGTCATCTGCAAATCCTAACACATGAATTGAATTGAAGTTTGCAGTTCAATTCTCGTTTATATCTGCTTGCAACTTCACGCGTCTTAGTTAACGCGCACAATAAGCCCTGGGGAAGAACTGCCAACAAAGAAAGAGACGCATCACACCTGGAAATTTCCCATTTTCAAATACAGCCTATCGCAAACTTCAGTTTAAGCTTATCAATGCGAACAAATTGATGAACAAAATGCAAAGACTCGGCTTAAGGAAGTAGCAAATAAAGAAAATCTGAATTTAGTCAAGTTCACATGCATTGCATACTCTTAGGAGGAAATTGTACCTTATGCTATGATCTTCTTGCAGCCAGGAAATATACAATATTGAGACTCTAATGAATGTTTTTTGGCCTGTTCGCGCAAAATATCTTTCCTTGTCATCTAAATTAATTTTCAATGGATTTCTTAAGAATAATCACATTCCTTGGTTTGAGGACGATCATACGTCTTTGAATTTTTCGCCAAAAAAAATTCCAATTGAGCCTTAATCTGTACTGAGGAGACAAATCTTCAACCACATCTTCACACATTGGCATTCCTGCCAAACTCGTCAAATTTTGTAGGATGACAATGAAGAATTCTCGCTGTTCCCTCAAGGTCGGTAACGAATTCACCGAGACCTTCAATGTCAAACAAGGCGACGCACTGTCATGCGACTTCTTAAACATCATCCTTAAGACGATGGTTCGTAACTCTCAAGTCAACACCAGAGGCACGATCTTCCAAAAGTCAGTTCAACTGCTAACGTGATTGGTCAAATACAGTAAGCTGTCAACGAGACGTTTGTTCGTATTGAAGCGGAAGCGGCTTAAATGGGTCCGGTGATAAATGAGGGCAAAAGGAAGTACATGCTCTCATCACGGAAGGATACACAACATCGACGTCTCGGACAGAGCGTCACACTAGGCGGCAGAAACTTGGAGGTAGTTAAAGACTTCGTCTGCCTCGGCTCCGCGGTAAATAGGGACAACAACAGAAGAGCTGAAATCAAGCTCACTCTTGCCAATCGCTGCTCTTTTGGACTAAAGTGGGAATTGAGTAATAGAACCCTCTCCCGAAGGACTAAGCTTGCTTTATATAACACTTTGATCATCTCAGTCCTACTCTATGGCACGAAAACCTGGACGCTACTAAAGCGGGTGAGGAAGCCCTTAATCTTTTCGAGAGCAAAGTTCTGCGTGCGTTGTTGGTCCTGTTTGCGTTGATGGCATCTGGAGAAGAAGATTTAACGACGAACTTTAAGGGCTGTACAGCGACATGCGCCTGGTCAGGCGACTTCTGATACAACGCTTAAGATGGTTAGGCCATGTAGATCGTATGCACAACACTGCTCCGGTCCGAAAGGTCTTCCAATCTGAGCCATTGGGACAACGGAACAGAGGATGGTCTACTTAGAGGTGGCGCACAAAAGTGGAGAAGGACCTCGACCAAATTGGAGTGCGCAACCTTGGGCAGCTGGCGAAAGATAGTGCTGGCTAGAGAAGCATGTGGATTGAGACCCAGGCCCTCCCCAGACTGAAGCACCATAAGAAAAAGAAGAAACGATTCTTGTTTTTTGGCAATAATAGACGCATCATAAGAGCTATAACAACCCTATATCATTTTGCTCTTTCCATGAAACTTCACGTATTTTGGGAACAATTGGGTTCAGTATTGGAGATCGACGTATAAGCGTTCTTTCAGCAAGATAACAGAAATTAAACTCTGATGCATTGCTCCAAATGGGTGAATTTTAAGAAGACAAAGGACAGTCTACAAAACTTCTTCCTAACACTTTACCTTCCACGTGGTTGCCAGGCCGTAGTCTATAAGGTGGATGCTGAACGCCCTAGATTCGATTGTGAGACTGATCATGTCGCATATTTTAAATGGAACCACCTCTTTCGCATTGCTGACCAAACTTAAAGGGTCTTAACTCTAGGTTCTTATATATCGCCGTTTGGTAAAGTTTTGATAGAAAGGATAAGGAAGAAGACGACCTTTCTTTGTGCGAGTGTGGCTTGCCGTTGCTTGATTATTCGTTTTGTCCGTTAAGTGCCCTTAATTTTGTCTTAAGAACATTCTTGTCCAAAATGCCTGCATCTCTACAGAGGCATACAAGAAATACGTCCACTCCCTCTGCCTCTTGGTAAACTACTCCTTACTTTCATTCTTTGAAAGATTATTTCCCTTGCCCCGCTCCTGATCCTTATCAAGTGTTCCGGAAAATCAATACCCTCTTTGTGATGTGAATCCTCTTTCAGTCCAACCATTTCGTATTTGACTTCCCACAGTGAAGTACACCCTCACCCCTTCAGCTCAACCCAGGAATGCGGTTCCAGATCAATTCACTTTGTCGCATATTGAAAGCGACTTTACTGGAACTCGCAACTAACTGTCAGCGGTGGGGTTAATTAATAAAATTACATCGCCAAGTGAATTGTCTTTTATCTTAGAAATTGCGTCCCCCAGTGTTTTTGTTTCCAACAAAAGCGAAACGAAAGCGAAATATGTGCGGTTTGGGAAACTTTTTAAGTTTGATCTTGAAATTGTTTCAGGGTGACACAGTCCTTTGCGGGGCGTTGACCAGATGGAAATTCTTAGAAAATGTTTCTCCTCTCTCATCCAGCCACGTTGATTTTATGATGGGACTTACGACAAGAGCGATATCCAATGTGCCCCCAACACATTGGAAACTGGACTGAATAGGGAAGAACCCTTTTGTTTGTGTGGCTGCGTCAAAGAAGTAGATGCTAAGTAGTTCATGAGAAATTTAACCTGTTGCGATGGCAGATGTTCTTCCGATTTTCAGGCTCAACCTCCTAAGGAATTCAGTGGTGCGGAACTGCTCTCTGAGAATCTTTCAACTGCTTGTCAACTTTATGGACCACAACACACTCATAAAATTGTTAAAATTCTTTATTAGCCTACACTACAGAGATTGTTAAAAAAAAACACTCGCTCCACTTTTATTTACAAGCCCCAGGAATGCCCAGAATTTAATTAGGCATTTCTAGAATTTCACCGAGGTATCCAACGAGTCGTTCTGCAGGTCACATGGCCGCTTGAATTCCTGCCCCCTCTCACGTATCCATCGGTTGAGGACTACAAAGGAGAAAATTACTATCATCGAAACTATTTTCTTGTATGCACCCCCGAAGGTCCTCGTAAACTTACCCCACTTTGAGCCGACCAGCACGGGACAGGCACCGTGCTTCGTCCACATATCGCCATCGCCGTTGGCGTGTAGGTTGTACCAGAAGGCGGCAGCGCCCTTTTTCGGCTTCACCAACCTCTTGACGTATTGGAATGCCGTCCCACCGCCCTGCTCCACGTCGGTCAGCTGCGAAAGGGAAGGAATTCAGTTACACCCGCCCTCCGCGAAAGCGCACTTTCACTTACGTAAAACAAAACAGTTGCTATTCGATTCCCAAGCTCCCTTTGCGATATTTGGCTGTTCTGGAAGAGCAGACAATCATCATCTTAGACTGCGATGAGGAAGTCAAGAAACTTACCATTTTCATGAAGAAGTCCGTGTGCTGGGCGTAGTGTCCGCCGATGCCGTAGTTCGCAGCTTGATGCTGCTCTGCTGAGTTTATGTCCAGCCCAGTCATGTCGGCCACCCTCTGGTCGATGGTTTGCAGGACCTTGTCGGTTTCCTTGGGGAAGAACGCAAACTGGCTGGTCCTCACGTTCGACACCATCGGTCCGTTGTCCGAAATTACTGTGGCTCGATGTATCTTATCCTCGGCGATTTCGATCACCTTCTTTATTTCAGCGTCATAGATGACGTCGTGGAAGACCACCAGCAACGGATCCAGATGCAACTCTTCCATTTTGATGGGAGCTATGCGGAGGAAGGGGTGGGTGTGGGTGATGAAACGGCAGCGCAGTTCACGTTCGTGCGAGGGTAATTGATGAATGTGCCCGCTGCAGGTAAGTCGATAGCCGAGGAATTCTTCCACTAAGTCCAAGTCATCGGGGATTGCCTGCAATGGATGAGGAATGATGACATTTATTTCGAAAAATGTGAGAACCCGGACAGGGACATTCGTTGAGTGGACGTGTTCTGGGAATTTCTGTCAATAGTTGCAGCTTTTGTGATGGAATAGGTTAAGGGGAGTAAGTTTGCTGTGGAGTGTCCTCCACTGTCCTGCAGTCCCCTCGCAAGTCAGACACACATGCCACATGCTGTGTAACTAGTGTCCATCAAAAACGTATCTTTCCTTTATGAAAGACATAGTTTGTGCCCAGCGGGACAATGGAAAATGTTTTGGATGTCTTTGAGTTGTCTGATTGAATCCAGTTGAAGGCTAGCTCATGCAGGGGCTTCTTTGTTAGCCGCAGAGGATAAGGAATTGGATGATGGACGAAACACGATGTTGACATGACACATTGTCTCTAACTGCTGACAGTGGGCATTTGATAAAGGAGTTTCACGGTAATAGGGGAGCGCATCCTTTAGTTCGTTTTTGATTGGTGGCTGGGGATGATTTGGAGTGTGGCAAGCAATCTGTGCATAATTTCTCTTTTTTTGGCATTAAGAATTAATTGTAAATTTGAGGCCAAACAAGAACTGGATGATACGCGGTTACACCTGCAGCGAAGACAAGTAGATGGTGCCCTGACTTGGGGTTAAGATACGAATATTTGTGACGCTTTTTTAACTTGCGGGTGCGTGTGCTTAAAGTGATCGAATTCTCTGTCACAACAATGGCCGAAGGTACTGACACAAATGCACATTGGTCTGCATGTGGATTATAATGGGAAGGAAATATCGAGCATTTCATATTCGTGTGGCGGGGCTTAAGAACGAGACTGTAAATATAGCTGGAAGCTTAAGGGTGAATAGATGGATATATCGAGCGAAGTATTTATTGCGGATGAATTCCTGAAGAAGGAGAATACATTTACCTTATTAATTTGTGGACATACTGCTAACGAGTGATAAAGACGAGTTATTGTGTTGAAGTCTTAAAGAGTTCATCGATTAAGAATTTTTTTCTCTTCATTGAGTTTTATTGCTCGGTTTGAATTCTGTCCTGTAGGTCAAGGGAGGTTCTTGGAGCACCATATAGGAGCGTTGTAGTCAAGGACGGATGTAGATTTTATTTATTGTAAGTAAATTAGAAGGGGTGAAACATTTAATGCATCGTTTTAAGGAACCTAGAAATTTGACCTCTAGGTTCGATTCCAGGACGAGACACCTGGCAGTTTTTTTACAGCACCACCTCTTTCAAGTTGCTAACAACACTCAATGAGTATCAATTGTCTATGAAAAGCTTCTCAAAACTGTACAAAAAATTGTAGGTCCCTTCTACTCGTGAGAAAACAGTAGCACACACAAGTTAGGCGCTGGTCCGTTGTGGGCTGTAGTGCCATTATTAGAAATTTGACCTCAAATATTCGATCGTTCCAACAAAGTTTTGAGATAATACACTCACCGAGGATGGAACATGTTTCGGTCTTAACAATGTGAGTCTGACTATTTTGACAACACTTGACTGATAGTAGACAGCATTGAGCTTGCAGTGTATTAAATTATGCTCTCTTGTTCCTACTCCATTTGATAATGCTGTCAATGTAGAAATTTCATGTGCGTAACATACGCAGCCTTGTACACAGCCGTTTGAAGTTCAACACCAAAGAGGAAGCCACATAACGAATAAGTGAAGCTAAGAGTATTACAATCAGCACAGAAATGGACTTGGATCTGGATAGTAGCAGACAATTTTTAAAAGTGAGAAAAGACTTGAACCTGTCCAAAAAAGTTTTATTAGAGGGTTCGAAAGTTACCTTCCAATCCATAGAATTGGAGACGAAAAAAAATTTTAAATGCGTGTCCCCATAATTCTGTTTAGTGATGAAAGCAAATTCGAAGTTTTTGATTCGCTGAATAAATTCTTCACAAAAAAACAGTTCGAGCTTCGAATGTTATTTGGAAAGTAGGTCGTAGTCGGAAAAGGAGTACTTTAATAGACAATTTGACGAGTAGTGTCGCATAACCGAAATCATATAATATTTGGGTCAATTGACAATGACCCCACGTCCAAGCTGGCAGATTAATTATCCTCCTCAATCCCTAGACCTTAACCTCATCCAACATTAATGGAACTTTCTTGATATACATATGTATACTCGTAGATCCCAAGGACAATCCGAAGGACTGGAACACTAAATTGAATTTAGTTTAAGAGCGGCAATGAATAAAACAAATTGAGAAAGTTAGTTATTTCAAGTGGGGACAATGCCTAGACGCATAGATGGCTAAAAGCGAACGGCGGCAAACTAAAGGGTGGCCCACACGATGTTAATTGGGAGTCACACATTAACCTCAAGGTTTTTCCCCCAAATAAATTTCCTTTCAGTGTTTGACAAACTTAACCATGGGAGGATATGCATTTCCTCAGAGCGTGAAGATCGTTGAAGCTGTTAACAAAATTGGGCGTTATAATCAAAGTGCACTCCGCGCACTTAGTGGTTCTACCAAATGTGTCAACAATCGACAGAGTTGCGCGCAACTTTCAGCAAACCGGATCTGAAAGTAAATGTGAAAACACCCTTGCATGCTCGCTTAGTTCGTTCGCGATAGTGTAGCAGAAGAGTAATGCTGCTATGAATTTTGAATATAGGTTTGAGTTTAAGTTCCTTCAAGGTTCAACCTCAACCACTGACCACTTCAAGCAAAGTCAGTACTCCGAATGGTTGATTGAACAGACAAATGGTTGAACAGATGAATGGTGATTTTACAAAATTCTCTTTGGCGGGATCGCATATTTTCACCTCAGTGTTTGGGGAAGTGGGAATCTACAAATAATTGTTCAAAATCTGCTGCATCCACGCATGCATTGAGTGTATGTACAGTTTTCTGCTCAATATGTCGAAATTTATACCGAACACAGAGCATTTAAGGAAAGCAATACTCTGTTTTAATCTGTCTTACTTAGTGAAGCTTATGAGGAGCATGCGTCATCACAAGATACATTTGAAGTAGAGATTCAGGTTTTGGAGTGGTCAATTGGAAGGCCTGCACGAGGATGTGAAATGCAGGCAGTGTCGGATGAAAATGCTTCCCAAACACGTAAGTAACTCGAAAAATAATTGACCTGTATCAAAGTGAGCTGTTGTCAATAGGAGACAAACGATGTGACAGAATTACAAGTCCGGCAGGCGGATACTACATGAGTTAAACAACAGGCAAGAAAAAATCCACGGAATATAAATTGTTTCTTTTTCCGTACAAAAAGAAGCCGATACTGCATTGAATAGCTATAGACGGCGAGTTTTGAGAATCTCAAAGGCAAAGAATCCGTAAGTAGACCAAGGCGCCATAATTTAAATTGTTTGTAGGAACAAATCGCATTGCCAAATGCACGATGTTCGTTGGACTATAGGGAAAATCTGTTTATTACTTATTCAAGAAACGCTGACTATTCAACTTTATTAAGGAATTTGAAGCATTTGGTGCTGATAAAGACAAAAATGCCAAAGAAGGCAACACAAAGTTGCGATAGCTCTCCTCTCACATATACCAAAACCGGTTCAAGACAAGTTGAAAGCAGTCACCTAGGAAGCTCTACCTTCTGTGACTCTCAACATACTCGGCTCCTTTGGGCTATCACTTGTTTGCATCTATGGGTTTACGAATTTCCTGAGAGGGATGACGAAGATTTGAAAAAAAGTGACTTGGTGAGGGGAAGATTTTTACTGACGTTGCTTTTATAATTTGAATTTCTTTAAGAAAATGAAAAAAATACGCGCTTTCTTATACACACAAGAAATGTAGCAAATTTTGACGTGAAGTAAATGTCCACACTTGGCAGCACCGTAATATATTTAAAGCCGAAAAATAGTTTTTAGTAAAAACATTAGTATGAACTTCTAAGTGAAATAAGAGTTCTGTGTAATTCCTCTTTTTCAAGTCCTCTTCCACATATAAGAAAGAATGCAGTTATTGGACCTTCAGGAGTTGGCCATCCATCAATATACGGTCCTGCTCATAATTAAACTTCACTTTCGTATATAGGTTAAGGCGAAAACCAATAAATTAACTGTTCAATATCGAAGCTGACATCTAATTCCGTACATGTTCCGTTTCCTTGCCACAAATTTCCTGCATACATTTTTAAGGCTTCGTTTTTCAAAACATATGCTCAAAAAATTCCCATAGCAATGGTAATTTGTCAGCGATATAAATGAAGTGGAATATAATTCGGACCTCCACCTCATGCGATCTCACTACTTCGGAAACAATTTTCAAATTTCAATTTCTTTCCGTGTGGACCTCTAGATCCATTTAACATCCCTTTCCGATATGGCTGCGCCTTTTAAATGGTGTAAATGGGCTTGCGATGAAAGGAAAGATATTCTTCAATTTTTCGAACCAAATTTTTGACTAGCCTACTGTTTTCCATATCCTGCACAAAATCAATTATACACAGACCTATCACGTAAGAACACAGCAACACTTAATTGCTTATGAGACGAAATAATACAGACGTCAATTCCCGCAATTTTGCACCACCTAACCAAATATCTAAGCCCCTTCCCAATTAAACCACCACTTACCTCGTGTTCCGAGTCAATCGTTTTCGATGGATATGAATACGCATACTTGATGTAATGGTCGTGCAGTTCCCTCAATCTCGGGTCATTGTATCGCCATAAATTCAAAGCGTACGACATCTGAGAGGCGCCCGTGTAGTCACCTTCAAACAGAAACAATTTCAGAAATCATTCGAACATACACGCGCGCCCCCATCACATACCCAATTTAAATTTAACCTCCGCCAAAGGCTCCAAAATATCGGGTTTCTCAAACTTGGTCTCGAGTAGACCGGGTCCGTGTTTGTCGAACCTTTCCAACGACTCCGACAGCCATGCATGTGCCGCCAACCATTCACTGTTCTTCATGGCCAACTTTCCCAAATCAAAGCAATCCGACGCCGACAACTCTGACCTGTGGTATCAAAGAACACAATGAGTCCTCTGCCCCGCCGAAGTCCTCCTCACTCTTACTCGTATTTGACACCACCCACAATGCCCTGCGCAATGTCCTTCGTATTCAATCGATAAGTCTTCTGAAGGCGCAGCAATCCTTCCAGAGCCCCGCCGAAGTCGGTGTCGTCGGGGAACGTGTAGTTTGTCTTGAATTTATCAATTTTCCGAAGAATGCCTGCAGAACGAGGGAATATTCAAAACCGCCCCCAGCAGCCCACTCTACCCACTTACTTGAGCCCACCTCGTGATGTAGGAAATTCTCAATTCGCGGCCAGTCGCGCGCAAGGCGCTTCGTCAGCAAGTACTTATTAATTGGATTGTCAAAGAACTCCTCTCCCTCCTCCTTTGCGTCCTCGCGATCCCTTTCGAATTCCGCCAGCTTTCTGTGAAAGAATAACCCGAACATCTGATGAGCTCCGTCCCCCACACTTGCTCTCACTCCAGCCGCCAACTCACTCCTTTAGGAAATCCAATTTGTTTTCGTTGAGCGTAACGAATTTCTCCATTTTGTCCAAAAGATATCGCTCATAGCCGACGAGCTTCGTCACTTCGTGCACCGAGGAGTGAAACTCGCAACTAGCCACTGTCAAGTGAATTAATAGGATTACATAGCCAAATGAATTCCCTTTCATCTTGGAGCTTATCCTGTGCGTGTCCTTGGTTTCCTTTTGATTTCCTTCCGATACGCTGCGTCAAAACACTTTTTGAGTAAGAACTTGAAATAGAACTGAACGTATCGCTGGGCCCGTCACTCTGCCGCACCATCGTCATCGTGGCGGCAGGCGATAGATTTTGCCTCTGCTCCTCCACCGGCCCGACGCAACCGGTCCAATGAATTCTGTATGATAATTTATTCAGCTTTGAGACGACTAAGAAGAATTTGACACAACCGCAGCCAGAAAGGGAAAAACGAAGAAAAGGGGAAAAAATCCCGCGAACGTGTTGACCTAAGGGACCACTGGACCTATGCGCTGGTGGGGTCACATAAATTATTGAAACCTGTTGTGCCCCGCTGACACGACTACATGCATGCATTTTATTGCTTTGATAACCGGTGATGCTGGGTGCCGGTGTGTGAGTGTGGTATCGAGTTATCCTTTGTGGGGGTTGGAGGTCGTTGTAAATTTTATGATTCTTGACCTGCACACATAGTAGGTGCCCGGGGATGGGGGGGTGCTTCATATGTGAGGATGCCAGGAATCTTTACCGGCACCAGGGAGAAGTATTTAAATTTAATGCTGTCCAGGGCGAAACAGGTTCCCGGCATTTTCATCGATTAGGTGTTGTTTGAATCTTTTCTGTTGCATGGACTATGAGGGGACTTCTTATTTCTGGCGATGTAAAATTAGGATAAACACAAGCGAGGTAATGGATTTGAACAAAACTAACGCCTAGAAAAGAGAAACTGACACTTTTCGTTTTACTAGCTATAAAGGAAAGACTGTAGGAGTGTTCAAAATGGTTGTTTTCTGAGACTGGAAAAATGTCTGTAAATACAGAACAAAATGAGCACAGCGTTACACAGTAATGTGTAGTCGAAAATAAAAACTTTCCTTAAATACTATTGTAGGCTAATAAAAACATAACGCGTTCGAAAAATTGTCAACTATACTGTCGTTTTAGATGGTATGATCTATTTACATCTTTTGCGGTGAATATGTATTTAAATAACGCTCCGGCTCTGATCGAATGATCACACACATTCTTACACCCACACTTACATTTTCCTTAAAAAGAGATGTACCAAAAGTTTGTCGAGTCAGTCAGAGATAGTGCATTGCTGAATAAAGACCTAGTGGCAAAAAAGATAACAATTGTTTCATTTAATGACTCCCTCCCCTACACTATATTTGTTAGCCAGACTGTATGTCGTTGCTCGTACTATCTATCTCTTCTTTGGCCACCTGATCGTACGATTCACCCGAAATGTCTCCAAATCAGCTAACATGAATTTTAGTACTTAGCCTAAACATATAAATACAACAGAGAATGTACAGTTCGACCCTCTTAATAAAATCGAAACACCGAAACAGATAGTTGGCCTTTTATTTTTCCGCTCATCCGCTTATATCCTTCACTTGAGACCCCTTGAAATGTGTATTTCAAAACTGCGTCACCTGTTCAATCACTGGAAAACTGTGAATTTTCAAATGAACATATCGCAAAATTTGATGATTGTACAGTGCTATTCACTTTGTGGTTTCAAGTTGGTAGGACTGGGAATTGACACCTTTCAAGCCCAGATGCTATTTAAAGCCTTATGGCAATAGCCAAGAGTTTGGCATTTATTCGGATTTCATTATAATTGACCAACGCTTTGAAATTATGTAAACTCTCTACAAAGGTGAATCAAATAATTTAAGTGAATCAAATGTCACTTTTCGCGCATTGCGAGGTGACGGATTGACTTTGCAACGAAGGGATGCAATTGATGAAATTCTGAAAACAGTGAAAGCCTTGCTGATGTTGCATAACCTGGACACTATGATAAGGCACGGTCATTTAAAAATATCGCTGCTATACAAATGTGCAAGTGTCGCTCACAGTAAATTTTTCGATTTTCCGGCATTAGGCACCTATGACATATTTTCAATTGGGTCTTCGTCTCCTTCCTTATAAACCTCAGCTTACGCAAGTGTGCTGACAATTCACAGCACAGCCGATACGATTCTTAAATGGTAGAAGAACACGTATGAGGTACATTTTTCATTCGGTGAGTATGTAAGCAACTTAATTATCGTTTTAAGAAGTGTCCTTACAACCAACCAAAGTGACGGTTTAGTTTGCTCTATAGCTAAAACTCGTCATTGGTCATTATTTCTTCAAAGATGCTAATGGACAGATGGAGATACAAGTCGGAGAGATATAGCCGTTTGTATTTTTGTCGGCTTTTGAATATTATGACATAAATGATGCAACATATGGTTCGAACAGGAAGGCGCAACAAGAAACACATGACAAACAAATTGTGGTTGCGTGAGAAGTTTCCTCATTGCGTTATGTCTCAATTTTCAATTGGCCACCGAGATCATGCTTTTTGACGCCGTTCGTGCTTCGTTATGTAAGACCACATTGTGAAAGAATTGAATCACCCTTTAATTCATCATGGCTTAATTTTCCTCGAGTTTTTTTGATAAATCATGCGTGATTGCTATATGGGGAAGTATCACTTGATAATTTTAAATATTTCAGCGTATTGCGAGAAATGTTTTTCTTGGTTTGGCGCATTCGACAACTTGGTGTATTTTACGTGTGGCTAAAAAAATATACAAAAATTCACCTGAATTCAATATACTACGGGCGATATCACGCGTTAAACAATGGGATAATTGAGAGATAGTTGTGGTGAGTTCTTAATTTCACCTTCTGTTGCGGTGAATTGACCAATCATACCTTGGGATTTATCTGAGGACATGTCTTCAGGAATTAATGAATTGAAAGACAATTTCTCACCACCCACTTATTAGTTGCAATGCTCGAAAAAGTCACCAAAAAAGTTAGCCTTCCAAAAGGACCATCCCAGACGTAGTTGTGTCTGTCATTTTCAACACGTAAATGCCATCAATTGTTCTTTCACCCAGAAATATCAATTTTAAGTTCCCTTTCAAATATGTGTGTTTTATTCTACATTATACATCAAAACTCACGATGAATCACCTCTTATGTACCCAAATTCTAAATTTTTTAAGACAAACCCGAATAAATCATTTTCCCCATCTGGATGCGACTCACTTTGAACCACAACGAACAGTCATACACGAAGATTGGTCATAAAGGGGCAGTGCAGCAGATCGTCTTCAACCTGTTATTATGTACATTGCTGTCAAACAACCTACTTGTCACAAAAAAGGCTTTATTAGCTTTCATCAGAGCTGTAGTTATATGAATATAACTACACATAAATTGATCTAATATGATGCCAACAGGTACATTTCACGGCTAACAGTCTACCCGTTCTGTTCAAGATGAGGAACTTGAACCAATTTGAGCCAATTTGAAATTACGTCATCTCTTGCTTTTATTCTTTTTTTTGTAATAATAACTGAATGACACTTAAGCCTTCACGGGACCAGGGCCTAGCTTCTACAGCAACTACTCGTATTGTGCATGCTACTGTTCTCTACAGTTTTTTTCC
Source organism: Eristalinus sepulchralis (assembly GCA_944738645.1). Lineage (NCBI taxonomy): Eukaryota > Metazoa > Arthropoda > Insecta > Diptera > Syrphidae > Eristalinus > Eristalinus sepulchralis. The sequence continues at coordinate 12,180,665 of OX122882.1, forward strand.
GATTCCGAACGGCGAGATTTGACTTTTCTTTGACAATTGATACTCATTGAGTGTTGTCAGCAACTCGAGAGAGGTGGTGCCGGGAAAATGTGCGAGGTGCTCCATCCCGGAATCGAACCTAGACTTTCTGCGTGTGGGTCGACGCACATACCCACTAAGCTACGGCAACCAAACCTTCTTCATCTGTGAGTATTAAAGATGTGGAAGTGAAGTTGAGCCTAAACCACCTTGCCTCTCCGGCTGGCAAGATCTCTTGCCAGTTGCGTTCAGTGTAGATCTTTTTATAAATTATGGCTTATAAAATGAAGCTGTCTATGGGCTCAAAATTTCACTGAAAGGAATATCGGTGGGTTAATGCAAACCTTCTCCGTTGTTTGATGAAATTTGATCGGAAATTTTCGGCCCTAAAGGCTAAACTTAATCAAAATTGACAAGGGCTAGTTTCACCTACCTCTTGAATAATCTTCAAAACTTCAAATGAAACCAAATCTGCAGAAACTGAAAGTCCGCCCAAATTAAAAAATTCAACATCTCACTTCTCTTGATTACATAAGAAGGTTCCTTCAACTTCTACCAGTTCCCCTTTCCACCAGTTCTGCCGAAAAAGAACGTCTAATAATTTACTGCCCCATGGCGAGCTTATCATTTCTTTCCTCCAAGTCTATGCAATATGAATAAGATCCAGCTTCAAATGTGCCCTGCGGCAGTTCTCTGTCATCTATGTATACATCACATATTCCCGTGTGAGCTTGGAGAGAACGTGACTATCAGCAGGGAGTTGAAATTTCATAGGAAAACAAAATTGACATTGATATCGTGATGTCGTGTACTCGTACGACATCTACCAATCTACCACTATCTTGGACATGAATTTGCAACAGTCGCACATTTCTTAAATTAAAAATTGTTTAACTTTAATGTATGTACACCGTCAATGCTCTCTTTCACTCTAATCATTTGAGTGAAGCGGGTAGTTGGCAAAAAATATTTTGTTGACCTTGACGAATTGAAAAGGAATATTATCATTTTGTTGCTTGGGTTTATCTTCTGAGTGTCTTGCTTCTGAGATAGATGTTCAAATTGAAGGAGAATACGTGACTAACAAATCCCCGTTTGCATTTCAGTCTGCAGTAATCCATAAATCGCCACACTTTAAGCACTACTAGCCTACAACTCCCTTAAAAAAGAACTCGTTGACCAGCGTATAGAGTGAAACACACCTCCTCTCTTATAGTTTACTTCAGTTCTTTGTATCTGCGTTTGTTTATCCATATTCCACAAGCTTATCTAGTGGGAACGAATTAAAAACAGATTCAAAACAAACCGTCGAGGTCAACAGCCTCCAAGAGTGCTCACGACGCGGCGCTGTGCTATTCTAGGTGCTTGAACGTCTGTAATCAGAATTGGAAATATTTATGTTAATTCCTTTCAGAAGATGCTATCTCACATCTCACGAAGGCGATTAAGCAGACTGAGCACAAATTTGTTTAAGTTCGTGCCCCACTGTCAAGTAAGACAAACATTTTTCAAATCACATCCAAAACAATGCTAGTTTTGCAAAATAAAAATTCATTCATGAATTTTCGCAAAATGGGGAGGCGTAGAGGTGCTTGATTTAAAATTCAAAACAGAACAAAATATCTTGAATTCTCATGAATTTTTTGCAGCATTTCATTCAATGGTCCATAAAGATGTCAGTGGGACCACATTTTGAGACTGTCATTTGACAGCATTCAACGGACGCAAGCTACAACTTTATATCAAATGAAATTCATATCAGTTGTCAAACAATGCTTAAAGTGTGGTTTTGATGTGACAAATGTGTGCTTGAATGACCTGTTAGTCATCTGTTTTGAGCCTCTTCTTATATTTTTCAAACTCCACGGGCCTTGGACTCTATTCAAGAAAAGGGAAAGTTTGCCACAAGTTACAAACAACGTTGAGTTCATTTTTGGGTCAAAGGAGAGGTTGTGTAAGGTTTGAGTCTGTCAGTTTTAAAAAGCCTACTGTAGAATGGTGTGATCATCGTTGTGTAGTGGCTAAGTTCGTCCATTCAAACGTCGAAGGTGCCAAGCTCCCGGACGAAAAACCTCACAGTTTTTCACGGCACTTTTCTTTCGGGTTGCTGACAACAGTCTATGAAAATCTTCTCATATCCAGCTGTTCAGAATCGGCAAAAAATTGTAGACCCCTCTCGTGAGAGAACAATCGAATCCAGAAAACAAGTAGTTGTTGAAGAAGCTAGACCCTGGTCCCTTGTGGACTGTCGTACCACTCACGTACCACTCAAAAATAGGACCTTATCGCCTTAAATCTCCAATAAACCCATCTTTTTGATATCGGACATGTGGGCATTTAAGGGTCTCAGATTTCACATTCGGCCTTCACTTCAATTGCTTTAACGTTCATCATCTTGAACTACATTATACACCCGATGTGGCTGCTGGAATACTGTCATAAAAGTCAGGACTTCTAGAGTTCTGACTCCGTTTCTATCATGCCGTATGTTCCCATAAAACATCAGATTTTTGCTTTTTGGTGTTTCCCATAACGATATCTACCGAAGTTGCAAGGACGAGGAGGAAAAAGAAAGCATCGCTCAAAAATGCCGTCTCTAGAAGAAGAAAGTCTTCAGTGAACTTGCTAACTTTTAAGAAAACTAAATTAAATTAAATGCAATTCCCTTTAAGATATACTTCTCTCGTTGCAACGTCATATCGAAAACATCCAGCGATTTTGCGACGACTTGATGTCAAAGAACCAGAAGTGTGAAACCAAGGATGGACTCCATTATGCAGAGCCTCTTGGGATACGAAGAAAAACTGGCGTAAGTTCGGTACCTTGGGTCCACGGGGGCGTCCATTAACTATGAAGAGTGTAGTGCGATATTTTGGAATTATGTTGGATGCTAATATCCATTCAGATACAGCTCTGCCGAAAGCCAAGAAAGCCTTCGCTATGGCAAGTAGGCTGTTTTATAGCAGCCAACGTGACTCCAAAGTTAAGATGATCTGCTGCATGGCTCTAGTCCGGCCAGTCATGTTGTATAGCTGTCCAGTGTGGTTCAACGTAAGTCCTTCCCAGATAGAAAGGGTAATTATGTTCTAGAGGCAATGCCTTCGTCTCAAAAAATACAGAGCACCCGAATCCGGGTACAAAAAATTCTATCTCAATGAGGTTTTGTGAAATGAAGCCAAAGTGAGTGGGGTGGATAATTTCATTATTAAGCTGACTCGAAGGCATGTTGCACGAGCAATTTATTCGGGGGTTACTACCAAAATGACGCATATCACGAGAGTGCACTCTGAAGTGGATTCATCTCTTGAGAAGGATTCATTTATCTTGACCGGATTGGCTTAATCCAAGATGAGGTGGGATGTACACTTATTAATGACGTAGAAACAAGGACTGCGGATAAGCGGCTGTTCTACGAGAGCTATGTGAGAAAAGTAAGTCCAGGCGATCTTCCATTCAGTGCATCCATCCGTGTTCGCGATAGAACGAAAAGCGATATGGACCGAGGTTCTTACTGGTGGCTACAATCCCATCAAGCCTCATGTAACTATTTTTTTGATTTGAGTGACATTTATAAATAGTACTTACCACCAATAAAGTGCAGATACGTTTTTCAAGTCTTCATCAGCCAATCCTTAAAAACGAAGTCTTCAGCGGTATATGGATTCAACATACGATGACCATATTGAAAACTGAACAATACAAGACTGTTCAACAAATCAAATGCTTTATTGACCTACTTCGTCGTAGCGTGGTAGTAGTATTGTCATGCTGTGCACATGATGTACCCAGCCGGGTGTGTCGTAGTTTGTGGTGCTAAAATCAGGGGAAACCATTGATGAGGAACGTTATCGACTACAATTAATACGTTTGAGCCGTGCATTGCGTGAAAAATGGACAAAATCGTCTGAAAAGACATAACAAGGTGACTTTGCAACATAATACCGCTCGGCCCCACCCAGCTGTAGTGATCAAAAAGTATCTGAAAACGCTAGAACGGGAGGTCTTACCCCACCCGTTGTGTTCTGCAGATGTTGGTTCATTCGACTACTGAGTTTTTCGGATGTTGTAAGAGGATTTAGGGTTTACCGATAAAAGGTTTACCGGTTCGGGTTCAAGAAATCGAAGAATGGCTCAATGATTGTATCGATGCCAGAGAGGATTTTGTTTAGAGGCGGTATTCTAAGGGAAGTCCACAATTCACCAGACCTTCACACTGCGGCAAATCCTGGAGACGTCCCAAGAAGTTTCAATCGACACCCACCATCTATTCGTCGATTTCAAGGCCGCGTATGACAGCGTGCATAAAGGCGAGCTATACAGTGCAATGTCTAGCTTTGGCATCCCTACCAAACTTGTCAGATTGTCTAGTGGCGCTACAGTCCAGGGTGGTCCTGGGCCTCAACCAACATGACTCTCCAGTCAGCACAATCTTTCGCCAGCTGCCGCCAGTTGCTTACTCCAAGTTGGTTGAGGTCTGTCTCCACTTGTGTTCGCAATTACTTGTGCTGTTCGTAACACGAGCAGAGGTGACCTATAGCTTGTGCTGACTCTGAACGGCGAGACTTTAGAAGCCTTTCATAGGCAATTACAACTCCTCTGACTGTTGTCCGCAACTTGAAAGAGTCAAAGACTGATGTGAAAAATGAAAGGGGTTCAGTCTGGGAATCGAATCTAGGACCTTTGGCGTATGAGTCGACACACTTACCCACGGCTACCACGACAACGAGCACTTGGTCCTGCTTTAATTTATACCAGCGTAACTTACGAGTTCCTGAGAATACTCCAATTGATCGTTTTTGAAAAAGTCCCTTCTATTCGTGAGAGAACATTAGCCCTCGCTCTTATATATGTATAGGGCCACGGTATTTATTTACAATTCCTGGATGAAAATGTAATTATATTCCTTCCAACTATCGCCGGTGTAAGTCCATATCGGGTTGAGTTCAAAAATACCTCTCTGAACATCAAATTCTTCTTTGTTCCCCTTTTTTGAATTCAATGTGGAATGGAAAAGGTAGAACTTCTCCCGTACAAAGGATTCGTCTGAAAGTCTCAATCACTTACGGTCTTCAAATGGTTGTTGGCTAACAGAGTAGAGGTTGCAAATATTCCAAACCAGCACACTAGTGTTGTCCACACCACATCCCAGTATGCACTCTCACCCCACGGCAAACACGGAAAACCATATTGCTGCTCCACCGCCAGTCTATTTGAACAATCTCAAAGCGGCACACTCCCGCCCTCTCTCTCTCATTTTCCCCTTTTAAACCCGACGCCAGTCCCCAATTCCCGGAATTCATGTCAGCATGGAATTTTTAATCCCAGCTAAATATTTATCTAGCCAAGAGTTCTGAACTATTTCCCAGAATACCTCAGTCGACCCCTGGAAAGCATCGGATTTTCCTATTTCCCATTTAATTGGGTACTCACCGAGAATGGCAGCGGACTGGGTACCTATCAGCATCACCGTCGATCCCATTGTCAGAATAATCAGTGATTTTGGAAAATAATTGCGAGGACATCATGTGGCTGTGCGCGCTCCTCGGCCGAAATCAATCTCGACAGCATTTGTTTTGTCTTCCGAAAATGCCGGTATTGTGTGTCGCACCCGTAATTGGGCGGCTGATGGAATGTCCTTGGTGATTGTGTTCGCAATGCAATTTGAGGTTATTACGGAATATTTTCATTTTTTTCGGCGTCACTTCTGCGGTATGCCACATCCGGTGGGGAATGAATTTATGGAATCTCCATGGAATGTTGGAGGAATGCAATCAGTCCTCTGGTGCTGGGGAGGGGGTCAATTTGATTTGGTTTCGTTGTTTTGATGGATTGCCTGGCATTTCAATTTCTTGGAGATTGCTCTTATTTCGGTTGTGCTTCGGGGGAAGTCTTGAGTGGACGGCTTGTTTTGATGGGTGACCCGGTGACGTTTATTGTGATGCATGAGGGAATTCTGAAGAGCTCTGGTAGAGATATTTAGGACGTGTTGGATTGGTGCACTTGACTTGACTTGGAGAATGTTTGATTTAAGACGTTTGCCTTAATGGGAATTTTCGAAAATGAATGGATACAGCCACTTCAATTGAAAATGTTGGTAATTTGAAGGAAAGTGTACCTTCTTGCGTTGGGAAGTCTATTGATCTCTGTTTGAACACATGTGTGCACTGGAGTAATGGGAACACAATTTTTGTTTCCTTCCCCTTTACAATATATCTAAAAGAGTTGTTTGGTATTCGTCTAAGTTCAAAGCATCAGGACGCCTTCACGACCATTTCAAGCATTACCTAACCCAAAGGAGAAATGGTCAAAAATAAAACAGACTCTTTTGAGACTCATGTCGATTAGGGACGCTTGAGTTGTAGCTTCCATGCAGTTACAAATATGTGGGGCAAGTGACGGTCTGAAGGTACGAATAGAAAGCCGCGCATGAAATATGTTTTCTTCTTCTTCTTCTTCTTCTGGACCTGAGCATCAACCAACATGTCGCTCCAGCTAGCACGAGACTTCAGCAGCTGTCTCCATTTGCGCACTCGAAGTTGGTTGAAGTCCTTCTCTACTTGTGTGCACCACCTTAGTCTAGGCCGTCATCTGTTGCGTTGTCCCGATGGCTTGGATTCGAAGACTTTTCTAGTCGGAGTGGTGGTGTCCATACGCTCGACGTGACTTCGCCATTTAAGGCGTTGTGTCCAAGGACGCTTTTCCAGTTGCATGCCACTGTACACCCCGTGAAGTTTGTCCTCCTCAAGACGCCATCAACACAAGCTGGACCAAAAATAGCACGAAGAACTTTTCGCTCGAAAAGGCTAAGGGCTTCCTCATCCGCATTCAGTAACGTCCAAATTTCCGCGCCGTAAAGGAAGACTGAGATGATCAAACTGTTGTTCAAAGCCAGTTAAGTGATTCGAGAGAGAGAGTTCCATTACTCAATTTGGCTCCGGAGACTAAAAGAGCAGCGATTGGCAAGAGTGATTCTGCGTTTGATTTCGGTACTGAATGTCGTTGATCTTGACAAGGCGCTGTCGAACAGCATTTATGGTGCCCATCGACATCCTAGCCATAGGAGTTAAGAGACTTTCTCCGAATCGTCGTATATTGGGGCATCTGTAAAAAAAACGAAGAATCTCGAAAGAAGAACGTGGCAACAGCAACGAAACGAGTCGAGGGACAGGGACACATCGACTAAGCCCAAGAATTGAAAGTTGGGCGTTTGCTTATCTTGTCAGGCGAAGGTTTTGACGGTTTCTGTTCAAATGAAACGGAGATTCAAGTCTGTCTTGTCCTTGCTACGTAAAAGCGGGACAGACCATTGAGAGCGTTGTCTTTGAATGATTGAGTATGAAAGTCTTACTGCCTGGAGAATCTGGTAAACGGCCAGCACCGGAAATCATAGTCTTACACATATGGAAGTCCGAAAGCCAATGGATTACTGCGAACGATGCAGCAGTTTGAATGTGCAATCTGTACAATGAGAGCACAAACGAATCCATTCTCACTGACGCAGCGATGAGCTCGTATCCTCATTCTTGTCCTTCATCAAGTAATAGTTAGCGATAGTCCCGTGAAGAAACAGATTCCCCGAGAAGTAGAGAAGCTGACACAACCAATGGACGTCCGCCCCATTGGAACCCTTTAAGGCTTCTACCTCACGGGATATGGAACACCCAATTTTGAGACAATTTGTATCCTCTAACAACCTTTAAACCAAAATTGTGTACCGTGTCTGTTAAGTCGACCCAAGTCTTTATGCCTTAGAAGCAACAAACACAAATCCCCCCCTTGAATTCAACCAAAACAGATTTCCAAGCCAAAATGCGTGCACCAGTGCAAAAGAAATTGCAAGTGTATTCCAACCAACGCCCCTCTCACAAATCCTCTTATCCGACATTGTTGGGGATCACGTTTTCAATTAAGCTTCACTTCCCTATTTTGGCTGCAGCAGCAGCAACCTTCTACCACCACGTAGCACCGTACCCAAGGATATCCTCTCTTCCGTTGCTGAAATAATGGCTCAAGTAAAAACAGTAGGAAACGAATCGACGGCAAGAAATTGCATTCCAGTGCAATTGAGAGGAAATTCAAAACAACTGAAGGCTGCATGTGGGTGCACACAGACCGCTGCGCAGAATTAAGCTGAGATGTACACGAACGAGCGATTTGCTTATTCCAACTGATTGAATTCGCTCGAGGAATGAAATGCAGAAACCATCCGAGCTTTTGTATCTTACCTTGTGCACGCGGATTCACTGCTTGTGCCGCCGAGAAGCCAACGAGGCGGAATATTCCCCGTTGAATTATGAAGTAGGGGAGCACGCGAAAGCCGCGGCAAGTCCCTACTTAATAAATTAACTAATTAGCTCCGTAACCTGTTGAAGTGCGCTCCGTCGAGGAATAATTGAAAGCGGTCTCTGTGTGGGATAAGCGCCTTTTAACTTAATGAGACTGCACGCGTATTGTGGTGCAGGGTTCTCCATGCTTAAGTGGCTCTTCAATGGGAGAACGCGGTTGCAGGCACTAAGAGCGGAGTTCTAAGAAGCTGTGTTACTCTTAAAGAGGATTCATATTTTGATGGAATCGTTATCCTAACTTTGTGGCTGAGTGTCTGCAAGGGTAAGACATGGGAAATTAGAGTGTGAAGGTCTTGAAATTTAACTCACTAGGGACAGCGCATCCTTACATCAACCTTGCCATGCCAAGGTGAGGGAGAGTCCTCCACAGTACTTTGGAATGTCTGTGGCTACAGCGACACACAATTTTTTGGTCTTACCTCTGCTGCCCATGAGCTTGACGATGTGTAGTTTGAAATTGCATTCAGTTTTCATTTTACAAGTCCTCAAAGTGGACTCAAAGGCAGGAAAAAAAATCACTGCCCACAATCTGAAAAATCAATTAATTGTGAACAATTGTGGTTTCCGGTGAGAGAACGGTGCACTTCCCTTTGGGGCCACTCACCAACTGTCAATATCTCAACTCTGCATTTGACAACAATTGTGCTTTCGAATACTTCATTTTTTTTTGGAGTTTACAAGGCTCTTCTCCCCCCCACCTCCAAGCATGGAATCTCGCAAAAAGAAAAAGTTTCAAAGAACACGTGGAAAATCATGCCAATGACAGGAATCGTGAATTTCAGTGGAAAGTTTTTTCTAGAGGGGAACAATGGTGGGTTTCGATTTTGCATTTAAAAGCCTGAAAGGAAGGTATGCAGGGGCGAACATGAGAACATGATGTTCAAGGATAATTGGCGGCTGAGGGCTGAAGGGCTGAAGGGTTTTTTTTGTGATCGTTATGTTAATTCAAGTAAATGTAGCAGAACGAAGGGAAGTTTAATTGTCTGCCCTGCATGAAGCGCATTTGTGGAGTTATTTCCTACTGTCATGGTGGACATGATGTAAGAATCTGAATTAATTTTCTTTTCAGAGAATAACTTAAACAAAGTTTTGTAGCTACCCGAGGTCAACGTCCACCTCGGACTGCGACGCCAACAAATTTCTAGGAAGACAACTGGCAAACAAATGGTTGTGTACCATTCAGAATTGACTGTTCTGCCTTGTTCTGGTGGTACGATTGCGACATGCCCAGTTTTTCCGAAAAAACAGGCGACCATTTGCTTGGAAGTGCTTCGTGCGCGAGCAACTCTTGTTGGATTTGGCTCATTTGAAAACACCCATACAGTCTACTGCTGTTTACCTTCGGGCTCATACGCAAATCCACGATTCATCGCCACTCACGATGTCATAGACGTGTTTCGAAGCACCGCTATTGTATTTTTCGAGCATTTCTTTCGACCAATCGACACGAGCGATTGACAAATTGTGTGGGATCCAACGCGAACAAATTTTTTTGACGGTCAAATGTTCATGCAATATTGAATGTACGCTGGTCCCACTAATGCCTAAGGTTGTCTCAATCTCACGAAGGTCTCAAACGACCTTCACGAAATTCGTCTTGGAGTGAACAACGACCTTGGTTGAATTCACGATACCATCGATAAACACTGGTCCTTGACGGAGCTTCATCGTCAAAAATTTTATTACGTTCATCGATGCACTCTTCTTGAGGCTATCCACGTCGAAAGTTGTAACAAATAATCGCACGAAAATTTTCACGATATAATTCCATTTTTTGAGCGAGATGAATTTTTTAAGTTACTGTAAACAACACAAATAGCGCTCGTATCTCAAAACGTTTTGAGTACGTATAACCTCATAAATGTCAAACTTTACAATAAAGTTGTCAGTTGCCAGATTGTAACAGTAGGGTTGCCCAATCCCGAAATGTAAAAGGCAACCTTCGTACTATAGGGTGAATGTTGGATTTCTTCGAAACCATAATCTCGCGCAGCAGCCTTGGAAACTCGCGCCGTGTGAACAGGAGCGTTGTCATGAAGAAACAACACACCCACTGCGAGAGTAACCCGCCTTTTTTTTAAATTTCCTACCCCAAATTCGTACATGCATCTAGTCGTTTAAAAATACATCAACATGGTTGTGGAGCATATTCTTAGTCCCAACTACTCGCAAAATATATTATCCCAACAAAGTCCAAAAGAAGACATCTCTCAGTAGTCCATGTTGTGAAAAATGCTCTAAGTGACAGAGGATGACTCAACGCAATTACCCAATGATAATTGTAAATGAAGCAAAATGTTTTCAGAAAATTATCTTCAGATTCGTTCATATAGGGTTTGCCCTTCATTCAATGCTTCATAAAAACTGTTACAGTGATCGGATTTAGTTCAAATATGCGTTGTTTTGTTCGATAATCTGTTTCCATCCAGAAGGCGACTTCAAAATACCCCCTCGTAGTAGAGAAGAACTCAGACACCCACTTTTCACAAGCCTCTTTTGAGTTCAACTTCACACCACCAAGAACGTTCGCCATGGACAGGACCAGGTTTTAATCACTTGGCGCTGTATCCGGGCTATATGGTGGATGCGATAAAACCTCCCATCCGAGTACCCGTAGCTTCTGACGAGTCATCGACGAAGTGTGTGGTCTGGCGTTGTCCTGATGGAACACTACTGGACGCTTCTAATCGATGGCATGCTTCAAGCGGTCGAGTTGTTCGCAGTTGATGGTAGAATTAAGCGTCTGGCCATATGAGAGCAGCTCATATTGGATGATTCCCTTCCGATCCCACCAAACACACAGTAAAACCTTCATGGCTGTCAATCCGGGCTTGGCCACTGTTTGGGACGATTCACGAGCGTTTTCGCTTGATATTGTCGTATGTGATACATTTTTCGTCGCCAGTCACCATCCACTTCAAAAATGGGTCGAATTCGTTCCATTTCAGCAACATATCGCAGTCGTCCAGAAGGCGTTTTTTTTTATGCGTTTTTTGTATCCAGCCTTCTGCAGATGGTTTAAAATGGTTTGATGGTTTGGTGACTAACTCCCATCTCCTGGGCGATGACACGAAATGCCACATGCCGGTCTAACTCGATGATTTCCATGATTGGATCGGTATTCGTCGTCACAGGTCTTCCGCCGGCTGGCTTATCCATGGTGTCGTTTTCACCGGCTCTGAATCGTCGAAACCATTCCTCCGCAGTTCGAAGTGATAGAGTACCATCCCCCAAAACGTTGCGTTAGTGAACTCCATGTTTACACGTCTATAACTGCTGAACGCAATATCCAAACTAATCATGCATAGAGTCTTAGGTTATGTCAAGACCTTTCAAATGATGCATAGTATTGCCAGCTACGAACTCTGTAGCGCTTTGTACATAGCCGGAAAATTCAAAAGACAAAAAGGAAGGGAGATATTTGACAACCTCCAACTTGAGTCCGGTGGCACACCCCTAACCGACGGTCCATAGTTTCATTGACTCTGAGACTTTGTTGAAGTTCAATGTCGTTTATGTATCGAATCATCTCAGTCCGTACTTCTTGAATTGATCTTTAGCGTATTCCTATTTTTATAAGTAACGTTAAATACAGAAGTCAAATCAAACGATCGTGACGAACATCGCCACGGTCATTGGATTGGGCAAAAGGGTCATTGTGTAGTTGGCTGTGTGCCAAGTGAGAGCATCTTCTTTGAGACACTTATCATCCAGCTCCAGCATGCAGGGGTGTAAACATTTCCATCAAACCCAGTTTGCTTAAATTTGCGCACAATTCTATCGACTGTGGACACATTTGGTCGAATTGGCTGAATCACAAAGTGCACGAAATGCATTTGGATTTGGATGCCCATTTTCGAAGAAGGTTTCAATACTCGTAATGCTCTGCTTAATAGTGTGCCTTTCCATGTTTGAATTTGTCAGGCACTGGAACGAGGAAATATAAAATTAAGTTGGGTCAATCGCCACAGCTTCATCCTTTTCGGTCAATTGGATGGACACCAGTCTCCTTTTATGTGAAAAACAAGAAGTTCTATGCCAATGAAATCTTGTACAACCTCACAGTCGTGAACTGGCTGGATAATTTTATTATAATTTAGTAGGTAGGCGGCAATGAAGGAACAGTTCCGGATAATCTACGGTTCAGCACTCACCGTTCTCGTTTGCAGTTGAGAGGCACTACAGCCCACAAAATGACCAGGGCCTAGCTTCGGTAACAACTTCTCGTGTTGTGTGTTCTACTCTTCACTCACGAGAAGAGGAGACCTACAATTTTTTTGCCGATTCCGAATGAATGTGTTTGAATGTTGCCAGCAACTCGATAGAGGTGGTGGCGTGAAAAATGCGAGGTGTACCGTCCAGGAATCGAATCTGGACGTTTGCGACACATTTACCCACTACGCTAAGGCGACCACGGTGTGCTTTGCCATTCTTTAAAAAAAAAATTTGTTGAATCTATGCAACCCTCAAACAGCATTGAATGTGGCCGTCGTTTCGGAAATTTCCAGAAGAAATGATTTCTGTGCACAGAAGAAATTTAGAATTTAACATCATTATCTTCATTTTCGATGACCACGCGGTGCATTACCCCCACGAAGGACTTCCAGGCCGCTTAATCCGCCATCGACTCTAACTCATCGCAACCAGGAGAGTTTAAAGACTCTACCTACCTCCCGAGCGGTCGTCTACCTAATGGCGTCGCATCACATCAACTCATCGATAAATTATTCCCAATCGATAACAGCGCTCTATTCCTCCACTAACCCACTTTCATACCGCCGATATTTACTGACTGCGACACGATAAGAAGTCTGCTACATTCTCCAAGCAATCAGCACACATTCGCACACAAATTCCAACTAAACGAAATCAATTAAAAGTAGAAAATAGAATCGAACGAGGAAATCTTCGATGTTATCGAATCACAGCCGGCAATCAAGGGTTGCGATTAATTCCTGAAGTGGTCAGTTGATTCTGTAAGCATTTCACTGCAATATCTGACACTTTCAGCCATCAGTCTGATTTTCCCTGACTCCGTGTTACCTGTCAACATTCCCTTTGAATGTTTTTCTTTCTGGTTTTGATTTTATCAGCAACGGAAATGAGTGTATCACCGTGAAATGATATAAATACTCGCAGCACAACGAAAATAACAGAGATATTGTATCGGCGTCTTCGTTCCAGTGAACTGCTATCATTCAATGTCGCACTCACTTGATTAGAGCTTATATCTTCGTTTCCATTTATCAATTAACACGCGACGGAATGAGAACTGCCTCGACCTTGCCACGGGTGGCCGTGCGATGTGTGTTTTGTGTCACTTTCCATTTAAATTGAGTTCTTCCCATGAGGTGTTAACTTTCTGTGAGATGCGCCCCACAATCAAAAGCCACTTTAGAAGAGAATCATTTTATTTACAAGGAACCTTATGACACATAACTGACTACATGACTATCTGCACATTTCACTCCCGCAAACATGGTCGCCGGAAGGCCTGTCTCCTCTCACGGATCCACTTGTTGCAAACTGAAAAGAAAATCCCACTCAATGCACACACCCCACGCACAAAACGTTTGTCGCTCTTACTCCACTTTGAACCGACGAGAACCGGACACGCCGCATGCAGTGTATTCGCATCACCTTCGCCCCGGTCATTCAAATTGTACCACAAGATGAGGGCGCCCTTTTGTGGGTAGATGGCCAGCTCTAGATTTGGGAACACCGTCGCCCCTCCTTGCTCCACATCGGACATCTGCAAGGCAACAATTTAAAATTCATTCCTTCACCACCCCAGCTTCGAAGCTAAGACTTACGTAGAACAAGGCTGTTGCAATTCGGTCACCTTGCTGCTGAACCACGGTGGCCGACTGAAAGGATAAACAAAAGCTCCTTCACCCACTCCAGTCGACTACCTTCCATACTCACGCTTGCATTGAAGAAGTCATAGTGGGTGTCGTAGTGACCACCCAGGCCGTAGTTCATCACTTGAATCTGCTCGCTCATGTACAAGTCGAAGCCGGTCATGTGCGCCAGCCTGTCGTTGATCTTCGCCGTGAATCTGTCGTGTGTGTCGGGGAACCAGGCGAATTTGCTCGTCCTCGTCGAAACAGTGACTGCTGCCTGCTTTTCGTTGTTGTAGACCGTTGCTCTGATGAGCTTCGGTTTGGCAAGCTCCTTGAGATGTTCAATTTCTTCATCGCTAAGCACATCGTGAAAGAGGACCATGTACGGGTCCAGGCTGACCACTTCCATCTTGAAGGGGGCCAGCTTGAGGAACGGGTGCGTGGTCGTGTTGTACACACAGTGGAGATTGGGCTTCCGTGTTGGAAATTCACCTCGACATCCGGAGTAGTACAGCTGCTTTGCAGCTGAGATTTGTTTCGCCTGAATTGAAGGAATCCCTGGATTGGAAAGTCAGGCAGATAAATCAGAGACACTCACTTGAGGTGCGGCTTTTGGGAAGTTCTCCTTGGCTCTGAGCTCAAATTGCCAAATTCTTCTCTGCTTAATAGCGTCCGCATTCTTGGGATCAATGCTGATCAGTCGACTGAGGAGAAGTACGGATCTGTCCAGGTTGTCTGAAAATTTAGAAAAAAGTGAGTATAAGAAAATGACAGACTGTTAACTGCGTGGTGTCTTTCTCCAGTCTAATGAAGTTCTTTTGTCTGATGCGGAAAGTCCGTTGCCAACAATGTTCAATATTTTCATGACAGAAGAACAAGGAAAGGTCCGAATTGGCAATTGGAGGGTTTCAAAGCATTTACGATCTTTTACAGACAAGTGATGCCAATGGAAGATTCTCACTGCTCCTTCAAGTTCGGTTACGAACTCACCGAGACCTTCAATGTCAAAAAAGGTTTAAGACAAGGTGACACGCTGTCATGTCGCTTCGTCCGTAACTCACAAGTCAACAATAGAGACACGATCTTCCAAAAGTCCGTTCAACTGCTAGATTACGCCGGCGACCTTAACGTGATTCAACGAACACAGCGAACCGTTAATGAGGCATTTTTTGGCAATGAATCATAAGCACCTTAAAACGGTTTAGTGGTTAATAAGGGCAAAACGAAGTACATTCTGTCATCAAGGAAGGACGCACAACATCGATGTTTCGGACAGAACGTCACACTAGACAGCAAGACTTGGAGGTAGTCAAGGACTTCTTCAACCTCAGCTCCGCCAGTCAAACGTAAAATCAATCGTTTCAATCCCTGTTTCTTTGGACTCAAGAGGCAGTTGAGTAATTGAGTCCTCTCTCGACGGACTACACTGGTCTTTTAAAAAAGCGTGAGCATCTCAGTCTCTCTTTATGGTGTGGGAACTTGGACGTTACTAAAGGCGGTCTTAGCCTTTTCAAGCGAAAATTTATTCGTGCATTTTTTCGTCCTGCTTGCGTTGATGGCGTCTGGAGGAGAAGATTCAACGACGAACTTTATAGGCTGTACAGCGGCATGCGCCTAGTCAAGCGTCTTCGGATACAACGCTTAAGATGGCTAGGCCATGTAGAGCGTATGGACACCACTGCTCCGGCCCGAAAAGTCTTCGAATCTGAGTCACACAAGTGGAGAAGGATCTCAATAAAGTTAGAGTTCGTAATTGTAGGCAGCTGGTTGTTGGTTTGTAGTTACATGTTGGTTTGAATGGACGCATGTAAGAAAAACTGATGTACTTGAAGTGATGTTAGGCCTTTAGTATCTGTTGAGGCAGCACACAGCACCACAGAAACTGATGTGCTTTACGGGTTGATGGTCCGTACTCATCTAAAACCGATGCTGGCCAGAACGTTTCAGTCAATGGTGACTCTGCTTTCAACAAGTTGGCGCAAGATGTTATACAGTTCGTTCCACAAGTGATTTTTTTTTATTGGAAACTCGTGGTAACCGCATAGTCTTACGTTACGGTCGCGTGAAATTGAAAATTTAACGCCGGTTAACTATTTTTTGTGGGGTATGTCAAGTCACTAGTCGACAACGACAAGCGCGAAACGTTTGACCACTTGATCGACAACATTTGCTGCGCTATGGCCTATATACGACTTCAAATATTGGAAATATGGTTAGTCATCAAACATTGGACCGGCGGTTTAGACTCATCCGATTAGCGGTAGTTTGCCTCAAATCATGTTAAATTATAAGCCAGGAGATTGTTTTTTGGAAAAAGCAGATTGTATGCCAACTTAGAACATTATACATATTCCATACATCCACTTTAAAGTTCAATACCTCTAAAAGAATACCCTGAACATATGCCTACCCATAGAGCATTATCCAAAAACCTCCTGGTTGTGGACACGTATTCATATCATCTTCCCAAATAAAATCAAATTAAACATTGGTTAGCTGCTGTCAACCTGTTGTTTGCCATTGAAGCGAAACAGTACTAAAGGATGGCAACATTACTTATAATCTTAAGCACTCTTGCGGTTAACCCAGTAAAGAAGTTTGTATTTTCAAAAATTTATTTCAATTGCTGAAAAATTTTATCCCACTGTGTTCATGACAATGACTCTAAGCATTCGCTGATGGTTGTGAAAGGGTGGTTGCTATACAATGCTTTAGAAGATCCATTTTTCTTCCTCAAAGTCCAGATCTAAAGTGAATATGGAGAGGAGCTATTGGAATCAGGTCTACCCCACTCATCAAGTCATTTAGCTCACTTCCCTCGAACACATACCCTTCCCATTTGTTTATGGAATGTAGCCTACCTGCCACCAGATCTCCCACATTAACAGATATCTAGAGCGAGTCAATGTTGCTAGGCCAATGCCCTCCAAGTCTAATCAACGAAATGACTCACAAAAAAATATAACTGTATTCAAAGCAAAGGGAAAGACGAAAGTTATTTTGACGTGTTTCAATTAAGCACCGATTTTGGCCCAGATTTGAGCCGACTTGCGATAGATTCCTTTTATGACTTTGCTGATGAATTAATTCGAAAGTACTCCTTGTGGAGCAGCTCTCGTGTGTGTAAATTCGTTTTATTGCCGATGGGTTGGCGGATACATAATTGGTCAGAAGTTCCTTGTACCTCATAAAACCAAGAGGCAATTAAGTACTAATTATTTTAAGTACTGTGTTAAATCATTTGCTTTCCGTTGAACAAAACCTTTTAGCTTCAGTGTAACCGCCGGTTCGCCATGTATATCTGACGCCTTTCTATCTTTAGAGCTTATGAAGAGATTTTTATGAAATTTTGGATAAAGATGCGCGTGACTAAGCGGTTTTTTATTTGTAGCCTATTTTTTCAATTAGCATTCAATTTTGCGACGTGAATAGGGGTCGATATTATAAGAAGTATGCGGTTAAATTGTATAGCCCAAAGGGGTGCCTGACAAAGAAGTAAAAGAAAAGGAGGGGAAGGATGGCGGCCAACGAGCGGCGTAAAGAGTTTCCAAAAGAGGTCTAAGGCGCAAGCACCGAAAGCTGTACCCCTGCAGTAGCGAAGGCAAAGAGAATGAGATCGGTAGAAGTTTCACCAACTGAAGCTGCTGCTGGCTCCAAGAGCAAAAAAAGGAAAACGTCCGTTGACGACAATACTGGCAGCTCCTTAAGCACGCAAAATCGGAATGATATCGGTGCCGCAATCAATACAGGGCGGCGGTCCTGGCGTACGGACTTGTGCAGGAGAAGCCGCCAACAGGCACAAATGCGAAGAACGCAGAAAACGAGGTTTGCAGGCCTACAGAAGGCTGCTATCTCTTTCCTGCTGTTGCGAATAGAGAAAACTGGAATATAAGGACAGCATGACCGACGCACAATGTTAACACTGCAAGCACTTCTACTCGTGCGGGAACAGTAGCACGCACAGCACGTGTAGTTCTTGTAGAAGCTAGGCCCTAGTCCCCTGGGGGCTATAGTGCCACTCAATTATTTTTCGATGTCTTGAAAAGAGCGTTTCAATGTGTAGCAAACACTTTCACGTATCCAATGACCATCAGGCTCAGTGTGGTGATAATTTCAAACGAAAGTATCAGTACAATTACTTTTGCTAAGAACTTCTTCTTTGGGCTCATGAGAAAATGGACCCATATCGTGAGGGACCAAGAATGCTTCTGTACAACACCTCGACCATGCATGTCCTGCTGAATAACGCAGAAACTTGAACTCTCTTAAAAGCGGATGAAGCACCCATTGGTCGTATCGAGACAAAAGTTCTTCTTATGAGTTTAAGTCGTTCTGAGGGGACGAAATCTACCGCTAGCTTGCGTCTAGTTCATTGGCAAGTGGCTTGTCAGGCGTCAATGTTTAGTGCGGCTGTACCGTGTAAATAATACTCAAAATAGCTGAGAGGCGCTACAGTTCACAAGGGACTAGGGCCTAGCTTCTGCAGCAACTGCTCGTGTCTTGCATGCTAATACTCCTTGAGAGTTGTCAGCAACTTGAAATAGGTGGTGCCGTGAAAAATAGCCGGAATTCCGAAAACCTCAAAATTTGGCATAGATCGCCTTGATACACAAAGAAAATGGTGCCCATCACCTGCCGGAAAACGTTTATCGGGTGAAGCCCACTACTACGACTAGTACTTGGTCTCCAGTGGGTACCATTGGACTGATGTTTTGTCGACTGCCACCAAACGATGCAGAAAACCCTACATCTCCTTGTACAAACTTGCGCCTATGTAGCATCAAACACTGTAAAAAAATGTTTCGACGTTGGCATTTGTTTGTTTCAGAATGAGGAAGCACAGCATCTGTTGTACTAACAGCATTCTCATGCCCAAAATTTCCTTTTGGATATAATGCAAGCACTCTTTGAAGACGCTTCGTATTTTTTAACACCTTCAATTGGTCGTCTGCCGGTGCGAGATCGTTTTTTTTATCACACTGTCCTCTATGTTCCCAGTTTTCATAGCACCTCTGTGTGACTCTTCAGATAATCTTGAGACGTGCAACAACACTGGAAGTCGACACCATTTTGTGATGCCCTAAGGGAAGAAACACCGAAGAACTTTTTTATTTCACTGCTCGATTTTCCCTTCAATAGCAGGAATCCCATCACTGTATTTTTTAAATTCAAATTTTTCAAGCGCCGTAAGCCCGCTCAAAATAAAAGTACGACTTCGATATGACTGTTTTTGGTAGAACCTGATACCAGGTTCGTCTTCTTCTACTTCAATGCGCTGCAATCCGCGGTGATCAAGGGCACCAACCAACAAGCATCTCCAGCTGGCAGGACCTTAAGGCAGGTGCCTCAAATTTCGCACTCCAAAGTGGTTGAGGTTCTTCTACACTTGTGTGCGTTATCGGCTACATGGGCGTGCTTTATTGCGTTATACCAATATTTCAGAGTTAAAGACTGGCTCTAGGTGAGAGTGTACGCCAAGGCGATGCAAATCGTCTTCGATCCCAGTAGCTTGGCTTGGCGTGTTCTACACATGGCGAGACGGGAAGATTTCTGCCTAAAAGCTTCCAAAATTCAACTTGTGCAAGAATTGCAGCTTGGCAACTACAAAGTGCGTTATTTTTTTTTAGTAAATTAACTCTGGTGGCAACAAGACAGCGCAACAGAGATACTGCGCATGAAAAAAGTTGGACACTGAACTTCACGTTTCGCCAATTGGCCACCTGGGGATATGTTAAGTCTCAGATCTTCAGGTATAAGCCAGCTATGCTGAACGCTTTGGAAGCTATGTTCGAACGAGTGGTCCAAATTTGGGTCACATCAGTCGTAGCCAAGGTCAACATAACACGCGATATCATTTTCAAAAAGTAAATGCCATGAATTATTCTTTTTAAAGACGATAACAATTTTACATTCACTTTCAAATTTCTGTATTTTATTTTACAGTAAAAATTAAACCTCATAATGAATCACTCTTTATTTTAGCTTGGATTATATTTTTCATAAACTTGCTAATCACCGCGTTTTAGGCATGTTTCTCATTTGAGACCAAGAATTCATTCGTTGAAATCTAAGATTTTGCGTATTATCTGACATCTCTGATCTTAATAAACGACTTCGGCCTCCAACTTTGGAATAAGAGAACTCTGTAGCTGTAGTACGAGAAACAAATGCAACAGCGCACCTTTCCTCCTTCTAATGGTGTATCTTTTATGTTTCCCACAGTTCTCATTATCAACAGTTTCAGTGACCCGCATGTTCTACTTAAGGGGGGCGATGCAAACATGAGACACCTCCATGCCGCGCGATCCTTCTCAACTCTAACTCATCGGGAGGTACTCCGAAAGGCAATCGGGCGATTTTATGGACATGATCCACCTTAGGGAAACGACCGCCCACCAGATGAAATCGCACCTAAGGCACACTTCAGAGGCGACGACCTTGCAGACTTCTTAAGACCAAATACTGAAATCAAAAAATTTCAGTTTTCTATCTGTAACACTTACATGAAAATCTTGTCTGCTCAGAGCGTTAAAAAAAATCCGAAATCTAGATTTTAGGAGACATTCAACTTCCCCTCTGTCACATTGCTTTCCTCCCTTCATTAATCATTTTACAAATTTTTGTAATTTGTCAACTTTTATAGCGGACACTAGCAACACTCATTTGAAAGAAATAAAAGGCCTCTCCCATTCCTTTCATCAGACATTTCATGACACTACCCGCGACAGTCACCCTCTTATCTTTTACCGCCGCACTTTAGAAACCTCCTTCAAACTATGACATCGGAACAAGGAGTGTTGTTGGTAAACACAATTAAATGAAGGGTTCCGCTTCACAAAGTCGTTTATAGAGCAATTAAATTAATTGCCCTTCAGCGTCTTCCTCTTATCAGATCAATATCACATTTTTCCACTCTCATCATACACACACACACACTGGTATCTATCTTACACTCACCTTCCTTCGCCGACGTCAGTGCATAGAAGTACAGAATTTTCGTTAAATCAAACTGCCGGACCTCGTTCATTGGATCATCGTCAGAGAACAAATTCATCGCCGAGTGGTACCACAGGGCAGCGTCAGTGTAGTCGTCCTTCCCGTACTTGTAGTATCCAATCGAGAAGCAATCAATCGCAGAAAGCTTCGCACTGCACGACAAGAGAACAAAAAACGCACCCATCACTGAGCTGTGCTCTGCCGCTTCCGTAAACAAAACTCATACCGGTACTGCACTCCGTTAATATGTCCTGCCGACAATTGGATTGGATTGAGGCCGTACGTGTCCTGCAGGCGAACCATTGCGTCCATCGCTTCGCGGAACTCATCCTCGGTGGGTATGGCGCGCCGCTCGCTTGCCAGCTTATCGACAAACTCTGTGAGACAGAAATTCTATTAGCACACGCATACAGTGGACTTCCCTCCCCCCGTCGTACCTTGTCCAACGGGCTTCTGCATGTACACCTCCCAGTCCACCCAGTCCGAGTGGACGCGGTGCAACAGCGAGAATGCCTGCAGCGGGTTCATCAGGTATGCATCCACGTCCGACTGAGCCTTTTCATTCTCCGCCCTCATCTGCTCAAGATTTCTGTGGAAGAGTGGCCTCATTCAGTAATTCCGGGCTTTGCCGCGACTGGTTACCTGCGAATCAGAGCGGCCTTCCGCTCCAGCTCGACGACGTAAAGCTCCACGTTATCGATTAGAGTCTTCTCCAACTGCACCAGACTCTCCATGCTCGCAATGGACAAGGCCAACGCTTCCGGCCGCACAAAATCCACGAGATTTATCACGAAAAACACCGTTAGGAGCACGCACACCCTCATTTTCAGTCTTTTTGATTGTCCCTTGATTGAACGAAATCGAAAGCAGGCCCCGCACGAATTGGTTAGCACTCTCCCGGTTGACGTATCATCGCGCACTTGAGTGAGACCCGTCGACTGTTTCAATTTTCTTCGAAAATACAAAAAAATATGTTCGCACCGCACCGCGGCGGCCGATAACGATAAGGCACACGTAACACTCTTTTTTAATTTCCTCCCGATACCTATTGGTTCTTGTTTCGATACGGATGAGCGTGTGGGGTAGGTTGGGTTGTGGTGATTATATGAGCCATGACTGTGATGGGAACGCCATGCTTGCAAAAAAAAAATAACTCATCGCTCTTCAACGATAGTGCATCGGTGTTGTTGACGGGTGCACATGCAATAATTATGGAAATTTCGTTCACTATGGGCACCCCAGCGGAACTGGCAGTCGTTATGCGATTCTGCAGTGTCCGACTTGTTGCACTTGGGGTTTTCATTTGCAAAGTGAAATGAAGCGTTCGTGCAGTGTGTGTTCGTTTTGCAAATGAGAGTGAAATGAAAGCGGAAAAATAAACGATTAAGCAGACAGACTGCTAACGCCGTTTGGGAAGCGCATGCATGTTCAAATGGTCTTCAGTTCGACTAGGATCGAGAGTTATTCGTAGGAGACTGAGAAAATTTTGGCAGGCAAACAATCTTGTTTAGAATTAATCAGTCTTCTGAGATTGGATCCTCGGAACTGATTTATAATTTGAACTATTTGACATGCCACTCCGGGCAAAATTTATTTTCTTGGAATTTGAAAAATCTTCATTCATTCTTCGAAATTCACTCGATCATAGGTGTGCTCTCCAAAATAATCCACTTGTGCCAGCATGCTTAACGATTCTCAAATCATGGTGCTAGGTCTTTCCCTGCGTAAAGTCTTCAACACATTTTTGGTCACCAGTTAGTCTACTCGACCTTATTTGAACCTTTCCTATCACTCACAAGCTCATACTTTTGAATGAGTAGGCTTACAGCATGCCTTCTGCAACATTTTCTACTTTCTTGAGTGGCAGAAATTTTTGAATAGTTTCAGACATTACAACAAAAGGGGAAATATTAATTTTATCTGTTTTACAGAAAGACACCCATGTCAAGCTCTCATTAATAGTTTGAGGTAAATTTTGACGCAGATGTTAGTGAGAGGACTGTTGGCTTTCAAATAAAACAAGAATAACTTCATATTAGAACTCAAAGAAAATTAAACTGGAGTCCCTGGTATTTTTTTCCTGACAGTAGTACATGGGTAGTAGCTCGATCATGCGGAGTAGCTTTGTCCCTGTACCTATTACAAACGACAAGAAAGGCAAAGCTGGAAGGTCGTATTTTCGTAGATCATACATGATTTGGAAGAAATCCGGCCAGCAATGCTTAAGACGATGGTTGGAGAGTGAGTCCTGTAACTCTCTTGAGTCACTAAGGTTTCCGTCAAATGTGTCTACACATCGGACGGTTGGCAAACGGGAACGATTGTTTATCTTTTCAAAGAGGGAGACAATAGAGAGTGCAGGGGCATATCTCTAAGAAGTTCCCCCCGGTAGGGTCCAGCCTAAGGTGTGGTCTACCCGTTCTCGAGCTATGTTTGAGTTCAGGTTGGAGTATGAACAATGTGGCTTTCGTCCCGGGAAATGTACAATGGACTAACTTTTCACTCTAACAATTATACTTCAGGAGGCTTGTCAACATGCTACATTGATCCATAGTTGTTTCGAGACATGAAAGAGGCATACAATTGAGTACATTCCCATTCTCCTGCAGAACACTCAACAACATTCAACACCAACACACTCAACAGTGTTCTGCAGGAGAATGGGAGTGGACTCAATCGTATGGTCCTTTGTAGAGTGCCATTCAATCCCTTTACACCAACTGCAGCATCTGTCCTTGGGTACAGGGAGGTAATTTAATACCGTTCACGGTTGGCACTGGGCTTCGCCAAGGGTGCGTCTTGTCACCTCTCCTTTATACACAGGAATGGATGTTGCAGCTCAGGCGAGGCTAGGACTGTCTCACAGATGACTTAGTTGTCCCAGACGGAACACCAGCGAGCACTCATTAAGTTTGTGACCGTATGTGATGATGTTTGAAAGAAGGTGGATGTAGAGAGGTCAGAACAAATGGTCACTTTCAAAAAGTCTGCTCAATGCACTCTGTGTGCTAGTAAAGTCATAATAAAACAGGCGGAGAAGTTTAAATATCTCACGTCGGTGGGAGGAGCAACATTGAACTTTCTTATATGATTGCTGAAACTAAATAAATTTTGAAGCAGCTTTGGAGATCAATTATAAGGAAGGCCGTGCTTGGAGTCACAGCCAACTTATCGGTTTTTAACTCAGTGTTTGTTCCAACTCTCATCGGTGGTTTGAAAGAATAAAATCGCGAATTTAAGCTGCCGAGATGGGACTCATTTCTTCAGTTGCGGGAGTTACTCACAAGGTTAGGGCGAGAAACGCAACAGTACTGAGCGAACTCTATAATAAGTAGCTATACTTGCTGACGGGAATGGCTTTACTTTGATGGCTTAGCCATGTGGTACGGTGGACCCTTGATACGTTTACCTCAGTAGGCGTCCACTCAACAGACTCAGGGCGAGGTGCTTGATCAAGTCGAACTGGTTGCTCTTGGGAATAACTTAGAGCCGATGACGAAGGATATTGCGGCTTCGATATTTTTTGTGCGTGTATTGCACCCGCGATCCCATGTGGAAACTTTTGGGTCACCGAGAAATGGTGATGATGATGTTGACATCACACAGCCTCGAAACTCTTAGATTTCCATGACTTTCCTGACAGTTGATATCTCTGTTTCATTGTTATATTATTGTACATAAGAATCAGGAATAAGACAATTTTCAAACTTTATGAGTGGTAGACAAAAACAACTACAGTAACGCATTCTCAGTTCCTAGCCGGCAAATGTCACCAAAACGCCTTCGAATTTCGCAAAGAGTAAAGAGAAGAATAAGTTAACTATCCATTACTTGGTGGCTTGTTGTCATGATTAGCTAGCTAGTGCTGAGTTCAGGAAACAGAGTTAAGCAGAGGTGACGTCATGGTGAAGTTATTGCCATTGTAAGTCCTGATGGCTGTTCTAAACATTATCAATGTTACTTTCCATTGTTACTTTTAGAACATAATTTAAGCAAAAATTATATTTTATGAAACCTATAATGTGTTTGTCCAGTAACCCTGTTACTTTGTAAAAATAAGAATAGTGCGTCACCTCACACGCAGAAGGTCTAGGTTCGGATTTTTTCACAGCATCACCTGTTTCGAGTTCCTAGCAACACTCAAAAGTATCAATTGTCTATGAAAAGCTTTTCAAACCCCGCCGTTCGAAATCGGCACAAAAATGTAGGTCCCTTCTACTCGTGAGAGAACAGTAGCACGCAAAGCTATGCCCTGGATCCTTGTGGGCTGCAGTGCCACTCAATTGTCATTATTAAGATGTTCTTCAAATAACAACTGTTGGTTGATTCTTCATGAGGTATGGTTTTCAATAGGCTAATTTTGATATATCGCGTATAACTTCTATCAAACTGCTTTGTCATGTGTATTCATCATCACTTGGCAACTCATCATAGAAGGAGTCACAGCACAAAGGCGCCTTCAAATTGTTTATCTTTATTATGAAGATCTGTGTTGTGTGAGAAATATTTTTCGTGCACTCAATTAACCTACTGAAATTACTATTGCCAATATCCACTTCCATAAGGGGATAATACTTGAATAGTAAGATCACAAAGTGACTCCATGGAAAAAGACTGTAGCAGCTGTAGGTCATAGTGTACCCGAAAACCGAAAGGAATCAATTGATCGTTGTCTTCAGCAGCTTGGCTTGGCGTATTCGATGACGTGACGTGTTTTACGTGAAGATCTTGGAGTAAAAGCGTACAAAATGCACCACTATGAGCTACAAAATGCGTAAAACAATGAATCGTGTGATATCACAACTTTGGTCTACTTGCTTTGAGTTTATGTAAAGTCTGAAGTCTTTAATAATAAGCCAATTGAACGCTTTGAAAGCCATTATAACTCGTGTTGTTGGAGAGTTGCCAATCGCTATGCCCGAGCATGTACTACCTCAAACGTTGTTATAACCAACAGTTAGTTGATTTTATTTTCAAAAACAAAGTGCCATGTGTTGTACTTTTATCTCACATTCATGTTCACTTTCGATTGAGTCCACTTTCAAATTATAGATCAAACCTCGAGATGAATCACATTTTTCCTATACAGAGTGATTCATTACAGAAATAAGTTTATATTGATATTTTAGGCATGGCATTAGGCCGTATGCCCGATTAGGCCTTGTGCCCTTTTACAACAGATGGCGCAACTTTATTACTATTCCAACGAATCACTTTCCAATTCTTCGTTGGAAGTGCTATCATGTAGTCTAAGAGTCTAGCCCTTCCCGACGTTAGCACCAGGGGTATACTGCAACTTAGAAAGGTTTCATGATATGCGTCTAGATATGAGCCACGTTAATGCGAATTCTCGCAAGTACATTCTAAAGGGAATAATGGGCATTAGGAGAAAGAGTGTGTATTTCTACCTTATGTAATGTGTCTGATAGATAAGAATGCACTTTAATATACATAAAATGGAAATTACTCCTTGCTACACCACCTTATTTACAAGCAAATTGTGTTTATCCAAAATCACCTCTTTATGAAAGTCTATTAAAAAATCATAGTCCCGATCTATATTTAATTTCTTATTGCTTTGCAATAATGCTCGTCCTTTTGATATCACGATTCACTGAATTATTCCACACCACACCACTTCTGTTCATCACGAATGATTTACTTTCATTTTTCACTATCAGATTTTTAGATTCCCACTGCACTCTTATATCTTTCGTGTAAATATGTTCTCAACCCTCACAGCAAAGCGAAACTGATCTCTCGAACTCATCAAACTCACTCGCACCCTGCCGCACTAGGTGGTGAATAAGGTTTCTAACATCGCGCTATTTCCATATGCCTGAGCACGTACAGGTCAAGCTCCTGGGAGTTCAATCTTTGACTATCTTTATGTATGCAAAGTATATGCGCTAATCTGAGGTAATCCGTGTCTTCTCTCCATACACCTGATATGACAGCTCAGTTCACTGAGCCAGTAGACTGAATTTCGCAGCAAAGTGAACTAGGAATGTCATAAAACTGACGTTTTTATTTCCACCTTAAATTTATGGCTCATTTTAATGATTGAGTTTGTTAAGCGTTAACATCAATCAAACTGACGATTTGTTCAGTTAACAGTTAACTGAAATCCAAAAGCCGAAAAAAATCATCTGAGAACAAGGATCTCAGAGTGTTTAGGGGCGTCGATGCAACCACCTTGCTTGGAGATGTTTTAGCAAGCTTCCATTATATCTTCTTCTTGTTTCTATGGTCCTGGGCCTCAACCAATATTCCTTTCCAGCAAGCACGATCTCTCGCCTGCCGCCTTCAATTGCACACTCCAAGGTGACTGAGACCCCTTCTCCACTAGTGTGCGCCACCTTAGCCTAGGCCGTCCTCTCTTGCGTTGTCCCAATGGCTCAGATTCGAAAACTTTTCGGGCCGAAGCAGTGGTGTCCGTACGGTCTACATGGCCTAGCCATCTTAAGCGTTGGCCATGATGCCCAGCCCATAGAGTTCGTCGTTAAATCTTCTCCTCCAGATGCCATCAACGCAAACAGGACCAAAAGTCGCACGCAGAACTCTTCTCACGAAGAAGCTAAGGGATACCTCGTCCACTTTTAGTAACGTCCAAATTTCTACGCAGTAAAGGAGAACTGGGGTGATCAAGCTGTTGTGCAAAGCCAGTTTAGTCCTTCGAAAGAGGGCTCTATTACAGAATTGCCTTTTGAGCACAAAGAATCAGCGATTGGCAAGAGTGATTCTGTTGACCAGTTTATGCTTGACTCATAGTCGAGATGAACACAATTGAAGATCGCATTGTCGTCGTTGTTGACCACTCATAATGAACATTTTCAATTCTAAGCTAGCAAGCACTGAACCTAATCTCTTTGCTGTCAACCTCACCGCTTGTGTTTGATGATAATTGATCATAATGGCTTGGATTGGATATTCGTGATTCGTTTTTCTACGACCAACTAAGTTTTTTTTGCGATAACTTACGTGGCCAAAAATAGAGCTTCTATGAGTAGTGTGCTTATTTTAGTTGATTTCAATTTTCATACGTTTGATATCAAGTGCCCCGCCACGTCCTGACAACTTTGGTAGCAGTCTTTCTTCAGACGTCTCATATAACTTCCAATATGATCAAGGACTTACACAAATGACTTCACAAAAATGTAACCGAACACCTGTCACCTTTCAAACACATATTCGTTTGACAGATTAGTGTTTCACGCATTAGTCAGTTAGTTAAACTTCGGATTGGGAATTTCGAGATTAACTCGGTTTCTCCTGGTAATCAGTCGACAAAAAACTTCTGTAAACTGAAAAATACGCCTTAATTATTTAATATTGATAATAATTGAGTGGCAATACAGCACACAAGGGAGGCCCTGGTCCCTACAACTACTTCTACAACTACTTGCTACTGTTTTCTTACGAGTAGAAGGCACCTACAGTTTTTTGTCGACTCCGAACGGCGTGATTTTGATAAGCTTTTACATAGACAATTAATACTCTTTGAGTGTTGCCAGAAACTCGAAAGAGGTGGTGCCGTGAAAAATGCGAGGTGTCCCGTCCGGGAATCGAACCTAGACTTTCTGCGCGGCAGTCGACGTTCTTACCACTACGCCACGGCGACCACTTAATTATTTCTCACTTATTACTTATAACATAAAAATAGGAAAAATTTTCTCATTCTACAAAAGGCATTTGAATCCTTAAAGCGAGGTCAAAACACACCGATGCCAACTGTTTTTTTTTTTTGAATTTTCAAGCCATGTGCAGTGAACCAAAAAGAAAACTGAAAATTCTTCTTCTATTTCGCATATAACCCCTTGCAGTCTTCTCTCCGTCGATGCGACTGGGTTTCTTGTTACAGCTGCTGTAATTGTTTACCCTTCCTTACACAATGCTTTCCTCAGGTTTTCTTTTGACTTAACAGATCGTTTTAAGAACTCGTTTTCCAAAGCACCATAAACTCGCTCTTTGGAATCTAAATCCGGAGTTTGAAGTTAATCTGTCAATACCTTTTTTATGTTGTAACCAAAGCAATACCGGCTGCATGTTTTTGGTCGTTGTCATTTTCTACTTTCACACTTAGTGAAAATCCCAATATTTCTTGAATTTCGCGTATATGTATAATGCTTTATGATTCACATCAATGATGAAGATGAAGTACAGCCATTTCTCGTCCTCACAAAATGGCGACCATTTCGAACATATTTGTTTAAATTGGATTGATCACAAAAATCACCTTGTTCGAAAACTTATTCGTTTTTTGTACGTGTTCCTTTGCACACTCCAGTAACTTCTTCAGATTTCTCTCCGACAAAACAAACTCGGTCTTGAAGGCTTATTTGTGCAGGAAAATGCTTACAAGTTGTGGATAAATTTCTTCAATTTTTCAAAATTTTGTCAGTTTCGGATACTGATTTTGCTCGACTGGTTTTGCTCAGTGAAAATGGCCTTGGGAAACTAAACGGAAATTTTGATTTTTGTGAATGTCAAATTCAAAAATTAGTTCTTTTCGTTAGAATAAGAAACAGTTGAGATATTTCCAGTGATACAGAATGGTAATACGTGTCCTCTGACATCAATTCCTTCCTTGTCATCAGTTGATGTACACGCCGCCTTGGCCAACACTTTCTCCTTGTTTCAAAACAAAGACGAAAAATACAATTTGAGATATTTTCAAAATCTGGGGTCTCAAAATCTCTACTCCAACTTTTACCGTGAAATGTGACACGGAAGTCAGTGACAGTAGTGCCAATGTAAAAAAAAACATTTGTTGCTACCGGCGTGAACAAAATACCCCTAAAATTTTGGCAGAAATGAGTGGAGCCAACGTGTTCTTTTTTTACAAAAGTTGAAGATTATTGAGACTGGATCAACAAACAAGACTGGAAATGCAAACAAAACTCATGATCAGTGACCACAGACAGGGATGGTTGCCTTACTCCACTTAGAACCCTTCAAGACTGGACAGGCGGCATGCAGTGTCCTTTCATCTGGCTCCCCCGAGTCGTAAATGTTGTACCAGAAGAGCATGCTCCGACGATTCGGCCTCACCGCCAGCTTGAGAAGTGGAAAAGCTGTTGCTCCGCCATACTCCACGTCAGACAGCTAAAAGGAAACATTTTCTAAGCTCTCTTAACAGACGGCGTTCATCGAACTCACGTAAAATAAAGCAGTGGCCATCCTGTTGCCAACGTCTATGCCAAAGTGCTCGTCTGGGTTCTGAAAGGACTCATGGTCACTAACTTCACACTCGAGAGAATTGTACTTACAGCCGCATGGTCGTAGTGAGGTCCGTAGTGTCCTCCGATGCCGTAGTTGGCCAACTGCAGTTCCTCGTAGGTTTCCTCTGTGGAGTTGGTCACGAACATTATCCTCAGCACGAGCGGGATGAGGAAGTCGTAGTCCTGAAAGTCCAGCCAAGTGTTCTTACTCGTCCGGACTGTAGATATCGTCGAATTTCTGATGTACGATCGCGACATTTGCGTTGCCGCGCTTCTGATCTGCTGAATTTCGTTCTCATAGATCACGTCGTGAAAGTAGGACACCATGGGATCCAGGCTTAGCTGCTCCATCTTGACGGGGGCGATCTTCAGATAGGGATGGTTGTTGTCGACGTACATGCACCGCAGGGGACGCTGTTCGGTGGGGCTTTGTTTTCTTTCTTCGCGGCATGTTTGATGGTAGAGATCAATGACTGAAGGCTAAGTGGGGAAAAGGTGAGTTGGGGCATAAAGGCGAAATGTCTTAACTCACCTCGTCTTTTGCTTCAGACTTCATTCGATATTTTGGAGCATTTCGTGCCTCGAAAAATTGCGCCTCAACATTTTCAACGTTCGCCATCGCAAACTTGTTTCCCGGATCGATCTCGAGCAGCTCAGTCAGGTGATCCTTAGCAATGTGCGGCTTTTCTGAGACATGCGAAGATTCAGGCAAACATCAACTCCCAGCAATCACCTACTCACTTGATTCCAAGGCCGCTGCACAGATCCACTCCAAGATCAGGGATCTGCTCAGAACTTCCCATTCCTCAGGGGTCTGAGTGTCATACTTCTCGAGGGCGTTTGCAGCCCATTCAAGGGATCTCTCGAATTTGCCCGCATGAAACAATTCCATCGACATGTAGAACGCGTCACTAGCACTCATCCCCGGACCCTGTTGGCGGCCATAAAACCTGCCATCAGCCAGCTCCGTCGTGTTCAACCCGTACACCGTCTGGAGTCGTTCCAATCCCAGCACTGCACCCTTAAAATCATCCTTATTGGGGAAGGACTCGTTCATCGCAACGTACGCCCAGTACACTTGAGGAAGAAGACATTATTCCAGCAACGCACCCTCACACGCCCCAAACTTACACTCCTCGTTGCTCCCGTCGGTGATGTAATTCCCTAGATCCCGTAAATCCACCGCAGAACGCTTAATCGTCTTGAATACGTTAATTGGACTGCCAAAGTATTCCTGGGGGTGATGGAGGGCCTTCGCATTTTCGCTCTCGAAATCCCTCAGAATCCTGTGAAACTTTCATGGAACTTATCCAACGACACGCCTGGGTCGGGTGGAACTTACGAGGCTATTTGCTGATTTTTGGCAACTTCCTGATCCACATAATCCCTTAAATTATGCAGCAAATGACGCTCGAGCTCTATCAGTTTTCCCAGCACACCGACCGACGTGTAGAAGTCCTCGTGCTGCGACCGTCCCGGCAGGGGAGCGGCGCAGATAATCACGAGGCAAATGAAATGGTGCAGTGACATTA
Source organism: Eristalinus sepulchralis (assembly GCA_944738645.1). Taxonomy (NCBI): domain Eukaryota; kingdom Metazoa; phylum Arthropoda; class Insecta; order Diptera; family Syrphidae; genus Eristalinus; species Eristalinus sepulchralis. Next base: position 12,212,620 of record OX122882.1, read on the forward strand.
TCTCAGCCTCCGCAGGACCGATAACGTTTGTGTCGGACTAATTAATTGCGATTGGTGAGTGACTTATCGAAATTGTGGCGCAGAACCAGCGTCGGCCTACGTGCGGTGTGATGTTGACGCGGCGTCAAGCTGTTTGAACAAGCTGTCAAATGTTTTTTTGTTCTGTTTGCGCTTATCTGGGGTGGTTGCGTGGTGTGCTTCTATTGATAGCCGAAGTGAGGCGTTATGTAAGGCGCACAAAATGTGGTGTCATGTGTTGTGTGAAGGGTGACACTTGAACCAACGAGATTGTAATCAAAAGGGCAACGAAAATGCCGCGTAACAATTGTTTTGTGGCACTGGTTCTGAAAGGATCTCTTGCTTGAGTTTAATTTACTGAAAGTTTATCTAGCTTCTGGGTTGGGGCGTAGAAAGACAACCGTCTGAGTAAATATTTGTGCAGTGGCGGGTAAATAGGGCTCGGTTAAGATAGGTCATAAACGTGGATACAGATGTGTGACAATCAGTTCTATGAAATGCGGGATAGATTGCGACAATTGACAATTTGAAATTGACAAAAAGAATGCTCAACGGATTGATGTTAGAGTCACATTGAGTAATTTTAAAAGAAACTTTAAGAGGGTTACGAAATTCTATGCTAAATTGGTGCCCCTTTCAGTAAGTTTTTGTATGTTTTTAAGCAACTTTTCCGCAGTTGCTAAGAACACGTAGAAACTTCAACTCAGGTGTTTTGAAATAGCACTCTCGTCGAAAAGTGCCTTTTACGCCACCATGCTGACGAAAGCCAGCCAGCCAAACCACTGCATCGGGGGTCATGTTGCATACCGTGTGTTGCTGGAAAGTTGCGGTGTCAAGTGCATTCTGTCTCTTGCTATGCATTTTATCGACACATTATTAAAAGCAAGTATTCTGTGTTTGAGCGATTGAATGTGATCGTCTGGCTTGCATCTTCGTCGTTAACTTGTACGACTGCAAGACGAGTCAGACAACTAACTGCCATTTCATATCATCAGCATCCAACAAGCACAAGTGTTCCCCAGTGCCATAAGTTCATCGGTCATGTATTTGCGCGTATATTTCCATATGCATATGTGGGGGCAGCAGAGTGTTGATTTTTCCTGAGCTGCCTTGCCCGTGGATTTTCGGGATGGCTTGCTAATGACAATGTTGACAATGAGCAACGCTTGGGTAGTCTGACGTTAACCATCAGATTGGTTATGTCAATGTCGAGAACAGTGAATGTGGAGCTAATCGCATTGTTCAATTAAACAATTAAAGGAAAGGACAACTTTAACAATTCAGACAGATTATGATTTTCGTTCAGACAACTCAAAATACCTACACAAAGTACATCAGGCGGCCCATACGTGGATTGCACACCAGAGTCGGCCATTTTATCAACTGTCGAGTGATTTATTTTTTGTTTATTTTATATTGATCATCTATTAAGGCAAAGATCCCAAACAATATTGCCGCTGATCCCAATTTTCCTAAGCGAATTTTGTTCAGCAAGGTTGAATGGAAAGTCAATAAATAAAAACGCCGTGGAGATCCTCACACATCCATGAAAAATGGTGTGCTGTAGGGGGTTGATGAAATAATTGCTCAGTACTTATTTAAAAACGAAGCTAAGCAGAACGTTATAATCAATGGTGACTGTTGTAGAAACATGATTACTTCCTTTATCACTCATCAGTTTTAAGAGGTGTGGTTTCACAGAAACGGTCTAACAGAACTACTTAATGTACTACGAATGAGATTTTATAAAAGAATTGATGTTTGTTCAAGCCACAAGTAAGTATGGCCTTTCCTTGATCAGAAACGATCTTAGCAACTCTTAAATGATTGAAGATGAGCCTGATTGTGGAGACAATAGTTATGCACTGTCTGATGGTGAATTCTTCTTCTTCTTGTGGCGCTACAGTCCGCTGTAGTCCTGGGCCTCAACCAACATGCCTCTCCAGCCAGCACAAGCTTTCGCCAGCAGCCGCCAGCTGCACACTCCAAGTGGGTTGAGATCCTTCTCTTTACTTGTGTGCGCTACTTGAGACTAGGCCGTCCTCTGTTGCGTTGTCCCAATGTCTCAAGACTAAGGGCTTCCTCATCCACTTTCAGTAGCGTTCAGGTTTTCGCGCCATAGAGCAGGACTGGGATGATCAAGGTGTAAGGTACCAAGGGAGGACTTTATTACTCAATCGCCTCTTGGGCCCAAAGAAACAGTAATTAGCAAGAGTGATTATGCGTTTGATATCCGTACTGGTGCTGTTGTCTCTATTTACCACGGAGCCGAGGCAGACGAAGTCCTTGACTACCTCGAAGTTTTTGCTGCTTAGTGTGACGCTCTGTCCGAGACGTCGATGTTGTGTGTCCTTCTTTGATGACAGCATGTACTTCCTTTTGCCCTCATTAACCACCAGACCCATTTTAGCCGCTTCTGCTTCAATGCCAGCAAACTCCTCATTGTCGTCGGCGTAAGATAGCAATAGAACTGACTTTTGGAAGATCGTGCCTCTGGTGTTGACTTGTGAGTTACGCCCGATCTTCTCAAGGATAATGTTAAAGAAGTCACATGACAGTGTGTCGCCTTGTCTAAAGCCTTTTTTGACATTAAAGGTCTCGGTGAGTTCGTTCCCGACCTTGACGGAGCAGCGAGAGTTCTCCATCGTCATCCTACACAATCTGACGAATTTGGTAGGAATGCCAAAACCAAAATAGACTAGACTGTCATATGCGGCCTTAAAATCGACGAATAGTTGGTGAGTGTCGATTTGTACTTCTTGGGTCTTTTCCAGGATCTGTCGTAGTGTGAAGATTTGGTCGATGGTGGACTTCCCTGGCCTGAAACCACACTGATAAGGACCAATTAGGTTGTTGAGAAACGGTTTCAGGTGTTCACACAATACGGCAGAAAGGATCCTGTTCGCGATGTTAAGGAGACTAATCCCTTAAGATAGTTGTCGCAGTCGAACGGGTCTCCTTTCTTGTGGATTGGACAGACGACACTGAGATTCCACTCATCGGGCACGCTTTCCTCCGACCATATCTTACAGATGAGCTGGTGCATGTGCCCAACCAGGTTATCTCCAGCTGCGGATATTCCATCCACTCCAGCAGCTTCGATCGACTTCAGTCTCTTCAGTCTGATGGTTAATGCGGGTGCCAATAATATGTCGGTCAGAAGCATGTTAACTGACTGTTTTTTTTTTTTACTGGAATTGCCGACATTGTTTTTGTAATTGGCCGACGCTAAAGGGATTGTTTGGTACCCTTAAGTGACCGGAACTAAGTCACAGCAAGGGCCGAAGGTATAGAGGAAGAGAGGGAACGGGGTTTCCGGTGCACATTGGTTTTAAATGCTTCTGGATTGTAATGCTGTTGTTGATAAGTTGGAGTGGGAAGTGCATTCCATGTTCTGCGGTTGGGAACGAGTCTCTAAACTTAAAAGTATGGCTGAGGCTGGGCGGGCTTGAATGAGTGGGCAATCCTAGCGAGGCGAGTATTGCGGGTAAATTCTTGAAGGAAAGGAATGCAGCTGACTAACTCATTGGAGCATTTTTCGCTAAAAACCGATTAAAGAGTAATTGGATTTAGATTCCGCGCGGGACCCAGACAAGTCTTATCGAATTTAGTCTGCCGACCATATTAGGGGAGGACTTGAATTCCTGGACTATATTGTGAGTGGTTAAACGGTTGAGTAAAGCCTCAAGCGAAGCTTAGCTGTCGCTGCAGACGCAGAAACTTCGTCCCTTCCACCTATTCTTCACAATAGTTGGTGGCTATTAGGATCGCAAACGTTTCCGCCTGGAAAACCGATGCGAAATTACCTAAAATCATTGCTCAAGTCGGTAGCGCTGGTATTTGACATTTGCTCTGTCTCTGGCTGTCATTTGAATGGTCACAGTATGAGTTGAATATTCGCCATTTACAATCACAAATAGCTTGATAATTGAAAAACACAAATCTAAGTGATTTAAGTGTGATTTAAATGGCGCCACTTTTCGTGCAATAAATGATACCTGGGTCTTCATAATCTACCAACTTCGTTAGCAGTCGAGAAGTATTTGAATGGAGTGGACGATGTCCATGTCAGATGTTTAAGGCCTATAAATCATCGATATACATGATCAGTCGAAAATATTTCTGCTGTAATTGTAAGTTATGCTGACGATCCAAATCTGAAGCAATTAAACGTGTCGTTCACCTCTCTATGGCTTATTTAAAATTTTTGGATTGGAAAACTTTTAAAGTTAAACTTACGCAATAATCAAAACCTGCTGACCGCTAACGAAGCCATAGGTAGGTTTCTGAAGTGTTCGAACAACAGACAGTGAGCACAGAATCTTTAAACAGTGGGTATGTAAGGTCGGTCGCCGTGGCATAGTGGAAAAGTGGGTCGACACAAACGCCAAAAGTCTAGTCACTACCTCTTTCGAGTTGCTAACAACACTCAAAGAGTTCTAATTGTTTATGAAAGGCCTCGTAAATCTAGCATTTCGGAAGGTCCCTTCTACTCATGAGAGAACAGTTCCACGCACATGTTGTTGATGGAGAAGGTAGGCACAAGTTCTTCATGGGCTGTAGTGCCACTCAATGATTTTATTAGTATTTAATTCCAAAACTGTAGACTCATTTAAAACAAACATTACCGACATACCGCCCGAAATGTGTATAAAAATGTTTAAAATATCATCAAAAGGATTGCATATTGTAATATTACCAATACGGGCCATTTGAATGATACTGTTTTCACACATAACGACAAAGTTAAGACTTCATAGCAAATTATAAAATATACGAGTATGTATATCGTTATGACGGAGCACACACTGCAAACAAATTGCAGCCTGACAGGCGGTAAAGGTGATAATCTGTTGGAGAAATTTCAAGAGACTGAGGTGATTTCAAATCCTAATTGTAGTCGATTTCATATACCTCATTTGAGGGTATAGCGATGTCATGCAAAAGGTTCGTCCTGTACTCATTTGCCAATGCAATGCGTTATTTCGATTCCCTCAGATTGTTATATTTTCTCTGTGAAAGCCCAAACTTGGGCATGCCACTGGCTAAATTTCTTCACACAGGTTCAAAGACGACGCATTTTGGCGATTTCGTCTTAGCAATCGACGGGGTTTTAAACGACGTACACAGTTTTTGGATTTCACTGCGTTCAAGGAACACCTACTTGTCACGTTTTTTCACGATCGACTTCAGTCTCTTCAGTCTGATGGTTAATGCGGGTGCCAATAATATGTCGGTCAGAAGCATGTTAACTGACTGTTTTTTTTTTTTACTGGAATTGCCGACATTGTTTTTGTAATTGGCCGACGCTAAAGGGATTGTTTGGTACCCTTAAGTGACCGGAACTAAGTCACAGCAAGGGCCGAAGGTATAGAGGAAGAGAGGGAACGGGGTTTCCGGTGCACATTGGTTTTAAATGCTTCTGGATTGTAATGCTGTTGTTGATAAGTTGGAGTGGGAAGTGCATTCCATGTTCTGCGGTTGGGAACGAGTCTCTAAACTTAAAAGTATGGCTGAGGCTGGGCGGGCTTGAATGAGTGGGCAATCCTAGCGAGGCGAGTATTGCGGGTAAATTCTTGAAGGAAAGGAATGCAGCTGACTAACTCATTGGAGCATTTTTCGCTAAAAACCGATTAAAGAGTAATTGGATTTAGATTCCGCGCGGATTGAGTTCGGGGACTACTTATTCAAAAATACCTCAAACTTTACTATAACTTCCGAAAGATTTATTATTGCAATGATTTAAAGTTAATCCCACATAACCTTGAAAGTGGAAAAATGAACCTGTGTACGAGTGAATTTCCTAGGCCTCCTTAACCTCACGTAAAGGAGCCTTCATTTAAATATTGAAACGTTTATGAATTAATTTAAGAGATACCCCTTAAGCCAGTACCATGTACAAAAGTTTTCTGCAATAATTGAGCAGGTGACGAAGTAAAACAAAAAGCAGATGGGTTCCATCCGGTTTCAATGGAATGTCTTCGTTGAAGGAAATTGGCAAATTATTCTCAAATAAAGTAAATTTGTATGGTGGTATGGCCGCCATTTCGTAGTAAGTAAGTGTATCCACTCCGGATTCACCAGATTCAATTCTTCACAGTTTTTCACGTTACCACCTTCTGTGTGTTGCTTACAGCACTCGAAAAGGTGCTGCTGTTAATGAAAATCTTCTCAAATTTCGCTATTTCAGTTGTCAATAAACAGGCGGTTTCTATCCCAAGACCATTTTGACCACATTAGACGCTCTATCCCCAGCCAGCAGTAACTCGTCTCATGAACATGTAAACTCATATAGAACGACGGCGGCCCCACCTCTCTGCCCGGTAAATAACGCACCCAAACAAATCTACCTGTATCTGAAAAACGTCATCAAGGTGGGATTAATTTTCTCGAAAAACTCGTATTGAGCATCTTGTCGTCGGGTAGGTTCATTTTTTTACGTTTTTCTTCTTCTTTCACCTTCTTCCTCCGTTTCTCCTGATTTTTATGTAATCTCTGATGATTCCCTTTCATTTCCACTTTCTTCCCTCAGGCTGGCCACGGGTCTCTACCGAAATTTTTGAATTTGTTGTCCCCTCTATGCCGCTTCTTCCATCCCGGAGGATGTTGACCTTGATTTCCCCTCAAATGATGCTTCATCTGATAGCCAGCGTCCACAGACTAATGTCGGTTTTATGGAAATGAACCTTTATATGGAAATCACTCTTCTAAACTTTTCTCGAAGTAAAAGAAAAAAGACGCTTAAAATAAAACTGAAGACAAAAAAAAAGGGAGAAGGAGCGATGGATGAATTTGAAGAAATTCTTATCCCTTGGATTTGAACTCGAGTTCTACTTCAACTAAGTGACAGTTTGGTTGTGTTTTTGATTTGGGTTCGCCTTCTGGGAACCATCTCAGCTGCAATTTAACTTTTCTGTGAGTAAATCATTTATTTATGAATATTAAATTTTAGATGTGGATTGCTGCAGTAAAAGTGAACTTCTTAGTGTCCTTTAAGTGTTGGAATGTGTTGGTGGATTGCTGGAATAGCGATTCGTAGATTTGATGGACATTAAAATTTGAAATTTATGTATGTCGATCGTTTGAAACCTGATTACTTTATCCACGCGCTTTTTGCAAACGATCTTGAATCCATAATGACGTTTGTTTCAATTCGTTGACTCATCTTGTGTTTTGACCATCATTGACGCCTCTGAGTCGACATTATCTTGGATGGCGGTCTTTAGGCATGAAGCAATAAAAAAACAAAATTCATCTGAAGTGTGTTATCGAGCAATCAAATCCCAATAAATTGACTAGCGTCTACAACAAGCTGCATATTCCTGGCATAAGCTTGTTGCTGCTTAAGATGTATATGATGTTTGTTTTTGTCCTTATTTTCTTTCGCTGCAAATTATGTGCCACGGCGTATACCACTTGTGGGCTTAAAATCCTTAGACAACTCCGATGCAAGTTCATCCTTATGTTCTTGAAAATTGCAAAGCTATGGATCCGTAACGAACCAGTGCTTTTGAATTAATTCTTATTCGCGTAAAAAGTTTCCGCGGTTTTTTCGTAAATTTTTGCAAATTAATTTTCCTCAATCGTTATTGTCCTCTTCTTTTTGTCACTTTCCAGCTAGTTTCACCTTACGTGACTTCTCAGCTAATAACTTGGTCAAGGGATCTTCAGCGCCTTTTGAATCGGCTTAGGTTAACCCAAGGGAGATGTGTAAATACCGACGCAAGTGGTAACCAAAAGGTGTACCGGCTATTCTGTGCATGGATCGAACTTTCCAACCTGCACTGGGTCATCAAAAATGTGTGTAGCCAAGCATTGTCATAAAGAGAGATCACTCACCTTCTGGTGGCCCATTCAGGTTGCTCAAACAGTCGAGCTTTGAGCAGTAAAAAATCGAATTCTGCTTCGCCTAAGGTCTTGCAGATAATTTCCTTACAATCCCACCTCGCACTTGTTTGCGCTCAACTCAGACTTTAGGGTCGTTCATGGTCTTTCAGAGGCTGATCGCTTGGGTTGAATGTCCTCGCATCCTGAATTTTTCATCGCCCGTAATAAATGGCTTCAAAAATGGTTAATTTTCTCGCCAGTTCAACAGCGTTTCGATGGCTCCTACTGATTTTTTTTTTGCGTTAACTCATGAAGCCCTCACACAGAGAGCTTCTTTCAGTAGCCTACTCATCTTAAACGAAATGAAGCCTATCACACGACACATCCTTTGTTGCGCTGTTCCTCTGGCCTGGGACTGGACTTGTTTCGTCCATATGGAAGGAGGACTAGGACATATAGGCCATATACTATATGTCCTAGTCCTCTTCATAGTAGAAGCTTGATTAGGTGCATCCTGCCTATAGAGTTCTTCTTTGAATCGCCTCTTCCAGATGTCATCACACATTGAACATTTCTCTCGAAAGGACCAAGGCGCTCCTCATCCACTTTAAATGACGTCCAAGTGTCTGCGCTATAAATCTTGACAGAAAGTTAAAAACTTTGCGAACGAGCTTAGTCTTTCGAGTAAGGGCTCCATTGCATAATTTCCCCTTGAGTCCAAAGAAACAGCGATGGGCAGGAGCTACTTCATGCCTGATTTTGACACTGCTGTAGGAGTCCAAATTTACTGAAGAGCAAAGTTTGGAGAAGTCTTTGAATGTCTCAAAACATTTGCTGTCCATTGCAACCCTCTGTCCGAGGCGTCGATATTGGACGACCTTCCTTGATGAGAGAATACACTTTGGTCTGCCCTCATATGCCGTCAGACCCATTTCATCCAACTTCGATTTCAATGCCAGCAGAGGCCCCATTTAGGGCTCACTGTGTTTACCCAATCATGTCAGTGAATGACCGCTTAAGCAAGCAACTAAATTATTTTTTGGAAGACACTGCTTCTGGTGTTGACTTGCGTAATCTCTCAGGATTGGCCACATGGCAACGCGTCGCCTTGTTTAAAACCCCTGTTGACACTCAGGGGTTAAATAGCTTTGTGGCACCCTAGCGATTCTCCATCGTAATCCTCCACAATCTGACGACCTCGGTACTTTGAAAAGGACTGCGCAGCGCATTTCTGTTTTCGCTGTCATACACGCCATCCAATCCGATAAGTAGTAGTCGTTGGGTGTCGAATGGCAGGATCAGCCGAAGTGTGAAGATCTATGAGAGGGGTCCGTGAACTGGTCAAACAACACCGAGGTTACACTCATCAAGCGTGTTTTCCTTCGAACACATTTTGGAGAAAACTTGGTTCATAGGCTCAACCTCCGGAGCTTCTCGGATCATCAATCAGCTTCAGGGACTTTGTTCGACATCGGCTTTGAAATTTCCATCTTATCGCAGTAGGGAGACGAAATTCTCATCCATTGTCCTCCAACTCAAATCGAACGATTTCCCTATCTGGAGACCTTTTTAGATTAAGACAAAGTTTGCTTTGCATTCGAAGATGTTAATTTTTGGGACGATTCAGTCAATGTTTGTCCCACCTCTACAATCTCACAAACCATGCGCCGTGTTGTATTTTATGTCCGCATGTTGTCCTAATTAATTGCGACTTGTTATGCAAACCGAACCGAACAATTATTGCATACTAATCGCATGAAATGGACCTGCTGTGTGGGATCTTGTGCGGTTTTGAACTTCTTGCTCTACCCATCAAGACACCAGAGATATCAAGTTTAAGCCAATACAAGTTTGGCTCAATGACAAAACTCGGATCGCCTTCTTGAAAAGATCTACTATGGGGCATAAATTATTTTTGTTCACGTTTAACTGCTTAATTGCTTTGCTTGTCTCGGTTAACTGAAACGGAAGTTAAAGACACGGTTGTCGGGCTGTTTGAGAATTTTATGCTGTGGCCAACTTTTATGACACCAGAAAAAATTTGGTGATTACTAAATTTACTCGACTGAGTCTAAGAGAGTCAACAAGGTGCTCTTATTCCTCTTTGGTTTCATGACTTAAGAGAATTTTGAGAAGAGTTTAACTTTAAAAACGTGTATTTGAGGTGTTATTAGATGTTTAGCAGCGCCGAGATAAACCCGTTTCCGGCTGACAAAATGCCAATAAATTATATTCAAGCTGGAATCACTATAAAGTCAGATTTATTATTAGAAAAGGAGTACGTGCCTTGCAGTGTGAACCCGAGATTGCTTAATGTGTCATATAAATGCAAATAACAGTTCCAAAAATAGAATACTAGAGCATCTGTTCACAATTCATCTAGTAGTTCATCTAGTCTAGTGTGTTTCGGAGAACGATACTACTTTTAACAATGACTGAAGCAGACATTGAAAAATAAAATTTGTTTCAGCTTTCCTAATTGGCGATTGTCGCAAGCTGATTTTCCAGCAGTCTAGAATGAGATGTTGTAAGTGTACAGCTCACAACCGACCAAAGTCTAGCTTATTTAGAAACTCCTTGTATTGTGCGTGCTGCTGTTGTCTGACGACGGGTAGAAGGAACCTACAGTTTTTTGGCAACTCCGAATGCCAGCTTTTCGTAGACACTTGGTACTCTTTGGTTGATGTCAGAAACCCAGGAGAGGTGTTACCGTGAAAAGTTTAACGTGTTCCATTCGGGAATCAAACGTGGGACCTTAGCGTGCCAGAGAACTGTAGTTTATTAATTTCTGTGATAAAGAGCTCAAGTTCTCAGCTCCCATAACATCAGCGCCAAAAAGCCCCCACCTGATATGAGCGTAGGCGGACTCTAAAGTGTCTTTACCCTCTCCACAGGTGTCGCAAAGGGTGTCATCACTAAGCCCAAGCAGACTTAGGTGCTTAGCGAAGTTGTAGCGTCCCGTTTGTACACCGATAAGTTTTCTGTGCTCTTTTCTGTCTAGGGATCACAAAAAAGCCGCGGATTTCTTGCTGACGAGTATGCACTTGGTTAGACTTGTAGACTCTCCAAGGAGTTATGCCATCTCTGGTTCGGTGGGTTTGGGCCCTACTAATGCCTCTTTTAAACCTTGTTCAGCTAGTTCGTCGGCAATCTCGTTTCCCGTGATGTCCCGGGACCCAGACAAGTCTTATCGAATTTAGTCTGCCGACCATATTAGGGGAGGACTTGAATTCCTGGACTATATTGTGAGTGGTTAAACGGTTGAGTAAAGCCTCAAGCGAAGCTTAGCTGTCGCTGCAGACGCAGAAACTTCGTCCCTTCCACCTATTCTTCACAATAGTTGGTGGCTATTAGGATCGCAAACGTTTCCGCCTGGAAAACCGATGCGAAATTACCTAAAATCTAAAGTTGTAATGTAATACAGAGTCATTTCATTGCTCAAGTCGGTAGCGCTGGTATTTGACATTTGCTCTGTCTCTGGCTGTCATTTGAATGGTCACAGTATGAGTTGAATATTCGCCATTTACAATCACAAATAGCTTGATAATTGAAAAACACAAATCTAAGTGATTTAAGTGTGATTTAAATGGCGCCACTTTTCGTGCAATAAATGATACCTGGGTCTTCATAATCTACCAACTTCGTTAGCAGTCGAGAAGTATTTGAATGGAGTGGACGATGTCCATGTCAGATGTTTAAGGCCTATAAATCATCGATATACATGATCAGTCGAAAATATTTCTGCTGTAATTGTAAGTTATGCTGACGATCCAAATCTGAAGCAATTAAACGTGTCGTTCACCTCTCTATGGCTTATTTAAAATTTTTGGATTGGAAAACTTTTAAAGTTAAACTTACGCAATAATCAAAACCTGCTGACCGCTAACGAAGCCATAGGTAGGTTTCTGAAGTGTTCGAACAACAGACAGTGAGCACAGAATCTTTAAACAGTGGGTATGTAAGGTCGGTCGCCGTGGCATAGTGGAAAAGTGGGTCGACACAAACGCCAAAAGTCTAGTCACTACCTCTTTCGAGTTGCTAACAACACTCAAAGAGTTCTAATTGTTTATGAAAGGCCTCGTAAATCTAGCATTTCGGAAGGTCCCTTCTACTCATGAGAGAACAGTTCCACGCACATGTTGTTGATGGAGAAGGTAGGCACAAGTTCTTCATGGGCTGTAGTGCCACTCAATGATTTTATTAGTATTTAATTCCAAAACTGTAGACTCATTTAAAACAAACATTACCGACATACCGCCCGAAATGTGTATAAAAATGTTTAAAATATCATCAAAAGGATTGCATATTGTAATATTACCAATACGGGCCATTTGAATGATACTGTTTTCACACATAACGACAAAGTTAAGACTTCATAGCAAATTATAAAATATACGAGTATGTATATCGTTATGACGGAGCACACACTGCAAACAAATTGCAGCCTGACAGGCGGTAAAGGTGATAATCTGTTGGAGAAATTTCAAGAGACTGAGGTGATTTCAAATCCTAATTGTAGTCGATTTCATATACCTCATTTGAGGGTATAGCGATGTCATGCAAAAGGTTCGTCCTGTACTCATTTGCCAATGCAATGCGTTATTTCGATTCCCTCAGATTGTTATATTTTCTCTGTGAAAGCCCAAACTTGGGCATGCCACTGGCTAAATTTCTTCACACAGGTTCAAAGACGACGCATTTTGGCGATTTCGTCTTAGCAATCGACGGGGTTTTAAACGACGTACACAGTTTTTGGATTTCACTGCGTTCAAGGAACACCTACTTGTCACGTTTTTTCACTTCTCCTATTTGAAAAAACGTGTCATCTTATTGTTATTGGGGATACTCCCATGTTGCTTATAATTTTTTCGAACAGTGTTTGTTGAGTGTGCGACCATCCTTACTTTTAAATTGGGGCAGCCAATTGCTGTTTCCGGTTTCCGATGCGTGATGGTGTATTCGGTCACTGTTATATTCCCAAATGAGTCACTTGTATGATTGACTGCCAGTCGACGCACTTCCCCACTAAGTCTAGTAGTCATTTCAACGACACATCACCCACAATCTGTAAGAAAACACCTTTAATTTGACTGTTGCTACTGGAACTGAACACGCTTGTCTCTCCCTGCAGTACTTGCTATCAGGCTTATAGTCTGTTCGTAAGCCTGATTTGTTCGTGTGGATGTTTGCTTTATTTATGTTCTACAACAAGTATTGATTCAATTTCGAATAGCCCCTACTTCAGCTTTTGCCTAGCATTTCTTTTAACAAATGTTGGTGAGTTCGGTTCATATTCTCATTCATATTGTGAAACCCTATAAAATCTTAATCTTGGTCATCTTCAGCTTAGGGAGACAGCATTACGCAAGTCTAACCCATACGTCGTTGGAAATTGAAAAAACCTTTCGCATCATATTCTCTTACCCTCATGCATGCCTTTAGCAGTTTCAAATAGTTTCTACAAACTAAGTCGTTCCCCTTTTCTTGCTCAATTTTCAAATATAACATCAATAACCACTCGTACCACAAAAAAATACCTCCCACACCCACCTAAGCAAAATTTCAATAATTTGCCTCCCACAAGTCCCACAAACACACTTGAACTTGACATCAAAAAATTGAACCCAAAAAATAAAAACCAACTCCCCTCTCCACAGTTGAATCAACCGCACCAAAGTGCCCGAATCCAAATTACCGAAGTCACTGACCTCGCACGCAATGAAGTCTCTTCTGGCTCAAGCTTTAATCATCACCATCTCCATCGCAACCGCCGTCGCCGTCGCAGCCAGTGGAGAAACAAGTGAGACCGCCGACAAGTGGTCAACTTCGGCGGAGTTGGCCGATTTGCTTCACACCGAGACGGTGCTCATCGAAAATCTGCGCAAATACGTGCAGACGCTGGAAGCCAAAATCGCCACCATTAAGAAGTAGGACTTTGGCACGTTCTCCCTCCGGACAGACCAGTCTGATGAGATGATTTTTTGCTTCTCCTTCACAGCAAGACGATAGAGGTGCGCGCCATCCATGATGTTGCGCACAAAGACACGGGCAAGTACTTCGGCAACCCGATCAACACGTTTAAGTTGATAAAGCGCATGACGTACGAGTGGGCAGCCATCAGGAATCTAGCCTGGCAGGATGTCACCGAACGTAAGCCTGCATCCAGAATTGAAGTGGCTGAGTGCATGACCGTGTATTTCACAGATATCATGGAGAACATCACGACTTACAGTGAGATCTTGACCTTCCCCACGGAGGAGGACCTGGACCAGACTGTCGGCAGCCTACTGAGGATTCAGGATGTCTATCAAATGCAACCGGCACAAGTGGCCACGGGGGAGTTCGACGGCACGAAGTTTGGGTAGGATGGCCCCGTGAAGAATTTCGATGTCGATGGGGTGGTGAGATTTGCTCTCTTTCTTTTCCCAGGTCCCAGATGACGTGGAGTGACTGCTTTGCAGTCGGCCAGCAATCTTTCAATCAGGGCGAACACCTGGTGGCGAAGGTGTGGCTGCAAACAGCACTGGACAAGCTAACGTCTGAGGCGACAAGTCCGAAGGAAATTATGGCAAGACTGGAGGTTCTTGAAACGCTTGCCAATTCAGAGTATCAAAGTGGTGAGTGTTCTTGGTGCTTCTTTGGACTGAGGTGATCGGTTGTGGTAAACTTTAATAACCAGGAATCTGATCTTTTTTGAAATTGAAACTGAGACGTCTTCCGTTTCTTTGTCTGTTTCTCCAGAGACCCTGGAGAATCTTTTTGGCAGAACTTATTTTCGGTCTTAATGATGAAAATGACTGCTTCTCTGAAAACTATTCTGTCTAGGTTGTGCATTTTTACCCAGTTTTCATCGAAAGCCAGTTGCCATAATTATTTTATCTGATGATGTGGTGATGTCAAGAATTGTAATCAACAAAAGGACTTGCTGGCATGTTGCAGCAAGTGTAGTGTGGCTTCAATTTTGAAAGAAATTGAGAAAGCCTCAGGTGGTGGCTTAAGACCACCTTAAGACCACCTTTGGAAAAGCTTTTAGGAATATTGAAAAGATAGGAGAGCGGTACTCCAGTCCACAAAGAATCAGACCTAAGCTTAATAAAAAATCACCGCTGTTCTGCTTGTTATTGTCCACTCATGAAAAGAGCAGACCAGCAGTTAAATACTGAGAATGACGAGCTTAAGGGCTTTTTGAGCTTTTTCGAGAGAGGTGCCTGCCGTAGCGGAGTGGGTAAAGGCATCGTCTTCAAAGTCGAAGGTCCAAATTTTGACGCCTGGATCAGACATCTCTCATCATTTTTTACGGTGCCTTTTTCTTAGAGTTGGTGACAATACTCAGAATTATGTACAGGCTTATAGTCGGTATTAAATTGGAGGTCCTCCGTGAGTTCTCCCCCATCGTTGTGGGAGAACAACAAAATGCACAATGCAAGTGGCTTCTGCCTAAGGCAGGCACTTGTCCTTGTGGAACAATTTCGAAATTGCGCTGCCTAAACTTCTAAAGTAGGATACAATCATGCAGGACGGTGGCAGTGGAACCACGTTAAGACGAATAATGGGGCAAGTTGGAATAAGTAATAAAATCGGTCAAACTTGTGGCCCAGTGGTTAAAAAACTACGAGGAGAGCTTTAATTTGCTTCTTTGAATTCCTTTTGCTTCTTGTGAATACATTATTTCAAGTGTTCTGGAATTAATACGATGAGTTTCGAAATTCGATAAACGCAGTTTTCAAAAGCCTAATGAAAGCTTCCAGAATTAGAACTTACTTATCAGGCCGGCTACCCATGAATTGTCAGAGCCTGAGCAATTGCTGCCTTCCATCGCTGCCGGTCCTGGGCACGGTGCTTCCAGTCATCAAGGCCAAGTTGTCTTACGTCCGGTCTCTATACCGGAGGTTCGGTCGTCCTCTTCTTCTCGAACCAGGAGGCTCAGATTCGAAGACCCTCTTCGTTGCTGTCCATGCGTTCGATGTGGCCGAGCCAGTTAGTCGACGGATTTTTCCTACATTCATATCCTGGTAGAGCTCGTAGAGTTCGCGGTTATGTCTTCTCCTCCATATACCTTCCTTGCAGACGGGACCATATATCCGACGTAGAATTTTTCTTTCGAAGGCACCAAGAATCGGCTCTGCAGATTTGCTTATCGTCCAGCTTTCAGCTCCATAAAGCAGGACTGGCAGTATTCCAGAATTAGTAGTCATCGGAATTTGCATTCATTGCAAAAATTAAAGATATCACAAATGAAAAGAATTCTGTATGGAGGAGCCGTCGTCACATTTGATCTTTGCTGGATGATGGGTGGAGTTGATGAGGAGGACCTTCTTTTTGATAAATTTTTATTTGGTTTGGTTTAGCGTCTTTTCGTCCATATCTTTTCTTTGATTGCCACAATGAAGGAAAAGTAACAAACAATCACAATGGGAAATTGTGATGATCTCCATCATCCCATAATCGTTTTCTACCATCGTACTAGAACAAATTTTTGTTAAATAAAAAGCCACGAATAATGTAGGCTTATATTATACACATATTGAATAAGCCCGAAAAATACACTACGTCAGGAATTGCTCATTATTGAAACAGACTCTTGTGTTTGTTCCTTTCAAGTGCTTCAAGTGATGCTTCTTTTGTGATTTTTAATACAATGGAATAAACAGAATTTCGTTTGTTGATTAAACACTGCTTTCTGGCAGGAATAAAATCCTTGTAGGCTCAGTAATGGCTTCAAAAGTGTTGCAGGGACTCTTCTTCTTCTTCTTGTGGCAATACAGTACAGGCACTACTTCTTGTGGCACTACAGTCTGTGGACCTGGGTCTCAACCAACAAGCCTCTCCAGCCAGCACGGTTTTTCGCCAACTGCCGCCAGTTGCGCACTCCAAGTTGGTTGTCCCAATGGCTCAGATTCGAAGACTTTTCGGGCAGAAGCTGTGGTGTCTATACGCTCTACATGGCCTAGCCATCTTAAGCGTTGTATCCGAAGACGCTTGACTAGGCGCATGTCGCTGTAGAGCCTGTAGAGTTCGTCGTTTAATCTTCTCCTCCAGATGCCATCAACGCAAACAGGACCAAAAACGCACGCAAAACTTTTTTCTCGAAAAGACTAAGGGCTTCCTCATCCGCTTTTAGTAGCGTCCAGGTTTCTGCGCCGTAAATCAGGACAGGGATGATCAAGGTGTTAGGTATCGAGGGGGGGCTTTATTACTCAATCGCCTCTTGAGCCCAAAGAAACATCAAACATCATCATATTCGTACTGGTGTTGTTGTCCCTATTTACCGCGGAGCCGAGGCAGACGAAGTCCTTGACTACCTCAAAGTTTCTGCTGCCTAGTGTGACGCTCTGTCCGAGACGTCGATGTTGTGTCTCCATCCTTGATGACAGCATGTACTTCCTTTTCCCCCTATTAACCACCAGACCCATTTTAGCCGCTTCCGCTTCAATGCCAACAGACGCCTCATTGACGGCTCGCTGTGTTCGTCCAATGACGTCAATGTCGTCGGCGTAAGCTAGCAATTGAACTGACTTTTGGAAGATCTTGCCTCTGGTGTTGACCTGTGAGTTACGCACGATCTTCTCAAGAATGATGTTAAAGAAGTCGCATGACAGCGCGTCGCCTTGTCTAAATCCTTTCTTGACATCCAAGGTCTCGGTGAGTTCGTTCCCGACCTTGACGGAGCAGCAAGAGTTCTCCATCGTCATCCTACTCAATCGGACGAGTTTGGTAGGAGTGCCAAAACTAGACATGGCACTGTATAGCTCGTCTCTATGCACACTGTCATACGCGGCCTTGAAATCGACGAATAGATGGTTGGTGTCGATTTGCACTTCTTGCGACTTCTCAAGGATTTACCGCAGTGTGAAGATCTGGTCGATTGTGGACTTCCCTGGCCTGAAACCACACTGATAAAGACCAATCAGGTTGTTGACAAACGGTTTCAGGCGTTCACACAGTACGGCAGAAAGGATCTTGTATGCGATGTTAAGGAGACTAGTCCCCCGACTGCCCGAAGGGGCCTCCTTTCTTGTGAACCGGACAGACGACGCTGAGATACCACACCAAAATTTGAGACGCTTTTCATAGACAATTAGTAATCTTTGAGTGTTGTGAGCAACTCGAAAAAGGTGGGGCCGTGAAAAAATGTGAATTGTCTCATCCGGGAATCGAAGCTAGACCTTCGGCGTGTGGATCGACGTGCTTAATCACTACGCTACGGCGACCACGTTACAGAGACTCTGTTCCATGAAAAACATTTATTTGTCTGTGGTATGCTGAATTTAAACGTGGCCGCGCAGGCATCAAAGATGCTGAACGCTCTGGAAGAGCACCTGAAAAAAAAAGTAAAAAAGTACACAAATAGCTGAGATAGCTGACACCTGAAAGATGTCAGAAGGCAGTGTGTACACTATTCTGCATGAGGACTTGTCCGTGAGAAAGCTGTTTTTTGAATGGGTGGCAAGGTTCTGAAATCCGTATTTTGGAATGCGCATGGAATTTTCTTTATCTGCTGTCTTGAGAAAGGCAAAATGATCAACAGCGAATGGAATGGCACTGGCATTATTGGTGCATTTGAAGGAAGAAATTGTAAAAAAAGCAGTTGCGTATGAAGACGAAACAAATTCTCTTCCACCAAGACAATGCATCGTGTCACAAGTCATTGGCTACCACGGCCAATTTGAACAGACTGTGGTTTGAATTGCTTCCACACCCACATTATCCTCCAGATCTGGCCCCCAGCGACTTCTACCTCTTTGCAGACGTCAAAAAGATGCTCACCGGATAAAAATTTGACTCAAATGAGGAGGTGATCGCTGAAACTGAAGCCTTTTTTGAGGCTGGTTTCCCTGTTCGCTGCATCCAGCATGCTTAGTCTCCTTGTATAAAGCTTTGACACCATCTCATCAGTTTCCATGTCAACAAAAAGTGTCCCCAACATTTTGAATCTTCCTCAAAATTTAGTTATTTCTTGTGTAGGGCGTTCTTAAGGAAAACGACCACTTCTCACCCACACCACTCCTTATTTTATGACTAGTCTCCATTATTCCTGTGATGGGTGCTCAAAAAGCGCATCAAAAGTTACGAATTAAATGTCGAGAACACCTCACATGTCTTAAGCCATGATTACAAATATTGTGTGTTGCAGTCTGAGTGTCATGAGATGTCAAAAACTAGCCAGCCCACACTTAGAATTCCCTTTCAAGTCACCTTCACCAACTTCTATGTATTCTTGGAACCCTCCACATACCCACAGACACAAACCACATGCACACCCCATAACTCAGACCATTTTCCAAACATTCTCTTCATTTCAGGAAACATCAAAGAAGCCCTGCGACTGACGGATGAGATCCTGAAATTGAATCCGAAGAACAAACGTGCAATCGCTGCCCGGGCAACCTTCAAGGAGAAACTGAAAAGGGACCTGGGAAGAGCAAGCCCCAAAGCCGCACCCAAGGTACAACTATCACTCTTTTAGTCTGCCGCTTCCATCGCCCCGCACATGTAACGCTTCCATCAAAAGCACACAATAAAAATTCATAGCTTCCAGCATAAATTCATTTTCAAAAGATTTTTCATTTGGTTTCCTGAGATTTTTCCTTTGCTTCATTCATTGCTTTCGTTCGCTTCGTTTTCGTGGTTGCAATGATTTCCTCCCCCGTTCGCAGTCGAAGGAGAGGCAGGGGACGTTGAGTGAAGAGCAACTCGCCTTGGACGTGTGCCGTGGCACGTTCGAACAATATGCCTCATCACCGTCCGGTGGGCGGACGTGTGCCTATACAACGGGGAACCTTCCCTTCCTGCGGATTGGTCCCGTTCGATTGGAAATCGTCAGAGTGGATCCCTTTATAGTGATTTATCACAACGCCTTTAGCGACGCAGAGATCGAAGGTCTGCGAGGTTCCGTTCTGAAGGATGCGGAGGAGTGGAGTCTGCCCAGCGGCTACAGCAAACGACTGGAGCTACTGACGGGCTACGGGCCGGGGAGTTTCGACGATTGGATTCTTGTTAGGCATCGTTATGACGATGAGGCGCACTTTCAGCTGAATGCCATGAAAGCGAACAACAAGAAAACGAAGAAGGATGGAATTATATGGATTCAGGTGGGGAACAGGTGTCTGTTATGAAAAGCGAAGCATTTATCATGTTTGTGTTGCGTTTCAGTTGAACCAGCCGAGAGTGGGTGGGCACATCGCGTTTCCTCATCTCGAGATGAGGGTTAACCCCCCAAAGGGTTCTGTGCTGTATTGGGCGACTAGGACCGAACACTCTGCTGTTGATTACAGAGCAATGCATCTCGCATGTCCTGTCATCGGTGGAACTTTGGACGGAATTTATTCCGTGACTACGTCTTAGTAGCTAGGTGCTTATGTACGAAATTCAAAAACTTCATTTAATTTAATTAAAGGATAAATGTGTTTTAAATTTGGAAAACCCGCAAATCACATAAAGAGGGTAATTCATTTTTCAGTTTCGAGTTTAGAGCTTAACAAAACACATACAGTGACAAATTTTTGAAGAAACTTTGTATTCTTTACAAAGCCTGAACTTTGCCAAAAAGGATGAAAGAGGATATATCGCTTAAGTGGTCCCCTTGGAAACATTCGCAGCGTATGAGCCGAAAACCGTTGCCCTTTAGTCGTTGCCGGGGGTCGCCAACATTAGATGCGTCTGTATCCCAAGCAGATTTTTACGACGACATTTCGGGTGGCCATAACTTGGGTTTTGTTTTTTATGCCTCAAGAGTTTGGAGATTACTCGCGTATGCGCAGTTTTTGACTAGGTTAGAGAAGAAAAAGACTGTGAGGTGTCAAATCGCACGATATTGGTTGCCACTTGAGGACGAGAGAACGTAAACTCACGCTACTCGGAAACTTCTCGGGAAATGAGGCCATAGTTGGTTGCATTCTGCCATTTGTTGATCTGTCTTATTTCTACCACATAGTCAAAATCCTTAAATCCGAAAAAATCGTTTTACCTTCGACAATATCGCCCCCGAGTTGACTGTAAGTATCCGCCTATTGATATCGTAGAAGATAGACACTTTTCGAAAATAGAACACACCAAACAAGCACCTCTTCGTTGGCTTGTGGGTTTTCTGAGCACTACAAGTGGCAGTGAGTGAGCTATGTGCCTTATCTCAAGGAAATTTTATTTGAAAATCTGGTCTGTTGTTTTGAAGCCAAGGTATGCACGGCGCTGTAATGCGTAACGCAGTTTTCTGCTGCTAAGCGATGCAGCAGCTAACGCATGAAGGACTCTGCATTAGATGGCAAGAATCTCTGCAATGCTTAAATTGTCGGCTCATCTTTTTGAATAGACCAAACGCGTCATTTTGGTATTCCATTACAACACCGGAATGTGTTTATTTTTATGTGGATACGTTCTACAATCGGATAGGTAAATGCATTGATTCATGTCTTGCCTCACGAAGCACACCAACTTGGTTAAGGTCTACATAACATACCTGTCCCATCATAGTCGACCACGTCCTCTATTGCGTTGTTGCAATTGTTCGGACTTCAAAACTCTTCAGGCCGGCGTTATGGAGTCAATGAGTGACACTCAAGCAAACTGCTCCAAATAATAAAAATGAAAACTGATTGAAGACACAACGTACTTCAAGCTAAAGCCGACAGTATGTTCTTGCCGTTGGTCATTCATATGACCTTATCGAGAATAATTGTCAACGACTGACGTTGGCTGCTTTTCAAATCGAAATGACGTTCGCATTTTCAAAGATTTTCAATTCTTGATCGATCCAGAAAATTAATGGCTTACACTTACAGTCGTCAGAGCAAACAATGATTTCAAATGCACGAGCAACATATTTTTTGACCGTTAAAACACCCAACTGCTTAGGGAGTAGCACGCTAAGTTGGACTTGCGACTTTACGATCAAAATATGTCAGCCCGTTTGTGAATATAAAGAAAACAACTCCATTGTTCAAGCCAGACAAATGACTTAAAATTTTATAGTCACCACAGCTCCGGCGCGAAAAGTCTTCGAATCAGAGCCATTGGGACAACGCAACAGAGGATGGCCTTGGCTAAGGTGGCGCACACAAGTGGAGAAGGACCTCAACCAACTTGGGGTGCGCAGCCGGCTGGAGAGGCATGTAGGTTGAGGCCTAGGTCCACCCCGGACTGTAGCGTAACAAGAAGAAGAAAAAACAATTTTTGAATAAAAATTGAGCACACTTTTTTGGTGAAATTTCATTAGCTTTGCAGATTTCCAAAATTCTGTAGCCGGCACTTACTTCTTTCATGAGTTCACCTTTGCAAGTACATTTCTTATGAAATTAATCTACCGTATCGATACTCACAAGTGATTCGGTTGCACTTCCATCGGATACCTTGGCCCTCCAAATTCCGATTTAACATAAAACGTACGAAATGCACAGAATATTCCTTTGAATGTGTAAACTACGAGGACACTAACAGCAGCAGTAACATAAATTTCGGCTTAATTGTAAAGTTACGTATGATATGATCAAGCGATGTACACTCCACTAGTTGCTGAAGAACTGTCTACACCTCCTTATCGGCTAAGGGTCACTGTTACGTCACTCTACCATGCCTTCCTGGTCTGACCATTGTAATAATAATTGAGTGGCACTACAGCCCACAACGGAACAGGGCCTATCTTCTACAACAACTGTAGAAGGGCTACTGTTCTCTCACTAGTAGAAGGGACATACAGTTTTTTGCCGACTCCGAACGGCGAGATTTGAGATGATTTTCATAGACAATTGATACTCTTTGAGTGTTGTAGGCACCTCGAAAGAGGTGGTGCCGTGAAGAAAAGCGAGATGTCCCGTCCGGAAATCGAAACCAGGCTCTCTGCATGGCGGTCGACGCACTAACCACTACGCCACGGCAACCACTGGGCATGCTTCTTCCAATTGTCCACACTGAGCGCCCTGGCATTCGCTATAGCTTATTCTTTGAAACAGAGCTTCGGTCTTCCTATTCTTCGCGAGCCGGTGGGCTGTAACTCTAAGATCATCTTCACTGGAGCGTAGTTGTCTATTCTTTCGAAGTGGCCAAGGTAGAGCAGCCTTAGCTTTTTTCGCCTTTTGGACTACACCGAGCAGAGTTCGCGGCTAAATTGTCCCCTCCATTCATAATACCAACATATACGACTAAAATTTCAAGGACATATTTTATTTCTTTTAAAAGTATTCAAAATATACTCTGCTTTCAAATTTATCGTTCAACACGTGGCTGCATATATTACATCTGGCGGGATTAACATTTTCTAGAGGAATAAGAGTTTTGAACTCATTTGTTAACCCAACCCGCAGTAGCAGCAATTTCCTTGTTTAAGCCCCATCGTGAGAGTGATATTTTATCCAAGGTCTGTAAACTCCTTAAGCACCTCGAAACTGCAGCTGTCAACAGTGACGTTTTGTCATAGGCGTTAGAACGATGATTCATTGGGATGACAAAAGATACTTGGCTTTTCCCTCATTTACAACGACAACAGTCCGCGACAATTTAACCTGGAATTTTTTTAATCAGTAGCAGCTGACAAATGTGCCGTCTTTCAAGACGTTCAAGTTTCCATCCGTCACCTATTTGTCAATTTGAAAGGCCCAAGATTTCGAGATTCTTGGGAACCCGTCAGCGTCGTCATCATCATCATCTTCCGCATATATCACTATAGGAGTCGCAGGTGCAATGCATCCACAAGAGTCCTGAAGGCCGCTCGATCCTCCGCCATCGTCTCTAGCTCATCAGAAACTATTTCCAAGTGAAACCATGCCAGCTTATATACTTCATCTCACCACCATACCCTGGGACTGCGTAGCGGTTGACTACTTGATGGATTTGCATCTAAGGCGCACCTCGGAAGTTTTGATAAACAGGACGTGCAAGCCATGTAGCCAGACCATCGAAATACTCGTAAACCCCCTTCCGTCAGAAAAAGTAGCTTCTTACTATCCCTCAGCACCGTTGCGTTTCTTGCTCTAACCCGGCGAGTAATTCTCGGCAGCTTGTATTTGCGATCTTATTCTTTCGGTCATTATTGATATTCCCGTTTACAGCCAACAAAACTGACAAAAGGACTAACTTAAAGTTAACAAAAATTAAATTCTCTCCCCTCCCCTCTCTCTCTAACCGGCAAAGAGAATGAGACAAAAATCCTCACACGAGAATTGAAAACGACTTAAATTCAGTCATTATGACCAATTTATCAAAATTGAGGTAACACGGTTCGAATTCAGTAAGGAATGGTCAAAAGTAAGCTTAACGTTCTGAAAAAAAGCAAAAACAACCCGTTGTCCCCCTCTTCAGTGGATCCGCCTGCACACCGGCCACCCCTCTGCACTCCCGCGTAGGTGAGAGTTGGAACAAACTCTGAGTTAAAATCCGATAACATGGCTTTGACACGAAGCTTGGCATTTCTTATTACCGATCTTTGAAGCTGAATCAAAATTGATCCAGCTTGGGCAATCCTACAAGGAAGGTCAGTCATCACTTCTGAAAAAACCCGAGATATTTAAACTTCTCCACCTCTTCCAATGCGACTCCACTAACATGTAGAAAATATTGAGCAGGCGTTTTAAAAATGACCATCACTTTGGACTTGTCGACGTTCACCTTCATTCTAGCATCAGGACATACCGCCACAAACTTATCAATTGCTCGCCGGTGCTCCCTCTGGCGAGATGTGAGGACAACTTAGTCGCCTGCAAAAGGAAGATTCCTTACCCTCAAATCTCCCACAAAAGCCGCACTGTTCATTCCCCAACCAGGGCTTAACCATAGCTCTAGAATGGGCTTCCGACACTTTCGGGGTAGACCTTGGGGAGCCTTTAAACAGATATGCCCCTGGGAACCCGAATGGAAACAATTTCGTTTGATGCCTAGAGTTGCCCATTAGTCAAACTTCGTCTGTAGTCAGATGCAGATACCTACGCCGCTTTTGCTTAGCCTGATGGGATACATTTTCATTCCTAGACTAAGTTTTCGCCTTAAATGCATTGGTACTTTATTGCATTCAACGGTTGCAATTCTCTAGAAATCCTAAAGTGGTTTTGTTTGTGCTAAAAAAAGGTGTTTCCTGATTTTTAGCTTCCTTATCCATCGTCTAAAAACTTTTTGACCTGGATCCCAACATGAGTTAAAATTGCATTTACCATTTACTGCTCATAAGATGGGCCACAAAGTTCAACTTTGTGCTATTTCTGTGATGGCACCTTAAGAGAATCTGCGGCACTTCACTGTCTGAGTGCAACATTACAGATGTGCCATTAACCGGTCCCAGTAACATTACAGAGGCAGCATTGATTCCAGCACTGCAAATGTGCTTCTCACAAAGTCGGATAAGAAAAAAGTTTCATTCTCTCCACTTCGACTGCATGCCTACTGTCTACTGTTTTAACGTCTAGTGTCAGTTTAACCTTTGAAATGAAGTAGTGAGTAGCAAAGTTGTTCTAGCTGCTGAGTTAGCCATATGTCGGTCATTATCTCTAGCATTCCATCTAGAATTTTGCAGTTTCTTGTGTCTATACAGCGGTTGTCCATTTCCTTCCGGTACATCGGTCGCAGTTTCTTCGATAAGTCATAAGAGGCCACAAAACTGTCTTCCTCTATCAACTTAACCGCCCCTCAGTAAATCCCGCCCAAGTACCTTCCGCTTGTGAAGAAGAAACTCCGCAATGAGAAATTAATTGACAATTTGTCTCAACACAGCATCTACGACTGCCCATCAAACCACGCAACTCCCTTGTAATAGCCGAAGCCCACAACAAAAAAAAAAAAAAAAACATCAGCCAACACGCGTGAGACTCTTACGTAAACTTGGGAAATATAAATTCATCTGCAGCCAAGGTTTAATCGTTTAGCAGTGCTAATGCCACAGATCCACCGCCGCGTCACGCTGAAGTGAGGTAACAAGTCAAACCAATGATGCTCAAAAAAAAAGAAAAAACTCAGCCTCCAGCTACCGGGTACACGTCCGATGTTTGTCGTTTTAATTACACTCCTCTCCGCCGCCGCCGTCGTCGCTGTACGACACTCGATGATAGTCAAGCAATGATAGTCAAGCCATTTGTTTTTATTTCAAACGCCAACTACCGCTTGAGTGTATCCCAGGACTGGTCATCAATCCACGGAGATGTGAGTGAGGATGGGTACGCCCAAACTCCTAGTGAATACCTGTCGTAAATTATTGCGTGCTCAGTGTGCACGGGTCGTCCCTTTTATCGTAATTTATGTTGTCCCTTTGTAATCCGTCCGTTGTCACGGATACCCCCAATAAAATCTGTCTAATGAATGTCCTGGGGACGAGGGGACGAGTTCGACTCTAATGCTGCGTCCGCCGCTGATGGGGGAAAAGACAAAACGACCCGGTTGTGTGCAGCACCTTACAGACACACATGTAAAACCCGTTTCGCTCAAACCCCCGGCGACCGGGTGCGCGTGGAGGCACTGATCACATGAGATGATCTAGCAGCGGGCTCAGCTCCACGGAAATCTACCTATTGGCCAACGAGACAACACACAATGAGAGATAAAACCGAAAAAAAACAAAAAACGAGTAAATAAAAGTCAAATAGCGTTCGGGCGATCTTTACAATCATTTACGAGAGTACGGGTCTGCCGACGAGCTTAAGAGTTCTGTCGCCGCTGCCGCCGCCGGATTCAGCCAACCGCTGGTGTTGGGCCCCTGATCTGCGCCACCAGCTGTCAGACGTACATTGTCGTCGGCGCGGAACAAGCATCGGTGCCGGTTCTCGTGCACGTTAACATAACGTAGTGGCAATTTGCGAGTTATTTGGAAACTTTGTATTGTTTTCGTTCGGTAGCGCATTGAGTCTGTTCATTTGCGAGTGCAATTAGCGCAATGTATTCCGTGGTGGTGGTCTGTTGCATGATTCTGATCGGGTGTGATGGCGCAAGTGCCTGGGAACATCGCAAAGAGTTCTTCTCGTCGATCACCGGTTTGGAAGAGCTTTTGGATACCGAGGCGTTCTTACTGACGCACCTGCAGTCGTACGTGGAGTCCATGACATCGCAGCTGGATATGCTGAAGAGGTGAGTTGAAAATTGCACACACTCCGCATTTTCCCCCCGTTGGGGTGCTTTGCCAGTGACCTATGGGGCTGCACGGTGGTGTTTTGGTCAGGGTGTGTCGTCGCGGTATGACGGAATCGATATGCAAATCGTGTAGCGGTTGTGCGAATACATGAATACACTTAAGGGGCCTGAATACTGATTTGTTTTTCAAATGCCAATGATTTTGAAGCGAGTTGAGTGAAGAGATAGAGATGGCAATGAAGCGTCGGGTAGTGCACTGAGTAATCATTATTTTTGTGAAGATTGATGGCTGTCTTCGGAATTACCATCTCAAAAGACGGAGTTACTGCAACGACTTAATTCTATTCCATTCAGTCGGTTTAATGTCGGTGCCGTATTAAAGTTTATGGCCAAAAGAAGCTGTTGTCTTTATTGTCCAAGGCAACGCTGCATATTGTGGGCTTTTCAAAGAAGGAATGTCCGATTTGACAAAGATGTGAAGTGAATTAAGTGCATGGCTTAGTGTTTCTTCTCTCGACCTTCGTTCATTGTTTGTCGTCTTTATGATGCAGTTTCGTGACACCAACGGCAAGACAATAGATTATTATTCTCCAATTGTTTTGATGTGTCAATCCGAGGCAAACTAAGGAATTTTAAATGAAAGGTTTTCCATCGTTTTAAGTATTTAGCGCGTTGTGTACATTTTTGGGCACTCTTACGACTTGTTCGGTTTTTGGACTCTGTGAACTTCTCATGAGTTGAAGGGATCCATAGGCTATTGCCGACTTCGATCTTTGAGGGAGCTTCTCATGGGCGATAAGTGCAATAGTGGGTCCTAAGAGTGTTTGTTAGCAAATAGAAGAAGGTCGTACTGTTAAAAAAAATCCAAGAAGAGGGTTCAGTCAAGAAATCGAATCACTGAAATCTGGCGTCGTTTGTAAAGCCCCCATTTGTGGTCACAATATTTAGCTTCTATCCTAGCCTCCGTCTCAAACTCAGCTCATGTTCCTCTATCCCAGTGCAATCCTACTTAATTAATTAATTTAGTGGCACTACAGCCCACAAGGGACCAAGGGACGCTCTGCCTAGCTTCTACAACTTTTCACGAGTAGAAGGGACCTACAGTTTTTTGTAGACTCCGAACGTCGAGATTTGAGAAGCTTTTTCGTAGACAATTGATACTCTTTGAGTATTGTCAGCAACTCGAACGAGATGGTGGCGTGAAGAAATGCGACGTTTTTCGTCTGGGAATCTAACCTGGGGCCTTGGTGTATGAGTTGACACGCCTTCCCACTACGCCACTGCGCCCACAGTCCAATCCTACTTAAATTATACACGTCGTCAAGTTCGCATTTTTAAATGGGTGTATAGAAGAAATCGCCTCTTAAGAGGATTGTAGACATTAGGATTACAAGCTTTATGTCAATTGATAGCCAGGTACCAATTAATGCTGTAGAGCTGAACACAATTACCTTAAAATTGGTTAAAGGAAGCCATCTTACTCGCATGTCAGAGAGATCAAGACAGCAATTGTCTTGCTGACATCAGATGCTGCGCAAAAGGTAGGAAAAAGTGGCTGGCTTATAATTTAGCATGGACTTACGGAACTTATACTTACTATTGAGTATACAGCTTCATTCGTTTTTTTTTTCACAATTTGAACGATTATTTAAGGAAAACCTGTGCAATAGTAAAGTGTGATTTTTTAAAAGCTATAAGAAAGTTTTGCAAAAAAAAAAAAACACATTAAATTCAGAACAATGCATGAGATTTTTATTTGAGTTGATAGTACGGTTCATATAATTTAATGTTTGCAGAATATTTTATGCAAATATTGATCTTGACTGCGCCTCAAATAATCAGTCCGCTTAGCTCAATGCTGGCATTCTTTCCAACATTTCGGCCGGTATCTCACGAAATAATGCTTCAATGTTGTCTTTCAATGCGCCAATTGAAGCTTGCTTGTCTGTGTAGACAAGAACTTTAACATAGCCCCACAAATTAGTCTAAAGGCTTTAAATCGCACGATCTAAGCGGCCAATTGACTGGTCCCGAACGTGAAATAAAATGTTGACCGAACTCGCCTCTCAATAAGACTGAAGATGTTTCACAGTGAAACAAACCACGAAACGTGCATCAGCTGCTTAAACTAGTGTTGCCGAGAAGATAATAGCTAAAAAATCACCCTTTATTATTCAAGGTATTGCCCCATCTGACGCAGTGACTTTTTCCCATCTTTCTGACAGTTTGTGGATTCCATCCTAATAGAACTCCGACGGCATTATGCATCGACCGGAACAAATGGTAGTCAGAAGGGGCAGGTCTGGTCTATAAGGCAGGTGGGGTAGAACTTAAGCTATTCTTCAAATAGTTCTTAACCGGTATAACCGGAGCCGAACGTTGTCATGACTAAAAATTACTGCTCTTGTCCTTGCTTTTTTCGGCTACGCCTCTCTTCAAATGATTTAATCGTGTTCGGCACCGTTGTCCGTTGATGGTTTCACCCGGTTCAAGCAGCTTATAACACAGCAAACCCTTCTGAACCCACCAAATACAGAGCAATACCTCCGCTCTGTAGATATTCTTCTTTGCATGTTTGTTTTGGTCATTAAGGAGCAAACGAAACACGTTTTTGTCCCAACATTTCGACAGGGGACTCTGTCATCTTCTCGGGATCTTTGTCTATTGAGACAATAGAAACAAACCGTCGATTTGGCTGCTTGGCCGATTTTCACGTATGAGTTTTGGCACCTCGGGTTGTCGTAACAGATCCATTTCTCATAACCATTAACAATCCGATGCAAAAATGACTTCCTTCTGTGGTGTTCCAGCAGCATTTCAGACGCACAAAACCGCCTTTCGACGTTTCTCGGCTTGAGTTCACGTGGAACCCAATTTACTGGCTTTTGAACATATCCAGCTTTTAAACGTTTCGAAATAGCTGCTTGATTGACATCAAAAGATTCTGGGAGCTCTTCTTCTGCTTAATGCTTCCAGTTCTTCATCTTGACACTTTTTTGGCTGCTCAGAACGTTCCTCACCTTCCAAGTCAAAATCACCATTTTTTTTAAATCGTGCGAAGTACTTTTAGCACGTTCGTTCAGCTAGCGTATGTTCACCATAAACACCCACCAAGATACAATGATGATGATACGGCAGCAGTTTTCTTCGTATCAATGTAATGAAGAAGAGCTCCCCGCAGAAAACTCTTTTTCGAGCACAAAGTTGGACATATTTGAGCCAAAAACAAATTATTGTTGTTTGCGCTTCAAATGATTGACAAAGATTGACAGTGGCTTTTCAACGCATGCTTCAATGGAATAATACAAGTTAAGCCATCTCTTAACAAACCGCATGATTTAAGTGATAGAACTGAAAAACTATAATCCGCCATAATTCTACATTGAAGTGCAGCATCCTTAAAAAAACTGAGATTTAACCGCATCAACAAAAAGTTATGACGTTTGGTTCCAGAAGAATAAAGGGGTCTAAGCCTAAACAAGCCTGATCTTATGATACTTTGTGGAAGGATTATTTGTTATTCCACTGTCATGTGTACAAAATTGGATATAGCAGCTCAGAAAGCTATGGACAGTCAAAGGATTCCATGAAACACAAACTAGTCTAAATCTGAAAGCAATGGAATCACATTAATCGGACCTTACTACCAGCACATCCCATCCTAAGAAACCATACACTTCCTCAAGCTGGATTTGGAGTTCTTTATAAGAAGACCAGATAGATCAAATATGGTAGCAGCCACTTGCCATTCGTTCCAATCAAATCGATACATAAAAGGTCATCCATTGTCAGCTATAATTTATAATGTAAAATAAAACACATAAATTTGAAAAGGAATGGAAAATTGTGTTTATCCTTAAAAAGAACAATTTATGGCAATTACTTTTAAAAAAGGCAGAAAGTAAATGTTGAGTACGACTATGCCTAAGGCCCAGAAGGCCCAACTTTTAGTGAATTGTTCGAGCTTATCACAAGTAATAACAAGAGTACTACTGATTTTCGAAGTGTGAATGGTAGCTGCCTTATTCCTTAAGCCCCGAAAATTTGTTTACACCTAAATAAGTCCAAACTTGTTATATCGCCCGATCTAGATGGTAAATTTAACGAAGCCAAGCTTGAAATTAAGTGATTCCTCAACAAGCTCATTGTGTGGCTCGAAGCGCCGTTTCGCTGAAAACAGAGCTCACCGAGACTTTGTGCTTGAATCTTAAGAAGCACTCAGTTCTCTGTTGGCGTTGTGTAGTGACCCACACACAGAAGGTTCCAGCTTGGATCCTCGGACTGAACATCTCGCATTTTTCACGACGCTACCTCTTTCGAAAACACTCAAAAAGCACTCATTGTCTATAGTCTATCCCCTCAACTTGTAAGTGAACAATATCACGCAGAACACGAGTAGTTGCCTAAAAAGCTAGGTCCTGATCCTTTGTGGACTGTACCACTCAATTGTCATTATATCAAAGTTCGTGAACCTGGCGAAGAGTTCAATGACCGCAATATTCTGATTTTTTTTAAGAAAAAAAGGACCAGTGATCAATCCATTCTACAAACGACACCCCAACGTAGCTGTTGGTACTCTTCATGTTGCTCATCACTCCAAATGTTGAAATTTTGTTTTTTAACGTCTCCATTGAGCCAGAAATGCGCTTCATTACTGAACAAAATTTAATGATAAAACTCTAGATTTTCCAAAGCCCATTCATAGGAAATTGGACGCAAACTCAGGTCGTCAGGCCTTAATTTGTCGACTGCCGAATTCATAGGTAAAGATTCTCACGGGAAATATGCCAAGTTGTCGAATACGAAAAGCCAATCTGCTGAGAGGGACAACGAATCGGTGGGTCACGGTTTTCGCCTTCACTCTCAGGTGCTATAGTCCCTTCGCTACATGGTGGGTCTGGTCTAACCGGTCGGCAATAGAGGTTTAAGAAGGTATTATGCGCACCATAAGTTCACTGAGTTGGGTTAAAAACATTTCTCACAAAACGCTGATTTTTATAATACAGCTAGACAATTGAGAGATGCTGCCAATCCTCCCATGATGACTTGCCAAACAGTCTTGAACAAAAATGACAAAGCAGTTTGAAAGGAGTCGCGTAAGATCAGTCAAAAAAAGCCTTTTGAAAATTAAACCTCACATTGAATCACCCAATATGAAGGGAACGAGAAAAATTTTATAACCGCAATTTGGCTGTATGATAAGAAAAATATTGTCTTGTTGACAGGACCTCTGCAAATAAGGCTCTAAAGCAGTTTTCTTAGCCCTGATATATACATCTACAGTCAA
Source organism: Eristalinus sepulchralis (assembly GCA_944738645.1). Taxonomy (NCBI): domain Eukaryota; kingdom Metazoa; phylum Arthropoda; class Insecta; order Diptera; family Syrphidae; genus Eristalinus; species Eristalinus sepulchralis. The sequence goes on from OX122882.1 coordinate 12,244,790, forward strand.
TTTTGATTTCAAAAAAGAACAGTCTACCTATCAATCTTGTCCACCTGCAGAGAAGCAGGTTTTCGCTTCTTTGATCTTCTTGGCCTAGAAGTCTCCAACAACCAGCTTGAACGAAAATACACTATTTAGCAAATCTAGAGTCCAAATAAAATCCTAAACTGAGACCAGTGCAATCGTTTCTCGTTCGTTAGTTCGCGACACCCTGTCCTCAGGTTGCTTACTCAACACTTTCCACATCATATTGACTCCATTTTTCATTTACTTCCAGTGAAATCGTTGAAATCGAAAAGGAGCACCTAATCGCCTCAAAGGACATGGAAGGATACCTGACGAGCCCTGTGAATGCATACCTCCTCATCAAGCGTCTCGACAGAGACTGGGCCATCTACGAGGATGCCGTATCAAATGACGCTGCACAGAAATGTATGTCCTCCCACCCCATTACCATTGAGAATTTCATTTCAAACCATCTTTCACAGCATTCCTCGAAGCCCTTGAGTTCAGTCGTAAGAATTTGAGTTACCCCACGGAGGAAGATGCAACAGGATCTGCAGTGGCAATGGTACGCCTGCAGGAAACCTACCAACTGGACGTCTCACAGGTCGCAGCAGGCATCTTGAATGGAGTCAAATACGGGTGAGACACCACCGCAAAGCGTGTATTCCTTAAATTTCAACCAGAAATCCACTAGATCATCAATGACGTGGCAGGACTGCTTCCAACTCGGCCAGCAACTGTTTTCTTTGAGGGATTTCAATCACACCAGGCCGTGGTTCAAGGAGTCCCTGGAGCGATTGCGCGGCGAGGACTACTACAACACCCCAGAAGCCATTGAGTACATCGACACCTTGGCGCATTATCACCAACAAATGGGTGAGAGGAGCATCCCGGAACCAAATCCCGACGTTTTCATAAATCCTTGTTTTGCTTGCAGGTGACTTTGATACGTCGCTCAATCTGACGAATTTCGTCCTGCAACAGGATCCTGAAAGGAAGTCATCCTTGGAGTTGAAGGAATATCTGAGCGACATGATCTCTCGTGGATATCCCGAGTCGAATAAGCCGTACGAAGACGAAGGAGACGTCGTCAAACTCTACAGCGTATGCAAGTCAAACTGAAAATTTTCTCTCAATGCTCACAATTCCCCTTGTGTAGGAAACGGATGAGTTTAAGCTCTACGAGAGGGTATGTCGCGGAGAGACCAAACCACAGCCATGGCAAGAGACCCCCCTCCGCTGTCGATTCCAACACCAAAACGTCCCTTATCGCCTGCTGATGCCATTCAAAGTGGAAGAACTGAATCTTGACCCGTACGTCATAACGATCCACGATGTCCTCGCTGACGATGAAATCACTCCGATTAAGGACCTCGCGAGGCACCGAATGAAGCGCTCTCAAGTCCGCACCGTCGACGGAGCATCCACAACCATCACGTCCTACAGGACCAGCCAAAACGCCTGGGTGAAGTACGACGCCCATCCGGTGCTTGGGAAACTTATACGCCGCCTAAGGGACATCACCGGACTGAACATGGATGCGAATGAGGACCTTCAGGTGGCCAACTACGGAATCGGTGGGCACTACGAACCTCATTTCGACTTCTTCGAGTCGGATTTGTCCTTTTCTCCTGAGGACGGCAACAGAATTGCCACAGCGATCTTTTACGTAAGTCATTGGGACTTGTGCAAATAATTTTGTCGAGTGATCCTTTTTTGTTTTTAGCTGTCTGACGTTGAACAAGGCGGTGCCACAGCGTTCCCATTCCTCCAAAGAGCCGTTCAACCGAAGAAGGGAAATGTCCTCTTCTGGTACAACCTGCATCCGTCTGAAGAGAAGGACTACAGAACCAAGCACGCAGCATGTCCAGTGCTTAAGGGATCCAAATGGAGTGAGTACCTGTCATTTGTCGGCTTTACTGTTCCTAGTGAAACTTTGCTTTCCTTTCAGTTGGAAATGTGTGGATACGGGTGAGGAAGCAGGAGTTCCATAGACCCTGTGGCTTGCAGCAGGACCATGAAATCTCACTGCCCTACAGCATAATTCGATAGAAGAGTGTATTCTTATGCTAAGTTTTAAGTTAACTGTGAAAAGTTGTTTACCGTAGAGTCTGTAAGAGAGTTTTAATATAAAATTTTGCAAAAAAACGAAATTCGGTCCGATTTTGAATTTTGGAGTAAACGTAGAATAATGGAATGGCAGGGGCCGACAGGCTGCAGAGTTGTGATTGCAAGGCGACGGCTTCGAAAATGGTGGTGAGTTGTGTTTGTTTGTGAAACGTGTCTGAAAGTCGGTCGAAAGCAGTATCTTCTGTATGAGTCTGTTTAAGTTTTGACATATTTTTTCAATTTCCTATCGCTATTTGAATTTTCTGCGATATTTACTGGAAGTTTAAGAAAAGTGGAATATGAGGGGCAAGTTCTTGTTTTTCTTCCAAATATTTGGAATCACACTTAGTATTTCAAATTGACATAACGACTCACATGGATAGTCTAAGACCTGTCCAAAACCGATTTTACAAACATTTTGAAACCAAGGAGGGCCATCTGGATTACGGTTTTTAAGGCATCGTATCAAAAAAAGAAAACGTAAGGTTATCTCCCTTCCGCCTTTTTGTCTTTTGAATTTTCCGTCTATGGACACAGAGTTACAGAGCTCTTATCTGGCAATATTATACATCAGTTGAAAGTTCTTGACATAGCCCCTACAAAACGACGCTATGCACGATTAGTTTGGATATGGCGTTCAACAGTTATAGACGGGTAAACATGGAGTTTACTAACGCCGAAATTCGCACTATTTTAAAGTCTTCCTTCGTTAAAGGCAAATCCGCTAGAGGAGCGTTCCGTGAGATTAAGGGTGTTTTGGGGGATGGTACTCTAGTACTTCGAACCGCAGAGAAATGGTTTCGACGATTCAGAGCCGGTGAAAATGACACCATGGATAAGCCAGCCGACGGAAGACCTGTGACGACCAATACCGATCCAATCATGGAAATCATCAAGTGAGACCCAGGAGATGGGAGTTTGTCACCAAACCATTTTAAACCATCTGCAGAAGGCTGGATACAAAAACAAGCTTGATGTTTGGGTGCCGCATGAATTGGCGCAAAAAAACCTTCTGGACCGAATCAACGTCTGCGATATGCTGCTGAAACGGAACGAACTCGACCCATTTTTGAAGCGGATGGTAACTGGCGACGAAAAATGGATCACATACGACAATATCAAGCGAAAGCGGTCGTGGTTGAAGTGAATTGTCCCAAACAGTGGCCAAGCCGGGATTGACGGCCAGGAGGGTTTTGTTGTATGTTTGGTGGGATTGGAAGAGAATGCTCCCATATGGCCAGACGCTTAATTCTCGCATCTACTGCGAACAACTGGACCGCATGAAGCAGGCAATCGATCAGAAGCGTCCAGTAGTGTTCCACCAGGACAACGCCAGACCCCACACTTCGTTGATGACTCGTCAGAAGTTATGGGAGCTCGGATGGGAGGCTTAATCGCATCCACCACATAGCCCGGACACAGCGCCAAGTGATTACCACCTGTTCCTGTCGATGGCGAACGCCCTTGGTGGTGTGAGGCTGAACTCAAAAGAGGCTTATGAAAAATGGCAGTCCGAGCTCTTCGCAAATAAGGAGGGGGGCTTCTACGATGGGGGTATTATGAAGTTGCCGTCTAGATGGAAACAGATTATCGCACAAAACGGCGCATATTTGAACTAAATCCGATCACTGTAACACTTCCTAAGAAGCATTGAATGAAGAGCAAAAAAGCGGAAGGGAGATATTTCAACCTTATATTATGAACATGTGTAAGCGTAGTCACACTAAGTCTAAACTAACCCAAAGCAAAATTGATTCGGGAAAATCGAGTTGTTTGATTCAAATTTGTTTTGATTGCATAGTTCTGACTTAAGTTCGCACAGACATGTGTGTTGTGCTTCCGTGTACCATCAATGGCTTCTGTACAATGTTTGTTTTCCCGGAGTTATACGTATATTTTCGGAACGAACGAATTTTTCAGCTTTTTTGTTCTTTTGCTGTGACTGTCAATAAAGCTCAAGGGCAGACTGTTAAGTTTGCCTTACACATGCATGTTACAGCCGTAAGCATGTCATACATACATACATATAATCAAATAATAATTGAGTAACACTACAGCCCACAAGGAACCAGGGCGTGGTTTCTGCATCAACAATTTGTATTGTGCGTGTTATTGTTCTTCCACGGATAGAGCCTACCCTGAATGGCGATTTGAAGAGGTTCTCATAGGCAATTATCGGTCTGTGAGTGTTGCGAGCACGTCGAAAGAGGTGGCGCGGTAAAACAGCGATTTGAATAGTCCAAGTATCGAGCCGACGCACTTACCCACTACGCCATGGCGACTGCACCGATGTAATGATTAATTTGTTTTGAAAAGACGTCGCCAACCTCTGCAAGTTGTGGCTAATCTTAGAACCGATTGGAAAGGTGTGACATTTGTCAGCAATAAATAGTGTGCATCAACTTCTCTTTTGGTCTGTGGTCGCCGTGGCGTAGTGATAAGTGCGTCGACCACCGCGCAGAAGGTCTAGGTTCGGTTCCCGGACGGGGCACCTCGCATTTTTCACGGCACCACCTCTTTCGAGTTGCTGGCAACACTCAACGAGTACTCATTGTCTATGTAAAAGCTTCTTCAAAAATCTCCCTTCTACTCGTGAGAGAACAGTAGCACGCATAACACGGGTAGTTGTTGTAGAAGCTGGGCCCTGGTCCCTTGTGGACTCAATTATTATTATAATTATCAACGTCTGTTTGAGACAACCCCCTCTTTTGCTTCTTCGAAAATGTCCGGATCTGTCTTAAATAAACAGCATTTGAGGGATGTTTTGATTTAATTTTATTAATCGAAAGGCACCTGCTTCGACGGATAAGTCATGCAGAGAGTGGTGTGGACGCTGTTAAAGTGGTGATCTTAGAGTTTTATAGAGAAGGAAAAGAGCGTCATGGCTAGCCAAAAAAGTTTAAAGATAAGGAATTGTAGGGTTTACTGGATCAAGAAAGTGAATCTATAGAATGGTTGGGAGTGACTCAGGAAACAATTTCTGACCGGTTAAAGAAATTTGAATTTATTCGAAAGCAAGAAAAATATGTGCCATACGAGTTGATACCAAGAGATTTCGAAATCCGATTTTTAACATCGAAACTGCTTCTTGCATCGGTTCGTGACTGGAGACGAAAAGTGTATATAAAACGATAACTCAGTATCATTCAGATTAAAAGATCGCATCCCCACTCACAGTTGAAAAAAGCACTGAGCATTGATCCTGGTTGAAAAAGTTGCGGTAAAAGATTTTGTACACAGTCACGTTCAAAAGTTATTGTTCATATATTTTACTGCCTTTTCCCGCCTTAGTTCTTAAAATTTTTTCTTTTTTGAATTAGGCAGCAAAAACAAAAAAACATTAGTTTCCGATCAAGGATGAGTGCCTAGTTACACATAAGTGTGTAGATACAATATGTAACGAACACATCACTCAAAGTATTGGCCGTCGGAAGTGAATACTTTCTTCTCATCGTTTTGCATCCGTCGAAAAAGCCAGTAGTCGGAAGGAGCAAGTAGAGATCGGTGGGTGAAGTAAGATCTCTCATATTAGTGTTTCCAGTTATATTTTGACCGCAACAGCTACGTGGGGACGAGCTTTATTATGTTTCAAAATCGGTCGTTTCTGGCCATTCTGCATGGCTTAAACGCATTAGTTTTAGTCGATAACGTTTCCCATCAATGGTTTCGCCTGGTTCTAGCAGCTCCTGATACACCACACCCGTATCCGAGTCATGTTGCTGTCTCTAAACTTTATTTGCTGAACGTTATGAGAGAGTAAGCCTCATGCACAACCCACAAGTTGATAGGCTAAGCCCATTATTTAGCCCTCGCTGCATACACCACACAACGGATTTGATGATGATGGCTATTTAGGGTGCGCACCGAGGAGCCTGTATGTCAACTTGACCTATGCACGGGCGAGAATAGTGTTTGCAGGTCTCCAAGTTCAGTGCGATCAACGACGTTGCTTTGTGTGCACAGGCCCATGCCTCCCTTCATATTAAATGTCAAAAAAGGAAAAGGCGACGGGCTGTCATGTGACTTCTTTAACATCATTCTTGAAAATATCGTGCGTAACTCACAAGTCAACACCAGGGGCACGATCTTCCAAAAGTCAGTTCAGTAGCTTAGCCGACGACATTGACGTGATTTGACGAACACAGCGAGCGTTTAATGAGGAGTTTGGCATTGACGAGGGCTTGGTGATAAATGAAATTGCCGATGATCTAGCCAGGCAAGGATCAAAAGAAGCATTCATGGGGTCCGAAACCACCTTGGGGCTGTCCGCTTCCTTAGTTAGGGCTCCCGTTGTTGATTGAGTCTCCCGTCAGCACAACCAGAGATGGATAACTCTTTAGGATGTAGTGTGACCAAGTGCATGCTCCCAAACTTTAAACTGCAGACGACTTGTTGGCGTACAAGCGGAACACTTCACGTTCGTTAAGCATTTAAGTATTCTTGGGCTGAATGATGGCACCGTATGCAATGCATTGATAGAAGGAAAGGAACCTGCAGAACATTTCCTCTGTCTATGACTCGCTTTTGCTCGGATCAGGTGGCTGCTGTTTGGCGCAGATGTAGTGGGAAAACCTAGGCTTTTTAACGTTTGCTGGTATTTCTCCGGAAGATCCAGAAATTATACTAAATGTTGGCTACTGCCTGCTAGTAAAATGGACCAGTTGTTGAGTCTGAACGTGCAAGAGCAGTGTTTCCCAACCTCAAACAACGTGAAAAAAAAACACATTTCTGAACTTGTGAGTTTTTCAAACTCCCCCTTCCCTCATTCATACAAGTAACACCTTAACATTTTTTTTATACAGAACAAAAGAAATCCAAATCTCCATCCATTAAGTACTCATGACATGCGGTTCTCCATGTTCAGTTATTCGCGTGAAACTAAACGAATTTGCATTCAAAAGCAAGTATTCCTTCACCTCATTCAGATTCGCAATCATCTGATGACTGTCATTAAGTTTTTTCAAAGTGGAGTAAGCACCAGATACATCTCCTAAAATTATCAAATTATTCATATGATATTTCATCTCCAAATAGATCACCATACCAAGTAAATACTTCGAGAAGGCAATGTACTCCACTACGTCCGCCTCAAAATCGGAGTATTCGGTTTCGTTGCTCCTCAGTTTCCTTAAAGTCAGCTCAAACCAATCCAGGGCTTCGATGAAGTTTTCCGTATCGAACAAGTGAACTGCAACCTCATAGCACTCATCCCATTTCATGTGTGTCCTGAAGACAAGCGGAATTATATCAAATATCCTTCGAGGCGGGCGAAAGTGTAACTTACCCATAAACTACGTCAGCACCCGTCCCATCGATTGCGTCGTTCGCATTAACCAATCGGATGATGGCATCACGCAAGTCGGATTCCCTCGGCAGTCCAAGGCGATCCATATCCAAGGTCCATTTGTCAATGAAATCTGGGCACAAGGATAGTTGAAGGTAGTAGGGGGGAAGGTGATTCAAGCGAACTTACTTTGGGTCGTGTTCGCATTCGTTACGAAGTCATGGATCCAATTCCATTCGATAACGATACGTTTTATGATCCTGAATGCATGTAAAGGATTCCCAAAGTAGGTCTCCACATCTGCACTCGATTCTTTGTGCTCCTGTTCGATGTCGTCGATTTTTCTGAAGGTTTTCAAGAGAATGGGTTAGATGTTGTCAGTAGTGGCTTGGGATGTGTACCTCTTTAGGCGCTCAAGTTCACCCAATCTTGCTTGTTGGTAGTTTCGAATTTCTTTGAAAATTGATTGTTCCTTTGTTGCTAGCACTGTCAACGTCTCTTGTGATAGATGAGAGGTGCACTTTGAAGTAGGCACCCAGAGGATGATTAAAAAGCACAAGTGACGACAGGAAATCATGATCAACTGAGGGGTGACTTGTTCACAAAGCAGCTGTAACTTAGAATTCCTATGAACAACTGAGACAATCGACAACTTTCAGCTTGCTTTGAAGAGATGGAAATTTGAAAATGTGCTTCATATGTTCATGAACGTCTGAAGTCTGTAAACGCAGCCTAACCTCGCCAATGTCAAATGAAATTCAAACACTGTGCTTTTGATAGGGTTTTACTGACAAAATGCAGTAACCGTGTTTTATTCAGAAGTGTATAGCCAGTTCAGCAAGTTTTGACACTACATAGAACAGTGTAGATGAATGAGATGAAATAGAAGGCGAGTGCTTGCTAAATCGAAATGGCCACCTTTTACTCGCGATCTCTGTCGGCCTCAGTCATTGTCTTGAGTCATGGCCAATTTCTCAGCCTCAGTGCTCCAGTGTCATGTTCAAAACCCTCCGACAAAGAAATCAGATCAAATGCTGTGTAGCCCGCCCTTAGTCTGTCTACCACCACCCGTCATCTGTCACGCACAAAAAACCCCCATTTGGAAACACTGTTCATCCAACTGTTCAAACAGGCACACTTTGCTGACACCGCGTACCGCGCATTTCACAAGAACCACACAACAGCTGCTACGCACTCTAGCAGCCTCAGTTTCAGTTTATAGCTTACCGCACACAGAATGTTTCAACCAATCTGGGCTCTCGTGCTGCTTGTCAGCACTGCGACATGTGACTACTACTCCTCCGTATCCGGCCTCGAGGTGCTCCTCAGGACCGAGAGGAGTCTCCTGAGCACCCTTGAGGATTTCCTCGTGAAGAATGAAGTGACTTTCCTTGATCAAATTAAAGAGTATGACTTTGAACCGCTCCAGCTTCACGTCTCAGTACAACCGTTTCCTTCCAGAATCATTGAACAAATCGAAGTTAAGATGGAGGAGGCGAACGAGAACTCCTCAGACTACGTAAACAATCCCATCAACGCGTTCAAGTTGATCAAACGATTTGTCTCCGACTGGGCTGTGATTGAAGATTATGTCAAGGCCGAGTTCCCAGACATGGGTATGCGCTCTTTGAATTTGCAGCCAAACTCCCTCCTCCTAAAGTCAATCGTCTAGGTCTCGATCTTGGCATGTTCAACGACAGCTATCGCCTGCCAACTGACGACGACCTGAATGGAGCAGCAAAAGGTTTGGCGCGACTCACACAGACCTACAACTTGAAGGTTCCAGATCTCGCCAAAGGCATCATCCAAGGGAGAAAGCACAGGTGAGTGGGACAAGTTTGCAAGAGCCGAATGACCTTCCGCACTCGCAACAGCTCTGAGATGTCAGCAAGTGATTGCCTGGAAGCCGGGATGAGTCTTTACATCGTCAAGGAGTACAAGCATGCCATTCCCTGGCTACTTGAAGCCATGGGGAGGTTCAAAACGTCCAAATCCTACAACATGGAGACTCTGACTGAACTCCTGCAGTATCTCTCAGTCGCTTTCTACCAAGCAGGTGAGTATGATACACATGCATCAACAAGCTAACCTGAAACCCCTTCAGGAAATGTGAAGATGGCCCTTGTCCTCACCCATGACGCTCTGCAGATCAGCCCCGCTAACGAGGATATCCTCGAAAACAAGAGGATCTTTCTGGAGAAACTCTCCCTTGAGCGAAGTGAAAGAAAGATCTTCCAGCAGCCGCCCAGTGAGACGGAGGTATGTCCGCACATAGAAACCTCAATTCCTTACCGACTCCCTTCACATCTAAGGAACCATCAGTCGACGAACTCTACGAGATGACTTGTCGTGGAGAGCGCCATCAAACACCCACCGAGCAGCGACATCTTCGTTGCAGGTATCAGACCAACGGAATACCGTACCGCCTGCTGAACCCCTTCAAAGTGGAACAACTGAACCTTGACCCACCCATTGCCTACTATCACGACGTCATCGATGAGGGTATCATCGCTAAGGCAATCCACGAAGCCTCGGCGATCATCACCCGCTCGACAATCGGTGGTTTTAAAAATGCCATTGTCTCCGATTTTCGAACAAGCAAAACTGGATGGTTATACATCGAGAAGTACGATTTCCTTGGACGAGTTGCCACTCTTCTGCAGGACGTCACAGGACTGTCTCTGACCTCGGCTGACCCATTGCAGATTGTGAACTATGGCATTGGGGGGCATTACGGGCCACACTGGGACTTTTCCGAGGTACTTTCCGGCGCAGTTCATACGCCTCCTTCAGTTCTTTGTTCTCTTTCCAGGACCCCATCAAGGATTACGGCGAATTGCGAGGAAACAGGATCGCCACGGCACTCTTCTATGTAAGAGCACCCACTCTTCGAAGACTTGTCTAATTTGAATTCCTTTCAGTTGAATGATGTGGAATTGGGTGGAGGGACAGCGTTTCCGTTTCTCAAGCTGACAGTGCCCCCGGTGAAAGGAAGCCTAGTGCTGTGGTATAATCTCCACGAATCACTGGAACCGGATTATCGGACAAAGCACGCCGGATGTCCTGTGCTCAAGGGATCGAAATGGAGTTGAGTAGCGCCTGCATCTGTGAAGTGACAGTCACTGTAACTTTGTGTCGTTTTAGTACTAAATGAGTGGTTTCATGAGGGCGGTCAGGAGTTCACGAGGCCGTGTAGTTTGAAGCAACAGGGTGATGTGTCTGAGCGCTTCCAGCATATGCAATAAGCAATTTAATTTTTTTGTAATAAAGGAGAGAGGTTTTTGAAGTTGAAATTTCCGAAAGCGTTTCTTCTTTTTGAGCTTAGCAAAACCCTCATTTTTGGTATCGCCATGGTTAAACTACATCTGCTATGGTGCAGACTGTAAGGCCGGCGACTCTTTCGGCGGCAGTCTTGGTTTGATCTCTGAACTTTTGTTCATTTTTCATAGGTCCTCCTTTATCTTCCACTTCATCCCTCTCAAATTTACGCTCATGCGTTTTTTACTGTTTAGAAAAGACTACAGTTCCGCATGATACAATGGCTCTACACTGCAGTAGTTCGGCCGACACTATTGGTCGGCCTCGCAATCTGGTAGACAGCCGTGGATAAAGGCACACACTGCAACTTAGTACAAAGATTGCCGAGCGTCTATATACGCATGCGGAGCATTGAGAAGTATCCCCTTGCTGAGGCAAGAAGAATCTAAAAAGACCTAGTGTCTAAGCTGTCTGACCGATAAGTGTTGCCTTTGTTTACTTCGGCCACAAGCGCAACCGTAAAACAAATGTTTAGCAATGTTTGTCGCTCTTTAATTTCGCCATTTTGTGATCATGAACAGAACGTGGATCCACTGGTTCACTACGCACCAAACATCAAGGAACAATCGACAAAGAGAACTTCCAATCCCAACGTCTGGAAAGGCGATGGTCACTGTTTTTCCGCGATTCACCAGATATGATAATTGGCAACCTTGCGCAGTGATTAGTGCTTGGCGTGACTTTCCTACTTACTCCGTAGTGGCTCACGTGCTCACTGCCCGATTGCTCGTAGTTGCTTCGGGCTGAGCCAGACCGACAGCCGATCGAAACAGACCGGTCTTCAGACGCTCGTATACTGACACCATTGAGGCCTGACTCCAAACGGGGCCCTGGCACACCAGGCTAGATGGTATCCGAGGCTTTCTAGTATCCTTTCGTTATCCTGGGGTTATGCGCTCCGTTAGCAAGGCTTGGATTGTACACAAGACTTAGCGCTCCCCAAACCTATTGTCCGCCCCCCACCAGGAGGAGGTCAGCTGCCGGGGAGCCGGGTAATGGGTAATAACTGAAAGAAAAAGATCTCGAATACAGACTGCCAAGATGAGATTTGTCAGTACTGTTGCGGGAGTTACTCGCCGGGATGGGCTGAGAAACGTGACGGTCCGGGAGAACTAAATGTTGACCAGCTCCTTCGTCGGACGGAAAGGGCTTCATTTCGTTGGTTTGACCGTAAAACGGATATCCCCTTCTTCATGACCTCCGTGGCGTGCCTTAGATGCAATTTCATTAGGTAGATGACCGCTCAGCAAACTCAGGGCGAGGTGGTTGGATCAAGTCCATAAGCTAGCCTGGTTGCGCTTGGGAATTGCTCCTGATGAGTCTGAGTCAATGTCGGAGGGTCGAGTGGCTTGAGGGTCTCTCGTGCGTGCATTGCCAAAGCGATCCCTTTAGTGGAAAATGCGGGTAAGGAAGATGAGGATGATGACCTTAATAGGTGTGAACACAGTCTGCTAGAAACATTGAACTAGGCGAGACGTACTGAAATAACTTTTTAGTTCAACATGCCAGTACGAACGGAAATCGCAGAAACACTTCATTAGGTCTGGAGGCCAGCACTGCACAATGAGCCAAATCGTTTGAAGATAATTTGAAATTGATGCGTTGTTATATCAGTTATATCATCTATCATCTATATCCACGGCAAGATGATATCATCCCAGGCGCCTCCCCCAAAAAGCCAAAGACTACAGCATTTCTTATGAAGATTTTCAAATTAATTGCTCTGGAAAACAACACTCTACCCAATGCCATGTCTGTCATATCTCCTTCTTGCAAAAAGTCTCATCCTGTACGAAATAACTATTTGGTAATAAATTGGTCTGATTTTAAAAAGGGAGAAGGAGACTACTCACGGTTTCTTGCAAATGATGAAATGAAAAAAGTGTCTTCGGATACAAGGCTTACAATGGCTAGGTCATACAGAGCGTATGAACACCACAGCTCCGACCCGAAAAGTCTTCCAATCAGAGCCATTGGGATAACGCAACAGAGGACGGCCTTTATTAAAATAGTGCGCACAAGTGTTGAGGACCTCAACCAACTTGGAGAGCGCAGCTACTGGCATTTTGGTTTACGCTCAGGTCCACCCGGAGTGTAGCGCCATGAAAGGAAGAAGAAGAATTGAAAAATGCAATCATTGTCGTATTCGACTGCCGGCCACAACGGATGGGTTCAAAATGAAGGAGAAACGGGCACCGGGTTAAAACCTGCCGTCGCTCTTAGTGAGAATGCAGGCAGTTTCAATTCTGCAGAGTTCTTGAACTTAGACGTTCCCGCGGCCGCTGAATTATCGAAGAAGGGGTCTGGCCTCCCGCTGGCAACTAATTAAAATAAGCCTCCCCAATTAAAGATGTGAAAACAATGTTAGAAGAAGTTCAAATCGAAAGTGCGACAGTGGGTGGTGTCCACCAGACACACATCGATCCACAAATTTTATCTCGGAGCTCAAGACTATATAAGGAAAACTTTGGCCAGAGGATAAGTTTTCGTCATAGCCAATGACTGAAATGCAACAATACATGAGGAATTGTGTAAACCGTGGGAAAATTCACTCTATGAGTAGTTGACTCAGCACTCTGTTGAATTCAAGCTGAACTTGCTTGCAACCGATGCAACCGACTGGCCGGATGGTGATCGATAGACGTCTGACGTTACAAGATGTCAGTCGTACTAAGAACTGCCTTGAAGACCTGGAACAGCCTAACAACAGTGCAATAGGACAGTGATCACAGTATCTTGCCGCATTTATTAAGTTCCGCAACGAGGGGGTGGAACTGGAAGAATCCCTTACAATTTACGTTAAGCTCGTTGGTTGCATTTGTCTAGGATGATGTCCAGAGAACTACCCTCGGATGGCATAACGCCACACTCGAACAGAAACTTGACTAATGAAGATGTTGACAGGAACCTCATGCAAGTAGACAATAGAATAAAGAATAGAAAATAAGGTGCCACGGATACAACGTTTCCCAAAGTGGCACTGACCACTGATGGTGACACTTATCGAAGTGATGCAATTGAAGCACTGTACGTGCAAAAAAGACGATTGCTCTCAAGAATCAAAACGCTTTATAGACCGATGAACTGTCGATTTGTAATCCATTCTTATTGGGGAGACTAGTTTTGGCCTGTGAATTCCAACAGTCAAGGCATTTTCCCAAAATTAATTGACTCTTCTAAAGAAGCGATCTTTACTCCAAGACTGTTTGTTTCAACCGAACAACCTTCACTACAAGCCTCCAAAACCCAGATTGAGCCATACTAGACAATGAGGATTACCTAGAGAAGGTTGAAGCAATATGAGGCGTTTTCCAGGAAGTCAAATAATCTTGCATGCCAAGTCACCACTTGGAGAATAGAACAATGCTTAACCATATTTACTTTCGGCACAAAATATATCAATGGCGTTCCGAGAATACTGCATCTACCGTCTATGGCGAAAACTGAGCCAACAATGCCCAAGATGTCTCCAAAGCTATTCTAATTCCGAAGGAGGATTTTAAAAGCATCTGTACACCTTGAAGGCAAAAAGTCGAGGGGAAAAGATGGGAAACTAAATATTGTCCAATCACCATCCTGTTCAACAATGCACTAAGTCATGCACATCACCTAGAGCGTTGGAAGACAGCGGTAATGCAGCCCGTCCACAACAGGGAGACAGATGCCTCACTTCCGAAAGATCCAAGGTTGAAAACTCCCCTTCCCCGATTAAGTAGGATAGTCGAAAAGATTGTCAACAGAGTTCTGGTAGACTGGGCTGAGGACTGAGAAATGAATACAGAATAATTAATTTTGAATTATGACAGGTCATGACACCGTATATTTTGCCCCAAAATTGGTCTTGGACATACAGTAGAAAAAATCTAAAACCTAGTCCACTAGGACCGCCCTCATTGACTTCGAAACCCCATTTCACCACTGCTTGGTTAGAAGGCTTTATCCTTAAGTTGACGATGTTGGACTTAAGCAAGGTTTGTCATCGAAAGTGGCAACAAGATCCAAAATAAAAAATTGCCTCCAGCGGGGTGCAGTGAATTCACATTCCCCATCACATCCAATTTGTGGCTACGTCTTCCTTTCCAATCGGCACTCCTGCTTGAAAAAGTGCTAAAGTTCAGTTCTTACGTCGAGCCCCTGAAAGGACTCTAACCACAGCCAGCACTTGACTGGCTGCACTGCATCAAAATACAAAACAAACGCCAGTATCAAATTTTCCAACACAATAAATTTATTTTTCATTTTTGCTGATTCTCTGAACAAACATATTCAAAACACAAAAAGACAAATTTATTTAAAACCTAGGTTAAGATCGTTTGTCTTGCCGCAATCGCAGCGCGATTCCACAGCGACACTCAGTCCAAAAAACATCGATGCACCGTGTTCGAAAAAGAGATTATGTTTTATTTCATATAAAAATCGTATGGTACAAATACACTACGTAGACTAAATTAACATTAAATAAAAATATAAGAGAGCATAGGGGAAGTGTCAAGAAGAGTCAACTGGCTGAGTCCTCATTCCGTCGTCCGGGAATGCATCGTGATATGTCCGATCCGTGCCAATGTTTCTCCGACTGAGTGTACATGCCTTTAACTACAACTGCTCATCGGGTTCACCACTAAATGGCAAACTCCCCGTGGTCAGGCTCGAGGCCACAGGGCCGCAGGAATTCCTGTCCACGCTCGTGGATCCATTTATTCGAAACTGTGAAAATGGAGATGTGGTTAGAGAGCGCAATAGTGGTTGGTGGTGGTGTACTTACCCCACTTTGATCCGGTGAGGACCGGACATGCGGCGTGCCTTGTCCTGTAGTCGCCAGCGCCTGACTTGTGGAGGTTCCACCAGAACGCCGCTGTGCCCTTCTTCGGGTAGAGAGTCCTTCGAATGTTCGTGAACACTGTGGCGCCACCCTGTTCAACGTCACTCATCTGTGGGGAGAAAGGATGCACGGATGAGTGCCAGTCAGATGGATGTACAGAGATATGCACTCACGTAGAACAGAACTGTGGCAATTCGGTTGCCGGTGCCAAGACTCTGGAATGCTCGGGTTTCCTCCTTGCGGGCAAAGTCGAAATGCGGTTCATAATGTCCGCCAATGCCATAGTTCACCACCTGCAGCTCCTCGGCGGCGTCCATGTCCAGCCCGGTCATGTCAGCTGTCCGCTGGACAATCCTCTCAATCACGGGATGCTCTTCAGTCTTAATCCACGAGGACTTACTTATTCTATAGTGAGCGACTTCGAGCTCTCCAGTCTTTGAGTTCTGAACGGTCGCACGACGGAACCGCGGCTTGGCCATCTTCTTCACCAACTCGATCTCGTTGTCGTACAGCACGTCGTGGTATATCACAATCATGGGGTCTTGGTTGACCTCTTCCAGCTTGAATGGGGCGAGACGCAGGTACGGCACGTTGTTGTGGACATATCGGCATCGGAGTGGTCGCAACTGACTTGGAGTGGGCTTGAGGTCTCCGCGACACAGCATCTCGTAGATTTTCCGCTCTGAAGTGTCAAAGACAGCCGGTTCTGCTTTCAGTGCGACTTGCTGGAAGGACGGGACGTGTGACTTAGATGGGAGTGCGTGGAAGTGAGTGCTTACCAGGTCGGATATGACAATGTCCTCGGAGCCATCGTCACCCTTGTATTTCTTCTCATTTTTGATTGCCTGCAGTTCCTTCTCGTAGAACGCCTTGTTGCCAGTGGCACGTTCGTGGTCGGGGATGATTTCCAGAAGTTCGTTGGTCATCGACAGGGCGCTCTCAAGGTTACCTAAGGTGGAAGAGCAGAAGAGAGAGAGACAATTTAATATATTTGCGTTTTGATGTCCTCCCAAGGCGGTAAGACGCCGTAAGGATGTTGTAAAATTTTACTATTGGTGCTGTGTGCATATTTACGACGTCCTATTTTAGTTTAACGTTTTTTGTGGTTCCGAGAGGGCTTCAATTTGGTTAAGCTCCATGAAAACGCGAAGGATAAGGATGAGCACGAGGACTACGAGAGAATGAGGATAAAGATGAGGATGAGGATGAGGATGAGGATGAGGATGACGATGAGGATGAGGATGAGGATGAGGATGAGGATGAGGATGAGGATGAGGATGAGGATGAGGATGAGGATGAGGATGAGGATGAGGATGAGGATGAGGATGAGGATGAGGATGAGGATGAGGATGAGGATGAGGATGAGGATGAGGATGAGGATGAATAAACCACGTTTCCAGTACATACAAGGACATCCAGGGAGGTTTTCTTATTGTTTAGAAATCATGTCAGTGTCAGAGACATTCACACTGTCATCACAGTACCCGTCATCAGGCACTTCCGTTCTTCCCGAATCCGCATAAAACCAGGAAAACTAAACACGAACAAAGGAAGTCCATCCAGTTTCACCAAAACTTTGCCATCACGTCCCATCGGCCATCCTCTGAGACAACAATCAACTCGGCAAATGAATGCCTTGTGTCCTCGAATTACTAGCACCGAACGTCTCGAGCACAAAGCACTCAAAACTTTTCATTCTTCATCATTCCTCCTCAGTTTAGCCTCCTCCATTGGAGTTCATTTATATCGCCCACACGACTGCAAAGTAAACAGCTACCGCCCACTCACTTGCCCACACCGAACGCAGTGCAACCGTTCCCGGTGTGACTTGAATTTAAAGCGCTCCATGCCGCATCATCCCCACAGCAGGTAGGAGGCTGTCGAGCATCACTGAAACCCACCCACGGGCGGCAGTCGCATACGGGGTTGCTATAGCATTACCGAGGCAACCATGGCCATTGTACACACGAAATATGATCGCACATCGCGTGGCACACACGTAGGCTTCCACACGATGCCGCCGAAGGGCGGAAGTGCAATGCAAAGAGCAGAAGGAAAAAGTTTCCAACGTTTTCATACGGCACGAGCTTGTCACATGAAATTCATTTTCACTATTGACGGTCCGGCAACAGTCTAAGGGGCGTAAGGGCCGACGGAGGCGTCGACGGCACCAAACAGTGCAGGACACTTTTCAATTCAAAATTGAAATGAAAAGGACGAGGCACGGGTATTTTCGTGCGCAATAAGTGGGTTGGGATTAAATTGTATCTGTCTGGACGTCCTTGGTGTGTCACTGGGTATTTGTTGCACTGTGCCGGATCTGTACTGCAGTCACTGGGGTTGCTCGTCCGCGGAGGGTAGTTGCGGGGAAAGTTTTAATTAGCAGATGGACAATACACATGGCATGGCCGTTGCTATGCAATGTGGTGCTCGGGATTGGTACACCGCAGCAGCAGTTGGACAGCAAGTTAAAGTCTCAATTGGAATTCTGGGAAAAGCATGTTGCGAAAGTTTAATTAGCGAAACATTTGGATGACGCATTTTGTTTTGTTATCTCTTGTGGGCCCGAGTGCACATTGTTTTGTGAATTGTTCACTTTGGTACGTGCGATTGTTTGCATTTGGTTTGTGCTTGGAATGTGATCAACTGGCTGAAGCGGCTGGACTCGGCTATTAAAGCCCTTCGGCATTCGCGCCTTTTGAGGTACGCAGTGTTTTCTATTAAACTTGGATGTTGTTGCACATTTTAGCGATTTTGGGCATCACTTGTTCGGTTTTCATTTGAAATCCCTTTGTGTCCTTAGCCTTAGTTCCATCAGCAGGACGTACGCATTCGTGTTGAAATACTGGACTTCAGAAAAAAACATGTGCGTGCATTTCAAATTTGGCTTGGATAATATCTACAATGGTTGTCCTTTAAAAATCTATTATCCTTTTAAAATTGATTTTTTAAATTATAAAAAAAAAACCTTGGGTGCCGCTATAGTCCACAAGGAACCCTTCTATGCCTTTCCGCTTCAGCTTCAGAGTTGTGCAAGTAATGAGTGGAGAGGATTCACAGTTTAATACTAGCCACAAACGGCGAGTGTGTTTAGTAGAAGTTTATGAAATTAATTCTTCTTCCTCAGTATAGTCGAGAGAAAGGACGAATCATGACTGTAAGAAGGAAAGTTAGGTTCAGGGATCAAAATCAAGCGCCTGACATATGGGCCAGCGCCAATGTACCCACTACCAATTTCTGCTTTCATTCAGTTGAAGCACAAAGGTGGAGTGTCGCTTTAAGTCAGTAAAAACATAAAGGTGAAGTGGGGCCCTAAAAAACATTTGCTTCCAATGCTTCCAGGTTTCATTGTATAGTATATCTTTTCGATTACTGAAAACATTAACCAAAGAATTGCATTGGAAACTCCTTAAGTCAATAATTTGATGAAAAATGGTGCAAAGCAGCAGGCCCAGGACAGTATTTTTTACACCACTGGACTAAGGGTACCTGTGTTACTGCACCAACACACACAACCGCTTATGCTGCTCATCACCACCAATCGGGTGTAATAAACTGGAGCAACAACACACACTACTGACGGGTGCAAATTGATTAAAACTACTTCGTGGACATCTCTACAGGAGTTATAACGATTAGGCTCAGTGAGACAACTCATCACTTCTGGCTTTACCATGTTTTGTTTGCACCGCCTGAATCTTTGATTATAGTTCAAAAATGGTTTCGCAGTCGCTCATTAACGATAGCGAATAAACTGAATTAGTTTGGTTTACTTGATGAAAGGACTCTCTGAAAGGAGTGAATATTGTTTCCTACTTTAATTTTGCCAGTTTTCTTTCCCTTTCCTTCCCATTCTTTTCCTCATCACCGGCACATTGCTTACACATTAAAGAAAAGGAGGTAACACTAGCGTATAGAAGGTTTCGTTTCTACATTTATATAATTGAATATGCGCACAGCAGTAGATTTTATTTAGAGGTATACAATTTTGATAACATTTTTTTAACTGCCAACCTTTCTGTCAGCATTGAAACAAGAACAAACACAGAATCACTTAGTAAGGCGTAGATTGAATGGGTCCAAAACCAACATAGGCGTTAATTTCAAATTTCATAAGCGAACAATTTCGAAAGCGATGAAGCTCACGTTTGGTTGGCAATTTTATATATTGATGCATCCATTATACAAGATTGTCATATTTGAAGTGACGATAGTCCGCAAGTATATGTTGAAACATCGTTGAATCCACAAAACCCTGACTGCTTGGCATGCTTATGAATTTGTATAAAAGTTGGTCTGCACACTTCTCTAAGAAGTATGCCAGCCGCTGTAGAGTCATGATTACTGGCTTTTTCGTTCATGAATTGAACAGCCATGAAGAGTCAGAGCTTTGTTTTCAACAAGACGGCGCAACATGTCACACAGCTCGTTACTCAATTGATTTATTGAAGAAAACGTTTGGTAACCACATTGTTTTAAGGAACGGACGTGAATTGGCCTCTAAGACCGTGCGTTTTAGCATCGCTTGCCTGTTTTCTGTGGGTATATGTGAGGACATAAGTCTATGCTGATAAGCCCGAAACGATTAACCGCTTTGCGGACAATAAATGTTGGTGTTTGTTAAATTAGACCTACGTGAGTATCATACCTTCGCGAAACACACAAACAACGTTGGGAATTATTGAAAGCCTATTTTCAAAGTGAGTGATGTGTTGCCTAAAGTTAGTAATTTTTTGGAAAGAAATTTTGGTCAAAATGGAACACCCACTGTGACCTAAGTTTATGTAAAAACTTCGTGAGACCACAGGAGTGTGAACAACACTTCTGTGGCAGAAAGTAACTGAAACTCAAGCTCAACAGCTGAATGATTCACGTAGGTTGACAGATCTTAGAGTATTGGCCTAAAAGGTTCAATTACTAAGACCAGCCAATCGAAGACAGGCGGCTATACCCTTCGTTTGGATCTGATAGTAAGCCGTATTTAAAAAACTCAAAATTTTCTGCCTATGAGTATCATCATCTCAATGGCTAAGTTAACAAGAAAATTGCCGCATCTGGGATTAGGAACATCCACCTGTTATTGCAATGAAGGCACCGCATCCACAAGAAATGGCTTGTGAAGTGATGGCATCATTGAACCATTTTGCTTCCAAATGAGGCTGGGGACAACGTTTCAGCGGTGGGATGTGCAGACTCATGTTAGCCGAAAATTTTGTTACTTGTGATTTTTTTTTTTAACTCTGTGTTCAATTTTTACATTTCTTACGCAAATTCATTGCTCGCTGATTTCGTTTGAAACGCTTTGTAAACTTTGCAGAAATGCATAGTGTGACGAACACACTAAAATTATAATAATTTCGTATTTTGGAACGAAACCATAAAAACGCAACGAAAGAACTTATCTGATTAGACAAAAGCGACGTACGTCAAATTGCGGGAGAAGTCACAAAATACTGTGTGGCCCATATAACCTTGCAAGAGGGTTAGGCATAAGTACAATGACCTCCATATTCTGTAGGAGTTGCCATTATGAGCATATTCATCATCTTCTTCTTCTTCTTGTGCCGTTACAATCCGGGGTGGACCTGGGCCTCAACCAATATACCTCTCCAGCCAGCACGATCTTTCGCCAGCTGCCGCCAGTTGCGCACTACAAGTTGGCTGAGGTTCTTCTCCACTTGTGTGCTCCACCTTAGCCTAGGCTTTCCTCTGTTCCGTTGTCCGCAGATTCGATGAATATTCATCACTATCCAGAACTTTGACTGCCTTTTACAGAAGTTAGAAAAAGAATGCTCGATGTATTCTCTAGAGTAGCCTAGGGCATTTTTTGTTGCCTTGAGAGGGTTGGAGTTAAATTGATTTAATTCCTTAATTTTTAACAGCAGCAAGGAGGCTTGCTTAAAGTTGTGACAACCCAATAAGCTATCATTAATCGAAACAATCTGGAAGTCATACAAAATTTGAAGCCCAAGAATTGCCGCAAGCACACTTAAGTCGCTTAAAAGTGTCTTTGATGCAGGACCTGTCTCACTAAATTTAAGATTTTCCTCACAAATCACTTCACTTCACAGCAGCACTGTTCCCACCTAAAGCAAAAAATTGTAATTCATCAAATTTCCAAGTGAATCTTCACTTCACTCTTCACTATGAAGTAACTCCAACTTAAGTGGAAGACAAACGAAAGGAGAGAACCAATTAATTTAATGATTCTTCGCTTCCCATCTGTCCATGAACTCCAGTGGGGTTCCCTCGGAAGGAACTCAAATCTCGACCAGTACCACTAGAGTGTACAGAGCTCCGTGCCAGAAAACTCCCTGTCATCAGGCTGACAGCGCTCGCACACGCATCCTGAAATATTAATTCCATGACCCAATTTAACTATCTCCTAGGCACACTCATCTCCCCCACCGCAGCAACTTCATCATGCCAGTCGGACGTCGGAACGAGAAACAAATTAACAGGTGAGAATAAATCAGAGATTTTATGTATGCCTTGCAAAGCGCTGCAAGCTCACTGCAAGGACAGACGCGACACACGGCTATCCTTCCGCACTCGAAGGAATCTCGGGAACTGAATGTTGTGTGTGTCCAGGCGGAGTCCGTTCGTGGGGAGATCAAAATAATTAATTTCCCGTATCCACTGCGATGAAGGTGATTTGTTTAAGGGAAAGGATATTTGATCATCTCTCTGTATATGTGTTTATGTGTGTGTGGGTGTGCAACATCGGGTGCGATGATTAAAATGAAAAGAAGAAGGACGTGTATCTCATTTGCATGTTTCCCATGCACGCAAGAGACGGCAAGAAACGGCGCCAGCGACACGGATGGGTCGAGCAAGGATTATGCGGTTGCTCCTCGCCTCGGTGGTTATTATTCATTCGAGTTTTGCTGTCAAATTAAAAAAGGTCGAATGAAATGAAGAAATATGCTGCGGAACTGTGCCGGAAGTTCTCCCATAAGCCGAACGCTTTGCACAATATTTTCCTTGAAATAAATCCACAGCCGGCTGGCTGTGTAAGTAGAGGGGAGAGATGGAGAATATTGTGTGAAAACTTCTTGTTTCCTGATCCCTGCCTGATTTAATGCGGGCAACAGTAAAAGTTCTTCAAAGTGTGTGACCCCCAATGTGAGAGGGTGGTGTTTCAGGAACAAGGAGGGTTCATCTCAAGGCGAAAAGGTTTTGAATAGGGTTAATCACGCACACACATGGTGTCCCTAAGGGTCATCGAATTCCTCGGACAGTAAGCTGTTGTGTGGAAACAAAAGTTTTCCGAAAACAAACACCCCAACCATGGTGCTTGACTTAAATTTAAAGAGACCGTGGCGTAAGGAGTTCCCTCATCCACCACGGGTTGGTCCCCCTCCTTCCACCACTCTTAAAATTCCAAACAGGATAACGAACACGCTGACAAGCGACTTAATAACATTTCCTAGAACGAATATTATTCCTTCATCAAAATGCCAATGAAATGAAAGCAGCTCCCTCTCCCACCGCACCGAGCCTCATTCACAAGATAATTCAATTAGAGCGCACAACCTTAAGGACATACCTTGCTTGTAGGTAGAGAAAGCCAAATATTCCAGGACGTCCGCCTTAGTGAAGCTCGTCGTACGATTCATAGGCTCCTCCAGCAGTCTCGACATCGCCTCGCTCATCCACAGCACCGTGTGATAGTAGTCGTGGTTAACGTACGACTGCCGCCCCAACTCAAAGCAATCATCCGAAGACATTTCCGTACTGAACATGCAACAACAACAACAACAGCAAAACGTGAAACGATAAAACAATAATCCTCATAAAGCATGTAAAGCACATTCATACCTGTACTGCACTCCATTCAGTTGGCCTCGGGCGACACTCGATGTATCCAAATTGTACGTGTCCTGAAGTCGCATCAACGCCACGGCAGCACCGTTCAGGTCCTCATCCGATGGGAACTTCAAAACGTTGCGATGCTTTGTGATGTTTTTCAAAAACTCTGCAAAAGTAAGGAATATACGTGCAAACAAAGGGGACCCGGTGTGGGGTTGGGTGGGGGGGAGGCGATGATGCATACCACTTCCGACGTCCTCAACCATTAGGTTCTCGACAACCTTCCAGTCAGATGTGAGCCGTTTTGTGAGCAAATACGCGTTGATGGGATTTGAGACGTACGTTGAGATGTCGGCAGACGCTTCGGTGTGCTCTCTTTGGTATTCTTCGGCTTTTCTGTGAACGAAGGAAAGAAGGATGATGCGAGTATGATACAAGGGACCACTTGGTGGGATGTGCCGTTCCGCAAAGGGAGATTAGGGTGGATTTTGAAATGTGCCTTTTTTTTTGCTGAGACAAAAGGAGCAGCTTAAATGGGTTACTTGAAAAGGTTAAGTGTGGGACCTGAGAGGAGTCACTTTTTTAGGAATTTTCAAGGCATTGAAGTACGCAGTAACATCGAGAGACGCAAGGCTTACAATTGCACGACAGTTTCCATCTGGCTAGTCCCTTCCTTTCTTATAACATATCATTCCCTGATTGTTATAATTTCTTGTTTGATGAGAAGGGATCGTCAAAATGCGTCATTTGGTACTGCGATTGATCCTACAGGGAGAGAACGCAAAATGTTCGAGGTAGACCTAAACAAAACGTCTTAAGTTATGACTTCATACGCAAGACCTCATGACAATCCTCATCAAGGCCAAATTTGGGAATATACAAAATCTGATTAGTGTCTATGACATGACAAGGGGAAAAGGCTAGCGATAGGAAAAGGGGCATCTTCAATATCCTAGAAAGAATTTAAGAATGATGTGAAAGCTACGAAACCAAGAAGTTTCCATAGGAAAAGGAAGATTTTGCTAGTGTCATCGAAAGGCAGAGCTTGCACATAGTGCACCTGGGAACAAATTTTAGTAGACATCCTTCCGGGACAGAGGCACTGCGTGGTGAAAACGAAGTTCTTTCTTGACATGTATAAATGGAGTTGAAAGTTTTTGAATCAGTCAACTGCCAATTGTGCTCTACGTTCCATATACTTCCAGCATTTAAGATGTTAGTACCTTCTGAGGTGGCAACACGAAATCGGATCATTCCCTGGCTGTAATCCCAGTATGAGCCCGAGTATCGAGAGTCAAATGATACAAAGCCTTTTAACCTTGCACAGAGTACAACCGAGTCTCTCTGAAACTGGCAGAAAATGCCAACGAGGTGATATGTTTGCGAGAAGTCAAAGAGAAAGTTGTTGAGGCGCACAGGCAATCCATGCTTTGACGGTCAGTGTAAGCGAACACATACAGCCAAGCAGAAAGACTACAAAGCAGCGCTTCACCGAACGACAGGAGCTGGTTTTTTGCTCTACGAGGATAAGGTCATGGGTTTCACAGAGAAACAACACAGGACACTTTCACCATGTGGTCGAGGAAATAAATAGGTGCGCTAGCAGAAACGAATTCTAAAAGAAACGAATACCAAAAGAAGACAGTCTGGTGGATATCAGGATTGAAACGAAAGCCTGCCGGAACGAAGGCGAACAACCTTTGGTAGAGTCGCGTTCGATAGAAATGGGAAAAATTGAATTTAACCATTTGTTGGGGGATGATGCTACTGTCCTTCAATCAACAAACAAGAATGAGAAAGAATTTCGTCTCTCCGACTAGATAGCAATATCGATGCTGAAGTCAAACAAAGCTGCTGGACCTGACAAACTGCTAGAGAGAACTGAAGAACGGAGCCAAGTCATCAGTGAGATTTGGTCGAAGGAAGGCATGCCCGATGAGTGGAATCTCAGTGCTGTTAGGCGGTTCAAAAGAGAGGCGATCACCCTAATGTGCCATTCAGAGAAAGTTCAGTCTCCTTAACATTGCGGACATAATTTCCTCGAGTAGGTCCTTATCAATCGGATTTCAGGCCAAGAAAATAAACGATAAACCAAATTTTCGCAGTTCCTTGAAAAGAGTTAAGAAGTGCAAATCAGCACCCACCATCTATTCGTCGACTTAAAGACCTCATATGAAAGTAGGGATAGAGACGAGCTAAACAGTGACGTCTCTGCATTCGGCATCTTTGCCAAAGTCGTCGTATTATGTACGATGACGATAAAAAAAAAAACTTTGGCTTCCTTGCTGAGGTCCTTCCTACGCAAATTGAAACATTTTCCATCAAAGATGGTCTTGAACAAGGCAACGCACGCCATGTGACTTTTACAAAATCCATATTGAGAAATAGTGGTCGCCGTGGCGTAGTGGATAAGTGCGTCGACCCACACGCAGAAGGTTTAGGTTCGATTCCAGGACGGGACACCTTGCATTTTTTCACGGCACCACCTCTTTCGAGTTGCTGACAACATCTGAAAGAGTTCTCATTGTCTATGAAAAGCTTCTTAAATCTCGCCGTTCGGAATAGGCAAAAGACTGTAGGTCTCCCTACAACTCGTGAGAGATCAATAGCACGCACAACACAAGTTGTTGTTGTAGTAGCTAAGCCCTGGTCCCTTGTGGACTGTAGTGCCACTCAATTATTATCTTGAGAAATAGCTCTTCAAGTTCAAATGTCGAGAACAGAGGCACAATCGTCCTTTCAGATGCCGGTTTATGAGAACGACGTTGACTTGATTGGGAAAAACAAACGACCTGTCAACGGGATTAATCTCCAGTCATGGAAACGAAAGCGACTAAGATGCATCTGGGGGACAAACGATGGAAAGGAAACACGAAAGAACTCACACCATCGACGTCTCGGAAACTTTGTGGCAGTCATGCAAAACTACCTTCCTGCTGTAAACAGTGAATGTAACAAAAGTATCCAAAACAACCTTAGAATCACTCCTGCCGGTCACTATTTCTTTAAGATCAAGACCCAATTGGGAACGAGTCCTTTCCGAGCTGTCTTTGCACAAAATCTTGGTTATGGTAGTCCTGCACTATGATAGAGAGGCATGGAGGCAATTGAAAGCGGATGAAGATTCTTTTGATCAACTGGTAAGGGAGAGATTCAACAATGAGCTCCAGATGGTTTTTGACGGCATGCTCCTAGCCAACTGTCTACGGGTATGACGCTATGTTAAACAAATGGACAAAACGACCCCGCCTCGAAGAAACTTCGTACCCAAGTTATTGGGACAGAAGACAAAAGACATTTCGATCTGGAATGGCATACGTAAGGAAAGAAGAACTCCAACTAACTGAGGGCAGATGGAGAGTGACCGTGCCAGCTGGAGATGTATTTACTGAGGCTTTGGGCCGCAGCAACTTAAAGAAAAACAAAAAGCATCATCTTTGCGTCACTAAAAATTATTAGATGATGGACTTGGTGAAGTTGTACTCGTAGGAGAAGGAGACAAGTATGATTTGAGTGAATCAATGATTGAGACAATTTTTCTGAAAGGTCCAAAGCTTCTTCTGCAAAACCTATAATCAGAGAAGTTCAAGACCAATAAAAGGGGACACCTTAAGGACGCGAACAACTTCTACCGTAACTTCTAACGACGAAAATACGAAATTGTTTTCGTTTCGCGAACTGCCTGCGGACACACACAGAAAACATTCCCCTACCCACTCCAATTGCTATTAAGCCTCCTTAAGTCCAAAATTAGTTCTTCGCTCCTCTGCAAATGTCATTTCGTTCTCCCACCCGTACGCCAGTCGCGGCAAAAGAACTCATCATTGATTAATACCCTCGCCGGCACCCGATATCAATTATTCTCGAACGAAACCCGACACACACACAAAAAAAAAAAATCCTGCGAAACACCTTAAAGGCAATTCGTCCGTTTGTTTCACCAAATAGCTAGAGGCCTTCCTCTGCCTTCCTGTTCGTCCGATGCAAAGCGACGCGCAGGTGTACACAAAAGAAAGGTCAAATGACACCCGTTCCCCGGTATTGACTCCTTCAACTTAATTAGAAAATCAGCCAAGGGACCCGGCCAAGCGGTGTGTATCCCCTGCCGAGGCAAATTTATGTTCACGAAATAAAGCCTTCAATTAAACAAAGTTACTCGCTCTAAGCGGAAGGAGAAGATCCCCCCCCTCCTAAAGGGTGTGACACCCAATAAGACAAATGAATCTAATTGCGGCCGAGGAGACACACACGTCTCGCCCTTAAATCTAATTCACCTCGTGCGACGGTGTCTCGTAAAGCTTACGTTTTCAGATAGTTCAGCTTGTGCTGCTGCACCCCGATGTACCCCACCAGGTTGCTGATTAGCACCGATTCAGTCTCCAGGAGCTCCTCCATGTCGGCCAGGGCTGTGAAAACTTCTCCATTCGATCCATTGAGGGACGACAGGACGGCAAGCATCAGGGCAAGAATGTGCCAACAGGCGGCGGCGCTCGGTCTCTTCCCCATCGCCGGGCTGATGGTTGGTGTGTGTGTGTGTGTGGTGTGTCCTTCCAGAAAGCGGTGTGCACTCAAGTGCCCGAACGGTCTGAAAGAGAGAATAAAAAATTTATTATTAGCCATGAAATCTGTAGAAAGTTCGGTTTTGCAACGGCTAAGTGCCTTTAAAGTTTTAATCAGCGCCAACTCCGATGAGCGCTTCAATTATTCAAACTGCCAAAGTTCTCTTCCGAAACAGCGGGTGAGTGGGCGACTACGGCGTTTCTGAAGAATCGAAGTGTGTGCAGAGCACACAGAAGGCGAATTCAAGGCTGAATTGATTCAATGAGCGTTCAATTGGAAGTTTCATTTTTTTTTGCGCCCGGAGATAATTGCGACGATACCTTCGGATTGAGCAGAGGGGGCTGTGCAAAGACCGACCGAGGGTGAGCTAATTGCTGAGCCATTCGGGTGAAGATTTGAGAACTGGATTGCGTTGTTAAATTCCGAGAGGCAGTCATGTGGGAATCGATTAGCTCAGAGTGGGTAGCGAAAAGTTGCAGATGGGAAAAGTTCCAGATTAAAGAAAGTTTCTCAAAAGGGAAGTTTTTTTTTTGTTTCATTTTCTAAAGGTTGTGAGTTTCGACGGGTGGTTTTAACAACTGTTGCAAGTGCTGAGCGGAGATATGGGGATAGGTTTTGGTAAAGTAGAGATGCAAGGCGGTCTGATAAGCAATCTGTCTCACTGCATGATGGCGCCACTATCGCAAAAGAAATTTACCATCACATTGTATGTGGTAGACTGCTGCCGTCAGGCTGTCAAGACTACTCGGATTCATGAGGAGTGGCATTTTAGAAGAGGAGCAATGCCAGTCGGTCATTCGATTCTTGTTGTCCGAAGGGAAATCGCGCAAAAAGCGCTTCGATGCCTCTGTATGGTGACGCTTCTCCGTGCATGGCGACCGTCAAAAAGGGGTTGTCCGTTTTTTAACGTTGTTGCATGTCGTTTGCGGATGATTCACTCACAGGTGATCTAAAAATGGCTACCATGGATAAAAACGTGATAAGAATCAAAGATCTCTTACTGAGATACTACCCACTGCGGTGCGGTGCGGTGAGATATTTGCTGAGAGAGAAGACATCTGAAATTAAAAGCATTTGTGGTATTCTGTGTGAAATATTTTGCATGAGCAAGCTGTCTACCTCGTTTCGAGTCTGCCAGCGAAACGTATGCATATCTGGTACACACCAGTGAACACAAGAGTGCTAAATCGTCCAGCGAACGGGCTTGGAAAGAAACGAATATCCTCCTATGGCCCGAAAAAGTGATGACCACCGTTGTCTGTGGATACAGCAACAACCTGGAAAAGGGCAAAACGGTTAAAGGCCCTTCCTATGCTGAATCAACGCCAAATCGTAGAAGAAACGTTCCAAGTTGGTGAAGAAAAAGTATTATTCAACCATCCCAATGCATCAACTCACACCTCCGCCGTCGGCACGACCAAATTGGTCGAATTTAGCCACGAACTGGTATCCCATCCACCGTATTCTCCAGATTTGGCCCCGTGCGACTTCGTTTTGTTATAAATTTAAAGAAATCAGTTATACAAACATCAACGGTGATTGGAAACGATTCAATAGAAATAAAAAGACCAAGTTGCCTTTATTATCCAAGAAGCAAGGAGCCTAGCTTAATCGACGACCATCAGTAATTTTTCGTAGGTACTAGGTCTCAAGTTAGCACAATAATTTTGATTGTAGGACGTGTTGATAGTTTGGTCGTACAGATGAAGCTGGTGTACGGATAGACCGATCTTCTGATGGGGTGCTCTGGTTATACGATGGACTGATGGTGCACTCGGAGAAAAATGATGTTGCAGTAGATCGTATAAAAATGATAAACTGATACACAACCGGTGTACAGTAAATAACAAACTTTAGTCGGACAGTAATTGGAGTCGAATAAAGGGGTCACCTCCGCCACATAGATCTATTTTGAAGACCCTCAGAGAACGAACAAATTTGAATAAAACTGAGCTAACTCTATCGAGCAAGAGGGAGACTGAAGACTGAGAAATGAATCATAACTTGTTTAACGTGCTAGTTCTTTTGTTTTAAGCGAGGTACATATTGGACCGTGGTTGCTGTGGCGTGGTGGGTAAGTGTGTCCACCCCCAAGCCGAATTGTCTATGAAAAGCTTCTCAAATTTCGCCGTTCGGAGTCGGAAAAAAAGCACTAGCACGCCTTCCTCTCCTACTCGAAGGGGACTGGGATTCGAAGACCCCATAGCTGAAGCGATGTGCCCGAGGCACTGTAGTTGACGGATTTTTCGCCTTCCTCGCCGACATTAGCATTTTTCGTGGCAGAATTTTTCCTTGAAAGGAACCAAGAATCTAGTCTGTCGTGTTGCTTGTCGTTCAGCACTGTAAAAGTACAGGTTAGAACACCGACGTAATGTCGCGTCTCTGTCACTGTTTTATCGCTATTTCAATAAGAAATGCTCAAACGAATTAGCCAACTGCATTCCTCCCCTTCAAGAATTCACCCGCTATACACGCCTCGCTAGGAATGCTCATCAGTTCACCCTTAAGCCCACCTTCGGACGTACAGTTAAGTATAGAGACTCGTTCTTTAGCCGCACCACACGAATATGGAATGCTCTTCCCAGCTCAATATTCCCCTCTCATTACAATCTACAGACATTTAAAACCAATGTGCACCGGTACCTCCTCTCCCTCTCTTCCTCTATACCTTCGGCCCGTGCTGTGACTTAAATCCAGTCACTTAAGGTTAGTCGTAACCCCTTTAGCCCGCGCCAAATATAAAAAAAAGGTAGGCTTCGAGTCAGTTTGCTCCGAGGTAGACAAACTCCTTAATTACCTTAAAGTTGTTGCTTTGACGGCTTCTGGGTGCATTTGTAAAATTTCTTTCCCTGTCTTTTATTAGTCTTCTTCTTCTGTCTGTCATTAGCAACAAAACGATATAGAAAAACAATTTTTTTAAGATTTACAGACTCATAGGTGCCATATTTTCCTCTCAAGTCCCAACAGTTTAGTCGCAGGAGTTTTTTGAATTTTATCATAACTAATGTCATAGCATATTCCATCGCGTCTGTAAGGGCTACTGTGCACCGTTTTGTTACCTTGTTAGCTTAATATTTGCTTCATATTTGAAAAGATCATAATATTGTTGAAAGACTAAACAGCAATAGCATCCAGGTTCAGAAAATGAGTGCTAGTGTACTCCCTCTAAATCAGTTTCTCTTAAGACTCTGAGGATGGTTTCAGCGAATGTATTTCTTCCACCGTTTCGTGTCCACTAGTGCCTCTAAAGATCACAGTGCTTGGTCTGGGTTGTGATTTGAAATACTGCAGAATCTTTTGTACTCCGCTAGGTGTGTCCTATGCCATACAGGCTCTGTTTGGAAGCCAGTTTATATGCGCTTTTCATTTTGATACAGGCCCCAACTTTATTTCGTTTGGTCTCATCTTGCCGGCCAGAAATTTGTATTGAGGATTATTTTGGCTAGGCATAAATTTTATTCCAAGCTTCTGCCCCACTAGTGCTTCCTTGTCTCAGTAGCCCTCCTCCTTTTTGGCAACACATTGCTCTGGTATTTTTTTAAGTTACGCTATGGCACTTTTTCCCAAATTTTCATGATTAAGGGTAAGTAGGCGTGATCGACTATTGAATAAGGAATCGTTAAATTTAAATCGGCTTAAGCCATGGTTACCAAAAGGGATGGGAATGATCGGTTATGCAAGCTGTGCAATTTGAAAAATTGTCACTTTTACCAACTTTGGCTCATTTGACTTTCATTAGACTCAAGGAATCCAGTACCAGATAAAACCGACTCGAGCTTCTTTTAAAAGAAGATGGCTTCTAACGCACATTTGGACGAGGAAGTGAAGAACATACCCAGGTGGGTTTTCCTTCTGTGTGCATGAGCAATGAATGGTTTTAATTTACTCCTTGTCTCTGCAGCTTTCTCAAGATTCCTTACCTGGGAGACCTGTCCAGAGACTGGTAATGACATCGAGCTCTAAAGTGCTGCCTGCTAAGTTCAAACAGATAACTAGATTCTTTCAGATCGTGTTTTGGCCGGAAGAACTAAATGAGTTCCACCTTTGTTCGATGGACTCATATTGAGGCAGTTGACTAAGTTTTGCAGGGGATTTTGGAGAACTTTTGAATATCTTACAGAGACACTGGGTGGGTGCTGCTTTGTGCTACTTTTGCAAAGACAATAAAAATCCAATCGGGCACCTGCGTCGTTCCAATGTGTCTCGCTGACCCTCTCCCCTATTTATTCAACAACAAAAAAAAAAGGAAACACATGGCTGGTCACACGCTTCTGTTGTCCCCCCTCAAAACCAGGTTACAACGGTTCAATCGCAAAGTGTCATCATCTATCACCTAAACTCCCATCCCCGACCAACAATCACCACAAAACAGGAAAGCCATAAAACCGCAGTTATCTCGAAGTTGCTTCCACTTTCCGCTCATGGTCATGGGCCTTTGTCAACACCACATCATCCGTGCTGCACGCATCTCACCGCCGGATAACCGTTAAACGTGCTTTATTCAGAATCATTGAAAGGTAAACATCATTACGCCCCCTCCCCCACTCCGCCCCCACGGGGTATTATTTCAACTGTGAAACTCCGCGAGTAATTATCATAAATTGAATAAATTTCCCAAATGAAAACATCGCCTCACTGAGAAACGTTCAAATTCAAATCTGGTGCGTATCCCTTGCGCCTCCACACCCACCACAGTGTCACACATTTACATTTTAAATGATTAATTCATCAGAGAGAAAAAAGACGGCCGAACATCCCGAATTCGTTTTTTTCTTCTCTGCGACAAATTCTCACAACAACCGCACCTTAGCGCAGTTCCCTGCCCGCGATTTTCGGGGCGCAAAAGAAAGCCGAATGAAGCACTCAAATTGAATGCGATTACTTTTGCAAATGAATGCCTAATGTTTCGATTAATTTTAAGAATGTACGTGCCTTAATTATTACAAATGAGTGGAGGGGCGCAGGGAGTTGGCAGGGATTCATCTTCGAAGTCAAGTTGCTTGGGATTTAATTTATTCCGTCAAAGTAAAGCTGCTTTGCATTGCGGCAATGTGTCCTTGGTGTACTTTTGCTGTCGGCTCAACTCACCTCCCTAGGGGCGTGTAGCGTCTAGGGGGGAGTTTGTTCGAGGGTATGACATGTACGACGGTTCAGTTGCATGAGAAACATTATACGGGCTTAATTGTGACAGAAACATGTATAATCAGGGCGCACACATGATTATTCAGAGGGAACCCGCTAAGCGCCCAGCTTAATAAAGTCTGTGCGGATTACTTGGGGCCCTTTGGTTAAATAAATAGAACGGCGCTTTTTGGCTTTCAGCTAGAGTCACTCATTCGGTGTGGGGTTAAGCATTTAATGGTACTGCCTTGTGAACTTTTTTTTTGGCCTCAATGGGATTAGATGCGAGTTGGTTGAGTTGGATGTGTTCACACATCGCCTTCATTCGTTTGGATTTATTTAATGGATGAAATGAGAGATATTAAGTTTAAAAAGATATGAATATAGCTAGGTCATAAGTAAAGGATGTCCCAACAAGAACGCAAAATTTTAATTTGGCGCCATTCGATTTGTCATCGTTTGACAT
Organism: Eristalinus sepulchralis; assembly: GCA_944738645.1. Classification (NCBI taxonomy): domain Eukaryota; kingdom Metazoa; phylum Arthropoda; class Insecta; order Diptera; family Syrphidae; genus Eristalinus; species Eristalinus sepulchralis. The sequence goes on from OX122882.1 coordinate 12,278,276, forward strand.
TTGAACAATTGTTATTGTTTGTTAGTAGAAGGTGTAAGGTTTATAAAAATGGCGCGCTACTAAATAATGACCAAAATGGTGAAAGTTTTTCGGCTACAGTTCGCAAATTGCGATCAATTTGGGGTAACAATGAGTCAACTGTAAAGCGATCAATGGAAAAATATGCTGAAACTGGGTCTGTAACTGATGTAAAGACAACAACGCGCCTTCGACCAGGTCGATCGACCGAAAATATGCGTGATGATGTCGCTCAAACTCCATCCACCTCAACTCGACACCGAGCTCAGCAAATGTGTGTTTCCAAATCCACTATGCACCGAATTTTGACGAAAGATTTGCATCTTTATGCATACAAAGTTCAATTGACTCAGGAACTGAAGCCAGCTGACCATGCACAGCGAAGGGATTTCGGTAATTGGGTATTGGAGAGACAACATGAAAATGCTGATTTTGCCGATAAAATCAACTTTAGTGACGAGGCCCATTTCCATCTTGACGACTTCGTCAATAGGCAGAATTGTGGCATTTGGGGCGAGGAAAGTCCTCGAGTGATTCACGAGAAGCAAATGTATCCTCAACGTGTCACTGCGTGGTGTGGATTTTAGGCTGGAGGAATCATTGAACCTATTTTTATGAAAATGAGTCAGGCCAAGCGCAAACAGTCAATGGTGTTCGGTATCGTAAAATGATAACCAATTTTTTCGTGCCTAGAATTGAAGAAATGAATGTGGAGGGAATGTGGTTTCAACAAGACGGCGCCACATCTCATACAGTCAGAGAAACAATTCAATTACTGCATCAGTCATTTCCCGGTCGTGTTATTTCGATGGTTTATGCGAATAAGCCGACGACGATTCAAGCCTTAAAATAGCAAATTAATGAAATACCGCAACATTTATGCAAAACCGACATTGAAAATTTCATTTAAAGATCGCATATGTGCCAACAAAGCCACGGCGGCCATATAGCCCATGTGTCATTCCACACATAAGCGCATTTTGTCTACTTTAAGATGCTGATTATCGCAAATGTCGATTTGCGGTGTACCAATGCTTTAAAAAGACACGAGTAACAAATCGACTTTTGAAAAGCTTAAAGGGTCGGTAAAAGTGTCGACACCTGCTCAGAGGTGAAAAACACGCCATTTGTAAATGGATTTAGATGTTTTTTTGGTTTGAAAAGGCGACGCAGTGGCGTATACACGATCTTCTAAAAGTCGTGCATTAGGTGAAAGTATACGCGGACGGCATCGTCGAAAACAGATAGCTGGAGGTCAATAAGGTGTTTGGAAGTACAAAAATAAAGGCGGCCAAATTGGTGTGACAGACAAGGGGGAAACAAGAAAATACTGTCTTCAATATGAGTGCACAATTATGCCTGGAGTTGGTGTTGTGGCTCTTGCTATGACAGAAGACCAAGACAGACCAAGAATTGACTTTAGCAATATTGAACAAATATGGAATCTAGTGCGAATCCCTCATCACTTGTGTGCGGTACCCTATCATGGTCAAAACTGTCTTAATTTCGATTCTGATGTTGGTGTCCTATTCCATATTCGATGTCTGTCACGGATTTATTTACGGCACCACCTCTTCTCAATTGGTGACGACACTCAAACAGTACTAATTGTTCACAAAAAGCTTCTCCAATCTCGCCGTTTGGAGTCGGCAAAAAGCTGTAGGTAACCTCTGCTCGTGAGAGAACATTAGCATGCACAACACGAGTAATTGTTGTAGGATCTAGGCCTTGGTCTCTTGTGAGCTGCTAGGACTTTGGCTACCTAGGGTCCAACGATAAAAGCATCTGTACCGCTTCAATCTAACTTGCAGATCAGTCTTCCTTTGGGATCAAGGGCCAATTCAATAATAGAATCCCTCTTAAAGAATATTTTTTTTTGACAGAGATCAAAATTTTCTCAATCTTTCCGGAGAAATAAATGCAACCCATTTTACATTTACAAAACCCTGAATAGTATGCCAGGACAAGAAGCACTCAATATCATGAAAACTGTCAACCTAAGGGAAGGAGGAAAGTTCAAACGCCATTTACTGGGCCTTTTCTCTCTATCTTTTCAACAAAATAGATAAAAATACACGACAACACAAGTGGATTGCCAATTAAAGGAATCAGTTTTGGAACACCCAGGAGTGTATGAATCACTCCAGAAAATTCACGGAACTAAAGTGAAGTGCAATAATTACCAAACCTATTAAGGGATGTTTTAAATTGCACAGGAGCAGCATTCAAAACCTTCAATAAATGAAGGGGTCACAGTTCCAAGTCACACGAGTACATCGCACAAGCCTCGAAATAGCAACAAGTTGGTCCTATGCCACTTTGCAAAACCATTACAGAGCAACTATGACTTTATTTCTGTTGTCTGTAGAAAGTGACAGACCCTCTTCGCCCCTCAACCATCTAACACCTTCTGCTTAAATAAAATGTTGGTAAATGCAACGTTGAATAGCATTTAATCTTACACCTACCCCAAATCGCATCTGTAGCTGACCAGCTTGTATGGGAGTTGCAGGAGGGGGGGGGGGGAACATGTTCCCCCCATCTGGCCTTACTTTTTACTCTTACAAACATCCAATCAATTTCTGCAGATTTCATTGTCTGCTTGTGACATATGACCTTCTATCTCTAAGAAATATTCTTTTTGGCGCTTTGCAATGTGACATAATGCCATATGGCCAAATTTCTAATTGTGGAACTGAGATAGGATCTGAATAAGGCCTGGCGTCATATGGCTGTATGTCATTGCACCTCAATCGAGGGTGTATCTGAGCCAATGGCCTACATTTTATTCTGTCACAAGAATGATTATTTTTATCTGTCTATTTACAAAAATATATAATTTGGCAGTCCAATCGCAAAATTGACTTCAAATATTCGCACATGCATGTTATTAATAGAATTGGATTTAGTTTTGAGTGAGGTGTGGTGAAGATATCCTACGGACACCCAGTACAAAGGACAGTGTCGACAAAAAGAGAGAGACTTCGTGTATCCTCAATATGGAAAATGCATATCGTTATTTACTAAGGAATCTTAGGAATATTTTACACATCGGATGATTCATAGTGAGGTTTGATTTTCAATAGGCTATTTTGGACAGATCACACGTGACTCCTATCAAGCTGCTTTGTTATTTTTGGTCAGTGTCATTTGGCAAGTCATCGTGGAAAGATTTACAGCACAACAGAGTTCGCAAGTTGTTCAGCTGTATGCAAAAAAATCAGCGTTCTGTGCGAATTTTGTTTTTCCTGCGATTTGTTTAACTTCTAAAGGGTGTCCCAACAAGAACACAAGATTTAAATTTTAAATAAAACGCAGAAAAAAACTTGTGAATTTTTTATTATATCGTAAAGTAGACAGGATGAGGTTATGTGTGGAATAACACATCGGACAGATGGCTGCCGCGGCTTTGCTGGCACATACGCGACATTTTAGTGAAATTTTCAATGACCGTTTTGCATAAATGCTGCGGTCTTCATTAATGCAGCAATTTCCTCTTTTAAGGCTTGAGTCGTCATCGGCTTATTCGCATAAACCATCGACTTCAAAAAACACCAAAGAAAAAAGTCCAATTGTGTTAAATCGCACGATATAGGCGGTCAATTCTGGCCTCCAAAACGCGAAATAACACGACCGGGAAATTGAATTGTTTCTCTGGCTGTATGAGATGTGGCGCCGTCTTATTGAAACCACATCCCCTCCACATTCATTTCTTCAATTCTAGACACGAAAAAATTGGTTATCATTTTACGATACCGAACACCATTGACTGTTTGCGCTTGACCTGACTCATTTTCATTAAAAAAGATCCAATGATTCCTCCAGCTCAAAATCCACACTACTCAGTGACACGTTGAGGATACATTTGCTTCTCGTGAATCACTCGAGGATTTTCCTCACCCCAAATGCGACAATTCTGCCTATTGACGAAGCCATCAAGATGGAAATGGGCCTCGTCACTAAAGATGATTTTATCGGCAAAATCTCTCCAGTACCCAATTTTGAACTCCCTTTACTGTGCATGGTCAGCTGGCTTCAGTTCCTGAGTCAATTGAACTTTGTATGCATGAAGATGCAAACCTTTCGTCAACATTCGCTGCATAGTGCATTTGGAAACACCAATTTGATGCGCTCGGTGTCGAATTGAGGTGGATGGAGTTTGGGCGACTTCATCACGTACTACTGCGATATTTTCGGTCGATCTAGCTGATCGGAGGCGCGTGGTTGTCTTTGCATCAGTTACAGGCCCAGTTTCAGCAAATTTTTTCCAATTTCAATTCCAATGGCGAAAAATTTAAATCGACCAACCGGAACAATTATTTTTTGAAAATATGAGTTCCAGTTTACAGTAGCGGATGATACTCGAACCGTTAAACCACATCCAGGACGTAGTGAAGAGACTATAGCAACTGTAGCTGAGAGTTTATGCGAATACGATTTTGGCGTTTGCCACAACGTAAGGATTTCGCCCCAAAAGCAGAATTCAACTTGTGCTAGAATTGAAGACAGGCAACTTGAATGGACTGGATTTGCTTTGGACAAACTCAATGAAAATACAGTCTTTTATCGTGAAATTTTGTTTAGTGATGAAAACTATTTCTGACTCAATGGACAAGTTAATAAACAAAATTTCCATATTTGGGGTGATGAAGAATCCAAAGCATCCAAATGCTACCATTACATCCCTTAAAGACAGCGGTATGATGTGGTTTATAGGCTGGTGAACTCAATGATCCATATTGCTTCGAACATGAGGCTAATCAGAATTTTGCTTTCAAAGGTGACCGCCATCGCGCCATGTAACGAGTTATGGACTTCCTGGAAATCAAGCACATGGTCTCGGTAAGCTCTGACTTTAACAAGACGACTCTATAAAACATACAGCGCATGAAGCAATGGACTTATTGAGAATTAACTTAATTTCAGGTTTTGCAGCAATAATTTGGCAGCCTCGTGCAATATCACACCTTTAGCCAATTTTCTCTGCGAGATATGTAAAGTTTCAGGCCTTTAGGAATAAGATGGCTACGATTGCAACTTTGGGAGCCAATAGTTATAATGTTTCTGCGAGATATCAGTCGCTATGCTCGAGTGAGTCGCCCAATATTGAACCTTACGAATGGACCACCTCAGACGTAGTCTTGGCCAACATTAACATGACTCCATACTCAAAAAGAAAATGCCATAAGTTCTTCTTCTAAATGATAACAAACATTTTAAGTTCATTTTCAAATTTTTGTGTTTCCTTTAGCATTATAAATCAAACCTCAGGATGAATCAACCTGTTTTTAGTAATCAAATATTAGCGCACTTTATAGAGTAACAGCAGCAAATATCTTCTCTTATGGAAAAATTCTACAGAAGCCGTTTGAAAAGTACATGTGTCTGGATAACTGTTTATTCGAATAAGTTTTAGTTCAAAAGAGAGAGAGCACGATTTCATCTTCAAATAATCAGATCCTTCGATTTATGAGTGCAAACGTGCCAATGTGCCACTTTTGCAAAGAACCCCCCTCTGAGTAAAGTGAAAGGTTCATCATTTGCACACAATTTCGACTCCACCTTATCTTGATTCATTTAAAACAAAACCGATTGCTTCTTCCATAACCCCGTGTTTGCTTATCACAGATAATTACGTTCATCTTGGCCAGGCTACAAGCTCAAAAGAGTCCAGCGTTAGAGCATCAAATCATCAAAAAAGAAACGACTCTCAAGATGACCCTCCCCGAAGAAAGAATGCAAAAAAAAAAGGTCAAGTGATACTCATCGCAACACGGAACAGAGTAAAGTAAAGACGGGGCCCATTCACCCGACCGCCATAAGAAGATTAACGACCGAAACCGCATTAATCCATGTCCTTAAGTCTTAAAAGCCGCCACGCCAGCAACTGGACACCACATAAATCTGCATACTTAAGCGCTCCCCACAACCGCAGACGTCGCAATCCGCTCCGTCGAACGGAATAAACGAATGGCTCCAGATGAAAAGGACGAAAAACTCTGTGTTTCACATTGTAATTTTTATTCCACCCCCCCACCAGCACATGCGATGGTTTATGGCCCCCAGCAACATATCCCACATTCGTACCTCATCTCCTTTGAACACGGGCGCTGTGAATAAATATGACATGTTGCCCTCGTTCGTATGCATTAAATATGTATCCCCTCAATTCACCTGCTCCACCGTTCGACTGCTCGCTTGCCGGAGGTGGTTGTAACTGGGCTTTCCCTTCGAACGTCTGCAAATGGGAACTCTCGAAGAGCGGGCAAGGTGGTGCCCATTTCAGTTGGTGTTTCAAAGGACATAACACCCGCACTCCCTCTCTCTCTCTCTCTCACTCTTTGTGAGAGTGCGAATGTGTGTTCGTCGGATATTGGTTTTTCCCTTCGTGTAGGGTCCCGACCCCTCCCACCACACCATGCGACAACACCGGCTGTAAACGGCAGAGCACTTGTGCAGATGGGGTACAAAAGCTCCCCCGGCATACGGTACTTGACTGGGGGCCATGCCGTCGGTGCAGTTGATTAAATGAAATTTATAAAGTCCTTTAGAGGTAATACCTTTGCGCTGATATACGACACACACACCCGCTCTGCCTCCGCCAGGCCGACATTTGCTCGGGATCCACACAACAGACGCCCATATACCAATCGACGCTGTCAGAGACAGAGAAACAATGGTAACCTGTGGTTCTCAGATAACAGAATTGTATCTGAATAGTTAGGTACAGACACAAACTCCAGGTTGTCTGCCCCGTTTTTTATGTGAGACGCTTGTGAGTTCTCAGAAGGGGCATGTGGCGGAGACGGGGAAAAATAATTTTCCTTTCTTTTCTCTCCGTGTTCTGTGCGGCTTTTGTTGGCCGCTTTAATAGCGGTTTGTGAGTTTGTATCGCCCGGTGGTGTCACCTTCGAGTGCTGCTGCGACTTATCTATCGCATTTGTGGTTCAGTTTGATGGCGTTTTCTTTTTAATGTGACCTCGTCGTCATTGCTGGATCGCTGTCGCAGACGGGCGACGACAAGAAATCAATATACCGCAGATACCTGAGCCGTTGGTGGGACGTTGTGGTGTGCACAGATATGCAAATGGGAACCTCGATTGATTGTTCAAATCTGTTGTCTAGGCTGATGTCGAAATGAAAAAATGATGATTAGGACAAGTTGCAGATGAATCCTTCACAAATGAGCGACATTCCCTTCATTGATTGTTTTCAGTGATAGGCAGAGAGTTCCATTAGCCTTTTCCAGTTCAGGGGATCCATTATCGATTTGGCTTTGTCTTCTCGGCTGGATCTCAAATCGGCAGAGTCATTATTTTCTCTGGGAATCTACTTCAAGAAGTGAATTGGTTCGGCTTTGGGAAGGTGGGCGAGGAAATTGAAAAAGAACAGCGTCTCAATGAGGCACAGGGCAGTTCCATTGAAAGGTAATCTGCTCCTTAGGACGTAAGTGAATTCGTATCAGATGTTGTTTATTATCCAATTAATTTTGTTACAGACGCACTATGTTTTATGTCTGTATCGAGTGGGGGATACCTTGGGTGGGATCCCATTTGAATTGTGGAGATACTTAATTCTAGCTGAGGAATGAAATAATTTTCTTCATCTAGGCACATAAAGTGTCCTTAAGTTTTTCTTCAAATGGAATCTGTCTGTGACTGTTTTTGTTTACTATGTGAACGTAAAAAACCGGTTTGATTATAGACGAGGAACAACAACGGCTCGAATCTTTACATTGCGACTGGTCCTGCCGCAGATCCAAGAATGAGAACTTCTTCTTCTTCCTATGGCGCTACAGTCCGGGGTGGACCTGGGCCTCAACCAACATGCCTCTCCAGCCAGCACGATCTTTCGCCAGCTGCCGGCAGTTGCGCACTCCAAGTTGGTTGAGGTCCTTCTCCACTTGTGTGCGCCACCTTATCCTGGGCCGTCCTCTGTTGCGTTGTCCCAATGGCTCAGATTCGAAGACTTTTCGGGCCGGAGCATTGGTGTCCATACGCTCTACGTGGCCTAGCCATCTTAAGCGTTGTATCTGTAGACGCTTGACTAGGCTCATGCCGCTGTACTCGTGGTTGAATCTTCTCCTCCAGATGCCATCAACGCAAACAGGACCAAAGATCGCACGCAGAACTTTTCTTTCGAAGAGACCAAGGGCATCCTCATCCGCTTTTAGTAGTGTCCAAGTTTCCGCGCCATAAAGTAGGACTGGTATGATTAAGGTGTTATATAAAGCAAGCTTAGTCTTTCGAGAGAGGGCTTTATTACTCAATTGCCTCTTGAGCCCAAAGAAACAGCGATTGGCAAGAGTGATTCTGCGTTTGATTTCGGTACTGGTGTTATTGTCCATGTTTACTGCGGAGGCGAGGTAGACGAAGTTCTTGACTACCTCGAAGTTTCTGCTGCCTAGTGTGACGCTCTGTCCGAGACGCCGATGTTGTGTGTCCTTCCTTGATGACAGCATGTACTTCGTTTTGCCCTCATTAACCACCAGACCCATTTTAGCCGCTTCCGCTTCAATGCCAGCAAACGCATCATTGACGGCTCGCTGTGTTCGACCAATCACGTCAATTTCGTCGGCGTAAGCTAGCAATTGAGCTGACTTTTGGAAGATCGTACCTCTGGTGTTGACCTGTGAGTTACGCACGATCTTCTCAAGGATGATGTTAAAAAAGTCACATGACAGTGCGTCGCCTTGTGTAAAATCTTTTTTGGCATTGAAGGTATCGGTGAGTTCATTCCCGACCCTGACGGAGCAGCGAGAGTTCTCCATCGTCATCCTACACAATCTGACGAGTTTGGTAGGAATGTCAAAACTAGGCATGGCACTGTATAGCTCGTCTCTATGCACACTGTCATACGCGGCCTTGAAATCGACGAATAGGTGGTGAGTGTCGATTTGCATTTCTTGGGTCTTTTCCAGGATCTGCCGTAGTGTGAAGATTTGGTCGATGGTGGACTTCCCTGGCCTGAAACCACACTGATAAGGACCAATCAGGTTGTTGACAAACGGTTTCAGGCGTTCACACAATACGGCGGAGAGGATCTTGTATGCGATGTTAAGGAGACTTATCCCTCGATAGTTGGCGCAGTCGAAGGGGTCTCCTTTCTTGTGGACCGGACAAACGACGCTGAGATTCCACTCATCGGGCATGCTTTCCTCCGACCATATCTTACAGATGAGCTGGTGCATGCGCCCAACCAGGTCATCTCCAGCTGCTTTAAGCAGTTCTGCGAACAGTCCATCCGCTCCAGCAGCTTTGTTCGAATTCAGTGTCGATATTGATATCTTAACCTCGTCTAAGTCGGGGGGACGGAATTCTTGTCTTTCATCGTCCAAATTAAGTGGAACATTCTGCCTAACAGCGGGATTTGGGCCGTCATCGCCGTTTAAGAGTCTGCAGAAATGATCTTTCCAGATTCTCAGAATCGATCGCGACTCTGCTACGAGGTTTCCGTTTTGGTCCCGGCAGGCTTCGGTCCGAACCCTGTATCCACCGGATAGCTGTTTCACCTTTCGGTAAAACTTTCGGACTTCATTCCTGCCATAACATCTCTCCATCTCTTCGACCGCACGCGTCTCATGCTCTCTCTTGAATTAGAGAATGAGAACAGTCTACATAAAAATGAGCTCCACATGTATGAGTATATAATCCGTGTCTAGATTTACTACTTCTTCCAAGCTTGCCAGATTGTGTAGAACGCACATGAAAACCGCTTGCTTCAACATAAGAGTTGGTTTACAATCTTCGAAGAGCTCCAATGTAAAAAAATAGAGAAAACGGAACAACACGGTGATGTCAGGAGACTTTGTCCACATCATTCGTCAAAGGGTTGTGCAAAATTCGCAGGTGAACATAAGAGATACGATCTTTCAAAGGACCTGAGCATCACAATAGGACCACATGGACTCACAGACGTCAATGAGATGCGACCGTGGAGCGTCCGTCTACCAAATAACCAAAAGTCCCTTCAACTTTCTGTTTAATTTAGAGTCAGTGTTTGTAGTAGTTCCTGAAGACGATTGTCTCTGATCCATTGTGGAGTAGGTCGACTCAATTTTTTTTGTACTAAAAAATACGCACAATACTGACGAACGTTGGAACCTAGCCTAACGATGGAAGAAAAGTTTGCAGAGGAGACTTTTAGTCTTTTGCCAATTCCGAACGGCGAGACACGTTGTTTGTGCTATCGAGGCCGTGAAAATCTGAGAGGTGCAGGAATGAAGTCCAGAGCCTTCGGGCATGTAAGTCGACGAACATACCTACTACGCCGCGGTGACCACTTTGTTTTGTTGGAATAGTACTTAACACTCTCAGATAAGAAACTGTTGCTTTGAAGCGCTAAAAGGAGATATTTAAATCAAACTCTAAAAATGGCTGTGAAATTTCACAAGATCTTGAATAAACATATCAAACTACAACTGATGCCAGGACATGGACACAGTGACGGTAACAAAGTGGCTTGCATTCAGGAAAAGAAAAGATCTAAAAGACAATTCACTATGCCGTTTCCTCATTTCTGCTTCAACATTGTAGACAGAAATGAGCGCTCACTGACGTAGATTTCCAGTCAAAGGAACCACTTTTGAAGGAACCAAGATTGTATGAAGCATTCAAAGAAGTTCACCTAACAAAAGTGCAGTACAATTAGTGTCAACGAATCTCTATAATTGTATAAAGCTCACTTTACAGTGCTAAAAGGTGCACTAGCAAGACACGGAGGCCTCGATTGCACATAAGGCTGTAAGGATTTTAAGTACTAAGTCAAATACTCTCTCTATTGTGTTGTAAAATTCTAGGCACACAAAGGGGTACCTCTGAGGTCGCAGTACAATATTCTTCTCTTGACACACATCGTGTTCTTTTAATTTAAACAGATTGCATATTCTAAGGAATCACCCTTTCCAATTACAGAGTGCTAGTGAAAGCTATTTTTTAGCGAGAGGTTCTGCGTGGGATTTTTATTTTACCTTTGCGTTGATGCCCTTCTGAAAAAGAAGATGTAATGACGAACACTCTAGACTGTGCGACGGTATTTGCAGTGTAGAAGGTATGGACAATATAGGTTTATTCAGAGAAGTCTCCAAACCTTAGTCATTGAGGTACAGTAACTGAGAATGACCTCGTCCCAGATGGGGTACACAAGGGACTTCAGTCCAACTGGCCGCGCTGAACTAAGGATAAATTCTCTCTTAAAATTATGTAGACAGTTCAAGTTCAAGAAAGATGTCCCCTCTTCTTACCCTTCTCTGTCTATTTCTTTCTAGGCAACAGACTTGCAAGCCTGCACGGCTCATTTTCTCTTGGCCGTAGTACGTACAAATTGGAGTGGGTGGTAATTGTAAAAATTGTGTTCCCTCCTCTTTATTATTCCATCCCTATCATATGCAAAAGGATCTTATGATGGACACAGAATCTATTGTATGGGATGATTATTGTCTGCGACCCTCAAAACTTCATTTTGGATACAACACCATCAGAGAAAGGTCCCTGCAATCGTTTTTATCACGCACGCATATAGACAGTCAAAAATTAAATCGATCATGTTTTATGCCAACATACGTGGTGTGCGCTATTGAAAATTTCTGGCCAAAGACCGTGCCAAAACCAAATGCCACCGGTTGCATAATTCTCCATGAAAAACGTAAAAATATTCTTCAAGGGTGCCAATGGCCTCTGTGGTCCCTTTCACTTGAACTGACACAAACTGCTGATGTTGATGAATAACTCATTCACCCGCAACATTATGCTGATTGCACGTCTGGGTGTAAGTGCCTATTTCATCGAAAAATAACCATGCAACTGTGAACTTTGGCACAGTTTTGACATTGCCTTTCTGTGCAGCGAGTGCGACTTTATTGCTTAAGCTTGAATAGGCTCCGAATATATCTGAACTCAGCAGAGTATAGCTTGTATTGTTGATTTGGCGAACATCGCACTTCAATGTGTTACCTGTCTCAAAAATGCAGTGAATGAATTATTAATCTTCTGATGTGAAATCACGTCCGTGGCACAAAACATATCCATTGCTGCTGAGGTCACAGATGGGGGCGATGTCCAGGTTGTATAATGGAGACCACCTGACGTAGGTGTTAGGGAAACTAATTAGTAGTGACAGCCTGGGCAAATGTTACAAACTGATGAAACGGATGGCAATGTTTCAGACTATTCGGTAGTTACCCTTGTAAGGGGTATTGTGGTGGCTGCCGCTTAAACTCATATCCAGGCTTAGTTAAAGTTAAGTAAAAAATTCGCTCTGATCTGATACATGGTTGTTTATAATGCTGTCTCTGTTCTTTGTGTTATAGTGGGTTTACTTGTACTAACGAGCTGCACTGTAACCCGTTTCTGTAACCTCAAAAACTTCAGAAGTTTGAAATCGCCTCATTTCCTTCAAAAGAGGAGTGACTGATACTTAATGCTCTAAGGCGCCTAGTCATAGGGACATAAAACCAAGCATGGCTCGGATTCAAAGATTCGTAGGGTTGGACTGATGTTATTCATACGCTCGATTACTTAGCCAACCGATGATGCACCACCTGGTAACCCTAAAGCATTAAACTAGGCATATCCCACCATCCAGCCTAATAAACTCTCTTATTGAATCTCCTCCTACAGATGCCATCAGGACAAACAGGACCAATAGTTGAACGCTGAACTCTCCTGTCGAAATGAACATAATGCAGCACATAATGACGCTCTGTCGGAGTGGTCGATGGTTTGCGTCCTTCCTTGATGACGACATACACCTATTTTTTCCTCGTGTACAACCAGCCGTAGTCGCTTCTCTTTAAAGGGCAGAAAGCACCTCATTGACGTCTTGCTTTGTTCACTTATCATAATCCGCACGAGCCAGCAGCTGAACTGAGTTTAGAAGGATCGTGCCTCTGGTGTTGAGTTGCGAGTCTAACAAGATCCTCTCAAGACCAATGCTGAAAACTCACACGACACCGCATCGCCTTGGGTTTAAAGGGTCGGATAGCCCAGTGCCAACCTTGGCGGAACACGAATTCTGAAGGTTTTGCCAAAACTAGACATGACACAGCAGAGGCTGAATTCAGGCACACTGTCCTATGATAATAACCGCCGTCATATTCAGTCTTTAAGTCGACGAACAGGTCGCTTCCAGGATCTATCGGAGTATACAAAATTTTATCTCTCGTGCCTTTTCCTGGCATGAAGCCACACCGGGTTGTACAGCGACATGCGCCTAGTCAAGCGTCTTCTGATGCAATGCTTAAGATGGCTAGGCCATGTAGAGTGTATGAACATCACTACTCCGGACCGAAAAGTCTTGGAATCTGAACCATTGGGACAACTCAACAGAGGACGGCCTAAGCTAAGATGGCGCACACAAGTGGAGAAGGACCTCAACCAACTTAGAGGGCGCAACTGGCGGCAGCTGGCGTGCTGGCAGGAGAGGCATGTTGGTTGAGGCCCAGGCTCACCTCGGTTTGTAGCGCCACAAGAAAAAGAAGAAAAAGAAAATAAAGACATATCAGAGTTCACGAGCGATTTCAGGCGTTAACACAAAAGGGCAGAGAGGATCTTCAATGTTAAAGAGACTGATGCCCTTGAAGTTGACGCAGTTGCTAGAGTCTCTTTTCTTGTGAAACGACGCTGAAATTTCACTGATCGGTCACATATCTCACAGATGAGCTGGAGCATGTACCGAACTAGGCTATTCCGAGCTGCATTAAAGCACCAGCTCTCACAGCTTTGCTTGAATTTAGTCTCGAAGTTGCCTCATCATGAGGGACGAAATTCTGGCCCATCGTCTTCCAATTGAGTTGGACATCCAGCTTGCAGCGGCCCCTGGGTCGCCATCGCTTTTAACAGTCTGCAGAAGTGACCCTTTCATCTCTGTAACATACAAAGGCGAGATTACTTTTCTCGTCGCCAATTGGTAAAACATTAAAATAGCGCACCATCTTCTGCCACCATTCATCTCAAATTGACTCACAAGCGACAGATGGCACACTTTTAACTATGCCTGCAGTCAATCCTCACTTCCACGTGAGCGTACCCCGAGAAATCCAATAAATCTCGGATATGAACCCTCTCGGAATGAAAAGGAATAAAAAAAGTCGCTTTTATTGCTAGAACCGATGCTCTACTCAGCCTTTGACATCCTCTCCTTTCGCTCCAATTCCTTCGGAACGACGATCTGATGGGCACTCCCTTTGACGGGCGCCGAACTGAAGAGGCAAAGCAAATAAATTGCTTCATCCTCACAAGAGCTTCTGCCAAAACAACTGAACTTGAACTTGAAACCATTCACAGCCCAGCGAACGTCGACAACGATGACGACAACGTTCCGCATTGATTTAAGCTTCTTATGCCGACTCTGAGGGCACAAGGGTGGGGACTGAAAACGAAGATAAAAACTAAATTGCTGATCGTTTGTATCTTTTAATGAATCCGCCAAGAAGCAGTTGTTGAGACTTAGAACGGTTGTGATCCGTTCGGAGTGAATTCGATGGAGAAGATTTGATTTTCAAATTTAAAGCAGACCCTTGGCCATAAACGTTCATTTTATTTCACCTCCCTCCCGTCTCCCTCATCTTCGTGTCTCGTTGGATGGGAAGGAGATAAAATTCGATCAGCCTCCGCAGTTGTGGAAACCAGTTTCCCCATCGGGTTCACTGACTTTCAAAAGCTGAAGGTGCACATGTGTGACTTCGGACTTGACCCAGGTCAGAAAAACGTGTGTATCTCTTTGTGTATGGATTGGATTACAGGGAGAGGCTATTGATCCATAAATTATATGACTGTCCGAAGGGGTACTTGTCTCTGTTGTGAATCTGGAGAACCTTTTTTTAGGAGGGCGACTATCAGACGCTGGTAAGAGCGAGTTATCTGAGATTTTATGTAAATTATGTGTACAGGATGGTATTGGATTTGAGTTGTTCTTTTTTTTATGGGAATCCTTTTTTTTAATTAATGTCAGGGATGGAAGGTGGGGGGGGATTAACATTCTTAGTGTGGCCAGAGTGGAGATGGCCTTTTAGAGAAATCTGGTTTCTAAGATGACACAACTGTACAGGGAAGATATAAAGAAGGACGGCCACTTTGTCCTTCCCCTCCCCCCTAGCTGAATGAACAACAAGCAACTTTAAGAGTGTATAAATCATTCGATTAATAGCATTCCGGTGATTCCTTTGACCACATCTTCTGTCGTGGCACAAACTTGTTCAAACTGATGCCACTTTCATTCCCAGGAGTAGTTAGTCCAAAAGGAAACACCAACTGTGATGTATAGAAACTAAAATCACAGAAAAACTCCCCCCCACTTCTCTGAGAGGTTTTTGAAAGTCACATTAATGTCTTTTAAAGTGGAACAAGATAGCCGTCCTCACATCACATTTGGCCCGAAGGCAATAATCAGAAGTGAGAGGGAATTTGAGTCGGAGAACTAATAGAAATCCATCCCCAAGGGATGCATCAAACAAAATCACTTTAGTCTTGAAATTCGCTGGCCATCCACTATGGTGAGTAAGCAGATAAAAATGTTATTGCCTCAGATTGCACCAATTCCGAATGATTCAGTATGTCAACGGCAATCATCTTAAAGATAAAATTTGCTGAAGTCGTATGCTAATTCCCCCAACGTCTGTTTTTCACACGAGCATCTGGTTCTCTGTTGAATAGATACCGCAATAAAATCGATGAGTGCCTTTCGTCATTCGAAGTTTATTTGATGGAGAGTCGGTGGTCTTACTTGAAAAGCGAAGATTTTCTCGTCTTTAGTGCATCGAGAGATTTTATTGTTTCCACTTCTGAAGTTATGTGAGATTAGAATTGCTAAAGACGATCGAAATGGTTTGTTATTCAAATAGACTACTTTTCATTTAGAGAGAAAATTTAAGGTACATGCTTTAATTTGAACATTTACTCCCGGAACACCAGTCTGTTATGACATGTCATGGTCGTTATGGAATATCCGTACTATACACAACTTCGTAGTCACGTAATTCAATCTACCAATGCTGGGAACAAAGCTCTGGTATATCAGATTAAAGGCAATGAATTACCAGTCTTGGACAGAGCGAGATAGTAAAGGACTTCGCTTACTTTCCCCGGAACGAGCATCAGTACGTAAATCCCTCAAAAGACCAAGCTGACTTGGATTGGGCATTCATCACCCCTATTCTGCTCTGTGGCGCAATTTGATCTGTGTTACTGAAAGCAATGGGGGCAACGTGTGGTCTCTTTGAGAAGAAAGTTCTATCGCGACTATTGGTTCTGTTTGCTATGGTGACATCTGAAGATGTTTTTCTCCAGTTAATAAATAGACAATACGGCGACATATTAATAATTGAGTGGCACTACAGCCCACAAGCGACCAGACAAACAACTACTCGTGTTGTGCGTGCTATTGCTCTCTCACGAGTAGAAGGGACCTAACGTTTTTTGTCGACTCCAAACAGCGAGATTTGAGATGCTTTTCATAGACAATTAATACTCTTTGAGTGTTGTCAGCAACTCGAAAGAGGTGGTGCCGTGAAAAAATGCGAGGTGTCGCGTCCGGGAACGTGGGTCGATGCACTTACTTAGTACGCCACGCCGACCACGGCCACATGCGTCTGCTATTACAACGCTTAAGATGGCTATTACAACGCTTAAGATGACTTGGCCCTATAAAGCGTATGAACGACCCAGCTCTTGTACGAAGAGGTGTGATGAGCCATTGGGACAACGCAACAGCCGAAATCATTGTCTAAGATTGCGCTCACAAGTGGAAAGAGACAGCATTCAAATTCTCGTAGAAGTGTGAAATTGCAGGTAACTGGCGAAAGACCGTGACAAGTTGCAAGTTGGTTGAGGTCTGAATATCAAGAATCGTAACAAAAATCTCATGACAGACTTTGTCTTGACGTTTGAGCAGATTGAGGCTGAAAACTCGAAAATAGAATTAGACATTCACAAGTATGGGCCTCAGGGGCGTAAGGTATAAGTGCACACGAACCGAAGGTCCCGGAGAAGAGAAACTAGGCCTTCGTCCCTAATGGTCTCTACAGACCATTAAAACATTTACTTGTTAATACGGGTGCATGTATAATTTCATACAGTTCCATTGTGTAGGATGCGGATGTAGAACATTCGTTGCTCTGTCAAGGGCGGCTGCGAACTCAGCGAGATCTTCTATGTCGAAAGAAGTCAGAAACTTTGAGGTCGAAATTATAACGTGAGTATTGGAAGCAAATGCAGAGCTTCTTCTACTGATTGATGTTTCCCTGGGCTGGCCGCAATTGACAATTATAATCGACTGCCTTAAGAGACCCATCATTTTTACCATCTCATTCCTACTTTACGGCGCTTAAGCAATAATGCTATTGAAAGTTGATCAAGTAGCTCTTGGTCTTTAAGAGAGAGAGGACTGGTCCTGTACTGCGTGACATTTTTGGCATTGTTTGCCTAGATGGTACCCGGGGCGGAAGATTTAATAACAAATTTTACGACACGCCTGCCCAGCTTTCAACAACGCTTAAGATCGAAAAGTGCAGACGGTTCTTCTTAAAAGGTTGGACGTCTCGGCGGAATTGGAGAATATTCTGAAAACATTACAAAAACATAAACTTGAGGATCTGAAAGTAGTTGCTGTGAAGCGCTTTTCCACTTTTCGATCCAGAATGATCACATAAGCGACTATTTCGCCTCTCCGTGGTCCAGGGCACCCATGCGACCAGGCTTGAAAGTCTCAGATAGGTAATAATTTTAAATTCTAAGGTAAACTTTTGAAAGAGACTGAATGAGATTAGACAGTTGCTTCTTTGCAAAATTCAATCACTCCTGTTTATCCAGTGGTTTCCTAGGCCCAGAGGGCTAAAGCGGCATTAGTACCAAGGCCTGACGTGTTGATAAATAGTGAGACTAAATTTTAGGTGTGGTCGCCGTGACTTAGAGGGTAAATGCGTCGACCTGCACGTAGAAGATCTAGTTTCGATTCCCGGACGAAACACATCGTATTTTTTCACGGCAAAACCTTTTTCGAGTTACTGATAAAACTCAAAGAGTATCAATTGTCTATGAAAAGTTCCTCAAATCTGGCCGTTCGGAGTCGGTAAAAAACTGAGGGTCCCTTCTGCTCGTGAGAGAACCAGTAGGCCCTGGTCCCTGGTCCCTTGTGACCTGTAGTGCCACTTAATTAAACTATAGCGGAAGCCCACTCTAAAATACAAAGACTATACAAGAATTTGTACGGGGTATTAGTCTATCCACCACACGTACATAGGTCTACAAACTTCATCTCAGATTGCATCATAACCTCTAATTTGAAGGCGAGTCACAAGGAGTGGGGTTATTTCAAGACGTGCCAAATCCAAGAGGAAACTCCCCCCTTGAGTGGTTAACGTGAAACTCTATTGTACTCTGGTTGACTTTCCATGAAACAGATAGACCATCTTTGGTTCTTATCTTGATCTGATGCTCCTTCGATAGACGACTGACGATTCGAAACGTAAATGACGAACTGCTTAAAAACGGTGGAGTAAGACAGTGATCACTGTGGTTTTGCCGCGGTTGTCCAGCTCCCGAATGAGCAATTGTAGTAGGGCTTGTTGGGACTGTCCACAGAACTACGTTCGAATCATGAGAGTCATAAATCCAGCCCAACCATCTGAACGTGCGAAGGTACAATCAAATCAGTTGCCTAAAGCTTGGGAAGGCATTACATACCGAGACCCTCAATGTCAAAAAAGATTTCAAACAAAGCGACGCGCTCACATTTGACTTTTTTAAAATCATTCTTAAGAAGATCGGGCGTAACTCACAAGTCAACGCCAAAGGCACGATCTTCCAAAAGTCCATTCAACACTAGCTTAGGCTGACGAGCGAGCCATTTGTTGGCATTAAAGCGAAAACGGCTATAATGGGTTTTGGCGATAAATAAGGGCAAGACGAAGTAAACGCTGTCATCAAGGAAGGATACACAACATTTTGGTTCTGTCTGAAGGAGGATATTCAACGACAAACTTTATAGGCTGTACGACGACATGGAACTCGTCAAGCGTTAAGCGCAACGCTTAAGATGGCTAGAGTGCGTAGAGCATATGAACACCACTGCTCCGGGTCGAAAAGTCTTCGAATCCGAACCATTGGGACAACGCAACCGAGCACGGCTTGGGCTGAGATGGCGCATACAAGGAGAGACGGATTTCAATCAACTTGGAGTGCGCAATTGGACGCAAGCGAGAGATCGAAATAGCTGGAAAGGCTCGCCTTTTGAGGCCCAGGTCCACCCCAACTTAAAAGAAGGAGAAGGAGACGTTAAGGAAGACTGTTGCAAAGACTTACGTTGCACGTGATTTTGTTACATCACACGTCCCAACGTTTAATACGGAACCTTCCTTTCAGGGTTTGCAGGGATAAGTTTTGCAAAAGATCCCACGCAGATGGACACGATACCAGAATGTAAACAATTTTGACTACGATTCGTCTTTTCCTTTAATTTTCCTTTTTCAACAGTCCTAAATTATGAATATAGAAAGGTCTCCGTTAACTATAGTTTCGCGCTTTAGGTAAACTTGAAGAAAAATACCCCAAGTCAACACAAAAGCAGTAAATGTCATTCCCAGTACACAACACACACACCCTTGTTATGCCACGGCATAGACTCAATTAAAATCAGGTTAAGACCGGGTACCGGTTGAAAGTTGAAAGGCAAGAAAAACGCCACAAATCAGAGTGCTCACCCCGAATGAACTGTAAATGTCAAATATTTACTTCGCAAAGGCGCATAAGTCCTTCCGTAACAAATTGACATTCTCTCTCCTTCATCTCCCTCATCCGGCTAGGGCCCTTCATGCCAGCAAACCCTCATAACAGTTTCCTCGTCTTCTCACAAATCAGGCAATAAATTATGCAAGCAAAGAGCCTCATTGACGTTAATTACGACATTTAATTAAGCTGCACAGCCTTCCGCCGCCGAGTGAGTGTAGCCTTCTCGGAATTCTGTTGCCTACGGAATCAGCTTTATTGCCAAAATAAAAAACAAATAGGCAAACACAGGCGAGCGTTTCTAGGCTGCAACCGCGTCTTGGCAAATCGTTCTCGTAATTCTGGCTGAGAATTTCGTAAAGAGGCACCGACTTCGTCAACAATGGTTGGTTCTCAGTGGCGCAGCACTAATTACACCCGTCGCTGGTGAAGGGTTGCCGTGTGGCCGCGATCATCTGTTGTCATTTGTTATTGCCACTTGTCTATCTGCATCGATGATTATGTCTGATATAATTCGCTCGACAACGCGTGCTAGGGGCAACATAATTTTGCGCATATTTATGCTAATTAGATGAAAGATTGAATCACGCGCTTTCAAGTTCATCAACCATCTTCCAGGGATGGTCCAGCAGTGGGTTCTGTGCCGGCCTATGGGAGGCTCTGGAGCGTGCGGTAATTCACGTAGTTGGTGCGTCTGATTTAGATCGAATTTGCATTGGTAATAGGTTCAGTGATCTTTCAGGAATTCTCGTCACAACAGACTTGAATATCTTTCACTGACTAAATGCTGATGAGGATTGGGAATGGCAAAGGTTTAAGATTGCCGGCAGATGAAATGACTTTTCTGACCTGAAGTCCCGAAAATTAAACCGGTTCCAAATTTTGATGATCAGAGGGTAATTTTGACGCAAGCCGCCACAATCGAAAGTTGAAGTATGCATCTATTTAAGTTTGTTTTACCCTTCTGCCAACTGAGGACTGTTGGAACTAGAAACATGACGCCTAACGAATATTGGACCACTAAGGAGTCGGTAGAGCTGGCTATTGGCTTCGAAAGAAAGTATGTGCGTTTTAAAATTCAATCAGTTCGTGAGATAACTAGTGGAGAAGACAGTATCGGCGAACCTGGCAACTGGACCAAGATTTTGATGTAATTAAGAAGTCTATCGAAGTCTGTCATGATACAGCCCACAAGGGACCAGACCCTTCTACAACAACTTCTCGAGTTCTACGTGCTATTGCTTTTCAACGAGTTGAAACGACCTACAGTTTTTTGCCAATTCCGACCGGCGAGATTTGAGAATCTTTTCATGGACAATTGATACTCGTTGAGTGTTGTCAGCAACTCGAAAGAGGTAGTGCCGTGCAAAAATTAGAGGTGTCCCGTCCGGGAATCGGAAGTAGATTTTCTGTACGTGGGTCGACGCACTTACCCAATACTCCACGGCGACCACAGTTTGTCATGATGCTCTAGGGATACTTATAATTGCATTAGAAAGCTCATACGCGTATGTCCTACGACATCAACAGGAAAGCCCCAACCATTCGCTTCCTTCCTCTACAATTCGTCGGACTTTTGCGTGAAATCAGAGGTGGACGTCTTGTGGCTCAAAGAGAATGCTGCCTTACGCCAAGTAGCGACATACCGGCATTGCAGACAGCGACTAAGAAACGTCGATTGAAGTAACACGATGGCATTGGGTGTGGGATTGTGTCTACCAGAACCCTTGCTTAGCAAGATAAAGCGTAAGTGACCACACACCTTCCTTCTGTGTCTGTGAACTTTTCTTTACATTAATTTCCTTTTGCGTCTGTAAGGGACAACGAGAGCTGAAATAAGTTCTTTAAGAACATGTGATTTAAGCCGATGGTCCAAAAATGGATAAACGGGCATATATTCCGATGCTCTAAGCTCCATGCTCCATCGATTGATAATAAAACAGAAATTTTTTCCAGGCGAAGTTACTTAAACTCAGAATAGCTTCCAATTGATGATGTTGATTCTGGCATTTGCACCGGATGATGTCACTATTCTCATTTATACCCGTCTAACCACTAGGAAAATCTACGTAAGCCAAATTGAAAGAAAACGTGAATCGTTGCGTTCGCAGCATGGAATTCAACTTTTTTAACCCACAGAGCACGCAGGAACACACTACCTGCAGGGAAGTCATAAATGTCTCTCTTTCTAATGAAAGAGACAAGTATGACAAAAAGGTTTTATGCATGCTCCCATTGTTCTTTGTGCAGTGAAAAGGTTATGTGGTAACAGCCGTAACTTACTTTCGTTTCACTCACAATAAAGAAGTCGAAGTTGCACAAGTAATGGCGAAGGCGAGGGTCGAGGGATTAACTCCTCTAATTATAAACTGCATTACACATTACACCATTCGAGTTCTGCAAGGCCAAAGAACGGCTCTTTCGAAAGACTCAGCCAGAGTCATTTGCAGCCGATATAGCTTCCTTCAGATCCTGCGGCAGGGTCAGTTCATCGAGTTCAATCCTTAGCATGTCACCTTTAATGGACAAAGATGGTACGTTACGTTTGAGTTCAAGAGCTCAAAAGGCCAACTCTTCCTATTCACCCGATAAGTCGATGATTTAGAAATGATCTATCCATCCACCGACGCTATTCTCAACAAATGATTTCCCACACTCGGTTTTCAAAAAATGAAAGTTGTTGAAAAGACTGTCAAGTGGGCAAGCCTCGACTCGCTATCTATGTGATACCTGTATAAGGCGATGACACCAAACTTTCTCTAGTATAACACAAGGTTTCATGACAGCACCTACAACTTAACATACAATCATTTTAAGGAACCTCATTATGATTATAGGATTGGGGACAATTAAAAAAAAAGAAATGCCCAAAATCTCAAAATACTTTGATCCCTTATTGCCAAATTTCCAAAAGGCCTAATCTGCAAATGTCCAAATTACCGAATAACCAAAATTCAGAAATGGCGAAATTCTGACATGTTTAAAATTCTGAAATGTCCTCAATCCGGAAACTTTAGAAGTCCCGAAATGTATAGAATTGAGAAAAAATCATTTAAAGGAGTAGGTAGGGGGCATGTTACACCCTGCTGAGACATTTCCTGCGTTCGCCCTAGTATTTGGCGCATGTGCTGAATTCGGATAATGCAAACTTCCACCAGATTTCGTCGAACCCCCTTTTCAGGGTCTCTCTAGGATTTGCACAAGGTACTGAAAGCGGATAATGCAAGCTTCCTAATTTTTCTGTTTTACTCTCTAATTTTATGGCTCCAGGTTTTAAAATTTTTGTGACTTTGGGCCTTTCAAAATTTTGGATTTCAAAATTTTGGATTTCAAAATTCTATATATTTTCCAGAGTGGTCGCCGTGGTGTAGTGGTTAAGTGCATCAAACCACACGCCGAGTGTATAGGTTCGATTCGCAGACGGAACACCTCAAATTTTTTGACGGCACCACCTCTTTCGAATTGCTGACAACATTCAAGTATCAATTGTCTATGAAAAACTTTTCAAATCTCGCCGTCGGAGCCGGCAAGAAACTGTAGATCCCTTTCACTCGCGAGAGAACAGTAAAAAACAGAAGACGTGACGTTGTTGTAGAAGCTAGGCCCTGGTCCCTTGTGGGCTGTAGTGCTACTCAATTATTATCCATTTCGCAGCACCATATGTCGAAACTGCGGTGGCGAAAAGGATGAGAAGTGCACACCACATCTGTCATCATCCCACTCTATGATATTCGAGGTGTAAAACACTTGAAAGCATTACTTTCATGACATTACTTATCCAAGCTAGCGGGGTCCTATCCTGCCTACCCACTTAAGTTACTCTCCTAAGAAAGTCTTGGTCACGGAGAAGAACCTTTTCCAAATTTTTTTTGTGATTAGTGCAGTTACACAACTGAGTGATCGATTTTGGCTGCCTGATGTTAAGTGACAATATAGACAGAAATGCAAAATTCCTAAAATCACAAAATCACAAACCTTGATAATGAGAAATTTGAGGAAGGAAGAGTACTTTGTCTGCATTCGGTACGTAATTCAAATTCTAAAGAGACTGCAATCACTGAGTTTGATGAAAGGCACGCCAACCTCCTCCCTGTCTTATATCTTTTAAATGTTAATACATTTAGTGGCCTTTCGTAACTTTATTCCAAATTTGGAACTTTGAGATGTTATTCCCCCAAAGTAATTCAAATTGTTTATTTAAGGCAATGCTTTGCTGTACAGAAGACTTGCCAAATGTTTGCTAAATGACATACAATTTGGCACACTCAGTTTCTGCCATCAAAACTTAGCCACCTACTTCCACGAATAGTCTGCCTCTTTCCATTGTTAACAGCACGAGGACTATAAAAACTGTTTATACCCACTTCACAGTTTTTTTTTTCTTCAAATGTCCCTTCGTGTGTGAAATTTTAAAATTTTCTAAAAAAAAAATTGCAATTTAAACCTTCATCAGCAGGCTTACTCTCGCTGAACACGTAGACGTGCAATTTCCTTTATGTCCACCGTGTGAAAATTTTTTTGTGCAACGCACGAGCTTCATCATAAGCAAGCTCACAGCAGCACTGAGCACGTTTTTTTTTATATCGTCAAGCAAACAATGACAGCTCTCCGCTTCAACTAGCTAGTGTTTACTGATGCTTTTGTAAAATTTGTGAATGGGTTTTAAAATTGTGCGAAAGTGTGAACTGCAAATAGCTGGAAAAAAACACACACACAAGTACTTTATCCGCTGGATAGAGTGTGTCACGTTTAGCATACGCAGAGATATCTGTGAGACATGTTTGGATTTTGTGGTTTTTAATGGTGTTCTTGAGGTGATGTGACAGTCAATTAACGGACTGTCTTGTTTTGTTGCATGTCTACTCATTGCGCAGTGTCCTGTAAAGGCTTCAAGCAGATTTGTTAGGTTTTTCCTGCCAAGAGTGACGATGGTTGTGATTCTTTGAAGATTCATGTTGGGCCGTACTTGCTACGCATGTAGGGAAGTTTTGAGAATATTCCATATTTCACTGGCGCTGCCTCAGCTCTGTGATTTTTTTAAGCTTCTCTTGGTACCCGAATGTTTTGAACCTTAGGTTCAAAGATTATTTTCCCGTTTCCGGCTGCTTCACAGTTTCCTGGAATCTCTTTATGTCAAGGAACCCAGCACACCGTTAAGTTGCAATGTCTTCATATCTCGTTTATAGGCATATCGACTTGATCTTAAAATTGATGATTCGACTGGCATAATTGATGCTTGATTGTCAATGTAAATGACGATGATCTCATTTGATATCTCCCGGCGCAACAGCCAAGAATAATCGATAGTTCTATCTGAAAGACGTACTTCTACATATCTAGTCGATATACTGGTTTTTTATTCGGTATCGAAGTCTAAGCTTGGCCTTGATGACTGGAAGCAGTGTGCCCAGGACCGTCAGCGATGGAAGGCAGCAATTGCTCAGGCTCTGACCCTTCATGGGTCGCCGGCCTGATAAGTATGTAAGTATCGAAGTCTAAGATCGCCGTTAAGTAGTCTGTTGGTTCTTCGGTTGAACTGTATGAGTTAAGGCAACTCACAGGACCAGTGCGTTGATTGCTCCATAACTAGGGTGCTTTCAGCCTTCGAGCTGATTTTGCTTGAAATATTTGCAACAGGGGGGGTCTAATATTGCAAGCGCTGCCGTGAATATTGTACACTTTTCGCCTGGAATTACTTAATCAATACGTCATACTTTGGACCCTGTTTATCATCTGGAGTTGAACCCTGTTTAATATCTTGGCATAGCTGGTTCTATCCAGCGCCGGCCACCACGTCACTACCCTCTATAGCAACATGAAGGGTTGAGCAACACAGCCGTGTAGAGCCATTTCAGGATGTAGGGAAAATTTCTTGTGGTTCTGTGAGAGAAGTTTCACCGTAGTAACAAAGTCAAGAGTCCTTCGAACACACCCACTAAACAACAGGGAAATTAAGATTTTCCACCTTTAAAAGAGAGAATTCATTAGTCTTCACATTTAATGAAGATAACTCGAATATATCGAACTCGAAGAAAAAACGGTGACGTAGTTACATTTAATTCACCTATCCAACAGTTGCCTATTTATTGCGAAACATGCGGACAACAAAAATAGTAGGGGTGCTTATGTAACTTAACACCAGCAGACGGGGCAAAGTACACCTGCACGCGCGAACACCGAAATAAGGAACCGCTGACCAAGCGTCTGGTGCAATCGCTGCACGGTGCATCGTTTCCCACGACAGCGAACAACAACAGGAAGCTGAGCCAGCGAATTTAGGGAATAAATGTAGGTGATCGAATGTTTGTTAGTTTAGTTTTTAAGACTCGTTTGGACGAATAAAGTTGAAAAGGCATTCGGCCTTTGATTTTTTTTATAATCTGCTCAACATAATTGTTTAACTGGCGCCCAACGTGGGGCTGCATTCCGTGACACTGTCGAAAAGTTTTTTCCACAAAAACCGCGTGTGAAGTAGAGCGACAACCAAGCTCAGAAGTAAAACGCGAGTGAAGTCGAGCGATAACCAAGCTCAGAATCAAAACGCAAGTGAACTCGAGCGACAACCAAGCTCAGATCCAAGTGTTTGCCAAAAAAGTGGAAAATTACCGTCAAATCGCGAGTGAACCGGAGTGACAACCAAGCTCAGAATCAAGCCGCGAGTGAACTCGAGCAAAAACCAAGTTCAGAATATAAAAGAGTGGACAACCAAGCCACCACGACAGTGAAGTGATAGGGAAATTTAAGGCCCCCGAGTAGTTCCCATAACCAAAAGAACAAAAAGGAGTCAGTAAAGAATCTGACAGCCGCCCTAACCATCAGGAAGCAGCCTCAACCCAACAACGTGTTAAGAAGAAATGTTGACCAGATTAATTATTTTACTGTAAGTCATTATTAGTAGCAATTCATATTTGTAAGCTATAATTTCAACATTCATATTTGTAATCTTGAATATTAAATTGTCTTATAAAGACCTTTGTTCAAAATACGCATATAAGCCCTTGCATTATTACCTTAACACATTTTCTGTAAAACATTCGTGAAACGCGTAAAACGTAATACAAATTTTCCTTTATTTAAAATACACTTGCGAAAATGTCAAATCCAAATAACTTAGTAAGGCCAGCTCGTCTTGGAGTGCCGCAAGAAAATGTTGCAGCTCAAGCTCCTCCAGTTCCTCCCCCTGCTTCCACTGTTATTAACGAAGACATGATTAGGCTAATTTCACAGTTAGTGTCTGAAACCCTGCAAATACAGGGACGACAAATTTTCAACTCGATCATGAATCCCGCGTCTGACATTAATAACGATATAGATCAACCAATAAATCTGACTACTGATAGGAATTTGACCGACTTAGACAAAATACCTGATGTGGTGAAAAGCCTGAGAGAATTCTCTGGACAGCCACACGAATTCAACTCATGGAAAAAGAGTGTCGATAGGATACTAAAGATCTATGAGCACTTGAAAGGTACTGCTAAGTACTACGGCATACTATCGGTCATCAGAAATAAAATCACGGGTCACGCAGACGTAGCTCTTGAATCATATAATACTCCACTAAGTTGGGAGAAAATATCAAAATGCCTTACGCTGCATTACGCAGACAAAAGGGACTTAGGAACGCTAGAGTACCAAATGACAACTTTGGTACAGGGTAATAGCACGATTCCTGAATTCTATCAGGCCGTCTATCACCACCTGTCCCTTATCCTAAATAAATTAGGATCAATGGAAATGAGCCAAGAGTCCATGAATAACATGACTCAGTGCTATAGAGACAAAGCCCTCGACACTTTTGTCAGAGGACTCAAGGGCGATTTACCCAAGCTACTTAGTATCCGTGAACCTGCCGATCTACCGCAAGCACTACACTTATGCTTGAAACTACAAAATGTTGATTATAGAACGCAACATGCTAACAATTCACAGTCCAGCTCCAGGAAAGCATTTCACCAAGCACCACCTCCGGTTCCCCCAAGAAGGAATAATTTTGCGCAGCCAGGACCAGCACCAATTCCTGCCCCGAGACGGGAATTTCATCCGGAATTGTTGCATAACCCGCGAAATACACAGCCACCTCTATTCCACAGGGAATCATATCATCAAAGATCGCAACACACACAACAACGATCACCACCAAATCAACGCCCGCTTCCTCCCAAACCAATGGACATCGACTACTCTATAAAATCTCAAAAGGTTAACTATCAGAACAGACCCCGTAATCAACAATCCATTCCTCAGAAGCGGCAATACTCTCAACAAGTGCACCAACCACACAAAATGCAGAGAGTTTACCACACCACAGGAAGTAATCCAAATGAGATAACACCGGACGAATACGAAGGAGAACAAGAAGACCAGAACTATGACGAACAAGATGACTCTGACCTTGACGAACCAGAGCAACTTGACGACATTTATTTTTTAGACTAAGGCCCTCTTCGCTTCCTTACTTCGAACACGTCTCGAGAAGCGGAGAGAAATTAAAATTTTTAATAGACACAGGATCAAATAAAAATTACATTCAACCTAGACACATCAGAAATCCTCTCCCGAATGAAAAGAGCTTCTACGTTAATTCAGTCGGGGGTAGTGTAAAAATCACACACCACTCGTTCATCCAATTACTCGATCAGAGCTTAGAAAAACTAAAGTTTTTCATACTTCCCAGTCTCATTTCGTTCGATGGAATTATAGGAAACGATACCTTAAGAAATTTAAACGCTGTCATCCACACAAAACAAAATTATATGACAATAGACCCAAATATATCAGTACCACTCAAACAACACATTTCTCAATTAATTACTAATATTACCCTAAGAACCTCTCACATGACTAAGGAATATTCGGACAAGCTTAAAAACATAATTAGAGATTGTCCAAATCTGTTTTCCGATCCCGACAAGAAATTGACTTATACTACGACCGTAAAAGGTGAAATTAGAACTACGACCAACGAGCCCATTTATTCGAAATCATATCCATACCCAATGGCGCTCAAGGGAGAAGTTCAAAAACAGATAAACGAGCTATTGAAAGACGGTATCATTAGGCCATCAAAATCGCCTTATAATTCCCCAGTTTGGATAGTCCCTAAAAAAATGGACGCCTCTGGAGAAAGAAAATACCGCATGGTCATCGACTACCGCAAGCTTAACGCTGTCACAGTTCCCGATAGATATCCGATCCCTGAGATCAACGAAGTCCTCGCCAATCTTGGCAAAAACAACTGGTTTACGATAGTTGATCTCAAAAGTGGGTTTCATCAGATTCCACTTAAGGATTCTGATATTGAAAAAACCGCTTTTTCGGTGAATAACGGCAAGTTCGAATTTGTACGACTTCCTTTCGGACTTAAGAACGCGCCCTCCATCTTCCAAAGAACTTTGGATGATATTCTGAAGGATCTCATCGGCGTATCTTGTTATGTTTATATCGATGACATCGTCATCTTTGGCAAAGACCAGAACGAACACCTTAGGAACCTAGAGAAAGTGTTTAAAACACTAGAAGCGGCAAACATGAAAATACAATTGGACAAATGTGAGTTTTTCAAAGAAGAAATAGAATTTTTAGGCTTTATCATTGGTAGAGATGGTATCAAGACTAATCCCAAAAAGGTTCAAGCGATTATTGACCGACCTGCCCCCAGAACTCTAAAAGACCTTCGTTCATTTCTAGGCATGTCAGGATACTATCGCCGTTTCATCAGGGATTACGCGAAACTAGCGAAGCCCCTGACATGCCTTTTAAGAGGGGAAGACGGACGCGTGTCCAAGAACCTTTCAAAAAACAAACTCATTCATTTGGATAAAAAAGCCCTAGAAGCATTCAATAAAGTAAAAAATTCACTTGTTTCGCCAGAAGTAGTTCTGTCCTACCCGGATTTCCAAAAAGAATTTGAACTGACCACAGACGCATCAGATTATGCTATTGGAGGAGTCCTTTCCCAAAATGGCAAGCCGATCACGTTCCTCTCGAGAACTCTGAACAAAACCGAAGAGCATTATGCAACCAACGAGAAGGAAATGCTCGCCATTATTTGGTCTTTAAATTCTTTAAGAAATTTCCTCTACGGATCACGGAAAGTGAATATTTTTACAGATCATCAACCCCTCACATACGCCTTGAGTAACAAAAACACCAATAGCAAAATGAAAAGGTGGAAGGCTATGTTAGAGGAGTATAATTATGACCTTAAGTACAAACCAGGGAAAGCCAATGTAGTGGCCGACTCTCTCTCAAGGCCTCCCCAAGTAACTGAAATACACTCAATGACTCCAAGCGAACATAGTGCCGATAGCTCTAGTGACAATCTAATACCATCTGTCGAAACACCAGTTAATGTATTTCGAAATCAATTAATACTAAAAATAGGCGAAAACAATAGTTACGAAATCAAAACCCCATTCGAAAATTACACAAGACATATTTTTATCCAATCAGAGTACACAGAAGCAGACTTAATTAATATATTCAAAAGATACCTAAATCCTAATACTGTAAACGGGCTTTCAACTAATGAAGAAACTATGGGAAAAATACAGCAAATTTACCCGCTCCACTTCAGAGACTACCGCATCAGATTTACTCAGAAAGTTGTAGAAGATATTCCTAGCGAAACCGAGCAAGAAGAAAAAATTATTAAGATACACCGACGTGCCCATCGTAACGCCGAAGAAAATCGAATTCAATTGCTGGAAAGTTTCTATTTCCCCAAGATGTCCTCAAAAATTAAAACCATAGTAAACCGTTGCGTCATTTGCAAAGAAAACAAATACGACAGACATCCAAATAAACCTCACCTGAAACCTACTCCCATCCCTAACTATCCAGGACACATTATTCATATCGACATCTTTTCTACAGAAAAACAACTCGTATTAACAGCCGTAGACAAATTCACAAAATTTGCGCAAGCCAAGGTTATTCCATCTCGTTCAATCGAAGATATTAAACGTCCATTACAGGATATCATATTCTTCTTTTGCATACCTGAAGTTGTGGTAATAGATAATGAAAAGGCGTTGAATTCAGCCTCTATAACGTCAATGTTAGAAGATGATCTCCAAATCAAAATTTTTAAAACACCTCCATACAAAAGCGAAGTGAACGGTCAAGTCGAGCGTTTTCACTCCACGCTCTCTGAAATCATGAGATGTCTCAAGTCCGACGGACCTCCACGGTCGTTTGAACAACTTTTAGAACGAGCTGTAAATGAGTATAACTTCACTATCCATTCAACCACAGGTAAGAAACCAATAGAACTCTTTCTAGGACGTATACCAGGACTAAATCCAGAGCAATTCGAAAAAGCGCGATTATCAAACATCGAAAAACTAAAAAGTAAACAAAACAAGGATAACAAACACCACAATAAGAAAAGACACACAATTAAGGATTACCAAATAGGACAAGTTATTTTCGTCAAAAATAATAAGAGACTAGGATCAAAATTGACCAGTAGATACAAACAAGAAATAGTCAAAGAAAACAGGAACTCCACAGTAGTAACGGAGTCCGGCAGAGTAGTTCACAAAAGTAATATTAGAAATTAAAATTTATTCTTTCAGATATACCTTTCACACCGGCCAAGCAACTATACAAATATTAGACTTTTCGAACGCACAGATAGTGACTTTTCACGTTGGACAGACGAAGATACAAAACGGAAACTTTAAACTAATACATGTTATTGACTTGGACCAATACGACCAATTCATATCCGCTACAACCCCAATCCTAAATCTCGATTCAATCCGAAACCACATCCTATTTCCCTTACTCTCCCACGAGTTGCAACAAATTAAAAATCTCTTGCATAACTTAAAACCGCGAATCGCGAAGCGTTCTTTAAATTTCATAGGCAGCACATGGAAATGGATTGCTGGCAATCCAGACCATGATGACTTCGTAACGATTAAAAGTAAAATCACGAATGTTCTAGAAAACAATAACAAGCAGTTTGTAATCAACCAACTGTATAATGAAAGAATGAACAATATTACCAAAATTCAAAATGAAATTCAAAAATTATTAAAAGAAAACAGTGTAGTAAATTTTGAGACAATAACTAACATACAATATAAAATTAGACTTGTAAAAGAAGAAATTGAAAATATCAATTATGCTATTCACTGGGCTAAATCAGGCATGATCAATTCATTCATTTTGTCAAAAAAAGAAATAGAGCTTGCTACAAATGTTATTAATAAGCAACAGCTGCCTTACAATACAATAGAAGAAGCACTAGATTTTGCAGAAATAAAAATTATAAGCAATAGTTCAATAATACTCTACGTTGTAAACATCCCATTAACAACAAATGAAATTTACGAAAGTCTAATTATTAAACCAGTGAAAAGAAAAAATATTGTAACTGAAATTTTATTTGATGTTATTTTAAGAAATGATGAAGATATTTATGGAATGGTAAAAAAATGTAAAGAATATAATTCACTATCAATTTGTAATCCCAATGATGTAATTAACATAAGAAATGACACATGTATTCCTAGCTTATTGAATAGTCTCTCAGCTTCCTGTAACACCGTCAACAGTCAGCACATTCCAGCCATAGAAGAAATCTCAACTGGCAACCTGCTGCTAAACCAATTTACCGGAACCCTCCAAGTTGAAAACACTACCCACAATCTGAATGGAACCTTTGTAATAAAATTCCACAATACCATTGTGAACGTCAACGGCAGAACATTTGTCTCCAAAGAAGCATCAACAACGAAAGTGTTACCAGCAATTCTCCAACCCAATCCAAAGGAGAAAAATTATAAGGAACTGCTATCCCTGGAGATGATGAAAGACCTTCACATAAACAACACTAACGAAATTCGATTACTACAAACAGAAGAAAATGCACGTCAGATAACTACCTACTCACTCATCTTCTGCCTTGTCCTACTCGCCATAATTATCATAATCTACAAACTTTTACCTAGGCGAAACAACACCAAAGTCACCATCCGAATTCCAGATGACAAAATCCCGGAGAAACATCGTGAGCCAAAAACGATCGCATCACCTATTATGCCTCAACACCTTGATATCCCAAAACAAAGATTCAACGACCTCCCATACTTCTAGCGATTGGGGACAATCGCATTTAAGAGGGGAAGACTTAACACCAGCAGACGGGGCAAAGTACACCTGCACGCGCGAACACCGAAATAAGGAACCGCTGACCAAGCGTCTGGTGCAATCGCTGCACGGTGCATCGTTTCCCGCGACAGCGAACAACAACAGGAAGCTGAGCCAGCGAATTTAGGGAATAAATGTAGGTGATCGAATGTTTGTTAGTTTAGTTTTTAAGACTCGTTTGGACGAATAAAGTTGAAAAGGCATTCGGCCTTTGATTTTTTTTATAATCTGCTCAACATAATTGTTTAACTTGTACACCAAAAGGGAACAATTCAAACAAAGAAAGAAGTTGTTGGTGTGTTATTCCACTACGGAATGATATGCCACAACGAGTGAACGGATGCAAGGCAACAACTCCATGGAAATTATTTAAGATACAGTGGCGCTTTCCATCTCCCTGCAGATAAGACCGTAGAATTAATCATCAAAGTACTACTTACTCGCAATTTGCGATATCTTATGTGGGGATGTTAATTCAAAGATAGCCATTCATAAAGCTGCACGATGTGTATGGTTTTGTTATGCGAATGAGGATGTTTATTCAGAAATGGGGATTATCTAGAATGGACAAATGAGAGAGAAGATACGACTCACTAAGCACTGGCTGAATTTCAATGTTCGAGGTCTGTTCAAAAAATAAGATGGCATTCATTTATCGATTTTTTTCTTTTATTATGTTTGTACACTTGTCTCAAACGTTTTAAAACATATTTATTTTGTTTGTGAGGGACCTACAAGTTAGACGTGTTTTGCGTGTTTGGAGATTTCCTAGATCAAAGAATTAGCATTCAATTTTGTGTGAAAAATGGAATAAATAATTGTTTATAATAATTGAGTGGCACTACAGCCCACAAGGGACCAGGGCCTAGCTTCTACAACAGCTACTCGTGTTGTGCGTGCTACTGTTCTCTCACGAGTAGAAGGGACCTACAGTTTTTTGCCGACTCCGAACGGCGAGATTTGAGAAGCTTTTCATAGACAATTGATAATCTTTGAGTGTTGTCAGCATCTCGAAAGAGGTGGTTCCATGAAAAAAATGCGAGGTGTCCTGTCCGGGAATCGAACCTGCGTGGCGGTCAACGCGCTTACTACTACGCCACGGCGATCACGAAAAATGGAATTAATGCTCAAAAACACTTGAAATGTTCATAGTGATGCGGTGAGTGAACTCTGAGGTAACTGGGTACAAGCTTTGTAAAGAAGGTCGATGTAATGACGACACTCACCCTGAACGCCCTAGCACATCAACAACCGATGAAAATGTTGAGAAAGTGAAGAAAATTGTTATGTCGAATCACTATTAGAGAAGTTGCTAAAGATGTCGGCGTATCGGTTGGCTCATGCCATGCTAAGTTTTAGGTGGAAATTTTGGGCAAGAAAAGTGTGGCACCGAAGTTTGTTCAAGAAGTGCTGAATTTTGACCATCAACCACCATTTCTTGTTCGTAAGATTTTGGCCAAAAACAACACCGTAGTCATGCTTCAGCCACCGTATTCACCAGCTATTGCTATCTGTGACTTTTGATGTTCTCAAGATTGAGAAGAGCCCCATGAAAGGATGGCGTTTAGAGACGATTGAGGGGATACAAAGAGAATCGCTGAGAGAGTCCAAGTTCATACCAAAAAATTGATATAAGAACTGCTTCGAGGATTGCAAAAAAAAAAACACTGACTCAAGTTATATCTGATGTTGATGGAAACAAGATAGAAATTGATGAATAAACAAAACTTTTTTTGTTGGGAATGTCAAAATTAATGATTTATGGGTTTTGGACAAATACGGCCAAACTGTTTAAGCTAGAATTTCCGAAACAATTCCAACTAAAAGTTCCTATCGAATCCATCATTTTTTGTTTTTTTTTCGATTTTTGGGTACACACGTGTAAAAACTGAATGTGAAGGGGACTGAAGTAGTTGAAGCCTTCCTGCATCGTAACACTGCTTTAAAACGAAAAGTTGTCAACTGAACCTCAAGTACGTTTTAAACAATTTGTTGATTGACATAGATTTATATATCATACGCTGGGATGTGATGCGATTTACAACATTACCCCAACACGTATGGGGCCACTTCCAATTATGACATTGTTGTTTTTTTTTTGTTAAAAATTTCATGAAATTCGGTTCATAATTCCAGGAGGCATGAATAGTGTGAGACACATGACCGACGAACGCACAACCCGAAACTACAAATGTTCAGTTTTGAGAAAACGAAGCCTTAAAAATATCTATCAAGACTCTGTACATTGTCAGTCAATCGAGGAGAGGAGTGTTTCAGAGAGAGAGGACATCCTCAAATTTTCCAAGAAGTTACCACTTTTTAACTCGCATTTGTTTCAATTCTGCCATTTGGTCACGAAATCAAAAAATTAAATTTTGACAGCAAGCTGCAAAGATGTGATTTCTTTTCTTTATTATCAGATGTGTTGCGAGAGACAGCAGTGAGCGAAGAATTCTCAATTAACAACGGAAAGGGCTTTATTTTGAAGACTTATTCACGTGGCTTGAATTTTTTACAGCTTCATGATATTCGATGCGTGCCTTGAATACGATTCCATAAAGTAGATAAACGATTGCTTCGAACAAGATGAAAAACTTGTGTAGGTCTGTTCCTAAAGACATACTATCGACGGTGAAGGATTGAGTAGCCCGAGGATCACGAGTGCAGTTAATGCCCCTTGCGAAGATTTTGAGTAAAAAATGCTTTTCGGGTAAAACACTTAAATGCCGATCGATTTTTGAAATAGACACAATTATAAAACTGTGACTCGCAAAATGGACTTCCAAGCACTGACCCAAAGCAAAAATGAAAACTTAAAACGATGCTGTAGTCGAGTTGCAGTCACACTTAATTTTTAATTCCGTATTCACCTTAACCCCAAGGGCTGCGCCACTTATGATCGAATCGCCAAGTACTCAGCATCAAGATTCTATTGTCAATGTCACTAATCAATTCAAAATCCACCAAGTATCTCTGAAATTAAATTTGCTTAAGTGGTTCCCTAATTACTGGCCTCAGTATCCATACCATCGCCCCACGTGTCGATCAGTGTAACACACCAATTATCAAGACAATTGAACATATTCAAGGAAGTGTCTAAAAATTGCAAAAACATCTTCACAAAACGAAATCGAAAAGTGCAATAGCATCGGTTACAATTTCATTCTGTGTTGCACGGATACCTAACACAATGCCTCACACATAGAGATCCACTTTCGTTGCACGGCTTTGTCCGTGAGACCCACTAAAGCAATCATTACACTCTTGTGTCTCTGCACACTGACCGATTACATCATGAGCGAAGACGTTCCCAATTGAAAATGCACTCACACACACACGCGGTCAGATGCATTTATGCAACAGCAGCGTTAGGGTAGAGATAATTACTTTCCCTTCCTGGAAGGCGAGAGACACTTGAATTGCAGTCAAAGTGCACCATCAGCGAGAAGCAATAAGACACAAATGTTAGGTCGTGACATCGCCTTCCCCCCTTCTGAAATGACTGCGGGTTTTCGTGCAAATGTCAGGCATCCGAATCGGATTTCCATAAAAATCATTTGTAATTGGAAAATGATATACCTAATCGTAGAATCGCCAACGTCCCCCCCCCCCCCCACTGTCGCACGCTAGTGTGTTGTCGCGACAATAAATCTCATGAACATGCCGCCGGCCTAGTCTCCAACAAGTGTCTGCATGCAGCATGCAGTTCTAAGTCGGACGAGCTTAGCATCTGGGGCGCGGAATGTGTGCTACGCGAGGTGCACTCTGAGAAATGTTAAGTTTTCAGCTGTGATAGCGAAAAGTCACTTCCTTCGTTTAACAGATACCATCGCAGTGCAGCCTGGCTCTTCTTGTGCCTGGCGGGCACGGGAGCTGTGAGAGGAAATGACATTAAACGAAGCGGCAAATGCCGGCATTGTACGAGTATCTGTTCTGTGCCCCCGAGATGCATGCATGAATATCTTATGAGACTGTGCCCGCCGAGTCGTCTAAGTGGAAGTGCACTAGTTTTTCTCTCGTTTTCCTGCTCCAGTGGGCTGTTGCACGGAGCACTCTTAAATACAGCGAGATGAGAAACTAGGTTTATAGGCGAATGGAGCACTGTTGCATCATCGTTCCTCTACACGTCGATTTAAATTATTCGTCCGCACAATCGATTGCAACTAAAAGATTCATTGCTGGGCGTTTTGTGGGACTTCTTTGATGGGAGGGCTGGTTTATGGGGCTACTGATTGAATGGGAACGAATGGAATGGAACAAAATGGACGATGACATCGTTGTAAAGTTTGAAATATGGCACTAAACTAATTTAAAGGGAACGTTGATATTTAACATTAAACATTTAAATGTTGCTCTTTGTGGTTTGTTTATACTTATGATCACAATACCGCACATTGGTCCAAAATTGGAAAAAAATACCGAAAATTAATACGTTTCCACTACGCTGTACAGAGTCGGCCATTCAGTTGTCTAGAAATCCTGACAGAAAGTCAGCATTGTACTTCCGCAGAACGAAATGACTCGCTTTTTGTTTAAACAACGGTGTGAAATATTGAAAACTTAGTTCCAAAGAGAGTGCTGTGTGGTCTAAATAGCGCATTTTTTGGGAAAAAAATTTTAGTCGAACTGAAGCAACTACTGTGGCTGTTGTGTGGTAAAAGTTCGTGAGTCAGTTCTGGTCTTCGTTGCGTGGTTAACAGTATGAGACTTAATTTCATGAACATCAACTCGCCAGCGATCTCAAAACCTGAAACATTTTTCGCACCAGTCCGAGAAGATTGAGTTAAGGGCGCGCAACCATCCACTGCGTTGTCACTTCTCTGGGGAGGGGCAGGTCTTGTGGGGATTTGTGCGAAAATTCATCTTTTCTGACAAGAAGCACTTTCATCACAACGGATTGGTTAAGAAACAAAATTTTGCTCTCGAAAAACTCGCGAGACTGAGAGACTGATACTTTGGGTCGGAGTTTGGACATCACAACCCAAATCTCTTCAAAATTAAAATTAGGAACAACAGCTTCATAAGGTCATGTTAAGCGATTGCTTTCATTACTCAAACTGAAGAATGTTCTTTTGATGGAGCGTCATGCCATGCAGTCCATCATATTAACCGCATCCGTTTCGTACCACCTTGGCAATGTCTATGGCCGCATCCGAGCATTCGGGATTTAATGCATTTTCACTTCTTGTTTTAAGAAACCGTGAAAGAACGATGTTCGAATCACTAGGCAGCAGAAACTTCGAGGTAGTCAAGGACTTTTTCTACCTTAGCTCCGCGGTAAATAGGGACTACACTACCGAATTCAAACGCTTGCCAATTGCTCTTGCCAATCGCGACTTCTTTCGGCTTAAGAGGCAATTGAGTAATGAAGCCCTCTCTCGAAGGACTAAACTGGCTTTGTACAATAGCTTCATAATCCCAGTTCTCCTTTATAGCAGAAACTTGGACGCTACTAAAACCGAATGAGGAAGCCCTTAGTCACTTTTAAAGAGACAAATTCTACGTGCAATTTTTGGTGCTATGAACTCCTCTTTGTACATATCAGGTCCTAGAAAGCCGAATTGTATTGACCCCCATCGAGAAAAAATGCACAACTTTATTAGACATCTTTGATGTAGATGACATGAGACATTAAAGGCGGTAGGGATGCTACCTAGGCACACTGCGCCCACATTCCCACTTGGATATAAGACGGACTCCACAACTGATATACAGATGATTCAAGAACTGAGAACAAAGATTTTCCAAGCTGGACTGTTTGTATGTAACGAGGATGCACACTGTAGCGTTAACAAAAAATCTGAAATATTAAAGTATCAGGTACACATTGCCATATTGCCAAGCATTCCTTAAAGCGCTAAGGATTTATTAATTTAACTCGAAGACAGTCTGGGAATATAAAAATAGACTGAACACACTGATAGAAGGTAACAGACTGAAGCATCCATGTGCCAGGATATGACAAGCTATGAAGACAAGGCACACTGGACCGTCCTATTTTTATGGATTAAACAACAAGGACATAAGTCTTCTCTTACACAAATTGATGATTGAACAAATGATACAAATTTGAAACAACCGACACTCAAAGAATAATTCTCTGTAAAAAGCTTCTCAAGTCTCGGCGTGTAAAGTCGGTAATATAAGAGTAGTTGCTGAAGAAGATAGACCCTGTACACTTTTGGGCGTTTGACACATTACTCAACAACGCCCGGAACTGCCACTAACAAAGAGTCCATATTATTTTTAGGAAGTACAAGTACGTATCATTTGAATATGTGTCAAATTTTCATGACAATCTGATTATTTGGTAACAAGTTACAGTGCTTCAAGTGACGCAACTTTTGCGATTTTTAAAACATTGGAAAAAACAGAATTCTGTGTGTTGATTAAAAGCTGTAAGTTGATGCAAAAAAAATACCATGCAAACTCAGCAATGGCTTGAAAAGTGTTATAGGGACTCTGCTCCATCAAAACCAACTATTTGTCGGTGGCATGCTGACTTTAAACCTGGCCGTACAGACACCAACGATGCTGAACGCTCTCTGAAGGCCAATTGAGGTGATTACACCTGAAAAAGTAGTCAAAAAAGTACACAAAATCGTTTTGAAAAAACGCAAAGTGAAATTGCATGCGATAGCTGACACCTAAGTCATATCAGAAGGCAGTGTGTACACTATTTTGTATGAACATTTGTCTATGGGAAAGCTGTTCCCGAAATGGGCGCCGCTTTTGCTCTCAATGGACCAAAAACAACAATTTATCGATGATCCTGAGAGCTGTTTCGTCAGAATAAACAGGAACTTTTGCATCGATTTGTCACAATAGTTGAAAAATGGATCCACCACTACACTCCAGAGTCAAATCTGCAGTCATCGGAGTGGACAGCAAGCGGCGACCCACGCCCCAAGGCGGTCAAAAACACACAGGTCGTCTGGCAAGGTTATAGAATCCGTATTTTAGGATGCGCATGGAATTTTATAAATCAATCAATCCGCATTCTCCAGATCTGGCCCCCTTAGCGACTTCTACATCTCTTCAGACCTCATAAAGATGCTCGCCGGAAAAGGGGATGTGGGAGGTGATCACAGAAACTTTATCCTATTTTGAGGGAAAAGATAAATCGTTCTATTTAAGAAAGGTATCGAAATGCTAGAGCGACGTTAGACTGCATCACTCTTGAAGGAAACTTGTTGAAAAATAAAGGGGAATTTTGTCTAGAAAATGTGCTTGTATTGGTTAGTCCCGGGACTTATTGGGTGATGTGTTATTTATTTATCCCCTCACTGGAACATCATTGTAACATTTTTCCCTACCAGGCTACATTTGGCACAAGTACTCCTGTCGTCAGTTGAAAACACAAAAACTGGTTAAATCGAAAGTAGGCAGGTTGGAAAACACACCGATGATTTCTTCGAATTCCAGCTAGCGAGGCAACCCAAACTCCCATGGAAACGATGGCGCACACAAATTAGGAAGGACCTCAATCAACTTGGTGTACTACGAGTCTGTTACTGCTACGAGCTAGAGAAATGAACTAGTTGTAGCTCCACTAAAAGAAGAAGGCTACCGAACTCAGTTCCTGTTTATTATTTTCTGCGTCACACAGTATTTCTCTAAGAGAACATCTTCAACGCTAAATTCAACGTCCTAAATTTCAGCATGCAACACTTCAAACACAACATCGAACGTCTGACACCGTTCGCTCGAAATTGCTCTGTCGATCAGCGGAACAGGGCACTTAATAAGATGCAAATACATCTCTCCACACCGCAACTGTGCATCCGCATATCGTGGCATCTCATCTCTCCGTCGTTCGCTTCTTGTAACATTTTCCGTTCAACTACTTGCCTAACAATCCGAAT
Source organism: Eristalinus sepulchralis (assembly GCA_944738645.1). Taxonomy (NCBI): domain Eukaryota; kingdom Metazoa; phylum Arthropoda; class Insecta; order Diptera; family Syrphidae; genus Eristalinus; species Eristalinus sepulchralis. The sequence continues at coordinate 12,319,041 of OX122882.1, forward strand.
CAACAGCACTGTACGCAGCACGATCGACCGAAGAGAAACGAAACACGTTTCTGTCTTGCTTTCCGATAAAAGGTGCTCAGGATCGGATTATCTGAATCCATGCGACAGATTGAAAGCATTCGAGGAACACACGATAGTTGTGCATCTCTTCAGGTTTTCAAGTGGCGCAAATTGACATTCACAACCACACTCCACGCGACACTGGGTGGCTGCGAAGAGCGTTTGAATGAGTAATTGGAGTATCTCTGCGCGGCCAGTCGTACCGGTAACACTGACCTACCATGAACAAAGCCACACAGCGGCTAATTGAGTAAATACACGTTGTCATTGATGATGAGAGGCCGGTTTGATGATCCTCAATGGAAGCACTCGTTGATGTGTGTGCAGAGCGTTTCCGGAGTACCGAGGAGGCACTTAATTTGCGTAATCATCGAAAGGGGGGAAGGTTTATTATCTCTGCGATTCGGGGCACAAAGAGTATTTTTTTGAGTGCAGATGATCTTGAGAGAGAAACTTGGCAATCGAACGGATTCCTTCTGCGCCGTTGAAGTGAAAAATTTGGCATTGACGGGGGAATGCGAGAATTTTTTGGTTGCACGCCAAAATTAAGAGAAGATGTTTTGTACACTTTGGCTAGGTTAGATAAGAAGGGCTTTGTGCCGAAGAGGTAATTATACCCAGTGGTCGTGATGGCCCATAGTGTGTGGGCTGTGGGGTTGAATGCTAAACAGCTGATGAATCTAAGGCAGCGTGCGTTTGCCAAAAGCACACCCTGATCTGAGAAGAAATTTCTTGAAGTTAGGGATCTGTACACTTGCGAGATGGCGGATGTCATCAAAGAACCTTTCTCGTCGTTCTTGTAGAACTAGTCTGTGCAAAGAAGATGTTCCACTGATTCAACTTTTTCTTCGTTCGCCGGAGAGGTTTAATCTCTGTGTCATTGCACACCAAATGTGCAGTGATCAGTGAGAAGACCTGCTAGAATGTGTAAAGTTTTTCTGTAGACCCTCATAAGCGACTTGATTCTGTTTAGGACTCACTTAGGCTATCAGCAATTAGATATGAGGCAGTCAGAGTTAGTGAGAGTGTTTAAGCCGACCTGAGGCTAAAAGCCATGGGTCCAGAGTGGCACTGCCACCGTTGACTTTCTTATCACACAGACTTCTGTTCAATGAATCTTTTAACTTCGAGAATGAGAGGATGACATTGTTATACAACTCAGCTTCAACCCTTTTGTGCCAGCTCGTCTGCATCTTCATTTCCATTAACGCAGGAATGTCAAGGGACACAGCAGAGGATAAATTTGAAAACTTTTAGATTAGCTTCAAGGACAACTTGCCACGAACTTGGAGTTAATCTCGATTTCAATGCCTCCAAGGCGACTTGACTGTCTGTACCAAGGTCGACTACCATGTCGAAAAGATCCATTTGTTGCACAATCTGCGCGAGTTTCAATGTGGTAGAGATTTCTGTTTGAAAGACACTGGATCAGGCAGTCAACCCATAGACGTTGTTTATGCTCAGTGTATCCAATCACGAGCATCACGACTCTCGTAGCGTCTTCTGTTTTTGATTCAATCAGTGAGATGGAGCTTTGATGAAATCCGGCTTTTCCCAATACTCTCAGATCTCATATAAAATGCGTTGATGTCACTTTCGGTTTTTCATGGTCTGTAGGAGTCCAAAAGTCCCTTTGATTGAAAGATTCGATTACACTGGAATGTACAAAGTTTTCTGGAAGCCAGTAGGGACAGACGATTTGATAGTAGAGTTGTGGATGAACCGTCGTAGGCCTCGTTGCTAGCCACTCCCGTGGGGTGGATTTGAGTGCAACAGTTGTGGCTAGACACTGGCATTGAAAAAGTTAGTAAGGCGATCAGAAAGGAGTTTGGGCTAGTGTCTCGTAGAAGATCCCGATCCCCTGGTATGTTCTGCCTTCAATCCATTAGTAAAGATTGGCGTAGCTTTAATGAAATCCCGTCTTTCTCAATTCTGTCTGAAAAACATAAAGAATGTGAAGTTCGAAAGCTAGTACACATGACTTGTGTCAGCAGGTGAAAACGTAGACTCGCTTCACACCAAAACGTTGCGGGGAAATTGCGATATCGTCGGAGACATGGTTTTACTACCCTCTTCGTCGATTGCTGTGCAATTTTTCTTAAGGCTAGAAGGTGGTTGGACGGCAGACTGTAATATGTCCCATTCTAGATTTTTAAGTGAACTAGTTTGCAGTCAGTGTTGACATACTGATGCCAAGAGCCAAAGCTGTGTATGAGTCGTGTCGAATTTCTCAGTGCAGCCACAATCCCCATAACTACCTGCTTCCTTGGTAAGGGCTTTCATCGAAGGTTGGGTCTTCCAACCAGAGATGGCACCACTCTCTAGGATGCAGGCTCACCAGGTTCATGCTACCGAACGACAGCAAGAAATCCACGGCTTTTCTGTTATCTCAAGACAGAAGAGAGTGCAGAAAACTTGTCGGCGTACAAGCGGGACTTCGCTCGTATCAGGTGGCACCCGTTTGGCACTAATGTGGTGGGAACTGAAAACTTAAGCTAGAAGCTCAACTAGAACGGTTCAGCAGAGTACTTGAAATCATTCAATGTACCGGATGTTTTTTCGTTCTGACAAGTCTGTCTCTCATCCGTTCATACATCCCACGGTCGTTCTAGAACAACAAAAAAAAACTCTAATCAGTCATTCATAGAATTTGAAGTCAGATAAGTGTCAACCGTCCGCTGAGCATTTTGCAAGATCGTCGCTTCTCTTAGAATGAGAATCAGGAAATTCAAAAACAGAGATCAAAACTCTAGATAACGGCAGCGCACGCTTCACACTCTCCGACTACCAAAACACAAATGCAGTGTTTCCATAAATAGCATCGGTTACGTCCCAATTCTCGAATGCTCGCCTTTAGTCAAATTACTGCAGCAGCTGATATACTATGTACGTAGACGCTTACTCAGCAATTGACATACGCGCACTCACAGAGAATTTTAATCAACTCGGCCGCACAACTGACGAACGTCGCTCGACACGCTCCTAACCTTGAGATACACTCTTCCCTTCTATCGCAAGCACGACGTCTTCATTCATATCTATGGCTAAGGTTTGACCTCCCACCACTCCCTTCCAATCAGCGGCTCCTTGCGTCTCGGGGCCTACGTGACAAACTGCCGGGCTCCCTTCGCGTCCATCCGAAAGTGCCAGGAAGTCACTACGCAAGTGCGGGCTTCGACCGTCATATGTTTATGTTTACATTGACTCCCCTAGAAAAGTTAGCCTCAACCTACGGCCGCCCGCCGAATATTCGGGAACCAGCAGCCTTTTGTTTGTGTATGCCCCGTCGAGCCAGATGGTCGGTCGGCCCATAATCGAACCGAGTTACTTCATCATCTTCACTATCACGGATCTTATCACGCTGTCGGGTCAGGCAGTTCAGCCGCCCGCTTCAGTAGTGAGTCTCTTCCTAGTCCCAGTGGTTGTAGTGCTTCTGCGGACCCAAATCGGCCCCAATGGGGAGACGTCAATGAGCTGACGACTGTATCTCTAAGGGGATGCGGTAGTTGCTTGAAAATAGATCAAAACTACCGGCGTACAGCCTTTGTTGCTGTATTCCTCCGCCAGCCATAGACATCGTACATAATGCAATCATACAGACACACACACTTACCCTGCTGAGGAGAACGAGCGAGAATGGAAAAAACACAACAGAACTGCTTCCTCCTACGATTTATCCGATGAAGTGTCAAACAGAACACACAATTGATTACAATTGCACTTCGCAGCGCAGCACACTAGTCCGCGGTGAGCGACAATTAACACTTTTCACAGCGAGTTCCGACGATGGACGCGCGGAAATTGTAAACAAATCGATTCTCTGGTCAACGCAATTAGTTATTCACTCAAAATTCTTTCACTTGAACTCTAGAGATGGACTTTTCTTTTCGTTTCTCTCGTTCTTGTCTCCGAATGTGCAGTGCGGCTGTCAATACCGAAAACTTGTTCCGAAAATAACACGAGAGTATGCGAGCGTCTGCGACCGCGCGCTAAGAACAACATGGGCTGACTGACAGACAGCTGGTGGTGGTGGCTGAAGAAGTGTGGGTATGACGACAGACACGGCGAGTAAAGATACAAACAGCGCACGGATTGAATTGTGGGATTGGATTGGAAATGGCGGAGTGAATTTCATATTCAGCGTCTGGGGTGTGTGCATTGGATATGGGTGAGGATTGGGAAACAAATAATGCATATTTTCAGGGGGTCAATGGGAAATATTTGAACCAGTTTCGAACAATGTGGTTGGTACTAAAAATAGACACTCTAGCTTAGACACAAATCTTTGGGAAGAAACTGGCGAAGTGAATTGAATATAACCCTGAGACTCTAAAACTGTTAAGCATAAATTTAAAATCGAATGGTGGGTGATTGCCTGCTGGGAAGGATGTGATTTGTGCACGGTCTGGTGGGAAGGTGCGTGTTTAGCGGGAAGATGCCGTTGTAGGCACATGTATAACAATTTGAAATTGTGCACACAACCGTTCTAAGGAAAGTTCAATCTCTCTGCCTTTGCATCGGTCGTTCAGTGGCTATCCTCAATGTTTGTAATAAGAGTTTGCTTCTGTTCTGGTTAAACCTAGACTAAAGGCAATGGGATAGGAAGCACCCAGATTGGCGCTGGCACTGGTCGCAGATCCATGATTCTTTGGGAATCTCTTTTCTGAGCTAATGAGAGGACGAATAACATTGATAGCCGATTCAGTCCTGGAGCCGTGCAGCACCCTTTACATTTCCAAAATTGCTGGAACGTCCCATGACCCAGAAGATGGTAGTCTACTGCCATTAAAACTCCCTCCTAACTGTCTGGGGCGAAGGTACTGCCTGTATCAGGAGTGTCTCTTTGTTGCACAAAGTTTGAAAGACACTAGCAGTAGTCAGTACGCTGAGAGCCGTTATTATTAGTATGACAGAGGAATCCAGGCTCGGGAAGGAATAAATCACATCAAAGTAAACTAATAGCCATTTTGGAAGTGTCGAAAAATCACTCTTACAAATCACCTAAAAATTGTCTCGAACATGACTAAGATCACTATTCAGACCACCCTGCACATGGCCCTTATAATCGTCGAGTCCCTTGCAGTATGAAAAAATACACAAAACTGTCAAAATACACAAAAATTCAAAATGCTGATGGAAATCCAAAAAAAAAAAAGATATCGAAAAATTTGAAGTTGCTGGACAGGTGGCTCCAAGGAGGTCCAGGCGCGGGAGCGTGTTTAGTCTCTCGCAAGTCGTGGGGTGCACGTCGGAGGCAAATGGCGCCTACGCATATTTTCTCTTGCAAGTAGTCATGTCCCCAGGTGCACGTTGGGTTCACCCCCACCCACAGATGCTGGTGCTGGTGGCTGACAACTTGGATGGTGCGTGGCGTGTTCAATGGTGCATGACACGGTTGATGACTGTTGAAGTCTTCGAGGGTGCCTAACGTGTTCAAAGTTGGCTGACTTCTGCGATGGTGGCTGAGATCTTCGGTGGTGGCTGATATGTTCGATATTAACTGACATGGTCGACACAAGCAGACTACAAGTTTTCTTTTTCAGGTTTGTTCTTCTACTTCCAGCGTCTTATGTTCAACTTTCCAGGTGATTCGTGTTGTTAGCTGTAGTATTTAGTTCCCTGAAAGATTTCGATCTTCTTTCAAGCCTTCAGTCTTGTGGTAGATAGCTCCAGACATGTTTGCGCAATGAGTCGTCGTATGAAAGTGCATTTCAGCGAAGTTGCTTGAATAGAGCTGGAGCAACTAGATTTGAAAGGGCCCTTCAGTTGCAAACGTAGTGGCGACAACGGACGGATGATATGCATCAAATTGAGCCACCCTCTCAGCCTGTCTGGGCCTTCACCTCCGTCGAAGTAGCTTGTAATTGTAAACAAGCTGGTGCTGCCCCAAAGACTTACAGTAAATGCTGTCCTTCGACTTAAGACGGACACTCATCTTGTTTGCTTTTTGCTTTCGTAGTGTAGATTTGAGGGGGACGCAGATTCCCTTTTAGTGTGGCTTTGAGAACTATTGCTTTGTTTTGTAGCAGTTCAAGGACAGTCCCTCGGTACTCGGCCGGTTAGGTGATACGCTTGGAACTTTGGAACATCAGTTTCGTTGGTTTCTTAACATCGGTTGCATCTTTCATCCCTTAAATATGATCTTAAGAGTTTGGCCTAATTTGTGGCTTTTAATTTGGGCTCAGTTTTGACTTCGAGTTAGTCTCCGTTGAATCACGCTTTTGGACTTAAATTCAGCCTCGGATCAATGACTTGCTTGATGGATTTCAATTTCATGTCCGCTGAGTTCGAAGCATAGCTTCTTATGATTGATGATCGAAAGGTTTTCTAAATGATCACCTCGCTTCAGGGGCCAGGTCTTCAGCATTGGCTTGGATTTCGGACTCTATTGATTTCAGACAGATCTGTAGTCGGATCTGTAGAGATTTAAGCAACAATTTGCGATTGTTCCCGGTCCTCTTTTCTGTCGAAGGCATTTGCGATGACATTCGACTGCTCAAAATTGATAATTGTGTGGCACTACAGCCCACAAGTCACCGGGGCCTAGCTTCAACCACAACTACTCGTGTTGTGTGTGCTACTGTGCTCTCACAAGTAGAAGGGACCTACCGACTACAAACGGCGAGATTCGAGAAAATTTTCATAGACAATCAGTATTCTTGAGGGCGAAATCGAAAGAGGTGGTGCTGTGAAAAAAAGCGAGGTGTCCCATCCGGGAATCAAACCTAGACCTTCTGCGTGTGGATCGACGCAATTAATCACTACGCCACGGTGACCACAAGATTACGGAACTCTATTCGAAATGTTTGCTAAGACCTTTAGAACCTCGGAAAGCCGGCGTTTAGTTTATTTTCCTTCAAAAGGGAGGACCATTATTCATTCAGACAAGACAGACCAAAGAATTCTTTCCAAAAGTCTCCCACATAATTTTGACACTCGAACACAGCCGTCCCAGAGATATTTAAAACGCGTGCTTGTTTTGAGGTTAAGAGCTTTGGAAACATGAACAAACTGATTCCTGACCAATGTTTCCAAGTTTTGCAAATTACATTTAATATCATGGTTCTCAGCGAAATAGGTATCGCGCACTACGTCCATTTTACGGCAAAAATCACCGTCCATCAGAGCAATAAATGCGATCAACTCTATGTAATGTTTTCAAAGGACGTGTCCACAGATATGTCCTACAGAAGAGGACAGAGGAAGACCCAGACCCGTCTATCCGCCATTTTGTCCATCCACTTTTGTGGAAGGTTTCGCGTAAGGAGCTTGATTTGCATTCAGACAAAATCCAACCTGTCCAAAATTTTAAGCCACAGGCGGTAAATGGGCCTGATACAAGATGGCCGTTGACACCAATTTCCGTAAGCCAATTTTGTAAAGCTCACTTTTGGGCACGCATCTTGATTATTTTCTGTGGGGATATGTGGAGTCACTCGTCTACGTTGATAAGTCCGGAACGATGCATCACTTGGAGGACATCATTATTGCGTATCCCACACACCAGTCGATCTCCCAACATTTTGTCCACGGGCTGTGAAGGTCCATTTTACATTATGCGGCCAAAATTGTCTCATCAGGAAAATTGGGTGTGTCCAGTGCAGGGCAAGCATACTTTTGTTTGCCTGACACTCCTTTAATTCTTTTGGCAGATATGAGAGACTCTAATAAATCGCTCTAGAATAGAGTCGACGGCAAGGCCTTCATCAAGAAAGGACACACAACACTGACGTGTCGAATAGAGCGAACCACTTGGCAACAGAAACTTCGAGGTAGTTACGGAATTCGTCTACTTCGGCACCGCGGTAACAACATCAGTACCAAAATCAAGTGGAGTATCACTCTTGCCAATCGTTGCTTCTTTGGGCTAATGAATTAATTGAGTAGTGAAGCTCTCTCTCGAAGGACGATCATCCCAGTTTACCTTTCCGCGCCGTAAACTTGGACACTACTTAAATCGAAAGAAGCCTTTAGTCTTTTTGAGAGAAAAGTTCTGCGTTCTTTTTGGCCTTGTTTAAGTTGATGGCGTCTGGAGGAGAAGATTCAACGACGAACTTTTTGGCTGTAAGGCGGCATGCGCCTGGTCAAACGTCTTCGGTTACAACGCTTAAGATGCCCATGCAGAGTGTATGGACACTATTCTTCCGGCCTGAGAAGTCTTCGAATTTGAGCCATTGGGACAACACAACAGAGGACGGCCTAGCCTAGGATGGCATACACAAGGGAAGAAAGACCTCAACCAACTTGGAGAACGGAACTGAAGGCAGTTGGTAACGTGCTAGCTGGAGAGGCATGTTGGTTGAGGCCCAGGACCACCACGGACTGCAGGGTCAGTAAAAAGGAAGAAGATTTCTTTTTGCGAAGATGTAAAAAGAGAAGTAAAGTAATTTGGCAAAACGTTTAATAAGTCTTCTGACTATTCAGAAGTGACAGATATAAGGTTCCAAAACATGGAATGTTCACATCTCATCAAATATCCTTGCAAATATCTTTTCATCATGATTCTCATGAGAATGAATATCTTAAGCTATTGAAGTCTTCCTATCTCTTCACGGCGTTCCTCTCATTTGCATCCGTTCGAAGATACTCTGCTCAATTTTCCTTCAACTACACGCACACTTCTTACCATAAATCCATCACTCATCCGGCAAGGGAAATAAATTTCATGGGAAAACTCATGAATCACTGAAACGTTTTGCATACTTTCTGAATGTGTTGCCTGCTAAACACTCACAGGAGTATGAAAAGCGTGTTCCCTGTGAGCTCATGACGACATGACATGCACACTCAGTCGATTCTCGAAGTTCAAAACTTCTGCAACTCATTGAAGGTATCGTTTACATTCCCCTGCTGCAGGGACCGCCTCTTAAAATTTTCCCACGCAGCACAACCTGCCATTTAAGTAACTTGAAGTCGATTTGTAACGACATAAAAAATGCAGAAACCTTACACTTAAACTTGGAAAGCAGTGTAATGCGTCAATCAAGACGCCAAATTAGAGTGTCATCCAGTGGCCGATGATTACAGTAACCGGGGCTTTGTTGACGTTAACATGTCGACAGTCATTTAATTAAGCACAACACGCGATAGTTCCCCTCCCCCCACCCACACAAACACATGTGCACAGGCAAACAGTTCTCACACACATAGCGCGGCGGCGACGGCGCCCCTTGCAAATTTTAATTATTGAAAAATCAGCCTGCCGCGGAGTCTTTGAATGAGCGGCAGGCAACAATTCGATCCGACGACACGACGACGCACACTCACAAGACAATGGAGAACCAATTACGAAGGAGTTGATATTTGCACACACGCAGCAAACAACAAACCATCCGCCGGTTAAGTGGGATCACTGCGAGGGTAGTAGTAATGAAATTAATGGATATCCGCCCCAGGTGGATGGCTTGTGAGATTGTGCAGCACTCTCGCCGACCGGTGTAGTCCTACTTCCCCGCGCCGCCATTAGTTTGCGGAGAGGGTTCTATTTTAAATTTTTAATGAGGAAGTTGCGGAGGAAGACGCCGGCAAGAGCTTAAGTCTTTGGGAGTGCATATGGTGTGTGTAGTGTTCCTAAGCGGCTTAGCATACATTACTGTGGAGACCCGGTGGATGATGAATTATAATCAAGGATACATCGCTTGAGTAAATATACAAGAACGTCCCTTTGAACAAGGGTGATGGCCTTTATTGATTATTGCTTCCTTAAATTTTACACAAGAAAGCTTCTTTCCCTAGGCAAAATGGTGGAGAGATGTAGCTTTAACGCTGTTTCGCATTTCAGTTTGAGGTGGAAATATTATGAAAGCCGGTAGTGGACGTAGATTAAATGAGCGATGGGGTGTAGCAGTCGCATACTGGAAAATTATTCATTCTTCACGATATCGTGGAGCTGGAACTCAGTAATATTTTCTTTTCTTTGTTTAACAATTGGGTTCTGGGTGGACATGGGCCTCTACCTCGAGATATCATCTAGTAAAGTAGCACATCCCAAACTTTGAAAAGTCTTCCTTTGGAGCGCCCTTACTATCCTAACCGTTGTATCAGAAGCCCTTCACTTAGCACATGCCGCCATACAGCCTGTAGAGTTCATCAATGAATCAAAAGAGCGTTGATTGTATAATCTTGGTTCTTGGGAGAGATGGCTCAAACACAGCAGGAGTGTTTCTACGCTTGACTTCGTTTTTGATTTCGTTATCGCAATTTATTCCGAAGCCTATGTAAATAGATGAAGTCCCAGTCCTACTCTATGGTGCGGAAGGTCTTGGTCTTTGTCTTTTCGAGAGAAAATTTTGCGTGCGATTTTTGGTCCTGTTTGCGTTGGTGGCATCTGGAGAAGAAGATCTAACGACGAACTCTATGTGCTGTACAGCGACATGCGCCTAGTTAAACGTCTTCGGATACAACGCTTAAGATGGCTAGGCCATGTAGAGCGTATGGACACCACTGCTCCGGACCGAAAAGTCTTCGAATTTGAGCGACAACGCAACAGAGGACGGCCTAGGCTAAGATGGCGCACACAAATGGAGATAGACCTCAACCAACTTGGAGTGCGCAACTGGAGGCAGATGGCGAAAGATCGTGCTGGCTGGAGAGGCATGTGAGTCGAGGCCCAGGTCCACCCCGAACTGTAGCGCAACAATAAGAAGAAGGAGATCCAAGCTCTTGCTGCCATTGTGGAATTCGAAGCATATTGATTTAGGAAAAGACATTTCACATGGAACACAAGTACGCGCTATCAAGGTTTTTTTTATCAAGAAATTGATCATTCTACACAGTGCAGCATTTTAGCCCGCATTATAAAAAGACGTTATCTTAAAAAATACCAGGCTTATAAATTAAGGCTCTCCAACCGAAGCTTGTAGGGTGGCAGGCTTCGGTGAAACGATTGAATACAAAGTCTGTAAATGTAAGGCTCTTGGTACGGCAAGTTGTACACCGTTTACTAAGTACGTCTTCGACTCACTTATAGATTTGTCGGATTTCAAACCACGTTTGCATTATATATTTGTACACGCTACTGAATAATTTTTTCCAAACAGCAACTCAAATGTTAATTTATAGATTTCAATCAGTTGAGTGGTTTTTCACCATCCACTGATGGATTCTATGGCTGCCCTCTCTTACCAAACCTACGCTACCGACAAACAAATTTTGTTCATCTTCATTCCTATGCCGGTAAGCGCTTCCTTGACGTTTCGTCCTGTTCATCCACAACTCATTTAAGTTAGCCGCTGAACGAACTTTTGAAATACTGGGCCTCTGGCATTGAATCTTAAGCTTTGCATGACATTCTCAAAAATGATGATGAAAAAGTCGCGAAGCAGCGCGTTGCCTAAAATACAGTTTTAAAAGACTTTTCTATTTACTTGCTAGTGGAAATGTATGTAATTCTTCAATTGCATACTAATCCATTTTATAAAGGGACTTTATATAAATAGAAGTATGTGGGACAAGATGGATATGAAGGCAGATAGAAAGACGAACAACCAAACAGACGGATAGCGGACGGTTAAATGGACGATTAATATGATATGACATCTTAGGTGTACCTACGACCTTTGGCGAAAACTATGTTTGCTTCTTCATTTCGAATGAAACAAGTTCCGATTATTACTCTGCGGATGCAATGATGCTTCTTCGTCCAGGTACAAAGCGGGATTCATCGTATGGTTTGATTTTTAATAGTATTTCTTCGACAGACCACGCGGGACTTCAATAAAACTGATTTACTATTTTTGTTCAAAGTCATTTAGCAAGTCATTATGGAAAGACTGACACCTGAGCAGCGAGTCACAAATTGTTCAGCTCTGTAAAGAAAATCAGCGTTCTGTGAGAAAAGTTGTTCGTGTGATTCGAGAATTGTGTTTTTTGCATTTTGCAACCATAAATTTCACGGGCTTTATCTTTGTTTTTTGGTGTTTCGAATTCGGCTTTTGCCTCAGAACTACGGCATGGAGTCCCCAGAAAAGAACACTGTCATTGGGGTGGAGGGCATGTTTTTGATGTTCTTCTAGAGCCTATATCCGCGTGTCAATGAGCAAAACCTCCACTGCCGTTTCTTTTGTTGACATTTGACAGTGTAGGGCATTAATTGCCAAAGATGGCTGTTTTTGTCATCACGTCACTACTCCCATAGGCGTGCCTCCGTGCGAGGTCTGCCTTCTCTTAAATGTTCTCTCGGAACTTTGACAAAGACTCCTAGATGCGCATTGTCCTTGATCTACATTTCAAGTCCTATAGTAATTCAAAAATTGTTACGGGGTCTTTTACTTATCATTCTATGTTGTGAGGAAAAAAGCATCTCGAATTTCGAAGCTTGGAGTCAGGAAAAAACTTTAGGTCCCTTCTACTCGTAAGAGGACAATAGTACGCACAACAAAAGTAGTTGATTACCAGTAGTTAAGTCCTAGTGCCTTGTGGGCTGTATAGCCACTTAATTACTGAACAATGCGGTTGAAGAAAAAGGACAACGCAAATTCTACACACATGGTCGCCGTGGCGTAGTGGTAAGAGCGTCGACCGCCGCGCAGAAAGTCTGCGTTCGATTCCCAGATAGGACACCTCTCATTTTTCCACAGCACCACCTCTTTCGATTTTCTTCACACAGGCAAAAGTTATTGGAGCTTGGTTGGAATGTTTTGCCCGATCCACCGTACAGTCCTGACCTTGCAACATCGGACTACTTTTTATTTCGATCTTTGCAAGATTCCTTGAATAGCCAAAAATTTTAATATGGATGATGATGTTCAATCGTACCAGAAGTTTTATTATCATGGATTTATGATATTGCTTCTTCTTCGTGTGCCACTACAGTCCGGGGTGGACCTGGGTCTCAACCAATATGCCTCTCCAGCCAGCAAGATCTTTCGCCAGCTGCCGCCAGTTGTGCACTCCAAGTTGATTGAGGTCCTTCTCCACTTGTGTGCGCCACCTTAGCCTAGGCCGTCCTCTGCTGCGTTGTTCCTCAGATTCGAAGACTTTTCGGGCTGGAGCAGTGGTGTCCATACGCTCTACATGGCCTAGCCATCTTAAGCGTTGTATCCAAAGACGCTTGACGAGGCGCATGTCACTGTGCAGCCCATAGAGTTCTTCGTTTAATCTTTTTCTCCAGATGCCATCAACGCAAACAGGACCAAAAATCCTTCCACCATCCAACCCTATATTATTATAATTAAGGTAACGACTCCGTTTTGTCTTGTGGGTCTACATCTTAATTTTAGAGCAATTCTTAGGATGGCTTTTATTCAAAATTCTATTAACCATAGTGCAATGACGTTCTATTTTCTTGAATAATTCTCACACCAATATTTCACATTCGAAATGCCCTATAATCAGCGCCGTATCTTGGGATGTCAAATAGTCTGTTGTTCCTAATTTGATTTTTCCCTTTACATTTCCTTAAGTTAACTCAAAATGAAGAACAGATTCGAACGAAACTTCGGAAGTTACATGAATGGAGACTGTTCTAGTTTTTGAACTCCGCTGTACTCTACGAGTATACCTCATATGTATACCATTTTTCTGAAACTCTGCCTTAACTCTGGCTCAATTTACTAACTCATGTTCAATGTCCCTTGACCAAGTAAACTGTCAACTAACAAGGTCTGAAATTAATCCCATCCACATTAAGCACTCTGTTGTTGCACTAATTTAAGTAAGTTTCCGGCATTATGTTTCCAGCGGCAGATAGTTTGTTTGTATTTATTCGCACCCCATTATTGTCATCCACCATTCCACCGGGCACACCGCAATGCCGGAAGTTAGTTCAGCCATTCACTGTGTTCTCCTAACGTTGCTGTTTGCCAAAGTTACAGCCATTTGATGAGGTCAACGGCACACACACCATCCACCGCCGTCCTGATGTTAGTTTTTGATCTCCCGCCCACCCCCAACCGAAAACACATTATCGACCAAACAAAAGGAAATTTCATATCCCGGCCCCCAAAAAACCAAACCCCACAAAGGCTATCACATGCCCGCAGCTGCAGACAGCAAATTACCAATTCGAATAAATTGCGTCCGCAGTAATTGCAGCGGCATTGAGCTGCCAATGAGCCAGAAAATAGAGGCCCCCACAGGGTGGGTCGGTGTGTGAATAAAAGTCGAAAGCGCCTTTGTTGAAATTGTTTATTTATTTAATAGTTAAAAACTGTTTAAAGCATATTATTTATACAAAATTTTTTCTATGAGAAATATATGTGTGTATGTACTCCTCGATTTTCTAGAGAGAAAAACTAAATTGGGAAAACAATGCGAAAGGGAAAGGAAAATTTGCGAAGACGTGTGAAGCGCTGCTGGTGAAAGTTTCAATCGTTTCGTTTCATTCTTACTCAGCCTGTGTAGCTCTCAAATAATTTCACCTATTTACAAACTCGTTTAAGCACTTAGAGTTTCGTAAAAAAAAAACATACAACCCGATTGCCATTTACATAGGTCCTTCAAACCTCTCCTGCATTAATTTTGAATGTCACTGTGTGTCTACACTTAAGTCGTAAATATTAACTTCAATTAAGGTTACATTAATTCAAAGCATTTATGGTTATTACTTAAATTATACGTACTCGTATTTTCTTTTTTGTTTTTCTTACCTGAGTGAAATATAGATTAATTGCTTTAACAAGAGTTCTGAAGACATTCGTTTCGAGAAATAAAATAAGAGATTCAAGAATAGATTTAATTTATCGCGTGTTTTGATTTTTTTCCTTTTTTTTTTCTTTTTTTTTTGTCGTCGAATCTTAAATAAGGTACAAGTGTAGAAAGGTACAGGGAATAAGTACTTTAGGAAGAGTTAAATGAGTTGCATCTCTTTGAAGGAAACAAGATCGAATTTCATAATTGTGTTAAACTAGGTTGTTCTTTTGGTTTTACTTATATTCGTTATTAAGTTAAGTTTATCTGTGCTATTTAAGAGGGGGGAGAAATGAACTTTTAGTTTAAACTGTTTGAAAGCTGTGACCTTATACGGTTTCTTTTCCCTCTTAACGAATTAAATAACAATTCTTAAGATAAATGATACTTAACCTTGAAAATCCATCAAACTAATCCGATCCTAATTAACATGCTTTAAATTAGTAGGCTCTAAACAACGGCAGTCTGATAAGTCTCACCGCCCGGTGACATCACCATTGCAAGAGATTAAAGTATATTCTCCTAGACTCTCCAAGTTACAGCAGATTTGGGTTTGTACTTTTCTTTCACGTTTGAGAGTGGATGTGTCCGCGGATTGCAAATTTAATTAATTGAACGACGCAACAATCTACAAGAGGCCAAGTTAACAATATTCACGTTTTGTAGGGAAGAGATCTACGGTTCGCTGTCGACTTTGAATTTGAGCGTTGTCAAAAAATCGGAAAAGTTGGTGTAGTGAAAAAATGCAAGATATTAAGTCGAGGAATCGAACCTTGAATCTCGGGTGTATGAGCGGACGCACTTACCCACTACGGCACGGCGAAAACGGACTTAAGAAAAATTGAAGAAAGATTAATGTAGGTCAGTGACTTGTTTTTTTTAGAGGGGACACCGCGTAGCGAAATTAAAGAACGTTTTGATGCTGTAAGCGGTAAGCCTTATTTTTTCAATGGCGACAGTCATAAATGTGCCCTCATTTATTTCAGACAACAACTAAGAGCAATCCAAAGAAGCCACTGAATGCACCTGAAACGAACAGGTAGTCGAGAGTAGGAACTTCACCTAGTGAACGTGCTCCGAAGTAGGCAAAGACTGTCCTGTCACCCAAAAGGTGACGGCCACAGTTTCCTGGTAATCTCTACTATGCGGAATTATTTATATGTTTATGTTTATTTGATTCACGGCCGAATTCCTTAAACTCAAATAGTGTGCACACCCATCATCACACGGGCAAGCTACTACTTTGCCCGTAGCTTCGAAACACGATAAATTTAGTAGTCGCGCACAGATTTGAGTGCAGTGAGGGACCTCCAGAAAAGGGTGTCGGTATTGGAGCATCGCAGTTGTATCAAGATGAAAGGGAATTGGATATCACTGAGTCCACAGTGGACGAAAGCTATCTTCTGCCACAAAATATCGAAAATAAAGACTTCATTGCGGAAAAGTTTTGAGGAAGCTTTTGGCAGACGATTAGTACTCTCTACAACTTAAAAACTGTAATGCCATAAAAAAAATTTCCAGTCTATGAATCGAACCTAGACATCGGGCAGAATCAACGCACATACATACTTCCTACGCTACGGGGGTCATAAATTGAAAATGGTTTCAGAGATGTTCAGCAGCTCAAAAAGCCAACTGTCTGTCGAGTCTGACCATCAATATCTCAGGAGCTGAAAATTCGCATCGAGCGAGATTTGATTGAAACAGAATACAAAAAGAAAACGAGCATCAGACGAGTTAACTTTAAGAATCTCTGAACTTCCGAATAAGTACTGAATCGCAACGAGATGGGACTATTTCTACAGCGGTTGATGAAAAGATAATCATCTACAAAACATTGCGGAAAATCTAAACAAACCGTGGTCAAGGCAGAATTGACCGACAGGAATTCCTACTATCTTTCTTTTTCTATATTAAAACAAATTACAACAAATAAAATTGGGTGAATTGGTTCACATAGGACCAACCTTTTTTTGTGGTGTTGCATTCTTAAGTTGAGAGGGTACCTAGGAATAAATTTCACACCGGAACAGGGAGTTTTTGAAACTCTTGTTCTCGGAACATTACCAGCAGTCGTGGTATCGTCAGAATTATAAAAGTAGATTGAAAGTCCTGATTTGATTCCGAACCAAGAATCTTCGACACACTCAGTACCGTCATTAGCAATGCCGAAACAGTGGGCCAAAAATAAACAGAGTTTATCATCAGATTAACGAAAAATGCCCGATTCACGATTAAAGAAACATGAAAACTGGACATTATTCATACAACCGAACCTAGACTTCCAGTAAAGGTAACCTTTTGAACATCACTACGAGCAAATGATTATAAGAGTTGGCTATTGACCATCGATTTCAACCGGAACTGTGTCGCTAGCTACATGAATACAAAAACATCAGATTCATACGGAAGGTAAAAATATAAGTATTTGAAAGAGAAAGCTATACTTCCTATTCTACACAATATAATTCCAATACCACTGGAGAATATGTTGGTTAGGAACAGTCTTTTCAACGTTAAATAGGTCTATATATTAGTATGATTCACAAGGTCGAACCACCATTTCGGTGGTATTAGCATTAAAAAATATTCATCTGCATTCTTTTTAGCTGGTACAAAAGCATCCGTATCATACTTAGTATTTCTACCATTTTTAAACACTACACTTATAGCACTGTGACTCAAAAACTGATCCTTTGTATTATAACATAGCAAAGAAAACGTTCTGTACATTTCTGCTGTACAAAACTAGCAGACGCTTCTGTGATAAGGACCTTACAACATCAATTGTCAACACATTAGCACAAAAAATCTGCCACTTGCTTGCTTCAAGAACTTTACAAAGTAGCCGATGCCGCTGTGTGGTAACGGGTAAGTGAGTTGACCCACACGCCGATGGTCTTACAAACGATTTCTAGACTGAACATCCTGCATAATTTTATGCCACCACTAGCCCCTAAGTGTCCAGGAAAGCGTTCTCAAATTTCATCGTTCGAATTCGGCCTTAAACTGAAGGTCCCCTGTACTCGTGAGTTAACAACGCACAACACGAATAATTCCTACGGAATCTACCTGATCTCTGTATCCTTTTTCCTTCAAGAACTTCGATGATATTCTAAAGTCATCCTTATCAATAATCTACGAGGGGTTAAGCATGTACTTTTAATCACATTTCTTGGTTGGGGCACACCATAAAGTGGATAGGAGGGTAGCCAGCAAAGAAATTTTAATCTACACCAACAATTGTCAATATTGCAAGGAATTATCAAATTTTCGAGCAGCTTTTCTTGCATTTTTATTCTTCACCCAAACTTGACTTAAAAACTTTTAGAAGAAAAGCAGAATTTAGTGAAACGATAATTGAATTTAGATTCGATTAGATTGCCTGGGCAGGAGTATTGAAGTCCATGAGTGAACTTTGTGAGGCCCCTCAACCGCGTTTTAGTTTTTTCCCTCACCTGCTTGGTGTCTATCTAAAATAATCCTATCTCCCAATTTTCTATTGATTTATCCATTTTTTCTACAGAAATTAAAAATAGAACAAAAAAATTCAAAACAACAGTTCTTTCTCCCCCCGTATCTAATTTAAAGAGTTTATTCTACTCCAATTATTAATTCGCTACATTTAAGATTTAGTTGTTTACTTTATTCTCTAATATTTACATTATATATTGCGCGAAGTATGTGTAAATTTTTTTAACAAGTTTTTTTTTCCTTAATTGTTTTGTTTTTCTTCTGTTTTTGTTTTTTTTTCTCTTATAACGCCTATTTCGAAATGTAATTGTTTATTGTAACTGGTATATTACGCGGTTTTTAAAACGTGTTCCTTCATAAATTTTCTCCTAAATAAGATTAATCTTGTATTTCACTTCATATTCTTTGTTGTTGTTAATTTTTTTTATGTTTTCTGTTTTTTTTTCATTTCTTAATATTTAATACCACAGTCGAAGAGAATTATTGTTTAATTCTATACATATTGTGTGTTGAGTTTTCTTTTGTTTTTGCATATTTTTTATATAATATTGGTTCTTGTAACAATTCAAGAAATATTTGTTTTAACTTTTTTTTTGCTTCTGTTTATTTTGTCTAGAACTTTTGTTTGGTTGCTTAATTTTTGAAGTTTTGTTTTTTTTGTCAAATATGCTCGTTTAAATGAAAAAACAAATTGAATCAAGTTGTAGTATTGAATTTGAAATCGTTTGTTTTTCTTTTTTCTTGCTGTTTGCTGAGACTTAAAAATTAAATAGATAGAGGAGAGTCTGATAATAATTTGAATAGCTAAATAGTTTAAAAGGTCATAGTTCGATATTTGAATTGATTACAGATTCTATGGTTTCGTTTGATGCACCCAGCGAATTGCATTGTGTCTGTGACATCCATTCAATGTCCTTAACTGTTGCCTGTGAAAGAGAGTTGAGAATAGAGAAGAGTTTCTTTTTGAGTTTTTTTTCTGATTCGCACTACATCTGATTGGAGACACTCACCTGATGCATAGAGTAGACGGCGACGACGACAAGCACATGCATAATGTTGTGAGAATTTAAGTAAAAGTCCACAAGACCTGGAAACCATTTTTCGGGAATTCTCATTGCACCAATCGCTCCTCCAAGTATGGATACACCATCCTGTAAAAGTTTTTGAATTTATTAAACGGAAACAAAAAGTGTGATGGAGAGTTATCTAGTTTGCTACTTGACTAGCCTAAATTAAAACGAAATGAAACTGCAATTTGAAGGAAAATCAAAAGTTAATCGAATTAAAATGACAACTGAAAGGTTTTATGTCGCTACTTCCAAGCAGCTCAAAATTACGCATAAGCCCCTCTACAACAATCCAGATTCCATAATTTAGCTTTACATGGAAGAACTGACTTTGTTTTACTCCAATGAAATGAAACTTCCGTTTACGGATACCCATGGGAACACTAAGATTGTCCGCAATAGAGAGATGTCCGCTTTGTCGAGGTGATGTAAGCTTGTGATTCCAATTCTGCCCATATAAGAGCACGTTGCTCAAATAGTTTCTATTGTAAATCAGACCATCGGAATAATTTTGGAGAGATTATCGCTACGGTATGCTAACTTGACTTGTATTTTTCTATTGGAACATGCGTTGGAAAGCTACTGTCATTGTAGTCCCAATGTCTTATCTCATCGATTCAATTCTAGCGTACTGCGAATAAACAGATTGCTTTCGCTTATAGTGGATGCCCCTATAGTCATGTATTTGGTATTCGTTAACAACAAAAGAATACAACAAATTATGAAAAGAGTCAAATTCGTGGAAAATTACGAGAACGCAGACACGAACACGCAGACACAGTTGAAAGAGTTGTTGGAGGAAATTCATTAAACTACTCGTTAGTAATGACACCCTGGAAGAAATTCTTATCCGCTCTCTTCTGAAACCACAAAACTTTTGAGTACTCGAACAAGGTTTGGGCGTATTTGCATTTATAACTATCTTGTGTTCTAGAAGGGGGGTTGACCAAACCTACACTACGATTTGCCTTTTCCATGTTCGTTTTTGGTTTAACTGCAACTGCTCAGTATGGGCTGAAATTCGTGTCAGCATGAGGCATTGGGAGGGCCACAGTTATTGTATTTTCATGCAGGGACCATGAGGAAATATTCAAAGAGAAATATCCGGAATCGGTGGCGTATACGTGATATTTTTTTATGGTGGGGACTTGCTTAATGTGAAGAGCCCCATTAACACACTGCAGGTCAGCAAATAACTTCACACGAAACAGAATCAGATAGGGCGGAAAATGTAAATGGTGTCACTGTACACCAAAAATATTCCTCAGAGTCACCAAACTATTTTAGCGTCTTCCTTTAAGCAGCAATTTTGAATCAATGTGCCGCAGCCTATGAAATGATATGAAACTCTTAAACAGTGCCGTTGGATTTCAGGAATGTATACTTGTATGCAAGCAAAAACTATAAAAAAATTGACGAAAATTCTTATTTACAGGGCGAGTATTCAACACACTCCTAATGCTCGTAAGGAGTCGCTCATTGCTCGCAAGGTAGTAAGACTTGATAACACAGCACGACAATATTCGACCAGGTTGTAAGTCCTGGCAAAAGATACGCAGGCGTAAACACGTTAAATAAATGGATTCTTAAAAGAATACCAAGTAATGTGATCTTACTGACAAATAAACAAAATTAGATAAACTCAATCGTTACATCATTGCAGGGTTGCGACGAGTTATAATGATTTCCAATTACAATTGCAGTCATATGTAATTTTTTGGTCATATGTAACCAGTAACTGAAGATGCAATTGAACACCAAACAGACGAGCTTTGTTCAAAAATTAAGGTGAATTTTCATGTTTTTCAAAAAAATATTTATTCACTCATTAATTTAAATTTTGTCCCCCTCAAATTAGTCCCCCTCAGATAAAAGGTGGTTCGTGTTTTGTTTTACTGTCAAACATCTTCAGTTTGGTCCATAATTTAAACATAAACCATACGTATATAAGCAGATTTGTCAATTTTGGAGTGAATATCAGCCAGAAGCATTGCAAGGACTACCAATGCATCCATAAAAAGTCACAGTTTGGTGCGGTTTATGGGCTCTTGGCATTGGACCGTACTTATTCAAAGATGCGAATCGTAACGTAACTGTGAATGGTGAGCACTACCGTGAGATAATATCAAACTTTTTTTTTGCCCGAAAGGCAAGAGCTTGACTTGCATAACATGTGGTTTCAACAAGACGGTGCCACATGCCACTCAGCACGCGCAACAATTGACTTATTGAAAGGCGAGTTCGGTGAATATTTTATTTTACTTTCGGGGCTGGTCAATTGGGCGCCTAGATCGTGCGACTAAACGATTTTAAACGATTTTTTGTGGGGCTATTTTAAAGCTCATGCCGTTTTTTTCAGTACAGTTCTGATAAGCACATTTTGGTATGAACTTGAGATCTCTCAGTAATTCGGTTTGTATCTCCTCAATCGTCGCACAACGCCGTCCTTTCATGGGTCTCTTTAATCTTAGGAACAGGACAAAGTCGAAGGAGCCAAATCTGGTGTTGATTTTGGCCCAAAAATTGCTAACAAGCAAAAACAAATTCAGCAAATCTGGGACGAACTTTGCTGTCAGACAGTTCATGCCAAAAATTTCCGCAAAAATGCATATCATGAGCTAACCGGTATGCGAGACATCTTCAGCAATTTCTCTAATAGTGATTCTTCATAAAAATTTTCTTCACTTTTTCAACATTTTCAATATTTTTCGGTTCTTGATTTGCTGGGGCTTCCAAAGCGATCGTCATCAATCCCATTTTCTAGACCTTCTTTGAAAAACTTGTGCTTTTCAAGACGCCTCTAACTTATATGCCTCTCAAAAATAAAATATATATCCTATATAGCCAAAACTGTAAAAACGCATGTTCAAGACGTGTGTATCAACATACAAAAATAAAAAAGTCGACAATCGAATGTGCGTAGCCCGCAAAATTTGAAAATTCACCTTATGTTTTGAACAGACCTGGCACGTTACAAAAGTTACAAAAAAAAATCAAATCGACATCGATGCAAGTATTGCTGTGCTGTGCCTTGATATATTCCACATATACACACACACATCATGTCGCTTTGCAAATGGAACTTCTGAGCTCGAAAATATTGCAAGTGGATATGCCAGCATTCCTACCATTGGCTATGCCAACATAGGAGACGAAGTGAATGCGCCAGACTTGCGGGGAAGAGTTCATGAATGTGAATAGATGATCAAGATGAAATTGACGAAGATGACACAACGAACTTAACGACATTTTTATACAAGTGAACGACATTTGCGAACGACATTTGTAGATACTTTCAAACCTCTACCTCAAAGCAACCCACACTCCCACATGGCTCATCATCAAATTCAAAATTTCCTCTGCAATTAATTACCAGCGCGAAGGCAGTGATGCTAAATGGCGATACATCTAGAGCATGGCTGTTTAAAATACAATAACAGCGACTTAAGCAGCATGAACATTCAACTTTTGTCGATTCAATACTCACAACAACGAACTAGAAAAATGCATTCAAAGAAAAAATAAAATCCATCCATCAGGGATTGAAGCCGCAGTGCGTCGAATAGATAATAAAAAGAAAGTAAACATATTTAAATGCGTTTACGACTCCGGTAAAAAGGCAAAAACAACACAAGACAATCCAAGATACCCGCCATCTCCTTAAATAAATCAATTAACCCAACTAAGCCGACGACAGTCTGGGCGTTTGTCCGTCCGATCGGATTACTTTATGGTAGCAATTAGTTTAAAAAAGACTTTCCTTCAGCAAGCAAACAAAAGACGAAAGCAAAAAAAAAAAAATAACAGAACAACGGAATGACATTTAAAGCGGTGTATCCTTTTCGATGCTATTTTTATCTCGGGTTCTGCGAATTTTTTTATGCATCCATCACAAGGGAAAACATTCCCGTCGTTACTGGACATTCGAAGCGTCTACAACCATTCTTCATGAGAGGGACAAGAGGAGTTAGTTGGAAATTGAAACTTTGTTTCATGAAAACTACGAAGAGAGCAGATACAAGCGTGGAAGTATATTCGGGGATATCGTCATTTCGTGAAGGATACATGTATGGATGGTCGTATTTTGTGAAACAAGGCCATCGTGTATGCTTTATGGTTGGGTTACATGGGCGATTTTGAATGATGATCCGGTTTGCGTTTTCAACCGCAAACTAAAATAAAGTTCAATCATCGAGAGAAGGATCTTTTCTGGAACTTATTTTTTGACCATTTTGTTTTGGAAATGCTTTGCGTTCCCAGTGAAATCATGTATCATTAATCAAATTAGACATAAATGTTTATTGGGTGTTAGGAGAAGTTCTGCAAAGAAATAGTCGGTTGATGGCTCTCGAATGTCATACATCTAGTAATAACTTACATAAAACATAATATCGTAAGCTTTTTTTTGTTGGAAGAGATTTTCAAAATGTCAGTCTATTATATGCGTTTAAAAATTAAGTAGCATTCGCCTAAATATTTGGTGACGACGAACATTATAGACTGTACGGTGGCATGCGCAGACGGTGAGATATCGTGCAAGTTGGAGAAGCATGTTGCTTGAGGCTAAGGTCCACCCCACACTGTAGCGCCATTAAATAAGGAAGACAAAGATATGATGAAATCAGCACTAGGAAGGCTGGATAAGTGGATGGCAAATTGGACTGGACTATACTAGACCAAGTGGTTTGTAGACGTTTACAGCCTGACTTATTTACAGCATATACACGGATGTAGTACGACCGATACTAATATACGAAGATTAGCTAATCTACGGAGATTAGCTTTGAACACATCGCAAAGTGTTTTGAAGATAACATCAGCGGATATCATCATCATTAGCATCACGAGGGCTCTTCGATCACCACTTTGACTGCAATGGATGTGACATTGTATCTTTTGTCCCAAAATTTCAGCGCCTTTCAGCGAAATCAGGGCTCTTAGTGAGGCTGTTGGCATTCTATGAGGTTTACAATTCGACTGAATCAAGGAGTCGTATTTCGAAGAACAAATGTAATTTTATAAAGCATAAGCTCTCTTATTTCCTGTATTGAATTTTGAGAATAGCGTTGTAAATTGTAGCAGCTTTATAATGATGTGAATCAAGTCAAAATAGCTTGGGTCCTTTTAGGGTGTAAGAAACTTCACACACATTCCTGACACAAGATCAAACGAGACTTGATTTTGGTCCAGGTTCACACCGAAATCAGTTCCAGAAGTGGTAATGGGAGGCATCATATTTTATTTTCCATTTTAATTGAGAAGAAGGATACTTTTTATGTGTTATGTTTTATGTGTGCGAAAATCAAAGTCTTTATCTTCGTTGACCTCCATGTTTCACAAAAGGGGTCACGGGCCTCCAGGAGAGACACCTCCAGGCCGCTCGATCTATCGCCATCGACTCTAACAAAACAGGAACTATATCCAAACCCAACCAAACAAATTTATGAACTAGAACCAAGCACCTTGCGCAGGGTCTGTCGAGTGATTGGAATCGCATCTATGGCACGCACCGAAAGTCGTGATGAAGAGGACATCCGTAGTATATGGTCAAACCATTCTTTCCATCTGAAGAAGTAGCTGTTTAGAATTGAATTCTCCCCAGCACTATTGCGTTTTTCAAACTATCCCAGCGGTAACTTCCGCAACAGCACGAGAAAATCTCGTCAACTTGTATTAACAACTTTATTTTTTGTTGGTCAAAACAGAAATTTCATTACCACAGGTGAAAGTTTGAACTTTCACTGAGTTAAGAATCAATAACTTGACTTTGACACCAAGCTCGGTCTTTCTTTCAAGTTGATTTGAAATTAATACGTCTAAGCCAATCCTACTGATAAGCACAGCGCTGCTTGTCACATCAATCGTGAAGGAGATCCTAGCTACTCCACCTATTTCGATGGGACTCCAGTAACATGTAGAGTCGATTGGACCGACGTTTTGCATACGACCACTTGTCCACATTCACCTCCATTCCCGCATCGGCGTATGCGGTCACAAGTCTATAGAGCTACACAACATTTTCTACTCCTACAACGAATTTCAGCAATTAATTCAATCTTATTGAACGTCAAATTCTTTCGGACACTGAAGCGTATACTTATTATTTTCGAACTAAATGTAGAATATTTTTTTCGATTATCGATGGGAGTTTGGAACTGCGAAAATTTTAAGGTCATATTGCACCAAAATTTTACAGACACTTTTGAATTGAATGAATCAAAACTGATGATGATGCTCTGCATTTGCGGCGTTTGAATTCATAAATTCAGTTCCATAGTGCAAATAAAAATTAGGTAGGCGTTAAAAAAAACGAACGAGATAATCATCATTGTGCTCTTGTTGAGCGTGTATATTTAAATTCGTCTTCGTATTATACTCGAATGTATTTAAAGCGGGTGTCCCGACGGTAAAGGCGTTTGTTTCGATCACCTAAGGAACATGGGCTCTTATAGAGAGTTTACCGCGACTGCAGTGGTAATCCATAAAAATATCGTTAAAAAATTGCTTTCAATTATATTTGCACATGGAGTATATTCATTATTAAGCTGTAATTAATATCTTTTGCGGGTCTACTGCTTAATGCAGTCATAATTGTGGTCATTTCCAAAACACTCCTCCAATTTTTTCTTAACATTGTTGATCATGTAAATGGTCTGTCTGCAGTCAGCGACAATCATCATCGTCTTGATCATCTTCATCACCGTAACCGGTACGACATCAGGGATAGTGGCCTCCATAGAAATCATATTTGACAGAAGAAATGGAGACTTTGAAGGAGCTGACCATGGGACAGATCTCGCCATTCTACCTACTTTAAGAATTTTTTCTTCAATTCCTTACATACCTCAAAATTTGCTTAGACTGACGAAGGTCTTATGTTGTTCATTATTTTAAATTGCTACTCACTAGTAATGGAAAAGAAGGGTCCCACTGTAATCATCCTCTAGGAGCAGCAAGGAGCTATTTGAATTGAGATCATATGGCACAAGGCATCCAAGGTTCACAGTAAAAACACTTGAACATTGTACATCTCGGTCTTATCCACGGTTGTATGATACTCAACGTCTCTTCTTTAGACTAGACAATTGCAGCATGGACAGATCTCAAAAGATGCGACCCCGTCTATTATGGACGGTGCTTAAACTTTCTCCGACTCTGCATTATATTGAAACTGATGTGCAAGACGTACATATATCAATCGTCATTAGAAAGATGTGTGCCGAAACAAAATTTTCATTAATTCCTGCACCCTTTTGTGAAATGTCATCCATTTCTACGAACGTCGGCCCTTTACGCTTAAAACCTATATAGCGAATTTGCTTTCGTTATTACTAAATCCGTACGTAGGTTCAAGCAAACCCACATCAATTCCAAAAATCAAAATGTCAATTTACGTTGAATTTGATTCCTGCAACAAATTCTGGGAAATGTTCCTCGGCAAATCTATTTCAATGCTTTCCAAATAAAAAGCCTTCAATTTCCAAACACATAGTAAAATCCGATTTCTTCGTACACCACATGACGAATTCATTCGAAATTCAATTCGAAATAAAGCCGGCTTTCCGGGCAGCCAACTGCCAAAGCATTTTCGAAAAAATCAATGATTTTCGCACAACTGAATAGTTCGGTATACATCCGCAGTAACTTTATTCAACAAATTTGTTTTCGGGACTTCCAGACTAATGAATTATTTTCATAATTGATTATCTTCACCGCAGCAGCAATGGGGCTAAGCCAAAAATTGTATTCGCTAATTAAAAATTATAAATAACGCGAGGCCACAAACGCAAATAGATCAGGCTTAGCTTTGGAAATAATTATTCCTGCCAGCAGTCGGTTTGGAGGAAAATTTGCTGCGGAATTAAATGTATAGACGGACGGGGATATCAACAACAAATTCTAGTTTGAAATGTGACGGCTTTTGTAGTGCGATCGTAAATCACAGCGGATGGATGGGGTTGGATGTGTCAATGTCAGAAAGTTGAAAAGTAATAATAAAAGTTGTATTGGTTAGATACAAGGAGGAATTTTTGACTATGAAGAGATGTTCATGTGTTGTGTAGTTAATCGTATACATCTGCTGATGTTTTTGAGAGTAAGCCCCGAAAGTGAAAACGGTAATTGGCACCACTTACCCAGACATGGTTTATTGAGACCTAACAAAAACGATGTAAGTCGTTTGATATATGTATATGGAAGGATTCCCTCTAACATAAGCCAACACCTCTTTCAAATAGGAAAGTTAAAAAAAATCCAAGTGGGTACCCCATAAACTGGACAAGGCCCAAAATAAAGTCCTTTGGAAATCTGCTCATCGCTGAGTTCAAGCCAACGAAAAGCATAGAACATCATCGAGCATCATACGTGTTCATAAATGGATTTGGTATTACAAACCGTAAAAATATCTGGCCCATAGTTGGAAGCAGACAAAACCCACATGCACACTCCCAGTCTTGGTCTACACCCAAAAAGGTGACGATGACAATCTGGTTGCTGGACATTATTAAAAGCGGATGAAGGAGCCCTTAGGCTTTTCGAGAGAAAAGCGTGCGATTTTGTGTCCTGTTTGCGTTGATGGCATCTGAAGGAGAAGACTTAACGACGAACTCTATGGGCTGTACAGCGACATGCGCCTGGCCAAGCGTCTTCGGATGCAACGCTTAAGATGGCTAGGCGAGCATATGGACACCACTGCTCCGGCCCGAAAAGTCTTCAAATCTGAAAAAGTGAGGAAGTAGACATAATCATCGCATATTCATCGTAAATTGGTTAACAGGCTGAGGGCAGGGGCAAATGGGCTTAGTCCGAAGCTGTTGCTTGACAACACTCGACCCATACGTAAAACTTAAGAATACCAAAGCCGCCGATATTTCTTAAACAGATTACCTCCTATTTCGTAGCCTTCCAAAACAGGGCAGAGCGCATAAGAGCCTTTAAAAACTGAAATTTCATAAAACATAACTTAATATCCAGTGGTTCATCGCAAGGTTTGGTCTTGCAAGGGCCTTTTGTAATAGATGACGCATTAGTTCTATTAGACTTCTTTATATGTTTCAATCAATATCGTCTGGCAAGTCATCACAAAAAACCCATACTCCATCAGTGTCTCCAAATTTTTCCACCGTATTACAAATATCAGAGTTCTGCGAGTAAAACTTCCATAATTGACACGGCCAATACCATTCGCCAATTTGAGTCCCTGTTGAAATAAGTGGACTGGATAGACAACATCGAAGTGACGTTAGACAACGCAGCGAAGTGACATTAGCATCTGAAGCTATGGAGGTGTACGCGAGGATAACCTGCCTTGCAGACTTCCAAATCACTTTTTTTTCTTAGACGGGTTAACTTAAACCACATTTTCTTTTTCAAAATATTGTTTTTTCTATGCTAAGTACTTATCAGATTGTCCTTGTATTTATGCTCTATCAAAAACTGGGACAAATCATGTCCAAAAACTAATTTTTGTTCAGTATGCTTTGGCGAAGGTCGTGACAAATCGATTCGTTGTCATTGTCATGTATTTTCTGGAAATCAACTCTGGTTTCAAAATGGAGCGCTACGAGACATACAGTGCGTGAAATAATGAACTTGTGAATGAGCACTTAATTTCACGTTTTACTGCTGTAAGTTGGCCCCGCTTAAATGGTACAACAGCACACCCTTGGAAGCATTTTCTCTGAGGATATGTAAAGTTTTAGGTCTTCAGGAATAAGTCAGCTACGATTGACTCTTTCGAAGCCCACGTTACTCGTGTTATCCAGGAGATATTTGTGGGAAACGAGTTGCCAAAAATTGGACTTTCTGAATGGACCACCTTGTCTTGGCCAGGATATCATTTTCAAAAAGTAGATGCCATGAATTTTTCTTTGAAATGATAATAAAAATTTTAAGTTCACTTTCAAACTTAATTATTTGAGCTTGCATTATAAGTCGAACCTCACGATGAATTTCGCTTTATGCAAAAAATTTATCAAACTATTGCTAAGTAGGTCATAATACTCATTCTTCTAGTTTTTTTCTAATTTTCTTGAAAGAATTAACTAAATTAACCGAAAATTCAACACTCTTGAACTGCCTCTAAACATCCCATGATTCAGATATCTAGCATTTACGAACAATTTGCACAAACGCCAATCGTTCACCTCCTATGCGCCAATTGCATTACTCACAGTTTCACTTCAAGCGTACAACTTTAATGGACTGCTGGTATTGTGTTTCTACAATATTTCTTTGTACCAGGAGGAGCTTTCATACTTCTCCTTACTTTTCTTACTTTCGTCTGCCTTTTACACACATGTGTTGAAAATTCTTCTGAAACCCCCTTTTTATCGAAAGTTGAAACAAAATCTATAAGTCTGAGAAAATTTCAGTTCTTCGAATTTAATTAAGACTCCATAATACACCATACCGCGTCAAGATTTCACCTGAACCGGTACGATCCTTTGACGATACCTGTGCCTGCGGTGCGCGACTCGATTTATCTTCAAAGCCACACAAGAAACGAGGCAACATTCAATATCACCTTTAAGTGGTTCATTGGTCTTAATATATTACCTCGAAAAAAATTCGAAACCTCCGGAACGTTTTAAATTACAAAATTGAAGTACGGCCAGAGCGGGGAGAACGTTTAATTTTCAACCTGTCCGCATGCAAATTGAACACTTAACGCCTGAAGCCTCAAAAGTTTGCAGAATCTGTTTACAAAGTGAAACGTTTATTACCCCGAACAATAATGTATAGGTCCTATGACAAAACTTTCGCCAGGAAACAAGCAAATCACACTCACCCAAGAAACAACAACACACAAAACATTCCCGAGAACAACAACCAGAATCGCAATTCCGAACAAAACCATTAAGATAAAGGAAAAGAAACGAAGAAACTGAAGAAAAAAGAAACGAGAACACAAGACAAGGAAAGAAATTCAAGAAATCTTATAAATTACCTGCAGATATACATGGGATAATGCAATTCGATTTCCGCCCACCACTCCCATGGTTCGCAGCAGCGTAAGGACCGATCTCATTGTGAACGGCATGGCGAAGCAAAGGCGCCTCTGCCACGGCGAGCTTGCTGTGAGGGCCTGTGTGTGAGGGGGGGAAAAGAAAAAAGAAAGAAACAATGAAAACCACACAGAATAAGGAAACAAAAATTGTGCACAACAAGGAAACAACAAAAATCAATAAGCACAGCACGGGGCACGGCAATTTTGTTTGCCGGTCTAGGCACACCACCACGAGAGTCCTCCGAGGTGAAACCGCTCAAGTGTAGCATAAAAACGATGAGGCCAATCAAATCGGGCCATCGGCAAATCGATACCGCCTTGTATGAGGTACACACGTATTATTTTCTTTTTTTTCTTTTTGGTTGTTTGTCCTGCCAAGTGGTTGCCGTGTGACTCTTGTGCGGAATTTGTGTGTCATTGTTCCTGAGATACGCTCGTTCTTCTAGTATCGTGCAGGGAACAGTCGTTCATCGTTCATAGAGTGCTTTTGCAAACTGCAACCAATGCAGGAAACACACACTCACACACACACGACCCTTAAACCACTTAAGGGTGACATCGCTCGACGAAAATGAAATCGCTCACGATGTAGAAGGGAAGGCGGCATTCGCTGTTGTTTTCTTTTTCCATCCATCCATAGCAACAACGATGATGACCTCAATTTTGCGGATAAGCACTTTAGCTGTTCCTGCAGCGCACAGGAAGAGAAAGTGAAGAAGCTGCGGATGCGGATGCGATGACTACGAAGGTTAATCACGATGTGCGCCCACGAGGGCGCATTCACGGAGTGAATGTGAGCATAAATGGTGCTTGCTCGGCTCACACATGATAATGTAACGTTTATCGTACTTACCTTGTACAAGCCCCACAACGAGAGCAAACAGTATGAAAGGATTATGAACCACTTCCATTTGTGTGTGAAGCAGAAAGTGGTTGCGGTCACCAGAGGGAGAGCACCTGCAATTAGAAAGTAAATTCATTATGTAAAGAATTTCTTACAAAAAAAAAATGGTTTGCAAATTTTCAAAGAAAAAAATGTCATGAGTGGACATGTTTATGGGACATTTTGACTGAGATTTGGAGGGAACTTCGAAATTGAACTCTTTGAACGAGTGATAAGACGGCGGTAACAGTGGCAACACACCTCATTTAAAGTTCTTCAAAAGACCTTAAAACATGATTCCATTGCATTGATTAAAATGACCACCCTTAACATATTGGAGCTTCCCGTCATTTTGTGGAGTGTTCTCGTTTCCAGGAAAACGTCCTGGGACAGAGGGAACATTCAATGCTTCATCAAAATGCAGTAACTTCGATTGAATTGAGTTTGAATTAGTTTTCTGGTGTATGGGCAACTTTACAATGACCACAGGAATACTTTTGTCCTCACTACAGAAAGAAAAGGAAGCCAGGGCTCTCCCTGTGAATGGAAGCATAGAACTTCCAGGCCAATCATTTATTCAGAATTTCAATTCGATGCGATGAAGAAAGTTATTCGGGAAAAATTCATAAATCCGATGTAAAAATGTCTGTTAGGATGTCTACGTACGCATATGTCTAATCCTAGGTCAATTTCAATCGAGAGTTGATTTGTGCCCAATTTAAAATTTTCAAAATGATTTTTCGTTCAGAACAGAAACCAGTGTTGGGTTTTTAAGTGAATTTTTGTACTTCTATTTTTGTGGGCAAAAAGGATAAAAGAAGACTGTGGATCTATTTCACTTCCTGTTACAAATAACACAAGTAAAGGAAAAATTGCAAAAGACACAGTTTCGGCAACAGACTGCCTGCCCTTCTATCAGTTTTCTGCACCATATGTTTGGGCTGCCATTTGTCAGTCACGTGTTTTGGCAATTCAGACTTTTGTCAGTCGTATCGCCTTCTTATTCAATTAACTCCTACGTTGATGATTGTACAATCTGCTTTTCACACTCCTTTATTGTCCCACGTCCCTCCTCTTTGGTCATAGACTTTGGACAGCTAAGTATGTTAAGCACATTTAATTTCGACACTGACAGCATAATCAAATGGGGTTAGGACAACAGAGTGGAACCTAATGCACTCAAAATTAAATACTGTCTGCTACAACTCAAGCATTCCCAAAATAAGCAGCCCTTTATCCACTTGCGATAATAGCAATTGCCTGGCACTACAACCAACAAAGGACCTTCTTAAGCAACTACTCGTGTTTTACGTGTTATTGTTCTCTCAGGAGAAAGCAGGGCCTACAAT
Organism: Eristalinus sepulchralis; assembly: GCA_944738645.1. NCBI lineage: Eukaryota > Metazoa > Arthropoda > Insecta > Diptera > Syrphidae > Eristalinus > Eristalinus sepulchralis. The sequence continues at coordinate 12,351,510 of OX122882.1, forward strand.
CTTTTGCTAACTCAGTACGGCGAGATTTAGGAAGTCTCGCTGAAACCAAAATTCTCAAGCCATAGAATGACACGTGTAGAAGTTCAACACTTAGTTAAAACGATCACATCTCTGAGCTCGACAAGAATGCTTCAAAATATCTCGGTTTCAAGCTATGCAAAAAATAGTTCACACTTTCCGATTTGACTCAAATCTCCCATATGCGAGTATGCCTAAAGCTTGGATACAAGACTCCGCTCCTGTGTGGTGCTTCAAGGACCTATCTTCACTGCATATTAGATGGAATCAAAAAGCGAGCGTTTATATTGCTAAGTCGTTCGACTTTTTGCAAGACTGACTATCTCGTCTTTGTCACTTTTTTATTGCTTCCTTTTATCTTCGTCTTCTTTAACACGCATTTTCCACTAAAGGAAAGACCTTCAGGTCTCTTGATCGTTACCGCAATACACGCTGAGCATGGACAGCTCACCAGCGAACACAAAAGCTTTCGGTCATTTTGAAACTTGTTCTTTAGCCACACCACACGAATAAGCAATTCCTATCTCTTTGTTCCCTCTACAGTACAACCCACATGCATTTAAAACTATCGTGCATCAGTACCTCCTATCAGTCTCTTTCTCTACACCTTCTGCTTGTGACCTGATTCCGATCAATGGTACGATGTTGGCTAATCTCAACAAATGTGTTTATTTATTCATTCGTACAAGAAACTACCGCCAATTATAAGTGAGTATTCGAAAACTTTCTGTAACAGTTTGTTGGGAGATTTGTTTGAGCTGAATGTTTCTAGCAATATTACTCGAATCTGGCAAATCATTGCCAAGTAGTGCTTTTTGAGTCCGTCCGGGAATTGAACCTAGACACTCTGCGTGGCGGGTACCACTACACCACGGCGACCACATCACACAGTATGCTGGATAATATCCTGACAGTGTCCAACAGGGATATATCTCGATAGTTCTTGGGTGAAAAGGTTCGCCAATTTTTATAAAACTAATATTTCAGTCGATATAATTGCGTTCGTTCTCTCAAACTTTGCAAGTAATCTAGATCTGCACCTAGCCATCCGAACCTGTGACTTATTGAACCTTGAAATAGATGTGCCCATTTCTGCAAGGCTGAGCAGGAGTACAACTTTATCGTCTGAAGCTGGGATTTCTTCACTTCATTCAACCCCCACTCTTGATGGTATTTGTAAAAAAAAACAGCTGAAGCTACTTAAATAAATCCATAATTCCCTGTGCACCAGTTAGAAGGCTACTATCGCAGTGTCGAATAGCCTGGATGCATATCTAAAAGCCTGCTGGTAGGCTCTTGGCTTGTTTTTATAAATGTGGCATACGTCCTCGCTAGAAGCTTCCATGAGCTGTGAGATAGACAGAGATATTTTCTTCAGACGCAGACAGATTTTTGAAACACTGGAAAGCTCCCTCGCTGTCCACAATTTTCTTTCCCTATGTTTTTCTAACTCCCCGTCTGCTATATATTAGTTCTGTTCAGCTTAAAGTAGCTTCGGCGACTTCTTGGATGGATAATAAGCAATATATGTTGCCAGCGTTTGTGTTAATAGTACGCATATTGAAGAGTCTCTCGTTGAATTCCTCTTCTACCAGCATGCGAAGGCGTTCACTGTAAAAGATCTTCTTTGTTAACAAGCCCAGCTTCATGATATTATATGAACCGTATTGCAACAAGTAAATGATCAGTGTTCATGTTCTGAATGTATTCACATCTAGGATATTTGACGCTTCTCGTATGCCAAAAAGCGCATAAAAGATTTGGTTGCCGATTCGAGTATCCTGCCGCCTTGAGGATTCTTTCAAGATTAAATCTTGTATAAGCAACCATATTACGTGCTGTCGTGATATCTTGAGTAGGAAGATTGTTTCCAAGTCGTGAAAGCTGTATTTTCAAATAACTCCTCCCCATTGACTTTCGCATCGAAGTCTTCGCTTTCGACTTATTGTTGTTAGTAAATTGAGTAGTCGTGGTCGCCGTGGCGTAGTGGTAAGTGCGTCGACCGCCACGCAGAAAGTCTGGGTTCGATTCCCGGACGGGACACGTAGCATTTTTTCACGGCACCACCTCTTTCGAGTTGCTGACAATACTCAAAGTATGGAAAGCTTCTCAAATCTCGCCGTTCGGAATCGGCAAAAAACCTTAGGTCCCTTCTACTCGTGAGAAAACAGTAGCACGCACAACACGAGTAGTTGTTGCAGAAGCTGGGCCCTAGTCCTTTGTGGGCTGTAGTGCCACTCAATTATTATTGACTTGAATAGTCGTTATTTTGTCATCTTAATCCAACAATGTTAACAATGTTTACAATTTAATTTGGGAGGTTTTCCACATAACATGTTTAAAACCTGAAAGCGACCGTTTCTAAGGCTGTTTCAAAAATCCATGATATATGTATATATTACGATTGAGGTAGGGCGCAGATTTTTTTAATCGAAAAAAGAAAATGAATACTGTCTGTGAAAGATTACAGCAAAAAGTATAGTCAGTCTAGACATAAAACACTCAGTCATCCAGTTCGTCACTAATGCTCGTGGATACTGAAACACAGAATCAAATAGTTCTATTGCCGTCATTCATAGATTGGAGTACATTTTCTCGTAATTTTTTGTTAGAAATCTATGTCACACTTGAAGGTCTTAAATGATCTCCCAAAATACAATCCTTGGTTTGTGTAGAAGGATTTATCAGTACATAGCCAAAATAGAAGATTTTGGAGCGCTCCATTTTCTGCAGTATTGACAATGGTAAATGTACATATATCCTTATTGTATTGTTCAGACGGTTGGTAACATATTTCCTATGTTCACTTATTCCACTCCACCCCTACAAAGAGACTGCTTCTCTTAATAACTCGCTTCTACAAACACTATTTTGCGGTGTCTGTTTTCTTACAAGTTTACTCTAAAGTGATGTCGCATCGTATGACCGAAGTTATTAAATGTTCATATTAGAGTCTTAGTAAGCACCCAGAGAGCCTTTCTATTTTTCGCTCTATCTTTTATCTAAATGTTGCAGAAAAAGAAGAAGTAGCATTATCGTAAAGATAGAAGCATGTCAATTTGCTCCAAAACAACTTTATTTAAAAGAATAACTTCTACGGCCATCAGTTTTGACAATTGACTTTCAAAACCACGATGCATAGTCACAGATGTCGTATCGCTTTGACTTAAGTTGAAGGTTTCTTCGCCAACAGGACATCTGGTTGTAATTCACTAACGCACTGACAAGTCCATAGCCGACAAAAACTTTCCCAACTAAAGTCCAATTAAAACACTCTCCATCCAGAACTTACCATCACTTCATCTGCAAACTGCCGCGAGGAACAACAACAGTCAAATCATTCACGCACAATTTAAAATTCATTTCATTGCCAGGGGCTCCACGCCCACCACCCCTCACTGCCTATTCCCCTTAAATATCGATATCAATCCACAATAATTTCCTGTTCAACACAAAGTTACAAGGACTACGTGGCAAGGCAGGTCTGAGAAACCGCTCGAAAATTGGAAAATTCGTCGAAAGGATATGAAAAAGAAATCCAGTGGAGATTGAATTGTTCATAAGAACGTCCTGTTGTTCCTTCCTATGAATTTAAAACAAGCCATTGAACTAGTTTCCCGCTGAATAAACAGCCGATTGCTAAACTCCTGCCGGAGACATTAATTCCTCTTTCTCTCCTCACCAGTTGCAGACCAGAGCCGTTTTGTTATGAGAGCTGGTTACACCTCTTCCCAAGCAATTTTGTCGCAGTACTTTATTTTACTTTCCACGTCACGGCACAACGCCCCCTCTGGCAATGCGTCCATTTCAGTGGTTGTAATCCAGTTGCTTACTTAACGGAAATGCTGGGATTAAAGTTGAATAAACCAGAAAGCCAGCACGGCGGCGGCGTTGACGGTCGCCAGAAAAAGGGCGACGAACACCATGAATTTAAAAGCGCCTTAAGTGGGTTTTAGACTTTCAAAGAGCTAGTCTCGATGTGCCCCGAAACAGACGCGCTTTTTGCTGTTTCCCTTCATTTTTTCCAATTATGACAATATCTGACAGCTTGTCTCATCTGTGGTGGTCCTTTGATTGCGTTAAGTGGACCATATGATGGGTTCGAAGACTTCTGCTTCGAGGACATGAGATGAGCGCCGAGGAAAGCGATTAGTGTGTCCCCAGGGAGGTTGTCTTTAAGATTCAATCGTCCCTAATCACTTGCGCTAGCTGAGTTGGTGATGCGAAAAATTTGACTTTAATTGAAATTCTATCTGAACTTGATGGAAAGTGATTGCTGGATTGATAGCAGGGGCGAATGGATTGATTGATGGAAACGATGGCCATAGAGGTTAGTGGCTTGGCAGAAAATTTGCTGCGATTGGAAGAAATAAATAGTTAAGTAAGTAGGTTTACGGGGCGCCATCCATTCTGTTTTGTTGACGGCAGTCAGGCAGCCTGACAGCCGCTGGTGGTTCCTTGAAAGATTAATGAGACATTTCCATTGGCAGCATACCCACACGGCTGTGTTTGTCAAAGACGCCATGTCCCTACATGCGGCTGAGAAATTGACTGATGGCAACAGAACTATTTTTTTTTCTTTTGAAAACTGACCTTGGTTTGACAAGTGTGTGCTAAAGGAAATCACATTGAAATGAACGGCCTAGTTGAATATTTCCCAGATTTTAAAAGTAAAAATGAGAAACAAGTTCGAAAAGGGTGTAAAGTTGGGGTGTCTGGTTTTATTCCTGTGGCAGCAAGCAGTTACGACTTAAGGCAGTTTTTGCAACTCTTCAGAAGAAAACAGTTTAAATGTTTGATTTGCGATTACAATAAAAATGTGGAGAATGCAAGAGAGATGGAAAATATTTTTTTGCATCAGATTGCGCCAAGAACTCAATCTTGAGATAAGTCGACTTAGGTTGTTGTTGCTTAGTGCCACGAATATTATATATGAACTAGAGGTTATGCGACTTGAGCCCTCGCAGAGTGCACAACGGTTAAAAACTACATTTTTGAGTTGTTTTGTAAACAGTGCGGATGTTGTCAAACATATAAAATGCTAAAAATTCTATTGAATAATGAAGGTAGAGAAGATTCCTGAAAAGATTATCGTCACTTAACACTTAGTCATCAGTTTCAAGGACGCATTTAACAGTGTTCTTAGGTATAACCCATAAAATGTCCTGTCTTGTTCCACATCCCAACTAAACTCTTCACTTTTTGCTCCGTCAAGCCCCGTACCAAATTGATCTAGACCTCAATGCCGAAAAAGGCTTTAGACAAAGCTTAGCCCTGCTGTGACTGCACTGTGACTTTTTCAATATTAATTTTTAGCAGATCTTGCAAGACTCATAAGTCAAGACTAGAGGCATGGTCTTCTAAATATCTGTTCAACCGCTGGCTTCTTCTTTTTCCTCTTGTGGCGCTACAGACCGGGGAGAACGTGGGCCTCAACCAACATGCCTCTCCAGCCAGAACGATCTTTCGCTAGCTGCCGCCAGTTGCGCACTCCAAGTTGGTTGAGGTCCTTCTCCACTCTTGTGCACCACTTTAGCCTAGGCTGTCCTCTGTTGCGTTGTCCCAATGACTCAGATTCGAAGACTTTTAGGGCCAGAGGTGGTGGTGTCCATAAGCTCTACATGGCCTAGTCATCTTAAGCGTTGTATCCGAAGACGCTTGACTAGGCGCATGTCACTGTACAGCCCATAGAGTTCGTCGTTAAATCTTCTCATCCAAATGTCATCAACGCAAACAGGATTAAAAATCGCACGCAAAACTTATCTCTCGAAAAGACTAAGGGCTTTCTCATCTGCTTTTAGTAGCATTCAGATTCATGCACAGAAGAGGAAGACAGAGATGATCAAACTGTTGTACAGACCCAGTTTAGTCCTTCGAGAGACGGCTCTAGTACTCAACTGCCTCTTGAGCCCAAAGAAACAGCGATTGGCAAGAGTGATTCTGCGTTTGATTTCGGTACTGGTGTTATTGTCCATGTTTACTGCGGAGCCGAGGTAGACGAAGTCCTTGACTACCTCCAAGTTTCTGCTGTCTAGTTTGACGCTCTGTCCCAGACGTTGATGTTGTCTGTCCTTCTTTGATGACAGCATGTAATTCGTTTTGCCGTCATTAACCACCAGACCCATTTTAGCCGCTTCCCCTTCAATACCAGTAAAGGCCTTATTAACGACTCGCTGTGTTGCTAGCAATTGAACTGACTTTCGGAAGATCGTGCCTCTGGTGTTGACTTGTGAGTTACGCACGATCTTCTCAGGGATGATGTTAAAGAAGTCACACTACAGTGCGTCGCCTTGTTTAAAACCATTTTTGACATTGAAGGCCCCGGTAAGTTCGTTACCCCAACTGCTGGCTTAGCGAGTCTTAAAATTGGCATTGAAATGGATAATGTCACAAGAAAGGAGGCACCAAATCGACGAAGAGAACAGAACGTCACAATGGGCAGCAAAAATAGTGAGGAAGTAAATGACTACGTAGATGGTTGGAGCTCCACAGTAATTATACTAGAACCCTCTTTTAAAGCACACAGCTGGCTTTGCAAAGGATTGTCGCAACAAAAGACGCTCTCCTATAAGATTACGCACAAAAGTCAAGAAGGACTTCACCCAACTAAGTGTAGAAGAGAAATCCGGTGGAAGTGCAGGTTAAAAGTCATGTTGGTTGAGATTAAAGTGTTGGTTGAGATTAGAGTGACTGATTGCACCGCAAATCTAAGAAAAGGAAGTGTGGAAATATGACTGCTTTTGATGACATCACTATGCGTTTTTATTTTGAGGATTGTTAATCATCGTATGTATGGATTTGGAACATTTTTGAAAAGATTGTTTTGTGGAAACTGAAATAAATGGAAAGCAGAATGTGAAAAGTGGTCTCGGTGGCATTGGGGGTAAGTGCGTCGACGCCAAGGTCCCAGGTTCGATTCCGTTCGATTCCCGAATGGAACACCTCGAATTTTACACGGCATCACCTCTTTCGAGTCATTAACCCATCGAAGTCAGCATAAAATGTAAAACTTCCGCGGAGCTTATTGTGGTACGAAGACATTTTTTGGAAATTGAAACTATGTACATATTTTCAAAACTGCTCTACTAGGATTATAAAGTGGGTCGTCGTCATGTAGATCAGATTAAACAGCATGTAACAACTAGCTCGTCCGCTCACCTATGTTAAGGCTAAGGATTCTGAGACCTCCCCGCCACGACCAATTATACCCGAAACTCTGATAGAGCTCCCCAGCATCGAGATGATAGTGTACCCCATTAAGAGGTAGCAACCACCACCACTAGAAGCATTTTGACAAACGTAATTACAACTGGAACGAGTCGTAGATAAGGAATGAAGATGTCAACCCCAGAGGATAAGTCATTGTTAGGTACGTAGATGCCAGGAAGATACTCAAAGCCCCACAGAGATTTGCGTCTAACTTGATTATATTTCTGAAGTCTCCCTTTGACTTCACAAGCTCTCATGCTACGACCGAAGTAAAATGTAGCAGTGATCTAAACGTAGCCTAAATAATGCTTTTAAGCATTCCAAAGGGCAGTATCAAACAATTTTTCACAATTTCTCGCTTGCTTATATTCTATGTGAGACGCAAAATTACAATAAAAGTCCCAATTTCCACTCTTTCTCGAACATTAATTCTTTAATGAAGTAAGAATGCGACATTTTAACAGAGTCTTCCAACAAATCTAAGTTTAAAACGTCACCTTTCATACAATCGACAGTATTTTAAGATGCAATTAATATAATCTGAGATACTACAATTTAAAGTCGTCTATCGACAGTAAGTTATCGAAAGTTTACGAACATCCAGCTCATGAGACGCATTGTATGTTACACACTTTTGTACACTCACTAGTGGAGGAGACCTCCAGTTGTATGCTGAATCTGAAGTTTTGGAGTTTTGGAAAGCCATTTAAAAGTTGTGAGTGACTTGAGATGGATGAAGTTGTGAAATGTGTCAAACATGTTTTTCCCAAATACCTAAAAGCGATGGTCATGAGCGTAGGAGTTAATGGACCTACCGCGTCGGAACGTCGACCACAGTATGAGCACTCTAAGTCCAATGAATTGTTATGGAAAGACAGTTGAAAATTTTTCGATTAACACAGAACCAACACAATGCGACGCATCGGTATTCCTAGAGCTACTCAAACTACTCTCTTCAAATTATAAAACTCGTTTTAAGCACAGTCAGGGCTCTTTGCCACTAAAAGTCGACTAAGCTGTCTCATGAAATTCATGTGCACCCCTGCTGGAAACAAAAACAGAAATAAAATCAAAAATTTAAATTTATGAGCATGCCTTCAGACCCTTATCCGCTCTGTGTCATTCAAGAGCTCCTAACAAAAACAGACTTTTTCGCGTCCCACTCTCAGTGAGTATAATGTCACGAATAACGGCAACTCGTCACATTTAAGCACCGAATAGCGTGCTCGCCACATGGACATGGGTAATACCTAGTTTATCCCAGCGATTAAATTTCATTAGAGGCGATCAAAAATTATTTTCGGATACACTTGCCCCTCGCAACGGTGTGATGAGTGAGGGATGCAAAAGTTTAGGCCATCAGCAACTGCCGCGACCACACACACTTGTCCGTGTTTCGCCGTGTTAACGCGGAGCAGCACAACTTCCTTTTCCGATATTTCACATAAACAAAGCAATAAATCCAAGGCCCGGACGGTTGCTTCTGAGTCAGAACGTGTCCCGTTGTTGGGCTTATTTTTGACCATGACCGATACGGATGAGCTCACGCGGTGGCAATCAACGCCCGTCATACCCCATCTTTTCTACACACGAAATCAACGCAAAAATTCATTACCCCCGTGGAAGTGATTGAAAAAATGGGAAAATATTGATTGTGACCCATTCCGAAGCAGAGTCGGGCAGTGACATAGCAACGCCGGCATTGTTTTCAGAGCTGCTTTGTTTTCTATTTGGTCTTCGCCGTTGACAACGGAATATGATTCCACAATTAAATTAAGCGCCGCCTAATGGCTTCATTAAATGCAATGTTATGCTTTGCTTGTAACTCACGTTTCCAGAACGAAAATTTGAAAATAATTGAAGCAATTTATAGGAAAAATTTATGCAGAGTACATGTTTAAGCGAAATTCACGTCATCAATGAGTCGTTACTCTGGTGCCGGGAATGGGGGGGTAGGGAGAGGAGGCGGGTTGCTATGAATACGTGTCTGAAAGGAGGAGCAGTTGTTATTGGGCCTGCATATGCTAACTACGTGTATGGTGTGAAAAGCAGAACAGACGTGTTACTTTATGCCTGTGGATGGTGTACTTGGAAGTGGTGTAAGTTGTTGTTGAGTGAATGATCATTTTGTTGCTGGGAGAGTGTGCCAACAACAGTTTCGCTGAAGTCAGTTGTCCCTTTCGACTACTATGAGAATCAGAAAATAATTAGCGGGCAAAGTTGCTTTTTTTAAGTGAAAAGATAACTCCAACACAGATGTGGGCAATTATGCAGGATATGAGCAGATGTTTAAGAGGATGTAGAGCAAGGAACATCTGCGATGGGGTCTATTTAATTAATTTCAACGCGAAGATATTCAAAAAAGGGCTGTATTTGACTTGTTTACAGATGGAAGTAAGGAACTTACGACGAGACGGCAGGAAGGGTTTCACAAAAATAAAGTCTATAAGGGAGACCAATTAAATTTAACTTAAACTCGCTTAAATCCAAAAATCTGAATAATTTACTTATAAGTAGCCATGTGGTACCACGGGGGCAGTTGTGAAAACTGTGACTGCTGCTATACAGTGAGGGACGAAATACTGCATACAGTCTCAAATTTTGCAACTTGGCAAGTTCAGAACCATTAAGAAAAGAATGTAATAAGGTAGCTTATTTTCTAACAAGTCTACAAAAGATAAAATGTTTAGCCTAAGCCCAAAAAAATATTTATAATAACGCAGACTGTGCCTTTTCGAAAGTCTACGTGCGATATTAATAATAAATTATATAAATTATAAATTTAGTATTTCCTAGGCTCGCTGATGCACGTAGTTGCAATTTGCAGCTGCTTAGCTTGCCTGAGCATTGACGCAACTAAATTATTTATTTGGTGTGGTTTGCTTTTCATTCTCTTTAAGGCTTCTGTCTTTGTATGTAAGCACTAGTTATGGCATATTTGCCTCCACACATGTTCGATGTTCGGTGATAGTTAAATCCTGGCTTTGGGTAGAGGACGTGATTGTCTTCGGGTGTAGTCAAAACAGACAAGCTTTGAAGATATGAGCAGTGTGCTTGAACATTCAGATTTTGTTCTAAGATGAACTTGTTTTTAAAACGCTTTATGCCGCCAATCAGCCCTCCATATCATCACTCTACCACCAGCATGTTTTAACATATATAGTCAATTTTTTGATCTATTGTTGTATTTTCTTCACAAAACTTTGGGTCTGCCCTCGCTATCAAATGTACTCATCTGTAAATATCCCCATTTTTGTGTTATTTTTCTGAATAACTTTTAAAGTTAAAAGATATATATTTTGGTGACATATAAATAAAAAAATATACAGCGTCATTTGTCTTTTTTTCATAATAGCTCCGCACTCACCAGGTAGGATGTATACTGTGTACTGTACATATGCAGGAGCCAGTTAAACATTTTTTGTCAGCATTCAGCTTTTTGCCATTAGGAGGAGAAAAAGGAGTGGGCAAAGTTCAGTGTTGACTTCACATTTAGTCAATATGCTTATACAGCCTATTTGTTCACTGCCGCAATAACATATCGGCTGTTTCGTTCCGATCGATGTCCCTGTCAAGTTAACATAAATAAAGTCTCTCCGCTAGCAACCGCTAACAAAACGATTTTAAATGGTGGTTCATCGTGCGGTTTGATTCTAAATGTAACATAAAATACATAAATTGTATCATTATACCAAATTTGGTCAGGACTACGCCTGGGGTGGTTCATTCAGATGCCGAAGACTGGCATCTCGCGGATAGCGCGAGTAATGTTGCCTTCCAAATTGTGATCCGAAACTAAGAGAAAATAGTCCCAAAGCAGTAACGCACGCTCTAGGCGGCTAATTCACCGTAGCAAAACGTCAAATTAAGTGCTCACCAAAATTATTTCACAACAAGTCCTTTTTTTAACCGTATGGTCTCTTGTTGAGACCACAGCTCACCTAGGTCATGTGTTTCACTTTCAGATAGAACGTAGTCTTTTCATACAAAGCGAAAACGGTAGCATTCAGATTTGCTTCATTTTTGAAGAAATATGGATCAATAATTCCCCCAGCCCATACCGCTGCTTGTAGGGGAAGTACTAATAGTTCTTACTTTTCTCTTCGGGTTACTCATTAGAAAACAATTTTGTTAATTTTGTTAAAAGCCAGAAATGGTCTACGTGGCTGAACAAAACTTCATAGTAAAACACCGGGCTTTCAATGGGTTTTTTTTATTCACTGCACATTCACTCAGAAACTGACGCAAATTCAAGTTGCGTGGCTTCAAGTTGATTTGTGTATGCTTTTAGGCCGAGATCTTCACTTAAGTTGTCGCATACATCAAGTTAAAGCATATGTCAAGCTGCTGAAAACAACGATGAATCGATTCATCACGGTCGTCGAGGATCGTAGCAGCTAACGGCCCGTGCTAATGCTTTCGGTCCGTGCTGCTGCTTGATCCCTGGCGGCAGCTGGCGAAAGATCGTGCCGGCTGGGGAAACATGTTGGTTAAGGCCCAGGTCCACCGTAGCGGACTGTAGCGCCACAAGAAAAAGAAGAAGAAGAATAGGCATTGGTGGTTTCAGGAGGTCAATTATGTCCACCGTAAATTCCTTTAATCGTACGAAAAACATTTCTCATAGAACTCTGACTTTCGTTATACAAGTATACACTTTGTAGACGCTGTTGTTGTTTGAGTCTTTTCGCGATGACTTGCCAAGCGATACTGAACAAAAGTGATAAAGCAGATTGATAGAAATCACGCGTAAACTGTCAAAAAAGACTTTTAAAAATCAAACCTCACATTGAATAATTTGTTTTTATTTTACATATACAAATTTGTTTTCATCATATACAAATTCAGAAACCATTTAAATTTCGAGGCGTAACAAAATAATTAAAAATTAAATTCGGTGGCGTTGGGCTAACTTGTTCAAAAATTATTCATATTGTTCTTGGTACTGTCCCATCCCCAGTAGAATGATCAACAATTAATGGCCAACGCTTAGACGCGAAACGATATTTCAGGGGCAATCATTTCTCTTAGTTTTTGAGCGTTGTCAGCAATTTGTAGAGGTGGAGCGATGAACAATGAAACCGAACTCAGACATCCGCTTGTTTCTGTGTCCAGACCAAAGAGAATTCATAATTTTCTCTCTGTTCTTGAACCAAACAATTTGACGGATTCTCTAGAACAGTTTTACAAGTCAAGCAACTTGTGATGTGTCCTACTTTTCCTTCGAATCAAATCAACTTCGATATCATTTTACTCCGCGAATTATCATTTTGAATAAAGTAAAATGTATTCCAATGAATCTCGATTTTATAGGTTGACATTTCGAATCAGTTGGAATTTGAAATACAGAAACTAAACGAATAATCAAAAGTCTTGACCGTACATAATATCCTGTCAGCAAAAGTCAAAAGTCTCGTCAACAAAATTAACGATAAATCACTGAGTGGACTATAAAAGCATTGAGTGTATTTTTCGAATTCATTGAATATATTAACAAACCGTCAAAGATGATTTGATGACACACATAACTGCACATTCAGAAGTCTCATATGACTTTTATTCGAATTATGAGTGCGCTAAAAGATAATGGCAATAAATTCTCTTTCACAGGCAATAGATCCATGGGGGGCTTATTGCGCACCGTCGCTTGGTGTACAACTTGAATATTATCTTTAAGCAATTTATTGTCCCCCACAGCGGGATAGAAATGTTTCCATGAGGTGGTTTTATTTATTGCATTGATTTCCGGCAAAACTGTAGTTGGAAGTCTGATCAGAGGATGTAATTTACGTTTAAGGGTGATAAAGGACTTTGAATGAAATAGACTTTTTTTGAAGGATAATCATCTGGCATTAAAATTTGAATATGACTATTGGTGTACGACCATTACGGCTAGTCCGGACAGAGTCTAATGTGGAAGTCAAATTTTGGGTGAGTTTTTTTGAACATTTTTGGTCGTATTTCGGCAATAACGTGGAATTACAAACCTAAGCACACCAAACAGTCACTTCTTATGGATGCAACGTCTCAACACGGACTTGAGGTATATTAAAATTATCGACTTAAGAGCAGCTTACGACAGTATATAACGCCAAGTAGTTTTTGATGCGATGGCTAAATTCGGGATAACCGAAAAAATTATCTGACTGATGAAGTTGAAAAATTCGCGATCGACCGTGCAGATTGGTTCATGAATCTTAGTACTATTTGGAACTTACACCAGATTTCAGTAACGAGATGCGCTGTGATGTGATTTATTCAATCTTGTACCCGAGAGGATATTGCGGAGGGTGTTAACGCGGAAGACACTCCCTCTTCTTGTGGCGCATGGAAGGCACAAACTTCTTTAAATTAGTGACTTCCAAACAAATGCTAGGCTACGCAGATGATGTCGATATCGTCACGCGTTCCCAACAGACCATCATAGAAGCTTTCACGGCAATTAAAGAACAGCCGGAACGAGTTTATCTATCTCGGAACAAACCTAATTATGTACCACGTAAACGTGAACTCAACAAGCGACGTCGTAGTGGATTACCCTTGACAATCGATCTTGTTTCGGGTAGTCTAAGCAGCAAAAGTTGAGACTCCTAATGCGAAGGGCCAAAATCATGCTTTACAAGAAAGTTATCTACCCTGCTAGTCTTATTATACAGAGCTGAGGCCTGGATGATAAGCGAAAAGCCTGAGCGGACTCTTGAGATATTTAAGAGAAAAATTCTACGGTTAAATACGGTTCCGTTGGTGGCCGAAAAGAGAAGGAGACGCAACCGGGAACTGTATATGCTACATGGATGCAGTCCGGAAGGCAAACTATAGTCGACTACACCGGCTGAAGCATATCTTGCGAAAAAAAACAGCACCACTCCAACTAACAGCGCGTTCAAGTCCCAGCCACCAGGTTCGAGCAGTGGAAGACCGAACCTCCGGTTTAAACACCAAGTTATCGCGGACGTAAGAGAACTTGATTGAGATGACTGGAAACAGCGCGCCTATACATCCATGTGTAAAGGATGAAAGGCAACATTAGCACAGGCCTTGGCCCTTCATTGGTGGTTGCCAGTCTAATAAGTAAGTAACGAAGTACCCCCCCTTAGCGCAATAATCAAAAAATTTCGAATATTCTATTAAATTTCTTTCTCTTCGATAGAAAAAATTTCTCAGTGAGAGATAATATTAAATCGTGTGATTTTTAATGTTCCAAGACATTATGCTGCGCATCTCTAAGTCTTGCATTTCACAGTCATGCACCTCATAGACACAGACTTACATAAATAAACCAACTTGTAGTGTACGCGAGATGATATACACATAAAGTACGGAAGCACGCATGTGGAAAATATCCTGAGTCACAACTTGGGTGTGAAGGACTGATAAATTTTCTACTTTGCATATTCGCAGTATGCCGTCAGTTTCGAGATGACATCCAAAAACCCTTGTCACTGATAAATACTGAGTACTCGCGCATCAGTCAAAACCAATGCATTATGTTGTCATTCGTGGGTTACCAACTCACCACCCGAAGTGAGCAAAGTTTCAACCCAAAGCTGTCTACACACTTTCATTGCTCTCAGTTACCCTTCGCATCTGCTGCCGCAAGATTCCTCATCAACGTGAAACCATTTATTTTCGCAAAACTTTCCGTCCAACTCCCTGCAACCGTGCAAATGTCTCCCGCACGCTTGTAAAAAATAATCCTATTAATTTTATTCAAAAAGCGGTCTATATGTTGGCCTAGTCCTTGTACTTTTTAGTATTCTTGCTGCTTCTGCAGAATTATTCTGCGACAACAATAAACATTCGAGTAATGAAGCAAAGAGCTAGTGATGCGGTTGGAATTATTTTTGAGCATCTTTGTTTTGCGCGAAGCTAAACTTAGTGGATAAGCTTTATACTTAAAGAGGGTGCAAGCTGTCTATGCCAACTTCAAAGACATTTCCTTATTCCCCCCAATACCTTATTCCTTACAGACAACCAATGGTGTCACAAACTTATGCAAAGTCAATTTATTTTGTTGGAGGATGGTCCTGACGCCTGAATAAATAAAACAGCGATTCCTTTGGATGACATCACAAATGAAAAGTGCCTAGAATGAGTAATGAAGAGCATCACTATTGGGGACTGTTTTGGGTTTGGGTCAACTGGACGTCTCCCCATGGACTCATCAAATCGTTATTGTGACCCCTCCGAGGAGGTTCAATTGACGATTCACTGTCCTCAGATAAGGGGATTTGCCCGAGAGAGTATCAGAATCGTGCTCGCTTGGAGAAATTCTCGGAAATCGTAAATAGCGCACAGGGTATTTCTGTTTCGGCGATGTCCTTCGGCTTGTATCGGTGAATTAGGCCTTGAGAAAATTTCGATGAATTAACAAATTATTTACAGCTGCTTGTGGCTATTGCCTTCATGTATCCTAATTCATACAATATATTCCTGGCGGGTGTGTGTACATCACGAATCTGCGCAAGGAGCTCTCTTTGAACATGTGTATAGACTATTCAGAGTATTGGATTGTTTTTCAAATAAATTCGGTGTGCGATGTGTGCAAGAGCTTTAATCTGACTTCATCAGCTTTGTCATTCACAATCTACAAAATTGTTGTACATAAAAAATGACTGACTCAGTCCACTTCGGTTTCTCATTTGTTATTCGTTTGAACACGATTCTGAAAAACCAACCGTGGGAACAAAGCATTATTGCCAACAAATCCAATCTCGACATTAAGGCTAATGGCGAAATAATGAGACCAACCGCAATTCATATTCCATGTCTGCACACATTTCTGAATATGATCAAAATAAACTGAGTGGCACAACAGGCCACTAGGGGCAAGGAACTACCTTCAGTAACTATTTGTGTTGTGCGTGTTATTGTCCGGGAGTAGAAAGGGATTTGCTGTTCATTAATGACTCAAACGGCTAGATTTGACAAGCTTTTGATTGGCGATTCTTTGAGATGTTAGAAACAGTTCACGAACTGAACTCAGGACCTTCGACGTGTGAATAGATGCAGTTACCCACTGCGCCACGGTCATGCATATGTTGGAATACCACAAATATGCACCACACCACACCACATACACTAGAAAGTTAGAATCCACAGAAATTAATAAAATAAATATTTCAGACACATCTTTCACAACATGTCTGTAACTAACTTCTGTTTATTTTGACCTAAGAAACTTCAAATTTCTTCGATACAAGATGTAAATCAAAAATGCGAAATATATGGGACGAGTGCGAATTACGTTTACACAAAAATGGGAACGTTTTCAGATTGAAGATAGAAGCACTCCAGGTCTGTATATTGACTAAGTGGACAACAAGCCTCCACCTAAGGAGATCTTCAATTCTCTGCCTCCGGGCTTAAGGAAAAAGAAAAATGGCCGATTCTTCTATATGAGTCCAAGCCAACTATGAATGGCTGGTGCGTTGTTGAAACCGAACGACTTTCAATCCTCGGCATGTGTATCGACTCAACACTTAATTGAAACGATCAAGTATTCGAGATCGCCAAAAAATGCAGCGAAATGTCTAGGTTCCTTAAAGCGATGCAAAAAATATTGCACCCCTTTTGATCTGGCAACAATATACATCTGCCCAAAACTTCAGTATAACGCTCCTATCTGGTCTGAAGCTCCTTAGACCTCCCCTGCACCTTCTAGATAGAATTCCACAGATGCTGCGAAGTCAATCGACTCGTTAGAACATCGACGAAATGTTGCGTCTTTGTCACTATCTAATCGTTATTTCAACAAAAACTGCTACAATGAGCTAGCCAGCTGCATCCCCCCCCTCCCCATCAAAAGAATTCACCCGCAATACTAGCCTCACTAGGAATGCGCACCCTTAAGCCCACATTCGGACGTACAATTAAGTTTAGAGAGTTCTTCAGCCGCACCATGCTCTTCCTAAACCAACCTTTCCCCCTCATAACAATCCATAGGCATTTAAAACCACCGCACCGTACCTCGTCTCCTCCTTTATACCTTCGGGCCGTGATGTAACTTAATTCCGGTGACTTAAGGGTACCAAACCATCCCTTTAGCGCGCACTTATAAAAACAAAAAGAAGGCGCTCGAGGAAGCACAAAGAAATAGCGTATACCGTCTGGAAGCGTACGCTGCAGTCTTATATTTAAGTAATCCAAGAGTGTACCAAACTCTCAATAAACATACGTGTTAACCCTGCCTGACTCGAAAAGCAACCAACTTCAGACTGAATTAATTTTCAAACCGTTTAGGACAGTGAGCTCACATTTTGACACATGACACAAAATTTGATTGCCTAGATTTTATTGGGTCTCAGTTTGTACTGAAACATTTCTATCCGCGATGAAATTCAAACGTGAAATTGTGATTGATTTATATTTAGTTGAAAAACCATAAGCATGGTTGGAGCCGTGGTCGTCGTGGCGTAGTGGTAAATGCGCCGACAGCCACGCAGAAAGTCTAGGTTCGATTCCCGGACGGAACACCTCTCATTTTTTTCACAGCAGCACCCCTGTCGATTTCGCACTCAATTGTCTATGAAAAGTTTCTAAAATCTTGCCGTTCGGAGTCGGCAAAAAAAACTGTAGGTCCCTTCTACTCGTGAGAGAGGGTCCAAGAACACAATATATAGATAACATAAATAGTGAGCGAAATCTGTGTCGAAGTGAAAGAAACACAGCTCTAGAGCTCAACGTATCGTTGGAACGGATGCAAAACATACTGAAAAATGAGCTTGTGCTAAAAACCACACTACCCATCACAGCAACAGAAAAAAGTTAGATTCGAAGTAGCGAAGGAATTGCTACTTGCACGAAAGTGGTGAGTTGTGGAATGTTTTTTACCAATGAGAAGCCATGTGTCAATAAACAAAATGACCGCCTTCAGACGGCCACCAGGAAGCAGGCAGTTCTCATGGTGATGGTTCGGTTTTTAGTGGTCATAACCACTGATGACCGCTTTCCGCTCTTGTTTTTTTAAATTGGCGTCAGAAATTAATGCGAACTCTCCTAAAGGAAGTATTGAAGCCTAAGGTAAGATAGCATTTCGGCCGAAGAACGTGGACATTTCAAAAAGACTCGGCACCCCCTTACAATGTCAAGACATCAAACAATGTTCCGCGCTTCACATCTTCGACACAGTGAATTGCAAATTCTCCAAATGCAAATTCGTTGTATTGCCTTGTCTGGGGTAATTTGAAGGCGAAAAGTGGCACTAAAAACATCAAAGGTTGGACCACCTCAAATAAGCACCTCGCTGGGAATATGCCCAAGTGCCGCAGAGCCACTTGCTTGTAGCATGTGATGCTTTCTAAGGCCTAAACTCTTACTCACAGCAAATAGTCTAGTGACATTAATTCGAACGATCTTGAAGATCAATTCACAAGTCCGCAACGTGAAACTATGCGCTTACGAAACGCTTCCTTCAATAAATCAATTGTGGTACGACCTGTGTGGCAGTTTGCGCCGTCTTTGTAAAAACAGCAACTGCACATAATGGTTGTTCAATGGATGAAGTAATCACGACACTATAGCGGTCACCATTGACTCTGACGATCTGGTCAGCCGGAGCAGTTATTCCAACAACCCATAAAACACACCAGTCAGCTCTTGCGGATCTAACGGTGTCTTAACAGACATTTGAGGACTATCATCACTCCAAATATGAACGTTTTGTTTATCGATGTATCTATTCAACCAAAAGTGTGCTTCATCGCTTATCAAATTGGCTTACGAAAGTTGGGATCAACTGCAACCTTGTGTGGGCCCAAATAAGCACAATTTAGAAGCGTTTTTCAGGCGTCAGTTTATTCACGTTAAAATGCCAAACCAATCAAAAATTAATTACTTGACAGCTGACATAATGGCCTCCAGTTGAGTCAGTGGTTTCAACCAATACATGCAACTTAGCCAAAATTGAACCTCTTCAACGACAACTTGGAAACATCAAGACTCATTTTATAAGGATACGTGAAAGGTGAATCCTGCCGAATAGCCGCTTCTTCTTTGACACTCATCAATATTTTAGCGAGGGTTGTAATTTTTCGGTGCAAAATCTTGCATGTCCTTGCGAAGAATTACCTAGGATGAGTAAGTATTGAAAAAGAGCAAAATTATTTGTTGAAAATTAGACTTTCTTGATGTTGCCAAATTCTACCCCAAAAAGTAACGAATCTCTAATGTTTCTATTTTCAAACCTCAAAGGAACAACTTCAAAACATTCCCACCCAACTTCCAGACAAAAGTTTCCACTGGTGGGAAGGACAATATGGAGGTGATACAGAGCAATATTTGTGCGCTCAAATCTCTCACACGCATTCGCACACGTCAGGTGGCTGGGTAAACTTGTTACACCTCCACTCAGGTGGACTTAAATCATCCCTGCGAGCCTTTATTTAATTATGAGTAGTCGGCCGAAGCACCTTTTCTAATTATGTGAATTAATTAGCATTTCATAGGCATCCAATAATGGAGTTACAACTTTGGGCAGCGTCGTCGTGCTGAAAGGATGGGGTATATGTAGTTGAGTACGTGCCGGAAAGTTTGCCAGCTATTAGGCGCACAGGGTGTTCCATCATTTCCTGTTGGCCTGTAATTATCGTTTGATTTGAATTTAATTGGAACAAAGCATTGATATGATCACACACGTGCGTGTGTGTTTCTTGGAAATTCTGCGAGGGAATAATCGGTTGTATTGAGTTGTAATTAAGTGGAACTGATGATAGATATGATTGCATTGAGTTTTTGATTATTGGATGCTGCTCAGATAGCAAATGATTGCATGATTTGGCCAATTGAAAGACATGACAGGGAGAGTGAATCGCTTGAACGCTCAATTGATCACTTACGAGTGCCTGCAATGAGATGAACTTGTGTCATGTGTGTTTGATTTCTGACACGGATGTTTTCAAATTTTGAACTTTTTCACACCTCCAGCTCCCTCGAATTGTTGACCGTAAGCAGGGAGTACATCGGCCGCTTCTGGAAGTCGTTAGGTCCACTTCTCTTGCGGGAGAACAATAGTACTGCATATTTCTAAAATTTGGCGGCACACTTTGAGAACTTTGCAGCACACTGAAGGGCCACAACACATTGTTTACGAATCACTGTTTTATGTGGTGTATGCAAAATGAAAGCGGTGGCATTGTGCGCTACCTTCGACTCCATTAACGAAGCATCCCAAGACAGAATAGTCACTAGCTTCTTCTTCATGTATTCCATATTTGTTACAAAAGTGATCATCTGCTTCTCTGATAAGTGATAAGCCCAGAGTTCCGTTTCAATGGAGGAAAAGTAATTTTAAAAAGTTTCCGCGGTGGTTTTGAGCAACAGCTTGTTCCAAGTCATCAATGATAAGTGTGGCCTTTTACTGTCGCAATAGAAGGCAACACCCTCTCTGTTGATAAATTCCAAATTTTCCATATTTCTTGATCGTTTTATTTACAGTAGAAGATAGAAGGAGCTCATAATAGACAATCCCCTTCAAATCTCACTCAACATTCAACATAACCCTGTTCTTCATTAATTCACGCACTGAAGTCGTTTGTCGTCAGTCTGTCTGACTTTAAAGTGATCATTACTTGCTTTGGATTTATTTATTTACAACTAGGACAGCAAAACTTGCTTTGGATATTTTCGCTTTTTTTTCATTTTCATTGCACGTTACACATTGCTCTAAAAAAAGGTTCGTTACATTTAAGCACTCTAAACAAACGTTACGTGTGCGCTACATGTCACCCAAAAATCGATCTTCTTTGAATTGCCCACGATAGACGTGCCAAACTGTTCATATCTTGTGCATTTGCTATCTCCTGCAACCTTCCGTTCCGATCTTGCTCCAAAAGCTGACAATTTTACCAACTTTTCCAGCAAAAGATCGAGCTGTGAGATTTACATTTCTTACAAAATTCGGAACCGAATGAACCGTCCATCCGACCGTTACGTCTGCCTCATAATAATTTTTTTCTCAGTTTCTGTTGCGTATATCTGCTTAATTCTTGTATCCCCTTGCGAAGCATAACCCCTACTCGCCATTGTGTGCAGTTTCTCGCAATGAATTTCACCTCCCTCCACCTCTTCTCCAGCTGTCGGAACTTCTTCTCTTCTGTTCTACGTCACGTACTTCTCAGTCAACCCGGTCTTCTGATGAAAGTGGGGCACTGGGATTAGCAGTAGCAACTAAGTCCTCATGTACCTACGGAGACGAGAATCTCTAACAAACAAGTAATGCCTCAGCATCAAGGTAGACCTACGCAATGAAACAGCAACAGAGAAGAAGTCGAAGTCTCCTGACGTCCATTTTACCATTTGGCTGCAGTTTAAACCCCACTTTAATGTGATCCTTGAAGGAACGTAGCATAAAGAAATTGAAGCTGACGTTCCCAGTCACACAGGTTCAAATCGTCCAGGTCAATCACTCGGTCTCTGTATCGAAGGTACGGTCTTCCGCTCCTTCTCCGAAGCATTATTTTTCCATTTACTTGATGTGGTCGCGTTACAAAAGTCTATGATTCTTTGCCTTTCAGACTACATCCAAATTTTGCTGTTGTGTATCCTCCCCTATTCACCTTCCTCACCGACAGGACCATATATTCGATGGTACCAGAAATTCTTAGAGCAATCAAATAAAGGACCTCCTTGGGTGACACTTTCAATTTCGATTTCAATTTTAATTCTTCCCCTACTAAAGCACATTCTCAGAACAGACTGCTTGTCCTCAGAATTGTATCCCATTCGGCAGCACATACAAAAACAGGAAAACGTATGCCATCCCTGAATAGAGAAAAGAATGACGTCTTTGATTCACATAAAAGTCACTTGCATCTACAGCTGCAGTAGTTGAAAACTGACAAGCACAACACAAACCTGTCCGTCCATTCGGTTAATTCATCACAAGATGAAATCCTTCATGATCGCCATCCCTCATGGTGAATTTCACGCGACCATACGTCTCTTTTCGTGAAACGAATGACTTTCACTGAATCAATGTCCGACGGAGAGAAACCTATACCGGAGCGTGCATCTATTCATCCGTTCGAAGCTTCACATCTGGTACAGCAGTTCCATATTCTCCTCGTCTTACAAGAAGAAACCCATTCAATGCCAGATGCAAGCAGTTTTCGCAATTAAAACGCCCACTCGCCTCCGATAGTTTCCGTGCCAAATTAAGCTCCCCCATGATAGATTATCCGTATCGATATGTATGCGCCCGTCAGTACCTACAAACATACCGGGATTTTGTGCAAAACGAATGATGCGGTGAGATTGATAAATGAGCGCTATTTGTCCGCCCAAAAAAAAACTTGGCGCAACCAGAACCCTTCCAACGTCGAAAACAAAAAAACGAACAACCGGATGATTCGCAACATTGGATCCATTAATTCTTATGACACAATGGTTTCGAGATGTTGCCCAGATTGTTCGCCATCAATCTCATTATGTGCACCGCACGAGACCCCGTGACGCTTCTTCAGAAATTGCCCTCCATCTGCAAAGGGTTTTGTGTTCCGTTGACAAATTCTCCCCCCTCCCAACCGGATGCATTCACATTTAAAAAGCAATAACGTGGACGAGCGTTATTAATGTTTGTTTTTTCATCTTAAGTGACGGCGTTTTCAGCGAAAAAGTTGAAAGTCGACTGTGTGGGGGAAATGAGGAGGAAGCACTTCAGCAAAATGGGGTCAATTGCGAATTGATATCGGAGGTGCCATCTGTATGATTGGAAATGGGAATTGAAATCGCTTTGCACAGCCCATGGCCTAGATGCCGCTAAATTGTTTACTACACGAACACCCGTCAACAGATGGAGGACAGATTGAACTACAAACACCGTTAAAAGCGAACCATGTACCTACTGACGTTCGATTTCATTTACAATAAACAAAAAAAAAATTAAATTGCTTGACGGATTCCGGGGGTGGCTGGGAGGTGGAGTTCAGCCCTGTTATTGATTGAATGATGGAGCACAGCTTATAGGGCTTGTAACAGCATGGATGACGTTCAACTGAGTTATATTTGGTAGGGACACTGATTGTGGATTCATATCTTCTTTGGACTCTCGGCGATACTTCAGACACCATATTGAACTGGTGTTTTAAATTGACGGGACAATATTTTCCTTGCCTGATGGCATTCTTTGTGTGTTTGTCTAAAGTGGTCCCAAGAACATAATTTCGAATATGAAGAGGGGAGAACGCGCCTCTCCTGTAACTCTCACTGCACTAAATGTCTAAACTGAAGTCGCGGAGTTTCTTTTTTAAACATGCGATTATATTAACAACATGAAATGTTTCCCATGAATTCTGGTTCCATTAGAAAAACCGAGCATGCCACAAATTGTGAAAAGCACAACTTTCCCGTGGCCGCTGCGGCTAGTTTCTTACTTGTAAATTCTCTCACCCTCAAAGATTGATGATGGCTTAAGGCTGTAATACACAAAATGCTTGCCTGATGGCCTTTAGTTACTTACAGAGTGTTGGCAGTTCATCAAAATGGTAATATGGCAGCTTCGAAGCGAGAAAAATGGCATCGACAAGTCTTTAAAATTTCCCAACGTCATTTATAAGCAAACGACTCTTCTTCTTTTTCTTCTGGCTCTACAGTCCGGGTTGGACCTGGGCCTCAATCAACATGCCTCTCCAGCTAGCACGATCTTTCACCAGGTGCCGCCAGTTGCGCACTCCAAG
This sequence comes from Eristalinus sepulchralis, assembly GCA_944738645.1. Classification (NCBI taxonomy): domain Eukaryota; kingdom Metazoa; phylum Arthropoda; class Insecta; order Diptera; family Syrphidae; genus Eristalinus; species Eristalinus sepulchralis. The sequence continues at coordinate 12,375,407 of OX122882.1, forward strand.
TTGAATGAGGTCCTTCTCCACTTGTGTGTGTCACCTTAGCCTAGGCCGTCCTCTGTTGTCCCAATGGCCCAGATTCGAGGTCGTTTCAGGCCGGAGTAGTGGTGTCCATACGCTCTACATGGCCATCTTAAGCGTTGTATCCGAAGACGCTTGACTAAGAGGCGCATGTCGCTGTACAGCCCATAGAGTTCGTCGTTAAATCTTCCCCTCCAGATGCCATCAACTCAAACAGGACCAACAATCGCACGCAAAACTTTTCTCTCGAAAAGACTAAGGGCTTCCTCATCTACTTTTAGCAGCGTCCAGGTTCCGCGCCATAGAGGAGGACTGGGATGATCAAGGTGTTATATAAACCAAGCTTAGTCCTTCGAGAGAGGGCTTTATTACTCAATCGCCTCTTGAGCCCAAAGAAACAGCGATTAGCAAGAGTGATTCTGCGTTTAATTTCGGTACTGCTGTAGTTGTCCCTATTTACCGCGGAGCTGCGGTAAACGAAGTTCTTGATTACATCGAAGTTTCTGCTGCCCAGTGTGACACTCTGTTCGAGACGCCGATGTTGTGTGTCCTTCCTTGATGACAGCATGTACTTCGTGTTGCCCCCATTAACCACCAGACCCATTTTAGCCACTTCCGGTTTAATGCCAGCAAACGCCTCATTGACGGCTAGCTGTGTTCATCCAATCACGTCAATGTCATCGGCGTAAGCTAACAATTTTACTGACTTTTGGAAGATCGTGCCTATTGTGCTGATTTGTGAGTTACGCACGATCTTCTCAAGGATGACAAGATTAAGAGGATTCAGTTTTGATGATACTGACTGTCTGTCCAGGTTTCAAGCGGGAAACAGCTAAACTATGATTAAGGAAAAAAACACTAGTTCTCCAACTTGTGCATGTATGTATTGTACTAAAGTTTATCTGCCCTCCTTCGCAAAACCGAGTTAGCACTGTATAGTCTCTTTCTGTCCTCCTCTTTGGAGCAGAAGTATGATTGTTATTCAATGCTGATGCCATCCTTCATTCATATGAACTTTATAGACTCCGTGCAATTTTTGTTCCTATGTATGAACTTTATAGACTTTACGGCTATGCGCCCAATCAAGCATCTACGGGCACAGCACTTACGATGGTTGTGCAATGCAAAGAGTATGGATGGATAGGAAAAGAGTCCCCGAACGTAACATAGGATATTTAAGAAACAGAAATGAAGAAGCCTTTGGTGTTCGAAATTTGAGAAGCTGTGGATGGACCTGAAGCTGGAAATGTGCTCTACAGAAGCTTTTGAAGTAAAGTGGTCAGGTCCAGAGATATATCGTGCTGTGGCCCTTTTTTGTAGAAGTCAGGTTACTTTCTTCTCGACAAACTTTATTTTGGGTCTTTCATCGCGAGGTTTAATTTTCTATACGTCATTTTTAACAGATCACGCGTGACTATGGAACTTTATGTAAGTTTTGTTTAGTATTATTTACCAAATCATGGAGGATAGATTCACACTGCAATCATCAGCTCCAGATGAACGAAAATCAGAGTTTTATGAAAATTAATTTTCGCGGTCTACAGAAGCGAATATTGCCAAAACCATTCGAGAATTTGAGTCTCCTACCACATCAGCTCGACTGGTAAGACTACATCTAGGGCGATAGTGAAGACATTATAGCGGTTGAAGGTGAGAGACGAATCGATTCGTTGGCGCATTCGTCAACTTGGTGTATTCTTGGTGACTGTCTCAGCGAAGAAGCATACAGAATTCAACTTGTGATATATTTGAAACCAGTCTACATGTATTCGCTTTATATTTTCAGTGAATGGGCTCTGCACAATCTTAATGAAAATCCAGTATTTTATCGTCAAAATTTGTTCAGTGAAGAAGCACCTTTCTGACTCAATGGATATTAAATAAAGTTGGCATATTTAAGTTGAGGAACAACTCAAAGAGTACCAAGAGCTACCATCGCATTCATTTAAGACAACAGTAGGGTATCGTTTATGGATTGATGGAATCCCTTGCACAAATGATGCAAATCGAAATGTAACTGTCAATGTAACTGTCGCGTAAGGTTAACAGACTCTATGTTTCCTAAAATTCCCGCTTACTAACGGTATGGATGAAAACATTTAAGAAGTCAAGAAAGTGCTACTTGGGGAATGCCGAATGAAGGTAGAAATTGCGGCAGAGATTCCCCAAGTTTTCGACTGGTACCAACTAACCGGTGCTTCATGGCCAACTCAACTTAACTCAACTTAACTTAAGTCAGCGCAAGGTGTGTGCCACAAAACCTAAGTGCGCTCAGATAAACGTGCGAATGGTGTGGTCCAGGGATTTTTTTGAGCTCTGTAGTGAAAAGCCAAAAGTTTTTTGTATTTTGCAAACAAATGTTAGAAGGTTCTAAACATAGGCTCACCATTATGTACCCTGAAGACAAGCAAGAGTCCACGCAGTAGCGAAAGGCAGGTACAGTACCCTCGAAAAAGTTCAAAGTCACTCTGTCTGCAGGGAAGCTCATGGTGGTTTCGAAGAAATGGAACACCTATCCTGTAGTACAAACCTTGCCACCGGTAATAAATTCTTGTTTCCTGATTCGAGCAAAAGTCTTCGTAGAAAACGAATGTCTGCCGATGAAGAGCTTAAGGAAGCAATAAATGGTTGTTTTGCAAAGAGAAAGGAAACATATTTTTTTGACATTTTTGGAAGCTGATCTGAAGGTTTATTAAATGCGATAATGTACATGAAGATTACAAATACAAAAAATTTTAATTGAATTCGCATTTTGTTTTTCATATCGATAGCGAGAATATTTGAAACGCCCTTCGTAAAATGACCGACACACTGTAGTCATGGAGGTCGTTAATTTTGTCACGCTATTTCGTCGGCAAATGCACTTGCCATTATTTCTTTTTGGCACGCAACGTATAACAATTGTATTCTCAAAGCTAAACGCGAAAACTGTTTTGTAGTCCTGGCGATTAGCTCCTTAAATCGAAGGTTTCAATATTTCTTTAGTGTTATATGTGGCTGCTTTGCCAAGCTGAAATAAAAATTGGGGTCGTCTATGTAGGTCAATATATCGAAACGAATGATCAGAAATTGGTTTCAAAAAATCGATTCATTTCCTTTTAGAGAAACGTCTAAAGTTGATTAAAACTCAGGCATTTTCAAATAAAACACATGTGAACGTTTTCATTATATACATGGACTGGATTTTGCGGCGAAGCCGAGGGAAGGAAAGTCTCACATAGGGAGATTCGAGGGAAAGTTGTCTTGTTTTCGTAGAGGCTTTAGTTTCTCCCACATCCACCTAGACGAAACTATAGCGCGTGCTCGATAGGTTTGCACCGGTATGTGCTACTGCTGAATTGAAGATAAATGTGAAAAAGTCTGAAGTAAGGGTCATATCCAAAACACCTGTCTAATGCACCGTACATGCTAGTGAAGTTCTATTGAAACAGGTGGAGAAGTTAACATATATAGCGCGCTTTTATACGAGTGATGGGAGAGGATACTAAGCTTTCCTGCAATACTGGAAAATCTGGATAATCCGAGCTAGGTGTCAAAGCCAAGTTATCGGTTTTAAACTTAGTGTTTGTTCCAAATTTCACTAATGGTCATGAAATTTATGTAATGACCGAATGAATAAGAACGCGAATACAAGCTGTCGAGCTGAGATTTCTCGCCGGAATATGCTGAGCGTGGAAGAAACTCAATGTTTAGCCGCTACTCCTTTGGACAGAAAGGCCTATGCTTCGATGGTCTGCCCACATCGTTGGGATGTTCCCTTCATTATCGACTTCCGAGGCGTGGCTTAGAGGCTATTCCATTCGATTGGCGACTGCATGGGAAACCAAGGCAAGGTGGTTCATAAACTCTCCTGGTTGCGCTTTCAAATAACTCCTGATAGGATAAAGTTTGTGGCGGATTATCGAGCGGCCCTGTGCGTTCATTGCTCCCGCAACCCCTTTAGTGAACCACGCGGGTCAACGAATATTACGACGACGATGACACATGCGAGCCACAAGGAAAGTCCACTTTAACCAATCTCTCTCCCTCGATGAGAAGTTAGCCAAGGATTCGATGTGAGCGACAAAATCTCTCATTGATCTCATTCCAGAAATCAACTCACACTTTGCTCCGTACTTTATCCTTAAGCCCAGTTCTTAAGCCAGCACAGATATGGAATGCTCTTCCGCACTCAATGTTTCCTTCTCATTACAATCCAAAGACCCTTCAGACCAATTCGCATCATTATCCTTTCGCGGGGTTGTGTCCTGATACCTATCACTCAAGAAGACCCAAAGTCCAAGAAGCACGCGCGAAATTATGCAAAAAAAAAAACTCACCCCTACACCCCCTTAAATATCGAAAAACTGTCGAAAATCATCATTTTGTGTGTCAAAATCGAATTTTACTTATCGGACGTCTGAACATGCCATAGGAAGTCCATTAATCTGTGGCATCCCCAATCGTCGTCAATCACCAGTTAAAGCAACGCCATGCATTTATAGAGCCACTACACGGCACGCGATTGTGTGGAGACACGCACAAGGCGTTGAATGTGCACAAACACGTGGCACAACCCGAGTTAACTTAGATTGCCAGGTACGTCACTGCCATAAATAATGGAGCACCGTATCACCCACGTACTTAGCTTAATTCATTTATGACCCGAAATTCCGCATGTCACCTCAGCAATGGGGATGGAAGAGGAGATCGCGTGTCGCATGCCACTTTGACGTCGACTCTACATGCTTGTGTGTCATGTTTCCCACAACAAAACAATTGAAAAGAGTATCAACTATTTTGCATTCAGCTCACAGCCCATTTAGCAGCACCATTCCCGTTATGAGCACACGTCCCATATGAATTGATTGTGATCCCCACTGCGTTCGAAGTCCTATCGCTGCACCAGTGCGCACATTACGTCAGGACTCCTTCGCTTCGCATTTGATTTGTCCAACAGAGCATATTAATTGGCCTAAACCAATTTCCAATTACGGTCCTATGACTTGACCATCAAAGTAATTGAACCCAGCAACCCCCGTCCCGCTCCCGCAGGGGATGCACTCTAGTTACCAAAATTGAAATTATTATTTCATCTTGTGTAATTGAATTTGAAATCGGCAAAATTTTCCGGAAAAGGATTGCATGTCAAATATGTGTACTCACCGAAACTCTGACTGACCCATATGCCGACCATATCCAGCTTCAGCAGGCGATAGTAGACGTTCTCGCCCTTCTCGATGTTCATGAACAGGTGATAGACGAAGCTTCCACACCAGGGCGCCACCGAGCCGAAGACATGGCAGAACGATAAAAAACGATATCCCTTCTCCCACGGCATCAGGCCCGGCACAATGGCGAGGATATATACAATAGGAATGGCTGCAAAAGAAACGAGAGAGAGAGAGAGCACCCAAAAAGGGCGATTTATTAAATTATGTATAAGTAGGTGTGATATGAGAGGTGATTGTGCAGTTCCTCAAGCAGTCGGAATGGCCCCTCAGGTGGGGTGGGCTGTGAAATATCCAACGGGTGAGTTTTTGATCAAATCTTCTTAATATGAGGGTTTTCTTCGATTACCCCTTCGAATGCCCTTCGAGGGCGAGCCCTATGTGCCGAGCAAAGGGAACGGCTTGATACATTTTTACGCACAATTTGAATGATGAGGAAAATTTTATGGTCGAAATAAATTTTATGGTTTTTTTCTTTTTATTTGATTTGATTGATTATTGTTTTCTTTTGATGAGGGGGCGGGGGGTGGGGACATTCTTTCTTTATGAGGTTTAACAAAGAATTCCCTCGTTCGCCTATGCTTTGCCCAAAAGGAGACCTCTGCGAGGTGCTGTTTACAAACATCGTTCAGCTCCATTAAACAGAAAATTATGAGCGCAAACGAGAAGATAACCTTGAACGTGTGACGTTTTTTGGGGACGATAAAGTGGCTTCACAATGGATAACATACACGGAATTATGTGTTCCCGTCGAGGGAATGCTTAAAACGAGACCCAGAGGACTCTTAACAAAAAATTGAAGAGGTATGGTTGTTTATTGGTAGTTAGCTGGGACACTTTAAAGCAACCGCACTTATGAAGGTTTGCACACAATGAGAGTGGTTACCATTGTGGCCGAAACATTTAACTCTTCGATGACTGAGGTGGATCACGACTCACTCGGAGCTCACGACTACAGGTTGGGAAGACAAAATAAGAGGATTCTTTTTTTTCTCTTCTTTCTTGTGGCTTCTTTTGAGAAAAACAAACATTTCTCTAAAGTATGAAATATTTACAACGTCTTTCAGGTGGCTTCCTCGGCACAGCTGGTTTTAAAGTAGCGCATTCTGTCACTTTGAATTTTCAAGGACCTTGTTGGTTCGTATTGCAGCTCAGAGAGTGATTGTGTGAGGAGCCCCAAAAAAGGACTAACATCTCCTCTTTGAGGTGAGATAACAGAGAGCCTTTATTGAAGTAAACAACTTGCTTGCGTTGTTTCGACGTTCTTACTGAAAACGCTACGAACGATCATATAGTACGAATTTTTAACAGTGTCAATCACTGGTAGACACAAAAGCCTACGACATACACTAGGACACAAATGTTCCGCAAAATGAGTTTAAAATGAAGTGCGTTTACTAACACGCCAAGGTCACAGGGTCTGGGAGGAGGACCTCGCATTTTCGAGTTGCTGACAACACTTAAAGAATATCAAGTGCCTATGAAAAAGCTTCTCAAATCTCGATTTCCGGAATCGACAAAAACTGTAGGTCCATTCTACACGTGAGAGAACAGTATCCCGCATAGAGCCAGTAAGTAGTTATACGTTTTCATTTTAGTCGTACCTAGAGATTAAGCGTTTTGTACCTAGTTTTAAGATACTATTAGATAAAAAATAAAAAAAATGCCTTTTAAACTAAACTAAAAAAGAACAGTAGCATGCACAACACGAGTAGTTGTTGTAGAAACTAGGCCCTGGTTTTTTGTGGGCCCTAAGCACTTGAATGGATCCTGTACTGTGCCGTCCTTCACATTTCCCCAAAAAACAACAACGTCAAAACGAGTCCAATAGCAGAGGCGGCCCGACCAATCAACATCAATAAGACAGCTGATAACATGATTTTGGGAATTTGATGGGGAAAAGATCGATTGGGGCAGGTGCGTCGAGTTGGATTTGGCGTCATACTGCTTGATTCAGATAGAGTCCAAATTCATGTCGTCGTAAAACAAGTCGGTTTATATGGCTCTCTTACGCCCATCGTTGACAGGCATTTCGAAAAAAGAATTATCCACTGATGTCACCACTTCACAACTCACTCTCTGTGATTAAATTATCTCACCGACAAAAAACGAGTCCCTAAACTGAACTGTACGTCTGAAGGTAGGCTTAAGGGTGAACGGGTGCGCATTCGTAGCGAGGCGAGCATTGTGGGTAAATTCTTGAATAGGAGGAATGCAACTTGAATTAGAGCATTTTTTATTGAAATAGGAATTAAATAATGATAGGGACACAACGTTTCGTCGATGTTGTAGCGAGTCAATTAACTTCGCAGCATTAGCATTACTAATATGTTTTATCGCTCGCTTTTGCTTTCTATCAAGAAGGTGCAGGGAGGTCTTAGGAACTTCAGACCAGATAGGAACGTAATACTGAGGTTTTGGGCGGATGTACTCGTATATTGTTGCCAGATCAAAAGGTGTAAAATATTTCTTGCATCGCTTTAAGATACCCAGATATTTCGCTGCATTCTTGGCGATCTCGAATATGTGTTCGTTTCAACTAAGTGTTGAGTTGATACGCATACCATCCTCGGTAGTCGGTTCAACAACGTTCGTCGTCGTTCGGTTTCAACACGCACAAAGCAATTATGATAATGGCTGTTTATTTTTTCTGTTGTCCAATTCGTCCTGTTTCAAGGTCTAAACTGCGATGCTCGCCCGCACTTAAGTGCAGAGTCAATTGTAGTTTGTAAACGAATCATCCAAGACCTCTGTGCAGAATTCTCCTCAGACTAGTGCGTGAAATGTTGAGTTGTTGAGATCGATGGAAAATTGATATTCCAGAATTGGATCTCACACTCTCGGCCACAGAAGCCACGTGCTAGAGTAAGGAACTTTAGCATGAACGTGTTTGAACGTGTTTCATAATTATTTTAAAAACTTTTATTTTATCCCTGCTACCGACTGCATCGTTCTTGATAAACTAACTTCGTCGTACTCTGTTTATTTCCTGGTAACCTTGCTTCACATTCAAGGCTTACTAGACCTACAGTGAGCCTTATCAAATTTTGACAAATAAATAATTCGTGTAAAGGGAATACAAAAAAACGCTTTGGTCCATTTTACCACAATGAGTAAACAAATAGGGGAATAAGCAATCAGGAAAAGACGCTTTGTAAATGGGTAGGTACATTCATGTGGGACGAAAAGGGTGACACAATTGTTACTTAGCATTGACGCGTTAACTTATAGGTGGGAGAAGAGTACAAGGCGTTTTATATATAAACAAGTAGGTTCACCAATAAATAGACAAAAGCATAGGAAAAGGAGAATACACTGCGTTGATGATGACAAATAAATTTATGTTTATGTTGCAAGCTGACCAGGTTTACCAAGATGAAACACGCGCGCCATAGCAGAATGAGGACCATGAGTGCTGTCCACTATCAATCTCACAAATTTGCCTGTGGCAGTCCGGGTGGTTTTTCAATTCGGCCAAAACCTTGTTTTCAATAAGAGCCTACACAGCACTCACTTTGGAAATATGATTGGGTGACCTAGAATCTTCAGCAAGGACTCCTGTTTTCTTGTCTCTCAAGTTTGATTGCCAAATCCAAATGGGGAGATTTGGGAAGCTTTTCATTAAAAATTTAGAGAAAAAATGATAAATGAACTTTCAGGCTATGAATCCCCCAGAGTGTGGGCTGACGAGTTTACCTACTCCGACGCGCAGAGGTGGACATTTGCTAAAAACTACTTATCAGTGAATCATGATGGGATGTTAATGAACTAAAAAAAGCAACCAAGGCAAAATGCTGTTTGAACAGGCCACTTAGTCTAACGAAGTAAATGTTAGGAATGGACTCAATGGCGGCCTATATATGCCCGCCAACTGGCAACTGGTTGCTTTCACTTAACATAACCAAATGTGCTGTATAGCTAGGCTGTCTTTCACCAGTAGATTAGATCGCAGATTATCAAAGAACTACGAGTACTTCCCTATGTGTTTCTTCTTGCTTTGTACAAGAGCTTTACAGTCACATAGGAAGCGAGGGATGGTTTCAAACCTACAGCTTACTTAGTATGTCTCTCTTTTAATTACGCGAGTCGAACTACAAACAAACAGCAGACTAAGGAGAAACCTGTAGAATTTATACGGTTTCAAGAGATTTAATGTGGCACTCTGCAGACGACGCATGTTTTAGCTATTTTTAGATTTGTCATTGCGCCGTACTGAACTTCCCTGCAACAAAGCAAAATGGTTTGAAGGATTATAAATTAATTAATATCTGTGGTAATACGATCTCCGTTCTACCGAACATTTTCGAAAATGTTCCTCCATTGAATTTCGAAATAAATTAGGTTCTCCGAAGTCGAATTCATCTTCATTGAAATAATTAATTTCACTTCTGATTTATGGCGAGGATCATTTGTGGAAATCAGAGCTTCATAATCTGTTTATTGAAGTGAAGTGAAAATGATAGACACCGACCAACCGAATTTGCAAAGCTGAAGTGCTGGTGTGGAATGACCAGAAAACTATCACCTCTCCGTCAACCATAACCACGCCTCATTGCGCTGCCGAAATATAATATTGTCACAGTCCTCCCCTTCAATCTGACCTAAAACAAATCGATGCGAGTGGTCAGGGGAATGCTCTGAAATGCAATGCGGACTGCACCATTTCGAACACCAGTCACCCCCAGAGCGCACTTGGCTTGTAAATTAAAACCAAGTGACACATTTAAGGCATGTTATCCGCGGGCTATTCACACAACTGTGTGACCCATTGACCATCCCCAGTCGTGTCTAATTCTTCCGGTCCCGGTGTAGATTACGCGATTATGTATTAACGACACCATTCGCAGGAAGTTAATTGCGAAAATTCGCGTAGACATAAACTTTCGCATTCAGCAGCTGGCTAACTGAATTAAATCAATTTCAGTTCTTGCGCGGTGCCCTGTGTAATGCTGGAGTGACCTAGAAACAACGTCCGCATACGTGGCGAAATTAATTTCGCTGACAGCAGCACTTGGCTGGATTTTGCTGCACATGAAAAACAAGAGCCAACGAAAGGATTTTCTGTTTTCAACATCTGCGCCATAAACAACTCGACTTGAGAGGAGGACATGCATTTGGATTTACAGCATTTTGAAGTGACCCGAATATTTTGCAGAATATTCAAATCAAAGGATGAAGAGGAGTTTTCTCTTGGGGAGGGTTAAAGGAGATGCAACATTGGATACTAGAGGGGAAGGTTCTGGTTTGCCCTCGAGGATATTTTTCAAGAATGAAAAGAACGGTTTGCAATGAACTAATAGACAAATAAAAGGTGGTACAACTTTAGTGTACGAAACTGTTAGTCACACCTCGAAATCAATTTTTGGCCAACTTAGGTTGACTTTTCTTTGTTTCAGTGCTTAACAAATTCAACCATGGAATTCACAATTGAGCAGCAGCGTGTTAGGATTGTTGAACCCTTTTTTCCAAAACGGACGCTTAGATCCAAATGCATTTCCTGCACTTTGTGATTTTGACGAAGCACTCTTCCTCCTTAGTAGGTTGGTTAACAAATAGAATTGCTGCAATTGGGCAAATGAGAAACCACGAGTGATTGTTGGAAAGACGGTGCACCCACAAAGAGTGAGCCTAAGCCTTGATTGGGATTATTGAAGCCTTTTACGAAAAATAGGCGTTTAAATCAAAATGCACCATTTTATGATTTTTTGGTCAGACTTATTGTGCCCACGATGGTAGAATTGTGCGCAAATTTCAGTAATCTGGATCTTTAGAAAATATGAAAACACCTGTGCATAAGCGGAAAATTCGTTCTGTGGAAAACATTGCCGCTGTGCTGCGATAGTGTTGGAAAAGAGTCTTCACGATTTGGTGTACGCTATCGCGAGATGTAAACGGACTTCTTGTAGCCAGAAGTCAAGGATACGAACCTGGGCAATATGTGCTTCCAACAGGATAGTGCCACTTGCCACACAGCCAACAAAGCCATGAATCTTTTGCGCGAGAAATTCAATGGCCGTGTTATCACATGTCGTGGCGATGTTAATTTGCCCCCACGATCTTGTGGTTTGACACAGTTGGACTGCTTCATTTATGGAAAGTTAAATGAAAAAAACACGTCAAGAAGTAAACAACAATTCAAGAACTAAAGAATGAGATAATTCGGTACATTTAAGACAATGAACCTTAATTGTGTCTCAGAGTCATGGACCATCGGATAGAGGTATGCTTCCAAAGCCTTGGCGAGAATTTATCCGATATTTTGCTTCATTTATTTTTTCATTTATTTCATTTCATTTCCTCTGAAATTTTTTTGTTTTATTTACAATTACCCTCGTGCTTTGTCGTTGGACCACGCTTTATGTCGTCGATTTTTATCACAGTTTTAGTTTACAACCGAGTTGGTAGATGCTTTAAAAACCAGCTTCAGGGAAGCTATTGTTATTACTATTTTGTGTTGTGTGTGTGGGGACCGTATTATCTTCAGAACTAAGTCAGTCGATTGGCCGCCTCGTTCGTGCGATTTCACGCCGCTTATCTATATTTTACCAGGCTACGTCAAATCATTGGTCGATGACGACAAGCCTAACATTGAACGCGAAACAGTGGTCGGTTCGGAAGAAATGTGTGTCCGAGTCGTTGAATCGCGTCGTGTCCAAGAAATCGACAGCTGCAAACGTGCTTGTGGTGCCCATATGAGAAAAGTCAATTTCCATTTACAAATGTTTTTATTCCAAAATATCTCAAATAATTTGCTTCTTTTTAAAAAAAAAAATTGGCAAATCCTTATTGGAAAACCCTTTTTTAGTGGCAATTATCTAGCTGTAGCGTGATAGTTAGCTTTACGCACGCACAAATCACCACAGGCTAAGGGAAGTTGTGAAACTGCTCATGTCGGCTTGACCACTGCTACCATCGGGTAGACTAAGCGAGCCATCTTAACTGTCAAGTGTTTGGTGAATTTTGACAAGCACTAAGCCAGATCTACAATAAACTTTAACCTCATTTGGTTCCAAATGAGATCATGTTTGAGGGACTATTACCCCACCTTGGTTTGTCGCGAGGCCTTTCTAAAACCTCTGCCGCACTCTGGGTCACAGCACACGGTCGGGAATGCAACGCCACACTTAGCCGGGAAAGTCCCCTAACCGCTTGGTTTGAATCAGTAGGGTGAAAAACCTGATTGAGACCAGTAAGCACAGATCACTAACCTCGACTCTGCCCGCGATGTTGGGTTTTAATACAGCCTCGTGTTAGCTATGGAAAAAGGGGGCCTACCACACGGTCAGTCTAAAACCGAAGTTCTAAGGGCTTCTGACTTCCCGTGGAACAGAATTTAGCCTCAGGTCAAGCTGCCATTACCACCTAGCTTTCCTCAACACCTTGATCTGGTTGCCGCCACTCCGCCACAAAATCGACTTTGGCTTCATTAGTGATTCCGTGTACATAAATAACAGTGTTTCGATTGTGATTTTGAATCAAGTGATTCATAAATGCAGTCACATCATCTGGATAGACCGTTATTACAGCCGAATCCGAACTGCAAGTCTTAAAAGACTTCATTGCCAAAGAGTACTCCTTGAGTGTCGTCAAAAACTAGAAAAAATGTCGTGCCGTGAAAGAAAAGCGAACTGAGTTGTTCAGCAATGAAGAACTGAGTAGTTCAGCAATGAAGAACTGGAACATATGGCGTGTTATTACACTACAGCCCCCCTCCAACCCGTTGAAATATACAAAACGTACAAAACAATTGCAAGGACCACGCAAAAATCACGAATTAGATTCCTCTTTTACGGCCCCAAAGTTCAAAACAAGAAAAAATTTCTTCAGCGCCCACGTGTCGCCGACATTGAACATTTACTTTAAGAAATCTAGCAAATGTACACATCCTGAGAGAAATGTTTAAACAATTCGTCATCAAAGAAACGCCCATGCGGTAGACTGAAGTCACGTCTAATCCCTGACCCCAGCGAATTAGCATTTGACATTTTCGCGTAGGTCAAGGATCCGTCTACCGTTCATTATGAGTTAGCACACATGTTTGTGAAAGCGAATAATGATTTCACAGCTGTTCTTATATCCTTGGGCTAACAAATAAGTGTCTGACTTCGTAGGGGCGCCAAAGAAATACAAATTAATGACTTTGACGAACAACAATATGTCGTGGGGAAATAAATAAATGTGTGTTCCTATGAATAGATAGGTACGTGCATTTCCGAGTGAGAATTTTATTTAACGTAACGGGGAAAATTCTTTTGAAATGATGTATATTCAATACTAGGAAACTCACAGGAATTGATATGAGTATCCCTTTCTCATTTATCCAATGCCGTTTTACTATGCAAAAACTCATCGTACTGTGCGCGATAATTTTCTGAGATATATTTGAAACAATTGCAGGAATAAGAATATTTTTTTCTATGCAGTAATTTGCTTATATTCCAAGCTCCAATTTGCTATCATGTCTTATCTTCACGGACGCACATGTGTTTTCCGTCGCACAACTATTCACTCAGATGAAGTAAAACACATATGTGGCGGCAGTGACATAACTCGACAAGATATAAGTCCACAATGTACTTCCGACCCAATTGGTTGCCCCACAAGTTCATAAATCAAATATGGAATTATGATCCAGTGAAGTGTGTCATAAGTCCACAAGATTCTTGTCAAAAGTCCATGAAATTGAACATCAAGTGGGTCACAGGTTAACACATATCGTACCGTACACACTTCTATAGGAAAATTGAATAATGACCACCGAAGAGAGAAAACACCCACATGCAGGTGAGGACATCTGCCTGTCGTACACATCGGTAACCTTATCTGGCAATGGTTCAAGAAAACCACATCTCTTTGTGACACACATCAATGCTAATGAAACTTTCAGAGATGCGAAACGGGTAATATACAGTACCACAAAAAATTGAGCATACACCTATATCACTATCACCTATCATTCATGACTGTGCTATTTTAAGACCGTCCACCATTTTTATTTTATTGGGGACACAATCATAACTGAAAACACTTCTTCAACAAAAGCATACTCGTATGTCAAATTCGCAGACAAGCTACCAAACATCGATATTTTTCGCATAAAAAAGAGAACAATCCTTGAAGTTAACACTGAAAATTAAAAAGAAGAAAGAAAACGCACTCAAGATTCTCAAGGATTATGCGTATAAGAAAATATCGGCCAAATGTTCGCCACGAAAGAAAGAATTTGCTGGATTTTGTGAAGCGTGCCTTTGAAATGGGTTTAAGGGGACAACACGCCTCGATCTTCCACCCCAAATCAAGTGATCACCAGGTGTTTGCAGAAAGCACAGACATCGAAATATGTAGGTCTTGCCATTTCAAAAAAAATGCAAAATGCTCACTTCAGGAGTTGGACCTGTGAGCTTCGGCGTGTGAGTCGGTCGTTCCTCAATACGCCATGGCAGCCATAAGACATTTTTTCTATGGCGTCAAAAATGTGACTAAATACTTTGAAAATATCTAATTTCTTGTATGTTAATTTCACTTTCCACTTTAAATGAAGATATGTAAGTAAGCGGACAGGTGTCATGGAATATTAATTTAATCCTAAGCAGAACCATTGTATAGGCACTCTAGTGTTTGGTGGAATAACTAGTTAGACCCACTTACAGCGAGTAACGATGTTCGACAAATCAGTATGGGAAGTCTTGGTAAGGCCATGCAAATTGCCGAGAAAATAGTTGCCAAATTATTTTTGTTGAGGACAGCAAGTGACGGTCTCCTCCTTGTCTATACAACTTTTTCAGGAATCGTTCGAGAGAAGACCTAGTCGGCTAGCGTGTTTACCGATCAGACAGTGAACAGACATCATAGCCACGACTTGGCTTATGTTCGATCTTTTTAACGATAGAAGCACGCTTGAATGTTTATGGTCGGAAGCGGGCAAGACTTCTTTAAAAAAAAAATGAATAAGGCATGATTGGATCGTCTTTGGTTGATTGACTGAATCGTGTCCATGTTCGGATTAAACTTACATAGGCCAGAGGTATACCGAAATAGGTGTTCGTGCTCCTAAAGGAAGCGTAGCGTTGTCCCTTACCTGACTTATTCATTAGTTCTAAAAAGTCTCTATGACCTGGCGACCAGCACAGACAGGGAGCGATTTGTTCAGGTATCAAGTCTAAGGATGCCTGGCAGTTAATGGTACTCTAAGAGCTTGAACTAATTTCAAGACATTTAATGCTGCGTGACTTGTCGTGAAAAACTGTTCCTCTTCTACGACAGTGCTTCCGGAGGGCCATCACCTTAGCCAGGAACACATTACAGTGATTGCAGTGACTGTAAGATAGACTTGGATTAAAGATCCTCAGCGTAATGTGGCATTGTAGACCCTCGTTTTTAGGTAATGAGTAAATATATATGCAATGGTTAGATCCAGGTCAAATATTCCCTTTTTCCTCTATAGCTGTTTGCCACTTTGAGGGTAATACCATTACAACTCTTTTATATCCTTATGTCCTCATGATCAAAAACTGGCTACAGGCTTTTTGCACTCTCTTGAAGCGATTGTTTTATCAGATAAATCATTCACTATCGACAGAAACAGGTAGTAAACAGTTGGTGCTAAGTCTGGGCTATTTGGCGGTTGCATAATAACCTTCCAACCAAACTCCCAGAGCTTCTTACGTTCAACTATCGAGGTGTATGGCCTGACGATGTCCTTATGAAAGGACGCTCATCTTTTATTAGCCAAAGCAGGCCACCTCTTATAGATTGCTTCCTTCAGACGTTTTAATTGTTGACAGTACACGATCGATGTGGTAGCCGTGGCGTAGTGGGTAAGTGCGCCGACCCACACGCAAAAATCCTAGGTTCGATTCCTGGACACCTCGAATTTTTTTACGGCACCACCTTTTTCGAGTTGCTGACAACACTCAAAGAGTATCAATTGTCTATGAAAAGCTTCTCAAATCTCGGCATTCGGAGTCGGCAAAAAAACTGCAGATGCCTTTCACTCGTCAGAGAACAATAGCATGCACAACACGAGTAGTTGACGCAGAAGCTTGGCCCCGGCCCTTGTCGGCTGTAGTGAAACTAAATTGTTATACATGATCGAATTAAGACTTCAGCCATAGGGGAGTAGTTTGTAGTTCCCAGTCAATCCCACCACAGAGCAACACCTTCCTGACGGTCAACCCTACCCTGATCATTGAGCCGGCTGACTGCCATTCGAACACCACCATTTTCACTAAATGTTTTCATAAGTGATTATTTTTTCATTAATGGCTATCATCCGTTCCAAAAATGGAAAGTTTCTGTTGGGCTTCAGTAGCAAATTTGCGGATAGAAGTCCGGCCTATGTGATCTTTCTGCGGCAACTTCTGTGGCACCCAATCAGTGAGGTTTTCTTATGCAGCCTTCGTCGAATGGTTCCAAAGTGTTTTCTGCAATTTTCAGCTCCTGTGAATTTTTGTTGCAATTAACATTTCGGAGCGAAGTTCATCTTAAAAATCAAAATTAGCGGAAGGGATTCGGAGAGAAAAAAAATTGCGCTATTATAGTATTGGGACCCGACACAATAGTCTTTAGTCATACCTATAGTTACACATTCAGCCGCCTGGCTTGAATTTTTTGCACTTATCGAAAATGCAACGTATTTTCTCTCAGACATTCCTCTAGACTAAGTTGTCGTTGACTAAGGGAAAACAATAGGAGAAAGTATACACCACGTCTATCCTCGCCCGACCTTCCAATTGATTTGTCACTTCCAACTGCTCTTGAAACTCGATCAGAACAAACGATTTGACTGGCTCTGATGCACACCAATCCTCGTCAATTTCAGAGAATAACCTCGGCTCTTCTCCGATGTTAGTTGCTATCTCGATAAATTAATTCAATTGTTTGAATTCAGACAACACTTGTCGAACATACATTGGGGCTCCAAAATCCACACTGAAATACGCATTCAAACAATCTGACATTCTGAACCCAATTTCACCCCCACTCCCCTCATTACACCGAACTCTACTCTACTTGATGTAATCAATCTTCTTACACACATCCCAGTGGCGTATCACTTTGCCGCGGGCTCTGTTGCCTTATTATCTTCTTCAAACAAACAACTTATAATCTGAAATTTTCCGTTATATTTCTGCGAATTCCACCCAATTAAGCGATTAACACACGAGATACACTCAGCGAACACAGCAAACACAATTCCATGCGAGCGATACATGAGTGCTGTCAAAATTAATCCTTCTCCGCTCAACGGAGCCTCATTCATGCGCCACGCCTGCCTATCGCACATTATTCAGCAAGCCTATTCGTGTGGAATAAGAAGGAAATTTGTCACATCCGAATCGAGTCCTTTGCCAGCTAAATAATCGAAAGATTAAATTTCTCTCTCAGAGCTGATGAAAAGCAAATAAACACACACAAAGGTCGCCTCTTGAGTGCAGTCTAAGCCAATTATGCTTGAGTGTTGAGTTCCTAAAGCCCCCCACCCCCACGACGGGGAAATTGAAAGTCCTTGATCATTTGAATTGCAAAGAGTCTGCCTGCGAAAGCCTCTTTCTACAGATTATGACACACTCTGACCACGAGGAATTATACGGCTTGGCCTAACAATTCGGAGAAGTCAAGCCACGTTTAAATTCACTTAAATTCACCTGTCCTGTCGGTCGCCGGTGGTAGGGAAGTTTTTAAGTCCCCGGCCAATGGGGGAGGGAGCAAAAAAAGGAACCTGGCCTATATTTGGAAAGCACTTGTACAAGGATATCTCGACACCCAACTGGGAAACCATCAAACAATGGTCCTTCGGGTGAGGGATCGATTGTTTTTTCTTCTCTCTTTTTCTTGTTCCGAGGGTCCAGTGCGGGGAAGGTGGGCGGCATTCCTTTCACAACGAAGTGGGTGATGCACTCGAAGAGGTCAATTGAATTCAATTGTGCCCACATCCTTCGGCGCACTCAAGGCGGAGGACAAGAGGCAGAGAGCCGGGGACGAATTCTCGCACTTAAGCAACTTGTCAGTGCTACCGGCTCTTAGAGAATCGCCACCGGAAGAGGACACCCTCGAAACGCAATTGATTATGAAACTCAGGTACCACTGAACACTGGTTAAGCATTGTCGGTGCCTTCTAGTTCATCAGCTCTGTCGCGTCGTCAGCGTGGCCTCTTGAATCGACATAAAATCGAGGCAATTCATTGCAAAGAGTTTCAATTTGTTGTCGCGATGAGTTGAAGATGGTGTTGGAGGTGGCTATTTTTAGACACCAACTGAAGTACGAAAACGGCATGACAGTTCATTAGCAAGTGTTGTGCTTATTGTGGGATTGCCTGGAATTGCTAACAATTGCCTATCCCAGTGTTGTCACCAGCTAATGATGATTGATTGGATGTCTGCCTGCGGTGACAGCGTGAACGCTGTGCCGTTAAATGAAAGCGTTCTGGTGTTGAATAATCTGTGTGCGTCTGTGTGCCTGCATGTGGGTGTGGAATTGAAGATCCTGCCCGCCCTGCGATGTCTTCCATTAACGGATTATGACAATGCATGGGGGATAACATTTCAATAAGCTTCTTTGCTTTGCTTGTTTGTTACAAACATCGCACGTGGAAGTGCTTACTGCCGTCCTGGGGAAACAATATTTAAAAAAAGACTGCTTGGGAATCGAGGCGTGGATATATTTTCGAAATTGGTCTGCAGAGTTGTGGGTTGTGGCAAATACTGAAATGACTGATTCGCCCCCCCTGTACAAAAGTCAGGTCTTACCCTTAACCTGACGGGAGACAAACAACGACGCCTGAATCTGGGAAGGGCAGGGTCACATGTATTCGATTTGATTTTGTGAAAAAAGAGAATGGGGAGGAAAACACAATGACAAGGAACTTCATAAAAATTCAGTTCAATTCATTCAGTGCTGAAGACAAAGTGCGGATATGCGAGTAGACTTCTTTGGCTTGATTTGTCCTAGGTCGTGATAGGCCAGGACAGTCCAAAGAGTATTAAGCATTCAAATAGTTTAAATTTTGAGAGAGAAGAAGTGTTCTTAAGGCTGGGCATTCTTGATCCAGCAATGCACCAAATTATTTAAAAGAAGTTTACTGAAAGACTGCAAAGCAAGCCTAAATTGCGGTGACCAACCCCTCATTCAACTCAAATTCCAGCCCAGCGAGTGGCTTTTTTAAGATTGAAAATGAAAAGTAGCCGGACGGGGCCAATTCTGGAGTAGTGAAGCAGCCCAAAGACAATTTTGATGGATTAGTTGTAAGCTGATGCGTTATCGTGTTGGAGGAGACATTTTTTTCGTTGCAAAGTGTGGACAGTTTTTCTGCAATTCGAGTTCGAGTATGCTCTACAAATCGG
Organism: Eristalinus sepulchralis; assembly: GCA_944738645.1. NCBI lineage: Eukaryota > Metazoa > Arthropoda > Insecta > Diptera > Syrphidae > Eristalinus > Eristalinus sepulchralis. The sequence goes on from OX122882.1 coordinate 12,394,975, forward strand.
CAAAGTGGAAGGGTATGACTGAACCGCTTGCTCATCTCTCGAAAGTCAATGTATGATAGATTACCCCTTGTGAATTTAAATAATTATACCTTTTCTACATATGACAGATGACAGCAATCTGATTGCAACACTCTAAATTTTCCCGTTTGGAATCAAATTAAGACTACAGGTCCCGAAAACTCGAGGGAAACAGTAGCATATACAACATAAGTGTTTCGCTCTTCACTCAATGTTTCATAAAAAGTGTTACAGTGATCGGATTTAGTTCAAATATTTGCCGTTTGGTTTGATAATCCGTTTTCATCTACACGGCAACTTCAAAATACCCCCCTCTTAGAAGCCCCCCTCCTTATTTGCGAAGAACTCGGACAGCCACTTTTCACATGCCTCTTTTGAGTTCAACTGCACACCATTAAGGGCGTTAGCCATGGACAGGAACAGGTCGTCGGCACAGGTCTTCAGCCGGCTGGCTTATTCATGGTGTCGTTTTCATCGTTTCTGTATCGTCGAAACCATTCCTCCGCGGTTCGAAGTGATAGAATACCATCCCCTCAAACACCATTAATCTCACAGAACGTTTCTGTAGTGGATTTGCCTTTAACGAAGCCGGAAAATTCAATAAACAAAAAGGCGGCAGGGAAATTTTTGACAACCATATACAATGCGAGTATCATGCTTTTGCCGGGCCTTAATGCACAATTTTAAGAATACGCTAATTCAATTCATTGAAAGACTTGGTGCCTTTAGAGCCATGGCTTCTCCTCAATTTTTTAGTCATTCCGCTCAACACCTAATTGCTTTTTTTTAGGATTTATTCAATGACGTAGTTAATTACTTTAGACCTAGGCAATCTGTTTGATACTTAGCCGACACCCCTAACATAAGCTCACTATTCAAATGTAAAATAATTCTATTTCGATTTCGAAAGTGAAACCCAACAAAACACGCAGGGACATATATTTATGAAGAACATTTAGATTCTTTATAAAGTTTAGACTTTGTCATTACATTCGAAAAGCAAAATCATTCAAATGGCTACCTCTGGAAAATTTAAAGCATGAAATACTTTTGGGATATTTTTTACTGAACAAATGTCGGGCGATATCTCAGACATAGCTCCACTTCTGGACTATTTGCTTAAAGTTGCTCTTTTGCGTAGCTCAACAGAAAAAATGAACGCCATCAAATTACATGATCTTGGCCACCAATTGTCGTCGCAAAACGTGAAATTATCTGACCAGGAAACCCTTCACACAATAAACTCATAATTGGTCATGACTGTATGGCTTGTTGTCCCGTCTTGCTTGAACCACGTATAGCCTAGGTAGCAGTCTTCAATCTTCAATTAGATAATTCAACAAGACAATGTGACGCACTGTCATGTGACTTCTTTAACATCATCCTTGAGAAGATCGTGCTGATCGTTTGCTGGCATTGAAGCAGAAGCGGCTAAAATGGGTCCGGTGGTTAATGAGGGCAAGACGAAGAACATGCTGTCATCAAAGAAGAGCACACAACATCGACGTCTCGGACAGAGCGTCACACTAGGTAGCAGAAACTTCAAGGTAGTCAAGGACTTCGTCTACCTCGGCTCCGCGGTAAACGGGGAACATAACACCAGTACCGAAATCAAACGCAGAATCACTCTTGCCGATCGTTGTTTCTTTGGACTCAAGAGGCAATTGAGTAACAAAGCCCTCTCTCGAACTACTAACCTTGCTTTATACAACAGCTTGATTTACCCAGTCCTACTCTATGGCGCGAAAATCTGGACGTTACTAAAAGCAGATGAGTCTCTTCGAGAGAAAAGTTTTGGCTGCGATTATTGGTCTTGTTTCATCCTCCTGATGATACAACACTTAAGATGGCTAAGGTGGCGCACACAAGTGTAGAAGGACCTCAACTAACTTGAAGTGCACAACTGGCGGCAGCTGCGGAAAGATAGTGCGGGCTGGAGAGACATGTTGGTTGAAGCTCAGGTCCACCCCGGACTGTAGCGCCACAAGAAGAAGAAGAAAAACAGTCTTCAACCTGCGGCCAAGAAAAAGCGGTTATCGTTTGATCATGTCATTCCGAATTGACTGTAAAAAAAAAAATAGAAATACGGACCATTTCTATGCTGACACTAGATCATCTAGCCTGTTATTGAAATAGTCACTGATCGTTCTTGTTGCAAGAGATGGGCTGGTTTTTAAGTGATCGACGGACAAGGTTCTGCTTGCCACACCCAATTAGAGCCAAGAGTTTTTAAAGAAGTCTTTAAAGACTGCATTTTCTGACCATTACTAGAGTCAGTCCTTCTAGGGCGGTGTCAGGGCGGTTACTGGCTCAATTTCTTTCTCTTAGTTGTGGTAGTATCTGTTAAATGGTAGGCCTAGTGTAGCTGACAATACCCAATGTACAGTACAAACCGCTGTAATACTGGATATGTTTCTTTCGCTATTGCAAAGCAAGTTTTTGGTTCTCTTTTGATTGTAGTTTGCCCAAACGCTTCTAGATCCGAGAAAGTTTTCCAGCTTGATTCATCCTTTGTTGGTGATAAATTCCTAGCGATTGCAATATAACCTCCTTGTCTGGGAAGCCCTCAGACTAGGTTCATTAAATTCGCTTATCACCTGAAATACGTCCCTTATGCCCACTCTAGCGAAATCTTGTCTTTGTTGGACCGCTTTTTGGCCACAACATATTTGATACACTGGTTTTGTGATATCTTAAGAGGCTTTTAATCCTTCACCTAGACACCATGAACGACACCCTCCTGCATCTTCAATCTAGGGACAGTTCAGGGGTGTATGAAGAGATTTTGAGGTTGAGCTGGTTAAGGAGTTATTTTTGAAGATTTTCATAAGAAAGTAGGGAATCTGTGTCATTAGAAAATTAAATAATGCTCATAATGAAGTTTCGTTAAGGCACAGACTGCGAAGATGCTTCATTGTAAAGTGAAGACATAGTTGTAAATCTAGCCTCAAGAAGTGTCCATCAGACCAAGACATGTCCCAAATCTCTCTTTAACTTATATTACAGTTGATTCTTAGTCCTTGAACAAATGTCCCTACGTATGTAAACTAAAGGATTTTGAGTCGTTTGTATAATTATTCAGATTCATGTAGTTGCCCCAGCTTATGTCTGTGTACCCCACGGATGAAGATTGCATGCGTATTGTCCATTCTCACAATAGACCGCACAGTTCCTCTGTCCCTAAAACAGAGAAAAACAAGTTTAAACTGCAGAAAAGTAAACACGTCCAACATCCATTATTCCGACTCCACTCCGCAGAGAATAAACCTATCAGTCTCATCCGGGGGGTTAAGGGCTCGCCACTTTTCCATTTTCCCATCAGGAACCTATCAATGTTTTGTGCCGTCAATTCCCAAACGTGATGAACCGATAGTTGCTTGCAAATTTTAAGCCATCAATTCACGAGAGACCATCGTCATTCATCTGGTCATTTTTTTCTGCATGAAAAATCGATGAGGGATGAGGAAATCGCCAACCAGCCTTCAACTCCCGGATGGTTTCGAAAATAAAACCCAAACCGTTGGCTAACCGGAAGTGCTTGAGAATTGATTTATGAATTAAGTCCACCGTCCGACAATCGAAAGGGAATTTCGTGGTGTTTACCCATCCGGTGGATATCCCTTTTGCCACATTTTCCTGGAAATCTTCCAAAAACCCCCACCCCCACCAGCAGTATGTCAAAGTCAAGCGCAGTGGAATGTTTTGCCACCCCTTACGGGAATGCATATCTTTGCGGCATCTAAGCAACGTGCTTTCTCCGTATCGCTGACGATTTGGGTCACAAATCAATGAAAGGCTACTTGGAGGATGGCCAACAATGGTTTCCGGGACGCGTTGTAAATTTTATGAATTACAAAACAATGACTTTCTCGGATCACGTAACCGAAAAGGAAAAGACTCCGATTTAGAAGACCCCCATTAAGACAAAAGGGACGAAATGAGATTCATGCAGAATGTCACAATCCGTCCAGTCCGCCAGGTCGTGCGCGCGATAGTGGCTTTTTGCGGTTGACAACGTTGGCAAACAAAAACACTGGCGATTGTTTTGTTCCGGTAAAAGAATAATGGCACAACCCCTTCCCGCACCCTACCCCACTGTGTGTTCTGTTTCTTGTTTTCCATTCCCACCTTTCGCTTTTGTAATTGCTTTATGTCGGAGTTAAGGCCCTTTTGATGTTCGGCAGTCATAGTCCTTCGCACGGTGAGTGGCTACGGTGGCCTTGACCTTTCACCGTCGCATAAAATTGTAAAAATAAATTTAGCACTTTGCACCGGCTTTAAATCATTGGGCTGGGGCTGCCGGATGTGTCTATGTAGGGATATAGATCGACTTGCGTTGAGTTATGAATTTTTAATCCTTGTTACGGATTCATGTGCCTGAGTGTGGAAGGGGGCAAAAGGGGATGTTGCTGCCTTTCGCATGCACAGCACATACACATTTTACAATGAAGGCGGCACGCTTGAGGAGGGGGCGGGGGTACCCAATCAAGGATGATGCAGTATTTACTTCCATGCAGCAGTTCATTGATGCCGTAGTGAGGGGTGCGCTCGCAAATCAAGGATGAGGATTCACTCTGAAAGAGATTTACTTTGGAAAAAATGGTCAATAGCTGTCAGGAGCTTCAGAAGAACTGAAAAGAAATGAGATGAATGCCAACCCCTCTCTTCTGTTGAAAGACGAATAGCAGAGCAATTGCACAGGCGAATAATACTGCCATGAGAATAGGGAGAAACGAGCACGGCGCGAACCCCATTACAAGAGTGGAATATGTATGTAGCTTTGCGAGGAACTACCCAAAAAGATCGTCGCGCAATATGCTGCTCGTCTACGCCATTAAATCATCTTTTTGAGTTCTGAGAAGTGCTTGTATAGAATTCGCGAGTTAAGGGCTGATGTGGGGTTCAAAGCACTTTTGGGGTTCCTCCCCTCTTCAACTCCAACCGCCCCGGCCAACTGACCAGCAAACAAGGTTCGATACAGATTTGCAGCTGATAAGAGAACACAAATGTGTCTAATGACAGAGACGATAAATTGTGTAAAGATGTTCATCGAATCAAACAACACACAATCGTACGGCGAGTTGTGACGGCAGTACCGTGGCTGGTTGTGCAAGTTGTAAGTGACCAACCGCTCAAGTGCCGCTGCTTCTTCATAAGCACCATAGAGTTGTCAAAAGTCATTTGTAATCTGTGTGCAAGGGAAATGCTTCTATCCTTCAGTCCCCCGTAATAACCATTCCAACGGAGAATCGAGAGGACAGAAGGGATGAATATTAATAATGTGCTCCCAGTAGATGCACATAGTTCAAGGAATTCCCAATCATCGTTTGTCCGCGGCTCGTACTTCTCCCCACGGAATTTCGTGGCGTTGTTGTTACAGAACTTGATTTGATTGGCGGTCCTCGCCTCGCCGTAGGATTTCAAGATACAAGTATTCAAATTTTAAGCGGAACAGAGAATTTAATATAGACCTCTTTGGCAAGGAAGGGATTTCATTCTTCGCAAGTACCTGATAGCCTTGTTCAGGAACATCCAAGTAATTTGAAACCTACTGTATAAAGGGTGATTTATCGTGAGGTTTCATTTATAAAGTAAAATAAAGCAAATAAATTCCAAAGAAACCTTACAATTTTAGTTACTGGCTAAAATTAGGATTCATGCCATTTATAATATCATATAAATCTTGGCTATGACTACGTCTGTGGTGTTTCATTCGGAAGATCAGATTTTAGGCTACGCTTTCGAGCATAGTGGCTGGTATATCGCGAATAAAAAGAGTAATGTTGGCTCGCAAGGCACCAAAATTAAATGAGACATTCCGTAAAGACCCCGAGAAAATAGTCCATAGCTGTGATATCGCACGATCTAAGCAGACCGTAGCAAAACGTAAAATTAAGGACTCATCCAAATGTTTTCTCAACAAGTCCATTGTTTCAATCGCTATATATGTACATAGTTGAAGTGTATGTAATGTTGGTTGGGGCTAATAATGGATCACAGCCCACACTTGACCTATATTCTTCAGCAACTCGGTGTGTGTTGTACGTGCTACTGTACTCTTCCGAGTAGAGGTTGACCTACAGTTTATTGCCAGCTCCCAACTCCGAGATTTGAGAAGCTTTTCATAGACAATCAGTACTTTTGATTGTTATCTGTAACCCGAAGGATGCAGTGCCGTGAGAAAATGCGAGGTGTTCCGTCCGGAAACCGAACGTGGGACCCTGGCGTGTGATACGACGGAGTTACCCACTACGCCACGGTTACCACGCTATATGGGTCATATGAGCATATTTTCAAAGCAGAGCTCATTGAGACCATGTCCTTGAACTTATGGAAGCACATAGTTCATTAACAGGCTTAGCAACAGTAAACCCGAAGCAGTTTACCCGAACTTTAAGGCTAAGCAAGAGGAAAGAAAAAGAGATAATGCCCGGAACTTCTTCCTCTTTATATGTCGCTACAGTCCGGAGTGAAACTGGTCCTCAAGCAACAAGCCTCCCAAGCTGGCATGACCTTTAGTCACCTGCCTCTTATTTCGCACGTCAAGTTGTTTGAGCCGTTTCCCCACTTCCGTGCGCCATCGGGTCCGTAGGCGATCTCTATTGCGCTTAACGGTTTGTTCGGAATTGAACACTCTTTTAGGCTGAAGGCGTGTTGTGCCTGCGTTCTAATTGGCCGACCCATGTTAGGCGTTAAATCCGTAAGCGTTTGGACACAGAATTCTTCTCTCAAAGGGACTTCTTCACCTGGTCTTGAAAATATCCATTAGGCCGCCTCCACTTTAATTCAATCAAACGCCTCATTGATAGCACAATGCCTTTTGAATTTATGTATTTTTTAGAAATATCTAAGTGATGCCAAATATTTCATGTAATATCTGCCTATGAGGATATTTGGGTAGTCCACTTGTAAACATAAATTTCGGTTATAATCTACTCTTAAGTGAAAAGAAGATAAGCCCGAATTGACGTTTCAACGCCAGTAGACCATAAAACCGTTCTAAGGAAAAGTTTATATCACACTGCAAATTCGTTTACCCATTTGGACCCTGCCCTCTGTCACACTGAGTTCCTTATCATATTCCGTCAACCAGCATGAAAACACAAAATGAAACAAATTCAGTTGGTACCTAGAATACTTTCCGATTGTTTAATGTCGTTGGAATGCGTCCTAGTTTAGCAGCAATAAACCCTTGGCTCCGGACTATTCCCATCAAAAATAATGTCTTATTGCCGAACCCTTTCATTTTCCACTTTGCTCTCCATCTCCCTAACCTCATAAGCACTCAATTCTCAGTTTATTTGCCAGAATTCTATTTCAACGAATTCATTGCGCCCATTTATTGCCCCAACATTAAACTCAATGATGGCAATACTCTCAGTCTCAACTCTGCTCGTTGAGTCCTTCATCCTTCGATTATCCTTTAGGTGGAGTCTTTCAAAAATCGCTGGTTATGATGACAAACCGTCTACTTATCGAGCACCTCTAGTAAAATTACAAAACCTCTCGAGAAATTAATCAACACACTAGATTCCACTAAACACAACTGAAGTGTAGCCCACACACTGACTACTGGCCGTCCCCTCATAATCGTAAAACCTGTGAACTTGATTCTCTTTTGTACAGTTCCTCCCACGGCTCAATGAATTATCCTGTTTTATGACTCATTAAACAAGGGCCTTAGGCGTATTGAGTGGATGATGTTGCTACACCGTTGGACGATATGATATGTGCCGGTCGGATGTCTGCTCCAACATCATTGTTATCGTCATTAGTTGTCCTTCTCTTTTCGGCTATCGGTTTACGTTGAGGATAGAACATGGGTCGAAAGTCATAAAGTCAAGCATTAAATGCCCACTGGGTTAAATGCTCCATAAAGATGAGTTGCCCTCTCCGCTTTATGATGCTAACGCGTGTGACATGGTTGCGAAGAATTGAAAATGCAGAGATGTGACGTAGGAGGAAAACTGAAAGTTGAACTCGTTGCCTAAAGCAAATGTCAAGGAACTCTAATCGATTCAGGGTTAGGTTTTCTGTTAAATATGGCTTGTTGATTTGGTACAAGAGGGTCAAAGTTAAATTGACCAGTATAAGTCGAGACACACTCGCGCGTTGAGGGTTTCGTGCTCATACTCAAAGAACATAGTTTGTTTTAATGCTTTTGGTGTTTCAAAAGCTTGCATATTTTTGTGAGACTTTGTAAAAAAATTGTTGGTCAATTCTAATATTTATCAAATGTGTAGCAACAATAACTACAGGTATTCGAAAACTTCGTTCAAACACGATGACAGCATAAGTTTACTTCGTTCCACCATTCAATTAACGCATTTACATTCTGGTCATCGCATTTAATTGCTATTTCATTTCCCTAATTACGAACCAAATGCGGCCGCAAAAAAAACATAATTTGCATGTAGAATTAGAGCGGCGCACGTTGCAAACGGACGGAAGCAAATTGAAGCCCCAACCACCCGGCTGTGGCTTTAACCGACTGGTTTATATGATACCTGGCCGATACCAATGATGGCAACATTTGATTGGAAATTTCGTTTGTTGGTCGAGTTGGTCAGCAAATGAAGCGTGAGAATTCAATCGGTGAAGTGAATTTTAGATTTCGTGGACACGGCCAACGACTATTTGGAAATGGTTTGTTAAATTAGGTGCATCGACAATGTTTTCCTGTGCGTTGTTCGATTAAATGATGTCAGGGGTGATATGGTTAGGTTGTTTCTAATTATTTTAATTTGGAAATGGGTAATCGGGGAATTTCTACAAAAAACATGAATTTGAGGACCTTATCAAGCGGCTACGCATCCCAGTTTGCCTTGCAATACACCAAAGTTGGAACAACGATAACTATGACTAGGATATCGATATCACATCACAAAACAAGTGAAGACCATACTCTCATTGACTCACTTAATCGATTAAGGGTAGCAGAAAGCTGCAACGAAAATACTGACAGATGTTTCTTTTTCCTCTTTAAACAAAGAAAATACGCCCTACGACGAATATTGAATCGAAAGTTCTTAAAGCAAAATAAAACGATGAAACGACGAGAATGACAAATTGCTACTAAGAAAAATAGTCCATTTCACAGCCTCCATTCTGGCTGGTTGATTGCCAACTTTTTGGATTAAACGCACATCTACGAAAAGAATTTGCTTTTAAGGCGGATAGTTGTGCATATCTGAAGGACTTAGCGTGAATGGCAATTTCGGACGTCAAATAACACTGCTTCTATGAACTCAAGGAAAGTACATGGCAGATCCCGCGCTAAAAGACTACTTCTACTGCTGCTACTTTCATGTATGCAATTTATATTAGAATCATCAGTGAAGGATAAATCAAACTTTTGTCACTTCAGGTTTGATTTATCCTTCACTGATCACGAAGAGAAGTGACAAAAAGAGTATAACAGAGTACAATAGACAAAGAGGCAATCAAGTTATTGTTTCCAATCAACATTTCGTTGTTTGGAAACGAAACCTTAATAACTTAGAAACGATTTCAATCAGACAAGCTGATCAACAGTAGCCGCCAATAAAAAAAATATGCTGCACGCTAACCTTCTCTTGCAAATTGTGTCTTAGCCAACTTAGAATCAAGAAACTGTATATTGAGACCCGTAGAAACTTCTTCGTTAAGGTTCAAGTCTGATGTGAGAAGTTGTATCACAAAATACAAAGACAAATGCACCTTAAGGTATCACATCCCACCACCTCAGTCCCGGTGGTGGCAAGGTAAAGGCTGCTTCTGAGTGTGAGAAACCCAAACATTTGTGTAAATGCGGACATGTCCACGGATTTTATAAAACTGCAGAAAGATACATTTCGGTCAGTGATTCGAATATTGTTTCCACGCTATAATTGAAATTGAGCTTCAAAGACAGCTTGAAGCAATACCGACCGCTCAAAAAATGGCGAAATGAGTTTTAACGTAGTCCCCGGCCGGTTTTTGTGAAACGGAGCCCATGTGTCCTAAGAACAGGTACCTCTTCACTTGCGAAATCATTTATTCTTATAAGATTCGTGACAGCTGAGAATATGGCTTAAAGTTAAATTAACTATGAATCGTCTTCCCCATAATTCTATTGGACTAAACATGAGTCTAGTCGAAGTCAAGTCTTTATCAAGTCAAAACAAACATTGCAAGAAACTATACAAAAAAAAATTAAAAAAGTCTTTCTTGTAATTAAAGTTCCCTGCTTCCGTTTACCTTTCCAATGCCTGGCAGATTTTAATGATGGCAACGAAAACACATTTCCGCTGTCAACTTTCAACATCGGACAAGTCCTTCAAAGTCGATTCATTAAGTGCGATATTTTCTTCCGTCTCTAGACCCTTATAATCCGTTTTTCCCGCGGGAAACGCATCAAATAGAAACTCCTCGCAAATCAATTCATCGAGGCAAAACTGCAGCGAGAAACTAAAGCTAAATAAAATTAAACTTTTCCGGCACAGCCTTCGGGTTATAATTTAAATTGAAAATTTTTCAAATTGGAAAACTTCCTCAGTGTTGAGTGGCGTGCAATGTGGCCGAGTGCATCATGAATTGATTTTCGATTTTTTTAGTTTTGAATTGCAACATTGGAAGAATCCCTGAGGGAGGGAGAGTGTGGACCGAAACTTTTTCATTCCCCACCGTTCATTTCCGTTCTTCGAAAGTGCCAATTCGATTGAAATGAACATCTATCTCTCTCTCTCTCCACAATGCACTCACACGCATTGACCAATTGAAAAAGAATTTTTTTTTCTTGCCATCACGGAGAATTGTGTCGAGGGAATAGAAGTGACAGACTTGAGAGGAGTGATTAAAAAACTTCGTGCCAATTAAAAATTTCAAGAAAAATTTCGCGTTAGGTGCCATGGATTCTAGGTTGACATGTCAAAAGTTTCTTGTTTACATCGCATAGCAAATTCTTGAAGAAATCAACTGCCATGAAGAAATGCGAAAGGTGGGAAATAATTTTCAACGTGCTGTGTGGCAAAGGGGAAACGTAGAAAAAGAATATAAAGCATTTCTTTTCCAGTCTAAAATTTCATTTCCAGTCTAAAGAAGAGGTTATTAAAAGTTTTCGAAGTTCGAAGGTAGGCACTAGGACCAAAGCATACAGATCCAGATTCAGAAATAGGAATACCACATGTGCGAAATTTCTCCGTATTTGCATTCAGTGTCGGACTGCGGTGTTATGCGCACTGTAAGATTTGTTTTTATTTTCTGAATTGTCATTGGAGTCTTTTAATATTTTTAGTTTTTGGATCTTTTTTTGTTTTGTTCAAGTCCCATACACAATTAGAGACTACTAACTGAAATTAAAAAGTTCACATGCCACCAGTTTGGCGTATTCCAGCGAAATGAAATTACTTACAACTGTGCAAAACAATTGATTCAACTGGATCTCACATAGATATTGCATCTGTCACAGCTGGTGTTACAAGAGCACTATAGGCCATCAAACGGCTATATGGCAGAAATTAGGATCCTTCTCCAAAAATTATACATTGGCTTTGTACAAGGATGGCTAGAACCATAATCACGTACGCGGCCACAATTCGGTGGCCAAAAATGTTCTAGCATTCAACCACAAAAGTTGCAGAGTTACCTGTGTTACTCGTCTCGGCCATGCGCACTAGCTCCACAATAGTTTTTGAAGGTATCTTTCTGCTTACACTCTTGATCAAAATTCGAAAAACAGCCGCTAGTTATGTCATAAAATTATACCAGAGTATCGTAATCATAATCAGAGCCAAACTGTTCAGAACTTTATAAATTCTGAAGACGAGAGAACCGTGAAGTTTTGTAACGATGTATTGTCTAGTCAAACATAATGGAAGTAAAACTTGGCTGAAGCAAGGGAATTGCAGGCTACAAATCTGCAAATAAACAAGCAGGGCTGGTTCCGAAACTAATTTCACGGGTAATGAGCCTTACTGTAGTATCAACTGAAACATAACTAAAACAATGAATAACAAGTGGCGGAACAGAATTCACCTAGTCCACTAAGCACTTAGCCCGCCGGATCTAAGGCTCAAACCTCAAACCTTATTCCCTATCACTATATAAAGAAGGAAAGTGGTCCCAGTGGCGTAGTGGGTAAATGCCTCGACTCACTGAAGGTCTAGGTTCGATTCCCTGACGGAACACCTCGAATTTTTTACGACACCACCTCATTCGAGTTGCTGACAACACTCAAAGAGTACCAGATATCTTCGAAAAAATTTCCTCATTCGGAATCGGCAAAAAACTGTAAATTCCTTCTACTCGTGAGAGAACGATAGCAGGAGCAGCACGAACACACGAGGCCCTGGTCACATCATCTAACTTTCTTTTTGGGCAATCCTGCCTGATGAATCACTTGTCCTTCTTCTTCGCCATTTTCTTTTTTGGTTTTCTTCATCATCCTCATCTCCTTCATGTTTTTTTCCTTCTTCTTCTTGTGTCTCTACAGTTCATAGTGAACCTAAGCCTTAACCAAGAAATCCTTCCAGCTGCCACAAACTTCAGGCAGCAGCCTCCAATTCCCCACGCCTAGTTGATTGAAGTCCTCCTCCACTCGCGTGGGTGTCCTCTATTACCTTGACACATTGGGTTGAGTACAAAACTCTTCCGACTTGAGGTATGTTTTCCTTAGATCATGTTACCTAGCCCTCTTTAGCGATGTTTCCGCAGTCGCTTGACTAGGCGCATGCCGCTGAGCGCTTCTGACTGGTCGGCAAATCATTCCCCATCATTCACCCCCAAGACCATTTTGGCCGTCTTCGTTGCAATATCAGTAAATTCGAGTTGATTAGTAGAAACATTCACGTCAATAACAGACGAACCGCGTATGCTATTAATTTATCGTTTTTTGACGTTGGGCGCTTATGTTGACAGATAAGTTTTGGATGTCATTTTCAGACATATGTTAAAATATGCAAATGACTGCTTTTTTCATCATGTCTAAGATCATTTTCTTGACACTAAAAGTCCTAGTGAGTTCGTTGTTGACATTGACAACATTTCATCGTGATTCTACACAACCTGGCAAGTTTGACAGAAATGTCAAAACTGAACATGGCGTTGTATAGTTCCTTTCTATGTACGCAGTAATATTCGGACTTGAAATGGACGAATAGATGGTGGGTATCGATGTGCATCTCTTTGGTTTTTTTAGTATCTCCCGTAATGTGAAAATTTTGCCAATAGTGAACTTTCTAGATTGAAGCCCCACTGATAAAGACACATCACATGTTTTAAAGAATTACTTCAGGGGATCACACTAAGTGGCAAAAAGAGCTTATTAGACTTATCCCCCTGTAGTTGACACAGTTTAAGAAATTCCGTTTATGTGCTTCAGAGAAACGATTCTGAGGCTCCACTTATCGGACACATTAGATGGATATCACTGGTACTGATGGAATCCATCCCATTACAGCAAAATAGAAAATGACTCACACCACCCAAATTCAACACGATATTGTCTCAGCTCATTAGATACCAAAAAAATCACACGGGCTCTTATCCATCCCTGTGCATAAATTGTGCGAAGAAAAATGAAGGCAATCATCAAATCCACTTCTTTTCACAAATGCCTCTCTCAATTATAGTAATTCAATGTCAAAACTGACAAATCTTTTCGTTTCCTTGGATTGCGCTACTCTGTGCAAGATGAATTCAAGGATACACGAAACAAAAACGCCACTTGGAAGGCATTACGCTCTTCAGTCAATCAAAATGTCACGACAGACAGATATGTGCACCCACGTGTCCTTGTAGTGATGAATTTATCTTTTCCCCAAACCAACTTTTTCAGATACTGAAGCAAATGAACAGCAATGAAATGTGCCTATTTTTTCTTACAATTCAAAGGACAAGTTAAATGAATAAGACCGAATGCAGCAACAAGCACAACTTACCCCCCATGTGTGTTCAGGACAAGGAAGTTTTAAAATCCTCAAACATTCAAGTTTCTTTGATGCTGATTTATTTCATTTCTGAATTTTCGGAAAACATTGACCAAAGACTCTTGATCTGGTTGCAATTCTTTGAACGAATCTCTGAGAGTGGGAAAACTTTTAAACTGCGTGTATAGTGTGGCAAGGATATCGAATGCTTTTCAATACTTTGAACATCTAACTGCATACTTAAAGTTTCAAACAAAACTTTCCATACTGTTCGCTTAGACGCTTAGACGAACGACGAACGACTCTAAACTTAAGTTTTAACAAGAAAAGTTTGGCCTCGCTATGGAACAGAAAAATAGAAAGACTGCAATCATAAATCAATCACCTTTAATTTTCTCATGTTTACGACAAATGTAAAGCAGATCAAGAATTCAATTCTACTCATTGTGTAGGCATTTAACTGAAATATGTGAAATTGTCAAAGATGAAACAATCTACGTCACAAGCCCTAACCTATGCTGCCGCGTCTCTCCAATCTATATTTTCATGTTTGTACATCCATGCCCAATAGCTCTACATAAACGTAGATATTCTCCACCTACACAGACTTACAGACGCAGCTTAATCTTTTTCGTAGCACGAACATCAGCACGATGTATTGCGTTCGTTCTTTGTAACGGTATTTCAAACAAAAAAGTTATCAACTCAACCACAAGATCAATTCTAAAGATTTGTCGATTGTCTCAAGGTCAGAAGAGGATAGTCACTTGTAATATTAGGAGATATAAAAAGTGTGACAGATACGATGTACGGGCGGGAATACTGACGCAATGAAGGTTTCGTTCTTTAAAATGGAACATTAAAACAGCAAAATTTGACTGATCTTGATAAACTTGTCAACTTTGAATTTGTAAAAAGTCCAAACATTATTTGAAATAAGGACGTTAATAGAAAGATAGATTTTTATTGCGTTATACTTCCGCAGATACTGTTGTTGGATAGTATATTGAACTTCCTTTAGACTTCTTTGTCTCCCTCACCGTAAAAGATCTGTATCAAGGCTGAAATCGAACAAGGCAAATGTGGACGCGGTGGGGGTAGTGGGTAAGTGCGTTGACTGACACACATAGGCCTTACATACTTATGTAGGTTCGATTCCTTGACTGAATACGACATCACCTCTCTTAAGTTACTGACAGAACTCAAAGAGTACTAATTGTCTATGAAAAGTTTCTCAAAATTGTTAAACTGTAGGCTCCTTCACTCGTAAGAGAATAGTAGCACGCACAACACAAGTGAAGTTGAAGAAGCTAGGCCCTGGTCCATTGTAGGCTATAATGGGACTCAATTATTACTATAAAATAGAAACAAATAGACGGATAGCTGAGCTATTTAAACAAGCTATAAGATTGACGCCGTGGCGTGGTAGGTAAATGTGTCTTCTTTTTACTTGCAAGCAACAACATAAAATACGAACTGGCAATAAACAACTTTTCAGATGTTGTCGTTCGGCATCGGACCCCTGTACACGTGAGAGAACAAGACTAGAGATTTCTGAAGAGGCTTGACGTTGATCATTTGTCGACTGCATTGGCACACAATTTCTTTCTTTATCTTTTAAGGGAGTCTGTAAAAAATTGACAACCTTAAACTGTTCGTGCAGCTCCCTAGAGAAGCTCTGTAAGTGTTGCACGGTATCCCTTATATGTCATATTACCCCAAGGTGTAACAGCTGAAATTGTGTTATTTAGCAGCCATTTCAGCCGCAATAACGTACGAGTACTTCCTTAAAGAATTTAACGTAACTTTTGGAAAGCGAGTTTTTCTTGCCACATACATAACTCAGATTTTCTCGGTAGACATCAACTTACACTTTCTTCATTAAATTTCCTCTTCACCAAGAATTCATTAAAAGGAGACTCTTAATTCCAGGATACCTTGCATTTAATAAGGAATCAGCGAAACTACATAACACACACTGCGAAAGTTTGCCTCCACTAGATCCTTGATATTTAACGAGTTGACAGCTATAGAACTTCTTCAACTTCTTAAATGTATTAATGTCTCCAGAATTTTGACTCAATATTAGACAAAATGCTAATTTTTAAGTTCACTGAAACTTTGATCGTTTTACACTATATACCAGTGTTGGCTATGCTATGCCCCTATCACCCACTAGTGCTCACTAAGGCTACTAAAGTGAGAGGGCTGTGCACTTGGTCTGTTCTTGAAATAGTGATGCGACCGAAAAAGTAGATCCACTTTGCAGACTTTGCACAGGCAGACTAAGACGGAATTGCTAACAACAGTGACAAGAAAAATATAAGAAAAACATTTTAGAATCATATAACAATTTTCTCAAAGAATTTTAAGATTTATAACATTCAAGCAATTGAGTTGCACAACAGCCTGCAAGGGTCTAGGGCCTAGCTTCTTCAGTAAACTTCTCGTAGCATGCGTGCTATTTTCCTCTCACGAGTAGAAGGTACCTACATCACTTTGCCGACTCTGAACGGCGAGGTTTGAGAAGCTTTAATAATTGGTACTCTTTGAGTTTGTCAGCAACTCGAAAGAGGTGTTCCCGTGAAATATGCAAGGCGTTCGGTTTGCGATTCGAACTTGGGACCATTGGATGTGAGTCGACGCACTTTCCCACTACTCCACGGTGACCTCGATTATCGATTTTGGTACTTCTCACATCAAAGGTGACGATTCTTACATAAAGTTCAGAATTCTATCACTGAACAGTCTTTTTTAATTTTTTTTTTCTGGAACTTTAGTAAATATATACAATACTTCAAAAGTGTTCTTAAAAACGCATGCTGTCATGACTCTTCCCAAAGAATAATCCTACAAAATCTCAGAAACGCGTACACGTTCAATGTTTGAGTGGACAGCTCGGTGAGTTAAGTGTTTTCCATTGCCACCGACAACAAACTTTCTCTGAGCTTTAGCTCTTCCTTATTGCCATTAATTCACCCGTCGCAGGTCACCGTGAGTCGCGTGTACTATATGTCTTCAAAAGTTATTACGATGTTCATTTCGGACTAAAGTTCTTCCTTCATCCTCCTAAGCGCAAAATCCCCCCTCTTTTGGGGACTTCTCGAGATATTTGATTTTCTCGTTGACTTATTTTTATCAAAGCACCGCCCTCAATGGAAAGTTATTTTCCCTGGACGTCATTTTGCGAAGTTATGGACCATTGTGTGAAGTTAGTTTTCTGTTGACTTTACCTTGCTTTTAGCATCTATTTCTCCGCGGCACACCCTCTGTTCGCTTCGGTTCGGCTGTGGTCTCCTTTGTTATGTATTCTCCTTGACAGGGATGCCCATTGATGCTGTATGATGAATGTTGCTGTATTTAGCACATCGCTTATGAATTCCATTACGGCAGTTGTCTGATTTGTGAATGAAATTCGATACGAAGAGTATATTTCTTTGGCCAGTGTCAACATGACAACAGGGAATGGAATGGATACTTGGACATGTCGTTCGATGTATGGTCTTGTTTTCGCTTGAGGCATACATGAACTTATGCGGGTAGGATGTACTTAAAGAGGATGAGTTCGGACAGTTGTTGGGCTTTGATTTTATGTATCCGCAACGTTTTACACAATCATATGAAAAGACGAATTCTCGTATTTGCATGTGTCTTCTGCTGGCTTCAAGTTGCTTCAAATTGATGGCGTTACTTGTTTAAAGAAGAACTATTCGTAAAACTAAAATAAATATAAATTTGGCTACTAAAGTTCACAAGGGGCTGGCTAGAAAGGGAGGAGAGCTCCTTCAGGAAACTACTTTCGTTCTACGTGCTACAAATTTCCTCTGAGCACTTACGGCAAAACCAATGCAGTGCAAAATGTAGCATAGACCTTTAAAAGTGGGAATCTACGCATATTCATGACCACATTTAAGCAAATAATTTTAATTCAACATTTGACTGGAGAGAAGAGAAGCAAAAGAACAATCGTTTTTTGAGCTCAATTGGCTTACAAGATTGCTAAAATCTTTCCTACTCCATGTTTCATTCTTTCGTAAATAGTCCTCTTCCGATAGGATCTGCCCCAAGGAATGGTTCTTCTCGGAACCCCTTAGGCCCGTCTCGACAAGATTCAATCGACGACTTAAGGAAAAACCCGCTTAAGAGTTTCATAAAATCGCAAACTCTTTAAAATTTCATTTCCATCTGTGTAGGGTGATTCACCGTGAGGTTTGACAGATCACGCGTGACTTCTTTAAAACTGATTTATGCTTTTTGTCTAGTATCGTTTGGCAAGTTATCATGGAAAGACTGCCATCAGAAAAGCATCTCCAAATTGTTCAGCTCTAATACAAAAATCAGCGTTCTTTTAAAAATTGTTTTCGTACAATTGGAAGAACTTTCATTATCGACCCGACCCATTTCTTTATTAACTTTCAGTCACATTTTACGTTAGTGTATGTCGCTCAACTAGGTAGTATACCACGTAGTGAGGAGACTGTAGCAGCTATAGGTGAGATCTTACGTGCGAAGATCGGGTCAAATCGATTTGCGTTGTTCTCAGCAGATTGGAAATATTCAAGGAGTTCGTGCTTCCTGAAATTAATGCACATGGGCTCTTCCTCTAGCTCTGGTCTCAAAAAGATGGTGCTATAGAGCACGTAAAGCAATAGCCTTGCTTAGCATAAAGTTTGGCGAGCTTTTAAATTTACGTTTTGCTGCGACACAACATCTTTTTGGACTTCTTTTTTCTGGGGATATGTTCTTCAGGCTTTGGTCTTCACAAATAAGTAAGCAACGATTGTATCTTTGGAAGTTAACAATTCTCGTGTTATTCCCGAGTTGCTCTGTTGCTATGCTTTAGCGAGACGACCGGTATTGGACCTTCTGAATGGATCATCTCATATATAGCCATCGCCAACATACATATACTTCAAATCATTTTCAAAATAGTTAATGCCATGAATTGTTCTTTTTAATGAATAGTAAAAATTTAAACACCCGTTGCAATTTTTTGTTGTTTTTTCAGTTATAAATCAAACCTCATGATGAATCATCCTTAAACAACAATTCACTTTTGGTTATAACGTTGCATTTTCCACAGGGAAAGGATGAAAAATGTCACATTTTGAAAGAAATCTTAACGCTCTCTGGGACCCGTATTAAGGATGAGCCTGGGAAATTAATGTGGATATCTTCAAATTATGCGCGCACTCCAGTAAGATATAGAATATGAAGCCATAATAAAAAATTAAAAATCGATGATAGAATATACATCAAGAGCTTTTTGACCGATATGAAACCTTAAGAAAACCAGGCCGCCCAACCCGAAAGAAAAACTATATCGTCGTAAGTATCCATACACAACGTTTGGGTATTTTAACATAGGAGCTGCTCTAGAACACAAAGGGTACTGAAATTCGTCTGAAGTCATTGCTAACTCCTGCCTGGTAATGCCCGCTTTGCACATCTGGTTGATCTGATTAACATCGACATAGGAGAGTTCAAGACAAACAAGGAGGTCTCGCGAGGCTTTGAGTTCACAGTGACATTTGTGATATTTGTGAACAGCATTGCTACCCACTTAAGCACCCTGTCTGTCTGTTATACCTAAAATAAACAAAAATGTTGTGAAACCTTTGATAGACAATTAAGCCATTTTAAATTTTGTCAGCAGCTTGAAGGTAGCCGTGTCGTAAAATCTACACAAAGTTCAGTGAAGGAATTGAACCTTAAACCCTCGATGTGCCAGGCGAGGCGGAAACTAGCCTACAATGATGTCAGTCGATTAAGTGTTTTCTGAGTCTACCTCGGCTCCGGGGTAAATACAGACAACAACATCAGTACCGAAATTAAGCGCAGAATCATCCTTGCCGCTGTTTCTTTGGGCTCAAGAGCAATTGAGAAATAAAACCCTCTCTCGAGCTACTAAGCTTGCCTTATACAACAGCTTGATTATCCCAGTCCTACTTTATGACGCTACTAAAAGTGGATGAGAAAGCCCTTAGTCTTTTCGATAGAAAAGTTTTGCGTGCGATTTTTGGTCCTGTTTGCCTTGATGGTATCTGAAGGAGAAGATTTAACGACGAACTCTATAGGCAAGCGTCTTCGGATACAACGCTTAAGATGACTAGGCCATGTAGAGCTTATGGACACCACTGCTGCAGCCCGAAAAGTCTTTGAATCTGAACCATTGGGACAACGCAACCGAGGACGGACTATGCTAAGGTGGTGCACACAACCAACTTGGAGGGCGCAACTTGAGGCAGTTGAGGCTCAGGTCCACCCCGGACTGTAGCGCCAAAAGAAGAAGAAGAAGAGTATTTTAAGAATCAAATTAAAAAAATTGACTCAACATTTTCGCAAAATCTAAAAAAAACACAGAATGCAAGACTGTTTCCCTAAGAAATTCAAATTCCAAGAGACTGGTCACACACAAATGAACATTCCAGCCTTAGTACTTGAAAAACCAACATGGGGGGCATTTGGTGATGAATTCCAAAATGCGTCAAAAGTTTTGAACGCACCCATCGTCTACACAGATTTATAAAAAATCTTCAAGCAAACAAAATGTCCCCCAAAACGCATGAGTTCATCGTATACAAATGCAGCCCACTTAACTTCACTCAAAACTGCAGCGAACACACTGAACTTCTCGCGTGGACATTAATTTTGCGGTATCTTGTGACAGATTTGCTCAAACTGAAAGTTTGCTCTCGCTTCTATCGGAACTGTACGCATTTATCTTCCTCAAAGCTCTTAACAACTATCCTTGTCATTGAGGGCAGATTGCGGACACGACTGGCTGCGAAGGGCAGCATTCATCAAAACGTCAGTCCTAATGCAATGTGTACTAATATCTCAACTTTAGTTGTGCAGTAACGCGGGGTATCCCTGCAGTCCACCAAAAATAAATTCCCCCATTGGATGGATTGGAAGTGAACAACTTCAACTTTGAAAGCAAATGAATCGCTCTCCTGGCAAAATGCAGAAGGAGCATCATTCCGACGTCCTTAATCGATCGAAAGGGCGCCCCAGGACACTGACAACATCTGAATGATAAATCAAATAACCCAATCCCCCCGATCATATTGACCGGCTGAGAGATAGCGCCCACCATGAAATATGCTCCATTAAATCGCACGCAAGGGCGCACATGTGTGGGTGTACTTACCGTGCGTTAAGATGTTGATGGTTTCGTTGTGCCAGTAGAACAAGCTTAATAGGCATCCCTTGAAGGTCTGCAATGGACGGTATCCCTTCAGGACATACGGATTAAATTGCAAATACTTGGGCATGTCCTTCCACTGCAGCAGCTCATCGTAGCTACTGTCGGCGGCGGCAGATGCCAGGGCGTTCTTCGCCGCATATCCACTGCGAGTGAGATTCTGTGTCCTCGACGAGGTCGTTGTTCCTGTTGGAGTTGAGGCTTCGCTGCTGTTGCAACTGTGATACGATGAGTTCGAAGTTGGCGTTGTGACGGCCGTCCCAGCTGCTGTTCCCGCTGTCATCGGCTGACTCTGAGGAATGATATTCGCAGCTTGCGTCGTGCTGCTGTTGCTACTGTTTGCGGCCAGCAGTTTCGGTCTACCGGCGGCGGCCCCCTTCGAAGGACTGCCAAGAATGAACTCTTCATACTGGGCAGCGATTGCCTTGACGGACGACTCGCGCTGCTGCTGTGTGGTTTGCTGACTATTTAAAATTGCACTACTACTACTGCTACTGCTATTGGTGTTACTGGCGTTATTGGTGTTGATCTTCCCGACTAAAAGGCGATTGAGTAATATTGACTCAGGCTGCTGCGACTGCGGCTGATGGCTATTGTCGATGATATTGCTGTTGGATGCGGTGGTGGTTGTGGTCGTGAATGTGGAGTTGCTGCCATTACATTCGACAGCAGTTTGCATTTTTCCCGCAGAGAAGGCAAAACAAAAAACCGAAAGTAAACAAACCGCCGGCTAGTCCCAACCGCTATGTACAAGTGATACAAAATTATTCCTTATTGCTGCGGTCCGCTGCTGCTGCTATGTGGCTGCTGACTCATCGGCGGAGGACATTTGACCTGCAAAGAGAGCAAGAAGTCAGCTATGAGAGACAATTTAATTTTGAAAATTCGCTTTTTTTGTTTGCGAATCCGTCAAGTATGAATGGAAACAAAAAAAAAAGAACTCAGCACCAGCAGAAGTAAGGCCTCCTGAGAAATGTGCTGTCCCGGTTCGGGAACGGCCCCGGGATGATAATAAAAATATAATAATTCAATGTGTCATCCTTGGGCCTCTGGCTTGTGGGTATTTGAGACAAACAGGAAAGAGGGGGGATGTTGTAACTTTCTTTCAGCTTGGATGAGTGACTTTCTCATTGTGTCCCTGCCGGTCGTTTGTGCAAGACGTACTTGAATCGATCGACAAGGACCGCATCGTTCTGTAAGGATGAAATAAATTGTGTCAGGAATTCAATTAAATGGCCATCGGGCGTGTACGCATCGGAGACGATGGCGGCGAGAGGACGGCAATGTGATTGAATCGTTTGTGGCCCAGAAATGTATGCCACTAATCGCTGGCATCTTGGGAGGTTACGGCTGGGCCTATGGACACTGTTGGGATCCAGCGTTATTGGGTTATGAATAATGTTTTCTTTTTGACTTGTCGCTCACTGAAGCATTTGATATGTGCAATCGGGTGAGACTTCGGAACAGACTCGTGGTATGTAGAACGAATGTTAATAAGAAAGGGACACGATTAGGGAGGACAGCAAAAATGCGAACGGAATGAGGAATTGTGGAAGGACTCAGTCAGAACGGGGTGATATGCACATCTAATGAATTTAATGTGTTAAGCAGTTTTTAAGCGCGTTTTGAGGATATTGTTCCAATCCGATGTGATGTTTCAAACACCAATGAGGCAAGATTTTGTTGTTTTTGGAACTATTTGACATCAGACAACAAATTAAAGACCGAGGACATTTTAAATTAACATATGCCTAACAGACTGTGTTGACAGAAAACGAACACAACTCAAAAAAATACTACAAACGACGCTGATGCTGACAAAGTTTTATAAGAGCAAAAATTACATTCTAGATAAAATTGAATTCCGGCTCGAAGGACCAAGATTTCAAACGCCACGAATTTCACCAAGTTATGAACCGTATAATCGTCGGTTAGCACAAAATATTGAAATATGCTCCAATTAGCAATAGAATTATTCTAACCACAATTAGAAAAAAAACACATCCCTAGGTGAAGAATCAAGTTCCTCGCTGTCTGTTTGGCCAAGTTTATTTCCTTTTGATTCTGCCGCCGCCCTTTCAACAGCGATTGTTGTCATCCTTATGGGATCCTTATTTATTGACACAATGAATTTATATATGTACATGCGTATGTTGTGATTCATCATGAGGTTTGAATTTCAAAAGAATTTCTTTGACAGATCATGCTTGACTACTAGCAACCTGCTTTGCCATTTTGGTTCAGTATCGGTTTAGACTTAATCATGTGAGTCGTTCACTCACACCACAACTGCGTGTTCATTAGTCGATTGTACTCAACTAGTTACATCACATCCAGCACATGGTGAAGGGACTATAGCAGTTGTACCTAAGAGTCTACACAAACAACTATGTCGGCGTTCTGAGTAGCAGTGTAGTAGTATGAACCAATGGACTTGTTGAGAACTCATTTCTGTGAGCACTTAATATGTAAAAAATGTTGTCCCTGTGAATTGGCAACCTAGATCTTCTGGTGTCACACATTTTCTCTATGGATATGTAAAGTGTCAAGTCTTCAGGAATAAACCAGCTACGATTGACGTCTTGAAATTTATTATTGCTCGTGAAATTCGCGAGATATCAGTCACTGTGCTCTAAAGAGTGGTCTCAAATTAGAACTTCTACTCTTAAATCGACCACGTCAAATGTGGACTTGGTCAGCTTTTACATTATATCATTTTAGAAAAGTAAATGTCCTTAATATTTATTTTTGCCGACAATAAACATTTTTACTTCACTTTCAAGTTGTGATGTCATATAATAAAATCAAACCTCAAGACGATAAACGTCCATTTAATTTTACGAAGGTTGCCTTTTATATTTCGGGATTGGGCAACCCCAGTGTTGCAATCTGGCAACTGCCAGCTCTATTGTAAAGTTTGAAATTTATGAGGTTATACGTACTAAGAATTTTCGTTCGATTATTTTTTACAACTTTTGACGTGGATTAACCCATCGATGAACTGAATTCAATTTTTGACAATGAAGCTCCATCAACGACCAGTGTTTATCGATGGTATGGTGAATTGAACCGAGGTCGTAGTTCACTCCAAGAATAATTTGGTGAAGATCGTCCAAAATGCGTCCAACTGATTTTGC
Source organism: Eristalinus sepulchralis (assembly GCA_944738645.1). Taxonomy (NCBI): domain Eukaryota; kingdom Metazoa; phylum Arthropoda; class Insecta; order Diptera; family Syrphidae; genus Eristalinus; species Eristalinus sepulchralis. The sequence goes on from OX122882.1 coordinate 12,419,223, forward strand.
AAGATCGTCATATGACCTATCGTGAGATTGAGACAACCTTAGTCATTAGTGGGACTAGCATACATTCAATATTGCATGAATCTTTGACCGTCAATAACATTTGTTTGCGTTAGATCCCACACAATTTGTCAATCGCTCAAAAAAAGGCTCGTGTCGATTGGTCGAAAGAAATGCTCCAAAAACGCGATCGCCGTGCTTCCAAACACGTCGATGACATCGTGAATTTACGCGTATGAGCCCGAAAGTAAAGAGCAGTCGACTGTATGGGTGTTAGAAAATGAGCCAAATCCAACAAAAGTTACTCGCGCACAAAGCACTTCTAAGCAAATGGTCGGCTGTTTTTTCGGAAAAACTGAACGTGTCGCAACCGTACCACTAGAACAACGCAGTCAATTCTGAGTGGTACACAACCATTTGTTTGCCAGTTGTCTACCAAGAAATCAGGTAAACCAACCGCCGAAAACGGATCACTCTTCACCTATAACAATGCGAGCTCTCACACATCGGTTCAAACAACTGTAACTCATCGATTTGATGAGTCATCCGCCATATAGTTATGACTTGGCACCGAATGACTTCTTTTTATTCCCTTACGTAAAAAATAAAATGAGAGGTCAACGTTTTTGAACACCTGAGGAAGCGGTTGATGCCTTCAGAATGCATGTTTTCGCCGGTTACGTTTACAGCATCTGGACCTCGGAAAACATGCACGTTGCCAGAAAGCCAATGCATCTACATAGAGCGATTGGCCTATTTTTAAAATAGGGCTGGTATCGGTGTTGGGCATTTCAGAGCCTGAAGCAGTACTGAAATTGAAGAACTGTGTTTGGAGGACCCCTGACTTATGAAGGATGGCGCGTCGTACCACACAGTCCTTGCAGCAATCGATCTTTTGCACTTTAGATTCTTAAATCGTGTTATAAGTCGTTTTGGTGTTTGTGGTTACAGAGTTGTGTTTTGACCGATTAAAATTTTTTTGCGTGTAGCCGCAAGGAACCAAAATTATGTTAAAAATCTCAAACCCATTCTAGCACCTAAAGTCGAAATGGATCATGTTGGCCTTAAGTGCTAGAATGGGCTACAACCCGTACCATCAATCAAGGTTTTCGAGGAATGCAAAGTCTGCAACGCACTCAATCTTTAGGTTAAATATGAGCAAACATATTTATGAATATGAATACGTAGATAGCCACGCACATATTCTCTAGAGTCATTTCACTTATAGCGACCACTACGGACATTTTCTCTCAATACTAAGTTCCTTCTCTTCTTGCCTTCGCAGAAAAGTAGGATGACTTAAGTTTTCCTAGAAAAGTGTGCAGTACAGGGGTTAGCAAAATTGTGTGTTATCACGTTTTCCTCCCTGCCAAAAAATGTCTTTATTTTTCTGGTCTTATCGCAAGGTTAACATCAAGCAGACAAGGATATTTTAATATGTTCTCGGGCCTCAGAACATGAATAAGGATATAACACAATCCAAGCAGTGTACCTGTCATCACATTGTCAGGCAGTCGATTAAGCGCTCAAAGAGGAAACGAAAGCAGAACTGATAAATTCTTGTATCTATCTCAGTCCCACACAGAAAAGACAAAATCACCCTCATGTGAAAGCACTCTAACATCCTACCATCCCTAAGCCAGTACCAACATCGCAGCCAACAAGGACGATCTATCCCCAGATAAGAGTGTGTAAGTCTGCGCTGGGGTGAGAATTCTCGAAATAACTTTCAGTGGAGGTGAACTTTGAAAACGTACCTCAGTATTTGTTTGTTCAATTTTTAGGTCCGATAGTGTTGTGGGAGCGTAATTGGAAACAGTGAAAACAGATTGCTTTTCAAAATCTGTAAATTTTTGAATTTCAATCCAAACATGGCACGACTTACTTCATTCATAAATGCAAATTTATTCCTTAACTTCACTTTCGCACAAATCAGACTCCATTCCTTAGCCTCTAAAATCGTCTCTATCTCTATTCTGAAGCCTCTTCGCGCAATCTACAGTAGCAATTGTGATTAAATCTAATTATGCCCAACGTAACGACTTTCCCAACTTACAAACTCATTACGCATTCGTCCACTCTCTGGCTGTGTTGACTTCCTTCAACACTGTCTACCTCAAGACAGTGTCCCCTTGGTAAAATAATCAAAATCCAAGACCACCAAAACCGTGTCCGAAGGCACCCAATGAAACCAGAGACCAGAAACTTTTACAAAACTACGCCACCACACCAGCACAGACTTCATGGCCCCTGCACATAATGATATCGACCGCAAAACGACGTGTAATCGTGCCAATATAACCTAACAACGCCAATATACATTTCACCAGCAAAATGACACCCAGCACCTCTGACCTATTGCAGTTGGCCATCAAAGTTCTCGCAACGAGCGCCTAACCCGACATCTGTTAACTGCACAGGACATGGTGTCCGATGATTTTTCGTCAGTCCACAGCCCGGCACCAGCGTGTGTGTGCTGGCTGCAGCGAAATTGACGGTAATTGAATTATTTACTCGCCCTCCTCGGGCACATCTCCGGCATTTTTGTGTCCAGAGACACAAACTCGTGCACAGCCACGGCGGTGGAAAACGAAATAGAGCGATGCGGAAACTAGGACAGTCCGGGCGACGAGTGGCAGGTCTGTTGCCGCCCGAGTCATTTGTGCGGCTCATCACATGGACGTGGTAATTTATTCATGGAATTAATTCTCGGATACTGCTGATACAAACACCCTCCGCCTGTCAGTCTATCCTTCACGAGTGTGACAATCAACGGGGGGAAAAATTTGCTGCCGCTCTGCAGAGCCTATTACCCAACCGTCCGTTTGAAGCGTGTGCGATCCGGCCGATTTGAGACACCAGGGATAGCAAGCACAGTTGTCAAATGCGGGGCAACTTCTGGAATAGTTTGCCCCGCAAAAGGGAGCACGGAACATGATGCGTCGTTACTGATTAACGAAATCTGTGTTAATGTTCGAAAGTTGAGGTGACATCTTTCGAGGGCTCTCGGAGGGACTTAAATTAACTTTGACCATAAAGTTGGAATGTTTCATAAATTTATGGACTTATGATCCCATTTCTCTCATAACCACGCTTCTGTATGTGTGTCAGCAATAAAAAGGATGAAAGTCCCCTCCCCCCACCCGTCAAGTTGACATTGTCAATCAGAGCTGCTATCCAATTGGTGGAGAGTTTGATTTTGTTGTCGTTTCGATTATTTATTGCCAACAAAATTTATGATTCCCTTGGATTTTAAGAAAATGGAAGAGAACAGCGCTCGTGGGGATGATATTGATTGATGGGAGATTGCGTCAGAAGACGTGACTGCAATGCACCGTAAGTCGTCATCGATTTAGGGGGCAAATAAACGCGATGTCGGCAACGCAACGATTCGATAATGAAGATAATTCTGTCCGATAACTAAGCGAACAATGTAATTTTACAGAGTCGCGGTGATTTTTTTTTACGCGCACTGTCAGGGAATTGACAATTATGCAGAGTGTTCGGGGTGTTTGGGGGCGAGTTAAGTACTTCATTTGATTGCCGTTTTAGGTAACGTGAATTTTTATTGCTTGCATTTTGTAATCACTCTGCTTAGAGGCGCTTTGGGTGGGCAAAGCTGTTTTGATTTTAATTCCGATGTTATCATTATGTCGTCGTTCGGATCAGTGATGAGATTCATTTCATCTTAATGGATACATTAGAAGAGAAACAAATCAGTTCCAGACACTCTCCTGTAATACATTTTGAAGGCGCTGAATTCGCAGTGCCTATATTTCTTTCAATATGAAATTGAATTTAATGCCCTTGCCACAGCATTGCTTAGATTCCGTTCGAACACCTTGTCTTCTGGGTCCTCGCGAAATTACAGTACCCATTTTTCCATCAAAGGAGCAGGCCAGGCTTACAATGAAAAGACTGACTGATGTTGAAGAAAAATTTAGAGTTTATAGATGTACATGAATCGTTTTGTATGACGACAGAAATATGTTTGTTCCCATTTTCCGCCTTAATTGTTTTTCGTTTTAATTGAAAACTAGTCGGACTCTTTTAATAAAATGTTTACTGTCTAGTTAGAAGATCTAATCAGAACTAAGTATCTCATACCTCATATCGAAAGTTACTGCCTGGTAGTGCAATGGACCAGTTTTTAAGTCTGGGCGCTCCAGTGCAGTGTATCCCAACCACCAACAAAAATGAAACTTCATATTGGGACGCCAGTGCATCAAATTTTTTTTATATGTTAGCTGCTGGCTTGTTCAGGCTAACATGTCGGCACGACCAGGGATATATCATTCCAAAAATTATATCTTTCTTTTCTTCCTGAAATCCGCTGTCTCTGAGCGGCAGTCATGTAAGTTCGCATGGAGGAAATTTTCTTTGAAGCAGGCAAGGGTTACCGCACCCGTTTCCTTTTCCACATTTTTCTCATTTTTTCCATTTTTTTTTCGTGTCCGATGGATAGTAAAATGACCTGACCTGCACTTATATTTCTACTGTTCTCATTACATGGTTAACATCAAGCGGATAGGGATATGACTGGCCCTGACCATAATTTTTGTGTACGACTACCGTTTTCAACCCTCAGAGCTTATATGAAAACATAACCAATGAATAGTATCCAGGTTCGCATTTTCAGAAAACATTTATTTGCCCTCGCGAGTAGATAATTATCTGATTCATCGTTGGGTTTATATTTCAACAGGATTTTTTTATAGATCACACTTGTCTCCCATTAAATTGCTTTGACATTTCTGTTAAGTATCGTTTGGCAATTCATTACGGATAGACTCATGCCACAACTGCGTTTCCTAATTGTTCGGCTGTATTACGAAAGTCAAATTTCTGTGAGAAATGTTTAATGCGCGATTCAAGAAAATTACGTTATAGGATAAACGCGTCGACCCTCACGTTGAAGGTCTAGGTTCGATTTCCGAACGGAACACCTCGCATATTTTCACGGCACCACCTCTTTCGAGTTCCTGACAACACATAAAGAGTACTAATTGTTTAATTGATTCCGTTTGGAATCGGCAAAAAAATGAATGTCCCTTCGACTCGTTAGAGAACAGTAGCACGCACAACACGAGTAGTCGTTGTAGAAACCAGGCCCTGGTTCCTTGTGGGCTAGTGCCACTCAATTATTATCATAATAATTGACATACTGAAACCACTGTTGCCAACACCACTCTCCCATTTGAATCCCAGTTTACAATAGTAATAGGATGAGACTCTACTCCTTAGACCATATATTAAGCACATAGTGGGGAAACTATAGCTACACCAACGGCTGAGTCATCATTTGGAGCAGCTTGGCCGTGTCAGAAGACTATTTGCTTCTTGAATTTCAAGCGATTTGTCTAACAGAGCTCTGTTTTCAACAAGACGGTGCTACAAGCCATGAAATGCGTGAAACAATTTATTTGTTCAGAAAATGTTTGGTGAGTATTGGTTTTTCTAATTAATTCGGTTCGTTGTCAAAAGATGGCGCCACCTGCAAGTTATGGCTTATTTTGAAGGTGATTACCCGCTTCATTAGCAATTATTGGTGCGCATTAGCGTCTGTTTAAGACAAAAACATTGTTTTTTGGCTATTTGAAAATGTCCGGATTTGTCTAAGACAAACGGCATTTGAAGGATGTCTTGATTTTCTCAATTAATTGGAAGCAATATGCAGCTGAATGCCTGTAGAAGTTTAGGGTGAATCTTATCCGACCGATAAATCATGCAGAGAGTAGCTTTGACGATTCAAGCGTTGTGATTTTAGCGTCCAATATAAAGAGCGTTGCCAACCGAAGGAGTTTGAAGATGAGGAATTGGATGCTTTACCGGATCAAAATCCATGTCAAACGCAAAGTTAAATCGCAGAATCGTTGTTAGCAAACAATTTTCGTTCGGTTAAAGAAATTTGAATTTATTCAAAAGCAAGGAAATTCAGTACCATAAGTGGTCACACCAAGCGATGTGGAAAGGCAATTTTTCACCTCGGAAATTCTTCTTGAAAGACATCAAGAGAAGGGACTGTTTCTACTACGATAACTTCAAATACAAAAAATGCAATGCAAAGCCTGGGGAGCCTGTTCTATCATCGTCTACATCGACGCCAAAGGGCCAGACGGGCATGGTGCACTATGAGCTGCTAAGACCACGCGAAACCATTGATTGGAAACGTTATCGACTACAAATAAAACGTTTGAACCGTGTATTGCGTGAAAACGATCAGAAATGACCAAAATTCATGACAAGGTAATTTTAAAACATGATACACTCGGCCCCACTTGGCTGAAAGGGGAGGTCTTACTCCACCCTTTCGACTACTGGCCTTGTTGATGGGTGCAAAACGATTTGGAGGCTCAGAGATAGAGTCTTTTGAAGAGATGGAAGAATGGTTGAATGATTGGACCGGAGCCAAAGAGGGCACATTTTTTTAGTAGATTGTATTCGAAAATTACCAGAGAGATGGGAAAAGGAAGTCGCTTCGCTTGTTACGCTTTTTCAGTCACAAAACACAAAAGACGGAACAAATTGATTGTGTCATAAAAGATTGGAGGTTAAGCCAAAGAAACTGGTACATTCAATGCAAGGGTATATTCAATTCTATTCCACAGAGAAGAAACAATATCATCACACAACAGAGCACAGCAAGCTCTGGCGTTGTGGATTAGCAAAAGATTCAAGGTTGGATTTCTAACAGAAAACATCGCATTTACGTTCGGATTCAGCATTGACTTGTAGGTCCCTTCAACTCGTTAAAATACAGTAAAATATGCGACCCGAGTAATTGTCGAGGATACAGCCCGTCGTCCCATATTAGCCGGAGCGCCATTAAATTTATTTAATTCATTTGTTCGACGAACATTTCACACAAATAAAAATATAATAGCAAAAAAAGCTTTTAGCAACACACTCCTGTGGTATTTGCACATGTTTAACCGAATTAAATGAAAACACCAACATTTCCTCCTGCATACTGCACTCAGTGTCCTGATTGACAATAACCGGGCAACGATGCGAGCATCAGAAGCAATTTATCCTCATAATCGCATGAAATACAAAAATTTAATTTTCAGCCCGTATTAACAACAAATAACTGGTTGTGCAAGCGTTTTATGCAATTAAGCCGAAGCATACTTCGTTTGCATAATTTATCATTCATTTAATTAATTAAACTGCACACTCTCGGCCACCACATGTACGCGGTATAAACAATCAGTGTTTTTCACATCTGGCCAATAGGGAAGTAAGCCGAATGCAAAGTGCACCACTCCCCATCCTCCGAGACGATGACAAAAAGCGAAAACATTAGCCTTGACAAATCAAGCCACAAGCATCTCGTCATTAAAAATGCAAACCGCATTTTGTAAATGCTCCCTGTCATCCTAAGGTTGTTCGCTGCATACCAACTACATCAGAGCGAAATTGACTGACCTTCCTTCTGGCCGGATTGCCCATAAGACGTCACTTACATTACACAGATACCATTCAGGCGCACATGCTATGGCACGAGTAGCAGGGAAAAAATGCACTAATGGGTCACACATTTAACGAGAACGAAAGCAAGGGACAGCGCTGAAGTGGGCTGAATGCACACTGAACACACATCCTTGTCTGGTCCTTTGTGGTGTGTTTCGTTTTGCTTCGCTTTTGTTTTCGTAGATTTGTTTTGAAAACATCTCGCAGTCTTCAGTGCATTATAGAGCTAATGAATTACTTATACGTGGGCATTCAGGAATCTAACTGGAGTGTGATTTAGGGCAGGAGGGAAGTCCTCTTTCATGCAGTGTTCTTTCGATGTTCTATGGTTTGTTTGTGAAAAACTGGGTTTTCGAAATGAACGCTGAGAGTTTTCAGTCTGTTTACTTAAATCAATGGAAATGCATTTGGGACACAGGCAATCTGAACATCTTGGCTGTTCGGAAATGTCACAGCAATCATGGAGGAACTAAGGCATGAAATTGTGGGCGGCTTTGGAAAGAAATCTGGTAATTGCGTTTTGTTTTAAAGGAAAGAGGTCGAGGTATAGGTCCTTGTTAATTGGTTTTAAAGCAATCTCCGATTTCGACAAAAGCAAATTTGTGCATAAGTACTCAATACCGAGTTAAATTAGCTTTGAGAAGGAGTAGAGTGGATTTTATTTAATTAACTCTGATGCTGGTAAGAAAAAAATCCTCTCCTCCGTCTGACTAACATGCAAGAAACGTCCTGCTATTCCATGCCAATCTCGTTAAGCTTAATATTTCTTTATGTGCTCGTAAAAGGGATTTTTTCCAAGTCATGCTTGATTTGAAAATTGAATTGGATCTACTTTTTAGTTTCAGATTTCAAGCAACATAAGAGTACTGCGACTGTAGTAGGGGTACCAAGATATGGGAGTACTTCCCTACACGACTTTAAGCCTTGTAATTTCAATCGAGAATTCAGTGCAGGGTTTTTTCCCACAGATGTAGGATTTGGTTTTACGTACCATACTTCAAAGAGTCGTAGATAATGCAAGCCTGACGCCTTAGTTACCCATGTGCCAAATGAAATCATGCTTGAGGGACAATCACCCCACCTTTTGTAAAACCTCTGCCACTCTCTGGGTCACAGCACCCGGTTGAAAATGCAACTCCACACTGAGCCGGGAAAGTCCCCTAACCGCCTGCCCTAAATCAGTAGGGTGAACAACCTGATTGAGACCAGTAGCACACTAACCTCGAGTCTGCCCGCGATATTGGATTTTAAATCATAGCCACTATCGTACTCCCACAAGAGCCCCTACGGCACAGTCAGGCTGAAACCGAAGTTCCAGGGGCTCCTGACCTCCTGTGGCACCAAAATGCAGTCTCTGGTCCAGCTGCCAGTACCACCGCCAAATGGCGCCGCCATTTCGCCACCAAATTTATTTTGGCTCCATTATCTAATAACAGTGTTACTGATGTGATTTTGAATTAAGTGATTCATAAACTGCAATATATTTTGGATAAAAATTTCAATTCTTTACAAAGTCTGGGCTATTCAATTAGGGGTTAAATACAATATAAATCAAATGTTGGCCTTTCAAAGAGTTGTTGCAGGCAATTTTATTGTTGTACTTGCTCACCACTTTGTCGCTAATTTCAGACGGTATCTCGTCCAAAACTTGAGTAATATTGGTGGGTAATGCGTTCAGAGTTCGAGATTACTCGCTTAAGCTATGAGTTGTTTCATTGAAAAGCATGCAACAGTGTCAAATCGCATGACCGTGGTAGCTAACAAACGTTAACAAAATATGAAGTTACGCAGTTAAAAAAGTGCTCACGCAATAAAGCCACAGGTGGTGCTGTTATGCCCCGTCTTGTTAAAATCACAAGTCGTACTTTTCAATCGCTGGCCAAACACAAATCGAATATCATCGATCGATGATAGATCTGAGTTAATTGACCGCCCATTTTCGAACCACAAAGCACACCAATACAGTCACTTGTTTGGATGAAACGGGTTCTCTTTGATCATTTGTGAGGGTTCTAGGGTCCAATGCTGCAATTTAATTTACTTACGAACCCACTGAGTGAGTTTTCGCCTCAAATCGGTATTTATTGACTGTACGTTTCAGCTGGCTTTAATTGTTGCGCAAGTTAAAGTTTAAAATGGATAGAAATGCAGATCCACTTGCAAAATACGCCATTGTTCGATTGCTGTGAAAGCCAAGAAAACAATAAATGTGAATTTTCAACAATACTACGACTGTCTGATGATACATAAGTGTCTACTCTCTTCAAATTTCTTCACAATTTGACCGATTCCTTATGCAGTCGATAGACCATTATCATAGCGTTACGTGCAAAAAACCGACGTTTGAATCACCACTCTGTTGTTAGTTGTAACAGTTTTGACCCGTTTTTCGGTGTTTAAACAATTTATTTTTCTAAATGGCAAACACTTAAATAATAGTGTAACACTTCAAATGCCAACTAAGTGTGGAGACCGCTAAATTCCAGCTCCACTAACTTGAAAAAGCAAATCGAATGACCATATATTAAGAGTGCAACATGAAGATTGGTCTTAGCCCATTCCTTGATAGAAAAGACTGTAGACGACTTGTTGGTATACAAACCCTAAGCGACGCCTGTGCATAAGGTGAAGCCACTTCAGAGCCTTTGCTCGGATCAGGTGCCGGCTGTTCGGCGCTGACGTGGGGTAGGAGCGCTTACTGGTTTTCCTTCTGAAGACCGAAAATGTACATTAAATGTAGGTTACTGCCTGGTATTATAATGGACCACTTTTCGAGTCTCAGCACTCCAGTGCAGTGTTTCCCAACCTTCAACATGATTGCCTCGATGGATGGTGCTGTCAGTTCTTGGTCTTTTTTTGTAATTGGAGTGCGCTAAAGGGATTGTTTAGTACCCTTAAATGGCCGAAATTAAGTCACAACACGGACCGAAAGTTCAGAGGAAGAGAGAGAAATGAACTACCGTTGGACATTGGTTTTAAATGTCTCTGGATTGAAATGAGGGGAAAAAGCTGAGCTGGGAAAAGCATTCCATATTCATGCGGCTGAAGAGCGAGTCTCCAAACTTAACTGTACGTCCGAAGGTGGACTTGAGGATGTTATGGTTATGAATCACAGTCACAACATGCCATCCGCATAATCGGTATTCGGTCAATTAAAAGTTATCTGAATCTATGTTTACATTACCACATGCTTGAGGTGAATATGAAAAGGCTAGAAATAAATTCGAGGCAACCAACTACACTTTGGAAATAGGCAGATAAAACAGCACAAAGCCGAAAGCCTTTATCTTTTCCGATCCCAATCTATCTAATCTGGTCGCCGTGGTATAGTGGGTAAGAGCGTCTGCTCAAACGCCGAAGGTCCCAGGTTCGATTTCCGTAATGAACACCCCGCTTTTTTCATAGCACTTTCGAGTTGCTGGCAAAACTCAAAGAGTACTGATTGTTTGTAAAAAGCTTCTTTAATCTGGCCATTCGGAGTCGACAAAAACTGTAGGTCCCCTGTATTTGTAAAAGGACGCACAACACGAGAAGTTGATGCAGAAACTAGGCCGTGGTACATTTTCGGCACAATCCCTCTTGGCTGTGCCACTCAATTATTACGCTTAGCTATGTATTTTCGCATAGACATCCATAATGTGTGACTCTGATGATTATGCGTGATGATCTTTTGTTTAGAAATACGTATTGCGATGCATACTTCTAGACCTAACTTCAGCAATCAAAAAACGATCGATTTACTCGTAGTCTCCCATTTTGCCCGTTTTTCTTATACTTAATAGCACGAACAATTCACGTATTCTGTATAACAATCCACCTACTCAAGTCTCAGACTTACCGAATTGTACACCTTCAAGAAGTCATTTTGTTTTGTCTTTGTCTTGCAAAGTTCCCAAGGACCGCACTCATGGTCATCATACAAAAGCAAAAAGCAAATAGCACTCGTATGCACAATGATTTGAAGTCGTTTGGTGATCTCCCTGCCTTCGCAACGCTCCTGTATCCCAGGGAGAAAATCATTTGAAAACGCCTCTTATTATCTGAATTCTTGGAAATTTCATCAAAGACTTTGCTCCTCGCGCTTAACTTGAAATGATGTAGACTCTTGCGTGGCGATGGATTATTTTTTACTTAAATTAAAAATTTCTCAGAAAATAAACCGCTTTCTGTGCAGACTAATTCCTATCAATCGATATTCCATTGGTCTCGAGAGGTGAAGTTGGGTTTATATCAGATTATGTCTGGCTACCTAATGAAGCAGATATTTTGGCACCACTGAAATGGAATAGATTTGCATTTTAAAGATACTTCCAAGGACATTTTCCTCTTAGTCCTTTTTGCTTTGTTATCGATACAAATGGTTTGGATACATTCACATACATATGTAGTTTGTATGTAGATTCAATTAAGTCGTATTTGAATTTAAGGACAATTTACAAACGATGATGATTAATGTACATCAAGGTCCATCCAGATTTGCACACACTCCTCAACCTTGTTGAACAGCAAAGCCCCACAATAAGCTGAGCAACATAAAAGAACAAAACAACACCGATTCGTCATATTAAGGAGACAAAAGTGACTTTCTTTTGAACTCATTGCTCTTTGTGACTGTTTTTCAATCACCATGTGTTCATGAACAGAATGCAATAAGCGAACTAATGACAATAATAAAGACTGCCTGACACCGCACAATTTCCATACACAAAAACTTAATTTCAAACCGCACGCTTTGCTGACAAACAAATATCCTTTTTCGATTAGCGACAACCTCTCCGCGACAGCAGACACGAAAAGCTCTGCCATCCGCGTGCACGCCACGATGGTGGTGGCGGCGTTTGTGTATGCAAATAAATCCTCCCTCGCATCGGAATTATTAAAAATTCTGCCGGTGAACCACTTGTGATGTGACTAGTCTCGTGCTTTCAATATCTCATGTATCGTAATAAATCAAATCAATTTTCAAAACCCACACCCCCCGCCACCCAAACCATTAACCCAATCAATTTCTCTTCAGAAATTTTATGTTCGCAATAAGTAACCACCAAACATCCCTAAATCTACACACACGCACACGCACAAGTAGTCACGATCGAGGAACTGAATTTATTCGCAGCAGAGAATTCCCTCTGTGCCCGCATATGGATGTCTTGGCGATGGAATGTGTCTATCAGGCGGAATCATATTCCTCTCCTGCGAGCCGACCTTGAAAATCCTTGTCACTGATGGCGTACAGCAGCATTCAATTTGGTACGAGTAGGCCGACGAGAAAACCTTGTTTTTCTTTCGCCTTTTTTTTCTGTGTTCTGCTGTGTATTATGATGGCACACACAAGGAGAAACGATAAATACGTAATAATACGAGGGATTTTCATTGCTTTCTACAGTAATAGATATCCACTCGCAAGTGGATACAGTGCGAGTGGATTTCAGATTTATCTCGCATCATTATAAGGTGAGTACGATGTCCTGGCAATAACCAGCCATCCCACACCACGCCAAACGTGCCAGAGAATAATAGACAAGGTCAATTAGCCTAATTAGGGGATCGTTCCAAGAGCCCATTGATTGGAACCGGCGACATTGATATAAGTGCCATCCGAGTCATTGTTCTTTTGCAGGATGCATGCGAGCAGGGGGGGGGGGGGGGGGGAAGAAAGCAAGCGCAAATTATTTGGCACTTCTTCAAAAAGCTCAATTCATTCTCGGGTGATAATGTTTTTTGAAGGTGAGGGAAATTAATCTCTCCAAGTGTCAACAGTTGAGGGCGCCGAAAAAGGGTTCAGATTGAAGGAGGGAGTCTCCATCTTCTTCTTCTTCTTCTTTTTAAATTAAATTTCGGCGTCAAGGAGTCCCGTGCGCTTCGTATTCAGCTCAAGAGTCGCGCTGAGTTCGGGTATTTCTTTTTCATTTTCAATTGGCACGCTGACAAGTGGAAACCCTTGTCGAGGGGGCATTTCTCAAAGCAGTCCCTTCAAGTTTTTTGCCTCTGATTTATCTTGGTCTGGCTGCTACGTGCCGAATTGGATCCTACAAGCAATTTCAGGCAAAAGACAACATTGGAGTTATTCAGTCATGGCATTTGTGCGCCGATATGTTTTCATTGAGGCCAGCGAGTAGTCAATAAAAACGACCGATTAATAAATTCCTGCTGTGAAAATATTTATGCGGAAATTTTTGCGAAAAAGGGTCGATTTGGTCATTTATGTATGCAAATATGTGCGGATTCTTTGAATTTCTTGTCTATCGTCAATAGAAGAACTGAGGGAGATTCTTTCCTGTCCCTTCTCTATTTCAACAACTTTTACTTTTACAAAGAAATTCGAGAATCTCCAGCTCCAATTGCAATTGTCGCTGGTGGAAAGGCCTATATGAGCGTAAATTAAAATTGAGTATACTGTCGTATATGTAGGTACTCATCAGCAATGAAAACCCGATCATTGCTTCCGTAAGCTAGAAACACTTCCCCGAAATGAAAATTCAAAACTCTCAGTACTGTGGATATCTAGCTGGTATTTGTTGCAATCTAAATTACTACCTTGGGTTCTGTGGGACTATCTGTGAGAAGTCAAGGTTCAAACTACTTCTTCTTCTTCTTCGGATGGCGCTACAGTCCGGGGTGGACCTGGGTCTCAACCAACATGCCTCTCCAGCTAGCACGATCTCTTGCCAGCTGCTTCCAGTTGCGCACTCCAAGTTGGTTGAGGTCCTTTTTCACTTGTGTGCGCCATCTCAGTCTAGGACGTCCTCTGTTGCGTTGTCCCTGTGGTTCGCATTCGAAGACTCTTCGGGCCGGAGCAGTGCTGTCCATCCGCTCTACATGGCCAAGCCACCTTAAGCGTTGTATACGTAGACGCTTGACTAGGTTCATGCCGCCGATCAGCCCATACAGTTCGTGGTTGAATCTTCTCCTCCAGATGCCATCAACGCAAACAGGACGAAAAATCTCACGCAGAACTTTTCTCTCGAACAGACCAAGGGCTCTCTCATCCGCTTTTAGTAACGTCCAGGTTTCTGCGCCGTAAAGCAGGACAGGGATGATCAAGGTGTTGTACAAAGTTACTTTGGTCGTTCGGGAGAGGGCTTTATTACTCAATTGCCTCTTAAGCCCAAAGAAACAGCGATTGGCAAGAGTGATTCTGCGCTTGATTTCGGTACTGATGTTATTGTCCCTATTCACCGCGGAGCCAAGATAGACGAAGTCCTTTACTACCTCGAAATGTCTGCTGCCCATAGTGACACTCTGTCCGAGAGGTCGATGTTCTGCGTCCTTCTTCGATAACAGCATATACTTAGTTTTGCCCTCGTTTACCACCAGTCCCACTTTAGCCGCTTCCGCTTCGATGCTAGCAAACGCCTCATTGACGGCTCGCTGAGTTCGGCCGATCACGTCAATGTCATCCGCATAAGCTAGCAGTCGAAGGGGTCTCCTTTATTGTGGACCGGGCATACGATGCTGAGATTCCACTCGTCGGGCATGCTTTCCTCCGACCATATTTCACAGATGAGCTGGTGCATGCACCCAATCAGCTCATCCCCAGCCGCTTTGAACAGCTCTGCGGATAGTCTGTCCGCGCCAGCAGCTTTGTTCGACTTCAGTCTCGATATTGCTATCTTGACCTTAGTCGGGGGGACGGAATTATTGTCCATCGTCGTCCAAATTGAGTGGAACATTCTACCCAACAGCGGGGTTCAAACTACTACGGAGGAATAAAGAAATTCAGCTAGAAATGTTTACTTCATGTTGCACAGATTTCGAAGCACATTCGATGCCGGCACCCACGAAAATGGTGTATGACTGTTTCTGCTCCTTCTTATTCATGAAGGATCCACAGATATCATCCAAAGGGATGCCAATTATATTCACGAACTCATCAATCTTTCAGTATAAGGACTGATTTCACTTGTGGTTTAGGCACAAGCAAGCTACTCGCTAAACGTAGTTTGCATGTGCCTAGAAGTATGCCAACAGATTTGCATCTTTTCAGTCAAAATAACAATTTCACGTGTGGGACAATTTCATCAGCCTTACTATTGTTCCAATATCGCTGTTGCTTGTTTGAGATCCTGAACCGAAGCCTTGCATAATTGAATCGTTCCTTTTTTTATATTCGATTTTATTCGCTGAAATTTGAATTTAAAATCTTTTGGGTTCAACAGGTATTTTCATTTAAAAGTTGGTACTACTGTTGCTGACATCTGAGCCAAATTTTATGTCAATCATTGTATAAGATACCAGTCCTTTTGTAGATAGCAAAAATTCTTTAAATATTATGTGAATATTTCGTCTTTAATAACACATCACTCAATAAGTCGCGGGAAATATAGGGTGCGCCACAAAAAAAAATTAATATTTAATGATAAATTTTTGTTAGTGGCGCCCCCTATATGTCCCGGGACTTATTGAGTGATCTTTTCATAAATGCCTGAACTTCTGTCGCAACTGCAAATTAAGATTTTATGAACGGTACAAACTGTTCAAAGAAAGTCGAGAAAGCTTTGAATATAAGACGTGGTTAGGATGACGACCAACATCAACTGATGACGAAGAACGACATTAAAAGTTACATTCTACAAGAGGAATTTACGACATGTTTTAAAAATTGAAAACAACGTTTTCACAAGTTTAGTACATCCGCCTTTGATTTTTAAAAAATGTCCCAGTATTTTAAATTTACAGAAGTGTCTATGATAAAAAAATATTCAAAATCTTTTAAATATTACATGAAAGTGGAAGGCCCATGTTCCAAGTTCATCGATTGATTAAAATAAAAATCCATTACGATATTGCTACAGTCCCAAAGGACCAGTGCCTAGCTTCTACAGTAACTATTCGTGTTGTGCGTGCTACTTTTCTGTCCGGAGTAGAAGGGACCTACAGTTTATAAGCAACTACTCATGTTGTGCATGCTTGTTTTCTAACGAGAAGAGGAAACCTATTATTTATTGCAGCCTTTAAGCAGAGAAACTTTAGAAAACATTACAAACAATGAAAACTCTTTCAGTTTTGTCGCCAATGCGAGATTTTCAGTCCAGGAGTCAAGCTTGGAACCTTCGGCGTGGAAGTCAAAACACTTACCCCCTACGCCACTCTGGTAGTATTCGGCAACCGCAGATTTGTCTAAATGCCTAGATATATCAGAGTGATCCGAAAACTATTTAGCTTTAAAAAGAAAAGCGAAAGAAAGATTTTCCAGAAATGGTGATTTATTTCTCAACTTGGTTGATACACCTGTCACCCAATGCTCCTCCCATATGGAGGTATGCAATGCGGGCCTCTATTGTGACGACATCCCATTTTTTAACTCAAATTTCATCTCAGCGAGCGCTGGTCAAAATCTGAAAGACATGGTGAGTGAGTCAGTAGTCTGTTGCTAAATTAAATCAATTTGGCCTTGGCAGCGGCGGAATTAGGAAACGGTTCTTCGTCAAGAAGGAAAAGCACATTTTTCGTAAAACTTTTCCCGCATTTCAGCTTGAAATTGGTACCATAAAGGAACTCCTCGATTTAGTCTACTTGGAATACGGCTGTTACTTGGTCTATGGTCCATATTACGATGGCGGTCTCTTAATGTTGCGGAAAATTCATCAGATTGAGTTTAAACATCGTTAACCAGATCACCCGCTTCACTTCTCATGCCAATATTTCCCGCAGGATATGAACCACGCGGTCTTTTCAGGCACCCTCTGCTTCAGCCCTCTACCTTGCTTTCAATCGGTGTTCTGCCAACACCCCAATGATTTCCGCTTTCGAGTCACACAGGCGAGGTTCATTAAAAACTGAAGTGCGACCGCGTTGTAACCCGTTAGAAGAGAGAGGAAAATCAGAACGAATTAATTTTTAATTTCCTGAATATGCTAAATGAGAGCATACAATAGAGTCATTGTGGGGAAAACGTATTAGTATCTACATTGTGTCAAACAAACCTTTTTTGGGTTATTAAGAATGGGCTTAAGTAAGGTGGATAAATAAAGAATTTCCACGTTTAAAGGCGAACATCTTGGGTAAAATTTTATTGCAGACTTCGTGGGCTGTCATATGAATACTTAAAGAAGGCGTTAAACTTGAAAAGATGAAGGTAGAGGAAAGGCGAAGTTGGCCAGTCACTTTTGCACCATCTTGGTAGTTTTGCAGATACCGAAACAAATAGTAATCAAAGGAAGAAAGGTCCGGCCATAGAGTGGATGCATCAAAACGTCCCAACCAAGCCTATCAGTTTGAATCCTGTCCATCAAGAATGTCTGCGCCCTGGCATTGTTATGATGGCAATCTATCTATTTTCTGTTGACCATTATTGGTCGCTCTGTTCTGTTTGATTTATTAAAACGGTCCACAAAAGAGAATCAAATTGATTGTTTCGCCAGGTTCTTGAAGCTCGTAATCCAACGTCACTAACTTCTCAACATAACCTTGTTTGCCGTTAATTCAGGCTTTACAGTCGTCTGTGATTGGTCACTGTCCTTTGAGCATGATCACCTACTCTGGATATTCTCGAATTTAATCCATTTTTTATCGCTTGTTACATATTTCTTCAAAAATATTTCAATTTTGATACGAGACAGCTGCTTTCGCAACATTATTCGCCCAATAAAATTTCTTTGCATTAATGTATGGCTCCTTTAAGTAGCTTCCTCGTTCTAAATTTATAAAACTGATGTTCAAAATGGCTATAGGAGGCAATTAGACAGAAAGTTTTCTCTGTATTAGAATCTTTGCAAAATGATATAACCCTAAGCAATATCAGCCTTAAAGTGAAGCATTCAAGTATCAACGCAAACTCGAATGATTTCTAATCTAAACGCTTCATCAAGTCATACACCTTTCCTAATCCCAATCAATTTGACTACTCCTAGCAATGCAATCCCAACGTCCAACAGCGGAAATGGAAACACAAACAGAGGTCCTTCCCCTCTGCCATTCAAGTCATTCCCCATAATCGCATAATTAGCCGAATACTGCACATACGAGTACCATCGATAGACATCATTTCATAGCTGGCTACGCAAGAATGTCTAAAGCTGAAGCACTCAACTAAATTGAACACATCCCCGTCACAGCAGTGTGCTCTGCGGCAAAAGCAAATCAAATTTCCTTCGGATTGCCGTGCATTTGTCAAGGATGTCCAGTGGCACTGCTGACGTACGTGTCCATTTTGAAAGCATTTACATGGTTTAGTAACATTGGCCGCCTGGCGAGTGAAATCACAAAAAAACACAAATGGACGTATCCCCAGCGTTGCAATACCCATCAACAAGGGACACAGCACACATCGCCGGAGTAATTTATCGAAGAGCACCGAAGGACACAAAATCACGCAGTCGTTACACATTTACGATATCAGTTTTTAATCGGGAGCTGTAATCTGAAAAATTACCAACACACAGGAACCAGGAACCAGGAAGAGGAAAGCAACGCGACATAAATGAATAAGCTTCTGTACACACAAAATCCTCGCGTCTGCAGCACACCGAAAAGGATGATATTAATATGCTCCGACAGAAAAGGAGCATCCAAGCATTTTTGTTTTTTGTTTGCGTTGCTGTCAATAAATCACGTAAAACAGCGAAAAACTCGTTTATCGCCCGTCAGAAGGACGCCCAAGCAAAAACAAGGTAACCACACATCAAAGCGATATCCATTAAAGCCCGCCGTAAAAATGGCAAGGAATTTTTATTTGCATTTTCCCATGAATACCAAAAGGAATCCTTAGTTAAACGACTGTTTGGCATTTACCTGTGCTGTGTGCTGGTCGTCGTCGAGTGGATCAGCGGCGATGCGCGTGGCGTGCACGGTGTGTGTTGAACGATGGCGCAGGAGGCAAGGCGTGCCACTTTTAGTTGCGTTCTTTTTTTTCTGTTTGTATTTTTTGTTAATTTCACGGTTTATTTACTTTTCTCTGTATGGTCCTGGCATTGATTGAAATTTATCGCCTTCCGTTCGATTTTCTAATTCAATTTCATGACGAGTGCCAGTTCGCGCACAGTTTGTGGATGGATGCGGGGAGGTCGATTGGGTGTAACTTCTTGTGCAGATAATTACAAAATTAATGGGTATCAAGGATATTTGAAAATTAATGACATTCTGACTTTGCCCAAAAATCCTCAGCTGTGTAAACAACAGAAGAACGACAGAAGGAGCATACTGCTGTGCTGTGTCGTAAAATTGTTTTAAGAGGGGAAGCATAATAATTGGTCTATCAACAAGCATAGACCATCGATTAGGATGAATTGTTAACCCTTAAGTGAGTGAGTGCTTGGTGGTTTCTCGAGTACACAACTTTCTTGATTAAAATCTCTTCACCACCCTCCTGAACCGTCTTGGCATTCAGATTGATTTCCAGAACTCTTCTCTCGAGGAAACAGCCGTTCTTGAGGTTTACATTCCGTCAAAGGTTGAGTTTTGTATCTTCATTAGGAGATGAATTCTGTGCCAAACACATTCCACTTTGTGTGCTCTCTGATTGCACATACTCTCCTATGGAGTATGTCGCTGCAAGAAAAAAACCCATTAGTGTAAAAGTTTGTTGCGTCAGCTTTGACGACATGCGACCTTTGAAGGAAAAAGTTAGTTCTCAAATTAAAACGCACCTGGTCCTGGGTCGAACGCTGAAGAATGCTTTCCTTCAAGGAAAAGAACCAACTTAGTTCTGAAAGTGTACTCGTATGTGACATATTTTCGCCTGAAACAATATCCAGCGTATCTGGCGATGGTACAGGTTGATTATTCAGATTCATTTCTGGCCTTTGTGTGGTAGGTTATACGTAAAATTAGATCTTTCGTGGAAAATATTTTTTTATTTTGTACTAAGTTGGATAATAGGTCGAAGTCATTTTAAAAGGCTTTAGGCCACTATTACGACTTCTTCACCTTGCTCTTTCAAATGCTACCCCTTTAAAATTCACCAAATCTAGCAACGAAAGAGCAAGAAACGCAGCTTAAAGTTTACCTTCACATTCATTTCTAACCAAGCAGTGGTTCGGGCGGTATCTCGACTTCACGTTTGATACGAATTGAAACGTGTTTCCAATTCAACATTACATCGGTGCTAGGTACATATGAAGCACAAACTAGTGGTCAAGAAATAGCAAAAACTTAGTTCTACTTTGTTTTAGTTTAAATTTCGATGACTCAGAACATGTGCTGCTGCTGATTTTCTACCCCTATTGTCGTTAGTCAGAAAAGCCTTCGTATCTGAGCCATTGGGACAACGCAATAGAGAACGGCGTAAGCTAAGGTAACGCACACAAGTGGAGAAGGATCTCAACCAACTTGGATTGCGCAACTGGCGGCACCTGGAGAAAAATCGTGTTGACTGGAGAGGCATGTTGATTGAGGCCCACGTCCACCCCGGACTGTAGCGCCATGAATGAACCATCGTCGACGATTAACTTTGTACTCATGTCCCACGTTGTTGTTGATCCTTGAATATGTGTTGTGTTGTATTGTGACACTGTTGATCCTCGACAGTAACAAGAACGCCGCACTTTTGTGGCCACTTGTTTGTGTGTCGTACCAATTAACAACGGCGGTAGAACCACACTAGTGCAATGACCAGAAATCGACATTTAACATTCTTGCCTCTTAACTCTTTGGAATACTTGACAGAATTCTTTTTTCATAACGTTACCAAGAAGGAGAAGACAGTTGAAATTTTGAGTTTTTGAGCTCTCTCCGTTATTTTAGGAAAATATATCAACCTGAATGCTGATTTTTGTAGAATTTTGGGATGAAGTCTAGCGAAGGCTGAAGAAAATTGAATATCTCGAATTAGAGTGATAGGTGTCAATAATTCAGTCAGTCCCAAAGGAATATAGGGGGCTTCCTTACAAAAAAAAAAATTAATATTAAATGAATAATTTTGTTAGTGGCGCCCCCTATATGCCCCGGGACTTATTGTGTGATCTGTTATGAGACCAGAAGCGACTGCACTGCAGTGGGTACAACTATAGGTCACTTCTTCTTTTTTCTCTTAATGGCTGGGTAGACCCAGCCTCAAACACTGTGCCTCTTCGGATAGCACAATCTTTCGCCAGCTACCTACAATTGCGTACTCCAAGTTGGTTAAGGGAATTTCTCCACATGTGTGTGGTCTCTCAACCTATAGCGTCCTCTGTTTCATTGTTCTAATCACTCGGATTCAATGACTTTTCGGCCGGAGCTGTGGTGTTTATACGCCCTATATGGCCAAGCCATCTTAAGCGTGGTACCCGAAAACACTTAACCAGACGCATGCTGCCATGCAGCCCATTAAGTTGCCATGCCAACAACGCTCACAGGACCAAATATTGAATAGAGAACTTTCCTCTCCAAAAGACTTCCTCATCAGTTTTTAGTAACGTCTAAATTTCCGTGCCGTGAATCAGGACTAATATGAGTAGGCCAATACAAAGCCATATTTGAAATGAGGGCTCGTTACTCAGTTGTAATTATACATTTGATTTCCGCAGAATTACACAACTTCGAAGTTTCTGTTGCCTAGTGTTACACTCTGTCCGATACATAGATGTTGTGTGTCGTCTCTTGATAACTCTCTTTCTTACATTACAGGTCTCGGTGAGTTTGTTACAAACCTTCCCGGAACAGCGACCATTCTCCATCTTTAATATACCGAAACCGCCAACATTATACAAACCGCTGTATAGCTCGTCTCTATGCATTTGAACTGATGCGTTATCTAGGTTTTCAGATCTTGAACAACAGGATTCTTGTAATTGGCTTAAAGTTACGGGTAGAATATTCCTAAATGCATCTGAATCAACCTTAATTTGCCCAAGCATCTAAAACTGGACAAATTTTCTGTTGGCAAATATCAGATACTTCTGGAAAATTTTAAAGAATCTCACTTTTAAAAGTTTCCCAGCACAGTCTGCATAATCAACTCCGCAAAGTTGTGTAGTCATATAAAATACAATCTTTACCATTCTTGTATTATTCAACTTTAAAAATAAAATAGACAAGTACTGCACTCATCTTAGTTTACAGTCCGACTCTTGTCAAAAGCCTTAGCATCAGAGAACTCATTTAAAAGTCAATTCTTCATCATGGCAACACTCACATAAATTAAAACTACTCTGACGATCCTCTTACACTGCAGATTCATTACCTCTCCTCGCACAGTCAAGTGCAGTATAAAACCCGCACCTTCTTGCGGCGACAGCAACTGCACAAGGTTGCTTATGCAAATCAGCACCAGAAATCAAGAGCGAAGAATACTCTCTCTCTCTCAACGGGGGTAGTAAATCCTTTTTATCACCCCCCAGCATCTACCTCCGTGGTCCCCCGCCAACTTAAGTACAATCCAATCAAACCAAACCCACACACGAGCTCCTATGCCAACAACAAAAATAGGCCAAGTTGTCATTTCCAGTGCACTGCAAGCAACGTGCATTTTATTGCCAAGAAACCGCAACACAGTTGGATGTTACTTCCCGCCACCATATCCTGCACCATCCCCGCCGATACCTATTCGATGCAACTTCGATGCACATTGTGTATGGGCCGCCTGCATCCTCGTCCTCATCGTGGCCGGATAATGTGGCACAGAAAACATTCAGGTCAGGGTCAAATCCAGCAAATGTAGAATAATTGGATTAAGTTGTTCGTAAAATACGAGAATACTGTTTGTCAAGCAATCCAGCTGAAAGCGTGCTCGCACAGCGGCCTATAAACGGGTGAGCAGAGCACACATAACAAATTGTTCCTTTATAGGCGCGCACAAGGGTTTTATTGTTTCTTTGAAAGGAACGAACACGGAGGGGAGCAGGAGGCTTTTCATAAATATTTCCTCTTTCAAAGACTTTGAAGTAACAGTTGCGAAGGAAAATGAAATATGTTAATAATGTCATTGCTATGTACATACATAATTAAAGCGCACTCATTGTTCGGCGCGCCAGCGGAAGGGGAAGGAATACGACGGAACCTGTGTACATTGTCTTCTATATTGAGGGGTTTGTGTTTCTTGTTCTCTAAGTGGAGCGATTCACTTTAATTTGGCTCTGTGGAAGCAGCACTATCTGGCGCGCTTTTCGAAACGAGACGCTGACACATTGAACGGCGAGTTTGATGCAGATTTCAAAGTTGAGCGCTCAAGTATATCCCCACCACAAGGACGGACATCATCCATGCGGTTTTCTATTGAAAGGTCTCCCATCAAAATGTGTCTACTGCAACAATTTAATGACTGACAAGAGACACGTCTCCGAAGGCATGCCCGAAGCATAAACGCGACGTGAGCAATAAATTTATTAAAATATATGAACCAAGGGAACAACTGATGATTGTCTTGAGAAACTTAGCATTCGGCGGTGCTCATATTAACACCATCCAAACTTTACTGTCCCCGCAACATAAAAGCACTCCAAAGGATTCCCATTTAACAGTGCTATAAGGCATAAAACGTAAACCAAACCGTATTGCGGCAAGACGAGAGATTGCCTGCGGCCTCTTTATCGCTGTAATCAACCATAAATATTCGCATTCGCCCCGAGTGCTGAATGGGATGCCTGAAAATGATGCAAAAGCACCATCTACCGCCTCACAGGACACTGCAATAAATATTGTTATGACAATTTCAAAATAATCTCAACGTGACAAAATACAATTTCGTGCACCGGATGGTATGGAAGACACAAGTCGACCCAAATTTTTCCTTTGTTTACGTTCCTCCAATGTGTGTGTGTATTTTCCGTTGACCCGAATGTATGCTCACACGTTGGGCTGCATTGTCCTTAACCTTTTGCACATCTTTCCGTCAATTCACATCAAAATGCAAGCGATCCTTCGACGTTTCATGCCACGCCTCCCCGCACATCTGCACACGGGTTCTGTACATTTCCCTCTCGACGCTGTGTGTCTGCGGACGAAGCAGGTGTACCTCAAGCAGCAAGCAAGTGTGTCCTTATGTCAGAGGAACGTGGAAGTAATTAAAGTTTATGCTCCCCACTGGTTGGAGGAGATGTTATCCCTCTTAAGGAGATTGTTGTCTACGTATGCAAATTTTCACTTTCCACGAGCTCTGCTATTGGTGGGCACACTGATGCCTATGTAACTGTCAATGCAGGTGTAGAAATACATCTGTGTCACAGCAGTGACGCTAATTAGAAATGAAAGTTAATGAGAAAAGTACAGAGAGGAATATTCAACCGAAGAGAGATACTTTACAGCCGGGTGGCTCGCTCTCCTCTGAATCCGAAACAGAGAATTTTCTCGAAAACTTTTTATCCTTCATAAATCACAAAACTTCTCTCACCGAACAGCGGCGCTGAGCAGCTTCCTCTTGAAGCCTGCTGCACCATCACTCGACGAGAGAATGCAAATTCAAACGCATTGAAATTTGCTGTTGAAATTCCGAGGACCACTCGCATGACGTCCGACATCTCTGCCAAATTTCAAGCACGAATATCGCATATCCTCCTTGCTGACCACTCCAGCAGAGGAGTTAAGGAATTTTCATTTCAAATCAGATGAACGAGAACGTTCGGAGATGCAGAGGAAACGGCATAAAACATGGTAAGGAATTTCGCTTTGCCCTAATTACATGGTTTACGATCCATAAACACCATCGTTCAAATTCAGCATATGCTTATCCGTGCTCGTTTTGGGAGATTTCTGTGAAGATGCTGAGAGGGAAAATCCAACGACCACGCAGTGAATTGCAAATTTTCTTCCTGGAGGGTTGCCTGTAACACTTCAAATTGGTCATTTCGCAGAGAGGCGAAAAAATCTGCAAAAGCAATTTGACGAAATTAGGATGAAATATCTTGGCAGCGATCTTAGGGTGGCCCTGGAAACTTCAATAATTAGCAAAAAAAATTCACTGCGTGGTGGTGTGGTTGGATTTAGTAGCGCACGTCTAATCTTTTTATTTTCTTTTGAAGGCGCCATAACCTTAACATAATGACTAACCTACAATTTAAATGTTTTTCCCAAATTTAAAAGGGTTCGCCATGGAGTTGTGGTTGATGAATATTTTTGAAAATGTTTCAAAAGAACAAATAAAGGCGTCATTATAAAGAGAGAGACACACAGCTGGGGTGGGTAATGTGTATCACATCGAAATTCGTAGATTGCTCCACTTGTCACCCAGCAGGATAAATGCTTTCCGCTTTTGCGTTTTCTTCGTCATTAAGGTTTTAGACATTACTGGTATCTTTTTCTATTGCAGAGGAGTCTGCTAAAATGCCAAAACATGAGGAATCCAGGCGCTCCATGATATCGAACACAGCAGTCTTAGTGTGAGCCCTAATAAACCAATGAATAAACCAGTTGGAAACAAGTTGAACTTTAAAGAGATAGGGTTGTGTACTGCGACCATAATAATATACTGTACGCCCTTCTTTTGATCTAATAAATAGCTGCTGCCGCTAGATAGGAAGGAAAAAAAGGAAAGTCGAAAAGTTTCCTAGATAGGATTTCTTGAAAGTCTCTTTTTGTTACAAATTTTATGTTTATCATTTCGAATCTCTCACGGGTAAGGCTGAGGCGATTAAAGGGTGTTCCATTTTATCTATGAGTGCCACAGTGTTATCAGATATTTTTTCTAATAAAACTCATTTTATGGAAATCATAACTACATGCTTCGTGAGCTGTTTTTACTCTACATAATGCCCTTCAGACAACTTTGTTGACTTCTAGAGCTTCTATGGATTGTAGGAATTTTTAGATTTATTCTATGAACTTTGTAGAATGTTTTATGCATGCCTGTCTGTTCAAAGACTATCATTTGTTTATCATTTGTTATTGATCAGTGATCCATTTATGCACGTAAAAGTTTGTACCCGTGTTGTGGAATTCATTAAGGGGAGGCTTGTATTTCAGCCTTTCATGGCCTTCATGTTTTGCACCAAGATTCGATTCAGTCCATTGCTTTCAGCGAGTGTGTTCAGTGTATTGTGATGTTCCTAGACTGTCATAGAGTTAAAGCACACACTCTACGAGAATCCGAGCCCGTGACACGAGTTAAAGAAATATATATGGTCCAAGTGAATAAGTGGATAGACACAGGTCAATCCCAAGATAATTCATCTGGCGACTCAAAATAAAAGCTATAGGAAAGTTTTTTTCAAAAAAAAAACACATAAAATTCTGAAAAATGCATGAAATCTTTATTTGAATCGATAGTACGATCCATTTAATTTAATGTTTGAAGATTGATGATGTTGACCCTGACTGCGCCTCAAATGGTCTATCCGTTTAGTCCAATTTTGGCAAACTCTTTCCAAAATTTCGGCCAGTATCTCACAAATAAATGCTTCAGTGTTGTCTTCCAATGCGTCAATTGAAGCGGGCTTGTCTGTATAGACATGAGCTTTAACATAGCCCCACATAGTCTAAAGGCGTTAAATCGCACGATTTAGGCGGGTAATTGACCGGACCCGAACGTGAAATAAAATGTTCACCGAACTCGCCTCTCAATAAGTCCATTGTTGCGCTTGCTGTGTGGCATGTTGCACCGTCTTGTTGAAACCACATGTCATGCAAGTCAAGCTCTTGCATTTTGGGCAGAAAAAATTGGATATCATCTCTTGGTAGCGTTCACCATTCACATCTACGTTACGATTCGCATCATCTTTGAAGAAGTACGGTCCAATGACGCCACCAGCCCATAAACCGCACCAAACTGTGACTTTTTCTGGATGCATTGGTAGCTCTTGCAATCCTTTTGGCTGATATTCACTCCAAAATCGACAATTCTGCTTATTAACTTACCCATTGAGCCAAAAATCAACTGACCATAAAATGGAAGAAGCGCGCGATGAACTTTCTTAACAGAGCAGGAATTGTGATACTAAAATTCAATAATTTGCAAGCGTCGTTCGTTTGTAAGGCAATTCATGGTTAAAGTATAGACCAAACTGAAGATGTTTAACAGTGAAACAAAACACGAAACGTGCGTCAGCTGCTTAAACCAGTGTTGCCAAAAAGATAATAGTTAAAAAATCACCCTTTAAAACCCGACATAAGCGGCAGTTGAGGCAGGTGCCGAAACGGATAATTAGAAAAGTCTCCAGGCATGGATAATTAACAATGAATTGATAATTCACTCGTATATAGTAGAACAGAATATTAGTAGATACAGATACACTTAGTTTTTAGCGAGACGCCGTCGCTTAGAATTTAAAAAATAAATTTTCATGCATGCCTATGGAAACCCATTTTTTTTTTAATTAAAAAGCATAGGATATATGTAAGTGGATCAACAACCGCAGCAGCAAAAACAATTTTCAGTTTTGCAAGCTGGTGTCTCCCAACAGCCAGTTCCATTTCAAGAAATCACCCGCCTCGGTCGAAATATTTATCAGTTAACCCACTTTCGGACGTCCAGTTAAGTTTAGAGAGTCGTGCTTTAGCCGCACTCCAGGAATATGGAATGTTCTTCACAACTCTATGTTTCCTCCCCATTACAGTCCACAGGCATTAAAGATCAACATGCATCGGCACCTGCTCCTCCTCCTGATTCCCCTTCCCATTTAACACCTGCAAATCATAAAAACAATCTGCCTATGTCCAACCCTAAACTGCTGCAAGCCTGATGTTAACAGAATCCAGAAGGCGCATTTGGATAAGCCAGATATAGGGAGGATAGGAATTTGTGATATCTACAACAGCGATTGCTTAGGAAATGCAGCGCTTATATTGATACCTATTTGCCATTCCAAGCAGGCTTAGAAGTCATTAACCATGAGCTTGGATTTACATTTAATCTGCATCAAAGCTTGATTCAGTGACAATAACCTATTTTGCGCCAACACTCTGCCAGAAGGGAAGGATGGCGAAGGATGGATATGTAATTTCAATATTTTGTCTACACCTTATAATAATTCACATCTAGGCTGATTTGCGCCTACGCCCAACAGAAGAGGAGGAAGGAGATTTCAAAGCCCACATGGAAAAGGATGACATCGAGTTTTTCCCAAATGACGCCTACGAATTGATCAAATGATAGAAGGAACTTAAAGGACAAAAATATGCACAGTGACGCTACCTGAAATCGAAATAAAAGTATTTATTAAGATTAATTGTGTTTTGGTAACTTTGATCCTAAATAGTGAATGTAGGTAATACAGTGCTGCAGCATTTTCAACTTATAACATTTTTTCTTTTCAATGCGTACGAGGCAGTCGTGAGAATAAGGGAAAAACGAAAAAGCGGCTCGATAAATATACTTCAGACCGAAGAAGTAGTACTCCATGGCGGCGATATCCATTCGACTCACCTTCCTGCCCGAATGTGGATTTTTCACGTTTGGGAAGAAGAAAAAGTTGCACTGTGTCAAATTTGGTGAATTCGAAGGAAGAAGCAGGAGTGGGTGTTTGAGCCCGTACGTTCAATTTTTTTTCATCAGATGCGATTCGCCCTTGAATCGACTGACAAGCTCGACATACTTAACAGAACCTTGTGATCGGTTTGCCCTGATCCCAGTCCCACAAGAAAACGATGACCACTTCTCTATCCGAAAGGACAGTCATCGGTTCATTAAAGCACTGCGAAGTGTACTGTTTCGACTGCTTCTTGGTCTCTCACACATATTTCATATATCGCAACAAATTTGTCAAACATTGGATTAGCTATTGAAGCTTAATTGCTAGTGTGGCGGAGTGAGTTGTTGCTTTGAGCTCTACCCTCAAAGTCACGAATTCCGGAAAGCAGCATCTTTCACAGCCCATAGCTCCAACTCTTTCTAGTCTCTGACAATAGTAAGAAAGAAAGTATTGATCCGCTTATAAAAATTAATATTGAATTCAAATTAATTTCTTACTCGACTTCATCATTATGGATTAGTCGATTATTTAAACATTTGTCCTAAAATTTATTTTTACAGCTTTTTGCCGACTCCGAACGGGGAGATTTGAGAAGCATTTCATAGACAATTGATACTCTTTGAGTGTTGTCAGCAACTCGAAAGAGGTGGTGCCGTGAAAAAATGCGAGGTGTCCTGTCCGGGAATCGAACCTAGACCTTCTGCGTGGTGCACTTACCACTACGCCACGTCGACCAGGAGAACATGCATGCTCTTTTAAAATTAGTGCAATTCTCCTTCACTTAATAACACCTCTTAAATCTATCGATGGAAAGGCCTTTTGCACAATACGTCGGGAGAACGTGATGACATTTATGACACCCACCTCCAAAACAGGCTCCGTTGTGTATTATATTGGAAAACGCAAAAACAGCACATTCCTGGTGTTGGTATGAACGGATTACACACCCATCCCCAACTCGGCTGGTGTGAGGGAAATAATACGCATAATGCAAATAGTTGCTATAGGTGCCTTCTAGCCTGTAGCGCCACCCTATTTATTTTTGTTTCACTCCCCACTTAAACTGCATCGTGCATCGCGAATTTCCACACACGAGTTACGCTTCCACACCAATGTGACATGGGAAGTGCACAGTGCTATCGAGCTGCTAATTTTCTCATTATAAAATGCAGATTCATCCCTTGCAGCTTATTCCATTTCTGGAAAAAAGTTGCGGACTACGGAACGATGGAAAGTTTATTCGAAAGTTCTTAACGATTAGTGACTCAGGGAATCGGTAGCACCGACGGCATCCCGGATCCTGTCGATAAGTAATTCCAGGAAGTTTTTAAAGACATAAGACTGAATGTTCTCATATGCCAAGGGGCTTAGTTCACTCCCACGTTGACACAAACGCGTGGGTATGCGGATTCTGGGAATGTGACTGGGGCATGAGTGTAATATCAGCTCTGAATTTAACCTGAAATGCGCGTGGAACCATGTAATTAGATTCGAACATTTTTCGAGATGTATTGAACTTTGGGATGGGTGATGTCATTCGTAAATCTCGATATGGTTTATTCGGCTAAGGACAGATGTGTGTTAAGTTAAAAGAGTATGCGAGAAGATGAGCCGATTTATAACTACAGGTGACACTTGTAAATAAAATTCTTCTTGGTTTTTTTTGGATACAGTAAAAAACAGACCATTGTCATCTTCTTTAACTGCATTTTCCATTAAAGGCTGTCGGAGGCAAAGCACGGATGAGAGATCTCTAGGCGGCTCGATTCTCCGTCATCGACACTTACTCATCAGGAGCTATCTCCAAGCGAAACCAGCGAGTTAATGGACATGATCCAACCATCTCGCCCTGGGTCTTCCGTGCGGTTGCCTACCTGATGGAAGTGCATCTTAGGCACGCCTCGGGAATCGTAATGAAATCCGTACGACCTGGCCAAACCAACGAAATTAAGCCCTTTCCGTCCGAAGAAGCAGCTGCTCAACATTGAGTCCCCCACGCAGCGTCGTGTTTCTCAGCCTATCCCGGCGAGTAACTCCCGCATCGGCACAGAGAAACCTCATCTTAGCAGATTGTATTCACGATCTTGTTCTTTTGGGCATTACCCAAATCTCATGACCATAGGGGGGAGTTGGAACAAACACGGAGCTAAAAACCGATAATTAGGCTTTGATACCAAGCATGGCCTTCCTTGTTACTGATTTACTAAGCTGCTTCAAAATTTATCAAGCTTGGCCAATCCTACAAGAAAGCTGAGTGTTGCTCTTCTCGTCACTCGTGAGAAAGCCCCCAAGGCCAATGGGACTCTACTGACACGTAGAGTTCATTAGGCAGGCGTTTTGGAAATGATCATTACTTCGAACTTATCAACGTTCACCTTCATTCAAGCGTCAGTACATATGGCCACAAACCAATCGATTTTGTCACCCGACTAAGACTATGATGGGGACAGTTTTAGTCGACTTCCGATTCGGTCCTAAAACAGATCAGACTCAAATTTGGTGGCTCGGAGAAGTTCAAAAAATATCGGTCAATAAATTGCTTCTTGTTTTTGAAAAAGACATTGCATGATGGATTCAAAGACGGCTTGAGTGCAGTGCGTGGCAACTCGTTTTCGATGGCGACCATCAAATATTCTTTTAAATAATGATCGCATGTCGGTTTTCGACGTTGGTTACTGATGAGCCATGCCCAAATATGCCCAAAATGGACAAAAAAAACGCACTCTGAGATAACCGATTAAAGGTGCACGAGATGGCTGCGTTATGACGGTGCCTTCAGAGGTCAAGTTGGTCATATCCTGCATGAAATATTGACCATGGAAAAGCTTTTTACGCGATAGATGCTGCAGTCCGCAAACGTGAGGCCACTCACGTTTTATGCTGTTTAAACGCAACCCGAAGGAGTTTCTCCCTCATTTTGTGATCGTCAACGAAAGACGGTTGTACTAGTGAAAACCAGAAATCAACAAAAGGCGAAACAGTGCAAAAGTACAGCCAGCGAACGTGCTACGCAGAAAGTCAAATCGGCTGTCGCATTGACCAACGAGGTAAAGAGCACCAGTTTCTGGGAATCTCCAGGTGTGATCTACATCAATGCCGAATTAGTGGGGGGATTCGACTCAGAATTACATAAAAAACCACGCACCACCACAAAAGACACCACACAGGCTCCCACCTCTGCCGTCACAATGGGTAAATGATTGAATTCGACTACGTACTTCGAATTTGACCCTTTGCGACTTCTTTTTGAATGCAAAGTGAAAAAAGTCACCCGTCGTGCATACTTTGAAGTCGAATGGATGCGCCTACTGCGCAAATGATTTTTTTTTCAGACAGCTTGAAGAAGTTGAAGCTGGACTGGAACCTAGAAGATGTTATGTTGACGAATAAATCGCCAGTTTTTCAAATTTTTTTATTTTCTCTTTACTTATCGGACGACGTTTATATATTGCTGTATGCCACTGAAAGACACAAGAAATTAATCTCATACAATTCACTTTTAAAATCTACTTTAAGAAAATATTGTTTTAGTTCAAACGTACATCACTTAATTGAGCATCAGCAAACAGTCTTTAATGTTTGAATTGATGGTGGATGAACAGGAAGAAAAAAGAAGAATATACCAGTGCGCTTTTGCTGATGCACCTCATTAAACCAATTCAAGAAGACGAATTAAAAATCAAAACTTCCAATAACTGATGATAATAAATTATTTACGGGAACCTCGAAAAATATTCCATCTGCCAACGGAGTCTGCCTGAGGCAGATGGAATGGAAACTTGACAAGAATGGCGATAAACGGACCTGACTTGGCTCTATTCCAAAAAAATAAATGTGCGTCGTTTTTAAATTGGACTTAATGCATGTATCTATACAAATTTATATTGCTTCTAGTCGCTTTGTAGTTGTTTCTTGTCTTTTGTTTGATTTTATCTCTTTGATAAAACATGTGACTTCACCATTCAGCGAAACATGCATTAAAATCCTTTTTTCACGAAAAACGAAAAACTTCGCTAAATCGTACAATTTCTCTTACAGTACGCAAGATATGCTTGTTCCCTTTGGCATCAGTGACGTTATGAAATGACGGAAGAACAGGTAAGGCCTTAAAGCACCAGACAGAGTAGAGCCATGGACGCAGGACATAGCAGCAATGAATGGGTGACTTCTTTTTCACTGAGCCATTCTTTTCGAAATTAATAGATAATTTACAAACATTATAATGGACTCACTAATGCTGAAATTCGACCGCAGTTTTGTTTTACGTAAACATTGTAAAAATGCTTTAACCAAAAATACAGTTAGTCATTTCCTTCCTTACTTGCTTAAGTTGTCGCTGGTCTAAAGAGGAAAAGCAGCCCTGAAGTTGTTAACGAATGATTCTGCGTTAATTCAGCTTTTTTTGGGTTTACACTACAGTCTTCTCCAGCTGGCCAGTTTTCTCACCAGCTACATCCAAATTGGAAAATAAAGTTGGTTAAGATCCTTCTACAGTTGTGTACAGCATGTTAGATGACACCCTTTGATGCGTTGTTTCTATGAGTCGGATACAAATACTCATCGGGCCGAAGGCACGTTGGCGAAACGCTCTACATGGGAAAGTCGTCTTAAATATTGCTTCCACAGAGGATTGAATAGGTGTATCCTGTCGTAGAGTCTGTAGAGAATTAAAACTTTTTCCCTAGATGCTATCAAACCAGACCTTACATCACACGTAAAGCTTTTCTCTCAAAAAGGGCATACTCAGCCTCTCTAAATGAGGTCTAGTCCCTGAAGTTATCCGTAGAGGATTGACTAGAGGTATGCTATTGTATAGCTACTAAAGATTGTCATTGAATCTTTTTCTCCTCCTCGTCCAGGTCCCATCAACTCAAACTCGACTGAAAATCACGCATTAAACTTTTCGCTCAAAAAACCCCCAAGGCATAGTCAGTCGCTTTAAATAAATTCCAGGTTTTTGGCCTTCGCAGCAGGACAGCCAGACCGAGAGTGCCCTGTTTATCTATATCCTCTTGAGCACAAAGAAGGCAACGATTGACAAGAATGATCATAGGCTTGATTTTCATATTGAAGGTACGCCTGTTTATGCCGAACCGAAGTAGACAAAGTCGTTGTGAAACTCAATGCCTTTGCTGAATACGACGTTTTGCTTAAGACGCCAATTTTGTGCACCTTCTTTGATGACAGCGTACACTTTGTTTTGCTCTCGTTTACCGCTAAACTTTGTGGGCACTTCTGTTTATATGCACCAGACTCCTCATTAACAGCTCTATAAATTTGTCCAGTCACATTACATTCGTTCTTAACCGTGCGAATCCGGGCTTATCGAAGATGTTCTTCCTTTGACTTCCTTACTGTGTTTCACACGATATTCATAAAAATTATAATTTAACGTACAGTCTTGCCTAAAACCTCTTTCGACATAAGAGTTCTCAGCCTTTGAAACCGACCTTAGAGAGCAGCGTGAGCAAGCCAGTGCTCTTCATTTTCATCTATTTCCCTTTTTACGTCAATCATCACAGGTACACATATACCATGCAAAACATACTGCCTGTAAATGTTGTGTAATGAAGTGAGGAGATAAACTATACGACGATCACTCTACGCGAAAGTTAAAAGGATGCACGACGACTAAAGTCGGATATCTAAGCAGAAACCTTGTCCATTTAAATGAAACGGCACACACTTTATATCCCTCCCACCGTGCCACAGCAAAGCGAAAGGAAAAAAGGAAATGCGAAGGGTCTCTGCGGAGAAATTAGATTTCAAAGTTTGCGAGATGTGTCAAATAATTTAAAGAAGATCCCAAGTCCTGAACAAATTTGTTTTAGGGCTGCTTAATTAATGCGAGTGTTCACAGAATCAAAGAAATCCAGCACATTAAACAACATCCGATAACAAACTTGCAACATCCCTCAGCTCGAACACCCTTCATTTTCACTTCAGTGGCCATTTGTACAGTGGCCTAACCGACTGTACCACAGAATGGTCTTTCGAGTCCTATTCAGAATGAGAATTCACTTCAGCAGGCATCATGACCACTTGACCTACATTGACTCTCCGCCCTCACTCAATAGTCATAATCTAAGGTTACCCACCCCCTAGCCCTCCGGCCAGCAAAAGACCGCAAACTTTTTAGCACACCCTGTGGATTAATTATTGCCCAAGCATTAACTTCTCACATTTTCAATTATCCTTCTCACAGAAAAATTAAAAACAACGGCTTTCCGAGGGAAAGAACCTTGTAACCTCTTCGCGTTTGTCCGGTTAATCCTTGCTCCGATTGCTTTGTGTTCATAATTTCTCGCTTCCACTCACGTACTCCCGCGAGAGATTGGAGAGGGTTGTATTCATTAGCCCCAGTAGTGGCGGAATCAATGGAAAAGGATTAATTGCACAGAAATAACACGACTTCCGTTTCGTGGGGATCTGATTGCAAGCCGGCGTGTGTGTGAGTCTGTGTGCGGGGACAAATTTGATGATTATCAGAGGAGTGTCCCGTGTTATTGAACTCCTTGAGGCGCACACGATACAGCATGTTTATCTATCATCTTTCAGTCGCATGCACAAATACGTACGTATACACAGGAGATATTCTCGGAATCCTTTGTCAAACAAGAACGGCGCCGGCGGCTCTCCGCTGGATTTCACAGATTGTTCGCATAAAAATAGTTTCTCTTGTTCGCTTTGTCGTGTCGAAAATCGAATTCAAGGGCAGCCGGAAGGGAGTCTGTGATGAGGGTGGAGCGTTATATGGTTACCAAAGGACTTCCGTAAATTTTATTATGCCTGACATTGGGAAAGTTTTGCAGCGCATAATGCGTGTCTCTGCCGGAACTCTCGCCTGGTCGGAACTTTTGTCAATCAAAAATCAGGGTGTCAGTTGCTCCAAGCGGGAACACTCGGGCGTATGTGAACCATTTTTTAGGCATTATTAGTATTCCTCGGTTATTCATGTCGCTGTGTCGTTGAATGGAACGAAGGTTGATGTGGCTTGGCGATGATTCAATCTGAAGTATACACGTGCGCTGTGAGAATAAGATATCTGAGCGTTGCCTATTTTAAAAATAGACATCTGAGGGGATGTTTCAATGACGAATATCTATTGAGGGGATATTTTAACATTTTACGATCCACTTTTAATGTCATGAAACCCTGACCTTCGTTGTCACTATTCCGAGCGAACGTGTCCATCTCTGGGCGGATATTTGTGCCAAGGGTATATGTCATTCCCTTTTCCCTATACATTTTTAATATGTCCAGAAAGATTTCAGAAAAGGATGGAAATTGATTCCTTAAAGATCTTATGCGACGTTAAATTGTGAGTGGAGTTTGGTGTTGAAAAATTAGGAACTTTCGAGTCGTTGTCACTGTCAAATGTCATTGCGAACAACTTCAAGCACGTTCGAGAAAGCCAATTTGTCTGCAGTGCAACACTTCCTAAATGCACTTTATGTTCGCCTGTACTTCACATCTTCTCTGTGAATACAATTCATTTGAAAGAGTATGTCCGACTTAGGGCCATTGGGAAAGAAAACTCATTATTTTTCGGCTTCTTCTCGAAACGTCTCTGATGCAAGTAACGTCCAAAAGAGCAGTTTATAATTCATTACAAATTCAATTGAGAAAACGTGGAAGCCCCTCAATGATTTGCATGAAATCGAACAAAGCGTGATTGATGATTTCGATTTCCCTGTCCAAACATTTTCCAAAGACTGCACGAGTGGCAATCGATGGAATACATTGTGGCAAGTAGCCACACATTTTCTTGTTGAATAAGCGCTTATAGAAGAGAATATTCTTAGAAATATAAGCTTTCCCGTTCAATTCATTTCAGCCATTGATACCAAGGAAATGGAAGTTCTACAAAATCGTTGGCTTATACGTGTATTATGCTTGGGAAATGTTTAATGGGCGTCGGCATCATTTCCTCATTTCCGGGGGAATACATTTGTCAGTAATTTGTTTTTGAATCGCTTTCTTTGGAAATAGATAAAAGAAAAAGTTTGAAGAATATTGATGCATAAAAGATCGTTTGTTAAGCAAGCTCGTTGACATGAGAAACACAGCGCAGTTCAGGAGAAATACATTTAATTACCATGTATAATGAATGGTCCAACAATAATACATGATGGTAATATTGAGTCCCACCATAACGTCAAGTTTTTCTTCCCAACTTAATCTGATATTTATTTTGTTTCTGACAATTTCAATCATGAATAGGTACACCGCTGAGCAGAGCGTTAAGATTGTTAAAGCCATTTACGAAAATAGGCGCCCTACTCAAAATGACCTTCGTTCATTTCGTGATTTGTTTCGTCAGCCAAACGTCGTCAGCGACCAAATGTGTCCACAATCAGTAAGATTGTGCTCAAATTTCAGCAAACCGGATCTTTATGAAACGTGAAAACACCTCGCCTAGTTCGATCTGCAGAAAACATTGCTTTAGCTATAGTGCCGGAGGCGGTCGGCGTTATTGGGCTGTACTTCTTCGAAAATGAGGCCGTCCAAGCAGTTACCGGGAATGGTGTTCGCTATCGCGCGATGTTAACGGACTTCTTGTGAGCAAAAGTCGAGAATACGGACCTGGATGACTACGTTCTTTCAACAAGATGGTGTCACTTGCCACACAGCGAATGAAACAATGACTCTTTTGCGCGCATGTTATCCTACGCCGTGGCGATGTTAGTTGGCCACCACGATCATGTGATTTAACGTATTTGTATCTTTGCAAAACCAAACCTGAGGACTACTTCACGTTGTACTTCACCTACTACTCACACCTTCAGCAAATACCTTATAATAATAAAAATTGAGTGGCACTACAGCCCATAACGGACCAGGGCCTAGCTTCTACAACAACTACTCGTGTTGTGCATGCTATTGTTCTTCACGAGTAGGAGGGACCTACAGTTTTTTGCCGATTCCGAACGG
Organism: Eristalinus sepulchralis; assembly: GCA_944738645.1. Classification (NCBI taxonomy): domain Eukaryota; kingdom Metazoa; phylum Arthropoda; class Insecta; order Diptera; family Syrphidae; genus Eristalinus; species Eristalinus sepulchralis. The sequence goes on from OX122882.1 coordinate 12,456,887, forward strand.
CGAGATTTGAGAAGCTTTCCATAGACAATTAATACTCTTTGAGTGTTGTCAGCAACTCGAAAGAGGTAGTGCCGTGAAAAAAATGCTAGGTGTCCCGTCCGGGAATCGAACCCAGACTTTCTGCGGCGCAGTCGATGCACTTACCACTGCGCCACGGCTACCACGTCAAATACCTTACTATTATATAAATGAGCGATGAAACCCTCTAAGACGCCTGTAGAGAGGACAACGATAGTGCAGAGCATTGACTCAACCTGTTCCTGCATTTATTCGGAATTGATGGTAAATATTTGACACTGACTTGGTTAGAGCTGATGATTTAAAGTAGTAACGGATTCAAACCACCGCATAGGAGTCGATTTACTCAACGCTATACCGCAGTTTCCATAATAAAAAAGGTACACTTTCTGACCCTTAAGACCTCATTACAGAGTGCAAATGAAAACAGAAAAATGGTGAAAGTAATTCTCATGCCTGAAATCGATCAAATTTAAATTGATTTTAGATATAGAGTGTCCCCATAAGGAACCATTCGAATTGTCATTGTTTGACATTCGAACAATTATTATTCTTGTTAGTAGAAGGTATAAGGTTAATAAAAATGGAGCACTAAACGAATGATCGACGCTTTCTCATTGTGAAATTGTTTTACCAAAATGGTGAAAGTTTTTCGGCTACAGTTCGCGAATTGCGATCAATTTGGGGTTTCAATAATGCTCCAAAAGAGTCAACTGTAAAGCGATTAATGGAAAAATTTGCTGAAACTGGGTCTGTAACAGATTTAAAGACAACAACGCGCCTTCGACCAGGTCAATCGACCGAAAATATCGCAGCAGTACGTGATGATGTCGCCCAAACTCCACCCACCTTAATTCGACACCGAGCTCAGCAAATTGGTGTTTCCAAGTCCACTATGCAGCGAATTCTGAGGAAAGATTTGCATCTTCATGCATACAACGTTCAATTGACTCAGGAACTGAAGCCAGCTGACCATGTACAGCGAAGGGAGTTCGTTAATTGGGTATTGGAGAGACAACATGAAAATGCTGATTTTGCCGATAAAATCATCTTGAGTGACGAGACCCACTTCCATCTTGATGGCTTCGTCAATATGCAGAATTGTCGCATTTGGGGCGAGGGAAATCCTCGAGTGATTCACGAGAAGCAAATGCATCCTCATTGTGTCACTTCTTTTCATGAAAATGAGTCAGGTCAAACGCAAACAGTCGATGGTGTTCGGTATCGTGAAACGGTAACCAATTTTTTCGTGCCTAGAATTGAAGAAATGAATGTGGAGGGGATCTGGTTTCAACAAGACGACGCCACATCTCATACAGACAGAGAAACAATTCAATTGCTGCATCAGTCATTTCCCGGTCGTGTTATTTCGCGTTTTGGAGACTAGAATTGGCCGCCTAGATCGTGCGATTTAACAACATTGGACTTTTTTCTTTGGGGTTTTTGAAGTCGATGGCTTATGCGAATAAGCCGACGACGACTCAAGCCTTAAACGAGGAAATTGGACGCTTCATTAATTAAATACCGCAGAATTTATGCAAAACGGTCATTGAAAATGTTTAGTTAAAAGATCGCGTATGTGCCAGCAAAGCCGCGGCGGCCATCTGGCCGATGTGTTATTGAACACATAACCTCATCCTGTCTACTTTACGATATGGTAAAGAATTTACAATTTTTTTTAAATGTCTGCTTTTTTTTAAAGTTTAAATCTTGCGTTCTTGTTGGGACACCTTTTAGAAGCATTGGCATTTCGGATTTATGTTGCCCAGATAAGACGTCATTTAAATGATGTTAAATTCCTCCATAAAATGGCTTTTCACACACACTTTCTTGATTCAAAAAATTAGAAATGGGAAATGCTTAATAATATACATTGATCACACTCTAGCTGACTGCCAATTTCAATTAGTTTTATGATACAACAAGCGTAGCTGATGTCGTTATTATATCAATATATCAAAAAGACAGAATCATCAAACTGACCTTTATGTCATTTTGACAAGTGAATTAGTTTCTCTGTTTCCACCCTTAAGAGCTTGATATGTGTTTTATTATTTCATGACATTCACAATAGGTTTCACAGGCATAACGATTTGTTTATAGAACATAAGGCCAAAATCAATAGCCAACACAACTGTAGGGCATTTTAAAATCAGGTTTCTTTGGAATAGATTGTGAGGCATGGATGACAAATTCAATTATATTAAGGTATTTACTCAGGCTTTGCATTTGATAATATTTTGACAGCTTCTTGTATTTGTGGCATCTGACAATACAAATAATCGACACCAGCAAGGAATGTGAATGTTGTTCAATTTAATCAATAAACATAATAACATATAAAAGGGAAGGAGGAGGTTCTCATTTTCCAATATCGTCTGTACATGTTAAGGGAATCTGGTGCATACCTGAATTCTTATTGCAGACAAATATTTTTCTGAAGTTCGTCTATATTGAATTTATCTATTTGTAATAAACTATTGTATACACAAAATACTCGGTCTAATTAATTTGCTCGTATCTTTAAGCAGTTTGATGAAGTTTATAGAACCATTTGCTGTAAATATATGGTTCATGTTATTATTTTCCCTGTAAGGAACTATCGTTACCAAAACTTATAAATAACAGACAGGCATACGGCATTAAATCACATCAATGAAACAAAAATACATGTCTTCGGGTTTTTCATGCTGGTCCTATTATTTTTTTCTCCATTAAAGTATCTTCATTTAATCTTGGCTTTTTCCAAAGTTTACTAGTAGTGCTACATAATGAGAACTACAGTCTTTCATTCAATGTACACAGTTAGGAGGGCTAATTAAGGTGATGAAAGTGATAAAGAATGGTGTCAATTAGGGAAGATTTTTGCTTAGCTACCCAGAAATCGGGCAGTGACAAAAGATTGTGTTGTTTTCGGCTAGTGAATCGATTTATTTCGCAATGAGACACTAATTAGCAGACTCCCCCTTCCTTTGAAAAGATGAATAAAACTGAGCCCGTGTTTGTACAATACAATATTTGATTGTGCGAGAATTCTTAGTCTTGTTGAGGAAACTTTTTAAATAAGGTTACTTCATGTTACTACTTTACCTACAATGCTGTGCTTTGTGGTCCAAAATATTTCACCTGGAAAATGAAAACCGCAATTTCTTTCATTAAATTTTTATGAATTTTCTTTAGAATAAGCTAAAAATAATGTTCGTAGAAAAAACTGTTTTCTACGTCAAGTTCATAACAATAAGTCATAACTATAGTCAAGAGGGGACCAGTGCTTAGCCTCAAGGTTTAAAGGGTGATTTTTCAGTTATTATCTTTTTGGCAACACTCGTTTAAGCAGCTGACGCTCGTTTCGTGTTTTGTTTCACTGTCCAACATCTTTAGTTTGGTCTATACTTTAACCATGAATCGCCTTACAAACGAACAACGCTTGCAAATTATTGAATTTTATTGTCAAAATGTGTGCTCTGTTAAGAAAGTTCATCGCGCGCTTCTTCCATTTTATGGTGAATTCATTTTTGGCTCAATGGGTACGTAAATAAGCAGAATTGTCGATTTTGGAGTGAATATCAGCCAAAAGCATTGCAAGAGCTACCAATGCATCCAGAAAAAGACACAGTTTAGTGCGGTTTAAGGGCTGGTGGCATCATTGAACCGTACTTCTTCGAAGATGATGCAAATCTTAACGTAACTGTGAATGGTGAGCGCTACTGTGAGATGATATCCAACTTTTCTTTTGCCCAAAATGCAAGAACTGGACTTGCATGACATGTGGTTTCAACAAGACGGTGCCACATGCCACACAGCATGCGCAACATTGGACTTATTGAGGGGCGAGTTCGGTGAACATTTTATTTCACGTTCGGGACCGGTTAATTGGCCGCCTAGATCGTGCGATTTAATGCCTTTAGATTATTTTCTGTGGGGCTATGTTTAAGCTCATGTCTAAACAGACAAGCCCGCTGCAATTGACGCATTGGTCGACAACATTGAAGCATTTATTCGTGAGATACCGGCCGAAATGTTGGAAAGAGTATGCCAAAATTGGACTAAGCGGATGGACGATTTAAGGCGCAGTCAAGGTCAACATTTGCATGAAATAATTTTCAAACATTAAATTATACGAAAAACTTTCCTATAGCTTTTGAAAAATCACCCTTTAGCTAGCTTCAAGCTAGAAACTGTGAAAGACGAAAGAGTGTAGTTTGGCACCATTTCATTGAGATATATTGTCATCTTTACTGCCAGGACTATGAAAAGAATCTATAAAAACTAGCATCATGGAAAGGTTTTCTAAAGAAAACTTAATTCAACCTGCCCGTGCAAAGAGAATCTACCAAAAAACCGCACTAAACTCTCTAATAGGCACCTTCAAAAAATTACAGGCCTTACGACATCAGTAATACTTCATTCTCTATTAATTTTGTCATAACTTTACCGATTGTCGCTCGACTATAATCATAATAATCACGTAGTCCGCGAAAAATGCCAACTTTCGAATTACCAGTGGATCAATAAGTTTTAATAATTTTATCGCATTGCTCGATTGTTATGCGATCCTTTATCATAAATAGGAAAAACTCACCTAAGTTTGTATTAACTCAAATGACAGTTGAATTTGGAAGGTTTCAAATGTCAGGGCTACAAACTTGAAATCACAAAATGAATGACCCTGTGCAAATAAATGATGTGCAACCTCACCGTTTTGCCTGAATAAAGAGAGGAATGATGAAAACAATATGAAATGAAATGCATGTGGTGATACATCGTGTACACAATATGCTTCATTTCAGGGATATCCTTTCTTTTTTCAATAAATGCATATTCCGATGGTTAGAAATTTCTGAATGCTCTCATTAGATAACTTTGAAAACTTTGAATTTGGAAATTTGTATGGAAAATAGACAATGAACCTCAATGAATCTCAATTAAGTCGCTAGAGTCATTCAAAATATGGACCATGGGATAGGAGTATTCCACCGAAGCCGTGATGAGCTATGGGTAATATTTTGTTTTACACATAATTGTCATAGATCTTTCTATCACAATAAAAAATTATTTTCTAATATCCATCATTCGTTTTTCTTGGACCACCCTTTAGAATTAAAGAAGTCATAAATTCGAAAGGTGGACAAACAAAGTATTGATTTCTTGTTTTCACATTATTTTGAGTGCTAGTTTATCTACTCACTTTTGACGCTTGTTTTTAAACCATTCTTCTTATAATAAAATAATAAATTTTTATATGTACAAAATACAGTGTATCTTATAGTACAATTGGAGGGCTTTAATTTGATGTGTCACCCTTTGCTATTACTCATGTGAATCAATTTTAATAAAGGGATAGGCTTCAACAACATTTCTTTTTACTCAATTTTGACACACACTGTATACAGTTTAAGTAAGTGTTCCATTTTAATGTTGATCTGCAGTACCTTCCAAAACGTTATTAAAGTTCTATTTACAGTAGAACTAATTCCAATGAGATTTGAGGTTTGAGCATTCAACTTCAATTGCGTTGAACGCTCAAAGGTAAAAAGGTGAATTTCCATCAAGAAAGATGGTTTATTTCTTAATAAGTGAAAAGATAAAAAGGTAATCTTTGATTTGGCCAGAAACTTTTCAAATGCAGAAAACACCGAAAAAAGTTATTGCTTTTGAAGTTAGGTAAGAGCAAACTCCTTGCATCCCATTCCTTTTGTATTCTGAAATTTACAATCAAATTGTGAACTGGCACAAGGGGTAACGTTGAAATATTCCCAGACGTTACAGAGTCAAAGAAATAATCCAATTAACGGATGACTCACGCACTGCTTGTGCGATTGGCTGGCTCTTATGTAGTTACATGCGGTTCATAACTTATAAATCGGATGCGGCAAGTAAACGATTTATTGCATAAACAAAATTTACCTTATGTCACTTGAAACAGTTCCAAGTGTTCTTAACGAAGCAAATTTTCCGTGACAAACACAGCCAACCTAACTCACCACCAAGCGTTTCTCTTCGACCACCCATAAATCGCCATAACCCTTGAAACAAGTTCAAGTCTAGTCACCCTCGGAACACGATTTAATGCCAAGACACGTGCCCATCCAGAAAGCCCTTCAAATACCCATCATTCGCCGTATGATTGTGCAAACAATAACCCTGAAAGGTATTTTCACTTTTCCTCGCTTGGAAAATGCCGCCCTTTACGCCATTATTGTCACTCCACTGAATCCGATTCTCTCCTCTGATTACCTAATTCCTTTTCACTGTTTGTGGTCCTTGACCCTTTTCACGTGCACCCGCAACCGACTCCTGAACTGAAGTCAAGCCAAGTTGAGTTCGCCCTCTTTTGGCTGTGTCAAACTTTTGCCGATTTTAATTCAAATTAGTTGCCTATCCGTGATGGGGCTTGATTTATGAGTCACGTCCGAGGCGGGGTTGGGTAGGAAATGCGAAAATCAGTGGAAACAGTGGGGCGAAACTGCCTGAATCTGAATCAGACAATGGCGGGTATGCGATAGTTGTGCGGTTGAAAAGTTCAAATGATAGAAACCAAGCCTCAATCGAATGTTTATATAACACACAGTTCGCTCTGCCGCAGCACGTGCTTTGCCCGTAAAAAAGCGAACACCCTCCGCGGTGAGCGCCCGCCAAACCCACCTCCAGATGGCACTCGCACCGTCTCGCAGCACTCGTCCCACTCTCACCAACCCCACCAACTCTCACACCGACGCACACACATGCTCAAATCAGCGCGTGAAGTCGAGAAAAAATCTTGAAAAAACCGCCAATGCTCGTAAAATCCACACTAACCCAAATTTGATGTAACAACTCACCAGGAATCTCGTGGTTTTCTCTGCTGCGGGAGACGGAGGTCGCGCCGCACTTACATAAGACTCAGATTCGCTGGAAACTCGTCGAATTCAACGAGGGACCTTCTTCCGGAGGTTATTCTTTCGGGATTTTCTATTTACTCGTATTTTGAAATTCTTAAATTAGGATCTGAAACTATGCGACACTTTGCTTCTACTACACACTTCACCAACACAGTTGTACGCGCGCATTGACCGAGGAGAAAAACTACACGAACTTACTTGGAAATCTCACACCGGCGGAGTATGGGGCGCGCACACAGGCACTCCACAGCACAAACACGCACACACACGGGCAAGGAGGAGCGGATGTAAGGATTCGATTTTTATGCTGGTTTATGGCAAATGCCCTCCTTAAATCCGACGCGAACGGGCAAATCGAAATCGTGGAGCAGAGCACAAAATAATCTTAGAAAATCTCACGAAATCCTAACTCGGAATCCGTGTAGGTTCAGTCAATCCTTGCGCTGTACAGTTATGATTTTGAAATTATTGTAAAACGTGGATCCACATTGAGTTGGTTCGGAGAAAGCCGCCTTTGCCACCGAAAACGTTGACGAGTGAATTCCGACTGAGCTCCGAGAGGTATCCTTTTCACCAGCCAGGGGTAGTTGGCACTCTGGCACTGTGCAGCCCCCCTCGCTTTCAGGTTCTTACTTTTCGTTTCGATGGCTATGGTGCCATCGCCGTCGCTGGCGCACACGTTCCACATCCACATGTTTGGGTGTGCAGAAAAAGTGTTTTGTTCAATTCACCAATCCACCAGACCTCACCCTTGCCCACCCTTGGACCCAACTACTCGCGGCCCTCTCCGGCTCAACGGGGGGGGGGGGAAGGAAATTGGGGTAAGTTGCGGCATTTGCAAATCTACGCGCATGTCGGCAGAGTTCCACACCACACCGCTCATGCGGGTGGGCCCACCACCCCCATGACGGAGATGATTGTACCCACATCTTTGAGGTGAAAACTTCTTCAACAGAAGCGAGTCCGTCAATAAGTGCTTTTATGTAATTCCCAACGCTCATTGTGCATGCCTACGCACAGAAATATGGATTAGATGAGTGTATAAGAGGGACATGTGCGTTTCTACCATGTGACTGGGATGTATTTTTGCAAGCCCCACGAGCGCGGTGAGTCTGTCGGAGGATATCCGAAAAGTTTTCAAATTTTCATTGACGGCATCTAGGGCGGGAGCTACAAAAAGTTGAGAGATTCCTCAAAAGAAAGCTTTTCGAAACCAACACAATGTTACGGTGAGAGCTTTTGTGTGCCAAATTGTGTGTTGAGTATGAAAACTTTCTCTCTCTCTCTCTCTTTCAATTGGGACCTCTTCGAAAGGCGTGTTTTTGTACTGATGACGTCAATGTTAAAAAAAAAAATGCTGTGAAACAAAGGAAGCGAGTGTCTTTCCACGCAACACACAAGGGTATCTAGCTCGAAATACCGTTAAAAGGTTAATTTTTAAAAATTTGGAGTTAAGAAGTGGTATTTTTTTTTTGAATAGTTGCGGTAGTGTTGCTTTTTTGAATTTGTTCACACACAATCCATTAGAGAATCAGTTAAAAAACCTGCCCTGCAATTTTCGATTTTACATTTTTTCTTGTATAAGGCTCAAGTTTTCGGTTCTATAAGTTGGATAACGCTACCGTTCACAGGTAAGTAAGTAAGTGCTTGAGTTGTGCGTCCCTCACGAGTAGAATGGACTAAGAGTTTATTACCGATCCCACCGAAAGGCTTTGAACAGCTTTTCATAGCTGTTTGATTCATGCAAAATATTTTAATTGAGTGACACTACAGCCCACAAGGGACCAGGAAGCAGCTTCTACAACAACTACTCGTGTTGTGCGTGCTTCTGTTTTGCAGTTTTTTACCGACTCCGAACAACGAGATTTGTGAAGGTTTTTAAAAATTAATACCCTTTGAGTGTTGTCAGCAACTCGAAAGAGGTGGTTCATTATCCGTAAATTTTTGTGAGTTCAGGAAGTAAAATATCCAAAGCTTCCTCTGGACAAGATTTTCGTTTTCTTGTTGATTTTGGCCTATTACTGCCAACGAAAGAATCAGCCTTAAGCAGGTGGCGGTTTCAGTGGATCTGTAATGTAATGAAGAGGACATCCGTATCACATAGTCCCGTCAACAAAGCATAGCCCTTTTTTAACATAAAACATGCGGTTCTCGTCCTAGCGATCTTTTATTTCCGGTTATTAGACATACTCTTTTGACCATTAGGTCTATGAATTGAAAATTTCTCAATATAAGTTTCGTGGCCACTGTATAGAACTTATAGTAAAGCTCCAAGCATCCAGTATCTTCTAACCAGTTTAAAAGGTCCAATAACTCCACCCAAAAGCAATTTTCTGTTTGAAGTCATTTTGAATTCTCTCTCTCTCTCTCTCTCTCTCAAAGTGCCGGTCATTGTGAATGAACCGTAGATCTTCGTTAAGTTGTACTTAGCATCTTTCTTGATATTTAACTTAGTGAAAGCGAATTTAATTTAATATTTCCCTACGTCAATGAGCATTACAACTTTAACCATGATCGATACGAGACTTATACCCAAGTACACAAATACATATTGAAAGATGGGGTTGCTCATAGAGTAATTTCGTTAGGTTTCAACAACTTAAAACGAGTCCAAACGTTTACTATGATTAGACAACTGTTTTGAAACAACATTTGATTAAAAGATTTTTTTTTCAATATTTATAGTGCTTTCCTTTACGTTTCGGGCTTAGATTAGATTAGATTAGCCACTTCACATGTCCTCATACAAAATAGTTAAGCGACCTTAAGTCCCACGATCTTGTAGGCAAATTCACGCAACGTGCGGGTGCCCAACATTTCCTTTAATAAATCAATTGTGACACGAGCTGTGTGACATATTGTACCGTACCACAGCTCCTTCATATCATGGTTGTTGAATTGATGAACGAAAAAGTCGGTAATTATGGCTCTATAGCGGTCACCTTTGACTGCGACGTTCTGGCCAGTGTCGTTAAAAAATAGTACGGACTAATTATAACACCAACTCATAAGTTATCATCACTCCAAATACGGCTGTTTTGTTTAATGGTTTATCCATTTTACCAAAAATGAGCTTAGTCGTTAAACATAATGTGTTTATGAAAATTGCTTGGTTCGGGCCCGAATCTACACCTTGGCAGGTGATTCCATTCTCTATTTATGTTAAAAAGCCAAATCAAACTATAAATAAATAATCTTACAGCTGACAAAATGTTCACCAGTTAAAGCAGTGTTGTTAACTTAAGGTTCTGTACCTCTGTAAGAACAACACCCATTATAAAGTAACCGTATAGATCATATATGTATGACGAAAGTTAAGCGTCTTACATTATATATATTCGTCTATATTTGCAATAAGAACCCTTCTTATTGTTATCATTCAGCACTGCAGCAAATTGCTAGCAAGCTAGTTGGTACTTGATATCAAAAGGCGTGAAACACTTTTTGCTGTTTGAATCGCAAAAACACAAAATCAATAATAATAGCTTTTTATTTGGTGCAACAGAAACTATTTTTCAATAACTTTGGCATAAAATTCTCTATAGGGAAATATTTTACCAAACTGAACACACCCTCCACCTTCGAGAATTGTTTCGATCTACCCTACCGTCCGAACAACCTTACCGACATCACCAAAAAACCAGCTGAGTACAGCATTTATTCCGCAACATGGTTCAATACCTAGCTGAATGCACTTCGCAACAACAGCCAACTTCGCAACATATTCAAAAATCCCAAACTTCTGTCTTCATTCAGCTGTTTTTAAAAACAAATCAGTTCCTACCCGTGAAAACGCAAAAAACCTTCATAAACCCCCTTCAAAAGACCACCAATCTACCCCACCGCCAACAGTGCCAAAAATCTCACGTAAGTACATCGATTTTGATGAGAAAATCGAAATCCAATTAATAACAAACATTCGCAGAGTGCAAAAGAAAATCTGATACCGCCAGAGAAAGACGTAAAAAGCCTCCTATCTGCCGCCTTTTATCAGGTGCATCACTTTTGCCCCTTCTCACGTGTGCGTCAAGACAATCCGCTCATCTCATTCGCTCTGCTGTGTGTGGCACGCTCTCTGGTATCAACTTCAGTTCTCAGCTCTTTGCTATCGTAAAAGCAAAACACAAACACTCACACGCATTCAAATGATCCTACGGCATACAGTTACAGTCGAGTGCGAGTGAGACAACTCGATTCCCGTTCAGCAATCTCTTCTCCATTTCATCACGGCCGACCAACACAATCAAAATCTACACAACAGCAAAAATCAATCGATGTTCATTCGCATACAAGAGCCAGCCGTAAAAACTTGGAAGCGTGTTTCTAATATTTTAAACACTTTGTGGAGCAAACTATATCTGCAACCGTCATATCCTGCAATCGAGGTAATCATTTATATCAGTCATAGGCATTAATATCTTAATTTTCAGCCAAAATTCGACGGAAATCTTAAGAAAATCGCCCTGAAACTGTGTCTACGTCGTCGTTGTCAGGCTTTGTTTTGGTTTTTGGTTGTGCAAAAATGGCTGCCATTGATGAAGAGCTGTCAAAAGAATTTTTCTTTTTGAATAACCTCCATCTGCGACTGCAAATCGAAGCGCAATTTTTGGAATGCATTTATGGATGGAAATCTTATGTGATTTGCAGGCTAGGCATCATTCCGAATTGGGTGTGGGCCTGATTAACCACTTGTCCAGCTGTTTGGAATGTATTACATGGCAGTCATGCTTCAGTTGTTTTATGTTCATAGTGGAGTGGTTGGTGTACGATGGTGACTTCTTTTTCCCTGCAATCCTGTCAAGGACAATTTCTAACGTTTGAGTAAAGTGCATTGTGGACAGATTTTTAAATTGATTTTGTTCTACATCACGCCGCGATTGTCTGCCTATCCATAACGTATGGACGTCATTAGTGCATTTTTTTTTTCTTGTGGCAGGGGGTGGTGCATGCCCTGTATGGACAAACATCTGTGATAAGAACTCATCTGCTTACTGGCCTTTTGGTCGATATTCTTACAAGTGGCACACTCAAAACTAAACGTTTACATTCGTATGTTTACGGCCTTTCAGTGGAGGATAGAGATAGGTGAATGAATCGACAAAACTTCTAGACACACTGGTGAATTTTGGCGTCGCCATAAAATTTTTTTCAAGCCACGCAAAGTTTTGTCTGTCTGCTTCCCATAAAAATGGTCTGAAATCGAATAAAAAAACATTGCATAACTTGAAAGGGGATCAATTTGGGATTTCGCCTGATGGCGAGAGTGTCTCCCTTCGGTATTGATAAAACAAGACACTCCCCATCACATCAATCTTTCTCCTGCTCGTGAAATATTTTCGCCTTTCTGTGCCCTTGACTGGGTATTTCACAGACCGAGATAAGATCGTTTGCAAATAGTCGCCTATTATCAAAGTCACTCGCTGACGAAAATTATGTCCGTGACAAACCGGTACGAATTAGACGGCAATTTCAGCGAGAACGCGGTGCAAAAAGACCAGAGAGAAATGATGAGACTTCATTGTTCCATCGGATGCGCAGCGATGTGAGACGATTTTCGCAAATGTGAATGGACTCAGTTTCGTGCCGAAGCAGTTTCCGATACTGTTTCCTGAATTTCTCACAAACGCGCATTTGATATGGAAAGACTTGTTTTGTTTCAGCAGAATGTTTATCAATACGATTAGGGTTGTGGTTGCGGTGTTGGGATGTTGTCGTGGGTGCATTGAATGGTTGGCGGTTGTGTCTATTTTTGTTCGCATGAATATACTACTTCTGAGCGCTGTTGCAGTTTGTTTACGTTCTCTATGTTTTGGTGTGGCATTCTACTTGAAATGTGAAATCGTCAGAAACACTTTCAGTTTCACTATTTGTTTATTTTTCTTAGTCAAAGTTGAAGGACTCAGAACTTATGTAAACTCTGTCAATGACATGCTGGCGAAATGGATACTTAGGCGAGGTGTTGGATGCGATTGTCAATTTTAAACTCAAATCATATTCCAAGGCCATTGATCATCAGCTAAACCACTTTTTGCAGTGACCTCTTTTCAATTAAGTTTTTTTTTTTTCACATATAGTGCAGTAAATGCAAAATTCTTCTCAAACCGTTTGCCACCAATCCACAAAATATTCGGAAAAATTTGGATGGAGCATTGGCTCACCTTTACCTATCGTCTATTTCTTCATTTGTTCCTCACATACGGTTACAAGAAACTATTTCCAAATAAGCCATGCGTTCTATTCCTTTTTTATGTTCTTCTCATTCGAATTCTATACCTTTCTAATTGCTACCCGCCTGTTCCATAAATCACGCAGTTCATCGATATGCAAAGGGCTATCCCGCACAGGTCTGCGTCGCTATTGTGATTTATTCCGTTTCGGCATCTAATTAATTTGTTGGTGTATGATGTTTTGACTACCGTACCGTGGCGTGATAGTTTGTCGACTTAATGTGTCCCGATGACAACGTGACGACAGAAATTTTTCAAAGCTGAAAACTGAGTAAATATGTACGTATATATGAATGTAACCAGGTTATGTTGGAAGCGGAAATATAAAGAGTGATTCATCGTGAGGTTCGATTTATATGTACTATTTGTGTTTGTTGTTATCAGTTAAGAGAACAATTCTTGGCATGAAATCAAGTAAATATTGGCAAGCATTACGTCTGACGTGCTCCATTTGGAAAGTCCAAATTTGGGCGATTCGTTTGGACATGGCGACTGGTATCTCGCGAATAACACGCGTGATGTTGGCTTTTAAAGCGTCAACTCGTAAGACACGAAATTGTTCAAAAGAGTGATGTCGCACAATCAAGGCGTCCAATTTACCGTAGCAAAGCGTAAAAAGTTAAACACTCATCAATATGATTTCTCAACAAGTCAATTATTTCTGTATGGCTCATAGCCCCGTCTTGTTGAAATCAGAGCTCACCGAGAGCATGTACTTGAATTTCAGAAAACACATGGTCAAGCTGCTGAGAATGACGATGAATCGACTCGTACAGTCTTCCTTTACATACTCAGTTACAGCAGCTGTAGTCTCTTCACTACGTGCTGGATGTGGTCTAACCGGCTGGGTATTATTCACTCATGTAAACTGGGAATCAAATTTGCGAAAGTTGTTTCAGTAGGTTGATTATTTAAGTTCCTCGAATCGCATGAGAAACATTTTCCACAAATCAGTGTTACAGCTGAACGATTTGGAGTCGCTATTGTGGTGCGAGTCTTTTCATGATGACTTGCCAAACGATACTGAACAAACTCGACAAAGAAATTTGAAAGAAATCACGCTTGATCTGTCAAGAAGCTCCTATTGAAAATCAAACCTCACGTTGAATCATTGGACATTTTTTACGCCAAATTCCTGCAATCCTTCCAAAAAGAGGAAACTGTTGTCAGCTTAGTTGCAGTTTATATTTAATGTAGCTGTCACAAACAATGCAAATTTCTGACTCAGAATCAGATCTTGTTTTAACTTATTTGGGGCAGAGACAGGGACAAGCCTTTTCTAAAAGGAACTCCTTTTATGCTACGACTGTACCCTGTGTTGGATATTGTTTCAACATGATGCCCATTTTCACATAGTTTTGAGATTACAAATTTTAAAGACTCCTTCTTAGCAACTGTATTTCCCTATTTCATAGTTGAATTTCGTACATAATAGCCGTCCAATTGATGGAGTTTGGAAGCTTTATGATGGACTCGCAATGGCATCAGCGGTTTTCTGCGTTCAAACTAACATGCTCAAAGGGTCCAAGAAAAGAGGAAATGGGGCAGTCTTTGTAACTTGTGTTTAAGCCTTAACTTGGTCTCACGATCAGCCTTCCGTCTTATTCGGTGCTACAGTTCAGGGTGGTAGCCTCTACCAATAGGTCTTTACAAGGATCCCATTCCTACAAAAGCTGCCTGCAGTTTGCACTTCCAATTAGTTGAGATCCCTTCTTAACTTGTATGAAATGTCAGAAAACATTTTGTGATGCATTCTTTGAATGACACAGATTCTTGACCTTTCCCACAAGTGAAGTGTGTCTACATGGCAGAGTCATCAAACACATTCTTTGGGTTCTAACTGCAGACAATTGTCTCGGCTTAATCTTTTGTAATGTCGCCGTTGCGCAGTGGTAAGTGCATTGACCGCCGCGCAGAAAGTCTGGGTTCGATTCCCGGACGGGACACCTAGCATTTTTTCACGGCACCACCTCTTTCGAGTTGGTGACAACACTCAAAGTAAGCTTCTCAAATCACGCCGTTCAGAATCGGCAAAGAACTGTAGGTCCCTTCTACTCGTGAAGATCAGTAGCATGCAGAACACAAGTAGTTGTTGTAGAAGCTAGGCCCTGGTCCGTTATGGGCTGTAGTGTCACTCAATTATTAGTATTATTATTCTTTTGTATGGGCCGCACAATTAGTTGCTGAATGTTCTTAAGCTAAGAATGCAAAAAGAATTGCAGATTTTTAAGGCTTGCGCATGTACGATGGTTGTGTTGGTTGAAGCAGCTAAGTCTGACCAAACATTCATCAACATTTTTGAGACGGCCGAGTGAAATCGCACACACTCACTCAACTGCTCGCTGCTACAAAAGGAGAGAACAATTCATTCACTCATAGAAAAGTAAACAAAAGAAAGAGAAAATTAGTGTTGGATGTTTTTGATTTGGGTGTAATCGATCAATTGATTAAGTCGACTTACGTTTTCATACGTCACCCAGGCCTTAAGTTCACAATTTAATGGATGAGGCGATTCTATAGCTAATGCGTAGAGAATTTTGAAGTCACTGACATATCCCCTTTACCTAAAAATTATAGTTTGGATTCCTAGGCTGTTTATCTTTATTTTTCTCACGGCATTACACCGACTTGCTGACACTAAAAGAGTTCTAATTGTGAATAAAGAGTTTCTCAAATTTTGCCGCTCGAAGAGGCCAATGAACTAAAGACCTCCTCTTCTTGTGAGAGAAGAAGTGTAGTTGCTGAATAAGGCTCTCTTGCCTTGTGGGCTTTGTTACAATTAATTAAAATTAAAAAAACGAATGGTTTCCTTCAACACAACCCTGAAACCAAATTTATTTAGCTATATAAAAAATATGTGCATTGTTTTAACATAATGTTTCATAAAAAAAAACATAAAGATGAAGAAATGCAGAAAGGAAAGAAATGTAACAGACGTTTATCAACCAAACCATCAGAAAACAAACCCATTAGACAACATGACGAAAGTCCATTGCTCTAAAAATAACTTCAATTATAAGAACACCCATCCACCTTACCACCAGCTAAGTACCACTTCGCCATTCACTGGCATGCTATTAAATATGAAACCCCCTGATGACAACCATTCTCTGCCGTCAGGTTCAAAAGTGAGCATAGAATATAAAAAAAAAAATTTTTTTATGGACTTCCCGAGACAACAAGAACGAGTCAAAATAACATTTTGTCACGCAAAGGGGCTTTAAGCACTGACCTTGAATTTGCAAAGTCAACCCATGCGACGAGCGTGGAAATATGGTTAACGACTGTGGGCCCTGCGTCCAAATACACCACACTCCATGTGAATCGTGAACTCTGGGCTAAAGTTTACCACAAAGTGCTAGTGTTACGATTATGATGTGTCGTCTGTTTTTATGGCAATCTAATCTTCTCAGTAATCAATGAGATTATCTTAAATCGAAATCGTTTAGTGGGTTAGAGTGCATTAAATAAAGTGAGGTAATGTTTTGTGACTCGGTGGAGTAGCTTCTGAGAAACATAAGGGACTATTTACTTTCTACATTCTTGTGTATTCTTGTAACAACTATAAATGACCTCTGTTATACATTTTTCATTTGCTTTGAGAATATTCAGTTGAACGTCAATTATCCAAGGCAAGACACCCTCATCGCTGGCCAGGGAACTTCTTCAAATTTATCCCCATTTTAAAGGTTAAGGGACAATTGGATTTTATAATTCTTACTCAAAACAAATCATCACTTCCTCGCCTTTGTTTAAACTTTACGATCGAACCTGTCATGTGGACTGATCGCTATCAGAGATTATATCGTCAACAAAGTTTACGTGGCGTGCGGAATGTTGTTGATGTGCTGCTGATGAGATAATTTTATCTGCGATTCAAGTATGCCGCATGTTTGTTGTGTTTATCTCATTTTAAGGGCTCGTGTCGGTGCTAATGAATTGTTGTATTACATTAAATTTACATTTGACGAAAGGAAATTTGGCTATTTGCCGTAGCAGAAGTTTTGACAACAAAGCGGAGCATGAGGTTCTACGACGATTCAGCACACCTAATCCACTGCGGTCGAGGAGTTCTTGTGGCTTCAAATGGATGAACAGATAATGGGGATCGATTTGCAACACAAGGAATCTTACGACATTTGCTAAACGTGGGTGATACGATAAAGAACTTTCGCTTCATCATAAGACTACGCTTAAGTTCATTATTCTTGCTTATATTAGTAACCAACGCCATGTCTTGCCTTTGTCTCGAAACAATGTCCTCTCAATGAGGTTGTATTCGTTCTCCATATGGTCGAAAAGTCATGGTTCACATGCTATGACAAGCGCGATTTTTGTCAACATTGCCTCTTTTTCAATTTTTGGTTTTTATTTACTTCACACAAACACGTTCCATTTTATCCAGTTTTCGGCATCCATTCATGCCTTATTCTGCTTAAATAGTTTTTTCTCAGAATTTAGGCCAGCAACTCCTTAAGGGTCTGAGCCAAAGCTAAGCTACCTTCCATTCCCAACGTTCCTGGGAACGCTGCCTTTAGTTGCCTAGACCAAACTCTCTAGCGCGATCAGTCTATATGCTGGAGTTTCGGTCTCCTTCAACCCAGAGGCTGGGATTCGAAGACTGAAGCGTTGTTATTCATTCGCTCGCTGTGTCTGAGCCATTCTGGTAGTCGGTTTTTGCCTTCCGGACGGATCTTGGTATTTTACAGAGGTCGTTGTGTCTTCTCCTCCATTTGCCTTCCTTGCCGGAAGGACCGTGTGTTTGATGCAAAAGTTTTCTTTCGAAAGTCCTAAAAATCTACTCTGCACGTTTTGCAAATTCTCCAGCACTCGGCACCGTATTGGAGTGTGGATAAAATGAATGTCTTTTAGAGCATTATCTGGGTCGCTCATGGTCAGAAGTTTTGATCCTAGCTGTTTCGACAGACCGAAATAACAGCGGTTGCCAAGGGTAATTCTTCGTCGAATCTCCATCAAAGTTTCATTTGCGGAGTTCAAGTTTGGCGCATAGTAGACAAACTCCTAAACTTCTTCCAAGTTAGAGCTTTCGATTATCAGAATTTAGGGAAGTACATAGGAAGCATACGTAGTCGCTGTATTGTAGTGGACTTAGCGTTGTCTCACGCCGAATGTTCGCATTTTTTAGTGCACCACCATTTTCGACGCTTAAACAGCACATTGTCAATGAAAAACTTCTTAAATCTCGTCGTTTGGAGTCGGCAAAAAATATAGGTCCCCTTTACTCGAGAGAGAACAATAACACGCACAACACGAGTAGTTTCTGAAGAATCTAAGCACTGAACCCTTGTGAGATGTAGTGTCATTCAATTAGCGTTCTCTTCTGATCGAAGATGAAGTATAGTGTAACAAGCGCAAGATGACATGCACCAAAGTCAATGCGGGGTAGTATATCGACAAAGAAAACACAATTTCTGAAGGCTTACAAAAACACTAATCGAACTTATCGACTTCTGATTGAAGAATATCAACGACAAAGTCTTGCAGAAAATATTTATGATATGTTTTTTCGCGGGTACGCGGGGTGAGTGGAAATCTTCGATAATACACTACGGCAAGAGTGCGCCAATAGAATTTTGAGATCTTTACTCACTTCAGCCGCCTCTTTTTCACTACAGTTTCACTGAAGTGTGCATTTATTGATTGAGATATAAACGTTTGGCACGGTGTCATTAAAAGCCCCTGCCAGCATTGACACATTGCTTTAATAGTTTCAGAAGTGTTTTTGAAACAATTTTCTTTTACTACGTTGAAACTTAAGTACATGCTGCCATCAAAGAAGGGCGCACAGCATCGACGTCTCGGAGAGAGCGTCACACTAGGCAGCAGAAACTTCGAGGTAGTCGGCTCCGCGGTAAACAGACAATATCACCAGAAAAGTTTTGCGTGGAATTTTTGGTTCTGTTTGCGTTGATGGCATCTGGAGAAGAAGCTGTACAGCGACATGCGCCTAGATGTCTAGGTCATGTAGAGCATATGGACACTATATCTCCTGCCCGAAAAGTCTTCGAATCTGAGCCATTGGGACAATGCAACAGAGGACGGCTTAGGCTAACGTGGCGCACACAAGTGGGGAAGGACCTCAACTAACTTGGAGTGCGCAACTGGCGAAAGATCGTGCTGGCTGGAAAGGCATGTTGGTTAAGGCCCAGGTCCACCCCGGACTGTAGCGCCACAAGAAGAAGAAGAACAATTTCCGAAACAGGAAAATTTTACTACAATTGTGTATACTTCCTCAATACACTGAAAGTTTAGGATCTCAACAAGATGTCTGTTTAAGAACAACCAATTCCTACCAGCCTGAAGGAGCTAAAGACTCTCACGGACTAAACATTTTACAAGAATCTAGTTGGTACACGGAGAAGATG
Organism: Eristalinus sepulchralis; assembly: GCA_944738645.1. Taxonomy (NCBI): domain Eukaryota; kingdom Metazoa; phylum Arthropoda; class Insecta; order Diptera; family Syrphidae; genus Eristalinus; species Eristalinus sepulchralis. Next base: position 12,476,399 of record OX122882.1, read on the forward strand.
AGCACATTTGTTCATATTAACTTCTAAGAAAATCTTGATAAATTTTCAACATTAAATGTTTTGCTTCTTTTGCCCAATCCCCCCGGTGTATTTTGCTGCAGTTTTTTCTGTGCCAATCCGCAAATAAAGTGTATCGCGTGAGATCGCGGGGTTTAGTTCTTTCAATTCCGTGCAAGAATTTGGTTTTGTTCAAAATCGTATATTTATATGCTCCTCCAAGCGGCGGACAGAGATCATCTTGAATAGACAAACTTCTTAAGTCTATGTGAATATCGTCGCTCCTAACATGTCAAGTTCCATTAGCGACAGCACTTCGTTTTGAAGGGTCTGTAAAATGTGTATAGGGCTTGTATTGGTACAACCCCAAAGTTGTACGCTATTGATGTTAGTAATTTTGAAGGCTTTATACAGGCTCCATTCAATTTAGCTGGAGAAGAAAGGTCTTTAGCTCCTCAGAGGCACTACTAAGGCCCTTTAACCCTGGCTGATTCCTACACAACAAATTCCAATCGACACAATTCAGTTGTTATAATTCAGTAGCTCCGACATAGTTTAGACCATTCATTCAAGCTGACCTGATTTGGCAAGCTCTGCAACTCACATACTTTCTTTCAGAATTGCTCGTTTTTTAAAAATTATTCATACTTTGCATTAGATTTTAAATCACTGTGACAGGTAATACATTAGAGTTGTATTGCCTAGGCCAATAATGTGGTGACTTCAGTTCCGATAACTTTTATAGCTTATCCTAATTTCAAAAAAATGCAGAATTCATTCGAAACAGACCAATACTCAAGTGACCACTTAAAAATTAAATTGTTCACACACATTCCCCATTCACCCATTCATCAGTTCAAATCCATTTCAAATTTAAAAAAAAAAATTCTCTCAAACACGTATATATGACAATCTAACACAAATGACAATATTCCGTTAAAGTGCATTTCCACTCTTACCTCAGATACTCTCTCGCACGAGTGTTTTGCTTCTGGCTGTGCTCTCCCCCAACAGTTTACGTAAAATTTTGCGAAACTCTCCCCAACACAAAAGCATCCATGTGCCTGCTTGCAGTGAAACTTATCTTCCACACTTTAAATTTGATAAATCGAATCTTATTTTTGTTTTCACCCCCAGCAATGATATCGTCTGACGGCACAGCACTTGTGTAATTTGATGGAACTCGAGAGATACTTTCTCAAGAAGCGGTTGTTTTCAAATACTTTTTTGTCAATTTGATTGTTTTTCAACCTCCGCGGGAGAACTTTCAAAAAACTTTTCTGTTCATTGTCAAAATTTTCGAAAGTTTCACGGCGAACGGGACGGATATTAGTGAACGGGCACAGAGCCATCGCAAATTTACGATGATGGGACTATTTTTAAATGACATTTAGACAGTTTTTTTTTTTTAATCGGGAAAGGGTACGTAAAGCTTGCAATGTTAGGGCGCTATTTTTGTATTCATATTTTACAAGAATAGTTTTTGTGATGCGTTTGTATCAGCACGGGACAAAGCACATTTGTCTTTCGCTCAAATTGTCTTGCGAAAGTTTATGAAAAGTGAAAGTTTTGCTGCATGCAAACCAGGTGTAGGCAGCCTGTAGGTTAGTAGCGATGTCCTTTTGAGAATACAATAAATTTGGATGTCGTGTTTTCCGGTTACGAAATGATGACTCTAGTCCCTTAGCGGTACTTTTTCAGACACCACTCATTTTTTGCCGGTCCGTGTGGTGAAATAAGAATATTTTTCTTACAGCACAGAAAAGTGCGACGTTTTAAGTCTTTAGATATTCCTTTACGAACAAAACCAGAGTGTGGTCGGTAGACATGTAATTTGTTTTGACCTGGAATTCTATTCGCTTCATAAAGTGTACCACAATTGTGTTACAGTTGTGACAACGCCTGTCGTGCTTCCATTTCAACCCAAGGTAACCTAGGTCATTGCTTGAGTGTAAAAAGTTCTCCGTCATTCTCCCCACTTTATTATCTTAAACTCCTGTGTTCCCTCAACCGATTTGTTACCAAAAAAAGTCAACCGTAAATGAATATCGCTTCTGGCATTGCCACTCTTTTTACTTGACCACTCCTTGGTTTCTTCCACTCGCCCTCTTTTTCAAAGGCTTCAGAGAAAGTAGACAAAGAGCTGTTCCTTAAGTGCCCACCACCGCTGTCTGCCCACCTACAGTTCGAAATCGCTTTATGTGCACAGCAACTTCCTTTGAAGACTGAATGTGCACCTTCTTGACTTTTATTCGTATTTTATATGCGCGCGACACCCACGTGAAGTTAATTTTACTTTTGTCATGCTAAAACTGGATTCCTTCACTCCTGAAGGCAACCAACAGTCGAACAGTCTGCAGGCATTTTTTTTTAAATCGATTTCTTTTATTTTTCTCCTTTCAGATGCCAAGAACACGTAGACGTCATTATTCCCGCGATAGATCATCAGGAGGACACCGAGACAAGCGTAGGCGTGTCGACTCAGAAGATACATCGGCAACAATTGAAGCGACGTCGCCGTAAGTATTACTGCCCAAATCCTAATTGAGCTAAAATCAAACATCCATCCATACATGCGACTAATGAGATGTGTATTTTTTCTTTATTTTTAGTGTGGCACGCCAGAAGCGTAATGACGTGAAGAGGCGACGTCGTGACTCGGAAGAAAGTTCTCGAGTATCCAATGGATCATCGTAAGTACTTTTATAAACATACAGTTATTTATTTTCTTAAGAGAGCTCTAAATCATCGATCTTTGATGAGTAATAGTGTGACCTATTGCCTAACTCTGTTGATGTTGAAGGATTGTTTATCAAAGCAATCCACGGGCGAGAGTTTGTCTGGGGAAGATGAGTTTCTTGTTTCGTCTTTTTGTTGGGATTCTTTGCGCGTTCACATGAACATTTAAGGTAAAATTGAAAGGAGATAGACTGGTGTACTTGAAACAGATAGAATCTATGTCAGGATTTTTTTTTCCACTTTTTTTGTCGTGTTGGAGAGCTACATTTGAGAACATCTGTAGGTGGATGACCTAAACCCTGAGGGTGAACAGTGTTTCAGATGTATGTTAAGATGGCGAATCTTCAATTGATTTATGCTCCTACGCACGAAAGGAAAGTCTTTCCATCGCCCTTTTGATCGAAATAGAGGTTAAGTTGTGTTAGGGTGTGGTGACCGAGCCTGTTGTAGGTCATTTTTTGTTTCGATCGTAGTTACAAAAAATTACTTTATTGAGATTGAACATTATTCTGTTCTAAGTTCTTCGAGTGTCAGTGAGTCAACGTCCCTCTCCAATTACCACGGTCTCTGGCCAATGTTTAGTGAAAGTGGGAGGTTCTCAAAAGGAAAATGTTTGTTTATCTTATATACATACCATTTCCTACATGATAAGGACTGAGAGAATAGTATACTCTAATGATGCTTGACAGCCTGTAAATATTCCTTATATCCCAATAAGACTCGTCTCTAGAAACGTAGGTTAATTGAATTCTTGTGCAAGCAGGATTCATTTTGAATTTAATTCAAACGATCTTCCTGAGAAATTTAATAATTTTTAAGTGGAACTACAGCCCTCAAAGGGCCAGGGTCTAGCTTCTACAACAACTACTCGTGTTGTACGTGCTGCTGTTCTCTCACGAGTAGAATGGACCTAAATTTTTTTGCCGACTCTGAACGGCGAGATTTGAGAAGCTTTTCATAGACAATTGATACTCTTTAGTGTTGTCAGCAACTCGAAAGAGGTGGTGCCGTGCAAAAAATTCGATGTGTCCCTTCCGGGAATTTAACCTAGACCTTCTGCGTATGGGTCAACGCACTTACCCACTACGCCACGGCGATCACACTGCACTGCATACGTCGTGTAAAGTCATTAGATAAATAATAAAAAATGCCTTTTAAACTAAACTAAACTAAACGTTGTGTAAAGTTTACTTCTTTAAAAAATGATTTAAAGCACTGAAAGGCTTAATTTGTAAACGTCAAAACTGAGCATTGGTGCGATTGTGACGTTGCGCATTCGTTTATTTGGAGCGAACATAAATGAGACATCACGCATCACGATTTAAAGTATTTTTAATTTTTTTTTAGTTTTACGGAGTGTCGTTAAGGATGTGGTACTTAAGAACGCCTGCGTTTGCAATACTTTACATATACCGCAATCCCGAATTTGCAGTGCAACTAAAATATTACATCTGAAAAAAGAACAGAAAGAAGTAACAGGTCGGGCGATTTTATTTAATTCCGAAGGTAGATCCTCTTAACAACTTCTTAACTCATCAAACCAACGGCGCACAGGGGTTTGAGCATAAGCAAGATCTGTCTTTCATTCTTAAAAGCAACGAGCACATTGCATCAATTCATCAAGACGAAGTTAAGTTGATTCAATCTAAAGTTTCGTATTCGAACATGTACTTCATGCGACCAAGCAGTTGAGGTCGATTAAATATCCTTTAGGGACTAATACAACAACGTGCCTTTTTACTGGTTCCCAATTTGTTGTATGCTTTCTCTATTTTAACCAGAAAGGACCCATTTCTCGATTATGCAAATTTTCTGTTTTAGCAAAATTAGTGTTACCGTTTTGGCAATAGGTCTAAGACCTTCCATGCATCACAACCAACCAAAAATTAACGAATTGGCCCAGCACTCAGGATAAGTTGCAAATAATAAAATTAGAAACAAAATAATAGATCGCTGGTGCAAACGTTGTGTCTGGGTTTCGGAGATTCAAAAATAAGTTTCAAATGTTTGTTGATTATAAAAAAGGAATCATGATTCGCTAAGACCACACACAGTAGAACTGGAAAGAATCCATTCTCTACCCTCTGGAGACACTCCTCCATTCGCACATTTTAAGCAAGTAAACTCTGTGTTTGGTCTTGGCTCGAAATGAACAATTTTAAGTACTCGGTAAAGAGTTGTGGTCTCTGCGGAACCTTAACCCTGCTGTATGGGAGCAAAAATATAATTGGGATATTTAAATTTAATTAATTTTTAAGATTGCTACATATGTTGGCACTACTGTTACTGGCATCTATGCCCAATTTCATGTGAAAAAATTCATTGGCATTTAAGAAACACGTCCTTTTGTAAACGATTTAGTTTATTCAGCATCACAGTTTGTCGGAAAAGGACTTTGGATCATGTTTTCAAAAGTTAAAAAAAAAAACGTTCGCACGCAAGTCTATTACTACCTTTGCCAACTTTGTGAACTATGAAATTAATTTAAAGGATTTAATAAAGATTATTTGATTTTTAAAGAAATTTCCTGTATTTTTTGATAATAAAAGAATGGCCTCAAATGGAGGTTTTGTCCATTACAATTCACGACAGACCCACTACTTTCCTTTTCCTTAAAAGCACACAATCGTACTACAAATCGTGTACATTTATCGCCTGAAATTAAAAGCAATATCTGTCAAATACGTGTGACTTTTAATTTTTCAATCGGTGAGTACAATACTGATTAATTTGCGGAGTTTTTTTTGGAAGACAACGTGATTTTTAATTGAAATTTTAATTGGATTCGCTCAATGAACTCACTATATTCTGCCCTCAAAATAACTTCAACGTTAGTCTCTCCTACATTGCAAGAGGCAAGTAAAAACACATCTTCAGAGCCTTGTGCAAAAGTCCTCCTAACACCCTTTATATGCGAAACTCACCACATCTAGCCTCATTGCATTGAAAGTGGTTCTTGCTTGCGGCCTAGTTTCACCTAAAATAGAAAATGCACTTATGCAAAAGCTTGATTAGAAACTAGAAGCCACTGAATCTGAACATTTTTAACCTGAAAACTTTTGGAAAACCATGCTGTAATGTAGGTTATTTAAAAGGAGTCAAGACCTAGGCTCTTCAGAGTTGAACCTCAACCTCCGACGCAGTGATGTGTTCTTTCACGAATGGAGAAGACCTAATGTTTAGTGTTGAATGTCAATAGGGAAATCTGTAAACATTGTCAATAGTAAACAATTCTTGTCAGAACTAAATGCCGGTAGATCGCAACAATAGTTTTCAGACACAATCTTGTAATTAAATTCTATGAACAACTTCTTTAGCTCCTTGCCATATAAACAGCCTACGGGTTTATGTTCCAACAGTCAACAGTCTCATCTTTGTATCAAAAAAGAAAGTTCACTGAAATTTGTTACCAAAGCTTTGATGTCAACTTAAATGCGTCTAAAACAACTTCCTACAATAGTTTCCAACAAAATCGACCATTACTCGTTTACAAAATTAAAACACTGCCATGAATCCAGGTCAGCACTTATAAAAGTCACAGAAAGTCCAGCACTTCTCGCCTCCCTTCTCTCGCTCCAATTCTTCAATTCACGCAACACAATAACTCAGCAGCTGTAAGAGCACCAATTTACAATGTTTTGACTTCCCATTGACGACTACAAAGTAAATTTAATGCAACCTCCTTTCTGTATTGCAACAAAATTTCCTCTCCTATCCACGTGCCATTCACAAATCTTTGTTTCCCCGCCCACGGAATGCTGCAAAGCCTTCAGCGGCGATCCTAGGGTGTTATGGGTTTCGACGACGATTGCAAAACCGATGCAAATTTATTTTGTTATCTCATTTGATTTACAAATCGAGGAGGGCTAGCAAATCCATCCCTACACCAGAGTGCACTGGCAGCGGGGGCGGTGCGAGGGACAACGTTTGCTGTTTCCTCGCATTCAAATCTGAAGAACCTTTCGCCCACTCGTTCGACATGTACCAACAGCCTGCACTGGAGTTGGAGTTTGAATTCGATACCAGCGTGACAATAATTTATGTACCTTTTCGCGAGAGGCGTTCACAAGCACTCGCACTCAGTCGCACTTCGCGCTCCGTGTACACTTAAGATGCCGAGGAACGGGAGGCAAAAGAGAGGCCTAGGTAAAAAGTGAAATTATTGTTATGTCAACACTTCAAAGAATGATGACTTATGGCTGGTACCGCGTTGGTGTGCGCCGCATTCATGCTTCGCACCTAATTTTTCGGTACTCTCCTCATCGATTTCCTCCTACTCTGTTACCGAATTACGTTCGATTGTGAAATGGGTACAAGCGCTCCCGGTGAAAGGATTAGAGATTCGTGTTAATCATGTGGAAAATTCTGTCCGTTTGAGGGAAATCGTGGACCGGCCGGAGACAGTGACAGCGGCGTGCACAATTGAATTAATCAACTGCGGGCTGAGTTGTTGAACTAGAAATGTCAAATGGGATTTTCCCATTCCTCTCTGACCCAGAAAAAGAAACAAAACTTAATTCACATCTAATTGATTGGCTTGGAGTGAGCAGTGCGTGGTCGTGATTAAAAAGTAGACATCCATCATCTGTCAAAGTTGGTGTGTGCACGCGGGGGCGTTAGATTTTGTTTAGGATACGACGTGTGTCGTTTGACCTTGTGCGCTGTTATCTGGTGAGGATATCTCGCAATAGCGAAAGCGCAAAACTTCGCATTGAATGAAATTGTGTAACAGTTCGGAATTTCTTTCAAGTGAAAGAGAAACCGTCATCGGTGATAGCCCGGTTATGAATCAGTGCGAAATGTGTCTACCTACATGAATGATTTCTTTGTCTTTTTTTTTCCTATTTGACATTGGGATAGAGTTGTCATTGCGTTGCGTTTTTTGGCGGCATGAATGATGGTTGGATAGATACACGTCTGTTTTTTTGTAACACAGTTTCCGTATGAAAATATTGAGACATGACAATGTTTGGTCATGGTTGTCTATCAGTTTCATGGATATGGCGGCTCTTTTGCTCCTCCCTCAGACACAGTTTTTAAGATTTCGTTGACAAGATGTTCATGTCAAGGTGTTGAGAGTTATGGGTAGCAATGAGAAAGGAAATTATGACGGATGGAACAGCACTTGGTGGATACGTAGGACGATGCTGGTCAGTCTACCTTCTTATTTACTTTAAGTCTCTCATAAGCTAAATAGTTTGACAGGATTTCTGTTCTCGTATATTGTGTAATTGTGTCTGGTATTTAAATTGCCTGTCAAAAGCGTTATGGGCTGACCAACTTCCTTACACTTGTGACTAATTTTGGTGATGAACTAAATACCCATCTAAGAAGTAATGGTTTCTGAACCAGTACTCCGAAGAACGTTACGATCAAAAGTGATATGCAAATGAGTCATAGCTCCACTATATGATGAGCGCATTAAAACTAACCTCATAACCTTAAAGAACTTTTTGGACGGTCTGTGCATCTACAACCAACAAAACTGTCCTGCCAACAAGACGATCCCAAAACTGTCCTGCCAACAAGACGATTCAGTTGTGTATGATTGCGGAGCCACAGGGAATCTGAGAAAGATCTCAAACCTCTGAGCTTCTCAAATTATCTTAGGTTTTTTGTCTGATGTTGAAAAGGTCAGAATAAAACACGTCGTCTTGCTTTATTTGCTTACAAAAAGGAATCCTCGCTGAGCAGCTAGAATTCCCCTTCCCACAAGGTCTAACGTGGTTGATTGTTATGCCAAAACTGGAATTTTCATAGTAAAGCTTGTTTTTGTGCACGATTCGGTTTTAAAGTCTTCAAATGTTATGCTGCACTTCTTTGGCATCTTTCGGGACTTTACGCCCTGAAATCATATTGACTAGAAGCAATCACGAATTAATTAATAATCCCTTAAAACTTCAAAAAGGATCATGAATCTGATCATGAAATCAGATTAATGAAAATAAAAAATAAATTAATGAATTGAGGCGTCTGGAGGCGAAAATGCAACGACGAACTCTATAGGCTGTACGGCGACATGAGCTTGATCAAGCGTCTTCGGATACAATGCTTAAGATGGCTAGGTTATGTAGGTCGTATGGACACAACCGTTCCAGCCAGAGAAGTCTTCGAATCCGAGCCATTGGGACAACGCAACAGAGGACGGCACACACAAGTGGAAAAGGACCTGAACCAACTTATAGTGGGCAATAAGAGACAGTTGGTGAGAGATTGGTGGGCGGAGATGTTGGTTGAGACCCAAGTCCAACACGAACTTTAGCGCCATGAAGAAGAAGAAGAAATGAAATGAATCAAAAAAATGCGAGATGAGCAGTTCAAGTACCGAACCAAGGACCTGTGAGCCAAAGAACTTCCCAACTTTGTCCCTGCAACCATATAAAACTCTGTTCAAAAATAACCCAATCCGATTGCAGAAGCCAATGCGGCCTATAGCATGTTTTGTGCTTAAATCATAAAGAACGGAAGCACCCTGAAGTCGTTTTTTAAATGATTCTAAAAAAATTTTTGGTTTCAATGTCCTTTAAATCGTGATAACAACCAATGCCACATACATTAGTTAACCGATCTTATTGTTTAGTTTTTCCTAGAACAAATCAAGGCTTCCAACACCACTGAATCTAGTTCTTATACACAACATACATACAGTTATACACAATATTTCTGTTCTGTCTTCGACACTCGGCAGATCCGAATTGTACCCTCACTATTTGTGGCCAAAGAAAGCACGACTTCATATAAGACACTGATGATAAAAGTATTTCTTTAAATTCTTCTTCTTGTGGCGCTACAGTCCAGGGTGGACCTGGGCCTCGAACTCAATCTCTTTACATAGACCTAGTAAATATATTTTCCATTAGAAATGTGGCTCGTGTCGGAAGGTGCGACTATTTTTCAAAACTCAACAACAAATGAATCAATCCCCAATTTACTATTCACTTCGCCCCAATGCCCCTTCAAACAAATGCAAACAATATTAATTCTAGTCTTGTTTTCTTTTTGACTGTTCAAAAACATGCCAAAAATCGCACAAACATACTTGAAGGAGTGTCAACAGCTCTCGGGAAAGTTAAGATTATCTAGTGCTTTTGTTTCCTCCACTCACAAGACCGACTTCCTTTTTTACGACTTTTTATCATTGTTTTGCCTTTTTTTCATGGTCATCTGGTATTAAAAAAAGTGCCAATGAACTTGCAAGTTTACACGAAAAGCCTTTGTTGTTCATTGTTGCAATAGCTTATAAGTTTACGATATTTACTTAAAACAACATTAAAACGCATATACGTAAAAGGGAAATTATCGTTGAAATTGTAGGCATAAATAATACATTATTTTTTCTGGTTACTTGAGGTGATTTTTTTGCTCGAATTTGACAATGAATTCTTAGTATTGTACATTTGAATGCAAACTCTGCCTAGATGAGACTGCATTATCGACTACATTACCGACTACTTGTCTATGAAATAGAGAAACACTAATGGCAGGTCACTTGAAATTTATTGAATTTGATGATTTTGTGTAACTCGAAAGCAAAAATAGGTCTGTTGCACCATAAATGAAATTTAATTTGTAAGCCCCTTCTGTTATGAGAAATGATGTACTTTGGGACCAGGTTTTTCATATAAAATTAACCTCTAAACTTTATTGCTTTCAGTAATCGGCGCATTGCAATAGGACTTGAAAGGTAAGTCATCACAAAATAATAAAATATAATTTTAAACACCCCTGCCACATTCAGAAAAGTAATACTTTTCCAGCTATGCAGGTAATTTTGTCACATAAACCATGAAAATCCATGGATTGTAGGCCAAGCCACAGAGTCACTTTTGGTTTCTATGTGAGAATTCCGGATTTGTTTGTTAAATTGCTTTATAAGAGGAGACACCAGGTTCAAAGTCTAAAAAATGTGCAAGACTGTGAAAATATTTTCTGCTTCCTTATCCTTATAATTTCCTTCTATATTTTCCTTGAAGTCTCAAAAAATTCTTCTTAAGTGGTTAAACTCGATAGTGCATGACAACCACTTTCACACATATCTCTTTTTGCCCTTGTCATAAGCCCACAAATTGACAGCACGTCATTCCCTATTATCGTTGAGCGAAAACCCTCTATGCACCCTCGTGCAGCTGCCGGACGCTGCTCGGTTACTTTCTATCGATGCCTTTCACCGCCATTCATGACGTGCCAACGCTGATGTTTACACACTCTTCTATCAATCACTTTTGTATCCGGAAATATATGTGATTATGTGAAGTGCACGACAACAATTCCTGAACCACTCATCCTAAGCACCACGCGACACCTGACAGCCGCCACCGTGAGAAGCTCATGAACTTCTCTGTTCGTTGAACCTTCTGGGATTTGCATCTGACACTTCGTGGAGAACTCATCAGAACTGCTCTTCCTCGAAATACATCTTCCCACACGCCGGTGCGAATCCCCCAGCTGAAAAAGGAAGCGGCAACTCGCGCGTCACTCCTCGTGAGCAACTGTTCATTTTACAAAGAAATGACAAATGTCAGCAAGAACAAGGCTAATTTACATTTCGCCTTGGCTTGGCAGATGCGTTGTCTTAGTCATTTAAAAATAAATTAAAATCAATAAACTAACTGTTGTGCCCGTTAAGTGCTGCGACTGCTAACCATTTTCGGAGCACTCACGGTAATCACATGTCCGGCTCTCAAACGAGCATCGCCGCAGCTTGCAGATAACTTTAGCGAATTTACTGAAACTCAATCACACACAGGTGGCAGACTGACAGATTGTAAATAAATTCGCCGAAAGCGAGCACAAACATACATCCAACCGTATTTGGGCGAATGCTCCAAAGGACATTGGGTTCGTGCGTCGGCAACGGTGCTTCAGTCTTTTTCCCATTCACTGAAAGAGGTTAATTGCGAGAACGTTTATGGGATTTCAGGAAAGCGCTGCGTCAGCTTTCTCTTCTTTCTCGGTTAATGAATCAGTCTGGTCGGGGGAGGAGGACATCGTCATTGTCGTCGTTGTTTTGAACCGGAAGTGTGTCGGTGTCTGAAGACGGGCACAGCAAGGGCTGCACTTCTGGTCTCGTTAAACTTTCTCGAATGAGTCCGATCTTCGGTCGAAGTTGCACGTCCGTTCCCGAGTGACCGACAGGTTTTAATGGTCAGGTAAATAAATGGGTTGATGACTTGTAAACACAGGACGGCATTTGATGATAAATTCAATCGGCAATTTAATACAATGACCAGCATCGAATCGGCGTGTACTGCGCTCGGGGGTGTTATGCGATTATAATTAGCACGTGATTTCATGGCTCGTTGGGGAAAGGTGGGTGAAATGATGTGGCCCGCGAGGAGCTTTATTTATTTGCACCACCATGTGTGAAATTCTTTTTCCCGAGGCACTTATCGCCGTGAGCGTGAAGCTTTTGTTTGGGAGGATATTGATTGATTTGTAGATTCCTTAATTGGCAGTGGTTTATGGGGAATCGATTAAGAGCAGAACAAACAAGATCTCCTGGCTGGTGGTGGGCTTTGTGCGGAACGACAGGGTATTTCGAAAGGCATGCAATAAATTTACTCAAGCCATAAACTGATACGACACTTAATTCTCGAGTATTTGTGTTCACATTTATAAATTCAAGAATGAGCTCAATACATCTCGTCTGGGATCCTTATGATACTTCAGACGGGTTGGAGATCTCCTTGTGTCAAGCGTATACACAACGGGGTGCATTTGATTCCCTGACGTGTAACCTGTTCATCACAGAAGGATAAGGTATCGACGGATGTCATTGATTGTGACATCAATCGATTGTTTTAATTGCACGCGCCCCAGGGGACTAATCTTTCTTGGGCATTGTGGCATTTCTGCCGACAGGTCACATCTGTTCAAACATTTAAAACGGTAGCATATTAAAAAGAACTTGTTCGTAACTCGGGTGAATGAAAGAATGTATGGCGTGTGCAAAATAATTTCAAGTTTTTCCATTTACGAACCATTTTCATTATTTCATTCAAATCAGCTCAGTGGTTTTTGCGATGCTCAAATTTGTTTGACTTGATCACAATATTCACAGTCTTTTTAAACAAATCATGCAAAGGAAATCTGGATTCGGAAAAAGAAAGTTAAAAGAAAGTTTTTTGTACGTGACGCACTTGGACTACTCTGTCACGACTGTTTAGGAGTTGTCTACAATGTCACGACTGGTTAGGAGTTGTGGACGCCTTTTGAATTCGCAAAGGAATAGAGGTCGCCTCCAGGCAGGCTTTTATATGCTCTATTAGCCAAGTTATCTTACTTATAACTTGGCTAAAACTACTGAACTCCTTCACAGGAGAATGTCCGAGTTTTCAATTCATATCAGTAAGGGGCAGTTTATCTGACTTCACCTTCATTGAATATTCAGGACATGCTGGGATCATTCATAGACCTGTAGGAAATCCTTTTTCAAATCGCAAATTCCAATGGGTCCTGTGATCCAGTGATCCTTCCTGGATTGTTTGAAAATAGATCTAAATCTGAGGCGGTCTGTCCGAAAGGTTCAATTTTTGGCGGACCGATCGAGCATAGTGACTGATACCACGCAGATATTACCAGTCATGTTTTACTTAAAGCGCATCAAGCGTATCTGGCTTTTTTCTAAAGACCTGAGATTTTCCAAATCTCCTGGAAATGAGTGAAAAAGGTGTGGTATCGCGCGATCTAGACGTGAATTTAAGTGAATACCAACACAGCGCGTTAACAGGATTATGTTGCTAAGAACGACAACGAATCGATGCGGCACGGTTTTCTTCTTGAGTGCCTTCAGTAGGTCGATTAATTTACTTACTTTCCTTGAATCGTAAGTAAAATACACAGAACGCTTATACAGCTGAAGAATTGGGAGACACTATTTTCGTGTGAGTCTTTTCATGGTGACTTGCCAAAGGATACTGAACAAAAATAACAAAGCAGTTTGATAGGAGTCACGCTTGATCAGTCAAAAAAAGCCTATTGAAAATCAAACCTCACGCTGAATCCCCTTTAATAGCTATAATGGTTTACAAAATCGAGTCTTCTGATATTCGATATGTTTGTTAAAACAAAATAGGTCGTTAACTCTCATGTATCAGAGATCCATTTTTGGAAAGACTTTAATTTCGAAGGAAGTCTCCAACTTTGGAGTTTCTTACTTATCCGCAAAAAGTGCCTTCGACTCTATTTCTAGATGTAGACTTATTTCCAGTTTCGTACATCGAATCTTTATTTAGTCAAATTTATTAGTATGACCATGTAAAGTGTCTCTATGCGCATCTAAAGACAACTTTGGCACTGTGAAGTGGTTAAGCAGACAGGCACTTATCGTTTTCTATCCTTCGCAAATTGAATTGATTTTAAGATCATCGGATATAATCGTGAAAATGGACTCTATCCACTCGGTTTTAAGTTCCTCGTTAAACTAACCCCATAAGGTGCCGTCTCAAAGCGAAATGACCTTTCATCATCCACTTTACTGCCGAGAAGACCAGTTCTCCAATAAATTCCTAACTTACGTCGCACACACAATGTGTGAAATTGTCCCTTTAGTGCAACGCAAACTTTGTTCCAACTGAAAACTCAGTTTATATCCTCATTGGCGCGATTGTTGCCAAAGGTAACTTCTCTTGATTTGCATTTGATTAGGTACCCTCCTTTCATTTTTTCCCGGTGCACGTTTGAGATTTACTTGCCGACAAAAAACCAAACCTCAACCAGATCCTTTTCTTCCCGGAGTAGGAACAAAATCGGTTACGCTCCAAACGAAAACCTGATCTTTGCAAAGTATTTGTCGGTGAATTCGAGCCACCATAAATGGCACACAAAAGGCACAGTAGTTGCCTATGGTGTCGATTCAGACTTCCCCCCTCGAAGAGGAGAACTGGTTTTGCTGCGTCTTTCTCCACCTCAGGCGACTGGGCTGGGCTGCGCCAGTGCTCTGAGTGAGCTAGTCTACGATAAGACACGACCATAAACTAGACGCCCATCGGGGAGAATAATTTGTGGTGTACATCATCATTTTTTCGAAGTCGGTCGATGCTTTAGTTTGTTCCGCGGGGATCCGAGATGACAACGACAAATGCAACAAATTAATTTTCATGTGTCGCACACGGTAAAGGCGGTGCGTCTCGATCTGGGGGCTGTTGTTGTTCATTTCTGAAGCACATTCCAGTTTATGGTAAGTCCCGGCAGTGCTAAACAGTTTCATCTAGGAAATGAACACCCCCCACGCAATGGACGGCCGGAGACGATGACGACGCAATCCTTTGATGTCTGTCGTTCGATACTGGTTTGTAATGTATGCACTAAAGGGGTGCTGGGGGTGTGAATGCAGTTCATTACAATAATCGATCGTTTAGCGACAATTTATTCAATTTAGCGGAGCACTAGTTGTGGCAGTTGTGAAATCTATGTATCGGATTACAGACAGATGTCGACATTTATTGTTCACATTTCTTCGTCGATTTAATCTTCTGCGGCTACTGTTGCGACATGTTTCAAGTGCTTCGTTGTGCAGCAAATGAGGTATGACATGTATTTAAAACACACTGCTGTGAGAGGCTGCGGCGGTGCGTGGCTTTGTTAACTGTATTCTTGTTAGCGAAAGCATCATATAATACATCGGTTTATGACTGCGTGAAGTTGAAGGCAATCGCGAAAGGCATTGGTCGATATTTAGACATAGAATTCAGAGTCTTTGAACGTGCTAAAACGATCATAAACTGTGTGCAAGAACAATCGAAGACCGTATATAGAATATCAACGGCTCTGTATCTGAAAGGATGACCAGGACGAAAAACACAGAGATGGCTTAAAGCAATGCGCTGCGAAATGTCACCTCATTCCTAGACTGAACGTGCTCTTGCCACCCAAGCGGCTGGAAAAGTAGTTTTTCCTTCTTTGGTGCTGCAAGAATTCCACGGGAAAATTTATCATAAATTTTATATCGCTGCCATCAGCTAATCGCCTTGTTTTTGCAACTTAAGGCACAGCTTGTTCATTTCCATGAAATCAGTTCCATTCAGAAGTGGTCTCGGTTTATCGCCTTTTCTCACAGCCATTCGATGTGAGTAACAAGTACAGTAATCTCCCCGGAATTGCGTGACTCATCCCCTTGTGTCTCCAGACAGACTTTATGTCAAATCAAACTTGACCGATGGATGATGACCCCGCGATTCGCAGAATGTCAAAATAGCGGCACCCAGGCATGACACTTAAGTTCTGCTTTGTTTTGTTTTCGCTCCTTGTTTGCTCTGTAACTTCTTGACGTCCCGTCCGCAGAAGAATTAATTTCCTTTTGAAGTTTGCGTGTCTGCGGCTGGGAAAGAGCTGAAGGGCAAGTTCTTTTGTAATAAAACTCTCGTTAAATCTCTTATTAAACGGTTATCCGTTATTAACTACTGAACTTGGTCGTATTATCGCCGCATTGTTGACGAGCGCCAGAGTCCGGAGGTGCTGTGTGTGTGTGCTTTTGTAGAATCTCAATGAGACCAATTGTTGCAGCCGGAGGCTAGCAGCGGAGCCACATAATCACCTCAAGAAGAATGGTCTCTTGAAAGTGGTAGGACCTCAAGGGTGGTGATGTTGTAACATCTGTGATGGGTGCCTATTAGATACTCTGTTTGCAGAGTATTATTAAAGTGCTTGAAGTATCTTTTTCAGTCGTTTTGGCGGTTTGTTGCGGAAGAGGGGCAATTAGAAAATACGACTTATTGCTTGATTACGTCAAAACAATGAAATTCGGTGCTATGAAGTGAAAACATATTTTATCTAGAGCATTACAATTGACAACTAAAGGTTAATTAAATTTACACAGCGTCAGGTCAACTTCTGGGCTTTCTACTTGCCGCTGCGTTTAGTAATGACAATCGCAGTTGCGCAACTAGGGTAAAGTTTAAGTGCTTTTCACGACATTTGGACTGACATGCTCGTCCGACATGCACTGACTTTTCTTTAGTTGATTGCTATGTTTTGTGTGCATCCATAGGAATATTTTCATTTCTTTACCTTACGTTTTTGTAAACTCTGTTACATAATGCAATGACTTTGGGCCCGCTCGCTTTAATGGCGCAAGTAAAATCGGTGGTTGCAGTTTCTCCACCTTCCGCATTAGGTGCGACTTGTCTAGTTGCTTGCACGCCATCGCCCTGATTCGAAGCCGGAGTTTCATGGTCGAGTTCTTTAAATTGTCTCAATTGGGCTGTTGATTGTACTTCACAAGTGGATTTTGATTAAGCGTGATACGATGATGAAACCATTCACATTTGATTGAATGCAATTCATTTACTGAGAAAGTCGTTGAAAGCTGTGCAGCACTTCCGGAATGAAAATTCATCGAATGGCTTTTTTTTGTAATTGAGAAAATCTCTATTTTAAACTGTCGTTTTGTGTTGCAAATTTGTAGTACAATCTTGTGCTGTTATTGTTATTCAATTCATTCGAACCTTAAAGGCAGATCAAAATTCACCGCAAACTTCTCCTGTAATGTGGTTTTAGCTTGACAGCAAATTGACAGTAAAAACTTAATTTGCCGGATCATTGGGTAAATGTGGGAATACGTTTTTTATTTGTGCGAGAATGAGTGGTAAAAAAAATATTGTGCAATAAATTGAATAAATATCGTTGGCAAAAGCTTTGGTAGGATTCTGTCGAATGCAGTAAACAATGAATTTTGATTTTCAAATCTACCAGTACTTTGAGCAAAAATTTTTTCAAATAGAGATCTTACCAATGTCTTGTCGTGAGTAAGAAACAATGTCTTGTTCAAAAAGAATAGACGCGTCTGTTCGTAGTGTCTTGTGGCAAAATAAATCTCCCACGGTGGTGTCAAATCGCACCTTAAAACATTGTGTGCAGGTGCCAAGACATATAAGGAGTTTGAAGTCCAACGAACTGTCTAACGTCCTTGCACTTACCTCATGGCGAACACCCAATACATATGTACATGTCATAAAAGCATTGCAATTATGAGCCTAACAACCAAATCAATGCGGCCTCAATTTAAAATTACACACACTCTTGTAGACAACTGACAGAAAAAAGCAGCAATAATTCCACTCTGAGCGTTCTTCTTAATATTACTCGCATCTAACACGATTTTAAATTGTAATCGGGAGGATTCCGGGATCAGGATTCAAAAAACCTCTGGTCTAAGGCCTATTTACATTTGAAACGTGTGCACAGGGAGTGCATTAATTTAAACCAGGTTAAGTGAAAGTAGTAAATAAAACGCCTACGCTCCTTTCTACGCCAATTTCGTGCACTACGGACATTAAGGACGCTGAAAGAAGCAGCTAACGTAATCTAGCAGTCTCGTAATCTAGATAACGTATTCCTCAGTAACGCCACCCCTTTTAAAAAAGTTATTCTCACCAGACGAAAATCCAATAAACTCCTTACCTCAACTGCGATTGTTAAGCTTATACAGGAAGACATGAAAAACTCAGTGGAGAAAGTGCTTCCTTGACAACCTGAACACACGTAGTGATAAAAAATGTCAACTGTCTTTGAAAATTTATAGCTAGCTTTTACTGCTTGCAGGTATTTAATGGAGCATGCCCGCGCAGTGGCCTCATATTGGGCAATTAGTCGTGGTTGCAAAAGTAAAAATAACAGAGCCCGACAATGGAATGTGAACAAGGATAAGAGGCGGCGTATGTCTGCCTTAGCCATTAGATTTTGGGGGACTTTTCTGAATTTTAAGTTTTAGGTTTTTAAATTTCGGTATTCTACACTTTACCGTCGTTCTAAATTCGACAACTTTGACTCGATTGCATAAAATATTAGGACTAGTTTAAAAACGATTTCCAGAGTAGGTTGTAAAATGGTACAACCGCTTGATCAAACTGATTGATGCTTCCGACTGAAACGACGAGATGTGTACTTTGCACATGACATTGATGATCACAGCGATTCCGTAGTGAGTAGATCCATAACTTTGACACCCTTGAAATGATCTTCCTATTGTACCTCAGGTCATAAGTAAAAAAAAAAGTTTTTGAAGTCAGTAACTGGAATGAAACTTCAGGTCTCTACAACCCACGAACAAAAGCAAACATTCTGCTCAATGATTTAGACCACATCCAGCTTCATTCGATCGCACCAACAGTTAAACCCTTGCAACCTCTCATACATCTGCTAAAATATTTCTGGCATTTCTCTTTCATTTCGAACTGTACCCAATGTTCATTTGCATTTGCTACAGAAGCCGAGAAGTGATTGATGCACATTTCACTTCATTAGACTAATCAACGTCACGAAGACGATCAGAAAATGCAATTGAACAATCCCCGATTCAATTCGAGTCACAGTTCAAATCCATTCAGACATATCAACTCATTTATCATTCATTCTAGCAGAGCCCACATGTCTCCTCTTCCTCCAGTTGTGTGCCTAGCCAGACTTGTCTGCGCTGCGCATCACTTAAATTAATCAATTGCCTATTGGTACCTCGAGATTATCAAATGTTCGATAAGCGTCGTTTGAGTGTCCGCTTGTACCACCGCGCATCCTATAAATCAACTCCGATCGTCTCATGTCGCTTAATCGAAAAATTGCGGAAGACGAAATAGAGGCCTGCGCCTGCGAATCTGGAACACATGACACACGAAGAGGAGACAAATTCAAATTCACACTAAATTTACGACCGCGCGGCAGTGTCGGTTTCACTAGCGAATAAATCGCAATAAAGGAGAGTCCAGTCGAGCTACACACCAGCGCCGGGAATGTAATTTACCATCTCCAGCCACATAACATTTCTCATGTTAATCAAACGTACATTTTTGAATTTTTTTCAATTGGCCGTTGTTGGATTCAATTGTTTTATCCGGGAGATTTTCTGCTGGATATACATAAATACGCGGTGGCAGTCGCATATTTGTATGTGCACGAGTGCGAGCGTTCGTATATTTTGTCCCTACGCTGAACGGCTGGTCTCTGTACCTTTTATGACTGCCTGTCAGTGGTGGCTTGTCAGTTGTCAAGTGGCGGTGATGACAAGTTATGTGTCAAAGAGTTTTGCTCGTTGTTACGGCTCATTCATGGGGGCGGGTCGTGTTTGTCTGGGCATTAGGTGGAAGCTACTCAATTAAGTGATTGAAGTCACATGTTCGGTAAGGCGAGCAGTTTAACATTTTAAAACGTAACACGTTTTTCGCTTAATCAGATGAATGATGCAGGGGTTATACGTATTTACTGGTGTTATCGAGTTTTGTCGTTTTCAAGCGAGTGGTTGTGAGGAGTGCATATCGATAGAGGGGTATAAACGGTCCGGTTTGTTTTTGGAATTAAGACCTCGTTGGTGAGCAAGAAGTTCCATTTATGCATACTTTGAGATGACGTATATTCTGCCAATGGCGATAGATTCCAAATTCGAAATCGTTCCTGGTGTGAAATAAAGTTGGATGAAAATCAATTGAGTTTAACTCAGAATTTGAGCAACGAAGTGAGTGAAATGAGAGAAATCGTAGAAGCTAAGTTTGATGGCGTATATCTCGGGAATTCTGCGTTCGAGGTCCAAATGATCTGAAGAACATTTGAAGAAAATTGTATGGTCTGTCGAATGATGGGAACTTCGGGATAGTTGTTTCCCCTTTTCAACGTATAGAATGATGAAGAAAAACAAAACGCCTTTAAATACAAGGTTTCTTGTGGCTTGAGATAAATTTTTGAATCGGTTTGTGTGGTCTCTGTACCAATTTCTTTTTCATAAGACAGGCAAAAACTCCATCAAACGAAAGTCGCTTTCAGCTTGATATCAAAATAAGCTTCTCACACTAGTGATAGTAAGCTTTGTCTTTTTCTGATTGAACTTTGACCCACATTTAATGCCAAGATCTCTATTTTGACAAGGGCTATAAGTTTTCTTTAATTTGATGTATAATTTTTCGTTTTCCAAGAAACGCGCTCCGATAGAACAAGTGCTTCAAAATGATGCTCCTTACCAAACTACTAAGTTTTGACTAAGCCGGTTTCAGTCATCATTTGAAGCAGCATCTGTTTGCAATTCAAATCTCCACTTATTATGAGGAAGAATAAGGGGATTTTGTGAATCACAATTTCAATGTCCTGCTTTAGTTGCAGTTAATGCCCTAAAAAAGGACATATTCCGACGCATTGACGGCCGTGATAGACAGTGTTTGAGACAAGAATGATGGTTATGAGTGCAGATTTAGATTCGAACGTATCCTCGTCTGCGCTAGGGAAGTAGCCTTCTGTAAATAACGTCTTTATTCATTACATTTAAAAGTCGCGTGCTTTCTCAAATTATCGCGTTATTAGTGATGCTTAGAAGTCAAGTGAGTCATCAACTGATTCCTCAAATGAGTCCACAAATGCTTCCTCAAGCGATCCATCAAATTGATTCCCCAAGTGAGTCCTCATATGAGTCCTCAAATGAATCCACAAATGTACGAGACAAATGCTTCTTCAACTGATTCTTCAATATGATTTCTCAAATGGTTCCTCACAGATGACTTCAGACTTGATTCTTCAGATGCTTCCCCAACTGATTCTTCGACATTGATTCTTCAACATTGATTTCTCAAATTTAAAGCAAATTCAAAGCAAATTTTAAGTATTTAGAAGTCAAGTGAGTCATCAACTGATTCCTCAAATGAGTCCACAAATGCTTCCTCAAGCGATCCATCAAATTGATTCCCCAAGTGAGTCCTCATATGAGTCCTCAAATGAATCCACAAATGTACGAGACAAATGCTTCTTCAACTGATTCTTCAAATGATTTCTCAAATGGTTCCTCACAGATGACTTCAGACTTGATTCTTCAGATGCTTCCCCAACTGATTCTTCAACATTGATTCCTCAAATTTAACGCAAATTTAAAGTTTTAAGAAGTCAAGTGAGTCATCAACTGATTCCTCAAATGAGTCCACAAATGCTTCCTCAAGCGATCCATCAAATTGATTCCCCAAGGGAGTCCTCATACGAGTCCTCAAATGAATCCACAAATGTACGAGACAAATGCTTCTTCAACTGATTCTTCAATATGATTTCTCAAATGGTTCCTCATAGATGACTTCAGACTTGATTCTTCAGATGCTTCCCCAACTGATTCTTCGACATTGATTCTTCAACATTGATTTCTCAAATTTAAAGCAAATTCAAAGCAAATTTAAAGTATTTAGAAGTCAAGTGAGTCATCAACTGATTCCTCAAATGAGTCCACAAATGCTTCCTCAAGCGATCCATCAAATTGATTCCCCAAGTGAGTCCTCATATGAGTCCTCAAATGAATCCACAAATGTACGAGACAAATGCTTCTTCAACTGATTCTTCAAATGATTTCTCAAATGGTTCCTCACAGATGACTTCAGACTTGATTCTTCAGATGCTTCCCCAACTGATTCTTCAACATTGATTCCTCAAATTTAACGCAAATTTAAAGTTTTAAGAAGTCAAGTGAGTCATCAACTGATTCCTCAAATGAGTCCACAAATGCTTCCTCAAGCGATCCATCAAATTGATTCCCCAAGGGAGTCCTCATACGAGTCCTCAAATGAATCCACAAATGTACGAGACAAATGCTTCTTCAACTGATTCTTCAATATGATTTCTCAAATGGTTCCTCATAGATGACTTCAGACTTGATTCTTCAGATGCTTCCCCAACTGATTCTTCGACATTGATTCTTCAACATTGATTTCTCAAATTTAAAGCAAATTCAAAGCAAATTTAAAGTATTTAGAAGTCAAGTGAGTCATCAACTGATTCCTCAAATGAGTCCACAAATGCTTCCTCAAGCGATCCATCAAATTGATTCCCCAAGTGAGTCCTCATATGAGTTCCTCAAATGAATCCACAAATGTACGAGACAAATGCTTCTTCAACTGATTCTTCAATATGATTTCTCAAATGGTTCCTCATAGATGACTTCAGACTTGATTCTTCAGATGCTTCCCCAACTGATTCTTCAACATTGATTCTTCAGCATTGATTTCTCAAATTTAAAGCATATTTAAAGTATTTAGAAGTCAAGTGAGTCATCAACTGATTCCTCAAATGAGTCCACAAATGCTTCCTCAAGCGATCCATCAAATTGATTCCCCAAGTGAGTCCTCATATGAGTCCTCAAATGAATCCACAAATGTACGAGACAAATGCTTCTTCAACTGATTCTTCAATATGATTTCTCAAATGGTTCCTCATAGATGACTTCAGACTTGATTCTTCAGATGCTTCCCCAACTGATTCTTCGACATTGATTCTTCAACATTGATTTCTCAAATTTAAAGCAAATTCAAAGCAAATTTAAAGTATTTAGAAGTCAAGTGAGTCATCAACTGATTCCTCAAATGAGTCCACAAATGCTTCCTCAAGCGATCCATCAAATTGATTCCCCAAGTGAGTCCTCATATGAGTCCTCAAATGAATCCACAAATGTACGAGACAAATGCTTCTTCAACTGATTCTTCAATATGATTTCTCAAATGGTTCCTCATAGATGACTTCAGACTTGATTCTTCAGATGCTTCCCCAACTGATTCTTCAACATTGATTCTTCAGCATTGATTTCTCAAATTTAAAGCATATTTAAAGTATTTAGAAGTCAAGTGAGTCATCAACTGATTCCTCAAATGAGTCCACAAATGCTTCCTCAAGCGATCCATCAAATTGATTCCCCAAGTGAGTCCTCATATGAGTCCTCAAATGAATCCACAAATGTACGAGACAAATGCTTCTTCAACTGATTCTTCAATATGATTTCTCAAATGGTTCCTCACAGATGACTTCAGACTTGATTCTTCAGATGCTTCCCCAACTGATTCTTCAACATTGATTCCTCAAATTTAACGCAAATTTAAAGTATTTAGAAGTCAAGTGAGTCATCAACTGATTCCTCAAATGAGTCCACAAATGCTTCCTCAAGCGATCCATCAAATTGATTCCCCAAGTGAGTCCTCATATGAGTCCTCAAATGAATCCACAAATGTACGAGACAAATGCTTCTTCAACTGATTCTTCAATATGATTTCTCAAATGGTTCCTCATAGATGACTTCAGGCTTGATTCTTCAGATGCTTCCCCAACTGATTCTTCAACATTGATTCCTCAAATTTAACGCAAATTTAAAGTATTTAGAAGTCAAGTGAGTCATCAACTGATTCCTCAAATGAGTCCACAAATGCTTCCTCAAGCGATCCATCAAATTGATTCCCCAAGTGAGTCCTCATATGAGTCCTCAAATGAATCCACAAATGTACGAGACAAATGCTTCTTCAACTGATTCTTCAATATGATTTCTCAAATGGTTCCTCACAGATGACTTCAGACTTGATTCTTCAGATGCTTCCCCAACTGATTCTTCAACATTGATTCTTCAACATTGATTCCTCAAATTTAACGCAAATTTAAAGTATTTAGAAGTCAAGTGAGTCATCAACTGATTCCTCAAATGAGTCCACAAATGCTTCCTCAAGCGATCCATCAAATTGATTCCCCAAGTGAGTCCTCATATGAGTCCTCAAATGAATCCACAAATGTACGAGACAAATGCTTCTTCAACTGATTCTTCAATATGATTTCTCAAATGGTTCCTCATAGATGACTTCAGGCTTGATTCTTCAGATGCTTCCCCAACTGATTCTTCAACATTGATTCCTCAAATTTAACGCAAATTTAAAGTATTTAGAAGTCAAGTGAGTCATCAACTGATTCCTCAAATGAGTCCACAAATGCTTCCTCAAGCGATCCATCAAATTGATTCCCCAAGTGAGTCCTCATATGAGTCCTCAAATGAATCCACAAATGTACGACAAATGCTTCTTCAACTGATTCTTCAATATGATTTCTCAAATGGTTCCTCACAGATGACTTCAGACTTGATTCTTCAGATGCTTCCCCAACTGATTCTTCAACATTGATTCCTCAAATTTAACGCAAATTTAAAGTATTTAGAAGTCAAGTGAGTCATCAACTGATTCCTCAAATGAGTCCACAAATGCTTCCTCAAGCGATCCATCAAATTGATTCCCCAAGTGAGTCCTCATATGAGTCCTCAAATGAATCCACAAATGTACGAGACAAATGCTTCTTCAACTGATTCTTCAATATGATTTCTCAAATGGTTCCTCATAGATGACTTCAGGCTTGATTCTTCAGATGCTTCCCCAACTGATTCCTCAACTTGATTCCTCAAATGATTTCTAAAGAAAATAATACCGTCGCGTCGCGCCCGCCTGAAACGAGATAAGAAAACCTGAAAAGAGCAGAGCAGAGGCCTACCTAGCCTCAGGACACCTGTTTGGGTCCTGAGGGGTCCCCTACCTAGCCTCAAGGACACCGGTCTGTCACTTGAGGGTTCCCCTACCTAGCCTCAGAGACAGCTGTTTGCCGTCTTGAGGGGGTTAATTGGAAATAAATTTTCCCGAGAAATGTATAGTTTGGTATGCATGCTTTCAACCGAGAACCGAAGTGAGTAAGGTAAAGAAATAAAAGAACAAAAATTCTTACTGATTTTTTTTGTATGCACCGAAGTGCCTTACCCTGCATTTTTGTGCCACGTAACTGGAAAGCTGCAGACATTGTTGGACCTCTTCTGGTCATCGTACGAAAAACATTTTTGGGCCCTTACACATATGCGAGAGACATGGTAGGTCGTGAGACCACTTTCAGCCTCCTCCCAGAGGGAAGAAGCCACCATATCAACTCACATTTTCACTTTCACTTACACAAACACACAATACAGGAGCAGGAGCAGTAGCACGAGCTGAAGCTTGGTTTCTGGACTTGGAATCTAATCCGGATTCTGATTCACCTGATGTCCGCTTCAATCGATATCTGCCGTATTCTCAATGACTCGCCTCTTTATATGAAACGCTATTCTCGCGATCGATTACGACCGAAGCCAAAAGGCCAAAAAATGCTTTGCAGCAAACTTCGAGAATTTCCGACTAACCAGACGGCTAACAACGAGAATAAATGGCCAAGGAATGCTTATGAAAGACACGTACACGTAAGACTTAATCTAAGAACGCAGCTGCATTAACGCCATTCTGCGCTGAAACAGAAGGGAAAAGATTAGAACCCTACCTATCCTCGGGAGCACCTGCTGTGCTCCAGAGCGGTCCCCTACCTATCCTTAAGCACTTCTGTTTGAAGCACTAAAGGGGTCTCCCTACGTATCCTCAGGGACACCTGTCGGGTCCGCTGAGCGGTCCCCTACCTAACTTCAAAGAGACCTGTTTGTGTTTGGCTCTCGAAGTCCTACACCAAGTCGCGAGCTAAACCTATACAGACTTCTCCACGCAGAGAACATTTTACCACCGCCACAAAAAACAAAACAAAAAAAAAAACAACCGCCTATATCCTCCCGCCCGAATAACGCAAATGTACTGACAGCGATAAAAGCTTTCTACGTGGCTAAGTCTGCAATTTCTAAGCCCTAGATCTTTGCACAAGAATTTTGAAAAATCGACAAAAGTGGGAGAATTTTTTGGAAAATTAAGAAAATTTCGTGTTTAAGCTGTCTACCTAGCTATCTCCCTCCTAAACTGTCTAAACCTACTCTTGATCTGCATTCGAGCAAAACCAAAAATTGTGCAAAGATATTGGAATGAAGTAATTACACCGGACTAGCAAAAAAAAAAAAAAACAAAACATTCTGAGTCCCTACCTATCTAAGCTAAGTGCCTGACTAAGTATCTCCTACTTAAAGTGACTATTCCCTGTCTAAGGACGGCCCTATCTATGCCTAGCTCTTTGGCTGTCCAAAGATTTACTCAAAATCTGCATCGCATCTAGCTATCCTAACTAACCTGTCTAACCTAACCATCCTGTCTAAGCTATTCTACCCGATCTGTTAATGTCCTTTGAGAAACAATCCAGGGGGAACAGACATCCCGGAACCAAGTGCATGCATACCCTCAATTAAAGTTTATTTTCAAAGGCAAGTAACGGTAGTCCTGGCCCGTGATAAGGACAGAGATTCCCAAGTGTTTTGAACGAAATTTCTAAGCCCTAGCTATGCCTAATCTAAAGAAACTAAGTCTGAGGTCTTGCATTGAAAAATATCAGACGGAAAAGCGCTTGCAACGATTGCAAGGAAAGTGTCGAATAACTAAGAATTAATTAAGCAATTTAAAAAGCAACGCGAAGCAAGTCAAAGCCTAACAGAAGCTCCTTAAGCTAAGTTTAAGATTAAGTTAAGTCGCGAAGTATATTAGAAACCTCAGACACTTCTGTACAAATGGAGCTTCTGTGTTTTTCTTAAAAAAAAAAAAAGAAAAATATAAATAAATATGTTCAGGAAACGGCTTGCTTCTGTTGGACCGCTTGTGGTCATTGTTGAACTGCATTCCTGCATCTTTTCTGATCAGCAACGAAAAAAAACACTTTTGGGCCCTTACACAAATCGCAAGAGATGTGGTAGATCGTGAGACCACTTTCAGCCTCCTCCCAGGGAAGGAAAGAAGCCACCACATCTGCTTGCAACACACAACACTTCACTACTGCTAATCTGGTTCTTTGGATATTTCTAAAGCGCTGCCTGCCATACAGGATCTTGAGGAATACAGCAGTCAAACACCATCGCGAATGTCTTCGACAGCGAGGAGAACCCGAAAGGATCGCGAATTTCTTGCTTAAGTCTCTACAGAACCGACCATAGCAGCAATACATTGAAAAAACGTCTGAAATCGAAGACGAAAGTGGATCACGATCAAAATTCAAATCGAGTTCCAAATCGCAGACGAAACCAGAATCAAAATCAAGGCAACATCTTCTTGACCTGGCCCTTGAAGCGAGGTGCACATTAAGGAAACCTTGGCCATTACCGATCACTTCAGACGAAGCAGTGAGTTTTTCTTCGAACTCTGCGAACACGAAATTGCAATCAAAAGCAAGTTTTTGATCCGAGGATGAATTAAGTATCAAAAGCGCGACTAAACGAAGACTATTTCGAGGACAAAACTGTGCCCAAATCAGAAGCCACAAAATAGACCGAAATCTAGAGATCGTTCTCAGTTTGGAGGAAGACCGATGAAACCGATGAAACCGATGAAACCGATGAAACCGACGAAACTGATGTCCCGGCAATAAAAGATTTTCCCCACACCAACCCCAAGAGGCAGACAAGTAGAAGAGGCTCGAAAAATTAGGGATCCCTTCCAAAGCCCCTTGTGCAAAGCTAAAGCTCTAGAATGAAAAAAAAAAAATGTTTCTAACTTAAGAGCGTTCGCTGTCCATGCTAATCTACGCAGAAACTCAAACATCACTCTAAGAAGCGCCGAGGGGCTGTTCTCGAACTGCCACAGAATCAATCAATAGTTCTAAAAGCCGATCGCGCTAATATCAATTTGAGTTCCTGCACAAAAACGAACAAAGCCAAAGCATCCGTTCGTTGTCTACTCTACTTCAAAGCGAAGCCATTCTCGTCAACTCCAGCTCGTCTAGCTGTAACCACCAACTTCGGTGAACTATAACCTTACACCGAGAAGTGGGAGCGTCGACGAGCACGAAGGAGAAGTCTTCCGACTACAACTAACTACTGATGCTTACTGCGAGATTTCGAATAGCTGCGAGTCGTTATTTGCTAAACCTGAAACAAACTACAAGGAAGAATCTACGGAGAGGTAACCCAAACATCTCTAAGAAGCGCCGTATGACATTCAAACTGCCACAAAATAAATTAATAGTTCTGAAAGTCACGCTAAAAGGAAATCTGAGTCCCTCTGCAATCTACACTACGAAGGAGGCATACGATTGTCCGTCTTAAGTCGAAGGCAATCATCTATTTGCTATCTTGGAGGAGCACCAGTTTGTTTACAGTCACGAGCAACAACGGCGGAGGCAACTTCACATGAAGAGTTGAAGGCCCAGACAGGCTTAGAGGATGGCGC
Source organism: Eristalinus sepulchralis (assembly GCA_944738645.1). Taxonomy (NCBI): domain Eukaryota; kingdom Metazoa; phylum Arthropoda; class Insecta; order Diptera; family Syrphidae; genus Eristalinus; species Eristalinus sepulchralis. The sequence goes on from OX122882.1 coordinate 12,504,988, forward strand.
TTCCGATCGCTACGAACGAACAGGATGTTGTCTATCTTAATTTGATGCATATCATCCGTCCGTCGTCTACTCTACTACTCTACGAGGGAAGTCTCAGTTCAACGTAATTCAGCGGAAGTCGAAGGAGAACACTTCTGACTCATATGATCGAACAGGATGTTGTCTATCTTAATTCCATGCATATCATCCGTCCGTCATCTACTCTACATTTCTACAAAATGGATGTTGTCTATCTTAACACTCAATCTACAGCGAGCGGATCAAATGACCCAATTAGATTTTTTTTTTTCAAACGTTCTTGCAACTACTATCCCACCACCATAAAAAGAACGTAAGTTTGCTAATTCTTGTAGCTTTGGATTGGGCCACTGACCGTGCGGTAGTTGTAGTGTCATTACGATGCATATCATCCATTTAATAAACTACTACGAGAGAAGTGTCCATTCCATTCTAACTTCGTTCGACTGAATGCGCTGAATGGCTTCCAACTACTACTAACGAACAGGATGTTGTCTATCTTAACTTGATGCACATCATCCGTCCGTTGTCTACACTACGTTTGCGAGGGAAGCGCCTTTTCAACTCTCGCCGCACGAGCTCTATTCAAGCATCTTCGGTGAAGTGCAATTCCGCACGACGAGCCCATTGCGCAAACAAGCCTGATGCTATCTACCACAAGACTGGCAAGGGAAACTAAATACTACTAGGGAACTAAATACTACGACTATAATCACGACGAGTATTAATTGTCTATGGAAAGCTTCTCAGCTCGCCGTTCGGAATCGGCAAAAAACTGTAGGTCCCTTCTACTCGTGAAGAACAGTAGCATGCACAACACGAGTAGTTGTTGTAGAAGCTAGGCCCTGGCCCGTTGTGGGCTGTAGTGCCACTCAATTATTATTATTATTATTATTATTATAATCACGACTCGCCCGGAAAGTTAGACCTAAGACGAAAGAAAAAAAAAAGCTGAAAGTAGAAGAACAAACCTGAAAAACGATGAAACAAGCAGACCTGAAAAGAGAGAGAAGTGAGAAAGCCCTACCTAACCCAAGAACACCTGTTCGTGTCTTGAAGAAGATAAAGAACCTAAGATTCGACGAAGCGCGCCTGCCCGCATCATGCTAGCACGTAAATTTTCGACGCGGGAGTCATGACTCAAACGAATGTATATGTATGTGCGCATATATAATATGTGTATATATTAAAAAACTATTGTGCATAGAAAAGAAATACTTAAGTATACTCATTGGAGCAGATCCCACCAATCATCAAGCCACTTGTAGTCCGCTTCTGTCCGGCACCTTCAACCATGTCAGCTACCATCCAGAAAGAAGGCACCACCAACCATCTCAGGCACCCTCGAAGACGTCCCCATTATTGCAGCCACCATTAACCATCGCAGATGTGAGGCATCATCGCAGATGTGAGGCACCATCGACCATGTCATCCATCGTCCAAGAAAGGAGGCACCATCAACCATCTCAGGCCACATCGAAAACATCAGACACCACCATTATTGTAGCCACCATTAACCTTCGCAGATGTGAGGCACCATCGAACACTTCTGCCTCCATGGACCATATCAGCCACCATCCAAGAAAGGAGGCACCGTCAAACATCTCAGCCACCATCGAAGATGTGAGGAACCACCGACCATGTCAACCAACATCGAAGACGTCAGTCACAATTCAAAACATCAGACACCATCAACCATCTCAGCCACCATCGAAGACGTCACCCATCATCAAAGACATCAGCCAGCATCGAAGGCACCAGCCACCATCGACACGTGCCTACCATCAGACATCACTGGTGGGTGGTGGTGACCCCAACATGCACCCGAGGACATGAGTACCTAGGAAAAAAAATCAGTAGACCCCAATTACCTCCGATGTACACTCTAGGACAACTCACGACAGACTAAACTCGCTCCCGCGCCTGAACCCCCTTATATACCCTCGGAGCGGCCTCTCCGGCCGCTCTTAATTTTCCGATATTTTTTCCCTTTTTTCACCTTTTTCCCTTAAAATTTTTGTGTTTTTCGATATTTTGGCTCTTTTATTGTATTTTTCGCACTGTCGGAGACTCAAAAATTGCTGGGGCCATATGCAGGGAGATCTGCCTAGTGATCTTAGCCATTTTTGAAAACATTTTTAGGTGATTTGTGACAATTCGAAGTGAATTTTGGACATATTCCTGAAATCTGAGCAGATCTTAACACTTCTTTGGGACCTGGAAACACCAAGACTTACATATATACGGAAATCGTGGCGTAATCTATTGTTTTGTGCAGTTGACGGAATAGCATGAATAAATATAATGGCCTTCCTTTCACCAATAGAAGGTTTTCCTTTCCCTACACACTTTTCTTTCGAGGCATTGATCAGGGCCAGTGGCAGGTGCCTTCAATGGGTTTGCCACACAAGTCCTGCTACACTGGAGAACAATGTGAGAACTCCTCATCTCATGTGGAGGTGATGTGAACAGTCTACTAAGATCGAACGAATTTGATTCTCCTAGACCTTGTGGGGTTTTCTTAAGTCAGAAGTCCAAGCGAATGTGCCACAAGTCACAGAGACTTTCTTCCCTTATACCTTCGACTCGCTCTGTGCCTTGAATTCGGACACTGAAGGCTACTCGCAGTGGAGTGACTGACTCTTCTCTGAGCAGTGATGACCACTTTGTTGTACGAAGACGTTTTAAAGATGAAGAACTCTGCATGGCGGTTGGCAATTGGGTGCCACTTCAGCTTCCTACCGCGGTTACGACTGACTGTTCCCTCGAAAGTGTTTTTTCCAGAATGCTACCTCGGCTTCAAGTTAAAATCTCGGAATGAATTGAATCCTTATCTTATTCAGTCTCTCAAAGGTGTGTCTGCGGACTATTTGTAAAAGAAATGCAGTTTAGTACAGCTTTTTTGTCTCTCAGGAATGTCCGCATCACCCGTCCTAAGTATTTTCTTTGATTTGATGCACTTGCGCTACCCCAGGAACAGTCTTTTTCTCTCTTTATCACCTTCATGACTCTGACCTTGCCCTTGATTTCCGATCTCCAATCATGACTGCAAGCGAATGACACCTGTGAAAGCTCCTTGCATCCCATTCAAGAGTCCCCGTTGCCGTCATCATACTTTTGCTTTGAGAATGCCTTCACCGATATATTTGGCTTCGACGTAACCGAATGTTTGTTCGCCTCCTTTTTGTCACTATCCCCCGATCCTTTGATTTGTTATCAAAGGGTTTATGCCTCCGTTTTCCCGATCTTTCCGTACATCCATCATCCATAACCCACAGTGACTTTGTTTCCCCCTCTATTCTCTCTGCACAATTTTACAACACACAGAGTTCTTTCAAAGTGATTGAATTTTCAAAGTCCCTTGGTGTTAAATTTTTAGCCAATTCGAAACATTTTTTTTTTCAAACAAAGACAGCTGCTAACAAAGACACGGGTGGATATTTTGTAATTTCTACAAGGTCATGGACATCCAAATGAGTTTTGATTCCTTCTATGGCTGATTGAAAGACCATGTGCAACTGTGCTTCACTCCGATTCGATCATGTTCCAGTTAACTCAAAAAACTAAAGTTTGACGTGCCAAAAGTTCGAACAAAAAAAATGCCAAAATCGTACAAAATCCAGAAAGCTCAAAATCTCGGTTTAATTCCAAAATGTAAAAATCTCTTATAAAAATGTTAACTCCTTTCTTTGGCAGGAATCATCTACGTCACTTCAGTAGTTTTGCCTAAAACTCATTTCAGATCTCTTAACTTCCTTGTTATTAATCTTGTCCCTCATCCACCCACCAAAACGAGGAAAGAATCATTCCGCATTGTTGGCGATTTTTTGCTGAATCATATTAAATCTCTCATTCATGCCACCCCAAAAATAAACGCCATACTATTTAAGGAAGCAGGTGCCAAACCAATTAAAATATTTGAACGCTAAATACCGCCGCCGCCGCCGCCACGCCGACCCACAAATGGATTATGACTAAAATCTGATTTTTATTTCTCATCATCCCCGAAATAGAGATCAAACAGAAGTGTTTCCCAAAAATTATTCATTTTCATGCAAATTTATCTTTGCTTCCCGCATTTTTGTGTGTGTGTTTTTTTTTCAAAGCCGTGGGAATTCACGGCGAAGAATGCAAAACAACATGAATATTGTAGTCGTCTGTCAGTCTATTTCCTCTTCATCCCCGGAGCACGCACAAAGTTCAAGAGGCAGAAATAAAAGTTTATCGCGCTAATAAGCGACTCAATTAGGTATGCTGAATGGCAAGAGAGATATGCACTTGAAGACACAATGAAAGTCAGTCGGGCGGTGGGAGGGGGGAATTTTCGCTCGAGTTTATGGTCCGTCGCATTCACTGCGGCCTTACGGAGGACTATTATCTGGTGAATGTGTCGCGTTTTACACTTTGACCTGCTCATTGCTGTTTAGCAATAAGATTCTGCGACTAGAAGATGTCTCAGCCGGTGGACATGTGTCTGAATTTTCACGTGTTCAGACACACAGAGATCAGGGGATTCGAGGCTCTTATTAGTGCTTAATCGGGCTTTAATTAACTCTGGGATTCCTATTGATTGATCGACGGTTAATTCGATGAAATTGCCGAAATGCTCACCAATGCCGTTCGTAATCAGGATTAATTCGATTCGAATGAATTATTCATTTGTTTTTCCGATGCCATCAGTGGCGGTAGACGACGGGAAGATGAAAAAGGATTACGTCTGTCTGGCGTGTCAAGGTCAAGGTCGGGGTGTTTATTTTCGGGGAAAAGGATGAAATTGTTTTTTGATTTAATTGAATTTTTTGTGTTTTGACGGTGTTAATTTCGAAGCGGCGTAGGATGCCAATTGCAGATGGCATTGAGTGTAAGCTTAATTTGATTCCTAACGCGGCATTTTTGCTATTACAGTTTTAAGTTTGATGTGAGATATTTTGTCTATTTGTGCGATTCTGTACTGAAACTTTGTACATTTGGACCGAAGTTCAAGGTCTCAACATAGATTTTATATACCTTCACTTGCATGAAGACTATTTTGTTCTGCATGCTTAAAAATCGAGAGATAGACGGTGCATAATGACTTTGAACGATGTAAGTGTCGTCCATAGCTTTGAAATCGAGAGATATATATAGATGGTACGTATTAACTTGAAACTAGCTGATATGTTCTACAACCAGCAAGAGTGCTCCAAAAGATGTGTATGCCACCGAGAAGTCATTCGTACCCACGGCCGTATTTCGTTTTTTTCACTTGTTTTCTTTTCATACTCACTTTATGCTACTGAAAATGATGCATAACATTCAATCTGGATGTCTTTCCTGAAGTCTGCCAATAGGCAGTAAATTAGTTTTAACAGCTCGTCTTCAGCTTAATTAGTATATCTAAGTCTTAGCCAAATGTGGATTAATCCTGAAGAAATCCCTGATTTGCGGAATGTTTTTATTTGCTGTTTATCTCTAATCTTCTCTATGACATTGACCTAGAAGGTAGGCAATATCAGTAGTTTAACACTTATTGCACGATATCGCTATACCCGTGTACCAGGTGAAACGACTGATTTATAATTGAAAATTTAAAAGTCAAAATCGCATACAACGGCGTTGAGGTTCTTATATATGATATTAAGCTGAAACCTATGTTACATTTTCATCATAATCCTGTCAGACTAGCAAATTTCCACAAATGATTTTTATTACCTACATATAACCATAAATAAACCTCTGGCCTGTAGCACTACCCACTATCTTTCTTGCATAACCCTCAGGCCTTATTTCCTTAAGGTTAGTGCGAGGCAGTTAAAAACACGGTAGACTCCTCATCATCTTAACCTCAATAGGTTTTCTATTCAAACATGCAAGACGTCGAAGAATGAGCTGAATATTCCTCACCAACCATCCAATCAAAATTCTCACTTGCACTTTTATCCAACTTCCAGTAACTGAGTTTTGAATCTTGTTCTCCGGGGTCGTTGTTCGTCTTGCACAACATCTTATGAAATAGAACAACTGTTGTACAATACTGCCGACCATTGAAAAAAACATATTTATACACAAAAGAAGAAACCTCATCAGCTAATAAAATTGTCGCAGTCCCACGTATAAAGAGATCCACATGAGCGAAATTAACGACAAACATGTGTGCATCTAGCATCTTCTAGACGTAGACCCCCCCATTAGGATGAGCCGTCTCTTGGATATCTCTAAGAACGTCGAAGAATTCAATGTCACTCTGCGTCCGTGAAGTGAATACACATACACTATTTCGAGTTCGGGAGCTTGCTCAACAAGGACGAATTAAAGTCAAATGAATCATCATCCAGCATGCGGAAATCGTGGCAGCGCGACTCATCAATCTGTCATCATCGTTGAAAAATTATCATAGATCGCGTTTTTTATCGAATATTTCCCTTAGATCTTGGTCATTGCGTATGTCAAATCGCACGTGTGACCTATTGACTGTAAACAGTTTTTTTGTGTGAATTTTGTATCCTTTGTGCGGTGTTTAAAACTTAAATCAATATTTCTGAAGGTGAGTTTTATTGCTGTGACATTTCATGGCCTTTCAAGCCTTTGGGGTGTTCGGGTTTCCTGTAAACAAATTTGTCTCTACTTTATTGACATATAAACAAATATGTCTGCATTGGTAGAGGAGGAAAATGCTGCGAATTTTAAAATTTGGTGTTTACCTCGTGGCCTAGTTCGACTCGTTGTCGAATTTAATTGCATCAACGCCGCAGTCAAAAACACAAAATTCAGGTTATGGCAAATAGGAATATCCAATTGCACTTTTAAGTGCATAATGAAGTCTCGTGTGGGCTTGAGGAGCGTATTGTCAGGGCGTGGTTAAGTTAACCTTCTTAAAAGGGTGTGAACGTGTTGTAAATGGGTGGAGCTGTTTCTAGGAAATGGCATAAAGTGAGGTGGCGCCTTGATCATTTATTATCAGTATACAACGGAAAGTTTGTGCTGAAATCTGAGTGTAACCTTGAAATGGACAAAAGTTGCCTTGTTCATTCTTAAGGCATTTGTTTGTTTCGTAAGTAAAAAACAATTATACTAATTTATGACGTCATAATACAAGGTTGACTATTCCTCTTTGCCTTTCCTGTTCTGTTCTTCTGTTTCTCATCAGTGTAGGTCAGCAACTTGAAAGAGGTGGTGCCGTAAAAAATGTTAAGTGGGACCTTCTGTGTAAGTTATTGCACTTACCCACTACGCGACCTCTGCCACATTTTCTCCATTTTGCACGAACGAGAATTTGCAGGAAATAGTCAAAATTTTGAAACAAATCAGAATAAATACTACTATGACTCCCATTGGCCACATTCTCTATCAAAAACTCGAAAATTCTGAGGCTGAGTCAAACATTTGCAAAGTTCAAAATTGCAAAATGCCAGACCTCAAGAATATAATACAGAACTTCTGGTATTTCTCAACAATTGTTTCAGTACTATATGTCCAAGAACAACTGGAGACGATTGATACTCCCTGAACTAAGAACATTCAACCTCACTTGGAACAATATAAAAATAACTCGAACTTACCAATTGGCATGGAGATACCAAGTGGAAGCCCTGTTCTCCAAGTGAGGTGAAAGAAAGAAACAAGAAAGCTGTTATCTCGTAACCTTTTCAGAATTTTTGAATTTAGACATTTCAAGATTTTGATTTCAAACCTCTCTTCACAGATTCCATCTTTGTGTTCCTTATTCTAAGTATATCCTTTCCTGAAGTGTAGAGTATCCTGTAATGTGGAGTAAATTTGATAATCTTCCCTGTTATTCCGTACCGACCCAATAGTTTTTCAGATGTTCCGATACCGATCAACTCCAGAACTACAAATATGAGTATTTTACTTGGAAATGTTAGCATTGCCACTGTCTTGGTCGGTCTACATATACCCATCGAAACATGTGCCTATAAGATACAATGTCATTCTTCATTGTGAAGCTCTCGATATTCAACTGCTTAGTACGCCTAACTTACGAACGCCGTGCTTTTCTACACATTAACCTTCCAATATGGAATACATCCAGCTTTTCTGATATTGGAAAATTGGCTAACTGTTTACTCAAATTCTGTGTGCAAATAAGGGCGCAGAACCTTAAAGACACCCTATTTGTACCTAAAATTGTTTGAAAAATGTCACTTTTGAGTCTTTAAGTTCATGATTACAGGCGTTTCTGAAAAGCAATTTATCACAACTCGTTAGTCATTATCTCAACAACTTTAAAAGCCTAAAAACTGCGTCAACGTAATACGCACTCACACTCAAGTTTGATTTAAAACAAGGAACAAGGAAGCACATTACCTCGATGCTCTCGTGGCTTCAGATGACACTTAGATATTAATTATCTTCTCTTTAGCAATTTAAACTTATCTTTAGTAATTGCTATCTCAATTAAAAATTTACAAAAAAATACTCAAGTCGACAATTGTCTCCGTTTTGAAATTCTGCCATGCAACTCTGCTGAGCCCATCCATTTGCGCCTCAAGACACAATCCTAGGCAACAAAGTAAAGGCGGCAAAAAATTGCATATTCATATCAGGAAGACATCTTAATAAAACTCAAACGAACACGCTAAATAGATGCAAGGTTGTTCTTCATGCTTTTTTTTTCATTATCACTCCCTCTCATCACACTTCAAAATTGTGCAATTGCGGTTTGGGTTCATTTGTGTGTGCTGCGCGTTCTCTGTCTCCCTCGCCGAGTGACAATTAAAATAAAATAAAATTCATCATCTCATCATCACACATCGGTCATCTTCGCATCAGATCAGTTGTTGTAGCGACAGTATTTCTTCATTCATCACACTTCTGGTCTGTGAAGAAAATAAAAAGTTATAATTCAAGGCAATGCCTTGAAAAGGTTCAAAAGTGTTTTTTTACAAATCGCACGGGCAAGAAGTGTTTTTTTTTTGTTGGATAACTAATTTGAAAATGATAAGCAATCTTTGAAAATCTTAAAGCGTCGACTCCTATAGACGGCATTTAAATTTTGAATTCATTCCACAGACGAGCTATCTTGCGCAAAGTTTTTTTTATTCACTTTTATGCGGAAAAAATGATATATCATGATAAGAATACGTTTTAGCAGTAAATTCGAAGGAAACCTTTTTCATAACTCTCGGGGGGTGCGAGTGGATCGATATGAAATTGCAAAACGTTCAATCAATGACGAGAATGAATTATTTGATTTCTGATAAGCGTCTCAAGTGGCAACATCATTGAATTGGCGCTAATATCATTTGGGACACGGATAAGAGAAGAATGTACTTAGTTGTTTTCTTCGCCAAGAGTATACCACTTTTGATCCACTTTCATTTTCACTTTACCTTTATCCATGTCGATGTGAATAGACATGCATGCTCCTTAGCAAGTCACCCATTGATTTATTTCGCGATGGCTCCAGAAAATTTCAATTCGATCAAAGTCAAAACCGCCATGACGCTTATCAGAACTCATTTCAACTCAATCTGAAAACCTGAGGTCAAGACTTTCTGAGGTTATTAACTGGGACAAATTTGCCACCAAATCAGCGAATATTCAAACGGAAATAGCCCACATCACGGTGCGAATTTTTTCGTCGCAGAAAATTGACATGAAACCTTAACTTAATTCTGTTATCTTGTTTACTGAACTTTGCCTTCTGCGATGGAACACGGCGCATTGTTGACGAAAAGCAGAAAAGTACTTTGGGCACAATGAAATAGATTAACAAGGTAAATGAATGAAATGAATAAATCGGGGGGAGAGTTTTTTAAGTTGATGAAGGACACCAACAATCTTGATGCATTTTTAGCGTCGCTTCACTTTTAAATTTTCAAATTGCACTTCCTAACGTGGTCAAGTGTTATTTTAAGTCGATTTTCAAAGATTCAAAGATTGGAAATGCGTGCGTATGACCGCGTTGGTGGATCATCATCATTTTCACTTTCAGTAAGGGTTCCAGATGGGCAATGCTTGCATTGATCCTCCTTTATTGACATTTACTCATCAGGAGCTATGCCTAACGTTATATGATTCAACTACCACTTTCTGGTTCTGTAAAGTGCTCGCCTACCTGAAGAGTTGTCAATGTGTTTGAATTCACCATTCAAGCGCGTTTCAAAATTCGCCAGCGAAACATTGTCCTTTCTGTTGGAAGAAGCCATTGCTCAACATTAAGTTCCTCGCACACTACCGTGTTTCACACTGCCTCTTGGCTTAAAACTCGCACAACAGTACGAAGAAACGTCATCTTGACACTTGTATTCCTGATTTTATTCTTTGAGTTGTTGCCCAAATGCCAAGACCGTAAGTAAGAGTTACAAAAATTATTGATTTGAAAGTCGGTTACTTGGTAATGAGATCAAGCTCGGCATAAATTATAACAGATCTGCCAAGGTACATAAGTACAGCAGAGTTCAGTGTTGCTTCTCCTGTCATTCATGAACAAAGGACGATTTACTGAAACTACTTAAATTGCTTCAATAGGAATCCACTTAGGTTCAAGGGGCATTGGACAGTCGTCCTTCAAATAACCAAACACTCGGATTTGTTCAGTTGGATTTTGACTTAAATTTTTGTATCGACACCTACGGCCACAAATCTATGAAGTCGGCGCTGGAATTCCCTCTGGAGGGGGGAACAAGTTGACACACAACTCTGACAGTGAGAACTATTCTTTGGATCGGCTGCTATGCTAAATTCAGTCTGTATGTGGATAACATGGAATGAAAAGGATAAGACTCATCTTACAGTAATAAGTCTCCCTTTTACCCGAACCTTTTTTTGTAAAAAATTATAAGTTAATTTGTTTTTGTATAAATTTTGTTTTTGTGTCGAAACATTATTGACACATTGTAGCTTCCTTACACCGTGATTCAAGGTCCATACTCCATTTTATAGAGGAATTGCCCAAAAGTCGTTCAAAGGCTTCTATAACCTCTGCTCGGTTTCAGAATATCTCTTGCCGAGAAATGACAATCGTCTGTGAAAAAGGCGATAAACCGCTGGGGAAGTGTTGGGAGAAAAGAACTTTAAGTCCTAAATTTAGCAGCTTTTACGGCGCTACGTTTGAGGTATAGGGTATATGGACTGATTTGGGTGTTGTCTCTTTTCAGTTTTTTTCACTTTTTAAGATAATAGTCGATTTATTGTCATGGACTTTAATGCTTCTATGCCACCCACATTTCATGTAGGTACTTCATCGTACTTTTTTGTATAATAGTGTCATTTCCGATTTCCCACATTTTACCGTTTTTGAGGTATAGATCACACGAATAAAATTTACCAAACACGAATGGTGGCTTCGCTATGTTCTCAAATGCATCATTAACGTTTTTGGCTTCCAAAAAGGCATTCGACCCCCGTTTAAACTAAAGGATACGAATTTGAACCGTCGGCAGCATGACATTTCGGATTTCGAAAAGTACGCTTAAGCTTGCACACATGAAACACACATGTATTGTACAGATGTTCACTCAATATGTACATAACGACTGAATGACCCTTAACAGGGAACACTTCACAAAAGACCTATAGATCGGTTTGGTATACGCTCAAGCTTTCTCGAGTGCCATTTGGATTAATATTATACAAACACATCTTTGCCGTTGCATTTGTTTTGAGTGATCTGATCATTTCCACGATTATTTGACAAAATCTCTGTTTCATCAGCAGTTTGTAGCGGTGCTAAATTCCTCACTGGCCATACTGCTCACAAGTCTGCACTAAAATTTCTTAAATTCTCTCATTTGGTGGCGGCAATAAACTGTAGGTCTCGTCTGTTTGTATGAGAACGAAAGGCGTTGCTGAGAAAGCTGGATCCAGGAAGAGTGAAGCGCCACCTGATAAATTTACAGACATAAAACAGCTAAAAAAAAATCATCAAATTATCACTCCAATAAATAACCGCTCTTATAAATATAAAAAATAAAAGCCTACAGACTTAAACTCATCCATCATCTCGCATATTTTCGAATGCTGCCTGTTTCGTGACACACTTTTCCACCAGACGCATCTCCTTTTGTAGCTAAAGCAACCATCAACAGCAGTTGCATAAATAATTTCATAACTCAAACAAGTGACAAGTATCACGTTCCCTGCGCACACGTTACGCGTAGAATCACTTAATATTCATCGTTCGTAGCGCATCAGAGTTCGTTCAACTACACATCAATTCGAGCTCGAAAAGTAAACAAAATTTAAATTTCATCCAAAGTTCTTCTGTCACCGAATGAAGGAAAAATAAGTTTGTACGACTAATTTATGAGTTTCCCCTTTTCTGAGTTTCATCGAGTAAGAAAAGAAAAAACACTTGCAGAGACCTTAAAAGTGATTCTAGCTGCATTACAAAGGGAGAACTATCTAAAATGTTTATTTTTACGTTCTCCTTGCAAAATAATGACGACTGGGGTGTGCGGTTTTAAATATGTCTCCGTGGAGACTCGAGTAATAAAACCCACATAGATGCAGCTGTCCGATGTTGTTATTGTTTGTCAGTGGGCGAATATTGAAGGAAGAATAGAATTCTGCAGACATTTGAAAGCATGGTGCTGACAAACAGTGTTTAGTAATGCTTGGTTAATCGATAAACAATTGACCATTGTTTGAAGTTGCATAAGGTGCACAGCATTTGAACAGTTTGCACACTCTGTCGATGTCCTTCGCTTGCTTGGGATACTGTGTCTTGGGTAAGTTTTGTGTGATTAATGAATTATGCGTTAACGTCTGAATTTTAAGTCAAATCCAAGGTTATCTGCGACGAGAGTTAAGTAAATTTACATTCGTAAAGAAATTAAGATATGCCCAGTGCATGTCTACAAGGTGGTGGCGTTTGCGCAGAGGCACCTCTTGTGTGTCGGAATGAGGTGTACCTTTGCAATGATGCATTAAAAGTGACAAAAGCGAACCCCGGGTCTAAATAAATATTTAAACTGACTAAGCATTGTGGTTATGTAAGGATCTGCAATGTGAGGAGATTTTGATGAGGGAATAAATAAATTTTATTCTGGAAGCTGGTTTCAGTCTGAGTCAGCAACGGATGTGCACTCATACCTGTATCAAAATTTCGGATTTGGACGTGAAGTGTGAGATCTCCTATTATGAAATAAAATGGCAGAGGAAACCCTGGTGTGCTACAAAACACAATTCATGATGTTCGATGGAATGGGTCAGAGCAAAGAAAATAAGAAACTGCGACTTCTATTACGTTGATTGCCTTAAAGAAGAATTCAGTGCTCACGAGTATGTGGATGTGGGTGTATTTCTGGCAGCCATAGAGAACAAACGTTGAGCCTTCATAACAATCGGTGTTAAGGACAAATTGGCAACACGCACCTTCCTATAAAGCCCTTATTTCTACGCTCTGAAAAAGGAAAGTGATGAGAGTAACAAGGATAAGTTCTATGACGGCCAAGAAATGATATAATCACAACATATTGCCAGTGACATCTGATTGAATTGGAGAGAACCTATCCAAGGTAGACACCAAGCTTATACTGATATGTTTAAGAACCGCTCTCAGATGTGTGTACTGTATCGATCTCAGGTTGTTTCGGCTTAATGTTTACTTTTAATACTCCAAATACTTTGCATGACTTAACTGTCTTTAACTTTGGGTACACACTTGATGCATACCGCTGTCCAAGGTGCACACTTCATAGTTGAGTTTTTTTCCGCTCCTATCGTCGGAATCAGATCAAATGTCGCACGCACAAAAGTTTGATCACCTGCATTTGATACTTATCAAACTTCGATCGTAAGGTCAAGCGCAAGCATTGATGAATTCGTGTCTTTTGCTGAGCTTCTGCCTCCAAAACTAAGGCAAGAGTTGTGCACTGTTTTGAAATAAAGTCTACTTACAGGATTTTTCAGCGAAATTTTAAGAAGATATGCAAGCAGCTTTGTTTTCATTTTACAACATAATGACAACTTAAGGGTTGTGAGTCGAACCGCAGGCCTTAACTACATGTAATGTGCAAGAGCATCCGCCTCTTTATTACGATTATATTTCTTAATCATTTCAAAATGTTGTTTTAAAGCTGTGTGACATTGGCGTCTATGAGCAAGCCAGTTAACACTTGACCCTTAATGCTTCCCCCCAAAACTTTCTTTTCTTCTTTATACCGCGCTACCGTCCAGAGTGGACCTGCGCCTTAATTAACATCCTCTTCAAGTTGGCACGGTCTCTCTCCAGCTGTCTCCTGTCTTCAATGTTCGTGATTAAATCCTTTGCAGATGTCATCGTTTAGAAAAAAATAAAAATAATTTAATGCCTCTAAAGAGGTCTCTTCGCAATAAAGAAAGTGTGTTATATTAGTCTTTCAAAAGAAGGCTCTATCGCTCGGTTGTCTCTTGAGCTCAAAGATCACCGATTTGCAAAACTGATCGTTACTGTTTCGTCCTCTATTCGTTTTCTCACAGTTTTGATCCCAAACTAAGACCGAAATGGATCTTTTTCCCATCTTCCACGTAAACATTGTTCTCTCCTAAAATTGTCTTCCTGTTATCGCCCCTATTTGTGTATAGTGTGCATGTTTGAATAAACTTAATCCGGTGATTAAATATTTCCCCAAAAATCCCGGTGTGCACACATCCCGTGTCTATATCACTGAAATCAGAGGCATGTCAGATAAACTTCACTCAAACTGTAAGTGAATCTTATCTGCTTCACCATGACACTGTGTTTACAAAGAAGTCTCCCGAAAAAGAATTAAAAGAAAATAATTTTATCTTTATTTTCGTCAGAAACAATTTAAATTCTTAACCGTGACACTTTCTCCTGCGCCATGTATCGTGTGTACTTTAAGAAAATTAAAAAAAAAAAGGTTTACGAGTGCTCAAGTCTTTCTCCGTTGAAATAATGTCAAGAACACGAGACTCTGCCCTCCGGCTGCTCACTACTAAACCACTTCAATTGGTTGGTTATATCAGCAATGGGCTTTGTTCGCGATCCCGCCGCACTTACCGTATCCACTGGATGATTTGCGAAATTGCCCCGATCCACGAATGACAACAATTTGTGCAAAAATTAATAAAATCAATATAAACAAACGAAAAGAAGCGTAACGAAGAAACTTGGCATTAAAAATCAATCATCTGTGCAGAAGACGAGAAGCCCCTCACTGCTGTCGCCTCTACTCTGATGATGGTCATCGTCGGTTTGGTCGGTCTCGCGATGTAGGTTAATCTTTCGGTGACACCAACCACCAGCACCATCGCCACCGCCATCACTACACTACTAACCGGGTGCTTTCCTGTCACCGTTGTCGTCGCACCGCCCTCTGCACATATGGGTTTTGTTTTTATTTCGTCTTTCGTTGCATTGTATCGATCGTCTTTGACGTCTAAGCCTGCGGAAAACACACTAGAAGAAGATGGCAAAAAAGAAACGAACAAGTTTTCAAACGCCTCTTAAGAGAGCATCTAACACCTTTATCTGCATTGTCTGACTGCCTCTAGTTCATCAGACAATTGTGTGTGATCGTGTGCGAGATCGTAAGTTTTTTTTTTACTCTCTTCTGTCTAATATCGTAAACCAACAACCAGACAAAACAAGTTACTGAAAAGCCGAAGAACTACTTTGGATTGGACGCAAAAAGAATAAAAAAAAACGAAAAGACCGAATCACAACACAAAAGCAAAAACCGATCGAACAGCGAGAAAGGCGAAGAAAGAAACTGCAAGCAAAACAGAAATAAAAAGAAAACGACACTCACAACAAGAAGGGGCCCACCACAGCTCTAGCTCTTGTTTTGTGTCGTTTTTCCCTCTTTTTTCATTTCTGTATTGTGCGCCCCTTTTTGGGGCTGGAAGTAGTCGGTCCGTTGGAATTAAATTCAGTCGATGCGATTACTTTAAAGCGGATGGAGGTGTACCCACTGCGAGATACTAAACACATTTAATTTGTTCTTTTTTTTCTGTATCTCTATCTTCGTATTTTTTTGAAATAATTCCGAAATTTCAAATGCAAGTCGTCAAGTGGAAGGAGAAAAAATTCGTTTCTCTGTTCGTTTTTTAGTTCATTTTTGTTTTTTTGGGATAAATAATCGGAAATTCACGCGCAGAATCCAACAGATGATACCCCAATTGGTAGTGTATACGATCTTCGTTTCCGGTCTTGTTGAGTTTTCAATATTCGAAATATGAATGCAACTCGTTGCGTGTGTGTGTGTGTTAAACTGTGCTCTCTGTGATAATGTAAACTAAGCAGGATTTGTGCTTCAAGTGTTTTTGTTTTTGTGATAATCCCTAAGTGATCCCGGAACGATCTTTCGTGTTTTGATCGCTCCCCCCTCCATTCCCATGCCGCTTCGGGGAGGCCAGTCCAATGTGTTGCGTGATTTCACTATCAAACTCATGTGCTACTATCAGTGACGATTCGTTATCACATAGTTTAACGAAAAGTGAGAATTCGAACAGAGTGACGTATGGGTGATCATGTCATGCCTCACATGTAACCTGCTGCTTTCAGCAAAATGTTCAGTTTTCTGCTGTTGTTGCTTCGCCTCCACGCTGTCTTTCTTTTGTTTAAGACAAAGAGGAGACAGGTGAATTAAAAACACACCAGCAGGCGACATCGGTTTTTGAGCAAGAAAATGAAAAGCTAAACGTGAGAGATGACCCCACGTGAAGGGAATGAGTAATTTAATTCTTCAATCTGTCGTCTGTTTGGTGTGTCGGCGGCGTCGTGTCTCTTGAATGAATTCAGTCGTCCCATCCGCAGAGATTTGTGTTCAAGTTGTTATTTTATTTTTATGATAAACAGTACGTTTGTTGAATATTGTGCGAGTGGCGGAGACAGTTTTTGTTGTTCTTTTGTTAGCATCTATCTATAGTCTTGCTGCGTTCGGTTTGTGCACCTGCAGCAACAGCAACAGCAGAAGCAGTTAAGCGATGTCGAAGATACAAGTTTAGCTATAGGTGTAAAGTAGAATAACAAGTGGTGGCATAAACAACAACAGCCGCGCAAACGATTGGCGGCGGTATGTGTGCGTGATCTTGGTAGGAAAGGATGAATGGTGCGAGGAAGTGAATTTCTTAGAAATCAAATTGAATCAGAAGACGTTTTGGATCCTTTTTGTATAATATTTGGACATCGTGGTCAGAATTTCTAAGAAGAGTGTGGCTTTTGTTACTCAATTCCGTTTCAGGCGAATTTCTTAAGTGAGCTTATGATTGGAATATTAATTAGTCTCAGTGACAATAGACGTCTGCTTCTTCTTAAGGGTGTTGACCATCTAATCTCCGGATCTCAATGCACACCCAGTCTACAGGAAGGTGCGTTTTGCATTCCTGCTCTCGACGAGTTACACTCATAACGGAGAGTGTATTTGTCACACAACAGCTTTCAAGCCAACCAGGACAATCGAATACTTCCATTTATAGAAAGATTACTCACATAAATCTGTGTGTGGCAATTTAAATGTGGACTGCCTGCAGACTACATTTCGCATTACAATTTATCTCAAATGGAATTAAACAAAATCGAATGTATAATTCATTAGTTAGAGAGACTGAATGTTGTGCAGTCTGCATCCGTTTTAGTTTCTTCTCTCTTCACACCTCTCCCCCCAGAAATTGCCTTCCTATCATTTGCACATCAATGCAAGCGCGGTATTTTGCTTATGTTGGGGTTCGTTAATATGATTAGTTGATTGAGAATGGAATTCTTTGAAATTTACTATCTCTATGCAAGGCCACGCCGCTATGTTCAGTTTCACCCTTAAATGTGCTTATTACCCGTTGAACTCAAAACCATCAAGACGAGGGCTGTGTGTGCGAGCTTTATGGAGCTTCAAAAATCGATAAATACACGTTTCATTCCGATGTGTCGAGGCAAACTGAATAGAAGGACAATTAAATTCTGATAACACTCAAGACAAAAAGAAAAAAAAACATCTTATCAGCGTGAAATATGGTAGCTCATTCGTGTACCTTAAACGCCGGGCGTACCGAGTCATGAGGTGAAGTGAGTTTATCAGCGATTCTAAAATTATCACTTCAGACTTAGGCAATATCTTGGGTGAATTTCATATCAGCAGGCTCGATCAATTAGAAATTAACATAATGATTAGACGTTCTTGATGTGTCAGCAGGGCGTTATACCTACATCCAAGAATTTGTCTGAGTGTCAGGGGGCATAAATTATCTCTTTGAATGATTTAGTTATTGAAAAGATTATTTTCGTTAGACATGTGTGTGAACATTTTAAGCTCTGCATTCGTGTAAAGTGCACAAGTGATAAGATATGGCTTTGAGTTGAGGTCAGAATTGAATCCACGGGATTTAGGAAAAGACATGCGACTTATCAAGTGATGGGTCTAGATGGATTTGTGTCTTAAGAAGATTTGATTTAGCAGGGATTTTTGTTATATACTGAAGAGCTGACAAAAATTCAACTTCAACAAGTGGGAATCAACTGTTTTAAAGTTCAACAAATAATAATTTCTTCGGAAACATTTCTAAGCTACATTTCCAAGCGCAATTTTTTTAAATTCATTTTGGTTTACAAAAAAAGGCAAATTCAATTTTTAAATAAAGGGGTGGTGGAAGGAGTTACAAATGCTTGCGTAGTACCAAACTTCTGACATGTGCATGTACTTTCAAAAAAAATGATTTTAAAGACATTGCATATATGTTTACCTCGAAAGTTGATAAAAATTTAAGACAAGTTCAGGTTTGTGACAAAGTCTTTAAACCCTCTCACGAAATGCCCACAATACCAAAAGTCGCAAGACCGAAATATCAGTTATTCTGAATACCCAATCTAAGCTCTTTGACTTATGCGCGAAAGTAAACCATATGTTCCACCCTTACAATTGTCGAGTTTGCATCCTCTCTCTTTGTTTTTTTTTTTATCAAACATTTAAAAGGCAGTACATTTTTTCCTTCGTGAAAACCTACGTGTTTTCGTCCTTAAAATGGCGCCTCCCTTAAGTATGAAAACTTTCATTTATTGTCCTGACTTTATACCAAAAGAACAACAAGTTATGGCCTTACAGTTGACCGTTGTCTTCCATTTACACAGACACAAAAATTTACCTAACATTTTCCTTTGTGGATATTTTTCATCAAATTGAAGTTTAAATAAGTAAATTGAGTTGTACTACAGCCCACAAGAGAACAGCGCCCATTCCACTGATTTCTCACGAGTGGAGCGGACCTACAGTTTATTGCCGACTCAGAATTGTGCGATTTTAGAAGCTTCTCATAGACAATTAGTACTCTTTAAGTGTTGTCAGTAAATTGAATGAGGTGATGCCGTAAAAAAACGGCGTAACTGGTGCCTTCGACATGTGTGTCGAGCCACTTGCATACTACGCTACTACGGCGGCTTAAAAAGAATCAATTTTTATCACTTTCTAGAATAGAGAAGAAACCATCTTGCAGTGTGGAAACAAGAACGGACTTAATAATAGTTCAGATTCTTATGAAGGAAATGAAGTGGTCAGACAAATTATTTTCATTTCAATGCAGTATTTGCAACAGAGAACGGACTGTACAAGAGGTAGTAAAATCTGTAATTCCCCAAACCAACTCATTGTCCCACACAGCAAATGATTCGCATACGCGATTATCACAATAGTCCGTATGCCTCTGCAGATAGTCCTAGTGCATTTTCTTAATTTTGTGACTTACGTTGATGTGGTACACCACATCTTTCAAACGGATGCCAAAACTACCTTCAAAATCCCAAATACCAAACAAAATTGCATAAGCCCTCAACGTAAACATGGCGTTGTCCTTTTCGCCTTGAATGCATTTTTAAGTTTTCAGAAAACAGAAGCTTACAAACTTTTGCCTGACTGTTTCAAGTAATCTCTAGAATCTCTGAATTGTTTTGAATAAAATTTCACAGAAGAAGATATGGTTACAAGGTGTGGCATAGACAAGGGATTTGTTATAATTGCAAAACAAACAACGGAAAATGAATTCCATTGAATTGGTTGCTTGGTTTGTCCGTTTGTACTGTTCTGAATGCAATCAAAAACATCAATATTTCACTGGGTCTGGTCTGGGTTTTTGAAACTAAGACTGAGAATAAGTCGGGCTATGTCTATAGGTAAATCTCTATTTAGTCTAGTTAGGCGTCATTGATTTCCTGCCTAAATTACGATTTTGTTTGCATTTCAAGATGTGTGACATGTAAAGTTTTTCTTTTTCATTGAAAAACATGACTAATAAAATTACACAAATACTATGTACACAAGTTTTCTGGAAACCGCTTCCAGTCGTTGCCCTCTTTGTGTGCATTATTCACCAAGTGTTCATCATCGACTTCGTCGCTGATAAGACCTGTGTCCTAATTTTAACCAAGCCTTTCACAATCTACACAAATACGCAAATGGTTGTTATCACATTCATACACTGTGCTCCAGAGTCCAGACACACTAATGTTTACAATTCACAGTGAACTTTCTGGACATTATTCAGGGACATAGTCTGAAGCGGACACTTGACTTGAGAGAAGATTGTAATCCGTTGATAGCTTTAGACATGCACGATTGAGGAAAATAACCCTTCTGTTGTTGAGAAGATAGTGTAATAAGTGTTAATGAATGTTCATTGTGATTATACAGTTGTTCGTTTTATGGTAGGGAGCACTATCCTGTTGAATTCCTATTTCAACACACGGAGCACTATTTCATCAACGTCCCAAAGTTTGAGCATGTAAACAACTAATTCTAGTTGTCGTGCATACTTTCAGGAACACCTACAACATTCTCAGCCAATCCAATATTCTCACGGCGTATGTTTGTTAAATGATTTGTCTTAAATGAATGCATCAGTTGTACTAATGAACGCTAATTTTGGGAGACAGAGGCCACACCATCCCCTTCCACAAATCCAAAATCACAGAATTTGGGTCTTCGTTGTCAGGAGATTCAAGCTCCAACTAAATTATTTTTTCGTTTGAATATTATTCTGGACCGTGTAAAAATACACGGCATTATTAGAATCTGCTTTTAAGTCTTAGAGGATTGGATGTAAACGTTCTCAAAAATGTTATGTAAGCAGAGTAGTTTTGTTTATAACGGAAAATATGATTTTAAGCAACTTAAGCGAAAGCTTTTTTCCATCTGGCCTTAATCCTGAAAACCTTAACGTACATGTTGTGATGTTATGTACATACCATCAGAATGTTTAGTTCATTAAAAACAAATCCAAAAGAGAATTTCCTATCCGGTTGCATAAACGTCTCACACATTTAATCTTCCCCATAAGGCTACGTGCTTATGACTGACCGTAAACTTGTTGAGCATAAGACTAAACAATCGCATGCCTTAAGTGTGTCATCAATTTAATGAGAAAAGAAAATCATTACTCAAAATTCACTGCAAGGATAATTGGTCACGACGTCCAATTACAGCATCAGTGACATACACATTTTATGCTCGTTCCGCTGATGCATCACAATGTCATCGATAATAACAACAATCAGAGTTTATCTCTCAATTGAATCTCACTCCCCTTTTCCCAAAAGGTGCGTGTATTTTTTTTTTGCTTGTTTTGATTGACGGAACAAACGATCACTTGAAACATAAAATCAGAGAGCATGTACAGAAGGAAAGCAAAACTTCAAACATACCCCTCCTCGACAACGCACACTTGACCTTGATGGCTTCATTTGTTTTCATCTCATCAATAATTAAAAATAATATCTGCGGTTTGATCAGTG
This sequence comes from Eristalinus sepulchralis, assembly GCA_944738645.1. Lineage (NCBI taxonomy): Eukaryota > Metazoa > Arthropoda > Insecta > Diptera > Syrphidae > Eristalinus > Eristalinus sepulchralis. Next base: position 12,526,667 of record OX122882.1, read on the forward strand.
AAAACAAATAAAAAAACGTTTCATGATGCACTTGTCACGTGACGACAAACGCATCCCCTCTGACAACAGAAACACCGTGCCTGTGGAGAGTTTGCGCACACACTTCTCCAGTAAAAAGCGATATCGCACGAAATCATTGAGGTCTTGAATCTTGATCAAGGTCGAAGAGGTTATTACCTGATCCACCAATCGATCCAACTTCAGCGCGATCACCTACACACTCCATCGGTCATTGGTGGAGGTCATGCCCAGGCTGTACACGAGCCGGTGTCTTGGATTTCTTTGAAGTCGGAGCTTTTGTTGACTTAAGTGGATGTGTTCGATACCGATTGTGTTCCGCGCCTTGATTAATTGAGAACGCAATTCAGTTTTTACAGCCCCCCGACAAGTGTTGACACACCTCATTTTACCTTGTTGATTATCACGACTCTCTGTCGGTTCAGCAGTACGGTCTGGGCTAGAAACTCGCCCAGCAGCCGGGTGAAAGCTTTCAATTGGCCTCGCAAAGGGTTTACGAAACAATGCAGTTGTTGCGTCATCGCAATTGGCCCTTTAATTGAAGAGGAGTGCGCATGGAAAGCTGAAAACATTTAAATCAAAAACTGAACGGGGAAGATGCTGAATAAGTCGTTATTTTTAAGTAGTGATGCTAGACAAATCTCAATTAAATTTTTATTATTCTTTAATGCGTCGGACGAGAGGCGAAAAGCACACATGAATCGTTAACGAAGAGAAGAGAAGAAGCCGCGGTTCGGCATTGTTTTCCAAATTGTTTGAAGGTTACACTCACCCGTGTGTGAGTGAGTGTGTCTATTTTTGCACCGATGTGATAAATTCTGCATTGGAATGCGCAGTTTTCGCCAAAAACCAAAATACAAAATCCTCTGATTCACATCACTGTTCGTGGCGATCAGCGCCTAGCCGAAGAGGAATCCTAATTTTTGTTGCTTTACGATCTTGTTAGTCTTGCTCTAGAAGAGGAAGACTAGCAAATGATCGATCTGCCGTTGCACTGAAATGGAATCCACTTGCCCATGACGCGCTATGCACGTTGCATGCATTCGAATGGAATATATTCGTGAGACTAGACGAAACACTGTGAATTATAGAATTTCTATTTATTGTTGTACGAGTGGTGCACGCAATTTAGTGGCAGAATATTTTTCATCCTCCGATTGAGAACTGTGTTTTTGGTAAAATTGTTATTTTAATCAATTATTCGGTCATGGACATTGATCTTTAAGGCGAGTTGCTCTTGAATGTAGCGGTGTCTGGAGGCATAGCATATCTGACAACTTTATGAAGTGTGTAGTTTACTTTGCGGAAGTTTTGAGATTAGTTAGGGTGTTCATAATTGAAATTTAAGATTGATTTGTGTGTTAACAAGTGTGGAGGTTAAGTGCTGAATCAATCTAAATATTTGTGGATTACGTGGTATTTGATTTCGGTCTTAATTCAGTTTATGAGGGGTTTAACGTGCACCGTCAATTCCTACGAAGTGATTTTGTTGAATTGTAACAATTTTTATTATAACAAAAAGCTCGTCTATTAAAAAGGAGGTTGTGACGTTCTACAGTTAACACTATCGTTTAAAGGAGTTTAGAATTTTTTTTATTAGGCATGCAACAAATTGAATGCAGGACGTGTGGGCTAAGTTTAAATTTTCCTTCAACAAGTTTCTTTCAAACAGAATGAAATGTGTTCCATGTAGTATAACTTTTTTTTAACAAATAAACAGTCTGCTTCATTATGAAATACAACGCCGTCCAATTACATCCGTTCAATTACAGTACCGATTTTGAAAAAAATGTTTATAATATTTTCCAATGCTGTTCTAGTGACTTACTTTTCTTGCGCATGTATAATGCTGCCTATCTGACAGCCTTTAGCGACAAGACTAAACAGAGAGAAGCGAAACAGTTGTCAATGTCAATGCCCCACGTTATAAAAAAAAAATTACAAAATGGAAAATCATGTCTTTAAACTGTTGGAAAGATACCTGCTCTTGTTCACAAAACAAACGTCTGACCAAGTCATCAGTAGTTTTCCTCTCAAAATATCAAAACAATCAGGATTTATTTTGAGATACTTCTTCGTAATAGAGTCAAAACACATTCAATAAAGACTGTCATAGCGTACAAGGCAATTGATTCAAATCCTACGAGCAGATCCCAAATCAAATTCCGTGCTGTTCAATTTTGGCTACGGTAAAGAGGTATTTAAAAAAATGCATGGCCTGCAGTCAAAATTAGGCTTCGGTTTGTAGCGCAACCTATCGCCAGACATCGGAGCAGTCCGTTTAAATTGACAAGTCATTAAAGCTCCCTCTGCATCTCTCGTTAATATCAACGCTCTGAATACTCTTGATGTCTGTCTGAAGTTACTTAACTAGTGACAAAATTAGATAACAGTATAAATCGGCTATAGGTTCGATGTATTGGAACTTTTTCTCCAAACAGCGACCAAATCAAACCCAAAACACGCCCTCAAAAATCAATTTACAAACAGAAATTCACTTCCAACCCATAAAATGTCTTTGACAAGATGAATAATTAAATTTCTTTGACACTGCACAGCCACACCCATTTAAACTCTCACATAATCGACCGTTAAACTGTTCGCGATTTATATTTAATAGGCCTTGTTATTTAAATTGCACTAGTTAAGTCCACTCCAAAAAAGGTACCTTAGGTCAGCATAAACTCGTAAAAGAAACCCATTCCGACCAAGATCAATAAAACAGGTTAGTCACGTACCGACGCGTAACAACTTCGCTCTCAGAAATCCCGTGAACAACACAACACAACACATTGGACTAGTTTCGCTCGAAAAACGCGCAATCAATTCAATATCTGATTCCGATCTCTTTCCTCATGCAGATTCAGTTTATAATGCATCGGCTTATTTCCATTAAATTAGAACTTAACCCGAAAGCAAGTTGCATCGCTTCAACAAATGACGGAACCTAATCGCGCCCGCCAGCCAATAAACAAAAATGAAAGTGACACCAACAACCACTCTAGTTAACTCATAGCAAGTAGTGATTCTCAAAGAAACAAAAAAAAAAATATCATCATCATCATCTTAAATTATTGAAGAAAAAAGTGTGATACTCGTTGTTATTTTTCTTGTTTTGTTGAACAAAAAAAAAAATCGCTTACATTTAAATTCTATCGAATTTACTCTCAATATAAGTCAAATTGTGATAAGTGACGGGAGAGAAAATGCCTGTGGGACAGTACACAAGCCGCCCGTACAGCTCGTTTCGAGCCGGGAAGATCAATAACTCCAGCACACAGTCATCAGTCTCAGCTGCATCCACAAAGCAACACAACTATTTATCACCGACCGCAGCATCAACCGCATCTCAATCAATCCCATCCTCATCGTTCACCAATCAAAGACTACAGCCGTACCGTAGTAGTTTGTACGGAACAAAGTCCACAGCCGGTGCAGCAGCGAAGGATGACTGCCGACGAGCCCCGGTGCCTGTGGCCACAATTAAACCACTAACTCCTAAGACTTGCAGACGCATCGAATCCTATGCGGATGCCCTGAACGGGGGCAAAACTAAACCCTCGACGCCAACATCGAACAACAATAACAACACAAACCACAACAACAACAACAGCAGCAACAATGCAAACAATAAGCAATACTTACGAAGTCGATCAAACAACAACAACATCGCCTTCGGTGCAAGAGCACAAAACTTTGATCGCGGCCACCAAAATAACCTCAGCTTCCGCCGAAACAACCTTGCGTCTTGCCAACTGCATGCCAAATCGCCGGCGGTGAGCAGCAGCGGTGCTTCGGATGAATCGATCGTCCCAAAATACGGGGGTGCCGTGTACAGTGGGCGGACGACAAGTGCCCTCCTCAATTGCGGCTCACAGAAGCGCGCCTACAACACAGTCAAAGTGCCAAAAGAAAATGTTCCTAATAACAGCAACAACAACGGTGGTGCCAATGTGGGTGCTGGCTATAATTATCGGCTGTCAACGAAGGTAACAGCACCAGGACATGGCAAAGACGCAGGAAAACTCGCACTGGGATCTGCAGGTAGTAAGAATCCTCAGCAGCAACAGCCGCTTGCCTCGCAGCAACACAAAAAGAAATACAAGGAGGACAACAAACTCTCCAGCTCATCGTCGCCGCAGCTCAACGGCGGACACAACCGACGACAGTATCCACTGATTGTGGGTGGTGGTGATGGCGCTGGCAGCACTGGCAGTACTCTGAACGGCAGCGGCAGCAGCATTAGCGGCGGAAGTCAGGGTTCACCGCGAACCAAAAAAGCCTTCTCGACCAAATTCCCCAATGGCCTGCCATTTGAGGACGAGTTCTACAGACGGCGATCGTTTTCGCACTCGTCCAGCAACTACAGCGTCTACAGTGCACCCAGAGTCGCCGACGACGACATGACACTCACGCGGACCAAGTTCAATGGCAATGCCAACATCGACGACGATGATGATGAGTTTACGCGAAAACCATCGAACGAACCACTGTACGTGGACTTTTCAAAACCGATCACACAACGAAGGAGGAATGATAGCGACGGCAACGGAACCAGTGGCATTAATAACAGCAGTTACTACAAACGACAACTGAAGCAGTCAACGACAACGACGACGACGACAACATCATCGAATCAACATCAGTATTTAGAAACAGCTCGTGGCCAAGCAGCAGCATCTAGTCATTTGCATTTCTCATCACAGAGACAGCAGCAGCAGCAGTCTCAGATCCAACATCGTGCCAATGAGTACCTGTACAATGGCAGAAACGAAAGTGGTAGCTTTAGGAAGAAGACACTAGTCGGCGGCATTGCATGCTGCCTGCATGACAATATCAATAACAATGACTGCACCAGCAATGGCAACGATTACAGCGATGACGATGATGTACGCGATGTCATCTACGATGATCATCGCCGTCATCATTATAATTCACAGAAGCAGCCCCTGCAGCAACAGCAGCCGCAGCAATATGGAAAAGATATCGCCGGCAACAGACGGAAGACGGATGTTTATCGAGCGGTAGCATCGTGGGTTCCAAAATGTCCGCAGCATGCCAAGGGTTACTCGGCGTACAACAACGACCGCTACAACAATCATCATCCGCAAAGCGGCGGCGCCCGGCCTGACATTTTGGAGCCCACGAACAGTGAGTATAAGTGAGTTGAGAAATATTTTCTATTTATTATTGGTTTCTTCTGCATCCGTTGGCTGTGAAGGAGAAAGTATTTTTTTCTTCTTGGGTTCTTCTCATGAGACACTTCGAAGATTGTCCTTTCCTGCTCAATAATGTGCACAGTGTGTGCGATATTGTTTCCTCATTCGGAAGCTTTTGAATGTACTTTCACTCTCGAATGCAGCAGTAGCAATGGAATGGGGCAATCAATAAGAAGGTGTGTATCTCACGCGGAAGTGAATGTGTGGAGATTCGTGCTTCATCCGATTTTTAGAAAATGTCCCAAAGGCTTGGATGATGGAAAATTTAGTTTATTTCATCCAGTAGGGATTGTCGGAAGCCTTAGGTCGTCATGTGGATTACTAACATTTGTCTAGGGATCATAGTTCGTTACAGTTCCGCCAGCATGTCTGCAGGATGTTCGATTTGCTTTTAACTTTGAAAACAAATAAATCAGGAAGACGTGAATTTAAGATGTCACATTGTTATCCCTTCATTTTACTGACGGTTTCGTTCCATTTTCAATGAACACCCTTTTTTGCCCGTGTACCTGGAAGGACAGAATCTCTCATCTTCCCTAATCTGGATGATCGCCTCCATTTCCAAGCTTAATCCGAAGGTTCGTCATCATGAACGTCCCACTCTTCCCAATCATAATGAAACCACTCTTCCTTCTTTCACATTTTTAAAAACTCTCTTAACCTTCATCATAACGTGGGTGTTGAACACTCGATTTGGTTAAATCTAGTCGACGAATTTTTATCTTCAAGTCTTTAAATTTTTTATGGACAAAACTTAAACCTGGCCACAATTTTTGAGTCCACATAAATAGGATTAAATCCCCCTCCTTAATCAGGATGTCGTCACGATTAATCACCGAATCTTAATCAGACATCGATCTTCGATACCTCGAAATGGCTATTTTTTTCCCGTCCTTCGAGCGGAATTTTCCTGACTGGGAATTTTTGAACCAACTTGCGACACACGATTCTTCGTCAGAACTTACTATGACCGAAGGCTTTTCTGGCCGAAGCGGTGGTGTCCATATGCTCTACATGGTCTAGTCATCTTAAGCGTTTTATCCGAAGACGGATAACCAGGATAATGCCGCAGTACAGTCTTTAAAGTTCGTCGTAGATGCCATCAACGCAAACAGGGCCAAAAATCGCACGCAAAAATATTCGCTCGAAAAGGATAATGGCTTGCTCATCCGCTTTTAGCAGCGTTCAAGTTTTCGCTCCGTAAAGGAGGACTGGAGTGATCAAGCTGTTATATAAAGCAAGCTTAATCCTTCGAGATAGGGCTTTGTTACTCAGTTACCTCTTGAGCTCAAAGAAAGGGGATTGGCAAGAGTGTTGTTGTCCCTATTTACCGCGCAGCCAAGGCAGACGATGTCCTTGACTACCTGCTGCCTAGTGTGACGCTCGCTTCGAGACGTCGATGCTGGTTTCTTTTCGACAAAAATTAACTTCATTCATTCTCTTTGCACATCTTAAAATCTTTTTCGAAATAAGGCATCGATACGATCCCAATTACGACACACTGGTGTATAAAAGAAAACTTTTGAGCAACCACATCTCCAATCTAACCCAAAACCCTGCTGCACCTGTAGAGCCTTCAAAACTTCTTAAAATTTCAACATCACATAAATAAGTCCAATTAAGAGCTGCCAAGAAGTTGTTTAATGACCGTGCTCAACACTCCGTGTCCTCCAAACTCTAAATCAACTTCAATTCAATTGCAAGTCAACCTCAATCGTTAATTATCACCTCCACCTGCCTCTGATCAAAGCTAATCGTACAAGCACATGTCATGCCCCCAGCCCTACCCTGCCGTGCGCCGCCACCTGTTGCTGAGTGTCGGTTACGTTCTTCGTTCATTTTCATCTTTTGTGCACAAGAAGAGACATTAATCAAAAGTCATCACATGTACCCACGTCCTTCAGACTTTACGGTCTATTTCCAATTCCATAACCACTTCCACTTCCACATCCACAGCGGAGCAGAAAATCCCAAACCGATGATGTAATGATGGTGGAGTGCATTTGGCGTGAGGCTGCTTGCCTACGCCACCACTCAGTTCTCCGTGGCAGATATTTGAAATAGATAAATTTTCTAAAACAACACCTGACATTCAGTGAACATTCTTCGGCCCACATTGTACATGTGTATGGCTGTGGCGACGATGTGTGGCAGCTGCGGCGCAGCTAGGTAGGCCTACAGCTGGTTTGAGCAAAAATAAAATAAAATACCGTCGCCCATGAATCACTGTCCCATTCGTAAACTCGACTCTCGATGGATGTCGAAAAAGCCATTGTCGCCCCAACACTGCGGCGCGCGATGGAAATAAAATTCTATTGCAACACATCAGTAACTTGCATGCTGTCAAATTTGAACTCGCTCCAAGTTTTCAACTGTAAACCTGGCTCTGCGAGTCGTGTTCTCACTCGGCCCACGGACTCAAACGAAATCGAAAATCACTTAACCATTTACACGTCGTGGCTAATAGGCGAGGGCAACAGCCCACACAAAGCGCACTGAATCGCTTAGAACTCATGCGAAATCCTTTACCGATATCTGTGAACGACTCCCTTTTATGGCAGCCTGCTAATGGACGCTTTGAGGCGTGGTTTTCTAATTAACCGTCTTCGGGGGGTATCTGAGACTCCATGGTGTCCGAGTTCTTATAGTTCCCCAACCCCAACAAATCTTAATTTGCGTGAAAGTGCCTTCTGTGCTGTGTGCGCAGCTTGCGAGTATGATCTCGTTTACGACTTTGATTGAGCCAGTCACAACAATGAAAACATTGACTTAAGCTCCTGTCTTGAGTTTGTTCAACTCTAGCACCTCTCGACTGGCGGGTGAGATGTTTTCTTTTTTTTCCTTCTCTGCCGCTGCCCACCCAATTGTGTAGAATGACTCAGGGGATGATGACTTTCTTCATTCTCAGTTCTGCGTGCAGAATCTGTATCACAGTTCAGCCGAGTGGGGGAGGTGTCGGTGGAGGAGATTGTTTACACTCGGGCAGTCTGTCATAAATATTTTGCGGGCTGAAATAGATAAAAAAAATATAAAACGTTTCTTAACACTAACGAGGCTATTTATATCCTTGAGTTAAATTTAAGCTGTGCTAGGTGTGGTTTTGCTTACCTCGAGCTGTGCGGCTTGTGCGTGTGGGAGGAGGGGAATATTTTCGGTTGAGACTATTAAATTGGACACATGGAGCGCAATGACGTTTATTTGGTATGGTTCGTGTTGTGTTCACTTGCTGGACACAGGGTGTGAAGTTTTTAATTTAAATTGTGTTTGTTTGAATTCAAATTGCCGTCTGCAATTATTGCGCCTATAAATATGTGATCATGATTTAATTAATTATCTCCTCATTGCGAATCCCTGACACAAGAGTCTCTGTTTTGAGGTTAAATTGATAGATTTGGTCACTTGTTGGTAACTTTGTTTAGATTTACTAGAATCATTGCCGTATATGGGGCTGAAGCAAACCAGTTTATCATACAATGTAAGGAATATGTCTAAATTTGAATCCTTCTTAAGACGTCGATTCTGTTTCGTTTTTTTTTTTTTTTTTTTTTGGTTGTCCTTTAAGATTATTTGTTTTCTGTATGTGACACGCTTCTCTAAATATTTTCAAGAGCAGCCTAATTCTTGCTAGGCCCGTCCAACATTTGATACGTTGTTTGCCTTGTTCTAAATTTTAAGACAAAACAGCATTTAACTTTAGCAATGTTATTTTCATGTAGTCATTAATACACGACTCAGTTGTGCTTACGTCTTTGAATATTTTTTGTTTTGTTTTCTGTGACCACACAAACCAGTTCCATTGACACCCACTCATATATTGAATTTGAATAATGTTTTATGCATTTGCTACCGACAACGCGATATGAAAAGTGGGCAAGTAATGTTTTAGGGCCTGAGACGGCTCATTTATTGCCGTCAATAAAAAGCCACAAGATGCGATCACCTAGAAAATGTTCAATGACAAGATACAGGGGGAACACGTTTTTTAAAAATATAAACTTATAAGAATCTCCGAATCACTCAAACTAAGTGATATTTCGAAGAAATTGCAAGTGTCATGTAAAGTATGTTAATTTACCTTTGATGCATGCCAAATAACGGTCAAGCGTTAACTTTCCAAATGTGTAAAAAAAAAACACACAAGGCTACCGAAAAAAACATACCTTGAAACTTTTCTCTTTTTAAACTCATCGTTTAAAACAATTAACTCCCAGACCACCTTACCGACCTTCAAATACTCATTGAGTACCCGATAAACCGGTGTCAACGTAATCACGTCTAAATCGACCATAAAGAAGCAGAGCGCAATAATAAATTCGCTTTTCCTCAAACAAGTTGCAACAAAAGGCGTCAAATATAGGCCAAAGACCATCAAATTCAAACCCAAAACAAACAGTCGTCAGAGAGCGGGGGGAACCTGTTAACTTCCTAAAACCACCTGAACACGACGATGACAAGTCAGTGAATACAAGTCAGGTCGTGCGTCTTTTGTCGTAACTGGCCAACACACGGAACACACGATGACTCACTGTGCGACATGTCGGTGAGTATTCAAATTTTCCAACTGACGACGGACTGCGTCGTCACTGACGTCCATTGTATATGGTTTATGAGTGATTAATTCAATTCATGGCGCATCGGGGAAAAGTTATTAGCAGAAAACCTCATTTAAATCGACAGCAAGAAGTGGTTAGGAAATTTTATCATGAGCCATCGTCGGTGTTGAGATTCCGGGCACATATCTCTTGCTCCCTCTCGATGCGTAATCAGTATTCAAGATCAATTTGAGAGAGATCAAATCGAGGAGTGTTCGAAGAGTCGTCTCCCTCTGGTACGAGTTTAATTGACAGCAAAGCCTCACGCATTTTAAACAACATTTTCCGCACGCTGATGAATGACAGTTGCTGGCACAGGCCGCAGACGCGTCGGTACTTGCTCTCTGATGTCGTGTGGGCCATTGACATTTAAAATCGATTTTTCAACACCACCGAATGTCAAGCGTCGCCAGGGGGGAAGATCATCATCAGCAAATTGTGAATTAAATGAGTAACGGGTATTCGAACTCCCGCCTGACACGAATCATCCACAAAATTTCATAATCCTCGTCAAAGTGCTTGTCAGTCGCTTTGTTTGACGTATCGAAACAGAAGCGTTCTGAAAGTTTTTAATCGTGATTCAGTTGAAATTTCACAACAAAGTGTCTTGACACTCCCATCCAGCCCCCGCTAGGTGCCGGTGATCACCGTTTTTTCACTCAACTTGGGGTTGATGGCACAACAACGTGTGCTTAGCAAGGCCATCGTCGTGTTGCTTTGGTGTGTGTTCTCCTTTTACTCCCGGTCTGCGGTTGCAAAAGGAAACGATTGTATATTGAGGTCATTTGCCTCGTACGCGTTGGTAATTGTCTTAGGAGATGCGTTAATCATAATCAAACACGAGCGAATGGGGAGAACGATGACACCCATCGCGAGAGGGAATCCAGTTTGCTTTGTGCATTTTCAGACTGACTGTGTTAAGGGACGGCCAGCGAAGAAGCGTTCTGTTACACAAATCGCTGGAGATGATGATGACACAAGTGTGGCGAATGGGTTAAACTGTTCATTGAGTGCGCAGAGTCATTTGAGTTTATTTCTTGATCGGCTTCTTTTGCTTCTTGTTTGCTGATGTGTCTTACAAAAGGGGAGTAAGCGCGCTCGTTAGAGTTTAGAGGCCACTGAATCATCATCGGCTATGTCGGTGATGTCAGAGCGAACGGTTAACTTATGATTGTGGCAACCGGCTTTGTTTTTCTTTGCTTCGACGTGGTCTCTCTGTTTTTGTACCCCATACATCAAGTGGACATGTGTGTGGAATTGAGATGGGGTTTCATTTGATAGCACTTCGAAATAAGTGTGATCGTTGGCGTATAATGCCGCCAAACGGATGTTCTTTTGGAACAGCATGTTGATACTGGTTTAACCTGATGACGGATATTGATAAAGTGGGACATCTTTGTCGACATGGAGTCCTTTTGTGACATCATTCGAATTTGGTGTTACAATTGATGGGAATGCAATATCTTGCAACTGAAGATTGACATTCACATTTGTCGTCCCAGATATGTAAATCCACTGAATTACGATAAAAGCCTTTTTAGGTGAAATAGTGTCCGTTGTCCATGCGAAATCCATAAAACATGAAAAACAACCATTAACTTGAAGCAAAAAATACAAAAAAAAAACGGCTTCTTCATCAGCTCACGCACTTTTTTGCGCTCAACTTATGGACGCGGAACTGTGTTGAACAATAACACTCATTTTAACGACTTTGTTTTAACTTTATTACCCAGAGAAACACGACTAAGCTATTGAGTCCACAAGTGACATAAAACCATTGGAAATATCCATTTTTTCACAACAACCTTTAACAGGTGTGGATTTCATCCCCGGTGGGCGCTTTCAATGAGATTCAGTTTTGAGAAATAGACATTTCAGACCTTGTGGTGTCTGCGAAAAATTATTGCCATGATTTTCTGGTTTTTCGGACTAAAGGGCACTTTGTCTGGTGAAAGACAGTGGAAAGTGGTGTCAATTAAAAATTATATTTTTGTTGTATATTCAGTCAAAACAAATGATTAATAAAATTTTAGAAACTTTTGCTTGTGCTGAGACTGTTAATTCTACAGCTTTTGCCAAGTTTCTACACTCTACATGTTTTCACTGTAATTAACTGTATCAAAATTATAGCCAACCACTCTCCCTTTTGCTTTAAAAAGTAAGATTGAATTGTGAATTGAATTGAATTTTAATGCATTTTTATTTTCCATTCATTATTACTTATATGCTAGTCAAAAATACTTAAAACTAGCTTAATAATATAATCCATTGCTCTTAAATCTAACTTACTGACTCTTCACGAGTACTCTAAGCTAATCTAGGACATTTTTCTGTCTGCCTTTCGGCCTCTTTTATTTGTTGAATTCGTTGCTTAAAACTAATAAAATTTTTTTTTTTATTCCTCCAAGAATAAGATTGAATTGTAAATACTAACTCCTTTACCTATCAGAGCAGCGCCCCTTAAAAGGTCTAAGCCGGAGCATTGGACGGTTTTATTATTGACGTTGATGTTCCCGAACACGTTACTAGCTCTTTTCCAACCTGAGGGATGCAATTTGAACACTCTTGTTGCCTATTTGATCGATTACAAGCCAACCGAATGCAATGTAATCTACAGTATTTTGACTTTCGATAGACATCCAGTAAAGTTGGCACAACATTCTCTTTTTAATCTTAATTTTGTACCGCAACAGAAGATTGATTCAATTTTTAACTTCATGAACATTTTTGAAAATGTTTGGGAAAGATTTAGTTCTTAACGTTTTAGAGAGAGTTTAAGTGGAAGTCGAGGTAGCTGCTATAATGTTAAACAAATATGAATAATGAGGTTTATATAGAACCTGTTTTTCACTATTGAAGGAACCAAAAGTTTAAGTTTTTACCAACTTTAAACGGCGAGTTTGACAAGCTGTCGTTAACATTCTCTGAGTGAGATCCGTGGAAAGTATGACAGTTAAATAAAAGGTCTGCCTCAGAATCAAAGCGTAAACCCTTTCAGAGTCCACGTGCATCCTCTTCTCCTCGGCCTACAATTCAAATCGAACCTGAATTAAAATTAGACACGCTTCTAATATATTGTGTGGAGAGAACGTTTGAGGTCGTCGTAAAAAAATCGGCCACAACCACTTAACCTTCAGAATTGCATCTTATGCTGTCTTTTCCTCTGTGTTCACAAGGTGCACTGACCACCTCCATATCTTATATTTCCTGCCATATGAATTTTTTAACAAACAACACCACAGTGAGTTTTAATATTTCCTGATATACGAGCAATTTGTTTTATAAGGCAAGTGGTGAATTACCACCTAACTGCCAATATATTTGCCTGAATTTTACATTTAATGCGCGCTTCCTTCCTTTTGGAATTCACTTTAATGCAAAATTCTGAAACACGCTGAAGTACTTCGACTTGTTTGCATATGGTGGTAATTGAAGTGAATTTATTATAATTACTGACGCTTTTATTATTTGAATGTAGTGGCTTTAAGGTTTGCTTCACACTTTAAAAAGCACGCTTATGCACTTTTCTATAGTGGTGAAAAAACAAAAAATCTTTTTTTTTTATACCAAATGACTTTTGAGTTCAAATTTTGTAAAAACAAAAAGAAGAGTAAATTTGAAATGGAGGCAGTTAAGATTCAGTGCCCTGCCTCTTCTTAAGGATATCCCACACCAGAATCTTTAAGAAATAATTTAAAATAAATAAAGACGACATTGCAAACAATGCGAAAGTTGTGTTGTTGTAAATACCACATAGAGAGGAGAGTGTCGGTGGTAAGAACTCACAAGTGGCACAAAGCTACCGTCATTGTACCCGTTCTCTTACCATTATCGTATCGGTTAAATTAGACATACTAGACATAACGATCAAAAAATTGTCTTGCAAATTTTGTGGGATTATAAGGTGTTCAAGAAGACCTTAAGTAGAACACCAAAGCGAATAAATGCATTTGGAAGAACTTAAAGTGATATAAATGCATGATACCAATGTTTTATTTTTAAATGGTTTAACAAATGATTAGCGTGGTCTGATTGCAAAGATCTTTTAATAGATGGCTAGTAGCGAGTTTGTACACTATTCCTTAAAAATTGAGTAAAGATTATGAAATGATAACATTTTCTACATTTAAAAGTGACTGCTGTAAAACTCGCAAATACTGTAACCCTTGAAAGGAAGCATGACTTTCCGCGTTTTAAGGTTTCGTTTTCACAACACTTTTATCGATTCTTTTAAATCGTCTGTTTGTCTTCTGTTTTTAAGAAGGGACTTGTACACAATTTGTGTATTAAATTCGTAACGTATGACCTTCTAGTTTGCGCCTAAAAATCTGAATTTGGGGACCATTTAGATGTTGTTCTTGTATTTGTCCATACGTACGTCAATAAAAGGAACTTCGAATTTGAATGAACATGGCTTTAGTCTCTTGAATATGAATTACAAGTAAAAAAAAGATAAGTTCATCAATTTCGAAGACATTGAGTTTTACACTCATAGCTGAAAATCATTGTCAAATGTGACTGTTTTTTTGTCATTGCTCTTTGAAGTCAGAATTAGTTGTTGTTAATTTTACTGGAAACAAAATGAAACTTTGCTTGTGAATTTTACTAATAGCTGACATTTCCCTAGTTTATTTGTTGTCTAGAAACAATGGTTCGGCGAGTATTTCACGAGTATCCCCCATTTCTGGCCAAAGATGGGACCGATTCTTACCAATGTAGTGGATAAAAAAATCACTTCCGTCTGCTATTTTATTTCTTCCACCCGAATCGATAACTCCTGTTTTATTTTATCGTTCGGTTAAAAATGAATACCCAAGGCTGACGTTTAAGACCATTACTTGAGTAGGTTGCTATCTTATGAATGACTGCATAATGAGGTGAACTGTTGGATTTTATTGCTGGTGCTCGATTTTTATGGACTCAGATGTAAATATGAATATTTTTAATTATTTTTAACATCCCTTTTCGCAACAAGAATCATAAAATACAAACCTGAAAAAAATGTCATGAATTTTAACAGGTTTAAGGATCTGTTGGCATAAAGAAAAGACACTGTTTTAATCATTCATATTAAGGCTGCAAAGATGTGCAACTGTAGCTCTGTTCGTGATAGCATCCACTTAACCGAAGAGAACTTCTTCGCAAAGATTTTCCCACTGCGTGTCTGATCAATTGAACGATGCATTTCCTAGCAAGTGTTAAATGAGATTAAATTGAGATCAATCGTGTTACACCAGTTTTATGTTTTCCTTTTGCCATTTCTTTATACGCATCGGCAGCTGACACATTACATAAATTACTTATGTGCGTCAATTCTGTTGCGAACAATCAATATGTCATTGAGCCCCTTGACGTTTGCGTGTCAATAATAGTCCAGCATCTCATTTCGTTTGTAGCTTGAAGGATTGTTGTTTTTGTTCGTGTTCGATCTTCTGCCTTCGTTTCTAATAGTAGCAACGCAATCCGATTAAAGGTCAAGCATATTCTCGTGTCTCTGATGATTCTCTGCTTTCCCAAGCAGAGACGAGTATCCAAGAGTTACGCCACTGCATATGCATTCATAGACGCATAAATTTAGAACAAATTTCCTAACAAGCGCTCATTCCGCTCGTTTTTCAGACGATCACATAAAATTTGAGACTAATAAAATCGCTGTTCCAAATTCGGTCGGTTATGATAAGTGTTTATTGCAAAGGATTATCATGATTTAAAAGCCTCAGTTATTGAACAACTAAAACGTTTGACACTCAATTACCCTTTTACACATGATCGTGTGCAACTTGTCAGTCAACAGGGGCGAGGATCTTTAAAAATATAATCCACTTGTGTCAATCCACTTATGACACGCGTCCTCTCCCCTATGCACACAAGCAAATCCATCCAAAACAGACAGTGAGAAATTGACATCATTCTTCGGTTTAAAATAGAATTTAACTCAAATTAAATATGTGTGAACCATTAAAAGTCGAAACAGAAGACAAACGTTTATCGAGCGCATGTGGAAACGATGCAGAGATGTGTGCGCTTAAATCAAATATGTTGACACTTGTGGAACTAATCCACTCTCTGGAATGTCACTTATTTCAATTGGCAATCAAGTGCGACGGTTACTCACTTTTTTCTTTGCGGATTCTCTTTCTTTCTTCGTCTTTTTTTTTTTTTCTACTCCTAATGACATAATCGCAGAGCTGCTGCTGCCTCTTTGAGATCTATTCGTAATTGAGCTTGTTAGGGACTGGCCGGCTGGCTGGCAGGCACATTGAAATTTAAATGTTTCGCTTGTGTTTACTTGAAGTCCGAAATGAATGGGCTTTTTGACCTCCGCAGCGATAAAGATGTCGAGAATAATGAAGTTGACATTAGAGAGAAGTTGAAATTTTTGTCTCAACAAATTGACGGGCATTGTTGAGAGCGAAGCTCATCAATATTCATAATGACATCATTGGCAGCTTGTTGTGGGGTTGTCTCCTCTTCAGCAGGATATATTTAATGGAGTGTTTAGCATAGAGCTTGTGACCTTCAAGTGAGCGAAGTGTGGTATTTTAGAGAAATCATATGTTGAAATGAAGAAAAAATATACTCGAATCGTTGATATTTTGTGGGGCATCAATAGTTTTAATTCGAAATTTCTTGTAATTCGTGTGATCACTTTTTCCGGGATGAGACAGAATATCAAGCCAGTCCGGGTACCACAATTAATTAAGTCAAATGTTCCCGTAGATCCTCCTCCTCTACTGTTCACCGCTTTAATCGCGAACGTTCTTAACACAGATCATGCACGAGTCAAACCTTCACTTATGGTTCGAGAATTGACGTGAATTATTCTTAGTTTTGAATTATTGAATTATTCTTAAGTTTTGTTGTTTAAACTTTCTCGAGTCCAACGTCGGATTGAGCTACTGATTCACCGTTCGCGTGTGTCATAGCATCAAATTCACGCGCAAAAATTAGTCAGCAGCCTTCTACATCGCAATTAGTTCGGTAAAAAGAAAGTAACAGAATGTGGTAGACTTAATGAGTCCATGTTTACTAAATTGAGGAATAGAGTGTAGATAGAAGGAAGAGGGGATAGGAAAACATTTCTTTCCTATAGTCCTAGTCATAGCGAATGTTTCATGACGGATAAATTATACTGTCAACCTATCAGGACTCTCATATTACGAACGTCGATAATGGCCGTTGTTTGTTAAACCACGACATGTCTCCGTTGAGAATGTTTAAATCAAGAACTTTTTTGGCTCAATCTCAAATCAGTTTTCCACTCCTGAAGGGGAGAAGATATCAATGCTATTAAAAACGATTGCAGAAGCTCTTAGTTGTAAGTGCGACTGTGAATTGTTTTGTGTTTCTGCAGTAGATTGAATTGAACGGTCTGTAGGCCAGCATACGTTTAGTCGAGCGCATATGGCTACAAAGCTAGAGATGGTTAGACGGATAACACCACTCCAACTCGAATTGAGTTCCAGCCACATTTGGACAACGCAACAAAAGACGCCCTTATTTGAGATAGCAGAATCTGGGTATGCGCAACGGGAAACAGATACCAAAGAGTTCTTGTTTGTTTTTGAGGTTTAGGTTCACTTCGGACTAGAGCGCCAATCTAAAACTTTCTGTCTAGTACTAGCGGAGGAGACCGCTGACAATCGCAAGGGTGATGAGGAGTATGATGTAGTTGCGATTTTTCAATGTTATTGTGACCGTAGTTCATTGTCGGTAATGAAGTCTACCACAAACAATTTTAAAGAATTCCCTAAAACTTCCGTGTATACAGAAAACAGTTACTGAGACTTATAAGACTGCAACAAGTATGTTGATATTGTAACTTGATTTCATTCAAGTTAAAATTAGCAGAAGTTGCTTTCTTCTTGTTCCGATCTTTCCCATTGAACGATGCGCAGCAGTTGATTACTTGTACAAAATTTTGAAAAACTAAATCTTCAGCCAATACTACACCCCACTTGAGAATTGGCACTACTTCATGACTAATTGATTATGACCTTGTAATACTCTCTAATATGTCTTCAAAACTATAAACCATAACATTTTTGAACTTGTCAGTCACTTCTCCTCTCTAGATGCATAAGAAACTTTTCGATTCAAATAGAATAATTTAAGATAATTTTCTGAACGCTTTTGATGTTGTAGACTTAAATGAAATCATGGAAATCAGTGTTAAGGAAATAAGTATATTCCGGTAGTTTGCTGATTCATACACCACACTCCCATTAATTGGAATTACTTCTTCTTCCCATGGTGCTAAAGTCCGGGGAGAAGCTAAGCCTCAAC
Organism: Eristalinus sepulchralis; assembly: GCA_944738645.1. Classification (NCBI taxonomy): domain Eukaryota; kingdom Metazoa; phylum Arthropoda; class Insecta; order Diptera; family Syrphidae; genus Eristalinus; species Eristalinus sepulchralis. The sequence continues at coordinate 12,544,782 of OX122882.1, forward strand.
CAACATGTCTCTCCAGCTAGCACGATCTCTCGCCATCTGCCTCCAATTGCGTAGTCCATGTTGATTGAGATCCTTCTTCTCAACCTAGGTCGACCTCTATTGCGTTGTCCCAATGGCTCGGATTCGAAGACTTTTCTGGCCGAAGCTGCGATGTCCATACGCTCTACATTGCCTAGCCATCTTAAGCGATGCATCTGAAGACGCTCTACCATGCTGCCGTACAGCGTATGAAGTTTGTCTACCTCTTTCTGTCTTGTGGTACGTTCTGACCGATACGTCGTATTGCCCTCATTTTTCGCCAAACCCATTTTATCCGCTTCCCCTTCAATGCCAAGAAACGCCTCATTAACTGCTCGCTTCGTTCGTCCAATCAAGTCAATTTTGTAGGCATAAGCTAGCAATCGAACGAATATTTGAAAGATCGTGGAGTCCCTTACCAGCTATTTAATTCATTAAGAGGCATTTCGTCCAGTTCATATCACGGATAAATACCTACTTAAACATATACCATACATATATATTCAGAGATAAAATAATGACAGAGTGTTTTCATCGAAACGCATTTAAGGTATTTCCCGTGACACACCACAAATTATTTCCCTTTAATTACCATAAGTCAGAAGTCTTAAAACCAAGACAAAAAAAAAACACCGGATGTAATCACCCGATAAGATTTTGATATCTTCAAATTGTCAGAAACAATAAACACGAAATGAATCACTCGCTGTCAATGTCTGTCAAATTTATGCGAAACTAGTGCGAGCCACATAATCAACCGCTTCACGAACTCCGCAAACAGGTTCTGCCTCTCATTAGGAGTGATTATTGTGAGAAGCAAAACTTAGCCAAGTTCATGTCGGCGCGAGCACCATATCAGAAGCCAGAAGTACTCTTGGCCAAAAACATATTACCACCACTTAAGACCAGAAACAAACGCGTTCGATGTGAAATTTCCGGCTTACAGCACAGAGAGTCAGACACTTGAATTCCATTACCCGGTGCTCCCGAAATCCCGATAAGAGACTTAACTCCTCGGACGGACGGTGTGTCCGTCGATCCCGTGCACACACGCATTCGTATTTAAGAATTCAAATGGCCATTATCTACCTAGAATGAATCGGTAGTGTGCGGAGAGACACTGATTAATAAAACATGAGAGAGGCGCGCTGAATAACCTGAGACGTCTCACAGCAGACAATCCATTCGGAAGAGTCATCGCCGCAGCCGCAGATGGTGGTGTCGTCGTCGTCGTCGCGTGTGTATGAGTTTCTGTCGTGTGGTGTTATGCCAAATGAGGTAATGAGCAATTTGGTGATAATAAGGCACACAACGAAGGAGAGAGAAAAAAGGCAGTGACGATTTTTTTTTGTTCACTTCTTCGCGCTGCAAAACAAACCTGACCTAGACACTATTGTCTAACTTTCGTCGTCTTCGTCGTTGTCATCATCCTCCTCATCACCAGCGTCGTTGTCGCTGACGCTATTGTAGGTCGCTGGGAGTGTTAAGATGTTCCTCAGTTTCTCTTTCAATATTCAATTTTGATTTTACATTTCTCCGCTGTTACTGCGCGTGTCCCTCATTCACCGGTCGCTGAATGAATCAATAGTGGATGATAATTAAATGCTAAGCCGGAGATTCACCAGTGCACTGGAGGTTAGGCAAGACGTTTGAAAACGAAAGTGAACGTGAGAAAACGCCCACAACGCTACGCTACTCTATCGCGTCATCGTTGGGGAGAGGCGAAATTAAATTTAAATTAAAATACCTAATTATCCAGCAGTACACAGATGGGGCACACATTGGAAGCCAAGCACGACGGATGCGTCGCATTATGACTTCTGCAGAATTTGACGGCTGACCTTAATCATTCAAGTTTTCATGGTAATTTGTGTGTCGCGGGGAAGAAGGCACCTCTTTTCGAAAGTGAAGTGATGATTTCTTTAATTGGCAGCAACCCCTACCTGCTGTGTGCCGCTAATGATGGGGGAGCGTGTTTTGCACGGAGGAGAGTTATTAGTGAAATTGGGTCAACAATGAATCTATTTACACGCAGTGATGAGTTCGCGTTGAAGACGTGTGCGTACAAATTATTGAGGACTCATCTCAGCAAACGGAAAAACAAAACAATTTTACTGAGTGGCCGAGTGAAAGTAATTTGCATTGAAAGTCTTTGCACTGAATGTGGGACACACAGAAGGGGGCGAAATTCACTTCATGGAAACTAGCACAATTGTTTGCTTTTGTCAAATTAAATAATTTCTATTCTTTTGCAAAGAGAACTTGGCAAGTGTGTTGTAAATTAGGCTTGTCAACACATTGACCATTCTAACAAACAACTTCTTCGTTAATTGGCTGTGAAAAGAAGTGGTTTTAGTTCTTGAGTTTTTTTTTATTTCTGCAAGTAGAACCACTCGGCGACAGACTTTCACAGTAATTTCCATTCCCGCGACAGTAGTTTTATTCTTATCTAAGTGTTTTCAATAAAACTTTAATTATTGAACTAACCTTTTATGCCTGTGTGGAGGTAAAAAAAAACAAACTCTCTTGCTTAGTTTATTATTTTTTTTTAACTGCACCAGCTAGTAGTTGGGAAGATACACTTGTAAGAAATGATCAAACTGTCGTACTAAAGAATGATCTTATCGCATTTTTTTTAATATAATTGTTGTGAGTGTACGAACCATATAGCGACTTCTATGCCGAAGGTCCACATTTCGAATATCTCGCCGAATAAATATTTGCCTGACACCAGTCCTATCCGGTGACAAGGCCAACTACAGCTGCCTCTTGTATTACACATCGTATAATCTGTCTGCATTTATTTACAACGCTTTCAAACATATAAATGCATGCATCCCCTACCTACTACAGTCGACTCAGTTGACCCAGTTGATAAGCATTAGGATAAGATGTCATATTCTATAACAAGGAGATACGGCTGAGTCATTTTTCATTTGGAATCACGACCTCTTAAGTTAAATGAAGTGAGTGAGTGTAGTGAAGTGAATAGAGAGGTGTACTGACAAACAAAGAGCACATTTCTTTCGTTCCTACTTCTTAAGCTTACGCTCAATCAAAGTTGTCATTAGGCTCTATGTTCCCTTTATTCGTGAGATGATTTAGATTGAATGTGTGAACTTCACGAATGTTTCTTGTAAAGCATGGTCCCTTGCGAACTATGTCTGCTTATCATATCTTATTTTATCTTACATTTGTTTATCTACAGATAAAAAACAGCTTCAGTATGCCCAATACCAATGTACGGCATTGTGGTTTGTTGGCACCCACTAAACAACAAGTAACATTTTCTGAAGATCTGTATCTGCATCGTGTGGGCTCTACCACTCACCCAGTCAGCTCTTAGGTTAAGAAAAGCAATCGTTGGTGCTGGGAAGGGAACTCTAGACACAGGGCAAAGTTGCCGAAACATGCGTACTACAATATACCGTGAAAAAATTAAAAAAAAAAGAGAAAACGGGCTCAGAATATTTGCCCACTCGTTACCAGCATTTTCTTGACACTCCACCTTTCCAACCATTGCAGTGTTTTCCAGGCAAACATCTCAATAAGGCTGCTCGCTATTGACGACAGTGTGAAATCAGAAGTGTTATATGGTCAGAAAACCTCAACATCGTTCCAAATTGTCGAGAGAGAGGTCTGTCAAAAAATGTCCCAAACAACAATCTGCACGAAAGGAGCTGGCTTGAAATAATCTTAACATCTTTTATCTTTATCTTTTAGTATCTATACAAAAACTTGACATTTTTTAATTTATAACTATTTAGCAAACTTCTTTCCGTAGCTACGACTTAGATCACATGAAACACATCACATCCTATTTCATTGCCCAAATTCTTTCGTTGCGTTCTTAAGTCAATACCCAAAAAGCTTAAGAAATACAGAATCTTGCAAAAGAAAAACCTTAAAATATACATTTGAAGAACTATAGAGAAGTAAAGTAAACATTTTTCCATGTAGACAGTGAAAACTGGCATCACTTGGTCGGTAAGGTAGTCACATTAAATGGAGTTCCTGGTTTAAAAAGCAAATTTAATGCTCAACCAAAGAAACCCCAAAAATTCACCAAAAAAATTTATGTTGCACACGGATCTATCTGTTGAAATTCAAATTATGCAAATTAGTTAAAAAGGAAAGGAAACTATCAGCCAACTAAACTGACAACAAAGATTAACATTCTATTTAAGAACAACACAAGAGACTGTGTTTCCGAAATACCTGCGGTTCATTGGGTCGTACATTGGACTACGTCTTGATCTAATCTCAAGCGAATTATTAAAACGAATGAAAGTCAAGAAACAAAAAAAAAAAACATTCCTTTTGAGAGGTTAAACATCAATCTTCCAAAGCTGGCCTTGAAACTACGACTGAGAACAATGATTCGATTATGAACACTCCAGACATAATTAAAAGCAATTATTAAATTCAATTAAGCCATTAAGCTTACACTTATCGCATGTGTCAAGTTTTGCATCAGCAATACAAGTTTTAAGCACGTTCTGTATCATGTTCAGAAGACAAGAACCAAGTTCAGTTTCAATTACAATGTGGGGACGGTTATGAAAAAAATTCTGCATGAACATTCTTGTCCAACGCAAAATCTGATCTTGCTTATTGATCTACATGTCTTGTTTTACAGGCAAACAACTGCACTGCACAGTTCAGTGCATTCTCCCTTCCCTTAGGCTGTAATCAAAACATTGCTAATTTGATGTAGGCTCTCTCAAGTGCTAGGCCAGTAGCGCGAAATCCCGCGCATGAATAATTCATGCGAATATATGTTTACAAGAGCATTTACCACCTTGGGGCGTTCACAGAGTGTGCAGCATGTGTACACTTTAACCGCTAACACAATAACGACGGAAAATCCCTGCTTGGCAGACGCAGACAGCCTCAGAGTGAAAAGACACATTTTGCTGCGGAGGAAAAAAGGTCTGAGCAGTGTGCTTCGATTCGTTTGTGATATTATAATCTCCCATAAACAGTGTAAAGCCGCGCGGCGAAGAGCGAAGAGATCCAACTCATAACCACAAAAACCGCCGCCATCCACACACAGACTGCTGACTCGATGATAGACCTTGATTACGCGCCATAATAACAACGACGAGTTGTGTTCACGTCTGTCTGTATGTCATAAATGTGTGTTCAGCTTATATGTACTTTTTGCACATTTGCATCTTTAAGCTTCTTGCGAGCGTTCGTTCCTAACCGTCGTCGTCGTCGTCGTGGATGCCGTTTAAGGTGAGATTTAGCCGAGAGAATAAATTGAATCGAACTTAAGACTTAAGTGCTGCGGCTGCTCCATCTGTTCATTTGTCTTAAAGTGCTTCCCAATCCCACACTGATGACCAGACACACATACCAATAGAGTATGAAGAATGGGAGATGATACCAGATAGACGGCGATGCTCCACTTATGCTCTCTGCCCATCCAAGTAAAGGGTCAAATCCATAAATTGAACGGATGGAAACGTTCAATTTGTCATCGACCTTGTCTCAATTGCTTGTCAACGTCGGCAGCCAGCCACTAGCCTTAAGTGAATGACGACGACGACGTTGTTGCACAATTTGAGAAGAGATTATCGACTACGACACGACAAAATTAACATATATCCATCAAAGAGTTCTTTAAAATGACATTGGCAGCGACACAATTCAACAGCCACCGCCAGCACAAGTCAAGAGCTGTTCGTCTCATGCTAATTGCATGATCACATGCATTGGGTATTTCTCTTTGCGGATGGAGGAGATGTGGGAACGCGGAGACAACAATGCTTTACAGCCGCTAACAGACTACTGGAATACTAATCATACTAGAGACACATGTTCCAGATGCAGGAGCGGTTGGTGGGGCGGTTTTCGAAAAGATTTATTACCTAAGTCAGTGCCGTGTTCTAGTTCTCAGAAGCGGAAAGTGAAGTTGAAAGACCACCCAAACCGAAGAACATTGCCAAAAAGTGAATACGCGGAAAGCAAAAGGGGTTTCTCCTTCACTGAAATGGGTTTTAATTTGAAATCCCTCCAATTAGTGGCATCACTGTGAGGGGACGCATTGTAAACAAACATTTAACCTTCCGTGTGAAGTGGCTACCACTTGAAATTGATTCGTTGGTGGAGGGAGGTGGCAGAACTAAGATATGACCTTAATGTTGACTTTTAGGGTTAAATTAACGAAAGCCCTCAGTTAGTCGAAAGCACACCAAGAACATGAGTAAGTGCGTGTCGAGATTATGAGTAATTAACTTCATTTTATGAGCCACTTGCATGTCTGAGAGATTGAGGAGGACACTTCGAAGGGACTAGACAAAGCGGAAGTCGATGAAAACAAGAGCTTACGTGTTTCAATCTGTAGTACATCGTATTTACATATTTTGAATAACAATTTTTAAGTTGTATTGGAACTTGTAACCGAAAAGAGTGGCACGGAGTTATGTACTCGGCTCAAACCTTGATTTGAGAGTGTACAAAATGTCTAGAGAAGCTTCTCAAAATTCGGTGTTTGGAGTTGGAATTGATTTGTGGGCAAATAACAACACGTGCAACATGAATGGAACGCCAACCTGCTTATTTCTTGAAGTCGCTTCATTTACGACTGTATCTCAAATTTTGCCTCAAAATTAAAGTATAATTTAGCTTGTGTTGACCCGTGGAATGGATAGATCATTCTAAGAACAAATTTGTATTCAGTGCCCGAATTATATAACCGTTAGTTAACGATCGCATGTAACAGTAACCGCCAATCATTCCCCTGTTTAAAAAAAAAATTAAAGTCTGTCCTATACGTTCTGTTGCATTCTCAAATACCAAAGCTAGGACTTGCATTCATTTCATGCACTTAAAACCAAAATTGGTTCATCTAAGCATTCCGTTAACCGAAACCTTGAATAAAACGCAAGTCCAGTCGTAATTAGCATATAAAGACAGTCTTCACTTAACTGTTTGGTCTAAACCTCATTACGTGTATTTCAACAGGCAAACGCACACCAAATGTGCTACCTTTCACTACGTGACTTAAGTCAAGTGGTTCCGTCAAACCCACAACGGTTTCGTCTCTGAACCTTGACTAGAAGTTATTTTTCCGCAGCCCAAGACTGACCCAGATCAGCCCAACCTACATTTAGATTAGAATTCATTCAGAATATGACTGAATGTCTAAGCGTATGTGCATTTCCGTGGAGACGGTTTTTTTGTTTTGTGCACTTCCGGAAAAATCTCCGTCAACTGACTTTGAAATTCAACTTGACAAAGTGAGAAAATTTCCCCAGCCACTTATGCTGATGCATTTCAATTGGAAAAGTATGAATCACGTTCATTTCATTATCTAACACACGTCAAAATGAAAGCAAAAACACCGCAGTTAACCTCAAGCAATTTGCGTATAAGCGGCCGAGCTGGAGCAATTAAGTGGAACGTCTGCCTACAGACTGACTAAATGGGCGGCGGGTAGAATGGGCAATGAGTTATAAAGCAATCAATCGTTTCCAATCAATGCGTCGTCTTATAAAACTCAATCAACTTTCGCATAAATCAAGACGACATATGACAACGACGGCGCATATCAATTCAGAGGAAATTGAAAATGTCTGTGCAGCGCGACTTTAGTTTGCAAATGAAATGCGTGTGAATAAAGTCCCCATCCGGGCGCCACCTAGTAGCACGAGCGCAAACACAATTCGCCGCAGGCAAAAGCTACACACTCAAAGAGGCCATTTGGAGAATGAATAACTTTCAGCTTTGGAGAGATGCTCAATAAATCGTTTCTCATGCTATTGACACAGTTTTGCAGTGTTGAAACTGACAGACAAGCTCACGCGCCGCTGCGCTAGGGGCTACTGCCTACTGCGCGCTGAGCAGAAAGATGAGGCCTCTTACACACACGATCTGGCGTGTGTTTGTAAACAGGGTATTTAGGCTAGAGAATACCGCATCAAATTTATTGGACTGTTCAGTTGAGGAGAAGAGTTATGACGACGCCGACAAATTGGACCGCCACCTCCTCAAGCACGGAGGAATGTGTTTCGCACTTATGTACCTCGTTGCGTTCTCTTTGTCTGAATGGACTCGTCGATGATGGTGTGAAATTTCACTGTTCCCCGCACGAGGCAGATGCGCCACGAATAAACGACAGAGCCCCGGCTATCAGCAGAAAGATCACTGGCCCACCCAACGGTCGGCGATCATACATAAGCGCATGCAACCGCTGGCAGCGCGCTTGTTGAATATATTGACGCCGTTTCTATTTAGCTGGAAAAAGTGTATTCTTTTGTGCTCGGCGCTCAGGGCTCCGATTTCAGTTTCACTTTTTCCCCGGTCTCATCTTGCGCAGATAAAGCCACTTCAGAGTGTACACTGTCTGCTGGGCGCTGCGAGAAAGAGCAGAAATTAATTGCGCCTCGTAAGAACTAGAAACTTAGCGCTGGGTGGGTGCGATCCGCGCACCTCCCGCTCCTCTTTTATTTGACACGCTCACTGGTGTCGGTGTAGAGCGGTTACTCGAGCGGCTAATTCTCCCCTCTACGGCTGGGAAGATTTATTGAAGTTTTTATGTTCTTTGACCATGATTGAGTGCAAAAGTGTGAACATTAACTGTTCATATAAAAGTTGGCTTTCTTTTTCTTTTTTCAAAGTCTGCTTCGTTCTTCGGTTTGAATCACTTTTGGAGGGGGAAGTGTAGGGGGTATGGCTTGAGGACGACAATATCTGGCAGAACAGAAAAAATCGAGTGCTACACTGTGCTTATTGGACTTGAAAACCGCAATAAGTCCTTTCTCTTTCGCTCGCTCAATCGAACAGATGTCACTTTTACTGATGGCATACATATCTGACCTTAGCAACCAGTCGCGTCGGAGCATTGGGGTGAGAAATTAAATGTTGCAGTTTTTCTTTGTTTTGTTTTCTTTTTCTGTGCAACTGTAGTGGAAATGGAAATGGAATAAAAATTGAAATGACAAAAAATGGCGCTAAAGAAATATAAAAGCAATGAATTTGTGTTCGAAAGGAAAAGATGAACTCATTTAAATGGTATGAAGGACTGAAAGAACACTAATCAGATATTTTATGGAGTAATGTGAAGTTTTGGAGGAAATTATGTATTTTAGCTGCCCATATATACAGACGTTGTATTGCACATTTGTATCGTGGATCGTGGACGACTCAAGTCGTTTAAACTGAATTCTATTGGTGCCATTTATGGGAATCTCTTTTCATTGGTTGTCTTTTACTGGCTTCTATCAAGTGCTGTACATAAATAAATTACGACTGCGTTCGCCTTCTGAAAGTGCTGTCGTGAAGAAATCTATGATTATCCAAAAGAGAGATTTTCCTAGAAAACACGTTTAACAGTCTAATTTAAGTCATTGATATAAGTTGGTATCTTAAATGAATCCAATTTGAAGATTTTCGGACCCTGGGTTCCTTGTGGGCTGTAGGGCCAGTCAATAATTATTGTTTTGGTACTTGATCTATAGTTAACATACTTTCTTTCTCTTCTTGTTTACACTCGAATATGACGGCATTCGAAGATATCTGACAAGATATTAGAAAAAGCGTCAGTGAGGTATACCTGTAAAAACTACTCTAGTTCATGCGTTATTATTAAATAGTGAGCTAATTATATAATTGGTTAGGTTTTTTCTTTCCTCAAGGTGAAAATATTGAAATCCAATTTTACTATCTTTAAGTTTGTCAGATACCATACAAAAGACCTAAAAAGTTTAAAAAGACACAAAATTGTCTTCTGCTGTGTGCCTGGATATTCTGTCATTAATGAGGAGGAAAAGCAACATGAACTGGCACGGACTGGTTCAAACTCAAGCAAAGAACCGGCTAACAATGTCAGGATGGGCTTATAAGCTCAGCCAAAAGATTCAATGAACAGAACGAAATGCCATACCACAAACAACAGAAAAAGTGTACGCATTCCAGTAGGTGTTTTCACTGATCACTGCTAGGTTGGTGCAATAGTTAAACCTTCCGGCAAATGATTTCATTAGGAGCTTTAGGGATGAAACAATTGCCTTTTGTCTCTTTTCTACTCTTCAAGAACGACAATGCATTTATTTGAAAAGAAAACGGGGTTCGAAGGTGTTTCTTTAAGCATAAATCCCTTCTAACCTAACCCAACCAAATCTAAGTGAAGAGACCGAGACTTGGACTAATTAAAAATCCTCACTTTACACTGCAATAGAAATGTGTAATTTTTTGTCAACAAACCAGTCATATAGTGAAGCCAAGAAAGGTGGCTGCTATAACATTTTTTTTTCTACAATTTATGTAAATTGTTAACATGCTACATGATTGACATGCTACTCATGTGCTTCTGTCAACGAACTGCTTCTCTCACCTCGTTGTCACTGAGAGCTGAAGCTGAATTTTAATGATGTACTGAAATGAACCGATTCAAAAAAGTTCTTGTTGATTAAAACTTACAACATTTCTGTTGATTTGTGACTTGTGGAAAGTTTGGTTACTTATTTGGCTTACACTCAAATATGGATGGAAAATGTTTTATTTCATGTGTATCTGTGTGATGTGTCAAAACCCTTCGTTTTTGACTCATCACACAGTCGCTGTATTCACTTAACTTGGAACAATAGGCTCACAAAAACCTGCAATTTTCCGAAAATATTTACATAAGAAATTTAAATGCACCAAACCTCGCACCCATTCGAAATTCTATTTGTGGTTAAGCCGTAGCCTTTGAAGGGCGGAGCACGTTCCCTAAACCAACGTAAATATGCTCAAAGTCTAGGAATTCTGTGATGGAGTTTTTGCCATGAAGAGCAAGTTGCTTGCCTCAGCGACCACTTGTTTTCAAAAGTGCATGAAAGTGACGAATTTTGAACTTCCTTCTTCTCCACTCGTGCAAGGTCTGCAATTCTTCTAGCACGAGTAAAAGGAACGTACAGCTTTTCATAAATGCTTTTGTCGAAGGCGAATGGAGTCGTTAAGAAATGCTAGATTAACGAAAGTTCTGTCCAGGTGAAAAGAAGCGAAAGAAGCAAGGTCTCTCCTCGAATTTATTTGCTTAATTCGGGTCGTATATCGGTTAAAAATTTAAAAACAGAGAATTGATTAAAATGTCTTCAGTATTTTCACCTAAAGTGAATTTAATTTTCCGTGATTGTTTTCCGTAAAAAAAGATTCATATTACAACCCAGATAGCTGCAGTCTTCGAATCTCGGGCAAGCCTAGTGTATTGTCTCAATATTGCATGACACATGTTGAAATGACCTAATAATCAGCTAATTACACAAATTTCTCCATCTTCACCAGATGGTTAGTTTTCTCTTTACCTCAATGCCAATGAGGCTCTTCTCGTTTCATCCAACGCATGACTGCTCATTTCGCAACTCATGTCTAATGAGCCAATTGCGTAACCCCCACACAAGCCAGTCCACACACACTTTATCTCAGATATCGACATTCACTTGCCGCGCCGAATGTACTGCGTTCAAGATTACCAATCGATAATTCAAATCAAGAAGTTTTTTTGATTTTGACCAGAGGATTTGAGGTGGGCACTCATGCACATAAAAGGTATTGGCGCCACGCAGCTGGCGAATTCAAACGACTTCCGACAGAAAGTCGCGAAAACAAGCCTTGCCGCAGCACGCAGAACTCAACGACGAGCGCTAGACTTTGCTACCGTGCTCTGCTATGATGAATGGTCTCGAATTTCAATTTACATACCAATTACACTGATTTTGAATAACAGCCGCGGTAACTCATTTTACTCAGTGAGTCTTACAAGATCTCGCAGTCGACGGGACGCGCTGGTAATCAAATCAAGTTAGAGCCAGCCACTGGCAATGGTGATGGCGGCGGGCTACGTGGGCACACTGCCGGTCGGTGTGACTGTGCCTGGTGTGAGATTGTGCCGCCAACTGCCATTCGGTGCGTGGTCTTGTGCCAGCGCATAGCCACACTCTCTGGTGGCTACTTGCGAGAGAACGAATGTTTGTGGGTTACCAAATTTGTCATTGTCTCTTCTACGTGTGTATGTGTGTCTGTGAGTTGAGAATATCAAAGTGTATGGGCGGAATTGGGTGGTTTAGCAAGGACGGACGTTTACATTAGATCTCACGCGAGTGGCTGGTATTTGCATTCGTAATTAATTTGTACGACTTTGGTGCTGGATTGGGACACTTCGTTCTCAGATTTCTGTCATAGATTAGGGGTATCCCCTTCCTACGCGCACTAATTCAGATTAAAGTTCTCAAAATGCTGCCCGAAATGAAGCAGATGCGGGGAGGTTATATAAGAAGATATAGGTGACGTCGAGAGTTTATTTGATTTAATTGAGTGAGTGTCAGATGTTTGACTTATGAAATGAAAATGAAGTGGGGCGATTGTGGGGCTTGGACCAAATAAAGAAGAAACCAATAAAAGAACATTGAAGGGGAGTGGGTATTCATAGAGGCGTTGTCTAGGCGAGGAAAATAAGAGAAGTTTAATTAATTTCTGAGTATTATTGAAATTGGTAAGGAGGAGGAGTGTAATTGTTGCAAAATTTACTGTGCAGAGGTTTTTCAAATTAGAATTGGTCAATTTTTTTTTTCAATATTGGCCGATATTCATGGAGGAAATATATAAAAGGCGGAGAGATAAATTAGCTGATTAAAATTTACAAGGAAATTAAAACTCGTGCTACTATTGCTTCTTTTCTGTTCAAGATGGTATTACTCTCAATTTTCAGTCATTTTTAAACGTAAATAACTTCTCACAGAAGAATGGTCTTGTAGAAGTGCCTTCTAACAAAACGTCGTCGCCTTTACAACAAGCAATAGTATTGCCGGATGCATTTTCGAAACACGAACGTCATCTGTATTTTGCATGATTGCAAATCCATTATGCAAATTTTTTCTTTCTTCCGTCCTTTGTTTATATTCGCAGCATAATGCCAGATGACACTTATCCAGCAATGATCTCTGATTTACACCCGAAATGCACTTTGTTCTTGTCTGTGAAGTTAATCGCAGGGCTTACACCTTCAACAAAACAGGAATCGATGAACGAGATTGATTTGTATTGCCAGTTCCCTTTACCAGAGACTCCAAATTGCGGAAATGAATATTTGTCATGAATTCTTCAATGTCTTTTTTCAATGAGGCACTTAAAACCCTTCTTATCACTTCCTACTCGATACAAGCCCAAGATTCATAACCGTCTTTTCATAATTTATTCGGTTAACAATCAGGCAAACGTAAGGGCACCTAAATAAGTTATAAAACAGCTATAAAAACATGTCTCCCGCCTCCACAGACATTTCATTGCAAAGCTTTTAGCCCCTGCTTAAGTTGTTGGCATCCGTCGTAAATACAAAACTAATTCAATCCCAAACTGAAATAACGCCTAAATCCGACTTTACTGCCGTCATAATGCATTGATTCGTACCACCAACTGGTTCAAGTTATGATAATAAATTGGGCGCACATTTGCATTTTATGTGGTTCTAATTGAACGTATGCGCCCTTCGCAAGCGCACTTCCCATTCCGCAGTCGAAATGATATTCGAATCAAATGTCCAAACGAGTTACATGTGAAAATCATCGAAATGCACCTCTGTCAGATGATCATAAAAAAAAGCACACACACAACTGAATCCAGGGGGAAAACATCAAACTAAACTGTCAATTAACAGACAATTCAATGCTCTTCCCCCCGAATTTGAATTCCAGTCAAGAGATTTTGACCATAACGAGGCATAACAACCGGTCACTTGCGTCGTAAACCAGTCACTAACGGGGAGGAAGGGAAAAACGCGATCACTGACAAACATCACAACAGGTTGTCACCAACTGCAGTTTGTCTGTCGCGACAACTGTAACGTCGGCCGTTGCGAGTACCGGCAGAGCAGTTGTGCGCGAGGTCCAAAGGAAGAGACTGCAGCGAGACAACAAATTCCGTGACATCTGATTTTTCCAGCATTAACTGACTTTGAGAACGTCGAATTACTTTGCTTTATATTTAGACACAGACGACAGGTTTAGACTAATTCGCCTGAACATTGAAAATAACTGACAGCGACTAGGAGGTGTGCGCGTACCTTGTTTAGGTGTTGACTTGCCGGACGGCGACAATCTTAAAATCCGTCATACAGATTCTTTGCAGTGAACCGATCAAAGAGCAATAGTGTGTGGTGTGTGTGTGCTCGCACCTCTGTCCCTCTGTTCTGTCAACAGGAGGAGGAGGAGGGATTCCGGCTGCGGCGGTGATATTGCTGTGGAATTGGCCATATTTGTCGCGACTGCTTGTCTTCTGTCAATAGGATTAGACAGATTACGTTAAGAATGATATACCGCAATAGCATGACAACAACGACGACGACCGACGATAGGCGTCGACATGAGAAAGATCCGCAATAAAAGATGTCTGATGTGGAAGGAAGTGGCGGTGGTATTTTGAGAGACGTCATTGAAACACGATTGTTATATCAGACATCGGTACGGTTACTGTCTGGTCTCTGATCTCTGGAGTGTGCCGAGAGGTGAATCGAATTAATTAATCTTGATTTTACTCGCCCGCAACAGCCTTAAGACCTTCAAGTCAAAGAGATTCGTGTGCGCGGGGGTCGACTTGTTGCCCGTGATGTGTGTACTAGATTGCAATTGCAAAGTCGAAGAGTACTTCCTCGGGTCGGCCTTTTTGAAAGCGTATCGATTTGAGGTTGTTAAACTCAATTAAGAGATTTTCTGTGGATGAGATTTGTTATAAAATCGATGCAAATGAGGAATTTGAAACGAGTTAATTGACGAGTCTTCAAGATTTGAAAACGTTCATCGCTGATTGCGTGTCTGAATGTTTCTTTTTCTTTTTTTTTTGGTCTATTTAGTGTAGGGGTATGATAAGATCACTGAACTGAAAGAGAGAAATTGCAAACGTTATTGGATGCACAGGTCGGTTAGGTAATCGAATCGATTTGTGTCTATCTTAAAATCAACCGGTTCGAATCGGAGATGGTTTTTGGCAAAAAAAAAACACAGGAATTTATCAAGTTTGAAGGCCATTGCAATCTAACGATTACGAACGGTCTGTTGCGGAACTGAACCGTCACCTTTAATCGCTTCACGATGCGATGAAAATAATCGAGGATCACCTCCAGCAGAAGGGACAGTGGAAAAGATTTTGACTTGTGACTGACGCTGTGATTCACAATCTAGTTACTTTCATTTCAAAGTGATAGATGTACAAATTGGGTCTTTCAACCGCCCCTTATGGTCTTTTTAGGCCGTGGTTTCAAGTTGACAGTGCGAATGGCTTTTTGGGGACAATACAGTAATCATAACACAAAACTTGCGTCGTTTCTTCGCTCTTTAACGCTCGCTGTTACAAAATTGTGTCAATAAATCTGAAAATTGTATAAATTCCTTTCTACACCTACTGCAGTATGTTTATGTTCACACTTTAGCATCGCCACATTCTTCGTCTCGATTTAATCGCTATTCTTTACGTCACATTGAATGCCTAAAGACCTTAACCACATATTTAAAACTACAATCAAACGAAACTCTCCTCAAAACTCAACTTGATCTCCTCGATTCACCAGCCCACAGCATCGTTAGCTCCTTTAATAGCACTGCGAAAGTGTTAAGCTAACTAAAAGCATGCTGTCAAAATCTCAATGACTTCAAAGAACAATCTGACGGAAACGTAAACCCGACAACCTTGCATAATTAATAAAACGAGCAGAAAAAAAAACAGAAAATATCAAAACAAAGTGACACTTAAAAGGCATCGCCATACCTAAACGCCGCCTTTGCAAATAAGGCAAATAACGAACAACTTTTCATCCATTCAGGGATGTTGTCAAACCTAACTCATCTGTGCGAAGTTGACATTCATAATTTGCATACTCCCGGCTGGTGGTTGTTGAGTCATAAAACGAATTCTAGCGATCGCGCCCGAATTCAGCCACTGGCGGTTAGTCTTCTGGAGAATTTCTCATTCAAAAGCAATCAGCAATTAGAGTTGCTCTCGCTTTGGAATGATTAGAAAACTTGCCGAGGCCCACACCTTTGTCTTCTCATCTTAAGCGCATAGGAAAAATTCATTTGCGCAGACACATATTTCCACTGGCGCGTGATGAATTAACACCGCGCCGCTAATTGAACATAAGAATCAGTTAAATGATTTATTATAGCTCTTCAATAAAACGCGATGGCTTTCAATCACACCGCTGGACTCGTCGATGTGGCCTTTACCAAATTAAGAACACGGCTTTAATTAGCACCACCCACTTGCCGGCGGTCGGTCGGCTTATTTGGATTGGATTAGGTTAAAGAATTGACAGTTCATGTCGATAATAAGGGCAGAGATTGAGACGAAAAAAAACATATTCATGAATCATTCCGCACTGGAACGCGTGTGTGTTTTGTTAAAGAAATCGCGTGTGCGTTAGTAGATTTTTTTTTCTCTGTTTCTAAGAATCGCGTGGCGGATTAAAGTCACGTTTATCAGATAGCGTTTGAATTTGTGGAAAAATGATATCCAATCATGTTTAAATGATGTGGACGTGTTTTGTATTTTATCAACCATCAATTCATACACACCTGCGAGCGGAATGTGGTTTTAATTCTCTGTAAGGACAATGGATCGTATGTCGGAGGTATCACGTTCTTTGATCAGGCTGTTGTGAAAGATTCCTTGATTTTGAATGGATTTTACACTCATGTCACAGACCATACATCCTTCTTCGAAGGATTTTCTGAATTTTAAATTTACCGTCGATGACAGCTCAAGGTTAAAAACCAAGTTCTTGGTGGCTTACAACGCAGCAAGCAGTTTGTCATAACTAAAAGCCGCCGCCACATATACCTACTTAAATATAATTAGACCCATAGATGGGCTTAGAAGCTTGTCAACTGCACTTCTGTAAAAACACGATGATGTTGACTTTACTCTCTTCGCGTTCAAGATTAAACAACCCGTTGATGTTATCAACATCATCCAAGAAATACGAATTCTTGCTTTTATAGTGCAATTAGTCACAGCTACTCGCGCCCATTAGATTAGGAAGTACCCTCATGGTAAACCTGTTCCTGATAGTCTTTTCTTAAACCATGTCCTTTGCCAAATATCACGTTATTTAATCACTCCTTAAAAAATGCTGACTTTGAGAGTTTTTCAAATTTCGCCGTTTAAGATCAGCAATAAACTGTACGTCTCCTCCATTCATGCTCAACGCGAATAATTGCTAAAGGAGGTAGGCGCTGGTCGAATTTCTGTTATTTGCTTATCTCCATGCTATTAAAATTCCAAAAATGTCCTTTTTTGTTTTTAAATCCACAAATACACGGACATTTCTTCAAATCGAGTGCGTTCAGAAATCCAAAAAAAAGTAGTCTTCTACAATGGAAATCAAAATTGTAATAAAATAGACTTTATGGGTCAATTTTATTGTTTGAAATATTGATTCGGAAATCCTACCAACCACCCCCAAAACTTCACTCCAAATCAAAACACGATAGCCTCCGATTTGAACACGCCCAACTGAAGCCACGCTGCACTTCGCATTGTTAAGGAGAACTCATTTATCAATAATCTATTTGCGTGCACAAGCCCTCATTTAACAACCATGTCATGTTCAATCCGATTACTTGCCAAAGGATCACGACGAGTGGGATTTTAGTGCTTGCCACTGGTAGGCTGCTGCTGCTGCTGCTGCAACTGCTACAGTTTCCATATCGTCGTTCGCCCATTAATCGGTCGCGTCTCTCGTATTCGCGACACCATTCATTGCCATGGAACAATCATCTGACTATCAAAAAAAAAATTACTGATAACAAACAGTCCCGCAGAAACTCATAAATAAATTCCCCAGCTCCCACATGAAGCACTCGCATTGAGTGGCGGTCTTTCATTCGGAAGTAATCGCATTCCCAATCCGATTCAGTCGCTCGTCCCCGAACATAGTTAAATTGGGATGAATTCAATTCAATTAGAATTCTCTTACAGTCTTAAGCGAGCTGCCCCAGGTCAGAAAGAAATACACAATCATTTTTTTTTTTTGTTGCTGTTGTGTTACATCCTCTCAAATCATAATAATAATTAGTGGTCGTCGGGGAGCTGGTAATTTTCACAAATTGTTGTGCACCTCGATCGAGTGCAAAACTATCCCGCCTTCTCAGTGTTCAGTTCGTCCACTGAGTGCTTGTGATGTAAAACGCCGCGAGTGCAGATCTCTGAATCTTTTTGTTTTAATTAATTTTTCTGCTGTTTCATTGGTTTTTTTTTTTCATTGTTTCGTTATGTAGATCAAAGAAATTATCTTAGATTACCGCGCAACACATTAAAGCACAGTGCTACAGAATACTGCCTACGACGTGTCACTTGTTTTTAATCTACCTAGCCATCATTTTGATGTTTGTTTCGCCCGTTCGAAGATAGACGCGTGCGTGAGTTACGAGACTTAAGATGTGTTGGGAGCACACAATTCTGCTGGGTCGCCATCTGAGTGATATTGCTCGTTTGAAGTCATGTGCCACGAATTTCTTGTATGTGTAAGACTTAGTCATGAAAATATGTATTTATTCCAAAATTTGCTTTCTGCTCTGAATGCGATTGCTAATCTGTGTGTTATGCACGGGGGAGCGCAATTAGTTCAAAAAATTTCAGATTAATGCTTGCTTGTGATTTTTACTTCATTTTATCTCGTATGGATGATTTCTGATTTTTGAGACGAAAGAATGTTTCCCCTCCGGAATCAGGGTGTGTTTGAGGCAAACCATACGGCGGCATCTGCCAAAAGTCTAAAGCGCATTTGACATCGGAAATTATATATTTCCCCCTTTTCTTGAATCCATTTCAGTTTTGGCAGTCAGTTGAGTGTCATCCAAACAATCTACAGGCAATCACTTTATAAATAAATGGGAAAGAATCTGCAGATGCTTTGCGCGTGCCGCCGAAATGGTTCAATAAATTACGTTCAGATTTGTTGTTTTTGCGATTCTTGTTCTTATCGCAGTCGATTAATTGGATTTTTGGGTAGATTTTGTGAAAATTGTTGCGACGTAGCGAGTGATATGGAGATGCGTGATATTTGAGGGTCCTAACCTTTTGCTGTTGAGCAGAGATATATTTGCATCATGCAAAATTAAATTGAGTAATATAGAATCCGATCAGTATGGTATTCCATTCTGCCCCCAAAATGTCTCATGAATCTAGTTGATTTCCACCATCAGCGGTTTGTGTCACTTATTTCTTCTATTCTTACTACAAAAGTAGTGATATCTTGCCGATTTCAAAGAATTTCCTTGAACGCGAACGCTTTTTATAGTGTGGTAGAACTTAAAAGGAATACTCGAACAGATCTAGACTAAATTTTCGCTTAATAGTACTATTTATTGTGAAAAACTACGATTATTGAAGCAGTTTACTACAAGTTATTTCGTTCCTTCACAATGGGAATATGTGCCATTAATAAATTAGAAAGACTCATCAGAAGGAAACACAAGAAGAGAGGGTTGTGTTTTGCTCTATTTAATATAAAATGACCGTGTCCACCGACACAAAAGTGGAATTTTCGTCCTGTGGGAGGCGGAGTCTGTATGATTTCATTTCTAATTTAATTCACGCTCAAAGTCACGTGTAAAGTGTAACAGCTCACTCAACAAGTCCCGGAACATTAGGAACGCCACTAATAAGACTTATTCATTTAATTTTTTTTTTTTTTTGTTAGTGGCGCCCCCTATATGTCCCGGGACTTATTGAATGATGTGTTAAACTCTAAAATTTTCTTCTTGAATTCTATATATGTTACATTATCAGGACTTTTCATTTTAAGTTTCGATATTTTGTAATAATCTTCTGATATGCTAAGAATTGGCAGCGACTTGAAATTATCCACTCGCTTGGAAAACATACCTCTGGTGATACAAGTCTACAACATAGAACAAATTCCACAGCACGTTGATGTGGCATCAGAGATAAGCACCGAACTACACTGTTGTTCTATAAAGCATAGACCAGAGAGGCGTTTTGCTTAAAACACATATCCACCTCGAGTTTCTTTGCCGAAAAATGCAGCTGCTTATCTTCAACACAAATTTGATCATATGCAAATGTAAATAAGATCTATGAAAATAAATAATATCACGTACACAACATATCTGAATCAGAGAACGAAACCCAGATTATGGCATCTTTTTACAAATAAAACCCAAAATTGATTGTGAAAGGTTCTCGAAATAAACATGTCATTCCTTATCGCATGAAAATGTCATTTTGTAAACAATTTCAAAATTCAAATAAATCCAACTTCAGTCCCCGCTACTTTCTCCCCACTCCTCAGAACAAAAGCAATTCTATGAAAAAAAAATCTGAGACAGATATGTATTTGAAGTTTACGTCTCATAAATAAATCTCTGTATGTTCTCTTTCGTCTATCGAATATCAAAAATCGTTGACTTTCTCCAAGGAATAATCAACACAATAGATCTTAAGGAACTGCAGGACAATCTTATGCAAGATCTCTTGGACGAAGTGCGTCCACAGAGGTCGTCAATATTTGTTATCCTTTCATATATTTATCAGCTCCTCTGATCATTGACTGATGATACTTATGATCTCTTTTCTTTTCTAATTTTTCAGCTATGATCGTTCCTCAAGACGTCGTAAAGAACGCTCAAAACGTTCCCACCGTAAGTCACCAACATCTGGAAGACGTGCACATAAGTATCGCTACAGGGACGATGCGTCGCATAGTAGCTCGCGTCGTCGTCATCGGGATCGTGCAAAGGAAAGGGATAATAGGACATCACCGTCTAAGGTAAAACCTTTTCATTTTATATACAGGAAAAATATATCTTATTTCTAATTTCTAACAAAACAAAAATGAAAAAGACATCAAGAGGTATAACTAAAAGCAGGGCTAAGAAACAAAATTTAGTGTCTGTGTTCATGTATTTGAATTTTTTTTTTTTGTTTCACGTATTTTTGTAACCGTTTTAAATCCTTTGCAAATCAGTTTAGTGTGTTAAACTAGGGCTAGATATTTAGAATTTGTTTCAATTAAGAAGAGAATTTAATTACAGTGTGAACAGTGTGAGACTTTTCAGGATGAAAGTTCAAGATTCTACAAAGTGTATTTTTTGTGATCTCTTCTGAAATGGATGTCCTAAAATTGACGCAAATTAATTACTTTCAGATTTGCTTTATTTGTTGTTCGAGTGTTGGCTAAGTTTATGATTGCAGAATGACTTTTTCAATGTCGAACTTCATTTTGTTATTTCTCAAAAAAGTCACTTTAGTTTTCTGCCAGTTAAAACTGTTGAAAGCACAATTGTCTCAAATTTCACAAGACGACCGTGATTCTGATCAGTGATCAAATCTGATTATTATCAATGAATTGATTCCCTATTTCTATTTCCACTTTTTAAATGATCTGACCGATATTTTAGACAATTAGTCGTGTGCACCACCATCAAATTTACCACAATTTGAAGTATAACATTTGGTGCGATCTCAAAGTCTTTGAATCTAGAGTCTTCTATATCAATAAACAGATGCAATCTTGCAAAACTCATTTATGCATTGAAAATACTAATATAAATGCACCCTAGTGCCCTCTTTCCGAATTATCGTTTTAAAAATATTAAGCTGTAAAAAAACACATTTTGCTACAACAGTGATTCTGAAATACTATTTCGCTACGTTTTTGTGTGCGGTACATTTCTAAATATGCAATGTAATTGTTAAGAACAATAACTTTTGCCAAGGAGTGAATTGTTACCAATACAGGGCATATGTTGGATTTCGTTTCACGTTCCTTTTTGTTTTTTTTTTAATTGGATGCACACAACTCTTAAAGTCTTTAAAATTGTGACGCCAAATTTTAAAATGTTCAAAAGTGCCTCGAAAGTGAGTTGAAAATTCCTGTTCTAAAAGTTCTTTTTTAACAACAACTTTTCAACTTCATTTTGCTCGCAATGCAGTAACCATTTTGATTTTTGTACCGCTACTTAGTTTTCCTTCGTAATACGAATAATTCAGAAACTCTCGCAAAATTTAAATGTGGCGTGAAATTTAGGACATCCATTTTAGAAGCAAAGAACTAAGTATTTATTCAACGATCACACCTTCTATTGTATATAAGTAACTACTAACCAGACGTTGAGTGTAACTAACAACAGCCTATATGCACAAACTTTGCATTTGTTATGACTACTTTTTGGTTCTATTGCTTAAGAAAAATGCTTAAACTTTGTCAATTCCTACAAAACGAATATAAATTTTGGCTAGAATCCATGAAGTGTATTCTGTGTCGATTTAATCAATATTAACTTTTTCTACATTATCGCTAATGTAGCACTTTTCTTTCGAGAAACATTTTTTCAACTTCTCCCCTACATTCGCCACCTGCATAAATTTGTTTATCATGATGACCAATTACTCACTTTCTCTTAGCAATGCCTCCTCCTTCTGGCCCAATAAAAACAAAAAAAAAACCTTTGAACTTGTCACATTCGATTGTAGTACAAATAAAAAAGAAATAAGTCGCACTTGCCAATACCCATGTGATTATTTTTACTCACTTGACTTTCGCGCAGACGGAAAAAATACACAACTTCCCAACTGCCAAACAGTCTACACAAATTCGTACAATTGGCTGACAGTAAAAACAAAGTCTACATAATTCACTCTGCTTTGCAACAAATTCAAAAATTTTTTAGTGCGTACTTTTTTCTTTATTAATTTTTGAAATATGGTTGCGACAATCATTGTTAAGAAGGATAACCTCGATGATTTGGTGGGTCAATTATTATTTCAAATCTATGTGGGAGATTTTGTTGAAGAGCAAATCTTTCGCGATGACAGTGATGATTATCTTGTAAGTTTTCCTAAAAGTGTTTCGTTCGCATAAATATGCCACAGTAAGAGGAAATGAACTTGTGATAAGATTTCAATGAATTGTATGAGTGAATTGCGTCACACTTGCTATGCACTTGATGTGTTCTTTATGTTTGTTTGTTGTTTATCAGCCTTGCATATACAATATATTTTTTTAACAGTAAGCTTTTTGTGCGCTTTTATTTTCTCGTGTCGTTTCGTTTTCTACGCATGAAAGGTTTACATGGTCATGTTGTGATTTTGTTTGTAAATCAAATGTGTTCAAACAGATATTGTTTTTTTTTTTTCAAATTATTTGTGTTTTCATTTATATTTATCTTTATTCAATTGAAAAGACGGTATTTTTCTTAGAATATGTCTTTTGCGTTGTTTTGCATCTGAAATAAATATGGATAGAAACACGTTAATTCTTAAATCACCCTCGTTCGTCATGTCTCCAGACTGAAACTTTTGTTAAGATTAATTCACATTTTCTGCTGCTTTTATGTTTTGAATGAAAGAAATTAGTCGATGCGTCAGGCATCACCGACCCAATTGAAGCAGGTTTCTTCAATCCAACTCTCCTATCAAACCTAAGGCTGTCCATTCCAAATTTTGGATCATCAGGCAACAGAAAAGTCATGAAACGGTTCCTCCCTTTTTTTTCATGTTTTGCAAGAGCTTGCACAAGTAGCAACTGAGAAAAGAATATGCTATCTACCAGCGTGATATCAGGCTATTCTCCTGTAGAACTGTGTGCCACAAATGTTGGTTCTGCACTTCAAAAGTCTGGTTGCAGCCCTAGCTCCTTCAACAACTGCTCGTGTTGTGCTCTAATTATCGAATGGAGGGACATACAGTTTATTAGCTATTTCGAACGTATTTTTTCGTGTCGTCAGCAACTCGAAAAAGTTTTAATTTCCTCAACTACGACAATTCGAATCCGAATCCCTTTCCTTGTCGCCAAAACTTTTCCCATGTTCATACCAGTCTATTGTGGATAAACGTGTGGCACCAAAAGTTGGAATGCACTCCTCTAAGGTTTAACACCTCAACGAGGCCACAACGATTCCCAAAAGTTTGCTGTCTATCGTTAAAATTCAAGAAACTCTAATTAATGTTTTTTAGTTTTAGAAGATTGTAAAAAAAACGGATATCAGTTAATTTACTCACATCTATGCCGGCAAAAGCAAAAAAAATGTCACTCATACGCCATACAGTCCCAAAAGACAATATACAAATTCCTCTTCGCCTAGAAGTATGTTCTATTCGGCAAAACCTCAATTTCCTATTTGTGCTCGTTCTGTTTTCATGGTCCTCCCCAAGCCGTCGCAACATTCGAAAACGCCAATTACTCATAAACTCATTAAACTTTTCGATGTGAAGTCCAATGAATCATGCCCCCCATTGGGGTTATTTATATCCGTCGCAGTGAAACTATCATGTCCCAAAGACCGACCAGATGATCATTATCATACTATTCTGGAAAGAGTTCACAGACGCAGACACGTCAAGTCAAATCGAAGAGAATATTTGTTTTGGAATCGCATCTCTTTGAATTCAAATTTAAGAGATACGCTCTCCTTTCACTCATCGCTTCCACAATGATCCTCTTTCGCTTGCCATTTGCGCATGACCTCAACCACTAATTTGTGCTTATTTCCCACTTCTGTGTAACTTCCTCTCGTAAAATACGTTCGTGTAAACAACAGGAGGGCTGACATACTCTTTTCATACTCTCGCCCCCAACACAATTCGAACGTCATGATTGTTGCGCGCGCTTCTACATCCTTCCTTTCGCACACCACAGTCTGCACCTATCTAGCTATCTGTTCTTGTATCTTTACATCCAAAATGTGAAAAGAATACAACAGAAGCACGAGAAGCAAAAAGGAAATATATCTCTTGTATCGGTGCCTGTTTTCTTCTTCTTTTTTTTGTTATATTTTTGTTTTTTTTTTTCGCCTTGCGAACTTCTCTGATGTGAGCTGTGTTGTGTATGGGTCTGTCTGTCTATCTATCCTCCGCGTCTTGTCGGAGAACTAACCCGTCGCAGAAGATCTTCATTTGTCGGTTGTGCGCGGCGAACAAGAATCCGTTCCTAAATATTATCCACCTTCAAGCAAAATTTAATTTTTTTTGTCTTTTTTTCGAAATCTATTCGGTCTTTTCGCATCTCACCGCTGTTTTGTTTGATTTTTTTTCTTTTCGCTGAAATTATTCTTCCTGTCAGGGAAACGTGAAAAACGTAACGATAAATATTTGTTTTAGATACACTTAATTTTTTTCCCCTTGCTCGTTATTTAATTGAAATTGAATTGAGATTGTAGCTCATCGCTTTAAAACGCTCGGTTGGTGCAAGAATATCGATGTGTGCGCTCCTCTGAATGTGACAAAGAAAATCAAGATAAAATATATTTTCTTCTGAATGTTATAACAAAAATATGCATATATGAAAAGAAGGGAAAGGCAGCAACAAAAAAAGAAAATGTTTATATTTCCCTCGGTGCTCCGGATCAGTGATTCTTTGACGCCATTGAGTCAATGTGTTTTGAAAATTTTTATTTCGTTCTCCTTACACCCTATCTATTTTAATCTGTGATATAACATTGAAAATATAAATTGCAAATAGTACAAGAGGAAATTTACTCTTCCTTCGCGGTTGGTTTTTGCGCTTTGTGTGTGAGAAAATTATTGCTTTGCTTGGAAAATTGGATTATACATGGCGTATATGTAGCGCGCAGACGAAGAAAAAAAATCAAAAAAAAAGTCAAGAAAGAAAAAAAAAGAAGGAACCGAACAGATACAGCAAGGAGCGCCAAGCAGTGAGACACACGTTTTGCGCCTACTTACTGCCAGAGTCTATATCATGTGTGTGGATTTTTTGGTGTAGAGAAGAAGAATGAAGAAGAAAACTCCGAGCGTGTGATGTAAAATAATGGAAGATGTGAAACTATTTATAGAGAAAAAAAAATTGTTTCTATTTTGAGTCAATTTTCCAATTTTTCTAACATTTTTTTGTTCTCCTACCCAAAAAAACGAAAACAAATCTCTAAAAAACAAAAATTATAAACAGTGCTCTAGTTTTTTTTATGCAGTCCAAGCACAGTTAAATCATAGACAACCGTTATTTATCTGCGGGAATAAATATTCAATAATATTTTCTTCTTCTCTCGATCTTGTTGATTTTTCCAAGAGCGCAAAAAAAGACAAGACGTTCATTTATCGATCTTCGATTTAGGATCTTTTTTTTTGTTTGGATTTCTGCAGATAATTTTAAATTTACTGCTCACATTCGTTTGGGGGTGCGATTTTTTTTATTTTGCCGGTTTTTCACGATCGATTTGCGGGGGTGCAAAATATTTACTTGACCACAGAAAAAAAGCGAGAAATACAAAATAGACACATCAAATCGATTCTAGATTAATTGGTCAAAAGAAAAATCTAAATAAAGACCTATTTTTAAATATTTATTGAAAAGAAAAGAAAAAAAAAACGAAAATCCGAAGTAGCAGAAAGAAATTAGCAAAGTGAATTGAGAAGAGTGCGCTAGAGCAGAGTATAAAGATCAAGGTTGTTTGTTTCGTAATTAAGTAGAATACCGCTCGTATTCATCGTGTCTTAAGACTATACACAGTAACAGATCAATTTCAGGTACCCCAGTTGGTCTGTCGTGGTATCTGAGGAATTTATGTGACTGGGGGGTAGAAGTCAGATTTCGCAAGAATTAAGGTGTTTCTCAAGTTTGACGTAGAGGGTAAGGTGATTTTGTTAGTCCTTTAACTTCTGCTTAATGAACTATTTTTAAAGAGGCAAATAGGAAGTGTATGCATAAAGGGGTGGTGAGATGAAGTAAATCTTCAAGGGAACTTTGTTTTATTCGTTTATCTATTCCGGTGTATAGCTGTGTAAGTTATGATACGTCATAACAACCTCCAAAAAGTCACTTACAAACAGTGAGTGCTTCTTTTCTTGTATTCTAAGGAAGCACAATGTGTAAGCCTCACAAAAGCAGTCAAAAATGTAGTTTCTGTCAAATTGGTGAAAAAAAAGTAAAGGGAGGCAAATCTTTTTTTTACCATGTCATGACGAAAGTCATCATATCTAAAGCATATTTCCATTCTCCGGAATTGTTTTTGATATCTTCTTACAGAAGGAATGAAAAAACAGTTCCAACTCGAAAAGAATGCGTTTTGTATATCATGACATTTTTGTAACAGCCGAAAGAAAGTAACATTGAAGGACTGTATCACCTTAAGGAAAATTCAACAAAGCAGGTTTTGCAAATACTCTGCACGTTGTTACTCTCATTACTCATTTAGTAGCTTTTTGAGAGCAGGTTGACTGATTGTCATTGGTCACTTTCTATAAGAGACATTCTTGCTCTTCCCGTGTATCTTCTTTTTAATTTTTGTGAAAATTCACCCAGAACAATATCCAAGTTCCCAAATTGTCAAATCTTGAAATTTAATCACTTAAACGGAATTTCATTTAAATTGTGTAAATTCATAAAGAAGTCTGTTCCGTCTCGTGGCTTAAGCATTTTTATACAATGGTCCAAGTGGGTGCATGCACACATTTAGGGCGAGAATTCTGATCTCCGATTTTTTGACCAAATTAATTGTAAGGATGCATTTACCGTATACATACCTGGAATCAGGCAAAAGTTTTGTTTGCGAAATCCGAAAGTTATTTCTGTGCAATTCAAATAAAACCCTTTTCTAGAGAGTACTTGTTCAAAGAGAGTATCCTACCTGTTCACTTTTCATTCATTCATTCATTCCAGTGTTCCTAAAGAAGATTGTTGAAGATTTCATAGAATATTGGTCACTCGATCAATTAACTACGTTTAGATTCAAATGTATCCAAGCTTTCCAAATAGGAATTCTGATTGTCAGTTAGACTAATTTATAGGCAATGTCCCCATTCGGAACCCAAATGACCTATCTGACCTCAAGTTGGGGGATATCGAGAGATTTCGAGATGGTTTTAAACGCCTTAAGTATGGTTAACAACGAAGTTCGCAAAAATTTAGGCCAGAAAGGACCCAATCTGTTGGTTTTAATGGGCGGCAAGGTTTGCTACCTACCAACCTAAAATGAAGTCATTTGGTTAGCCACGTCCTAATGGTCATCATCTTCTTTAACCCGCATGTTCCACTAACGGGGAAGCGGGGGCAATGCACGCTCGAGGGACCTCCAGGCCGCTCGATCCTCCGCCATCAACTCTAACTCATCGAGAGCTATTCGCAAGCGCCACCAGGCAAGTTTATGGCCTTGATCCACCCATATCAACCTGGTTCTATCGAGCTTGTCTCGGACATCCCTTCCCATTCCATCCAAAGCCCTTCTTCGGAAAGTAGCTCCCCAAAATTGAGTTCGCCTGCACCGTCGCGGGTCTCAGCCTATCCCGGCAAGTAAATCCCGCAACGGCGGGGGGAAATCTCATCTCGGCAGCCTGTATTCTCGATCGTATTCTTTCGGTCCTAGTCCTCAAATTTTCTTGAATTTAATAAATTTAACAAACATGAACATAAATAAATGGTCATGATTGATCTCAATTCAACGTTCCGAATGACAACATTCTTCTCAGTTCTCCTAAATATTCGAGCAATGAAGGTTTATCATTTTAAAAATGTCTCTTATCGTCCACAAATTGCAACTCCCACTCCCCATGATTGTATAAGATCACTTCAACTATGTAGAAATAGCGCCAGTGTATCTATCAGCAGTGCAACACAATTAAGTTCCGATATACAAGACTGACCCAACGTAGCAGTGGTTGTGACGATCACAACAAACCTTACTGATCCGCATACATGCTCTGCACTCACTCTAGCACATAGTCGTTTGTAAGTGTAAAGGTCAAAGTATTCAGCCAAGACGGTGCCATTTCAAAGATATTACTTGGAGTGAATCCAAGATTCTTCTCCTAGAAATTCGAGAGTTTATTTTAGTTTCCTTCCTTCATCAATCATATCTCCCGACAAACTCTTCTACAAGGTCGGAATCACCTTGTTGACTGCAGTCCCTTTGAGTTTTAAACTCGTCTACCTTGGTTCTTAGAAGTATTCATCTTTTACAAACGTGTGGATCACAAGTTTTACTTCTCTCAGCCCAACCATCTCATCTCTCATTGATCAGCGATGTGCCTTGGCTCTGTTGCATTTTTATTTTCTTCGTTGTCGAATGATAAAAGAAATTCTCGCGAGAATCAGTGCCAAGCAAAGTAGGTACGCGGTACAAACGAAAGTTTATTCATAGAAGCGAATTGATATTTTGTACCTCATCGATCGCGAAAACTACGCGTTTAGAATCGGCCCGAATAAATCGCGAAATCGAATAGATTGCACGTTCAATGAGCTAACCAAAAGAACGAGAGGAATTTTCGCGATGTGAGCACTAAATTTCGAGAAAAAAAATTGTCTTCCTTTTGCCCTCCTGACAAGCACCACACACTCAAGTTCGTTTTAGAAACTGGAATGTTAGCAGAAATTACAACAGATTAGTTGAAAGCAAATCGATTTCAGTGAATTGAAGCCAACGGCACAGAATGAATTTCGAGGCGAGCGAAATGATCGCACTCAGCAGCGCTTCTAGCAACAGCCTCAACATGAGCACTTCGGCAGCAGTCGGCACTGACAACAATGACAATATTCCAAATGGCAACTCAACCGAAAATATTGCAGCAACCATCAGCTTTGATGAACGCAGGTACAGCAGCGCCACCAGCGACGATGTGTGCGCGCCACCACGCAATGCCCTATTCTGCTCGACACCGGTGTGTCTTAAACCAATAAGTCTACCGCAAATTATCCCAATTGACTACCGGTTGCAAGGTCAAGAGTCGTCGACATCAACCTCGTCGATGTCGTCGGCTTCGCCGTCGGTGACTGGGGACAGAAGCGATGGCAGCACCAGCAATCATCTGCTAATAACGCGAACCACAACCACCACGGAGAACGTCAATCCAGATCGCGATAGTAAAGGCGGCCAAGAGCTAACCACCACCACCACAAAAACAACAACAACTACGGCAATACCCCTTTCTGTGCCTGATTTAACCAAAATCGATCTAAGTGCTCCAAATGGAATCGTATTCAAGTC
This sequence comes from Eristalinus sepulchralis, assembly GCA_944738645.1. Taxonomy (NCBI): domain Eukaryota; kingdom Metazoa; phylum Arthropoda; class Insecta; order Diptera; family Syrphidae; genus Eristalinus; species Eristalinus sepulchralis. The sequence goes on from OX122882.1 coordinate 12,574,733, forward strand.
TGGTGGTCTCCGCGTGACAATGAGTGAACTTGACGAGATCGTTGAGTCGGCAGTGGCCGCTGCCGCCGAGGCAGAACAGTCCAACGCCAGCAAGCCGAAGATCGTTCACAGGATCAAGACACCGCCTCCCGTAGGGGTGAATTTGGGGGTTAACCTCAAGCGGGTGACACCGCCAAAGACTCAGATAACCGTGAAGAACGGTCCCATGCTGGGAGTAGTACTGCGGAAAGTCGAAAAGAAAGTCGAGCCCCAAAAGAGTATTCTGGACGACGACAAACCGCTATATCACTTGTCCATCGTCCGCACCGGTGGTGAAAGCAAACCCAAGCCGAAGCCCAAGCCAAAGTTGCCGAAACCCGTGCCCCTGCAAAAGGTAGCAACAGTCGGCGCGATTCCCGTCAAAAGCCACACCACTGCAACTGCTACCGCTGCTGCTCCCAGCAAGCCACCTGTGTCCAGTTCAAGCTCAGCAACGTCAGCAGCTGGCAAACCGGCCATACCACCCGGTGGTGGGGTCCTGCAAAAGACCAAGTCCGCAACACACATTCGACCCGGAAGGCCGGCGCCAGGAGTGCCCATAACGATTGAAAGAGTCGAGGGCGATAAGATTATCATAATTAAAAAGATAAAGATACCGAAGAATAGCAAAGTGCCCGAACACTTCCTCCAGGTTGGTTGTGTCTGTCTGTTTGTCCACTTGTTGGTTTTCTTTGTACCGTTGCCGTGTGGTATGGTTTGGTTGAGACTTGGTAATGATATGTAATGCGTCAGTTTTCCCCGTGTTGCATCTTGGACATCGTTGTCTCGTCTGGCGTTCAGGTTTGGCTGGGCACGGGGCAGGTGGAGGAGGGCGCCAAAATAAAATTTCATCTTTATTGCCAATAAAACGGCGCACTCATAAACGTATAGACAGGGTCGGCACTCATTAAAGTTTAGAAGAAAAAAAAGGTGGAAATAAATATTAAGCAGTCCCCCACAAGGCTAGATAATCTCTTTGAGTTGCGAAACACCGGTGCTGGCTGTCGAAAAGTCCAATCATCCCGATAATTCTCGTGGGGATTTGACATTTTCTTTATGTGCTTGTGCCAAAATTTATGTGCTGTGCGCTTCAGAGGTTTTATATTGGCCGTGTTTTGCCGCAAGCCTTTGGCCTGACAGCCGCGTACCTGCATGGAGAGGTGTACGAGGATTGTGTCTGTTGGCGACAGAGCCTGTGGAAAGTTAAGTCAATTTCTATTTTTTCATTTGTCTCAAAATATGAATCATTCAATACCAGGTTGGAAATTAAAAAACAAGCGGATGGTTTTTTTTTTTATAGACCTTTACCTTGGATTGGTGACTAGTTTACGCTTCGTGCTTAAAAATACATTTTTAGCATTAAAAGGTGCGATTATTCATGCAAAGTGATCGGTGGTTGATTGAGATGGGATTACGATACAACGGTGGTATTCATACAATGCGACAATTTCATATGAAATTACTGATTTTATGGGTTATGTGGCTCGATCCACACTCTTATAGTCTCTCAGGTTCAATTTCTGGACTGTTCGTCCCGCAGTCTTTGCTTACGGCGCTTCCTCCTTTGCGTTGTTAACAACACCGAAAGAGTACTAATTGCCAGTGAAACGCTTCTCGAACCTCGCAGAATCTCGAGAACAACGCATTGTTGCAAACAAACGCTGGATCTTGAGCCTTTGTGGTTCGCTCTTTGTTCTTTTTCTTGAATTTAGCGGTTGTTTGAACTTGAAGACAATTAAAATAACGATGACTGAAGAGAAATCATGTTATACTCGTAAATTGCATGCCATTGGAAAATGAGTGCAGTGCTGGATCTATCAAAAGTTTGTTGCCTATTCGCAGACACACACAATTTTTCTAAAGGGATGCCCTCAAAAACACATTTGTACCCTTTAACTTTTAGAAGAGTCAATAGTTTTTCTATTAATTTGTTTTGAGCTTCTGACGAATTGGCGTCTCTTCATAATTCCAAAAAACATGAAGTTCTTTCTTCAACAAAAAAAGTGTTTAACGTCAACGTTTACTTAGGAACCTGACCTGCCGCCATTCTCTGACTTACCCCGATACGCTGTCAGTTAGATCTGAAACACCAAACTGTCATAATCCATCATCCGGGGATCAAGTGATCTCTACACCGGAAGTTTAGTCTATTTTCCTATCTCCAATTTAGAGGTTGAGATACGAACGCACCGTAGACTCGATCACTGTTGTTTCATTTTCTCAAGGTGAGCGAAACGGTGTCTTCAATTTGTGACACTTCAAATAATAATTGCGTTTGATAGGTTTCCAGCACTACAAACTTGAAACTACGCATTGTGTAACCCTGTACGTTGACTCTGTCTGATGTCTGTAGTATCCTGGGCTCTGCTTATGTTTATAGTATCCTGGGTGCTGTTTATGGGGCAAGTGTGTGCGACTGTCCCCTACAGTGTATGTCGCACCGTTCTGTATGCACCGAAGTTTTTATGTTCCACTTGGACAAACGAAACGCCTTCCATTTCATAATCGTCTCTAACCTGAAATGCAAATCTGTCATTCCACGTTATATCAGAAAATAGGGAAAAGGGCTTAACAAAAAATATGTAAAGATCTATTTAGTTAACTCTCCAATTGTTAGGATTTCATATTTTCTTTGCTTGGTTTCGTTGTTCAGTTACCTCAAATCGTGGAAGCCTCTGGTGTCCTCTGATGATCTCATGACATATCTGACTGAAAATTCAAATCAATCCTTGCAGAATGAAGAAAAACGCAGATCGCATCAACCTACAACTTAGTTCGATCGATCACATATTTGACTGCCTTTGTCGGATTCTTCGACAGCTTGGCATTACTTATCCCTCGGGTGGTGCAGTTCGATTACAACTTTTCTTTCATTAAAAAACTAATAGAAGTAATCCAGAGACACAAGTTTTCGTGTTATTTTTCATTTTATTTTTCTAAACCCATTGGTTCAACATCAGGCCAACGTCAATTGCGTTCCCCACCCCGCATAGAAATAGATTTCACCAGTTGGTGCACATCACAATTCCCATCGTAGCCGCGTCCACCAACTGACCCGATTTCATTCTGACCCGCCAGCCAATCACATCTTATGGTTCAGTGTTTTGCATTATGTATCATTGCCTCATCAAACGACTGAAGCCATTGCAAAACGCACACCCGTTCGTCCACTCTACCACGCAGAGCTATGATATATTGCTGCATATACACACGCGCTCACGCTCCGAGATAAATGCCACTAGATAATATTCTTGAACTTAATTACACCTCTAACGAAATCGAACCACAATCGGAGTCGTAGTCAACAAGAAAGCGAGAAGAAGAAAATCCATTGAAACACGTTTTTTCCTCAGTTTCGTATTTATTCCCCCGCCGCGCGCCCCGTGTCTAACGCTTTCATATGCCATTTCACTTTCTAGCCTCACTTGTAGTTTTACACTATAAATCATAATTATGTGATTAGAGCAGCCGCAGCGTAAATTAAAAAAAAAAATAGAAGCAAATCAGCAAAACGTGCAGAGAGAAAATGAAGCGAAAAACGATCAGAGATCAGGAATGAGTTTCCAATGCAGCAGCAAATGTGTGAAAATGCAAGAAGTTACCCCCCGCGAAATTACCCAACGTCGACTCTAGCGACAACGACCTTAAAAAGCACCAACAACAGCAATCATAGGCATCAGCAGCAGCAGCAGCCCCACCAAAAAGAAATGATTTCTTCGCAGCAATTATCTGCCAGTGAAAATGCCGGCAGTAGCAACAACAACGCGATGAACCAGCGTACATCTACTAGCAACCAGCTATCCAAAGCTCAGTCTTCAGTGGCGATCAATTACAAAGCACCGTACCATGCCACCAACAGTAGCCAGCCGGTGAGGAAAATCGAAAGTCATGGTGTTCTGTCGGCCACGCCCCCGGTTGCGATACCGGCCAGGCTGATGCCAAAATCGGGTTCGGCCGCCTCGCCAGCGTCAAGTCTATCTCTGTCGTCGTCGACGTCTTCGCCATCGGTCTCGCCACCACCACTCCCATGCCGGGCGCCAAAGCTGATCAAAACCTTATCAGCCGGGCGCATCCAACGCGTGCTGAATCCAAATGCCAACGACGGTGGCATAAACCAGCTGAGCCGCAGCATGATGGCTCCCCCCATCCAAAAACCAATTCCGATGAATATGTCAAAATCAATTACCAACGACAGCAGCCTGAATAACAACATCGATTTGCTGCTGGAGCAAAAGCTGCAGCTGACCAAAGACGTTGTGATACCGGCCGCAACGCCACCGTCTCCCGGGGTGCCTGGCAAAGAAAGTGACTATTACGACGCAGAGATCGATTACATGAACAAGTATCTGCAGAGTCTGCCTGACTACGGCGAGCTGGATAAGAAAATCTACAAGGAGTACAAGAAGTGCGAAGACCTCTACGACCAAATGCAAAATTTCAACGGCAACAACAACAGCAAAGAGTCGACTGTGTCGGCGTTCAGACGGCAACAACAGCCACCTCAAGCACTTTCTAAATCGAGCTCGCATCAAAGTGTAACATCAGCGCTCGGAGCAATGCCTCCCATGGTCTATCCGAGACCTGTTTTGCCGTCGTCGTCATCGTCGACTTCGATAAATATTCCAACGGCGGATGCATCAGTAACTGGATCAAAATCTCGGCTGCAGTTCCCTTCGATGGCGGGGCAACCGAGCACGAAGCTCACGAGAAGCATATCCAGTTCCAACGTACCGCCGCAATACGGTGGTGGAGGCAGTTGCTCGGGGCAGAAGCAAGGGATGCCATTGTCAGCACCCATAATGCCCACGATGAACTCCCCGACCACGCTGCAGAAGAGTTCGTCCAACGCCTCCATCAAGTCGAACCTTAGCGTTGGAAAGCAGTTGATGAACGAGTTTTGGACGGAAAACCTCGGCTCCTCAACGAAGACGCCGAAGAAGTCAATTTGGAACTACGAGAAGATCTGTGCCCCCTCCGCGAACGTCGTGGAGTCAAAGAACCGAATCGAACCCCAGCCAAACAAATTGCAGAAGAACTATTCCCTCTCACACCTGGACCGTCAGATCCAACAGAGTGTCACCAAGGAGGACCTCTACAAGCTTATGTGCAATGACGCGCCCTCGGCGGCAGGAAAACAACTCACCCAACAACCGATACCTGGGAGCATGCCGAGCAAGGTCCCAATCAAAATCCTTCAGCCCAAGGAACCTGTATCGGGTGTTTTGAACAAGAGCGTCTCCCTCTCGCATGTGCCAGGGAGTCTGGGTGTACCCAGGTCCGCTAGCAAGACCCACATCCCATGCTACATGAAGCACTTGCCGTCCCTCAGCCGCAGCACGTCAAACAGCGCGATCTTGATGACCGAAAAGGACTTGAAAGAGAAGTACCAGCAGAAGCCCCCCGCCCCGGCGCCACCCAGCACGGTGATGACTGCGTCAACCACCACGAGCAATCCAGGTCTGCTGAAGAGTACATCAAGTTCAAGTGTCTTCGGTGCAAAGTATCAGCCGTTCTATTTGCGTCAGAGTGACTCAGCCGCGGGCCTAGTACCCAAACAGCAGCCGCAACTGCAGGCGATTGCGTCTGCAAATGTATCATCGAATGCGGCCAGCGTGACACATGCATCCCCACAGCATGACCGAAAGTCGGAAAACAGCAGCAGCAGCAGCAGTATAACGACCAGCAATTGCTGCGCTACCCATTTGCCGCAGCTTTCAAAATTTACCTCATCATTTCATATTCCACCGGCGACCAGCAAACAGTCGCAGACGCACCAACAAATTAAAGCTGTTGGCAGCGGTGGCGGCAGCGGCGTCGGCGGAGTTGGTGTGACGATTCCGCCGTCGACAGCAATAGCGCCGCCGCACCAACAGCCGCCGGCAGCGACAACGACTGCCGGGGGCTATAAAATTGCGAAAACACAGAGCAACATTGATTTAGAACTTTCGAAACGCCAAAAAGACGCTGAAAATAAATTCGAGAAGTGTCTCAATGATATGTTAAAAATATCCTCAACGAATTTTCCCCAACAGCAGCAGTCGCAGTCGCAGCAGCAGCAGCTAGCGAATGCGGTTCCCCCCACATCCTTGGCAACGGCGGGCGCACCTGCAACTGCAACCCCCACGACGGCGGGGACAAAGTCAGAGAAATGTCATCCGCAGCAAGGAACGTCATTGCTTCAGCAGCCACATCCCTCGCAGCCGCAAATGCATCCGCCGCACCAACAGCAACCACTGCAGCTGCAGCAACCTGTTATTGCGGCCCCGCTTGGCTCAGCGGCAGTGCTAGGTGCCATGCAGCAAAAGTCTTCGCAAATCCGTCCGAATCCGATTGGCAAGTCCTACAGCGCCTCGCAAGTGCAGCAGGCTTACCACCGTCAAGCGATCCTGCAGCACCAGCAAGCACAGCAAGAGCAATTGCGTCAGCACCAGCAGCAACAGCACAAGAAACCCCTCGCGAACTGGAATGCATACGGCATGGACCCCTACCTGCAGCAGCAGCAGAAGTTCGCCAACTCCGTCAAACAGCAACCCCAACCTCAGTCTCAATCTATCACCAATAATCTTTCCTCAGCAACGACCGGTGCACCACAACAAATGCCGCCACCAGCTGGTTCAGCGGTCAAACAGAACTTCCCGTACGACAGCGCGTTCTCGAAAATGAAGAATAACAAAGAGAACAAATTCCTTCCTGCTCTCGGTTTCCTCCAGCAGAAGCCCAATCCGCTCTCCCACTCCGCGTCCTTCACGGTGGGCAAGCCCTCAACCGCCTATCAACAGCACCAAATGCACCAGCACTTGCCCACCGCCAAGCAAATGCTAAACAACAAGACCATCACCGGTAACGGTGGCAGTAGTTGCTGCTACAACCTCGGCCATTCCGACGACAGAAAGAACATCCTGCAGCCCTTCGATCCGTACTACTACGCCAAACAGCAGTCCGCGGCGGGCAGCAATGGCAGTGTGGGCGGACACTACATCCCAAGTCAGAAGCAATTTCAGCCCCTTCCAGGGCACCCACAGCAGCAGCAGCAGCAGCCACAACAACAGCCACCTCAACCAATCACTCCAACACAGTCATCTATGTGTTTCAATCCTTGTAATATGTCTAAGTCAGCATTACATTATCTCGAGGTAGATTTATGTTGGGTGTTGTGCTTGTGCCTTGTCCTATGGAGTTGTCTAAGTTGCGCGCTTGCATTTACGTTTGTCGCTGTGTCATCCTGCAAGTGTGTGTGTGTGTGGCTTTCTTTTAGTGAGGTTTTTTATTTGATTCTTTGTTTTATCTGCATGAGAATTCTTTTGGTTATGTTTTACTAACATGTGCAGAATACAATAAATTAAACCAAATGTGCATTGATTAAAATTTTTAAATGAAGTTGGTGGTAACTGTCAAAGAGTTACCGAAATTTCCTTTTTCTACTGAATCTGTGCGCCTTGTCACAGATTTGAAGAATATTAAATTTTTTTCGCTTTTCAATGTCTGACGCACCGGGTATCAGTGTCAAACGTTGGATGTAGTTTGTCCTATGATCTTGTTCTATTTTTTTAAATCAATCCTTCAAAATGATTCGCTAATGCAGTCAGTCCAGTGGATCTGACGTCAAAATACGTACCACAGTATTATCTTTTGACCTGCGGAAACATTATCCCGAAAGACAAAGTCCAGAACGTAAATCACCGCTGGCAGAGGTCTCCTCCGGAAGGTGACATTTTTTGGTAAATGTTGTAACAAAATCCCATAACACGCTGTTTTTATGAAAAATTGTTTGAATTCTTTTCATTTTTCCTCCCCTTACACTGGGTGACCGAATTTGATGAAACTCGTCTACATTTTAAGGAGATAAGCCTCACGCCGTAAACTGCATATTCGATTCCTGCATTAAACAGCTCCCATTTTTTGCATGCCGCCACCTCCTCTGAGAAACCTTTCTGTAGAGATTTTGGGTGGGAAAACATCTGTCAGTGTCAAATTAACATATGATTGATGATTCAATTTAAGGTGTATCCGTTTTAAAATTAAATTTTTCTCATTCTTGTGCACCAAGTAACACCAAATCACAATTTACCACATCTACTGGATAGAATCCAAAAGCGAGCGATAAAACTTATAGGAGATAACAATATTGCGAAGTCGATTGACTCGTTAGAACACCGACGTAATATCGCGTCTCTGTCACTGTTTTATCGCTATTTCAATAAGAAATGCTCAAACGAAGTAGCCAGCTGCATTCCTCCCCTTCAAGAATTCACCCGCAATACACGCCTCGCTAGGAATGCTCATCAGTTCACCCTTAAGCCCACCTTTGGACGTACAGTTAAGTATAGAGACTCGTTCTTTATCCGCACCACATGAATATGGAATGCTCTTCCCAGTTCAATATTCCCCTCTCATTATAATCCACAAACATTTAAAATCAATGTGCACCGGTACCTCCTCTCCCTCTCTTCCTCTATACCTTCGGCCCGTGCTGTGACTTAAATCCGGTCACTTAAGGATAGTCGTAACCCCTTTAGCGCGCGCCAACTATAAAAAAAAAGTTCAGCTCTTAGAATATCAGTTGATCAATCAGTATCAAGTCAAGTACCCTCTAGACCAGTTCTTGATTGAATTGTCAAATGATCTGCAGTGGATGCCATTAAGAATTTGTAAAAAACTTGAATTACTAAACTTTAAGCAAACTGTGTATATAACTTTCTTTTAACCGTATATCAGATGTATCTATAATTATTTGTCTAACGATCATCAATTACGTCCTAAACATGGACTCACAAGCAGAGTGTAATTTAAAATTTCTTGATGAGACTATGGGACACAATACAAATTTCTCACAAGCTCTTATCACCAAATAGAACACATTTCTCTAACAATCGGTTTCGATCCCTCCTCCTCCTTATTACTTATGTTGAATGTGGTGTTAATGAATTTATAGATCAGACAAGACGTTGAAAAGACCACTCCTTAGTGAAATGTTTTATTGAGCTGCATTGTTAACGCACAGTTGTAATATAAGATGTATCTGTACACATCCTATAAACATTGGTTGACAAGTTTACACGCAGGCGATAAGCAGGTTAGCTTAAGATAACCCTTTAAAGAGTTGAATATGAATTCAAAAAGTTTTACTCTCTTCTTACTTATTAGAACTGAATGATTTAACTCATTCTCCATGAGTGGAGGAGTCTTTAAAAAGCTTGGACTTTAATCAGAACACCGTTATTATGAAAAAAACTGGCACTCCTTACGTCAAATGATGTCACGCTATCTCCATTTGAAAATGTTTCCACGTTGTTTGAAAAACAAATACCTTCAAAAACTCCATAATAGACTAACCTTCGCCACTGCTGATTAATCACCGCAATCCCATTGAGCAGAATGTCTCGAAAATTGTCTGACACACGTGTAGACGCAAGACGCTATTTTTAGTCGAATTTTCACCCGCAAACGAATATCATGTGCACGTGGCAGCCGGATGGTATAAAGTTGATTCAAAATAAACGTGCGAGAATGTTTTTTTTCAATTTTTTTTTTTTGCGCTTTTCCTATGCACAAACACACATACAAGTGTTCATTGCATTCATAAATTGCTGCACCTGTTGGTAATTGAAAAAAAAAAACAGGAAACTGAAAATCTGTTGTCTCTATAAATCTCTCACAATTATTATTAAATAATTAGAAACCAATCCCCGCAAAAGCAGAAAATTAGTCATACCCACTGAATAATGGCATCTGGTCTATTTCAAATTTCCAATTTTTCTAGCTGCGGTGCTGAGGGAGCGAGGCAGAAAACAGCGTGAGAGTTCATGAAAATTATTGAAATGTTCGGCTGGGTATCACTTTCTCACAAAGAGGAAGCGTGTGCTGGCAACAAACCAATCATAAATACCCCTTCAAGCCAAAAAAACCACGTAAATTATTTTCATTGTCAAAGAAAATTGATGAACTTGTGTGAGATAATTTAAAATAGAAAAAAACATATCGGGTGCAAAAAATAATTGAATTTATGTCCCAAGGAAGGTGCGTGTTTGTTTGAGTTGCATAAAGACACAAAGGAAAAAGAGCCAAAAAAAGGATTTCGAACGGCGAAAACCCTTGTTTCTTTATTGAAAACTTTATTAAATTTCGCCAAACCAAAGACTTCGCTCTTTTATTGCTCCGAAATCTATTCTTTCCTAGATTTTTGTTTACACATTTCACCCCAAAACTATGCAGCGAATTTTTTATTGGGCATTTTCCAAAACATCAAACAACTGCGCATCACACTGCAAAAGTAGTGATGCAAATGAAAAGGATCAAATTATGCAATGCTTGCAAACAAAAAAAACTTGCTGTTGCATTTGTACGTTTTTGACATTTTAGAATGTTTTTATGACGCAATTAAGATTCAAAGTAACATAAGCAGCAGTTGCCAGGAGATGTCTTCGAGAAGCAGTTAGGCATTTTCGCAACTATGCATGGACTTAAATTGTACCTAAACAAAACATCTTTTGAAAATAAAGTCAAGAAATTTCAACAAATTATAACGTGATTTAACTTTAATCTGTTTTTTTGAAGAGTGTCATGTACAATAGTTCAATTACAATTTCAAATGACTTTCCCAAAGCTCTGTTTGCTCTAATCACCTTTACTTTTATTTGCATTTTGAAATAGTTGTCATTACAGTTTTAGGGTAATAATGCGTTTTTCAAAATGTGCACTTATATTAGTTGCTCGAAGTTATTAAGACACGCAAATGTTTTTTTTGCATTCATTGACTATTCTCTGTGAATTCAAAAAAAGCAAATCGAAAAGTCTTCCAAATTAATGGGAACCTCCTCCTAAAGAGAATGTTTATTTCACATTTATGGATATTCATCGGTATTCAGTTGTCTTTTCCAGGCTTCATGTGAATTAGTTTTGTTCCAAATGTGAGTCTTTTCTTCGAAAAAATGATTGCTATCATTGAACTTTTTTTAATAAACCAGCAAATATGCTAATTGTAGCAAAAGTTTCCCCGCTTTCAGACAATTCACATTTAAGTTGGTTGCAGTCACTTAACTTAAATTTAAAATGAATTGCCAAATTATAGAGATAACAGTAATCCTCTACTAAAATGTGGCCTTGCCTCTACAATTACATTAAAAACACATTCAACAAGTGATTAAGGTAATCTTGTCTAATTTATGTTTTGATACAACTTTTCAAAAGAAGCTTCTGTAAAATTTTCCAATGTCAGACCAGCCAATATATTTTTCACATTGCCCAAGTTTTCTATCCCAAAAAATTGTGCCCCTCCATCCACTTGAACACAATGAACCCCAAATCACCACCTACACAATCAAATCACCATCTTATGGGCTATAGATTTCAATTTAACGCCAAAATTACTTCTCCCATTCTAAAAATATATCTAGCCGAACACGGAGCATCTTTAAAATGACTGGTTAATTATTTTGGGTATACACGAACTGAAGTAACAAGAAAAGAATAGATTAATTTTTCATTACTTCATCCCTACCACCTCTCCCTCGTCGCCCGTTCATTTAAATCGAGAAAATTTAATTCATCGAGAAATATCTCATCAGAAAATTAAGTGAGAACCGTGTGAACTTAACCAATCGATAACGGATATATGAAGGCAAAAGAATGTGCAGACATAAACAAACCCACCGTGAGTGCAATCCAAGGACCTTGACACAATTCCAGTCCATGATTGGAATCTTTTTTAACATTAACATTCATCAGCTGCAAGAACAAGGTGTTAAAAATAGATTTTCAGCTAAACGCCTTTTCGGTTTTATGCGCTGGAGAAGTCAGATTCGTTTGAAATTTAAATTGCATAGAAGCATGTTTTCATTTTGTGGGCTGATGGTTTTATTAACTGCAGTGCTGCTCGCGTAAAGTATTTCAAAGACATGCAGTAGCTTTGATTGAGATTCTCGTTTTTATGCGACAACACTTAATTACTGAAACCACAGCACAGCGATTTATTGGTTTGTTCGAGGCACTTTGAGTGTGCCACTGACTGACTGCGGAGGCACACAATTAAAATTCTTCGATAAGAATTTTATAATTCTATTAACGTATCGAAGTAATGATCATCGAGGGACATGCGAATTATATTCGAAATAACTGTTCAATCAATCATTTGATGAGTCGGCGTGCAGCGATTAATGTCCGAGCATTGCCTCTGATAACGTTTTCAATTAAATTGCATGTGAGTTGTTGGTAAGATGAATTGAAAAAAAATCTTACGGTCTAAACGAGGTCAACGGCGGTTTACGCTGCCATTCTTGGTGCATGAAGACGGGACGTGACAGCACTATAAAAAATTGAAAACAAAGAAGCAGAAACCGAGTCTGTCAATGTGCAAAGAGAAGACAAAATTGTTAACAATAAATGACGTATTTTGCAGTGCAACGGGAGTATAAATTAAGTCAACAATAATGACATATACGATCATAAATGATTTTCAATAAACATAAAGTTAATTTAGCGCATAAATTTTCTTTCGAAACGGAGGATCGCAATAAAATCGGAGATGAACAAGTTTATGAGTGGTATTAAATTTGTGGGAATATCAGGTTCAGTTGTGCACGATTCATAACCGAATGAAAAAATAAGATTTCAACGGCGAACGTATCCTGGGGAAAGAGTTATTAAAATTTAGCCAGAATGAATCGTAAAAGAATTGTTGGAGTCATTGATGGCATGTGTCTCAGATAACCTAGAAATGTATTAACTGTGTCAGTCATTCAAAATGCAAGCGTACATTTATTGTGAATTATAATTGCGACCCGTATTTTTTGCATGCATTTAAATAAATCAAGAAATGGACACTTAATAAAGACCTGAATACAGTTTTAAAATAGTTAGCACATTTTGTACGTTATAACCGGACACTTTCAACGTAAAACATATTTAAGTGGTTTTAAAGTAACTTAAAGAATGTTGAACCTTCTTTTAATATACTTTTAGTATGAAAGGTCTTAATCGTTTTTTATGTCAGGTCGTAGGCAAATCTCAAAAAATTGTAAGACTGACGAATAAACTAAACACACCACGACGGGTTTTGCCTATTTTGCAGAAACGCGCTAATGTAGGTGCACCTTTAATCACTTTCAAACTAAAATTGTATAAAACGCGACCCAATTTATAAATATAAAATGTACCAATTAAAACTCCTGCCATACTTCAAGAGAAATTTTGGCCTTTCCTCGATCCCAAATGGTCAAACCTGCTACTACCCCTCAGAAGGTTGTACGTAAGCTTGGGAATGGGAATTATAGTGCGGCAGTGCCTTAATGGTGAGGGCAGAACTTTAAATGACTTGCAGATTCTGCAAGGATAAATAAAAACCCCAGTAACCGTCTTAAATCTTCTTTGCAACTTTCGTGTCCTTGCCCGCTTCGGGTGTAAATTCTACAACCTTCGAAACGCTCGCCTTGCCATTTCTTTGGGTTTTATCATTGCATTTAAATCCACATAGAGTGGCATCAATATGGTTCAAACTAGGTTTTGCAGCCTTTCGTTCATTCATCAGCAATCTATCCTAACCTATAAAAGGGTACTAAATTTGACCATCATATGCTTAACAAAATATCAAGTCCAAATCAGAATTAAGAAAGAAAAAAAACAATGATTTATGAACTCGTCTTTAGCATTTTTTAAATTGTTAATTTGTTTTTGTTTAATTCTTTCCATTATTGAATCGCATTCTGAAAGAAATGTCACTGAGAATCACTATTGTTGGAAATACTCCATAAATCAAACTGCTTCCTGATTTATTCAAAAGCATTGTTCTTACATATTCAACTTACGATTAATCGCCGACAATGACTGAAGACAGAAATTATTGTGACACATACATACTCCATTATGGAACTGCAATCATGCTATTGTGCAAAAGATGAAATCATTTCTTTATATCAATTCTTTGATTTTCCTTTATGCACTTAAAAACGATGCAGTCACGGTGTAATGCTTCTGATTTATTTTTCCAAAGAACTAAAGAAAAGCATTCACTCTTATTTCTTTTAAACCACAAGAACGTCACAGAATTTTCATCAAGAATAATCCTCAATATCATTTCGGTGATCTATAGTTAAATATAAGTGGTGATGTATCATTTTGTATCCCATACAATTCATCAATGTCCACCCGGGTTGATACAACGAAGATATCCCCCCTTCTTTAGGAAAATCCCTAACAGATCCCAAGATAAACACATTCTCTTCAAAAGAAACAAATCTCCTGTATTGTACTCAAGCAAAACAAAATCAACTCAAATTTGTATCTCTTCCTAAGAGGTCTGGATTCTCTTATAATGGCGATCCCTCTTTCTTCCAATCTTTCAAAATCAAAACAGAACAGAACAAAATACCCCACCGGAATACAATTCACCAAGAAGAGGGGAAATAAATCATCATGGGAGAGCTGTAGCCCCATGGAATAACTCAAGTCTTTCAGGCACAAAATCACGAAATCCTCTTCCTCGTTTCGAGAACTCACCACACAATGATTTTCACTCGTACGACGGGGCTCTCTTGCGTGAATTTCAAAAATAGCTCAACAAATTTCCCCCCAAACCGAAGGGAAATCACAAAATGAAACAAGCATTTATCTAGATAGGTTGGGAAGGCACAACTTATACGAAGATTATTTCGAGGAAAAATTATCAAAGAGACATACTCAATTTTCAATAACTCGCTTGCAACACACATCAGATCCCCACAAGCGAGGAGGATAATTACGCGATTTGTAAAACATTTTTGTGCTCGAAAATTGTCTTGGTATTTTTTTGAATTCTAAAATTTGCCGGGAGGCAACTCGGCCTGTTCCGTCTCTTTGCTCGCATTCTGTGTATACATTCGCTGTGATCTCGGCTATGTGTGTCTTTTTTGGTATCTGACCGCGCGCAACATCTTTGGCATTAAGTCATCGGGTGTCTGGCCCCATCCGTGCGGATATATTGTTTTATTATTGCACCCTTTCCAATCGGTGATCAAACGTGTTTTCGAACCGATCGTCATTGGAATTTAAAAAAAGAAAATCAAAATCGCCATTCAAGCGGATTTAATTGAAAAAATAAAAAATTGTGTACTTATTTTCTGAATGAAACAAAAGTTCTCCACAAAGATCGGAAGGTATTTTGGGAATTATTCGGTTCTTCTCCACGGATACGCGTGTCGTATGTTATTTCCTCTTCACTTCGGCTCGGTCATCTGTTTCTGCCAATAATTCAATTTCATTACGTAGATTTTCGTCTAAATTAGAATCATTTCTTATTCCCTGACGGTTTGACGTAAAAATTAAGAGGAATATATAATAATAATAACAGTCTGTTGAGATTATAAAACAAATAAAATGTAAAGAATTTATTTTGAAATATCTATTTTCGTAAAGGAGAAGCCCCTTAGCAGTGTGATCGTGTGTGCCCACAATTATTGTTCGTATTTTTGTTGTTTTTGAAAATCATATTGTTCCTCCACCCATCTGATTTCGGTGACAACCATATGTGAGAAAATCAAAATTGAGACAAGAAAAATGAAAAATTTCCTCAAATCAAAATAAGGAAAAATCATATGCACTCGAGTGAGAAAAGTGTTTGTTTTTCTAGTGCCAAATATAATATGAGCCAACTCAGGCAAACGAGAGGTTCTTATTTTTGTGATGTTTGGAAAGAAAATTAAAATTAAAATAATGAGATGAAAAATGAAACAGAAGGCCACCGCTTAGCTCTGAGATGTTAATTGTTTCAGCAGCGCACACAATAGCACAGCGGCATAGTAGCACAACTTGTGTAGAATAATTCATTAAGCTCAATCACTATTTCGAATATTTTATTTTTGTTTTATTTTGTTTCTCCAATTTTCGTTTGGGATTTATTTTCTGTGAATGCTTCTTAATATGAACGGATTCCAAAAGAATTAATGGGATATTTTATTGCAATAACGAATACAAATTAGAAACAGTTTGTGATTATTTGTTATTTCAATTAAGAATTGCGTTGGGTCGAGGTCTAAATTGACTGTAGGCGTGTGTAGATCGTTTGATGTGTTGCTGCAGGATTATTTTCTGGTGGCGACTGGTAAATTAGTTTCGAACAGATTCTGAATACCTCTCCAACACACGGGTCAATTAAATTGTAGTAATGTACACTTTTTTCGTACTAAAACTGTGATAAGGCTCTGAATTTACTCGTTTGAAAACTTCAAAATTAGTAAATTTCTAGATATATGGGCTCTTGAGTTGAAATACTTAAAAAATAATCAAAATCTCATTTAATGCATCCTCTATTTTTAAAGAACTTTAACTACAAATTCATTATCACAAGATAATAGTTTCGAAAGTCAAAAATTAGCATAACCTCTGTTCAACACGTGAAAATTATAATCCTGATCGAAACATAAATGTTTGCAAAATCTTAAATTAGAAAATCTATAAAATACACAAACATGTGTGTTTAATTAAAAAAAAGAAGCAAAATTAAATATAAACAACTTCGCCCTCCCACATGTGATTCTTAGATGCAAATACCCCTTTAAATATTTCCCACCTGGAAAAACAATCAATCCAAACACAATACAATTGTTTAAAACAAAGTTCTGACTCAATTAAAATGTCAGAGAAAAACTAAAATCTAAAAAGTAAATTGAAGACAACAAAAAAAAACCTACAAAAACGAAAAAATGGATAAACGCGAAAAAAGCTCAACCAGTGCGTCGCGAAAAACTTTAACGCCACCGCCAACTGAGACAATACCATCAACGACGTCCTCTACAACAACTTCATCCACACCTTCCACTGCTTCGCAGTCATCTTCAAACACGGCAACAACAACATCAGAACCGCGACGCCGTCGTTATATCCGAAGCTCGACGGCAAGTGTTACACAGTTATTATCCGATAGTTGCAATAGCTTGTTGCAAAGATTTCGGCGAAATCCAAGCGAAAGGCCTGATAAGCGACAAAATCGGTAACAAATTAATTAAAAAAAAAAAACAAAAATCAGTCTTGAAAAAATAAGATTTATAAATAAAATCACTAGAAAAGAAGAAGAAATAATTTGAGATAGGAAGACCGGTAAAATCACACGAAAAGCAGCGCGCTCCATCTCTCCGGTTATATAAAAGTGTTTTTAAATTTCCTCATTTCGCGCTGACACTTGTCAGTATCCACGCCACATGTGAAATCTCTGGTGAATTCAAAAATTTGAAGTGTTTATGTGTCAAAGTGCATCGCACAGCTCCTTCTGGGGATGACTTAAAGGACTGCAATAATCGCCGCACCTTCCCCTTCACTCTGTTCTGTTCGAAAAAAAACCCACAGAAAAAATAGGTGAAAAGCAAATAAAATAAAAAAGAAATAGAATAAAAAATATAAATAGCTTTTTTTCGACTCTGTTTAGCAATTAATCGAAACGAGAATTTCGATCATGAGAGGAAAAGTATTTTTATCAACAGGTTTGATGCGAAAGCTTATTTGAACATCAAGACAAAACGTACAAGCACATAAATACATATATTGCAAAATACCACAGCAGCGTGATAAAGCTTCGGGTGAAATATATATTCAGAAGAGGCGATTCCACTTGCGTACGCGCACTGCCAAATTTTCAAAGGAAAGAAAAAAAAACGAATTCTATTTTTGAATTTTCAAAATAAAAGCAGAAGCTTATACGTTGTACTTGTGTTTGTGAATTCGGAAAAACAATGCGTTCAGTCGCTCCTTCATCCGAATGCATCAGATTTCGGTTTTGTTTCTCTGTTTTCCGTCGAGTTCAAGGCTAATGGCCCTTAAACAAAACATCATTTTGCATTTTTCCCGCAATAAATACATGTTACCTATATGTTCAGACAAGGAAAATTATTGAGGAAACCACCAACAATCATAAGTTGATCCGTTCGAGTATTAAACAGCTCCAACTGGTTTGAAATTTTTTAACAGTGTTCAACTTAACGACATAATCGGTGATTGGTTATGATATTCATCAGAGAGTAGATCGCTGTCAGATACTTTATGATGTATTGGGGCAGGTTTTTCTGACTCCAACATCAGTTGGGGTTTATTGACATTGAACGGGGAATTTAACCTGTTTTAGGCTGGTTGATGTAATAAAAACATTTTTTTCTTATCCATATGTACATCCGAATTTTGAAAAAAAAAATTCAAGAACATATTCCAAAGTATGATGAACTCTTTGAAGTTCAATTTTATTTTGCCTCCTGGGAATGAAGATCAGTCTTTTATGGAATACTCCCAATAATGACTGTTCTTTATGCTTGTGCGACTTCCGTTTCCGTCATGAAGGCTATTTTGAATGACTGCGGCAGGTCTTTGACTTATTTGCTGACTGAATTATAGTAGAATAGCGAGAATAGATCGGTTCGTTTCCATAATTCAGATAGATAAGAACGTCTTTTGGATTATAACTCAGGACGCAAACTAAATGTTAAGAAAGTTGTGGGTTTGAATGAAGCACAAAGTGTAGTCGAAACCGTCCAATTCGAATTAACTAAAATCTCTTGACTTTTTATTACAAAATGTGTGATGTCCCATAGAAGGCTAACTTAAAAAAAAAGTATTGTAGCTGGCAGTAGCTGGCTCCGAGAGGGCCCATTTAGAACTCTGAGACTGGATCTACTGATGAATCACCGACAGTTCTGAAAAAATATGTTCATATTTCATTATTCAAAAATTTATTTATTGCTTTCATGCATAATAGACTACTAGTAGACATATTTAAAGGTACACAATGGGTCAAAATGCAGCTTGTACACAAAAGTCGAACATAGAGATCACTCAAAACACTGGTAGATATCGAGTAGAAACTCTCATTAAAGCATTTAATACACAGTACCCGCCTGTTGTATCCAGTGCAACTTAGGAAGAATTTTCTCCTTATCATCTGTAATTAGCTCTCGTATTCTGTCTGAATTCTGATATAAATTTTGTCAGAAACGTTGTGTGGACACCACAGAATATTCGGGGAATTCGAAGAAACTTCTTGTGGCAAATGAACCCCAGAAACATATGTCATAAACGTTTTTGGATGAACGTTTGTTACTATTTACGGGTGCACGACATTTTGATAATCGAACAAATTGTTAATATCTTCCTTTAATCTGACTTTGACTTCACTTCATCTAAGTGGAACACCGATTCCTCATTATCTGACAAGACTGCTGTTTCATCAGTGAAACTGTGATTTCCGAATTATGAATACTTTAACGGTAACAACACAAATGACATGAGCTGGCAAGCAACGCTCTAATTCCATTTTTAAAAACTATTACGAATTACTGTCAATTGATTCATTCACATGTAAGACAGTCTACATCTTAACGAAAAGGGTGGGTGACAACGGAAAATTCCAACACTTAGGCAGACTGTTACATTCAAAAGTATGTAATGTTTCTCATGCCAAGCTACTACCGTATCTACAGTATTCTGCTGTTTATTTGCAGTCAAGTGAAAGTGCCAATTAGGATTCACCTGACAGAAATCAAATTCTAAGCGAAAATGTAGTGCGGCTTATGTCGACAACCTGCTATTTTAATTCGGATTATAATCCAGGGTACCAAAGGGTCAAGTTAACGCAAAGTTACTAAATTAATGTCTTGATTAAAATTAAACACTTCCGTCAAATATTGTTCAGAACGTCCTCTAAGCAATATAGGCTTTTATACCTAAAAAAAACAATCCTTTCAAGTGTGTGAGTTTGAAAATAGACATCCCCATGCAATGCAATCAAATATGTGTACACATGATGAACATCATATCCGAAAGAGAAGAAGGCATTTTTTCGAAAATAACTCAGCACGTTTTCATTGCTCAGGAATGTCAGCCAAACACCCTTGGATGCATTGTGTTGTCTTGCTGCGTGCATATCGCTGACATTGTCCCAATGCACCAAAACATAAATTTTAAGGGAAAAAAACAAAACGGGAACACCGACAAAAACATCATAAACAGATCGTCTCTTGTATCCATGACATAAATATCAATATATTTATAACTTTAACGAATGTAAATTTATTGTCGTAGACAAAAACGCACTTTTGATATGCGCAGGTGTGTTGGTAGAGCAAAAAAAAGGGAAGGGGTTCATATTTTATTTATCACGAAAACGTGTCCAACATTTTCGATACAAATAAATTAAGAAATACGAAATAAATGAAACAGACAGACGAGCGCAGAAAATAAGAAAAATAAGTTCAAAACCACACCACACCATCGTAGAAAAATCAAAGAGCAACGACGCTTGATCATTACTGAAATTCTCCGCCACAATCCACCTCTGTAAGACATTAACCTGTGGGAAAAATTTATTGGAAGCACACAGTCTCAACTGTAAATTTGTGAAAAACACTCGTGTCCGGCGCGAAGCTCCTTCTCAATTATATTCTTCTTCTTTTCTCAGAAAGATTTCTGTTTTAAATCTATTCATCTGTGGTGCAAAAGAAAAATAGATATATCGAGGGAAAACATTTTTGTCTTTTGTTTTTTTTTTACAAATAGCTTCGAATTAAGTCCATCGGAATCGGCTCCAGATATAAATTTAAAAAACGATTCTATGAGTGATCGCAGCCGGAATCGCTTGAATTCGTCATCCGGTTATGGCAGCTCTACCGGAATCGGTAGCTATGCGAAAAGTACAACTTCATCGGCATTAGATAGGCTACGTTCGAATTTGAGTCCAGTTAGTTCGTATTATAAACCGTTAATGCGAACATTCGGTCGAAGAGATGATGACGCGACAATTTCATCAACAACCAAAGTTAGTAAATCTGTGTGGAAAGCAACCCCAAAACAAAACAAATTAAAATTTTTAAATTGCTGAAGGAGAAAAGGAGAGTTTTGCGCATTTTGCAGAGTATATATACATGTATAGATTTTGACTTCACGTTGCAGTCTATTGGCACATGAGTCACATGTCTGGAATAAAACATTTTTTGAAAGTATTCGTTCGCTCGGGGGCGGCCACCTAAGCTGTGTGTGTGTACCTGTTCCGTGAATGTTGTGCTCATTTTTTTTCGATTCAATGAGTAATAATATTTTCAAAAACCTGATTCAAATCTTAGACGAAAATTTGAAAAATTTAAAAATTCTGAAAATCTTTCAATTTAGTGGCTCACGCATTAACATGCGCATGCACATGAAAATATGAATGAACTTGAAAGCTTTCCGCTCCCTCGAGTGAGAAAAAAATAGATTATCTATTTGTTTTTGACAATGTCAGAAACTGAATACAAGCTTTTTTCCTTTGTATACACATTGGGCGGCTGTAAAGGCCGTGAAATCTATTTGTGGTTCATGCCACTGCCATCTGGCGTGGTTTGGTGAAAAATACACAAGCAGACGCGAAGGTACACAGAATAAACAGAAAAAGTGCTCTTGTAGATGACACAAATTTGAAAGTAGGTCGTTAGTACAATATTTCGAGAGTAAGCCAGGTGGAGTCATTGTTTTTCTCAAATGAAAATGGCTTAGGTAGCCACAAATAACTTAACTCTATCAGTTTTGATGAATATATGATTTTTTTTAACGGTATACAAATTTGTGTTGAGTTAAGGGATCGACAACTATCTTCAAAATTGCCAAACTTTCCTTTCCTCATCCAGCAATAAAGGCAAAATTCGCTCGATTTGTTTCTCACAACTGTTTTTCGCTATAGAAAAAAGACAGCAATGACAAAGATAAAACACCTGTAGCCGATGGCAAACCGATTTCGACAATATCCCGCCTCGAATCGAAATACTCCGATGTGCTGGATCGTTTCGCTCGAAGAAAACGTCAAAATGACAAAGATCGTGATAAAACTCTGGAACCGGATGGAAATCCGATTCCACTTACACGCTCTGCAACCACCATTAAGTTGCCAAGTTCATCAAAGACAGCATCATCGGGAATCGGCAGTTCATACTCTTTCAGTGTGGCAGACAGAAAGGAACGAACGCCGTATCGATTGACGAAAAACAAAGGCTCTCGGTATCTGATGGACTCTTCAGACAGTGGATATCTTACCAGTAGCAATGATCGTTCCCGCCCAGAGTTAACGTTACTGAGCGAAAACTCCCGATATGGGCGGACACGAAACAATTACGACTACGATCCTCTGCAATCGTCCAGATACAAAGATTCCGCCTACGAATCCAATAGATACGCCTCGAGCTTTAAACCACGCAGTGGTCTTGACTACACGCATTACTACGATGGTTCGCGTGGCGCTGACAAAGAGAACAACTACAAATCTAGATACGACCCCGATGAGATGTACGCCGATCTAAACAATCATGATTTGAGTACAAAACGAAGGCCCAGAGCTTATCGCCGCAACAACACAGGTGACTCATCTGCTTCTGATAGGAAGTTAGTCACAGCCACAAGTTATCATATCCCGGAATATGACTTGGAGGAAAAGCCATTCGTAGCAGCTGCCGCAAATGCCTCGGCAAGTAGTCGTTTTGCCAATCGGAACAATAACAAGTCGTACGGAGTCCAACGGTCAAAGACCCATGGAAACATTTCCGAATATGATATGCGACAGTACGAACAAGAAGAGGATCGATCATCCGAGGATAACGCGGCAATACTGGCCGCTCTCAAGGAAGACAACAACGAGGCAGAAGCTCGAGCATTTGCAGATCGCATTGCGAAACGGAAGCAAATTAAGAATATGATTTTGAAATACGCACAGGACGACACGTACGATAAGGAGAGCAAAGATGAGGATACCACTGCGGGAGATGGTACTGCCGAGGATAACAAGCGATCTCATGTAACTAGTCCGAGTGGTAGCTCCTTGAATTCACCCAAATCCACAGTGAATAATCAAGAAATGATTAATGACAAAAACAATAACACAACAATAAAGACCAGTTCTAGAAAATTAAAATCCCCCCCGCTGTTTGGCGATCGTTACCTAAACCATCAGAATCTCCTCAATAAAAGAGATTTTGGCTTGAACAGTCGACAATTGTACAACCCCATTGCGTCAACAGGTGGCGCCACCACAGCCGGTAACCTTAGCAAATACCCATCCTCCTATAAGTCCTATATGTATGACAACAATCACAATAAATTGCTTGGCAATCGAAAGCCAGCAGGTGGCGGAGCAATGTCATCTGCAGCCGGTGGATCGGCCATGTTTGCGTTGGCAAAGTCCTCGTCGTCCTCGGCATTGTACGCGCACAGGTCTCGCATTCCAAAAACACTTTACTCCTTTGTAAGGACATTTGACTTGAATTGTTTTTTTTTTTTCTTATTTCTTCCTTGTGGTTTTTTGTAATTTTGTTTTATTGTTTTTTTTAAGCTTTTTCGCTTTTCAGCTTATGGAATGTATTCGAAATTTGTTCTCATTCAAACGAGCGTATATTCTGCGCATTTGTTTTTGAAGATAAATACATATATGTGTTCAATATGTGTTTGTTGCATTGATTTGATTTAATTAACAATTAACAATAGGATTGATGATGGACACAGTCACTTTGTGGAGCTGATCGTGTGTGCATATTAACCTCGCATTTTGATTGAATATTTTGGAGTGCATTAACCTCTGCTACACTAGGTAAAATCTTGAACTTTCAAAACAAATTAGAAATTTACGTTTAAAGATATTGTTTAAAAAATATATGTTTTTATGAAACAGAAGCAAGCTATTCACTCACAAACAGACAGGGATGGATTAGGAGTAATAGATTAACTTTAACTAATCAGGCTAGTGTCAAGTAGCTTAATTTATTCTAAACTTTAAGGCATAACTTGTTTAAATTATTATATAAGTTGGTGATATTTGTAGGAAATATAGGGAATTTTCCGTAAATTAAATGTATTTAAGATCATTTTAAAATTTAGTAGTTAAAAGTTGAGAACAATTATTATTTCCAAATATTTTTCGTATATTTACAAATAAATTTAAACAAACATCAGATACGAGCAGTAGATAAATTCAGTCCACGCATAGATTAAATTTCTTCAAATTAAATTTACGTACTTCTCAGTTCCTTCCATCTTTTTTGAACTTTTCTTATTTACCTCTCTTTGAAATGTCGATCTCAGTTTATTTTTTCCAAAATACTATAACAGGTCTTATTTATTTCCCAGCAAAGGTATTTATTTCATGTTTGTTACTGTTTCAATTTTCATAAATATGTTTCCCTCTATACATATTTATGTCACTTAAAGCTTAAACAAAACTTACATAATATATAAATTTATTTTTTTAACTGCAAATAACTTAAAAAAAAAACAAACGTAATAATAATGCCTCAAAACAATACTATATATATAATATATATTTTTTCTGTTTTATATACTTTTTTTGTTTTAATTAATTTGTTATGAACAAAACAAAAAAAAAATTTGTCCGAACTAATTTTCTTACCGAAAAACGATCCGTATTTTTCTCGTGTTTTTTTCTGATTATGATGATGATGATGATGATGATGGTAATCATGGTGTGAACAACATTGATTGGTGATGATGAATTGTGAAATGATTCAACAACAACGACTCTTCTCTTCTGCAACAACTCAACTTGGTGTTTTGGTTGAAATGGGCGTACACACACGCTATCCAAACAAATACTGCGAATTTCTGCTGCAATTTGTGATCTGCTTCTCTCTTATTCTCTCCTGGATGATGATGATGATGATTCCCCCCCTCTCATGTCAAATACCAACCCACCCGATGATGACTGATGATGATGATGATGATGTGATGATGTTGGCGATCTAATTTGATGACTGAACCCTGATGGATGATGGATAAAATCAATGATGATGATGACAACCAACCGAACAACAACAAACTTATACCAATCACAATGTACTGAAAACAGCAAGCAAAGCCAGTTATTCAAGATGATGCTGATGGCCACTTGATATATCACACCGGCGACATTCTTCATAACAGATGTTCGTGACAATTTTTTTTACAAAAAAAAAATACCAAAACCAAAAAACTAAAATAGAAAAAAACATTTACTCCATTTTTGATTTCTTAATTTTTTTCTGTTTTATTTTTTATTTCCATTATATTTCCTTCCGTTTGTTTCTTCCTTCATATTTTTGTTTCTTTAAAGTTTTAATCGCGCATATTGTTTTGCTCTCTCTCTCACGTTCTCATACACTGTTTCCAAATCCAAAAACAGTGTATCAGAACAGGGGACAATTTTAAACTAATGTTATTTGCGAAACTTACGCGTAAAAATTGCATTTCTTTCCTCTCCAATTTCAATTAAGATGCATTTTCTCTTTTGCTCTCTTTGATTTAACTATCGTCGCGGTTTTTTAAAAGTATTTTCCACTTGATTTAAATTTTTGCTTTTAAACAAAAATGTACATGTTAATGAAGTAATGAATTCTTGAAACGATTTTTTTCTATCCAATACACGGTATGAAATTTCACTCATTGTTTTTTTTTTTGTTCACAAAAAATATAAATTTTAGTAAATTATTACAATAAAGAAACATGAAATCTATTTCTATTTAAAAAAAACAACCAATTTAAGGAATCTTAGAGTTCTGGAAAATTTCAATGATCATTTTCAATTTTACAGATAAAATCATGGCTACACTGGGCGAAGGTACTTTTGGGCGTGTAGTCAAGGTCAAAGATATGGAAAGGTACTTTGTTTTGCAAATAATATGATATTTAATGTGAATTTGATCGACATTCGTGAATTCTAGGGATCACTGCATGGCCTTGAAAATTATCAAGAATGTCGAGAAATACCGTGAAGCTGCTAAACTGGAAATTAATGCACTGGAGAAAATTGCTCAAAAGGATCCCAACTGTGATCAGTAAGTTAATTGTTTAATTTTGTTTTGTTATTATTATCGACAGTAAGGAAGATATTTCTGCGAAATTTCTGATTGCTGAAAAAAATAAGTAGTAATTTGTACATTCCGTACTAAATTGACGAAGCAGTTAACACACTGACCATGAAAATCAGACTGTGAATAGGGAACTTACTGCATCTGATTCTGCAAATGATGAAACTGTAAATGCTTGTTAGAGCAGACATTATCCTAGGTCCACCTATTGTACAAGTTTTAAACTTCCCCAATTGTTATATGACCATATAAAGGACACCATTCCTCACTGTGCAATAACTTATACGACGTTAACATGGAATTTCATGGATTCAACTGTTGAATTACATTAATAATAACTGAACTGTGTTCGTCTTCTCACTTTGCGCTTAATGCTGGTTATAAAGAACCCAAGAATTTAAGTGAAAGTGCCTATTTTGACATAAAGTGGTGGTCGTTGGTGTGATGTGTAAGTGCGGCGACTCACACGCCGAAGGCCTCAGTTTCGATTCCCAGATTGAACACCTCGCATTTTTCACGGCACTTAAAGAGTACTAATTGTCTGTGAAAACTTCCTGAAATCTCTGCGTTCGGAGACGGGAAAAAAGTGAAGGTTCTCTTTAATTGTGAGAGAACAATAGCAAGAACAACACCAGTAGTTGCTGAAGAAACTAGGTCCCAGTCCCTTGTGAACTGTAGGGGCACTTAATCACAAACATTTTCTTTCTACAAGACTCAGGTTGTTCAATTTATTCTTCCCTCACGAGTGGAGAGTACCTGCCGTTTGATTCCAACTCCAAATGAAAAAGCTTTGAACAGCTGGTTAGAAATCTAAAAAAAGGCCTATGTAGCACGTGATTCGAATCAGTTACCTTCGGCGTAAGAAATGACTATCGCAGAATGGAGGCTCAAGTTATGGTTACTCTACAACATAACAGATATTTTGTTTTTTACTCGAAAACACCATGTTCAAGTTGAATACAATTGAAAAAATGAAAATTCACAAAACTCATCAAGTTAACACACAATCGCCTTAAGTTCGTTGGAATCAACACGCAAATTCCCATCACAAGTTCATTGACGTAATAGTCTATTTATAACGATACATCAACAAAAGAATATAATTATAGATATTTGCAAATTTAAAAATATTTGAACCTTAGACTTGCCAAAATTAACAACCCCTTTAAGATAATGTTCCGGAGTAGTTCATCGCAACTACTTGTTAAAAGTTGATAATCGCATCAAAAGGGAGTTTCAATTGTTTTTGAAGGTTTAGTGGAATCGATTCGACATTGACTCCATGATTGTGAAAACTCATCGCAAACAATAAACTCTTTCGCTGAAAATGTACCGGCTTAGTCCCACCCTCTTATTTTATCTGCTGATGAGGTTGAATTTAAACTATTAAAACACAATCATTTCAAGTTACTTCTCCTTTAAGTCTTCGCAATGTCAACAGTTATCGCATTCAAATAAAATGTTCACCTCATTCAAGTTAATTCATTTAATTTGTTTAAATAAATAATTGCTGCGAAATATCTTCCCCATTGCAGGTTGTTAACACCATTTATGAAAAATTCATAAAAACGTAATTTATAAATTTGTTTACCTTTTTTTCAGTTTGTGTGTAAGAATGATTGATTGGTTTGATTACCATGGACACATGTGCATTGCGTTTGAGATGTTGGGCCTGAGTGTTTTCGATTTCTTGGTAAGTTATGACTGTTGAATGCACATCATGAACCTGAGTTTAACTCTGCCCCGTTTCATTGTAGAGAGAGAACAACTATGAACCATATCCCCTGGAACAAGTGAGGCACATGGCATACCAACTCTGCTACTCGGTTAAATTCTTACATGACAATAGACTAACGCACACGGATCTGAAGCCTGAGAATATTTTATTCGTTGACTCTGAATACACAACACATTATAATCATAAGATTGTGAGTACACACATACATCTTTCTTTTTTCACTTCAATTAAAACATCTTGATTGGTTTCATAGAATCGTGAGGTACGTCGCGTTAAAAGTACAGATGTGCGCCTAATCGATTTTGGTAGCGCAACATTTGATCATGAACATCATAGCACAATTGTTTCAACGCGTCACTACCGAGCACCGGAAGTTATCCTCGAACTGGGATGGTCTCAACCTTGTGACGTATGGTCCATTGGGTAAGTCATCACACCTGCTAGGCTTATGAATATATATGTAAACAGTGCTTATTTTTTACAGTTGCATACTCTTTGAACTATATTTGGGAATTACACTCTTCCAAACGCACGACAACCGTGAGCATCTTGCCATGATGGAACGTATCTTGGGACAAATACCCTATCGCATGGCACGGTAATGAAATTGAGACATGTTTACATTCTCATTGATCAGTTATTGACACGAAGCATAATTAATGTAGTAATCATGTTCTTTACAGCAAAACAAAAACAAAATACTTCTATCATGGTAAGTTGGACTGGGATGAGAAATCATCGGCTGGACGGTATGTCCGGGATCATTGTAAGCCACTGTTTAGGTACCTGATGTCCGATAGTGAGGATCACTGTGAGCTATTTGATTTAATTAAGAAGATGTTAGAATATGAGCCCAGTCAACGTGTTACGTTAGGTAAGTGCGTTTCTTGCGTCATTCTTTATTAACAAATGTGGTATGTGTATTGATTTTGTGTAAATTTTTGCGGACTGGTCACATGCTACAGAGTGAAGGGTTGAAAGGATCTATCTTCGCTAAGTATTGTGTTAAGAAATTTCAGTGAAAGTCTTGATTTTAAGAACATTTAGTATGTTATGTCTTATTAACACGTGTTAAGATGTTCTTCACTGTTTTAGTACCGACACTCATTAGAAATGTTTTTCATATCTTCTGACTACGTACGTTGATGCAGCGATCAAGGGAATAATGAAAGGTTTTGTTAGGTGGGGCAAATGCAGATATGCTAAAAAGATGTTTTAAAAAAGAGGTTTTTAAGAATTGCGCAGACACTTGTCATTGCATCGTTCGATAAACGAGGTCAGGTAAAAATGAAGGATTGGATGATCCGTAATCAGCTTTAAATAGCATACATTAAGATCTGATACTTGTGTAAATGAGGGTGCTGTGAATATGCTGATTTAAAAATGTTCAAACGAGAACCACAGATTTTTGTTTAAATCTTAAAGATTCTTATCAGTATTTCAATTCATTCCAGTCGTTTAAAAAATACATTTCTGTCGCAGTGATAACGACTCCTATAACATACATCTAGAGATAAACTGGGTAGTGCAGCAGCTTCATAAAGTCTTCTGACTAGTGTTGCCTTTTAGCGGATTCTGAGGCTCACAATAGCCTACCATATATTTCATGTGGATATTGTTTCATCACATCCTCCGTAGCAAAGAATATAATATTATCTTTTTTTTCCTTGTTTTTTGACCTTAAACTCTTTGCTTTGTTTCTATCTGTTTCCGTTTTTGAAATCAGGCTTAATTCAGTGTAATGAAGGAACCATGAGAAGTTCTGACTTTTGACCACAGCAATAATGTTATACTCTACTCAATTTTATCAGTTATCCCATGAACTGTAAACCACTGTGGAAATAGATTATCAATCTGCCGAACGGTTATCGATAATCCTTAAAGAAAACGACTTTCGTGTTATGACACGGTAGAAGCACACCAGAGTCCAGCAAATATTTACACGATTATTTAAAATCAGGCAACACACTCGAATAGAACAGAGCAACTAATCATTTACTTTCTAAAACAATTCACAGGAGAAGCACTGCGTCACCCGTTCTTTGAGAAACTTCCACCTCACCAACGTATTGGTGATCTTGGCAATAATATCGCTGCATCTGGCAGTAGCAGCCGTGAGAGGTCGCACAGTTTATCAAGATGAGATTTGGCCCGATTTGGTTATTGTTAATTAAATATAACTTAACAAACAAAGAAAAATGTTAAACAAATAAAAAACAAAAACATAGCCTCCTTAAGAACCAGCAGAAGACACAACACTCAAAAGGGGAACAAATAAAACAACTTTAACCAACAACAACTATACGCAGATCCAACAAGGACACTTAGATTTAATTTTATTTAACGCTATATATTAATGTTCTTAATCTTTTATTTTTTTTTCCTTCATTTCATTTCATTTGAAGAGAAAGCAAAATGTGTTTGCTTTGTTTATATATTTAAAACATTTTTTGAAAGTTTTTTTTTCTTTTAGATTAGTTGACAAAATGTTAAAAGAAGAAATTTGTACAGTTACACTGTATGTGAAGTACTGCTAAATTTACATGTTCTTATATTTCTCTAACGTACATACATTTTTTTATTTGTCACAACAAATAAAATCAAACAGCAAGAGCTTAGAAAAACAAACATGAAGTAAATTGAATTGATTTATTTACCTTCGCTATAATATGTGTGTGAATGTCCTGTAGAACACCAACATCATTGTATCCCCAAGTAGACTGCGTTACTTTTACGTTTTCCCTTCATTTCCTTCAATCTATGTAATTGGTTTTAAGGAGTTAAGTGTAGTTGATTAATTGTAACCAAATCGTCTGAGAGAAATATTTTGTATGTTTTCTTTGTCCACAACAACATATTTTTCCATGCAACACATGCTATATGTTAAATGGCATGAAAAATTAAATCATTATCAGTTTTTTTGTTCTGTTAAAAGCGCCATTGAAGGTGTGAAAGAGGAGTTTCGGAAACAGTTTTTCTTTGTAAAAAATACAAGAATACTTGAAAGAAGAAATAATTTAAGTATAGGAATAAAAAAGTAAATACTTGGAACTACAATATTTAATTAATGCACTATTTTCTTTTTTTTTTTTTTGAAGCAAGATCGATGAAAGATTCTGAAGTAGAATTGTAAAAAGAGATTTTTAGAAGTTACTTTTTTTCAAGCTTTAGGGAAATATTTTTTTAAATAAAATGCATTAAAATATATTTCGTATTCATTGCGTGTTTTGTTTGCGAAAATTAAAAAGAAAACAGAATATTTAACGAAGAGAATCAATGTTTATGCAGCGAGTCTTTAGCCGTAACATAAGTTTATACGAAAAATCAGGTGTAAAAAAAGAAAGTGCATAAATTGATTCATTCACTAGTTGCTAATTCTTATGATATATATATTTTTATCTATTCTCTTTAATCAAAAAAAAAACCGCAGTAATAGTTGTGAAAAGATAATAAAGAGAGATAAACTCATGTTTTTGCGCCATTGTGAAATGTTACGTATTCTTTAAAATAAATTTTATTTCGTTTTGATTGATAACAAAAAACAAACACACATCAAGCATCTCATTGATCAGTTTACAAGAGTACAGGGCAAACTTGTGTAAATTTGTCTTGTTTTAGTTATAATTTAAATAAAAGAAAAATAAAAATTGAAAATAAATCAAATTTCAAAGAAGTGTGTTTTCTTTTTTTTTCTTCTCGATTTGGAAAAATTATAAGGATTCGATTGATTTTTCGTGATGTGCATAGGCGAGCGAACGAACATGAAGGTTAAATCATCACCAATAACTGAGACTCGGCAAAGATAACGGTTAGATACAATCTTACCTTATATTGAACTCCTGTGCGTTAACGTATACTGAGCAATGAAATTACCGATTAATTGTCAAGAATTAATAATTGAGTGGCACTATAGCACGGAAGGGACCAAGCCCTAGCTTATAAAATAACTACACCTGTTGTGCGTGCTACTGTTCTTTCACTAGTAGAAGGGACCTACAGTTTTTTGCCAACCCTGAACAGCGAGATTTGAAAAGCTTTTTTTAATGACTCTGAGTATTGTCAGTCGAAAGAGGTGGTGCCCTGGTGCTTAGTGTTCGGTCCGGGAATTGAACCTAGGACCTTGGCGAATGAGTGAGCACTTACCTACTACGCCATGGCGACCACAATTGTCATGAAAGAGAACGGATCCAATCAGGAAGCCCATCTCCTCAGCTCGAAAAGTGAAAGCAAAATTACTTAAAAAAGTTATAATTGAAAGTACTTATTGTAGAAAAAATGAACTATAGATACGTCTAAGATTATATAATATATCTGATTACTGGATAACATCTAATGGGAAAGCTTGCCATACAAGAACGTGGTAGCAACCGGTTCTCCCCTAAATAAGAACCAGCCCATCTTTTGCCACAGGAAGACTACGATCGGAAACTACTTTTACAACAGCCCAGATGAATTACCTGATGTCAGCGTGGGAAAGATGAGGAAGTTTCTTAGGAAACCAAATTAACTTAATCAATAGAAATTAGAGGGTTGATATTTCCTACGTACTAAGAAAATGAGGTTGCCATCTTAATCTTAATTATTTTAAAAAAGCTTAACATCGACTCTTCAACAAAAAATTTCGTGGTATATTCCGACAGAGCAGAACAATATCTGGGAGGCTAGAGGGGAACATGATTACAAACAGATTGGTAACTGCATTTGGATTTAGAAACTCCGACAACATTGAGGGTTATCCCAATCCAATACTAAGTACTGCAAGAAATACCAATAACCAATAGAAATAGGTCGTCTCTATGTGTCATCGCTATTCACACCGTTTTTAACCCACGCGTAGTTACGTCGCTCAGGGTCATACAATGAAAAGGGCAAGACTCACTTGCCTCGAATGTAAAAGAAGCCA
Source organism: Eristalinus sepulchralis (assembly GCA_944738645.1). Classification (NCBI taxonomy): domain Eukaryota; kingdom Metazoa; phylum Arthropoda; class Insecta; order Diptera; family Syrphidae; genus Eristalinus; species Eristalinus sepulchralis. The sequence goes on from OX122882.1 coordinate 12,607,212, forward strand.
ACTAGCAGCAATCTCGTAGTTGCATAAGCCGACCTCTGCCTTAATTCCTTGTACCACAAAAAAACAGAGACTCCTTGAAATAGGTTTCCATCTCCTTATGGCAGCTTCGTGCCTACTGTTACCTTTATTAAAATGCCAGATAGACTGTTCAATACCGGTATTACGTTTGTCACTGAAATTGATTGACTCTGATATACAATGCCACAAGACGAGACAAAACGAAAAACATGCAATGCAACGTGTATGTTTGTATGCTAACACACCATTAGCTGACTCCCTACAAGTCCTCCTCACCTGAAATGTTATTTTCAGTTATAACAAAGTGATCTGTGAGTTTTCTCCTCTTCACAACAAATATATAATTCATTGGTGTCATAAAAAGGAACAAAAACAAAAATGACTGAAGCAAAAAACGAAATCAAAGCCAATCGAAAGCGCGTCAGAAAATTGTTTAATACTCTATTACCAATTTTCGATGAAGTAGCCTTACCTGAAAACTTATTTGCTACGCAGGTTGCAGATAACATGTCCTACGAAAGACGTTTGCACTCCTTACTGGGAATCTTAAATTTTCTTCATCGATTCGGGTATGAGTTGATTCAATAGATTGGTCATTTAAAATTCTCAAAAAATACAAAATTGCATCGAAGAAAAAGAAGGAAAGTGTTATTTTATTTGAAAGATAAGTGGCTGAACTAATAATGATATTCTCTAGACTCTTAATTGTTTTCGTGATGTAGTGCACAAGAACATCAACTCTGACATATTTATTATTGGAAACACCACCATCATAATTGAAATTTCCAAATTTACAAAAAATGTGAAAACACTGTTTATCTGTATCCAACTACGAAACTAAAAACAAAAATTAATTTATTTTTGAGCATAACAGATTACGTGGAGATTTCTTGCAAAAAAAACTCTTTTTTTGAGTTATAACTGCACTGCCATATCAATTGACGGAAAGATTACGGATAAAAATTTCGTATTAAAATAAACTTTTCAGTGTAAAAAAATACGTATTTAAAAATATTTTAACCGTTATATATGAACTTATTGAATAGAGATAACCATGCTTTTGTCGGAACGCACTCAGCATGAGAAGTAACGTATTAAATGTTCTACTACATTAATTTGACATTTGTTCATCTATGCAATTTTGACTGCAACCAACTTCATTGGGGTTATATCGTCTGTCAGATTTTGGATTGCTCGAGGTACGACTGGGTTTAGGTTACATAATTTTTATTTAAAATTATTTTCTTACTTATTAAAAGCTATTGTTTTAGTGTATAGGAAATCATTATACAATGGCCGATAAAGCAGTAGAAAAGCCAGTGGGTCGCCCCATGAAATTCCCCTACACATTCTCAGCCAAAATCGCTCAGTTTCCACTGAAGTACTACCTGAAGAACCAATGGGTTTGGAAGTATTACCTCATTGGTCTTGTTGTAGCGGCTCCAGTCTTCTATAAAATCAGCAAACTTTGTAAGTACATTCCATGACTGATGTTTTACTGTTGTTTGAACGAGCATTTTGTTTTGAATCAAATAGCAAACTCACCCGAAAACAAAGCTGCATTTGCCGCTGCCAAGAAGAAGGAAGCCGAGGCACACCACCATTAGATTCGATTGGAATATATTTAATATTTACATTTGGATGTCGTGCACTGCTTATAACTAGTAATGAAATAAAATATTGATCCCAATTGGAAAATGTGACTAGATTGTTTGAAAGTTGTTACATAAAATTGTTCTCATCAGAGATCTCTTTCGCTGCGAGCAATTCTGGAATAACTGGCAACAATCGTTCGACTTTGTTCTAGACCTTGCCTTGGTCACAAAGTTGCAATTTACATTTTGGTTACATAAAATAGATATGTTGATATTAGTCGCAACTTGAGATCACGTTTGATATATAAACCAGGAAACTTTGACGTTCTTTTTCAAAACAAAAGCCTTTCCTTGAATTCATGTGTTAACAAAACGAGGGGATGTGGTGAGACCAACACCTGTAGCCATACTCCTTGAAGCAAAATGGAACTATACGACTCCAATAATAAAAGAATATTTGAAACGAAACGATTTTCGTCATTTAATGGAAACGTAAATACTTATATGAACATGAAAAAAATAACAAAAGGCTTAACTATCAGTGCTCAGGAAATGATCCGCATCGATGCTGGAATAAATGTGACCCTCTGATGTCATGAAATCAAGAATGGTGCTGAAAGAAAAAGTCGGTTAGATTGGACAGAATACGGTACTGTAACAGTTTGATCCTTACTCCAGTTCAGTTTTGGAAATGTGATTGAACTTCTTCTGCAACTCCATTCGGCTTATGCCCTCTTCAGATGCATGATTTTTAATAGCTTGGAACACAACTAACTGCTTTCCTTCTAAGCCTAAATTGTTACCAGACTGAGGCACACTCGACTGTGCATTACCCATACTGAAATCGTCATATCCTCCACCTGACCCTTTCTAAAATTAACATTTTATAAAGCACAGGCAAGAAAATGCATTTTCGGTGCATACCTTGGAATACTCTTCAGCTTTGTACCGGCAATGCAGAACTTCCAATAAATGGGTCACAACTTGATTTGCATCTGTAACCGGCATCATTTTGAAGACCATTAAAGTTTTCTGACCACTGTGCTGTCGAACAGTTCCGAAAACCTTTGAATAATTGTTCAACATCACATCTGGGGCCTTCAGAGAGTCGCCCTCCTCTAGCCAGTAATGAGCCTCAATACGTCCAGTGTGATCTTCTAGTTGATAGGTGATCTTTGTGGATGATGTATCAATGGATCGTACAATAGCGACACATGATATCATCCCAAATGTCATGCCCCACATCTGAAAGTTTCCCTCTGCAGAGTCCTGAACCTGTCGGATAACAACTGGTACTACTCCCTGCAATGAGGAAAACAGCAAAGTCGTGAATAACAAGATGAAAGTATGTTGAGCATGTTATAGACCTCAGCTTTCTGTTCCGAAGCAGCCCCGACGCCAGCGCTTTGTGTTGCATTGAATGTATCACCTCCAACTATTTACGCGTTGTAGTTAGTAAAAAGATGAGAATTATCTGCGTATTTAATCTAAACTTACATGAATCGTTCATTGTTGCAATTTGAGCTTATTGTGAAATGCGAATCTTTTGTGCAGTAACTGAAGCGACGATAAACGAGCGCGAAATTTGAAGTGTTTGACAACTTCACAATGTCATGTGTCAAACTTTCGCGAAATTTCTTAAGGTGAAACTGCAAGAATTTCTATGACTTTTATTAAACAATTTTTTTTAGGATAATTTCTGTCTCCCTTCAGGAGAATGATTGCATTACTCCTTGCATACAACCCATTAAATTCCAAGCAGTAAATATTTTTTGTTAAACTTTCCCATTATTTTGCACAGATAGCAGAGCAAAGGCATCATATTCCCCAATGTCTAGTAGATGGCTCAATAATTAGTGAGCATCTCTTTCCGCAGAGGATATGAACAAGGATTATACATTGTGCGTTCATAACATACAAATATTTTATCATTTCATTTTTATTAATAGTTTAAGACATTTAATTGATAATATCATAGATTTTATATGTACGTGTATTCTTATTTAATTTAATGGAAGCACATTTGAAGGCTCGATGCTCTAATGATTAACCGACGCACGTACACATATGGATACATAAGGTAATGTACTGAAGACACAGTTTTCGGATAACATAAAAATTATACATATAGATGTACAGGTAGTACAAGACTTCTTAAAATCTAAAAATGGCATTGGTTTAATTACAATTAAGGAACTAACATCTCTTTTAAAGTATTTATTGTGCTATGAAACGTACGTTGACGCCGGAATTATTGTCCCTCAGAGGGAATATCTCACCTCATTTTAAAATTTTAGATTTCCCAAGCATATGTACTTGATGTCAACGTAATCGTCAACTCCGTGATGAGAACCCTCACGACCTATGCCGGATTCCTTAACTCCACCGAAGGGTGCCTCTGCAGTGGATATTAGGCCTTCGTTGACTCCCAACATTCCCACCTCTAATTTTCTGGCAACTCTGAATATCTGCTGATAATTCTCACTGTAAAAGTATCCGGCTAAACCTCTCCTGGTGTTGTTTGCTTTTTGAACTGCTTCTTCCTCATCATTGAACTTCACAATCGATATTACTGGGCCGAACACTTCATCATTATAAAGCCTCATGCTTGGTCCAATGTCCGTTACAATTGTAGGCTCATAGAATAGTTCACCGACGTTGCAGCAGCCTTTTCCACCAGCGACAATGTTGGCATTTTTGCTTTTAGCATCCTCGACAAATGCGGAAACTTTCTCGAACTGAGCTTTGTTGATTAAAGGCCCGATTTGTACATCACTCTTATCGCCTGATCCAATCTTCAAAGCTGCCACTTTCTCCTTAAGCAAGCTTAAGAACTTGTCGTAAACACCACTTTGAACGAAGAATCTGTTTGAGGATACACACGTCTGGCCACAGTTGCGGAATTTCGAAACCATAGCGCCCTCAACTGCCTTCTCGACATTTGCAGAGTCGAAAACTATAAAAGGAGCGTTGCCGCCAAGCTCAAGACTGATTCTCTTGATTCCATCAGCGCAGTTTCTGTACAATAGCTTGCCAACTTCGGTGGATCCAGTGAAAGAAACACCCGCAACATCAGGGCTTTTGCACAGCAAATCACCTACTGGAGCTGCTTTGTTGGTTGTCACCACATTGATGACTCCTTTTGGAATACCTGCTTCCTCAGCCAATTTTGTGACAGCTAGCGCTGTGAGCGGTGTGTCTTCGGAAGGCTTGATTACCACTGTGCAGCCTGAAAAACAGTTCGCCTACATATACACTCGAAGAGATGAATTTTTAAACATACCAGCAGCTAAAGCTGCTCCTGCTTTCCTTGTAATCATCGCCAATGGGAAGTTCCAGGGAGTGATGAGTGCAGCAACACCGATTGGCTGTCTCAAAATGATTATTTCTCGGTTTGGTGAGGGTGGGGGAACAATTTCCCCGTAAATGCGGCGAGCCTCCTCTGCGAACCACTCAATAAACGAATTTCCGTATGTCACTTCACCCTGAGATTCTGTTATCGGTTTGCCCGATTCCGCGGTCATGATTTTCGCGATCTCATCTCGATTCTTTTCGATAAGAGTGTACCATTTCTAAAAAGAAATCCGCAATGTGTACGCGCGCTCAAAAGAACTGTGATATAACTACTTACCCTTAGCAAAATCGACCTTTGCTTTCCAGTGAGACCGGACCATTCTGGAGAATAGAATGCGTCTTTCGCTGCACATATTGCCTTCTGGGTGTCATCCGCAGTCATGTTAGGGACATGTCCAATCACTGATCCATTTGCTGGATTCATCACGGGGAATGTCTCGCAACTCACCGAGTCTACCCAGGATCCATTGATGTACGCCTTGGATTGAACGAGTGATGAAATATTCCTCTGCATCAATCCAAGGGGAAACTTTCTGCTTTGCAAAAGCACACCACGCAGCATCTTCTCCCGATTTAGTTTACGAGTCGAACTTAAAAAAAATTCTTTATTTTATCTCGATGATAAGAAACACCACCGAATGAATCCTATGGATAGAGTTGAACTGTCAAATTGGTTCTAACGCAAGGAAAAATCAATTGAAAAATTATGAAAGAGCGACAGAAGAGAGGGAGATGGTTCTTCATGTAAGAGAAAGTAGCAAAATTCAACTGATAACAAAATGAAACAGAAACGCAGAGACAATGGGGAGTGATAAACGAGGTCTATGGTTGCCGATTTAATTGATACTGATTTAAATCACAAGTTGTGGACTTATGTGGACGTATAGGTGTGTATTGCATTTTATTGCTGCCGGACCAATAAAGTGTTATCGTGCAAAATGTGTTACATATTTCAGAAGACGGGACGGAAATATGGGTCTTACTTAAAATAGGTTTGTCGTGCTAGTGTATGGCAACAGGCGAGAGATTCTTGGAATTGAAGACTTTTTTAGGGGCATAGTGTTTCTTCCGATTGTTTATTTACTGCACATAAGACACTTTGACGATTACAGTAAGTCACAGCAGCTTTGGTTTTATATTTCACCAACACAAAGTATTCTAGAATTTCTGAGCAGTGTACAGTAAATTTAAATCGACTTAAAGCTTTATCTAGCCTTTTATTATTTATTTATTATTACCAAGCTTGGAATATATTAAGGATCTCTGAAACACCGCTATCCTTTTATACGTTTTTCGGGGAAACAGAAATAAGATAAGCGATTTTTATTATCGTACTCAAAAAAATAAATACGAATTTGAGAAGTACAGCGGTTTATAAGGTTAAGAAACAATTACGAGTTAACACATTTAAAGAATGGTAACCCTTTACTGTTTGTTGATTTTAAACATTGATTGATCACGTTTGATTTAAGATCTTATACAGAGGGTATATTTTCTGACTTGAACGCCGGAAGTAGATAACACGGATGTCCAGTTTCTTTCGTTCAATTCGCATTTTTAAGTCACGATCTCTTACGAGTTGCTAACAAATGTTTATGAAAAGTTTGCGACGGTCTCTTAAGAGTATGTATTGTACATGCTATTGTTCTCTTTCGAGTAGAGGGGACCCACAGTCTCTTGCCGGCAAGACAATATTTGAGAAGCATATTGATAATTTGTTTTCTTTCAGTGGTGTCAACCCAAAAGAGGTCGTTAAAAAGGGGAAAGTCCAAGAACTAAAAACTAAGCATTTACACACAACACGCCAGATGGATGCATGAAAACGAAAATCTGAAAAGGAAAGAGTTTCTTTAATCCACGTTTAAGTTCCGAGATTCGCTTAATAAGCGACAGACCAAAATCAGTCTTGTTAAACTGTTTCTCAGTTCCCATCCATCAAATAAAATGCGAATCCGGACTTCGGATAGCTGGATTCAAACTATTTAACGACGAACATTCCGATTCGGATATGTGCGTTTGTCCATTCATGTAAAGTACTGCCAGGATTTGTTTCCTTGCGGATACCAGTTACAAAGAAGGTGAAGCTATCTTTTATCCATGAATTGCAAACTCGTGTTGACTAATGACTAAGAGTGTTCTTCTAACTTAAATTCAGTGTTTGAATAATAGACAAGGAATGAACACCTCCCATTTCCCTCCCCAGCTCCTTCGAATTTTGGCAACACTTAAATATTATTAATTCTCAATGAAAAGCTTCTCAAATCTCGTAGTTCGGTATTGGTAAACAATTGTAGATCCCCTTCTACTCGTGACAACACAAGTAGATTCTGAAGAAGTTGGGCCCTGCCCCTTGTTTCGTTCAACTATTAAGATTGATAAGTAAATTTAAACTACCTCGACTGCAGCTAGAACCTTTGTTCGTTAAGGTTAATCGCCATACTTTGTTCTACGGGAAATATAGGGATTTCAATTACTCTGATATCACATCTTGTTTACGTTTGTGGCAAAAAAACAACGTTGTCAATGGTAACAATATTGATTATAAAGTCAGTTGATATATAAAATATTCAACAACAATTTATTGCAAAACCATGTAATCATCCAATCCACTTTATTTTAAATCATGTGCAACATATTTTTTTTATCATCGAAAATTATGAACATATCTCCTTATACCACTTCTTGCTCTCTCTACACCGAGGATTGACACACATCGGACATTGCATGAGGAACTTTGGATTCACATGAGACTTTTCCTTTAAGTGATTTGCCACAATGCTGCTCAGAGCGTTAATGAAGAGTGGATGGTCGTTGGGTGTTGCAGCGCGACGCATTTCCTCTACACCAATCTGAAATGTGAAATGAAAACGTGTTTTATCTAGCAAAGCATATCATGTGTGAATTTACCTCCTTGGCTAATTCATCACAGTATTCAATGTCCAACTCGTGTAAGGTTTCGATATGTTCATTGACAAATGCAATTGGTACAAGAATAAAGTTCTTCCGGCCTTGCTTAACATAGCCCTGAAATGGAGAACTCCATAAGTCACTTGTTCATCACAAATTCACCATTTCTTACCTTGATTGCATCATCTGTAGCTGGAGCCAACCAGGGGAGCGGTCCAACCTTCGATTGCCATGCTAAACTGTAAGGATTCGATGATCCAAGTTCATTCATAACCATTTGAACTGTAGCACCGATCTCTGAAGGATATGGGTCGCCTCTATTTACAGCCTTCAACGGCAGAGAGTGAGCAGTGAAAAGGATAACAACATCGTTGCGTTTCGTCTCAACAAATTTCTTAAGCTCATCACGTATCCTATCGGCAAAGGTTTGCACCAAAAGGGGATTTGATCCCCACCGATCAATAACGCTCCACTTCATATTGCTGGGAAATGTGCTAAAACATGAAGTAGTAGAGGAGGTTATGGGATTAAGAACAATTTAACAATGGCTTCAATTTACTTTTTGCTATAGTGATAGAAAATCGAGTTGAAGCTAGAACCAGACGTTGCACAACTATATTGTGGGTACTGAGAGAACAAGACAACCCTTTCCGGAGCATCCCTATAATAAAATCATTAGGATTCCGTTATTTCGGAGGAATTTCTGTCACAAACTTCTCGATTTGTTGCAGCGTGTCTTCTGTTAACGGGTTGACGTAACGAAACCCAACATAGTGCTTATGTGGTGCAGTTTCGGGTGATATCTTATCTAATTCTTTGCACATCAATTCTCCCTGTAAGTTGGTCCACTTGAGAATTGGCGATCCACCCCCAATTTCTTTGTACTTCTTTTGCACTTCTGGTGTCCTTCGTTGCGCTATCCATGGGCCCAATTTGCTCTGAACTGGCAACTGAATCATGTCTCTGTCTGTCATTATTCTGTGCAAATAGTCGTGAACTTGATCGGTTGTCTGTGGTCCTCCCATGTTTAACATGAGTATTCCAGTTTTCGGTGACTTTTTTTGGACGCCTGCATTGGTGCAATAGAAAGCTCGAATAAGGTTACCTGCGATAAGATCAAGTCATGAATGAAATTAAAGTCGATCAATACACATCCACTGATGTTTAATTTACTTGTGAGTTTGCTATGGTTGCGGAGAAGCATTTTTGCCAGTTGTAATTGTGTTATTTCAATTTTTCTCAAATAATTCAACGAATGAAATGGCTAAATTAACATTCGTCGTGTCACCCGCAATAAAAAAAACAACAGAACAGCTGCATATAGCGAATGCAAATTAAAAACAAAACTTGAGAGAATGTGGAAGTGAAACAAGAAATGTCAATGTGAAGTTTCCAAGAGTTGCCATTGATAGTATACCATTCGAAATGTTACAGAACTTTAGTACTTTCGTTGGTGTGTTGTTATGTGTTCAAAATTGTATGCCAGTTTATTGTCGATGCGACTCAATTGCTACTGCTACACAACATCAACTATCCCCAGAGTAATTTGTGAAAGCCTTATCTTCAATTAGAAAACTAGAAAAACAAGATGTTTCTAAATAAAACAATTAATCCATAATGTCTCATGCACATTCGGGCTTTGAAGGAATGCGTGAAAAGTACCCTTTAAAGCACAATTCTGTCACAATCATATATTTTTTTTCTATTCAATCCTGAGTTTGAGTTGTTCTCTTTCCCGCACGCATATAAAAGAGTCTCAAAACAAAAGCGATAACCGTTGGTGGCCGCAAAGAGTTCAACTTCAAGCATGTGTCATACTTTTGAAAATATATGCAGACCAAGTTATCGAAACCATAGTTCAGTTTGGTCTTGGTAATAAGATGTAAGCTAATTAACACCGTTAAGCAGCGAAAACAATCTTTACGGGAGTTTAAACTCGTTATTGACCTATCGTTGAGGTCACTCTTAAAAAGGATTGCGTTTCATGATTTATTGGAAAGTTGTTAAAATATAATATGTGCGATGTTCGTATGGTCATAAAGATATAACGGTATCTGATGGCTTATTTACATACATAGAAACTCTTTCCATTCATGATGTATTTCACGTTTTGTTTTCAAGGGATTTGAAATAATTTTTAAAATTCGTTTGATGTTCAAGGAATACGAATGGGAGACCACTCTAAAGCTGTCTAAAATATTAACTAACCAATCAAATGAAAATTGATATACCACGATTTGTAAATTAACGAATTCGCAGTGTATATGATGTTTCCGAATGGACTGATTGTACATTATATGCTGTAAAGAGATTCGTTTGCGGGTGTTCTAACAGCTGCGACCTTGAAATTTTAATTTATCCCATAAATTCGAGACAAAACTTAAAATTGATTTTTCTGCAAGTCATTCCATCATAAGATTGCATCTCCAACATATTATATATGGCTACCAACCAGTCACAACTCACATGCGTGAGGGGTCGCCAATTGATTTACTGATTGGAAAATCGTACGATACAGATTCGATTGAGCGCAATTTTGCTAGCAATACATATAGACTTGTATTTCCATGCAACAATGTGTGCGGCTACCGATCAAGAATTCGTTATATAACAATACATTGAAATTAATTCGCTTGGGATGAGACGATCGTTGTTGTATTTATGTCTCGACGAAATTATCTTCAATTGAATGGCGCTGTTTAGCGAGACGATCTAATTAGATGATTTTAAATTTATCACCATGCTGAAGCTAATTACAGTTCAAATTTGTTCTGTAACTAATCAATGTAAAAGTACATTATGAAGAAACACATAAAATGTTTTTTTTATATTCGATTTAATCTCCATTTTGATTACAACTTGTTAAGGGGGTTTATTGGGTTGACGCATCAACATTGGGACGCTCGGCTTCAAATTGCTGTTTGAATAACTGTCTTTTACATCATGTGATGCTGCAATATTTTCGCCATTAACGGCTTTGACATACGCACGTTTTTTTGATTTGCTTGACGACAGATCGATGGGGCTCACAACTATCACCTGACAAATGTAAAAATTTAACCTCAATTACCGAAAATACAACGTATTTGAGTAAAGGAGAACGAAAGAAATTTAAGTATCCATGTCATGTACGTTTAATTTTTAAGTAATAATTTACAATGCTGCCGGAAGTTCTAATTCAATCCCTCTTCCTTTATTATGGGGCACAATGCGAATTTGTCAGTGAAAAACACAAATGAAGCATTAAAGGAATAGTTGTAAAAGAACACACTCTACGATGTTAGTAAGGTGATCTCTGCATCAAAAAATAAATAAATTAAGAGGCAGAGATGTTAGATTTAGCGACAATGTCTTAAGAGCAACGGTGTATGCAGGCGCAAGTACATTAGAAAGGGAGATCGTCATTGCGCCTTGTGAACTGTAGCGCCACTAAATTGAATTTCATTTTAAAAATTATAAAATCAAAGTCAGCAATAAACTGGTCTCGTGAGAGAACATAAGCATGCACAAAATGAAGATAACCAATAACCAAACAGTCTTGTCAAGTTCCCCAAAGCAACCAATTTGGCAGAGAGCTGTCAAAGCTCTCAATGTGGCAAGAAGTAATTAAATTTAGTAACAACGTGCTGCTCTCATTGTCAAGGGGAAGGGGCTTTGATCTGCAGAAAAAAGAATCTGTTTCGTCATTCATTGGTATCTGCCACGAACCATTACTTCGAGTCAGAATGCAAATTACAGTGCATTAGTCTGCATTTTAGGCGACTGCCTCAAACCCTTCGCCCGGTGAGACAGACCTCGCTAATTATAAACATGTGTACATGACGAGAATGTGCAAATTATGGCAGAGGTAAGCTTTTCGTACACTACTAGACAAATGGGGAGAAAAGTGCGCATGACAAACCTCGGCGCCGCCGGCACACTACCGTATCTCTGGGTAGCCCGACTATTAGTCACCTTGCAACCTTCGCTCATGGTTATGAAATTTCGCGGTGCCTCTTCTCACATTTTTGTGCACATTCATAGCGAGGGGTTCCTGCTTCTAAGAATGAACACATGTCTGAACTTTGGACCGAAGCCTTAATTCTTCATTTCAGCTGTGTATTATTTGTTGTGATGGGTTTCAGGTAATTTAATGTTTCTCATTCTTTCCCTCGCTACTTTTCCTCTTTGATGTGGTCTTCCATTCATGATGGTCTTAGAGAACGTGTCCTCAGCTGATTGCTTCCCTTGATTTCTCTTTCGTCTGTGCTTCTCGCAAGTTTTTGTATCTAGAATCGTCTCTGAATACATACATTCATACATGCAGAAAATATTTGTTTCTTTTCTTTTTTCATTTTTAAACCGAATAAGTACGTAAATTGAAATATCACGCGATTTTATGTACATATGTATATTTTCTTCTGGCGATTACGTCAGAGGTCGTCAGCATTTAAACATTTCTAAGACGACTATGGCAGCTGGTCTTAATCAGCGTAGTAGAATTGTATTTTATGTGAACATACATTTTCAGTTTAAATTTCGCAGTCTATTTTTGTTTCAAAATTAAAAAAATTATGTGGGTCACTGCTATCAAACTTGACGTATACATATGTATACTTTTAAACTGATAAGGGCTTACTGTATTGATATTCGAGTAATGCACAAAAGAACATATTGTAAAAATATTGAAAGAGTTCATGATGAAATTGCGTGGATTTTCCAATATCTTATCTATACAATATTTAATTTGTACAATTCATTGTAAAGAAAAGCGATTAACAGTTTGTTTGAATTTCCTTACTTACCGATACTTGAGCTATTAATAAGTGCTTGTTTGCAAATAATGTATAATATTAACACAAGCTGATACCGCTAAAGGTTAAGCAATGAACTCAAAAGTGCATATGTACATAAATATATATGTCAATCGACGATTTGAAACAAAAACTAGCAATTTATGGAATCTTTTCTGATCTTTATTTGTTTTTATAATAAAGATGTACAACATTCTTTATTTGCCCAGCTTCAGACGGATAAACTGCTCCTTAGATTGTATCACACATTTTCGAGATTGTATTATACCTTGCGTATTCTGTAATGATCGAACTTCAGCCCAAAGCCTACTATCTTCAGCAGCCACTAATGTATTGCGTGCTATTGTTTTATAACAAGTAGAGGGAATCAACAGTTTTCAGACGACGCTTAAGCCCGAAATTTGAGAAGCTCTACTTGCGTAGACAATTAATACTCGTCAGCGTCAGCAAAGTTGCGATTTTGTCCTTCAACCTGTGATTCGGCGATATATGTATTACGTTGTCGAAAAATGTCTTTAAGATGGTTACTTCTTCATCTCTTTGTAATATGGCACCACGGCCCCAAATAGTTATGTCGGTTGGTTACTTTGCATCGAAAGCCATTAAATATTTGACAATACTTAGTAAAATCCATATATTACCGGTATAATCTCGCATGCTTAGTGATGACACATAGAACATAGAACACCAAACGTCTGTGACAGTGTGGACCTAATGTAAAGTTAATCAGCGTTTATAAATTCGTTTCAAGGCAAGAAAACCAATTTCGAGTTACTAATTGTTTAGGTTTAAGTTTGTTTTAGTCTTTTCGAAGATGGTGTTCGAAGGCTGGCAATGTCAGTACTTAAATATAATGTTACTAGGTCTAATCAAGAATGGTGATGAAATACAATACTAACACAGCTTTCAAAGGCTGCCAGGGAATGGTTAGAAAACCCTTTTTAACCTCAAGAAATTCATGATGAGCGTCTTCATTTTTCATTTTTTAGTGTTTAGTTTTTTAAGAATAAGACTTGGGTGAAGTCTTGAAGAATGAAACTTTTAAGTAACCTACAAATCACATTTTTTGTAAACTCCCAATACGTTTGATTAGATTTTAGATTTCAATGCATTTTTATTTTAAAATTCAATTTCTTAAATGCTAGACAAAAATACTTAAAGCTAGCTTACCATATAATCGAGTGATCTTAATTCTAACTTACTGACTCTTCACGAGTACTCTAAGCTAATCTAGGTTGCCCAATACGTTTGACTTACGATACCCGTGGTCACTCAAAATCGTAAGGAGTGTAAGAAAAATATATTATGAGTCGCACACAAGGGACCAGGGTTTAGTTTCTAAAACAACTACTCGTGTTGTGCGAACCTTGGCGTGAGAGTCAACGCGCTTACCCTATAGGTCACGGCGACCAACAAATATATGTATGTACGTATATAGCCAGTTTAAAACACAGGGAAATTATATATTGTCCTATAACCAGTTTAGTTATGAAACTTTCTTTTCAATATTTTTTACATTGCTCTTAATACATTTGAATATCTAGTAAAAAAAAAAACAAAGTCTGGTAGTTTTATAAGTTACAGATTTACATATTTAAAAAAAAAATACTCAAGGATATTGCCGTGTTTTACGCAAATTAAGTTTAATTATATAATATATAATATAACAAAATTCGCTGTAAAACAAAATCACAATATGGTTAATTATGGCTAAGCTACAGTTTATGCTTTAGTGCATGCAAAAATATTATGGGCTTATAATCAGATGCTCTTCATAGTAGTTCTTATCTTATTAATTAGTGTGTTTAAATAAAATTAGCCTTGTCATATAAATTAAGTTGAATTGTTTATATCATTTTAGGTTGCTTTATAGAGTAATCTTATTTATTTTCTTTCGAAATAAAACAAAAGGCTAAAATGAATTATAATCAGTTCTCGTCAAAATTTGTGTTATACGAACATTGTATTATTATAATATTATTTGATACAAGATCAGACTTATATTTTATGAAATGTCAGCTACATTGTTTTCTTATTCTTTTCTGAGACATGAACTATTGTATGTAAATATTATGTATATACTGAATTGCATTATAAAACATTATTAACTTACATATATCTTTAGATTTCAAATGCAAAATAATTTTAATGTGTGACAAAATTACTTTTTGTTTGGCATAAATGAGCATTAAATAAAAACAATTTATTCTTAATCTGCAAAGTCAATCAAATTTACAACAAGACCTGCCACTCAAAGACAATTTGAGTACTATGTAAATCCACGCGTGATAACTGCAGTTAATTTCCACAAATTCATACTTGCATTTTATTCTTATCAAACGTAAACATACATATATCTGTCAGCATTATCAAATTGCGATTGTTTTCACATTTACAACTTTCAGATACACATACGTCATTAATTTTGTCTATTGCCGGTAGTGTTCAAAGCTCATCCCTCTATAACATCCCTCTATTTATTGTTCATGAATCATTGGACTAGTAAAAACTTTCAATTAATTTTCTGTAGACTAAAATCAATAGTTTTAAACAACATGAGATAAAAACGTAAAGGCTCTTCTCCCCTGTATGAATCTGCTTGCAACCGCAATAATTAGTCCAACAAAGACGTCGGTCAATTGATGGTGTGACAACATGTGCGAAGTTAAATTAAAATGGGAAATTGAGAGAGGACAAACTTTTTGATGAGAAGCCCGATGGCCTGTCCAAACACACTCATAAATCCAAATAGGGAAAGTCTGTGTGTGGCAAAGCGGTGTATTGCAAGGCAAGAGGCAAAATATTCATCTTTAATTCTTTGTCATACCATGTGGTTGTTGTGTGGTAGTAGTATGAGCAGCCGGCTTGTCTTTTACTTTCTTCTTTGAGGCAAAATACAAACGATAGACGTATGACTAGATGTGCGAAACTGGTTGAGTGGAGTTGGTAAATGAACTCAAAGGATATTTACTTCTTGGTTTTATGACATCGAGTAAATTTAGTTGAAATTCTGTCGCCGTGCAGTGGGCAATTTCTTCGGCTTACATTCCGAAGGTGGAAATGTTCTGTCTGACAACACCCCCTCTTACGAATAGCTGGAAACACTTAAAGAACACTTACATATGTCAATAACTACATACGAGTATATGATATGATCGTTCAACAAAAGCAATTTGTCAAACGTTACAAAATGGCATTGGGTTGAACATGGTTTGGTTTTTCTTGACCAGAAGTGACATTTTTTTCCTACTGGCTGTGGACATCATAAACTCTATTGTAATTATAAATATTGCCTCTTTATGAATGGTATGATAAATTTAGGAACAACACTTTAAAAGAATTGACTTTCGAGAAAAATGATTCTCAAAATAACCTGTGGGTGCCCTTCGCATAAGATAAAAATACATCACGCACGATTTCTGAAAAAGGGCTGGCGTCATAGCTGTAACAGAAAAATTAAATCGCAAGCAAAGGAAGAGTTTAATAGTTTATTGCCATGAGGATTCGATATAATTTATCGGATTCGATAAAATTGTAAGCTGAAGATGAACGACAGTGTGAGTGAGAAGTGAATTTGAAGTGTGAAACTATCTGTTCAAGCCCTCAAGGGACACTAAAAGAAACTGACAAAATTTTGCCATAGTTGACTTTAGTTCGCTGATAAACCGATGTTATGAAAGACTTCGCTATGATAAGTACGTTATTTGAGAGCAGTCAACTTAACATCAGGGTAAAAGTGATCTGCAAATCATCGTGTATGGTTATCCAGTTTGGTTAAACTTGAGTCCTTCACAAATTAAAAAGACAAGGGTGCTCGAGAGGAGTTTTAGGACTGCCGTCGGATGAGTTCAACACCTGAGTCTGAGTACAACAAATACTAGTTCAAGGAGTTTTTGTACAACAAAGTAAGCCGGATGGGTATAGATACTTTTATAAAGTTTATTCGAGCTCCACCAATTTGTGCATTCTTATTTTTCATTAGCTTAAGGCCCTGAAATGCTCTGGCCTTCAAGTTAATTTATAATATAATTGTATACTTTAAAATTACAAAAATAATTAAATAAGAAGCAAATTAAAAATACAAAACATATGTATGTTTGTCTTGCCAGTAAAAATGAATTGCAATTAGAATCGACTTGAAACAAGGATTTATGTATAATAGCAGGACGCAACTTTATTTGTTTTGGGTTTATTTCTCCACCATTAATCAGGCGCTTTTGTATTTCTGAAACTTCATTGGGTTTTTCCAACGAATGTTCTCTTACAAAACATTTATCAACTCAAGAGTTTCACTGGAATATATTCCTTGTCCAGCTTATCAATTTGAAACGTCTTGTTATGTCTATTTCAAAAGTGACATGTTAAATATTGAGAAACTGCCTGGAATGAATCTAAAAAACCCATGTTTTTGACTTAGGATATGAATACCAGCTTTTATTTTCAAAAAGAAAAATTGTTTTTAAATTTTTGAAGCTCTTTCATAATTACAATTGCGCAGTAAAATCACGCAGAAAACGCAAAGGTTAAGTTAAGTTATCACTTAACCTCCAACACATAACCAATTCCACTCAAAAGCATTAGACGTTTGACAATACATTGCTCGCTGTTTTCGTATTCTACCACACGGCAGCCAGACGTAAACTCATTTTTTTGTCAACAACGAGAGAAGCGGGCTAAACAACAACCCTACAGAGAAACCCTCTTTGTATCCGTATCTACAAAACAGCTTCGTATGAACGCCGGGTGTGTATACACGAGCTTATACGTCGTTCAACTCGTCGCGTGAGGCACATGTACATTTGCGCTCATAAAATTGCTTCTCAGCGAAATTTGTGAGAGTAGTCTTTCGACGACTTATTGCGCGAACGCATGCCTCGAGTGAGCTCAACGTGGTCACCGGAACAGCACGACTCAGTACAAATGTGCGACTAAACAGTCGATAGACAGTAGTTTGTTAGAACGGTTTGGCAGAAAAGTCGAGCGATTTTCAGTTTTAAATTTTCCTTAAAAAAAATGTGTATCTTGAAGTGAAAAATCTGAGATTGAAAGACTGTCCAAAACTGTGATAGCTACAACACCACCTTCATTATCATAATATCTGGCACAAACACAATATTCAATAAACAGCGACTGATAGATACATTCAATCTACGCACAAACGGCCGATAGTGAGAGAGTGAATTCGTTTTTTTGCCTCGTTTTTGGCAACACTCAACATATTTCGTGTTCTCTCTTTTGGATATACAGACCGAAAATGACGTGGTGTCTCTAACAACCGCTTCAAGGTAAACTTGTGCGCGACGGGGGCAACGTGGTGACGATCGAAACGTTCGATAGCCGACTTTTTTCCTTTTCTAGTTTTACAAAAGTCTCGTGAGGCGGTATCGCGTGTTCGGCGCTATATCAATCATACAGGGTGTGTATCGTGGCACGAAGTGAATCACACATACAATGGGTTACGATGACGTGCTCACCCACTTGGGTGATTTTGGGCCATATCAGAGGCGTATCTACTTCTTAGTGTGTTTGCCGGCAATGTCGTGCGCCTTTCACAAGCTTGCCGGCGTGTTTCTACTTGCGAAACCGGACTTCCGATGTGAACTTCCTTTCGAAGGAGGGACCAATCACTCTTACGAACTCGCGGATCATCTGTGGCCCCTGGCATATCCCAAGGACCCCCTTACTGGGAACTATCTCACGTGTGAATATTATGACGCAGACTATGGAGCGGATTACCTGAACAGCACAACAGTCCTGTCACCCAACACCACATCGATCCACTGCAACAAGTACATCTACGACAGGTCAAAGTACGCCAACAGTGCCGTCACCGAGTGGGATATGGTTTGCGGGCGCAGCATGCTTCGCGCCACATCAGACTCCTTGTTCATGTTCGGTGTGCTGCTAGGTAGCATCGGCTTTGGCCAGTTGTCAGACAAATATGGGCGGAAGCCGATTTTCATTGCGTCACTCGTCATTCAACTGATTTTCGGTGTTTTGGCGGGAGTTGCGCCGGAATTTATTTCGTACACAGCGTCAAGGATGGTTGTGGGTGCCACAACGTCGGGAGTCTTCCTAGTGGCGTATGTGATAGCTATGGAAATGGTTGGCCCGTCGTATCGAATTTTCGCCGGTGTAGTGTGCATGATGTTCTTCTCTGTGGGATACATGTTGACAGCAGCTTTTGCGTACTTCATCACCGACTGGCGGTGGTTGCAAATCGCCCTCACGCTGCCTGGCATTCTGTTCATGCCGTATTATTGGTTTATTCCGGAATCAGCGCGCTGGTTGTTGTCGAAGAACAGGAAGCAGGACGCCATCGCAAATATTAAAAAAGCCGCTAAAGAAAATAAGGTGACTATACCCGAGGAGGTTTTGGACAACCTTCTGGATGATGCTAGTGAGAAGAAGGAACCCCTCGACACACCCAAAAACGAACCATCCGTTATTGACCTCTTCAGGTATCCTAATCTCCGCCGCAAGGCTCTGCTCATTTTCTTCGACTGGTTTGTAAACAGCGGCACCTACTATGGACTCTCGTGGAATACGAACAACCTCGGAGGTAATCTCTTGGTCAATTATGTGATATCAGGGGCAGTTGAAATCCCCGCCTACACGTTCCTTCTATTTACACTAAACCGCTGGGGTCGACGCTCAATTTTGTGCGGCTGCATGTTACTCGCCGGCGTCGCCTTGCTTTCCACGATCGTTGTGCCAGAACGACTCAACTGGATCATAATCGTGCTGGCCATGATTGGAAAGCTGGCTATCACTGCATCCTATGGAACTGTGTACATATTCTCAGCGGAGCAGTTCCCAACGGTGATAAGAAATGTTGGTCTGGGGGCCGCATCAATGATGGCTCGAGTAGGCGGTATCCTGGCACCGGTGTTCAACTTGCTAGGAGATATCTGGAGGCCGCTTCCTCTTATCGTCTTCGGAGCAATGGCCTTCGTTGGTGGTCTACTATCGCTGCTGCTGCCAGAAACGCACAACAAACCTACACTCGAAACCATCGAAGATGGCGAACGATTCGGTAAGAAGGTTAAACTGACTGACGGCACCCTGGAGCAGGGCGAAGAAATGAAAGACGTCAACGAGGAGACGACTGCTCTTAACGGGAACGGAGTGAGGAGTTGAATGAACTGATACTAAGCAAAGCTTAAAAATCCAAATTTACAATTTCTTTTTTTTTTCTACAAAAAATCAGAACTCAATTTGCTAAGTATTGGATGTATACAAATAAATTATAACTGTAAGTTGACACTTTTTTCAACTGCACGAGCCAAATGAATTAACAATAACAATCACTTATGCTATTTGAGGTGTGTACATGCAAGTGGTGTTTACTTTTTGTACTTATACAATGCTAGGACTTGTGTACAAGTTTCATAGTTTATACTGTATGTATTCTATTGGCGGATCTATTGATTTGCCGTCATTTGCTCATCAGACATTTTGTTGTACTTTCCACGTTTCATTTTGCATTTTATGTTTAGCTTTTAAGATCTCTATAGATAGATAAATTAAAACAAATATTCGCTAAATAAAAAGCGATGTAAGCTAATAAAATTGTTTTAGCACTGGGAGCTGATAACGTCT
Organism: Eristalinus sepulchralis; assembly: GCA_944738645.1. NCBI lineage: Eukaryota > Metazoa > Arthropoda > Insecta > Diptera > Syrphidae > Eristalinus > Eristalinus sepulchralis. Next base: position 12,627,481 of record OX122882.1, read on the forward strand.
TTTATTTCTTCAACTTAGTGTGTTGTTGAATGTATTGTGAGCTTTGGGTTTAAATTGAGAAAGAAAATATTTTCTTGAAGATTTTGTCACATTTCAAAGGAAGATGGAAACAGTGGCATTTTCAAATGGGAATCAATCGCCAAATAAAAGTGGTGCATTTGGAAATAAAAAGTAATAAGTTAAAAAATAATAAGGAGAGAAAGAAAACAGATTGTTTTAATTCAAGCTTCGCATTTGTTCCTGAGACCTGGGGAGAATACGCTCTTTTGAATTTCTCATTTAGTTTTAGTACATACTTTTGACAGATGACAGCGTTCAAGTCAAGTTGGTTCTAAGCTCTCTATTCGCTGTAACTCGCACCTATTATAATGAAATTAAGGTGTGAACCGAATGCAAATCGCCGTAATGAGATTTCTTTTTGGTGTTATGGTAAGCAATGGGGTGAGAAACACGGCACTGTGCAAGGAACGCAATATTAAAATAAGGAGCTGTCACCTTAACGACGCGACACGAGTGCATCCATCCTAAGAACTTCCAAATTTTCGATTTCCAAATATTCACTTATTTGAACTCATTCACTCATTTAAACAAGGAATTTGCTAAAAGCAAATGCCACGAAAACAAAATTCGATTGATTAAAATAACTGCCTGACGCAAAGCACGATACAAAGGTTCAATGTCAATGCCCTTAACAGCATGAACTTGATAACGGTATTTGTAAAATGTGGTCACCATAATTATTGCATTCACGCGGAACGGCTTCGCATTTGAGTCATTATCTGGACGAGCAAGTTTTCTTGATTGACTATTGAATCCAACAATCATTCTCTACTTAGACGATGGCCTGTCATCAATTCTCCATTTTGATGGTACAACAACAATTTTCATATGATGATGTCCGTATCGCTTCGATGGTTTCTTTACGTTGGTCCCAGAGACAACAGAAGTTCTCTGGTAACTATAGTTGTACATAAAAGATAATTATAGCGCTTTAGTTCGCATAGGTATTTTTTCTCGCTATGAAAATGCAGGTCTTTCAGTTCTGTGCATTTTGTTGTTTGTTGGAATGAACGAGTATAAAAAATGGTTTAAAGGTATTTAATAATAACATGACTACACAGATTGGAATAATTTCGTATATTTTGCAAATAAAATAGTTTTAAGTTACACCTACAGGAAGTAGCAAAATCGTGGAAGGTTGCAACAGTTACATAATGATGCATATAATAGCTCGAAGAATTAATAAATAACAGATAATGACATTGGCTACGCAACATAAGTTCACAAAAAGTAAAAATATGTACTCTGTTCACTAAATTCAGTTTTACACGTACTCTTGTATAGTGTCTACAACCAAATGGCAATTTTTTGGCAAAACACCTTTACTTTCAATTAATACACATTTTTATCATTTTGTCCAGAAATTGAAATTCTAATAATTTAATGAAAACGATAAAAAATATATAATTAAATGACAAAATGTTGGGCGCAGCTTATTATCGCTGAAACAAAATGTTCGAGTACGAGATACAAGATGTACATGTACATACATGTATTCAGGGCCTACAAGTGGCCAGGGCCTAGTTTCTGCATCAACTACACGTGTTGTATTTGCTATTGTTCTCTCACGTATAGAAGGGATTTACAATATTTTACCGACTCCGTATAGAAGGGATTTACAATATTTTACCGATTACGAACGGCGTGATTTTAGAAGCTTTTCATAGACAATTAGGACTCTTTGAGTGTTGTCAGCGACTTAACAACCACGCCAGGGCGACCACTAGACTACGTCTTTTCTATAACAGTGTTTTTGCTTCGTAAACACTTTACTTCGATTTCATGTTTATGTGTGTCCATATGGTTGCTTAATTTATTCCATAACGATTTAGTTCTTGAAAAAATAAAAAAGTGATGATTTTGTGTACGGGTTTGCTATTCCAAACGGCTCGAGTTGCTGAAAACCCCCATTGAGTATTAACTGTCAAGAAAGCTTTACAAATTTCCTGTCCTGACTCGGCATTATGCTGTAGATCCGCGCGGATCGCAAGAGTATAATAGCACGCACAGCGCAAGCGGCTGAACCCTAGTCATGAAGGTTTGTAGGGGGTTATGTATTAATTTAAATTGACGAACATTCAATCGTTAAATGACAACATAAGCTATGGGGAGATGTAATAAAACAGTATTTCCCCATTTTTAGGGAGTATTAATAAAAGAAGCAACGTGTACACGTATATGGTGCCAGATCAATTAACGAACATATTTTATTGATTCACAGGCAAGTATATAGTACAATGCGCCTGATTTGTGGAACCACTCTGCATTCATTATTGAAGCACCATAAAACAAAACTACTGACTACAACGTTACTTCCTTTCATAAAAGCGATGCTTTCACATTCGGCACAGATGCTTGACAGTTGTTCCAATATTTTTGAATCTGAACAAAATTATTGATTTAAGCAACAAACTCCGCGTAAACTCCCAAATAAATCCCTTTCTTAAAATAAGAAAAAACATTATGTCATTAAACTCACAAAAAGGAAAAACATCAGAAGCGTATAGTCAATTTGCCGAACTTGAACTGACCTTGGTGATTACATTCAATTCAGAATAGGCGTATCATCAAAGGAAATTTCGGGGAGAAACAAATTCAATACCTTACTGTCTTTCGATCATCATGGCACATACGTAGTTTACTGCCAATGTACATATGTATGTTATATCCATAGAATCAGCAAATCAAAGATGCCACTCAGCAGTCATTAATAATTGCGTGTGCAAAAAAGTTTGCGAATGGGAAGAGAAAAGTGGAAAAGATGGTTAGCTCTACAAATACATATACAATGTAAGGCAATAGAAAGAGTGTTCTGCAGAGAACGAGTTAAGTGAGTATTTGAATCTATTTGAAAAGTCCCCGACCAGTTTTATCATCATTCATCATTTTTTTAGTGAAATTATCGTAGACGTTGTCATCAGTTTGCTGTGATTACACAAAGCGACTCTTATAATAATTATGATTATGATTCTTAACTTATAGCCACAGAAAATGTGTTGTTGCATTTTAAACAGGATGTAAATCAAATAGGTACTATGTTGAAGAAATCGAAATGATAGATACTTTCTGTCTAACCGGAATACAGATCTTGGAAAGTGACATTAGATATTTTTTCTCTGAACAGAAACAAATTCTTGTGTTTTGACTTAAATAATATGAAATTCGCCTCCTGGTTTTGACAATGCTTGCTTTGTAGAAATGGTATGTTCATATGCGTAAGAACATCTTTTAGATGTGTAAAGTGAAGTATACAAAATGAATTTGTAACGACCTACATTCGCAATATAAAAAGTCCTTATGGACGCAATTTTGTTGCTGTTGCATCGACACTGCTAAAGAGTTAAGGCCGTGAAGATTTATGTTTGCGTCTGAAATGTGGCATTTTACATGCTTAGGTACTTATTTCCTTTAGGCTGTCAAAAAATGGATTGACTGAAGAATGACAGAGCCCACGTTCTGACAGTGGAGGAAATAATATAAATACAGTAATAAGTCCTTATCGTCAAATATTCCAAGAACTTAGTAAGAGTTTTTATTTTTATCCGCAATTTAGTTCGAAAGATTTCAAGGCCGATGGTTTTGCCAGGCGCTGTTCCAAATCCCTGATCTCGCTTCAAGGTGGCATGCTTTACATTCCCTTACTGGTTACTTTAACTAGTTCAGAATGAAATAAAAGCAATATTCAATTCCCCAAGTTTTTAATCCATTTTTCCATTCCCATTTTGACGGCAAAGCGAGATCTTCTACAATACGAAGTGAGCAAAATGGAATTACGTTCAAAATTACGGTATTTATATTACGTTTGAGCTTTTTACAACATTATTTAACAAAACTGTGTACCTTTGTCAAAATATAGATGACTGAAAATCAAAATAGCCTAACAACTGTAACATATGTAATATATGCATATATTTCACAAAATGCAACTACTTTAGTTAACAGTTAAGTAAAAATATAGAATGATCCTCTCTTGAGTTGCATACAACTTTGCAAATGAACTACTCCTAACTATGCATAATTGTCAGCAGAAGCATTAAAACATAATATTCATGAGACTGTATCATCTTCTTCGCAACAGGATTCCCCTAACCGGCATTTGCCTTGACGTTCATTTTGTCTCGTATGTTTAGCCACGATTAGTCATGGCATTTCAATAATCTCAAATTCAACCGGCATAAACAAATAAGTCCACACACCTCTTTGTCATCTTCCGAAAACTGGCAGAAGTTTACACTTTGTCATGCCAAAATTTGCCGACCGGTGGCTCATTAAAATTTCGCACACTCTCCTTGTCAGTGAGTAAGAATAAAAAATATTCACTCAAGAATGAATAAATATCATTAAGGAGAGGGATAAAAAAAAGTTTATCACAAAATTTCCGCTAGTATGCTAATTATCTGAGTCAAACTTAGGTTTCAGCACATGTTCAACAAATTATTCATGGGAATACGGAAGTGCTTCCGCGTTGAATTTAAGTCAGAGTACCGGTCGTTGAACGTCGTGTGAGAAAAACAGATTCCACGCATTCTTCTGTAAGCAGAAGCGTTTTCTATTAAAGTGGTTCAAATCTTAACCATCAAAGGATCGGATATAAGTTATTCAAAGTCCTTAGGAATGAACTTTCTACATGCTAATAGCAACCAAGAGCTGCAATTAAAAAATTGCTTCCAATTGCAACGATTTAAATTGGTAAGCCAGTAAACTAATTCACACGATAAGCTCCGCAATCTGAACCCACGGCGATAGCAAGTAAACGCAAAGAGATTACACATGTTATATTTAGAACTCTGCCGCTTGACATGTTTACTTTGTAAGAATTTTGTGATTTAGAGTTCAATAAAACAGATAGCTCCCGATGTGAGCTGCGTGCTTATACTTCAAAAGTTCAACAAGGGTTGAATGTCCGAATGGACCATTTTAACTTATTTATGCAAAGTCGTATGCTTTCTGCTATAATTTTAATTTAACTTAATGAATAATGTTTTATTAAAAGCAAAAAATTTGCAAAGTTATCTTTACGAATTTCGGCTGAGTGAAAATCAATGGAGATTTTAAGATTGATTGAGATTTAAAAACAATGAACAGAATATACCGAAACTTTGTTTGGCAACTCTTCTCAAGGAATTGAAATGTCAAAAACTTTTAAGCAAATTAATATAAGGCAATACAGCGCATTTGGAGTTGGGTTTTGTTTTAAACACAAAGCGTTGCGCTTCTATTTTCGGTGTCTCTGCATGCAGTGAGTGAGATAACATTTATTCAAGGAGGCAAAAAAAAATCGCGTTTTACAAATTCGGTGCGCAAGAGGTGTAGTTCAGAGTATCTTTATTTTTACATAGATGGTATGAACGCCGGACATCTCAGTTTGCCAGTAAACAAATCGAATCGACGAATCCTAGCTATTCAGTCTAAACTTCTGAGGAATTCTGACGTAAACTTATTCCTTAGACACTGCCTGATAGCCACTACCGCTTATGTTGGTGCATGGTTTTCATTGGTTCAACGATAATGCACAACGTTAAATGTGAGTCACAACTTAACGTCAAGTTTTTTTGCCCCACTTAACTTAACATTTTATTCCCGCCAACAATTTCTTTCCATCTCAACAGAATTTTTGCGTTTTCCTTGACCTCTAGTTCGCAAAATATGTTTGCGTTACCAAAAAATGTTTCCTTGTTTTAGCGACATTTCAAAGACTTAAAATTATTAAACACCTGCCGCCTGAAAAGTTGTTCTGTGTTGAAGAGTGTGCAATGTCGTCGTCTCTCATTTACACGCTACGTGCTTATTGTAACAGAGTGATTATTTATCTTTCGTTTACGACAGTGTAATGCAATTTAAAAGCAATGGAATACATTTTTGTCATAATTCACTTTTAAATCAACAAACCGTTATCTTTGAATTAAATGTTTAACACATAGGCGTTGTAAATCATTCACATACTTCCTTGTTGATATCGTATAGTAATACTTAGAACTACAACTAATTTGTTCTTAGAACTTAAGAAATAAAAAATGTATTTGAAACTTAAGCAATATTTCAGCTTAGCTTATGGAAAGTTACTACTTGTTTCCAAAGTTTAGTAAATAATGTCTAATTCTATCATATTGTTGCGATCATCTGTTCATCCTGATGAATAGCATGATCAGAGTGGCACCAATAATCTCGGCCGCTATTGAATTTCGCGATAAAAGAGATGTCTGTGCTGTGCAGTAGTACATGTGATAAGGTTATCAACTTTAGTAGACATAAAATTAGATTCATGATTCGCATTGTGAGCGCCTCAGATTAGACTTTGGTTCATGATCAGGCATGAAGTGAAGAAACTGTTCATTTGTGTAATGTGTAATGTTTTAATTCAACTAATCTATATTTTAAATATTCAGCAACAGATACAAGACAATAAATGTTATTAAAAAATTTATTTTCATAAGTCAACGACCCTTTGTTTCCTTCTGCGGCCTCCTCAGGTCTACAAATTATGTGTTTTCCCAATTCTTCAGTCCTACAACCATGTTTCAAACTTAGAAATGCCGGAGCAACACAAGGCCTTAGGCAAATTTCACAAGCTTTTAAACAAATTAACAAATTAATTTATTAATAATTATTCCCAAATTATTCATTTTTCAATTGTTCATGTCAAAGGTTAAGACTTCTTGATATAATATTTGTGTTTTGTACAATACAATACCGTGTCATCCTTGTCAATGATTACGTACAAAATGCGTGTTAAATAAAAAAAATAAAGCTATACAAATGTCTTTATCGTTGATCAACACACCAGATAGCAAAAAAAAAGTCCAAACAGTTAGATTTACCCAGCGTACCTGCTCCGAATGAAGCTTATACTTTATTATCGACCGGGGAGTTTATGTTCATCGCTTTCTGGGACTCACGAGGTTTGTTATACATCGAATACCTAAAGATGGACAAGGTGATAACGGAACTCTACTGAATTCAACTATTGGGTCGTTCCGCGGAAGAAAACGTTCAGTTATGGGATTGAAGCAAGAGTTCTTTCAACATGACAACTCACCGGCCATCGCCACGACTAAATCGGTCGAATTATGACACGAACTTTAGCTCCATCAAATGTATTCTCCTGAACGTAGGAGGCTTCGCACCTAAAACCTATCCAATACTTTCAATGGGGGGCAACAAACATACAGGGTCATTCATTTCGTGGTTTTAAGTTTGTAGCATTGACACTTGACATCCGCATAAACTTAGCTGTGTTGGCTAAATGTTTTACATTTTCGAAAATGTACGGGTTAGCAAAAACGTTGATATAAAAATAAAGTGGTGATTCAAACGCGGCGACGTTAGATACCATACTCTCACTCGGTGGGTATGTAAACAAACAACATTTTCGTTCAAAAACCCACCAGTGATCAAAGATGTCCAATGCTGTCATTGGTCGAATTATGTCTTTTTTGTGAGAGAGAGATAATGTTTAATGCTCTCTTCAATAACTACGTCTGTTTTCTTTATACAAAAAAAATGCTTTACGCGCTTATTGCAGCGATGCATGCTTAAAATGTGAAGGGCTGTTGTGTTAAATTAATGTTGTCTATTTTCCATCTTTGTTTCAAGCGCTTTTGAAGCTGCATATATCGACACAGAACGTCTGATTTTGATGTCGATATCGAATTACGATTAAAGGTAGTCCCTGAACCACTTGGCGCTGTTTATTTATAGTTAATTTTGGCTATCCGTTTTGCATTTAGATTGCTTTTGTAGGCTGAAATGGATAGCAAGAGCAGCTGGTGGATGGGAAATTAGATGTTCTCACGCAGACGACAGCATGACTTAAATATACTTTAAACTCGATCTTACATTAAGATACTATCTGGTTGATTGATTGAAGTCACGAACTTTAATTAAGTTTGAATGCACTGCAAAGATAATCGGAATAATTTTGCAAATGTTAGAAAGGTTAGATACTTAGATAATATAAATTTTTTTTTAATATTATACGGTCTACCGTTCAATTTTATCAATTGTCACAATAGAGTTTCACGAATCACAAAGATTCGTGAAACTCTATTTTCATGTCATCATTGAATTGGTATCTTAGAAACCCGAATAATTACGATATCAAAGATATAATTAAACTGGGCTTTCATAATAAGGCAGTTAATGCCTTCAAAGACCTGGATTAATGGACACTAATTGGAATATTTTTTATCTTTGTTATCAGTGCAATGTAGAAATTAGCTGTCATCAACAGTGACATTGAGTGCAGCGGTCATCAATAGCCTATTATAAGAGTCGAAGTCACATCTCACGTTTACTGAGTATAATTCAATTGAAACGAAATATATAATTTGAAGGCATGTTTTTTTCTTAAGTAACACCAAGTTCCTTTTGAAAAAAATTATCACAATAGTTTGCTTTAATATCGCTTTCCAAAATAAAATATTTAACCCATGTGTAAGTCGTAAAATGAGAATCAAAAGTATTTTCAGATTATTCGAACGTGATAAGAGTTTGTGTATTGTCAGACACAAGTCGAGATTTTCAAGAGCATTTTCACGTACACGTGCGAGCTAAGCAATTTCCTCGCTTATCTCGTGAACTTGTAAATGTACAGGGTTAAGGTAGTGTAGCAAGTGTGTACATTTTTTGGTGATTCAAAGTTCGAAAAGAAGTATGCTGCGCTGCTTGTTATTTATTTCAGCTAGAGTAATCTCAGTCAAGCATCTTCGGATAGAACGCTTAAGATGGCTATTCCATGTAGAGCGTATAGATACCACTGCGAAAAAAGTCTTCGGCCCGAAAAGTCTTCGAATCTGAGCCATTGGGACAACGCAACAGATGACGGCTTAGGTTAAGGTGGTGTACACAAGTGGAGAAGTACCTCAACCAATTTGGAGTGCGCAACTGGAGGCAGCTAGCGAAAGATCTTGCTGGTTGAAGAGGCATGTTGGTTGAGGCCCAAGTACACCCTGAACTGTAGAGCCACAACAAGAAGAAGAAGAGTAATTTCTGTATTGAAATGTGTTTGCTCTTGTATATGAAAAAAGTGCAGAAAATGTATCCCTTTACTGTATTTATGACTAGAAGGATAGAGTGGAAGTCTTTCTATATCGGTCAGAATTCTCAGGTTTTACCTCTTGGGAATCATTTTAAAATTGGTTTGTCAATTTGATTTAAACTCCGCCTTCTCAATAAAAACATAATTCGAACTGGAAATTGAATTTAATCAATATATGCGTAGATAGCTCACAAGTGACGTTTATATTTGAAGTCGAAAATTGACTGCCTGCATCAATATTTATGCTACAAATGTTTTCTAATTAAAACGGAATTCGAATAAAATTCAAACAAATTGTCCTTATTTCAAATTTCTAGGTTGGTTCCTGAGAAATCTGTCTTTGTCGTTAATAACGATCAAACAGTCATTAGTATTTTACTAAATAAATACATAAGTAAATAAGATACAGTTAGCAATGGGCCATAGCCTATCTGCACCACAAACTCCACATGTCTTGTTCTCTCACAAGTAAAGAGACTGAAACGGTGAAATTTTTAGAGGAGGAAAGGAGTGTAAGCATCTCCAAAGGTGATCTCATAGTTCAGGAAATAAACCCTGTGCCTATGTCGATCCCATAAGGGATAATGAATTTAAAGATAACTATCATCTTTGACATAAGGGATAAACTAAAACCCTCCCTACAGGAGGCTAACAACCATAATAATATGGTGGTAAAGCATTAAAACTTACAAGCCCGGTTCGCAATATCAGCGTAATAGCAATAGTAAGGGTTAATAGTATACAATATAAAGTAAATATTAAAAAATTAATACTTTTTTCAAAACCGGAGAACTTGTATTGCTGGATTTTGGTGGCCATGTACTATATTTTTTGCATAAGTTTGGGTAGCCCGTAGAACACTTTTCCTTGTAGACTATTTTTCATATAGGAATGCTTGCATATTTTTCGGGAGTAGCTTATACCATTCGCTTGTGGCAAATACACTTTAAAAAATGTTGTCGTCAAATTTGAAGTCACAAAACGTTTATAGATTGAATTAAAAACCATCTGTCACCTAATAGTCAGTAACCTGTTATACACTGTATAAGGGAAAATAGTATGTTTTATCGCTGAAATAAATGAGCTATGACGTCGACAGGGGCTACAAGTGTTATTAAAAATTGATTTATCTTACATTTTTGACGGTGATTTTGGTGTCTTTTTTGGCTTAGCTACCAATTATTGTTAGTAATTAATAGATAACAAATAATAACATGAACACAAGTTTCTTTCCACTGAATCCGGCATACCTCGTTCTATGTCTGTAGCATATTTGTATCTTAGGCTTATAGAGGCGCTATAGTGTTTTTCTGTTTTCGGAAAATGTATGTATGGTAACTTATAATTTTTTTCTTAATGCCTTTAGACTGGCTTATCTGTACATTTCTCTGGAGAGATGGAGAAAGGAAACTTTCGATTAATAAATTTTTTTGTTGACAGTTGACAAGAAACTGGTAGCAATAAAAATCTCCAAACTACCTACTTTAGTCAAATACATCATAAGAAATAGTCATTTCCCACAGCCTTGGACATCCTCCTGCTGCGCGCAGCAGTCAAATAAATACTTTTCCATCTTCGCGTCATGTGAAAATGATTTTTCTCGACACACGTGGCGCACAATTTGATATGAATATTTGAAGTCAAAATATTGTCCCAAATCATGATGCAACTTCGCTTGGTGTGCACTCATATTGCATTCGGTCAACGTTGCAACTGGCGGCTGAAAGTTGACGGGAATGAAGTGCATGTACCTGTAAGCTATGGTTTTATCTTACGTAAACGCGACACTTCAATAACAAAAAAAAAACTTAAACGTTGAATTTGCGTCGGGAATGTACATATACATCGAAATCGCGATCGAGTGCATTGTTCGAGGGAAAACGATCAAATCACGCAAGGAACGTCCCATACAATTTTTGAATCAACTATTTATATATGTATATATGTCTGTATTTGAATTTACTTAAGTAGCTTAAGTGATGAGAAAACCACGTGAATAAATAATGCTTTTAGTGGAGAGGTTTACAAGAACAGAGAATTGATGGTAAAGTGTTCCTAGCTTTTGCTATTTTAATAGATATGTAGAACGTATTTTAGTATTTTGTAACAACGTTATTTTAAATAGCAGTGAATGAATTGAAATTGTCAAAGTCAGCGGAAGCAATTAGTGAAATCAGAAACTATTTTTCGCACGTGTTCTGTGCATTTAACACCTGCTTACAGCAGAGACAAACAGTTCTTCCGTTTCCATTTTTGTGTAAGATATTTATTATGTGCGGATAAAAGATAAAACGATATTGAATTCAAACTGACATTTAAGTGTATAATCGTTTTTTGTCTATTTCGACTTACACAAAATGCATTTACTTCATCTTCCACTCAGTAACCGATAAAAAAAAGTGTTTTTTACAGCCTTTTGAGTGTTTCGGTGTGGAAAGCAGTTTTTTTTTTAAAACTACGCAAAACTTTTAAATAAACTACTGCCTACACATAAACACTTTTTTCGCATCTCGACAAAAATTCCTTAAATATACTTTACTCTCAAATAGGTAAGTAATTTTATGGATTTTGAAACTTCATTGCATCGTGTAAGGAATACTGTTTCTAATCCAATCCACTTCTTCGCTAATGATAATGCCCTCAAATTTGCATATTCGTTAATTGGCTCATGACAGACTTGAGTCAGCTCCGTATGTTAAGTACATTTAATTGATACATTAATATCAATTGGAGTAAAATTGGAATTTAATGCATCCAAAAACCCATTGCTGTTTGGTTTAACTCAAGTTTTCTCAAAATAATCATCCATTATCCATGGATGGCACTTGTGTCATTGAACACAAAGACTTTTCAGCTGGACCGGTGTTCATAGATAGGATTCTTAAAGCAGCAATAAAAATCAAAGGAAATTGACAAATGGGTAGACTGAAAACTGAAGGAATTTCCCGTCTTTCTCACTCTTTTATCGCAAACTAAAAAAAAAAAATATGTTAGAATTAGTATAGCCACGCATTCACCCACAGTACTCGTCTTAAGGTCTCATTCGAACCAACAGTTAAATTTAGAAAATCGTTCTTTTTTTGGAATACTGTTCCCTCCAGCACAACCCCCACTCGTTAAAAATCTGTGTGCATCGGTATCTTCTCTCCCTCTATTTCTCTATACGTTAGGTCCCTTCTTTGATATGCTTAGTTCTGATCACAGTCCTTGGTAAAATGGCCATGACACCATTTTTAAATTTTCTTTTAATGCTTAATATTTTTTTTAAATCAATTTTGTATAAAACAGTAAAGAATTGAGAATATGTAGGCAGCTGCAATGTGGTTAGAATTAATTTACTAATAACAGCATTTCATATGCAAGTAACAACCATTTATAAAATTCGTTTTTTTTTACTTTAGAACATGTGTTATTGCCTTTAAACCTTCAAACTGGCATACAGATGTCATGAATTGGCCAATGAATTTTGTTCAGCACACCTTATATTTTTTACACCATGCTCAGGGATGAATGAGGCCGTTATTGGTCTTGAGGCTAGAAAAAACAGCCGCCTATGATTTTCCACAGAGATTAAAAATCCAGCATCTGGATGTACATTATACTCCCAATAGCACGTATTTTGAGAGACCAAATTGATTACATTGTCTGCTTTAAATGACGCAGGGAACCTCGCATCCAAACAAATCTGTTCCAAAGTCGTATTAAATTAAAGTCAATGCGCTTTACGCGTATATTCAAGCAAAATGAATGAATCAATGACCTCTGAATAGAAAGTGTACAATCAAACCAGACGTCTTCGTAGACACTTGAATTTTTTTTTATTTGCCAACAAAAAAGCTACAAAATATATTTATTTACAAGTCGAGTTAGTAAGCAGTTATTCACGAGGTATGCGGTTAACCTCGGCTTCCACAAAGCCATTGAAGCTATCTATTTCACTTTTATCACTCATTGTCTGCAGTGTAAACTGGGGCGCCTCCAGTATATGCTATTCAAGTCCAATTGGAGCTACACTAACGACATCCACTACGCCGCCTCAATTAACATAAAGCATCAATTTGTCATTCACTGCGAGGGATGATCACAGAATAGATTTCCGAAGCTTCATAAGAAGAATAATCATTAGTCCGATTGATGAGTAGAACAACGTATTGTAGATGTTCAGAGAGCTCTTGAGCAATTCCGCCACGCTCGGAAGTTGAAAAACAACGTCTGCCTTCTGCACTTCGGCCAGATCACGCCAGGAAACATTTTGAGGACGCAAAATAAGCAGGGTTTGAACGGCCGCTCTGAGACCGCTCTGTACAGCCCCGCTTAAGCAGCCTCGAAAGAGTGTTGCCGAACAGGATGATGACCACACGATTCGATTCCAAGGAGACTTTTCGGGAAGGTTCAAAAGGCATGACTGCTCGAAAGTTTTTTGGCAGAAAGCGAGCGGCTGATTCATTTCGTTTCCAAAACTCTTAGCTAACTTCTCTAAAATAAATGCCGGATCCCTTTGGTTGAAGCCACTTTTGTGCAAAACATACCCACACAATGATGTGGGTCCGTATTGTTGAGCGTACAGGACGGGATCGGATAAGTAGAGACTGCCCGACTGTCCATTTCGACGCCAATGTGCCTCCGTGTAGTCGACTATGAAGGAAGTAAGAAAGCACTTGCCTGACGGGCATTCCTTTTCAAAAGTGACTGGGATCGGTGGGGTTATGAAAATGTCGCAGACCTGATTCCAGGGAATGGCTAGGACACATACACTTCCTGTGAAATACTCCCCAGACTCTGAACGAAGAAGGACTACGTCCGGTTGGTGGTGTACTTCAATTATCTTTGTCGACCTCCTTATTTCGACTTTATCAAGCCTGGTCTTAAGGGCTTCTAGAAGTTGATCGGATGAGAATTCTATGAGAGTCGTTGAAGCTTCGAGGTACCTGAACAAAGTTAGTGAAAAAAAGCACCGAACGGTCTGTTAAAATGAACTTACATGCTGAACAAAGGCTGAGTACCTCCGCAGCTTGAAATTACATTCATAAACTGCGCATAACAAATCTCCCGCGCATCAGCACCAGTTACAAGTCTTACGAAGTTGATCATAAAGTCCCGCGAGTCCTCAAAAAATAATTTTTCCCGTATGTGTGCCCACATTGAAAGTGTCTTCTCCTCGGGCTTGAAACTAGTAAGAAATGTTTCAAATTTTTTCATGAGAGAAGACAGGATCACTTACGAATAGGTCCCAAGACGAAATAGAGGCGCCCTGAGGTTTAGTTCTTTGATGTAACGGCGAAGCTCGAATTTCACTGCAAATGAAAAGTATCCCTCATCGATAGACCAAACACGCGTCAAATCTTTCGACACAGATGCTTTCCTTCGCATTGGCACTCGTAGGTCGGTGAGAAGTTTGTAAATGTGATACTGATCGGTATGAATCCATTTTCCACCGATCTCTCCAATTGGGGAACAGCCTATCTGACCTCCAATCCTGTTGTCTGCCTCAAGAATTAGCAACTTAAGCGATGGCTCCTTTTGGAGGATCTTATAGGCTGTGGTTAGTCCGGATAGGCCCCCACCAACTACAATGACATCGAGCATGATTGTTCGGAAAAGATTTGTTGCTTATAATTTTTTTGTTTTAATTTTGACATGGATGAGAAAAACTAACCTACTTCTAGTTTTCCACGTTAAAAGTGTTTTGAAGGGCTCGAAATATAGATTTCTATAAAAAAATGGAAAGTCATTCATTTCGGACTTAAGGCAAGATGGTTCGCTTGCACATTACTAAGATTATTTTGACATAAGACTTGTCTGAATTTATAACTCTGAACCGTCAGATTCCCAACCTGTTTAAGCCTTTCACTGCAATTTTTGTGAATACCTGAAAGCGTACGTCAACAATTGGGAGCAGAAGTTCATGATTGCCAGACTTTTACCATTTGTAGATCCTTGAAAAGGAAGAAGAACTACAAATCACCATTTACCACCTATCTGTAGAATACATCTTCCCTTATGATAGTGCATAAAGAGTGACTAGACAACATTCGACGACAATCAACCAAACTCATTGGATTGTGCAGGACCTCAATAGAGAATTCTTGCATAAGGCCTAAAACGGACTCATTATAACCTTCAATGTCAAAAATGTGTCAGGTCAAGATTAGCGGCGCGATTTTGTAAAAGCTTATTCAACTGATTAGGCGAATGCAATAAATATTTTCAGACATGAGTTTGGCGGTAAAAAAAGGCGAAATAAACTCGTCAAGGAACGACACACACATTGACAGATCTCAGATCTCGTCAATGGGCACTAAATTGATTCGTAAGAATTGATAAGTTTAGGCTTCATATTTCAATCTCGATCTCTTTTTAAGGGACAATATCTGCTCCTTTGTAGATTCCAATTGTGCTCTGTTGAAGCGTCGTTTTCTAAGATTCTGTACACCCTTCCGAGAACAAGGTCCTCTTTTTCTCCTACGCACCTTCGTGTGCGGTTTCTTGTAATGAGTTTTAGCTCTCTTCAACGCCTCCTCTACTGTTCCGAGCCATGTACTTCTCGATCAACGTGCTCTTTGCCATCCTGGATTAGCGGGTTCCATTGTATCTCATGTTTTATTATGGAACGGTTTGATCTATCCACTGACACTTGCGCCATTGAATAATTATTCATATAAGTTCCTTGCCCTTTCTCGGTTCACAAATGTCTGTAACCTTCTTGTAAATGTGGTTGTCACTTCCTAAAGCTCACACCCACGTAACCGCGAGCACTCAGCTGTGGAGCGAAAAATGCCTAGCTTGTTGTCATACTTTTCACTTCAATAAAAGAAAATGATACAAATGAAATATATATTTACTTTCAAAGGAAAGAGTCTCGGCCACGCAGGTGTGAAAAATTATTTGTTGATTGCTACGTTTTCCTAACTTCTTTTCCAGTCCTTATTGAAATTGAACTATTTATAATAATTTTATCTACCCGCGTAGATTAGAGTGAAGCGGTTGTAAAAGAGAGTGAATATCGTCCGTCAAGTTCAAGGGCTTCTTCAAATGTTAGCGTGGCGCTCCCGAATGCATTCATTTGACGTCGATATTGCATCACACATTTTCTGTAAACGGTATTTCCTTTGCATGGAAGCAGAAGAAGAAAAAGCTGTTATATACACCTACAAGTTCAGGGACTTTTCAAGCGCTAAGTTAAATTGGAAATCCTGCACCACTGGCGTGTACTGACTGATGTCTTCTGCTGTCACCGCTCAAGGAATTGCATAATTCATAATTCTTCCTGTTGCTAAGCTTTTTTCTGTCGACATTTATCGGATATTTTTAAATAATGCTTTTCTTTAAATAGCCTCATCAAAGTTTCGCATCAAAAGCTTATTTTCCTGTTGCCTTTAAACACGTGAAAAAATGCAATAAACTGCATGCGCGGCAACGAAGCTCTATCTGATGCAAATTGAAAGCGAAATTTCATGATAAACAAACTTGTGGCTAACCGGCAGAATAATTAAGGCATGGAGTACTTTCCCACACATGTTCACCCTTAAGTCTTGCTTAAGTCAGTCTACATTTATGTACTTTTTGACTATTGTAACGAATAGAATGTCCACATCAGTGACACAGACAATTCGCCAGCGCATTTATTTGATTTGTTCTTCTCCAAATGAGATGTGCACTGAAGCAACAGTTAATAGAATTAAAGAATTCTACGTGCTGAAATATATTACGGCCCGCTAATCATCCCTCCTTTCATAAAGATGGTCAGTGTCTTCGTGGTAATTTTATCTGCAGCAATCATTTTTCTGTGTTTGTTCCTACTTATTATAGCTGTATCATCAAATTTCAAGCTCACTGCCAGAGCTCTAGTACTATATTATCCATTGGCACTGACGCTACCGCCTCAGTCGCCTTGAAGCGTTCGTGGGGAGAAAGTGAACCTACCGTTTAATTGCATTCGGTTCACAGTGCAGTGTCGCGGTATGAAAGTGTTGTGAATGCAGTGCATGAAAAATATATGCAATCAAGCCCTTTAATAGTTGCTTTACCTACTCGAACTCGTGCCGTGATTGTTTGATATTCCCCATCGATTGCCAATTGCTCAGACGCGTGTTTTTTTATTCGATTAATTAAGAGTTTTAGTATTATATGGTGGAAAACCGCTATAAAATAAGTTATAACAATTATGCCGAATACAGTGGAGAGACCTTTCATCGTTGTCAAGGAGGATGAGCTCAAAGAGATTGTCTCCGATGAGTTAGAACGCATCGGTACCGGTGGCAAATGGGTTTGGTAAGAACATTACCTAACCTAAGTTTTACATTTCTGTGGTCCGTTATACTTAATCCGCTACATTGTCAAAATTCATATTGAAAATTCTCCTTGTATGGAATTCTTCTTGAATGTACATAAATGTCAGTGGCAGACACATGAATTTGAATAACTTAAATTTACCGTTACTGGAGTTATGTCTTGTCTGATATTCCCTTTATCACAAGTGTCAGCGGTTTTCTATTTCAATATATTTCTGCTTACATTACACGTTTTGTGGATAAAGTGGAAGTGAGGAATGTTGTGTTGCAACCACATGCAGTGTCCCAGTTTAGACATATTGTTTAAATGTATTCAGCTCGGTGTTGTATTTTTAGAAAATTCAAGTTGTTCTTTCGATTCCCTTCTTCTATTCTCCGTTTTATGGGCTCATCGATGAACGCTTGAAAATAACCAATGAACACGTGTATGCCAGTTTATCCAGTTTTTTCACCAAAAACGAAATTTTGAGTTAACTTCCATATCTTATCATTTCAATGCATTTCATGCAACAGTGGTGTCTCAGTTAAGGGGCCTCCCGACTGCAAATGCAGTTGATAACGAATGAATGGAACACTATTGACTTCTGATTAGAACTCACCCTTATTGTGTGGTCAAAGTGGGCTAAGAAAATCAATGAATGGTTAGATATATGAGTATACATGTAAAAAAATGCTATTTTAAACTTGAATGACGAAATATTTTTGGTTAAGCCCTGACTTATTGCACACATATCTTGCATTTCCGTTGTGGCGTCAGCAATGACGCCCGCTTGTAAACTATATACACAAGGGGGATTTCTAAGCTCTTAGTCAGAAATATACATGTGTAATAGGAGTGCTAGAAGATGTGGGTGGTGATGCACGTGGAAAAAGCTTAATGTCAATCTATTGCCGGTAGTTGAACGCAAAATATTATTTTACAACGTGGACAATCTTGTAAAACGAATCAATTGATTCAGAAAAACAATTTGATTATTATTTAACAATTAATTAAGGAACACGTTTCCAACCTCCATTTGTCAGTTTTGTGATTAACTAAAATTGTCACCATAGTATAATTAATGCGAACCCCTCATAAAGTCCTTTTTTGAGTGGAAATAGTATTTAATTTGTATTACACCGATTTCTTCCCCTTTTTAACAAATGACTGCTGTCTGCTGTCACGTTTTTCTACTTTTTGTTATTTCCACGCTTTTTGACTGTAAACTGATAGAAACAAAACTTAATATGAATTTTACAATTTGTCATCTTATTCAGACAAGACTTTTGTTATTAGATTCCCACAGTCAAAATATTTTTTTTTTCTTAGCTTAAAACTGCTGCTTAGTTTTAATGTGAATTTATTTTCTCTGATTGTAGCATTTTGCGATCCATTATTAAACAGAATTTTATTTATTTCTATTTACTTTTACATACCCTTATGTACTTATTACTTATGTATAAGGACACCACTCATATACCGCCATCTTCTTTTTTTAGTTTTTTAAATAACGTTTTGTAAGTGAATAACATGTTGCTGCCAAAATTAGCTCATTAGTTACTTTTTTAATTGTTATTTTTATTTACTAGACCCTACTGTGGATCAGCAGTACTCTTATTACATTTCGCACCTTTGAAAGCGGTACAATTAAAACAACTAGTCACCAAGAAGCTTTATTTAACTTCTGTTCAATTAGCCCCAACTATATGCGCATAAGTATTCGCTGTTAAGACGTAATCAATTAGAGTTGTTTAGCTTGTTAATATACAACCTAACAGAGCTGGAAGGGAAAAAATAATGCATTGCCAATCGGTACTTAAAAAAACAACGTACACAGCAGACACTGACCGGAACAAATGTCAAATGGTGTACTCTATTTTTTTCAACAATGTGAAATTCTTTAGCGCTATAAAAATCTACCTGTACCATAGGTATTTTATTAATAAAGGTTAAATCAACACTGTTCTGTATTTGATGTTGTTCAATATATTACGTTAAACAATCGTATATTTAAATAACTTCTTAAGAAAACTACTTGGTGATATATGCATCATTGTAGAAGTACAAGTCCTTACTTGGATAGCCACATTTTCGCGATTGGCACACCCTTTGCTTTGACTGAAACCACAACGAATTCTTCTGTCCCCAGAACATGTTATTTACAGGTGTAATAAAATCACACACTTAATGAAATGAGAAAGTAAGCCCTAGTGATTCCGCATCTATAAATGGTTTCCGATAGTTAAAGAGTAGAAACAAGATAATGCGGTTATTTACACTTTTGTTATTATTTTTCTTTGCATTGTTTTGAATAGTAAATGATGATAGGTCATGTAAGAGTGTATGCAAATTATGTACACAATGTTGTTTACGAATGAAGTGAAAACAGAACTCGTAAAAGCGAAATGATTTCTACTTTACTCAATCTTGATTAGATGTAGTTCGCACTATGTTTGCACTGATTGCTTAAAGTGATACCGAGAAGGTTGGTTACATACTCAATATTTTGGTGACATGACATGAATGCCCATTTGTACTGAAGTTTTGCTCAACTTCTTCATCTACAAAAAAAAACTGCACACATTCGCAAGGTTGCTTCTGCTGACGCATTCGTTTTGAATTCAAAATTCCAAATGAAGTCACATCCGCTCGAACTGACACCTTGCGGTTAAGTGGGGTTAAGTTCTGAAATAATTTCTTCCTATCAAATGCCAAGTGCTAATATAATATTCTCCTATCAAGTTTAATTAAAAATATGCAGACTTAACAATTTGATAAGTTGGCTGATATAAATACAAATGTACAAGACTGCTGCTGTCAAACACTGACTGAGTTAAACTTCGTTTATTCACATTATAACAAATCTCATATTCTAAAGGATCAAACTTAAATGATAACCTTGTTCCAACGATAACTGTTCATTGCTCTTCTCGTAATCCATGACTTTCTGTTTCAGCAGCAAAGTTTCTTCTGAACTGTGCGAAAAATTCCCAATAAAGGTTTGCATTGACTTTTTGCAATTTGCAATATAACCGTTTCTATAGCACAGCATACGCTGCACGTTTTACTGAAATAATCGCGGAACAAGAGCAATTAACACGTTTCTTGTGTGTGTGTTATGTGATGTATCCATTTAGACGTTTCACGATAGGAACATTAAACAAAATGACAAATAGTATGTGAAACAAGTGAAGTTGATGGGACTGACAACTCTTTCTGCTGATGATTATTGCCATTCAACTTGAAAGCTTGAAGAATGTAAAGCGTTGCAGTTTTACAAAGATCAGTCAACAAATTAAAACGTGTGTACATTTTTAACTGGCAATATTTAACACACTCTCTTTACTTGACACATTTGATCTTAAATCGATTTGATCAGGACGATTTGTAAGCCTTGCATCAATAATTGCAATTTGTTATGTGTAAACTTAGTCGGAAGTTCATGAGCTATGAGTCTTTAATGACAGCTCTTTATACTTTTTCAAGTAATTTTGATGCGCTGTACGCTGTTCTGTTGAAGAGGTACTACCTGTATACAAGTGTTAGTTTGTTTCCCACGACAAATAAGCCACGTAAGCATTAACACCTGTTTGTTGATGCACTATTCAATCAATCAATTTCAATCTCTTTCTGTTTTCCATTCATGAACGTTAATAAATCTTGACGCCCCACTCTTCTAGTGAATTTACTAGAATTGACTGAAATGTAATCCCTTTTATATTCTGAGTTTTAAGCGAGGAACAGTGGTGTAAACATCTGCAACGAAATTTGACGCTATTACAAGAATACAAAGTTTGCGTCAGTTGTTTCGGCAACTCCATCCTTCGCCATTAACTAGAGCTCATCAGGAGTTATGCCCAGGCACAAGAAGTTTATATGCCATGTAGTTTAGATGGATATGGTCATATAAGAATATTGCTTAAAATTGTGAGTACTTTGCAAGAATACAAAACTATGACTACGAGACTGCAGATAAAACGTTAAATGAATTTTAACAAAGAGTACTTGAAAGTTCACTTAGCTAAGCTATTGTACAATATTCGTAATTAAGCTAATGTATCATATATAAGATTAAAACAAAGCACCAATAATTATTATCCTCTTACAACAGGCAACGCGTGTTGCTCAAGTGGAAGATCATTAACGGTGCCTTTCATCGATAAGTTAGACAGGTTATATTAAGTGTCTAAAGTTATATTAAGTATGAATCTTAAACATGACAAGTAGCTAGTATTCTTCGAATATCGGTGTCGCAGTACAATTGCAATTAGATCTGATCATCAAAGCCTTTCCTTATATAATATTAATTTTTCGTCTTCGGGCCAAGTAAACAACGTAGATATCAACAATCGTGTGCTTTGTTGCTGATGTAAGAGAATAATCTCAACAGAAAATTGCAGTGCAGTGTATTATCGGAATCAAAATGTCTATAAGCCGTTCACGCAATAAGCTATTAAATATGAAAATGTGAAAAGTTCACTCACGAAGAGACTAACCGGTAAATATCTTTGCTAATTACCTTTTACCACGAGGCAAACACGTAAGTGAGTCATAAGGCCACAATCAAAGGGTCTGCAGTCCAAATAGATTTTTTTGGGCCACTTCTAAAGATGCGACATAAGTCCAGAATAGATAACACATCACTCAATAAGCCCCGGACACTAAGAGGGCGCTACTAACAAAAAATTAATATAAAATTAATAATGCTTGTTAGTGGTGCCCGGTATATAGGGCCCCGGGACTTATTGAGTGATCTGCTCCGGATTAAAAAAAAAAAAAAGCTTATCACGATGAAAAATTTGTCTGCTGTCTGTGGTTGTTATAACCAATTTCTAATGTGTTTAGTGAATATTTGTGAACGAATGTAAATAACACGCCCTACGGTTTCTGTGTATTCTCGCCACTGAAAAAGTTGACGTTTGTTTCCGTTTTTTTAATTTGCCTTGAGATCTTGCTTAACGGTATGGTACACACTTTTAAAGGAAAAAAGAAAACATTAAATGTGGAGAATGTATTCTAAATCCAATCACACCTTGCCACCTTGTATTATGACATATAATAAAATATTCAAGATACAAGTACGCACACACACATGACAATCGAATTTCTCGTAGTCAAAATTTTAATTTCCTTCCGAATGCCTTGACATTCAGTGATGCAGCATGTGATCGCATCATTCTCAGACAGATATCTTCCTTTCTATTAATAAATAGTTACTAATAGAATGCACATGTACCACATGAATGCTGTAACGTTCAATTGCAACGTGTGCCAAGAATTTCTTGGCATCCATTCTGTACTTTAAGTTCGATACCGGATCTTACTGGCGCCTTAGTAGTGATAAAGCCGGCAAAATCGGGTGACAATTGATGTAATTAATAGAATATGCATTTATGTATGCTTGTGAGAAGTTCACGACTAAACATAAAATGTAGCAATGTTATGTTATGACCGGTGATTTTTTTATGTTCCCCTTACAGAGAGTAACAAAGCAACATTATTTTAAACTTAAACAATGTTAGCTGCTCCATCAATTAGTTCGTCAAACTTGTATACATAACGATACTTATAACTTTTTCTTATTACACGTGCCTGAGTGTTTTCCCCTCGTGTGATTTTCGCGGTGAATTTTTCTTCGAATTTCTCCATATGAAATTATTCGGAACTACTCAGATTTGGATTTATGTTTTTCAAATATTTTTTTGGAAATGACGCAAAAAGTGTGCTAACCTAAGTGTGCTACATACGACTAGTTTACGAAAAATTAACAAGAAATTTGTTTTTCCATCAAAGATGTAATGGATCATTGTACAAATCATCTGTTGAACAATCCAGCCAAGCTCACGTTAAGCCATATCGCCATCGAAAAGGAAACTCAATGCAAACAATTTAAGTGATGCATTATTTTGTGTTTCCATTCATTAATGTCCAGACATTTTGGCACAGCAATAATCGATGAGATTTATTTCATCTGTGTTATGTCATTTGCAATTGCAAAATTCATATCGGTGAGAAGTTATCAAGCATGACAATCTTCTGCCTTTGTCATGCAAGTAATTGACTTAACTTTAAATCTCCTTACTACATGCAGCTCACAAAGTTCTGGCTTGATGTATTTCTCCCCTAAAGGCATACATACAACTTAAAGTTTTACGCTTTAATGGTTTCCATACAGCAGCTTTGGTTAAGAATAAAATAGACATGGAAAAACGTGCATTTCATTCGCAAATCTAATATCTCACTCAATTACAACTTTTTCGCCCTTTAACAAAACAAAAGGAAAGACCGAAACTCTTTCTGATTCAATTGTTATCGCTTTGACAGAGAAACGATGCTCTGTGTTTGGTGGGAGGTTTTGTTGGGGCGTTTCGTGGGAATTCGGGTGGAGGGTGGATAGCTTTAGGTGTTGGGCGGAGAGCAGGAAACCAGAAACGACACTTACTTAAGGACTGTTTATTTGCAAGAGAGGACTTACATTCGATGTAAGGCATATTAATAACCACAATATTTTGTACGCAGTACGCTAGCGGGAAGATCATCCGATCATGGAAAAGGACAACTGCGCTATGTACTATTGTATCCATTTACTTTTATGAACAGTGTGTTGGGCAAGAACGACAACACCAACTCTAGTGTAATTGTTTAGTTTCACTCACTCACTTAATCAATGTTTTTTCTTCGCGACAATTCTGTTTCCCATACCTTAAAACCGGTTCGCGTCACGTAAGAAGCAGTTACTTAGAAGAACAGACTTTTGGACATTTTTTTGTTTATGGCGATATTCGCCAATAATAAATTGACAAGAAATAGATTAGTTACAGTTATTCTTCTGGCCTATCGGAACTATGATATTGAGATTGAGATAACAAATTTTAATACAATTGAGAAGTGATAGAAACGATCACTTATGTAGTAGTTTTATATAGAACACTTATAGCCACACTTTTATTTTTATTACCGCGGTAAATTTACATCGTTTAAACAGTTAACAAGTTTAACAATGATTTTTTTCCACTTACAGGGCTCTTTTCTTTCTGTGTGTCACACCAAACATTCTAAATGGTTTTCACGTATCCTCTTACGTGTTACTGGGCCACATCCCCGACAAAATATGGTGTGGTGTAAGCGATCTCAGTGGTACCAATTGGACAGCGGATCAAATTAAAGCGATCACAGAGACTGATTTAGACTCGAATGGATGTACAATTCGAAATTGGAATTATGCGCAATTAGGACAGATGTCCTATGAAGATGCGCTTAACTTTACACACACCGCCCACATACCTGGAGCGGTATCATGCAAGGCAAAAGGCGCATACATGTACTCGAATCCAGAGACAACATTTGTCTCAAACGTAAGTTATACCCGAACGCACTAATAATTTGAACCTCTGGTAAAAAATTTGATCATTTTTCAGTGGGAACTGGTTTGTGAGAGATCAGTAACCAGAACGTTAGCACAAGTAGTAGTTTCGGTGGGCAAGTTCTTTGGATCGTCCGTTCTGGGAATTTTCGCAGACGCGTAAGTTTGTTTAATGCAACCCTAATTGATTCATAATTTACCTCGTGGTGTAAAATGTTGCAGTTATGGACGTAAAGCTAGCTTTATTTTCGGATCAGTCTTGTTTATTTCATCAAGTTTCATAACAGCGATATCTCCCTGGTATTGGTTTTTCTTAGTTGGGCGATTTGGCCTGGGAGTATCATCAGCTGGACTCTTCTATCCAGCATTCTCTCTTCGTAAGTCAATCTTATACTTTTCTTTCTGTCTTCCTAACTATCGACGGCTATTTGCATTTCCTTCTGCTTTGTTTATTTCTAAGTACTAAGCAGTAATAATTTTTCTATTTCAGTTTCCGAAAATATTAGTGTCAACCACAGATCTTGGATGAGTATCGCATTTTCAGGATCCTATCCTGTTGGTATGATTATATTGGCCATAACCGCATATTTTGTTCAACCATGGCGCCACCTACAAATGACTCTAACCATTCCTAGCCTTTTATTGATATTAAATTGCTAGTAAGCTGTTTTTCATCACAAATCTGAGTGGAATTTGTTTATTAAAAAATATCCTTTTTTTCAGTTTAATGTTTGAATCTCCACGATGGCTTCTAAGCCAAAATAGAACTGCCGAAGCATACAAGATTGTTTTCAATCGCAGCTGTGAATATCAAATTGATTGTGCGTCTGATGTCGTTTCTCCTCAACCATCGGTAAGCTAAATTTTCATAAGAGGTTTTTTCTGTTAATTATTAAAATTCCTATTTTTAGACAGGTGAAAAACCAACCTCTCTCTGGACTAAACTCAAGGAAGGTCCTCTAAAGCAATTTATTGCTTTGTATGGACCCCCAAGTATTCGGCGAATGGCTTTCACGTGTTACTTTATGTTCTGTGTTACTTCATTGTCATATTATGTCACTGGTAAGTTCATATTGCACAAAGTATTAAGAAATTCAAAGGTAGTTCAAATTCGAAGTTCATTTCGTTAAATGCATTTAGGTGATTTGTTTTCCCTGATGCTAGAAATGAAATAAAATTAATTGGGCTCTTATAAGCTGTCAAGTCTTATTATACAAAACATCAAGCGACATACTCTATGCGTTTGATGCTTAACAATGGAAGCATTAGATCTATGTGCATTGGTTTGGCTGCGTTTACATGAATTTCCGTACAATCATTATGATAAGAACTTATTCATTAATTTCTTTTGAAGCACCATTAAACAACATTTTCTTTTCTGTTTTTATATTTTCAGCTCTTAACGCACACAATTTATCGATGAACCGTTTTCTTTACGTTGCAATCACTGGCCTCGTTGACATTCCATGCTTAGTTATTCCGGTGGTGCTACTCAAAATTACTGGCCGACGTCTCACTACAATGCTTCTATATTTCGTTGCTGCTTTTGCACTGTTAGCAGTTCTCTTAGTTCCTCAAGGTAAAAAAATAAATTTTGACGTATAGAAATTTTAAATCAAACATCATTGTGAAATGTTCAGGTTACTTAAATTGGGTGGCTGCATTCGCGATGGTTGGTCGTCTTGGAATCTCAGCAGTCTACTCAATTGTAACATTGTACACGGCTGAATTGTTCCCAACAGCAATTCGCAACTCCGCACTGGGCACTAGTTCAACACTGGCGCATGTTGGATCAATATCTGCCCCATATGTTGTTGATGTATTGGTAAGCACGTACATTAGGAAAAAACTGTAACCCTAAATAACGCGAAAATATATTTATTTAGGGTTTGCTTGGATGGTACATTCCAACAACGATATGCGGTATATCCATACTGATGGCTGGTCTGCTGACACTGACGTTACCTGAGACAAGTAACGGTAGTCTGGATAAATTAGATGAAACTAGTGATAGGGAATCAAGTTAAAACATGTTAAGATAATTATATCAAATAGTTATAATTCAAGATGTACAAAGTAGAAAACAAAACGCAAAAATAATAGCTAATACATAAGTTAAATGTAAATACATATTTTTGTCAATCATTTGTTGTCTTTTGTCATCCGATCTATCCAAGACTTGTAAGGAGCTGTTGCAGTGTAAACGCTTGGTACACCCTTCTGGCCGCATGTCAAGCCGTGTGAGACTATTCCGAAAATGTAGCTTCTATTTTTGACAGTGCAGATAAGTGGCCCTCCAGAATCACCCTGTTTAAGAGAAAATATGAAAGTTTTTTACAAAGTGTTATAATTTCGAAAATGTAAATGGAATACAAGGTGGAAGAAAAAAAACTTGTGCAGAACAGTTTGGCAAAAATAATTTTGGGTCGCATTTGGGGACCGTTTTTGAAATGCTTCTTATACTCTCATTACAATTTTGAATTCTATGCGATAGGAAGAGAGGTTTTGAGAGCACCAGAACAAAAATGTCCGTTACACTTATGTATGTATATTAACGATGGTTACATGGCGTAGAACTTGGTGTCAAATGAATGGTGTACACCGCTTATGGAAACTTACAACTAAACTAACCTGACAACTGTCTTGTAGATCGCCAAGTCCGCAAAACGACAAGTCGCCCTCTTGCGGCGCCATTATCTTTCCAAGTATCTGTGTGCATTTGATTCTTGAAATGATGGAAACCTTAGCCTCCTTTAGGGCTTCCGTTATCTGCCCGCCATATACCTCGGCTCCGTATCCAATTACAGTGCATGGACCTTTAAATCATAACAAAGTTAGGGATTATTCCTAAAATATGTCACTACCTACTCTCTTCACTTGGTGTCACTCCAAAACCTGGAATAAGCCCAAAGTTTATTTGTTTTCCCGATGCAAAAGGACGTTTAAGTCGCACCAGAGCAATGTCATTCTTTAAACTTAGTCTGAAAACATTACTTGTTTCTCAGTCGAGAGGAATCCAAATGAGGAACAAAAACTTACGGAACGAAGTCAATCAAACTGATGCTGTCGATATCCTGGTACTGAAGATTGCTTGCCTTTAAATTTTCGTACCCAATTGCAGCAACAATTCTCTTTTTATTTCTAGAATTTGTGTGCAGTAAGCATAATTCTGAAAAATCGTTTATGTGCTTACTTGAAATAGACACAGTGACCAGCTGTTACGATCCACGATGTGCTTATCAAACTGCCTCCACAAAAGTGTCTGAATAGAACGGTGTCATTTCCAAACTGTAACCGGTCTTGAAGGGATACTATGTACGGGTACCTAGAAATTTCTTCTCATTATTGAGTTGAATCCAAGCTTGTGCGCCCTGAATTGTTAAAAGAAAAGAGCAAAGGACTAACCATGTTTTTGCAAAAACTGCCCTCCCACTATCGGTGTGCTGTGGGAATGTCGAAAGAGATCGTAGACAGTGAATTGACACAACCACAGTACACCGGTAAGATACATCTGGTGGTGAGGGTATTCAAAGTGTAACTAAGGCCTTCAGTTGTCTTTTAAGTCTGAAAACTAAACTGAAATACCAAACGTGTTTTCGCTTTTGTTTGCTGGGCGCTGTACGTAAATGGAATTTAACACGACAAACTGTGCAAATAGATTATTTTTGCACGCGATTTATGAGCTTCTGTTTACGGAATACCGTGTTTGATATAAATCGATAGTGATCGGGTGTACCGATAAGAACATGGTAATATTTTTAATTTAATCTAATATTAAGTACACGTTTCAAAATTGATGAGAATGAATAAGCTGCAAGGCACATATCGGTGAAATATTATACAGACCGCTGTTTTGGACCTTTAATTAAATCATTTGCTGACTGAAGTTGCAATTAAATAATAAAATATGTACCCATAGAAGTGACTTCGCAAGTTTGTCTACCTCGGATCCGTGGTAAATAGCCCTCTCTCAAAGGACTAAGCTTGCTTTATATAACAGCTTGATCATCCCAGTAATACTTTATGATGTGGAAACCTGTACCTTACTAAAAGCGGATGAAAAGCCCTTAGTCTTTTAGAGAAAAGTGCTGTCTGGAGAGGCATATCGGTTGAGGCTCAGGTCCACTCCGGACTGTAGCACCAAGGAGAAAAAGAAAAATACTTCCTGAATGTCCTGAATGTATACTTTGGATTACTGGTAATTCCCCGAACGTTGGGAATCGAATACCTTGACAATGCCTCGTACAATGAAACAAAGCTCAGTATGTTTAGAATCCTGACGGATATACGCTACACTGCATACAAACGCTGGTACAGGGTGCCTGTGTCTCTGCTGGTACCACTCGTATGCCCACTCCACTCCGCATACATATTCTCGTTTATTGGATATGAGCATATGCACCCATCACCACACGTCAAACTTGAGTATACACGTCACAGAATTCATTCACAAAACTTGGTAATAAATTTACCTAGGTATAAACAAATTTTTTAGTTCCTGTTGGAAAACTATAAAAAGGAACCCGGGAAAATTTAGCAAAACTGCCAAACGAATTCGACTCTGGCCCAAAGAAATACAGAGGACTATGATTTTATACAGAGATGCAGCTCTAGGGCTCTAGCGAGTACCCGTTTTTCTTATTATGGTTATTCCACAACAACTCAAAAATTGTTACATTCAAATCAAATCCTTATTATACTTGAGAAGATCTTGCGAAACTCACATGTTAACATCAGAGGCAAGATCTTCTAAAAGTTTGCAACTGTTTGCTTGACGATGACATTGCCGTGATTAGACGATCACAGCAAGCCATCAATGAGGCATTTCCTGGCGTTGAAGCGAAAGCGGGTAGAATGGATCTAGCGATAAATAAAGGCGAAATGAAGTACAGGCTGTCATCACGCAAGAACACACAACATCGACGTCTCAGACGAAGTGTCATAATGGGCAGCTAGGTACTCAAGAATTCCGCCTACCTCGTCTCTAGAGTAAACGAGGACAATAACACCGGTCCAAGACCAAGAGCAAAGTTACTCTTGGCAATCGCTGCTTATTAGGGCTCAAGAAGCAATTGATTACTAAAGTCATCTCTTGAAACAATAAGCAAACTTTATACAACACGCGGATCATCCCTCTCCTGCTCTGTGGTGCTGAGACACGGACTCTATTGTAAGTGAATGAAGAAGTACTTGTCATTTTGAGAGAAAAGTCTGCGTTGAAGAGAAAAAAATAGCCACGAACTATACGGATACAATGCTGGATCATGTAAACACCACAGCGAACTGAAGAGTCTTCAAATACAATAGAGGACGTCATCGAACAAACTGGCGCACACAAGTAGGGTTGGTACTCAACCAAGGTGGTGTACCTAAACGGAGGCAGCTGCTGAAAGATTGTGCTGGCTAGAGAGGCTTGTCTATTGAGACCCAGTTCTACATCGAACTGTAGCATCAATCAAAGAAGAGAATCTAGTACACCAAATTCGAAGTCTTTGGATATGAAAGATCTATTGGATTCAGTAGTTTCATACAAATCTTATGTCGCAAAATAATCTTTGGTTTTTGAAAAAAAAACTTGATTATTTACATTTTTACTTAGGAGAATATCCAAAAATTAAAAAATCAAAAAAAAAATTAAATGAAAACAGTTTATTTTTTTATTTTTTGCTTGTTATATTTGTCCCATTTTCATTCATTATTTTCGTTATACGCATTATTTTCGTTACACTCATTATTTTCCTTTTTTACAAAGCCTTAAGGTACTTAGCCTTTACTGCACAATCATCGCATCAATGCCGGTTTCTGTATTTTTCTTGTGTAGCTGGATATAATACTCTTCCTGAAACGTCATATTTATGATGTCAGGAATAGCTCAAAATCTATTGGGTCAACTTCACCCAGTTGTTCTTCGGTTAACCTTTAAAAGAAAAAAAGTTGAGCATTTCATATTTGTTATAAAATACGTTTTAAAACTTAAATCTTACCATATATAGGACTTTTTTCTTCACTATCAATTTTCTTCATCGGTTTTTCTCTCATCAAATCCCCGTGAACTTCCCTTAAGGCTTTTTGTTTTCAGTATTTCTAGGGAACTTCTTTCTTACCTTTTTTGAATCTGTAACTTTCTATCATTCTCAGTTCATTATTCTTCACCAATTCTATCGTCACTCATTTTTAACAAACGTTCTAATTTTCTCTCATTTAATTAACCTGTAAGATATTTTGTAAATTTCATTCTTGTCTTCAATTATTCTTCACTCGATTTTTCTTCAATTGTTTTGGTATTGGCTGCCCGCTCACTCAGTTTTTCATCGCCAACTGTTTCTTCACCCATCTTCCCTTTAGCTTCCTCTTGGCTTGTTTTCAACGCCTTTTCAGCTTTATACTTCGCAATTTCGCGTTCTTTTCTTTCTAGCATCATTTTCCTTGCCGTTTCCAAATCCACATTATTTTCTAGGCAATAACGTTCCATTTTGTTGTTATTATGCCTTGCTTTGCGTTCAGCTTCAAGACCTCTTATACATGCTTTTATTTCAACTCTGGTAAATCCCAGTCTGTCAAACTCATATTCCAATTCAGTGTAGCGGGCACTTCTGAATTGGTTATTTCTGAACCTTGGTACTATCTTTTTTCTATCACTTCCTCTTGGTTTCGTGTTGCGCTTTTCCACTGGCGACTTCTCTCCGCGTGGAGAAAAGCCCGCGCCGGTAGCCGTGGTCTCTACCGACGTTTGAGTGTATATCCCCACTCGAGTTGAATCATTCTTACTTTCCATTTTCATTGTCTTTTACGTGTGTTCACATTTTGTTTGGGTTTTACTTAGTTTTCCACCCTCCAGATAGGACCAAATTTTAGTCATCTAAAGGGTGTACTTAAGCCCCTCCACCGCGTCAAGGTGAAAACCCATGGAGGGGTGTGTGTGGTTGTTTTTTTTTTCATTTTGCTTTATTAACTTAAAAATAAAATAAATGATTTTACTTGAAGTTCAAATTCTACAAAAAGAAGAGGTTAAGAAGGTTATGTTTACCGCTATCAAACAGATTCATGCTTCATACAGTACTGATGAACGAAAACAGACAAAATTTATTTGATCTTTTAAGCTCTACGTTGAGAATATAGACAGATACATAAAACTGGATAAACTCTAGGATGTCTCAACCAACGGTGCATCATCTAAAATAAGGATCTAAAGATAGAGTTTTGTTGATAAAGGATATTTGATTCGAGACTCACCAACTAAGTACTTTTAGTACTACCCGGGTTAAGAAGAAAAACATATCGTCTTGATCTATAAAGAAGCGCAAATAGGCGTTGGCATCAATAACAACATCCAAATAGGCTGTGCTCTTTTCATTGAATCGTTTCGTCACTGCCCACTTATTTGTGTCTATTGCGTTTTGTCTGGAGATAATTGTAAGTACTTCCTCTGTTGAAAAATCACAATCCTTGATACAAATCTGGATTTTCTTCCGAATTCCAAATCTTGGGCAAAACACAATTTTGGCGCCTTCCCAAAGTGTATTCAATTCCGGTAGTATCGACTCTATAAACTCTTCCGTGCACTTGTTTTTACACACCAAAAGAAGTTTACCGTTGATATATAGAAAGTTTAGGATGGCTCGATATCGATCCCTTATCTTAACAGTTTTATCTTCTGGTGCCATAAGTTGATGGATTTTTATTATAAGATCATTTCTGTGTTGTGGGGGGATGTGAAAATCTGGATGACTTGCATCGCCAATGTTTACCCGCAGATCATCTTTGACCTCTTCTTCGACTGCAGCCGACAAATCTGGTTCCTCGTACACTTCCTCTGATCTAATAAGTTTTCTTTTTACTGTATTCTCGGTTATTGGAATTTGACAATCTTCGTCGTTGCGTGGTTTTTTTGGCTGAGAAGCTTTTAGTTTAGGATCTCCACTCGCTTGTTTTTGCGATTTATTCTTCTTTTTGTTCTTCTTTTGAGGTGGTTTTGGTTCGCGCCATTTTGGATCATCATCCTCGTCGTCGCTAGGCAATTCTGGCCGCTCAACTTGTTCCAGTTTTCCCTCTCTCAACATAGAATCAAGGTTTCCAAACATTGCATTTATTTCCCAAGAATTGTATCCAATTCGCCTGAGCGTTCGCAGTGCTCGGTTCCAACGTTCCTGGCCAAAGAACTCTTCACACAGTGGGTACTGTTTAACAGAGCTAGGTATATTCTTTTCAGTAGCAATGGCACGACTACGTTCACGCTTTTCCCTCCATTCTCGTGGATCTAGAAATACTTTATTTTTCTTCTTTTTCTTTGACTTCTTCTTTCCTTTGCCGACGTCCACTTGGAATCGCGTGAAGTCAATATTCTTTTTAAATGGATTGTCTGAATTTGCAAAGCTATCTGAGCTGCGCTGGTCAAAAAGCGATGAGGTATTTCCCCTGCTTACAAAACTGTCGCAGCTACGTTGATCAAAATGTGGCCCATTTCCTTTACTTTCAAAACTGTCACAACTCCGTTGATCGATCTGCGGTGCACTCGACTTACTTTCAAAGTCCTCAGATCTTCGTTGATTCAAATACTGCGCATTCTGCCTGTTTCCCAAGGTGTTAAAAAAACTGGGTTGGGTGACATCCGGTGCATTCCGCCTATTTTCCAAGGTTACAGAGCCGCGGTGGTCAAACTGATTTCCGAACTCATCACCAGAACGTTGTCCAAAAGGTTGTACATTGCCAATGTTTTCAAATTTATTATAGCTGTGACCGTCATAATGCGACGCGATTCCCATATTTCCGAAATTATTATCATTACGTTGATCATAAATTGACACGTTTCCCATATTTCCAAAGTTATTAGCGCTGCGTTGGTCGAACATTGGCGCATTTCCTATATTTTCGAAGTTGCTGCCGCTGCGTTGTTGAAAATGGGGCGCATTTCCCATATGCCCAAAGTTGTTGTCGCTGCGCTGGTCGAAATTTGGCGCATTTACCATATGTCCAAAGTTATTACCGCTGCGTCGTTCGAACGGTGGCGCATTTCCCATATTACCAAAGCTGCTAGCACCGCGTTGATCGAAATATGGCGCATTTCCCATATTCCCAAAGTTATTACCGCTACGTATGTCGAAATGTGGAACATTTGCAACATTTTCTCCATAAACATATTCATTTGTTTGCCTCATATAAGGATTCGTTGCCACTGGCGACTTCTCTCCGTTAGGAGCCAAGCCCGCGCCGATAGCCGTGGCCTCTACCGACGTTTGAGTGTATATCCCCACTCGATTTGATTCATTATTGTATTCCATATCCATAGTTTTGGTAAGCTTTACGCTTGTTGGGTTCTCTTAGCTTTCTTCCTCATTCGAGGATGTACTTAAGCCTCCCCACCGCGACAAGGTGAAACCCATGCGGGGAGGAAACAGCATATCTTTTTCCGTCCTTTTATTCGTTGGTCTTATTTTTGTATATAGGATTAACATTATGACACACGTAAAGCAACAAGTATGTATGTATATGTCACGCTTTTTGTGTTAACACGTTACAACTTTGAAACAGGACAGTGGTATTACAAATCAAAACATTGTGTTTCGGTAAAAAATGCAGTCTTCGTTCTTTTCTTCCCAAATGATCACATATAGAAAAATATTTGAAATTGTCTTTGTAATTGTCACAGTGATATTTCAAAGCTCTAGCATGTTGTCTGCAAAACGATTCTTATTTAATTAAGAAAAATAAAATTGAAACAATATAAACATTAAATTAAATATCATGCCATTTACGCTCTCTATTCGTTCAGCCACTTGGGAACTTGATTCATTTTGACGACGAACACATCGGGTGCGTCCTCATCTACCCCTTTCACTTCACTGATTCTATGCTCTGAGCCGGGCTGGAGTTTTTCTTTCAGGATATCAACAATATCATCGCTGAGTTCTGAAGGAAGATCTAAAGTGGATTAAGAAAACAATGTACACAACTGAGAAAATAGTCTAATCGTCTAAGAAAAGTATACAATTAATGCTAATGGTAAGGATTGATAGGATGGATAGTGATTTTGTGTTGATAAAACACAACATAGAATATTGAACTAACACTAGAAGCACAATTCTCCACAAATACCTACAATTTCAATTTGGAATGACCAGATTGGCGTAAGCACTGTGAATGAGAATGTTATGTAGTTTCGACGTTAAGGGATCTATTAGCAAGTCGAAGAAACAGGATCGAGGTCAGATATACATATCAAGGGGACAAAATATTCCAAATGTGAAAGACTTATCTTTTTTATGTACACCTATTGAAAAGAATCCAAAAGGGGGCGAAAACTCATTGGTGGCATTAAAACGTTTTAGTCGATCGACTTTTCAACACCTAGAAACTGTTTCGCCATTATTATGTTACTCTTCTATCGCCAAACAAAAAAAAAATCCTCAAATAAATAAGTTAGCCCTTCCAGAATTTATTCGCAATACATGACAGAATGGCCATTAGTTCTTTGGGATGTACAGCTCAGTTTTGAGACTTGCGCTGGGATTCGAAGACACCCTTAGATGCTTAGTTGCTTCCAATTCGCTCGATGCGAACGATATTTTCTTGGAAAGGAACAAATCCGTTTCGTTTAAAAAACTAATGAATGCTAGTTGTTAGTTGTAGCAGAGATTACAAAAATGTCCAAAGAACGTGTCTGTTACATATTGAATCCAGATTTAGGCATGAAAAAGCTGCCTGGGCGTTGGGTGCTCACGTCAGAATAAACACGTGATCGAATAAAAACTTCATACAGCTCTGTTGATGCAGTTTATGCACCATTATACATACAAACCAAAACAAAAAAAATCATAAATGAAATTGTTGCCCCTAAAGTGCACAAAATATCTTTCCAACGCATTTCCGAATACTGTCGCAAATTTGCAGCATTTGAGCGAGTGCAAAAAAAGTTAAAAAATTAAATTTATTTCCATAGAACGAACGTGCAGAGTAACACAATATTGGAAACAAATATAAAACAATGAAAAAAGGATTTTTTTTTTCATGAGTACATATCCTAATAGTAGAGGTATTGGTTTTTTGTTGCCCGCCTCAATTAAAATTTGTGAGATGTTCTAAGAATCCGGCCAATACAATATCACAAACACTATCAACATAATACCATATACACGGTTGTGTCAATTTTTACTTTTACATACAAACAAATTTTGCGGAGTGGGGACAAAACACTGCGAGAAATCAGTAAACAAAGAGTCTACGTCTACGTAGCTTGAAATGTACATAGTAACATAAAAATGATGCACGGAATACAACAGATGTAGAAAAATATGTCGGCACTGAGAGCGATCGGAATGCAAAACGCAACATACAATGGAACACCAAACAAATGTACATATTTCAGTTAAACGCAAGTATTGTGATATTGTCTTTGTTCTGTCTTTTCCAAATTTATGAGTAAAATAAACCAGAACTACATACGTCAGAAAATAGATAGTGTGAAATATTTCAGACGAAGTGCACACACTGCATTAAAAACTGAACATTTTAACGAAAAAACAACAGCCATCAGCACAGCTGGCAGAATTCTGAGAAGTATTCTTCGATTTTTTTATAACCGACAAACGTTGATGCTAATATCCGTTCGACGCGGCATTTAAATTCCTGACAAGTCTGTTAGAAATATCCGCAACGTTGTCAATATTTAAAGAAATTATTCAAACAAAGGAATATCTATCCTGTACCCACCGTCAATCATGCACAAGGTGGTTTTGCAAGGGTACTCCAAATCCATTGGATACCTTTGTATGCTCTTTACGCTCACTTGCGATTCGTTCAGGAAATCGATAAACACAACTTCAACGTATTCCTCCGAAAGGATGTTTAAAACCTTCGCTCGGTACCAACATCCCTCGAACTTCGCAAGGCAATACTCATCGATTCTGTGAAAAAAAAAAAAAAAAAAAGAAAAAAACCCAATGACACTGTTTGTCGGAAATCCAAAAAGTATCCGACTTACTGTGGCTTGTATGGACGTCCATTGTCTTCAAACTCAGACAGATATTTTTGAATGTGTTGCAAGTTCTCCTTATCCGAGCACAGAACACACCCGAAGTAACCAAACAACACCAGGGAGTTATCCACCACCATGATATCGAGGTTTTTCTGACCCACCGGCAGGTGCACAGTTCTAAAAGGCTGATGTTTCAAAGAACTTTTAAGAGGAGAAATCTAGAATTGGTTAGGGGTTACTTACCGGCTTCTTCACAGGCTTCGCCAGCTGTGATGGGTACTTCTTGGATACATCAGACCCCACTGATTCGTTGCTTGGTTTCTTTGGGAAAGATAAATCTGGCTTGACGGCTAGCTTCCCCACATCCTGAGCGGGCGATTGTTGTGTACGTTTCTCTTCGACTCTATTTGGCTTCACGGCTATATTCCTCAGATCCGCAGCAGGCGATTCTTGTGTACGTTTCTCTTCCACCGTTTTTGGCAACTGTTTTTGTTCGTTAGTAACCTTATCCTTAAGTAGATTGATGTAAAGGTTAATTTTGGTGTTAATACTCTCCTCTACACCCCAAGGTATGATTTCACATGCAGGCTTTTCCTTTTCTTGGTACCTTATTGTCGCCTCAGTCTCCTCGAATGATTTCAAATATTCATTTAATTTGTCGTTATCTCTGACGTGAGGAACATTTTTCAACGAAACCAACATGATGTACTGCTTTAATTGTACACAATCCCTCGATATCGCTTTCAGTTCACTCAATTTTTTGGTAGCCTCATTGCCGAAGTCATAGTAGATAACTTTGATTTCGTTCTCATTCTTTGCACTAACGATCTGCACGCGATAGAAGAGATTATCGTTGTTGAAGTCGGTGATGGCAAATGAGTTCCTCGATGGCATGGATTTTAGTGGAACGGCGGTTTTGCCACATTCATTGATCTTTCTGATAACCTCACAATACTCTGTATTTTCCTTACTCTCAATCGATCGGATGAAGATGCGATTTGAAGAACGGAATGTTGTCAAGAGGACGGAACTGTTGTTCGCCGGGAACCTTGCCTGTTCAATTTTTCCAACGTTTAGTCGCCCGTTATTTTGACTCATTTCTGGTTGGAGCGGCTGCATTGGGGCTGGTGACAGACGTTGAGGAGTTTTGGGTGAACTGCCAACTGAAGCCGTCGGCGGTAGTTCATTGCGTTGGTATCCGTTCAGAGACGGCATATCCTGGGTTAGTCTCGACGAGCTATGAATAAGTGGTCTGCAAATTGGAAAGCGTTTTACAAAATTCCTTCGTCCATATTTCGACCGTCTTACGGCATTTGAAAACAAATGTATCGATGTTTGGGCCAATCTTTCGTTTGACAATTGGGAGAACAATAAAAATCGCCACATCGTTGGCACACAAGCACGGTGACAGTTTTGCACAGGACACAAATACCGGAGCGGTCGGACACAGGGTGCTGTTTCTGGGGGAACATCAACGGGTTCTGTAGCGGCCGTAAAGCATGCTCCTGAAAAGATACGGCTCAATAATGTACTGCCAAAAAAAGACCTTGGCTCTTATTGAATTTGTCACCTGCTTCCTTTGCAAGTTCATGTTCGAAAAATCAGTTTGGAGTTGATTGTGCCTGTAAATTAAGACAAAAATAAAATAAATATTTTATCGTTTTAAGTGTCCCAATAGTTCGCTCTCTGATGCAAACGGCGGCGTCCGCTTACGCTTTCAGGCTGTTCACCATTAACTTACTGTTTGCACCATCAGCAAACAGTGATTATTCTGGTTACAATATACATTTACGTACATATACACAAGGACCGCTGCAAGTCAATTTTGATCAAAAAAGAATATAAGGAAAATTATCTTGCAAACGGAAGCTGAATCGGATAGGCAAGAATGTGTATAACGCCCGTTTGTAGTTTTTTATGTGTGCATGTGCTTATATAAAGAAAAGATGAGAGTAACATCCGTATTTCCATGAATTAGGTACATACATTAGTGTTTACAAAAGTACTGGGTCGACCAGAATATAAACTGCAATATGGGTCTGCAAAAATGGATTCCTACTCGATTGTTCAACAGACTGCAGTCTGAAACGAATTTTAGTAAGATCGTATCAAAATGAATGCATCAGAAAGTTCTACAATACGGTAAAAGCAATTTTCTAGATAGATACACATGTATGCACAGTCCAGGAATAAATAACTCTTTTGTCTATGTATGTATATATGTACATACACACACGTACAACATACTACGAATAACGAGTACATCAGATATTTGGGAAGAAACAAAGATCGAACTAGCCAGTACCCCTCCTCGAGTAAAGAAATTAAAAATTACAAGAATTGAATGGGGGATACCCCGCAAAATAACCTCAAATTGTAGTGTTATCATCAAAATTCGCAATTGTAAAAAATGTTTGCTTCTTTTTCGTGCCTAAACTGAAATTTATCTTTGGATGTACATACCGGTTTGGATTGCGCCTATTCATTGTTAATGTTTCAACACAATTCTTTTGTAAATCTAAAACACTATTGAAAGAAGCCTGTAAAAAGCAGTTTCAAATGCCGAATTGTTTAGTTAGTTGGGAAAAAAATTTCTTCGAAAGTGCTATTTGCAAATGGCAAGTGATGCCAAGTCTCCATTTCTATCGCACTGTTCCATATTAAAGGGGGTTCCACAAAATATAACGGAACTGTAAATTCAGATAGTGGCCAACGTGGTGTTTGGTAAAGTGCAGTGTTTCCTGGCAGTACACTAGTCAGCCGATAGACTATTTTCTGAAATTATTCTGAAATAAATTAAGAATCAAGACAGAGAAGAAATACAGTTTTACCTCAAGAAAAAGATCACCAAATGATTGTGTACAAGGCGATTTTCGCAATATTTCGATGCATATATTCTGTCAAAGACGAAAAAATCGTCCTAATGATGTTTTTGTTGGGCAGGCAGCATTTTAAGAGTGTCCAAATCATCTTCTAATGAAAATCAGGTATCCAAAAAATTATTCATAATAAAATTCACCTCTTATCATAATGAATTTCCAAAATTTCATCGAATGCGCCATGTCTGAACAAAACACATTCCTGGATCGGAATTAATAGAACATACCTGTACCAATGTATATCGTTTAAAAAAACAAATCAAACAAATCTTCGTTCATCCATGACCCAAACGCAGGGTTGAAAACATGGATGAACGAAGAAGGAATTTGGAATGTGAATCATGGATGAACGAAGAAGGAGATACACAGCTTCACAGCTGATCGATCAGCTGATTTCCCCTACATCCTACAAACGTTTGACAGTTATTGACGAATTGTGGTGGATTTAGGTTTATTTCTGAAAGTTATTTACGAACCATCGAACATTTTTTCATGTTACCCACACTTGTTTACGTTTCCCCTCCAAAATTTGCATCATGTCGACCATTTCCTGAATTTTTGCCCACAATAGTGTCAAACATTCGTAAATTGCCCACGTATTTCCTGTATTCGTCAACCATTATGAGATTTTATTCGGAGTAGGTTCGTAAGTAACCAAATAAATTTTCCTTGAAATTAGTCTCATCTAAACTTTAATTAAATGATATATAAAGATTTTAAATTATTATTAAATAGATATTGAGTATTATATTATATATCCAATGGCTTGTGAAATATGTACAAAAAAGGAAAGGATGCATATTTCCAATTTCAAAGTTGAGCATAAGAAGGAATTTTGTATTTTTTATGCGGTTTTCGTTTCTACCGATATCTTGAATGTATGTATGAATGTAGTATATGTACTACTAGGAAGAATTTTATTATTAGCACCTTATTTAATTACAGAAATAAAGGCGAATTCAGTATTTTACTGTAGGGATTCTGATGAGCTTTAGAAAAACAACACACGTCCACACAGTACAAACTTTTCTTTAATAATGGGCTATAAATAATAAAAAATAACTTACTCTTTTTGATTCTATACCACTACATTACATTTATTAAAATGTCTATAGTAATGCCAATAATTTGTGTAACTGTTTTGTATATTATTGATTTCATTTTTATTAATATTTCGACTTGGTAATATTATAAAGCTAAAGCTATAACTAACGAAAAGACGTATCTACATCGATTCTTATAAAAGCAATAATTTAGTGGAATTCAATATTTTTCTAATAACATCTACAGTATGACGAACACAATTATTAAATAACATATGTATACTTAAAGTAATGGAGCGATTTATGATAATTTTTCATTTTAAACATAAGTCTGTAGTAGCGTTTTGTATTCATTTTATAGGGGCAGCATTGTAATATTGTATGTATAAAATTATGTATGCAATTTTAATTTATAATTTAGCAACAAGGTCTATTGATATGTTAATAATTTCAAATTTATTTACACAAATAATATGTTAAAACATTTCTTAAAAGTATGCCTGAAGTGCAACTGCTGCGTTACTGGTGCACCTTCTGAACACGCACTCCCTCCGCCATGTTCTTGAATTTTTTGGTGGTGAGAAATATTGCCGGTATTTTAAATACACTTTAAATTTTTAATCAGTTCTACTGTGTAAAATGTCTTAAAACAACAAAAGATAACAAAAAAAATTATGTTTCCACATTCCGCAGAATTTATCACAGGAATCAGCATTCTATGACATTAAATGAAATTGGCAAAAAATAACGACTTTTTTTCATATTAAAACCCACCCCAATAGTTTGAGCGGGAAGGTAATCGGCAGATTGAGTAGCTCACACGTATTCTCATTTCGGAGAGAAACCCTGTCTGTGAATTTGGCTCTCCGATCAGCTGTTCAAGAAGGGGAAATGTTATAAAAAACGCTGTCAAATTTTCCCCAAGGGCGGGAGACGAAGAAGCTGTGTATCTCCTTCCTTGTTCATCCATGATGTGAATTTGGCTCTCCGATCAGCTGTTCAAGAAGGGGAAATGTTATAAAAAACGCTGTCAAATTTTCCCCAAGGGCGGGAGACGAAGAAGCTGTGTATCTCCTTCCTTGTTCATCCATGATGTGAATTGGGCTCTCCGATCAGCTGTTCAAGAAGGGGAAATGTTATAAAAAACGCTGTCAAATTTTCCCCAAGGGCGGGAGACGAAGAAGCTGTGTATCTCCTTCCTTGTTCATCCATGCTGTGTATCTCCTTCCTTGTTCATCCATGGTTGAAAAGAAACAAGTAACCAGGGATGAATGTTGTTCATCCCTGGAAGTAACATTCATCCCTGCACAAACGTCAATTAACAAATATTCAGAAATCAGGGATGAACAGAAACCTGTCAGAAACCGCCTGGAGACGTCAAGGGAAGATAAGCATTCATTCATAAAAGCTTACAAAGTTTGTTTGAATATATAAGGCACGACAAAGTTGAAATGCATTCCGATCGGAACAATGATATATCACAACAATTTAAAAACTGGAATCCGATGCGTGACGCTTACAATGACTCCAATTTCAATAAGTACGTGACCGGTCCTGGTGCGGATATTGACGAAAATTTTCAAAGACGGACTGCACAAAGGAAGTACAATGTGGATCCCTACTTGGTTTTCCGAAATGTTCCCCAAAATTTAACTGTAAATGGGCTTCTAAATATATGTTCGATATATGGCAAACCTCTCCGAGGTAGAAAAAATGAGGGCGATATGTATTTCGTCGATTTTGCATCTCTAAAGTACGTTCCCTGTTACAAAACAAAAGTAACAATATACTAACATTTTCGTGTTTTTCTTGTTTCAGTGATATGGAAAGGGTATTTACCAATCTGCAAAACAACAGCTATGGATTTAGGGTCTTTCTTGGCAATCAAGTCAAGAAGGGTCAGCTGAAAAATCAGCCCGCACCACCTATTCCTGATCTTCCCTCATTTCCCAAAAACAGCATCGATTACGATAGGTACTTCCATAAACTCGCAGTAATAATATAAACAGTCAAAAACAATCGTATACATAGGTCTTATCAAATGTCGTCCAGAAACCCGCCGCGACCAATTTTCGCACGAAGACCACTTGTTAGCAAAGAAGATTACGAAAATTCGTGTAATTTACTTCAGTTTGTAGATCCCCAAAGACATTTCTTGATCGAAGAAGATGCACATGAATTGGAACGTTTAGATTATTGCAAACAGAATGAAGTTGAAGATGGGAAATATAATGTTTACACGGGTAGAGCGTATTATGTGTAGGTCTCTAGTTTATTCCCTGCACTACAGACCTCCTTACTTGCTGCTAATGACTTGATGTACAAAAAAATTTTTTTTTCTTAATTGTATTTGCAGAATGCCAAAAAAAGACAAAAACTTTATAAGAGACCAGCAGAAAACTAACAGGGGATCTTTTAATGCGAATTCGGTAAGTTTTGCTAGGGTTTCGGTCACATTGCGTTGCTGGGGAATTAAAATTTGTAAATACTTCTTAAGGAGAAGTTCGTGTTGCTATCACCAGTGATTGACAAAGTTAAAAGCGGCCCCTGTTCGTCATGTCAAAACGTGTGTGTAATGGTTTGTGCACGTTGTTCAGCTTTCTTCTGCAGTACAGAGTGCCAACAGAAGGAATGGCCGAAACATCGTTATATTTGCGGAAAACCACTGTAAGTATATTTCGTATAGCTTGTTCAATTAAAAAAAAAAATGAAAAATCCAGAGGGTTTGCACTACCAGAAGACAAGCAAGAAGAAACGAAGTCAGATAAAGAGGAAACTACGGGGGACTCTTCAAAACAACCCGATTCTAGAGAAAAAGCCGCCTTGAAAGCTCAATTCCCATCGTCTGGAAGCAAAGTCATCTTAACCGCCATCTCCAAAACAAACGTAGTATTCGTACGTTCCGTGTCATATGATGACAATATGGAATTCTTCAAAACTGTTTCCATCATACAAAGAGAAGCGAAATCTCAGAAGAGCCTGCAACATACGCCACAGCGAGGTGACATTGTTCTCGTCAAGTTCAAGGAGGATCAATACAATCGAGCAATGATCCTAAATCCCGATGATTTGGATCGTATTAAGTTGATCTACATCGACTATGGCAACATAGATAGCAGGCCTTTAGATCAACTACTTGACGCTCCTGATCAGTTCTGGCATTTGCCACGAATGGCAGTTCCTGTTATTCTGCAGAATGTTCCCGACTTCTTTATGACCGACGAAGTGAAGAAGTATATGTACGCACAACTAAACACCGATATGAAAATCGTTTACAAAGCAGATGATCTTGTAAATGGCATTCACCAAGCAGAGCTACTTAACTTCGACTCTGGGGAGAGCTTCAATAAGCACATCGCATCCCTGCGAGGTCCTACCTCGGAGTCGGGTACACCTGCTGTGCTATTCAAAAATGTAAGCCTGTTTGTTTATGTTCTTTGCATAAGGTTTCAATGTGATGTGCTTGTAGTATTTACAGAGTCTGCCGCTGCCAGATGGGGAGAAGGTGGAATTGATTGTAATGGACAACTCACTTCTACAAACTGCGTTCGTATCCTGTACCACGGAGGACTATGCTCGGCAAATTCAAATGTTCCAGGACGATATTCAAGCTTATGCCAAGCTTAACTTTAAGGATGCTCCATATTTGCCAAGGTAAGGCCTTTATTTCATTAAGAGCTTTTGGGTACCGTTTGGTCTTCCCTTAACAGAGTCAACGAACTCTGCATCGCCAAGTATGACGAGGACAATCTCTGGTATCGTGGAATATGTATTGAACGCGTAGGAGATGGTCATCCATCGATTTTATTCTTCGATTACGGCAACCTATCAACTGTGAACGTTGACAATATCCGGCCATACCC
The DNA here is from genome assembly GCA_944738645.1 of Eristalinus sepulchralis. Lineage (NCBI taxonomy): Eukaryota > Metazoa > Arthropoda > Insecta > Diptera > Syrphidae > Eristalinus > Eristalinus sepulchralis. The sequence goes on from OX122882.1 coordinate 12,671,968, forward strand.
TCAAGAGTTTACCTTTCCGATCATGACAGGCGATTGCGAGATTCATGGTTTGTCACCCATTCACCTGCTATTTACCATCTCTCATTGCTACTTTGAAATGTTTTAGGTTTGCCTGAGAAAATCGAAGATGATCTCAAGAAGAAATTGGAAAATGAACTGCCAGTGGGAAAGAAAATCATCTGCGATAAGGTCATAAAGTTCACAGAGGATAGCTTTTACTCCATTCATCTGAAAGATCTTCTTGCAAAAGTGTTGAACTAAACAGGACATGACACATACTATTAAAATTATTGTTAACTTTGCCAAATTTGTCTCATTTATGAAGTAATGTGACCAATGTTATTGGATGGGTTATTTCTTTTCATGAATTTAAATGCAAAAAAAAAGCCGGACGTTTTTGTTATTTTTTTTCAGGAAACGATTGATGTCCGACCTTGGACATTTAAGTGATTCTTTTGAAAACTATTACTATTACTATTACCCTTTTAAGATTCCTTTTCCAAGAACGAAACGCTTGTGGTTTCAGTGTGTCCGCTCGCCATGTCTATCACACTTTGTGAAATTGTAAAACGACTTTCATGAGATTTTTGAATCATTTTCAATCATTGTATGTTAATACATCAATCTTAAATGAACTCGAGGCTCAGTTAGCACCTTTTTGTCTTAAAGTACTGTTACGGAGAAGGCTGAAGATGTCAAATGACATCAGTGACAGTATTGTCAGTTCTGCACGTGGAATGACCATTTATATTGAGACTAAGTTCATCAACATCAGACTGATTTACGCCCACGCCCTGACAGGATAATACCACTGGGGTTATTTCTACGACATCTTAGAAAGGACACGAGGTCAATATCCCCTATATTGCACTCGATTTTAAACCACAGCTAGTAACGGAAAACAGCCTGTAAAACAACGCAGACGATAACGTGCTCTGGCTGGTAGACTCAACAGAACAACACGGCTTGTAGTTGAAAAGTTAAAATCGCCACAGATCGCACGGAACTTCGCCGGTTTGTTTCCCTTAAACTCTGAAAGTTTTATGCTGCATGCAGTTACAATAGACGATGAATGAAAACATTGTCAAAAAGTCATCAAACAATCTGGTACTGATATGCTGGTTTTTTCGAACCACCTTGAAAACACACTTGGTTTGACGATAACTTTTAGGACCAAGCAGCCCAATAAAAGGCCAACGAGGCAAGCGCCATCAAGCGATTAGAGTTTTATAAGCAGAAAATGAAGATGAAGAAAAACGTTTTCTCAAAAGGATGAAACTAGATATTGAGTAACACATATGTAGTTGAGGTGTTGCTATGACAGGAATAAAAAGGGAAAGTAAAACAAGGTTCGTTTGACTATTGGCTTACGGATGACATTGATGCTATTGGGCGAAAACATTCAGCGGTTAATGAGGTGTTTGCAGACATTAAAGCGACCCAAAATGTGTGGGACGGTAAAGTGGGACAGATCGAAATATATGCTTTCATTAAGAAGAATGCAGTTCCCCTGCAGTCCCCCCCCCCCCTCTTAGAAAGAGAATGACATCAGAATGGAATCTCACGAAGAATTATTCTTGCCAACGGCTTCAAAGGGCATTCGAGACATTTGAGAACGCCTAAGACGGCTAGGCCATGCATTGTGCTTCACAAATACAGCACCAGACCGAAAAGTTTTTAGACTGACAAAATGGAAGCTATTTATAGCAGAGACCAATAAGGAGACAGTCGACTCCCGCGTCTCCCGCCCGTGGGGAAAGTTTGACATCGTTTTTTATAACATTTCCCAGACAGGGTATTTTTATCTTGACTGAGAATACGTGTGAGCTGCGACATCAGCTTCCTTATTGGTTTCTAATTCATACATAGGTTATTAGGACTATTTGGGTGAAGTGAGCAACTCAAAAGAGGTGATGCCATGTAAAGGGTGATTTTTTAAAAGCTATAGGAAAGTTAAAAAAAAAAAACACATAAAATTCAGAAAAATGCATGAAATCTTTATTTGAATCGATAGTACAGTCCATATAATTTAATGTTTTAAGATTATTTCATGCAAATGTTGACCTTATGACTGCCCCTTAAATGGTCCATCCGCTTAGTCCAATTTTGGCATACTCTTTCCAACATTTCGGTTGGTATCTCACGAATAAATGCTTCAATGTTGTCTTCCAATGCGTCAATTGAATCGGGCTTGTCTGTATAGACATGAGCTTTAACATAGCCCCACAAAAAATAGTCTAAACGCATTAAATTACACGATCTAGGCGGCCAAATGACCGGTCCCGAAGTGCATTAAAATGTTCACCGAACTCGCCTCTCAATAAGTCCATTGTTGCGCGTGCTGTGTGGCATGTGGCACCGTCTTGTTGAAACCACATGTCATGCAAGTCAATCTCTTGCATTTTGGGCAAAAAAAGGTTAAATATCATCTCACGGTAGCGCTCACCATTCACAGTTACGTTACGATTCGCATCATCTTTGAAGAAGTACAGTCCAATGATGCCACCAGCCCATAAACCGCATCAAACTGTGACTTTTTCTGGATGCATTGGTAGCTCTTGCAATGCTTCTGGCTCATATTCACTCCAAAATCGACAATTCTGCTCATTTACGTAGCCATTGAGCCAAAAATTAGCCTCGTCGCTGAACACAACTTTTCGGTAAAAAAGTGGATCTTCGGCCGACTTTCTAAGAGCCTATTTACCAAAAATTTTACGTTGCGGTAGGTCGTTCGGCTTCAATACTTGCACCAGCAAAATTTTCCACCTTGTTGAGTAACAGAGGCCCAATTGCTGCGAACGGCAACGAATCGATAATTGATGGTCATCATTAACACTGGCCGATACAGCTGCGGTATTTTCTTAAGTCCGCACGTGCATCAGCTGTTTAAACCAGTGTTGCCAAGAAGATAATAGCTCAAAAAAGCACCCTTTAACTTCAGTAATCGAACCTGGTACTTTCGTAGTGTTAATCGTCGCACTTACCGACAACGCCACACCTGCCACACTTGCATCACAAAAAAAACGCAACTTATTCATTCAAAACAATTTCATTTTTTTATTTATTTTCATAATCTTCATTCTTGTTTTTCATTTTTTTTCTCTTAATTTTCTGCTTCCATCCAAGACATAAGATACATCATTCAGATTTTCACTTAATTTTCTTTTCATTTATTTTGTCCATCTCGTTTTCTTATGTACAATTACATTATAATGTGAATAATATTAACAACGTTCATAATATTACAATAATCAATTAATTTTATATATTTATGTATATAAATTCAAATCCTGAAAACACACAATACGACGATTACCTATTTAGTTGATTTTTCTTTTTCTGCATGATATTTCTGTCCGTTACGGAGTTACAGGTTATGTAAATGCAAGTTATGTTTGTTTTGTTATTTGCGAAAGTTATAGTTACTCTCTCTCGGATCCTACTTTAAAGCGTAGTTACTATGTATGTGTATGTATTATGTATGTAATTCTATTTGTTTGTTTATCAAAAAAAAAAAACAAAATTTGATTTGCAGATATTGTAGATTGCGTGATTGAACACGAACTGAAGAACAAGTGTGTTTGTGGTGTATTGTGATTTGTTATCCATGAATCGTGTATGTTAAGCGTTACACAACTAAACGTGTTCTACAAAATAAGGCCTTAATGTCTAAAATAAATAAATTTGTTTAAGATTTACTCTTAGGGACTACGAACAAACAGTAACTTAGGGGGAAATCCTACTTAAAACTTTAACATTGTGATTTATTTTGTTTGTTTTCTATTTTACAATTTGCAGAAGTATTTCTTTATTGTCTATTTGCTGAAATAAATTAACGGTCAAATTATGTACACACTATTTACTGCATTTTTGTATGTGTTTGCGTTTAAACTAAAACAAAATAATAATGAAAAAAAAAAAGAAAACAATTTATTATTCTAATTAGAAGCTTTGCGCGCGCGCTCTATCGCTCTGTCGCCGAGTCGGCCTCTGCTGCATCCAAGAACCGCTGCTGATGTTTGCTGAAGCGCTGTTTGCCATGCGGATGTGTTGTCGTCTGTGGCGTTGGCCTACAATTCTGCTTTGTTTCGATTGAAAGGAAGGACTTCCGTCGTGGTTTTAGTTATTGTGAATGACTAGAGTGAATGTTTGCATTGACCACGAGAGCGCGCAAGATTCGGGTCATTTGGATTGCGTCTGCGATTGGTGATGTTGGTGGTGGTGATGATGATGATGATGATTATGATGCTGCATGTGACTGTGCTGACTGCTGACTTGGCTAATACTAGTTGTGTTCTGCGTCTGTGACTGCTTACCGCCTGCAATGCTGTTTGTTATTGTGGCCACGGCTGCATTCGGTGGCGCTGGTGCTATTCGAATTGGTTTTGACCTCTGCTGTGAAACACTCTGCGTTACAGCGGTTCGACCGCGTCCCCGATTCTTCGTTGAGCTTGGACTACTACCGTGGCTGGCGGATGATGTGGATGTTGGTTGCGAGCAATTGCTGCTGCTGTTGTTGCCGTTGTTCCCCGATGATGATGGTGGTGGTGGTGCTGCTGCTGAAATACGATCCAATTCAGTCATGGCTTCTTGAATGGCACGTTCGAGTTGGGAATTTAATTTTCTGCTCCTGGATTTTTTTCATTTCACATTTTTTTAGGAGTTGGTTTTTTTTTTGAGATTTATTCGAAATGAAAATGTTGTTTGTGTGTGGTTGGTACGTGTGATGATGATAAATGGGCATGGGGGGAGTAAAAAAAACGAAAAAGAGAAAAGGGGGAACAAATGAATTAATTTCTTTTTTTTCCTTTTTGTTGCAACAATTAAACTAAACGTAAACTTAAGTAAACAAATAAAAATTCAAAAAGAAGTCAATCTACTCATTCAACTCTAGCTAGATCTAGGAAAATTTCAACTCAAGAATTGGCCAATAAACTTGCTTTCTCTATCTACATACTTAACCCTGGCTTACACTCTATGAAAAATGGTAAATAAAAAAAAAGAAATCAAATTGAATTCTTCTCACTTTCTTGTATCCTTTTGGGCTTTGTGATGGGCCTCCAGCCCATCTGAGAGGCTTTTCAGGGTATGCACGGCAACCAGTTCGGCGTGTGATCGTCCACCGCCACCAAACCACTGCACCCAAGTCGTGTCGCTTTGATAATCACAGGGCGTCGACAACATCCCATCGGGTGGACGAACTATTTTACCCGGCCATGCCGGATGGCCACGAGCAGCACCCCAAATTAGTTCACCAATTGCAAATGACTTTTGTGCTCCGTTTTGGGTTAAGTCAATCTGAGCAGAGGCGGCAGCGGCTGTGCTTGTGGACGTTGACCTAGGGCTCTGGTAATTCGGATTGCTGTGATGGCGGTGGTTTGTGGCCAGATTGGTTTTATTAATTGTTGAGGTTATGGCAGATATCGATGATGTTGGTGGTGAATTCGTAGGCGATTCTAGATTGAAGGGTGGTAGGTTGGAATATTTTTCCTTGTTTCATTTTATTCATAACGTATGCGATTTGCTCGAGAATGGGGGGATGGAGAGTGATGGGGATTGCATGAAGTTCTGTCATGAATTTGGATGATTGGTGGTTAAAGACAAGTGATGATGTGATAGATGGAATGTAAATTAGTACATTTGGATGGAACACATGGAACGTATGATGTTTTTTTTCTTCGTTTGTAGTGAAAAGGGAAACAAAAGTATGGACCAACACCCAGGTTTTATATTCAATAAATGATCTTATCTCCTGAAGAAGGAGTTGTTTAAGCCTGTCTTGAGATTAGTGCAGGGTATTGAACAGGGACACCACCTTGTTAGTAAAAAATGCTTAGTAGCCGCATGGAGCTTAAGCCTCAACCATTTGTTAGGAAGCACGGTTTGACAATTTCAGACACAAGATTTAGTCCTAAGGTATCCGTAATTATGAGACACTGATAATTATCCCTAGATAAAGACAATAAATTTTTGTAGAATATTTAAATATTGAAACAGGGCGAATTCAATTTAAGATAAGTTGAAATATGAAACGAACATCGAATAGTAAATCAAATGTATTTCGGGGTCTTCATGGTTATACGCAATATCCACAAGTTATAAAACAACCTACCTCCCAAATCTCATCAGTAGGGGGATTGCAGGGGGAGTATACCTCATCAGTTTGGATATGGGTTTTTTTAATATGGGGATTTTGACTTTGGAAGCTTTGTTCCCTTTGTAAGTGAAGAAGACCACAGTTGAATGCCGATGCTAAACGGCATTTTTCAGAATATACATATTTCTGCGCGTTTAACAATTTCTCTATCTGTTGTCTGAAACTCGAGAGGGGCAAAACCTAAATAAAATTCCCTTTAAGAGATCGAACCTAGACCTTTCTTCTGTGTATGGTGTCGGCGCCTTTGCACTACTACGCAACGGTAGCCATGCTTTTTGTCTTTTGATCATTATTACTGATGAAAATGTTGGAAAAATGAGGGAAATTGCCGAGCCGCAGAGCAGACAATCTAAGTTCCCAGTGGTTATCTCAGCAGAGATCTATCCACAACTCCTTGTGATAAGTCCGCTGACATTTTTGTAAAAATGTGAATAAATTTGTAAGAGAACAAGCAACACAACAAATCAACTCGTATGCTCATTGTTGCTCAACCGTCGGTGATTGTGAATAGTCAATCATTCGAGCCTGAGGAGGATTCAAATTCGATAAAAACAATCTTCCGTATCCCTTAAGGGACACAGTTTGTCCTCCACAACTCGAGCTAGTAGAACGCAGTTAAAGTTCAATAAACTAAATTGTGAAACCGTTAAATTCAGATATTTTTAAAGCTGTCAAATTGAGTTTTTTTCCCTTTGCTTACAAAGCAGAAACCACAACAGGCTCATCACAAAGTGTTATATCGCCCCGGGGGGATTATTTGAATTCATAAGCCCTCTTGCCCACAGATTCTATCCCTTCCAAACCAAAAATCAACGTAGATAGAAACGATTTTCGGCTTTCATTTCCCCCCACTACCAGAAAAAAAAAAAACAACAGCAGAAATCTACCTGCCCCACGCGATTACACTTTGGATTAACTCCCGATTTTCGTTCGACCGCCATAAATCAATATTAACCAACAAAAAGCAATAAATCAGTCCCGCTTTTTGCGTCTCTGTCTTCTGTTAATCGCAGGGTGGTCCATCATCGGTGGGCGTGGATGCCAATACAGAAAAACTTTCGCGTTGCTCCAGCATGAAAGGGCGTTTTATTATGATTTTCCACAATTCACATGTTTGGCGTTTTGCTGTCGTGTATATTAATTTTGGATGTAGAATAATGCAATATTGCTACCGCGCCGCGTGTCCTCTGTGTCAGTCGTAGTCGTCGGCGGTGGACACAGACAGGGAGGCATCGGAACGTCCAAACAAAAAAAAAAATTTGAATCACCAGATCACCAGACAGACGTGACGTATTAATTTTTCATGGATGCACAACAAATTACTTTTTACTCCCCAAAAAAAAAATGTGGATCTTTTTTTTTGCTTTGTTTTGGGGACTCTGGCACGCGGACGATGGCAGCGTTTGGTGGCTTTTTGTGTATTCCTTCCAAGAGAAATTCTGTAATTGACTGGGATTTTTGTGCGCATATTGCATTAATGAATGCTGGGAGATATAGGGTTGGTTTCGCGCGAAGGATAATAAACGAAAAATAGGAAGTAAAGTCCTCGTGAACCCGAATTTATCGGTTCATTTTGTTTGGCTCGTGCTTTTTCGTTTTGCTTCGCAATTTGGGAGGAAAACAACTTGAAAACGGATTTGTGGGGGTGAGTGGGGGCGCCTGTTTGTTTTTGCGAGGTAATTTAATGAAACCGAGCGCAGTTGGGTGTATGGTTGATACAGACGACCACTGGGATCAATTTAGCGCCACTCAAGTAATCAAAATGAAATGGATTCGACGTGGTTTTTTCGGGCTAAACTAGGAGAATCAGATTAATCTGGGGATGAGACTGGGTACTGAAATGGAAATGAGATTCCTGTTGACAATCTTCAAGACTCAGAGTTGCATATTATTAAGTAGATGATATAACGTACACGATGACAGAGTCTTGAAAGTTCATTTAAACTGAAGGCAAGTTTAAACTGCAGTGAGGACTACAGACGCTTAACAGACTTAACGAGCGAAATGATTAACAATCAATGCATCAACTCAGTCATAAATCGTAGCTTGAGCCGCTGAAGATCGAAGAACAATGAAGTCGGTTCTAAAAGGAATCTTAGTTCATAAAGGCCTTTGCACGTTAAGAGGCTACCAATTTAGGACAAAACAACTAAGACTGGTGGAAAATAGAAAGTGTCTTAGTAGATTTTTAAAAAATTATAAATGGATACTTTCAACCCGCTTAATTCATTTCTGAATTTGAACTGGACCAAGCTGTTGTTGGAGCTTAAAATGGAATAAAAAAAGATTTATTCTGAGACCAATTTTGTGGTCTTCCTTTCTTCGAATGTGAAAAATGCTTTAATACGTTTCATTTAATTTTAGGAATTTATAAATGTAAACTGTGATTGTAAGGTAAATATGTATAGGTGATTCATGGTGTGGTTAGATATAAAACAGGGTTTTTTTGACAGATCATGTTTGTTCCTACTCCACTGGTTTTTAAATTTTGTTCAGAATTGTCTGGCAAGGCCACATAAAAAAACTCAGCACAAAAGTGTCTGCAAACTGTACAACTATTTTACGAACATCAACTTTCTGTGAGATATGTTTTTCGTGCGATTCGAGGAACTAACGGTGTGCATAGTCGACCTACTGAAACCACTATTGCGAATAGCCATCCGCAAGTTTGAGCCCAACTTTGGATGATATTCTGTCGGTAAGAATGCATTCAGCACATTGCAAAGAAAGTAAAGCAGCTGCATCTGTTAAGAGTGTACGAGAAGACTGTAATGAATCGATTGGCTAATGGTTAACATTATCGTGCCATGTTAACGAAATATGTGCTTTCTGAAATTCAAGTACTTCATACTTCCGGTGAACTCTAGTGAGAACGAACTTGTTGAGAAATCATTTTGGTGAGCTAAAGTTTTGCTACGGTAAATTGCCCGCATTGAATGTACGATATCACACGCATGGAATATTTGCTCTAGGGATGTGTAAAGGTCTTTAGCAACAAGTTAGCTGCGATTGGCGCTTTGAAAGCCAACATTACTCATATTCTCCGCGAGATACCAGTCGCTATATTCGAACGCGTCGCCTAAAATTGGACTCTCCGAATAGACTATCTCAGACATAACATAGCCAATATTTACATGGCATCATTTTCTAAAAGTAAATTAATTATTTATTTAACTGATAATGAAAATTTTAAGTTCATGTATGTTTCATTTTGGATTATAATTCAAACTCCACAATAAATCGCCCTTCTTTATCATATTTACCATTTTAAACAATTGACATCTCAAAGTGCTAACATAACGCACGTAACGTAGAACCACAATACATTTTTCATACAGAATTTTGGGAGTTCTCAAAAATAAAGACAAAAGACAGACAATTACAAACGTAGTTTCGCATAGTTAAATGTTAATTGGCAAGCCTTCGGACAGACAGTACAACAGTTAATATGCGATTATGTAAATACAGAAGAGTACAAAAGAGAACTTATGACTACGCTTTCGATTTGGTTAAAAATTAACTCGTGAGATTTATAAAAAAAATAAACAAAGTCACCTAAATGACAGCCACAATGGTACCCATCCCCGATTAATTATTGATTTTTCATTTTTAAATATCCCTATCCAAAACAAAGACTAAAAAAACTAGGACCTTGACCTATTAAAATCAAAACAAAAAATAAAAGGCTTTGTGTCATAGTTATTTAAATAAAAAAATAAATAACAATGTTCTTTAAATAAAAAACAACACATTTAATAAATTTATTAATGAAACCAAATTAATTAGCCAATTCCAATTACAAAATATTATTCCAAACTAAGTACAAGTGCCAAACAATAATTAATACAATAGAAAAAACAAATACTTCCACACCATCACCATCATGCAAAAAAAAAACACGAAAAACGTCATACAACAAAACATACAATTTGTTGTACAGGAGAAATTATTAAAAAAAAATGGTGAGAGGAGAACACAAAATCCAAATTCATATTCAATTATAACGGTTACTAGTCTACAGTGATATGGGATGACGGTAAAAAAAGGATATGGATATGCTGATGTGGTGGAGGTGGCGGTTGTCGTGGGTATTGATGATAGTCACACTCTTTCAATGCAAATGAGGATTGGATTAAATGATATGCAAGAGGTAGAGGAAAGTGTATGTATGTAGGAATGGAGGAGATCAAAGTTAAGGTTGCGATGAGGAGAGAGGATAATGTTGAAGAAATAGGAAATACAGGTATATATAAAGAGAGAGAGAGAGAGAAAGAAAGGAAAGCAGCATTTCGTTTTTATGAATATACAAAAAACCAGGACTCACCATGCGAATCGGGTTTCATCATATCCTGCGTGGATGATCCGTAATGCTGTTGTTGTGGTGACTTCACTCGACGAATTTTCGCATCCGATGGTTTGTAAATATTTGTGGTTTGATATGACATGCCTTGTTTTTTGGGAAATAAAATTGGGAGACGTTATTGTTTTTTGTGATTCTGGATTTTAAAATTTGAATAAAACGGTTGTGTTTTGACGTTTGTCAGTTATAGTTCTGTTTAGTTCTTCTTGTTTTGAGAAAAGGAAATTGCGTGGCAACTACTTGTGTTGTGAGTGCTATTGTTCTACTACAAGTGGGGGAACAACTAACGTTTTTTGTCAAGACCAGACGGAACATTTTTAGAAGCTTGTCATTAATGCTCTTTTGTGTTGTTTGAAAAAGGTGGTGCCGGGAAAAAAGTGGGATAAGTCCAATCCGAGAATTGAACTCATATTCTTAAGTAATCGGCATTATAGTGACGTAGAAGGTATATTATTTAAAAATGTCTTAAATGACAGCTTTACTAATGAAAAAGTAGCGATTCTATCCATTAGAGGTGGATTTAGACGGATATGTTAAATACATCACTTTAGGATCATGATCCAATAAGAAAAATTTGTTAGATTCTATTTCAGAAAGTTGATAAAGAAGTGCCAGCATCGAATGAAATAAACAAACTATTAGTTCTGTTCGAGATATATTTTCTAATGAAATATTGTTCAAATGAATATTGGCAACTGAAAGCGTGAAACCTGGAGTATAGACATCCAGAACTGACTGTCCCTCCAACAGAATCTCAAAACGAATCAATTGAAACTGTGAATCAAGATCAATACCACTATACGTCGAAAGAACCATGCAGATACCTGCACGTCATGCCGTATCGATTCTCACCTCTATCACAATCAGTTGTGGTCGGCGACTGTGCGCTGTCTACACTCTGAGGCGATACTACTGCATCTGGCTCCGAACTGGACACACACTGAACCTGAAAGTGCAAGGATTTCAATAAAACCTCCTTTTGTAATATTTTCATCAACATACCATATCACTGCCACCACTCCTCTGGCTCGGTGGCCTTTCCGGACTCCGTGGACTGTGTGTTGTCGTATCGGGTGGACTGGCAGCAGCTGTTCGTTGGATATTTGCTGCTTCCTCCAACATTCTCTTGTTGATCACAGTTACTGTTTGATTATTTGTTTGCTGTTGCTGCTGCTGATTTGTTTGAAGTGATGATGCTTGCTGCTGCAGGACTTGCTGTTGCATTGTTTGCTGCTGCTGTTGTTGCTGCGCCTGCTGCTGGTGTTGGACTATTGTTGCGTTTTGCTGCACGTAGGTGGTTGTGCTACCGTTTCCCTGTGATGGCATCATAATCCCCATTGGGGTGCTGTAGAGCTGACCGATTGGACTCAGTTGACCGTTGTTTCCTACGATGAACTGCTGTCCGCCGTTGTTGGGCGACAGAAAGTTCTTATTCTGGGGGCTCGCCGCGCGGAGCATCATGCCTTGGGGCGTTAGAATGCTGCCACAGGCAGCACCCACGTTTTGGATCTGGAGAAGGGTTGTGTCCGGGGCGGCCATAACCAGACCAGCTGGCACCAATAACTGCTGCCCTAGCATGTTGATCGGCTGAATGATTTGGCCGTTCTGAAACAGAATCTGTTGCTGCGGAGTAGCGGACTGAGTATTCTTGTTGACGACAATACCCTGGATCCCGGGACTGATCTGGAAGCCCTGAGTGGGGTACTGTGGGCCAGTGGATATCTGAACCATTTGTGCTTGCCCGTTCGCCTGGTGATTCTGGAGCACAGCCGTCTGCTGCTGTATCGTTGGCGATTGCTGTGGCGATAGACTCGATGGCGTCGTTGAGGGCGATGAGCTTGAACTGTTTTTCCGCTTTTTCGCTTTCCTCTTTATATCGGGAGAGGTTATGATGATCCTCTGCTGCTGCTGTTGTTGCTGCTGCTGTGGCTGTTGTTGTTGGACATAGGTGGTGGTACCATTCTCCTGGTTAACGATCTGACTAACCATTTGGCCGTCCACGGTGGTGAAGTTGGGCTGGATCACGTAGCCGTTGGGCAGGGTGTTAAGCACGACTGTTTGCTGGCCCAGCATGCCGGTGTTGTTGGGCGATAGGATGTTGCCGCCAAGGTTGTTCAGGATGTTTCCGCCGTTGGTGAGCACTTTTGTCCCACCTCCAAGGATGTTCTGCCCGTTGTTTAGGATCACAGTTGTAGGTTGGATATTGCCGCCCTGGATTTGGAAGTTGCTTGAACTTCCAGCATTCTGAATGATTATGCCACCGTTCGAGTTGCCGCCGTTGTTGGAGGAACCGTTCAAGATCTGCTGCTGGACCTCGACGTTTTGATGAATTGTTGTGCTACTATCGTTCCCGTTACCGGATATGATCATGTGGTGATTGCCAGCGATCTGCTGCTGTGCCTTCATTCCGCTAGTCGACGGCATAACTATCAGCTGGCCCGTGGAGGTCATGATGATCTGGCTATTGTTGGACTCCCGCATGATAGGCTGCAGCTGAAGGTTGGTCACCGGGATGTTACTGTTGGGCGATAGCTTTTGAGAGTGCGACTGAATCTTGTTTGGGGGCTCGATTGAAACGGTCGAAGAGGTCGTGGTGGCAGTTTGTGTCTTGCCGGCCGTCACTGACGTGATGGTGTTTCTCGACGTGGTCTGTGTAAACATTGAGTGTTGTGGGATTTTTTGCTGCCGCACAATTTTCTGAGATTCGACTTTTTTCGTGGCAACAACGTGAGAGTTCTGAACCAAACTTGGAGATGGAGCCGTTTTGATCGAGGCTCGGGAACTGGAGGATTCTGTTGATTCTGCTGGCGAGGGTGGACATGGTCGGGGACTCTCGTGACTGGTCGAGATTGCGCCCACTTGGGCTGGGCCCTTTGATGCATCTGTAAGCATCTGCTGATGCTGCTGTGCTTCCGGTGTGGATCTGTTTGGGAAAGTCGTGCTTGAGGAAACCGGAGACTCTTGAGCAGCTGGCACCATAATTGCCGGCTTCTGCTGCTGTTGCTTTGTGCTCCCGCTAGTCTGCTTCTGGATTTGTTGATTCTGCCGGAAGAGCAGATTGTGCTGTTGAATTTGTTGCTGCAGCTGCAGTTGTTGTTGAGGCTTCATGGGGGTTGGAACGATTTGCTGGGCAATACTATCGCAACTCTGCTCGATCTGGACCATCCCGTTGGGGAAGTGCGTCACTGTCTGGCCTCCTATGGTAGTGGTCAAGTGCTGCTGCGGCTGGTTTTGGCTTTGATGCTGCTGATGGACCTGAGAGCTTTGTGTCTGCGTGTACAGAGGTCGCTTTTCCACCGAAGGCTCTGTCTTTATTTCATGCGCCTCGTGCATATATTCCTGTTGATGTTGTTGTTGCTGCTGTTGTGGTTGTTGACTAGAAGGAACAATAATTTGGTGATTCATGGCTGCACCAGCTGTCGATGCAGATGGAGATGCTGACGTTGCTATACGCTGTGTTGGTGCTGGCTGTTGTTGGAGTTGGTTGACAAAATTGCCGCCAGACACTTGGCCCAAGTCAGAACTTTGTTGTTGCTGCTGCTGTTGTTGTTGGGTTAGAGAGCCGTTGTTGTATACCTTAGCGGAATAGTGCTCTTGCTTGTTGTTTACAGAGAATAGACCGTTCTCCGGTTGTTGTTGCGATTGCTTGTTGATCACAGTTTTGCCTGATAAAGGTACGCCGCCCCTGACCACTGGGCTGCTTTGATTCTCCGCCTTTGGGGGTGTGACTGCAGTCAGCATAGAGTTGTGCAGCATTGCGGTTTGTTGGCTTAGATATCCAGTAGGATCATCCTTGAAGTTTGGAAATTTCTTTGTTATCCCAGTGAGGAGACGGTTCTTGGTGTAAAAGCGCGGGATGTACGAAGGTTGCGTTCCCCCAGCCCAGGGCGGAGCCGTAGACAGGCCTTTCGATGAGTCGATGTGAGCCTGTGGGAGGGGTGGAACGCGTTCATTGCTCTCCGAGCTGTAGCCTGCCGATTGATTCTTACGCCATGGTGGCGTCTTCGACAGTGTTACACCACCAATCTGTCGTTCGGGCTTCTCTCTAACTGGCTGCTGCTGAGTTGTAGTCGTCGTCGCTGACGCCGCTGCAGCTGATTGTGATTGCTGCAGCTGAACTTTTTGTACTTCCACCTGGGATGGTGTGCTCTTGTTGGCAAGTGTTTCCATTTGCTGTTGCGGTTTCGCAACGGAAGCCATTTGACTAGTAGCGCCTTGTGCCGGATTGCTCGCTGTCGCAAACATTCCCTGGCTTGTGTTTTGTTGTGCAGCCGAAAGGAGTTTGTTTGGATTTGTTGTAGGAATCGTGAATTTTCTCCGCTTTGCATCTGTAAAGAAAAAGTAAAAGGAATTATGAATGAAACGCCGCTATCTTTAGGGAAACGCATAAAAAACCACGTCAACGCCAATCATAAACACTTTCACGGGACACTAATTCAACCCCCAAAGGCGAATGAAAAAATTATTTCATCGCATGAAATCAAGAAATTACGATCTAAAAGGAAACAGAGCCAGGATAACGACTAGAAGGGAAATAACTCTGGTGAAATACACTAATTTACACAACTTAGCGTTACCACTATTGTTTTGGCTCGCCGTCACCCTCCCGGGCACGGCCGAAAGGGTCAGCCACACCTTGATATAGCCTGCTGTGCTTAAATTATGTCCCAAGTCAAAGCAAAATAAAAACAGCAATTACATAGGGACAAACAAAGAGCGAATGTCGCCGCTACTAGGAGTTCTTTGGCATTTTTATCCGCAATTCATATTTAATTTCACTCCGTTTTGGCTCTTGAAGTGGTTTTGCGACGCCTAGAGACGTAGTGTGCAGGTAAATTAAGTTTGTCTGCACTTCACTTATGACGCTTACCCACCAGCTGACGTAAGGTGTGTTTAATGCAAAAAGACATGAAAAAACTTTATTTAAATCAACCCGCAGTGGCTGGGTCTTGGTCGATTTTCTAAACTCCGTCTGTGACATGGAAAAAATTCAATTTAGTCACAGTGGGTGCAGGAGAGAGAAGGAGGCACAAAATTTGAATTACCAAGCCGAACACAGTTCTGCATGCATGCAGGAGGGTTACAAAAATTCCTCGCAGCCTTTGTGAAGTGGCTGGGAAGGAAAAAAAAAAGATTTCCAATCACTATAGCAAAAATGAAGTGGAATGGAAAAAGGATTCTAAAACAGGAGTACAGTGTGTGCTGTACGCTGTGAGAGTGGTGGAAAAAAATATTGAAATTATTAACCACCCATCGATAGCTGAAGAGTGACGTGCATGAGAGGAATCTGCCTGGCTGTGCCTCCTCTCCTAATGACGTGTGTATGCTGACTGCATGTCTACATGACTGCAGGACGGATGCGGAATCGAGTGATGGGTTGGTTTGGTCGTGTGATGCTAATATTCGTTCGAGGCATTGTTTGTACCAAGGAAACGCTGGTGGCGGCTGAGGTGTGTTCGTTCATTTCTTTCGCAGGAATTCTGCTTTAATTAGAAATGCTTTTCGAGTGGCAGGAGCAATGATTCGGAAATTCACTCCAAATCGAGTGGTGTGGAGGATGCATTCCTGAAATTTCGAGTTTTTTAAGAGCGTCATGTTACTGAAAAGAAAATTAAATAATGAATATTGTGTTGACTTCACGTTTTTGGTTGGCAACGCTACTCATTACAAAAAAGGGGAAAAAGAAGTGTCATTTCACAAGATTTTCAATTTTTTTGTAAAGAAAAAATCTAACAATTTTTCTCTGCGGCTAAGCAGGGGGTTGCACGAGAGTAGCGTACCTTACTTAGCTACCTCACATCTTATGTATGTGGCTTGTACTTTATTTCACATTTTCTTTGCTTAACGGAAAATCATATAAACTTTTAAAGTTATACTCCAACACAACAGCACTTTTTTTATCCAATATTTTTAGACATTTTCGAACTTAGCATCTGTATTGCAAAATAAAAGATTGTAGATTATTTCGCGATTATGTTTTTTGATATTTTGGAGCAATCAGTAATATTGGCGTTTTTGGTTTTGGTTTGATTTTGTGCCATACCGATCAGATCGTTCTTAACACTCTCCTGAAGGTATGCAATACTATTATGCGTCTTAGTCGTAGGGCAGCGTGCAAAATTTCGTAAAATGATCAGAAATTTGGTAAAATACGGCAAATTTACCTGTGTTATGGGGGAACAGATAAGACAAGTTAAGCACACAAAAGTACAACACTTTAGTTGACGGGATAAAGTAGAGCGTGTGACATAACAGTTCCGGCGCAGAGAATATTTGCCTTCAATTCAAATGTGTGTTAAAAACATTTCAAGGTCTATTCAACTAACACAACGATGAGTTTAAACGCACATTTTTTGGGTGAATTTTTCGTACTCGGAATATCTTTTATTGCAAAGTCCAGAGACTATTCAGTTTAAAAAGCAATAACAATGATTGAACATAACACTATCTAAGGCTAATTATCTTGCAACAGCTTAAGTCCCAAGAAGATTAGCTCTTATTCCCATTAGATTTCATTAAATACAAAACTTGACTCCCCTTGAGACTACCCATCTCTATTCACTTATCGCACTAAACAAAAGCCTTCCGTTCAATCATATCCTCCTATTCTCCTTCAATTACTTTTAGTCGTTCCGTGATGATTCATCAGAAATTCAAGAATGTCACCGTCTACCAGGGAAAACTCCCTCTCCCCATTGCCCTGGTCCTTCACTTCCCTGCTCCTTTCCAATTAGCCATGTTTTTGCATGTTTGGTGTAATAAAAGAATACATGCAGTGCTTATAGCAATATTAACATCTAAGGATAAGAATAATATAGGGGCGCGCAAAAGTACACAAGCCCGACTGAGGTTTGGGGGCGCTGCAAGGTGCACTCGATAATTCCGGATGTTCTGCTCAGTTCCCAGGATGTCGTCTCATTGAAACTTCTCAACCATGAAAGCAAAACACCACAAGCGAGCGCACAGTCAGCCGAACCCAACCCCCGGGGACGTGGTGGCCTAGCAGCGACGGCGCCTGTCGTCGCAAAAACCAAATAAACCCAACGCTCTCTGCAAGAACAATAGCATGGCATTAAACGTCATCGTCACCTTGTCGTTGTCGACAATGCCAACGTCGATGAGGTGGAGAATGATGAAGTGAAAGGCCACCGTCACAATCACATACCACCAACATCGTCGCCATCACCTCCAGCAGCGTGGAGTATAGACCACGCCGCTGCTGTCGGCATTGTATCAGGGTGCCGTTATTGTTTCGTTAATTCAGAAATAATCACAAGTGCACTGAAACAAAGGCTGTGCAGCACACACTCATTGCATTGCACACTGCACTGGATTATACGAGTTTTCGCACCAAACCATCGCGCAGCCAACCACCGCCATCGCCATGTCATGGCCGACCCAATCAGAGGAAGGTCCTTAATTTCGAGGACCTCTTCCACACTCTCACTCTATTAACGTGACAGGCGCAAAAAAACAACGGCGAATGCAAACTTGAATGGCAGGAATATTGAGTGAGCCTTGCTTCCGCAACACTGCCGCCGCTGGCAACGTCAATGCAGGAAGGAATCCTTTGATACTTATAGCACCTCATTCACCAGACAGGACTCGGTGCCGCGTTGCGTCTCCGCGCGCCGCACACTCTGTCGTATACACGAGGCTTCAATGTCAATTAAAATGGGAAAAAAATAATAATGAAGCCAGACAAAGGCAGCCGCAGTGTAAACCGTGTGCTCATTGCTTACGGGGGGTGGTGGTGTGTGCGCGTTTTTCGTCGCGCGCGCGTGAATGTGATTGAGAGAAGAGAAAAAACACGTTTCTGGCTTAATGCATCCATTCATTCGCATTATTTTCACTTATGTGCAAGATTTATGTGCTCTTGTTTGAGGACGCAATTCATTTTCAATCTATAATCGAACTCAAACGAGCAGATTGCATGCACCGAGCGTTTTGGGCGGGTGGGGAAAAAGTTTCGTTGGAGCCTAATAGCAATCCTTTCAGGAAATTAACGATACATTTTTTTAATTCAACCATGCGAGGTGGGAGCGGGTACGGAATACGGCAACAATAGGTGGGCAAATTTTAAACAGGGTTGAAGCGGTTACGGTATTTTCGAATCTATCAGGATTAAGGATTTATTTATTTTTGGGGTATTGTTGGAGTATTTTTTTCTTACCAATCGCTACAGTTTGCGCTGACTGAGAGAGAGAGAGAAAGGGAGTTGCAGATATACCATGGTTTTGGGCTATTCTTCTAATTTACTGACTTCACAAACGATACAATTAAATAACTTGGCCCAAAAACCAGGGTTCTCGTTGCACTTACTGCATGTTAATAATAACATTTTCATCGTGGTAACGAAGGAGCAACGAACGTCTGCAAATTTTTAACATTTTTTACCGACTGATTGTCTCAAGAATTGAAGCCGATTGACATTTTAAAGCGACGTACGTTCTGCGATTGGGTTCTGGAGAAGATTCACCAGGATGATGAATTTTAATAAGCAAAATGTGCGTTATTTTTTGTCTAAACATCCTCATGTGATTCACAAATCACCACTTTGTCAAAAAAAAAAAAAAAAAAACAGTTTGGTGCGGTCGTGGACAATTGGGTCCAACGTATTATTTAAAAAAAAAATGTCAAGTAATTGTTGGAAAGGCTTTTATGACTGCATACCTTCAGGAGTGAGTAGACAGTGGTCTTGATTGATCTGTAGCTCAACGTTTTCATACTTTGCGACCGTAGTTGACTTGTAAAGTTAAGTCACAACAAGCATCTTAAAGTTAAGTTCGTCGTTTGCGTTAAAACTTTGGTGAAAGAGGTGACATTAAATAGCCTTTTTATTAGAGTCTTCTTTTCAAATCAGTTTGATATTTTCTTATATGCGAATGGTTTCATATGGTTACGTGTTCGTAACTGAACATTTTAACATGGTCGAAGATCTGTTCGAAAACGAATGCAGACTAAGAAACGGGCATAAATATGTTCTTACACATAGTTAAAATGGACTGAACAGATATTGATTGAAATTCGTGATAATTTTTGTAACAGAAAGAAAAGCATATCACTGTTACTACGCTGTACATAAGTCAAGTTCCACTTGCTTCTTAAGTACTTCTGAATTCACCTTATGTGTATACCAGTAAGTAAAAGAACTGAAAGATCTATAGTACGTACTTGGCAAACAGCGGTTTCAATCTCAACTTAATGTAATATTCGCGTAAAGCTTATAGATACAGCCAAATGTCTTTCAGAAACGAATAAAACTTGTGTTTTGTTTTCCAATAGCAACTGAAACCAAACTATTTTCTCTAAAGTGAACATCAGACGCACTTTGCATGGCACATTCATTTTTAACAACGTTCAATGAATCTAATGGGTGGCAGTTTAGGACACTTCGGATAAGGAATCCAATGAGTTAACTGGATATTCTTTACAAGAACTTTTGCAAATTATATACAGAAGATATGCAAATTAAATCGGCTCTTCACATTGTCTGTATGAGCAAAGTTTAAACAAAAAAAGCGATCCGAATTTGAGAGGACTTTAACTGACAACATCTAGGTTGTCAAGGAATTCTTCGGTAGCATCAATGCCCAACAATAGTTTGATTCCAGGGTTCTAAGGGACTAAACACAGTGGTGGCCTGCGTGTGTTTGTTGGGCAATTAACACTTAAATTAAGCTTAACCTAAGTTAATCCTCTATTCGTAAGCCTTAGAATCTCCAAATTTCGTGTATCTTGAGAAATTTTCAATGAAATATGAATACAATTTTTAAAAACAACTACATATTTGGGATTTATATTAGCAGAGAAAATTAGGAATAATATGATATGAATCGTTTTTCGAATGGAGTAAATAAATGAAGGGAAGTTTCTTTCTTTCTTTCTTTAAATTCAGATGAATTGTTTGCCCTTTCCATAAATTAGTCTTACCACAACACAAATGATGAAAGTAAGAAAGTACAGAGATGCAGTTATCTTTATGGATAAATGAGAAGAACAATATTCCTAGTTTTTCTGTATTTTATAAGCAAATAATGAATCAAGAAGACTGCAACAATTGTTACACAATTCCCGGTCTACTTTATGTATCTACTTCCGCAAAACGAAATATATTTATGGCTAAAAGACAGATACACACAAACAGTCTTTTGATATTCAGTAGATCCATGTAATGATCGGAAAATGTCTTCTAGATTGACTTTTCTGGAGGTTTCTTTATATCGTTAACTAAGTTCCTCTTACATTTCGATTACAATACACTTCTCGCGTAAAATTAGCATCAGCATACTCGAAATGTGAATGAAACACAACCGCATCTGTCAATTGAGTCCATCGAATATGTTGTAAATCCCTTGAAAAGCCCCGTGATGAACTTCTTTCTCGGTAGCATTTAGGAATCAGATGTAATGCACATCAATGATCTCCAATTTATAGATAAAGAGCAAACTTCGTAAAGAAAAAGACACGATTTAAAAGTATGAGCATATTTAACGAGAGTTTCTCGCAGCACAACCCTACTTTGTTTTTAGAGATTATTCAAAAATATGCCCTTTCTCAATATCTCCAAATCCACGTCAGGAAATAGTTATAAAATCAAAAGGATCGTGGAATGCTTCGACAGTTTGAATTGCCAAAGTTGGCATCCGGTGATACCGGACATGTTATTGTCGGTCATATCTGTGTGGTGGGAAAAATATTTCCGACTGGATGGAATTATATCTAGAGCCTGACAATCACTCATCGCGATTGCTGTACTCCTCAAACGTTAAACTCTTAAAATATTCAAAACCCTTAAATATAGAGAGTGTACACATTTGCATGTGCCGTCGAATCAATCACACTAAAATACCCCACATAAGTGTCATAAATTTTTATACATCACGTCGCGTCACTGACTTTTATCCTTACGACTACAGCCCTCACATTAGACACACTCGCCGTCGGTTGTATGAGGGAAAAGCCTCCAATATTTCCCAAGTGCATATTTGTTCGGTTCTTAATGACGCTACTTCCCCCCCCCCTCTTCAAAATTAATGGCATTCCACGTTGCATGCAGCACCGAGCACACCGACTAAAACATTGTTTTACTTTTTAACGAGCCAACGATTACCTCGTCAATCTGCAATCTTCTCTCCACAGCCCTTGTCGTCGTCAGCAGCGCGCAAATGTTTCATGTTTTACGATGACAGTATGTCATAATTTCCACCGTTCATTTCCATTCTTCGAATGCATTATTCACAGTTTCACTCGCCTCCCCAGACCCCTGCTCTTCCTAACAAGTAGCCCCCCAATCGTTTGAACAATGGCGGCTACAACGGCAGCGGCAACAGCAGCAGAAAATTCACCTGATCGCAATCTCCAAAAGCCAAGCAGCAGTCAAAGAAAGAACAACAGCGATGACGGCGACGAAAAAAAAAGCAATCCTTCTTAAGTCTGTTCAGCGCGGCGGTGTGTGTGTGTGGTGTGATGAGTTCTGACATCCACTCACCAGTTCGATGCATAATTCAAGAGAACACCCGTCATTCTATTGTCATTCTATTCAAATTATCATCTGTTCTGAGAGAAAGAGCGCAGAATGCGAGCGCTCTGGACGATGTAAAGGCTATTTTCTACTTGTCATGCCTTGATATTAATCGTCAGTTGACCTTTGCAATGGAATTACATCCCTCTCCCTGTGCAGAGGGCTGGCGCAGCACGCGAAAAGAAAAGGAAAAACCCAAGACAACTTAACGTCTGGCACTTGCTACGTCAGGCGACTTAATTGATTCATATTTATATTTCTTTTCGTTGTTCCCGGTTTCGCCCCGGCCCAGCCAAGCGGGGCACAATTATATTTAAATTTGCTCGCCACCCCAAGACCTTCCCTTCGCCAAAAAAAAAAAAACGTCCAACCGTCTGAATGGTGTAGGGGACTGTGACAATCAAGAAAAGTGCACAAGAGCGTGGTGTAATAACTTTTGGATAAACCTCTGGCAGCAGTAAACGCCATCAGCACCAGGCAGGAGGGGCAGACTCATTTGGCAAGAGGAGCACACTCGCTTGGCAATCTCATTATCCTGGCGCGTACTCCATTAAATGTGTGCACACTGCGTACACAAACATTATGCCGTGTGTGCGCGCCTTGCCTCTTAATTGAGCGACGGACCGCGACAATGACAGTTCGTCGGAGGCCGACTGCGCCCGCCAATTCGCATCCATTCAGTCTGCAATGTGCAATGTATCAAAATTGTGTTTTGTCAATATCGGTTCTCTGGCGGTGTGGTGGAGAGTGTATTCGTGCGTATTTTTCATTAATCCATTTGTTTTGAGTGCAGATGGCATGTGGGAAGAGCGGAATCCTTTGAAGTTTCCATCTGAAGGACTCTTCCAGCCATGTCGGTGTTTGTTCTGCGAATGCGATGTTTTTCATTTCTTTTGAGGTTAAGTCACAACCATATGACCCCTGACAAAGGGCGACTGGGGGAAGAAAAACAATTTTTCACTCTTCCGCTTTGTTTTTCAATGGAAATGAATCCTTGAATAGATGGAGAGTGGAGAGTGACTGTTTTGTGCACGGAAATCCTTCGAATGAGTGCGCTTCAAATGCATACACCCAAAATGAAGAAGAAAACGGCAGGCGGGTTTAAAAGCCACTACACCACCGCCATCAGTGATGTTGGACTGCATTAGAGTCCATTAAAGTGTCTGATCCTATTAAGGTTTCTTCGTCTCTCTCCTGCGCCTGGATAGTGGGCGATTTAGGAGGCTTAAGAGGGAATGAAATTGCATTTCGGTAAGGCACCCAGAGAGGCGTTCACTGGAATTTAGGCATATGCACCGATGGGCGACGATGGATAAGTGAAGTGAAGCTTTTTGGGGAATGGACCTAATTGATGAATTCTGAATTGAAAGGGACTATGGTTACGTGAAACCGAGTAGATGTGGGTGACACTTTGATTCTTTGACTGCATATTTCAGAAATATCTCCTTGGATAGACGTTTCACATGTGCCACGCCCACGAAGGCGAATTTTATGATTCTGAAACGAAGTATTAAAAAAACATTTTAACAAAATATAGATTCCACTTTTTACAGATTGTGGAACAGCTAAGAAGCTTTCACTGCAAGCACACTTTTAAAATGAGTGTAGTATTGTTTTTTATTGTTTGGGTTTTTGACTGCGGGTTTTTTTTTTATCAAAAATTTATCCAATTGTTCAGTATTCGACTTAAATTGTAAGAAAAACGTTTACATTTCATGTTTATGCGGGTGAATCCTTTAGTTCTATCATATTTGGCGCCCAACGCCAACTGAAGATGTGGGATCGAAATTTACGAGGGCCGATGTTGCCTCCTCAAAATTCGTCATAGCTTAAACCCCAATCAGAGAGACACCTACACAAGCAGTGAATTATGAAAACGACTAATAGTTTCCACCCCTCTGAGCACAAATGAAATGCAAATGAAAGACCATTTCACTCCCATCCACTTAGTGAACATAACCTCAAACACAGAAATTAGTTCCCGAATATCAAATAATCAATACCCCGCCCTAAAACTTCCCTCATCGTTCCTCCCTCAAACGAGAGCCGAAAAATTCCGGAAATTAGGACAAACAACGTTCACATGCAACAATGAAGTCGAACGAACGAACTTACCACCTCGAACGGAAATTAATTTTACCTCGAACAAGGAGCGGGAGCAAGAAAGAACACTCAATCGCTTCCATTCCATCGACATGCCATTATGCCCTCAAAACCGACCGTCTGTGTGCACTCTGTCTAAATGAAAACTCGTGTCAATTCAATTCGCCGATGAGTCTCTACCAGAGAAAGTTTTCAATTCCGCAAATGTGTTATCCGTTCATAACATCTCTGCACGGCGAGCGCTCCCTAACACACGGCGGTTGCAGGCTAACTAATCACCCGACTCACCCGGCGAGCGAACATTGTCCGCCCCCTGCGCTAATGTCGGGCGGGCGGCTCGTACAAGCTCTAAATTAATTCGCCACTTTATTTGTACCTGTGTGTAAAGCTCAATAAAGTGCAATCAATTAAACTGAACACGATAAGGATCTTCGACAGGATTGCGTGTTGGCACATAGGGATAGGTGGGCTTAGGCGGTCGGGAACATATAACATCTGCCCGCCGTTCGTTCGTTGCACTGCATTGGCACACCGCGTCACCGCGCGCTTAAGGTAAACAAAAGGCGATTTCAAATTTGCGTTTTAGTTCACGTTTTGCGTTCTTTTCTCCTCCACGCTCTGTCTCACCCCCACCCCCTTGCACGTAGCAGGGCTCGCAGGGTGTACGATTTTAATCGGCACGTATGATCGTAATTAACCACGTATGCAAATTTTCCACGTTGAATTGTGGATATTTAACGAGATGTGCGAGTGCTGATACGTCTGGAAAATTGGAGACAGCCATACCTGGTGGCCAATGCCATTTATAGAGCAGGGCCTTTGTGCACGACGACGACGAGTTCTAATTTTGGCGACAGTTGCGAATGTGCGTGCGTGGACTCGTACCTTGTCGCGGGTGATTATGATTATTTAATGCGAGTGCTGCACTCCTGCTGCGAGCAGCAGTGCAAAAACACCAAGTTTGGTTGGCGTTCAGTTCAGGTCGGAAGCTGAGGGAGAGATGTCTGATGGCGAACGTTGCAAATGTGATTTGACACTGATTGACGACCATGACTGGTCGTTAATGTGGACCGGTATATGAGTGTGGGCAAAATGTCAATGATATTTCCGTGAGTCGACATTCTTCAGTCTTGCATGCAATTATGCAGATTCTGATAGTTGTGATGACTTTCATTTTAGGTGTGAATCATTTACCGTTATTTTGTTCAAATGCAGAGGGAAGTTGCTGGATATATTTTACCGGACGGAGATTCCTAAATATTTAAGGGACAACATATAATCACAACAAAAACTGTGAACTTTGTACTCAAATAGTACGAGTAATAAAGTGATCCGGTTTTATGACCAACGCCACGCCCATACACAAAATCCTCAAGTACAGAATCCACATGCTTCGTGGTCACTCTGCCTCGTCTGCATTCCCCTGATTTGCCAAAGATAGGATTTGGGGTGGGTGTGAGGATGGACAATTTTAAAGATTTTGCTAGCATGAGAATTTTGTGTTTTTGGGTATTTTTAATGAGTGTCTCCCTTTGCTACTTCAAAATGGACAGACTTATGCTTGAACCGTGGCGTAGTGGGTAAGTGCTTCGACCCACACGCCAAGATCCCAAATTCGATTTCCGGATGGAACACTAAGAATTTTTTACCGCGCCATCTCTATTGAGTTGCTGACAACACTCAAAGAGTGCTTATTGTCCAAGGAAAGTTTCTCAAATCACGCCGTTCGGAGTCGGCAAAAAATTGTAGGTTCCTTTCACGAGAGAACAGTAGAGTAGTGTTGTAGAAGCCAAACCCTGGCCCCTTGTGGGCTGTAGTGCCACTAAAGAATTATTATTGTGCTTGAACCCAGGCCCCAGCATTCAATTTTCAGTTGGAAAGACCTTTATATTCTTTAGTTTCTGTGGTTGCCACCGGTAGTCTTAGGTTCGATTCCTGGGCTGAACATTTAT
This sequence comes from Eristalinus sepulchralis, assembly GCA_944738645.1. Lineage (NCBI taxonomy): Eukaryota > Metazoa > Arthropoda > Insecta > Diptera > Syrphidae > Eristalinus > Eristalinus sepulchralis. The sequence goes on from OX122882.1 coordinate 12,698,064, forward strand.
CTGCCCTTTTTCATGGTCCCACCTTTTTCGAGTTTCTGGCAATATTCAAATTATTGTCAAAAAAAAGTTTCTCAAATTTACCGTTTGAAATCGGCGATAGCCTGAAGGATCCCTCTTCTTGCGAGGGAACAATAATATGCACCTTGGTCTTGGTTCCTAGTTAATTCTAGTGGCACCAAATTATTTTTTTTATTATTTACGTGTTTTATATTAATGGTTGGATCTACGTGTTAATCTGCCTTTCAGCTTAATACAACGGGGCCCGTTTACCAGGGTGTCAAAAAAAGCATATGATCAGACGCCTCGAATTTTGTCTTAAGAGACTATCTTTCTAACCCATCTAGGGCCAGAACACTCGGTTGCAGTGCCACTCCAAACAGAGTTAGAGTAAAATGTCTATCACCATCTGAGGGTGAGCAGTTTGTCAGGTCCATCGGCAAAAAAAAAACAAAAACTCCAACCCTACCCTAGAGAAGTATCAAGGGAAAGTTAACAACTTTATTATCTACTGACGACAAATAGCTACTTAGTCGTCTTTAATCGAACTCTGTTGTCTAGACCTAAAGTGCTTTCATTTAGAATTATCACACAGTGCCTAGACACATTTGTCTTCCAAATCAAACTGCACGGCAAATGTAATTTTATGCAAAATTACAATTCACCCTCTTCCCAAGGAATAGCTCACTGAAACAGTCAGCAAAAAGGAAAAAAATATGCAAATTACAATTAATTCATTCATTTTTATTTGCTTTGTTTTAGGTTTGCCAGTCTTATCCGAGTGTGTGTGCAATTAGTCGTTTTCAATAAAAATGTCAGACGTACGTGATCTCGGTCGTTTGCACATTCAAAACTAAAAGCACCCAAGAGAGCGGGACAGTCGGTAGCGGCTGAATAAGTAAATTCATAAGTTATACACACTGTCGCCAATGTTGCTGCAGACGCGGACGCCGCCGCTAGCCATCCAGTCAACCAGCTAGTCATTCCCATTCCGATTCCAGTCGACGCGTGCGATTATCAACAAATTACTGGACATGCAAAGCTGCATTTTAATATTTGTTTTGTCATATGTCGTGGTGTGGTGGCGGTGGCGGCTAATGGGCGGCGGCGGTGTCACCGGGAGGCTTGCTTTTGCTAAGTACATGCACCAGGGAACCGGGGATGTTTTCCCTCAACTGCCGTAGTGCGGTGACACACTATAAGGGTCCCTCCGCTGAGCATTCATGTGTGTGCTGAATTGTTTTTTTTTTTTCTTATTTTACGGAAAGCAAAATAAAACACACGTATGGGACACAGAGGATATTTTTATTTTCACTCCTTCTCTGACAATCCCTCTGTGGTAGAAAGCATTACTTCCGCCTCTTGTGCCGTTGCATGCGTTTTTTCAATTTTTTTTCGCAAATATTTTAATTTTTTCTTCGTTTTTTCGTGTTCTGTTGTCGTTTTTAATTTTTGTGTTGTACTCCTTTATGTCTGCGATTGTTGATGATGATTGATATCTTTTTGCATGATGATCATATTTTGCATTTCCCCCTCCCCCCGTTCGTCATCGCAGCGCAATTGTAAAAATGCAATGTAACAAACACAAAAAAAATTGAAATGGGGGAAACGTAAATAAATTAACTAGGCGAATGGCGGCGTAGAAAGTTGTTTGTGCAGCACACCTACATTGTTTGTATCGATTGTTGTTAATAATCGCATTAAGCCGGGTATCTGTCTGTTAGCGTTGCACTCCACAGCCGTGAGTTATGTGTCTGGTTTGTGTGCTTTGCTGCAGTTTTGTTTTTCTTTTTTTTTTTCATAACGGTTTTGTTGAGATTTTAATGCAATTTTATTTAGCGTTATTGTATCGACATTGAGTCATGAAAATTGCGAGCTTCGTGCAAACAAAAACAAATCGAACAGAATAAATGCGTTCGCAGTATTTGCTTATTTGTAAGTTGAAGCGTGAAGTATGACTGATTTTTAACTGTTTGCTTTTTATTTATAAATACGCATTCACATGGGTGAGCATTCGATGGGGTTTTAAAATGTTGCACAGATTTATTGAAATTTTTACAGGAAGTTGTATCATTTTAAGCTTTGTTGGTTGACGTTTATCCTACTCGACGGGGCCAACAAAAATTTGGCCGTTCTTTACAACATTTCGAAGAGTTTATTTATTATCTGTTGGAAATATATATTTTAAGATATAATCTTATAAGCATATAGCGGCTATATGATTGCTTGCAAATAGTGGTGAAGATGCACTCGGGGTAGAATGCACCAAAAATTATCTCATAGTGACATACATATAAAGCTCAGGGTATAAGGACTAGCGACGGAAACTGTATGGGGACAGTGTCAGATGTAGAAAATCACTTTTTTAATTTTTACATTAGACCAGGATTGAGATTCTTCACCAAACATTCGTGATGTGTAATCTCTCACGAGTGGAAGGGACATACAGTTCAATTCTGAATCCGGACTATGAGAAACTTGTTCTTAAACATTTAGTACTCCCTGAGTTTTCTCCAGAGCGATGGAGCTGTGAAAGATACAAAAAAAACGAAAGTCCAGTCCGCAATTGGACCGATTAGGTCTCTCGTGTAGAAACCGAAGCTTGACCAAAGATGTTAACAAGCAACATAGTCGCGTTTGGATTGAAGACTATTCACGGGAAATCTACTTAACAAGCTGGGACAATTGAAAAATAGCGAAAAGAAAAAAGAAGCGGCTTCGCATAATCAGGACAGTCGACAGAATAAACCAAAATTTACCCCAATGTATCCCGAATAAACGGAATGCACCATTTATGTAGCAAGGGATCTCATCCTTATACTTGTAAGGTTCAATCTTGCTCTTCTCTTCAAGTCTGAAAAATGGCACACAAGAATTCTTATACTTAGGGTATTTGTGAGCCCTAAGTGGTTGATCCGACAGGACTTGGTGTCCAAGGGCAAAACATCATTTTGGCATATTTCATAGACTTCAAAGTTTTCTTTATTCTCTCCTTCGTCATTTCATAGCAACCTTCATAGAAGAAATGGTGGAGCAACGTATCAAGGCTTCTTGAAGAAATCACTCAAAGGTGGTATAATTTCTCATAACCGGTTAGAGGCCTGAGATTTAAAGGTTCGTTATTCAGAAACACAATGTCGCTGAACCACCAACATAAACGGTGAGGATATTCGTCTACAAATATTGTAAACAGTGATCAAAAACACTGACACTTGTATGAACCTCAAATTCCACAACTCCTGACAAGTCAACAAGCGAAAAACAGATGCCCCAAAAGCCCACTTACTCAGATCGTAAACTCAAACAGAGTTATGTCTACATTTTGATGTGTGAAATTTTGTTGCTTCACACATCAATTCAACACATATACTTGTATGATCGTTAACCATCTCGGCAAACAAACCTTACGTCACGCAAAACTGTATGCACGTTCCTGAACTGGGTCAACATAATGTGCGGTTTTCAGATCCATCACTCAATGCAGATTCATCGCTGACTCTATAGAGCACAGCACATCGTGCATGCAAGACAGCGTAGCGGCAGTTGTTTTGCTTGCGACGCCTTAACAGATCAGTGTGAGCAGGGCAAACCCGTTTATTGCACTATTAACCGCAATTGACACATCAGATTTTACTGCCGTTCTAAGCGCCTTCTCACTCACCACCGACTATGGTAATACCCATAATCTTTTAATTAGCCTTTAACACCCAAACCATGGTAGCAGCCGTTTAAACCAGCTCCTGCCGCCCGCCGCAGTCGACTGCAGTCTGCACGCCTTCTTTCGTTGCGGCATATTTATTGGCCTGCAGCGTCGCGTCGGTGCTGTTGTCATCAATTCAATTTGCACGAGATGTCTGCAAAAATAAACAAAAATTCCATTCGCCCATTCTTCACGGCCTTAATTGAGAAAAGCACAAATGCCGTGCGCTCCACCGGCGAATCCAATTAATTTGACTAAAATTCATTTGGTTAGTCTCATCAATTAAACGAATTACGAATATTTTTAATTAATTTATTTTTGTTTTTACACAATTTTCCTTTTGAATGCAGGAGAGCGAAGCTAACACAAAAAAAAAAAAAACTGTCATTCGTGTGCCCCGTGGTCTGGGCGTCCCTCGCTCTGGAATTAATCAGTGGCGGTAGAAGCAGTCCGTTCGCATGAATGGCCCTTCTGCAGCTTGCACTCAATACTGCACAAAGCGCCACAGACTACTGAGTGCGGCTTAATTGCTTATTGACTCGTAAATTAATTTACAAATTAACTACAGCGCGAGTCTGGCGTCGGAATCGCATATGCATTAGCGTGCTGAGCAATTAATGCAAACAGAATTAAAATTGACCACGCAAATTGACTGATTTCTGTTTTTGATTAAATTTTAATGCATTCACCAGCTATTCTCGGGTGTTAAGCCGAAGGGCTTAGGCGCTTTATTGTTGTTCAAGTTGGTGTTGAGCGGTGGGTTGATTGGGCCGTGGTTGAAATTGAATTTTTAAGCGGGGCGTTTAAGTGCGTATGTTAAATGGGGGTTTCGCAGGGGGGCTATGGAAATTTTAGAAGCAATGTCGTCATGGCTGTTGTGACCTTATTTTGAATTGCAAAACAATTGTTATTGTGGAGCGTAATATACAAGGGTTTACGACGTGTTGCGTGAGGTGTAGATGGGGGAAAATTTTTCTATTTGTGTCTATTAATTGTTTCACTATCCATCTGGTCTGTCATGTCATTGATTCTATACACTTGAACAACAAAATAACATTGACTGCAACATGACTTTTTCACTCCACTCACTACTCTAACAGAAAAATAAGGCTGGTAATATGAAAACCAAACCACCAAGTAGATGAAATGGTGTAATAAATGCAAGGCCAAAAATGTAAAGCCAAAAAATCCGCTTCATGACTGACGATGCTTTTGTCGTTGTCAAGAAAAAATTAAGCTTTAAAAGTATCTTTTTACACAAGCTACAATATTGCCAGATGTATCGTTTTTGACCAACATTTCTCAAATGCTCAATATAATTGACGCACAAAGTTTTCATCGAACGGACGTCAATGTTTGCAGATGCAGGTCGACATTGCCCCATATTTTAGTGGTTAGAATAGACTGACATCAGTGTCCACAATTCACAGTTTCAACCGACGAAACTGTCTTAAGCGGAAAAAAGAAACCTAATGGAAAAAATCCGATCAATTGAAAGAACTTATTCGTTTATTTTTGAAAAATGCTTTCATGATAACCTTGATGTTGCAAATGTGTAAATTTTTGGGATTTGGAAGTTTCGGTTGGATTTATTCGATTCCCTTATGTGCGTTTTTGAGAGCAGAAGTAAATGCGACATTGAAAGATAAAACTTTCAACCCACTGCCAGTATGCTGTCATCCAAGGGAAACTAAATTCCACACTTAACACGTGAAATTCACCTATCTTCATCACTCATTGCCTGACCGCTTTTAACGATATACGATATACTTGTTAATAAGCCTTTATACAGAATGGAAGACTGATTAAAAAGACTCGGCATTACTGCATTACTCTGTGAGCGGGAAATTCTTTTCGGACGAAAAAAACAGGATGTTCGGGGAAACGTGTTCATTTGCAGGTGAGAGCTGCTGTCCGAGATTAATTTCAACGTTTCACATTTCAGTTGAGTTTTTCTTCCGGTCACATGTTATTCGTGGAAACGAAAACAACCGAACAACCGGATCCGGAAGGACAAAGAATGCATTCTACGATCCCTGCCATTTTCCCGAATTCAGTATTCGGATGACTGATTTTCTGTAATTCATCATTTGTATGCATTTTTGAGAAATGCCCATTTCTTTGTTAATGAAAGGTGTTGAGCAATAGCACGGGTGTTTTTTTTTTCAGAGAAAACTGAGAGCTTCGAGAAAAAATAATTAAGAGATTTTGAGTTATCATCACCTGCACCGATAGATGCCATTTAGAAAAACAACTGAAGTTCATCAATATTCCAACGATCTGGTCGAAGTTGTTGAAGACGTTTTTTTTAGTGCAACCATCCAACAATAAGACTGTTGGTACAACACAAAAAAAACCACTCAACATACTTCGAAATAGCCATATTCCGTTTTATAGCTAGTAGGCTTCAAACAAATAGCACAATCTCATTCCTACATATACTTTATAGACCTTGCAGTACAGACGTGAGTACATCATAGTCACTCACAGTAAACCTTACCTTGTGTCTATTTTAAGAACAACGCCAATAAAAACTCAACTTCGCTTCATTAATTTTCGATACTCTGTTAGCCAACATCGACGGCGGCAATATGATTTTTTGTTTACCCTCTACACGCTTTCATCCGTCGTCCCAAACATCCACCCGCAACAACAAGCCAGCACGCCACAGCAGCGGCAAACTCATCAAATCGAATCTCATTCGTTTTGTTTGTACCTTGTGTGCGCTGCACTCAATTAACAAATAACCATCGTTGGGAATGTTTATTGCACCTGCAATTAAATGTATTGCGCCACCGGGGTAACCGTAACCCAGGGAAACAACAGACCGGTTTATATCCGAAAATCTCCAACGCACCGGATACGGAGGGCCACATATGAGTGCACGCTCTATTTTGACAGATTCAATAAATTGATGCTCGAAATCGATTGGGGCCTCGGTTCAGCTGCTGTGCTCATGCGATATTCTATTTCAATTAAACATTCCCGTTCGAGTTGGTCAATTAAGCAATTTCGTCCCGCAGCCACATCAAACACTTTTTGACAAGTCACCGTAGTCGTCGGGAATTGTTTCTGACGCGTGTGTGAGGAAGTTGTGCCTGTCATTCTGATAAAGCGATGAGCCCTAAATGTGTCAAAGACCCGACGCGCGGGAGACTATTGAGTTTCTTTGAACCAGAAAAAGGATATGTGTTCTTGACAGATTGGGGATGGGCGATGTACGCACATATCTCCTCCTTCGTTAACCTGGTGGGAGTTATTGTGACGCAAGTTTTCTGTCATCGGGCTGATTGGAGGAGGGCATCCCCCTGCGAGTGACACGGATATGCCTGACAGGCCGTGAAACAATCGTTGTCTTGGACCAAGTGTGGATGAAGGTCTCTTTCCACTTGATTCGTTTACATCTCACATCTGACAGTCGCAAGAATACCATTGGTTGTATCGTTTTCAGAAGCTACATGCGTAAAGTGCTTCTTCAAATTAATGAAAAATTGTGGATGTTGCTCATCAAGACGGAGCCACTTGCAAAAGCAAACAATTTTCCTCGTATGAAGTGGCAACCCTCGTCGCACAACAAACAATGCTGCCACACGCTAGATGACCTGACGCCGCCACCTTGTAATTACACATTCAATGGCGTGTCAAATAAACAAACACCCATAACACAATGCACATCTGTCAATGGTAAGGGATGGAACACAAATGGCGTTTCAAACACCTCTCTTCCCTTTTATTTTGCACACCAGTTCAAGGTTATTTGCATACACCACTCGAGAGTGAGTTGCCTCATTCTCCGTGCCTCCTTGAACAGGCATAAATTATTCATTTGAGTGGAGCACGCGGAAGATACAAAATGCTGGGTAACGCTAGCAAACAATTGATTAGAATGAACGTCTACATGCCGGGGAGGCCCCACTGATCACAATCCCAACGATCACAATCAATTGGCTAATCTTAATCGATCTTATAATTAGCAGACGGAGAAATTACTCCAAATAGTGAGATCATTGATTTATTTTTGTTCCTCTGACAGCGTCTTGTTTGCGTTCTTTTGGATTACTGCGTGAGGGGGAAATTTTTGATTGCGTCATTTCTGGAATTCTCAGTTGAATAGGGAGAGATGGTAGTTTTTGTTGAGGCAAAGATTGATGACTTATGACTCAGCAGCTGATGCTAACGATGGAGAATTTTGTGACATCTGCGTTTTTGTGGTTCACTGAAGTTTGGGGGGCCGATTAGGGTGTAGAATAAGCGCAATCATGAAACTAATTTGTCTTTTGTTTTCGTTTCTTATAAGACATCAGGGCGACAATGAGGTTATGGGGAGTTCGGTCGCTTAACTCCGGCGAATAAATGTTGTTTTTTTTAAATATAGATATATGTATGTTAATTTGAAGGCTTGGATTCCAATTTAGAAGTCACAGCACTGTGAACAGTTTAAATGAGATTGTATTCTGTACACACATTGTCTTTAGCGCAAATACTTCTGGTACTGTAGGAATATAGTGAAAACAATTGTCGAAGCGGTGAAAGGGTGTAGTGATGTGTAATTTGATTGAATGTATTTACCTCATTCTGTCATGATTGGAGGTTAATCATTTGACTCACCCTGTTTTATTAAACTAAGAAACAAAGAATTCAAATTGTACCAGGGGCTACTGTTTGTCGCTTAGTTTTTCTATGAGGAAATATCAATCTTAATCAGGCATCATTGACTTTAACAATTGTTACGAATTGTGCAGGAGAGAGCCTTGAAGAGATTTCACTGTTTTGCGCCAGCAGCCAGCAGTTATTAACGGTTTTAATATTGATAATATGTACTACTTTAATCGGTGACTCTCGATTGAAACATTAAACAATTAAATTTCAGAAATTCTTTCATTGGTTTGCATGTTCGAAATCTCTCGCGAGTACAGTTCAAGATAATATCCAATCAAGGTTACTCATTGTCGTTATCATAAATTATTTAGAGTGGCCAAATTGTAGTTACTAACAGCCACAAATCGATACGAAATCGGTCTGCCACTGACCATAGATAACATTATAATCCAATAAACATTCCCTTATCGCATGATGAGAACATTGTCAATAACATTTACGAATCATTTCCAGTTTGAGTTGTCGCATGAATCACTCAGAAATTCATAAATCTCTTTGAAGACGTTATCTCTTCAATGACGACGTCTTCGCACGTAGGTAGTTGCTTCAAAAGATAGTTAATTTCAGCTCATTTTGAAATCGCCATTCAGTACTGTTTTGATGACGTTTTCTTCAAAGCTACCGTAACAATAAAGTTGTGCGGTGCGACTGCAGAGATATAAACACTTGCGTCAGAACTGACGACAAACGAACCTATGTCATAAAATGTGTGTTTACGAAATTCACAAACCACCATCACAGTCACAAGTGACCTCAAATGAGTGAATCAATCACCTGTCAATGGAAACACACACGCAAAGTGAACACATTCAGTAATAAATTGTAGACAAGTGTCAGTTTGATAGAGAATCATATGTCAAAACTGACTGCGAACGCATTAACGTTACGAAATCGGCTTTATTAAATATGCCTCAGACGTCAAGCATCTAAAAATACACCGGAGGTTAAGAGGAAGTCAGAATCCTAGTTCTGACAGCTGCACGATTAAGGTAATGACAAATGACGTCCGACACCGGTATTCTCATTGATTCAAACGCGATACCAATTGAATTTAATTATACCCCCACCCCCTTGTTTAAATATCGATAAATTGTTGAGCAACAGCGCGGGACGCAAAAAAAAAGCGCACACAAAACATATTTATGACTTCTGCCACTCCCACACCTGGCTGGCGAGCACTTTACACGCCGTCACTAATTAATCATCCGTTCGATCCCAAAAGACAACAAGTGCAGTGCCGGAACGGGCCAACTAGAAATAATTTCCGCGGAGAAAAATGATTTTCCCGCCACGAAATACATCAATTAAAGCCGCAGCGGCTTCTATCGGATACGAACCGAACGATAGATAGGGATCACAATAAATTTGATTTGTACACACTGGACTTTGCCAGCACGACGAGGACAACCGCGACGCTGACGATGGCGATTAAGCTAGGACTCAACATACACATACACAATCCGGTGAACGGTGTGGTGGAAAATTGTAAATTCGCATCTGATCCTTTAGTGACTGCTTTCCGAGGAGGCGAAGCAACAAATCACCTTCAATGGACCCCACCGCTGCCGAGGGACTACGGTGGCGTTGCGAACCTGCGCATTTTCGCGATATATTCACAAATTGACGACTGCGGATTTTGTGGTGGACGCCTATGGGCCGGTAGAGGCAGGGGTGAATGAAAATTTGGAAAATGTATTTTCCGATCTGCCACCGCATGGATTTGTATCGATTTCAGCGTGCGGGCAAGATTTACGACGACGTTGTCGTCTAGCTACTGGTGTTTTATGTACGAATGCGTACGGAGGTGCTTTACAGTCTGGCTGGCAAGAAAGGGGATACCGTTTTCAATACATTTTATTTATAAGTTTTATTAAGATAGGTCTGATCTAAAAAATTACAATTGGAAAACTGGCAACAGTAAAACTGTCCCTAAAATGCATTGAAATAAAATTCCAAGACAAACACTCCACTCAGGGGGAAACATTTTTAATTCAAACAGTTCTTTCCTGCAAACCCCACTGTCACAGCTGTCATTCATCGCACAGCAGAGCACCATGAATCAATGTAAGGATATACAAATGGACCGCATGAACAAATGCGCTTTGCCAGTTGGCAAATTAATTAGAAAGTCTGCAGCAGCAGCGACAGCAGCATTTGCCAGGACAAGTGAAATATATTTCCGTGCAATACACCGAGCCGGTTATTTACTGCCTCCATCAACTTGAACGGTTTAGTTCACCGCCAATGAGACGGAACCAAACGTGATATCAGGTTCACAATCGTCACCCGAAGGCTCTCCACCTCTTCTCCCCCTCCGCGCACCGTCCTTGTGGTGGGAATGCAGCAAAGCCGATAGTGTGTCGCTAACGAATTTTCACATGAAATATTCCACGTCCCTCTCTCGTTACGAACATTTGGTAGCGGCCTGCACTTTTTGATGCTCACACTGAAGCGATTTAAATTGAATTTATTGACTATATCCATTGGCCATAGGAGCGCGCTCATACACTCGCAGACATTTAGCCGTAGACTCGCCGAATGAGACTCGCCATATGAATGCCGACTAATTTCGAATCAGCGTCAAGTGAATTTATGGTTGGACTGTCGACTGTGCGGTGTCCTAGATTGAATGGTGGTGTCATTCGAAATTGCATGCACTATGGGTTTCGGTTTCCTTTGTATTTGTCGCGCATACACATGCCGCCGCGGCATGGTTATCCGATTGTTTTACATACCCCAGATATGAGTGGCACAATGTTTCGCATTGAATGGCGGGCGTTTGTTCGTTCGTGCGCTCGGACTCGGTAATTAGGAAGCCGGGCACCGGGGTGCATTATCGGCCTGCATTAAGACTCCACAGATACAGAATTAACTGGGTGTGGACAGCTGTCGTTGCGTTCGATTGAGAGACATGCAAGTCTTTGTACGAAGGCACTTCGGGGTTACTTTGTTACGAATGGGGGAACAGTAGAATTTACAAATCAGTGAGTTACGATACGAATGGCCTTCAAGTTGCCTGCGAGGTAGTGGTACAGTTAAATGGAATACCAATCAAGGTTGTAGATAAGGTGTAATTTAGATTTCAATTATGATTAATTGCGTGTCTAAAATGGCACTTGTGCGAAGTCAATTCTCCGAGTTAGAGTGTGATTTAATTGCACGGCAGTTAGGTTGGATTTAGTTGTGGGTTTTTGAGTCAACGATCGTCGTAGATTGTGTGTGCCACTTCAGTCTGTCCAATCTCAAGCGGAATTGGTATGGAATTTTTAAGGTTTTGGTATTTCCCTATAGCCTGTGAATCACAAGGGACTTTGAGAGGGTGTGGGAAAGTCTCTGTGTTTGCCTTCATTCAACCTAAGGGTAATTGAATCTGTGTGAACGTCTATGATTTGATTAAGATTGATTGGGTTTTGATTTCAGATATGCCACCCACGGTGGCGATTATACATGGGTAACAACGTTAATGGCTATTGTCAGGCTGTCAGAAAGAATGTTGCTGCAAGGGTGGACCTTCTGCTGGAGTATGTTAGCCTAAAGCAATGGTAATAAACTTGTTGTAGCATTTCTGAGAAGAGGGTTGATTGACAAATATGACTTCCAATATCATTCCTTTTCTATCCGGTACGCTTCATTAATTTGTGAGGAATAGCTACGGTTTTATTAAACAAAAGTGTCTTCAATTCTGCTACATCTTTGTTTCACGGCAATATGAGGGATGTCTAAGGAATAACTTGGATTTTTTGGCTGGTTATACTTCTAAAGTAGTTTATCATAACAATATTTCATTTACTGTATGCGAATATATCCTCAACCACAGAATCAGCTTCTTAATTTGTCAAGAGTCGTTAAGGGTGGCTCTTGGTCCCAGGTTCGATTCCTTGACTGTTCATCTCGGTTTTTTTTTTCACTTCACCACTTCTCTTGATTTGCTGACAACGCTCAAGGAGTACTAATTGTCAATGAAGATTTTGGTAAATCTTCCGGTAGGAGTCGACAATAGATTGTTTAACGATTTACTTCTTTTCTCTAAGAAGAAGATCAAGGGTCCTAGAGAATTTGTACCGGTTTGTTACCAATAATTAGCATGCGCTGCATGTTAAGTAGGAAGACGACCCATTGGGTTTAATTTTGGATACCGCTGCCAAGTATTCAGTCCTATCGTCAGTAAACATGCCAAATTGAATAAAACTCTAGGTCTGACTTATTTCTTGAGCTATTTTGCGCTACTAGTTGTTTTTCGGCTTCAAATATCTAAATTGATCGTGCAAAGTTTAAGCTTATGCAAACCATTTTTCATATATTTAGCATATGCAGGCTCTTCCCCTTTGAATCGTCCCAGTTTGAAGCCTGATAATTCTTTTAAAGAAATTGCACCCCCAAGAATCAATTACACAACCCTGCTCAGTAAACGTTTACACACCTTGACCATTAACCTCGACAGCACGTATAATAAACCAGTGGTCGTTAAGGGCGTACTCTCTCTTCAAACAAAAACACAACACTAGCTCCCACCTGAATGTTTATATTCTTCCGTTCCTCAATTACAATCGAAGCATGTCTAAAAAGCTCTGACTTTTAAAACGTACCCACAAAAACCTCACAACTCCCAAGATCCTGAACGTAAACAACGAAAAGCCCCTTCAAGTTTCAATTCAAAAGAAAATAAAGATTTAAGACCACAAAATAACCACACAATCCACGTGGGCTTGCTTCCCCCCTTTTCCCAGAATACCGCCTAATCGAAAGAAATGACGTTCGATAAATACCTTCATCAGGACGATCGCCCCCTTTTTTCCAGGCAAAAAAAAAAAAGCAAATACCAGCAACGACATCAGCATTAAGGACCAAAGCGAACAGAACACAATGAGAACATCGAAAGTACACTGTTTTCCAATTTAACGTCCACTCATCGCACAAGGGATTACCGTCAATAATTGTCCTCTGCACAAAAACCGCAATAATCCTCCGCACATGCACGGAGTCCTTGGGGTACGATTTCCGCCCCACCCCGCATGCTCTGTCAACCTTCATCCAACGTGGGCCCGGTAGGCTCAGGCCGAACAAAACATCACCACTGTCGTTGCCTTGCTATTCCGTCTCGTTGACCGAAAATTATATTTATTCGTCGGGGCTATCAACAGAAAGGAATTGGCCTGTCATTTAGTATTTCGGTTCGGCTCGGTCGCTTTTGGACCGATTTTTGCACGAATCAACAGAAAAACACACTGACGCACGACATGGGAATTTTTTATCCATCCACCGTCATTGTGTGGCTCGGTCGTTCGGTGGTGCGGTGCTTTGGGGCTGCGGTGCGTATGTGAAACATTTTTCTGTTCAAATAAATCACAGTCATGTGGGGAAGTTGGCCGGGGGAGTGGTTTCCATTCTTTTCTATGTCATCCTCTATTACGTTCCGAGGGAGATTGTGTGTGTGTGCGTGATGAATGGAGAATGTATTGAAGCACGAGAAATGAGGAAATCATTTAAGTGGCTTACCTCGGCTTGTGGCGCGCAGAGTGGGCGCACGGGAAGCGACTCCAGGCGTTATTGTAAAGTGAACTATAATCCGTTTATGAATGCGGATTAAGGGAACTGCTACAGATACAGCATTCCTTCCGCTGAAACTCGAGAGGAGTGAAATTTGTCGGGATCGAGGAAGTTTGCAAATCAAGATTAAGCTTATTAACAGTATGGTGGGAAAGGTTGACGGCACAAAGGATCGGAAGATTTGGTTGTTGGTAGCAGGTTTGTGTGTAAGTTCGACTTGAGACTGTGAAATGAGCTCATGCCTTAAGCACATAAACAAGCCACCGGAAGATTTAACTAATTTTGACTCAAAAGAATCTAATCTTGGTTTGATTCAACCTTCAGATTAAATTTGAAGTCACTCTAGAGTGAGCTTATTGTGCGAACGACAGCTGTGCCCTAGATTAGTTATTGCCTCACAGACTACATCGAACCGCGTTATTAACAGCCAATAAAGTAGTTTTATAGTTAACACGATTGATACTCGTATTTATTGACTTTTGAAAACGCCTTCCCTCTTGTGAATGCGTTAACTAGGTGTTAGCTGACAAATCGATCTCACCGTGACCATGTGATTGTGATCTTGCAAATAAGGTTAAGTCGATTGACGGCGAAAGTTATGGCATTTTGTATTGTTGACGGACAACGGGTGGCGGATGGGATTAAGACTTCAGTTCCGGTTGGTGTGGGTTTAACAACAGTTTTAAGTTCAAAGACGTTCAGGTGCTTCAACGAATTAAACGATTTACAGCAACGTCTTTCGTAGACTAAAATTTCAGTGGATAGGGATTTGAGACCTTCTTGTTTGTTGAGAATTTAAAAACACTCAAAGGGGCTTCATGTTAAGTTTAATAAAAATTTGTTAATCCATAAATGGGCTTATGAAATACACTATTTGCTCTTTACATCACAACTCAGATCCTCTGTGTTTAATTTTTATGTTAAGGCCAATTGCCCTTAGAAGAGATTAATGAATGCATTTACTCCTTTAATAATTCTGCAGCATCAGTCTTTCACAGGAATGGGCGTCTAATGCAAACGTTTCGCATTATGTGTGGAAATTGTGTTTGAGTATTTAGAAATAAAATTAATTTCAGTGCGACGCATTTGTTTTATAAATCGCCTGCGCTAATTGGATATCGAGTACCCTTAAATGATCGGATTCAAGTCTCAGCACGGGCCGAAGGTAGCGAGGGAGAGGAGGTACCGATGCACATAGGATAAAAATGACTGTGGGTTGCATTGGAGAAGAAACACAGAGTTGGGAAAAGTATTCTTAACGGTTACAGAACGAGTCTCTAAACCTAACCGTGCGCCCGAAAAAGAAGTTATGGGTGAACTGATGAGCATTGAGTAGCAGCAAAGTCGGTTGTCCGGTGTGGTTCAACTTGAGTCCTTCCCAGATGGAAAAGATGAGGGTGTTCGAGAGGCAATGTCTTCGGGCCTGCCTCCGGTTGTATCGTACACCTGAATCCAATTACAAGAAATTCTATCCCAACGAGGTCTTGTACAACGAGGCAAATCTAATCAGGATAGATAATTTTATTATTAAGCTGATCCGAGGGCACATTGCACGAGCGATGACTTCGTCCAACAGTCTGATCTTTGGGGCGTACTACCCTAACTTCATGTACCACGAGAAGGTGCGGCAAAACGGCTTCATCCCGCCTGAAGCATTTCTCTATCTAGACTCCAAAGGGCTGATACAGAACACGGAAGGATGTCCTATCATCTTCCATGTCGTACGCAGAACAGTGGATAGGCGGCTCCAATACGAAGCGGACGTCGCTCGTAGCCACGAAGAACTCCTCCGGTTCAGTAGGGCGATCGCCACCCGAGACAGAACTCAGTAACTAACCCTGAAAGCTGACCTTGTGGCCAGCTTACATAGTTTCTAAGGTAGTTCGTAAGTTTTTTTTATATAAATAGTAATTAAAAAAAAAAAAAAAAAAAAAAAAAAAAAAAAAAAAAAGGTGTAGCATAGCATATAAAATATATATGTCACGCATATAAATGACGTATACGCTATGGTGCACATATCCGTACGGATATAGTTAAGTAGTTTTAATAGTACCTCTTAGTTTAGTTTAGGTTAGTCTTACTTTAAGCTAGGTTAAGCTAGGTTAAGTTTAGTTCATTGCCAAGTTTTGTATCTTTTCTTGGGACAATATTGAAATATATGAGTACATGTAAGAAAGAAAAAAGTAAATAATTTAACGCCCATTATGCCCAAAGGCACTTACAATTAGAATAGATATAGATTAGCTTAGAGCACCTGTGTAGGGTCAGTAAGTTAGATTTTAAACTATTGTTAAGATTCAATAAGCTAGTTTTAAGTATTTTCCTAGGATTAAGAAATTAGACTTTAAACATTTACTAATTAAAATGCACAAATAAAAAAAAAAAAAAAAAAAAAAAAAAAAAAAAAAAAAAAAAAAAAAAAAAAAAAAAAAAAAAAAAAAAAAAAAAAGTAGCAGCAAAGTATTTGAATTTTTAAAGTGGAGGACTGCACTGCAGGACTGGAGAGTGACAAAGACGAAGTATTCGTCAGTATTTTAAAGACTTAGCAATTTTGGTGTCTCCATTGAGTGGATTCTATGCAGTAGAACTTTTTGGGGAAAACAGTCCTACCCAGTAGGTGAAGAGATGTCTTTGAAGCACAAGACCAAACAGAGGCGTTGAACTCAAGTTAACCTTGACAGAAAAACAAATCTGACTACATGTGAAGTATTTTCATCATATGTTGCATAATATAAGACACTGAGTTTTGACGGCAGGCATGTATTTTTTGTTTTATAACTCAAAATCAAAGAATTTCTACTTGTACATACCTTCAGACATTTTAACCATTTAAATGATGGCTACATGTGAAGGAAAAAAGGCCAGAAAGCAGCGGTTCCCATGTACGTCCATTTTTTTTCTCTACAGATAATTTGGTATTTTCTTTTCCTAATTGAGTTTTGAGCTGTATTACCATAAGTCTTTGGGATCAACGATACTGGGTCAACGATACATGTGTTGGAGGTGGACATTTTTCATAACTGTGGAGTACAAAAACACGTGCCTTAGATTTTAACTTCAGTCCAAAAAGCTGGACGCAACAAGTGAAAGCCATATTATAAACCCCAAGAAGTCCATATAGTCCGTGATATATGTAAAACTACAGGGTGGCACACGAATCGAAACGAATGGTACAAAAGTAATCGCCTTTCTGTTAAAGTAATCGGCTAGTTTCTTAATGTTTTAAAATTAGTGCTCGGGTTGCCGAAAATATGATTTGGATATTGGAGCGGCACCATGTTCATTTACTCACTCGTTAATTTTTGCCTAAGTTAAAGTTAGGCAGGTTTTTGGTGGCACTCCCCCGAGTGGATTTATCTGTCTTTCGAATGTGAGAGCATCTCTCGAAAACCGTGCCATCAAGATCTTTATGTTCGGGTTTAAGACACAATAGGCAACGTAGCAAGGTCAATTAAGGGAGGAGTTTGCAGACGCTCATTACAACAGACAAATCATGATTTATGCTTGTTTCCGTACAAAGTCAAGATTAAAACTCTTAATTTGCCATGAAATTAATTAAATGGATGAAAAAGAAACGAGCTAGAAAAATTGATTTTTCATGTCTAATTGATAGAAATAGCAATATTAATAGGCAAAATAGCAGTATTAAGAGTGAATCTAACCTTGAAATACACAATGCGAGAGAACTGCAATCAGAACCATCGACTATTTGGTGCACATTGTGGGACCGCAAATCTTTTAAAAAAATCAGTTTAACAGCCAGCGTTATTTAACGAAGTTGAATTATTTTTTATTTAACTCAAAACTCTGCCGAGGATGTACCCAACAGTATTCGTTCCAGCCATATACATACATATGCATACATAGCCAGCAAGGTGAGGGTGGAGCTTCAACAAAACTAATCCTTTAAGCTTCACATTACTCTGGCCCGTCTAACCTAACTGCACCAGACATTTGAAGGGGATTGTATCAAGCAAGATGTGTACAAAATTAAATCAGAGTATTAAACGGTGAAACGTTAATGCAGGCGACCGCGCCTGGAACACTTCAGGCCGTAATAAATAATTTTCTGATAGTGTACTGTATTTGTGATCAAAGCAATTTACGATAAATTTTTTTTTTCTCCACATTAATTTGCAAAAAATCAGGTCATTATAGCACGATTATTTTAAAAATTCAGTCCACAAACCGAACACTAAGTCACCTTACCCATTTCCAAGCAAAAAACACCAGTACACAAAGGTCAACACAAATTGCAACTCCCCAAAGTCACCGTCATCTTTTCAACATCACTGTTTTGTTTAACGGCACCCATTCAGTTCGTCATAAAGCCTACTAATGCAATTATGACTGCACACCCCACGCCTACTGGCGCGGATTGAGTGTCAGCCGCTGAAACAAAACAGGAAACACTTTTAGCACCTGCACCACGTTACAGAAATCGGTTACACTCCCAGCCATCGCCCAGACAAGCCCACCGCGGGCGAATTGAGGCGTTTTCCCGACACAACAGGGTGAGTGACTGACTGAATCAAAAGCCTACCCACATCAACTCAAAACGGACGGTTTCATATTACACACAGTTTGCACTGGTGGCCGGGAACGCGGGGACCAGACGGCGGCGACCAGATAGTACTCGTCTCAGTCTGTCAACAGCCGCATTTGTTGTGCAGTTTTATTCTGTGAAAATGAGATTAAATTACGAAACTTTGCCCGCGTACGAGAGCGGACATTTATCGTTAAAATCTGAAGAATTACAGACATGGCTACACGGTGCACCACATCCAATGAACGTCAGACAGACACATTTGGACGGACGCCCTAAACGTCAGATGCAAACCGGGTTTGTTTTCGTTTGCTGGACACCTTGCTGACCACTCCCCACCCGCGTTGTCCTTTTTCATTTGATTTAATTAGGTGATGATGCCGATGATGGGTTTCGTTACCTTGGCAGCACTGTGATAATGAAGTTATTAGTTATTCCAGTTGACGGCGGTGTGCGTATCCCGACGAAAGGCGTCAGAAACATTATCATTTCGTCGTCCACAAACACGAAAACGGTAAAACGGTCCTCTCAGCGCACAAAGGCCAATTAGAGGGTTTTTTGAGTTGTTAATCGCATTTTCTGCTGGCATTCATAAAAGGGACTACGCTCCTTTGATGCATACACCATCGGGGTAGATAGGGACTTGAATCGGTTGCCATTGGGTTTACAGTTCGTTTCAAAGAGGAATCCTGTCAGTAGCGCGGCGGCGAAGGGATCCTAGGGAGGGGGGTCTCAGTGTTCTTTGGCAATTGAAAAGCACACTTTTTATTCTATTTTCGTTTTGTCTTTGCTTTGCACTCTCTTTACACACTCCTCGAAGACACGAGAGATGTAAGATAGACACTGGCAGGAGCGCGGGAAGAGAGACCTGGGTCGTTGAAGGGTGTTAGCCTTTTTGACTTGAATGCTCAAAGAAGCAATTCATATCAAGGACGACATGCACAGAGGCCAAGGCAAATCTGTGTGTGTGTGTGTAGTCGTGTGACCTTTTGGCAATTGAATTGAAAGAAGATACGCCTGGATTTGTGTGTTCGGAGCCTTGGATAGTGTTTTGGAAATTGAATCTGCGACTTGGAAAATTGGGATGTACCCACACGTGGGGAAGGAGTTCGTGTTGGGAATATGAAATGATACTGGGAGGGGCTGTCCCCTTACTGGGGGAGGGGTGGGGATTGGTATTTCACTTTCAAAGCAAATTTTTGATGGTGGATTATGCGTTTGATAACCAGAAACATTGAAGCGGAGTCCGGTAAGGTTGAGGGGATGAGGGGATGAGGGGTTTTCTTTGAGTGGGTTCTAGTAAGTGCTGGATTACCACTTGTTTCACTTTGTGAAAGGTATCGTTTCACTTGCAGAAGGCACTCAAATTGAATAATTCTAAGAAGGAAAGAATGGATAGGGATTTCGATTTAAAGTAAATGTCGTTGGTTTGCATACTAACAGATCAAATTCAAGGAACTTCCGATTTTTCAAAGACAATTACATAGTCACATAATGATAGCAATCAGTAGTATGTAGGTGGGTAGAAGTAATGTTTCCACTTGACTTGAAGTCTTATTGTCTTATGCCACTTTTACACCATAAGACTTAATAACTTGACCAAAACGCAAAAAATAGGCTACACTTCTTTTACCTACAGTCTTTTTCCGACTACTAGTCCTCTTTGAGTGTTGTTAGCAAATCAAAAGAGTGAAAAAAATGCGAGGTGATGAGTTTGGGAATCAAACCTTTGACGTGTTAGTCGACGCAGATGTATCTGAAGTCTTAATTCTAACTTGAACTATCGGAAAATGATATATCGTTGTCAGTGATTACAAGAGAAACTATGTTCCATCCAAAGATTGCATCGAAAGAAATTGATTCTCATCAACGACGCCTTCGAAATGGCAAATTATATAACACTCACCACTTTTTCAGTAAAGAAAAGCCAAATATGATTATAGCCCTCCAGATGTGCTTACCTGCAATAAAAAAAAAACAAAAAACCATGTGTAAATAATTAGCAGACCTAAAATAGATAATTTTGTGAAAAATCCCAGGTGGTCTCAGGTTCAAAGCAAATCCCAAGCCCCCATTTCCATCCAATCAAATGCAAAAGCACCCCCAAAGGTCAACGAAGAATTCCATGTCATGGCGATTCGAATTCCAGGACTCCTTTTGTGTATCCGAAATTGAGCCTTTCAAATCCAGCAGAAATTATGACCATCCAAGCCAATTTTCCACACTCCCTCGCCGTTCGCCAGTTACATATGCTATCAAATATCATTTATCTGTAAGAGCCCTCTAAGTATCCCAATCACGTACAGGCCTTTAACCCCTTTCGGCCCGAAACTGCCAAAGAGCAACAACGGTCATAAAATCGAACCAAAAAAAGGGATAAGCAGGCGTTACGTAGAAAGAAAAGCATTACTTTATTACCTTCCACACGATAAACGAGGCCCCTGCTCACACTGTCGAAAAATTTAAAACAATAACCCTTAAATTGAAAACCATACCCCTTGCATCCTAAAAAACTAAGCTCTAAAATTCAACCCTGTCGCAATGCGGGGAGGATTGGGGGTGCGGAAAAATATGCCACAAACGAATGACGTATAAATAAACGAAAGTTTCACTTAAAAACCAGAGAAGATAACGGTAAATATCCGGCTATTATTTTCAATTGTTGTCTATGCACAAAAATTTCCATATCGAGTCAAAATCCAATTTAAACTTTTCGACGGGCGGACACAATCAAAAAAAGGGGATAACTTGATCCACCACCGCCGCCGCCGCCGCCGCCGCCCTTCTCACCGAACAAAGAACACTACTATGCAGCAGAAAAAATTTATAAAAGGACGAGCGCATTTCGTGGTCGTTGCGCCCTCTTACACCCTCACATCGACACAAGGGGAGGGAAGTGAAAAATTGAGCAGTCCGTCGGGAAAGTTTGAGAGAGAGCCATCGCCGCCGCCGGCCGGGGCGAAAAAGTGAAAGAAAAATAGACCAAATCACGAGAAAAAGGGTTAAAAATACAAAAGGATATTCAAACAGATAAAAAAAAACACACAACGAAACGGGCAACTTTTCCAGACACCATATGCTCTGGCAAGGATGGCACTACAGATACACCAGCGGCAGCATCGGCAACGAAACGACAGACAACTCTGGCGTATGTGGAACATAAAATGCCGCAGAAAAAGAGATAAAGTTGAGCATAGTTACACGTAGCTGCCCAGCTGGTCCTGCAGTCTGTTCCCCTGGATACATGTATTTTTTCACTCGTACCTGTTGTTGTTGTTATTCAGGACACACACTTTTCGAGTGTTTACCCCGCAGGCACTCAGATTCAATACTAATATCTGCAAAGCTCTTTGAAATGGCGTTTTGCGGGATGTGCCGCATGTATGGTGGGCGGTGGCAAGACGGCTTTGTTACACCTGCCAGGGCGGGCGACTGAGTTGGAGATTGAGTCCACTTACCAGCCCACCGCAACAAGATGACAAGGGTCTAGCTCTGTCTGCTACGTGGGGAATATAATTTTATGCGGTGGAAGCAATTTTTGTTAATTTAATTCCAGTAAGGCAGGCCGGCGGCCGATGCGGGGCTGGAGAGCCTCTACTGGCCTGCGCTAATGGAATGAAGATGTGCAATGCGGTAGAATGTCGTAAACGAAAGTCACCACCACGTGGCAGCCGAAGGGACACAGGCTGTGAGCTCAGGCTGTGTATTAACTGCTGAGTATGTTGGAAAATTTTTGTGGTCTGTTTTCCGGAACATTTTTAATTATTTTTTATGATCAGCGCCTGTGAGGAGAGAAGGCCTGGATTTCGGATTCGGGCTTTTCGCTTTTTTATTGGTTCCAGCAAATTGGCAAGTCCTCAGGATGGAGCCGTTAAGACAACAGGTATGGGAGCATTGAAATTGTTTGCAATTTAGGGGTGCAGATGGGTAGACTTGGAGCTTGGGGCAGTGATTCAGGTTTATTACTACTTATGGGGAATTGAAGAAGATTAAGACTGAATTATGGGGTTATACAAAAAGGAGATAAAAAAGGCCGTTAATGCTGGGCGAGATTCGAAAGCATTTAAGGAACAAGTGGATTCAACGATTTGTTAGTCCATAACATGCGTGATTCGAAACCTTAAATTGAGGTACTAGCTGAAGAATTTCTTCGTTGAATATCTAAAACCTTTAGGTTCAAGAGGAAGAGGTCGACTGAACCTTTGGTATAAGAATTAAGTGATTTTGAATGTTTGTAAGCTTGGCTTTGAAGACTGAAAGCAGCACTTTATGGGCTGCCATTAACAACGTACCGACAAAGCGAGTCGCTCTCCGACAAATGAGCGAAATGTTATAAATTTTGGGTTTTTCAAAATTTGTGTAAAAACTAGTCAATTCTGAAGTTGTGCGAAAAGGTGATATCTTAAGCTTTGATTTGTTGAAAGATATTTTTAAATCCCATTTGCCCGTGAAAAGTTGTATATGTACGTCTAAAAATTCATGAAAATTCGGAACATGATCGTTTATATCACAGAAAGAGTTAGAAGCTGTCGCATGCTGCGAAAAAAAAAGTCTAATGAGACGATGTTGTAAATAGCAAAGGGGTTTGTTCATTTTTGTTCTGATCTAATTTAACGAACTTTTCGTACATTCAGGTTGGTAAACGGAAAAAGGTCTTAAATTCTTTAATCCTTTATCTTTAATCTCAGTCATCGCTTAACGTTGTCAAAACGTCAAATTACTCGACCAGATAACTTCTACACAATAAAGCCGTAATTGGTCTTGTTATTTGGCCTGTTGGCACGTCTTGTTGAAACCACATAAAAATCAGTTATTAATTGACCAAATTGCACAGCTTGAACTGTAAGCGAAAAACGGACCAATGACACTTTCGACCATGGAACACATTAAACAGTTACTCTATCTGGATGTAACAGCACCTCTTCGATCAACGGAAAGTTATCTGTGACCCATATTTAGTTTGTTTACTTATCCACCGACCGAAGAAAACTGTCGTTCGAAAAATCGGTGTTTACACGTAAGACCCGTACCTATGGCGAATGCTAAATGGTCAGGAGGCTTAGGTTATTGCGTAACTTTTACTTTATAAGAATACTTCATAGTGAGGTGTATGAAACTTCTATTGCTGCGAACGTTAGGAAAGCGATAGTTTCGGATCATCAGCAACACTTGCACTTACAGTAGCAATATTTTCGACTGAACATGCATAACGATGAAGCACCTGCCTTGCGACATCAGAAGCGCTTTCGTTCTTGTGTAGCCATCGCTGGCCTGTAGCCACCACATAATACTCGAAAAGTGGCGAAAGTTCGAATCACCACATCTGTAGTAAGTTTTATTAATTTTAACGCTTTAGTCGATCGTTTAGCTATCCATTATCGTGAAAGGCAAACATGAATCTAATATTGTGAGAGAGATTGTGTTTAGAGAATGCAAAGTCCATGTTAGCTCTCTCAACTTATGACATGAAATTGCAGTTTCCCTGAAAGGAAATGGCATGAACGTCTAAAGTAATAGCCTCAAGCCCCAATCATATATCTCTCTCCATCCCCTTTCACTGTCCATTCGTTCCATTTTATCCCCGATTGAGTCATATTAGCTCTCCCCCTCCGAATGGCCATTTCCAATCGAAGTCATTCATCAATTTCATTGTATTGCTCCCTGCATTCACCGCCGCCGACCTCGCCGCCCATTTAGTAGGCACTTACCTTGTACCATTCAGATTGCATTCTTTTCCACTTCGCCCGAGTCCTTCTCTTACCCCACTTTCGCAGGTCTAATCATAATCATTGGCATCGTTATTGGACTCGGTATCGTGGTGGCATCCTTCGATGCCTCACCCTCCCCACCCCTCCTCCAATTCGATACAACTTCATTCCGTTCACTGCGTTTAATGGCCGCTTAAAGAGAGCTTGTACGTGCTAAGTAAGAGGTAATTTCAGTTCGTGTGCCATTACCGGGAAACGCTGCGCCATGCCGCATGTACACTAATTCCGACTAGAGGTGCTCAGTGCAGACCACAGAAAGTGTACGTGTCATAATTCCCGACTCGAAATAGGAGATTCCTATTATGTTCCACATGGTGGTGGTCATTGCCGTGCCTCCGTCTGCCCAGGAAACGCCAGTGTGTCGGCAATATGATGGCAGTCGTAAAACTCAATTTAGAGAAAGCGGTCAGGGGGTTCATCGAAAAGACTCACGAAGAAGTCGACATGGATATGATTGAGACTGGGCACTTTCTTTCTTTCTCTGTCGCTCTTCCGTTCTGTGCTGCTTGTTGTGGGTGGTGTTTGGTGGTGGCGGCGGTGGTGGTCATTTGAAGGGATTTCCTACAAAGCACTTCGGGCTGTACGTGATTGAAATTGTGTGTGCACTTGGAGTGCGGAGAGAGGTGAGGGGTAAACGAACGGTGGATGAGAAGTGGCACCAATGAAGAGAAACATATTTTCCTAGGAAGAAGTCAACGTGATTTATGACAGCGCTTAAGTGGATACTAATGGCAGGAAAAGACTTCATTCGGGCTCTTTAATGGACGGTGTGGGACTCCAAAAGGTCATGACATGCAACTGAGTGCGGTGTCTTTTGCATACTCCCGTCATCATGTAAGCGTTGTCGAGGGAGGCGATTACTTGCGGAGAAGAGAGATAGGGTTGCCGTCTGCCTTTTGTGGTTTGATTGATTGCAGTTAAAGCGGAAATTAATTCACATTGCCGGGGCAAAATACTGAGAGTTCTAAAGGTTGGTCATTACTTCCAACTTTAAGATGATTGTCGTCTGTTTCTTGACGTCTTTCAATGTTCTGTCAAATGTTAAAAATAGGACTTTTCTTGAATCTGGTATATTATTCTTCAGACAGAAAAGTGCTGCTGGTTACCTGAACAAGGAAAATTCTTAAACAAAATGCATGTCACATAAATCACAATATCCACAGTTCACGTGGTGCGAAGCCACAGTTGGGCGCCAGTCTTTTTACGATCACTATCTTGTTCACCTGTTTCGTTGTCGAAGACGTTTCATTGGACTTGGGATGAAAGGAAAAAAGAGCACTCAACCAAAATTTGAGAATTCATCTTCTTTCCTGATGACTTGTCGTTTGTGGTAAAAATTCCAAGAATGTAATCAAAATTTGAATTTAAACACCTTCTTGGAGTATAGGTAACCCTAAAACTTCAGTCATTCAAATCCCCCAAGTAAGTTTTAAGTTCAGGCTGAAACTGAAAGGAGGACTTAACATGGGGTTTAGACTGGGGTCGGAACAAGGGCTGTGGCGAAACTGGGACAGGGGCCAGGGCAGAATTTTAAGGTGTGCGGAGAACTGGAACTGAAACTGAAACTGGGACTGGGATTTGGATTAGAATGGAGACTGTGACATTTGGGACATCAGCAAACTAAAAACGAGGGCGGGACTGGGGTCGGAACGAGATGGATGGATGAAAGTAGGACTAAGGCGAAATTAGAGCTCGTACCAAACTGAGGCTGAGTGAGAAGCAGCTGATACTTGGATTAAGATTGAGATTGGCGCTGAGACTAGGACTTGAGTTGTATTAATTCGGATAGTGAGTGAAACTGACTGTAACTAGAAATAACGCAAAGGCCGATATTCAGACTTGGACCAAGACACAAACTTAAAGCGTACAAAGAATTGGAACTGAACCTCAGACAGTGTCTAGAATTTGGATTTAAATAGGATTGGAGACGGGGACTGTCAGTGATATCAGCAAATGTTTCAGTCCCATTTGCCCTAAATATGGTACCTTCCCCCTTAATGAAGAGGTATTTTTTTTGTTTAATTTCATGAAAAATCCACCCCCTCCCTCTTTATGCCATCTTTCACCTACCGGACAAAATTGACTAAACAAAAACAAACTTTATTGAAAATGTAAACGAATATCAATGAGTTAAGTGAAACCATTTATAACTTAATCAACCCTCAATTTCTGATACTTTCTCAATCCACTCCGAGTCCCATTCCCCACTCGCCTCACCCTCCCCTTGAAGTGTCGCGCAAATTGAAATCCCCCAGGGTAAACAAAAAAAAAATGTCAAGTGCGGGCGTGTTCAAAGTTTTCAAATTAAAAGTTCACTCTTGCTGCGTGCGCTCATATTAATCGAGGCTGTGTACAAAGACCCACTCCCCTCCACTGACTATGGTTTTTCTTGGTGTAACAAAATTCGCTGTTGACTCTGTTATTGTCGTCTGACTTTTCACTGCTGTGAGGGAGAATGCTTTTTCATATCTTTTTTTTTTTCATTAAAAAGCGTGTGTATACTTGAGGGCGGGGATACATGTGTCTGTGCATGAATATTTTCTCGGTCCTTTAGTCCTCTTGACCACAGTCAAGGTGACATTAAGCAGCCACTGAACGCAAGCAGCAATTTCACTTTCCGCACCACCACCACCACCACCACCGCCACCACGCGTCAGACCCTGCTCAGCAACGGTGATGATGACCTTCTCCTTGGTGTGCGGCTCCAAAACGAGAGTCAAGTATACGAGAGTAAACAAGCGCCAAACAATGGACTGAAAAGCGGTGCACAGAACGAAATGAAAGCCAACCCTGAGACGGAGGCGGGAGGAAATGCTTCGGCGCACGATGACAGAAGTCCTCGCCCACTTGTCGACGGGTGCCCATGATGTATCCATGGCTGAGTGCGGGCCCTGCTGTGTTATTAACTAGAATGTGTTGCTGGCCGTCCTTTGTTTCACTTTGTTCGCAGATTTTTCGGTGCCATATACATGACCACAAGTGAGGTTTCATAATTGTGAAACAATCTTAACTAACTTCATGCGGTGGTGGCTTCGGATGGCGGGGATGGCAGGGATGGCGGTGACGACTCGGCGATGAGTTGAGCAACCTAAAGGAAGGCGATGGCGATGGAGTAAAATATTCAATTACGAAGTCGAGCGATTGTGTGCCCCTACACCGCCGCTGATTCATATTATTTTTTTTACCCTGTGCCGGGCCTTTCTCTTGTATTGTGCTTCCTTCATGTCTGCAAACGACGATGATGACGACGACTTCGACGGAGTTACACATCGTTGAGTTCAATCTGACCAGGGATTACTGCTATACGGCGGATGCTGGCGGAGTGGTTGGTGGACTGTGATATTGGAAACGGAAACAACGACCCTGCTCGTAGTTATCCCCATTTTCCCCCGAAAATATGCCGGACACCCGGTCGAGCGCCTGACCGCCTCATACACTCGCTTTCTTCGTCGCCAGCCGAACGTAATTGTGGGTTGCGGTATTGAGGAGGCGTTCGGCTGAATCAACTCGACGTTGATGTCAAATTGAATTTCCATTTAATTGTGTTTATGTCATGCTCCCTAATCACTTGCGTTGCTGTCGAGAGTGACGGACTTGTTGTGGACAGGATAAAGGTGGTTATTTAGGTTCGTGACTATTGTTTGAGGGATTACTTGTGTCGTCCGAAGGGGATGGATTAGTTTTTAGGATGATTGATGTCTAGGTGTGACATTGGTGAGTATCTTTTGAGGACCCTGCCGCAAATGGGAAACACTGACGATTGCTGTTGAGCTTAAGTGCTTTGATTTGATGAATCAGTGCGATGGTGCGTTTAGGGTGGATTCACTTCGTGTGCTTTCGACTTGGGCGTGTAACTCAGCAATTCAGTAAAGGCCGTGTGAAGTTCAAATGGACTTTTGAAAATTGAAACACAACGTGATGCATTGATTGGGTTGGGATGGAAATTGATTTATTATTCTGCGCTGCAGACGACGAGAAGAGAGAGAGAGAATTTGAAGCATATCAGGGTTTGACGAAAGGATTGGGATTTCTGTTCTTGAAAAATTTCCCTCCCGGTTTAAGTGCATTGTTTGTTGACTTTTTATTCTGTCCATCAACCGCTGTATGGTAAACAAAGGTACGCAAAGATCTCCCTCTGTCTCGGGGTTAATGTGTTGGGGCTGGCCTATCAGTTGTATGTTGTTGTGCGTGATAACTAGTTTTAAGACAACTACATACCTCAGATCCTGACTGTCCACCTTGCTTATGAAACAGAGATAATGATATTAACACGTTGCACGTGAGGTTTCTTAGCAGAGGACCTACACCTTGACACTACTGCTATCCAGAAAATGCGATGGAATTAACCGGACAATAGGAGCATGCGATACTCCGACATTTACCACAGCGATTGAGAGAGCGATTTGCAGTGCTTATTCGGATGTCGATTTGTTGTTTGAAACAGACTTATACAAATAATGCTACAGCCCCGTAAGCGAGTGGTTAAGATAACTCACATCAAGGCTTAATTCAGGAACACCAGCCTTGTTTGAGTTCATGCGCCAACAAAGGAGAAATAAGAAAATAGTAAAGTCGAGAGAAGACACAACGGTTTGACGTCGGAAAGCTATACACGCTAGGGACTTTGTTGACCGAGTCTTCGTGAAAATTTCTAAGAGTCCGACGCTGACTGTACTCACAATAGATAAAGAAAGAAAACGCTGTCGAAAAGCCAAAGAAGTGGGAACTGCTGTGCTAGGTTTTAAGACACCATCTAGAAGTGATCCATTGTTTGACGACGAGTACAGAGAGACGCATGCATCCACACGGGAGGCATACTAGGAAATATTGCATTGAAACGAGGGCTGTTCGTAAGTTCTGCCAAGATGCCAATGAGCGGGCTTTAACTTCAAATTTGGGGTGATATGGTTCCTGGGTAATCGATTCTGTTTTTGGCGAGTGATTGAAGATTATGACTGGGACGGTATGGGGTATTGGCAAGAAGGCGCAGCAAGCCACTCAATGTTACTGATTCCGACCTTATTGCATGGTTGCGTACTTTGACGTTTTGCGACGTTAAGCGGTTAGTCGTCTTTCATGCGATTTGAAACCGATTAAACTTTTCTAAGGGGCTAAAGACCGACCTATATATTTTCGGAACTCAAGGCTCATAAAATTTAACATTACTCCATGTTATGGCCGAGTCATCGCCCTAAATGTTCCAAAAGAACACTGAAAAATTACTCTAAAAGAATCGTATGCTGTAACCTTCCCGAGACGACCAATCGGTTCATATTGCTTTTCACACTTATTGGCAATGTCAAAACTTTATAAAGAATTAACACTTAAAGCAAATATATATCACTGTCTGAGTCTGATGAAGGTTTTAATTCAAAACCAACAAATGAATGATATTCAATAAGAAGAAAAAAAAGTGGAAATGTAGAGTTGCTTTGCTAGCTCACACATTCAAACACAAAAAAATGTCTATTCAAAAAGTTTCTGAACACGCGCCAAAGGATAAACCAATGGCAACATTTTCAAATAGCATGGCGTTCACTTTTTTTAAAAAAATGATTTTCCAATATTTAGATAATGTTTCCCTTTCTCATTCAGTCTCAACATCAACATTGAGTAGATGTTTTCGAAAGTACCTCTATCAACTTTCTACACATTCAAAATAAACCTATTTCTGTTTTCACATTCGAGGGGAAAATTACTCGGATAGTTTTGAATAGACATCTGCGGTCGTCCCATTTTAAGTTTCGGAAAACCATCATTTCCTCGAATTACCTGCAAATGTAAATTAATTCCGCAACCTAAGCCACAGAAATTCAATTAGGATATTTTCACGACCACCTCCCCCGTCGATCGGGCCGGTTGCCGACTATGCCAGTGATTATCAAAACAGTTAATTAAAATCCCATTTAGGGCTTGCCTCTGAAACATCTTTCATTAGCATTTATACATTTCCACAATCATTCCAACGCACCATCGCTGGCCATCCGTACAAACAGCACAATTAAACCGGAAAATCCTCTATCCTAACCGCATTGCCAGGGCTAGTAAAACAATTTCCGCAAACGCTTCGGCCGTGCTAATAATAATAATTTCGAGTCCAACAGTGCGCGTTTTCACCCGCTGCTTACGGCCACAGACACAGGCCGGGGACAGGCCTTTGTGAGTCCCTCACATGTAAATCCGGTCGAGGATAATTGAATTATCCTGCCGGAGAGGAGGCAGAAGACAGCCAAAAACGCTTGCGTTAGCGATGGCAGAACGGGATAATTGATTCGCAATTATACACCCGATGAGCCAGACGGATATCGGTGACAACACTTATAAAAGCGATATTTTCGCATTGGCGTTGTGGTAGTCGACGTCGACAGAGGCGTTGTCTTGTTCTTGTGCTCTGCATCATAATCCGAAAACAAATGTGCCTCTACTTCATACGTGTCTTAGCGGAGGACGAAGACGAAGCACAGCGCAGTGCAATCCCTGGCTGCAGGCAACCGGAATTTAATTGACCATAATTGCAATTAATTGTATCGCAAATTGCAGGCGGCGGTAATCTGGTTTCTCCGATGCCCAGGACTAAGCACAACGACCGAACACATCTTCTTCTCCTGAAATTGAAACTGAACTGCCATTGTGCCGACGACGCTGTGGATGCAGTCTTGGACCGACGATAATGACGAGGAGCCGTCCTCGTCGACCAGACTGAAAGTTGCCAGAAATATGTCGATTGCCCTTGGAACTGAATCCGTTCGGCCTCACTTGTTCGACAATCCAGAAACGAGTAGGACAACAAACAACCAGTCGTCGTCGATGTTTCTTGTTCAGCCCATGCTGGTCCCCGGTACCCCACAGCCGGCTTCGTGCAATTGAAAATTATTATGTTGCTCACCGGCAGGAAAAGGAGATGTGCCCACACATGCTAGCCGGCAGCCCTCTGGCGCAGTGACTACTTAAAATAGGATGGATGGACTGTTTTCGATTGAAGCCATATTACGAATGCATCTGCAGCACAGTATTCGTTAGAATCATTATTGAGGCAGCATCCGACTCCGGCTTCGGTCACTGTGTGGTTGGGAGGGCGGCTCTCTGTGGTGCTGTTGACGACTTTTCGCATTTAATGGTCGGTACGTGGGCCTGTGTGTGCTTGTCTGTGCGTAAATGCCGACGTAAACACGACTGGATTATGCCCACAGGGTCATTCTGGACGCATGCTGAATTATTTATGTATCTACGGAAGGTATACTTAATTCATTTGTGGATTTGGACAGCGGTGTGAGATACTGGGAAGGAAGTGGACCTGAATCTTTTAATGGATTGCGAGCAGAGCTGAGATTTTGCGGATGGCATGACAATTGCTTGAGGTCGTCCCCAGAGGGTGTTGGACTTGGGAGTGTCGTTCTTCATTGAATCACAGCCAAAGACAGATAGGATGTCGAGATGTCATGGAACAGATCTTTGAATTACGTAAGACAGTCAATGGTGTTGGGTCGGGTTGAACACAAAGGCGGGGATTTTGTGTTCTGGGTGTTCTGTTCATTCAAGGAAACTTTCGTTTAGATTTTTAATGGAAAGTTCATATCTTTAAGTTCAAACCTATACAAAGAAATGGGCGTGCAAGGTAACGTGATGTGTAAATTAAAAAAAAAAAAAAAACACTGATTGAGTGACACCTACGCACAACGCATTTCTTCTCAGAGTTATCTACTCCCTCTGCAAATACGAGACAGATCTCAATGACGCAGAATGTAGATACGAAATTTTGTCGAAGTGCAAAACGAAGAACAAACACTTAAAGAAAGTTGTGAAACACATTGTTGGTTCCTCCTGTTCGTACGCCTTTCTTGTGATATAGGTGATGTCATCAAATCAAAGGACACATAGAAACACGTTTCGAGTATCTGCTCAAATGAACCCCCTCGCACTTACCATCAGATGAAAATTCCTTTTGACAAGCCCAACACATTCCTCAGTGATTCAACCAAGACCATGACCAGAGGACACATTTATATGTTCAAAACCTTCATTATCGCAGCATTCAGTGTGCACTGCTTCGCACCTTCCAACAACCATCCCCCCGTAAACCTTCCACGAAGGACTGAATAAACTTTTGATATCCTTCTCGAAAGCATCAGCATTTCAGCTAGTGTGCCCACACGTGTACACCCCTTCCTCCGCTGTGTATCCTATTTCACAAATCAAAATTGATGTCTATACCTCCGCCTCGCCCTGCCTACACACGTACAGTAGTGGAAGTCATGGTTTCACCTCGGCTGCCAGAGAAGAGAACAGAACCCATAAAATCATCATCATCGGGCGCACTACAACTGCTCTTGTCTTCCATCCCCGATTATAGCCTCGTCGTCTACATGCAAACTCAGCAAAAGTCGAAAGGATAACCGACGAGAGACGGGACGACAGGGCAGCGGACAAGACAGATACAAATAAGGAGTAGGCAGGAGGAGCGCATGTACTCGGAAACGAAACGAAACGGACAAGACAGCATACATTGCCTCCAATCATCATTAGCAGAGAATGGGATTAGGACTATGAATAACCAGATCTGGCAGCAGTGTCCAGCAGTCGGAGCACGACTCGCCACTCGTATGTGCGCACTGTGGAACAAGCATCAAACGTTGAAGTTCATGCAAAGAAATTGAGTTGCACCAGGACATAAATTAAATGGAGGTGCCTCCTGTCGTGTATGAGTGCTTCACAGTATGCGAAGTGATTACGCAAAGGTGGACTCTGAAGGATGAAAACTTGCTCAGTTGTGCATTTGACATGTTGGTGTCGTTGCTTCAGTAGGTGGACGGTACCGAGCCAAAGAAAAACTCGAAAAAAAAAAACATTCAATTTAACCTCAGTCCACTTTCAGAGTCCTTTTAATTGGATTAGAGTCACAAGACTGCTGAATGGCGGTGCTGTGAGTATGATCGGCCGCCAAATGCAATTATGTGTGAGATATTAACGAACGAATTCAAAATTAGTTCGGGATGAATGGATTTGCTTTGAACGCGGGTAGGCACGGAGGGGGAGGAACGACACAACCCACAGACCGCTTGGTCGTTATTTATTTTCTTTCTGCTGTACTGCCGTCATTCCTCGCACATAAGTATCTGTCTCCGTTTGTTTGTTTTATTTCTCTTCAATTTCTCATCCTGACAACTCATCAAATACAACCGAAAAGGATTATCCCGCAAGAATTCCACGCCACCGTGTGGGGGTGGCCCATATCGTCATGCCAACGTAGAAACCACCGCCACTGCCGCCGCCGTCGTTGGTTTCATTTCAATTCATCTACATCCGTATGTTTTCCCAAGAAGTCCTTCTTTAGTCTCCGTCACAATGTTTGCCCAACAACAAGTACTCTCACCTCCCTCCTCTCACTCTTCACCCTCACCCACCACCCACACATGCATTAGTGAAACGTCGCGTCCGTGTGCTGGGGGTGGGTGTCCTACAAAGTTGAATGCTCTCTAGCGCTCGTTCTTCGTTGCGCTTATACGACAGAACGAAGGAGCAGCGGATAACCTCTGCATATTCCCCGGCCACGGAACCAGCGGAGGAAGGAGAAGAAGCAAGAAAGGATATCCTTCGAGCAAATGGGTGGATAAGAAAATTCTTTAAATGACTGAAAAATAGTTCCTTGCCACGGACAACGTCACACTGGCGCTGTCTCTTGCGCCAGAGCTGTGTGTGTGTGTGCGTTTGTGCTGAATGCCCCTCTCATCCCTCCGGTGGTCATGTACTTTTCACAGGATAGTTCAATTTAGCTTGAACGCGATTTCAATTTGAGATAGTTTCTTCAAGTCGTTATGAAAGTTGTTTGTCTTGGGGTTGGAGCACCGAAGAGCATATTCGACGACCGACGACGCGGACGGTACGTACAGCAGCTTCTGGACGGGAAAGATTTCCAATGAGAACCGTTCACAAGTGTGCAAACACACACACACACAATAACACCGCCTATACATCCTGCTGAGGACATTTTGAAGTGAAGGAAAAAGTTCGAACGATATCCTGCTGCGTTTTCCATTGAAATGGTCAATTTACTTATGGTGGCGATAATGGTGCGGGGTGGTTGGAGTGTGGGGAAGGAATTATGCGGAGCGACATGGTTGAATGGTCTTTTGTCCTTGGTGAAGGATGTGGAAGAGATTTATGCGTTAGTTACATTCTCTGGCGACGGAGAGCGTTTAAAGTTTGCAGACCTTAAGTGTAAATTGAATTTAAGTTTATTAAAGGTTAAGAAGTGTCACCCAGGTGAAATGAAGGAACCGTGCTATCTGTTTGTTTGCATTTGCTGTGCACTTACACTGGAATTTTGGGTTCCTGCGGCACACCCTAAGTGAAAGGAAAGCACCTGTACTCTGGGTACTCTGTGTGAATGATGAAAATGCATTTTTGTCTCGTTTATGGAGTGTCCTTTGTTTTGTTATTACTTTCTGTACTGATGGGAGTTAGTTGGTGACGTATAAGTGTTATAAGAAGAAAATTGAAGGACATGAAGGGAGGAGGGGAGGTTAGATCATGCTTTGTTTAAGGGTGATGCAGATAGGTTTTAAATTTTGCATTAATTTTAAGTATGTTAAGAAGAAGTCTTAAAACACATAAAGTGGAGCTTGCATAACTCGCACTGTCAAATTGAATTTTTGTTTGGTTGTTAACCAAACCCCACATTACTTTCAGAAGACGATGGATACGATGCGAAACTAATCAAGAAGTCGTTGTGAAATCGTGTTTATAGGGTCGTTCAAAACACCGATTCCCTCACTGAATCACGCTAAACATCCGGAAAACCACTAACGACCTATTGCATTGCATTTTTGTGCATTTGATTTTAACGTTGACTCGACGAATCTCGAAATCAACCGAAATCAAAAAATGTTCAACATTGACAGCGGTATCAGGGGGAGAGATAGGTGAAGTAGCGTAGTACCAAGTAGTACACATTCAGGACTTTGGGTCATTAAAACTTCCGAAAGTTTTGGATTTCGTTATTTTTTTTTTTTTTTTGATAAATTAGTTTTAACAAGTCGTAGAGACTAAAAATACTAAAATGCTTTTGCAACTTCTGTACGCAACTTCAATTTGTACTTATAATAATAATAATTGGGTGGCACTACAGCCCACAAGGGACCAGGGCCTAGCTTCTACAACAACAACTCGTGTTGTGCAAACATAAAGTTTTTTTGCCGACTCCGAACGGCGAGATTTGAGACAATTGATACTCTTTGAGTGTTGTCAGCAGCTCGAAAGAGGTCTCCCGTCCGGGAATCGAACCTAGACTTTCTGTGTGGCGGTCGACGCACAATTTGTGCTTTCATAAGTGAATAAAAAAGAACTTTGAAACTACTTGTTTGCAAGTGATGTGATTTTGAACTTTTTGACGAAATGTACAAAACGTCGTTTGAAACAAAAAAGTTATAAAAAGGTCTACTTGGACACAAGAAAGGAGATCCCTTCAACTGCATCAACTCAAATTTAAGACTGCGGCTGATCCTGTTTGGGACCCACGAAAGGAAAATCGACAATCATCACCTATTCGTTCATTTCAAGGACGCATATGACAGTGCCCTTCTTGTTTTCGCATTCCTGAAAAACTCGTCCGGTGGAGTAAGGCGACGAAGAAGAACTCTCGCTGCGCAATTAAAGACAGTAACGAACAAAAGGTTTTTGGTTCGAAGATTTTGCAAAACTTAAAGCACAACACCAGAGGCAGGATCATCCAAAATTCAGGTTAACAACTTAAGAGAACAAAATTAAAGCTTATGGAGGAACACAGCGAGCCGTCAGTGGAAGCGGCTAAAATAGGTAAACGACGATAAAACAAAGTATGTTGTATCATCAGGAAAGGACGACGTTTCGAACACTGTCTTATGGGGCAGCCAGAACTTTGATGAAGTCAAGAACTATATGGTAAACAGGGACACGTCTGGAGAGGCCGATTCCCAACTTGATGTGCTAAATTGGAAGCAGCTGATGAGAGATTGTGCCAACTGTAGCGGCAAATGGATTGCAACCTAGGCCTACAATAGATACATATGCATACCGCTGATCTAAGAACAAAAAGAAGGAAATTTGGACACATATAGGCTTTAACACCACTCAACTATGAGGTAAAATGTTTGGTGTGAATTTCGATTCATGATACCATAGCGTGAAATCTCTCTACACAAGAAGATAGATATAAAGTTTAAGTCTTTCTGGAAGTAGAACAGACAGAAACGCAGATTTTTATTTAAACACTGAACTATCTCAGGTTCCTCCACACACACACAATTCAAAGTGTGAACGAATTCCTTTCAAAACATAGAAAACAAAGCAATGTGAACGTGAATTCCAGCTGCACGAATAGTTCACACTTTTCAGTTCTCTCAAATATGCAAAAACTTTGCTCACCAGAGAAACGAAAACAGTCATATCGTGTTCTGCTTCCTCCTGCAAGCATGGAACAAAAAAAAAAAAACGTTTCCCACAGCACCCGATGTTGCCTTCCAAATGAGCGTCCATTTTTCAAAGATTTGTCTGCATTTGAAATCTCCACTTACAAAAGGAACATAAATCATATTCAAATGAGTTCCAACAAAGAAGGGGCAAGGGAAGAGAACGACAAAACGTAAAAGAGGACCCAACACCTCGTCAATTTGCTATGAAACCAGTACCATTAGTGCACCACAAAAGCCTACTGAAAGGGATAACAAATCCGTTCGCTAACACCGCCACCGAGGCAATCCTGAAATCCTGAAAATCCCACAGTTATGTAGAGAAACACAAAAAAAAAAACACAAAAACCCTCCGTACAAACGAACCCAAAGACAAACGCATTTGTGGGATACACGGTTGCCACTCAAATGAGCCTCACTTGGATACAAAGGATGTACCCACGCTGTCGGTGTCCATGACTTCTCAATGAAGTGGGGTGCGGTTCTGGGGAAAAGGGTTAAAGGGATAAGCCCGAAGCCAAATAGAGAATAAAAAGGAAATCCTCTCCCCACAGGACGAACTGCATATCGGACAAATCGTCTTCACCACAGTCCCCCTGCCACTGCATCGCGAGAGAACCCGGAAGAGAACACACAAAAGTTCAAAAGTTTAACTTCAAATAGTTTCGAGGTGCTGATGCTTGAAGCGGCTTTATCTGCGAATCCCTGATTCGCATCCAACCAGCTGGCGCGCTTCAACTCCTCCGGAGAGTATAATCAGTGAATCCGCGCGATCTGAAAAAAAGGGGTTGCTGCATGCGGGGCGGGTCTAAAACTGTTTTTCCCCGACAGCGCTAAACACAGCGTCCCACCACTCCCCGAACTCCAAAAGCCCCAAAAGGAAGCCATAGAGTCGAGAGTCGCTCAGGAGTGTGTTACTTTTCAAAAGCGGTTTTAGTGCAGATTATTTGCAGACGACTATTTTTCCAACAATTTTTTGCACTGCTTGTGCGCGTGTGTGTTTGTGTGTGCTGTTTATCCTTTCGTTTAGCAGTGAAGTCCTAGTCGAGACTAAAGAACGTTTTATCCTCGATTCCGTCTCGTATTGTTATTGTGTCGGGTTTTGCCTTCATCGCCAAACCCACACCGCCGCCACTCAGCCAAAGGATCAAAGTAGCTGAAAGAGGATTTTGTGCGGCATGAACGGGTGGTGGGATGGAGAGGTGTGCCACCCCTGTTGACAGGAGCAATGGAATAAAGAATATGTTTGCAGGATACTTGGTTAGAGGTGATAGCAGGATTTGAACGCAAAAAAATGATTTTGTTCTTCCTCCTAGTCGCGCTAATAGGATGCGTCGTTGGCGTCTGCCTCAAATCGAGGGTGCATTGTTTGCCATTGCATCATCATCATTCGAGTGCTACCGCTGCTGCTGCTGTTGTCGTCCTCGTCGTCATCCCTGATGTCCTCATCACAGGAGCAGGAAACTATAATCTAGACCCAGTAGCTACAACAATGAGCACACACAAAACACAATACTATGGCAACTGTTCAGCGGGTGCATGTGTGTGAGTATCCTTCCTGTTGTCGCATGAAACGAGGTTCTTTTACTCCAACTCCATCACGTCCCCCCCTTCATACAAGTGCATGCATTTGTGCGCAATTGCAGGCAAAATGTCCCATTATCCGTTTGCATTTTTTAACCCGCATAATGGAGGGTCTGGATGTGGGGGGGGGGGGGAGGCGAAAAAATCTATATGCAGAGGGTTGCGAGGAGGACGCACCTCGGAGGATGATGTCAGTAGGGAATTACGTCACAAAACTAGAACGGAATAGATGTCTGGATTTAAAGCCTTTCATAACTACCGACGAACATATCCTGGAGAGTCCTCCCTCTCTACCCCCTTAAATCATCAACCTCATAAGATCGAATAACGCCCAGCCTGATTGCCATTAGGCATATCAGGATCTCCATCTCGTCCTGCCCTACCACAAAAGAAAAAGGCGAACGGAAATGAAATTAAGGACTTACCTTTTAATCCTGACTGTTCGTGCTGCTGCTGTTGTTGTTGCTGTTGCTGCTGCTGCGTTGTCTGCTGCTGTTGCTGATGAATGTGGTTTGGACTCGGTGACTGCAACTGTGCTTGTTGTTGTTGCTGGAGTTGATCCACTTGCTGCTGCTGCTGCTGGTGCTGTTGGTGTTGCTGCTCCTGGTGATGTGATTCAAGGAACCGCCTCTGATGCAGACATGCTAACGAACGTGTAGGTAATCCATTTTCTAGAGGTACTTTCAATGGTATGTTAGGAACCTGCAAGGAGAAAAAAAAATCACATAAGAAAGAGAAAATTGGAAAATTTGCCATGAAAAGCCACCCGTCAAAGGAAGACGATGGTTTGAGTTAAAATTAGTCCTAGTCCTGATTTCCTACAAAACTGCTCCCCCCCCAAAAAAAACCAAGTGAAACAGAGCAGAGAAAGGCTCCTCGATTTCAATTTCGAGCGAAGGATAATGAAGGAGTAGAGACTCAATGGCGCCGACGGCAACGGCGGAGCGCTAAAAGAAGGTAATAAACTGCCGCACAACAATGGTTGAGTCATGCATACGACGGAGTTCCGGATGCAGAAAATCATTTTGATTAAGAAATCCAAGCTCGCCGGAGCCTCCAGGTTGCAAATATTTAAGTCCTCCTCGGTTTATTGTTGGAGTTGAAGTTAATTAAATTCACAAACACTAGAAGAAATTTTGATGAAATTCACGGGAATCCCTCACGGATAAACATCACGTAAAAAGCAGCCAACGCGAGACGGGGGCGTTTTAGTTTCTTCGTACGCGTGTGGATTTTCAAATGAAGGCGGCCAGGTGTTGCGACAGGGTGCACAAAGGAAGAGAAACAAATTATTTCTAATTCCTTCACGCACTCGCAGGGAATTTCTGGAATTTTATTTTTTTCAAGTACTTGAGTATGCGGGCAAAGTAATAGGGAATTCCCGATTCTCAGAACACTTGTTTGGCAAAAAAAATCGAATTGAGTGGGCGGCAAGGTGTGATTCAAATTTCAGGTCCCCTTCACGATGACTGTCTTCGAATTTAATTGATGAGTTGCGACATGAATTGAAGAAATTCTCCGTTGATTAAGTAGATGTAACGATTTCTGCTTGACAACTAAATTAAACAAAGAGTCATGCGGAAGTAAATATATTCCGCATGATTTCGTTTATGTGGTTGTAATTGTAGATACTTTGACTTTGGATCAATGAGACAGTTTTATTTTTTTTTGTTTAACTTCAGTAAGTTTGCGGGAAAAGTTCGCAAATTCTTGAAGTGTTTAAATAGACACTCGTTAATCAGATTAGGTAAAACAGCAATTAGAACACTTACTGCTGTTATCTTTTGGCATTGTGCCATGGACAGCTATGCAAACAACAAGTTCTGTTGTATTTGCAGACATGAGGATGAAGAAAAATGTCTCCTGCGTCCACGTAAAATCCTTTCTAGATGAAAAAAAAAATACATTTGGAGGCATACAACCTTCGACGATCTGAATAAAGTGAGCGAAACAAAGATTTCAACTCATGGTTTTTGTTAAAGTCTCTATATAGCACTCGATCATAGGAGAGGGACATTACGATGGGACTAACTTATGAAAGATAACCTATAACGGTGGTTTTTTTTTTGGAGATAAAGAACTATAAGTTGTAAACACTGTTTAAACAGGCGGCTGTTTTTTCAGTTGTTAATTGATTTATGTTAAGTTTAGCTTGAGATTGTAACGTGAAAAAACTGTCCCCTGAAACACCTCCTTCCAAATTTTGCAAATTTACTTTGAAAAGCAAGTTTTTGTTCAAAATACGCATTTTACGAATTTACTTTAGCAATGAAGTGTACTTTTGGTTGAATTGATACGTCATCGAACAAAATGCCATATTTGGAATGATGATAATCCTCAAGTGTGCGTTGAAAATAATTGGTCCGTACTTCTCTAAAACTTATGCTGATCTGAACAGTCAATGATGACCACTACATATCTGATCATCAATTGAACAACTATTATATGCAGGAGCTGTGCACGATTCCGCAACATGTTATACAGCTTGTGCCACAACTGATTTATTGAAGGAAACGTTTGTTTTCACGTTACGGACTTGTTAATTGGTCTCCAATATTGTGCGATTTAACTCTGCTTGACTATTTTCTGTGGAGATTTGGGAAGTCGCATATCTACGTCAATAAGTCCGAAATGATTGACCACTTAGAGGACAACATTCACAGCGTTATTGTCCATGCACGCCCACGATGGGAAACCTCCAGATTAGACTTAGTCGTGGACGTCGACAGCTTCCGTGCCGGACTTTATTCATCAGTTGCCATATTTCCTAGACTTTTTTAATGAGCCGTATTATATTTAATTGACGAAAAAATTAAGACATTTCAAACTTGAACCCGACATTCCCGCCCTGAATTCCACAAACTTTTCGGCATATTCAGTGTCTTCCCTTATTTTATAGTAAAAATTCATCATATGGCGGTTTTCTTCAGATATTTCTTTCACATACGAATCAGAATAACGTTTAAAACGACCAACGTCACCACCAGCATATGCCAAGAAACGACGAAGACTTTTTGTATATCACAAGGAGGAGAAAATTGTTTTCCATTATTTTTGCATGAAATTGAAGGCTTTATGCAGAATTAACAGAACGATCCGATCCGAAGTTAAATATGCAGCATAGAGTGCTTGGGATGCAAAATACTGGAGTTTCTGAGCGATTGTTTCCCTTTGACAGTCTTATTGCCACTTCACGATCGATTTAGGAGTTTAACCGTAGGAGACTAACACGTAGTAGATGATATTCCGACCAAACACAGGGCAAATCTTCCAGTCAATCTTGGCTTGGACTGTCGTAAGTGATCCATTTTTCATTTTCAGCTGTCATCAATTTAAAAATGGATCGATTTTGCTGCGATTCAGTAGCGATTCACAAGTAGAAATTTTATCCATGAAAGTTTCCTGAGTCAACTTGTGTGGCGCCCTTACATGGAGTATTTTTTTATATCCGAACTTATTCAAAGGGTTTTTTGGGCGATGCTTTGCTCCGGGCAATCAAAACAGTCCTTACGTGACGGTCTGTTTGAGCGATTAAAGTTTTATTAACAATTTTGAAACATGGCCTTCTGGAGCGGAGTTTATCTTTCAGCTTAAAGTTACCGCAACGGAATCAACGAATCCACAATGGTACATGGTTGGCATGGAATGGAACATTATCAGGACCATAAAC
The DNA here is from genome assembly GCA_944738645.1 of Eristalinus sepulchralis. Classification (NCBI taxonomy): domain Eukaryota; kingdom Metazoa; phylum Arthropoda; class Insecta; order Diptera; family Syrphidae; genus Eristalinus; species Eristalinus sepulchralis. The sequence continues at coordinate 12,739,978 of OX122882.1, forward strand.
ACTTTTCAGATTTTCAGCCGCCCGATTTGCATATTCGCCTTCATCGAAGAATTTTTGGGAATTTTTCTCTTTGCAGGGGTTAAATTTTTATAAACTACCAAGCTATTTAAGTACTAACTGTCGTTCTCATAACGACTTTGGTTATAAGTCAATGAAACAAAAACTAAACCATATAGAAACTCCTAAAGCCATCTATTGAGGAAATAATGGATTACTTTTTGCTACACCTATGTGAACTGAAACTTATTGTTTTTGAAATGTTCATCTATCCAGATTAAGGGACTTGAACATTGTTTTATTTTTTAAGAATTTCATTACAGCGGCGGCTCTTCTGTGTATGACACTAAGACCGCGGCTGGACCTCAGACTCTCAAGCTTGTATAATATTTAGCTAGCTTCCGTCCACCAAGTTGGTCTCTTTTTAATTGTGTGTTCTGTCGACACTCAAAACGTCCTAATGGTACACAACTGATTCAAATCGCCTGGGGTTTTAAAATCCATCTGCTTTACAAACTCGACCGTCAATCGTATCGGCTTCGAAGAGTTTTAGAATCCCGGGCCAATGAGGCAGTGCATGCAGAGAACATCTTCGTCTGAGGTATTGCGCACAAGTGGAGAAGAACCAAAAATAAATTATTCTGCAAAATTAAAGATAGAGACCGCTACACATGTTAGTTGCGACCCACGTCCACCTCAAACTGTAACGCCATCCAAATGCAGTCTTCGAAGTCGAAACGTTTCATTATCTTTAGTAAAAAAATCACATATTTCACTCATAAGCCTCCTTGAAAAGTGCACGTCTAACACATTTCCTTGCACTTGCATAACAGACTGTAGGTGAAAGAAGTTTAATCCTATCACATTTAAAACACACTTTGCAACAGAACTGCTGCGGCACGTTTTCACATCTTCTCACTGCTTGTACAAGCACTCGAGCAGTAGTTCGTCCAACGCAGCCGAAACAAAAGAACAACCACTTGCTGGCTCTGCACGAGTCATGTTTGCCTGGTTATCATCCGTCCTTGGAGGAGATTCATGTTCGCCTGCCAAGGAGGACGAAAAAAACGGTATGTAGCCGGTGATAACGTTGGCAATTTAAATAATTAGAAACAGCATGAATATTTTACACTAGTGTTCGCCGCCCCATCCGCTTGTTCCTTTGGCACGTAAGAGCGCGCAAAAATCAGCGGTCCCCAGCGAGAAGTGGAGCCCCTGTCTTCAAGTGGCTCCGCGGAGTGTGTGTCTGCTTGTGGAGCGCCCACTGAGTGTACCAGCAGCAGCACCCGACTGAAGGTGTAATTATTGCATAAGCGCTGTACAGAAGAATTATTAGCCCGGCACAGTGCGGAGCGACGGTAGCCCAACAGCAGGGTAGGTGGACTCATTTGCTTTAATAATATGTACGGAGTCTGTCTTGTCAAATTCAGATTTATATCCTGCGCCGCGATGTTGTACTCACTCGCTGGATTGCCGCTCGTTGATTTGCGCTATGCACACTGCTGCCTAGTCCGCGATGCGATAAAGAAACGTTTTTTGTTCATAATTAAGGCAAATCGAAGTACCACACCTCGCGGACGGGCCTCGCACTTAGGAGCTGGGAGTGCGCTCGTGTTCAAGTGGCTTTGTGGCGAAAGCAGTTGAGTGCGTCTCTCCTGACGGGAAATAAATTAAAATGTTTTATGGACTGGTCCACTTGTTGATATTATGTTTGGATTGTATCTGGTAGCTGGCATAGCAGTGGAGCGAGCGGAGCACTGCAGTGGGTATGTGGCGTTGATTGGGATACGGAAGGAGGAGCTGCAATTTCTCTCGATCGATTGTCGAGATTAGCCGCGGTAATCCGACTCTCCGGCACGGTGGTAGACGGTGGTGATGAATTAATTGAATCCACAGGCTGCTGCTGCTTTCTCTTCGGACGTGATTTTCATGTTACGGAAAATTGCTTATGACGTGATTTGATGTGAATTTAAAATGCACAAGGATTCTTTAATGAACATGTGAAGTCAGAATGGGTGTGGCTTGTTAGTAAGGAAATTGTTATCTACAGTGTATATGCTTGTAATGAGTTTTCTGTAATTCGGTGTTTTTAAAAAAAAGGTGTTTGAATGCAGATATTTTATCGAACAACTACATATCACAAATAGAGGGGCTCATTGATTCAAAAGGAAGATAGACACGAAGCTTGAAAAAAAAGATACAATTACACCATTGAGGACCAAAAAGGATATTATTTAGACGACTGCCCTTAATATGGTTTTTGTGCTTCAAGCATCTGCTCAAAACTTTTGGGAATTGGGCCCATTATGCCCGAAGTTACGAAGCTGGATGTGCTTCGAGCGGCTGTTCAAAATGGTGGTGACTAGTTTCATTATGCCGAAGCTATTGTAACACCTCTAGTGCTGACCTTGGTCATAGGGGAAAAGTTTCAAAAGAAGATCCAGAACTTGTTATAGTGAATTCGCAAGTATTTTGCCAATTTATGGACGCTATTCACAATCCAAAAACTTTTAAGTCAAATTCTAGCATCTTAAGATTTTAGTCACAATTTTGTGAAGACCTGAAAAGTTATGAAAAATATTGGATTGACTTTTATAATATGATTGGTCCTGAATAAATTTTGCGATAAAGGTTAAGGTTCAAAATTTCAGTCATTTGATTTCTGAAATCAAACGATTTTAATCTCTTTTTGATAAATTTTTGGATCTTTTGTTGTAAATTGCATCAAATTTTGTGAACATCGCATCGCGGCATCAATGAAAGCCGAAAGATGATCCAATTGTTAAAATTTCACTTCACCCCTTCTAAGAATCGCGTCTTAAGATAAAATTTATCGATTTTTTCGAACTCAGGAAAGTGAGTTAACATAGTTCTTAATCCTAAGACGTGGACGGTAGTATTTTCTTTCTAATTTCGAAAAAGGAAGGAGGTGTTGCCATTATGTCACCAAACCAAAGAGTCTCCATCATAAACTTGTACACAGTGTTTTCAATTTGGTGACAATTTAATAACTGCTCAATTCCGATTCTAAAAAAACTTTAATGGATTCAGTCTAGTCACAAAAGTGGATGTGTATACTGTAAAGTGGCGTCCAATTCGCTCGAGCGGTACCGAATCGAAAATACTGGGTCTTTCGCTCTGACAGCTGTATTTCATTCGTTCCACACCAATTTCTTTCTACCTAATGCGTAAGACGAAAGAAAGCATCACGTTTCAGTTTCTCCACGATACGCCGATTGCCCTGTGTATTGAATAATTAATAACAAATAATAGCACGACAAAATTCAAGAAGCGTATTCATAATTGTGGCGGAGCGTCAATGTTTTTGTTTTTGTAATTCTTGCCTGAGATACGTGATGATTTCGGAAAATGTACTCAAGACGTGATTCCTAAAGTAAAGAAAGTTCATACTACCATCTTCACCATCTTTATTTCTTTCACCGGTTAATTGTGGGAGTTTTTACTGTTCTTCATTATTAGACACCAATTTTGTAGATTTTTCTGACAAGAGATGATTTTACCAATTCACGACACGATACAATTTTTGAATTCATCATAATTGTGGAAATGCACTTACTTTCAAGCGGCTTTAATTTGAGTTGTGGGACTAACGCGTCCGATCATCAGATCAGTTATACTTAAAAGAAAAACATCTCACTTTTGGATGACTGTGTTTTTCGAGTTAAGATCTATCGGCCCATTTGTTCATATTAAGAATCTGAAGTGCTTGGCGCCCAATTGGATAAACTTTCATCAAGTAGCGGAAAGATGGACGGATTCCTACAAATTTTTAAATTTAAAGATTTTTCGAGATGTTGGGCAGTTCAGGATTTTGGCATTTCGAACTACATCTCAGAACTGTATTTGCAAAAAACTGCTGCAAGTTGTCGGACTGTCACCTAATTCAACATTCAACAGTTGCTGAAAATATACATTCTGATTTTGTATATTAGCACATAAAACGCATTATATCATATATTATCCAACCAAGAATTCGTCTTGACTGGGATAAATAGGACGTCTTCATAGACTCCAGATTACAGCAGCATAGAATAAAACCGCGAAGCGAACACAAGTAGTCGCCAATTCAATTTAAACTAAAGGCAAGATTTTGCAGCACGACACTTGCACAATTGATTCCCTTAAAATTATCCAACTTCAAAATTCACCGAAGCAAATTGTGCACAACGGCAAACTTTTCACTTGTCACTCAGTTAGCTGGGGTTTTCTGAATCGCATTTGCATTGACTCCCCGGAGGAATTTAACTTCCGCTCGAAAACTTCTCCCGCAGCGCCTTTCAAAATTGAACCCGACGTCTCTCTGACTAACCACAGATTAACCACCATTTGAATGCACATCACATCGTCACTACTCAACGATACAAATTCCCTGGCAGTTCATCATCCTTCACCTGCATCCAGTTACTCTATTTCATTATCTATCCACTCACCCAGCGTCGAAGCACTAAGCCACTGACGGAGTCTCTCCTAAATCATCATAATTTCACCACTCAGCACCTCCATTCATTCTTAAGAGAGCATTCATCCTTGCAGCCGCATTTAATTAAACTTTCGCTAATCGCCTAAAAGCAGGAGCTCCTCTCCTGGAAACGATACCACGCCACCTCGGCACCGCAGCATGAGGGCATCATGGCACCAAAACGACGAACGAGCGGCGAAGACGGCGACGATGTTTCGCGTTATGTGAGACTACAGGAGCAGCAGCAGTGGCAGTAGCACCAGCGATAAATTACTCTATTAGATTAGCGAACCATTAAATCAACTCCAAAGTAAATTTCTGTCAAGTTTCCCGTGCGAATCCACTCTGGGCGCCGGGGCTCTTTACTCGCCTCACAAGGTGCAACTGACTTCTGCGTCCCTGACGAGGGGAGGGGAGCCGGTGTGTTTTTCTTTTTGGAACCAACCGATGGCGCAGGCACACTTCTAACTCCTGCCACGCGGTGCTGGATGATGGCAACCAGTTCCGCTCCACTTGGTTAGTACAAACAATTGTTTAGCTCGTTTCCAGTGCCACGGCCAGGAGGCAACGGAGTTCTACCGGTCTAGAGAGGGCAGAAAGGTTTGCTAAGAAGAGACTGCCACTGGGTATTATGCGACTTTGGTGATGTAGATTGTGTGGCTGATGTAGCTCCTCGAGATCTCTACTTTGCCTTGCTTACCATGAGGAATAATAAGAAAACGATAATTTATCACATTTTTTTGGAGCAAGGAACATGAGAAATGCGACAGGCTCAGGTTGATACACTACAGGGTACAGTATGTGTGACAGGAGTGGGAGACAGGTAGAACTGGGAAAAAAAATTATTTCTTGAATGGATTTTCAAATTTCGTTATCTGCCTCAGGGGGCCTATACATCTTACTGAAGCTCTGGCTATAGGATAGTTATAGGAATGTTAAATGGATTAAAATTCCCGAGAATCCTATCGGTGGGATTGTGTCGCTCGAATTATTCATAACCGTCCAGTCGAACAAAGTGTTGCAAAATAAATTGAAAATTGGCCAAAGACGTTATTTTCAAAAGTGTGTTACCATATTAGAAAATTGTATGAGTCGCTCAGCAAACGTTAAATCTGAATTTTAGAAAGACATATTAAAGGGACATGATCACAGGACCCCCATTTTTCAACTCAAAAATTTAAAACTTTTAGAAAACCTTACTGGAACTTTGAAAATTGTTCAGTATGTTCACAGTTCAGGGGACAGGAAATAAATGGAGGAAAGTCTTACTCCACTTTACAACATAAAACAAAATCCAATAGGTGAACTAAAGCTGGAAGGTGCCATAGGAATCAGGGAACATATCCCTTTAACAAATACGAAGATTTTTCGAAATGTATTCCCAAAGATTTTTGAATCTAGATCGTCTTCAGAGTTTTGACACCGTCCTTATATATTCCCTTCACATATCAATTCATCTTAATGGTCATCTAAATGGCGTCGAGCGAAATTTTTGACGTTCCCCCCCCCACACATAATTTTAGAGGAAAGTCGTAAAATTAAATTTATGAAACCTCCACAGCGCCATTGTCCTGTAACATGAAACAGCTTTTAGATCAACGACAGCTTTCAAAATGTCTTTCCCCCCCTTCCTCTAGACTACCCTCCATTCCCTACCATTTCATTCCAAGTGCTTAATCATTGCCGACGTAAAGTCATTAGACTCAAACTAACACAACGAAAGTCAGCGATGGACCGATAATCTTTCTGGCACAATCCGATGTCTTATCAAATTAATACACAAACGCTCACGGTCTCCCTCGCTCTGTCTCTGCCGTTCTCATTACAAATGCATCCAATTAATTTATGAGAACAGCCGATGAAAAGGACCACACAAAACACCTGCATTGCACCGTGTCAGACTCCCTGCTGGGCAAGCGCGCCGCAAACACTCACTCCGTAAGCGGCAACAAATTAAATTCCACCTTTCCTCCAAAGGGGCTCCCGAGCATTAATTAGTTCCACACAAAAACAGGACTCACCGCCACCGCGACTCCGCGAGAGCGCATGAGATTCATGTTTATTCAAAACCATTGCTCCCCAATCGCCACGCAGCTGAAAAAGACACGAAACCGAATGGAATAAGTTAAATCAAATTAGGCAAAGAGCACGACTGCGACTGGAACAGGTGCACCTCCTCCTGTGTTCAGCTTTCGGAAAGCAATTAACGAACTTAACCCAGGACATCATTGGAAATGCCATGCTGTCTCTCACTTTTCTGTGCTCGCGTGTGTGTGTGTGTGTTGACGTCTTCACTCCGAACTAATCGGATAATGCGCAGACTAATCACTCTCCTTTGTGCACAATTTCCACCCGACTTCGTGTAAACTCCGTGCTTCGAGGGAAAATGAAATTAGAATTTTAATTGCCTTCCTTGTGGTCAATTGAATCAATTAGGTGTCCATCGGAAAGAAGCACGCGGAAGCTGATACGCTTCAACCCGCCCCAGGTAGTGGGGCGCAAACTTCGCCCAAGAAAAGGTCACCGTTTCGGAGCGCCACACCTATTTTGCATTCCTTTCGCAGATAATCTCCCCGTCGATTTATATTCATCCTCCATCCAATTGTGAAAATTAAATTGCGCTATCGATTTAGGAAATTTTATAATTGGATATAAATTCCTTTGAGAGTTTACGTCTTTTTTCTTGCCTCCTTTTATCCACTTATCGTTGGCGTTTATCGGCAGCAGCCGTACTGGCAGCGGCGAATGAGGGAGCTGTCCGCCGGTTCCCGGAAAGTCGAACTGAATCAGCGGAGATAATTCCTGCAATTAGTTTTCTGCAAAAGGGATTGTGAGTTGGCCTCTCGAAGTTTTCGATAATTGATTGAGAGAAAAGTATCGTTTCGCTTTTTTTTATGCTGTTTTCAGATGTCAAGTGGATTGTCTTTCTCGAGGATGCTAACTAATGGGACGTCCCTTTGAGAATGTGTACTTATGCCTGTAACTGTGGGGTGGTGACTTACACGAAGTGGAATGCTTTGAAAATACCTAACCTTTATAACTACGCTGTTTCATCACCATAGATTTAAGTTAATATAAAAAACGAGTATTTCACAAATTTGTTAGAATTTTCCAAAATCTGGATTTTTAAGAAAATTAAATTAATCAGAGACGCGAAAAAAAGGCAACTGTCAAAATAGAACTCAGTCATTACTCCGAAGATCGTTGTGAACACCAGAAGCAGAAACATGAGTGAGCCGATATTTTTGAAAGTTTAGACTTTTATAAGTGATTCCGAAAAGAGACCCAGTTTTCGACCGCATGGATATGAGTAAAGCGTCACACTAGGCAGCAGAAACTTCGAGGTAGTCAAGGACTTCGTCTACCTCGGCTCCGCAGTTAACAGGGACAATAAAACCAGTACCGAAGTCAAACGCAGAATCACTCTTGCCAATCGCTGTTTCTTTGGGATCAAGAGGCAATTGAGTAATAAAGCCCTCTCTCGAAAGACTAACCTTGCTTTATATAACACCTTGATCATCCCAGTCCTACTTTATGGCGCGGAAACTTGGGCACTACTAAAAGCGAATGAGGATGCCCTTGGTCTCTTCGAGAGAAAAGTTCTGCGTGCGATTTTTGGTCCTGTTTGCGTTGATGATTGATTCAACCACGAACTGTATGGGCTGTACAGCGGCATGAGCCTAGTCAAGCGTCTACGGATACAACGCTTAAGATGGCTAGGTCATGTAGAGCGTATGGACACCACTGCTCCGGCCCGAAAAGTCTTCAAATCTGAGCCATTGGGACAACGCAACAGAGGGCGGCCTGGAGAAGGACCTCAACCAACTTGGCGTGCGCAACTGGCGGCAGCTGGCGAAAGATCGTGCTGGCTGGAGAGGCATGTTGGTTGAGGCCCAGGTCCACCCCGGACTGTAGCACCACAAGAAGAAGAAGAAGGATATGAGTAAAGGCTTAATGCCTTCAATCTGTCCTTCGTGGTAAGAATACACCCGAAAATTTTAATGACTCTGAAAATAGTTTCACTTCTAAATAAACATTCTTTAAACATTTTTCGCAGTACATTAAACTTAACGTTCTTACGATTTACCAACATTAGAAGCAACTGATGTCTAAATTGCTAAAAACCTGCACTTTTAAAACTCCGAAAAACGTAAGGTTTTTTGAAAACATACGACTGGGCTAAACCTTTTCCTATGAAAACCTTGAGTTTTTCCTAGAATTTAATACTCAGAATATAGTTTGGTACTAGACACATACACATTTGTAAAATATTCAAAAAACTAATATGCATGATGGACGTCTTTCACAGTTCTAATTTTCACGACTCCAAAAATGCTCAAGTCGTTGTTTAAATTCACAATTCTTGTTGTTGAAAAATGGTAGTAAAGACGGTGTCAACTGTACCCACCATGACATTTCAATCTTGATACGCAATCTTCTGCAGGAAGACTACGTCATCCCGTTTAATTTGACTTAGTTCGAACACAAAATTTACGAAAAGCCAAGTTTTTTTTTGTAAGGTTAGAAATTATCTGCTTCGAGTTCTTCCCCACTTACTTCAGTAAATCTAGCGATTGGCGCAAATATTGATTACAGAACGAGTTGTTCGACGAATTTAAGCAACAATCGTTGGAAAGTACGGTTAAGAACCGTAATATGATTGCAATGTTTGCACATAACTTTCGGTTTGTTAATTTTTGTCATTTGTCAGACAGGCAGACAGTCGCCGAAAAGGCATTATGACCACTTCCCAACCCCGAGTCGCATGCGCTAGTTGTGAATAAGTTTTTAAAAAATACGCCTTGCATGGGGGTACATCTTCATCTGCTTAAATCAGTCTCCGGAAACCTTCACTTGCGCCATTTTAACATCTGCAGACGATTCATGTCACTTCGTGAGAAGTAAAAACACAGACACGCTGTGCATTTAAAAGTCAGCTGTCACTCAGGCAAAACTATTTAACACCTTCACTTGTGGTCATACAATGTTGTCAAGGCTCCGGAGAAGGGCAGGGCATCCTCCCAACCTGCACTAATGAATTCGCAACAAGTTTTCTACTCTTTTCGAAGCCCTCCATCCCATGGCAACGCATTCAAGATTAAATTCAGCATACGACCAAATTAGGCATCACCACTTATGCTAATCACATACCGATTCGGGCCATCGCTGATCCAAATCAGATTCGCACGCACTCCACACCATACCGGGTGCTCAGCGAAAAACGCAGAGCACAGAGTAACGCATCGAGTGCACCAGTAACCAGCGGAAAAAGTTAAGCAGCGCCGCACCGTATGCGCATAATTCAATGTCCGCACACAAACGTACCTCCGCGCACCACGACTGCCACTCCATGCCAGGAAGGCAAGAATCGCTCCGAACATTGTAACCCATTATGTCGTGATTCTGTTGACATCGCCGTCGAATCAGGTAACCCTAGCGCTGCGGCTGCGGCGGATTAATACAGTTGATCATCGCGCATCGCAGTTGCGGCGGCGACGGATTCCAATTCGAGTTATCCATGTTGCGTACATTGATTGGTTTTTATGGACTACTCCGCTCTCGGCCCGGTGTGTGTACAGTGTCAATAGAAGGAGTCCACCGGAGTTTATCTCTCCATTATTTTCCTCGCGGCCTGAGGAGTGGCTGTCTGGGTCTGCCTGTCTCCGAGGTGCCCGCGGAGAGCCCATCTCGAGAAATTCCAAACTAGCCGCATCCTCCGTCGCCGTCACCACCACCGCAAACTCCAGCAGCAGCGGCAGCATTATAGCTCCTCATATTAAATACATTCGATCGTGGCAAGATAAAATAATTGAACCGGAGCAGGAGGGGCACCGCTGGGTCGAAGGCACACACCATCGGCAGTGCAGCAACCCTTATATGGCCCACCGAGCCTGGAGAGCGAGGAAGTCTTTTGTTTCGAGCGTTAGTTTATCGCATCGCCGATATGCCCCTTCGCCAGCGAAAAGTCAATAAAGCCCGTGATAATCCAGCGGAACAATAGGAGAGACATAGTGCATGCAGCTCATAGACAGGCAGACAGGGGAAGGAGAAGAAGGCATTTTACTTATGCACGGGCCTGCCAGGAAGCCCACTGGATTACCTTGCCTCTGCATGTTGTTGAATTCTTCGGCGGTTCCCCTGCCGCAGTCAGCTCAGGCAAATTTACTCGTATCTCTGGGATTTTCCCCCCATCCAGCTCAATTGGAATTTCATCCGAGGAGAGGCGCTCATTTTTTTTTCCTCTGCTTCCTCTTGAAATGCTCTACGTCTCGCGCTCTGCCGCGGGAAGGACTTCAAGCTTGAGCAGCGCGCCAATTCCTGGCGGTGGAGGGGAGAGCGTGAGCAAGCCCACCGCGGCCATTTCTGCAGCTTGTGTGCGCGCGCGATGAACGAGATAATCAAGCAATTAAGTTTTCATGTCTATTAATGTACGTATGTGCAGGGAGGAGGAAGAAATATTCGCGACAAGCTGTGGTGTGTGCCTTTGTGCTCATCCGCGCCCGCCATGAGTCCGCAACGTGCACGGGCTCCACGAGGCGAATAAGGACTTGGCTTATTGGCATCTAGTAGATTATAAAATTTTTGTAATAGCCTTACAAGTGGAATTTATTGGGGTTTTTTGCCGTCTTCTAGTTCTAGGTTGGCTCGGGAGCTCTTCTCGTGAATGACGACGCCACGACAAGGACCGCGATGATGACGATGATTGCTTTCTAATTTTCACATGAAACGCTGTCAAGTGGCTGTTGCAGGCATGGCGGAGCCTGTAATTTAGTGAGATGTCGTCGTGAGTGATGGGGAGGGTAATGCGAAATTGTTGGCTATGATAACTGGTAGATGATTCTCGCTTTCAACTCACTACTTTAATGAGGATCTGGGTTCTGGTTATTGCCAGAGCAGCTTAAAGTTGGTATTTAGAAGCAATTTGTGGGATGAAAATTACAGTTTGCGGGGTTGCTGAAGGGAGATTACATGTGCTTCCATGTGCTGATCTATTCTGCGGACATTGCAAAGATGTTTATTAGAAAGAAAAAATACCAAGATTCAGATTTTAAGTCAAATCTTCAACATTTCTCTTTTTTTGTTTGCCTTCCTGTGAATTTACGTGTACAGTGGCACATTTTCCAGCACCAGATCCATTAACACAATAGACAATACAGGTACAAAAGCCTCGCCTAAACAAGTTCTCCCACACAATTGTTCCCCAACCCGTCCCTTTATTAGTGTCTCCTGACGTTGATAGACTACATTATCCACCGTTCCACGTCGCGCTACTGTTTTAAGTCGCCCCCTCTGCACTCAACAAAGTGGTCAGTGTTTACCCACAGCATTCAAATAACCTAATGACGGCCATCAAGCCAAACACTTTGTGTGTTTGCTCCAAATGGCCCATCAATATCCCCCGGCCGTCAGCCAACTATTTAGCACTTACCCCACCTCGAAATCTCAAAGGCCACTCCCCACCCCACCAGTAACACGTTAAATTTAATTCACAGCTAACTGTCCCCCGAGATGATAATTCCCATTACAGCGCCAATCGTGCAAGAAGTCAACGCCACAGCAACAGCCTACACGAAGTGGTGGTGGCGTCAGAAATGCTCGGCCACTGTCAATGGAGTTATAAAGTATTTTATAGATACGACCCCATGACTCCTGGCCCTTCACCAAACCAATTATGACACTCGATTCAAATTTCTGCTGCAAAACACGTCCAGCACGATCTGATCGGAGCGCGGTGATCGTGTTTCAGTGAAATTCCTTTTCTCTGCAGACACTTGGAAAAGCGATTTCCACCTTAAGGCGATTTGGGCTCCAACCGGGAAACCACTCACTTTAAGTGCCCCCAGTCTGAGCAAACATGCTGCCACTCCGTCGATCGTAGCGATCGTACCTAGGTACACCGCTCGACACGATCGACTCTTACTTCTTTAATTATCTCACTAACTGCCGCGTGACTTACATCTGTTCTTCTGTGCCCCGCTACATGGAAAGGGTGCCACTTAAAGATGCCGAGCGGTAGCGGAAGCGTGCTATGATCTCTCAAATCCATCGATCCAGAGTGCAGCACTCCAGTGAGGTATCTCTAAACGCGATTAATTCTAAAACGCCCGCCGATATGTATCTCAGCTCAACTTGTGTTCGTCGCTTGTGCATCGATCCAAGTCATCGTCGTCATCGTCCCTCCGTCCGACACGGATGACGGTTAATCGTATTCATGACATATGGGTGTGTTTAGAGCTAACTGCACCTTAAAGAGGGCAACAGCTCAGCAGCAACCAGGCCAACAGCAGCAGCAGCAGTCGCAGCCGCAATCACTCTGCCATGGGATCTTCAGAATCGATGGTCGAGTGGCTGGGACTGTGTGTCTGTGTGTAGGGCGCATCTAGAGTCTCGTGGACGGACCGGTATTTGATGTCGTTGCGCGGCGACTTGCCGCCCGCTGTAGAGTTCATGTTCGGTTTAGCTAACAAAAGTGGGATTGGCATTTTGGGTAAGAAACTGACGTTTCCCTCTTCAATGCTTGCGCGCACACTGCTGTGTCGTGGCAACCCCCCTGGATTTGATGTGCGTGTATATTTCTTTATCGTGAAGATCAATGGCCTCAATTCGATTGGGCGTTCGAACGGACAGACTCGACGAAAACTTGTCGTCTGCCCCTGGCTCGTGGACGGATTGCGCTAACTTGTGTGTGGTTGCATACGATATTGTGACATCTTGTTTTGACATTTTTGGAACGTTCCATTTACTGGCCGAAAAGGTTTTCGTCTTTTTTTTCTTTCCCTGTTGGATGCCGGCGTCTCTGTCAATTTTGGTTTATCTTTCGTAAGCAATTTGTCATTGAATCGAAAATTGCCTCACTGATCGATGGGCCAATAATCAGCATCGTGGTGTTCCAGCAAGTGATTGATGGTGACGAGGGGGAATTTAGTTGCGCGTCACTGACCGAGTGGGATGTTCTTCTTTGAGATGTATTCTAGGAGGTTTTTGTGACACCGAAAAATTTTAAGGCGTCAGCGATTTCGCTTCAATGATCAAGCTTCAAGATCTTTGCAATGTGTTGGGATTTTTCAAGGAGTGACGAAAACTTCAGCTTACCACAACTTTATTATCCAATTTTACCCGTTGTTTATGAACTCTGGCGCACTTTCTTACCTGTAAGAAAAAGAAGAAAGACGTTAAGCGAAGTTTCAGACAAGTGGCGAGGAACAATATATTTTAAATATCAAGCCATAGCCAACGAAAAGAGGGCGATAGTCATTTTAAATCGAAAACCGTCTAAAATCACCTCGGAATAGACAATTACATTGCATATTTCTAGGATGTATGAGAATTATATAATACTTCCAACTCCTTCTTAGTCGACAGATTACTTCAAAACAAACACTTCACCTTACCAACAACCACTTTCAACGAGCACTCACGTTGCAAAGCTTCCCAGTGCTCGACTTCCACCTGCCTGACACTGGCAAACGAGAGTCGCAACCACAGTGTGTATTAGCACATTCAAATAGTGGCGAAAATATACGATACTTGCTTTGAAATGGAAAATAAATAATTTTCCTCAACCATGGTAATTAGCAACTGGCTGTGTGCACTCCCCCCAAGTGGGCGCATCCACCCACATAAACACCATTGTTTCTGCCCGCCCATCCATTTCGATTGACAGTCACAAAGACAATGCTACTGAACAGAAGACCCTTTTCCAATGGGGAAATCCCCACGGATACCAGCGATTTATCATTCGATTCGCAGAAACACTTCCCCCCCATCCCACTCTCCACCATCGCACAGTTCACATTCACACGCAAAACGATTTCGCATTGTTTCACGGCGATGCGACGCGATTTTTAATTACCACAACGTGTTGAATTATTAAAATACAAATCGGTGCAATGCAACATGTCTTCCTCATTATCCGCGCTCATCTGCCCCTTAAGGGGGGCCTTCTCTCGATGATGTTCGCTAGGGCAAGTACCCACTGAGAATACAAAACACCATCCCACCACTCACACACGCTCCGCAACGACGGAGAACGGTTGTAGATTTGAATTTTGATTTGAACCCTGATTATTACCCAGTATTGGCAGCGCAACAGAACACTGATTGCTGCCACTGTCAATGGTGTTGACAGACAGCGCCGCGCATTGAAATGTGGCGCCTATCGTTGCGTTGCGCATCGCTTGTCTTGCATGCTAATGTGATGTCTTGTGGTCTTTGCTTTGCTCTTGCTCACAATTCAATTAAAACGAATATTCACAACAAAAACAAAAGAATTCTTGAACTCGCTCACCACTGCCGCCGCCATCCTTCCGTCACATGGCGGCGGAAGTTTTAATTACGTCAGACTTTATTCCGAATTAACTTTTACGCTAATTGACAGACAAAAAGCGACATATTTGGTCTCCTGTTGAAAATAGAGCGAAATTCTAAACAAATTAAGTTTTTTTTTTATTGTGACTTAATTTCGGAGAGCGTTTTTGTGGCATGTGAATGATAAACGTCAAAGTTTAGGCGGAGACGGCCGCTGCCGCCGAACTTGTGCATGTGCATTTATGGAAGTGTTAATTAGTTCAGGGAATTAATTAGCATTGTGCATTTGCTAATTAAATTTTATTTATTAAGTTTTTATTATTTAGTTGTGACTGAAAGTGGAGTGTGATGTTGTTTTTGGGGACGACAACAAAATCAACGAGAGAACTATCAAAGCGGGCTTCTATTCACAGTAGATTTGCGCTGCATGCATTCTGTTCCCAACCGGTGGCTGCCTTTCATGAATTTTTGAAATAGGATTATTAGGTGATTAATTTGTGGTTCTCAATTAGTTGGCAATTGACTGAATTTGAAAGTGCAAAATAAATTGTTTATTTTTCCAATTGAAAAATCACATCAGTTGATTGACTGCTGAAGTTTGATTCTGTTGTTATTTTGAAATATTTATGTCAATACGCTTATTTGAATTTTAAATTTGCGTTCAGCGAATTTGATATTGAAACCAAACAAAAAATATTTGCAGTTTCGCCTTTTCAATACACATTGCAGTGTGTACACAGTGTGAAGTTAAAAACAGATAGAAAAAACATCATCAATTGACAAGTGGAAACCAACCATAAGAGCAGAAAAACGTATGTACACACTTAACTAGGCGATTTTCACACTCACGCCATTAAGGTTTCGTTCGGCTGACACTACTTTTGAAGTAAATAATCCAAAAGTAAAGAACTATACAAATAGCTAAGTTAATGAAAGTCAAATAGAGGCTTTGTAAAGTCATTAAGTGTAATTAATATTTTTAAACAAATTTAAGATTTTATAGGTCGCGTGGCGTAGTAGGTAAGTGCGTTAACTCACACGTAGAAGGTCCAGGTTCGACTTCTGGACGGGACACTTCTCAGTTTTTCACGACACCACCGCCTTCGAGTTGCTGACAGCACTCAATTGTCTATGAAAAAGTTTCTCTCGTTTTCACCGTTCGGAGTTGGCAACAAACTGCAAGCACAGCACGAGTAGTTATTGTAAAAGCTAGACCCTGGTTTCTTGTCTCATCTCAGTTATTATTATTTACAATAGTGAAGATGAACTGATACCATTAAAATATTTCCAACCTTTTAAACAATTTTTATTATATTATAGCAATCTTAATTAAAACTATGAGGGATTTTTATAAAACCTCACCGAAGGGTGAACTCAAGTAATTCTAGATCTGAAGTACATGGTTATTGCATGAAGACACCCGTCCAAGCAATCTACTCGAATTTACGATTCGCAATAGATTTATGCTGCCTCATGTTGTCCTTAAACTAGGCATCCATGACTGACATGTTTTGTTCCACTACTTATCATGAAATTTTACAACTCTACCATTGTCTGGTTCAAATAATAACCGCTAATTCACAGTAAAAGTCTTCATCAACGTTCCCATTTTCTGCTGTAACTAAAGTAAATGACACTTATAGTCATGTAAGATCAGTGCCACTCTGGCACTCAATGTCATCCGCAGGCATTCAAAAGTGCACTCACGCCGGGATCGACATGCCTAAGTAAATGCGATCTTTGGCTAGAGCTGTCTAGAAGCCAATACTTCATTATGGACATTATGACCCACTTGGGTTCGACAAAATGACAAATTACTTCAAGTGAACCACAAAATGTTGAGTTATAAGTTCACAATTCACAACTCTCATCTTTGTTAAATTATGGCTGTGCCACGAGCTAGAAGCTTCTGAGCCATAGATACCTATAGTCGGTTATTACAACTCTGAGTTAAGAGTTATGCCGTAGAAGTCCAGTTCATCATAAGCTCCTACAAACCCACATGTCTGTGGTCGCGTAAGATTTGACCAGAATTGATTCTGCTTGAGGTTCCGTTAAGTGATCCGCTTTTCGTCAATTGTCCAAATTCGCTTCAAGAATGGTTAGATGTTGCTGCGACCCAAAAGGGTTTCTTGGTCACAACTCGTGTGGTACTACCTCCTTTTTCCGTTCCAAACAACTCATTGTGTGCATTGTTTTGCATTTTGACAACTCGACTGTTTAAATTATCGTCTAATCTTAATGCAGAGATTAAAATAACCAGAAAGAAATCAGGAGAACCAAACCGAACACTATAATCAAAGTCAAGACCAGTTTTTATATTAATTCTTATCAAATAAAAACAATGAAAAATTAGAAGCGAATTTTGATTTTTGGTGGGGCTTGATCCTGATATCCTGTACAATTTCTGTTTAGATTTTCACCACAATAATAACAAAACGATGCCAATTTTCATCACTTCTTTCTTCATCCTACCTAAGAAAGGACCAAAATTATTGCAGTGGTCTTAAGCAGCAAGTCGCTCTGGCCGTGTAACATAGTTTTTATGAAGTGGATGTTCTATTGTGCACACACTGTAAAACTGCATTCGATCCACGATAAAGAAAATACTGAAGAACATGCGTTCAACTGACAAGTCAACTCCCTTTAAAGTTCCAAGACCTTACCACTAACGCAAGAAGTATCGAACACAACGTATAGTTCGCTTTTTATTTATACACAGCAAAACAGTTCTCTGTCATTATTATTGAATTCATTCGCTCAAAACGTTACAGCGAATGCCCAAATCCTCAATAACCCACCTCGATCACGGGCACACATTCCACGCCATTAACTACCAATTCACACCTTCTTACAGACCGCACCATCACCGCCGCCAGCTCTGGCCTGGCCTAGAGGATAGAAACCAATAAAGCAGCCGACAGTATTCAGTTTAATAAAGATCAAAACAGAAATCCACTCAATAACGCACCCATCGACGTTCATTCTCCCCCAAAATGGGGGAGGCATATCAGTCAGCAATACCCAACAGGGGACAGGTTCATAGAGTTCAACATCCAGCTCCGAAGAAAAAGGAAAACAAAAATTGAGCACCATAAATCAAATTGAAAAAAGCATTTTCCAATTCGCAAATCACGATTTTTCCATTTCCCATTTTGCACAACAGTAACAGCGAAAAACCGCCAGTCAGTGTTCAATTGCATTACGATCCCCCCGACCACCACTGCCGCCGACCGACGATGACGACGACGGCACACAAAGCCAAAGCGAACAACAAATAAACTCCAACTCCAACTGTCAGCCAGCCAACCAACTGACCCCGTTGAACCCCATTTGAGAGATTTTCGCCTCCCCCACCCACCCACAGCTCACTCGACAGGGAGCCGAGAAGAAAATTTCACACATCCATGTTCACAGCTTAACCTCAAAAGGTAGGGAAACTATTGCCGCGCCGCCATCATCGTCATCGGCACCTTCGTTAGAGCGGTTGCAGTCGACCGACGCTCCCAAGTCGTGCTTCATCATTAACGATCTCCAAGCACAAAGTGAAAGGTTTTCGCCGGAATCCCAATCCCCCTCTGCAGATCCCATTTTCACCTCCCATATTTCACACCTCATCAAGATGCCTGCCAGTGGTCTGGATCTCGTCGGGCTGCGACCCGGAGAAAGAAGAAAAACTAATCAACGGTAATTCTGTGGTAGTAAGTTTTGTGAAAATCCACGGATCAATTAATCAGCGTTGTGGTGTTGAAATGCGCTCGCTCTCTCACTCGCGCACTTTGTCTGCGGAAGAACCCAAGGAGCGGCGACGGTTAATCGTCCCATTTAGACGACCACTGGTGGACGACGGTCTTGTGTAACACACCGCGCTCAGCGGTGTGTCGTGCGCAGTTGGTCGATGTAAGAGGCGACTTTCTAAATTGAAAACTCTTTCGCGCGTACATTTTCCTCGTTGTTTCGGCGAAACTTTCTACCGCCACCGCTGCAGCCGTGGACCGGACTGGCAGCGAGTTTCACAACGCCCGTGCCCGTTGTTTGCCTCGTCACCACCGGCCTATCTAATCATCTTGTCAACCGTTTTTACAAAGCATAATTCAATTTACAAATACCGCCACCGCCGCGAGATTATGCCACGCTCGACTTCACGTCGGGCTTTCACATCGTCGCGTCACCTCCTTTGGCACTGTAACGACGGACAGCCGTCACAAAGACAGAGGGTGGATGGATGAACGAGAGGAGAAAAACAAAAACACAACACCCGGTGGACATTTGGGTCAATCAAGCTGTGTTTAGTGACGATATTGTGTGACAAAGGCAACTAATGAACATCGGCTTGGTTGTAAATATGCGATAATTAATTAATTTGCCCATAAACACACAGTCATACACACAAAAGGGGGACAGGAAGGTTTACAACCGCACACAGGAGTGGATAAGCGAACCAGATTCAGTTCAGAGTCGATCGTATCGATTAGATAGAAAAACCGGCAATTTGTTCGAAAATTACGATGACGGCGGCGCGGATTGTTCTGCACCAGGAAGTCAAATACGGTGAATGTGGCGATAAACTGTTACACGCCTGCCCACTGAAGCGGGAAGTCTTTGGTGTGATTCGGTGGATTTTACTCTTTTCGTCCGCCACACCGCTAGAGAGCACGACAGGACGTACGCTTTGTGACTGTGACAGATCTCGTGAATGGTTTTATGATTAGGCAAAGGTATGCTCGTGGTGCATGGTCTTTGTGATGTACCTGTTGGTGGAGTAGGTGTCCGAACTTTTATGTTTTCGGTACGCGTCGGTAATAAGTCATTTGTGTAAGTATTCCAACCAGCCATAAAACAAGAAAAAACTGTTAGTACTCTAATTTGTTTTTTTTTTTTAAGTAAAGATGCTGCTGAAATCAAAAAATACAATATTTCGAATTTTGAATATTCTGAAAAATAACTACTTACAAAGTTATAGGCCAGAAAGATTCCAGAAAGTCAAACAACTTAAAAAGTTCAAAATCCCGAAAGGTCTTAAATCGTGGCCAGCCCAGCACCCGGAAAACTTGAAATTGTAACATGTTCAGAATCACGGATGGAGAATTTTCGAAAAACATGATCTCTATAAATCTAGAAAATATAACGATGGTAGTTATGCGTCCCCTTGAGACCACCTTTCCCGGGTTCACTCACCGTCCATGGTAAAGCTTCTCCACAGCCTACACATTTTTTTCACATTTGTTGATTTTCGAGATTCTGGGGATTTTGGAATTTAGGCTTTCTTCAGATTTTTGGCTGTGCAGGTTTTGACTTTTGGGTTTAAAGAATATTTGGACTTTTGGGGGTAAAAGCTCTCAGAGTTATTGCAATTTTGGATTTAAGGATTTTTGACATTCAGACATTTAAATTTCCGAACAATGTCCAACTCGCTCTGTGAATTCGTCCCTTTTGGCAATGACATCACGGTTATACAAAGGAGGGATGACGTCATGACTTTTGGACGAGAAATGGACTGTAAACCCAGAATGGAATTTCGAACTTCTCCGAATTTTTTCCTCTCCCAATACTTGTTCCTTTCAGATACCTAGGGCGATCATAAGGCTATCGCTTGTGAAATAAGACCACATATGATGCTAAATATTGTAGGAAATATCTAAGTAAGAGGTTCCCCTTGACCCCCCTTCTCAATGTTTTGAGTCACAGTGGAGTATGAAATTTATACAAAACCCTCATATGTAAAATTGCACAAAACAAACGTCTTCTGTTTTTCTTTCTCTTAACAAAAAAAACTACTGATATGGACTTTTCCGTCTTGGCTATTTGCACAATTTGTCTTTTCTTCAGTTAAGCTTATGGGTCGGGTGAAAATCCAGGTCCACACTAATGAATGAAAAAGTTTTTTCTTGCATGGCTTGCCATCTCCTATCATTTACAATTTTAATTCAAAGCCATGTAAAACACATCCTTCCCTCATTGAACCATTCTTATCGGCATCGAGGTTATGTTGAACTCACTGAACAGATGATATGTCCCCACCTTCAACCTGATTTCCACGCACACGACAAGCATTTAAATCAGTTTCCCCCATTGACACTAAACACTTCCCCCGACAAACCCGAGTCACATCCTAAATCTTTTTCAGATGTTAACACATGAATGAGTAGGTCTGCCTTACCCCCACCGAAAACGTCCCAGACTCAGAATGTCACATTGATATATGTCTAGGGTAAATTGCGTCCTCGATGACAGTCACCACATCGGGATGCGGTTTGACATATCGTACTCTTCCTCCCTTCAAACTAAACTGAAAACTTCTCCGTTGATAAGCGTGGATTGCGTTATCAGATTCCATTACAGTCACCCGAAAACATGGCCACCGCCACCGTCACCACAAACAGAGGGAAGAAGATACTTCCTCAATTTCCATTATTAATTTAAACCGCCTGAACTCGCTCCCGCGCCCTTGCTGACACAGTATCTCTTTCACCTTCCGACCACACACCGGACGGATGGGGCGCATTGGTAGCAAGCGAAGCGACGTTTCGCTGATGATTGTAAAACGCCACTGGCAGCTTTAACGCTCGTTTATCCTTTTTTCGCCCCGTTGTTTTGCAACTTCTTCTTCTTCACTGACATCCTCACTGCCGGTGTAGCCAGCGGTTGTGTTGGTGTTTTGTAATGTTTGTAAATGCCAGTGACAGTACCTTGACGATGATTTATTAGACTGCAATTTTTATTTCTGCAAACATCGTCGGATGCGAGCATATGTGGCAAGAGATACCTTCTCTTTGTCTTGTAACTAGCCCCCCTAACCCGTCGCGGCCGACGGAGTGACAAACGGATTGACTGCGTTATTTGTATCTGTTTGTGCCACCTTCGTCGAGGAATTAAAGAATCCCACGAAATACGATCTGCGCGCCGAACAAGTGAACGGCCAAGATGGGTGCCCTGTGGGACTACATCGATTTGTGATTTATTGTCAGTTTCAACATGAAATACGATAGAGGCGAAACAACTTCTTCATCAAGTGGTCATTTTTCACGGGCAGGCGTGCACAATGGCCACACGGTGCGGGAAGACTGGTCCGCGATTCCCTGTGTCATGGTGGAGATTGCCCCCCAGTGATGGCTCCTCTAACAGAGAACCTAAACAATTCGCGTTTAATTAAGTAATTAATCTGAAAAACAAAAACGTGGCGGGGGGATGTATGATATTTCAAACCAACGATAGCTTCGTCCAATGGCCAGAAGAATTTGGGTGGCTTGGGTTGATGAAAACTTTGCAAGTCTTTTGAAATTTTGTTGGTAGCTGGGGGAACTGGAATTACAATTGGCACAAGTCGTCGACAGTGATGATGATGGTCTTTCAAAATGAAGTCATTCAAAATGAATAAGTTTTCCCTTTCGTTCACCATCGGCCGACCGGTTTTTCCCCCCATCTCTCCACAGAGGAACGGGAGCCTGGGCGCCCCCCGGTGAAGGTAAACGGCAACGAAGTGATGATTATTTTTCAAGGAGAAACGCCTTGGGGTTACGTAACAAATGAGAGAGGGTGCCGAACACGTACGGAAGAAGCCTGCTGACTTGCGGGTATTTGAAGATTGAAAAGTTTAAAAGTTAAAGATAAAACTAAAAGTGGATTTCCTTGATTAGAATAACAATAGGTAGCGTGTGCAGCTCCGGAGAAGTTCGTAATTTGTTTGACACTCATTATTTGATTGACACGGTTTTTGAAGTGTGCGTGTGTGTGAGTGTGTTTTGAAAATTTTGTTTGGAACTTGAATTAGTTTTCAAAATGTTGTCACACAACAACGGCTGGTACAATCGAAAAGGTAAGGCCTGAAAGTGAAATCATTTACGCACGATGGTTTAGAGAGGTATAAGGTTTCTTGGACAGGGGAGGATTCCATTTAGAGAAGTTGATAATTATTTTTCATAACAAGGCGGGACTTGTGTTGAGGTTGCAGTTGGGATGCTAAGTCAAATCGAATTTTAAGTCGAGACACTGAATGTTTACCTGATAAAGGAAGAAATAAATGATAAGAAAAATTAAAAAAAATAAAAACAGGCACTGAGAATGCCTTTTTGTACTTCCCATAATTTGGACAGTAAATTGAGGTGTTTCACTGAAAGATTTATGAAAAAAATTGAATTTGTCGGAGAAATACACAAGTATCGCAACCTAAATATTCTATTGTACACACTTCTTTCGGTGATTTGAGCGCTGTTTTTTTTTAACATCCCTAGATGGGAATTCTTGAAAATCTTTCGCCATTATTTTTCAATGTTTCCCGGGTAAGTCTTGGGCGGTATATTATTACGTTACGTAAAGTTTAAGTTAATTTTTTGCCCCAATACTTCAAACGTTTGTCACAAATGATAGCGATCCCACTGTGATGATCTGAAGAACTTACAAAAATTATGAAGTCGAAACGGTGGCCAAAGGGGTTTAACGCCCTCCTTCAACTCATCTTTGAGAAAGAATTCTCAACCAGAATGCCAGAGCAGATTGGCACTGCTTTTACGTCTATGAAAGACCCATTCTGTATTTTCAAGCTTGGGTTCAAGATGAAGGATGGGTTAGGGACTGGGGTCTACTCCTGAGATCTGAACCTCCGTCTTTTCTTCAACCGTCCTTTGAGACAGAGATTATGACGATTAATGGTGTACTGTTCTGGTTGAGGAATAATGTTGTGCCCAAAATGAAAGTAATCATCTGTTCTGAAAGCCAGAGAAACCAGCCACTTTAACTGCTCCCGTCAGTGTCGCTGGGGCTGGGACACAGTGATATCCCGGAGAACTGCTAAGCCGATGAACTTGCCAGGTGCGGCATCAAATCACTAATCTCGAACGGGGTGACATTCCCTCTATACCATTCGCGCCGGTAAAATATTTTCTCAAAACAGAGCGAGCAAAAAAAAAGGTCATCAGAGAGTTACACTTCTCTTACAGTCAAGGCTATGTGGCTACAACTCAATCTTAAACGCTCTCTATGCCTTCTTAAGTTGGGTTAAAAACTGTAAGCTGTGACTGTCACGCTCTCTTTAAAGACTGAAGTGGGAAAGGAACACAGGTTACCCATTGCGACCACTCTGCTCTGCTAGGTACAAATTCTCTAAGAATATCTAGGGGGCTAGAAAATAAATCCTTTCCTATTAACAGACAACACTTAAGGCTTTATATTGTAGTTCAACCTAACGCGTTCCGAAACAGTATTGCTATGATGCACTGCAATACCTCGCCAAACAAAACAAAGTTTCACTTAAAACACAGATGAAATAGGTTCGAAAACGGCTTTCACAGGTCACAGGGCAGTTCAGTGGCAATGGAAAAACAGCTTCGACATTCATTAAAGAAAGGAAACACAAAATGTCAGGACAGATTTTAGGCATATTCATATTAGATTTTCGTCTATGAAAGGACAGCTGGCGAGTGTGACTTGCAAAACCAATTAGAGAAATTAACCAGTACCAAGATATGGAATGCTGATCGCATAAGAAAGCTGAAAAAAATATCCGAGCACATTTTGTGAATGTCTGGCACTATGCAGATGTACCAAGTTTCCAAAGTGTGTGATGAGACGTACTGCGTCTACTGTATGGGGAATGACTTTTACATTATATAGGAAATCCTTACGCTGGGGGAATGAAGACGTGCTCTACGCTTCTGCTACCTCTGCAGGAGAACTGTAGGTGTACATCATGTATCAGTATAACATCATTTGGAGTTACTCCAACCTTGTACACGAAGAGAAAGTTTGCAGCAGATACCCTTGGACGAGTCAAAAATATTTCAACCTGTGCCTCGCGCTGTCGAAGTAAACTTTCGTCCCGTACCTTACTACAGGGCTAAAGGCCGATTGCCCCAAAAATAGATCGAAACGTGAAACAAAAGAATATGTCTCATTGTCACAACGTCGCCAAAAACATCATTTTTTCCGTTGTCTGAACGACTGAAACTATTAGAAAGCCACCTGATAGATTGTGAAGGGTCTTGATTGAATGAAGACATTACAAACTTTGATAATGAGAAGACAGCAATCAGCAATCATTCAATGTAACGTAGGAAATCCTTCAAGTGATGATTGTTTTATAATCTCCCAGAAGTCATTGATCTCTCGTCCATTAGCGTCTGTCATCATCACACGTCAGCCGCATTAGAATTGATGAATTTTCAAATGATTTACATAATCTCTCCCGAAAAAAAACAGACAACCTCAGTTTTGCAACCACATGTCCATTGCATCCATTACATCAAAGCAAATGCAAATTCGGAATTATAATTAAAACCACAACTCCCAACACCCTCCGGAGTTGGCTAATCTTCACCTCGCACACATACACACATCCAATTAATTCCACATCATCGGAAAGCAGCTTCGCAGTGAAATTCTAAAACCCATCACCCCTCCACATTCGCCGGTGAACCGCACACAAATGCAACTGTAGCAGCCACTAAATTATCATTATTCGTGATTTATGAGCACCACTCACTGTCATAAAATTCGCATCTATTAACACCTGCAACTATATCTCCGTTCGTTTAGGATTCAATAAGTTGGCACTGCTCCGCTTAATGCCCGCCGGCTGTTGATGTGATGCCGCGCCGCGGACCGCCCTCTGTCGTGTGTTCCCGGCAACGGTTTGACTATGTTTTTTTGTTGTAGTTTTTTTTGTCTCTGCTATTTCATAATCCGTAAGCGCGACTGTTAAATAATCACATTATCCCCCTTCGGGTCATAGAACGCCGCACATAGCGCACCAGCAGCATAATGCCACTGTCCTCGTCATCGTCGTCTGCTGACTGGCGTCGGCTTGCGCCAGCGGCACCAATGTAATCGATTGTGTATTAATACTGAAAAATGTTGCATTGCATTGTTGCGGGCTGCGCGTCTGTATGTCTATCTACCTATCTGCCTATCCGGCTGTTCGCAGGTGGGTATAGTCTTCACCAACACGATGAGTGAATGAAGTTGGCAGGCAGGCCTGTCTGCGTCCGAATCCGAATGACTGCAGTGCATTGGCTTCGGTATAATCACTTACCTCCCCATTAATCCGCCGCACCATAAATCGAGCTGACAACGAGGCCGACTGCCCTGGGGTAGCTGGATTTTGAAAAACAAGCCTCCCCCAGTGTCCGTCCTGACGCATTCACTCATAATTAAGCGGGAGTGCGTTTGTGCGCATTTTGATTTACATTTACATAAAATGGTCGAAGCAATTTGACGGCGGTGCCGGTAATGAAATTAAAATAATAATCTCACTTCAACAGTGCACGGCCACTGAATGGTACTCGGACACCTGACACCTTTTCAGTGGACGCCGGAAGGCCACGTAATTGCTATAATTACGTTTTTTTAATGGTTTTACATTTAATTCCGGATTATGGAAGCGCACAGCTCGGGTATAATTGCATTATTTCCATTCACTTAACGGCAAAACACAAATGAACTGAAACGCTGCAGATCGTGTGTGCAATTTAATATGCTAATCAAACTCACACACACGGCTGCACAAAGTATTCCATGTGACGGAAAATGAAGGATTTCCGAGAGGAGATCAAATAGAATCATATTTCTGTTGATATTCCGCGGACCGAACGAAGAGTTAAGATTGTCGCGAGCTATCGCAAGTTCATGGGAGTTCTACATGATGTCACATGACGCCAATGTCTGGCCCAGTCGTAAGTACACGCCATTATGCATGCGGCAGTCTGTGGCATTGAGTGCATTCATAAATTAAACGTGTGCCACTTAAACAAATAAAACTGATGTATGTTTATGACTGTTTTAAATTTATGATTTGGCGACACTGAAAATCAGAATGGGGGTGTTGACACATACAAGGACGTTTTGCATATTTACAAAAAGCTTTCGAAATGGCAAGCGCCACTGACACTACTTTATAAAACTGAAAGACAAACGGTGTTTAGGAAGTGCGAAGGAAACGCTTGATGCGAGTGATTTCCGATAGATTATCGAAGAATTTAGAGCGATTTTAGTGGCAGCTCAGTTGCTGTCTGCTTATTCTGGGGTGTATTTTGAAATGGGTTAAGGCCGAAAATGTTTGTCATGTTTCGGCGAAATTCAATAAAATAACGCCTATTCTGATCAAACGAGGATAGGCACCTTCAATGAGCTTATTTAAGATTTGGCAATAACTTATTATTAATACTTGTTTTGTTACCTTGCAATTTATTTGCGTATGTCTTCAAAATAGGCCTGAAATGGCTGGGAATTTTTGTGCAGAGCTTTGTATACATATGAGGATTCGGTGAGTCGCAGCATTGTTGGATTTTGTAATCGAAATATTTATCTCAGTACACATTTCATTCTCCATTCAACCTTTACATACATATTTCAACCATATATAAATATGAGCAGAAAAACGAAACCATCTGCAAGTGCGATAAACTCATCAATTTTTATGTAAATCCCTTATTGAATACTTTGTACTTATGCAACTTCTTTGAAGGGATTTAAAGAAACGTCTGAATATCCTTCGGTAAAGAACTTTGTAGTTACTAAGCATAAAAGATTGGCTAGGCCATGTAGAGCGTATGGACACCACTGTTTCGACCCGAAAAGTCTTCGAATCTGAGCCATTAGTACAACGCAACAGAGGACGACCCAGGCTAAGGTGCCGCACACAAGTGGAGAAGGACCTTAACCAACTTGGAGTGCGCAATTGGCGGCAGCTGGTGAAAGACCATGCTGGCTGGAGAGGCATGTTGGTTGAGGCCCAGGTCCACGCCGGACTGTAGCGCCAGAAGAAGAAGAAGAAGAAGCATAAAAGATCAGACAACAATTTTTTTCTGAAAGTAATAATCAGGCGCTGTAACAAAATGGTTCAGAATCGGGCGCTGTCCGATAGGTTAGCCAGGGTAGATGTCTCTTATTTAGACCAAAAACTGTGTTGCATTTTTTCTTCTATCATGCATTATTGCCCATTACCTTCTATATTGTCTGCACGTACTCAAGAATAGAACTTCAAACTCCTACTTCTATAATTCATTAACAAAAAAAAAAAAGACAATGGGTCACCCTGTAAACAGAGTTATGTCAGAAACAAAATCTGCTGTTATATGCAGTGGCAGCGGTGCCCCCAAATGTTTAGTTAAATCCAACCTACAAACTATGCGGACACTGCGCAGGAGTTAGTGAGTGTTTGTACCCTCATGCCACAGACCGTTCGTGCGATTCCTGAACCGAACATTTATCTTGAATTTTTTCACACACAAGATATTTGGTTATCGTGGCTTAGCGGGAAAGCGATTGATCTGTGACCTGTTCATCTCACTTATCGCAGGGTACCCCTTGTGTCTTAACGAGTGTTGTCGGGAATTTGTGCTAGCGAAGAAGCCATCAGTCCACCTTAGCGTTCCGCAGAAGACGAAAGTGTTCTTTCGTCGTACTACAAAAGTTGTTAAAATCGGTGTATCGTCCTTGATGGGTTGATATGAAATTATAACACAACTATTTTCAGCCAAACTGTGCATGAATATATGGCTTCAGTTTTATGTTGGAATCCAAGGTTAACAAAGGCACCAAATGGCTTTATTAAAGATCATAATTTGTCTAAATGGTATTTGGAAAATTAAGAGCTCGTGTAGAGTCTGCTTGTATGGTGCAACGCAAAGTTGCTTTTGACCTGTTTATGGCAGACACACTGAAACCGTTGCATTTATTCTCTGCAATTCAAAGTAAAACCGCGCACATTTTCAAACAAGACAGAAAAAAACTTTATACAGTGAATTCAACACAAAAATTATTAAACCACACGTTATTTACTTTATAAACAAATTTAAAATTCACGTTCATTTGCACATGATGTCCCTACTCACCACCTTCACAGCAAAGTCAACAAAACGAAGCACTCACCTGAAAAAAAAAGAAAAAAAAAACACAATTAATAAATGCAAAAAAAAATGTTTTCACTTGAATTAATTTCGATTGTGTAATAACTGCATTATCCAACGTCGGCGTATTGACATGTGTCAAGTGCATTCGGAAAGGCATCCATTACAATAAACAGTCTAGTGAGAGAGGAAAATAAATTATTTTTCCATCTCAAGCACATTACACAATCGATTGCCGTACGACCTTCCTTCTGCCTCGTTAACACATTTTCTGACATAAATATCCATACGGATCATACTTCAATTAATCTGTCACTCTTCGCTTTTCGACACCCATTCAAAAGCCCATGCGTGCCCAAGTACAAAGCCCTGACTGGGGGGAGGAGTGACTGTTGCCGAAGGTCTTTTCTCATTCACTTACATAACGTGCCCTAGAAAATGGTAAGGCAACAACACAAGCTCACATCTCTAGGCACTTACACTCCCTCCCGCTGACAACTTGCCTGTGTTGTGTGGATTTTTCTTCTTCTTTACCTTTTCTGGGTCATATGCTTACAAGCATCTGCGACACGCCATGCACACATATCTCGGCAGTAAAACTAATCGTTTGTGTTCCCGGGAAACTTGTGAAAATTTATTAAAAGTGACATTTTGTGTCGACTTACGTCAACTTTGCTTGCTCTCAAGTGTGTCAATTCTGTTTGAAGTGTCACCCTTTTTTCACATTAAGTCCCCCGTACTTCTACAACATCCATCGCAACGTTTCACAATGTGTGCGCTGGTGCTTGATGGATGCCATGAATATGTTTCGTATCAGCTAGAAGCGAAATGACGAACACGGCATGGAAATGCGTTGCCCACGACGGGGAATAGTTTGCAACGATAGAGACAGGTCATCGACCATTGCACTTCGTTTCTTACATCTGCACAGATTTAATTGTAGTCATTGTGATTTGTTCTTTTTTTATTCTTTTCATCTTTCCAATCTCGTTCGCTAAATCATTTTCTTTCTTCTGTCGATGTTTTCTATTTTGTTTTGCCTTTTTTTCTTTGTAGTTTGTTCTCAATTACAGAGAATCGACGAACTTTGGCAGATGCAAGTATCATACAGGGTGATACTATTTGATTTCGATTAATGCAATTGAGGAACTTTATGGAAGAATCTATGGGTCTTTTTAATTCTCGAGAATTTAAATGATTGCACTGATCGATGAATTGTTATATATTATTTATGTTTTCCTTTATAAAACCTGACAGCACATCTAAGAGTTTGCAGTAATTATTAAATCAGGCGAACCATATTGAAGTATGAGTCAAGGTGAGACACAGTCTTCTGGTGGTCATAACAAACAGCCATTATGTGGTGTGAATCTTCTTTTTAAAAAAGCCCTAAGCAAGAAGGTCGAACGTCCGTTCCGGTTCAGCTGGCTGGTTGTACGGATACATAAATAGTGCAGGAGAATTCAATTCTCTTGATCTGCAGGCGTGCATCACATAAGAGGGGACAACGACCGGAAAGCACAATCCAGGAATTAAGAGTTTTGATTTTTTTTATGGACCTTTCATTTATATCTTACTCGGAGGCGGAGAATTTTCTTTGTCGAAATGACGGGAAAGGGCAGCCTCTACGCCTTTTCCTCGTGGACAAGAAAGATCTTTTGCAATATAAGTCAATTAGTAGCTTAGCTATTAGTGAAAGGCCGACAGGGAAAACATCGACTCTGACCATTATCTTGTTGCGGGATTCATCGTTTCCTTACCCAACATAATAAAATAAGAAGTATAGCTAGACAAGAGACACTCAAGTATAGTTACGTACACCAAACATAAATGCAACCAAAATGTTACTTCAATGCTGTTCAGTTATTCAAACGATACTGAAGACTATCAGCATCCATAATGACCCCGAGTGTTAGCGAGGTTACAAGGTGTACCCTTCTAGAAGTAGGAAGGATAAGAAACCTCTACACGTAAAGAAAGTCTCACACTCCCTTCGTTTCCAATTATATTAAAGGGTATTTCCGACGGTTGCCACAATTAGAAGAACTATTTATTAAACGAGTTTAGAAACAACAGCAAACAGTCTTGTTTTGCATGTATTGTAATAATTGAACCAAGAATCCAAAAGCATTTTCGAATTGCATTTTTACAAACTGACCATTGCCATGAAATATAAAAAGGGTTTTACTTCCTGACAAAAAAAAATTTTAACAACAAAACAACCACCATTAATAGACTTAAAATTCATTACAACGTCAAAAAAAAAAACACTCCAAATTGCACTGTTAACACACATCTCCATGATATGTGTTGACATTCCCTAAGATTTGCCCACACCAAAGCGCGCTCTCTTTACCTCTCAGTTACAAAACAAACGAATTCTGATAGTCTACTTCGCTTACCAATGAATTTCATGTTTAAATTTGCTTAGGATAATAGATTCTACACACACGAACGCATCATGTGTGCGACTTTCATGTGCGCAGCACTGTATGTCAACCCCAATTAGAATGAATCACTCCCCCGTGTTGGTAAACAAATGTGAAACATCCTAAACCGAATTAAACTGTAAATACAAATTCGAGAAGGACTTCGTGGCACCCTTCGTGTCAACAAACTATAAAATCTTAAAAAGAAAAACAAAATTAAAATTAAATCGATGTGTCACCCTCTGTACATGTACACCGTCAGTTGATGTGCAGCAGAACTCATGGTGCAACGGCACATCACACACACTCGTGCGCACTGTTGTGACTTTGAATAATTGAAAATGTAAAGAAAAAAGAGGCAAAACACAAGAGAAAACACAAATTCGAGAGGAATGACTGTCCGTGACACCTTTGTGTCAAATTTTGCTTTGCCACTGCACACTGCTGTCATCGTCAACAATGTCATTTTGAATTTCAATTTAATGTTTTCTCATCCTGTATATCCGTCAGAAAACGAGAAGTGCATGAGAACTTATATTGAACTAGAATTCAACTTGCAGCAAACGGGGACGGTAGTGATTCACAATTGACATGACATTCGACTGTAATTTATCGAAAGCCAACAGCACACACAACAGACAGAAACACACAGATGGACGTGCAGTAAACAGCAGAGAGCCCATTAACGAACACAACCCGTTTACGGTTTAATTGAAGTGAAAATGGTGGCAGAAATCATGTCAGTCGGCTTGAGGAGCAATTAATTATAATAATGGATTACGAAACCCCTAGAAACAAAAACGCAAACAACCTCTACAGACTCTTACATTTTTTTCAGTGCGCTTTTTCTTTTATTTTTTCATGAAATCCAATTCAGTTTAATTGACTCTATGTGTGCGCTATGGGCTATTCACAGCGTTTTTCAATGTTTTCAAGTGCAATTTGTTTTGATACCTCCCTCTCTCGGTGTGCCTTTTCGACGCGATGCGAACTAACAACGACGCAATCTGACAGATAAATAGATATTCTATGATGGCAACAAACTCTCTTGACTTGCATGTTAATCAATTAAACTGTGAACTGTGTTCTTTTTTCGATTTTGTCAAGCGCGACTGTGTTGAATTGATGAGTTGCACCTGAACTGTGTTCAGGGGATGAACGACTTTGAACGAAATTTGAAGGTTAAGCGGATTTTGACATAATTTATTTCTTTTTCAATTGTTAGCAACAAAATTTCAATAATTTTATCGCCACAGGGTGCACGAAAACGCGTTGAAGAATACGCATGAAATATTCGGCGCCGGTCTATTTTTGCCTTCGGGCGCATACGCGTTGCCTTCTTTGATCGGAATTAAGTTCTCACCCACCCGCTTCGTCTAAGAAATTCCGCTTTTACTTGAAAATTTCAAGCACACACATCATTCTGTGAATAAATTATGGGATTTACATAAAATTAAGAAGAACAAACATGGGTGACATTTCAAAAGCTCGTTGATGGATTATTTCTCCGACTCTTGGATGTTTTTCTTTCTATGCTCTGCGTTCTCACCCCGGAGTTATCTTGGTTTGTGATTTTTTAGTAACGATTGCCATATTTTAAAATTATAAAATTTCAAATCAACAATGTATTTACATAAAAAATAAGTTATGCTCGACAATTTTGAGCGATCACAGTGTAACGTTATCTAACACTAAATTTGTAAAGAATTTTATTTGGAGTAAAAAAACAAAAACATTTTCTGTGCTTGAAATGAGAAATTTTCAAAGATACAAGGGGGTACCTGACAACCACCATTCCCAAGTCAGAAAGCTACGTTTCGTAACTAAATAAGTAAATAAGGTTCCGTTCAAATCATGCACATTATGTAACAGTTGTCCTCACATCCTCCCAGACGGAACTCCAGCGCGTGCTCGAAAGGTTTGTGACAGTATGTACTGATGCTGAAATGAATGACAAGTCCGAAGTAATTGTCATTTCCAAGACGCCTGTCCAATGCACTTCACATCTTAGTGGAGACGTTAAAGTATTTCGCGGTCTTTTTTCACGAGTGGTGGAAGGCGCAACACTGAGCTTGCTTATAGGATTGGCCAGGCTGGATCAATTTTAATGCAGCTTGGTAGAGCAGTAATAAGGAACGCCAAGCTTGGTGTCAAAGTCAAGTTATCGGTTTTTAATTCAGTGTTTGTTCCAACTCTCACCCATCGTCAGGGAATGTGGGTAATAACCGAAATAAGATCGCGAATGCCGGAATGAGATTTATCCGTGCCATTGCGGGAGTTGCTCGCCGGGGCTAAAATACGCGACGGTTTGAGGAAAATTCAATGTTGAGCAGCAACTTCTTCGGACGGAAAGGGCTTTCTTTCGTTGGTTTGGCCACGTTGTACGGATATTCCCTTCATCACGACATCCGAGGTATGCCTTAGATGCAATCCGAGGTAGGCACTTGCCAGACCCAGGGCGAGGTGGTTGGATCAAGTCCATAAACTCGCTTGGTTGCGCTTGGGGATGGCTTCTGATGAGTAAGTATTGATGGCGGAGGATTGAGCGCCATTTATACACGGCATATTAATCTTGAAAAATCGACGTTCTGCCATTGAATACATTTTTGAGTTGCTTTCAGAGAAAATGGTGGCAGATTATTACACCGACTGCCCAGTATGTCCGCCAAGTTGTTGTAGCAAATGTGGCACGAGCCCTGTGCCTCAACCTCTTTTTCATCCAATCCTGCTCCTTGCGAATTTTCTGCCTCTCCTCGAATAAAAAGACAGGAAAAGAAAGGGTTTTTTCCAACATTACTGAAGTGTAGAAAAATAATTTTACCAGTCACATAAAGAAGTTACTTTACCAGCGGACATATTCACATGGAAATGCTACGGTTATGTCAAAATAGTTCCAGTTTGTGTTTAAATTAGCTAATGGTCGCCGTGGCGTAGTGGTAAGTGCTTCGACCGCCGCACAGAAAGACTAGGTTTGATTCCCGGACGGGACACCTCGCATTCTTTTATGGCACCACCTCTGTCGAGTTGCTGACAACTCTAAAAGAGTATCAAATCTCGCCGTTCGGAATCGTCTACTCGTGAGAGAACAGTAACACGCACAACACGAGTAGTTGTTGTAGAAGCTAGGCTTTGGTCTCTTGTAGGCTGTAGTGCCAATTAATTTTAATTGTTATTCAAATTAGCTACAAAACCCTTAATATTTGATTGCCGGAGGAACGTTTTTTCAAACCTTTTAAAACCGACTAAAACGTTAAAATAATGCGACTAAATTAGAGCTCTCCTCATCTTGACTTGTTCCGCGAACTATGCTAAGTTATACGTCAAACTATGCTGAGCATAGACCTTTGAACAGTAACAAAACAAGTTATTTAGGAATATTTGAGTCTAGAAGCCTTCTTCGAATGAATAAACATCCATTACTCGAAGTAAACGTTTTCATCAAAAAACTGCTGCTTGCCATACCAGTCATGTAAAATCCTTGCTGCTTGGCTTATGTGAAAATAATTTAAGGAATATTGCACAGAACAGATCAGAACAGAAAATAAGAAATCTCTCAATCCATCGAATCCAAGGCAATAACAAGCAACAAGCCAGTAAGGCACACAAAAAGCACAAGTCCAAAAATTATTTTTGTTTTCCAAAATTCTTTCCGTCAGTCTGTTGACTGACATCTCCTCCTCCCACTGCGCTACCATCCACCCACAATTCACTCGGATGAGTGAAGGAAAACAAAATTTTCTCTTTGAACTTTTGCATAATGAGGGACATTAGACGCACAGACCCATGCATGTTTGATGTTGATACACAGAACGCTTGAGTGATTGCCTTGAAGGAGAAACAACAAGAGATGCCATGTCTCGGACTGAAAGTGAGAATCCACCCCCCATTTGTCGAAAGCACGTCACCCATTCCCCCAGGCGTTTGCGCCTGAAAATAGATGAAAAATCACGATAAGTCTGCTGTTGTTCGGCTAATGAATTCTCATCCGTCCTGCGCGCTGAACATGTGCTGCTTCTGCCCGAGACAGATACCCACACTCGTGTGTGCAGTCAGTCAAACTGACTGACCCACTCTCAATGTCGAGGCGAATGTCAAGATATATCGCGCCAACTCGGAGCAGAGTCCATGGCGTCCAATTAGATGGAAGAATAGCACTGCCTGCGCACACAGCGGTGGACAGTGGAAGGGTCGTGTTGGTCACTGACTGCTGCTGCTGCTGCTGTGGAAATTTGTAATTCAAGATGCTCGGTGATACGCGACCAACACGAAAGGTTCACTCAAGAGGAACGCGATATCGCAAATGAAATTAGCATAATCACCCACTCGCATGGCAGTCCTCGCCGCGGCTACACATCTGTCTCTCGACCTTCGTCTTGAGGAGTTAATCACCACTCAACCCGTCACAAGTATTTTCGTGTTTTTGCTTTTTCGCTGCTCCCGCACGTCCTCCTCTCTGAAAGTGATAATTACACGATTCTGGGTCAGATCCGAGCTTCGTCCACGGTACACTCTCTCTTTCCCTATGCAGCGTGTGGGAATCGTGTCTGTCTGCCTCCTGCGTGGAAGTAAAAGTGTAATTTATTTCCCGACGATGTTTGCGAAAGCAACACGAATAAATCTTCTCCTTCTCTCCCTCGAAAATCAGCGAGAGAGATCTTCGCGGGCCGATTACACACAATTGGGCGTAACTTAACAAATGGCGCACAAAGATGGATCACCCGATCGGTGGCGGAACAAACAAGGACCCAGAGGCGAATTCGATACGCGAAGAAACGTCAAACGCACACCCAACGCCAAAGCCGAAGCCACTGCACCAAACACGACGTCAAGACAGCCACCGCCGCACTAAACATGTTAATAAGCCGGTCTTTAGTGTCAGCGAGTCGCGACATGTGTTTCGAAATGTTTGGCGAAAAGTATTCGCGCGCATAGCATGTCAACCGGAATGATTATTGTGCGACTGGATGGAGGATTTTGTTTCAGCGATGCTCCCGAGGTCGAATTTCAAACGGAAACTATGCTCGGGAGGAATAGCCGCGATTTTGTGCAGCAACGGCTTCCAGCGGAAAGGTGAAATGTGAAACTGCCTTTCAGGCGCTAGCAGAAAATAATTTGATAGAAGACATTTTTAAAACATCTGACGTTTCACGAAAAAAAAATAATTTCAATATTATACCGTGACAGATATAATCGCAGTGATTTCTTAGTCATGTCACACACCTGATTGTGTTGTTGTCATTTCGCTTTCATCAGAAATGTCAAAGACACATCTCCCACTTTGTCAATCAATTTGAAGCTGTCAGATGACAGTTGAAGTCTCCAAGTAATTGTCAAAACTGGATGGTGTTCCTTTTCTTTACCTGTTTATATTTCATCAACATGCCCCCACTAAAAACGTCAACGACCGAAAGCCGACAGACACAAGTATAGAACTGTCAAAATTAATGTTGCCATCAATTCTCAGCTTGTAATCGTCCGGATCAATAAGGTTTATTACGAAATCCACTCCAACTGAGAAACACAAAAAAGAGCAATTGATTTGAA
The DNA here is from genome assembly GCA_944738645.1 of Eristalinus sepulchralis. NCBI lineage: Eukaryota > Metazoa > Arthropoda > Insecta > Diptera > Syrphidae > Eristalinus > Eristalinus sepulchralis. The sequence continues at coordinate 12,776,577 of OX122882.1, forward strand.
TTTGTGAGATGAATGACTGGCAACACTTGTCTTGTCACTCATCCCCATATCATAACGAAACAAAAAAAAATCCCCCGTACCATCCATGCACACATGTACTGCTCTCGAGAATAATGGTGGCATAATGCACTCAATTGTGAAATTTATGGTCTCGCCATTGCCCGACCAAGAATGCCACTTAATCTTTTTCACACTGCTCTGCGGACGCCAACGCCGCCGCCGCCGCCGATGCTGTTGTCGCTGCTTCTGCTGCTGCTGTTGCTTCTCTGACTCCTGTTGATGCTGGGCGCTCAGTGCTCATGTTGGATATCGTCGGTCTTTGTTGCGGGTGACGATGACGGTGACTCGTCTCACTTCTGGAGCGCACAATAATCGAACGGAGCAGAGCGCCGCCACTGAATACCCGTGCTTTTCACAGTGTGCAGGTCCGCTGGTGCCACAACTGAAGCCATTTCATGCGTTGTGACATTTGTTCACGATGCGCGATACAGCGACGACGACGGCGACAAATGTCCTTATTCGCTCGAAAAGAATGCCAACGACCGTGGTGTGATTCGCACCAAATGTGTGCCTGTACAGGATCGCTTAGCGCGTTTAGAATTCATTGTACTTTCATGAACTCCGGTTAAAATTGGGGATATCTCCAAAAGCTGCACACTCAGTCCCCCATTTATGGGAGTTTCTATTTTATCTATAGGATTTTGCCCCCCTCGCCTACCTTTTTCTTCTCCTCCACTTCTTTTATCAAGTGCGATAAATTGTGATTCCCCCCTTTAATCAAGCTGCGACTATAAAAGACCGTCCTCACAGTGGGGGGATAGCGAGGTGATAACCTTCAGAAACTGAATTGAAATGCAGACGGAGAAATTTATTTATGTTACCATTCGGTCTCTTTCATTCTCATCGCAACTAATAGTACATCGGAGTGTGATTAAATGGATTCAAGGATTCAAAAGTACATCGCGCCATTCACCTCGAGGTGAATGAGAATTCCTAGTGAAGGGAGGACGGGTGTTTTGCTGTTGTGACAGTGCAAACGAATTTAATTTAAATTCCTTTGCGAGGTTAGGTCATGCTCCAGTTTCTTTAGATTGTCCTACAGTGTCAAATGGTATATGTGTGTAGAAATAGGTTTTTTTTCTTCGGGGATGTAGGTCATCTAATTATGTGTTTTGGGACAAACAAAGGAGAAGAATAGGACGCCAGATGCCAAGCAATTAGATGCAAATTAAATATTTGTGTAGCTGTGTCCTTTTTCGGGGCTTTAGAAGAACGAATCATTTTAAAGAGATTTTGTCTAAAGGATGTGAACAATAATGAGTTTTATTATTAGTAGGAGATACGTCAAGTATTAGATGTTTAAGTATTTTGCTAAGGAATTAGAGTATATAAGTCACCGAGGTAAAAAGTGTGTACTCTATTTTGAACATTTGTCTATGAGGCAGTGTTTTCAAAATGGGGGCTTGTTTGCTCACAATGGACACAAAATAACAACCTATCGATGATTCCGAGAGCTGTTTGATGTTCTTTCGCCAGAATAAACAGGACTTTTTGCGTCGATATGTCACAATGCATGAAACGTGGATCCACCACTACACCCCAGAGTTAAATCGGCAGTCAGCAGAATGGACACGCCCAAAGCTTCCAGAAACACAAAAGTCGGCTCGCAAGGAGATGGCATCCGTATTTTAGGATGCGCACAGAATCTTTTTCATCGATTTTCATCAATTTGAGAAAGACAAACGGGTCAACAGCGAGTACTACATGGCTTTATTGGTACATTTGAAGGAAGAAATTGCAAAAAAACGACCCCAATGAAGAAGAAAAAATCTCTTCCACCAAGATAACGCATCGTGTCGATGTGTCAATTCAATTGCACGAATTGAGCTTTGAATTGCTTCCACACCCACCGTACTCTTCAGATCTGGCAATAGCGACTCGTACCTCTTTTCAGACCTCAAAAGGTGCTCGCCGGAAAACAATATATCTCGAATGAGCTGATCGCCTCAACTGAAGCCTATTTTGGGGCCAGAGATAAATCGTTGTATATCGTATCGAAATGCTTGAGCGGCGTTGGAGTGATTGTATCACTCTGGAAGAAAACTTTGTTCATGAATAAAGTCGAATTTTGTGTAGAAAATGTGTTTTTATTGCTTAGTCCCGGGATTTATTGAGTGACGTGTTATTAAAACAGAAAATTGACAACAAACGTCCGGTAATTGTAAATCTAAAATTTAGAAAATCATCTTTAGACCCCGAACGAACAGTTCGTTCATTTGCATTATCGCCCGTTTGTATTGTATACCTTGGTAACACACTTGATTTTGCTTCAACGAAAACAAAGTGTGGAAATCGGAAACCCATAAGAATTCTCCTCCGGCTTCGAACAACATAAACACATCTCATCCCCAGTTGACCTCGATTTTCATCGAAAAAGAAAACACACAAGTGTATGAACCCTGATTACAGCTCATCAACTGCTGATGACTTAATCTATCTATTTAACCTGCTAGATTAAGACATCGATTGGCATGCCCCTTGTCAGTATCACCACCACCGCCATGTGTTGAAACATCAGGGGAAAATCCTCCGGTTTTCCCAGAAAAAATAAATCACCCCCAAAACACGCACACACACACACTTGATGCTGTGCCACAGAGCGTGGCTACTTCAATTTGCTCGGTTCTTCCTTGTCTGCGTTCTAATTTTACCCAAAACAAAAACGAATCCAAATCGACTCCAGTGTTTATGAAACCCGAAAGCAGATACACATGCCCACAAAAACGAAAACTCATAAATACTTTGTCTGGAGGCACAGCCTCATCAAGCATGGGCCTCTTATGCGAGTCTATTTCTGGAGCGTTTGCCACTCTCATAGCTGACACTCGTCCTTCCTCTGCGTGTTCGATATGCAGTCACCCGATGCAGTTATGAAATTTGATCGAACCCGAGCCATGCCGGCGCCAGACCGCGATGCGGAGCGCCCGCAGTCGAGCGCGCATACCCGCCCGCAGCATAACAATTCCGAATCCACCGATGGACGCCGCTTCTGAGCTAATAAAGTATCTAATTTATGAATATTATCGTAATCGGAGAGTGGTGGCGGCGGATGCGGTTCCTGGGCGGCAGGGTAGGGAGCAAACATCTGTAGATTTGTAGAACATCATCTCGCCGCAGTCAAGAGATTTAGTGCCGAAGCTGAACACACTAAACACACGACCACCCGAGCCGAGTCGAAGTGAGTGATGTTGCAGCCGAAAAAAGAACCATTTTCCGTCGTTCGTGCGCTGCTTTACGTGATTGTGCGATGCGCATTGTGAAACTGTAAGTGCGCACGCATAAAACAAATGAGTGAACGAAATACAAGTGGCGCGACGTAATTAAAGATCATCACCGAGGCAGCAAGAAAAACCACTGAAAAGTGCGACACACACGACGATAAGCCGCAGGGCTCTGGAATTAAGACACCCGAGCACTCATCCATTCGTACGACTGTGATGCGATGTGAAATCACAGCCGACAAGTGGAAAGTGCAAAAACCCGGCGTATGTGCAATTTATTTTATTCTGTAGTGAAAATTTGTAATTTTCTTTTCGATTTGCTTCAGTGAGACGTTTCGACGATTAAATTGGAACACGGTCGACTCCTCTAGGGTGTGCGCGTGTGTGCGAATGGCGAAGTGATGAAATGTACTCGAACCCGTATTTGTTTGACTGGCTTGGCTTTTGTCTTTTACACGAAGCAGCGACGACGACGATGACGATGCCCTGGGTGATGGATGGCGGGGGCGGTGGGGACAATGGGTATTTAAATTTAATTGCCAGCAGATTTCCGGGGAAACGTTTTCTGGGAAACAATTTGGAATTTCGTGTACCAGCGAATAAGTTGAGAAACTCGCGTTTAATGATGATGGCGGCAGGCGGCGGCCAACAAAATGACCGGAAGCTAATAGATTATGTTCGAATTTGCAAACACGAACATTGATGTGGGTGGGAGGGAGCAACATGTGCGGAAAATAGGATAATCTTGATTCGAGTAGGTTGATGAAGACTGGTATGGACATACAAAGATTGAGCAATCAATGTTAAGTGGTATGAAATGTATTTTCGGATCAAGTATATATAAAAATAAATATGGAAATAAAAGTTCGGTCTATATGCAAACAAAAAACTAATCAAATCAAGACTCCAAAAAAAAAACCACACGAGTGGAGAAGAGCTACAGTATAATGCGGACTAAAAAGGTGAAAATTTAAGATTTGCTTGAATGTTGTCATCGACACAGGCGGGACTGTGAAAAATGCAAAATGAAAGAATATGCACTTCAGGATTCAAACTTAGACCGCAGGTCTTGAAACACTCACACACCACACCTCTTCCAGCACTTAGTCCCATACATGGAGATAGAATCACTTTCTTTTGCGATGTTTAACCTCAAAACTAGCTTGAATCTTGCCCTAAATTTAACGGACAATTGCCTCAGAATTTATCAATTTGTTGCAAGAGAAATCTTCAATGTTGCTATACGTCTAGATAGCCAGCATTTTTCTTGTGCCCCAATGAATACTAATGTCACATATTTCTTTCGCGTTTCACTTTGAAAACTGCTTAACTGAAGTTCGATAATCAATGGTTGGTCTGGTTGCTACAGACACCCATATGATCGACGAAGTCCTAACTCCGGAAATTGTTCAAATAGGTTGAACAACCTTAATATGAACACTCATCACCGGAAGTCCCTTGTTGGGCGCCAGTTAGAAGAACCAGACCAACATTTCCACTCCTTAGACCGTAATTATCAATTGCAACATCATGTAGCCTTCACATACGCCCACAGTCTTACGTCTTTATCTCTTATACTGCACATACAGACGCATAAAATTAATAACTCATCTTGACAATATTCCAGGTAATTGGCATATTTGTAACAACGACCCCACCCAGTGCATACTTCAAGCATGCCAAACGTTTTCAATTTTATTTTAATCGTTTTTTTTTCGCAATTTCTTGGATGATTAAGCGCCGTAGATCATTCGCCGGCAGCATGTCCCCAGCCCACCGTCATTAATCATAGGATCGGCTTAAACCAGTCAACCGCCTGTCAATGCGAGCCGATGAATAATCAAAAGTGTCAGCAGCCTAACTCCGTCCCACGATGTGACAACCCATCCTTCAGTGATTTGCTGCGACAGCCTACCTCGCCGCAGATAATCCATAAAAAACAGACAAACCAACCATAAATATCTGAATATTTGACTCGCGGATTTGACATCATCCCCGCCATCCCCGCCAGAAAATCTCTTCAATTTATCTCCGCGCTGTCACATGGCTACAATAATATTTCAACTGTCAAGTTATTCAAAAGATACATTTCGCATCGTATCGCTTCCTTTGTCTAGCTCCAGATTCCGGGGGGACGGACCCTCAGCGTAAATCATAAATGCCAATGATAACAATTTCTACCGTGGTGGTGGCGGGTGAACTCAAACTTAGGGAGATTTTCAAATGTCTGCGGAAAGCAGCAGATACTTACAACTCGCCGACCGACCCAAAGAGGGATGGAGTCACGACAACAAAGCATGCAAATAAAACCGACAACTGAGAATGTGCGTGAAGGAGAGGGGGGTTTGCAATAAAATTCGAAAAAGATATCGATTTTTGAAGGATTTTTACGACTTCCTTCGGCAAGTTCAGGAAGCGATTCACGTCGAACTAATTACTGAAAGCCCTCCGTCGCTAATTCAAATTTATTGCCCCGGAGCGACGGTGAAGGGATTACACGGAGCCATGTATCTACGCTCAAATATGGTGTATCTTCCATAAACAGAAGGTTACTTGCAACTCGCATGGAGCTCGACGGGGTAGGAAGCATTGTTCTCGGTCAATTTGCATGACTCGCTCCTGCCGGAGTAGCGGGAAAGTGTACGTCTTGTGCTGTGGCTGAAGTTGAAAGTGTGTAAGTCCTGCTCTCGTTTTTTTTTTTTGTGTCGATGTCATTAACTTCCACCGCCATAGCAGGGAATCCTTCTACGTTCGCCTCAATGACACTGATTAATGAGCTCTCGCTCGACTGGCTGTGAGTGGTGGCGCGGCGGTGTTCTGCTGCTGCTACTACTGCTTGCATCAAGGAGTAGCGGCAAACGGCTCTCCTCGGTCTTTGGATACGGTTGTTCGAAGAAGCCGAAAACAAATTGTCAAGTGGTCTCAAAAGTCGCTCCAGTAAAATTAATGTGTCTAATGATCAATGTTCACGAAACTCAAGCCACCGACAGTGGAGGGCGACGCACGAGCGGCTTACACTTTGTTCATCTGTGCGGTCACTGTCTGAGACGGCGGTGGCTGGGGCATTCGAGGTGCGCTTTGTGGTGGTTGTGCTCTGTTTGTCTGTCGGACTGGTGTTAATTTTGTCTGATTTTGCACCGATAATGTTGACATGACGTCAATTAGCACACACTCCTGTGAAGAGGGCATTGTTGCCGCCACCCCCATCCATCAGTCGAAGTGTTAATGGGCGCGAAGCCACGTCATCCGTTCAGACCCGGTTTTAGTAGGCGCGTGCTATTTTCCATTCTAGATTATTTTCGACGTTTGCCCTTGAAATTAACTCATCACCACTACACACTGGCACGGAGTCGGACTTCGTGGACGCCAGCTCCCGTTCCATGTGGCAATGTGGTCGGGAAGGTGTAATTAATGTGTATTAGCAGTGCAGAGAGAGCAAGCCAAGAGCTCATTAAATTAAACGCTCTTGAATAGAAATTGCTTTAAATTACTCGGCTGCGCGATTTAGTGCGGAAAATAATGCCGGCGATTAATTATGTAGTCATCTTGATTAATTATTTGCAAAGTGATTTGTAAAAGTGTGGTGGGAGTCGAGTTGAATTGTTTGCATGTGTGTGTGGCGCGTTGCGGCTACCGCTAGGGCGCACTGAAAATCGTGTGGTTTCGATTGTGAACGTCCCCGGGGGCCTGGGAGCGCTCCCTGATTGAGTTTTATTGGTTTGCTGGGGGAGGGTTGAAATTGATTGGTGCCGCATTTCTCAGGAAGGAAAAGCGAAATTAAAGATTGAACGAGGTTAAGTGTGGAAAGTACATGCGACTTGAGTTGTTTAGTTATGCATGTCGTCTGTCAATTAAATAGGGGACGAAGAAATGAATAACTTTGAAAATTGTTATTCACATTTAATTCATGGAACTCTCACAACCAATGTGTGGAATTATGATGTCCCCATCCTTTCGAAATATTCCCTAATAACTGCAGAGACGTTGTTGTGCTAGTATTCTTTGCCGTTTGCTGTTGAATGAAATTTGGCAAAAAAGAGACTAGTGGCGATATTACGAGCCATAGCACCAAATTTAATACGGACTCTAAAGAGCGGACTCATAGAGCGAACAGTTGAGCCTGGTGAAGCTGTATCTGTAGTTATATGCGATTACGTAGACAGGACGAAAATTAAGACAGACAAAAAATAATTGTAAAAAAAAATAAACCCCGGAACTCTGTTTATATTCTCCTACGCTTTTTCTTTTAAAACTCATCCATGAAAGCTAAACTCAGAACAAATCCTTTCACTTTCATAAAGATTTGACGAGTCCCTACCACTTAACCGCCTCTGAAGTTTTAACAAGAAACCGCTAGAGAAAGCGAAAATCCAATTTGTTGATGGGTTAAGTGAACAGAAAAGGACTCCTACCGTCATCCCATGAATGATTCATGAGTTATTCGGTGAAATCTTTGATTTATCTATCGCAACGCCTACAAATTTCACAGAAAAACCATCGCCACACGACCTTTCCGTGGGCTTTCGGAGTAAATTTGAATATTGTGTTGTGCACCGCCGACCGACACGTGAGTGTAATTTGATCACTTAGCCCTTGTCACCACACATTCCAGTCTGGCTGGGTCCCAGAGTGCCGAAGGGCACCCAAAAATATGAATTGATTTAAATATTTAATGGGGAGAAAAAAGTAATTGATTCCCCGAAAGACGTGCTTATGAGAATTAATATTCATACGTTCGTTAGCGCTACCAAATCTAACTAATTAATCTTCCTCCCTGCGCCGCTTCGTGGGTCGGACCTGATGTAGTGGCGTGCCTACAACTTTTGAAGGCCTTTATCTGTCTTCCACTGAGTCCAGTGTTCCATTTGCAGTGTGGGAAGAGCGAGTACGTGAAGCGATTTATTCTTGTCTCGCAACGACAAAGTCACACATCCATTACTGGCTGTGCATTCCATTCCCTAGATATCGCACACTCGTTCGGAAATAAATTACAATTCAATCGAATCTCGATGCATCTGTGCGGGAAGAGACAAACGGACCAATCTGTAAGTTCGTTCTCTGGTCGTGGTGCAAATTGATTCTGCTCCGTTGCTCCCGCACTACATTCGACGGCGACGACAGCATGCAGAGGCAGAGGCAGCGACAACGACAGCGACGGCACCGACATGACATATGATGAAACATTCCTCATCTGATGTCTAAATTCAATTAAAGTCATATCGCAAATGAAAAATACTCGCTGGCCATGTACGGAGAGGACAACTGGGTGCTGGGCACGACCGACAAACTCCAGCGCAGTGAGCCATTAAGAAACCGCTGTCAATCTCCTTTCTGCGAACTCTCGCTTTCCCAGTGTACGAGTACGAACCTTTTAGTTCGGACGAAGCAATTACACTTACGCGCCACTCGGTCGTGTCGCCTGTCATATCTGCCTTGCGCCCACCTCCCCGGGGAGGGGGGAAAGTTATGTCAACTTTATGCAACATCAGCGACTTTTCGTGCATAGACAAGCGCACAAGGAGTCGTCTCCTGGGAGGAATAAATATTTTAAAATCGTCTTTAATCCCGTAGACGGGCCATCGTCTTCGTGTCGTGCGATAGACGCTCTCGAGTGTGCGGCATCTGCGGTTGTGGGGAACGTGAGCGTAGTGATGCAATCTGGGCTAGCGGTTGCCGGGGAAGGCTGGCATTCGCTAACAAAGTGTAATTTGTTACCATCAATCTATCGAACACGAGTAACCCTTCGCTTCGGTTTCTCTGCTCACCACTTTATTGATTTCTTGCTTCCTTTGCGCGCACCCTCTTCGCCCGGTATTGATGGGCACAGCACACATAACTTGGCATTCTTGTGCGCTGCACTCGCTGCGAGGACAGACCGTTGGGAGCGAGCGAGAAAGCGGCGAGTTAATCAACTTCATTCGACTGAATGTATCTATTCATGTCATATCCCTTTTTGCATAGTTGCCGGTCGCGCGCTACCTCTCGAATTATCTGGCTGGCTCCGCACCGGCTTGCAGTGGGTTTGGGGGCCATATTTCATGTTTGCATTCGAAACTGTACCCGACGACGACGCTTTGTGGAGGTGGCCGCAATGGCGGCAGTGGTGGCTGTTTGGTATGTGGCTCAGGCCATAGATACGGATACACTTTCTCACATTCTTTTTTATGATTTATTTGATCACGAATTTGTACTCTGTCAAAATGGTTCCAAGTGTGCGATTAACCATTTAAAATTCACGTGGCTCCGGCTTGGTGTAGGGGCTCCTCGTCCGCGTTGTGGCAGAGATGCGGTGCCTCTGAGTGCAGTGCATAAGAGAAGAGATTGCTGTGGCTCAAAGATTATGCAATTTCGAGGGAAATTATGTGCGTTTTCGAAACCGAGTATTTATGGTTCGAATGTGTTGGTGGGGGGGGGGGCGGGGGGGCGGAGGGGGGGGGGCGGGGGGGGGGTGTGGGGTGGAGTGAGAGGAAGGAGGAGATATTGTGGAATTCTTGATGAACTTCTTCGGTATGCTTCAGCAGTTATAAATTTCATTTGGCACTCTTGCATGGGGTTTATGCATTCAGATGGCTGACTTCGATGACGGGCGAAACAATGAGATCGAAGCAAAATGAGCGAGAGTTTCGTCTCTCAATATAATGTTTGATGGAGAGCTCCTTTGAGGATGCCAACGAGATTATTTCGAAACAAAGTTGACTGTAGATGTGACGATGAGGAAGGATGCATTCTTTGTGAAGTCTTTAGGAGTCAACTCAATTGATTGAATCCACTGGAATCTATTTATTACTTGGCGAATGCTAAGAAGTTTGATATTCCAATAGACACATATTTACAATTCAAAATCAAACATCTCGAAATTGTAGTTCACAAGCAGGATATACAAAAAGTGAATGTGTTCACACATAAAGTTTACTGCTTTTGAGAAAGAAGTGGTGGCAAGTCACCCCGTTTCCGGAAACACATACATAATAGGCAACACAAGAGAATGGGTTGTTGTAAAAGGTTGGTGCTCTCGTATTACCAATTCTTTCTTAACCACAGATGTACGAAGGGGATAAGTAGATTTTCACATTAAAGAAGACAGTAACAAAACTTTTGTTGATTTCTAAAATTTCCAGTCAAAAGGGTAATTTTAATTCGCACTTTTATTTTTATTGTTTGTGTCATCCAGTATATGAAGAAATTGTAGTACGGGAACAGAGTACATCCGTAGCTGCATACACGTTGTGTGTTCAAAGAATTTCAGTGAATGGTTGTAAGGTGTAATATCTCTGTGATATAAGATCGTGTTAAGTTTCACTTTGTTTGTATCACACTTTTCCGTAAAAACCTTTTTTTGTTGTACTGTGACTAAAAATTCAGAACTTTATTGGCGTTTTCTGCTTCTGTCGCATGATTGCACAGCTGGCAGTGTCCAGTTTTCATGCCTTTACTCCCTTCCTTCTCGTCTAATCTAATGAAATCTTTTGTTCTTTTTAGACTGATTATTAAATATCTTCATATACTCCAAATATGAAATTAAATTCATCTACGCGACTTGCGACTTCAGTGCCATGGTATGATAGCTATCACCTATCACCGCCTGTGTCTGGTTAGCTGCGCCAGCGGGGTCTATCGTCTCGTTTCTGACTAGATTTTCGCTCATTTAGTTTTTTTCCATGAATATGAAGTCATCGAAAGTTGAGATTCGTCAAAAATTAACAAATCTGAGATTTCGTAAACGGCAGCTTCAGGGCGTTTAAGGCCTCTTGTCTGTTTATATTGACCACAAAGAATATGCAATGTATCGGATCCAATTGAGAATACAATCAATCCTCATAGGCAGCTTTCAGTTCAAGTTCATTGGTCGAAGAAGGCGGACAACCGAAGATAACTTGTATAAGCTATCTTAGACTCATATTTTCGTCCCCTTTTCCGTATTGGAGACATTTGGGTAAATTTTCAAAGCAACTTCTAACTATATCCTTCTTCCAGAGTTTTCTGCCTTAAGTTCTGAGTTTAAAGTAAACTTTAAAAGTAATCAACAGTCAAGTTCACCCCTTTGAAGAATTGCGCAATGCTCTTAGTTACAAGTACTGCAACAACAAATGCTGTTCTTCTTCTTCTTCGGGGTGGATCTGGGTCTCAACCAACATGCCTCTACAGTTAGCTGATTCCAATTGCGCACTCCAAGTTGGTTGAGGTTGAAGACTGTTCCCTTCACGTAAATATTGATAACTAACAGATGGAACTGCTGACAGTAAAATGGACCTTCGGCAAAATGTTGCAAGAGGTGACCAGGAGAGTTAAAAAATTGTCAAGAGTGTCCTCGTGATGCATATACCCGACGATCCCTAGTTTTCTTTGTTTAGTTTTATTTGCAGGTACAAGGTATTAGCAATGTTATTACTTCCGCGATAAACATCAAGCAAATGGGGTTTGGTTTTAGGCACAAATTGGTGTCCAAAGTATTGTTCGAAGGTACGGTGCTAATGGTACCTATGTTCAAACATATCTAATTTAGCCCAAAATCCACGTCATACAAAAAACTTAAGATAGATTTATTGTCCACGTAACCGCTGTTTATGCCGAAAACTTATTGTCGTTATTTGACTTCCCTTCTCTCGAGTTTCTGAAAATTGCCTTAGTGGCTAGATTCAAGCCGTAATTTTCAAGCATACGAATCATACGAACCTATTGTCAAATATTTGCAGTTATCTAGAATTTCTACTAACTTACCAGAATTAACAGTTGTTATGGCAAAATTTGTTATTCTTACCTGTAAGAAAAAAAAGAAAAAAACATTAAAATCATATTCTCCTGAAGACTCTCATCAAATTTTTCTTAATCTAAGACTTGAGGTTAAGGAAGATATTCGATATGGCGACACCACCATCCACACACCTTACGCCAAGTCAAGCAAACGTCTTTTTATCCGCGAGCAAATTTGAAACTTTTTGGTGACCGTGGCGTAGTGGTAAGTGCGTCGACCGCCACGCAGAAAGACTAGGTTCGATTCCCGACAACACTCAAAGAGCATCAATTGTCTATGAAAAGCGTCTCAAATCTCGTCGTTTGGAGTCGGCAAAAAACTGTAGGTCCCTTCTACTCGTTAGAGAACAGTTGCGCACAACACGAGTAGTTGTTGTAAAAGCTAGGCCCTGGTCCCTTGTGGGTTGTAGTGCCAATGAATTCTTTATTAAATTTGAAACTTAAACTTTTGTCAAAACTTTCACTTTCAAGAACGTAAAAATCGGAAAGATTTAGACCCACCCAACATCGGCGTTGTGTAAAAAAGATGAACGGAAGCTCATAAAAATTAAATAAAATCCAATGAATCGCACGGTTATATGGTAATCGATCTCATCGACCAGACACAAATGTCTGCCATTAAACCGAAGCGACCAACGAGTTCTGTCCCACCTCTTCGTGGCCATCTTCTGCACCCATCGACCTTTCTCCAGCAACAACCACACAAAAACCAGTCGTAAAACGCCTCTCACACTCGCCGGTGGCTACAATTTTCGGTACATTGAATATAAAAAGTTGCCCAAATACATCTATTAGGATGGACACAGGCCGGGGCAATTTCCGATAACTGCCTACCCCTCCACAAATCATCCTCTTCATACTCCCCCCTCTCTCTCTCTCTCTGTGTGCCTCTCAAACCAACTCAGACTAACCGAGACAATTTATTCTATTTCGGATTCGCCTTCTGAAATGGTCCGTGAAAAAGTAGCCATCCAGAGGCTAACCGCACCGACTGTGAAACCCTCTCAATTGGAAAGTAACACACATATAATCCCCAAAGCCGTCTAGGCTGTGTACTCAGGATCCGAAAAACCCATCAGTGTCATTACAGACTTTCGGTTTCTGCTCTCCCATCACGCTGCTGCTATTGCCTTCTGTCCCTCAGTGTCGTTGTCGTGTACCACCCGTCGCTGGAAAACAGCAAGAGATTTAATTTGTTAATTCGTATTTAACACGTCAGCTTTGTCGTGCCTTTCGAACACCTTGAGTGCGGCGGGTGTGTGTGTGTGCTCGCCCTCAAATCGAGGATGTACCGGGTGGATTACAAAATTGCATTCCATCGATGAGTGGAGTTCTCTCCCACTTCCTTCCTTCTACTCTACTTGACACTGCCGGCGAAGCAAACACAGGCGTGGGAGTGCGAGAAATGGGGTCGTGGATGGATACCTGAATCTGGTGGCGCTGATGTTCTCCCGTCTCGTGTATTTGTTTAAATTAATGAGATTTGCCATGAACACCACTCTGAACCATGCAGCATTCCTTCGTCCTCAGCTCGCACTTGGTCATGGAGACTGCAAGCAAACTTTCGCATTGACAGTCGTTTCCGTCCCACTCTCAACGTCAGCTCCCGCAGTGCCCAATTGACGGGTGCTCCCGCCTCTGGTGCTCGCTCCATCAATTCACCCCGTCACCAAGATACATGGTAGTTGGAGTGAAAGGAAATCGTTTTGTCTTACAGATACATTCTAATACAATTAGGAAATACGGGGATTTTGTCATTGTGCCGCATTGCACCCCCACTGCGCGACGGCTAGGAGATTGTTAACTATTTTCGAGATACCGTCGTTGAGTGAGTCCAATGGGTCTCTGAATTGGTGCGAATGTTGGAGGGGCGGAAATTGTGACATCCTGAGCGCCAGCAGCGGAATGTGTGCCGCAGTAAATTGAGTTTTGTCGACGCCAAGCAGATAGTCTAGGTGTAAGGGACAGAGCTTACTAATTCATAATTGTCACAACACTTTTGCAGGTATTTGTTTTCAATTATGAAAGGTAAGATTTCAGTTGAAAATTAATTTAAACGGAATGATAAGTTGTTCGGGAAGCACTTTGGATTTTTAATGAGGATGAGAAAAAGATGTGATTGGAAGGAAAGGATAGCAAAACACGAACATTTTGCGCTTAAATTTTGTTAACAAATAAAAAATCTACAATCCACTGAAAATCACAGAAGAATGCATGAGATCTTCCACTTCTGATGGGTTTAGAATCACCACTACGCGTACGCGAAGGACTAATCAACATCAAGTTAAGAGATATCCTGACAAGATGAAGAATAAAAAAGTACCTACATCTTGCACAAAAGACATGGGAGGGAATAGGAGAACAAGAGGAGGACGAGAGGAGGATGAGAGGAGGAGGAGATGAGGAGGAGAGGAGACCCAGCTATTGGGACTCAAATGTCCTGCGCTTTGACCTATTCTTTTGCCGTGATTTCCCAAAACATCATACAGAAACTTCTGGTATTCATTAACAAATGTCTTCACACCATTTGTCAAATATTCTGGCCAAACATCTAAACGTCTGGAACATGCTATCAGGAAAAACGCCATTGGCATTACCAGAATGCCGGAACTTCAAGGCAAAAGAGGCAGAGGGTGCCCCAAGCGCACCTTTAGACGATCGATACTCCTTAAACTAGAAAAATGCAACTTGGAAGTAACTGCAACCAACCGAGTGAGATGAAGATGAGGTCTACTAGAAAAATAGCACGTCGACAACACATGGCACACAGCAAATGAAACATCCCCCTGTTGCACGATTTCTTTGAGGACAATATTGTCTCTTGCCGGAATAATGTTGAACAATACACAATAGTGATGCGATTTAAGCCCATTTTAGTGTGAACAATAAACAAGCGTTCAAGGCTATTTATAAGAAGCTCAACTTCAATAAAGCATTGTTTCCAAATATTCAACCGTGAGCGGTTTTCTCGCTTTCATAATAATAACCTCTTCAAATTGCGTGAGAAGGCCGCATTGCACAATCGATTTTACAAAAGTGCTACCATCTCCGCGCTCCCAATCTACCCACTTGCAGCAACCATCTTCGGGTTCACACAGGCATTTTACGTCGGCTCGCTTTCAAAATATGGCAATACAACTGAAACCCAGCTCAGCTCTTTGCACACCGCAGCAATCGCCTTCGCTTCACATAACTTGTGGTAACGTACCGAAGACCCCGAAAAAATATAACCAACCATCTCTCGCCCAGAATCAAACAACTTTGTTAAGGCCTCGTCGCACGTCGCAAACCAACCGAAGCATCAATTCATTTCGGTGTTTTCCATGCGCAGCCTGAGCATCTAGTCAAGCAGAATGCACTTGCACATAATGCCAATGCAAGCGAGCATGAGAATTCCGTTCCGTGGTAAAAGTGAAACCTCTTGCAACAGGAGATAGCATGTGCGGTCTTTCGTGAAGGGCCGTGCACAATTCTTCATCGATTTTCTCACCATCTCAACTGACAGACTGGGGTTTTCGATACTTTTTTTCTTTTCAACTTGCCCCCTCTTCCCACCTTCGCCTCCAGTCGGGTGTCAGTCATGTCTGCATGACTGGCAGCGCCCCATGAAAGCCATGAAACCTCCGCCGCCGTTTTGCTTTTACCTTTTGTCAAAAGGTCAAAAGTCTTCTGCGGCTTCGGATTACAAGATGTAAATTTATCCGTTGGCGCACACAAAAGAGATTTCTGCATTCCTTGTGTATGTCTGCACTTTTTGTTCCCCTCCATCTTAGGTACTTGTTATTCCTCCTTATCCGCTGGCTTGTCAATCACTCTGTAAACGACTGTCATCGTAAATATTCCCACAAAGAAGCAACAACAACAACGACAACGAACAAAAAAAATCCCAATGATGGATGAAAACAGCAGAAAAAGACGCCAACAAAATCCCGAAACCAAGTACTAAGCAAATACTGTTAACACCGCACACACTCATTGTAAAGCCATCCAGCGGGAACGACCGACCCGAGTGGCCGCATGGACGGATGGATGGCCGAGAAGGATGTGCACATGTCAGTTGGCCGAGCGGTAAGTTACGGCCAACCGGTTTCGACATTGGCTAATTTCCATTCGTTCAAAACAACCACAAAAAACACACGTTTTTCTGAAGAAGCACACGGCACACACATGGCGGTGGCGTTCATCCGACACTGGACCAGGCCGAAGCGCCCACCGCCAGCCACAGGCGGCAACAAATATGCGTTAAATATTTGTTTTGACGTTTATTGCGTAATGTTTAAATGTTTACCTGCGGGCGTGAGTTATCTGGCATTGTTGTCTTTGGATCGGAACAGCCATTGGAGGGTGCGATGGTGTTGGAAATAGGCGTGTGTTTTTTTTTTTTTTTGCAAGCTAGGAGATGGAATGCAGATTAGGCCTTGGAAGGAGGACAACAACATATTGACTTTGTTTATTGCTTAGAGGTGCGGATTAGGGTTCATTCAGTGAGGTGGTGGTTTGAGGTGTGCACAATTATGTGGTTGGGATAAATCATTTTTCTTTGGTAAGAAAGCTGAGATTCCAGTTTCAGCTATGGACAGAAATATATATCATGTTCTTAACAAATAATACACGAACTCAACGTTTAAAGTAAACACTTTCAACAAAATAAGTTCGAAACTCCATTGACTATCGTCACAAGCCTGACACTGACAATGGCGCAGGCAAATAATGTAACAAACTCTCAATCACTAAACAGTAATTTTAAATTGGAGCTAAACATCGGAGTGAAGCTGGACCTGAAGCCAAATGCCTTTCAAGGTACTCCTGCGGACCCCGCTATCAATTCCCCAATCACGCACAGTAAGTTCTTGCGAGGGAAGTTCAAAAATTTTTGAAAAGTAGCGATTTGTTTCTCAGCATTATCAATTTGTAATTTGATGCACTTGTCGCAGCGACAGTCTAACATGTGAAACATATGTTTTCTGGAGGAACCCTCTGTGGCCGCCTTAACCCCCTCATTCGACTCACATTTCTGCCCGGCGAATGACTTTCATAATGTAGAATTGGAAAGAAACCGCTCTGAACCAAATCTAGACTTATGATCATGAATGTGTGAGCCGATACGTTGTGTTGAAGGAAGAAAAACAAATGGAAATTCTTCAATTCCACATCGAATTGGGCCAATAATTCGGTTTTGTAGAGCTCTTTGCCGGTTATATCCTTTTAAAGGGAGTCCATGAAGATCACACATTGTAAACCCTTAAAAACGGCGGGGGTCGGCCAATAGAATAACAGAGACGCATAATGTCTCAGCTATCTACCGCATCTTCAATCGTCAGTTTTCCAATACGAGGTTATGAATTTGTGCCCAGTTCATTGAGGCAGCAAAGAGTGTGTGTCATCAGAAATGAAAGCGATTATGCTAAAATTCCAAGACAAGAGTCACCGTACACTGTTCTTAAATTTCGCTGCACGCTCCAAATCCAAAAATGTACTCCCTTAATCACAGCGTCAAAATAACCAAAAAGTAAATAAGAATATTTCAGACCTATATGTCCTTACGTTTTTTATACTTTCTGATAATGAATTCCACACTCTTTTTATCATAAGTAAATTGTACTTCGTCTAAGTTGATTTATCTCAGTATTCCTGTGTTTGGTATTTGCACCTTAAGTGTCACACAGTTTCCTCGCATCGTTATCAGCAGTATCAGTTGACATTAACATTTTTCCAGTTTTTAAAATACAAGCTTTTCGGGATTTTCCGCATACTTCATTGTCCACACAGTTTTTGTCCATTCAACGTATGTATGTGTGATGTACAATCCTTCATAACCATACCACTGTAGCGCTTCCTTATTAAAGAAAAGATCTCTAACACGTCAAAACTTTAACTTTAAATCACAAATTTGAAGTTGAGAACGCACAATCACGCCATCCACGCTTCTGATATTAATGAAGCACAAGGTCAATATCTATATTAGACTAATTTATGCTGAATATCTTTATATTTTCATCGTATACGCGATTATTTTGAGCTGATTTAATCCCATTCAACACAACTGATAAAAAATTCTCTCTATTCCGTGACAAATCTCCGGAACGTGTTATTTCTCGCATTGAAGTCTTCAACAGAGGCGCTGGGTTTTAACACTTTAAACTTTTTTTTATTGCAGTGCTCTGTTAAAGATAGAACCCACTCAAATGACGCATGCAATGCAAGGAAATCTCTACAATAAATATAATATGCATATACAATCGTTAAGAAAATATCGTTAAAAAACTGTACGATCGAGATGCATGTCCCGAAATAATACATTTCAAAATAATACAGCTTTTACACGAAGCCATAAGGTTTTTGTATTATACATATACTTAGATTACACCTCCTTTTCGTAGGCATTTGGTAAACTTTAGCGTTACAACTTAAAAACCACAAAATTGAGTTGACTTTTTAATTGTGGGAGACAATTGTGAAATTTCGGTAGACGATCACAAAATTCAGGTCTCTGTTGAAGAAATTGGAGCATAACACATCACTTAATAAGGCCGGGAACATATAGGGGGCGCCACTAACAAAAAAAAATAATGTCAAATAAATAATTCTTCTTACTATAGGTATGTCCCGGGACTTATTGAGTGATCTGTTATGTTAGCATAGCATAGCAAAGCAAAAGTACTTAGGTTGGGCGCCATATTCGTTGGCATTCTCTTCCACAGTTTTTTTCTTTTAACATTGGCAAGGCAACTTTGCATATGGACCTCGAGGAATCGATTACAGATTTTAAGATTTTCTTTAACATTTTTTGAGTTCCCGCTCTCTAGTTTCTGTACGCTGTTCCGAGAAAGATATTCTAATACGGTCTCGACGTTACTGCGCTAAGTTTGGGATATTTTACGAATTGTGAAAATTTCTATTAGAAAGGTTTAGTCACCATATGGCACCTAGAGTCCTTCAAACCGTATGTGGAAGTGGCTATAAACTCTATTCCATCTTTCAGTAATTAGTTTGTCCAGGTACATAAACGTTTAGTAGTGGCCAAGAGAGCATTTTATTCAACTGCGAAAACATGCATCTTCCACTGGTCTTTTGAGTTCGCGTGTCCAGAGTCATGTCTGCACTGCTTTCCCGTACAATGCAGTACTGGTAATTCAATGTCCACTGAAGTTAATATAAAATGAACAGAGACGTAACTCGATTATGAACACTTGATTGAAAAATAAAGTTAATGTTAGGAATTGCGGCTATTTTTTCTGCAGATTAGGCTTATTTTAGAGTCAAAAATTATGCTTGATGTTGAGAACGAATTTCTCTATTCTAACACTCCCACTTTTTACTTATCTGTCTGCAGAATTCCTCTCCCTTTTTACCTCTTCTTAAATGGAAAAATACTTTGTTCCTTAAGAGAATGTCCGAGAGATAGGCATATCAACGAGTCTTAATAGTAACTCGTTGAAACTTAAATTCAGGGATGTTCCTCTTAACATTCATAATCATTGTGATCGTTTGTCAACTGCACTTGCCGGAACACTCCTGGAATTGAGTCACTGTGAAATTGCGCACGTAACAAGATCTGCACTCATCAATTGCTTGGTTACTTTTAGCAGTTATAGTCGACCAAGTAACAGCCTGATGATCGCATTCATTACACAGTTACCGCTTTGCACATAGCTTATATGATAATCAAAAAATTAACCGCGTTTTCATTCACAGCAAAACAATTCTATCTCAACCGCATCAAATGCTCATGGATTCCTTAACACTTACCACTTCCCACCTTCGAGAACCCTCTGAAGTAACAGCAGTCAACTTCAAACTGGAATTGAGTGCCTACAACCACAACAAAAAATTAGCTCAGGTGTGAAAATGTTATGTAAAGCTATTTAACGGACTGTTTTACGACACCAGCCGCAAATCAAATGCCGGCCTACATTCCATTTACGGTTTCCCGATCATCGTATCGCAAACATCGCGCACATCTGCCGCCTACCACATCGTTACCTACCGACACTCATTATCATAAAACCACTACAAACGTCTGCGTCTCGGGTAAATAGATCAAAGCTCGACTCACAGTGTTTGGCATGGCCCCCGCAATTGTTTCTCAATGATTCTGAATTCCGACCGCAACCCTTTGGTGTGAATGCCATTCAAAACTGACTTCATACAGTTAAGTGCCTAATTTGGATTCAAATAAGCGATTCCAGACGAACAAAGGCAACATCTCAACCGGGAGCGGGAGGGTGGGATGTCTGGCGTCTCCAAAATTAGTTTATCTTATCGCTCAACCAACATCGGCATTCAACACATTCCACTGCCGAATAAGAACTAGGTCAGCCAGCGCTAATGCGGTCGTCTCGCTCTTTGGATGAGGCCTCAGTAAACCACCAATGATGGTTAAGGGGAGCTCTGGACGCATTCAATTCAAAGCTGCGTGTCGAACGCTTGACGGCGGTAGTGAAAAGGTGTTCAAAAAGTAAGAAGCAAAGTTCAGACATGCAGATACAATGCGGAGATACGGGCGGACATTATTCATCTGGCGATGTCTGAAGCACACACGACAGGTAATGTGCAAAACTATTAGTCTTGCCTGCTCAAGTGCCCCGCCTGTCTGAGGTTTTTGTGTCTGTTACTTTGCCCAGTTTCACTTTTTCTTCGCCGCGCACCTCCGCCCACACAGCCGCAGCCGCATTGTCTTGTGCAAAGTGTTTACTTTTCGCCGAGCTGTTGTTGGCAGTTTTTAGCGTTTTCTGCAGCTAATGTCAGTGATTTGCTCATTAAATATTATTGTCACGAATTTTTTTAGTCACACAACAATGCCGGTGCTGGGCCAGCTCTGTGATGTGATTGCGTACTTTCGGCCTCCAATGTGTACTCGCGAGGCTGTTTTGCGCGGGTGCGTGTGTGTGTGTATGCGTGTGACAAGTAATGACAGAACTGTGAACAATAAAGCATTTTTTTGTTCGTTGCTTTACGTGGGTAATTTATGCGCATAGGTACCCACAATTGGACTGGAAACACGTTCGCATTTAGTGGGTGAAATGATCGTGATCCGTGCACGCTTTTATTGTTTTCTTGGAACGAGCAAAATTTTGCAAAAGAGAAAAAAACACAACAACGGTTGCCATTCAAGTCGTAGTTTGCGCTAGTTGCGAAATGCTTTGTGTTTTGTGACCGGCGACTGTCACATCGCATTGTCGTTAACTTTATGAGTTGTCAGCGGCAAGGCAACAGGCATAGACTTGATTGAGCCGTTGATAAATAAAACGATTTAAAAATACTCATCAGGTGGCGATATTTTCAGCGTCAGCCTTGAATATTAATTACTCAACAAAAAGTCGTCGATTGGCTGAGATCTTAATTAGGAAATTAATTTTTGGCGATAGTTGATGAAACCAGCAGGGTTGTGGCAGATAGAAACAACAAAAGTCCGATCCGTGATATAGCTTCACATAATTAAGATTCTGTCTGTACACTGTGGGACGAAGAAAGATTTTTTTTAAAAATTATCAATTCCGTTTGTATTTATAGCTTTTTGTGAGCTCAAGCGTCGCCTTGAAAATGCGATCTCAAGTATTTCTCTGTTTCTAATGCAACTTCGTTCTTTGCCCTGTAATTACCCCTAAAATTTCCACAAAATTCTTTGAAACCATAATCTATACGTATTTATGGACACAGATACAGATTATGGGTTCAAATGCTCCTAATAAAATCCCCCGTGAAAAATTAATTTAACAAAATTCCCCCAAAGGCCTCACTAACGCTCTTGCAACCACAACAAATGTCTCTCCACCTGCAACCACTGCGTATGTATCTATCACAAAAACGGATAAAGATCAGCCTCGAAATGAAACAACATACTTCATTTGGATGAACGACCACTGAACAAACAATGTCTTAATTACTGAACATATCGTGAACATTCCTCTATCAAACTGTCACCTAATCCCATGGTGCGCACACAATTAACAACATCAAGCCGCTGACCCTTGCACCACAGAGAAGGAATCAAATCCTCTTTGCTTCTCCGTCACACTTAATTATTACTAATTAACAGAAACAACTCCAGATACTAAGAACATATTTCAGAAATGTCACGATAACCACCGACTTCCAGAGCTCATAAAACATGCCTCATCTCATCAGCAGCCAGCAGGGCAGCAAATACCTAATGCCAAACGAAAGCCGAAGCACTCTCCCATAAAAACGGGCAGGCTACAGTAGGCGAGACGAAAACACATCGGATTAGCAATCCTAATTCCTTAAGTAATTTATCAAAACAAACTACACCTGCTTTATTGGCTCTCATTTGTTCGTCCATTCCCTCCGACTGTCTGTCTGTCGCTGGCACAATCGCCGAACGGAAAGACGCAGTAATTCAGGGGGGGAAAACACTGGCACCCCTCGCGCACACAAATATCCCCATCGAGATACCGATAAACTCAGCAGCAGCAGAAACAACACAAAGGGGGCGTCGTCGTAGTCGTCGACGAGACCAAATCTACTAAATTGGCGACAGTATTAACAACCTTTAATCTGATGGAATCCCATGTCCGACAACCTTGTTCGACTTCTTGTTTTGCCGTAACGAAATTCCAAGTATTACATGCACTGGGCAGAAGGGATTTCAGTCTCTTCACTATTTCACTAGTGTGCAGAAAAGCCGCACACAGGTCACTGCAATGTGTGTACACACAATTGAATAAGGTGGGGGCTTAATGTCATCGTTAAGGTATGGATAGATCGTCCCCACACTCCGCTTCTGTTCGACGACAGATCCGAGATAGATGTGAACTGCTCCTCAACTACAGCAGCTATGATAAATAAGGCTGAAGGATGATTTCCTGCGGCACTATATCTGTGCACACAGTTTCACAGGATGTCAGACCAGTTTCGAAAAGAAATTAAATAAATTTTCTCAACTATTCAACGATTGCTCAGGGTTTTTGTTTTTTTTTTTTTTGCTGCTACCACGCACGGGAGCCCTAGTGTGTTGTGGTGCCCCATCCCATGAGAGTTCGTTCTTTTGCAAAGACTACTGCTGCAGAAGCAGAAGCTGTGTAGTTGTGTGTAATTCATTGGTTTGCATTTTTTTTTTTTTGTCTTTAACGTATCCCCAGATTGAAGTATCATATTTGTGGCGAAACACAAATCAAGTGAAGATATCCTTGGCAGACAACTTTTTTTTTCGTTTCATTTCTGACTTTTTTCCTGGGTACTTACAGTGGGGTTGGCAGGAAAAGGAACTGGAGATGTTAAATTCTTTGAAAGAGTTTGGTGATCGAATATCGAATTCCAAAATGCATAATCCCAAGCATTCCCTACATTCCCCTAAAACACACCACCACCTTTTCTTAATAATTTTATTGAAGTGTCATTTGAATTTAAAAAATAATAATGTGCATAAATGTACAGGCACGAGGAACCTCCAGACCGCTCAATCCTCCGCCAACGACTCTAACTCATCAGAACGTAGTCGCAAGCACAACCAGGCGAGTTTGTAGATTCAAACACCTTGTCCCCAGGCACGCCTCGGAAGTCGTAAACCTCTTCATGTCAAACCCACTCTAACTTTCCAACCCGATCGTACGTTTCCCATCGCCACTCCATTGTGAGCACTTTCATGCAAACGAGAAAAAGGCAAAACCCAATATAATTATCTCCGCCATTGGTCGCCGACCATTGGAAATGTCCTACATGCGCCACTGGCGCAAGTATCCCTGCTCCAGCCGAGTGCAGTCAACTCTCTTGCGCTCTCCTGCCCATCCTCGTGTCCATGGAGATAATTAAGTTTAACATTTTAATTGACAGCATTGCAATTAGTATGTACACCCTGGTTGAATGAAAATCTGTCACGCCGCATCGCCGTCTGCAGTCCAGCGACGACGAACCATCTTCTCGTGACCCAGCCACCATTCGGAGAGACTCCATCCCATTCTTTGTTTTCAGTTCAGTGTTTCTTAACATAATTTCGTTCGACAATTAAACTGAAAAAGCGTTTTTTTTTTGTGCAAATTAATTTGCTCATTTCCTTCCCACATTTATCTGCAACCCCGATTCCCCCCACTTACCCTGCGGAACCCCATTTTATTCAATTTGTTCTCCAAGATATCGACACACAACTAGACTCACACTCACCTGAGAATTGAAATCGAAAAAGAACTCCGGTCGCAGTGGACATGGAAGACCACATTTGCAGGTGCCCGGTGACAATAAGTAATCCTTTATTTGCACCTGTGAACGCAGCGTTGCTCCAGTGGGACTGTAAATAGAAAAGAGAAAAAGGAAATCAGAAAGGAATAAAAATAGAAAATAATATTGAGATCAGAAGAACAGAAACGATGGACATTTCCTTTTGGACTTAACGTTTAATTAATTCGTCGGTACAAAACGATCTGGGAATACAATCTCAGATTGAGCTCCCTGCGGCCGGCGGCGATGAGCATTCGTCCGCGTCCGCGTTCGCGTAACCAGGTGCATAGAGAGAGAGACAAAGGAATTGCATGGTTGTAATTAATAAAAAAATATGTTCTTGACGCATTCTGCTATAAATAAATTGAAAATGAATGCTTCGCTCGCTGGGACGGAGGACACCCGGTGCAGAGATTCATAATGAAAGCTGTGTTTATGGAGAAAAATGAGTTGCATACCGGGGCTTAGCTGCCACGTAATTATGCCTATTAAGGACTTCGGGACGAACGTGTCCCCATTACTTGAGGCATTTCGCATAATTGAATTAGAGTTGCACACGCTCATTGAGGATTTTGCAGCTTGGAAATATCGTAATCGACACGTGCAGTCGTCCTTGATATTATTTCCCTTAAATGGTAGGGGGGAGTCGTGAAATGTGAGGGGAACCTGCATCTACCAGATCTTTATGCGATGAATTAATCATTCAAAGGAGTTAGCAGAAGTCAAAAGCAATGAATATCTTGTCACTGCATGAAGGGATGATTCAATTAGAGACTTTAGTTCGAGCTATGTGATATATTTATGAATGTTGATTATGACAGGCAACAACCCTGATAGTCACCCCGCTTTGAAAGGAAGGGTTGCCTGCTTCGCTTCTTCATTCTTAATTAGGGAACCAAATGTCATGAAAAATAGCTTGAGATTCACTTGCTTGTCGGTTTCCCTCAATCCGCGAAATGGTGGCTGGTGGTTTGGTGACTGAGTGCCACAATTTTTAGAGCAATGGATGCACAGGAGCGAATAGTGAAACTCAATTTAGAAACACAAGAACTCGTTGCGCCCTACATGCTTCAACTGCAACTACAAAATTATTTGCACACCGAGGGTTACGTGTGCATAAAATGCGTACCGTAAAAAATGCGAATAACATTGCATATATTCCTTTTCGATTTTGTTACGCATTTATTTTGCAATTTATAAAAAATAACGGTAAAAGGGGGGGCCTTTCTCTTTTTCCTCGTCTCGTCCCACTTCTAAGTCGTTGCTTTCGTAAGTAATTGGAATATAGGAACTTGTCTACTTCGTCGCGATATGCGATATCCTTCCAACTCTTTCCTAGCCGCTTCTATTCTTCCTTAACTGATTTAACGCAATATGATTCTCAGTCGACCAGCTCGTCTAGCATCTTGTGTGGTCGCGTTCAACTACATTATCTGACACTTCGAATCATACAGCCAAAATGTTCTTGACCTGTTTTCCTGTTCTTATTTCTTTATTGGACATACTATTAGGTCTGAAGCCCCTTGGGATGTTTTGAAGACTTCTATTTACGAAAGTTTAAGTTTTTATTATTTGAGAGGATAACGAGAGTCGGCGAAAAACTGTAGCTCCCTCTACTCGTAAGAGAATAGTAGCAAGCACAACACGAGTAGTTGCTGAAAGCTAGGCAATGGTTCCTTGTGGGCTGTAGTGTCACTGAATTATAAATATTTGCCACGAATTGTCAGATTCCTGCCATTCTAACGCCTCTCACCCGATTTGTGTAAGCAGAGGATTTTTTTATCTGTTTAAAACTTTTTTTGATCGGAGACTTTCAGCGCCTTTCTGTTGTCTTTTTAAAAATCGCATCTTCTCCTACATTTTTCAACTTAAAGTACCAAACCAGCACTGCTTTAAAGAAATATTCCTCCGCATAGCAGAAACAACTTAATAAACTCCTAATTAATGAATTCATCTGACTTGATTCCTTCCATCCTAAATATCCTCTCACTTTACTCGCTTACGTAAACGCCACAACGCATTCACATTTTATGACAGCCATTTCATTGCAAACACAATTCGGTCGATTAACCGATTAACGATTAATATTTCCAAAAAAAACCTCCAAGCCCATTAGTATCCGGTTTGAAATGACGGCTTTCAAGTCATTCATATTTTACCAAACATAATAAAAAGTCCAACTTTACACCTCCCACAGCGACAACCGCCAAAAAGGCACGACTTTCAAAAAAATGAATTTTAACAACGAATATTCGTTCGGCGTTTCCTCAATAAAATCGTGATACACGATCAATAACTCGGGTCCCCAAACGGAAAAAAAAAACGAAACAACTTTACGTGACTCAAAGCCATCGCAACAGCCGACAACGCACCCACATCAGCGACACCCGTGGATTTTGCTCGATTTAGTCTGTCACAAATTATCGATCAAATTCGCATTAACCTTGCTGTTAATGGGATAATTCGCTTAAGCGTCGAGCCGTCAGCCCGAGAAGATGAAGCAGAGCGATTTTAATTTCAAAGCACATCCTTGTCGTCCATTGTCATTCGTGTTCGGGATTTCAAGAATTTCCAACTCTGCCGACAGACGTGTGACTCAGATTTCATGCCAGCCTTCAACGAACTCCTCCTGCTTTTCAATTATCCACCATATACTCCACATTATCGCACTGCCATTTAGTGCTCTCGTTAGATAGACATCACTCCGTCATCGTCCTCCCGCTTCTTACACCCCAGCAGCCCATGTACTGCGCTAAACAAAAGTCCTTCAAATGAACGTCGAAAAAAAAACACACGAGAAGGAGTAAGGTAATTACGTACGTATTCATCGATTAATTCCGTCTGCAAGTCATCAATTAGTCCCGTTAAGATGAAGGAGACGTAAAAACGAGAGAAGACGTCTATAGCGGGAAGCAGGCGAACTAATGGATATCTGAGGCAAGACAAAGTGCCGGATAATGGGTGGCGATGGTGGTGATGCCACCACCGTGCTGCCGCTACCGCTGCCACTGCCGATGGTGAGATACATTGCGCAAAAATTAAACATTCAGCCGGCAAAAACGTTCTGCCATTGTTTCAACTACTCGTAGCCGGGGTATGAAGAGCAGGGACACGAGCAGAACAGATACATAAGCTCTTTATTGGAAATTATGGCGTCTGCGTTTCGAAATCCCGTGCTATGATTTGTTGTAGGGCTATGCATGTGTAAGTCCTTCGAACTTTCTTTCTTTCATCTGCACTTGCTCTGCCTCTGTCTCGCTTCTGGCCGCCAGCGGCGGCGAAGCAGTCACCCTTTGCGTCTTGAAGGTATTCGAGAGAAATCATCTTTTCTTCGACTGCGTGTGGAGAAAATTATTGATTAGCTGTCATGGAGGAGCTGTCGTCTGTTTCTCTTTATATCGCCTCCCATTTGCCATCCGCAACAAGAATAATGCTTTATTCCATCGTCTTGGCGTGCACAGGACAGGGTTGTTGGCATTAAACTGCTACCGTAGAACAAAGGATCAATCTTATGCTGCGCACACACATTCGCCCTCGTGTTTTCTGTGTTTTGCCTCGACCGGTGGGTATTCTTATTCATTCCTGATTGAGATGTAAAGTAGTTGAATGATTATCTGAGGGATTTACGACCTAAGCCAGTCGAGGAGAATTATAAATGATTTCTTTTTTTTCTTCCTTTCTTTTGGAATCCTTTCCAGCCGCTTGAACTCTATGTTTTTGGTTTGGGCGTGACAGAAAGTGGAACAGGAGCTGTGGCCTTGAAACTAAAATAAAGACGAATAGGATCCTAACGTAGTTTTAGTACACATTTCAAACAGCACGTGTGCTAATGTGGGGAGAGGTGTTGCTTGAATGTAATTTTGGTTAGAATGTCGTCTGTCAGCTCAAACCCGACAGACATGGGGAATGATTGATAGCACGTTGAGTGTTACTGAAACAAAATTTATTTAAATAATTGCGCAAATTGTTTATTCATGGAAAAAATTGGTTGGCAATACTTTCTTGTTTCTCATTTTGTACTGTCTGTTACTAACGGATGAGGTAAAGGGGTGGTATGAAACGACACTCGTGTTGTCATTCTTTGAAAAAGAGGTTTGTCTAAATGATTTTGCTGTCATAACAGTTTTTTTGACTCGAAGGCACATGAAATACTTTTTTTCAATATAACCTCTTGAATCTTTGATCAGCGGTAGTTGCGTTTGGTAAAAACTTCTAATTTGTTAGTTAATTGAGCAGAAAGTTTAAATGTTTTATGTATGATTTTAGTATCACTCCCGCAATACGAATATGAAGGTCGGACATCAAAATGAGACACATTTAGACATCCCAGGCGAGAGTTTTTTTCCCTTCTTCTCGTTTTATCGATGAATGCAGACAACCCTGGAGAATGTGCTTACTACTCTCAGATTTCGAAAGAGAGCTCTTTGTTGTCAGAAGTAATGCGTGATTCTATTGCTGGGAACTTTAGTTTCGAGAAAGACCACATATTTATCACGGATTTGTTTAGAAGAGTGCTTCCAGGTCTTAGTCCCAGCAAAGTTAAATAGTTTAAGCGAAATATTTCCAGCAGACTAAAGTTACTCTATGGAACTATATTTTTAAACGACTGTACGGAGTTAAATGAAATTTAGCTGATAAAGAGTTCGTGTTTTTAAGCCTACTAAAGCGTTGTTCAGCGTAAGGTTTGATTTTAAATAGGCTTTTTTAATAGATAGTGGTCGCCGTGGCGTAGTGGTAAGTGCATCGACCGCGGCGCAGAAAAGTCTGGGTTCGATTCCCGGCGGGACACCTAGCATTTTTTTACGGCACCACCTCTTTCGAGTTGCTGACAACACTCAAAGAGTATTAATTGTCTATGGAAAGCTTCTCAGCTCGCCGTTCGGAATCGGCAAAAAACTGTAGGTCCCTTCTACTCGTGAAGAACAGTAGCATGCACAACACGAGTAGTTGTTGTAGAAGCTAGGCCCTGGCCCGTTGTGGGCTGTAGTGCCACTCAATTATTATTATTATTATTATTATTATTATTATTTTTTAATAGATCAAGTCTGATTCCTTTCACACTGTTCTGTAATTTTGGTTCAGTATTGTTTGGCAAGTCATCATAAAAAGACTCACTCAACAACAGTGTTTCCAAATCAGAGTTGTGAGAAATGTTGTTATAACATAGAAATTATATGAAGATCTTACGGTGAACATAATCGACTGGCTGAAGTCAGTATTGTCAATACCAATTGCAAATTTAAGTCACAGATTCCATTAGTGGATGACACCACGTAGACCACACCCAGCACGTTATGAAGAGACTATAGAAGCTGTAGCTGAGAGTGTACGCGAAGGCCGTGACGATTAGATTCGACGTGGTTCTCAAAAAGATAGCTTGGCTTATTTGACAACTTTGTGTATTTTACGTGAGGATTTGGCCCAAAATCTTCTCAAATCTCGCCGTTCCAACATGCCTCTCCAGCCAGAACGATCTTTCGCCAGCTGCCGCCAATTGCGCACTCCAAGTTGTTTAAGGTCCTTCTCCACTTGTGTGCGCCACCTTAGCCAATGGCTCAGATTCGAAGACTTTTCGGGACGGAGCAGTGGTGTATACGCTCTTCACGGCCTAGCCATCTTAAGCGTTATATCCGAAGACGCTTGACTAGGCACCTTTCACTGTTAACCCCATACAGTTCGTCGTTAAATCTTCTCCTTCAGATGCCAAACATGACCAAAAATCGAACGCAAAACTTTTCTCTGGAAAAGACTAAGGGTTTCCTCATCCGCGTTTAGTAACGTCCAGATTTCCGCGCCATAAAGTAGGACTGTGATGACCCTTCGAGAGAGTGATTTATTACTCAATTGCCTCTTGAGCCCAAAGAAACAGCGACTGGCAAGAGTGATTCGGCGATTGATTTCGGTACTGGTGTTGTTGTCCCTATTTACCGCTAAGCCGAGTGAGACGAAGTCCTTGACTACCTCAAAGTTTCTGCTGATTAGTGTGACACTCTGCCCGAGACGTCGATGCTGTGCGTCTTTCCTTGGTGACAGCTTGTACTTCGTTTTGCCCTCATTAACCACCAGACACATTTTAGCCGCTTCTGCTTCAAACGCGTCATTGACGGCTCGCTGTATTCGTCCAATCACGTCAATGTCGCCACCGTAAGCTGGCGTAAGCCAGCTATGGAACTGACTTTTGCAAGATCATACCTCTGGTGTTAACGTGTGAATTACGCACGATCTTCTCAAGGATGATGTTCAAGAAGTCACATGACAGTTCGTCGCCTTGTCTAAATGAGTTTATAATTCGTACGTAAATAATCAGAGCTATTGCGACCCCTAACCTTGCCATCGACGCCAATTAAGTCGCGGTAACAGCCAACTACAAATGAATTACAAGTGAATAGACAACAAGGTAGTGTCTACGACACGAGTTTGTATTTCATCAACCAATCTTTAAAAAGATAAGATTAGTCTCATTGAAAGCCCACCAGGTGAAGAGTCAAACTCGGTGCTGTTTACGGCTTAATATGCCATTCGCTACACTTAATTACGTGCCCCCTTGAGTCATACGTGCAATTAAAACGAAAACTTTGATTGAAAATCGCCGCCAGTCCCGAACCCACCCATGTGTGAATGTCTCACAAAATTAACCGCCTTTCGAATGTAAGATGGGCGTGACCATCTATCTATAAACGGCTGTTTCGTTGGAAATGCTTAACTAATAAAAACGTTTTTTTTTTTCAATTTGGCAAAACAAGTCTTAGCCACGCAGACAAACCCTAATTTGGCGCAACTACACATGTTGGTGAAACAGATCTAATCAAGTATCTATGTAATAAGGCGCCAATTAGCTGCTGCTGCAACACTCGAGACAGCACCCATATTATATAAGGTCATCGACTTGCTTCATGTTGCAGCCACAATTGGCGGAGATTTTCTCGGTGGGAGATCTAATGCTCGTATTAACCATAGTGACGTGGTAAACTGTTTTGGTTTTATGGTTGCGAGTCGGTGTGACTTTTTAAGGCGAAATAAAAGACTTGCTAATTGTCGTACTATTTATGCTTCTTATGACAAAGTCACAAAAAGATACCTCTATTGGGGTGTCAGAATGGAAAAAAAGCGTTGGTACTCTTAACAAAGTTGTTTGCGAAGAGTTGCTTTGCAATCTCCAGAAAATGCCCATAAAGTCCTTCAATCACTTCTTTAACCCATCAGTTGTCGAGACTCAAAGAACATTGTGATGTCAAAAGGAGGAATACATTTTCTCTTCTTTCATAACGCCACCTCTTTAAATAGAAAGTATTCATTCCGAACTGTCAAACTTGTCAACATCAATCTTCCTCCAGCACATCTACAAAACATCAATGAATCGGATCGGATCAAGGAGCTCTCCGAGCATTCCATCATCCACCACACGAATCAATCATCATAAAGTACAAGGAACCCACATTCATTCATTATGCACCCCTCAGCGAGCGCTGAAAGCCGTTTAAACGCCCGCCTAATTGAATTTGACAACAAACATCAATTGGCAACCCAGCCTTCTCCTTGCAGCACCCCGCGCAGAGTTTGACTGAACGCAAACTGACAGAACATGAAGAACATGATCGTGTGTTGACAGCGCTCCAGCAGTAGAGTGTGCAGCAGGCGCATACCACGAGGTCAATGATTCGTTCCACATGGGAAAATGCTGTCCATTTTGTGTCAATATCGGGGCGCAGAATGCTATCAAAAGCAGAAACACCGCCACACGACCACGCAGTCTCCTGCGGAACAGCGGGCGATAGCGCAGCTGGGTTCAGAAGCGCTAAACAACCACACTGGACCCGTTGTGCGGTGCGGTTTTTATTGGTATGCTTCTCAGCTCGCGTATGCATCGTCACGTGCGAGCGGTGGACGACAGCTACTGCGGAAGTCGAAGATGGTCGAGAATTTGCATTTGCAAATTACGAACAAATGAAACATATTTTCCCACTTAGGGAGATCGCCGGCAACATTCGACTCGCTCAGCCTTCACATCGTACCGCCGTCGAACAAGCTGCGCGACAATCTTCGCGTATAAACGTGCCCCTCGTTTTTGGACACAAGGTCGCAGCGCACGAATGTAACCTGAGTTGTGCCGGGAATCTCAGCCGAAACAAAAGAAAAAATCCATCAGCCGCCGCTGGTTACGAGTGAGCTTGCAAACAATGCTGATGGCTTTATTTTTGTGTCTTACGCGTAGGAAGGGTGTATCTATAACCGGATTTTGGAGCCCTGTGTGTGTGGGAAAACGCAAAACGATTACCCACGGCACCTTGAGAGGAGATAAATCCCAAACAGATACAACTTGAAATTGAAAAAAAAAAAAAAAACAATCTACACAACTTATTGTTGACAACAATTGCGTTGTGTTCGTAGTACGGTTATGAGTGAGCCAATATGACAGCGTCTGACGAGATGTAATTATTTAGATGAGTTTCATATGCTAATTGCCGGACAGACAGGGTTTTGATTGAAAGAGTGAACGAGGAAGACTGAAAGCACACCTAGACAACTCATACAGCAGTAACACTACACCCCGGCAGCTGGGCACAATTTAATGGTCGTGTGATATGGTGTACTTCACACAGGGGGTACGTGCTTCCATATCTGTCGGTTACTCGAGTTATTGTTGATCTTGCGTAATTTATATTTGCATCCCAGCTTTGCGATCTGTGCGACTAGATGCGGTCCTTGATGAAGTTTATTGGTGGTAATTAGTCGTTAATTGGCGGAATGATGGCACTTAGACGGGAATTACAATTAACTTATGAAACGAAAAGAAAAACAGACAACCCAACTCAAGGCAACCGCACAATGGGTGAAACGAAAGACAAGTTGACTGCGTATTTTGTTTTTATTGAGTAATTGCTGAAGGTCATCGGATTATGCGTTGTTCATATTTTTCAATATTTTTTTTTTTCAGTCATACGAAAATTAACGTAAGAAGAAATATGGTTTTGTCAAATAATTATTTTTAAACATACACAGCATTTTCTTCGTGTTTAAACTAATTACAACGAGTGGGATAAAACAAAGATGATCCTTTTCGACATTTGAAAGATAATCGTCTGGCATTTTAATTCAAATGTGATAGCGCCATAGCTGCTTCGTAGTCTTTTTTGGAGATCCAAGTTTCGATGACGTTGTCCAACATTTCTGGCCATGTATAGACAACAATATAAAGGATGATTTTTTAGCTATTATCCTTTTGGCAACACTGGTTTAAACAGCTCTCGCACGTGTTTTGTTTCACTGTCAAACATCTTCAGTTTGGTCTATAATTTAACCATGAATCGTCTTACAAACGAACAATGCAAGAGCCTGACTTGCGTGACATGTGGTTTCAACAAGACGGTGCCACATGCCACACAGCACGCGCAACAATGGATTTATTGAGTGCCGATTTAGTGAACATTTTATTTCACGTTCGGGACCGGTCAATTGGCCGCCGAGATCGTGCAATTTAACGCCTTTAGACTATTTTTTGTGGGGCTATGTTAAAGCTCATGTCTGTGCAGACAAGCCCGCTTCAATTGACGCATTCGAAGACAACATTGAAGCATTTGTTCGTAATTACCGGCCGAAATGTTGGAAAGAGTATCCCAAAATTGGACTATGCGGATGGACCATTTGAGGCGCCGTCAAGGCCAACATTTGCATGAAATAATCTTCAAACATTAAATTATATGGACCGTACTATCGATTCAGATAAAGATTTCATGCATTTTTCTGAATTTTATGCGTTTTTTGACTTTCTTATAGCTTTAAAAAAATCACCCTTTATATAAGAAGTACAACAACCCATGAAAGACACATAAGACACACAGTTTTTGTGAATATAAGGGGTTACCATTACTCCAAATACATGGCTTATCCATTCAACCAAAAATAAGCTTCATTGCTGAACAAAATTCTCTTATGAAAATCGGAATGAACCCCAATCTCGTTTTCGGTCGGAATTCGAATCATTTGGAAGCATCATTCAGGCATTCGACGTTTTCAGTCAATTCGAAGCTATATAGACGAATTATAACCAATTTTTTTGACCAGCGATTGAAGATTATAACTTGGACGATATGTGATTGCAACAGAACAAAGAACAAGCCATACACCATAACCATATTGGTGAGAAGTTCAATGGTTACGTAATTTTAAATTTGTTCGACTTCAATTGGCCACAAGTATCATCGGTGGAGCAGTGTTTACAGCAATAGGCCCCGAATTGTAGATGCATTAGAAACCAGCAATACTCCAGTTATGGACGAGATACCGTCTGAAATATGCCAAAAGTGGTTAAAAATTACCTCCAAAGAATTGCGTGCTGCAAATCTTCCCCTTCCATTGGAGTGATATTGTTTTTCACAATTAATGGCAAATTGTAATCTTTATAAAGAATAAAACTTTTCTTCGAAAATGTCAGCCTGTGTGTGTCTTAAGAGCTTTACTTTCGAAACCGAAAAATGAAGAACAGACGTCGCCGCGCGGAGGAGTAGTGGGGTAGGTGCGTCAACTCACATTCCGAAGATCTTGCATTTTTCACGGCACAACCACTGTTGAGTTCTTGTCAGCATGCAAAGAGCAGCAATAGTCAGCTAAAAGTTGTCAAATCTTGCTGTTCGCTATCGACAATAAGCTGTAAGTTCCATTTGCCCATAAAAGAACATAGCATTGAAGAAACGAATAATTGCTAAAACAGCTACTTATCTAATTTATTTGTTTCGTTTTTTAGTCTGATAATTGTGGTTTACTGGAAATTTATCGAATTTGGCACTTTTAGGCATAAGATAACATTATAAGTCACCGTATTAATAAAAAGAACACCGAAACCCCGGGAATCGACTTTTGAAGATCCACTGCGTTTGTCGTTAGACACAACATTTGAGAAATTAGAGATAATTTTGATGATGCTCAATCGTGTTATTTGGAGTGATGTGATTTGACAGCATGATATTCTATTTTAAATGCTTCCTTATTCGAAAACCTTTTTCATTGACTTGACAATGAACTAATCCTCTCTTTCTAACATCTTCAACTGCAAGACTTTATATTCTATCGATTTTTTTTCAAAACCTATTAAACTGTCGCCACATTCATAGCAGAGTGTCTATACCTTATGACTGATTATAAACCTTTTCAAATCACACCGTCCTTCAAAAGAAACTCAACACGGAAAACATTCAATTATCCACTTATCACAGCACTATGCGTCTACTGTTGGGTGTTGGAAACACGCCTGGGAGGGGCGAACTTTAAAATTACATCTTTCATCCTCGGCGGAACTTGATGTATGCATATTAATTTTTCATAATCCCGGGGCTCAAGTTTGGCGACATGACTTTGCATTTATGCATGGACGTCGCTGTCGTTGTTGTCGTCGCCGTTGTTCTCATCATGTCTCCATCGCACCTCATGCATGCAGTCAGAAAGCATACGGTTCACTGCGGTGCCATCAAACCAAGCATATCTTTCCCTATTTTTTCTGGTACTCGTATGTGTATTGTTATCCCTCGTCCTGGAGTCTCGCAAGTACATGTACGAGCAGAGAATAAAACAAAGCATTTAGCTGTATGTACGGCCACCGGGGTATTTATATTCTCCACGGTGAGTAACTGACTGCATAAACTAAAATTTTATTGCAGCCACCCTTGCTCGCACAGCCCACCACCTACCTCGTGGCATCCTCATATGCCTCTGTCATTGTCATTCGTTCTCATTTTTCGTTGTTTTCTCGTGAAGAAGCAGAGAGAAATCGACTGAATGTTTTCATTTACTGCCCCACCCCCTCTTCAAGTCGTGGTTGTTGCTGAGGAGTCCTTGTCGTCGTCACCATCGTCGTCGTCCTTTGGGTGAAGTACGGAATAAAATTCCATTATTGTTGGTTGTGTCGTAAAGTTTTAACACTTCTTTTATGCCGCAATTGAAAACTGTGCACTTTTTTTCTTTTACAGACCCCCAGCCGAGGGGTCGAAGGGGGAGTGATGGGTGGTGCTTTATTTTTCATTGTCTGCTTCTCGTGGAGCGCTTTCAGGCACACTTTGAGCGAACGAGCCGCTGCGAAAGCCTCGAAACTAGTGCGCTGCTTCGTTGGGGCAATTTAAAACGGATTTACTTTTTGGCACGGTCTGGGGTGGTGCGCGCTGTTAGCTCTCCGTCCGTGTGGTGAAATTAAGGGTGTTCACTCATAAAAGTCATCCGCTGGATAAATAAAACACATTACGAGGATCAAAAGGACGATGGATCTGCTCTTGTTTGTTGTTTTTGTTACTGCTGTAGAGTACGCCCCAGCCCCCCTGTGGGCGGGAATTATCGTAATCAGATGGAAAACTTTCCACAGGGACAAAGGTGTTTTCAATTTCTGCACGCTCTCTCTCTTTGTGCCCGTGTTTTGCCATGAAAGTGATTATGTCCTGATGTGGAGATAATTTGCGCTTGAAGAGCACCAGGTTAAACTACAGCACATCCTTGCTCATTTGCATGCGAAAGGAAATTTACATGTTAAACATATTTGAGCAGACGAAATCTCACCTCGATTTTGGAGCGGATTCGCTGCAATGTGGCAGGGGGGCTGGATTGGCACACAACCGTTGGTTGTTCGCCAAAATGCCGGATTTTCGTTTTTTGCCGCTCTTGCATGTGTTTAGGATGGAAAAGAACATGCGAGTTCATTACAAGAGATGATACTTCAGAGGTTAACCGAAACAACAGACAGTTTAGTTGGAAGTAGTTGGATAAGCTCCAAAAATGCTAATGTCTTGGGGCTGGGTGCTTGCACTGCAGTTGAAGTCGCACCGGAGGGCGGCCGTTGAAGAGGTGGATTATTTTGTAAATACTTTGGCACAAGGTTACTTGGCACATTATAGTGTTTTTGGCTGAATGTCTGCATTTGCTTAAGGATCGACCTTTTTTGTGCAGAAACTTTTACGAAACATATTGCTGTGCGGATATGGGGATCATGTTGTGCAAACAACTTCAGCATTGTAGTTCGACAGATATGATTTTGGGGATGTGATAAGTGGTTTGGGAAGAAGGGGAAATTCTAAAGGGTTAACTTTGGAATTGCGCTTTTGAAAGGTGTCCCCCCCTCCCGTATACTGTGTGCATAAATAATTAAGGAGATTAGAATGAGGGATTACCACTTAACAATTTATTGTTGTTTCTGAAAAACAAGTGCTCTTGAGTTCTGGGATTGATACAATTGAAGGAGCAACTTGCAAAGTTTTGCATTTATTTGTAAAACAATTCTATAAGTTTAGCATTTCAATTTATTTTCAAAACCACAAGAACCCGCCCCTGAAGTGAACTGTTCAATTGGATTAATTGGATATTTCCAATTTACTCACTTCCAAGAGCAAAGAAGTAGAGAGTTCCCGGAAATTGGAGAAGGAGCTGTCCTTCTTGTGTGTAACTGAACACAGCCGAACGCACAAATTCAAAATATCCAAAATCAATCCTGTCAGAAAACAAATTTTCATTAAGTCAAAACATTTCTTTTTTGTTTTTAAATCTCTAAGAATCGTTTTCGATTTCTCAAAAGGAATGCATGGTTTGTCAAAGAAGAATAGAAAGGAAAGTTCTACGTGAGATTTATGGTCCTGTTTGCATGACATTCGGAGAAGAAGATTCAACGATGAACTCTATATGCTGTACGGCGACATGCACCTACACAGGCGTCCACGGGTTCAACACTTAGGACGGCTGAGTGATATACAGGAAATGGATAACACTGCTTCAGCAGCTGGCAAAAAGCTCTGGTCCACCGCGGAACGTAATGCCATTTCAAATTAATATTTTTATGATTTATTAAATCTGCCTTCTATTTTGCCCAGGTTAAAATGCTGAAATTTTCCAGAAACTGTACTATTTAAACTCCATGTCCTATCGGCATAGTATAGAGCGCCTAAGTATAGAGCCTTTTTTCCATTTTATAACCGGATTTTTTTAGCTATTTATTTTAATAGCATTAAAGGTAAACGAAACCTTCTTCATATGAATTTAAAACACACTAGTTTTTCCTCGTTTACTTACATTCTACTATACTATACAACGACTGGAAAAAGTAGGTCATTGGAGGGTCTCCCTGCAGAGAAGGAGAATAGATCCTAAAAATATGAATAAGTATGTGCATGTTAGGGTGTTCCTTATTTTTCTTTTCATTTTCAAAAATGCGCATGTGCATCTATTTATAAGGTCAGCAGTATTTTGTTTAGTGTATAATTTTGATAAATCCGAAACTTATTTAAAGTCACGCTAGATTTAAGACAAAAAAACACAAGATCTAAGAAACAGGGCCAACCTGAAACACACTTGTTCAGTCCAACAACTTCAATCCATCGAACAGAACATCCTTCAATCAACGACAAGACAAACTTCAACCGTTTCCGTCTCATTTCCAATGCCCTTCAATTCCTCCTCTTGTTAAAATTACATTAATAAAGAGTACATTCTCAACTGTTAAGCATTACCAGACACACCCACGAAATGTCTGCCTCTCCTGCAATTTAATTTTTTTTTACTCCTCATGTCCCGTCAGGCTGAATGGAAACTTTCATTTCTCATTCACTTTGTACGAGGCCACAGAAGCACGACGGAAAACAATTTATATACTCCCAGTACCAATAAACATACGCTCCTGTGGAAAAACTTAAATTTTAATTGCCATCATATTAGAGACAGGCGAAGGGTTTCTCCTCCCGTCTTCACCTGACGCTGTTTCATTGTGGCTCACGACTGCTTGGAAGCCTCTCTCCTTCTCTCTCTCTCTCTGCGCCACAGCCAGACAACTTGCCGCAGCCGTACTAGCTGATTGCAGTGGGAAATGGTTGAACTCAGGCAAAAGGACACATGTATGAGACGCGGCGAGGAGTTTCTAGTTGCGGTGCTGTCGTAAAATGAGAATGCGGACATGTTGACAGCGACAAACGAAGGAAGTTTTTGTGTTTTTTTCTTCTGTTTTTAAGGAGTAAGCCACCGGCAGACGACACGAAAACACAAGCAACGCCACGGCAGCAGCAACGACCCAAGGCAGAGAGCACACACTTTTTCCAATTCAAAGTTTTCAACATTGTTTGAGAGCGAAGAAGAGACCCGCCACCGCCGTCGCCAAAGCGCCGGGAGGCATTCCTGCTGGAAGACGAACGAATTAATTGCAATAACGGATGTGAATTGCGAAAATGTGTTGTTAAGTGGCAGGGCAAGGGGGACGGGAGTCGCAGTACCGCACAAGTACTTCCCCGTCTGTGCGCTGCTTCAACTTGGGTAATTACGTGAAAGTATACCTTTCGTTCCAATCAACAAACTATATGAGTGCACCTCGAGCGTATGCCCGCTGAGTACGCTTGATGAGATTCCGGCCCCCGGTGTAAAATCATCGCACGACGACGGCAACGCTTATACCGTTGCAAGGATGTCTTCCACCATTCGTCGATAGAAAACATTTCTGCACCTCTGAATCTAAACTTGAATCGTTTTCCATTCGCTTATTGAGTATTGTTCCGGAACGACAGGTGATTACTGCCCTCTGCCGTTTTTATCGAGAAGACGTCTGCATGCTGCTACTTCCTCGAGACGACTTCCTTAAGTTGACATTACGGTCGATTTAATTTAATGGGACTGTTGTCATACATGCAAGCGGAAAGAAGGAAAGGGCACAAGCACAAAGCACACGGGAGTGATTACTTCCTTCGGGTAAGTCGTGACTCGCCGCAAAGAAGGACCGCATTTGGGGCCCTTCACCAGGAGGGTCGAATTATGTCATTTTGCAAACGAGACGGGCACTTTGTTTCCACTGCACTCTCATAATTAATGATGGAATCTGGAGGAGTCTCGTGTGCTCATTACTCTCTCGGTTTTTAATGACAGATTTTAGACATCCGCACTTGAGGACCGAGTCTATGCGAACGGGGAGGGAATCCAATGTACTCGGCTTCTGCTGCATCGTTTGCCAAATAGAACAGACACCGCTTTGGCTGTTGTCAGTTGAGTTGCCTGTTTAGGTAAGTGACTGCTGCGTGCAATAATGGGGAAGTCCTTGGGACGCTGTTGAGAGTTATTCTCGGATCGAAAATGCACTTAATTGCTATAACGATGGATGGGTTGTTGATGGCATACTTGTATTTGCTCGCAAGAGCTGGCATATTAACTGAATGCATTTTGATTTGAATCCACGCGCGAAATCAATTGAAGGCGAGTCGCTACAGCAGATGCAATTTGAAATGATTTGATGTTTTGAACGGCTTACCTGAAATGAGAGAAAGAAATAATATTTAATAATATGTTTGAATAATTTGATTAAAGAAAGTGAAAAGTAAACAAAAAAAAATAAATATGTAAACTCGGTGACATCACAGCTCATTAAGGACCACGGCCTAGCTTCTCAGCAAGTGCTGGAGTTGTAAGTGATATTCTTTTCTCACGAGAAAAGAGAGAACCACAGTTTAATACCGACTCCAAGCGGCAACATTTGAGAATTTGTTCATTTCGAATGAGGTCTCTTTGAGTGTGTTCAGCAATGGTGTCGTGAAATAATAAGAAATAAAATTAAAAGTCGGATCTGAGACTTTTTACGTGTGAGTTGAGGCACTATTACGTCACGGCGGCTTTGTATAGAACAATAGAACTTGGCATATGTTAAAGAAATGTCAAATTTTGGGAAAAAAAATCTGATACGTGATAACTTTAATAATGCTTTGTTGAGACAAATCAATTTAAAAACAAAAACTCGGGAGAACAGACTTTCTGCAGACGTGCCTAAGATGTGTGAGATAACCTAACTGAATTCAGAATTGAACATAAATTAGAACACTAAAATTTCGAAACTGTTATACGCGACTCCGTGGTCGCCGTGGCGTAGTGGTAAGTGCATCGACCGCGGCGAAGAAAAGTCTGGGTTCGATTCCCGGCGGGACACCTAGCATTTTTTCACGGCACCACCTCTTTCGAGTTGCTGACAACACTCAAAGAGTATTAATTGTCTATGGAAAGCTTCTCAAATCTCGCCGTTCGGAGTCGGTAAAAAACTGTAGGTCCCTTCTACTCGTGAAGAACAGTAGCATGAACAACACGAGTAGTTGTTGTAGAAGCTAGGCCCTGGCCCGTTGTGGGCTGTAGTGCCACTCAATTATTATTATTATTATTATTATTATACGCGACTCCTCCAGATTCCATCGTTAGCTCTTACCAGCTAAATACGAATCTAGCGGTCCGCGAAGCATTGAATAAGTGCATCGACTCCTGGTTACCTCAGATGTCTAGGTTCGATAGGTCTAGACTTTATCGAAAATATTTTATGTCTAAACTTCTCGAAGGTTTGTTGATATTGCTCAGAGAGCATTAACTACCACAAAAAAAAAATCTTCTCGAAAACCACCCTCGAGGTCGACATTGAACTAAATGTCATCTCCACTCGTGACAGAACATTATTACGCCCAATACAAGTAGTTGCTAAATAAGGTAGGCTTTCCTTGTTGACTGCATGGGCTTGTGATTTTCAATTTATATTTAAAGCTATCCAAATGAATTAATGACAAATTTAACTTCTACAAAATTCGACGCGAAATCCCAATTCGCTCAATAATCTTTTCCTGGACCTGCACTGTTAGAAATAACAGGCGGAAATAGACCAAGAATCTACTGTGGTAGACCAGAAGTTGAGAGCAATGATCGACAGAGCTACAGAGCTACCGAATGACAGACCATGCCATGTGGTCCTGTTTATTTCGTGAAAAAACACAGTGGCGAGGGTGTGAAAAGATGAAGAATTTCCCTTAAAAAAACAATATCAAGAAATTTGGAAGCTCATGGAAAATGAAACATTCTCAGTTTGAAAAACAATCTCTAACAAAATGGCTAAACATTTCCACTTCCGCGTACACTCAAAATACGTACGTCCGAAGAATGTAAAAATAATTGAATGTTGTCTGAAACTACTACTACTACTTTTAAATTCTGCATCAAAATTGTCCCAAATTCTCAATCGAACACAATTTAAAACGAGTGTGTGTACAACTCCCGAACATCTCTTGGGAAATTGCTTTTCAAGTAACAAGCACAATATCCACAGCTGTGTTTGCCCCCAATCCCCGAGGAGTCACAAACCAAAACTGAGCAAAGGGGTATTCCCCACAGGCCTATTAATTATTATTAACTTTTCCGAATTTCTAGTTTACGCACACACACAAACACACATACATAGAAGTTAATTAAATGCGGGGGGTGACCCATAAATACATCTGCTCCCAAATTATTTTCACATAATTTAAAAGCAATTCCCCAAAATACCGAAATTCTATTAAAACCGAAAACATGTCAACTATT
Source organism: Eristalinus sepulchralis (assembly GCA_944738645.1). Taxonomy (NCBI): domain Eukaryota; kingdom Metazoa; phylum Arthropoda; class Insecta; order Diptera; family Syrphidae; genus Eristalinus; species Eristalinus sepulchralis. The sequence continues at coordinate 12,819,107 of OX122882.1, forward strand.
CAATTAGAGGCGCAGCGCAATACGTGTGCGTGTGAGCGTCTGTTCAATTAATTCAAAACAGAGCGGCAGCCACTGAGACTGAGACCCGTCCACAAAAGGAGAACGAGAAAAAACTCGAATCAAATTGCCCTGCCCCTCCAAAAGAATACACATTCGAATAAAAAGCCAAATACATTTTTAATTACTCGTTCGTGTTACACACATGTTCCCAGCCCCTCCACACTGGCCTTCAACTTTCAACCTTAATTGAATTGGCTGCCATCCAATAATGGGTCAGCGCTAACAATGCCGTACACAGAGCTGCCAGAATAGCTGCAGCGGTGGCAGTGTACAGCCCACTCCACTCCGCTGTCGCCTCCAGCCACGCCACTGAAACAATGGAGCCCCATTTAGAAATTTGCACAGCACAGCCTGTGCCGGAATCCGAACGATAACGAATTCAATATTATTTCAATCGATGGCACTTCGACACCACCACCCGCCCCGCGATTTTTCTGCAAATTTTTTTGTCGAATTCCGAATTTCCCGGACGAGAGCGACAACAATCTGACAATTAATTAAAATTGTAATTAATAATTACACTCCCTCTTGAGTGCGCCGCTATTTGCAGCTCCTGCGTCACCGTACGCTTTGGCTCATCGAATATTCATAAGTTTCCGCATCCAGTTCTGCTCTAATGCGTATGAGTGGACCGACACTAATAACCCTGCGCCATGACAGTGCCACCCAGTTCGATTGGCAGATACGACTGTGCACCCGCTGTTTCTGCGGCCGCCACCGCTTGCCGAATGATTGACATTTAATTACGCTTACATCGATATTGTGACTTGTGGTAGGCAGCCGGGCGTAGGCTCTCCTCTATCCGCATGTCCTATTGCTCTGTCGGAACACGCACAGTTGCACATCTTCGAGGGAAACGTTATTTAGGTCACGGCAAGAATAAAATAGCAAATATCGATCGGGGCACTGCTGGTGGACTCGAGCCATATTGATTGACTGACCTGTCCCAATGCTGCTGTCAACTTAATTAATTCCCTGTCCCTCGGCGACGAGCAGCGGACGCTCGGGCGTGCACTTGGGCCTACATTGTACTGCGCATCACTGTGCCCCACTTGCTAGCCTCTGGCACTGTCAATTAGAATGCCGGGCAGCGCTCCCAGAGTCGAATCAACGAATTATTGCCCTCATTAGAAGGCAAAATTGAGATCTGTGTGTCCTTTGCGCCGAGCTTTGAACACATATATTTACCGACAGTCAATTGTTCGGCGGGCGATCCTAATGCGGGCCCCTTTTACGTACACACTCCGACGCGTCGGTATTGCCTAATGACATTTTGCGTAAATATGGCAGCGACAAAGTGTTGCCGTTAATTGAGCAATTCATAGCCGTACAGATATCGGGCGACTTTAGTGGAGCACCCTATTCAAATACGAGACAAGCGAACTTTTTGGGGCAGCAACTTGACGGTGCAGCGTGTAGACAACGGCAACGGCGACGCGCAAGCGACAACATCTAAACGTTTCGGTTCTGTTGCCCGAGTAATGGCCATTAAATCGAGGTGTTTACTGGATAAGTGGGCAAAAAGAAAAAACGTCACAATTTACATGATTTGTAAATTTATTGCCCAATAAACTGACGCGAAGTGGATTGGATTTTCTTTTTTGCATAGAATACACCTAATAGCGTGGTGCCAGTTTGTTTCACCCGCAAGCGTTGCTTAATTGGTCAATAAACTCGATTAGTTTACTGTGGACATCGATGGTTTCTTGGTGAAAATTCAGTCAAACGTCAATGTGCTAGGAGACCAAAGATGCCCCAGACGGAGATACATGATGAAAGCGGGTTGAAGGGCGAATCGACAATGGAGGCTATAAATTCACGACGGCTTTCGAATTTTATGAGATCGTCTGGAGATTTTGCACCGAACAATAAGCACTCCTGCACATTCCAGATTTGACGACGATAAAAATTAAGTGCAGTTAAGAAACAAGTTCATTTATACCTAACTGCGATGGAATGTGCGGTTTGGCAACGATAAAATTTGCTGCAAACATAAGTGGAACACACGTGGCTGGTAGAAAATTGAATGGCTAATAGTTGGTTATTCACCTTAAGTAGCGACGTGCTCTTCTAAAAAAGCCAAGGAAAATAGACTAGACCCAAAATACAAATGTACAAAATTGTGGAAACTCTTACTGAAACAAACAAGATTCATGCCAAAGTTGCATCATTGGAAAACATTTTTTCAACAGCTGAGGTCTAGTGGCCAGAGATCGAACTCAAGCTACATCGATATTTCGCTGCTGTGGTTAAAACAAAACGGTGCTTTAAACTTCAAGCAGCTTTTGCTTAGAAAATTTAAAATATTTATCAGGCGACTAAATATCTCTGCATTTTTAACTTCTCAAGCCTAACGAGACTAATTTTTTGCCGTGTCGTGCGGTACATTTGTGGGACCACGCAGGAATAGTACTCTGTCAAATTGACCGTTGTTTTTTGTTAGTGACCGTTTTGTCCTTTTCTAGGCCACCGATCTTGTGAGTCACAGAAAACGGCAGACATCACTTTGGGGATAGTAGAACAGTCTTTGCCTTCTTGGTGGAGCACATTCGTAAAGTGAAGTCCACTGTTTGCACTTAGCCTTTGATTTTAATGCGTACCAGAAATTGATTTTGATTTCGCTTGTACATCATCAATTACAGCACTGAAGTAGTCCCAGGGTGTCGCTAATTGTAAATGAGCCACCTATCGCACAGGCGAGTTTCCCATAACCTTAATTTCATACAGAATATGCCGTACTGCCTCAGCTATCTGGTGCCCTTTTAATCGGCGATCTGTCAATACGAGGTGGAAGGTTTCAGGCGCCTTGTCCTCCACGGTAGCCGTGTTCAGGTCACTTGACGTGAATTAATAAAAACCAAAATGTCACCACTTTGGAACTCGTTAAATTAAGTTTTTAGCGTCCAGGTGACCTAATGCGCAAAGCCACCGTAAAAGCGTCCTCTTTGATTTCGCCGCGTCATTTCTCCCAAATAAAACTAATGGAATCGAAATTTTGAATGTACGAGAATGCCCATATGCATCCATAGTACGGGTGTGCACTTTTTGGGGCGCCCACACATTAGGCCCAAATGTCCTGATTATTGCTTTGAAATAACGCCAAAATCAACACACGCCATTGATAGCATTCAATTCTCTCTACTATTTTTTCCCGGTCACCCTATAAATCAAACCTCAGCGTCCTGTATGACTCACGCTTCTAATCATCATCAATATCGTCTTTCCTCCATATCAACGACAATCTGGACGCTCAAGAAATACATTTTCAAACAAACATGACCATAAAGCGAAGGACGAACAAAACAACACCGTGAACGTGTGCAAGATACCAGAATTTTCGAGGGAAAAAAACACAACACAAAATGAAACTTTTATCTCATGATAAATATATAAACAAATGAAATCATTGGCAGCGTAAACAAGTTATTGATAATTCGTTTAGCCCCAATTAGTGACATTTTCAGAGAATCGATGACCTTGGTCGGAGTGATTGTGTCATACCCGCCAGGGAACGAAGGCGACAAATTGTGTTTGCTCAGCGAAGACAAAATTCATTATTTCAACCAAAACCCACAACCTTAGGATTCGGGAAAAAAAACATGAAATTCCGAATCGTGACTAACAAACGAATGAATCATAAATGGGCTGAATCCCATTTGAATGATTCCGTTTTTCAACATTACCATGAATCATGAGTCTGGGACCGAGATTCAGAAAAGCACTTTACTTGATCCTTAGTTATTAATTTGCTCCACAAAAACATTGTCAACGAGGAAGTTTACAATAACGACGTAAAGATATGTACCGGAAAATTCGAATAGGGTGTGCAATCTTTTGGTTGTCTCTTAAAAATGCAGCATAAGGTTAACTTTTGCGTACGGTCCACACTTGTCACTAAAGTGTCATATACATATATCGGCGCTTTTTAATGGCCCATTGTAGAATTGATTGAAGAGCAGATCATCTACTTTTGTCAGGGCAAATGAGGATAAAACTAATAGAGTGAATCTTCCATAACCCGAAATTTGAGCCGAATCATTCTATAAACTGATTGATGACTGATTTCTTTCTATTGTCTTTTATAACTTAGTGCATTTTTATTATGAAAAGCGCCATTTTCTTCATTAAATGTCCGCCATTTTGAAGTTTATTTTCGCAAACCCCTCTGGAAGTGAATATTTTTATTAGTGAAATCGTTCGCCACAGACAGGAATAGCTAGTGATTATTTGATGCTAAGTTTGAACTATATGGTGAAGGTGTAAGTGCTTTCCAAGCGAATTACAGGACGCTCTGGCGGGTTACTATCATCGTGTGTGGCCTGGCGTTATTCTGATAAACAACTCCTTTCCTATTAGCCAAAGTAGGCTGCATTGAGCGATTGCTTCCTTCAGGAACATGGGCTTTGTCTTTTGGCTTATTCAACTTTGCCAGTATCACTTTCTTTTTTTCTTCTTCTTGTGGCGCGAAAGCCCGTTGTGGACCTGGGCCTCAACGAACATGCCTTTTCGGCCAGCATGATCTTTCGCTGGTTCCCTCCAGTTGCGCACTCCAAGTTGTTTGAGGTCCTTCTCCACTTGTGTGCGTCCTTTGTTGCGTTGTCCCAATGGCTCAGCCCGGAGCAATGGAGTCCACATGCTCTACATGGCCTAACCATCTTTAGCGTTGTATACGAAGATACTTGAACAGGCACATGTCGCTGTACAGTCCATAGAGTTCGTCGTTAAGCAAAACTTTTCTCTCTAACTGTCGAAGGGCTTCCTCATCCGCTTTTAGTAACGTAACTTTATTACCCAATTTCTCCTGATTTGAAAGAAACAGTGATTGGCGAGATTGATTCTGTGTTTGATATCGGTACTGGTGCTGTTATCCTTATTTGACGCGGATCCAAGGTAGACGAAGTCCTTGACTATCTCGAAGTTCCTACTGTTAATGTAGTTCCTAAGTTAATGATCGCGAAGAAGCATTCTCGGAATTCGTATAAAACACTTTTTATTATAATATCTGCTCATCCAACACTAACTACGATTAAATCACAAAATCCCTCTCTCTAGCCTCCTATAATCCTCCCAAGAAAATTTATCTGTGGCAGACCTATTTCGGATTTTCCTCCATCCCAACACGCTCAGTCAGATTCTCCTTCCCTCTTTAGCCCACCTTGGCAAAGTAAGAATTTCAATTAGTTGGCTTTTCCACAAGACCTTCCAATTTCAACCTATAAACCAAGTCTGCGTAACCGCTAAATAACTTCCATTACCCCGGGGTAGGATTAAAATTCCTTCAGGTGATTTGATAATCACACCGTTCCCTCCTCGACACCGCCCCCCTCCGCTTGGTAATAAGTCCTGAAGCAATTAGCTTTGAAATAACAATTTCCATAACTAACTCGAGGCCACCGTCCCCATATGCTCACTCACAGTGTTGCCAGTATTGAGCTGATTTGTCGCTCTCATCGTCCATGGAATTAAATTTTATTAATACGACAGGAAATTTATTGCAAATACACCTCACAGAGATACACGCCAGCCAGCAGGGCGCAGACGGCCTCAACTCGAAGCCAGCACCGAAAACACAACCGATAATAAAATTCAATGTTTGCTAATCCTCCATCGTGCGCAAAGTCCCAGAGCGCTGAGCGGGGTTATTTATCGTCCTTCGCCCTCCGACCTCGGTAGTTTCATTTTTTCCGTGTTTTCCTTTTGTTTTCGGCTTTTTTTTCGTTCGTATTTTTGTTTCGGGGAAATTTGCAATAGATTCTCATTTTAGTCCACAAGTGTGGATCACAATGCACACAGGGACATGCAAGGATACGTACCAGCACCGCCACCGGGAGAACATTCGAATAAATAACAAAAATGTTGTAAATAAAAGTCGAATGGTTTGCGAACGGGGTGGTGCGGCGAGCACGAAGGGGGGATTTAATTCTCGATGGAGTTCCGCATAGAGATCCTGCATGGTTGAACTGCAGCCAGGGCCAGTTCCAGTGGAAGTGGGCCGTGGGGCACGGTTTATGGGCTTGGGTTTGTGTGAAACATGGCTCCTTGCTGGTGACGTGGGTAATTTGCGAGTAAATTTCGGAAAGTTGGTGACTGTAGCGTGGCGCGCTCATGGTGGGCACGCTTGCACGTAGCTCAGGGTGTGAAGATAAATTTCCTTTATGTGATGCATATGGTGCTACTGATGTTTGCAGTACAATGAACGAAATGAACGTGAAGTCTGCCTCGCTGCCACACAATAGAGCTAGCTGACGGTGGAGGTCTTTCAGGTGAAGTTGTTGTGTGGGATAATGACTTTTTGGTGGAGGGTTTTATTGTTTCGAAATTTGTTGATTGTCGAAAAGTTTCAAGGATAAGTCGGAGTTAAGTCTGACGATTGATAGGAGGGGGTGCACTTCAACACAACGTGGATGAATTGGGTTTTTCTGAAGCGGACATCTATCGTTTTCCTGGGAATTAAGGATATGATTGCGAGATAAATTGACGATGGGGCGATGTTAAACGATGGCGAGACCACGAAAATTGGTCTGCTGACATTAATGAATTGTTGTGGAGATAAGTATTATTATATTTTATTACATTATTAGCAAGGGTACAATATTTATTGAAGATTCACACTTCTCAATCATACGCTGTCCACGGAGAAGGTCTAGGAACTTAAAAAAATTCAACGCGAATTACCGAAAGTTTTTTCTGCCGACAACCATTTTACAACTATAAGTAATTTTTTAAAGATATGCTCCTTGAGTTAACTATACAACTATTTTCAACACACCGCACAACTACTTCCGTGCGTTTCCTCCGTATGGAGTACTTCAGAACTTTGTAGTTTTTTCTTAAAATATTCCTGAAACTCTAGAGATTGTTACTTTCATTCAAAACTTGTCTTCGTTAAAAAAAAGTTGTGAAACCACTAACTGAGGTAACAATCCTGATTTTTTCTAATAAAATCTTTGACAGCAATCGAAAAGAATTTCGCGGCGGTTCAACTTATTTGACAAGTCTTGTTGAAACAAAACATTGCTAATGTCAGCGTTAGCCAATAAAATAAAAAAATTATTCCATGGTCATATAGCCGTCGTTGTTTTCAATGACACGCTCTTAATGTTCCCTATCTGAAAAAGTAACAAAAAAACAGCCCAATCACGTTTTGTTTCCAAAGATCACACCGCGGACTATGAATTTTTGATTTGCTGACTCAACATTCCAGCAGCTCAGCCAGTTCCTTAAATTTTGTCTTGTCAATAAAACGATAAACAGAACGATTGGCCAGTTGAATATCGATTTATTGTTTGGCGAGTCAGGCACAAATATCGATGAGAAATTCCAATAAATTATACGTCCTACTGAATATTTTATAAATGGTAATTTATCGCTAAAATTTTAACTTTGATCTTCCAGCGCATGATGCCGAATTTTTTTTCGTCTCGAAACCCTTCACGTTTATGCGCAATTACATAGTCACCTCGATTAATCTGCAGTCGACACAATCTGCTAGACAGGATCGTGGGCGGAATTCTGATTAAATCTCGACCCACAGTAAACAGTGAACCACCCACTTCCTCAAGTGCTTTGGTTCCTTCGAAATAATTACATTTCCATCGCAGAGCATCGCATCGAGATTCATCAAAAAAGGGGGAGAAAAAAATTGATATAATTTGATTAATAAAATTCTTCGCATCTAATCGGCGCACTCAATTTCACTTCACACCGAAGACATCTCCGACTCCACAGACATCTTTCAAGGATATTTGAAACGCCCAACGAGCGAAATCAAATAACAAGGTTAAATATACGATCCTTGCAAATGCAGATGATAAACGAACCATTTCTCTAATGTTCTTCCTGGGTTTGTATCGTTTGCCTACGCAGCGAGAGCAACCCCTCGTAAAAAGGAAAACGCCAGCAAGGAAGTAGACAATTTCGAAACGCAATTACTTTTTGATTACACAAAATTGTTGCGTATCCCCGTGGATAGAAAATACTGCTGCGGAGGGTTGGTTGCTGGTCGTCGTGACCCTTGCCGGAAAAATCATAAGAAAATTCGCAATTACCTGCCTAAAAGAAGTAGACGACTACGCATACACGGTCGGTCGCCCATTCGTTTGTTGTGCAAAGACGTTTCGCCCTTTTTCAGCACCCTTCTCCCTGTGTCGGTCGCACACGTTTTTATTTGCGTCGGAATTCTGTGTGGATGATGGAAGCGAACAAAGGATAGCAGAAAACACGCAATCAAAGATCGCACCCCTTTCACGAAGCCACCAATTCACCCTTTTGGCAGCACCAGCGCACCAGATTGGAATTTAATGTCAACGACGAAGTTTCGCAATCGTTTTCATCTTTCCTTATATCAGCACACTGGCAGGGTCGCGCCGTCGAACAAGAAATTATAGTGCTTTCAAACGCACGCAGGGAATCCGGTGAAGATCTGGTGAAAGGCAAAAACCACTATGCGCCGGCAATTGGCAATTTCTGCGAGAAAACGTAAAAATAAATTTAAATTCAGGACATTCCCCGACTTGAATCACGACAATCTCCGTCGTTGATTACAATTACATATGAGTACATGTGAAATGAGTTTCGCATGTAGGTCCTGGCATCTTCTGACACACACACGAGCGTTCCACGCGTCTTGTATCCTGTGACTCTCGTTGTGAGTGAGTACAGTACACCACTCCTCGGTGATATCATCATACAAGTGAAGTTCTTGTCGCCACGTTAGCGCTCATAGAAGCAAATAAGAGGAGAGAGAAAAAAAACAGACATCAGAACGACAAGATACAAGCAGCGACGACCCAAAGTTGAGTCACTTGAGAATTTCCAAGAGGGACGGGTGGCGGTGAACTGACGACAACACTGTGACTCTCAAGTACTCAAACGAGCATGAAAAAATAACCTCACAGGAGGGAGAAACAGCAGAAGAGGCAGCGACAAAAAAATAAGTGAACTGCAAATGTCAAATTGAATAAAACTCAAAGTTCAAGGCATGTCTACACATGTGGACCAGTGTACGAGTGGACGAGAGTACGTTTCTCCTCTAATGTGAACACCACACCGATGCTGATGGGTAACACATTCTTTGTTCGCTTTGATTCACCGGACTCTGTGCTCTGGTTTCGAATGCGAAGAATCTCACAGCTTTCGTTTGGACATTCCAGACAAGGCTTCATTTTCTTTTTCGTTTTCATTTTTTTTTCATTCATTCCCTTTTTTGCCCAGGAGAGATGATGTGTCTCGAAAATGGCTCACAACCAATTGATGTGAGTGACGTTCTCCATGTTTATACTTTCTTGAGACAAGGTCAAATTAATTTGTATTTATTCCCAAATGCAAACGACGAGAATTGTCAAAGTTTGACAGATGGGTTTAGAGTGGATCTGTCTGAAGGGACTTCAAAGTTAACTCTCATAGTTGTATTTTCTTTAAATGTAAGCAGCCTATTGGAAAAAAAAGTTTAAACTTTTGCAAGTTTATGGTTTTTTAAGTTTGGGGTTCTTTTAAGAGACAGTACAATGATTTACGTTCATAGTGGATGGAAAGGGAAATGAATGCTTTTACAGGACCTTCTTTAAATTTTGAAGAACTCTGCATAAAACCGCATTTTTTTCAATAACATTTCAAAGTGACTTTTCACCGTTCTCGATGACCATTGGAATCGAGCTCTACGGCATGATTGTTGTATAATTTTCCTTTTCCTTCTAGTAGATTAATACGAACCATGTGGATGGTCAACCTATTAAATCTGAGCCATAAATGTTTCGACTCTGATATCCTCGGAGCACTGTGGATAAATAAAACATTTGGACCTGGCACGGTACCACATTAAGCACGAAGTTATCTTGTTAAAAGGATTTCTCATTTCCTTGACAAATGTTTCATTCTAGATAAATGGCTTTTTTAAACACTTCAGTTTTATAATGTTCAAATTGGAGTCAAGTCTACTACAACTCTAATCTACAGGGACCCAATTAGAAGGTTTTTATTTACATGTGTCTTTTTAAAAATGATAAAAAGAAAAGAGAAAATATTTTGTTCATGCATTAGGGTTTATTAGAAAGACCAAATATTCCAACTCATTACGAATAAGTGGGAATTTAGCTTTTTTTTTTTGTTGGAGTACCAGGCAGTAACCTTCGTTTACTGTAGTTTTCTTCTTTTCCGTGGAAAGACCAGCAGGCGCTTCTGTGATAAAGATCTTCAGCTCTCACCACATCGGCGTCGAACAGCCTCCACCTGATACCAGCAAAGGCGGGACATTGACAGAGAAAGCGCTCTGAAAGTCTTCACCTTCGCCACAGGCGTCGTAGAGAGTGTCTTCGCTAAGCCCAAGTAGACTTAGGTGCTTAGCGAAGGAAAAATGTCCCGTTTGTTTTCTGCACGCTTTTCTGTCCAGAGATAATGGAAAAGTCGCGGATTTCTTGCTGACGTTCGGAAGTATGCACTTGGTCAGCCTGCATCCTGGAGAGTCATTCCACCTCTGGTTGTTTGTACCAAGGAAGCGGGTAGTCTCAAGGTGGGTTCGGGCGGGAATTTTGCTTTCATCACAGTCACGATGACCGAACGAACGTTTTTTCACAAGAATATCGGTGCAAAGTCAGGACCCGCTTGAAATATTTATTTTCCTGAGACATTACCGTGTGAAGAGTTTAAATAAGTCTTCAGAGCAATTCTTTATTTCACACTTCTGACATTGTCACACCTCCCTCTTGATCCTCAATTATAGTTGCTTTACTTACTCATGATCACACAAAATACTCTCACCCTTAACTTGCTCACAGAAAATGGTATATGGACACACAGACAGAGTTATCAGAAAGGAGATTAATCAGAATGTTAAAAAAATTAACTTAGGCTATCCTAAGCTCATATGAGAGTGTGTTGGTGTAGCCAGAGCACGAAGTCGACTCTAAGGCAAAAAGACAGCGGCGATTGAGTTAACTCACTTACATGCACGTAAACATACCAAAAAAGGGTTTGACTTTACTAATATTATCTAACGAGCTTTCGTTCGTGTATGTTCCCAAAGCAAAAAAGTAGTAGAGTAGAGGGGAACCAGCCAAAGCAGGACTAATGCAATGCAGAATATGCATACATACGTGACAACTTTCTAAACAAAATCAACATAAACAAGCCTACACTCACTTTACAAAAGTTTTAATCAAAATCAAACAACCTTCACCAGCAAAAGGAAAAGGAAAACATCCAAAAAGTCAAAAAAATAACAATTAATTTCTTACTAACGCAATTTCAAAATTTATGCAAGCTTCTGAAATCATGTGCCAGTTCCCCATACAAATAAAGCGATCTCTTCGATCGTCCATCACATGCTAAAACGATCATAACAAGAAATCTTCACTTGATTAAAGAGGCAACGAAACAAAAAATACGAGACGAAGAAAGAAAAAAAAACCTAAATACCCATCAAAACCAATCAAAACTAATCAAAATCTAGAAAAACCTGTTCCTATGCAAATATTCTTAATAATCGCGACGCTCTCACATTAGTATGTGTAGCTAGTACCACGTTCTTAACACCTCCGACATAAAATATCTTTCTCCCCTGACTTACGATTTGATTCACAAAACTCATTCACCAGCCGCAATCTGGTTTCGGCTTAAACTGGTTCCGATATTTTTATGTAACTTTATGGTACCATATTAGAATCTTCGATTAATTTGAATTTATTAGCGGACTCGTCGAAGCTTTTACTAATGCGGCCGTCAGTGCGACCCGCCGACCAAAACATGTTTTGTGTCTGTGCAAAAGAAGGAGGTACACTCCCGCCAACAGACACTCGCATGTATCTCTCTTAACAACCAGTTGTGTCGAATCGAGTACGTGGATGCACACATCATATCAAGAACAATTCCACACTCAGCGACGATGATGGGAATCATCATTCTCATCAAGCGCAATTCAACCTGGTTCATCTGCTTTTCATGCGTTTCCCACATGTGCGCGCTTTCGTGAGCGCGATCGCGATCGCGACCACAGAGAAATCCAGAGAGAACGAAAAGAACCCCAACGACAATATGCTACTCGTATAATGCAACCAAACCGGACTTGAAACCAGAAAATAATCGACCCTTTCATCTGCGAATCCTTTTACCGCGACCGCACCGATGCATGTGTGCGCGCGCATTTTTTGGCAGTTTTTCTTTTAAAAATTTTGCGAATATCTGCGAGGTTTTCCTTTTTGCGCGTCAAAGCGCGCGCAACGAGCAAGTAAATCGACCACAAGGTGAACGTGAACTCATCAACGAAATTAAAATCAAGTTTGGAATTCAATAAAGAGGGGAAAGACGATGACGACAAAGAGGCGAAAAAAAAAGACTGAGAAAGAAGATCCTCGGGCCGCCTCAAAAGCGAGAAGTGTTGCTTTTAATATGCGATGCGTACGAGGATGTCATGCGTGTTTTCGCTTTAAGTAGGCATCTGAGTTTCATCTCCCCGAAGGCCAACCGCAACAAGCACAGCAAAAAAGAATGTATTTATACCGAGATTCATATAAAATTATATTAATACACAAAGTAATAATGCCAATCGAGCAAAAAAAAAAAAAACGTGCGCCTTCCACGTCCACTCACCTTCTGCTCTGCGCCTCTCCTTCCTTTGCGGTCGCTCTTTCGCTGCGCGCCGAGCACACATTCATGTTGGCTTTGAGGACGAGAAATCAAAATTCCTTGTAATACCTTTCAGTTTGTCTTTTGATGGGCGGTTATGCAAGTTTTCGGTTGATGCCATTGAAAATTCTGCACGTCTCGCCCTTTCGTATGCAAAAAGTCCCCGAACTGCAATTTGGTTAGGATTGCAGGCAAAAGGGAACGAACCAAACCAGTCCTAAGCCCTGGGGCCGACAGGGGGAGCGCTGCAAGAGCAATACACTTCGTATCGGCTGGCGGCCCTCAGTCAGCCGTTTGTGAACTTTCAAAGTGTCTGTCTCTGGGCTGACGATTCTCGACGACCGGCGAAGTGCACGCTGCGCTGTTTGTGGATGTGACGTTTCTTCTTGTTGGCGGCGTTCGATGGCTGCAGGAGAAGTTGAATAAATTGCGCGCACAGTCGTCTTGTATCTGCCAAACTACTTTCGAAGTGATGTCTTCCTCGTGGACTAGTTTTGAGATTTTTGCCTCCATCCCACGATTTGCACTTCAGTCTCCTTTTTGCCATCGAAGTAATCATTGATGTGTGCCCACCACTTCTTGTTTGGCTTATTCAATTTTGCCTTTGAGGTTGTACAATGTGATAGCGAGACTGGACAGTAGGTGGGCAGTTATTCAAAGAGGTAGCCATATCAAAGGGAACACATGTTTGCCTGCATTGGTGACGATGGTTTTGATTTGGTGCTAGACACGAGGTGTCATGCCAATATCAATCAAGCCAATTACAAGTGCTGTCAAACTTCTATGTAGTGTCACCAAAAATTTCAAAGCATTTTTGTAGAAACACCCCGTGTATAGGCCACTTGTTTGTGGTCCCTTCGGCGCTTTCCTTGAGAGGGACCTTGTTTACTCAAGCAGTGCTGCCATATTGCTATATTTACCCTTTGCCTCTTCATTTTATTTTTCAAGGTATCAACTGAATGTCATAAAACGTTTTTTTATTATCCTCTCGCACATTATATCCCTTTGATTCGCTTTTATTGCTTTATCATTCGTTATCGCGTATCTTCGAGGATTACGGATACGAATGTCTGTATCTGTGCAAACTGCTCGTCATAAAATTCACGTGCAGATAGGTGGTAAATCATTTCGAAGAATTCCTTTGACTTTCAAAATGAAGTGAAAAAAAGTGAAAATGCTCAGCATAAATCACACAAACATTCCGCACGGTGTAGCGCAACTTCCTTCCTCATTTTGTTTACTTCTTTCGATTCTTGGACTGTGTGTGTTTTTATCGCGCCTGTATCGAGTTGTTACTTATTTGTCTTCTCGATGTAACGGCGTGTCGTATATTTGCCAGACGACATCTGCACTTAATTGTTGCTGATACGTTCTATTTGCTATCACACTCGGCGGTGAGTTCCGCGCTCCTAAACAATAATGTCATTATCAAGAACTATTTTTAAATTCATGAGAACGAACCCCCATCCAATCGGACAATGCAATGGGAGCTTATCGGGATTGCAGGAATTTCTGCGGTTCGCACTCACTTGGGGAAAGGTGTGTGTACTTGGATAAATCGTAATCTAGTTCAAATTCCATTGAATCCAGTGATTGTTTGACATTGACCAGTTAATTATCTGGTAAACATTCGAGTATACATTCGATAAGGCCTGGCTCATTGTCGAGAGCATAAGCTACTCCTCTGTTGGGAGAGGGGACCCCATCGACTCGGAGACTTCCATTCCGTTCGCTGTCTTATCTCGAATCAATTCCGGGTAAATCTTTGCTTTGTTGAAGTGCGGCTGTGAACTCATGCACTGTTCGATTCTAGAGCACTTGGGACTGCGCAATCAATCTTCATCAAAGATTGAAGATATAGTGTGCGATGTGCCGGCATACATTGTGCGGGCAATAATTCATTCAACCTTGACACGGAACACGTTGAACTGTGTTACACCGACAGCCACCCTCTGGGGCAAAACAATTCACGGTCAGGGCATGCTTTTGAAAAGTTTCTTTTCAGTCGAAGTTTTGCAGGTAAAAAGAGGTGTTACTTTATGAGTGATAGATAGATAACATTAGGGTTTGGCATTGTTCAAGTTTGCTGATAAGTTAGGGTAGGCATTCATATCGAATTAAGTTCGGTCCTTCTTTGAATGCAAGCATAGTTAGAAATTAAAGAATACATTGAATGAGATTTTAAGTTGGTAATTTTCGAGCAATAAATGTTTAAAAAATGTAACATTCGTTTTCTTGCAGATACAGTGATTGAGGGTGTTGTTGGGAGTATACTTAAATTTAAACCTTTGCACTCCGTCGTCGCCGCATTTGCGACATTTCGTATTTGAGGAATAAATCCGTTGTCGGCGCATTGGTTTCTAATTCTTAGACATTAAAAAATATTTTTGCCTGCGTGTGATGTGCATATAAAATTGTTTTTTAATTTGTTTCGTCATAGTTCCTAGTGTTGCTTATTAGGCTTGGGTGCAAAGGGTTAAAATCTAGGTTCAATTTTTATTCCTACTACCTTACGATTCATTTGGAGTCATTCCTCTTTATCAAAACTGTCCCCGCCGTCAGCACAACGAGTGATCTGAACAGTTCTAGGAATTGATAATACAATGCTACTATCACTGACTCAGAATGGCAAAACACTATTTCTTGATTACAGTCAATGCTTTGCCTAGAAGAAAATCAAAAACTGAGCGTTTAAGAAAAAACGTCTATGTTCTAAGGAAGACTTCTACCGAGACAACACCACGCAGCACACATTGACTTTCTAGGAACTTCAGTTCAGTTCGGGTCAAAATTATGCAATTATTCCGACCTGCATCCAAATGACTGTCGTCTGTCGTTGAGATCGATTTGTTGCGACGGATGATGGTGACCGTTCATTTGTGACCATGGTGCACTGGAAGTGGCCTTACTGCTGTTAAATAAAACGTCCAATTTCAAAGATTAAAAAATGAACTCTGTGTAGCCATCTGTCATTAAACTTTTTGGGGGCAATCAGGAAGATAACAATCAGCGATTATGTCTGATTGTGCATGTCAATGCCAAAACACTCCAGTTGACGATATAAATTGCAAAGATCGGTCAAAAAAAAAGATCATTTTGGTTTTTTCCCTTATATGTACATACAAGTTTTCTCCCTTTCTTCATAGCATCCCCCATGCAAAGCTAATGAAAGTATTCTCACAACGTTGTGTCAGGAATCTTTATGACTATGAAACCTCCGAAGGGAGTTAGTGGCCGTTTTTTCTGCCTAGAATTCCAGTTAAACCTATAAAATGTAAGTTTCTGTCAACCGCTACTGGCAATATTTGCGTTGCTGGTTATTGGAGAAGGCTCTACAGCGACATAAGCATACCCAAGCGCCTACCGATTCAACGTCTTAGAATACTAGGCAATGTAGAGCACATAAAGAACACCGCTCGAGCCTGAAGAGTCTTCAACTCCGAACCAATAGGACACAATACAATAGAGGTCGCCCATGGATCAGATTGCGCACACAAATAGATACGGACGTCAAACAACTTGGAGGTTAAATTGGAGGCCACTGGCAAAACACCGTGAAAGCTGAAGCTTAATTTTATCGACTGAGAATCATGTCCACCCCAGACAATATAAAGAAGAAGAAAACCAAAACTGTGCCTATCATAACGACAAAAGAATTGATAAGAAGATGGCGAATTTAGAGGAAATAGACCTTGATAAGCTCCACTCAGCACATAAAAACAATAATTAGTCTTCCCCTAACTGTTGTATCAGTCAGAGTCGCCACTCGATAAACACAAAGCTCGTATTAATATTTATTTTATTGATTTATCTAACTGCGGTTAAAGTTTTATAACTGTAAAGTTCATAAATTCGGCAGCCTCACATACTCTTGCGACTAGTAAAACTCTTTGCTTCCGCTTAACGCAACCCCTCACAGAAACATTCCCTGCACCATAAATTGGGATAGATAATAATCGTAAAACCTAATCCCCAACAATATCCTTTAATGTGTTTCAAAATCAGAAACGCCCGGTTTTTGGCAGTTTAATTGAAAAATCAATACTTTCATCATTGAGGTCAACAGGCGTCACAAAAATTAACTTCCACTCGCCCTTGTGTGACACCCCGTGTCATGGCGGAAGGAGAGAGAAAATGGGAAAAACTTCTGCAGCCACAAAAACTCCTCCATAAATCATGTGACACTATTAAAACAGGAAACGACAGGACAACGACAACGACACGACCAAAAGACCAACGCCAAATGTCCGCAAAACATAACAAGGACGCAACTTTTCCGCAGGACACCACACATACACACACACACATTCCAAAACACCAACGCTCCTAATAATAAATTAAGAAAGGATAATGACACGGCTAGCTAGTTGCGGAGAGTGAAGTGTGTGCGAACCAGGAAGTAAAATAATAAACAAACCCTCATCCAAGGATACACATCAAGCGAGCTGAGGATTGTTTTTGTTTGTATATTTTTTTTAATTTAATTTATGGTCCTCGTAAAATCTTGAAGGTACATCCCATAAACGCGGTGGCGGAGAAGTTGAAAAAAAAAAAATCGGATGCGAAGGAAAAATTAAGGGCCCATTGGCTGTTGTATAGTGAACAATTAGTTGGAAGTGAAGGGAACTGAAGTCCTTAGCCAGGATTTCGGTCGCTACCTAGTTGGATTGTAAATCATTTTTATGAGCGGGTAAAGTTGCGAGAGAATCTTTCGCTTGGCTTGACTTTTTTATTTGCATTGCCGAAGTGAAACTCGAATTAGTTCCACTCGGGAGGGACTAAACGGTGTCAACAAGGACTACTCAGCGTGTTTGTTGTTTCCTGTTCGGATCTTGTAATGTCGTGGGTGGGGGGGGGGGGGGGGGGGGGGGGGGGGGTAGAGTGGAAACTTTCAAGGTGAACTTACCTGATATAAATGACCTCGTTGTTGGCAGTTATCCTTCGCCAGCCGGGTGCGAAATTGGCTGATGGCGGTGCTGCTGTGGGTACTACATTCGGAGCCGAGCTGTTTCCTGCCGAGATTTGCTGCTGTTTGCTCGCCAGTGCATGTCGCGATGCTATTGTGGGTGGCGGAGGGGCTTTCAGCGGCAACTGATGCTGTTGTTGTTGAATCTTCCCACCGCCCGGTGCATCTGAATGATCAGAAAGTTGTTGCTGTTGATGTTGGTGCTGCAGCTGCGTTTGATGCTGGTGCATTTGCGGATGAGAGTAATTCGGCTGCTGAATAGGCGGTTGCTGGAATGACGGTTGTTGCTGTTGCTGAAGCCGAGTGACTACGTTGTTTGCGATAATCTGCATCCCATTGGCTGCGTTCGCACCGACCCGCGGAGCGAAAGACTGCTGCCTCGACTGCGGCTGTTGCTGATGCTGAGGAGCGTGTTGCATCATTTGTTGCGGCGCATGATGGTGGCCATTCATTTGTGGCGCCACCATCGTATGCTGTTGGTGGTGCTGCTGCTGCTGCATTGGGTAGTGGACATTCTGTTGCTGGTGCTGGTGATGCTGCTGCAAGAGGACCTGCTGTTGCTGAATTGAACTAGCTTGGGGATGATGTTGATTTTGCTGATGTTGGTGCTGTTGCTGCTGCTGCTGTTGCGGATGTTGCTGCATCCCAACTTGTTGCTGTTGCACCAGATGGCCCCGTGGCATTAAGACAGCATTACCAGACATAGCGGCTATAGTACTGGCGTTGGTCTTGTGCGTGCCAGCGCTAGCCGCGGCCATTTGAACTCTTATTCTGCTGGATTCGCGATTTTAGTTTCTGAAAAGAACAAAAAGACGATCTCGTTAGTCACGCATATCGCACATGACGTCATAAACAAATGCCGAAGCATGACAAATTGATTCCTACGAAAATGTGAAACAAACTTATTCAATTTCCGAATCGGCTTTACACTGCAGCAGAGGCTGCCTACTGCGTCTGAGTCACGGTCACGAACGAGACCAAACATCGTGCATACCTGGTCCCATTATGAGTAAATGTTTCTCATCCTGCATCAGCTGCCCGGAGAGCTGTAAATCACAAAGCAAATACCTCTCGAAAGGAATGTCATCCGGCGGGATACAGCTTGTTTTTATCACCTTGCAACCTAACACGCACAGGTCACCAGTAGTGGTGAGCCCCATGCACAAGCTAATGCGCACGTAAACAAAGCACGTGCAGAATCAATAAGGCCCAAACGCACTGGCCAAGTAGGCGGACGCAGCCACTATTAACATAACCAACCGCGGATAATAAATGGTAATAAACCTTAATTGGTGCAATACACTCGCTGCCGGAGATGCGGCTCATCTGGATGGGAAAAGAACACACATGTACTTGGTTATATGTATTCACATATGAATGTGCTAAAATATGCTTGCTGGCGGAAGCTGAACACACGCCAATAAGGAACCGTGCCTTGTGTAAATTGAATTTTTTTGCGGGCATCTAAGCGAAGGAATTAAACAAGCTGGACGTTTCCACGAAAGTGATTTGTTGATTTTGATGTAGCCTCTACACTCAATGCATGTGATTTGTAATTGCGCTGTTTACCTATGAGTGGGTGTACGTACATATGTCGTAAATAGAGGTGTTACGCTGGTCATATTAAATTCATTAAATCTTAGTGGATAGTTGGTTACTAAAAAATATGTAAGAGGCATTCTTAAACAAAACCTAATCTCTGCTAGATCAATTTCTCAGTTTGTAGCGATGTTTTAATTGAAATGAAGGAATACTCTTTTTAAGGAATATAGAAGATGCATAGTGGCGTAGTGGGTAAGTGAGCCGACCAAGGTACCAGTTGCGATTCCAGGACAGAACACCTCGCATTTTGCACAGGACCACCTCGAGTTGCATACAACACTCAAAAAGTACCTCTACTCGTGAGAGAATAGTAGCACGCACGACACGAGTAGCTGTTGTAGAAGCTAAGCCCTTGTCCCTTGTGGGCCGTCACTCAATTATTATTATTAACCGTAAAGATCACGTCTTACGTTGTGATGCAACTATTGAAATCAAAATTAAAACAAAAATATGGTTAGGAAAGACAGATTTGCTTAAGCAGGCGGTGTCGTACGAGACAGTTCCACTGAAAATTCTATCGTTTCTATTAGAGCTTCATCGCTGTAATTTAAATTAGCACTAACCTACAAGGGGTTAATATATCGTTAGATATAGCACTTTCAGTGACCAAACCTCTATTTTTGATATAATTTATAAAAAGACTGCTGCTGATGCCAAGACTCGAAGAAAAGGACAACATCGATCATTAGGTAATATGTGAAGTAAAATATAGCAAAAAAAAAAACACAATTTAGTATTTGACAGTTGTCGAGTGAAAAGATATCCGTTTCTTGTGCAAACTTATTTCTCAGCTTAAATCTTTTAGCTCAAAACATTCCAGTGACATATTTTCGCCATTACGTGGATGCACATGGATATGGACAAAGAAATTCACATTCGTAACATAAATGAGATGTCCTGCAGGGAGTCTTCTCAGAAACAAAATATAATGGGAATTCACAGGAGAAACTGCAATTTAGTCTGGCTAGGGACAATCTATTTCAAATTGCAATGACCTGTCGGCAAAATATAACACAACAAAGACGTCCCATTGTTCGGGTCGATAAGGCAGTTACAGATAATATAGATTTTAAGATTCGATTTGTATAGTTTTAATATATTGTAAATGGTTATTACATAATTTAAATCTCACCAGGAAAATAAGAATTTGCTCCTACTATGAGGGCGAGTGATGTTTTTTTTTTTGCACATAAAAATTTAAAGGAACTGCTAGGGATGATCACTCATAATCGATATTTCTGCTCATTTACACATTTTTTCAACTTATCGCAACAGTAATTGATAACGTTATTTGCTCATCGGTTAATTTTGTTTTCAATTCGCTTTCAAGAACTCCAGCAAAAGAAACACGAGGCAGATCAAGAAAAACGACTTCCATTGATGCCTCCGTATAGTGTTATTAGCCAAAGAAAATCCATTCATGTCATCAAAGGCAATTGCAGCGGAAGTTAACAACATAGATTGCAGCAAAATAGGCTACCAGGAAGGATCGCTCGCCAGGTTCCATTGCTAAGTAAAAGAAATGTAAGAGCAAGACAAGAGTTCGCCTCAACTTTTAGAAACCATTCCAAAGAGATGTTTCGTTACATTCTCTGGAGTGATGAAACCAAAATAATTTTGTTTGCTTCTGTTAGTGGTAGAAACGTTCGGCGGCCTCAGGGAAAAGAGTTCCGATTCACAAAACCGTAAAGCCTGGGGGTGGGAGCGTCATGTTGTGGGGCTGTTTTCCTTGGTTCGGTTAAAGAAGATTATTGTGATATCTTAAATGATGTGATGTTACCATACGCTGAGGAAAACATGCCGTTAAGATGGCACTTCCAACATAACAATGATCCCAAGCATTCAGCGAAATTAGTGAGTGCTTGGTTTAGAGACCATCAAGTGTCGGTATTACCATGGCCATCTCAGTCCTCAGATTTGAATCCGAATCGAAAATTTATGGGCGGAATTGAAAAAATCTTTGGCTGCACAGACGTTCCATAATAAAACTGATCTTCGGACCGGAATTGAGAAACATTGGAAAGCCATTCCTTTAATTAAGCGTCAGAAACTGATAGAGTCTATGCCAAATCGAATAAGTGCTGTGTTAAAAAAACAAGGGCGGTCATTCCGGACACCTATCTACTGAAATGTAATCTCTATGCGAAATAGAAAGATAATTTAATAAAAATGTTACTTTCGTTTTATTACTTTCATGGAGAACAAATGTTAACTCTGATTTTGCCTATTATTTTTAGCAGTGTATTTGGAAGTAATTTCAATCACATAGTGAAAAAAATGAAATATAAATGTGCAATCTAAAAAATCTTAAGGGAAACATTTTCAAAATGATGCGCCAAAATAAAGGAACAATTATAGATACATGTTAGGTTTCAAATATTTGACATAATTCCTGATAATATTCTAGTTTTATCTTTCCCTATTATTTTGCACATATCTGTATACCCCACACTTTTAAATCAGTTTTAATTTTTTTTTTTACTTTGTAGACAAAAACGTGATTCCGTAAATAAAATCTCGTGTCCGTTATCACACCACGCGACCTTTTGTGTCGTTAAAACAATTATCTATTGTTAAAAATGGATGTCATGCTTTGATTAAATCCGAAAACCATGTTAAGCATACAGCAGGGTGATGCAAATTCTTTTCTTTAATGTTAATCCATGTTTTTTAATTCTCTTTTATAATTTAATGCTTTAAAATCATTGTATCCATTCTCGTAAGTTTTCCCTAAAATGATTTGCTCTGTTTTACTCAAAACGTTACCTCGGTCAAAATAGGAAACGGCTTTCGGTGAAATATGACTTAGAGCCGACATGTAACAGTACATTTTTGAGGCTGATATTTGATATTTTTTATCATTATATATTTTAATGTACGAGGGCTGTCTGATAAATAACCGACCTCAACGTGAAGCTAGCGGCACAAGTGAAAAAAAAGTTTCTACTTCAAATTGTGCATATTATAATAGCTACTCGCTAAAATTTCAGAAATTTATCTTGCACCATTATCTGTTGACAGTCGTTTTTGTGAGTGTATTTCGGTGATTCCCCCAAAATGGAAAAAATTTAATATCGAGCTGTAATTAAATTTTTATTTTTGAAAGGCAATACGCCTTCACAAATCAAAGATGAGTTGGACTCTGTGTATGGTGACTCTGCACCATCGTTTACCACCGTAAAATTTTGGGCAGCTGAATTTAAACGTGGTCGCAGGAGCTTGGAAGATGATGAACGTCCTGGGCGTCCAAAAACTGTAACCACTAACGATAACATCGCTAAAGTTCATCAATTGGTACTAGACGACCGCCGGATTAAAGTTAGAGAAATAGCTGAGATTATGAAGATGTCAAAAGAACGTGTTTGCCATATATTAAACCAAGATTTGAGCATGAGAAAGCTGTCCGCGCGTTGGGTGCCGCGTTTGCTTACGCTAGACCACAAACGTGCGCGCATGAACATTTCCAGCGCTCTGTTGGCTCAGTTTAGAGGCAAGAAGACCGAATTTTGGCGCCGATTGATAACTGTAGACGCTAAAAAAAAAAAATTTTTTTTGAAAAAGTCGCGTGCATCATGGTTAGGTCGGTTATTTATCAGACAGCCCTCGTACGGTTGTAAAATGAATCTGAGTATGGACGTTAACTCATTCATACGTCTAAAAACTGAAATTTTTTCTATATCTTCTATTTATTTGCTTCATGTACAGACGTTCAACTTATTTTTCTAAACGGCTACAATGATGGAATCTACTACGTTTTCCTTATGACAAAGGAAAGCAATTGTTGCTCTTTAAAACACGTTGGGGTACACCATAAAGGCCAAGAAAGTTTATTATAGACGTTCAAAGTGTACACAATTGCATATTCAGATCAAATATGGATTGTGTGTATTTTACAAAATACCTCGTTCTTCCTTTTTTCCTTGTCTTAATTTTTTTTCAGATTTTTTAACTATAAGCCAGATTTAAATAAAATTTTTGAAAATATATAGCAGTTTCCTTATACAATAAAAAAGAGATTGTATAAACAAAGTCAACATTTGACGGTGTACTGTTCCTGCCAACCAGTTAGCCTCTTGACTTCATCCACACATTCCACAAAAGTCTGAAGCATGTCAGAATTGTTTAGCTGAATGATCTTAATTATGTCAAGAAAGCGAAAACCTGGCAACCCTTATCAAAAACTTGATATTCAATTTCTCCCCGAATAAACAAAACCTATTCAAATTTGCTCGAAAACTCATTTGTTTGTTGTCACTCTTTCTTCGTCAGTATCTCGATCATGTTTACCTGCTTAAGGAATTTATTATGCGACATATCCCAAGGAGGAATCCAATTGAAATTGAAGATCACTACTGTATGATGATGACGACAACAAGATTGCTGTTGATACTCCGGCTTCAGTGGTAGCTGCTGCCTCTGTTGCTGCTCCTGCTGCTGCTGAAGATGACGTAAGAAGTGAAGGAATCACAAACGATGGGTTTGACATTTCACTCGCTGCGCCGCCAAATTGTCCACCGCAACTTGTTATCGTTGCCTCTCTGTCCCGCCTTACGTATGAGTACACACAAAAATCTTAACCTCTCTCCCTTGCGCACTGGGTTCGAGCGATTCAAATTACTTTATTTTTTTTTCTTCTCCTCCTGCTTCCTTTTATACGCTCTCACTCACACTCCTCATCTCCTCTTGCACTGTTACACAATTATTTATTTATTTATTTTTCATTTTTTTTTTGTTGTTATACATATTTATCAGAACGAAACAATGGCGAAATGGAGATGAAGCAACTCTTGAATAAATTATTTATAAGATCTCACACACAAACACAATTTTCACTCTCTGCGGGCGCTGTAGATTCTCCAGCTCTGCTCGCTTTTGCCTTATAATCCACTTAATTGCGCTATGATTACGATTTATTACAACTTTTTCTTACTGCGCTGGCCTTTGCAGATTTTTTATCTTTTATTTATATTTTCACTTTCTTCTACTCGTGCAAACGAAAATGGAACGCGAGAATACCTGCCAATTCGCGAGGACGGCCGTGGCAATGTCGGGCAAACGGCACGGGTTAGATATTTGTTTTCCCTCACCTCGACCGATTACTGGTTCTGGTGCAAGGAGGAAGAGTAGGTGGCTGGGAACATATTCCTGCCCATCGTACCCTGTTGGATAATGCACATACACCGTTTGGAAATCTGGAATACCGATGAAAACTGAATGAGAAAAGCACTCACGTAATACACACGACCGATACACAAAATGACAACAACACAACGCACACAGTTCGACCGACCACCACCTGCCCCGCACGCGTCCACGTATAATTCTTTTTCAATTTCAACACACCGAAACGATTGAAAAACCGATTCAACGGAGAAAATTTCTCAAAAATCAACAACCAAGACAAATAGCTCTAGAGATGACCTCAAAAATCGGTGGCTTTTCTTTTTCACTGAAATATTTTCCATACACTTTGCTCCGGCTCTCCTCTCAGATGATCGGTGGAGAGAATTTTCCGAAAAATCACTGGTACCACAGCACTGGGATGTGTGAAATTAACAATATTCGGCACATAAACGGATGTAATCGATGCAAATCGAACGACAGAAGATAGTTGTTCGAATGCGGTGCCGATTGGAATCTCTATTGGGAGGAAAATATAATGGGATATATGTTTTCTTTGAAAAAACGATTTTAATGTAACTGTACGATGTGTGTATGCGTACGCAATCACTACGAAAATGAGAATGAATTTTGAATGAAAATCCAATATGGCGTTTTTTGGCATTTCGCGGAGGGGAAATTTTGTTGAGAGTGCTGAATGCGGTAAGGTGGTATTGCTGTCATGATGACAGTTTGATCGGGAAAAACTGAAGGGTGTGTGGTAAGATTGATGGGAGTATTGTTTTGAAATACGGTAAGGTAGTACTATTAACATATAAGAAAATAATCTATATGGCTTAATGGAGAAGCATGACTCAAAACCGCGTTATTTTTTATATCCCTAGTATAGAAAATGATTAATTTAATCATTAAATGTAGAATTTAATCAAATTAAGTTAGTTTGTGTTGTTCTCACTTGAATTTACAAATTTCTTAATAAATGGATAAATGTATATACATTTTTTAAATGGGCTTATCAATATACATGCATTTTGTGATATCTAAACTTGAAGCACGTCATAAAACAATTTTCTACTTACATGTGGGAAACTTTACCCCATTGACCATGAGATGCAAAAGAGAAAGAGCGAAACGATGTGGGATAAAATGGCGTGTTTACTTCGACATTTACATAGCTTCGCTTCGGATTTTTGATTCATTCTCATCTAACTTTCTACAAGCGGTTTTATATACATATATGTGTTAACTATTCTAGGCTCCGTTAACTGTTTACTTAATAATCTTAAGAGGGGTGTTGCTCTACGAATTTGGTGTCGTTGTGCATTTAACCTGCTCTCGGTGTAAAACATGTGTTGTGATTATTATTAAATTTTATGATATGATCAAATAATAATAATAATAATAATAAGTGGGCCCTCAAGGGGCTACTGTTTTTTGCCGACTCCGAACGGCGAGATTTGAGAAGCTTTTCAAAAACTATTTATACTCTTTGAGTGCTGTTAGCAACTCGAAAGAGGTGGTACCGTGAAAAAATACGAAGTGTTCCGTATGGGAATCGAACCTTTGGCGTGTGGGTCAACGTACTTAGCCATCAAATAGGAATTTAAAAATTTCGCTTAGTGGAGGCTCTATTTAAGAAGTTACCTTTGTGTCCGTTTAAAATAACTTCATTGTTAGTCGGTCGTACGTTGCAATAAACTCGTGTAAACCCAACATAATAGCATATCTTTTGTACATTGCAATGATCACATAGAAACCTAGCTTTATATTACATTCCGCGGTATTGCGCGACGCAACTTTTTGAAAGACGAAAAAGAGTGTAAAGTGGGATCCACTTTCATACTCAAATTTTGCCCTCGTAGTTAAAGTAATCCTAGCACAATATGCTGGTGTAAGTTAATAACTCATTCGAATGTAAGTTTCAAAGAAATTAACCATTTTAACATATCGTAACCGCAAATTTGTAATGAACTCTGTTCTTTAGACTTGGCAGCACTGATATGTTATGACATTTGCTTCTTCGAATGTCATACAATTTAAAATCGCGCCTCTAACAGAAAACATTCACGTTTTATTTAACAAAATCTTGGATTTTATTGAATAACCTTATGTTACATTTAATAAAAATAGAACCCTGTCTTATAAAACAATTACATCGGTTTTAAATTGACTTAATTTGAAGGTACTTCGACATACATTCAGATATCAACATAATACCGGTAAAGGATGGTGTCCCCTGTGTCTTTGGAGTGCAAAAAGATCTGCATGTTCAGATGTCTCTACGCTGTTGGCCTTAGTGTTGGCATGCAGTACATGTTACTTACGGTCTTCTTGCTTTTAGTCAACTTCAGTATTTTGCATCCAATTGTTTGGATTACAGATACCTTTCGTTTGGTGCTTTCTTTCTACACATGGCTCTCAATAATGCCTCTTATAAGTTCCGTAATTATATTTGGGATACTGCAGGGAAAACTATTCCTTAGCGTGCAAAAATATTATGCTACACGTTTCGCCTGGATATGGGGAACAGCTCTGCGGAAAGCGGCTTTATTTAGCGTTCACTTGGCAGTTGGTTTTTTGACTGCTTGGTTATACTCTAGGTTTCTCCATAACGATTATAAGTAAGAATTTTGTGTATAAACTCAAAAACTTCTATTATAATCATTTTCTTTTTTAGGAATCTCCTTCTGCATTTCGACAATCGAGAAGTTATTAACAGCCGTTACGTGTTCCTGATTTTTGTGGGAATCTCGTCTGGTTTTTACTTCTTTGTCAAGAAAAACTTGCGACAAGATCCCGAAATTGAGTTTCCAATTATCCAGGAGATGAAATTCGTTCAGACTCGGTCACTTCTGTACTCAACCATGTACAACTCACTGATGAAATCATTTGGATCAACCATTGTTATCGCATTGTCTTATTGGGTGTTTGGCGCCGCAATCAACAGGAAAATCGCTAAAGTATTTAGCGCGGAAACTGACGAACAATTTGATTCTCTTTTCGCAATTATGACAAACATCAGAATGCTACTTTATGGTTGGCTATTGTGCTCACAAATTCTTTGTAACATGCAGCTCATGACGCAGTTTTTCTCAATATTCCTGGGAGAAGAGCTGCATTTTTCAATAGAAAAAGATCCACTGATGGCAGCAGTAGGTTCGGATGTTTCTTTAGTTGAAGCTCTAGCCCTATCAAAAGTCCCCGTTATCCAAAAGTTGGCAAGCTTAGATCTATACAGTCTTTCAGTTGCAAAAGCCGCCGACAGACGGCAGGAAATTTTCGCGCTCTCCGTCCCCGGTGGACATCCATACAATTGGAATCAACTAAGCGCACAGTGCCTCAGCATCATCAATGAATTTACCGAAGAGTTAAGCTTATCTGTAAAACGAATATCCACTGTGAAAAGCTCACCACTTTCCGCTGTGATGCAAACCTGCTCAACGGAAACTGTCGAGAGAATTCTCCTGAGACAGTACAACGAAACGTTTGGTATTCGACGAATGATGCCCGATCCTGTGGAACCCACTAAACCAGAGTGCACATCGGAAGGCCCAACCGACCCGTGCCAGCGTGTGAACGCCGCATTGGAAAGATTTCAAAAATCCATTGAAGATATTCTTAAGTCCGCATTCCATGCGTTCCCAGGTCTCTTTTATTTATTCGGCGAGCAGGACGGCGCAAAGACAGCATTTCTGTTATCGAACTCACAAGGGATTGTATGGTTGATTGAGGGTTTAGCTGGAATATGCGCAAGCTCCCTCAATGAAGACAAATACGGTGTTGTGCAAAACGAACTCTCGAAAATAATGAAAGCATTGCTCAAACTTAAATTGGAACTGGACAAACTGAACAACGTGAACATCAATGGAAAAAAATTCGACCGCAACCTAATCACATTGAAGAACGCTGTAAAGAGAAGTCTATACCGGGTGTGCACTGTTTTCGGAGACTATTTAAGGGATTTGGTTGAAGATCAGAACGATTTGCGACACTTTCAATGTTTCGTGAGCTACCAGGAAACGTGAGAAGCAAAAGACGATAACCATCACTGGTACAAGGCTTGTGTTATTGAGTTGTTTTAATGAATGTTTCTTTTCCTTTTTGATACTAATTGTAATTTATTATTAAATTGTATAAGTATATTAATTTTAAATTTAAAACTGTTTTTTTATTTATACTTGTTAATCTACGATGTTTTCTTCGTATTGAAGCATTTACTGTTATTGGCTTATTGCATATGGGACTGTGTTTACAACTACTGTATGAACTATTTCTTCTCTATTGCATTGTTCAGTTTTAGTTAACAACAGGATGAGATTCACACATGGTTTGATTTGATTGATTCAAATGTTCATGTTTTCACGTAAAGTGGCATAAATAGTAAAACCTATTTTTTATGTATATTTTTAATATTTACTTCAATTTCCTTTTTTGGGCTGAGAAACGTAAATACCCAGCTCTCTAGTCGGCACATTTATTATTTTTTATAAATCATAGGATGAGACTGCATTTAGAATTTTCTTGTATTATTTTAAGGCCTGTATTGTCCTTTTATTACTCCATGAGATAAGTTGCTAGCCTTTCAAATGTTGAATTTCTGGCTTGCTATTTCCAATTGTCGTATCTTAAGGCGTTGAGCGTATGCTAAAGAAGCTTAGATAGATGTTGCTGTACACTGAGCAGTGTTCTTTTAAAATTGAAATCCCACTCAAAACAATTCCTTTCCATTTCAAAATTAATTTTTACATTTTCAAATTGGCGGGTGTGGCGTATTAGGTAGGAACTTCGACTTCTGCGTGGAAGGTTTGTATTCGAATTTTTTATCACAATGTTCCAATTCTATTTAGTTGTTTACAATTGCAACTGTATGTCCTCTCCATTTGTGGCAGAACATTCGAAACTTGACCCCAGTCTCTTCTAGATTGTAGCGCCACTTAATTTATTTGCATAAGTTGTGTATGCCTTTTATGGATGCTCCGTATATTAGTAGATGAATGTATTGCATAAAGTCAACTTGTTCTCAGTATTCAATTTAGAACTCAATAAAACAACAATCTTCAATATTTTTCTGAGACTTTGCTTTTGCTGTCTCACTGGACAGACTGATATTACAATATACAGCATGTTAATAGACAAATTTAAGGCAAGATAGACCTGCAACTGATTAGACGCTGTGTTCTTATCCCCTTCCAAGAAATTTCACACATTATTTAATGAATCTCCCCCACACATTTTTAAAAAAAACAAACAACAAAAACCTTTGCAATCCAGGTGTTGGCAAGAATCCGACTTAATCACCCCTACTCCGCAGATTGTAGGCGACATCCAACATTTTGCTTTTTTAAATTTCATTTTCCGATAGCATTCCTTCTTGACATTGTGGCAGATACCAGTAGTATAAATCTTAATATGCATAATTTTCAACAATCAACAGATGTGTATTGTTTAAAAATTCAAGTATAATAGTATATGGTAAGCCTTTCTCAATGTCTTTCTAAACAAGAAGTCTAAGCAAATCAAAATTCAGATAACACCTGAAGACTATGACCAGCTTAGAATTGCAGTGGAAGATGGTAAGTAGAAGTGAATTTTTCAACGCCCATAAAAATTTGCTCCTCTCAAATAAATAAGTAATTAGCTATAAAAATAAATACGCCTGATAGTGAGGCTTCATTGGCATCGTTGCTCCTAAAGGGGTTTGTGTACATAGGTTCATGGCTATTTACTTTTCTATTCTTTCCGATTTGATTGTGCATATCAGTATGTTTTTCAGCTATAAACTTACCTTTTTTCGCGCTTTCGAAGGAGACAGTGCGTAAAAGACGTAGTCTTCTAGATGCTAAAGCTGGAGAATCATATCAGTATCAGTCAGTGTATGAAACGCCTAAAGCCCCAGAGGAGTAAAACAAATGCGTAATTTATAATAAAGAAAAAAGTCGATTTTAATTATAAAAAAATACAAGTATCTTAAATATCCTAACTCCAAGCTTACACATTCACTTTAAACTAACTTAAACTTTTCGCACTTGACACGCAATCACACTAAATATGTTGGTGTCGTCCTCCTTCGACTGTGGATAAAGAACAAACCGCGCAAAAGAGCCGCCTTTGTCATCAACCAAACGTCCAGGATTGATAGCAAGACATCCATTTACCACCTAAGAAACGAACATTCAGTAAATGCGGATAGTTACTTTGAAAATGTGATTCTTACCCGTAAGTAGCACTTCTGATCCCCCGGCAAAACCATTATATTTGGAATCTTCTCTATGTTCGTGTATTTGTGCGCCAACGAACTGTCAAAGCAAAGCCTATCATCACCCGCAGGATTCAGAGGGTAGAACGACCCCTGATTGAAGAGGTAATTCACAGCTCTTTTGATTTTTTCACCAGCGTTCCTTTAAGTAACTTAACTTATTTACATTTACACCAGATGAAGTTAAATTTCATAACTTACACTGCTAACTCATTATTTAAGATATGATCAACGACATCTGTTGATGTCATGCCTATTGTAACTCCATTCAAGTTCACCAGCGACGGATCCGGAAGCAGATGGACATTGCTGTAAGTCTTTCTTGTTGTAATTGGGATTGTTGGATAAACTGGATCAGCATTTGCGTCTTTGCACGAAGATACCACCAGAACTGTTGTTTCAGTCCTACAAATGAGCTTATTGAAAATAAAAGCACAAGAGAGTCGATGTTTTTGTAGCATACCCTAAGACATCCACAATCCCAGATATCATCTTTTCAACGAACATATCAAATGGCTCCGCCAACACGTTCTCGTTTATAGCCTTGTGGTCAGCATCCATAAATGGCCCTGTCAATATCAACACGTCCGGACGATTATCCTTGCAGTAAAGAATCAGATCATGCAATGGATCATACACGAGATCGTCACTGTTCGTAAATGGTCCTGCGGCGACGACGAAACTCAACGGTTCGCTAAGCTTGGGAGCCATAGGCGGCTCCAGTACCCGTTCGGCCAATATTTCCTCAACTATAATAGTATCGCCGCGTGGATTTCGTCCACTCACCATCACCACTTGGCCGGGAAAAACGCCAAACGTTTTCGCTTCGCTAAAGTTCAAACGCACCGTTCGGCACTTAGACTCATCAGAGCCCAACAGCAGAGTTGAAGCGGCATCTAGGCACCCCTCTGAGTCGCAACATATCGTTCCGATGGTTTTGACCGTCTCCTGGCTGTGCTCATCCACATTATGGAGATCATAATCCAGCGCGTCGGACCCAAATACTTTTTTGCAAATAAATTTTCCAATTTCAAAGATGCGATCTCCTACAATCTCGGCTCTCTCCTGCATAATGTCAAACATATACTTCGTCTTAGCCGAGAGCGGCTCCCCATTGTGGGTGAGAAGCTGCTTAACCACTACTTTCCCATTATTGTTAGTCGATGACCACGTTGCGCTCGCCAACAGCTGTGGGTTACCAAATGTGTAGACGGTTTTGCCCGAGCCGACGGCCACTTGTGAGCGTGGCGTTCCCGAACTGTAAAGGAAATTGAATAAGTAAGAAACGAAGTTACATGGTTATGAAATCGTAAAGCAAGAGTTAATGATTTTTTATTTGTGAAGCACAGTAGCATGCGTCTGTGTCGATGCAAATTGCTAGCGAATTTAATAATCGGAGTTGAGATTTAAAAACAAAACACCCATGTTCGGCTGTTAGATAACTTGGTTTCTCTGTTAGGACGATGGTAAAGAGACACGCTCGTGAGCCATCCATCTGGGGGGGAATATTACTTGGTTACCGCAGTTATTACCTATTATGTTGCTCTATTCAGGGAAGCGTGAAGGAAAATGATTGTAATTTCGTTTTTTGAAAAGCGTAAGTTGCATCAATATCCACGAATGTTCGTGCATTCACATGTATGCGGAAGATAAAATCGGAGCTCAATGCATTAATAAAGTCGATGCAAGATAATTGAAATTTGCTTCTGGACTAAACTTTAAATTGAAAAAATTTGAATAAACGTGAAGTGTGTTGGCGTAACTGGCGTTTAATGGTTTCCTGCGGAGTTCAAATCTGAGTACCTTGTATATTTCAAATTCAATGAAAATAAAGTTAACAATTAGGCCACTTGCAGTCCACTTCAGAGGATCGAATCGTTTTAATAAAGAGATATAAATTTCTAGATAAACTATAGAGTCGCAAAAATTTTAATTTTTCATCAAAAAGTTCAGTGCACCTTACATATATCGCCATATTTCCAATTCGATAAAAGGTAGTTTAATTGTTATTAATAAAGGGACTAATTAGAACTTGTTTACGGAAATATCAGCAACACACTTATCATAGCCGTCCGCTCAAAAACTATATTGTTGGAATGATGTATGCATCAAACATTGCCTAACGAAATGATTGACTCCCACGACTAATGAGGCCCATAAAAATTTACTGACTCTTTTTCTGATAGGAGGTAAGATCGTAGGATGGATATGGAAGGAAAAGATTTACTGCAGTCCTTGAAAACTACATTCTCAAATCAAACAAATTAAAAATATTTCGTATTCAAACAGAAAGGAATTCCTATTTCTCTAGTCGCACAATGTTTAAGACTGTAGTTAAAAATGTAAAAAAAAAACAAATCCAATGCACGCAACTAATCATTCTTATGGCGTACCAAAAGTCGACTAATGCGTTATGACTTTTCAAAGTCAAATAAATTAAATAACAACTAAATCTACTTTAAAAGGGTTTTTAAAAATTAAGCAGACACGCACTGCAAATCGCGTTGGCGCAAAGAAATGTTGACGTTGAATTGGTCTTAAATGTGAGTTTGTTTGTGATTCTTAAACCTTTCACCCTTTCACCTCTCACTCCCTGTACATACTACACACTCATATCAACAAAGTAAAGAAAAGTCTACCAAATCCCGACAACACATAATTAAGACCACGTTAAAAGCCAAATTAACCTGCGGGGACCTTTAGTTATTATGCATGATGCTTACTTAACGATCAATCTGTTGATCCTAATGCGGGTGCAATAATTGCAGCAAACCATCCAATGGTCAATTCGATTTAGTGAATGAGCAAACAACATTTTCTTCCTTCGGAATCAACTTCAATCTCTGGCATTCGCAGTTGAGGTGAATGGAGATGTGCGATTCAAGCGTAATATCCGCAAGTCGTTAAAACCCTAACGATTCGCGTGCACTGATTCTCACTTCCTTTTACCGTGCGCACACAGCACAAATCAGTAATGCGATCGTTTGCGATTTATTTCCTTCTCAAACCATTCCTTCAGATCGGCTTCATGTTTTATTTATATCCCCACAAACTGGCTACAAACGAACATTTCATCAAAGCCCCCAAGATGCCCGGTTTTCCTTTCATTGTGTAATTGATATCAATTTCCTTTTGCCAATCTTTCTCTTTCCGCAGCTATTCTACGAGAACCAACTCCAGATGGGTTGCACTGTGGTGGATGTGTCAGGAAAGATGCACCTAGGATAAACTCACAAATGAAATCTCGGTGGACGTACGCCACAGAAAACGTAGAAAGGAAGCACAACATCAAGCCCGAGAGGAGATCACATAAATTTCCGTTCAATGATTCAAAGTGCAGGAACATACCCTCCGGCTCGAATGAGAGACGCGCTGCAACTCACAAGGGGTTCTTCTCCTGGATCTCTCGGATACTTACATTTGGGAATAGCTAGCCGGACTGAAGAGCACGTCATTCTGAAGTTGAGCAGGTGTTCTAGCGATCGCTGGTTTTGCCTGGAATATAACAATAATAATAAAAAATGAGAAAGGGGGAAAATATATACACATAACTTGTGAATTTAAATAGATTTCACAATACACTCCCCGCCAATGTGTGTGGGGATTGTTGTGCTGGACTGCTCGCGGTGGAGGACGAGTTGTACGCCATATCTTCCTGCACGGTTGCGGCAGATGCAACCTTCAGTACAGTGTCATGCCATTTTATAAATCTAGGAATCAGATTAGAGTCGTGAGGATTCAGTTCTTTGTTATCTTCGTTGCGGTCTAGCCTGACCTGAAGTGGCTTTCTAGAAAATGTTTTAATGAATAAGCGACAATCGAACTGGAGATGCATAGACATAGGTTCGTGGTCGCCCCCCTAGCCACCTTAGAGACGATTTAATTGAACGGAAATAATTCAAAGTTATGCAAAAATAGCTTTGTAATTGGCAGGTGGTGGCTGTGGCCTTGGCGGAGTTGTAAGTGTATATTGACTTTTTTGAACTGTTTGTGAAACATTTGATTTATATTACTGAACGCATACATATTTTTTTTGATTTTGAGTTTTAATTGATAAATGACATCAATTGAAATGGATTTGTAAAACCTTGTTGAGA
Source organism: Eristalinus sepulchralis (assembly GCA_944738645.1). Taxonomy (NCBI): domain Eukaryota; kingdom Metazoa; phylum Arthropoda; class Insecta; order Diptera; family Syrphidae; genus Eristalinus; species Eristalinus sepulchralis. The sequence continues at coordinate 12,853,827 of OX122882.1, forward strand.
GAGATAGTTTATGTACATTATTTTTAATAATTATTATTTTTTAATTAATTAATTAGTTTGAGTAAAGATCAGAATTATATTACATTATCTTCCTCAATTTTAAGATAGGTTTTCGTGAAAGAATTCGGGTTTGGAGTAGGTGATGCCAACGATCCGCAAATTCTTTTCGCAACAAAACAAAGTATAAGTTTCCGCCCGAGAGTTGTCATTGAATATTTAAGAAAAGAGTTCTGGTTCGTTTCTTTTGTATTATTTGCTCCGCTCTGGAGGCTGTTTTTTATGTTTTTTTATAAAAAAATGTTAGTTGATTAGCACGGAATGCATTGTTTTTTCCATGCCTAGGTGCGTCGACTGACTCGCCAAAGTCTCGTCTGTTCGTAGTCGAAAATGAACTGTGATCTCCTCTACTTGTAAAAGAACAATATACAGCACGAAACTAGGACCTGATCCTTTATGAACGGTATCAAATTTATTTTACTTTGAAATTCGCTATATGGCAACACTTAAAATGATTCTGCAAGCCCTATTGTTATAACTCTGCATAAATAACGTCACTGTGGTCGCCGTGGCGTAGTGGTAGGTGCGTCGACCGTCACGCAGAGAGTCTGGGTTCGATTCCCGGACGGGACACCTCGCTTTTTTTCACGGCACCACCTCTTTTGAGTTGCTGACAACACTCAAGGAGTATCAATTGTCTATGAAAAGTTTCTCAAAACTTGCCGTTCGGAGTCGGCAAAAAACTGTAGGTCCCTTCTACTCGTGAGAGAACTGTAGCACGCACAGAAGAAAGCTAGGCCCTGGTCCGTTGTGTGCTGTAGTGCCATTCAATTATTATTATTAAAAAATTTGAAGCAAATCGGTGTAGAAACCCCAAGAAACGTGCACGCCCTTAGAAGAATTCTCCTAAAGAATAGGGAACAAAAAAAAACCTATTTGGATGGACGTGATACCTTTCTGACGGCATAAATATAATTGTGAAAGCCAAATACGTCACCCACATCAAGAATGTACTCCAAATGGAAGTAGAAACTCTTTAAAACTTAATATTAAAAAAAAATAATAAAACAATAAGGCTGTCTTATATTTTAAGCATGTTTCTTTTTTTTAATGCAATTAGTCTATTTTCATTTCTAAACGACTCATAGTTTTTAGCTTTTGCCTTAAGACGTGTACCGTCTAGATTCTCTTCCTTAACCGGAATTTCATTCTAGTTTTATATTTCGCACAACGCGACAGACTGACTGTTGAAAGGTGAGACTATCTGGTATCTTATGCGCAACCAAGATGAAACTACTATTGCCCAGTCAAAAACCAAGTCGTGTATGTTGTCAGAAGTACATGGTGTAGAATTGACCCGTTTCCTTACCACCGAATAACTGATTCAGATTTGTGGTGTCTATAACTTTTGCAGAAAGTAATGAAATGGAAAACCCATAGTTACGTTGGGTTTCCACTTCCCTTGTGAACAAGAACTCCTGTTTTTGATAGACATCGATTGTTATACCGCAACAACTCGGCTTAGAGGATCAGTCAGTCACCTTGGCCCCAGCCCATCAATTGCTGTAAACCATTTCTAAACAAAAGGAAAAATATTTAATTATCTATAAATTGTGTGATTTTTCTGAATCTGTTACATGTTTATTTATTTGACAAGAATGTGTTAATGATTTATAAAATTTATGAAATAGGAGTGGTTAAATACCAAAATACATTAAGTCAGCATAAAACGATTTCCCGAACGAAGAAGTAATAAATGTGCCATGACTCTTGAACTTTCAGCGAAAACAGTCGGCATCCATGAGTACGTAACGGCAATATGCAAAAGGTCGACTATTCAACTGGTCTCATCCAGCACTTTATCTGTGCACATTTCGCCAAAATACTACCGCATATGCCTAACTTAGTAAAAAAAAAAAAAAAAAAAAACTATTTCGCAACCGAGGTGCTAACTATTAATGAATTCCAAATGTAGCATTCGTACCGCCTCTGGCATAATAATTTGGTAACCACTGCACAAGACGAGTAGTAAGCAACCAAAGTAGGCGGGGGTTCCGCAGAATGCAACTCGGATACATTTGCATCTAAGGCATTTTGTTTAGGAAAAACACACTCGCCTATGTACTTATTTACATACCTATGTATGTACGATATGTTCTTCATTCGACAGGTTGTTTGATACTGGCAGATAGTTTGTTCCACATACACGTACCGTGGGAACTCAGGTGTCCCTCTTAATACACATTCTCTCTGTTGGCCCGGTGCGCTCGCCGTCAGTCGACGTACACTTAATACTTCTGTATTTCGAAATACTCGAAAAAAATGTACTGTGCGCAGTAGAACCCACACATATTTATATCTGTCTTTTTATTTTAATTTACTGCAAGCTCTCATGAATGAAAATTGGGGTTGAACTGCTACTATGTGGCTGATCTTGCTGGAGAGATGAATTTTGAAAAAAAAAAAAAAAGGAAATTAGGGTGAGCAGTCAAGTGGCGCGAAATGCAAACACTTTCTGGCGTTTGTAGTGCGTGTAAAATATAAAACAAAAAGCGAAGCGAAGAAGTTAGGTTTTTATTCCCTTTTCTTTCGTTTTGTGAAATTATTTCGCTCTTCATGGCGTGTTAGAGTTTTTAATTTTATGGACACGTAGTCGCTGGCATAAACAAACCACTGATGATTCATTTTTAAGAATTTGTTAACAATTTTTTCCGCTACGAAGTTCGACTTCTTTCCGAATGCGAATGTATGCGAGTACATATGACGGGATATGTTTTCTATGACATTTAAATTGTAATGAAGGTGCACATGCGTGTTTCATCATACAAAAGTTCATATTTGTATATATACAATATTTGACTGTGTTTTTAGTATATGAATGTGTTTTTAGCATTTTGATTTTCAAAGTTAGATAAGGTCATTTTAAAAACAAAAAAATGGGAAATGTAGCAATGGAAGACGATATTATTAGAAGATACCACCAAACCTCATAACCTCATATCCTTTAACCAAAATATAGTGTTTTTTGACCGTTTTGTACTACTTATAGCTGCAATGAAACCCGATTATCTCCGTTGCAAAATAAGTTTATAGTGAACATTTTTGTTGAAGCGGGTTAACTTCGCTCGGTTTTAGAAAGAAGATTCATTTTTTTTCCTTTTTGGCATGGTTCGTTTTTCGCAGCATCGAATTTTCGTTCTATACGCTAAGAAAAACAGTTGAAAGATCCGATATCTTCTAAGTTATTTAACATTGCCCAATGCTGAATTGTCTGTCTATTAGATTATGAATGACAATAAAAATAATCTTTTCGGAGGAATTTATCACCTACGCTGATAATCTAGCCATAATCGCTGTCCTTAAGGATAATTAACTTAATATACATATACAATATGCTGTTGCCCACAGTGGACTTGCGTGCTGAACCAACATGCCTTCCTAGATATAACTTACTCTTGTCAGCTGCTTTCAATTTCACACACCAAGTTGATTTAGGTTTCGGATTTGAAGACTCTACAGGCTTGAACTGTTGTTTTCCTTACGCAACAACAAATTATAAATATAGTTATTAAGTGATGTAGGCCAACGTTTAAAAAAAAAATAAGACGCTTCTGCAGGGAAGTATTTGATTATAAATCTTAAATGGCAAGCACTCATTAAAATAAAAATATTTGCGTTTTTTAAATTTATATACACATAATTAAATAAGTATATTTAATTACAATTAATAAATATAATTATAAAAGTTTGAAACGACAGCAGTCCGTAAAACACGGATAATGGAGGTTTGAGTGTAACACAAAACAGGAAATAATAGCGATACATCGCATAATTATTACAAAAGTGAATTAAGTCTTGCTTGAGCTTGTTTTACTGGAGTTGCATAAGGGTTATTCAAATAACAGTAGACGAAATGATTTAATGTTGAGAAAATCATAATTTAGTATTATATTTTTCACTTAAATAGCAAAACTGATCTCTAAACCAATAGAACAGCGCTTGTGCTACTGGTACCATTATTACGTATTGTATTTCTATAAAGATTTTCACCACAAGCGTCTTCATTATGCAACTTTTTTGCTGCCGCAAATGATCGTGTGAGGTCCACGCCGGAAAGAGTAAAAATGTCATTATCTCCTAGAGCCTTGTACATAATTCAACTTTACTTCACGCTTGGTAAGGCAATGCAATCTAATACAAAGATTTACTTAATGACAAAAATTGTTCATATTTTTTTTTTCTCTTCAACTTCTTCTCGTTTAGGGTTTAGTACAAAATTGTTTCTTTGTTTAAGTTTCCATCTAAACTTATTTTCAATATTTTGTGACCGAGTAATTCTATCTTCTTGTTTGTTCGTAATTAATTTTTGCATACTCATACGGTGTTGGGTTTCACAAAATTCTCACTAAAGGTGTCTGTTCGCAGACATTGCTTTAACAATGTGACTTATATACAACTTGCGTGCACATGGGGGACTGTATGCCGTATCTGTGGACTATTAAAGCGCCATACAGTGGCAATTTCATAGATAATTTGACTTTTGGAGGTAAATCTTACAATCATGATCGTAATAAATTGCGTTGGACTCCAAGCAAACCAGTTTATTTTAGTTAGCTGAGTCAGTGCCCACAAACGCAAGGTGCACAAATAGATATTTGATAGTTAACTATGTGCGGATTAAGCGTTTGGTTCAAACTAGTGCACATTCTTTTGTAACGGATGAATAGTAAATTGTGTCCTTTTATGCTTAATCGGATTGGTCTGTTCTTATATACGCCCACAGGCGCATCGGATTACAATGTAATTTCTTATAGTATGTAACAATAATGACCATTGCCTTACAGATTTATCAAAATACAGCGGAACAAGCTCACAGATTTAAACTAATTTCTCTAATTGGTGATGCTTAGCACTTTTGGCACCCAACTTTGCAATCTTATTTGAAGTCAGGGTTAGGACTCCCGGTCTTGCTTGGTTCAAAAGACATAACCTTTCTCGTTCCTCTAAAACAATGAACAATGACTTCCTTAAACTGCGTTTCTTCTCCATCTCTCTATTGAAACTATTCTTCGTACATTTTATTTTCTTTGCAGTTTATGCCGATCGTGCATTTCTCTTCCTGGAAAGATCGCCCACCTACACATCAACATCACAGTAACATCTCGATGGCCTGCAGATTGTGTGTGGGTAGAGTGGCTGTTTTTGTTTCTTCTGTCACTTTATCCTCTGCACCTCAAACCACCACACAAAGAGGAGGTACTGCAGCATAGAGAAGCATACCTAGAAAACGTTCGCAAATTTCTCACTCCCGTTTCCCGTCAGGTTGTACTCCCCCTGTAACAGCAAGCATGTAACAGAATAAGATAGCAGTGATGGCGAAATCGTGTTAACCAAGGAACTGAGAAAACATACCATTTGCCATTTACGAACGAAGATCTCCAGAGTGATCTGCGTCTCTTCCTGCGCGCCACTTGGCTTCTCGTTCGTCTTCTTTGTATTTGAACGGGGATTAGAAAGAAACAGGAACAAACTGATTTCATCACGATTTAGTCCTCGGGAATTGTGTTTGCTATTATTTCTTTGTATTTATTACTCACAATCATACAATGCAAAAACATTGTCAATGGAATATGATATCGAGGTGCTCATGGAGATTTAATTTAATAGTGTACATAAATAACGGTAATGGAGTAAATGTTTCCCCTGCTGAGTTGTCAACAGAAAGTCAAATGTGAGTGAGGACGTATGATATTGTCGGCGTCAATAAGAAAACTAAAACTGCATGTCTGCTGTCAGTGAATGCAATTTTTATAGAAATATCATAATAGCGCCTGCATATAAAAAATGTATATACGTATGTGCGTTCAAAGAAAAGTCAATACCGAAGTATGCATTTAGAAAAAAATGATGTTACAGTTTTATGATTTCCGCACATCAAAATTATCTGCGTAAGGGCAAGATGTTAATATACAAAACTAATAGATATGCAATGCATTTTTTTAACCAATTTAAGAACATTAAACAAGAGACAGAAAGAAAAAAGGACGCAGAACATCGACGTCGCGAACAGAGCGTCACTATGGGCAGCAGACGTTTCGAGGTAGTCAAGGACTTCGTCTACCTCGCCTCCGCGGTGAATAGGGACAACAACATCAGTACCGAAATCAAGCGCAGAATCACTCTTGCCAATCGCTGTTTCTTTGGGCTTAAGAGGCAATTGAGTAATAAAGCCCTCTTCCGTACGACCAAAGTGAGTTTGTACAACACCTTGATCATCCCTGTCCTGCTTTACGGCGCAGAAACCTGGACGCTACTAAAAGCGGATAAGGAAGCCCTTGGTCTCTTCGAGAGAAAAGTTCTGCGTGCAATTTTTGGTCCTGTTTGCGTTGATGATAAGAGACAGAAACTCTTGTAGTCGCATTGTGCAGTTTGAACGGTTTATGTTAAATGAAATATTTAAGGAATACACAATGTTGCTGACATTATTTATTTACTAATTAACATAGCTCTGTACATCTAACATAAATCAAAATAAATAATTGTAATAACTTAAGTGTACTCGAGAGACATAGTTAACTACATTTTCTGGAAATAACCAGCTGATCGATTCCAGTCGAGGAGGTCTTTTGTTATTAGCTGTGCACTGAAGCCCCACTTAATTTATTTAATGTATACTTTACTTAGTTATTCTACCATGAAAAAAAAATGCTCATCTCTTAAAATAATCTGATACAGCCTGTTTTATTATTTTTTTTTTTTTTTGTAAAATCTTCAACAAATCTAATTCATGTGGGCATTGACAGGACCCAGATTTCAAACAATGTTACCAACTTCAGAAAAGTTTTTTACATGATTTAATAAATAGTTTAAATAAAAACGTTCGTTTGATTTGACAGCAGGAGTGACATTAAGAACAGACTATAGTACAATAGGCTATTGTCCTCTGAAGCTGTTATCTAAAGATCTTCGGTCTCTATGTCTCGTATTTAAAACAAATTTGTTGAAAAGTACTAATGTAAGGGACTAGTCGACATCTTCAACGATACTGCAACTACATCAAATGTCTCCCAGGTTTTCTGTGCTTATTTTATTGAGAAACGTCCCAGACATCAAAGGCCACTGAATCGCATACAAATCAGTAAACTTCATCAATTAATCCTAATTAAATTCATTGGGAATTCAAGTGACTTGGGTCTTTTTGGATATAAGACTAGCTATTGTGTGTATACTCGCACATGCATGTGCAGTACAAGAGAAAAAAATTCAATCACTAGGGTGACGGTTTATACTCGCGTATGTCGTATCGGGAAAAAAAAATATATAATGCGCTACATCATGATGGAATACGGTGGTTGATACGGGCTCCTCTTTATAAGGGTCATCATATCTGTTCAGTTGATAAAATGAAATGCAGTTGCAGCCAAAATATAAATCGGTACCTGCATGCGGAGAATGATGTATTTTAATTGAAAACGTGATCGGGGGTGGTGCATGTGTAAAGTTCACTCTCTCACCATGCCAACCCTCCAATAATCGTAAAATGAACGATCGATTTGAAACAAGAACAAAGTGCGAAACCAAGTTTGGTGGATTCGTTGACCTAAGATGAAATAAAACACAATATTGCTTTCTTTAATTTTATTAAAATTTGCTTCTAAAGGGAAGACACTGGAGTCTTAATAAAAATCTTAATGACATCATAAAATCGAATGCTCATTTTGTATGCATGTCAGCGAGTATTGTGCCTTTAAAACGTTCCGAGCTCTTAAACGCAATTGTAGAAGTCCCAAAATGCATAAAACATGTTCCGATTGCTCATACTTAGCGCCCACAAAACAAATTAAGGTGCAAGAACATTCCGGCAACGATTTTTGTGTGTTATGTAGTCATGCATACATTAGACAACGACGAGGTATGTGTGATTAGATTTTGTAATTTAACTCGCGGGTACTGTGCATCCTCCATTCGCGGGAAAGTGAAACTTTGCAGTTATCATGCAGGTTTCGAAGACGAAATTTGACACCTTCTTTCCTTTGATTTAGTAATGTCCGTTGCAATATATTTTCCTTCTGACAATCTTACCTTAATTTGCATAATTTCCTGTGTCAGTAAATTAGTTATTGGTTGGTTAAAAATTTGTTTACGATCTCTTTTGATCATGATTTGAAGTTATTTCTTTATGCGAATATTCAACTCGTAGATATACCTAGATAAGGATTTTAATATCTTCCGAAAAATTTACGTGGCCTTGGAACTAAAACCATGTCCATGAACCTCAATGGAATTGCTTTGTTTTGTAGAAATTTCTGCAGATTCTCTTTGTTTACAATACACACAATTCTTAAAAAGCCAACTAGTCTATGAGTTCACTTATGTATATATCCCCTATTGTCACTCGTCTGTATTAAAAGATAATGCAGTTTGGTTACATGTATAAAAGCAAATCTTGCAGGGGTGCCATAATTTTACAGCTATGAACTCTACCATTGGAATGTCACAAAAACGTAGAAATCGTCATAGCACTTGGCTTAATGCCGGGACAAAAACACTTCATCTATCCTCGAGCTGATTGCGCAAATTAAAAAAATTAAGCTCATAGTGGAATACATATTTCACGTTTACGTTTTTTAAACTTAATAAAATCTTTCATTTTCACCATCAATAATCAATACTATGACCCGTTAATTTTGGTGTGCTTCAAGACCTATCCGCAAATAATTTTTTTTTTTCCAAATTACAAGTATGTCAAGCAAATAAGAGTCTCTTTCTTTAATATTCCAACCCTCTTTAAATGCTTGGTTTTAAGTAATTTCTTCGTATTTCACAGTTTTCAGTACATAAATATAACCATAGTAATTCTTCAGTGGTAATCTTACTAGACATCCTACTACAGAAGAATTGAGTTAACTACACCATTGTCTTATTATTCATACCAATTCTCACATTAATATGCAAGCTTCACGAAATGGTACATTGCTTGCGTGACGTTTTCACTTTGCTACCTATAATGTACATGTATTATAACTCGAAAGTTGACTTAATTAATGACACTTACCTCAGCAGCTTTTTAAATATACGCACGATTGCACCGATGCTTGTGTTTTATATACATTTATTAAAAGAAAAAAATGAAACTACATACTTTCCACTTACGACGCATTTCAGATAGAATGCCCTGAATATTTTCTAAACAAATCTTATTAGCTGTTGCCTTCTGCCGAGGGGTTGTGGGTAAGTGCGTCAACTCACACGCAAAGGCCCAATGTGCGATTTCGGGACTGAAGATTTTCACATGGCACCACCTCAATCAAATCAAGCCGCTCAGAGTCGGTGATACACTGTAGGCCCCTGAATAAGCCAAGCCCTGGTCCGTTGGAGGAACTGTAACTGTTCAACACTGCACGATTGAATTTAATAATTATTTAATTCAACAAAATACAAGTTTTATTTTTCATTTCACACTACAACTGGTCCTCCAAATCCCTTTTATCCAGCTAACATATCAGTGGTGCCAAATTCATTCGCTTTCCTCAATATCTCAGAACTTTTATTATATGTGCAAACTTATTTGCTGAATTACGTTTAATAAATGTTTACTCGATAGAAAAAATATTTATTTCATGTCTTGTGCATGACAAAGGACATTCATAAATCAAAAACTAATTTTTAAAGGAAGAAATTCATAAAAAGCTCAGAGGTGTATAAACGTAAAAACAAACGCTGCAAATGATATGTACGTGGATATGCATTAGGTGTCCCTCAAAATTTTGATTTTTATATAATAGAAAAGTAAAATGTAAAACGTATTTTCAATAGTTTTTGAACATAAAATAACTTTAAGAGTCGTTTACCGATAATTTGTAAAATTTTTCAAACCCCCAATACAGGTAACCCTCCTACAACGCGGTTAATTGGTTCCTGAAAAACTCCGCGTTGTAGGAAAATCGCGTTATAGGAAACTTTTTTTTTTTTTCACTTTTAGTATGTACATATGTATAATACAAACATATTATTATTTCTTTATGAGACTAGGAATAATAGAAATACACATATACACAAGTAATTTTTGATAATTGTGTGTTTATAGAATAGCTTATAGAATATGTATTTAAAAAATGCTTAAAAATCGCGTTGTAGGATTCGCGTTATAGGAAACATTCCGCAATTCGCAAACCGCGTTGTAGCGAAATCGCGCTATAGAAGTACCGCGTTATAGGAGGGTTACCTGTATTTATAAAAATTTTATTAAGTGCTTGATGTAGGGCAATAAATCTTTAGAGAAACGATGCTTTATCGAAATGGCATTCGATATAATTTCTCCATTCTTGCACATGTTAGAATCGAGTTACATAGTAGCCCCCAGGCTTGGCTATTTTTTTTACCTAGCTTATTACCGTGTATTAAGGTCTACCATCCTACTTTGAAGACGTGCGCTCAAATCACATCCTAAATACTGGTATACACTTTTTTTAGCTTATCTCACAAAATTTGCTGGTTGGGGGTATGTATGTAATTCCACATTCAGAAAATATTCGACCGCCGCCGAATACATAAAAAAAAAATGGCTGATATACATTTGTACATATCTAGTAAGCACCACAGTGCCATAGACTCGAATTCATGATTTCAGTTAAAGCTTAATGCAGTCAAATCGGTCATCAACGACCTGACAAGTTAATACCTACATTCACGTCATGATCGTAAGGATTTTTCTTTGCTTACTCATTTTGTAATATAGAGAACACACAATAAATTTACAATAGGTCCGAGTAAAAAGATCTGCAAATCATGTGAATAACGTAAAAAAAACATTGCAATTCTTATTAACCTAATAAAGTTTAAGCTGCATTTTGTTTCTCGTAGAATGCTATAGAATAATCGTTCAGGGATTATCCAATTGAGTATTATGCGCGATCGTCTTATAATCCTATCAGGATAAAAGCTTCGACGATCCTATTATTTCCACTCAACCATCATAAACATACACTGTCCCAGTACGGAGTGTGTTACTTCCCAAAAGGTATGGGTGCTGCGCATTTCTGCTGCAATTTCTTTCTTTAATGGGGGGAGACACAAAACCAAGGTTCACAACAAAAGGATGCCGGCACTATTATTTTGCTTCCCAATCATAAAATCTACAACAAAAAACTACAATATAGAAAAAACAACTGTACCTCTTCTGCCGCTGCCGCCTTCTTTGTCGTGTTACAGAAGAAGGCACACCGAAACGAAGCCAAGCTGAAGAAAAGCCTTTGTTCGCCATAAGGAGTCACCTTCCGATCACAGTAAACCCCGAAAGAAAGAAGATGAACCCTTTTACATCCACTTCTTTTTTGGTTTTCTATCCATCGTAGACCATTCCGAGTTTTCCACCGTGTCTCACCTTGTACATAAGACGAGGTGAAAACTTGTATAATATGCACGAGTACATCCGATGCGCAAGTACAGTCCCTATAGATTGAAAATTGACTATACGATTCTATTACCCCGCGGGATCTACCGAGGAGGGTACACGTGTGTGTGTGATGTGTATCCATGAGACTGGTACATGGAACAAGAAAAAGTAATGACCATGTTTCATGGGAGTCCAGTGCTCCGAGCATCGAGAAGAAAAACCCCAAACCAAGGCAGCAAGATGTGATTTTCCTTTTCCAATGATTCTTGTATGGGAGAAGTATAACTAAAAAGCCACACAAACACACAGCATCACCGCGATTACAGCACGCTTGTCCGCCTGTTGCCTGCTGCCTAGCCTACTCCTATGGTTGTGCACTATAACTGACTCTTCCTCTTTTCTCCTCCTTCTGCTGAACGACGTAGTGGAGGATTAGAGGAAAATAAGATTCATGGCTGTTGCGCTCTTGTACCTATCCAACGTGCACCACAGTCCATGATGAGGACGACGATCATGGCGATCATGTTGATGATTTCCGTCCTTTCTCCTTTGAGAGATTTATACATGGAGTACAATCGTTTAATTTTCATTCTTCTCCTTGGAGCGAGTTTCCTTCGGCTGTGGCGTAAAAAGAATAGATACAAGAAATTCGAGATACCTAGAATTTTGGTTTGTACATATATTTATAGGTGAGTGCGCGTTGAGGAAAAAGGACAAACCCAGCCTTCGCCCCGCTTTCCTTTCTTTCTTGTGCACTCCATTCGTAATACACGTAATCTTATGTACCCGCGTATATACTTTATCTACCGTGTGCACATAAATTGTAATGTTGTTAGATGGATCTAGACGTGGTAGTGGTACATGAAAAAAAGGAGCAATGAATTGGTGGTTACACATAAATATAATAATGGACAGTTAAGGGGAATGTATCTCTTCCTGAGATAGGTTACATAGAAAACATGACTCGATGGTTTTTTGTACCTTCATCAAATGGTTTCTTTAAGTTTACTTTGTTAGATTTACCTTACCGCGCACATGCAACATACCCGGCCAACGATCACATATAACGGCGGACGCGATGAAGATCATTACAAATATGTATGTACGTCGCAAGTCGTTGCAACGAATGTTATAGATATATTTACATATGCAAGTGCGAAGCTTTACTTAGATGTTGGCTTCCATCAATATGCGTTGTTGTTGTTTTGACCCAACTTAATAGACGAGCATGAAATCTAGTCACGAACTTGATTATGTATAAACCGTGCACCAGATCCATGTTCGCCGACAAAATAGAGTCAGACACTTAGATTAAAAACTTAAGGTAAAGTTAGACAGCACTAGAGAAGGAGAGAGAATAGTAAACGGTAGAATTCGGATATAAAGATGGTTGCCCATTACATTTATTTATATATTGCCCATTTGCACAATCCGCAACAAAAGAGAATCTCCCACAAGGGTAGAGGTTCGAGAGTAGTAAATGGTAAAATGGTTCCCATGGTTGGCTTCCGCTAAATAAGTAACAGACTTAATTTTCCGCACAACGATTTGTTTAAGGTAATGTCAGCGTCAATTCAGGCAACTGACATTTTCATTCGGCTGTATTACCGTTAATTACAAGCCGATCTACATTTTCAAAGCAATTTTCTTTCTTTATCACGATCAGCAGTGGTTACGGTTAAGGAAATTGTCTGGCATTCACGTCGTTAGCTGTGAACAATTTGGATCACAAGTAAAACATATAGCCTGCAACTTTATAGCAATGTGTAGAAGAGCCCGATTTAAAATCAGTTTCTTTCACAAATCGATACAACGAAGAATTGGGATCACCATCAGACACTTGGGTTACAGAGAGCAGACAGTATTTAAAAAGTTTGTATTTGCTAATTATTGCATCAGCATCATTCTCTTCCAAGTTGCCGCGAGAGCTAATGGTTTTTGATTAAAATCAAAGCGCACACCAGATAGAACAAGGTCTGCCATTATCACAGTATCAAATGTACCACATACTGATGTGTACATAATGTATGATACAGCTGAACATTTTGAAGAGAAAATTTATTAGATTAGTAATGCGCAGTCGTATTCACTTTATTTTTTTTTTTTTTTTTTGTTCATTGGACTGCTCAGATTGTCCCCGAAGGCAATGACCAGTTCGGTATAATCTACACGCTCCTCGTTCGCGCAGTGTGTGAATGATGGCGGATGAAAGACAAAAAACACTGCTTTGTGCAATGTATGTACATATCCATACATATGCAAGTCTATGTACATACTTCACATACAACACATGAAACGAGATTGTTATAATATATTTATTTATTTTGTTTGCAAAAAGCTTAAGCTTGATTTTTCGATATTTGTTGGATTTTTTTTACTTTTTTTGTTTGTTGCATTTGTGGAAAATGTCAACATAGGTGTGGGCTACACAGTGCTTGTGGCGATATGGTCTATGAAGCAAGATCCGATCGGAAAAAGAACAACTATCTGTAAAGTGGGATATCCAATTTTTTTGGGGAATTTTATCTAAATGTGTTATATAGCTGCAACCAGTGGGAAGTTTCCACACAAATGAATGCGACGATCGTGCAAAGGATCATGGGGTGATAAGATGACATTTTCTCCGACGCTGTTGGTGGGTCGGAACATTTCTTGATATCTAACAATGATTACATGCTTGCATACTGCATTTACTTCATTACTGTGTGTATGACAAATGAAAAAATATTTTCGATTGCTTACGATCATTGCTAGAAAATATTTTATCTTAAAAAGAACTAGTTACAATAATCGCATCGTATTTGTTTTTTCGTATATAACTTAATTGTAATGGATGTCATAAGGGATATTTGCAAATGGTGTTGGCTGACTTAAGGAGCAATCTCAAGCAGTCATTATGATTTGGAAAAAAATAAATTAAAGTATTTACGTAAGGCAAGTAACTGCTGCAAAGAATTTTATTTTCTTTTAATGACCAAACTCAAGGTTTTAAAGCATTAGGACTCCCGGAAAAAAATGATTGAATTTTGTCAGTTATTATTATTATTTTAAAAGATTTCAAGAAAATCTATTTATTGTACATATACTTTCTCCTGTGCTCAGCAACAGAGAATGTTTCAAATGAGTTTTGTTTTGAAGTAGTTCTTCTGAAAGCCCAAATTTAAAAATTAAAAATAATCTCAACGACGATCCCCTAATTCACAGCCCCCAAATTATTGCAAGGTGTGTATATGTCAAACGCATTAAAACTGAATACAAATATACGCATATTCCAAATTTATTTTCAAACAATAGACCACGACAAGCATTCTAATAAAAAACTAAACAACGTATAATTAAAATATGTTGCACGATCACAACGTCACAAGCAACTGTCAAAGTATCCCGTAGCGACACAGCTTGATACTTTTCGAGGGGTTTTGTGCGACAGTGTGCTCATGTTGTTGTTGTGCTTTTTCTCTCACAATTGGTTTTATATCACATTTTATTCCTCTGTTTTGTCTATTTGCCATCACGATTTGAATGTTCCAATTTTATAGCGATATGAGTACAACTCAAACTCAACTGTCATTTCTTTGAGTATGCTGTCGCCAAAGACAAACTGATGTTGTTGACCTTTTTACATATCAGTAACACTTGAGCTCATGCGTGCGAGCAAATTGCCGCCTCTCACTATAGATCTTATGATAATCCGCAGGGTATACGTGGCTGACACGAATTTAGTTTCAAAAAAAACAATGCAAGTGTAAATCAAAGCAGAGTAAGGCGACCAAAAGAACAACAACAAAATCGAAATGTGTTCTCGGTAGTCTTAATTTCTCCTGTGGTTAACCGCAAACAAAAATCTCCGTACAAACAAAGTCGAAGCCCTACTTTTTTTCGAAAAGGCAAACAATGCAAGTGTCATTTATCAAATTACTTAAGCTGATGTGAGGATCACGCTCAATCCTCGACCTTACAATTAAACCCTATTCAAAATTTGGAAATTTTCTATTCTCCTCACAGACAGTGAAAACCTTGTCTCTACATACAACAACGTCTTCAATGTTCTACAAGAAGCAAAGATATTCGAGTTCAACAATTTATCTTGTTCAAAATAGAAGGGAGTAAACAAAAACGTTTTCTTAACACGACTTCCCCCCGAAGTTTCAAATTGACCGAACTGACATTCGCGCTACAATGAGTTACGTTCGACTCTAACTGTGACAGTTGATTGATGTCTGCTACATTTTCAACCATTTTGAATAAAATAAAACGAATACAAGCCAGGATTTTGTTAACATTTAAATTGGTGTGGATACGACGTTTGAGCATTATTACCTCGTCGGCAGGTCGGTTGGTGGATGAGTTTTGTGTTTGAGTGAATGCGATCGTTTGGAACGGAAATGAGAAATGTATTCATTGTAACACGGATCAATCGACATGATGTTACGAGAATATTAGTGTAATCTATATAAATACATACATATGTAAGTGTGTACGTAAAATAAACGTGAGGAAACTTTTGTTTCTGAATTTTGCTCTTTCTCTCTGTCATTAAATGTAAAAGTTTGATTCTGATTGCATATGCAAAAACAGTGTATGCGCAAGTTTTGGTGAAGGAAACGGGTTGCTTAAATTTGAAGTGGCAAGAGAAAATTCTTGTTCTGAAATACAAGTGTATTTATAAGTGAACATTAAATTCGATTTTGGGTAATTCTTATTTAAAATTTAGTTAAAGCTATGCACTACCTCCATTCTTTTGTTTCAGTGTAAGACAAACGTTATTGGACCACATGCCTTAGAATTTTATTTTTCTCCTGGTATACACTTAACATCAACGGCCTCTATAGCAAACTCTGCCTGACTTCTTATCTTGTTTTAGCTTCTCCTTTATATTTTAGTATTTAAATAGATTTTCACTCACATTCAAGAGCCCGAAT
Organism: Eristalinus sepulchralis; assembly: GCA_944738645.1. NCBI lineage: Eukaryota > Metazoa > Arthropoda > Insecta > Diptera > Syrphidae > Eristalinus > Eristalinus sepulchralis. Next base: position 12,870,141 of record OX122882.1, read on the forward strand.
TCTTGCACTACATGCAGTGCACGAAAATTCGTCATAAGTAAAATTGATATGAGTTTTCATATCTTCTTCACGCGGAATGCAGAACATGAGCGTATGTCACAATACTCGCAACTTTCGGTTCAGTGACTTGTGACTACGGTTTTAACTTGTGAAATCCTCTTTGACAAATGGCGTCTTTCTTCAAGTTTCACAAGGGTCTGTTAGACGAAGTTAGGCGATTTATAAATAGACATAAAAATGTGCAATTTGCTAGCCCTGATTAAGTTAGAGAAAACTTCACCTTAGTTAATGAGAAATTCCCTGAATCCAGCAAAACTGATATTTATTTGTGTATAATATTTATTTCTTTTTGAATAAAAGATGTGGGCAGCCATTGTACTCAGAATAAACAAAACTAGCAAGTCACACATCTTCAATTCATTATTATATTTAAAACGGTACTTTTAAAATGTCAGCAAATTTTTATTTTTAATATTTTCTACCGATTTAAGTCCTTATTAAGTTCAATATTATTTCTGGCCTATTTTTTTTCTTTGTTTAAATATTTTTTGTAAGTATCACATTAGTTGGATTATTATTGGAAACATAATCTTCCCAGCAGACATTAAATTAGGAAATTAAAAAAGAACGAAGGTAAAGTTGTGGAAAACTTAAAATATATGGGAATAAACTGATTTGTTTATTTCAAATAATAATTTCAATTTATTTATCATTTCTCCTTTTCTACAGAGGCCTCCAATAAACGTTTACAGTAGTCCAGTAAGTAAATCCCCAAGAAATTCGAGTAACGCTTAATATCCAATATCTCTTAGATTAGTTGGAGTATGGGATGCGAGTATGAGATTAACGAAAAGTCAGTGTTCTACTGTAAACATCTAGTGTAGCTTAGACAACTTAGGCCGCACCCTTGTACCTCCAATTCGCTTGGGTGCATAAGTTAAACTCTTACACTATAAGATTGTACACAAATTTAACCGTTCAGTTTTCCCCGATTACCTCACAAATGTTATTAAAAAAAGTATTTATCTGCAAATTTTAGTATTTAGAGCGAATATATATATAACAAGAGTAACTATAAGGTGAACATGTGTTATATCAATGGTTCCCCATTAATGTTTTGTTTTAATGGACGAGTGTCGATTATCCGGGGTGCTATATAGCGCAAGTAACGTTTGTGAATTTTACACTTATAAGATAGTTAATTTCCGAGTGAAAAAATAGCATTCTAACCCTTGGTCTATATGATAAACGACGGCATATTGATGTCTTTTTTCCCCTTTCTTACCCAAGTCACAAATTGTAACACATTCATTTAAATGTTGGGGGTAATTTATTTTAGAGGTTGTCCACTACTTTCTTATTCTTAAGTGATGAAATTTAAATAAAATAAATCATCAATGCCAGAAAAATACTAAAATCAAAAACTCCTTGACATTAATAAGAATAAACACCTGTTGTCATCACATGAACGCAGGTACAATCCGATTTTCAATAGTATCTGGCGCATCGAATTTTATATCAGCAAAACCAGGCATATGTGAAAAGTACATAACACAACTCTTATGTATATATGAACAGATGCATGTTGAGACTATTGGCGCAGTCAAACGATATCATGCGTTTAATAAAACATCGAATATATCTACATAGCATTCCTACAAAAAAAAGAACAGTTGCAACAGCAAATTAATGTGCAGTTTTTTACAAATGTGTGAGACTGTTCAAACGTATCAAAAGCACAAAAGTGGAAAAAAAACATTATTGCAGTCGTAATATAAAAAAGCCATCAGGAAATAGTGCCCTCTCTCTTTCTTTCAAGGGTATTCACACTTTACTCTCGTTCACTATCTTTTTTGATTAATGCAACTCAAAAGGAAACCGAAAAGAAGTCATATTGTGACATCAGTTATGGGTATTTCTTTGAAGCGAATCAAGCATTCATTTTGACAAATAAAATTAAGAAATACGCACATAAGATTTCGGTATATAAATGGTCAGCAGAATGGAAGACGTAACTACTTCAAATTCGAAGCAAAAAATACAAATTCAAGCAGGTGTTATTTTTTTGGAAGTGAGCGAAGGAGTTCGAACGACAGCCAACGAGAATAGAAGTCTTTAACAGGATCGTGGAATGAAGAAGGAACAGAAAGCAGAAAACAAACAAAAAGGATTTAGAAAAACTAAAAGCAAGGAAAGGTGTAATTACAAATTTCCCCTTTCCAGATCCCTGCGCAACAATATCTATGCATTGATATTTTCTTATAAGTAGTCCATTACCGTTCTTAATGAGTGTGGATCTAGTCACATGTATCGTAATTTAAAAAATGTGAATCACTGGATCCTCACCCACTGAGAACAGCAATTGGAAAAATATCAAATCAAACACGACTTGTTTTTTTATAAATGAAATTGCTTTTAAAATCACTTTTATGTCCCAATCGAATCTTAATTACTACCATCGCGAACATAATCAAAAACGAAAAAAATGCGCGGGAATCAAAGCACAACGAACAAATGACCGATAAAGTTATACAGAAGAAAAAAACATCGCTAAGCGTTGGCGGTGGAATAAATGATGACGAGGAAATACAACGAATGATACACACAACCGGCGCTTGCAAAAAAACCGGACCCAAACCGTACCAAAAACGAAAAAAAAAATACAAACAGTACTAAAAGTTATTTAAATAGCATAGCCTTTGCTTCAATTTTCATAGCTACCGAAATTTAAGGAAAAACTGCTTATTTGCAATTAGTTAGGGCTGAAAAAAAACCGAAAATTTAAAGGAAATGCACACACAACCGGAAAACACGATCACACGATCACTTGGCAACAACAAAAACTTTGTGATAAGTATGTGTACAGCAATTTTCTTAGAATATTATGTGTCAAAGTATGATTTACCCACCCAACTGCTTTTTTGTACTTTAATTTATTGAGAACAAATTTTCTTCGAAAAGAAACAAAAAAAAAACTGTTTTCCTCGTTAATGTCCAAAATCCTATCGTAGTAAAAGGAACACGAGTATATAAATTGAAAAAAAATTCTCTACATACAAGAAAAGGGGTTAGAAAGTCAAAAATGCCTCCAAGAGCATATAATACCGCTATCTCCCTCTCTTATATACTACGCAAGAAAATTAAGGGAAAAAAACACATACAGACTGTTATACTCCACTCTGAAGTGTTATACAATCCAAACAACAGAACAACAAAAAAAAAACACGAAATTCTGCTGCGTCGTCGATCGTTATATTCGCGCAAAAGTTGCACGCCGACTTTGCTTGCTGACCGCACATACATTCTTATTTTAAACACAAACACACACGAACATCAGGAACACAACCATGGTCTCTTTCTATCCTACAATCGCCAGCGTTTATGTTTTGTTTTTGTTTCTTTCCACATTTTAAGTTTTCTGCTTTCTTGATCATTTTTGACACGAACACAAACACAGTTTTTTTTCTTCTTTCATTTTTATCCATGAACACATTCACTTCAAATCAGAATCTTCTATGTAGTAGCCGCATTCTATATATGTATGTAGATTCAAAATGAAGAGAAAAAAGCCACCACAATTATCTCGATCAAAAAGTAACAAAGAGATCGGACAAAATTAACAGGAATTATACTTAAAACCAACTAAAATGGTAATACTGGTTGCTTGAACTTCGGTTTATGGACGCCAAGTTTTTTCGTTTTACTTTTTTTTGCAAAAAAAAAACACATTTTTTTTGTTTTATTCAACAAGTGTCTATCGCTGGCTTCTCGTTCTGTCTCCCTCTATCTCTTTGGGTTCCGTTTAATTAAACCATGTAATGTACGCTTTGAATTTTCTTCCACAAGTTTTTGAATAAGCTTCTAGCGTTTTAAGAGCTATACTGAATTCACGACACTGCGAGTCAAATGCAATAAAGCGAATTAAGTGTTCATGTGAGAAACAAAGGCGAACGATCTGAATTTATGAGCAAAAACACAAACAGGACTGACTAAGTGCAATGATCTCAACGTTGGCAACTCTCTTATAAGACTAAACCACCAAATGAAATTACTGAGGCCACAAAGGCAACAGGGACGGCGTCGTTCAATACGTCAGTGTCGGTGTCGTCGTCGTATTAGGTTATGAGGTAGCGGTGCGGCGGTGGTGGTTTTGTTACCCGTTTACTCGCTTACGATCAGTTTTATTGTGTTTATATCCCTTTCTAACACACAGTAATGGTGGGTTGAACTCGTGAAATGTGGTACTCGTGTATGAGAATGGTAAGGACTACGTGGACTCTATTGTGGCACATCACAATTTATTAAAGTTTGTATTTGATGAATGGACTCGAAATACCCCTAGTGACTAGGAAGGAACAACCACACGGTTTAAGTTAAGGGGTGACAAATAATGTTTACGGATGAGATCAATATATGCGCACAATCTGTATTTTTGGAAATGTTTCTCCTTTCTTTTTTATATAAAAGCTACTTTCATTGAATAAGATTCTTACCGACGGTTATTCCCATATTAGATAAATAAAATAAGGGATAGGAACAAAATGAGAAACGTCATATGATTTTATTTTATACCAAAACAACTTTAAGAATAGCTGCAAATATTGGATTGCCTGAACAATGTTAGAAAAGTAACAAAGTTATGATATGATTTGTGGATAAGTTTATTGTGACAATCGATGCAGAAATTTGTAGATCATTAGTCGATTTACGTTGCCACATCGACGTTCCGATTGTCGCGAAGAACTAAGAATTTGAAGCTATTTTTGAGTTTCTTTATCATACGTCTTACGACTAAGAGAAGACAACCGTACCTTGAAAACTACGAACTTTTGAAAGCACTTTTGCACTGTAGTAAGGAACCCGTTTGGTCTGTTAGTAGTTAAAAACTACCAACAAAATACCTACAAAGTCAATGCTCTCTCACCATTTATTCACCACTAGAAAACCACATTTTTACCTAACTTCAAAAGTGCTTTCGATTAAAGGGAAAAAATTACTTTTTTTCTGCTGACGAAAGAAGACAACATCGTTCTATGTTGTCGACAAAATCTGGAAAAAAAAATATTTCAAGTATAATGACAGAGCAACATCACAGCCGTGTTGGGGAAATACGAGGAAAACTCCAAGACAAAGCAACGAAATAACACATAAAAACCCGACAATCACAACCAGTGGATGCAAGAAAGAAAAATTGTTAGGAAAACTCATAAACAAGAAGTAAAGAGAATCGCAGAATCGCAAACATCAGAAAATGTTGTAAAAAGTATGTAAGATAAAGTTGTTGAGGTATGCCTTCTCACGATTCCAAAAATGCCTTGGTCTATGGTCGTCAGGATTATCAGTAACACAGCCGGCAGGGAATATGAAGAATGGTTTGCTGATTGATTCAACTTTTGAAAGCACCTGAAATAAGTTTGTGAAGGTTCTACGAAATTATGACACTGCTGGTGTGGGAATGCGATCAGTCCTAAACAGGACAGCATAAATTCTCGGTAAAGAAAACCGCGAATGATGACACAAACCAGAAAACAAATTGAAGTAAAAAAAGCTATACAATAATTATTAGAAAATTGATCACTAATTTGATTCCAATTGGATAACACACGGTGACATGTGTTTTTTCCCGGCTGTACGGTACAAAACAAACGCAACGTCAATAAAGCGAAGTAATTATACCAAAAACAGAGAATGTCTGGTGTTTCATAGAAGCTGAGAGAAAGACAAAGCTGCATGGAGACGATTGCCTATGATTATTACCCCCTCCCATTGGTGCTCTAACGACGACTGACTCGAATCTCACGATTGTCGTGTATCGTTGTTTCTTTCGTTGGTCTACTAGCGCGGGTAATGACAAAACCGCTAAGGTTTTAGCGAAATAATAAATTATTGACAATCGATACGAAATTAAATTGGGGGTGGATTTGTCTACGTACATAGTTATTTGTATCGAATTTGAACTAAAATAGTGCATTTTGTGATAAAATTGTTTTTTAACTTTGCCCTTATATGCGTAACTATTTCAGATTCCAGAGCAAAGTAGAAAAGCAAAATATGTATGTACATATGTATGTAGGTACTGTGATCATGACATGTTTCCTGCATCCCTTTCATTTTACCACGCTCTTTCTTACTTTTAAATAATGTTTGATAGCTATCCCTAAAACATGATTTTACGGCAAAAAAACAAACTACGTTTTTTGTGCGGTGCCCGCGTGCAAGCATTCGTAAGTATGTATTTTCGCTCGAAATGCTCTAGCACAATGCCAAATTTAAGCTATAAATACTATCAATAAAACTTCGCTTGTTTAAACAGAACATGTATAGTATTAAACACTTTCTATTTCTACGCACAACAGAGAATAGGAAAGGTTATGAATTCACTTTTTTGACTAAACAAACAAACACAAGGGAGCAGGAAAGTGGTTTGAATTTGCTTTATGTACATGTATAATTAATTGTTATGCCGATCCTTTAAAATATTCAAGTTTTCTTTAAAAACTATTTGGAGACCAGCAGTGTCTCTATCTACTGATGGTAATTGTGTTTCAGTGTTTACACAAACGATAATTATTTTATTTGAATTATTTTCAAAGGAAGTAGGCGCATATTAGCTCATAAGAAAATATTGTATGTCCGATAAACATAAATACATAATGATATATAATCGCGAAATAGGTTTTACTTTATAGGAGAGTGATTTTCTTCTACTGTAGCTGTTTTTAATATGATGGTCGCCGGCACATTGCTTCGGATAATTATTTTGTACAGCCTTTTGGCTTTGGATGGCACCTTCCTATGTATGTATGTATATCTTGGCGTAGAGATGCTGATCTACAATATATCGGTTAATAAATTGTTTCCTTCACGGGTGCTATTTATTGTTACAACAGCCATTACAAAATAGTAACAAAAAAAGCCTTTGATTCTTGCTCCCTATTATATTTAAAACATAAACATTGGATAGCGTTTTCTTAGAACAATTTACCTTTTCGATAAAATAAAACAAATATATTTTTTTATATTATCCTGCCTAGTTGAAAATTATGATTTGTTAGCATTTTCGTAACTTGATGTTTCAAGTACCGCTATGTATGTACGCATTTAAAATAAGTAACATCAACATTTATAAACACGGTGACCTAGCTTGCCCTTTCCATTTCATATGACGACATTATTTCCATGGTGACATGCGTCGAAATATTTTGTTAGTTTTATGGACAACCAGACCAATGTCAATTGACTGAACAGAATAATCCACCCTTTATAATGTCCTTGTCAATCGCTGGTCAATTTAACCGCCCGCACAACCACGCAGTGGTAAGAATAATAAGCAGTTTGCAACGTCTAACGTTAAATATGATCATTGTATAAATATTGACAAATCGATTTGCGGATTTGCATTTATCACTTGATCATGAAATTACTTTGAAAACGAAAGGGGTGAAGAAGGCGTATACAAAACTCTAAAGTATATAGCACTGAATTTGTATTTTATACAAGACATTCAATAAATGCATTCGAACACACACTGTATGTTTTAAAAACGTATTTGTATGATCCATGGGGAGTGATTGCATCTTAAATTGCAAGTAAAAATAATATTTTGTATGTTGGTTAGACCATATTGCAACATTTAATTAAAAAAAAAAACGAACTGTTTGACGCATTGACACAACCTATTGCCACAAAATAGATTTCGGCATCTTGTTACATCATCAAGGCTCAAACAAGACATAAAAATAAAATGTTTTTTTTATTTAATTTGCAAAAGTATCAGATCTATGATGTTTCGTGTTTAAATGTGTACTCAATACGAAAATCATAATTTCTTGCACCGTATTTTTCCTTTCTTTGCTTTTCCTAAAAAAACTTACTTTAACCAGGAATAATCAATGATAATTTGGTTTTGTTTAAAATAACGGCCATATCTGTGAATCCAAACTTCTACCGCGCCACGCTTCAATAGAACCCCTACGCTAACTCCAACGGATTGTACACATTGGGAAATAGCAGAAAGTGTACAATAGGTATTTTGTATGAACTACAAAACGCAAAGTATAAATCAAGGGAACATCCCATGTTTCCAACTGAGCAAAAATATAAAATAAAATAAATAAATAAAATAAAACTAACAGGAAGGAGATGAGGCATAACAACAGACAAGAAATCACTACAAGTTCATCAAACTAGCACACGTGATGATTATATTCGAATGTTTTTTTTTTTTTTTACCATTTCTTGTATACAGGTTAACTCAACTCCAAACCACCACCACCACCACCACCATAATCATTATGATCTTGGCCGCCGCCGTCGTCAACGGCAGCCAAAAGCAAAATCAAGCATCATCAACCGGACACTCATCAACAGCGCCATTGTCGTAGACCACAGTTTCATCGACTCTACCCATCAAGAAACTTGGCCTCCCCATCTGAATCCGCTGAACATGGAAGACTGTGAGTTGTGATTTCGAGTGTTGGTAAAAGATGAAGACGAAGAGATCAAGCTAACAGTGTATGAAGTATGTAGGTGAGAGGGGATTAGAAAAAGTTCTTTGTTACCTGTGACGCTAACTGACGCCATGGTAAAAGGGGTACCACTGACGTGTGAGAATCAATGTGATGTGAATGGATCAATTTTAATCATGCGTCTGTCGCTTCCTAAGACAGCTGCGGCTGAATACAGGATTTTGTTTGTCATTTATAAATTAAAAATACAAATTTAATTTTTGGTTTTAACAATTAAAAAGTAAATTTTCCTTCTACTGAATACTCTTAAGGTATTTTCGTACAAACGAAAACAAAAAAGAAGACTTAAAGCGTTTGCCGTGATGCAAATGAAGCGGAGGGTATGCAGAAGTCATTTTCCAAAGTTTTGTTGTACCTAGGTATGCATTTTAGAACACAGAGTGAGACCGATGCAGAAAGTATTCACTTAAAGAAATTGACGAATTGATAGAAAGATATTATGACTTGAAAAATTTTATTAGCAGTAGAAAATTACGTTACTTAAGAAATTTGAAAAAACAAAAAGTTAAATCTTTTACTTAGAATCTGACAAGAACATTTCTGATCTTCACTTTTATATGCAACGTACACATGCACATATATAACTATCATCTGCCTGTACACAGAGCTTTTATTGTAATCCATTACGTGGAGCCCTAGGATCTGATTAGATATGTATATTTTGAAAAACATTTCCATGCATATAAAAGTATGTATAAAAACACATTAAAAGATAGAGATCTTCCCGAAAAAATTGCAATGTTCCTAATCGTATTGTGAAAATGGAAACAAATTATTATGTAAAAAAGAAATCGTAATTGCATACACATACATATATGCAGAATTCAATGTAACAACAATAATCAAAGAATCAGAAAGTCAAGTAAAGGAAAACCGCAAAGTATTTTGCTTTTTTTAGTTTCTTTTAATTTTTTCTACCTTGCCTTTATTTTGCGCCATCACTTAGCTCCATGACGGAATCGAGGATGGGAATAAAAAGCATTCGAGTGAATATGTGGCGAATTTGTAAAATCGGGCGAGAGAAAGAGAATCGTGGTTAATATTTATTTATTTGGTGCTTTCTTTATTTACTTAGGTATACATTACTTAGCATATAAGCAACCAACACATCGATATTGCTCAGCGCGACGTGATCATAACGATGGTTAAAGCCGAAAGGAATACTATCTGTGCTTGTCTAATGAGCAAGAGATGGATTTTGATGTCGTTAGTTAGTGTTGCTGAGTAGTTAATTTTCATACTAGATTTTCTTTTGTTCAAATGAGAGGTTGAAATATTACTTTGATTTTTTCTTGTTAATTATGCATTTATTTGGTAGATGATATTATTCTCTCATTGAAATTTATTATTTTAAAGTGACATGCTACTATTGAACGCTGCAATAATAGTTTCCTGCGATGGCGTTTTTTTTGTTTTGCTGCAAAACATTAATGCCCGATCATGGACAAACATAAAGCAAAACATGGAGGAGTCCATAAAACGGGGAGAGTATACATAGAGAGAAAATAAGTGCATGCAGCATCCTTAACATCTTCAGGTGGCAATTCGAGTCAGCACGTTATTAGATTTATGTATACACAAGTACATACACGTCTCCTTATTCAGACAGACAATGGCTCTTTAATTTGTCTTTCACATCTTTCCGTTCTTGGTCTGGCGTACTTCTTAGTACCTTCGGCCTTTGTTTTATCAGCGTTGTGCTTTTGTAAGTCATTCGCAAATGTTCATATGATACTCTGAGGGCTGGTTGGCTTTAGGGTTATTCATGTTAGTGCATTCGGAAATGCAACTGATTTAAATGTTAGTACATATGTACATACATTTGAATGACATTTGGTGTATTAAATGTGAAATAATTTAAAAAAAAAAGTTAAATTACAATCTTCTTATATCATATTGGAGTGAGAAGTTCTATGAACTCTCACAATATTAAAATTTCGACTGAACCCATTGGTGATGGCATATGGCTGTATACAGAAACTATTTCTGCTTTAGGGAAAATACATGTTTCACAATGCTTCTAATGCAATCAATTATTCGGTATATGTTGTGTCTACGTTTATTCCGAAACAAACAAAAAAATAGTGAGTAAGTAATATTCACTGTTGATATGAATATGGATTTATTTAAGAATAATCTCCAAATTTCCTTTGTGTAGCAGCATCTATGCAATTGCCAACTACTTTTCATCTCTGCCTATATAAGCCATACAAAACAAATTCAGAGCAAGCAACATATTCTCCCCTTTAATACCTACAGATTTTCCATTTGACCTGTACGTTGAAACTGCATTCATAAAATTCGCTTTTAATTAGTCTTATTCTCCTTTAACCTTTATACTACCATATGAATAGTATCCACATAACTCCATAATTGCATACATTTTTATTTTGAGTGGCGTGTATTCTATCGTAAGACAATGCTTCATGCTGCGTGACCTACAGCTCCTGTTCTTCTTATTTCTATTTTTACATTTGCGCAATCTTACTTCGCTCATTTGGGATTTTCTAAAGAATATTTGAATTATTTAGATGTGTCTAAGTACTGTATATAATATAAAACTAAATCCTGAAAACAGTAACTTACCGTTTACACACTCTCAAACTTCCAGATTCTAAGTGGCAATTCGATACCACTTCCTAGTGCAATGAAATTAAATATAAATTGCGGTAAACATGCATTTAGTATTATATCCTGATACCTATAACAATTTTGAATTGCGATTAATATTCATCATGCCATTTCCGACTACATTGGGATATTTCAAATACAAAACGGAGGATTACTCTTGCCAAACGCTGTTTATGTATAGACGAAGAATCTACTTCCGCTACTCCAGTCATTGTAGTGTGTAATGAAAATATTTCCCAACGTTTCTTTACGACAATATGAAAATGTATGCATGAGATAACAGAACATATCGTAAAAGTATGTGACAATGAAAAAAGGGGGATGTTAAAGAAACAATTCACAACTATCCTACGAAATATGGACTAGTTCGAAACTCAACTATAAATATTTCACTTCTTTTAAAAGACTAGTGTTAATATTATACTTTTAAATTTTCACACCGTTAGTAGCGACGGGTAAAGAGCTATGTTGTGTAAATCTTATATTGTTCTTCTCCAAAGTGTAGCTCTTGCTGCTGGTTGCGCTAAAGCTGTTTTTGTCGGATTATTCGTATTTCCCGGAACAGTTTAGTTGTACCAAATTGTTTTTGGAATTTATCCTTTACACAACGTCTGATTTATTCATTTTTCTGATGGCGTCTTAAGTTATGTAGAGATGTTCGTGATGAATATAAAGCGAGTAGTAATTTGTTTAAAACTTGACGATCATCTACGTTGCAAGTTGTTTTTTTTTTCTACACCGACTTATTAAATCCCTAATTAGTTCCAAAAGATTTAAATTTTTCACCAGAATTTTTGTGAATATTTCCTCGTATTTGTAATAGAACTTGGTATCGCTCTATATAAAAACTTTGAAAGTCGACTTAGGGGCCGCATTTGATGTATGATATTTACATTGATTGGATCGATTGAAATTTACTGGTCTATTCTAGTCATGATCCCGGGTGAATTCTTACATGGAAACATTCTGCTTTTACTTTTAATTCACCATCGTGAACTTTTTTTTTTTTCATTAAGAAATTGAAAACAGAAAACACTGTTTAGTACAACGTCTTTCGAATTTAAACATAGCCAAAGAAGAACTACATAGATTCTTCATGTCTACTGTATTCAAATCGGATAAAACTCAAAAAATACAATCACTGTTTCTTCAATTGAGTAATCGACCTCTATGTCGAATGACGAATTTGTTAGCTGACTAACAAAGACAGCGTTAACGCTAATTTTATTTGTTACACCGATCGTACACAGGTACGTTAGTAACACAGAAAACGGGAACTTTGAACAGATTATAGTAGACAGATGATAGGGCGGTACCATGTGATATGATTTCCCCACATCGGATTCTCACTACTAAAAAGTGTAAATTCCGTGGAGATATGTATCGTACTTGTGTATTCACGCATTGCAAATAATTTCTCCCACATAAATATTCCAAAATCCAGCACAACAATGAGGAAAAAGAGCATAATTTTCTATATCGTTATTACATGTTCCACTTACCTTTGGAGTTTTGTACATATAGGAATCCATAATACAGTCGTCATCGTCCGCCACAGCTGAAGTGTTTCTTAATGGTGTGTTGTAGACTTCCATGTCATTCAAATGAGACGTTTTCTTCTTTTTGTTTTGAGCCAGCTCTTTTTCTCTCTTCTGAATGAACTCCTTTCGCTCCATATCAATGAGATGCTGTATTGTAGGTTCAGCACCATCCAAATTGGAAACACTATATGCCATCCATTGTGCAACAAATTCCATTGCATCTGTTATATTATAAGTATAGCAAATCTCGACACCTGATAAATTGCAATAACACGATATATTGAGATTTAATAAAGTACACCATTAAAACTTACATTTATCGAGCACTTCTGCACTTGGAGTGCATCCAAGGTCATCAAATTGTTCAGCAATTTCTGTATGCATTTTTACACTCTAAAATAATAAAAGAATCCTTTTCGAATGAGAACAGTATATTATTTTTGAAAGAAAGCAAGGTGACTATTTGAAATGTACGAATTTAGCGCCAAAATTTGACGTCGACCGATGTGACAGTTCTTTACAGTGCTTAAGGTGAGCAGAGCCATCTACTATGAAGCACAACGAATCTTAAGGGTAAGTTAAGTTGCCGTTTCTTAGTTATTTTTATACTTTAGGTTTGCCTAGAAAATTAGTAAAGGGCTCCATCCGTCGAAAAGTAGTACGGGTTGCCTAAGAGAAACCGTATAGCGCCACTAAGACAGTTATCAAATTTCGTATAATGTGCTAATCGTTTAAATATATTTACCGAGAATTTTAAAACAGATATAACAGAGAATTTTCATGACAGATATAAGAGATTTAAAGTATTTTTTTAAGAAGTCTGCAGAAAAACGATTGTTAAGAAGTGTACTCACTGTGAATGTTTTGAAACTTCACAAATGTCAACCAATACGGTTCTTATTATTGACATTCGGTTTCTGTCAGTTTTTGCACATAGCGCAAGAAGTTAAAAGTTTAACAAAAACACACATAAAAGGGTGACGGCTGCCGAAAAATTACTTCAGCACAATGGTGGTTGGGGCTTTTCCAATAGCAAAACTTGGAGTTCTTGCAATTAAACAAATTAGCAAACCAATTGCCAATGTAATAAAGACTAAAGCAAAAGGCAGCCCATTCTTTCGGAAATACGTCTGCATGCCACCGGCTCATTGTAAGCATCTGAAGGTTAAAATTCCCGAACAGCTGATATCATATAGCACCAAAATTTTACAAATTGCATAAGTTCTTCGCTTAGTTGAATGAGGAATATAAACAAATCATTATATTTGTTGAATTCCGACAATCACTGCATTACCTTACTACTGTTGCGTTTATGTATGAACAAAGATTTTGAAAGATTTTCTGATTGGTGATTGATATTGAAAGACAATTTATTATATCCTTGAAATATTGACGTGCGTTTTTTGTATCCTGCATAGTTGAGCACAAAATAAAGACTCGGTCGTCCGACTACTAAGATCACATAGTTCATAAAATACTATTTTTAAATTCACATTTCTTTAATTTAACAAGTTAAATTATGTTTTTAGTGTATAACTGGATGGAAGTGAAGTACAAAATGTGGATTATGAATTTGGGAAGCCCAATTAATATTCCAAAGCTGACGGAGCCGATGGCGATTGAGCTGGGCGCCAATTTATTAGGAGAATTTATAATATTCACCATTGGTGCCGGCATGCTGATCTTTGAATACGTAAGGTTGGTCATTATCCCTTTCCATCCAATTTTCGTACTCAATTTGTTTTCCTTTTTAGATCATCCAATAAGGAGGCGAAAAAAGAACAGGCTGCAAAACAAGAGCAATTAGAATTGGCCTTGACTCTATCAGAACTTGCGTTCCGAATTGAAAAGCAAGATACACAAATACGAGAAATGACAAGAATATTGGCGGATTTGGATTCACGTTCATTCTTTAAATTTAGCTTGTCCGATCATAGAAAGCAATTTGAAGTACTTCCCCTTGAAGATAATACTGACTACAATGTAGACTACACTGGTGCAAGTGGAATCATTCTCGACGCATTGGGTTATATTGAAACAGAAATCTTTCAAACATCATGATTAGACAACGGCTATGACGCTAAGAAGCTAGATCAGCATACCATATTTAAGTAAATTATTAAGCTGCTTAATGTGGCGTGATAGATATGTAAATTATTTCTTACATGCTCGCGAAACAACAAATTACATGAATACCACAGTTGCGAGGCTTTTAAGTTTTATACCTACTTACGTGCATGTATGAAAGTTAAGTCATACAGCTTTGAATTGTTCTCACTAGAAAATTTGTTTACTTCAGCCGGGTGTTGTATATAGTGTATTGCCTATTCTTTAGTAAACGAAAAATTATAAAAGGATTTTGTTGTCTTTTTCAAAGCAATAACTGCAAGGCTCCGAAAATGCGAATTACATAATTTAATAATTATGGAACCTCAGTGTAGTACAGTTTTTTTGTTGTTCGTGATGCTTCTAAATCTCAGCCAAAAAAACAACGTCAGGTGCAGATGTTACCTAGATTCGATTCATAAATCTTTGGAACGGGGGATATCTCATGCTGTTTCTCGGTTGCCATTAAACCGCGGTTTGCGCCATGGCTCGAGGTATGCTTCAACAGCTGATGATAATGTTCGCGTCTCGGCGTTACGTCTATAGCTCAATCCAGAACATAATGTAAGCTTGAATATCATCCAAAAAAATCAAAACATAAGATAATTATGTCGCATACGATATTTATTTCACGCAGCATTCTCATCATAAAAATTAATCTAAACAGTTTCGCTTTATTCTTCAAGGGAATGCCAGGGGGAAATATTTGCGATTATCTGCAATGATCTCTTCCAAAATATCATCCACATCTGTGCTGGGAAAACGATCCACCCAAGACTGAATGTATCCTTCGTGAGTTGCGTCATACCTTACCAATTCGACTTTACCGTTATTTACAGTAGTGTTCGCTTGAACGAAGATAATGCGTGGTTTTTTGTGTAAGAGAACAATATCACGCCACCTAGCCCAGGGGTGGTCACCTCCAGTGCTTACTTCGGAATAGTGTTCAAACATCTTTGAAGCTGAAGTAATATCAGCTGCAGACTTGTAAGCCTGTAGTTTCATAAGGAAGTCTTTTATGGCGCTTTTGCCAACTGTTTCGATCTTAGTCCGATCCACAGTTAAACGCAGGTTTTTCCCACTTTCAGTTTCCTCAATTTTAACCAGTCCCTTGCCAGCTTCAAGTAGCACTCTCATGATGACAAACCTTGCTCTACTATGCGCCTGCATCCAGGTTTTGGATTGCGGATTGTACATTTCCAGGGCAACACCCATACCGTTCCAAATAAGACTAAGCCAATTGGCGTATATGATGACTTCTTGCTCTTTTGGATCTTTGTGACCAAATATCTCAAGGATATCTTTCTTTAAGGATAGATAAAGTCCAACAGCCTCCGCTCGACATTCTTCATAGGCTGAACCAAGTGGGCCGAATTTGGAATCATAAGTTTCTCCTGGGGTGTACCAAGATGTAATGTGCTCTCCAGTTAGTGGATTTATCGTATTTTCTTTATCAAAGTTGAACTTTCCATTTTCATCTATCCGGAAAAGTTTACCACTGCCATGCCCGAGCAACTCATGAAGACCTACTTGTACCTAAACACGCACATCATTACAAAAGTTTAGCAGGAAAAAATTGACAAAATGCTTACTTCGAATGACTTCACTTTGTATTCTTTCATCAATGCTTGATCTTCATCGGAAAGGAAGGGAATGGCTTCTTTACGGTTAATGTTCGACAGCACATTACCCAATGAGACGTTTTTAAAACCTTCATCCTGACGAATTTCGTCATCTTTATAATAAAAAATAAAACAAGAATCAAGTTAAGGTCATGTTCCTAAGTACATTTTGAAACCTTACAGTTGGGGATGTTGATTCCAGCCGGTACTCCACTTCCAGCGAAGGTCAAAACATCCAATGAAGTGAAGTCTGGTTTCAGGTAGGAATCCTTCTCATATTCCTTACCCCAGGGCAAATACTCGATCAATTTCTCCGCCCGATTAACTAGCTCCGAAAACTTCGCTGAGCTTTCCTTATTCACCATTGCCACGAAACCTTCAAATTCAGCCCTTGACCCGGCTGGATCCCGGTAAGTTTCGATGAATCCAATGTATGTTTCGATAACTGGCCCTTTGTCTTTTATCCACCATCTTGATCCGTCCTTATGATCTGGCAGACTGCCCTCTTCGAAGCTCTTAATATAGTGTTCAATCATTTTTACTTCATTTTCGTTAGCAGCGTGATCTATAGCGCTTTTCAAGTTCAAATTGACTAAGGCCAGCAGTTTGGAGTAGTCACCACGCGTGACTCTGAAATTAGCACCCTTGTACGATTCCAGGGGTAGAGTGATACCTTCTTTGTCTCCACTTTGAACCGATCCTATTTTCACATCGTAAATGGTTTTACCATTCTCAACAACCTTGAACGTTCGGCACATATATGGCTCGATTCGCTTGTCTGTTAGCCAGCTTGCTACCAAATCAGCGTCTTCCTTGTTGCAGTTGTCCGACCAGTAGGTTGTAATACCTGTCGGAGCGAGACCCAAGACTTCATTACGTGGCTTTAGCTCGTAAATCAAGTCGGAAATCGCGGACAAAATTCCTGGAACTTTCTTGTCGCTCTGATAGGCACTGGAAAGCTTAACAATCTGTTCGAATTTTGATTGTTGCAAGTTTGGAATAATTTTACTATCACCCATTCCCTTGTAATTGCCGGTGTTGGCAAAAATCCCACATGCGTACACCAGAAAAGCCTTTAAGTTATTCAAAATCAAAATAGATTACTGGTTAAAGGCGGTGATACATACCGTAAACTCATCTTGAGTAATGCCATTCTCTAAGGCGTTCGTCTTTAATTGCTCTAAAGGTTCTCCAAGAAAAATACGGTGAAGGAGACTAAAAATCAATGGACCCTCTGGACTAGATTGTACCAAAGAGATAAGGCCACCACACCATGATGCTTTGCTAAAGTAGTGAGCGTAAAGCTTCTCTTTTTCCGTTAAATTCTCAAAAGCAGTTTTGCAGTCTAAGTCGGCAATCGGTTGTGTATTAGGCAAAACAAAATGCGAAGCGTTGCTTGAAGACATTTTTCTGAAATGGAAAGAGGAAAATATGAATTTATTGAAGTAAACGATTTCCATTCACAACCCAAAACAAACAAATGGCGTATGTATCGTGTATTGCATGTGTATATAATCGACTCAGAATACTATAGAAAAGAAAACGAGCTGATATGCTGATTTGTCTAGTTACACAAAAATTAGTCGTGAACACATATAGTGGTTTTTAATACACTCGTGAATATATAAAAGAAAAAGGAAAATGGTTAAAAAATCCAACTTAATTCACCTCCTTCCGATGTTTAACGAATAAAACGATGCTGGCTTATAGATTTTGTTGATATCTGCTCTTTTTAAAACTGAGACACATCTTTTATTTTGGCGGAATAGAGAATTTGCACTTAATACTGTGCTGCTTGTACTTAGATGAGATATCAAACGCGATTGCTTTGATAAGAAACCTCTCACAAGAAACATGATAACGTTTATTTACTCTAAAACGATATTGTTGATGAGTTCATAAACAAATTAAGTTTATAATGCATATACATACTTACAATGTCCGAAAAACTTATACTATCTTCTTATAATTTAAATTGTCATTTCACTTGCCAAACTGAAAAAGAATGTTGTAAGATATAAAACGAAAGTATTAACATGCAGGGAGGAAACATGAAACATTCAGATTTCGGCTGAAATCACAATCGTAATGAAATAATCGTCCAATTAAACATCATTCAAAGCAAAATCTTTGAGGGTTACACCACATACAACATGTTCCTGATGCAATACAAGTTCATACAAAAAATAAATACTCTGTTTTCTGTAAGCAAGTCAAATTGGGTATAAGAGCTCTTTAGTAGAATTTATACTTTGATATGGAGTTGCAGATTCGTCTATGGCCTGTAGATATACCTAATATACTACCGGTTTTGAACTGGTTGTTGTAAAAAGGAATGCTGGATAACCTTAACACAAATAATTACGGAACATGTGGTACGTATTCGAAGGACACTTCGTTTAAACTACGGATAAGAAATAATTAATGTTACTGATTTCTTGTGGATATACAACGTTATTCTATCCTTTTCCCAGTTCTATTTTTTTTTACCAAACTTTTGCATTGAATAAGCTAGAACATCTACCCCAAACTATTTTAAGGTTATAATGAATCTAAAGAGCAAACAAAGCAAATCGTTTGCACGCAAAATTTTTCAGATAAATAAGGCATAAACATTTTTTCTTTATTCCCTTTGTTCAAATAACCAATAAGCGTATACGATTTATCTCAGTCAGCCGAAATAATGAAAGTCTGACATCAGCAAATCGTTGTGCGACTATACAGTTCTTCCCTTTAAACATCCCTTATGACTATATTAAACAAATTTATGTGTCTAATATATAAAAATATATCTGCATTAATCTTACTTGCTTTATCCTAAATAATACGTATGAAATAAGACAAATCTTCCCCAATGAAATACTGAAACACTTCTTAACAAAATGTTGGCCGGTAAGATCGAGTCGAAGACTTGACACTAATTACAGCTGATAAATTGTCAAGTCATTCGTTTAAGTGTTACCAAGCCAAAATAATATTCTGCTCATTACTTTTTGAAAGTACACTTCATAAGCGATTTTTCGTAGCAAGTAGAATATATATTTCATTTTTATTTAAAAAAAAAAAATTATAATTCCCAATTAAGTTAACTAAATTATTAATCTTATTTCGTGAATCCATAAATATGCAGATGTGTAGATGTTGTCAGCTTTGTGATCCCCCTGAGAAATGTGGGTATAATGACGGTTTACTTGTAGGGCAACAAGGATAAAGTAACTAAAGTAAAAGGTGTGTATAAATGCCAATTAAAAAAAACATTAGTTCAAAATTATTTTACAAGGAAACCAATATGCATGCAAATATTTAAACCCCACGGTCAGCCCGAAAAAGTTTAATAAAAGTGCAAAATTCTTTGTAGGAAAAATTGAATGTCGAAAAGTAGTGTTAGAAATATATGTAGTTTGGGTTCGACTTCATAGGTAGGTAGAAGTTGACAAGCTAGAATTGTTGCATTTCGATATGTCTACCAAACAGACATAATCAACAAGAATAATGTTAATGAACACAAGGAATAATGAATTAGAATATTTAATATAAATGTTCGTAATACAATATCAGACACACTTTCCACATAAGTCATTTTAAAGTTTCATTTTCTTTTCTGGTGGTGGTTTCATGTCAGGATTTTCGACTTTTATATCAATGCCACCTTGTGATGCGGATGGACTTGTTTCAGCTGGGTTTGGATTGTTGGTATTGGCTTCCTTCATTTGCTGAGAACTATCTTGAGCTTCTGCACGCATATTTTGTTGCTGCTGCTGTTGCTGTTGGTGCTGCTGATGAATTTGTGGCGGAATTGGGGGAGGAAACTTTCGGAGTAGCTCCACTAAAAGCATATCAACACGCTGCATTTGGAAAATAGTTCCGCTGTCATCTTTTGTCTGGCTAGAGTCTTTCTTAGTCGCCGCTTTTGACTTATCACTCACTAAAAACAACATTTATTATGTGTATTTTTCTATGTTGTTTTAATATGACTTACATGCTTTGTTTGATGAGAAATCCCATGTATAGCCCTTATTCGGATGATATCGGGAGTAACTGCTTGCTTCTTCAAAGGCTGATTGCAGATTTGTTACAGTTGACAACTAAAATTTTTGTTTGTGGAATATGTTGAATAGGATTTATAACATTTTTCGTTTTAACTTACAATTCTGGAGTTAATGACGTTTGCCAAGTCAGGAGCCTTGTACACCATTCCAGCTATAATGTAATAGTCTGCAAGGGGAGTCGCTTCAGTGGGGCTATGACGATGTTGTTTACGTATAACATATAAAATGGGTTCCGCCACATGAAGAAGAATGTATTCTACGCCAATCATATTGCTGAAATAACTCAATCAATAACGTCTTATTTATTTAATTATGCACTTACTTTAACTGATCCAAACTCATGTGCTGCATCTTGACC
Source organism: Eristalinus sepulchralis (assembly GCA_944738645.1). NCBI lineage: Eukaryota > Metazoa > Arthropoda > Insecta > Diptera > Syrphidae > Eristalinus > Eristalinus sepulchralis. The sequence goes on from OX122882.1 coordinate 12,890,976, forward strand.
GTTTCATTATTACATACTCGATCATAGAAGGGGTTTGATTTTCGAGAAAAGTAATCCATAACATTTCCTGGATTTAGCCCAGGAATCAAATGCGAATCATGCCACGACAGCCACAGTGGATTGTCTTGTGAAAAAGGTACTCGATTCTGCATCATAATTGTTTACTTCCGGAATCGCAGCTATGTATCCTGATTTGTGAAGGGAAAAAAAAATGAATAAATACAGATAAAGAAAACAGAAAGTCGCCCGTGAATCTAAATTTAAAGCTATGCGACTGCATTCTTCAAATTTTAAGGGTCAATGTTTTGTTATTTTTTTTTTTCTACTGCTACAAAGACAACGACAGCAATATATTTCAAATTTAGTTCGCGTTTATAAAAAAAAAACACTATTTTCTTTCTCTATTTTATGCACATTTACTATTTTTTTATTTGTTGTGTAAGTTGTCGACAGAGTTCAACATTTTTGTTTGTGCTTTTCACGTGCTATACTCATTTAAAAGGTATGTTGAAAGATATTTATTGAAACTAAATCATTGTAATAGTTTAACTAACCAAATAGTTTGGTAATTTGTGTGATATTAGCAAGAAAAACTACTTAAAATGTTAAGTTTGTCCGTAAATAATTAAAGCCACAAGCAAATTCAAAGTTGTTATGTGTGACAAATAAGCTGTCACGAGTTCAGGCGAGTAGTCCCTGACAGGAGTGCGCAGTTTTAGTTTGGATGTATAAAACTCACATTTTGAAGCCAATTATATTAATTTGTTATCAAAACCGTTATTATACGAGCTCAAATTTTGATTGCAACATATGAGAACAAACGAAAAGATTAATTTCTCTATAATAAGAATTATTGCTTGTTAAAACTGTTTTTTGTTGAAGTTCTAAACGGGAATTTAAAATATTTTGTGTAAGTTGTAATTAGCAAATGAATTTGTTTGTTGTACTTAATTATTGGGATTATCCTTTATTTGCGTAGCGTGCATATATATCTTAAACAAGAAATTCCACATTTTAGTGTACACGAACAGTATTAAGGAATATTTGAGTGCGTGAATCTCTTCACAAATTTTTGTTTTGACATTCCCAGAAGAGACTAATTTCCGAATCACAAATAATCGAGGTGCTAACAAAAATCGTTTTTACGGATGCAAGTTAGTCAAAAGTAGCGCCCAAAATTTATGAATGAATCTCGTCTTCTTTTAGTCACTTTCGTATCGTTTTCTCTTTTACTCTTGTATTTATTTACGAATTTCATGGTGAAGAGAAGGTTGCTGATAACAAAAAAATATATTTGACAGTTCGCGTCGAAGTTGACGTCTCACGAAATTTTGGTTTGTTTTTTTCTTTACTCGCGTGCAGTGTGTGTTTCCTATTCCTATGTTGTTATTATAATTTCTAATTTTAGATGTGTACCAACAGCTTGTAGATTTTGTTTATTTTCTGTTCTTGTCTAACAAAAATAAGATATTTAGAAAAATATTTGAAATATTAATAAAAGTCACGACAATTTCCTTGCTGTCTTGAAGCATTTTTCGAGAGCATTTAAAACAAAAATTGGAGGTATTAGTTCAGTATTCTCAATCCGTCGTGGCGTACCCAGTGACGAACGTACAGAAATTATGGTAAACATTTAATTTGTTTAGAGATATCAAATGTGAATATATGTTGTTAGTCTATTTATTATGAAAGAATTGCTTTCCAAAAATGACAACTCATTCAACGCTTAGGTCTCGTTACGGATTATGCAATTCGTTGGCTTTGGTTTTTACGGTCATGGTTATTGTAACATTCGATTTAGCAAAATGTGTAGCAGCCAACTGGGACACAATTGCCAAGATCATTTATTGTTTGTGATTCTTATTGTCTGGAAATTTTCCATGGATCTTATTTTTGTAATTCAAGTACAATTGCTGTGCCGTGCGAAATTAATGGCTTTCTATATTTAAAACGAGCGAGGCGCTGGATATATGCTAATTTCTACATACATATGTATATGGTACCTCCAGAGAGAGAGAGAAAAAAAAGTTAACTGTCGCATTATTGTTTACAGGTTCAATACGAAAGATATCTGTTCGTTTATTTAAATGAAACGCTTATCAATATTTATGAGTCATTACTCATCGAGTCTACTTTGCATTACGATTGATAAGGTATTAATAATTATTCCCAAAGGGCGTGCGAATTTGTGATTATATTTCAATTGAATTGAAAAAATATGCTCTTTGGATTCGCTTTTTTTTTAAACAAAAAGACAATTAAATTAAACGCCCCTCGAGGGTACGGTGGAATTTGCATGCTATGATTTTTACAAGCCAATGTGATGTATTCTTCACACATAAGAAAAAAATCTAATCATCATGATCCATAAATCAAACATATCAGTGTACATATATATGTTCCGTGTTTTCAAACCAATAGTACTGGTGTCTCAATCAATGCATTTGTTTGATTCTGCAGATTATGTTAAGAGTTCCGAAACAGATATCACAATAAATCGTAAACCTAAGAAAAGAAGCCGACCGCGGGGGAGAGATAAATCGTTTCTTGAAATGAGGTATAGAAAACCGGAACCATACTATGAGGTATACATAAATTGTGAGTTTGTATTTTTGATCCCGATTACAGTAAGTTAGGGTGCGCAGACGTATCTAAATAGTAACTTCCAACTAAAACAGCTTTACATTTTGGATCTAACAAAATCTTTGTTATTTTACAGGGCCTACCACCGTTCAATGTGTCTGGCAGCCCATTCAATGTGGTCCCCATTCACAGATATCCAGAGCTAATGCAGGATTGCTGCAATCTTATAAACTCGGAATGGCCAAGGAGCGATACGGCTCGTATGCGATCGCTGGAAGCGTCTTGCGATACATTACCCGTTAGTTTAGTTCTTACGACGGATAATTTTCGACGTGTTATTGCACACTGCAAATTAAGTGTAATACCGAGCAAAAAGAAGGCATGCTTTGTGGAATCGGTTGTTGTTGATAAAAAGTACCGTGGCCAGGGCTTCGGAAAATTGATCATGAAATGTGCGGAGGATTACTGTCGAGCTGTTTTGGACCTGAAAGCCGTTTACCTCTCAACAATCGATCAGGAGGGTTTCTATGAACGAATAGGGTACGAATTCTGCGCACCAGTTTCGATGTATGGGCCTCGTCATTGTGAATTACCGAGTTTGGAGACAGCTAAGAAAAAATATATGAAAAAGATTCTTTAACTTGTGCACATATGTAGTAGTACAATCCGGGGGAAAACTTTTTCAATTCCATTTCCTATTAAAAATGAAAATTTATCGGGGAAGGATCCTTTTACCGATTTGTTTTCATACACATTTATAATTTGTTGCAAATATGAAGAGAACACTATTCTAAAATGTTCCCGTTTTCTTTTGAAAATTGTTCTGCATATTTGTTTTTGTTGTAAGTAAATTATTTTTCTATACGTATTTTTATTTTTCTTTATTTTGTATTAATGTGTTTTCTTTTGTTACAATAACAAATTTGTTTTTAAAAATAGATGTTTTTATTTTATTTTAATATCCATTGACTTTTGTTGATCCTCTCCAAGTCTTCCTTGAGATAATAATTTAGAAATTAACAATGACATGTGTTCATGAGGTTAAAACGTTTGATACAAATATCATCGTGTCGTTGAACTTTTTCTGGACCTATAAATAATTTCTTGTAGAATACCGTTAGTGAAGTTACATACATAGATGCGAAAAGAATTAGTGATTTTTGTGATAGATTCTCTTTAAAGACACAATATCAAAACTACAGAAATTGAAAAGAAATAAAGAAAACTATAATTAGAGAGTTCATGATTTTTTGACTGCTTCATAAGCAGCAAAAACACACCAGAAACTGCATAAAAATAACCGAACAAATAAACTAAAATCAAAAAATATGTCACCAGTGAAATGGTTTAATGGAACGCCATTTACGTAAGATATATCAGGCTTTTTTAGAAGCTCCAATTATAACGATAGAAACAATTTTTGTGATTCACTAGGCAAATAAATTATTATTAAGGGTGTTATACAAAACAAAAATAAAATTATATACATCATTTATTATATTATTAGAGAAAAAATAAATCTTGGACATTAGTTAAAAACATAAAACATCTTCCCATTGTGTAATATTCAATGTAGAAACGCTGCTGTAATTTATTACAGTCATGAGGAACACGTTACGGCAGAGTCGTGCAAGACTAAATGCACATACAAATATTTTCAAATGAATTCTGTCGTCAAGTTCAAGTTCGAGGCACCAGACCACCGTTCATCAGTCGGATGCGCTTTGTCGTATAAATAAAGAAAATAAATTCGTCTGGTACTGAAACATAAACTTTTTCCCCTTTGTAATAACACATTAGACAAGTCATTAAATAGTTTACATACACGCGTGAAAACTATTTCTCACGGTATTTTTAGGTTTCTATGCTGCCTTTTTATTTCAGGACTATTTTTAAAACGCTTTGTGTCAAGTGCATAAATTGTTGGCATCGGTTTTGTATCCGGATATCTGCTCTGTGAGGAAGAAAGTTTTATGCAAAAAAAAGGAACATAGCGTGCGCTTGAAAGAATTAAATACTTATATCAATTGTGTGTGCAAATAGTGCGTATTTTAGTGTTGCTTGTCTTAATACTTACGGATAGTCATGTGTACATAGGTACATACATATGCACAATTAAATTCAGTGTCAGTTGCATGAAAACGAGAAACAATATTTCCAACATTTTTCGGGATATTTGACTAGATAAAATACGTATATTATATATATAAATAAATACCTACTGGAGTATGAAACATGCTACATATGTACATACATACATATGCCTGGATGATTCTAAGAAGAAATATAAACTCGTAGCAATACTACAGTAGGAAGAAATGCGCGTATACAGAGGGGTCCTACACATTTTAAGAGTGGACAGAAAAACAAAGGACTAAGTAGTGTAGACAGGAATATTTAGAGGAGTTATCAATAAACAAAAAGCAGCATCGAATATCCGTCTAACCTGCAGTCCGGGCAGAGTTATAAGAAGAAGGTGATTGGTACAAGGGAACTTTTTATCTATACAACCTTTATGGTATACATACACATCCGACTTGTTTTTTCTCTTAACCCTCTTTCTCAAATCTCTAAGCTCAATTCCAAAAAACCCTCTTTGTTGTAGGGCTATTGGTAATTTTCTTAAGGTGCCCGAGTAGTTCGATCGTTGTTGTCCGGTTTACATTTACATCTTGTGACAGCTTGTCTACAACGCGCCCATTTTTTTCTTCTTTCAGTGCTGTGTTTCCGCATAACAACACTCAAACGATAAGTATCTAAGATTTACATAAATTGAGTCAGAAAATTTAGATTGATCTGCTTAGACTGTCGTAGTAAACGCGTCGACTCACATACCCAACGTTCGAGGTTGGAAGATTTATTTTTTTTACACAATAAATAAATATTTGCTTGAGACTATGAGAATATATCGATAAAACAGGCGTAACGGAAATAAAATTGCTAACTTCTAAAAATGGGCTTTCTAGAAAAGATTGTAGAATTTACAGTGCTTTTTTACACTCTTGTCTAGATGTATTGTGTTGCTAGCTTTGTTTCTTAATTTGCTGCATCAAACTCTCCGTCCAACAATTCGACATTTGTTAGACCTTTTGTAGAAAAAATTATCTATCTACATATAAATGGATTTATCTCAGCACGCAAAGTAATGTGACTTCTTTTCATTTTCGGAAATTATCACAATTTGTATGTACCACGTCATGAGCAGAGATAATAAACACCTCTCTACGTTCCAATAACATTTATATTCTTTACTTTTTTAATTAAGTGCGACGTCACACGACTGCAATGACTCGCTAAAATTACACATTTAATATTTTTTTCTATACTATATCAAAGGGTAAACTAGAATATGTAAAAAAGCAGTTCAAAACATTCCAATTTCCTGCGAAAAATTTATTGTTTTTTTATCATTTTACACTGTAAAAAATATAAAGCATAGGGTGGATAAAAGCATCCACGACATTCTTAATAATAGGAAAATACATTTGGATTCACTTAGGCTGCCATCTTCTTCGCAATACCACAGATTTTTCCATAGTGTTCGGGCTGCTCCAACGAATCAACAATGAATTTACCTAAATCATATTTGGAAATAATACGACCGGGAGACGCGTCATGCAAAACAGTATATTCAGAGCTTGGTTCACTTGCGATGTGAGGAGGAAGAATTGCAATATAGTCTAGTCCAGAGGCTTTTGTTATCTCCAACATTCGTTTGTGTTCTTCATTCAAGGCATGAAAGACGTTCGGCACTTGTTCAACATTCATCAAAAGAAATGATGACATAACAATGGAGAAACGTTTGATATTTAGCTCCTTCAATGCAGTCACAATGTTGGTTGTGCTTTCCGATAGGGCAGTGGTCGGTTCAACATTATTTCTGGTTCCCAAAATTACACATAAAGCGTCGCAGCCTTGGAGGAGATTTTTTACATCCTCCAAATTTGTAGCATCTCCTTTCACTAGTTCTACTTTGCCTTTAAATGTTTCTGGAACGGTAGCCTCAGTTCGATACATTACACGAAGAGATAGGCCTGTGGTATTACATAAACTGTTCAATTGTGTTCAAACTACTTAATGAATCACTGACTGACCTTTTTCAATTGCGTACTCTACCGCACATTTTCCGGTCATGCCGGTGCCACCAATAACTGCAACTTTCGACATTGTGTAAAGTTCTTTCGACTGATTAAATGCGACTGAATACTGCGAAGGTGCTGAATCACAATTCTAGCGCTAGCGACTTATTTTGCTGGAATCTGAATCTAATTAGAAATGTTATCTTATCCGTCTAAGTAAAATGAGCACGGAGTCAGAAGAAAATAGGCGAAAAGAGAATCCAACTACATAGACGTCAGTTTTTTGACTTGTTTATTTATGTCAAATATAAAACACTATAAATGCGTATATTTTAAGTGATGCCATCTTGCAATGTATTGTTCTTGCTTGTAAATTTTCAGCATTGAGACTCGGAAGAAGCATCCGCGTATGGATTGTTTTCTAGTTTTTTAATTCGCTTCAATGTGGCATTTCTTAGTTCGGACATAAAGTCTGGCTGCTCAGGCTTCATCGGTTTTGACGGGGCTTCAGCTGGTGTGCTTGGTGCTTTGGTTTCAGTGGTAGCTGGAAGTCTTACCGTTCCGCTGCTAGTCTTGACTCCAATCCCCTTATTCACTTTCTAAAAGTGCAAGATTCTTAAATATATTTTAATGACATGCATATGTCAATGTATACCTTCAGAGTTACTCCTGCCCGGATACTCTCCAGGAAAGCATCTCGACTATCGGTTCCATTTTCTGCAGTCTTGTTCGCAGTCGGAATCGTTGTTAAAGAAGGTCCTACTGAGAGGGGAGGTGGAGGTGGGGGTGGGGCACCATTTTTCGAATTCATATTTGCCATTGGTGGAGGTGGTGGTGGAGGTGGTGCACCGCCCGTGGAACTCATATTTGCCATTGGTGGAGGTGGTGGGGGTGGTATTCCACCCGCTGACATATCTACATTTGGCTTTGGTGGAGGGGGCGAAACAATAGTCGCACTTGGAGTTGGCATTGGTGGAGGTGGAGGTGGAATGTTATTGTTTACATTTTGAATGGGTGAAGGTCCTGCCGGGGCTTTTACTTTGGAGACTTGTAACTGATTTGATGGTGGAGGCGGTGGTGGGGGTGCCTGTCCCTTATGATTATGTGAGCTCTTGACAATAACAAGCGGTGCAGCTGGTGGTGGATTCTTAGGTCGTCTCAAAGTTGCTACTTCCGACGATTCTGAGGGATGAACTTCCATATATATACTTTCATTTGAATTACTCATAGGTAACGTCGGAGGAGGGACAATAAGAGCGCCTCCCTTTGAATGATGCTTATGACGGGGAGGTGCGGTTGGAGATGGTGCTCGGTACGTCTCAGAAGGAGGTGGTGGAATGAAGCTACCGTTGTATTGGTTACGAATCGGCTGAAAGTAGATTTTAAAATTAATTGTGTGTATTTATTTGTGCTTGAAATTCACATTTACCACCCAGGTATACCGAGATTGAATGATCTTCCTAATTAAATCCTTCTTGTCCATTCCCTCGACGTCTTCTTCCGTGATTCCACGTTCGATCATGTATTTTTTCAAACATTTGTCGTCGAATTGGCCAGAGAGGTCGAAGGCATTTTTTGTCATATCTCTTGTCATATCACCGGAAACGTGTACAAAGTTCTTTGGCCCACCTATGTCAATTCTTAAGCCCTTTCGGTTAACCAAAGCTGATGGGGACGGAGGTGTTGGTGGAACATTGTAAATTTTCGGGGCTACTGATTGCTGATTTTTAAATTGTCTCTCATAGAGTGGGGAATGAACGCTCACATCCGGCGTCTGTTCCCCATTCGAGGTTGCATGGGAAGCATTCAATTGAGAAAAGTGCTGAAAATCAAAGCTTAAGGATGCCGGTGGAATATCATCTATGGAATCTATCGAATCTGGGGTCGATGGTTCTACCGGATTGTGAACTGCACGAACTGTGGCATTTGGGGACATTGATGGGAGAACACTTGGCTAAAATTAATAAGTCACATAGTGAATGAGTCATTTGTATGAGCTTATTTTTAATGCAATACCTTCCAGTATCCGGGATTTTTGTTGCTCTTCACAATATCATATATAAAGGCTTTTCTTTGTTCTGGTGTCAGACACTCGATGTTGTCTGATAGGCCAGCTCTTTTCAAATAAACCCTCAGCATTTGATCATTGTCGTTTCCGGTTAGATCAAAAGTTTTCGCGAAATCTACCGCGTTACCTTCTTTGTAATGAAAATCCATTGGTTCGCTAATGAACTGTTTTTTCATATTTTGATCTATAAGCAAGAGATTAATAATTAATTTGAAAATGGGACGTGTAAAGTAGAGAGTAAGACTTTGATTTCAACAATTCCAAATCAAACAATTCAAGAAATACACCGTACCATAATACAAATGGGGATGGAAAGTAGGGTTGAAAAGAACGTTCCCCAAACAGACGTTCGCAAAAAATTTATTGATGTTCTCAAAATTGTGGCAACCGATAAGGTTTCAATGGCAAAACAACATTACTTTCAAGACATAAGTCATTGCAGAATTTATCAAACTCTCTAGTCAACTTCATGGAATGGTGATACAAAGTGTTATCACTCTTTTTGCTTATCGGTTTTGAGTAGAAATTAGTAATATGTCAAATCGAACACACGTAGTATATCACAATTAAGAAATCCCTTTTAAATGATTCATACTTATAGTATGTCTTCCTAATCATTAACAGTGATAAACATTTATTCGAAAGGCAATATTTTAGAATTTATGTTTGCCGCACTTCAAAGTCACTTATGAACAATCAAAATCTGGTGTGTAAAGTAGTTCTCCAAGCGTTAATGCAAATAGCTTATCCTTACCTCGCCACTAGTATGTACTCTCTCTGATTTTGAAACCATCGAATATATTCAACATTCGAATTTCAATGTTCTTTTGTCTGTTTTTGTCTGTGTTTCATCGATCTGCTAACGTGTTACGTTTTTTCACTGAAAACTGGCTAAATCGACTAAATTATCAGACGAAGAATTATACGGTTTGCATTTTTTTTGTTTTTGCCATGAGCGTTTATCGTTTTAGACGGAATTGATAAGCGCGCTGTCTTATCGTTAAAGCTTTTTTATTTTTTCTCTTTGCGGAAAGGTGTGTGGTTTACCGTGAAGAGCGTGAAGAGAGTGGATTGATTATGTTCTTAGATCATCATTCTTTTTGCCTTGTGATGTACATCAAAGATATAAATGGAGATAGGGCTAAACAGACTTAACTATGAAAGTGAGGAAATATTAAATCTGAGGTATTCGGTGTATCGGTGCTTTTTTCCTCAAAATTCACGAAGAAAGTGAAAAAGCGAAGGTTATTTAATGTAGGACTAGACTCAGATAGGTTTTGGTTTCTATACGACTAGAATACCACAAATTTTAAGGCAGGAATGACTTAGGCTTTCTGTTAAATACTTCCATGCCTTCTATTTCTCTTTATTGTTCTTTTAAGTGTATTACGATTTTCACAGCAACTGGGTATTGGGATGGCTGATGATGAAAGCATGTGTCTGACTCACTGTTACAAGAAACAAACTCCCACATAACATTACGCGGCCAATTTTGAAAATATCTTGAAGAGAATCAAACACCCAATTGGTCGGTTCAATTCGATATATTTGTATAACATAACTAACATAACTTAAATAGTTTCGAGATCATTCATATTTTATTTTCTGAAAATTCATGTTTTGCAGATAAACAGCGAAGAGACGATTCGTTGTGATTCTTTCGACTAAAAATTACGTAGGGCATTTGTTTTCCGGGTTCTTTCGAACTTAAGTGTGAATACAACTGTAAGGTACTTAAGTATTGTTCACTGAAGTCCACGTTAAGCACAAGCACTGCGTACTGGTTCATATTTTGCAGTGTCAGGTCCTTATACCCAAAAACAGTAAATTCGTCCCCCAAAAGTAGTGAAATTCTTAAATATTTACCTAGAAGCCGTTCTGAAGTATTTACAAATATGTATATCTCTCTCTCACTGAATTACTTTAGGTATTTCAAGGAAGTCCCAAATAAAATTTTAAGTCCGGCGAGATTTGAGAAGGTTTTCGTAGACTGTGAGACGTGTTCCGTGCGGGAATTGAACCTGGGACCTTAGCGTGTAAGTCGACGGACTTACCCACTATGCCAAATCGACTAAGGCGCTTATAAAATTCATATCCGGCTGACAAGCCCAATTCGCTTCAATAGTTTTGCTTCAGGGCTGAAATGTACTTAAGTACGTACTTGAATTTAAAAATATTAAATTTTAAGAGTAATTTTCATGCATTTCCATTCCATCCATATTTCGAATAGTTGGATGCACATACATATGTTAAGTACCAAGCACTGAAACTTGGCTGGACTTAAGTAGCGGTGCCAGATACTGAAGTACAAGTCCTTACGTAGACACTAATACTTGTGCAGCCTTGTCCACTATGTAGAGTCTAAATAATTTCTTTATTTCTGAAAATTACAAACAATCTTATCGTGTGAAGGACCAGTGCGCATATCGTGTAAATGAATTCTCGTGAGACTTTCAATTGTAGCGTGACCTTAAGACACGGATATTGCTTTGACACTTAACGGCTTTATTTCACATCTGAAATTCAAATTTTTTTTCATTTTAAATCTTTACTTCCTGCAGATAGGTTTGAAGATTTTTCTTGTTTTGATATTTGATTTAACTAGGTAGAGTAATATGAATTGTAGTAATTTATGTGATGAGGAATATTCGAATTCTGAAGCATGGCTAGCAGAGCAAATATTTTCCCAGCTTAAAAATTTTAATACCGAACCTCTGAAAGATGACGAAAATCTCCAAATACCACCCGAAACGGATTTGGGTTTATTTAATATTAATGGCCCTGCAAACTTAGATGTCCTTGATTTGGGTGTAGCACAGGTTTCTGAGGCGAATAATGAACCATCTATAAATCAATCAGAAAGTAGTGCTCAAGAAATGGATATTTCTGAACAACTGGATGAATCAGGGAAAAGGGATCAGTTGGACACTCAGACAGATCAACAAACGAGCGCAATGCAATATTTTGGTAAATCTTTTTTTTACGTTTTCCCCACAAAAATTTTAAGTAGCAACATTTTCTCATTTCAGATGCATCAATGGTCGCCCCTGAAAGACAATTTCAGATTGTCGAATGTGCAAACTGCAACTGTATTTTTGACGCCCACTCATTTCCTCAACATGTTTGCGATTATGGCGAGGACAACAATCTAATTTGCCCTGAGCCAATAGAAAACTCATTTATGTCCTTTCAATTTGGCCCAGTTGAACCACCTTGCATCCGACTGCTACGCGAAAATCAAATTCGAATCCGACGTTTTCTCAAGGTAGAACTTCGATATGATATCAATGCTGGAAGCACGAGCACAAAGAAGCATGATGGACCGCATGAATGCACGTTGTGTGAACGGAAATTTGTTCACGCATCCGGACTATCTCGCCATATGGAAAAGCATGCGTTGGATTTGATACCTTCGACTTCAACTAGTCCTACCAATGGATACCCTTCTGTTCACGGTTTAAAAGTTGTTATTAAATGTATACTCTGCGGTCGTATATTTTTTGAACCAGAAACGGCCTTTGAACATTTCTGTTTGCACTTTTCGGAAGCTCAAGAAAATGAACACGAATTTGAAGGTGCGGCTGAGTTTCCTTACGAAAATTATCTTGACGACGCTATCAATGTTCTTAAGACCGAAGTGAGTATATATAAGAATTACCTTTTGCATGAAACCAATATCTTATTTTAGTCGAGAGCACAGAACCAGAAATCTAGCTCTTATTTGAAGATGGTGATTTTGGGCTGCGTGTTGCAGTGTGAATTCTGCGATCTGTTGTTTTCGGAGGTGTCCTACTTATTTGCCCACTCAGCATTCCACCATCCTCTACGACCATTTGAGTGCTGTGCATGTGAGATCCGTGTGTTCACATCCAAGGAGATTTTTATGCATTGGCAAACTGAATGTGTCTTTGCGAGGGAGAATTTGAAGCGTGGATATGCATCGCAGAGGTATTACGTGTGCAATGTGTGTGAGAATAAATTTGCTTCGTTGGAGCAGTTGCACGAACACAGGTAAATTCATGTGTATCTGGTCCGTTTTTTAATCATTTGAGCGATTATTCCAAGGTACACTGCGTATCACTTCTTTCCAAGGGAAGATAAAATTCAACGCGTACTGTTGCTGCCTTGCGAGTATTGCGACCAAATCTTTGAGACTACGAATGACATCGTCTCCCATTTCGAGGAGAGACACTACAAGAAGAACAAACGAAATACGGTTTCCAAATATCGCCAATATCTTTGTGATATTTGCGGGAAAACGTATACCCAATCTAGTCATTTGTGGCAACATTTGAGGTTTCACCAAGGTTCGTTAGTTGGTGCGATAGTATTTTTTTTTTGTAATTATGTGTAATTTAGGTGTTAAGCCGTTTGCATGCAAGGAACCCGGATGCTCTCGTCGTTTTACTATACGTCCGGATTTAAATGATCATATTCGCAAGTGCCACACGGGTGAACGTCCATACCATTGCCTCATCTGCGGCCGACGTTTTCTTACCGGCTCGGTATTCTATCAACATCGCCTGATTCACCGTGGCGAACGTCGATATGGGTGCGAAGAGTGTGGCAAACGGTTCTATCGCGCTGACGCATTAAAAAATCATCTTCGCATCCACACTGGTGAGAAACCGTACGGTTGTTTGTTTTGCACTAAAAACTTCCGCCAAAGAGGAGATCGCGACAAACACATCCGTGCTCGGCACTCAAATTTGGATGCGAATGCACGTCTTATGATGCAAATGCGTAAACTGCAACTAGAAGCTGCGGCTAGAGCGAAAGATGCAGCAGGCACCCCATCGGAGGATGTTCTGATGGTTGGCAATATACCATTTCCGAAGAGCATGTTTCAACCAATGTTGTCTAATATTGACGGAGGCCAAGAGGAGTGTGCAATTTAATTTATTAACTTCTTATTAATATTTTTCTCATTTAATCTGTCTATTTATATTCTATATTGCTTTAAACTGTATTAGCCGTCCAAATGTAGCAAACCGTTTGTGCCTTTCTTTGCTCCTGCAAGATGCCTAAATGCCGGAGCATTGTTATTTTGTTTTGAGATTTCTTATCCAGCATCTTTTTAATTTTGCGTGATATATCGCCTTGAGTGATGAAGTTTTGCCCTGTCAAATTAATAAACATATATGTCTAATGTCATTTAAAATGGGGAGCATTTTCTTACCGGGAAAATATGCAGCTTGGTCCTTGAAAATTTTCCAAAGGTCCAAATCCGCATGATTTCTAATGCAGTCTCTATGTCGATGAAGCAGTTGATACTTTTCGTTGAAGCAGGAAACTACAATTGTATCTAGGAAGTTTGTTAGTTCCTCTAAGGTCTCCCGTCCTCTCATATACCTTAGAATAATATGTTGTAAGCAGTTTTAATAAATATTGACTATGCTACGTACTTGGGTATGCTTTCAAACATTTCTAAAGTGATCTTTACTTCAAAGTCTAGAAATTTGAAAGGAATCGGGAGAGGTCTTGTTTTTCGGACGAATGGCGATTGCAGATATTCTCCTAGATACATTTTTGAAGCAGTTCCCTTAAGAAAAAGAAATTAGTCGCATACATAGTCAAGAAAAAAATATGGTTTTGCACTTACATCACCTTTTTGGGCAGATGGCTTACCAACGTTTGAACCCGTCTCTCTAAGAATATTTTGAGGCGTCAGACAATTCTTATATTGGCTGCTGGGGTTTGCGTTCAAATTTTCCTTTGTCTTTTGGTTGACCTTTCTACTTATGAGAGTATTTAAGATTTCTAGTTGCTGCTCTTGCATTTTTCTCATTATCAACTTATACTCTTGCATTGCCGCTGAATATTCCACTTTCATAACATGATTGCACTGTTGAATGAGATCTTTTACTTCTTCTGTCTTGTTGGCTAAATCCTTAATTTGTGGTTCAATTTGATCGCGGCGAAGATGTAGCGATATAAAATTTTCTATTAACTTAATTTTTGTAAGCAATGCATCAGTTTCTTTCATAATATTTTCCATAATTTTGTTTTGAAATTTTAAAATGCTTTTTGAAGTAACATCGGTTTTGTTTTGTAGTTATGTCAAAATTACCTATGTTCTTTTTGCGACAGATGTCTCTGCTTGACGAGTTATACTTAAGGGACGAGGCACATTTGGAACTTACTTTTTTCAATATATAATTTAAAAAGATAGTCGCGATTTAAATGTTTTATACAGCAGACGAAATACCTTATCAATAAGTTAGGTTGCGCTTAAGGTAACTGTTTCAAAAAACAACTATACTCAATTCCGATAGTTTTCAACTTCAATTATGTAAATTTGGAATATCAAAACGTTATGTTATTGCTATTCATAACACTTTTAAATTAACTTTTCTATTCATTAAGAATATAAATAATAAAATACAAAATCATTGTAAAAAATCACAAGATCACATGTAATAATGTTCGAAACTTGGAATTTTATTTTAATAACATTGATATGCTTGACGGACATAAATATTACTTTCATAAAATAATTCCTTTACATGTATAATGAATATATTATTAAGCCCAAACGTTTCATTTGCAATTATATATATTACTCCGCACAGATATTCAAAAATTAAAATTTTAATTTAAAAATGAAACTCTGACGGTAGTTGTGAACAAAAAGTCAAAACATTTTGTCTACCATTTGCAATTCCATCAATTAAACCCAGTTTTAAAGAAAATCATATTATTAAATGCGTATCCCAGCCTATTTATTTTGATGAAGTTGTAATACATTGCATTAATTTTATAATATTAATATTTAAAATAATAATATTTTCTTCTTATAAAATAATATAAAATGCAGAGACACCCTAAGGTAAATTGACAGCTCGATGGCACGTGTACACTGAACCGTGAACACAAAAAAATTCTAAACAATTTTTTGTGATGTCAGTGATTGTCCGCCATTTCTTCTCCCTTTTGAATTTCTGAAGTAAAGCAGCCAACATGGGTTTCGCAAATCTCTGGTATTCACATCCCCGTAAATACGGACAGGGTTCTCGTTGCTGGTAAGCATAAGTGATAATTTAAATTTTAATCTATTTGTGTTAAAACCGTGTAAATATTGTGATGAGATTTAATCAGAAAATATATGAGAGTTTAGTGGGAACACGCGGTTTCGCTTGCATCCATATTTGGGTCGACGGTTCTAGATTCTCCATTTTCGATTAAATTCCAATTACAAAATGTTGTAAACCATTCATTTTATGTGTTTAAGCCCCCGGTTGAGTACGGATAGTAATGAATTGAACTTACTTTTTCCTTAATAAAGGGTGGCTATATAAAATGCTCTTCTCACAAACGTTCTTCCTCTTAAAGGATGGAGCAAATCCTTAAGCGAGGAGAGCTACATACACCTCACAAAATAAATGCATACATATGTATTCACAAGACTAATATATAAAACTAATTTACAAACATCTTTGTCGTTATAGCCGGTCGTGCTCAAACCGACACGGTCTCATTCGCAAATACGGCCTGAATATCTGCCGTCAGTGCTTCAGGGAGTACGCCAACGATATTGGCTTCAAAAAGGTTAGTTTTTCTATGAAATAGTATATTTGGATGTATGTGTGACTAATTGTATTAATTTTTTTCTTAGTTGGATTAATCATTCCACCGAATCTGAAGAGGCGGCCCAACACAACAACAGCATCAACAACATCTCATCTGACAGATTAAATAAGAATACGTTCTGTGCTATAGATGAGTACTATTAGTAAAGCAGACTGTACAACCTAAATGCAACTTCTCTTATTTAAACTCTCAGGCGAATAAAAAAAAACACAACAAGACTTTGATGTATTTTAATTATTTCTCCTTTGCGATCTAGCAAAGATGGAGGGAGCGTCCTGTTTTTAATTATACGGGCCTCCTTAAAGAGAAGCATATTTTCTTAATAGAAGATTGAATGGGCTCTGGCGTCTAGTAATCGAAGTTCGTCTTTATTCTGTATGAAACATCAACGCCTTAACTTTTCGAAGTCAGTTTTCAGCTTTCTGCGGTCTGGGTAAAACAAATATCTTACAACTGAATACGAAGTCCATGACTTCATGAGGTCTCGGTATACAAGAACCAGCACAAAGTTGTGTTGTTAATAAACTATATGCCCTAGGCATCTTAAGCGCTGTAACTGTGGATTTGTCCCTATACGCATGCCGGCATATAATCCATATAATTCAAATTTGAGCTTTTTTGGATGCGAACAATGCAATCCTCAAAAAATCATTAACAGGATTTCTTTTGAAAAGAAAAGCGTTTTACAACATGGAATAGGGACTCCTCTTTCGCTACATAGGGATTGCGGTGGCCAAAGCGATATACAAAGTCGGCGTAGTCCGTATTTCTTTTGTTTTGGCTTTCTTTGGACTTACTTTGGATGTTCCTTTAAATAATAGGAAATATGATCAAACCAAGTTTTTACTTGACTTCTGCAAGAACTGAAAAAAATTATTTCAGAATGAACTTTCATTTCATACATTGAAGTGGATTCGTGCACACATCTACCATATGATGTATAAGGTGGACCATTATTGTCAGGTCAGATTTAAAAGTAATTAAAGTCATTGTATCATATTAACACATATGTGTAACTTTTCTATGGAGGTACGAAGCCTTTAGAAAGATATAGAGTTTACATCTTTAAACAAGTCCAACAGTTTTACTTTATTGCTACTTATACAACATGTTTGCAAGGACATATAGCTACGTACATATATGTAAATAGTCACAGTAATAACTGCTTTCCCCTCGAACTGACATTAATATCAATGTTGGAAACGTTTCACCCATTTGGAACTAAGCTTAATTTGAGAACTCATCCTTAAGCTGTACTGATATACTGATATATTCACAAAAATATTTGCATATATACGAGCTTTCCTAAATCTAAATTTTTCGTGTGAGATTATATTTTGTATCATCTTCATATTATTTTATCACTGTTTGCATTGTTGCTAAGCCTATTCCATCGTATTGGTTCGTCCCTTAATTAAACCCGCATGCAATTACACGACAATCGCTTTCTTGTGTCGATGAAGACTTTATCAATACGCCTGAGAATCCTAGTGCCTGGCCCTCGCAACTACATATGTTTCACCGAGCGTATTTAATTTCTCTGGCTCATTATTTATTATTACTATTATTAACCAGCTTTTGCCTTGGACGACTGTAGTGATTTGTCCACTTTCCTTACCCAAACGAACCAATGGTGAGTCGCTCAGTGTTAACATTTAAATAGACGAATGAGTCATCATGTATACATTAATAAAAAACAGTTTGTTTTATTAAAAAACCAAATCCTTATCCACACAAAGTATCACAAGTTTCGACTTCAAAGTCTATACTCCCGTTACTTAATAACTATATTTTTTGTGAGTCTTTTAACTAGACCCAGGTTTAAAAAATTTGCCACTAATGTAAGGACCGACTTCTTTGGGGGGCGGCAGTGTTTCTTCCCCGACTCCTGACAGCATACATTTGGAAAACAGTCCAAAGTTGAATTGCATGTCTTTGGATGTAGGTCGAAAATTGGTGGTGGAGCTGGTGTACATTCCAAATATTCCGACACTTCAAGGAAAAAAAAAAAAAAAACATTTTCTGAAGTAGTCCATCCGTTATGCAATTACCAACAGTACTTACAATAATTAAGGGATCTCTTCACCGGCACCGGAACAATTTCAAGTTCTGGCTGTGAAGTTCTACAATATCGTTTTTGTCCATCTGGACAGCAGACTCTAGGCCAGCAATCCGCATCCGTTTCGCAAATTTTCACTTCCCACCACAGTTCGGCCAGCGGACGTCGCGGACAGCGCCGTGGAATGATTCCAAATATTGCTAAAATAGAAATCAGTGGGTACATGGAGTCTTACTTGTATTTCAACTTACGACTATGTGTAGACTCTTCCAGTGGTTTAGGGGCTCCTGCAACACAGCTTTTGATACCGAAGATCTCGCAACAAATCTCGTTCGTATTCCAAGTCCTACAGTCTTTGTCTCTCTCACATTTTATGGGAAACAGATCAAATTTGACTTCGTTCTCCCGCGGACAGATGAATTTGTCTCTGGGGTTTTTGGGCGAGCGTTTCTCGCTGCGAAACGTAGGCTTCGGTAAATTCACTTTTGTTGGACCATTTGTTGTCTCCTCTGGGGTGTACTTCTTTGGATTTGTATTCTTCTTGTGATTTTTTGGGATATCAAATTGTCTCACGTCTTTTGGTTTCGACCCTGAAAGATAGCAAACACTTAATACACGACAACTAGCTCAATATCATACAGCTGTGATCCATGACATTCGTCTACGTGTCGCAGAGGGCGCAATCACCAGTGACATGGATACTAATCAACTTTATGTGCCCCCCTCTAATAAAACTGAGCATTGACACAGTATGCCAATGAACCCTCTAAGCGAGTACAAATTAAATAATTAACCCTTAGTCTCCTATCCCGACATTGAGATTTATTGACAGGTCTGAACTGACCTTTGCACCTGACGAGGTGTCTGGAGCGGATTTCCGTCACTTCGTGTGTGTACGATTTACATGTTTCTGTTTTTCTTTTGTTTCTAATTGCTTTTGAAAGTGATTTTGTATTTGCTCAATTCGAATGTTTCCATGGCGGTGCATACCGCATTTCATGTGAAGAAATACTCGTACCTCGCTTGATTGCAAAAAGAAAAAAAGAGAATTTGAAATGGTCTCAGGTGTGTACTCGTATGTTCGGTTTGTAGTGCGCTTCGGTTGAGCGATTTTGCAGTACCTTTTACTGACCGTGTCGCGGTGTGCTGCCGTGCTAATTGTAGGTCCGAAAGTGTCATCACAACCATCGTCTTGTGGGAGGCCGCCTGCTTGCTGCAGGGAGGCTTCATGTGGTATGTGATGGAAAGAAATGCTTTAACGTGCGCGTGCCAGGCGTGGTGTCTTGTTTGGTGTAACATTTATTTGAATTTATGAGTCCGTAACGGTTTTGTTGGGCTAATGTGTCGTGCTTACTCCGGGGAAATGTGATATACATTTACATCTATGATGTCATTTATGCAGACAGTGATGAAGTTATGTAAGGAAATAAATGTAAACAGGTGTGTATATACCTTGAGATAATGTAATTCGGTGTCCAGAGAAAAATTGTAATAAATT
Organism: Eristalinus sepulchralis; assembly: GCA_944738645.1. Lineage (NCBI taxonomy): Eukaryota > Metazoa > Arthropoda > Insecta > Diptera > Syrphidae > Eristalinus > Eristalinus sepulchralis. The sequence continues at coordinate 12,910,853 of OX122882.1, forward strand.
TGAATTTATTCTAAATTAAAATGTCATATGTCCGTCGAAGTACAGTGAATAAGTGAGTTGTGCCTTAAGCACATGTAGAACCAACTTGCAACATATATCTTGGCACCATATCTGTCGATTGGTATAACATGGTTGGTAAAATATGACTCTTAAATCAATTCAGTGTCAACATTAAATTTAAAGTATCTTCCACTTGTGAGTGAGACAGAATTAGAACGTCTTCTTTGAATTTGAAGTATTTTTAAGCATTTCTGACTTACAAAACAGTAAATATTGCAAAACAATAATGCTAACGTTGGATATGAATGAATGCATTATTTAATTTCTGTTGTGTTCCAACTTCTCGCTATGGAGTCTAGAAATACATCATGTCATATTTAACCAAACTAAACGATAAGCCATCGTCACCATGGATCGTAGCCCGCGAGCTCAGAAATAATTAAGCACAAATTGAAATATGAGAATGCCACTACTTTTCGTGACATTTTGATAGGCAATAATAGGCGATTGATTAAAGTAAGCGAAAGAAAATGACATTTAACGAATGTAGAAAATCTGGTTTAGCTCACACCAGATATTCAAGAAGAATATCCAAATCCCGATGTAATACCATATTTTAAGGAGTTCTTAATTACTTCTGCAAACTTGAACTGTCATTTGTGGCGTACACACACGCAAATAATTGCTCACGAACTACAAAAAAACAAAAAGTTTACAAAAGTGTATGAAACGAAAACAAAAATGAACGTATTGTATGCACTTGAACTTGTATACATCAATTAAGTTTAGAAACTGACCCCTACACTTATAATAAACATAAATAATGACATAAAAAGGTAGCAACAATGCGTCCCCGTTTAAATTTGTTTCATACATGTTGTACGATGACTAAAATTATAAGGAAGAAGTTGAACCAAACATCTCATCTTCATTGTCAATAAAACTCAATTAGGACTTGACGCATACATCACTTGTAAAAACGCCATCAACCCCCTACAATGCATACACAACTGTCTTCCATCAAAGACTCTCAAATTTTACTACATCTCATGCCGGGACTGTAAAATGATCTTCGACAAGAAAGGCGCACCGGCACATTCATGAATTATGCATGCAGGGATATGTCCCACCAGTAAAAGTGCTTAGATCAGTCACTTATCAACTTAAACCATCATGTGATTACAACACTTGGTGTATATAATATTTGCTGCAGTACACTGAAACGTATTTGTAACCAGGTCACCGGTAAACCAGTTTTCTTTGCGACCTTCCTTTCATTAACCGTTCCTTGAAGTGGACCAACTTACGCAGACGCAAAAAAAAGAGGCAATCGTTTATGTTCAACTTCGGTTCAATTCCATTCAACATTTAACACTCCACCTCTCAAACTCGACCTCGAAACCCTTTGACATCCAGCAAATGAATGGTCGCACATTTTTGCGCACAACGTCAAGTACCATTGCCTATTGCAACAGCAGCGACGACGTTATGTGGCGACTGGAAAAAAAGACTACCCACAATCATTTCGAGTTCCCATCAAAACGCAGTCATATTGCATTTTTTTTGTACAATCTCGTTAAGTAACACAAGGCTTGCGGGTATCAAGTTTTAAGAACTAACTTAGCTGGAGGGTAGAGTTTCACGTTAACTCCTTTCAATTGATGCGATTCGGGTCAGGGTCTCGAGTATCGAGAACACAATTAGAAACTTCTTACACCGAATGCGGTGTGATCGATCCAAACTGGTTTCATTAATACACAAAAGGTCAGACTTGGACCACGACAAATTACAGCGGCAATACAGAGGATCAGGGTAACCTGCAAGTTGGACGGTTTATCTTACCAGCAGCCAGTGGCGGCGGTGTTGGCCTAGCGATTCCAGTTCTCTTACCAGCTGTAGGCACGTTTCTTGTCACTTTGGCGGCTTCGGTGGAGGTTTTATATTTTCGGCTGCGTCTTGAATTAGTCTCTTTCGCGGGGACGCGAGTTGTTGGCGGTGGGGAGGAGGAAGTCGATGCGTGAATGCCGGATGTCGCGGATGCATTTCCTAATTCAATAACTGCCAAAATGGCTACACTTACTGAAAACAGCCATAAGACAGAGTTCACTTTCATTTTTGTTTAAAAGACAACTTTATCATTGGCGCGCTGGTCGTACGCGATAATTGGCAAGTGGTTGAATTACAATCAAGTCGTCCTGTTACGGAAAACAAACCTAGTCACTGGTGATTTTTGCAAAAACCGTGTTTTATATTTTATTAACTGGCGCACACAAAAATAACTAAGGAGAGCACTGGTGCACACTTCGAACCGCGTTGAACTGCCGTCTACGATTAAAGTTGGTAACAAAGTTGCTTAACAAATCCACACGACTGCGAGGTATGGTTACTGGTATTCGGTACTCGTTGCGGTCGCTGTGCTTTGTGCAGTCATTACGCCTAAGACTGAGGAAAAATCTCTTCAACAGAACAACAAGTCGTAGACGAAACAGCTGAGCCACGGTTTTGATTGTCTTGGTCAGAGTATGTTTGGAGCTTTTCGTGATGCATCTTGAAGCTCAACACCTCCCAATGGTTTTGTTGTATGAACTAATTCACGAGACTGAGTGCAGCTGCAATAACCTTATGAGAGGTCGTCGTTGGAAGGAGTTTGAGGAAAAAAAAAATATTTGCTAAAAATAGTTATTGCTCTGAGTTTGTCGTGGTTGAAGTCCGGTTTTGTAGCTGCTGGTGGCCATGCAATGCGGTAGGACTTATGTAACGTGGCTTTTGGGTGAGGACCTGGGGGGACGTGAAAATTTGTGGCTACAAAGTGATGTAGTTTGCTATGATGGAGTTTTAACTATATTATGATGTGAGCATTACATAAGGACGCTTTAGAGTTGTAACTATTAAGATTAAAGAGAGCTTCATGTACACTGTGCAAAATAATGGGTACCTAATTTTGATTAACAAGTGCTATGAGGTTGCTTTAATAATTATATTTGCGTATATTATAGACAAAGGAAAAGGCAATTTTTGAATCTATTACCTGAAGAAGTTATTAAATTGATTTCATTTTCTAAAAATCAACTGCAAGGGAAATGGCAAGAAACATTCAATCTCTTTTATGTAGGTACAACGAACAAATTTTTATGGTAGAGATTGGCAACAAGAACTTATTTATACACACGGTTGGACACTGGAATCCGTATCTAATTATTCTAGTTTTAATGGAAATTATACTATCTTATAACTAACTATCCTTGAAATTTATAAACAATGTTAAGAGCTTTTTCTCTGTTAGCCTTAATTTTTTATACACAATCAAATGTATGATATTATAATTATCAAGCGGCCAAACGGTTATATACATGTACAACTAGAAATCTCGAAATAGATTGAAATTAAGACTCAGTAAAAACAGCACTAGACAACTAGCCACAACCACAACTGTGCAACAATCAGCCAGATTTTAGGGATGTTAAAATTCTGCAGTCTGTGGGAGTGTTTTTCAGTCTGCAGAATTTTAACATCCATTAGAAACACATTAGACACTTCACATTTAAACAATAGGAACAATATAAACAGAAAGCAGTGCACACAAAAATATCAGCAGTTTACTCGCTCATTTTAAAAATTGCTTTCATCTATGTACTCTGATGACTGACTAAAGTGCCACCAAAGTTTAATACTAGTTTAGTAATTTTTAAACGTTTAAGTTACCGTTTAAAATGTAATTCAATTAAATTTTAAATACGGATATAAATAACATTTTAGTCAAATGCATAAATTTACATAGACTCTTTATGTTTAAGGAAAATATTTTTTATAACATCAATTTTATCTTTTTGTTTTGAATTGAAATTTATATTTTTTGTTTTACTGAATGATGTGTAAAGAATCAGAAATCAGACAAAAACCTCATTCCTCTTATACATATATGTAACTCCAACATTTATTATATGCATTATCTCAGATGCTTGGCTTAAGTTTTGTAGAATAGTGCTCTGGGTCTTTTATCTCAATAAAGAAGGATCTCTTTAAGGTATTAACATCCCCCGGCACAATGTCAAACAAAATTCTTCCACTTACCCAACAGTGACCAAAACAACCAAGGAAGAACTAGATTCTTCAGTATAAGAAATAATATCCTAAGTACGCTTCTTTTTAAATAATTTAACAGATGAGATATTAGCCAATCGTCCAAATGAGAAAGCAGAATGCAAATAAAATTAATTAAAAGAAATGTTTTCTCAACAGGGAAGTGCTGACAGTTTTCCGTTTCTCAGATTGCAGTTGTATGTCAGTCTAGTGAGCTTAAAGAACGAGAGATCGGCAAATATGCACGAAAAACACTCTTTTAAAAAAAATCTGAACACTAACAGATGTGGCAAGTATAAATAAATAAATAAACGATAAATGGTGTCAATATCCCTTTCAATTTAAGTGAAGTTTTACGAGTAACTTATATCGGATTTGTATTCAAAATGCCGTCTATGATCAAAAGTTATTCGTGTAGAATCTGGGAATACGTGTGGGCATTTGTGATAAGCTGATTGCCTTCCTCTTAAAAAGCAGTGCCGAAATATCTTATTACTCGTATATATCATCGGTGCCTTGTGAAACGAACAGAGCTACATACATTTTTATAAGTATTAATCTTTTCTTAATTTAGACATATTTTAATTTTTCATGTTTTTGTTGTTCGTTACCAAAATTTTAATTTTCAACTTTAATATACTAAAAAAAATTTACAAAAGTTAAAAAAGAAACAAAAGTATTTAATTCTTTATTTATATGCATACAGCATGCAAAAAAAAACACAACTTATATTCAAACATATACACATGCACATATTTTTACAATATCATACTTGTGAGTAATTAGAATATTAGGATAATATCAACCCAATTATGCTCTATCCTCTGAACAATTAAACACTAGAGTAGATTGTCGCTTGATTCCTTCTTAATGTTAAAATTCTCTCATTAAATTGTGAGAGAAAGAAACATTTTGTTAGGCTTGAGTTCCCTCAAAATAAATTTTCCTTCTCGGACGATTAACTAAATAAACAACTTTGTCTATGCCAAACGTTCTAAGTGAAGTAATCAATTTTAATGGAACGGGTTAAATTTGGTAAAGACACGCAAGCTCGCAAATTAGAAAATTATCTTACGTTCGTTTTATCAAATAAATATTTACTTTTGCTACGAAATTGTGGATGAACATACATATGTCTATGTACATCCGCTATTATACGCCTGAGAGTTTTTATTTCTAAATTCGTTTACTTTTATTTATTCTTTTATTTTATTATAACCCTTACTTATTCAATTAGCTCGTTGTGAGCACTCTTAAGCAGCCATATGCTTAGATTAGGCGATCCAATGTGGGGAAGATAAACTTGTGAGTTCCCTCATTGAAATCTACATAATAACATATATGTCCATACAAGTTAACACAGTAATCTGTCCCTACAAGAATCAAGTAAACTAATTCAAAGATCTGTAATATTATTCTTAGGTATATGCGGTAGAATGTATCGAATGCCCGACCGCTGTGTCTAACTAAAGTAGCCATGGCGTAGAGGTTAAGTGCATTAATTCATATAACAGAGGTCCACCTACGATGAACTGAATCCTTGGTGTGTGATTCGACGTACTTACCCACTAGGCCATTTCCGTTCATTTAGTCTTGCATCATTACGCCACTCTCTTTCAAGTTGAGGATAGCACTCAAAGTACAATAGTTGTGAATTTTCTATGAAAAGCTTTTTTAAATTTCGGCGTTCGGAATCGGCAGTAAACTGCAGTTAACCTCTACTCGTGAAGGAAGAATAACATTCACAGTACGAATAGTTGTTAAAAAAGCTTAAAAATAGTCCCTTGCAACTAATTTATTTACTTGTTTATTATTATCGAATTTATCAGAATTTATGATTATCAGCGTCGACTCGAATGCCAAAATGCCAGGTTTTATTTCCGTACCGAACATCTCTCATTTTTTACGGCACGACCTCTATCGCGTTGCTGACTGCACTCAACGAGTACTAATTGTTTACGAAAAGCTTGTCAAATTTCGCCGTTCGGAATCAGCGGTCTACTCTTGAGAAACAGTACCTCGCACAACACGAGTAGTTGTTCTAGAAGCTAGGCTCCGGTCCCTTGTGGGCTGTAGTGCCACTCAATTAATATTATTATTAAAGCACAAGTTGGAAGTTCTTGAGTTATTTTTCTTTTAAGAGATGAAAATATATGATCTGAACGCAAATTTAATTTGGTTTATTTTTCCTTCAACAATACACAATTTTTGACATAATAAAACCTTGGGGCATTCAATTTTCGTTGTATTAAGGGCCTCAAAAGTGATAAGACTGAGAAATTATCCGCTCTTACCAAAACCAAAGGCGTTACTTTAATTATTAGATCAACATTGAATTTAACATCAAGGCCACTTGATATGCACTTACAAAATTACTAATTATAAAATATACACCAATCTATAGAGCGACAGAACTTATTTTCAGTAAAATCATTAAAAAAAACACATATGTAAGTCTACATCATTTCATTATTCAAAGCAATGATTCGCTAGCTGTATCTAGTTAAACAAGAGTGGCGCTTTGATGAATATATTTTCTGTCATATGTCACGTCACACAATTGAAGAAATGCCATAAGCCGTACCAGGTTGTTCAGGCATTAACTTTAATTTACACTTTCAATCTACAAATGCATGATAATTTATGATCGAAATTCGTGTGATTAATTAAATATTTAAGACATTCCAAAAATTTATGACGTATCTAAAGAATACGCCGAATAACATGATTCATTAATCTATAGAAATCACTAAATGGTATTTCCAAGCAGTGGAGAGAGCCTGGTTTGGAGGAAATCAGTGCGAAAGTACTTAAAAACTTTAAACATTATGTTATTTATTAATAATTAATTTCATATTTAATGCCCATTTTGTAATATTGTAAAAGTATTTTTAATTTAATCGACCCTCAATCGGACTATCTTAGTTTTTGTGGACTAATTGTTGGGAAAAATTGGAGCTAAACGGAATGCAAGCCAACATGCATGATCCCTTTTGTAGATTCCACTTGCTTAGAGTGTACACTTCTATCTACCTAACACACATTACGTTCATTCAAAATACTATATGTGATTATACTGTTTTTAGTGAGGTGTTTTATAAGATCTGGTTGCCGTGGCGTAGTGGTAAGTGCGTCGACCGCTACGCAGAAAGTCTGGGTTCGATTTCCGGCTGGGACACCTCACATTTTTTCACGGCACCTCTTTCGAGTTGCTGAAAGAGTATCAACTGTCTATGAAAAGCTTCTCAATTCTCGCCGTTCGGAGTCGGCAAAAAACTGAAGGTCCCTTCTACTCGTGAGAGAACAGTAGCACGTATAACACAAGTAGTTGTTATAGAAGCTAGGCCATAGTCCTTTGTGGGCAGTAGTGCCACTTAATTATTATTATTATTTATAAGATCTAACACGTTCAGCCGTTTTCTTAAACAAAATAAAAACTAAATCGTTAAACTCGACGTAAGCGTCTTCAACATGGTGAAATACAGCTCATACAATTAAAAATTCAAAAAGTCATATCACTTTTTTTTGTTTTCATTTTTTATTCTTTTTATTAAGCCCCATAAATCAATTGAAAATCATTTAAACGAATAAACTTGCACACAGTCACGTCAACAATTTCTGGAATCCAACATCTCGCATAAACTACGACGTAGTCAGCACAAGAAAGCAATTAATCAACAAAACACGAGAAAACAATCAGAAAGCTTCGACGGTGGTTTCATAGTCCACCGTGCTAAGTAAATGACGTCGTCAATATTTTTCGTAGGAATTACGTAAAAAGAATCACACAAGTATTTTCTTTAGATTAATTCACTACACATTTGTATTTCTTACTACTTGCTAGCACATTTCTTAAACTACGTTTTTTTTTGTTCTCACATTTAAAAATAAATATGTACGTCTTATCCTCTATTTGATATTCGGCTTAATGACATCCACCCTTTCCTTTACAGCAACTTCCGGCGGTTTTAACTTCAGGCTTCGAGCATTGGCAGTCCTTGCCACAGTTTCCGGTTTTTTGACCGGCGCACTTGCAGTCTGAAAAACGAAGTGAACAGAATTATAAATTCACCATATAAATCCAATCTATAGAATGTAAATTAGCACTGATATAGTTTTCAACTCACCGTCCTTACAACCTCCACAGGGCATTGTGATAAGATGTTTTAGTTTTGGGCAAAGATTTTCAAATAAACACCGACAACCGGGAACTCACTTGAGACGAATGATGTCACAATGAAGCTGGCCGCGAGCTTTTATATGTATTAAAAAAATTTCGTGCAGTGTGCAATCTCTCTGGAGTCACCACACTTTCAGAAATTGGAAGTTGTTTTGTTTTTGTTTTCAGCTTGCTGGAGATATGATTACTCACCACGTTTGTGGGGAACGACGACGCTGTCGAAGCCGTGTGCACAGACAATAAGTGCAAAAGTGAAAAGTTCACGCAAAAAGTTTTCGTCTTATGTTTTCGTGCATTTTGTTTTGTTTACTCTTTCGTCAAGTTATCAGTGACATGATAAACAAGCCTCTCTTGTTGAATATCTAGATATTTCGAAGCTTTGGACATAGCAGAATGGAGGGTCATACATACATAAAAGCATTAGTGATGTGAAGTAAAATGGTCAATAATGTCTGCCCCCTTTTCACACGTTCCCTTGCTGCGACACACTCAGCCACTTTAAAAAAACACGATTTTCGCTTGATGACAAAAAGCCTCCTACGTAGGCGAGAGGAAATGCGTAGTACGTAGAAATAACCTTGCTTGTGGGGTAGGTTATTGACGTACAAACATATGAACATGTTAGACATCATATTATTTATGGGCGCGTGTTTTTGTGAATGAAAACATTCGGTTGATTTCTTATTTTGATTACATGGTTGGCTTTCCCCTCGATTCACAAAATCGGATGAAAATGCCTGTTGCTGTTATGACAAGATAATGTTATTCGAACTTCGACATAACGACATATTTTCACCACGGCCTTATCTTATTTTGTAAAATTTTTTTTTAGTTTTCTGATTAGACAAGTGTGTAGCAGTTATGAGGGGCCTCAAAAATTGTAACGTAAGCGGGTACGCTGTGCCTGAAATCCCCCTGCTACTACCTCAGACAAGTTTCGAGGTAGGTGCACTTTTTTTTAGTATAAAACTCTTTTCAGTATAACTGAGTACTATTTTTTGTAGCTGTAAAGTTTTTTCAAAATACAGTCTTATTGCGCTAAGAAATATAACCTTATGACGCTCTGTGATACCTATTGCCCTCCACTGTGAAGCTGTCATAAGATTGTATGTGCTCATAGTTTCCCTTGGGCGGACATTTCATTGGACTCAGACAGGAACTACGCATTTAAAACTTGTTCACCAGCGCTGCCCGACAAAGAGAAAATTTAACTACATACATATGTATGCACATTTTTGAATCTGGTGTATAATTTTTTTCAAGTTACTTTCGCCATACTGTCTACGGAGGCACTACTTGTCCTCATGACAGTACTGCACCTTGACTTGAAGATAATCAAGAGAAACATGTTTTTCGATTTAAAGAGTGGCTCCCCAATACTTAGTCTTGGGGGAATAAACGTTAGAAGCTTTAAAGTCTTCCTTCACCAAGTACTCCTCTAAAAACGGAACAAAAAAAAATGGGACACTTGCAAAAATGGAAGAGTAAAATTGAGTTACCTTCGAAACGTGTCACTCATGAAATCTATTGGTTGTCTCAACTTCAACGTGTATCTGAGCTTATTGCTTATACTGGTCTTTAAGAGAGACAGATGTGCTCGAGGATTGATTGCACTTGTGTCTGTTGTATAATTCGAGACCTCAGAGCTATGAACATACATATGAACGTTGTACTGATTACGGTATCAGCCAGGTACTTTAGACAAGACAAATTACAGGCAACATTAGAAACTTTGTTTGAGGTGGCTGTGTATATGTACACATAGAACTTACCCACAAATTTATTTTATGCAATTTTAAAGTACCCTCCCTCTTCAGTTTTTGCCGTCACAATGTAAAGGGAGCAACAGCAAATTATGCTTGCTTAACCGATAACTCTCTCGTGCGTTGTTGTTGCCCTCTTTAGCTGTAAATCATGTAAACCCAAATGTCAGAAATAAAGATCATTCTGTGTATGACCATCCAATTGTCAAGAAGTTTTTTATTTTTATTTATGTATAATTTCAGAAGAAGGATTTCGCAGATGTATTTTGTTTTGCCACCAAACAAGTAAGAATGACTTTCGCCCTTCTTGCAGAGTTAAGTAAGGAAACCTTTCCTAAAAACTAGGAGCTGAAGTAACGTAGTTCTGGTACCACGGGTGGTTTGGGGCCTGTGACACATAGTTTAAGTCTGATCGTGTCACTGCCAGCTTTGTAGGAGTATCGTGGCGGTTGTGGATAAAACCCAAATAGCGGGAAGAGGTGAGAGCGATTGACGGGTTTCTTCTAGCCAACTAGGTTGTTTTAAGTCATATGATTATGTGGAGTTGCATTCAACCGAGTGCTGTAATCCACAAAACAGCAGAGGTTTCGGTCCCTATAAATAGGGAATGACTGCCCCTTGAGGCAGAATCTTAATTGGTACTTGGGAAAATATCCAAGGCGCTTGCGAGTGTTTTTTGACCTTAACGACAAGTGATAGCGTTAATGCAAATACACACATGATTGAAACGTCTATAATCTATAAAATACCTGAATACCGATCATCTAGATTTGATTGATTGTAATTTATTGCATTTTTGATTACCGATCGTTTAGGTCCTGGGTGATTTTCGGTTCTTCAATGAAATTGTTAAAAAACGTGACACTTCAGTCTACAAGGGATCAGGACCCATGTTTCTTAGGCGGTGTTGGTATTGTTAAAGCAACGTTTATTCTAGTACTTTGAACATCTTTGAATATAGTGAAGCAGTTCAAATGCCTATGAAGTGAGTGAACATTTACAAGAACTTCATAAATATATATAATATATGTATACTTTCGACTATTAACTCATGACAATACCGCATGAACTTTCGACTAAAAAATCGTTTCTACTGGATGTAAGAGTTTTGCTAATTTACAATTTTTAGGCCTTGAACTGTTTGTTTGTTCAATTAGTAGACATTTGTTGATTAAGTTAAATTCAAACTTTAATATTTTAAAATTTGTCTGTGTGTTGTTCTTCTCCAAAAATATAGAATAAATAAAAATATGTATAGCTCTCTTATCCACTCATTAAACCGTCAAAGTTCGACATTGTAGATGTGGATTGAATAAGTTATCTGACAGCATTCCTTAAGTTTTCACTGATATGAAAAACCTTCCGAACCGTTTGGTTTGTTTAATATTTTGTTGATATCATCCGAATGTGAGTGGATTTCGACTAGTTTGAATGTTTACGTACATACATGCATATACATTGCGAATAAATATATTTAAATTTTGTTTTCTTTGAAGTAATATGAGCACATTGTTGATTTAAAAAAAATTGCAAGTTCAGTGTTAGTGTGTCACATTTCAGTTTACATATATACATATGCAAATGTGAATGTTTCTCTTCAACTGGTATTCAGTATAAATTGATTTCGTTTAAAAGGGAGAAAGAAGAAAAAATCTCCCCCTGACTACTATCATATCACTGATTTAAAATATGTTTTCATGTTTCCCTTTTTCCTAATTATATAACATTTATATCTTCTATTACTACATGCCAGACTGAATTTGATCATGATGATCAATTAGGATATAAGACACCTGCTTCGGAGAAGACGACATTTTTTCCATGTTCATCGAACAAAAACTTTGTACTAAACAATTCCGAACATATGTATGTACATACATATATCAAGCAAGCATCGAACTTATTTGTTTGTTCGCTTGACAGTATTGTCAGCTTAAGACTATTCTACACAAATGGTTGTAACAGATCACTCAATAAGTTCCAGGGCATAGTGTGGGCACCACTTACAAAAATTATTCATTTAATGTTGATATTTTGTTAGTGGGGCCCCCCATATGTCCCGGGACTTATATGGTGATCTGTTACTACTACTACTGTTAACTTCATCAATTAATGATCAAAATCAAACATTTTTAACATTAATAACATCAAAACTTATTTTTCCTGTCCACATTTTTAGAAGAATTTCTCAAACAATTTTCAACATACCGAACAACATCCATAACTCTACTACGAAAAAAAAACACACACTTCTTTGGTTTGCTTTTGCAGAGAAATTTGTAATTCTTTAATTTTTTAAATCTTCATATTCACACACAATAACAAATTAATAACGATCATTGGTTCCCCTGCATGCAGGTATACACTTCTTAGTTGTTGCCTTGGAGCACTTACAATCTGGACTGCAGCTGCCGCTTCCGCAACTTTGACTGGTGCATTTGCAATCTGAAATAGAAGAAGCCTTCACTTTACAACAACTGAGAGGCTGAAAGTAAGACAATATTTTGACTTACCAGACTTACAACCTCCACAAGGCATTTTGATATGATTTATTTGACTTGAAGGAACAGATTGACTCAAAAGAACGAATGATATCACACAGAAACGATGAGCGGGCTTTTATAAGAGCAACTTCTCGCTCGATTTTTTGCTTCTCCCATTTCATTAATTTAACGACTTAACTTACAGGCGCTGAGTTTTTTTGTGTCTATGCTCACGGGTGTCACTTTGTGGCGTAAGGTGTCAGAAGGAAATTGTGTGCTTAAAAAAATTGTACGCTTCACCTTTCGTGTTCTAAGCACTTTTTTTTTGGCAGGCTGCAGAGGTCGCTTATGATAAAGATGAAGAGTAATTAATTCGTTTTTTATTTTTTTAAGACATGTATGCAGAAACACTCTGGGGTAAATGGATAGTATCTCTGGGAACATGTATAGTATTTAGAGGAAAGGGCAAACTGACACGACTTAATTTGAGAATGTAGGAAATGTGCATCGGATCCAGATGAACACATTTGAGCTACAGTTTTAATATATACATCCAGCTACAGCTTATACATATACATTTGTCAAAATAATTTGCTTTTGTTATTTATATTTCAAGGCGAAATTTATTGCAAAGACACTATTTTAGACTGCAATGGCTTTTCTACGGATGTTAAGGATACTCGTACTTCTGTGAAAAATGACTGTGGATTTAAAAATAATAATAATAATAATTGAGTGGCCCATAAGGGACCGAGGCCTAGCTTCTACAACAACTACTCGTGTTGTGGCTGCTAATGTTCTCTCAGGAGTAGAAGGGACCTAAAGTTTTTTGCCGACTCTGAATGGTGAGATTTGGGAAGCTTTTTATAGACAATTGATACTCTTAGAGTGTTGTCAGCAAATCGAAAGAGGTGGTGGTGTGAAAAAATGCGAGGTGTCCCGTCCGGGAATCGAATCTAGACTCTCTACGTGGCAGTCTACGCACTTACCGCTACGCCACGGCGACGGTGGCTTTAATAACTATTACAAATTGAGGAAAACCTAACCGTTGGCATTCTTTTTAACCCTTTAACCCATTTAAGATGGTGACCGCAAGTTTACTTAAAATTCCAATTCTGCTTTCCCGTGAATTGTCATTCATTCAAAATAGGATTCGTTGGTATTTATCAAATTTACTCAACATTATACAAGGTAGAATATTCAGCACTGGTAGAGGTGCTGACTTGTAATAAAATCTTTGAATTTAGATTACGGAAAAGATGGATCTATACAGGAAATATCAGGAACGATACAGGAAATATCTTAACTGAAACAATTTTTTTGGTCTACATATCATGGTCATCCAAAAATACCGGATCAATTGACTGCTAACCAATGCAGTCAATTTGAAATGCACTTTGGTCAACATATTTGGTTTCTCCTGGTTGATGGACTGAAAAGTGGGTTGACACATTAAATGTCGACCAGACTGCCATTGTTTCCTCTTATGAATGGCGCTTAGTTTTTCATCTGCATCCAATATTATCCTCTTTCACGACATGTTACTATATAAGCGATGAGCTGATTATTCGTTTTGGGATTCGTTCAGTTCAGTTCCTATGAAATAATGTTGTCTTCCCTAAATAAAAAAAATACTTCTTGGCGTAACTAATACGTTCTGATTAAAAAAAAAAACATTACACTTTCCCTCTGTCAGCCTAATCTGAAATACATGTGCAGGAACATTTCATGTAGTAATGTGTACCAAGGAATGTGCATAATGTATACATTTGGACGTCTTGTCTTCTCAGCACAATCGTCCAGAATTAATTTCCTCTCTTCATAAAAAAAATCAGCAATCTGGTCACACTCATGTGGCAATGAATTTCCCACCACACTTCCTTATCGTGTTATGTCCCAAACTGGTTGTTACATTGACTATTCGGCGCCATCTATTGTTCCCTTATCAAATATGCATGGTTTGTGCATCAAATTAATTATATTTTGCGCCATCTATTCTTCGTATACTCGAATTATTTAAGCATATCAGTCGGTGCATTTAATGGAACAGAGAGACACTGAATTTTCTTCTGTCACAGAATCATACTGAAAATTGTGTGTTGCTTCGGCTAACGCTAAAGTATTGGAAACATTTTCCGTATGTAACACTGGACTTCTGTCCGGTGAAACTGGCGACAGGTTCATACATCATTTTCAATCGGCGTTGTTAAAAATACTAGAGCATAGCATATGCAATCATCTAAATGAAAGGTGGATGTGCGAGGATGTTATCAACTTCATCCCCTGTACGACACTCGGTTTGGCATTTTTTCATCCATCAGGCGGCCAATTCTCCTTGCATTCCTTCGAACGCATCACTCCGAAGCGAGTAATGCATTTAGCCTTTAAAGTATTCCATGTGGAAATATCCCCGTATCGCAATACGTCTTCGGCTGACACAATTATTCTCCGACGCCGCGGCGTTTGCTGTCACCAGCAACAGCAAGCAGAACATTTCGATCCTTTATCGTAATCGAAACAAATGTGCACGGGCAACATGCGTTATATAGCATGTGCAGTGTCAAGCTCCTTTTCACATTTGTTATTGTTTCCAGTGACATCAGGTGTTGCAGATAACACAAATGAGAGTTCACCTGCCTCAGCGACGGCAGTCGGCAGGTAGGATCGCGGACTATGACACACAGACAACACACGACCCTCGTCTTGGTCCGCTTTGATCCTTCGATCGCGGACGGAAAAATGTGTCCTAGAACCGAGGCTATCCATCATCCTGCCACCGCGCCGCCGTCGTCTCTGAGCTGGTTTGACTTTAAAATAGACCCAACCCAACGTGGAAGCAGAGGCATCAATTCCCACGAAGCTCAGACAATGAATTTATTAGATGACCCTTTTAACTCGTGTGCGAGCGCGTTTAGAATGTTAGAAGAGTATGCGTGGACAGGAGGTGTCCTGGAGGACGTGCGCCGCAGTTAGTTTTTAAACACCTACTTTTGTGAGTTGTTAATAAATTCGTTACCATTCATGACGAGGGAGAATAGGTAGGGCGGACACACAGAAACAGATCATTTGAAAGGTGGTCGTTTGGAGTTGGATTTGTTAGTCTGATCTAGACGTGGTTCTGAAGGGAGATGTCATACATACAAACGGCGATGATGTGCGGGGGAGTGTGACCATTTGTTGTGGCCTGGTAATTAATCTTCAGGGAAGGTGACCGAAAGGATGTTCGTTTGACTTGGTGGTCTGTAATTTAAATGAAATTTGTTTCTCTCCTACTCATGCCATGTATAGGGATCAAGTGGATAGGATTGGGAGAAATCTTTGTCTTGATGAGTTGAACCATAATATGTGTCGCCTGGGTAGTAAGTAATAGTAAGAGAGGGGTAGTGTTACATCCAGGAAATTAAGGGGATGTCTGCATACTGGTGTCTGTTTTCCATTTAGTTAAATCCAGGCACTTTCAAGCCAATTGATCAAGCAAGCGTCTCAAAAAAGGATGTAATCCGGAGTTCTAAACTAGCTTGCTATTGTTCTTGGAGAGAATATTCGTTTGTACATGCATACGTATCCTACACTTCGCCACCAAAAACATACGAAGCTTTGCTGCAAAGGAAGGACGAGGGCAGCTCGTGAGGTCTACGAGAAAAAAAGAAGGAAAGATCAAAAGTGATCGGTAGATAAATGTTACTGCAGGAATGACATTCAGAAAGTCTTCAGGTGAAAAGAACATGCAAAGTTTGTAAAAACCGAACGCAGGAATATGGATGGAACTTAGAAGCCTTATTGCAGTCGGAAGGAAAGAGAACGTCTGGAGAGGATGGTGACCACAAAAGCGTTGCCATGCCAAATAATCCATAGAGTGTAGGCGATGATAGACAAGAATTCACCCCTCCCCAGCTGAGGCAAGTTAGGTACCGTTCGTCAAACTAAAGTCCAACGAAGCTGCTGGTGCCGGTGGCCTGCCGGACAAGCTCTTCAAAGAGCTGGTGATGATTTGGCAATGTGCACCAACTCCAACACCAACAAACTATGCCCGACGGATGGAATCTCAGAATTGGTTGCCTTTTATGCTGTGCCATTTGAAGAGGGATACATCTCCTGAATACATCGGGAGACGTATCCCTCTACATTAACACTTAAAATTTACGTCAACAGCCTGTTTGGTCAATATCGCCAAGAGTTCAGGCTTAGGAAATTCACTTATAACAAAGAAATGCACAATGCGACAGATCTAGGGAAAGGCCCAGGTATTTCAAGCCGATACCCACTTACTATTGAGCGACTTTCAGACCGCTGTCATAAGCGTCTATTTATAGAGACGAGTTATACGGCGCATTGTCTAGTTTCGGCACACCACCAAAACTCATCCGTCGTGGCAGAATGACTGTGGAGAATGCTCGTTGCTTCTTCCACATCGGTGAAAATCTAACGAGCCCTTTAATGTCAAAGAGGATTTAAACAAGGCAGGCTGTGCTTTTGGGCTTAGAATGTCAGTAAGGATTAAAGCCCGCTCTCGAAGAATCAAGATATCCTTTATAAGAGCAAAATTGTCTCAGTCCTTCTGAAAATATGCTTGTTCGAGCGGAAAGTCCTTCAAATTATTTTTAGTCCCGTATGTGCTGATGGTGTTTGGTGATATACTGTACGGGCTAGAAGGCGACGCACGTCGATCTAGTCAAAGGCGTTCAAGTTTCTCGTCTCAGATGGTTGGGGCATGTGGAGCGAATGAACACAAATGTGCAGGTCCGGAAAGTCTTCGACTGCAACCCAGGGAGACAACGTGGTATTGGAAGGGCACGCCTCCAGTGGTGGACGAAACTGGAAAGGGATCCCAATCGGTTGAAAGCGTGGGGTGTAAGTAGCGCATGACGGGGCTAATGGAGACGCATGTCGGCTGAGGTCCATTTTAACTCGTACGTCAAATAAAAATTTCGAAATTTTAACAATACACGGTTGCGAAGTTCAAGATAATTTTTTTTCGAATTTTTCTATTGAAGGGATTTTGGGATTTCTTGTTTCTACGCCTTATGCGAACGATTCTTATCCTTACAGTCCTGTTAATTGAAGCACAGCCACTCAAGGTGTAGGAATGAACCGGGCAGAGAGATGGCTGACATAAAGCTTATGCCATGAGATAGGTCAAAACCTCCTTAGAAAACAACGCTCCAGCTAAATGAGTCTTCGAGTCCCTGCCTGCTGGATCGAGGAGGAATGAGAAGAAGGAAAGGAGGAAAGGACAAAGGGAGGAATGGAGGAAAGGAGGAAAGGACAAATGGAGGATTGGAGGAAAGGAGGAAAGGAGGAAAGGAGGAAAGGAGGAAAGGAGGAAAGGAGGAAAGGAGGAAAGGAGGAAAGGAGGAAAGGAGGAAAGGAGGAAAGGAGGAAAGGAGGAAAGGAGGAAAGGAGGAAAGGAGGAAAGGAGGAAAGGAGGAAAGGAGGAAAGGAGGAAAGGAGGAAAGGAGGAAAGGAGGAAAGGAGGAAAGGAGGAAAGGAGGAAAGGAGGAAAGGAGGAAAGGAGGAAAGGAGGAAAGGAGGAAAGGAGGAAAGGAGGAAAGGAGGAAAGGAGGAAAGGAGGAAAGGAGGAAAGGAGGAAAGGAGGAAAGGAGGAAAGGAGGAAAGGAGGAAAGGAGGTAAGGAGGAAAGGAGGAAAGGAGGAAAAGTGGAAAGCAGGAAAGGAGGAAAGTTAAGAAATCTGATCTTGAGGAAGGGAGAATACCGTTAGATATTAATGTCAGTATAAGCTCAGTCTAAGACCCTTCATGGGCTGTCGGACTGATAAGTCATTTAGTACGATAAGTCATTATTTTTTATTTTGTTATGATGGTACACTCGTCTCGAACATATGTTTACAGTTTCAGCTATATAGAATATTTAATTTGCTTGTGAGAGGCATAAAAGTTGAACGTGTTTCGGCGATATCCTGCTGTCGAAAAAAAATGAATCAAAGAATTTACTTTCAATTTTATATGAAAAATGGAATTAAGAGCTCAAAAACACTTTTGTTGACAGTTGCATACAGTGAGTGTACCGTGATTCAAACATATGTTAAAAGTTGTACAAGCTTTTCAAAAAAAGGTTGGGAAGATGCGAATGACGCCCCAGCACATCAGCAACCGATGAAAATCTGGAGAAAGTGAAGCATAAGTTATGGAGAACCGTAGAATCAATATTAGAGAAATTGCTGAAGATGACGGTTGGCTCATGCCATACAATTTCTTTTGGAAATTTTGCCATGAAGCGTGTGTCAGAGAACTTCGTTTCAAAATTGCTGAATTTGCTTTTGCTTGTTCATAATTTGTTTGCTAAAAACAAAACCGTTATCATGCTTGAGCCACCCTATTCACCAGAATTGTCTGCCTGCGGCTTTTTACTGTTCCCATGATTGGGGAGATCAAGAAATGGCGGCGTTTTGCGACGATTGAGGAGGTACACAACGAATCACTGAAAGAGCTCAAGGGCATTCCAAAAAGTGCATACCTGCTTCGAGGATTGAAAAAACCCTGACCCATTGTTATTCATCAATTTTTATTTTTTATCCCCTATCAGTTATTTTTTTAACACACCTCGTACATACATATATGCGACTTCAAATTTCGAAATTTCGTTTCAAGCCCTGCAATGTGCAATTTGGTCATTAGAAATTTGCTCATTACTTTCAATGATGAGCATAAGTAATTTTTATTAATTAGCTGGTTTTCATATGTCTATGACAGTTTGTATCTTTAAACTGAAATATTTCTCAGATGAATAAAAGTAAGCAATGACTCCACTGAGTATTCACAGAGAGGATGTCAACTTACACACTGGACAATTCGGAAATCATTGCATTAAGTACTTTGCAGTCAGGCCCAAAAGCTGTCATTTCATTTTGATTCCAGTCCCAATTCGTTTTGAACTGTAGCTTAAGCGAACTGATCGCGCAAACCAATTTTTCATCCACCTTGTGCCAAACATCTTCACTCAATAATTCAACCATCTTAGGTAACAGTTAATCCCAAATGCCAGCAATCATTTGTTACTCATCTGATTGGTATCCAATTACTTCAAGTTGACAATAAACCTGTTCGCTTCTCGGACATCAGCGTTCCATGGTGTGACGGATGATCAAAAGTTCAACATGACAGCGGATCCCACCGATAAGGCAATGACATCTCACACCATCAGATCGCGGGACACATCCCAATGGCCGACACCTTGACTAATTAATAAAATTTTATCCAGCCGCAACATCTTCGTTCATTTTTCAAACAAATTATTATCCGAATTTGAGGAGATGCACCACAGAGATATCGACGAGGACGGAATAAGCCCGATGATGCATGATCCGTGATCCATTGCCAAAACCAGATGGAGAACGGGGACGCGGAGCAGTGGTGGAGGAGTATACAAAGGAGCAAAAGTGAACCAACAGCGTCTTTAAACAGATCCCAGAGGAATCTCAGTTTACACCATCGCCTTGTTATTTTGGACAGAAAACATTTTCAGTGTGTTCCACTGCTTTGTTGAGTCCTCATCAGTCCGTTGCCGCCGATACAAGGTGCCAACCGTGTACCTCGGTTCAAGCCAATCTGTACATACGGGGGACGTTTGGTGAACGTGCGTTATCCCTGGCGCACTGGGACCGAGCTATATGCAAAGCCAGCCAGCGAGCGTATTAAGAACACACAGCTCTGCTGAAATTTGCCTCCATGTTTACATACTGTGAGGCCAAGAGGACAAGATACCTAACACGAATGTGGAAAATCTCAGTCGCAGCAATGGAATTCCAGCCACTGGCTGCCAGCTACCGGGGGCACCAGGACCAGGACAACCAGAACAGCTAACAACGCGAAGATGGCAAAAAGACCAAAAGCTAAATTGGATAAACAACAAATTAGGAGGCGAAGACCTCCTGATTAAATCCTGCTCGCGCTGCCGGCCCGCCGATCGGTGCGAGTTATTAACCAGAGGGAGAGCAGCGGCCTGGGATTTCGTTTTTCCGTTCACATTTCGGGGACAAATCCTTGCCGCCGATGTAATTGTGTAGATCTCTGCGAAAGCACCGGGGAGAGAAAAAATGGCGTCGGCAATCAAACAGCGGCAGTTGCTGGGAGAAAGAGATGAACGAGGTTGGTGCGCGGTGCACATAGTCTGTGGGAGATCTACCTACATACCGTCCGCCGGCGCAGTTGGATGCACTGGGAGTCGTCTCTCCACAGTAGTGGCAGTCCCCACAATGGAAACGGCGTAGCACATCATCAATGGCATCGATAGGTTCACAAGCGACAGTGGCAGCAGAAGCAGCAGCAGCAGTGATGCGCAAGTGTGTGTATCTCCCCGGAGAAGGTGCATCCCATGGAGAAGAAACAGTAACAAACCGTTTCTTAATCTGATAATTTTTATGTCCACCCTTTGGCTCCTTCTATTTGGCGGTAGCGGCAACGTTTTGATCCCGAGCCAAAGGTCCGACAGACAAAAAGGGAGGATGACTAAACGCTGAGAGACACTGGAAATGCGCAACTGCAACTGCGGCAATCGATCGCGATGGTAACCAGAGCGCAAGAGGAACGTTTTGTGTCCGACTGGGGAACAAGAACAGGAGCAATGGTAACATAACAGAAGCAGCATTAATTATATCATTATCCTTCATCTAGCGATTCATCTTTACTTGAAGGTTTTATCCTTTTCTGTGTGCGGGTAAATGCAAAGGAGGGGCGGGAGTTCTGCGCAGTGGGTGCGCGGAAAGTGATTTTTTTTCGGAAGCATATTGTTGAGCGAAGCTGATGATTGACGGTGCATAAGAAATAGCTGGTCAGCGATGTGCTAAATGGGAAAAAGATGTGCCAGTGTTTTGACAATCGACAGAAGGAAGGAGTTAAGGAACATTTGTCAAGAAAATTATGTGGGTGGGGCTAAGTCAACTGAAAGGACATTTTTGTTTTACCCATTTTTCAAAGGCTAGCACTAATGTTATTCTCTTAAATTAATATATAAATATTAATTCTTTTACCAGTATTAGTATTTATATAAAGAGAGTTTATATATAAATTAATATATACATAAATAAATTAATAAATAATTATATATGTACATAATTAAAAAATAAATATAAATTATACATATTATTAAATAGATACATTAATATAAAAATAAAAAAATATAAGTTTATATAGATATTAAATAATACAAATTCAGTTCAAATGAATACAAACATAAATAAATTACATTTCAATTATAATTTTCTTCATATTTGACATTTAAACAACAATATTGTTAATTGGAGTATTATAAACAGGAGCACAGCAGATATATAAGCGTCTCGATACGATTGGTAATCAGTTCAACACCCTTATACCAGACCCATATTGTAAAAAGGAAAGAGACCAAACATTCGGTCAAATTGAGTAAAGATGCGAGGTTTTACAATCTTTTAAAATAAAAAGTCCCTGCAAACAAAACAATTTCTCTGAAGTTATTTTAAATTTCGTTCGTCAACTCCTCTGATGCCTTCCTCTATATGCAGGTACTACATAAAATGAGGACATTTTCTGCCGGGTACTAATGTGAACTTGATCCGGAGGTGAATAATTTGATCCGGAAGTCTCAATACCGAAAACATAATAGCGATATGGTCCTATTTTCAAATACCTCAACAGTAGAAAGCAGTAGAGATTAGACTCGAAACTAATACTAAAACAGTAAGCCCGCAAAAATGTTTGTGTTCTGAATTACTGTTAACGAAATGATACTATAAAATTGCCTTCCGAGTTAAGAAATGATTTGTATATTGCGTACTGAAAACATCAGAGCCCATTTGGCTAAAACTTACGTTTAAAATTTGATATTATCACGTACCTGGGCCCACCCAGTTGAACTATGCTCACAGCCATGGCTGTAAGCCTGAAACCTGTAAACCTCGTAGGAGAACTTATAAGCAAGCGATGGTAGACACATACATATGCACATATGTAGGTGTGCGATCAGCCTCAGATATGGTTTCGGCTAATTTAATGCTCCTTTTTAAGAAGGGTAAAGGCTGACCTGATCTAAGTTTTCTAGACTATAAATACAAAATTGACGGTATCAGGACCTCATTCATGCTTAAAATGCAGGTAAGTATGTTTTTGGCTAAGGGGCTCATTAATGCCTCCCTCTTCTAGACTTTTCAGTAAATCAGATACCACAGTGACAAGCTTTGTGTTAAGAAAAGCTCATATCTTCTTCTTCTTCGGATGGCGCTATAGTCCGGGGTGGACCTGGGCCTCAACCAACATGCCTCTCCAGCTAGCACGATCTCTTGCCAGCTGCTTCCAGTTGCGCACTCCAAGTTGGTTGAGGTCCTTTTCCACTTGTGTGCGCCATCTCAGTCTAGGACGTCCTCTGTTGCGTTGTCCCTGTGGTTCGGATTCGAAGACTCTTCGGGCCGGAGCAGTGCTGTCCATCCGCTCTACATGGCCTAGCCACCTTAAGCGTTGTATCCGTAGACGCTTGACTAGGCTCATGCCGCCGTACAGCCCATACAGTTCGTGGTTGAATAATCTCCTCCAGATGCCATCAACGCAAACAAATTTACTTATGCTTACTAAAAGCAATGTCTTAGAGAAAAAATAAATTCAAGAAAATGTCACAATGCTTAAAAAAGGCAAGGGAAGGAAAGAAACACCGTAAAATTTACATTATCTTTGGGTTGAGAATTGGGGGAATATGAAACGTTTTTGTGTTAAGTAAATACTGACCATTTGAATGTTCAAAAAAAAAGAGAACAAGTAAATCTTATTCCTGACTTTTAAGTCATACTGTCGATATCAATGATCATATATAATATAAAGAGATTTCTGCACTAAACACAAGACCCTGGTTGATTTTTCTAATTAAGGAAAAAACAATTAAATATCATCTTCGCATACTGAGGTTTTTAAATAACATTAATCATAGTTGTCAAAAATTTTAGATTACTGCATTTAACCATCTTTATTACTTTATGCGAGAGGGCAATCCATTCACCTATTCCCGAGACATTCATTGAAATAACGAAAAACGCGTTGAGCGATGAACACATCCTAGTGAACCTCTTACAAAATATAATATTTGTACATATACCTATTCGTTGGTATTGCAAAACAGAAAAAGAAGTATGTGTTGTCATAAAGGAAGTATAATATGAAGCAACCATTACGTTATCGGAGACAGCGATAACTTCGATGTAGTGAGGGACTTCGTCAACCTCGGCTCCCAAGTAAATAGTACAAACAACATCGGTACCGAGCTGAACGCAGAATAACTTTTACCGATTGCGCAAGAGGCAATTTCGAAGGACCAAACTAACACTATGTGAAGCCTTGATCATCTCTCTTTTGGATAAAAGCGGATGAGCGCTTCTTTCTTATGCGTTTAATCTTTGTTCTGCGTTAAATTTTTGTTTCGGTTTGAGTTGTTGGGTCTTGAAGGAGAAGTTTCTGTAACATGTACGGCGGCATGCGCCTGGTCAAGTGTCTATGGATAGAATACTTAAGACTGTAAGCTCTTATAGAATATGAGTAAGACATAGCTTTAGCCGGAATAATATTCGAATCCGAAACAGTGGGGCAACGCAATAGAGGACTCCCACGAAACCGATAACGCACGCATCTGACGAAGGATCTTAACCATTTGCGTGCCAGCTGAAGACAGTTATTTTTTACGAAACTTTTAATATTTATTTTTTACACGTATGCCACAAAATTGGAGCATGCATCTATTCCACAAGGTACTTTGTGTTGTGCGTGCTATTTTTCTCTCATGAGTAGAGGGCACCTGCAGTGCATTGCCGACTGCTTACTGCGAAATGTACTTTTCATTAACATTCTATGCTCTAATTGTTTTCAGCAACTCGAAAAAGGTGGTGCAGTGAAAACAATGCGAAACGTTCAGTCCTGAAATCGAACCTGGGATCTCAAGCATATGAACCGAAACTGACGCTTCCCTTACGTGGCACTTATAAATATTCTTCTTCTTCAAATAAGACGTAAAAGAAGAAACAAAATATCTCCTTCCTATCCTGGTGCAAGGCATTGGGTTAATACCGATGACAGATATATACATTTTTTTGATTTTTGTCAAAGTCCGTTGTATATTGATATGGAACGAACAAAAAAAACATTTTCACTCTCAGCGATGGCAGAAATTGGTAATTCGCTTTTGCCTTATCCTACAATTCTCTATTTCCCGCTTTATCACATATTTTCAATTTGCGTCCAATTTCGTCGTGACATCCTTGCGTCTGATACGTCGCGATGGGCTTTTCTTGTCCGAAAACCTCAATATAAATGTGTTTGCATCGCATTTGACTTGGTAATTGGGGGCTTTCAGATTTTTCAATTCCCTCACATCAGACCTCTATCTAATGGCTGATGACGGGAACGCTTAAGGAGGATGGCGCTCGGTGTCCCGCAGCAGCCACCGTTCGCGGGCAATAAATTCCCATATTCATCTCAATCAAAATGTCTTGCGTCCGTCTTGGGCTGAGCTTCCAGCATTTTCGGTAAAAGTGGTTGGCGGTCCCTGTGGCAGAGAAATTGTCAAATCGATTAGGCATGGCTGCACTCTGACTTCGGTTGTCTGCGTATCCCCACTTCTCCCAGGCGCACAGATGCCTTTTGGAGATGGATGGATGGATGGATGCCTGACCGAGTTGGGCTATAAAGAATTCTGTCGCATTCAATTTGCGTCACCCTCCGAATCAAGCTGACATCCATCGGTGGTTGGTCTGTCGTCTGGTGGTGTCGCTACTAAACTCGCATGGGGGGGAAGTCAAATTGACAGGACTGTGGATCCTTTTTAAAAATGAAAATAACACAATCGACAGCCGGATTAGAGTGCAGTGTGGCATGACGGTAAGTTTTTGTAATTTCCATTTATCCAATGTCCCTATCAATCTGGGACATTCCTCAATCACACTCTCAGTCCGCTCCCAGTGGACGCTCGCTCTCCCAGTCTACGAGCTGCGTGAGTCTAATTTACATTTGTCAGCTCACTCGCATGATGGCTTAAGTGATTTTTTGATTGACTTGCGTCATTTCACCTTATTTGTCAGGTGAATGTGACGCTTTGGCAAGGATGATCGACTTAGGGGAGATGATTGGACACAACGGAATGACGGTACGCAAGGAATGAACGGTTGAATGGACGGATGGATGCGACGATGATGAGGTTACAAGGCGTCACGTCTGTTTATCTTGTTTGATGTCTCTTCTGTGTGTGCTGTCAATTGGAAATGACTTAATTGTTAAAAGGATTGCGAGTGAGTAATTGGAACATGCAAGATAATTATGAAAGTGAATTTTGCAATTTAGTCGGCTGTCAACAGGATATCCGGTGTTTTCAGGAGTGTTTTCGTTTATTTTCGTTGCATGTGGGTAAATCGTCGGGAATGTAGGGAGTCTGAAAGTGAGTTTGGCACGATATTCTCGTGAATGATGTTAAAAAAGTCTTCTGGTAGTACGTGACTTGATTTAAAAACTTTTTTTTCACATTGAAGGTGTCGGCCTTTTCAGTATCGAACAGCTCATCTCTACGCAATCTCTCATAAGTCAATCAGTAGGTTATAGGGTGCCTATCTGCACTTCTTCCTTCTTCACGAAATTGAGATTCCACCTATAGAGCACGCTTTCCTCCGTCTCTATCTTTCGGTTGAGGTGTTGCATGCGCTCAAACAGATCATTCCCAGCTGTTTTAAAGAGGTCGCGAATATTTCGTCAACTCCAGCAGCCTTATTCGACTTCAGTCTTGATACCCTTTCTTAACCTCATCTATGTCAGGAGTAAGGACTCGCGCTCATCGTACCATTCTGCCTGACAGCTTAATATGTCTGCAAAAATGATTCTTTAAAACTGCAGGTCAACTGCTTTCATTTTTGAGAATAAAGAATGATTTCCCGGCCATAGAGAGTGCTTGTTGAATCGCTTAGTGTCCCGCTTTTAACTGACCACTCATAAAGTACTAGTCTGTGGTACTAGTGAAGCTCAATTCATTAGTTGATTTCGAACGGCATATAAATCTGGCCGTTCACCACTTGGCATTTTCCGCCTTAGCCAGTGAACAATTGTAACTACATTTAGCCACCTGTGGATCACATTCGCAATTGGTTGCACATGCAGCGCGTCTTGGTGAGAGCAACTCCCGGGCCCGAGACCGCCCGTAAATCCTCATTAAATCCTTTCCAAAACAGTCACATTTCCACAATTTATTGCCGCAATAACAATATTAAAGTCACATTTCAATCACATGCAAAGTGCGCACACGATTCACAGATGAAAATTTATGAAAACCTCCGAATCATGTAATAAATTTATTTAGCAATTCCCCGTCTTTGGCATGCGGTGCTTTGCTGGCGCAGCTCGCCCCTTAGACACCGGACAGAGTGATTCTCTATGGGTCTATGGCCAAGAGGAACGGATGGCGGAATGAATTCCGCGAATACTGCTCTGGTGCGGTGACAGCGGTGGTGGCGGTGGCGGCCGCGGTGCACACTCTTGGTGATCCTCGTTCGTGCTCGGTCTACGACTGCGCTGCGCTGCTATTGCTGATCCCCGGGATGTGACTTGAAAGGAAGCGCCTCCCATTTCGGTGCGCAGAAGCTGAACATCCTTAAAATCGATCGATGTACGATATGAATGTTGTGCAACAGCACACTGGCCGTGGAGTGAATTTATGTTTTCAGCTCTGGCGGCTGCCGATTTAGTGTTCGTTACTCGGCAGAGATCGATCTCTCTGCTTGGCGGCCGGTGGATTTGCGTCTGTCCGTCTAAGTCCGGGAGCCCGTAGACCTAATTTGCATGCCGCGGAACCTGCTCAAGGTGTACACTTCGGACTTTACGCACCACGAACTACTGATTCCACGAAAAATTTGGCCCAATAATGATTTGGCAGGAAAAATAGGGCACGGCATCGCTTGGAAAAGAAGAGACGTGGAAGATGGAGTGGAATGAAACAATACGAGGCGGTGTATCCAATTTTCTGCATCATTTGAATATTTCAACGGAAAATAGCAGGCGAGCCACGGACCGACTGTCGAGGGTCAAAAGGAGTTGTAACCTGCTCTGGCATCGAAATTCAATCATAAATGTGGGTTCCTTGATCCCCTTGCCGTGGTGGACTAGATCCACGGGTTACACCGAATGGACTGGGGAGGAGGAGGCTTCTCCGGCCAAGGACTATTGTATGCAAATGGCAATGAAATTACTTTGAGCGCGGAGCGCATGTGAAGCCTTTGACGGCAAGAAGTTGATATGCAAATAAATTTTCCTCCTGCCTTCGGTCAGGAATTCAATTTTTCGTCTCCAGCGGGGGGCAGGTGGATGGGGATGGGATTGTGGTGGGACGTCAAAAGACTAGGAAGCACAGAGCGCATTGCCATGCAAAGTAGCTTCTGCAACAGATTCAAAGCGGGAATAGTTTATTTTTGCTTGGGTCCACTGTGATAGAGCAATAGAGGAGACAGCACGTTAAGGAATTGTTCTAGTATGGCTGGGTATGCTTGTGGATCGTTGGGGAATTGTGTTTTTGCTCAGTTCAAAGAACATGGGATCTGATTGATTGCTACAAAGACGGTTTGTGAGGAAAGATGCATAAATTAATATGTAGAGGGCCATGCTTTCAGTTGGAATCGATGTAGGAAGAGTGTGCATGGGACAATATTCGAGTTCGTAAATCGACTTAAAAACGTACGATATGAGTTGTTCAAATTTTGCAAAGAGGTAAAACTATAGCAAGGAATTGTTAGAAATGTTAGAAATGCTTGAAGTGTACGGTTAGTAAGCCTCAGAATCGGAAGGCAATTCAATTTCGTTGTCTGAGATGTATCTCGCTTTGGAGTCGGAATAAGTCAATTAAATTCGCAATCAGTGTCCAAATTGTTCCCACTGTTCTTTGGTATTGGTACAAAACATAATATTGAAGAGAGCGCAAGGGGAATTCGTAAAAATGAGCTATTAACCAATAATTTGTGAAAACTACTTCAAGTTGAGGTTGAGTTTCAAGATTCAAGATGAAAGATGTACTGCACTGTAGAAAAGCTTATCATTTTTAGACAACAGAAAAGTACAATATTTCTTAAAAGTCTTGAAATTCATGCAACTACTGAAAACAGTTTTCGGTCAACAACGGTCAAATCTTAATTAGAGGACTGAAAAGTTTGTCAAAGCATCAAAAATGCAAAATATTAATTTTATAAAGGGTGATCGTGAGGTTTGATAAAATAAAACACATACATTTGAAAGTGAATTTAAAATTTTTATTAAAAGAATATTTCATGACATTCACTTTTTGAAAATTATATAATATAAATGTTGGTCACAACCACTTCCATTCCAAAGGCTTAATATGGGCGGCATGTTCGAGCATAACGATAGGTATTTTACGGAATTTTGGATTCCAAGGCGTCAATCGTAGCTGGCTTTTTTCGAAAGACATGCGACTGTACATATCCCCATAATAGTCGAAAAATGTGAAATCGTACGATCTACGAGCCCAACTTACCTCAGCGAGAGTTAAGTTAAGTGCTCACTAAGTGTTCTTGATGAAGCCAGAGTTCACCAAGAGCAAGACCAAGACCATTGTATATCCGAAAGCAATGAGGTAAGTTGTGACTTGGCTCATTTTTTTATGAAATAAGGACCAATGATACCGGCAACCCAAAAAGCACACCGTAATAATTAAGTGGGACTACAGCCCACAAAGGACCAGGGCCGAGCTTCTACAACAACTACTCGTGTTGTGTGTGCTACTGTTCTCCACGAGTAGAAGGCACCTACAGTTTTTTGCCGACTCCGAACGGCGAGATTTGAGAAGCTCTTCTTAGACAATTGATACTCTTTGAGTGTTGTCAGCAACTCAAAAGAGGTAGGAAAAAATGCTTGGTGTCCCGTCCGGGAATCGAACCTAGACTTTCTGCGTGGCGGTCGACGTACTTACCCACTACGCCACGGCGACACCACATAAACCACACCATACGTTTTTTTTTGATGTTATGGTTCCTCTTGGTTAGTCTTTATCAGACCAAATATCAAAATTTTGATTATTAACTTATCTATCGACCCAGCAATGGGCTTAATCAACAGAAACCATTGGATTTTCATTGACTTCTTCTAGAGTCAATTCGCTGAATTTTAAGCCCTTGCCCCGTTTTAGTTTTTGCACAAGTTCAATTTTGTACACTTTAAGGCCGAGACCCCACGTTAAATACGGATATGCTAAGCTAAGCTGGCGAGAATGAGGACAAATCGATTTCATCACGGTATTTATGACTCTCAGCTACAGCTCTTCAGTATGTGCTGGGTGTGGTCTAACTGGTCGAGTATTATTCACTTATGTATGCTAGGACTAAAAATTGCGAAATACTAAAATTTTATATGTGTATAGCGGCTAACATAAGTTGATAAATTCTCTTTTCCAAGTAAGATTTAGGTGCTTTGCAGTTTTCAAGTGCCTTGAAGGCCTTCATTCAACTAGGTGTAAACTACAACATCATCAGTGGCAAAAATTAAGCGGAGAATCTTAGCAATCGGTGCTTCTTTGAACTTAAGAAATAATTGAATAACAGAGTCCTCTCTCGGAACACTAAACTGGCTCTATACAAAACCTAGATCGTTCCTTTTCTAATCTACATACATATTTGTAGCGCAGAAACCTCGACGCTGTGAAAAACTAATGAAAAAGTCTTGGTATATTTTGAAAGAGAAAAGTCTTAAGTGCAAGTTTTGGTTCTGTTTAATGACATCTAGATGCGAAGGCTCAATGCCGAATTCAACGACGACTAGGCAATGTACGGATAAGATAGCTCCTTTTTGATGAAACATCGATTCTGAGCCATTGGAACAATGTAACAGATGTCGTCCCCTTCTACCATTGGGTAATTGTAAGCGAAAGTTCAACCTTTTGGCTAAGGTCCTCCCTACGCAAATCCAAGATGATGTTAAAGAAAAATTTTTAGACTTTTAAGAAATGGTTATAAGATATAAAAAAAAAATTAAGTTAAAAGTATGGACCGAATCTTTTCTTGCTCAAGCATTGAGTCTTTCTTTTTTCGAGGCTGCGACACATGGCATGCTTTTGAAATCTTGTTAGTAACATGGTTTCGTTCGTTTTCTATGGTATTTATAACAATATTCGCTATTTTGTTTTCTCTTTCTCTTCCCTCTCTCTTTACGGGCAAATTAGTTCAAACGAACGACGTTTACCCGACACCAAAATAGACTTTCCTTAAAACGTCAATTTGTAACCTACTACATGTTTAATCGAATCTGAACGTACTTTAGACGTACCCCCATTACTTTCGGTCATTTGATACATTCGTGAGAATGTACTTCAAGCTATATTCTTCTTATTCAAGATATCTTCTAATTATCATGAAATACCCAATGAAGAGTCAAAGTGCCTGCCAGCGGCGAGGTGCACCTGAGCCCACAACAGCCGATATGGACCATTAAAACACACTTTTAAGCCCCACATGTATCACACGACACCAATGACACTCATTATCCGGAACATTCCTTTAACACTGCCGAGAAGTAAGTAATTAAAACCTCCAACAATCTATGTACTGCCTCCCCACTAGGACACGGCCATAAATCTTCGGATCGACCCTAAAAGCCAAGTTAATCGCATCATTTGCGACCGCGTCCGCCCCGCGCTGCGGCTCCACGCACCCATAGCCGGAACGCGTTTTCATGTAGAATTTGCGCAACGTTTAATAAACAAGATCTCATGTCGATTGGCTCAAATTAGCCAAATAAATTATAAAAATTCCGCACAGATCCGCAAATCGAACGATCCCCACACAGTCCCCGCCCGGGCGTCGGAAAAAGGGATCCGCACACAGGGAGAGTATCGAGTGTGCCGAGTGCAGCGTCGCTTCCTCCCTCCGCTGCCGCGACGCCATTCTGATTAATTTATTACGTTGCGTTAATTGCCTGCAATGTTTCTTTCATGTTGCCAGTAACAGCAAGAGGAGACGGTTGTAGCAGTGTAGCCTGCCTCCCCATCGCCATTGCCATCATCCACATCACCATCACCGCCATTCCCATCATCATCAGCATCAGCATCAGCGTCCGCGTCCGCGTTCGCGTCATCGTCAGCATCATCATCACTGTTGCATCGCTTCGTCATCCAATGCAGAGGAGGCCGCGAGAAGTGCCTCACAGCAATTGGATTTCCATTTCGCCAAGGCAACGCGACGCAAAAACCCGCTCGGTAGTTCGAATCAATTCGATCCGCTTCTAGCATTCGCAGGACGTACAATCCTCGTGCACTTTGCGCACCCCTTCTGCGCAGTATCGCTGATTCGCAGCCGCACTCGGACTAAGATTAATAACCGAGTGTCAAATGAGCCTGGTCTAGCGCACGATGCCTAAAGTGGTCCCGAGCAATTATACGCATTCAATCCGCATTTAGATACACGACATAATATCGAATATTTATGCGCCGTGTTAAAAGGAATGCACACCGCCGCCGCTCCTGATTATTGGGCTCCTTCGTCTCTCGTGTTCGTGTGGAGCCCTTTGTTGCTGACTCCTCCGGGAGAGCAATTGGCCTTTCCTTACTTACTTTTTCAAAATTAAGTAGAAGAATATCTCTTCGGGCACAGACACAGAGGACTGGGCGTAGGCCGAGCGGCTCGATGGCGGCGCGACGTATGTGCGCACCTCTTTGGCAGCCCATTAAGGGAATCGCTCGATTAGTTTGGCATCATTAGCAGGTAAGTGACCATTTGTTTGGGGATTTAATTGGAATGAATTTGTGGCTATCGGTGTGTAAATGGACATTTGCATCTCCCGCCAAGGAGGATAGGTGCTCTCGGGACCGACATCCGATGCTGTTTTTGTTTACAGATGCGAGTGGCTGATAGCTCTAGCTCCCAAGATGATTTCTACTCGAAACGGGTTTACTCCTTGTGGCACCTCCAGATTTGCACGACTGTCAGAGTGTATCAATCAGTTTTGCAGATTAAATGTCCGACTGTAGTGGATCTTCATAACGTGCATGGGCTCAGCGACGGACGGATTTGTTCACACCAGTCTTGCTTCTGAAGTGGAGCACGGACTGGTGAGTGGACAAAGTTGATTAGAAAGGAGATGCGAGTGGAATGTAGTGAATTCCATTAGATCCGCAACAAAGATATACTATACGTTATTGCGGTACGCATTCAAAGTGAGTACATCTATTTATATCTGAACTTTTAAAAACAAAACTCCGATCGTTTCCTGGCTGCGAACTGAAATTCCCTTCAATCAATCTCCGAACAAGAAAAATGATCTCCATTTGACTACGCCGACTTCGTGTCCCCCCCGCGAATCGCACACAACGTTCCTCGCAAGATAAAATGTGGTAATTAAAACAGAAAACGAAAATCTACAGAGACAAATACGCGTACATAACCGCCGCCACTGAGTGGACTGGGTTGGTTCTCTGTCCAGTGGGATCTGCGAACAAAATTGACCCTTGTTAATTATCAATCAATTGCTAATTACCGATAGTAACGCGATTGTCGTCCCATCATGTCTGAGAGGAATCCCACACAGCCCACACACTCCACACGGTCGGCTTAATCTTGACAATCGGAATTGTATACACCGATATAGGGGTACTGGCCGACAGGACAGGACGCTTTTCGGAGATCCCAAAAGCTACCGGCACACACTGCCTACGATGACGATGGACAGAGATAAATCCGCACGATAGTCGCTGCAAACTGCCACAAGGCCACAAGAGCAACAGCAGCAGCAGCAGAAGCAGCAGTGGCGATGGATGCTACTTCACGACCGATGGCGAAGGATGAAATCGCGGGAGCCTGTCGCATCGTAACAACACTAACCGCACCTGCAACAGCAGTAGACGCAACAGAAGCATCAGCAGCAGGAAATTTTGTGATTTGTCCATCTTTTCTCTCTCAGTTCAAAATAATTAGTGGAGAAGTCCTTCTTAATTAGCCTGACGAGCGCCATATATGTCGCAGCGTGGCATACTTGAACGAGTACACACACACACTGTGGTGGGGCGGTGATTATTTCGATGCTCCTTACGAAATCCGCACGACAGTTCTCGTATTTCGACGATTACCGGTATCTTTTGACAACAAATGGTTTGGGTTGGGTCAAATTAATGGGAACAGACAGACAGACGGATGTTGCACGCGATGACAATATCGTGCTGAGAGTGACGCGCCTTGGCACATGCAGTAGCGTTTCCAGGATGCAGTTCTCATGTTGATTGTCACAAGAAAAGCGTAATTCTAGAGAATCCAATCATTTCCTGTGTCCTTTATCACATCAGACTAGAGAGTATTTGAACAATGATGAAGACCGTGAGGCGTGGTTGCGGTAGGTCGTGAAATAAATCAGGTAAAAAATAAGCTTAGTTTCTAGCCGCGGCAAATGGAAAAAGGAGAGATTCGATTATGTTCCGAAAGCTCATCGATTGATCATTGACTTCAATATATGCAATAATTTTTCGAATTAGCGGCGGCAAATGGAGAACGGAAACAGTGAACTGCTCTAGAAGGCTCAAGGCGATGTCTTATATTTCTGACACGGTCAACGCTTCAGAGTTAACGTTCATTTGCAGCAAACACACATGCGTAAGCAGATGGTGTATATTTATATAAAGTTAAGTAAAATTTCTTATTTTTATCTGTGAACAGATTAGACATGTCGGTAAGCAAGTCCTGAAGATTTTGTTTCACCACTCGCTGCTACGACACATCAGTTTGCGACTTCTGATTTAGGGACGTCGGTTATTAACTCTTTATTTAAAGACATTGGAACACATGTTGATCAGATACCTCACGTAACCTCTTTGCTCAAAGACTTCGATCTCCAACTCATTCCTCGTTAAGTTTTTCGTATTTATTTTGTATGCAGATCATTGAAGTTCTTAGTACTTTAAGCGATGACTTGCAGTTTGAAGGATCGATCCGAAGTGTTATCAAAGCTTAAGTTGCTGACAGTGCTCAGATATTGTGAATTCAAAAATAATTCATAAATCTGAGATAAGCTCCTGTTTCCTTGTTGCATATAGCACAATCCAATTTTAAGTTAAATTTTTAATGTATTCAATTGGAAACCAAGGTGCAAGACACTATACTATTATAAAGGCCTTCAGGATGTTATAATGCTTAAGATGGCTACGTAATGTATGTATGTATAGTTGATGAATAACACTGTTCCGGCCACAAGATTTTTTGAACCCTAGCCATTAGGTAACACAGCAGAAGACGACCTCGTCTAAGATGGCGCACACAAGTGCAGAACGATCTGAACCAACTTGAGGTGCAAAATTGGGGCCATCCGGCAAATGACTGTGACTGTGACTGATCGGTTTAAGCCCAGGTCCACACAGTATTGTATTGCCACTCAAAAAAGCAGAAGATGCCTTTCACGCTGGAGCTTCTGGTTCCGATTTCTGGACTTAAACGCTCACTTTACACTTTTTAAAGCACCACCTCTTTCGAGTCGTTGTCTTCATTCAAGGATTAGAATTTGTGGACTCTGGTGTCACCCAATTTAATTTAAGGATGTCCTTATTTTCAGGACTTGCTTCATTACATTGTGTCGTAATTGGTGCTGATAAGTGCTCTTTAAGCAACTCGGAGTCTTGCCAGGGCAGCTTTACGGAGTTTGTCACAGATAGGAGTACACCTACTCGTATGGTGCATCTACTTCCTGTAATCCTTTTGGTAACTGCATGCTTTATGTATTTACTAAATTAATTTCAAAAACTACTCTTGTCTTGTTTTTCTACAAAATTCAAATGATTTTAAGTCTTCCAATAATTCATGATTTAATATAATTTGAATGCTTTTATGTAGGTGCCCACACCCTCAGAAATTAGGGTGAAACATATATTTCTGTTGCAGACATGATACATTTAAATTTGGCAGTAACATACAGAGTCTTATCCTAAGTTAAGATTGAGAGGAGACTTTAGAAGCAGTATCTTCGGTTTGGTAGGGAGTGAGTCCTTTCAAACCATGTGGAATTGCAGAGGTCCCACAGATGGGTCGTTGTGTTTGTTCTATTCTCTAAGCACTCGAGATTAAGGTGTCAATTAATAACAATAATTGAATGACACTACATCCCACAAGGGACCAGGGCCTAGCTTCTACAACAACTACTCGTGTCTTGCATGCTACTATTCTCTCACGAGTAGAAGGGACCTACAGTTTTTTGCCGACCCCCAACAGCGAGATTTGAGAAGCTCTTCTTAGACAATTGATACTCTTTGAGTGTTATCAGCAACTCGAAAGAGGTGGTGCCGTGAAAAAAAGCGAGGTGTCCCGTTCGGGAATCGAACCTAGACTTTCTGCGTAGCGGTCGACGCACTTACCCACTACGCCACTGCGACCACAAGGTGTCAATTATATCGGCAATATATGGATTGAATTAAATCTTGTCAAATATTTAATGGCTTCCAATGCAAAGACGCCAACCGACATAACTAATTGGGGCCGTGGTGCCATATTACAAAGAGATGAAGAATTAACCATCCTAAAGACGTTTTTCGACAACGTAATATCTCGCCGAATCAGTGCCGACTCAGGCTCTTTCTCTTTCGGGTTGCTGACACTCAAAGAGTTTTAATTGCCTAAGTAAGTAGAACTTCTCAAATTTCGGGCTTTAGCGTCGGCTGAAAACTGTAGATTCCCTCTAATAATAGCACGCAATACATGAGTACCTGCTGAAGAAGGTAGGCTTTGGGCTTAAGTTCGATCATTACAGAATGCAAGGTGTAATACAAACTCGAAAAATTTTGCGGTGTGGTACAAACTAAGGAGCAGTTCATTCGTCTGAAGTTGGCCAAATAAAGAATGTTGTGCATCTTGATTATTAAAACAAATAGAGATCAGAACAAATTCAATAGACTGCTAGACAGACAGTTGAGTTGCATTTGGTTAGATGGCAAATGTTAATCTGACTCGACTTCTACGAAATGCCGCAGAAGCTAGTATTGTATGCGTTTTGATAATCAGTTGATTCTTAGTTGAAGTCTGGACTTTGAATTTGATTCAAGACGCCATTTAATAAAGCTTTTCCTCGATACAAAGAACAAATAAGATAAGAGAAAGATGAAAGAATCCTTTTATGATTTAACTGAAGGAACATACACATTAAATTTTTATCCAACTCAAGAATGTACTTAATTCCGGAAGATGACTTTGGCATTAAATTGAACATTTTCTCCCGGTATCCAATCCAGGAACGTGCGTCGCTTCATGTGATCGAATGGCTAGTTGCTTCATATTTTAATGCTGCTAAAATCCAATCGAAAAATTTGATTCTCGTCTTAGCAACGCATACTTGAAATGATTGGAAACTACGCGTTTTTGTCTTGTTCCTCAATTCCTTTGATTACAGCAGACAAGTTAGAGTTGTTTGCAGCCGACTTTTAATCATTATATTGTATCCGATATAATAAACGTAACCCGATTTGTGCATAAGGTTTGACTAAGAAATATTTATCTTTTCAAACAGCACATTATTTCTCGCTTTCCCTTTCTCTTACCGTCGTTATCCATGCCGTTGAAGCACACTATAACAAACACACTCCAAAAATAGCATTGCACATGCTGTTGCCACTGTAGTGTTTCCTACTCATTCTAGGTAATAATTGAAAAGTATCAATCCACCACCATGATAGCCACAGTCAGGGAATCCAAACGGTAACATGAATAGTTGGCTACAGGCGCCTGCCTGATCGACATGGAGAAGGCGTTCGACACCGTATGGTTAGAAGGTCTCTTCCTTAAGTTGGTCAGGCTCGGCATCAATAAAACATTGCTATATATGATCTATGACATGGTCACAGGTAGGAATTTTGTTGTGAAAAATGGCAACGAAATTTCGACTACCGTATTCCATATAAAAAATGGGCTGCAACAAGGAGCTGTTGGTTCTGCGATCTTATTCAGTATATTCACTAGCGATCTCATAGGTTCTATGCCTAACATCATAGCGTTTGCCGATGATCTAATCGCGTACAGATCAGGTCCGAAGGTAGAGGTAATAAATGGCTTGTTGCAACGCGACTTCGATACAATTCAACGATTTTGCGACGACTGGAAGTTGAAAATCAACTACCAGAAGTGTGAAACTATCCTTTTCAGAACCCCGCTGTCCAGGGCCTCAAGGGACACGAAAATGAACTGGCGCAAGTTCGGCATAGTTGACCCACAAGGACGACCACTAACTGTAAAAACTGTAGTCAGATATCTGGGCATCTGGTTGGACCAGTATCTATATGGTGGTATCCATATAGATACAGCTCTGACCAGGGCTAAGAAGGCCTTTGCTATGGCAAGAGGACTGTTTTACAGCAGTCAACTTGACACCAGAGTGAAGGTCATCTGCTACATGGCCCTAATCCGGCCAATTATGGTGTATGGTTGTCCTGTGTGGTTCAACGTGAGTCCTTCCCAGATGGAAAAGATGAGGGTGTTCGAAAGGCACTGTCTTCGGGCCTGTCTCCGTTTATATCGAACACCAGAATCCCAGTACAAGAAATTCTACCCCAACGAGGTTCTGTACAACGAGGCAAACCTTATAAGGATAGATAATTTTATTATCAAGTTGATACGAAGTCACACTGCTCGAGGCATGGCTTCAACCAACAGTCTGATCTTTGGGGCTTACTACCCAAATGAAATGTACCATGAACGGGTACGTCTTAACGGCTTCATTCCGCCTGAAGCTTTCCTCTATTTGGACGCTAAAGGCCTGATACAAGATAGGGAAGGCTGCCCTATCATCTTCCACGTCGCACGCCGAACAGTCGAGAGGCAACTTCAATACGAGCCGGACGTCGCTCGCAGCCATGAGGAGCTCCTACGGTTCAGCAGGGCGATTTCTGCCCGCGACAGAGCAGTTTCTGCCAAAGAACGACTTTTTTACTGGTGGTTACACCAGAACCAGCGTTCGATGCCACTAACTTCTCAAACAAATAGACGGGGTAGTTGAGTCATAGGGCCAACTTACATAGGTTAAGATAGTTTTTAAGCATTTTTATAAAAAAAAAAAAAAGAAAAAAAAAAACAAAAAAATTAAAAAGCAAAAAAAAAAAAATTACAAAATATAAAAACATACAAACAAAAAAACAACAAAAATAAAAATGAAAAAAAAGGTGCATCACGGCGTATTAGATATATATGTAAAGCATATAAATAACACATACGCCCTGGTGCACGTGTCCGTATAGTTTTTACGGACATAGTTAAGTTTAATATAAGTAGACTTAAGTATTAGGTTAGTTTAAATTGTACATAGTTATAAGTTTTAGTTTAGTTTTAGGTAGTATAGTTTTAGGATGTAGCGCTTTAAGTAGGTTAAGAAGTAAATAAAATTGTGAATTTCAAGTTTTTAAAAAATTTTTCTTGAAGGATTTTAAAAAAAAAAATTTTTTAACTAGTTTTTAAGCAAAGAATTAAAAATACAAGAGGCCGAAAGGCAAAAAGAAAAATAAACAGGATTAGCTTAGAGTACTCGCGAAGAGTCAGTAGGTTAGAGTTAAGATCAATGAATTATATTATTAAGCTAGATTTAAGTATTTTTGTCTAGCATTTAAGTAATAATGAATTAATAATAAAAAAAATGCATTTAAATAATAATAAAATGAATAGTTGGCTCAAAATCACAACAATCTTCTTGTCCTCGGCTGATACCGACCAAACGAACGGAAATTAAAAATATATCTCCGGTTTGTGGGCGGACACTTCCGCATGGATATCTGCATCAGAACTAAAAACCGAGCGCCGCCGCCCCGCACACAGCGAAATCATCAGTATCATCAAATCGCCAGTCAACTGAATGACACAACAAATGAAAACTCTGACTCATTTTACA
Source organism: Eristalinus sepulchralis (assembly GCA_944738645.1). Lineage (NCBI taxonomy): Eukaryota > Metazoa > Arthropoda > Insecta > Diptera > Syrphidae > Eristalinus > Eristalinus sepulchralis. The sequence goes on from OX122882.1 coordinate 12,950,202, forward strand.
ATTCATTCGTGTCGACGAGGAGATAGATCGTCAGGATATGCAAAAATATCCACAGTCACACGGCCTGCGGAGGAGGAGGAAAAAAGGATGACGACGACGAGCGCTCAACTCAAATCCGATGGTAGATTGAACGGGCGGTAGGGGCGGTACATCCATGGCAATCAGCGCCAGAAGGGGATGGTCCACTTGAATGTCCTGGATTTATGCGCGATGAGTGACAGAATTTGAATTTCTGCTGTTGGGTGGCGTGTGTTGGAGTTTCTTTTCTTCGTTTCCGTACGTGTGTCAACTGAGTTGAGTGCGAGAATATCAGGATTTCCTGGATGGGATGCTGTTGAAAAGGATGTTCGTCGTACTCCTCAAAGAGATTTATAGGCATTTTTCACTGTTGAACGGAAAGTGACTTGGGATTTGATTTGTTGTGACAAAAGGCCATTCATAACCTTGATTTTTGAGGATTGTTTTTAGAGCTGGTTGGGAGAGGGCTAATTTAAGGATGTGAGGATGGAGTCATTGTTGTTGGGTGTTAATTTATGAATTTTGTAATTTACTGTATGCTCTAGACAGTACTGGACAAAAGTGAATAGTGTAGGTAGTGTAGGGGATGTGTATGTCTTTTTTCGAGACTATAGAAGGATGTATCAGCAAAAAGATGTACTGTTTGTAGTAAGTTGTTGCTTTATATTTTTAATTTCCAAGCTATAAATGTTATCAATTATGAATGAATTATTTTGTTAAAAAATCACCTTTTATATCAACAATTAAGAATAAAAACTTTGTATGTACATAAAATTCAAAAAAATGTTGTTGTCATTGTACAAAACTTAAATAACCAATATAACTAGGCGCACTACTATTATTTTGAACACAACTGTATGGGCTATCTTCAGACCTCACCATTGTAACGGAGCGAACAACTTCCTTATGAATTTTAACTGTTCGGCTCTTGATGACTCTGTTGATGATAAATATTGTATTGCCTGGGATGTAATCCTTCGTTCGCATATGTGAAAAACAAGACGCGTGGTATGACCCGAGCTACAAGGAGGCTATTAGCTTGAGAGAGTTAAGTTTAAGTAAAAAAGCCAATCCTTCTGAGGAAAACGAATGCGTTCAGACATGTAAAACTCCCCTATTACCAAAAGTTGAGGCAAAAAATACTACAGTCCAAGGGGTAGTAATAACTTATCGTCATTATTTTTAAAACATACGAAGTATGAGTACAGTTGAAATAGCTTAAGGATCTCAATGCCTGTTGGTACACTCACTATTTGTCTATGATGGCAAAAATACTGCGTAAGCGTTTTCATCTATTCTTCTCTTAAGAGCTTTTTGGAGTATGTTTCTAAAAAAGGCGAATAGTGGCCAGCAACTTCCTACTGAAACATAGCGCTAACATCCCTTGGATAATTCCTTCGGGGTCAAATAGAGATAAACTTTCAGCTTAGGAAGTATCTTGACTTGCGGAAAATATTTACTGACCACTCGTGCGGCTTCCACAACAATAGGTCGGTCCTCTTGTGATATGATCTCATAGAAAATTGGGACCAATCCTCGCATAATGGAGAAGAAAGCAAAATTGTTACGTTTGATATTTTAATGGCATATGATAGAGTTTAGCCTCAGACTCTCATGTCGAAAATGTGTGCTTATAAAATCGATGAGTTTGTTCTTCCTTGTATTAGGAGTTATCTTTCGAACATTTCAATTGGGTGGTTTGGGTGGGTTTAAGACTAATATGTAAGTGCTGCAGTTCTCCAGGGCTGATTTGTCTTCGAAACTTTTTCCATTTTTTTAACTGATCTCTGTTTTGTTAATTCTCATTTAAGATCTACATTCACCGAGATGAGTACCATTGGTTCTTCATATTCGTTCATTGAATCACGTCCCTACTCTTGGGTCGTATACTTGGAACAACTGCATTTGTTAGCCACATAAAGTTCCAATAGGATAGCAGAGTGAAGCTTAATGCGTCTAAAACTCACGGCACCTACTATCACTGAAGGGTTCTGAAAATAATCAGCCATTATCCATGGATGACACTTGAGTCGCTGAAACCGAGCTTAACACTTTGTTTCATCAATTTTATATTTAAGATCATCAAAAATGTTGTAAAATATAGGAACTTCGTAGGTTTCTGAAAAAGATTCAAGATACGGAATATATAAGGCCTAAATACGGTAAAGCTTGAGAATATCGCTGCTATCTGATCCTGTGCTCCAAAGACCTTCACCTACTGGGTAGAATCTAAAAACTAGCGATATAACCCATTGGAGACAATGAGGGTCGATACCCTCTTTAGAAGACCATTGAAATATTTCGTCTTTGTTATTCTTTTATCGTTACATTATTTTATTTATTATTCAACTGCATCCCTCGACTTAAAGAATTGAACTGCAATACACCCTTTTTCAGCATGCGGAGCAGTTTACTATTAAGACCTTTCGGACGTTAAGTTAAATTTAAAGACTCGTTCCTAAGCCGCATCACACGAATATGGAGTCAACCTACAGTCATTTTAGACCAATGTATATGGGTATCACCTCTCCCTGTCTTCGTTAATACCTTCGGTCCGTGGTGTGACCTGAGTCAGGTTACTTAAGGATACTTGAAATCCTTCCAGCACTTGCAATTAATGGAAAAATACTTACTGCCTGATTTCTTATGCAGTCATTTGGTGGTTGGTTCAAATTTTTACATACAATACCATCATCATAAACAATTTTCAACTGCCCGCCACCCGTTATTGGCTTTTCTTTAATAACCTTAAGCTAAATAAGTCAATGAAGATTCCACTTTTCACTAATTTTTAAACGCAGATAACTTTTACATTAACAAAAAAATGAATTGCCTTACAACAGCACATAACTTAACATTTCTTGATTCGGGTATAAGAACACATGATTAGTCACTTGATTCTATGTCCTACAATATTCGACACATCTATCGCATGCACTCTATCCTTTCATATGTCACACACACGCAATTATTAACATCCCACCCTCCATAACTCAGTGAGTGACGTAAAGTAAAAAACACAAAGAAAACAACAGCGTTTCAGATCATTCGTTGGTAAACACAGTTGTCAAAGTCTCATTTTCCAAATTGACATCAGAAAGCTTCTTCGTTCAACAATTCAAAACACGATCTCCAACAGTAAACAAACTAACATGTCCCACTAGTTGCAGACGACCGCGACGCCGACTGCAACTTCAACTCCAACAGGAATCATGAATCTCACTGTTTACATCCCCCCCCCTTAAAGAAAAAAACACGCAACAATTAAATAGGTGGCGCCAATATTGAAATACTTTATGTGCCCTCCAGAAACTTAACCCAGCCGCCACCGTCCCAGTCCCTCCGATCAAATGATGGAAACAAATCGAAAACATAAATTTTTCATTTTTTACCTCCAATTAGAGTCGATTCCGCATGGCGGAGCGCTGCATAGTCCGTACACACTCGCATTCACCCCCGAGACGCCCAAATCTAAACAAAAATTCAATCCTCGACGATAATTTATCGAATCGTAAATAAAGTTGGACGATGAGCTGCAGAGGAAGGACGCGGCTGGCTGGGCTAGCGCCGCCACCGCCACCGCCATCACCACCGCCCCTGGCTAACCGAAGCGGATTGTTTTGAATGTTTAGAACGGATCCCGACCACGATTGAGGAATTAATTATTTTTTGGCCGCGAGCAATTAGTGTGACGTGGCGGGGAGTCATTAGACAGGTGTTTACGTGTCCCGCTTTCGCCTCAATCACAGACGATGATCATGATGATGATGGGGGCTGAATGGGGCTGGATGGGGCGTCGTCTTCGCTCTTGTCGGTTAAAGACACAATGGGCGCATTATGTTTTATTTCAGGCGAAACTTTTGTTTTCCTCTTCAATCCACACGCGGGCGAGTGTTGGGGGAAGGAGTACAAAGCTCAAAACACCCACCTACCCTGACTAGAGATCTATTCATTTTCCGTATGTGATCAAAGAGGTTTCGGTGTATTTTCGGCGTCGATGAGATCTCGGCGATCAATGCGCAAAGGATTGAGGAAGGCGTCTCCGTTGGGGAGGTGGCGATGACGCAACGCCACCAAGCCGCTGCGCGGCAGATGATCATCATCATTTCTGTCCTGAAGTGAGTGCCGGAATGGGCTCGGAATTATTATTTATTTCCCAATCCATTTGCGATGCAAATTTTCAATCAGCGCTCTGAAGAGTTGAAAGTGCGCCGCTAGCCTTTTCAGCGCGGTGTAAAGCAAATAGCTCACCATTAAGTGATTGTTGTCGGGGCCTCGTCATTAGCACGGCTGGCCAAAGAGTTATCGCTCTTTGAGAGTGCGCCCGCTGGTGGTGCTTCTAGCGAGTTTTGGAATATTTCAATTGCATTGACAGCCACATGGAGTATGGAACTCATCGTTGGAATATGATCTGCGTCGTTATGCGGATCTGTAAGTGATTTGTGACACAGATACCCACTCAGTGAGAGAAGGGAAGCTGACCTCCTTTCGGAGATTACTTTCAGAAAGTTGTTGTTTACAGATTTCAAGTGAGACTTTGTCGGGCAATAAGGTGAATGAATGTTGGCGCAATCTTTGTGTGTATAGATTAGGTGATATACGAAAATTTTAATATTACCGCTATGAGATGTACACATTCAAAGCAACCGTGTTTTGTTTGTGAATCATAACCAAGTCTGAGAAATGATTTTACTTTGTTATCAGATTCCCATAAGTCAGTAGCCCAATGGACCTTAGGTGTCTTTGAGTTTTGCGTGATCTTCTTAAGAATATTTTAATAAGTTGTATTTAATAAGTCACATGGCAATGCGTATTTTGGTCTCAGGCTCTTCTGGTATTGAAGGTCTCGGTGGCCCTGAAATTCTCTATCTTTATCCTATACAATTTGACGAGTTTCGTAGAAATGCCAAAATTAGACATGGCACCATATAGCTGTCATATGCGGCCTTGAAATCGACGAATAAGTGGTCAATCCGCATTTCTTGTCTCATCTCCACAGTCTGCCACATTGTGAAAATCTGATACAAAGTGCGCTGCTCTGGCCAAAAACCAAATGCCAAAGGATATGATTGATTAGATTCGGCGCGACTGGCTTCAAAAATTCAAACAAAACAGGTAATACGCTGATGAGAGACTTATCCTTCGGTAATTGGCACAATCAAAAAGGTAACCTTTCCAAAGAGAAATGAGTACGAATCATAAAAAAAAATATTAGATTCTTTGTTTCATGCCGGAAAACATACTTCCTGGCGATTGAGATTTTTTGTGGCATTTTTTTTTTAAATTATTATTTTAGTTTAATTATTAAGGTGCCCTCACCTTACACATTATAGTTGGCACTAATTTTAATTATAACTTTTGGGCTTTCTATGAGTGTTTACTTAAACCTCCTTGGACTGCCTACATTTGAACAATAGGCTATTGAAAATTATTTTCGTATATGATTACTTATTGATTTAGACACCTTTAAAACCCGGCATTATACCATTCTTTGAAACTTCAGTAATTTAATAAATATTTTGATTGAAAAGGGATATGCATTATTAGATGACAGCCGTAGCGAAAATACAAGGACACAAAACACTACAAAACAACGTATGCAAAAAATTTATTTTTTGAGGTTATTTCGAGATAGAAACATAATTTTCCCGCCCTGTCTATTTAAACACAAAAAACTTGTGTGGGTTGCCGATCTGTCAATCAATTGACATTTATCTCAAAAACGATTACAAAAAACTTGATTAAAACTCAAAAACAGTTTTGATCGAGTACATATTTCAAATCATTATTTATGACCTTATGCCATTTATTGGGGTAGCTTCAGATTGGATCGATCCAGAATTTTTTTTGGTTCATCAGTGAAAAACTTGTCTGAGTGAATTTCAACGATTTTCAGTGATTTTAAGCGGCTCTTCGGTCGGTCCTTTTTTTTATCATCAAGAGAGTTTTCCCGAAAGAGGAACAAGTTGTAATCAGAGTGTGCAAGGTTTGGGTTTTGCAGTGCATTAATCGAAACTTCCCAAGCAAGCTCCATAGTCTTGTAACGGCTCATCATAGATGAGTGACATGATGGAGGCAACCGCCATTCTGCTTCATTCAAAGGGCCGAGTTGTGCACAGTAGAGGATTGTTTGACCGTTTTCTCACGTTCTCAGAGCTCAAATGACAACTGACTTCAAATCCCTTCAAAAACTCTCAATATCGCTGTTTCTCGTCAATCTAGTCTATGCAATCGCTTGTGTTCGGTCATCATCATTTCATCATGATCGCTTGTATGGGATACTCTCGTGTTTAAGCAATTTTCATTATTCGTATTATTATTGAATGACAGGCTGATCAATGTGGGATACATCTTTTACGTCGAAATTATCAGAATGGGTCTGAACAGATCGTTCCCGGATCTGACGTTCAATCACAGCGTTCTTACCACAGCAACTATCAATTTTGCTCGTGTTAGCAACATTGCACCGTTGTTATGGTTTCGTTTCAAAACCGAATTCCTTTTGATTTCGATGTGTTCGTCTGTCTGTGTATTACACTCACATAAGATGATGAATGAAGCGACTTGCGTGATATTTTGAAACAAGATGCATTAACTAGTAATGAAAATTTAAATAAATTTGGCGATAAATGCGGGTGAACGTAAAATGGGGTGAAAATGCAAAGTCCACATATAATATATAAGCGAAAGTAATTTACAAACGGAATTGGGGATTTCCTCCCCAAAATTTTGAATCAAAGCATCATAACAGGCTATAAAGTCGAAAAAGTGAGGGTGATATGGGCATGGATGTGTTGTAGTATTTGTGCGTGGTTGGATACATGAATGTACAAACTTATGTGCATATGCACATATGGGGATTTTTCAACTGAAGAGCAACGCGATCCATTTTCACTCATTTGCAATTTTTCACATATATTCAACAAATCACTCTTCCGTGCGCGAGTTTAACTCAATTTTGTACAAGTACAAAGTATAATTTCACTTTTGAAGTGCCAATGCCAAAGATTGACGACAAAGACGACAACAACGCAGGACAGAAGACGAGCGTGTCCAATTGATTTATTTCACCGAAATTCGTATACACTGCACAAGCGCTCTTGTGCCAGATGACAGTCTTCAAGTCGGTGCGGTTCGAGGACGCACTCACCTTTCCGATTTGCGACATGCAGAACACCACTACAATGGACACAATGCAACCAGAGCCGCATCATCCTCACTGGGACCGGTCTCGCATTGCGATAATGGTGTGGTCCTGTTCCACGGGTGACCTTCCGTATCGGTTGGATCGTTGTCCTGCTGTTATGGTCATATGCTAATCTTTTCAGCATTTAGGTTAATTTTACTTCAAACACAATGAGAAGAGACGAGAGCGATCCTCCTTTGGATGGTGCCTTCCGACGAGGGACGGTGTTATTATTGAAAGGATCGCCATGGCTTCAAAAGGCGGAACCGCCAACATTCCCTGTTGATTTGGCTCGCTCAGAGTGTCACATGCTCTGTCAGGATGTTGTTTTTGTGAAAGCAGAAGATGCATTCGTCCTGGTGGTGCAGCGGCGCGCGGCGTGCAACCGAGTATGAAATATGAATTATTCGTTTTGAGGATAGGATATTACATACACTTGATACAAACACTCACTGTGTGGGGTCTAGGCAGCAGCAGCTTCTGCTGCCACTTGAGTCTGCTTCTTCGGTTTCCTTTCCCAATCGCAAGTGAAAGCAGGAGAAGGATGTTTACCTAGGCGGGATATTAATTACTGTTTATCTTTGAGGCGTTCATAAATTCGAATTAATAATGCTAAGCTGTTACCGAACTGGGCGGGTGTCTTGTAGCATAGTTGGTGGTCTCTTCAAGGACTCTGTGAAGACATGTGGCATTGTGACGGTTGTTTGTAAACAGTGAACAATTTGTTGCCTAACCTGAGGTGAAGTAGTGCTAAGATTGATGAGGTGAATGTGATGAGAGTTTCTAAAATTAAATGTTCTTTTTTTGACTTGTGATTGGCTGTTGATTGTGTACCCTCGCCAATTAGTTTTTTCGTTTATTGATTCCTTGCTTGATTTTTGTGAATTTTGAATTTGAAGGAAAAGAATTCTTGTAATTATTTCGAATGGGTTTCTACTTTGCACTGGAATATATTTGTGGCCAAATTGTGTTTAAGTTTTTTAAAAACAAAAAGTATGCCGACGGTGTTATAATTTAGTCCACTGTGGCGTTGTCCCAATGAATAGGATTCAAAGACTTTTCGGACCGGAGCAGCGGTGTTTATGCGCTCTACATGGCCTAGCCATCTTAAGCGTTGTATCCGAAGACGCTTACCAGGCGCATGCCGCCGTATAGCCAATAAAGTTCGTCGTTGAATCTTCTCCTCCAGATGCCATCAACGCAAACAGGACCCAAAATCATTATCGTAAATAAATACTGCATGTTATTGTCACTGCACGCACACCAGCAGTTGCTCAAGAAGCTTGGCACTTATTCGTTGCGACAGTCCTTATGTGTATCCTATCATTTCCACACTTGGATTAGATATTATTTTATCCTAAATAAGGAGCGAATCTATAAATTTAAAATCATATCTACACTGAACTTTTTGGATTTCGGATGTAGACCGACAAAAAAAAACCGAGAATAATACCACTCTGAGCATTCTCTTTATTATTAAGCGCAGTAATGTGTCTTCACTCGATCCGGCATTAAAAAAACCGGCCTTCAGGCTTTCAACTGCGGCCTCCTTACCAAGCGTAGTTTGCAAGTGCTACGACTAGGACGCTACGACCCGACGTTCAATTCCCGGCGGAACAGCTCCAACCCACCACTGTCAAGTTGCTGATAACACTGAAAGAGTACTAATTGTCTATAAAAAATTTCTCGACTCTCGCCGTTCGGAGTCGGCAAAAAACTGAAGGCCTCTTTAACTCGTGAGAGAACAGCAGCATGCACAACACGAGTAGTTGCCGAGGAAGCTAGGCACTTGTTCGTTGTGGGCTGTAGTGCCACTCAATTACAACAATTTAGTGCAAGTGGCAAGGGCTCAAGAGGCAATCGAGTAATAAAGCCCTCTCTCGAAGGACTAAGCTTGCTTTATATAACACCTTGATCATCAAAGTTCTACTTTATGGCGCGGAAACCTGGACGTTACTAAAAGCGGATGTGGAATTACTTCGTCTTTTCGAGAGAAAAGTTTTGCGTGCGATTTTTGGTCCAGTTTAATTTGATGGCATCTGGAGGAGAAGATTAAACGATAGCTATGGGCTGTACAACGCCAAGCTGTACCTAGTTAAGCGTTTTCAACGCTTAAGATGGCCATGTAGAGTATATGAACACCACTGCTCAGGCACGAAAAGTCTTCGAATTTTAGCCATTGGGACAACGCAACAGAGGACGGCCCAGGATGAGGTGGCGCACACAAGTGGAGAAGGACCTCAACCAACTTTGAGTGCGCAACTGGCGACAGCTGGCGCAAGATCGTGCTGGCTAGAGAGGCATGTTGGTTGAGGCCCAGGTCCACCCCGGACTGTAGGACCACAAGCAGATGAAGAAGAAGAAGTGCAAGTGGCATATTTAATGCAAATCGTCTACTTGTGCATTTGTTACTTTTGGACATTTCGGGAATATCGGGATTTATTGGATATATGGCCTATTTACGGACCTCGACGTTTGGAATTCTAGAACTCTTAGCATTTTTGGCTTTTTTGAATTTATTATGTATTCCGTAATTCTGACCAACCGATATCCACGGTAAAGTTAATTTTTTGACATTAATGAGTGCAATTTTAGAACAACATTGTTGAGGCTAAATTCAGTAAAAGTTGCCTTTTTCTTGTTCATTCTAAGTGCAAAGGCACGTAATAGATTAAGAATTGAGCTTACACTCACCTATATTCTGATACTTGGAATCTTAGAATTTGCACTATTATCGAATTTTTTGACTTAAAAATCACATGCACTTTTCATTTTTATCTTTACGTAACAGTAATAGACCTGACTAAACACATTATTCTTTGACTTCTGTCCATTCAAATTGCACAAAAATGTTTCTACACTTGATTAACAAATGGATCATGGTTACATTAGGCGAACTTAAATATTCGGCACAGATTTCTAAACTGTTTTATAAGAATTTTTTCCTATTTTTCAAAATCTGGATAAATTAAAAAACAGCTTCAGTTTGCCTTAATTTGCTCCAAAATCCTTAATTTCCGTGTATGCTGTTTACATAACAGCAGTTAAGGATTGTTTGGAATTTTACGGAACGACAGTTTGACCACAAACATGTTAATTTGCAAATTCTCTGTTGTACCTAGTTAGATCATAGTTTTTGGAAAATGCGCGTGTTGGATGCAGCCTCCGACGCACATTGGCCTAGGAATCCTATATAGCGTAAGGTAATTATTTGTCAAGAACGTAGTTAAGTCTGTTAATACCCTTATATTCTTGTATGTGTTCCTTTTATTTCCTGCTTCTTTTATCGTCGTTTTCCTGCATTTAGTGTAAACTTTCTCAAACCGTCGTTCATCTTTATATAGATAAGTAGACATCAACTATTTCTTAAAACATTAACTTAAATGAACATAATTCCCGCTTCAATGCTTTCTAAATCCGGAAATCTTTTCCTTTGAAAAGTAGTTTCACATAGACATCTGCAACTACTATACAAGAAGTTTGATTATATTGGCACTTTAGCAGGGCACTGCGTTCCTCGGTTTCAAGCAAGAAGACTATGATTTTTCCCTAAGAAGTTATGTAAGAGCTTCTTATATAAGAAGGAGAAGGAAAGCATCCAACCCTTCTCTGTTACTCTCCTGCACAACTCTGGTAAAATACTTCTTGGGATCCATGGCAATATAGCCCACGAGGGACCAAGGCTTCTACAACAATTACTCGTGTTGTCGTCGTGTTGTGCGTGCTATTGTTTTTATGCTGACTCCGAATGGGGATATTAAGAAGCTTGTCAAAAACAATTGAGTATTGTCAATAACTTGAAAGAGGTGGTGCCGGGAAAGCTGTGAGGTTTCAGTCCCAGAATCGAACCTGGACCTTTGGCGTGTGAGTCGACGCATTTACCCGCTACACCATAGCTACCACAGGGATCCGACTTGTTCTCTTTTGACTCAAGCCCCTTCGTATTACAATGCACCTAGTCTGGTTCAAGTGCATAAAAGTCACTTTTATCTACCAACATAACCACCTACCTACCTACATAAACAAGTTTCTAAAGCTTGCCTGATCGGAACAAATAACATTGGTCATTGATACACTAAAAATATCTTGTCTTAATACTTGTCACCTGAAACTGCAAAAACGTTCATTCAGCTGAACAAAATGATTTAATTACATTGCTCGGCGTAGATACTTCCTGTAAAAAGTAACATCATCCCGAGAAAAGGAGAAACCATTTGAATTAATATCTTGTCGGACATCCACTTCTGCAGTGAGCTCCAATCCCACTATTATCACATGGCATAAACATATCTGTGTGCATCTGGCGAATGCGATTTCGGTTTTCTTATTTCTATTAGAAGCCCATATGCAGGCATTGCGCTTGCTGCTTTTGATGCATAAAATTGACGTTCAGCAGGCGAAGAATATCTATGGGAATGTTAATAGTCCGCGACAGATACAAAGTGCCATAAAACAGTGGCCACAAGAACCACCGCTCACTGTTCGCTGCTAGTGGTTGCCAGTTACCGCAGGAGCCAAACGGAGTATATGTACGAGAGTACCTTCACTTTATTTTTGCACACGGCAGGAGAAACATACGGCTGAGGCAAAAGCAGAAGCAGAAGCAGTAGCACCAGGGCAACTGTTGCTGCTCACTGGTGGCACCAGCTCGCCGAATCCATTCAATTTCAAGTCGACTAGACACACAGCGCTACCGGTGTTTCGCTTGGAGTAGCACTAGACTCAATCATGACATGGCAGGACTCTATTGTATGTCAAAATGTGCATAAACGGAAAGTAAAGGCGAACCGCATCGTGAATTTGCATAGACCCGTCAGTCATTTTGGCGAGAGCAGCATGCAGAAGTTGAAACGGGAGCTTACTTTGGATTTGGTTTCGGAGTTTCTAGTTCTCACAGAGGTAGATTTTGAATAATATTGACAGTGGGCCATGTATCTTTCGTTAGATCACCGAACAGTAGAGAGCGATCTGTGGGCTGTTGTCGTCGTCCTCCTCCCCTTGGTCGTGAATGAGGTCTTAGCGGTTGTTGCTCTGGGTGACATGAGGGCCTGAATGCTGGTGGTGAAGGTAAATTGGAAATGCAAATGTGACACAGTTGCGATTGACTTTTTTTCTCGGTCTACATGTGGGGTTTGAATAGAGTTTTTCTATGCGCTGTTGGTCTACGGTTTAGGTCATAATGGTGCCAAAATCAAGCCAAATTTACCATTTTTGGAAGGTTTTTAAGCCGATTCATGCTGGGAACTGCATGATCATGATAATGTTTGAACAAATGAGCACTCGGACGGCGTCTTAAATATTCGTCTTTAGGTCTGACTCTTGGAGTGATTTAGTTTGCGAAAGGGAACGCCTTCTGTTCTTCTTATCATCGCATATTCACCTCCAGTTACCTAACGCTTGAACACTTATTACTCAAACACCCGTGAAACTGCTGCAAAAAGTGCGACAAATTCAAATTATCTTAACCTCAACTTGTCATAATTATGCACTCAAATAATCAAAGTTGACTAATTATACGGGTAAGCCTTACAAAAGCGGCGTTAGGGCACTTACTCCCAGCCGACCGCAAGACGAACTCAAGTAACCGCATTCTAAATTGCAGTGCATTTCGCTTTTAGAGCAAGCCAAGCAAATGCCCTCTCGACCACACCGCTGCTGATGCGGTGGTGTTGTGTGCCTGGTTCAAATAATGAACGGTATCTGGAGCATCGTCCGCACGTTATGTAATCGTCACACACAAACACACAGGTAGCCTAGCCTCTGCACTCTCTTTCTTCTCGCCTTTAAAAGTCCGTTCGGCAAAGAAACAGCAGCGTAGCGTCCGTGATTGTTGCATTCACCTCGGAGCCATGCAATTATGTTGTTAACTGAAAATGCAGAGATCCAAATGGCTTATACCACATCCGGACTGTGGCATATCCAACAGCTCCACGAACAACAGCAGCAGCAGCAGCAGTATCAGAATCACAGCATGATTCCTAAAGTCGTTCAGCGTAAGAGAGATGCCAGCAGCGCACACTTTGGAGCTATATGAACACACTTCGCTCTGAAACCTCCGAACCGAGGGAGAGAAGACACAAATGCCAAGGCTAGGCCTGCATTGTAAATCGAATACGATCCCGAGGAAGTAGACAGATAATTGTTCAGGGATCCGATTACCATCTACAGCGATTCGGTTGCACTCGATTTGACTTAACTCGGTTTCGCAGTGGGTAAGACAATCTCTCTTCGCCCAGGTGCCAGCTACTGCTACATTTCATGCGCCGGTGTCCCCACACGTTTTAGGGTCTGAGACGAAGGTAACATTTTAATAAAATGCCCGTCGATTACTTTCATCTTTCATTTCTAAGCGTCGTCGTCGTCTGTTGTGCATTGTTGTTGGCGCGAGAGGAACTTGGAAAATGGGAAATGAGGAAATGAGGAACTACCTTTCCACTGTGCCGCGAAGTGGTGGTTCCGATATAAAAACGAAACGAAAAGATGGATTTGGCATCAGTGCAGCGTGCTCACTTGCCAACAATTGACAGTAATTCATTTCATTTCTCATAAGCGTGCAGTCGAAGGTATATATCCACAAAATGGTTTGTACCTCGAAGAAGTCCCTCTTTTTCTACGAAGCTAATGATCATCTTTTCTCTTCACAGAAACTTTTCCTGGTCACATTTTCACTCGCCATCAACTATGTTGCGTCAACAAATTTCTATTCAGGACACGGCGGGGACATTGAGACAACCCACTCCGAAGTATCGAAACATGTTCCAGTTCCAGTGATTGAAAAGGTTCCAGTTCCGATTCCCCATCCGGTGCCGGTCTCAGTGCCAAACTACATCAGAATTCAAATTCCCGAACCATATGCCGTTCACATTCCTGTTCACCAGGAGATCGAAGTTCCTGTCTATAAGGTGGTTCCTGAAATCACCGAAAGGCGGATCCCATACCCAGTCGAGAAGCCATACCCAATCGAGGTAGAGAAGCCTTACCCCGTTGAGGTCATCAAGAAGATCGAGATTCCCATCCCGAAACCCTATGCTGTCCCGGTTCCAGTTTACAAGCACATTTTGCAGCACGAGAAATCTGGCTGGTACTAGGTCTCAAATGCGAGTGTTGTCTTGCTCTCTGAAGGTTTTGTGATTTAGATTTTAGGTTTTGTACTTTCTTGTATTTAAGTTAAATATATATTCAGTTTTTGCAGTAACGGTTAAGTGGTTTCACTTGAGTTCAAAAAAATTGGGATATGACACGACACCAACGGATGTGGCCATCGACAGGAGGATGTGGTCACGGCAACTAGTGAGGGGCTCTTTCACACAATCATTCTCATTCAGTCAACATCTTCAGAACATATCTAGGGCTGTCTTCAGAAATTATTCTCTGAAAATTTGATCCTTCTTCGTTTAGACGTGTAAAGAAGGAAAACTAAAAAATCATTCCAGTTCTTAATTCATTGTTTCATTTCCGAAATTTTTTGGAAATAAAGTCTGATGCAGTATCGAAGAGGAAACCTGTTAATATTGAGCCATAACGTTTTTCTCCATTCTTTTCAAGTAGAATTCCACTGTACTTACATATTGGGCAGCGATTTTTAAATGATTTATGGCAGGATGTGAGTTCCACTTTATTCACATATCGCGCAGTGAGCTTAAAGAGTCTGAACCTGAGCAATTCAGTTCTGGGCACCCTGCTGTCCGTCATCAAGACCAATTTCCCAAGCGTCAAGTACTCTCAATAAGTCTCTGTGCCGGAGATTCGGTCTTTCTCGCTTTTTAATCTTCATGCTAGAAATCTAAGGAAATCTTACGTGGAACAATCATATCTCTTCCCTCGATGTGTGAATCCTTCCAGTGCCTTCCGGACAAGAACCATATATTATAGAGTTCGTGACTACGTCTTCTCCTCCTTTCTCGCAGGCAGACCATATATCCCATCCGGGAATTTCAGTGCACGTCTTTTGTGATTCAGGCTTTGTTTTTTTTAAGACACTATTAAGTTACTTTCTTAAATTGTTTAGTGTCTGCAAATGTAAAAGTATGGACCTTTCACAATTCGGGATCTGATTGTGTTACCTTTCTTTAATCACGCCTTGGACATAGGGCTTTTGATTGTATTCATTTACATACAATCGCAACTACAATCGATGACCTATTAAAGTCAAGTTGGCTTGTGGCTTTATTGCGACTCACCCGGGAAAGCTTTCACAACACCCACTTGATAGTAAAGTAATATATGCGATAATTCTGCTCTGTTCCTGAGTTAAAATAATGGGCCTGGCCACCCGGGGTGGTTAACCCCCTCAACACATTAATACGTACCTCTTTTAAGAATCCCAACGAATGGATGTATTTACTGTTTAGGAGCCCAGTAAAACCATAAGACGACAATTGATTTTCTGTTCTACACGATCAGTGTGAGGTCGCATAAAATGATTTTGCTTAGCTGATGAACTTGTCCTGGGGAATATGAGTCTAGTCCGCAGGAAAATGAAGAAATTAGATAGGACGATTTCTATGACCATACGGAAACGCCATGTGAATAAAATATTTGGTGCTTGACGAAACACAGGATAATTAGTGTTACAAATTGCACGTTGCGCACATCCGCCATTTTTACATATAGGGTGAGCATTGCATACGTATATGGTTTTCTATGTTTAGCTCATCAAACGTAAATTGAACTGTTTTTATAAATTTCTAGGACAAATGCTATTTAAAATTCAGCTTTCAATTGTAATGTTAATTTTAACAAAAGTAGCTTCTAATAATACCTACTAGCACTTTTACGTGATAGAAAGAAACGGATTTAAGTAGAACCCAGTAAGCGCTTAAGACATCCCGTAGTCCCTTGTGTTACTTTCTTAATGATATTTGATTTTCGTCGAAAACAAATTTGATAAAAAAAAAACCTTGAAAGAGCTGTAAATAGTCTTATCATTTGAACGATATATAATTATGTGAATCAAAACTTTATTTTACGGTACATTGAATTGAAAAAGGGCTTTAACCAACCGGCGTGAGAATTTGGAGGCGACTGAAAAAAAGCATGCATTTGCGATCACAAATACTGTACTTCTGTACTGCACTGTACTGAGCGGAAAGTCCGGGTGGTATGTATGTTCACAAAAGGGTAGCGTTGGAGCCAATTGCTAATTATGGTCTGAAAAACGTAGCAGACTTCATTTGTCATAATCAGGGGAAAAAAATTCCAAGTGTAAGAGTCGATCCATCGAACGACTCTTCATTTACATGGATTAACCAATTTGGTAATTTAGGAAGGTTTCGAAATCAACCACTGTTGATTACTCATGTTGCACATAATAAAAATAATTGAGTGGCACTACAACCCACAACGGACCAGGGCCCAGCTTCTCTACAACAACTACTCGTGCGTGCTACTATTCTTCACGTGTAGAAAGGACCTACAGTTTTTTGCCGACTCCGAACGGCGAGATTTGAGAAGCTTTTCTTAGACAATCGATACTCTTTGAGTGTTGTCAGTAACTCGAAAGAGGAGGTGCCGAAAAAATGCGAGGTGTCCCGTCCGGGAATCGAACCTAGACTTTCTGCGTGGCGGTCGACGCACTTACCAATACGCCGTGGCGACCACATGTTGCACATGCTCCAAGAAATTTTAGAGAAAGGCGGCCTTCTCGTCACCGACAATTTCTTAAAAAATCAAAACGGACTGGCTGGAAATATTCAGTATGATGGGAGGGTTGCAAAAATGTAGAGCTCATATTCCCCCTCGAATAAGAAATTAAACAAAAAAAAAAAAGCAAATTTAATAAAAGAATTCATTACTTTTCATTTAAATCCTATTTAAAAATGTGACACTTCTGTAGAACTGTCATCAATGTATGCGAGGTATAGTGAAATATACCCGTTTACACATTCACATATTTATTAATTATTGCATAAGCGGAATACATTCAAACATTTTAAAAATTCGCTATATACTATAAAACATATTCCTTAAAAATTATCTTTAAATGTGAAGTCATTTACTTTTTGATTTCGAAATTAAAGCTTAGTCAGACACACAGAAAGGTTTGATGAAGATTGAAATTTTTTAAAAAGCCTCAAATTTGTCATTAAGTGTGACATATAATATAACTCAAATGACTCCCTCGGGAAGAATCGTATCATGCAAGGTACAAAGTACGTCAACAGGCTTCAATTATAACGTAAGCTGAACTTTTGACCTATGAATGGAGAGCAATTCCAAATGGAAAACACCCCGTAGTAGAGTATACAGCACGTCTTAAAAATCGACAAATGTGGATGACAGACAGCTCTTTCACTTACAGCAGCAACTGTAAATGCACGCCAGTCCGTGGGATATGATGATGCAAAGACCTTACATCAGTAACGCTTCCACTCCCACTTCTTCACAATTTTACCGATGATACGTGTTGTTCGATGGCTAAGTGATCCAATTTCGTAAATGGCAAACATGCAACTAATATTGTGACACTTCAAATGATAGCTGAGCTTAGGAGGTGGCAAATGCCAGCGCTGTCTGCTTGAAACTACATGAATGATCCTGTATTTGTCAACGTTCGACTTATCCATTGGGGTCTTTTATTGTGTATGAATACACCTGTACAAAATTCTGTAGTTAAAAACTCTCAAGGGTGCTAAAATTCACTAGGAGAAATGTTGTTGAAATGTCTTGCTTAAAGGGTCGAATTGGAACGTGCTCATGAAGAAAAGGCAGGCATGTATCTTGTCATCATTGATAAATTCATCTTTTCGTCTATCAAGCAGTGTTATATTTTGTATGTTCCGTCAACGCTGTCTTTTATTGTCATCGTTGACATCATGGTGCATTCACATCGCATTGTCTGCAGCGGCAATAAGAATGAGTTAAGACAGTAAAAAACGATTAAATTGCGGGTGGCGTCAAACATAAAAAGAGTAAAATTTAAAACCATTTTTTTTCCTCTTGCCCACACAATCTATTCAGCACACCTTAGCGTATTGTGACCCAGTCAAATAAAGTCAACAAACCACAAGTGCTCAGGCAAATGCTGCATGTCCCAAAATGATCCGACAAATCAATACATGTCCCCAAAAGCGACGGCGGCAGCGGCGGTAACTTTGTCTACAAAGAGCGTTCGCTCCCTTTGACCAAGAGACACGAATCGATTTTCAAATTAACATCCTATTAGTGCTTAACCCGACTGCAATTATGACATCGCAAGGCCATAAATTACACTAGCTGCAATGGACGCTAGAGGGTGCCCGTCTTTCTGCCGCCCGTCGCTTTCCCTCCTCGCGCCAATCGCGGAGGACGATGAGCCTTCGTGAAAATTTATGTGCGTCGCCGACATCGTCATCGTCGCAATAAACTTCGCCGAAGCCAAGCGGGATCAATTTGATTACTTCAGCTTCAGCACCATATCCAGCTGTTGGCTATGCAGTGCCCCCGCCATCCCACCATACTTCCGAGACGTGGAATTTCAGAGATTCCATATCGACTGTGCCTTGGCCTCTTGGGGGCAGCGATGTTGTGTTCGTGTTTGGAAACTTGTTGCAAAATGGAATTTATTTTGCATGACTGCAGCGGCTCAGAGGGTGCAACACGCGTTCGACCATATGTTGAGCTGTCATAAATTAATTTCCCCAAAGCAGTGCTAATTAACAGTACTTTTTGCGCAGAATCACTGTTCGGGACAGGATGTCCCCTTTAGGGGACGCAGCTCACGGCGATTGTGTGATGGCTTGACGGTGCGCATGCCGCAAATGGAGTAGACAAGTTATTCCTGTGGGGGTAGTTGTCGATCTTGTCACGGCATGTAGTTTTTGCGTGTAGACATTATGCAACATGGTTAAGGTAAAATTGAAAGTGAAAGAGGGACGAGGGAAACACGATCAGTTGTGGGTATGATATTTTAAGTTATGAAAAAAGGTGCATATTTATTGAGTGAGTTATTAGTAAGCCGTCTTTTAGTAAACGTACCTTGAAGGAACCCTTAACTGTACAAAAGAAACCATTTCCTCTGATTTGCTGCGGTTGAGTTGATGACATAAGGCAATATTTATAGCGGGTATGCTCGATACCAACCGAATAAAGCTATTTTAAAAAATTTAGGAAAATTTGGGTTACTCACGTATTTATGGTTTCGTTTCGGTTACCTGCTAACAAATTGCTACAAATTGCTAAACACATATTAAACTAAGGCTTATGAAAGCAAACACGTAACAAATTCGAGGAAAACAATATGTAAAAGCTTGCATATACAGTGTTTTCGAAAAAATTTGATCAACTGTTTTTTTCAATGTTTATATTTTTTTGATGAAATATAATATTTTCCTTTCAATCGTTTTATGACATACATACGACATACGAGTTTGAAAAAGTTGCGTTTTGTTGTTTTTACATGCGTCCAAATGTTTCATTAATTTCAGTTTCTTTAGTTTTGTCCGCCACTGTATGTACTCAGAACGCTTATATTTTTCACGTTTGGTAAGGGGAGCAGAAAATAGTCTTACCTAAAAATGGGGTTTTGAAGTCTTTGTCTCACTTAAGGAATTAAAAATAAAGCTTCATTGGTAACATTTTTGGTATTTGATGTCTTCTCAGAAACAGTTTCTATCTAATTAGTACTTTATAGGACCCTGTTTTACTTCATATGTAAGACAAGGCGCTGTCATGTGACTTTTTCAACATCATTCTTGAGAAGATCGTGCTCACTAAAGGCACGATCTTCCAAAAGTCCGTTCAACTGCTAGCCAACGCCGACGACATTGACGTGATTGGATGAACACAGTGAGCGTTGTCTGGTATTAAAGCGGAAGTGGTTAAAATGGGTCTGGTGGTTAATGAGGGCAAAACGAAGTACATGCTGTCATCAAGGAAGGACACACAACATCGACATCTCGGACAGAGTGTACCACAAGGGAGCAGAAACTTCGAGGTACTCAAAAACTTCGTCGACCTGGGCTCCGCGGTAGACAGGAACAACACCAGTACCGAAATCAAACGCAGAACCACTCTTGCCAATATTCGTAGCTGCTTCTTTGGGCTCATGAGGAAATCGAGTAATAAAGTCCTCTCTCGAAGGACTGGATTCACTTTGCATAACTGTTTGATCATCCCAGTCCTCCTTTACTGCGTGAAAACTTGGACGTTACTTAAAGCGGATGAGGAAGCACTTTTCGAGAGAAGAGTTCTGCGTGCGTTTTGCCTTGTTTTAGGCTGTACCGTGACATGGGGCTGGTCAAGCGTCTACGAATAAAACGCTTAAGATGGCTAGAGCATGCAGTGAGTATGGACACCACAGCTCCGGCCAGATAAATTCTCGAATCCGAGCTATTGACAACACAACAGAGTACGACCTAGACTGAGATGGCGTACACAAGTGGAAAAGGGGCTCAACGAACTTGCAATGCTCAACTGGAGGCAGCTGGCGAGAAATCGCGCTAGCTGGAGAGGCATGTTGATTAAGGCCCAGCTCCATCTCGGACTTTAGCACGGTGGAAAGAAGAAGTAGAAGCTGCACATCGGAGAAACATTACCTGAGACAATTGTCGATTTGAAAGTGAGAATGGTGTTTTATGTTCGAGTAAGAAAATTATTTTTGTGGTCGCCGTGGCGTAGTGGTAAGTGCGTCGACCACCACGCAGAAAGTCTAGGTTCGATTCCCGCAAGGGACACCTCACATTTTTTACGGCACCACCTCTTTCGAGTTGCTGACAGCACTCAAAGAGTAGTAATTGTCTATGAAAAGTTTCTCAAATCTCGCCGTTCGGAGTTGGCTAAAAACTGTAGGTCCCTTTTACTCGTGAGAGAACACAAGCACTCACAACACGAGTAGTTGTTGTAGAAGCTAGGCCCTGGTCCCTTGTGAGCTGCAGTGCCACTCAATTATTATTACTAACAAAATTATTTAGGTCTCCATTTGACTCTGCACGCTTTTACGCAATGTTAGGTTTCGTTTTTGACCAGATTTCCGCAATTGGATCTGGAGCTGGACTGCTCTAAGTGCGACTTTCAGGAGTAAGTAATTTCGTTAAGCTTAGTGAAGTGTCCGTAACTCGAAACAGGACATTGTAATGATTCTTAAACCGTCTTAAACCGATGTCGACTGTACATTATCTTCAAAATTATCGATTAAACACGCACATGGTGTAAAGTGATTGAACAACAAAGTCGCACACAATATTTGAAGTCAGAGGGTTGTCGGAAGATGTCTTTCTTTCCATGGTCAATTAGGTATAGAAAAATGGCCGCCGACCTTTTCTAATCAACGTTGAAATATTTGCCATATTCGCATACTACATTGCGTGGAAAGAAGAACAAGATTTCGCCCTTTGGGATAGACTTTTTGAATATTTAAGTTTGCTTGACAAAAGACTCTGTTAGTCTCTTCCAGCTAAAAAATAAACTGCCATCCCCATCACATTGTATACATACTCGTTAATATGCATATACACAAGAACTTCAACTCAATCCGATTAAAACGTCATTAAGTCATTGCCCCAAACGTTAGAAATACCGACTGGCCCCCAATTCATCGATCCCATATCAGCTTACTTTCCCACAGCATTTACATGTGTATGTATTTGTCGCAGCTTCCTCAAGCGGCTTTGCGTCCACTGCCGTTGTCTATGCCTCCGGCTACCCATGTCATTCCCACAATTAGTCCCCGAAAAGATTTGCGATTTAATCTGCGGCATCTGTCCGAAATCGTTTGCTTCTGCCTTTATGCCCATTAAGGGCAAAAGAATCCCCAATAGAATTCACCTCCGTTCGTGATACTATGTCGCAACGTTGATTAATGTCTTGTTCCATATTTCCAGTCTAATTACTGAGCAACTGGAAAATAATTTAAGAACAATGCCCCGGCCGACCTCGTGATTGTTGTGCGGCGATAACGTCTCCTTTCAACTCTGTGGCCGGTCGCTTGGTCTCCCCTGGCCAATCCGCACACAACAGAGTTGTTATCTGCGATGACGTTGTCGACGTCGCTGTTTGCATGTTTTTCACCAACAGCCAGCAGGATGCTATGCATCAAGGGCCCTCAGGAATTCCGCCTCTCGATGCGAACTAACAGCGGCTGTCAATTTTGACATTTTTTTGTTGCTGTCAGAACAAACGAAGCGGACAGAGGGAGAGCACACAATAACAAGAGGCTCAGACGCGATGGCTTCCATCAGCGGGACCACATCAATGACACCAGCTTTCCCAATTGTGTGCCGAGAGGTGGACCTCACCGCCGCTGCCGCCGACATCACTGCAAATATGGTGGGTACTGCATAAAAATCACCGGCACAACATCAAAGTCAGACCAAACATGTAACGAGCTATAAAACATCAAGCCATATAATACCTCGGAAAGGATTACACAAGCTGCACCGCGGCAAGGCGGTGCAGTAGCCCTTATTCGGATCACAGAGCGCGCGCTTGATCCGATCGCCGGCTACCGACATCCCATGACATAGAAGCGAAGGAAAAACCACGCAACTCATACGAGCCCCGGGAAGCTGGCCAGCCAACCCAATCGACCAGCATACCGGCCAGCCAGTCGACCATCGCTCAGTGGACGCAGAACCACACCAGTCAAAGCACCACCACCAGCAGCAGCAACAGCTTCAGAACCGGCAGCAGCACAATTGAATTTTATCAACAATCAACAAATTTTCATACAATTAAGCGTGGTGGTGGCCCAGAGCCAGGCTTCGGTCCAAGAACGTCTGGTTGGCTGGCTGGGACTGTTTTCGCCGCACTTAGATTGACTGACAAAGCTGCAGGGAGCAGTCGCAGTCGCGCAAACGGCGGCAGCGGGGACTGCCAGAAAAACTATCCATATGTAGATACACGTCCGTCCAGTTGGCGTGGACAAGGCGCGGCGCGGTGGGCTGCGCTCTTTTTTCGGCGATCCACCAGGATGAAACAATGGCCAGTGCGCCGCGTACAGATGATGATGGCGGTTCTTTGGCGAAATTGATGGATAATAAGTAAACCAACATCCCGGCTACCGCGCTACAAAGCGCGCATAAATTATGCCTCCCCGCTGGGGGAGCAGTGCGCCGCATGGGAACGGGTGATTTTCCTCCTGGGCGGAGCCTTATCCTCTCCTGGTGTTGCTGCATCTCGTCCGGTTGGCATTGTAATAAAAATCGTTTAGCATCAATCAAAAGATAGACCAGCGTGCAACCGTTGAAAATGTCAGTGATGCCGCGCGGCGACAGTACTCGATCGCAGATCTTCTGCCGTGGCTGGTGAATTCCGAAATCTTGTTGATGAAGATTTATGGCCACTCCATTGTGGATCACACAATGAACCATTTATTCCTGTGTCGATGCGGTGTATACAAATGGAAGCCGACGCCGCCAAAGTCTTCGTCGTCATTGCTGCTACTGTTGCACTGCGCCGCTGCGCTCCTCTGCTGTCGTTGATGTCGATGCCAATGCCGCTGCCGATGCACATGGCCTCGCGACGCTGTTGACGAATCACAGAACGTTTTTCCTGGATCCCAGATCCAGATCCCAAGAAAATGGCTGCTACTGGTGCGGCATTTGCTGCACTTGGAAAGCGAACTTTGATTTCTCGGCTCCCTTGTCTCGGCCACCGCAATAAACAATCCCCATTTGAGGGATGGAATAAATTATTTTCAATGGGCGAACGTAGCGAATGAGTCTTATTTTGGTTCCTGTTGATCGGCTGCTGCCGTTGCTGCTCGGCGGCGGATGCGAATGGGACGGGATGGGGTTCGGATTTGGTCTTGGATGGATAATTAATTTTTGAGGCAGTCCGCAATTTGTATTTTTCGCGAATGGCATAAGCCATCCGACACGGGAATGCAATTTCATGCTTCGATTGAATGCTGCTAAGCCAGTGGATCGGATTGGAGTGGAGGCACGATCAGTTTGAGGTTGTAGTGCGAAATGAGCAATAATTCTTTGCCAAATAAGGAGTTGGCGATGGGAAACATAGATCTTTGTTTAATCAAGTCTCGCCCCCGAGGGATGCTGTTGTTAATTGGAGGCTATAAAGGTCCCTAAGAAGATTGGTGACTGCCTATAGTGAATAAGTAATGATTCGATTAAGCAACGATTTGGAGATGAGTGCATTTATGAAGAGGAATGATCTGAGGGCAGGTGTGAATTCTATGAGGAGGAGTTAATTTGCCACACTCTCCTTTTCTGTTAGTAGAAGGCTACGTGTATGGTGGCCAACGCGGCAAAGTATGGCAATGACGTTAGTCGTTGCCCCCCCATTTTTCAAAGCAACAGTTTAATATTATATCGAGCTTGTGTAAATATTTAGCGAGTAGTATTTTTTGTCTTCGATGCAAGCAACGCAACAAAGGACGTCCTGATCTGTGATGGCTCTCAACTTGCTTGAGGTAAGTTAACGTGCTAGCGCATTGATTGACGACCAATTCCATCCTAAGAAGACTGTTATTGTGCACAGCACTGTTCTATAGAATGTAGGGTTCATTGTGTGTAAACTGAGGTGTGAGAATCTCCAGAAATGAAACACAAAAGTCTTGCAAAAATAAACTGAAGAACTGAATGCCCTTATTACCCACGATCAATCCTAAAACAACAATAAATTGTCTTGAGAAGTAAATTTACTGAAATGAAGTACACAAGTTCTAGGGTGAGCTCCTTCAGAATATACTGCAGGTAACGATAAATTAGGATTTCAATTCACACGACATCAAAACGGCAGCTACAAGAGTAAGAGCAACTATAGTGCCATCATTTAAGTTGGGATTGTATTTCGTTGAAAGCGGGTACAAGTGTCATTTATGGCTTTATGCGCTTCAAGTAATTCAAATAAATTGTAGATACATTTTGAAACAAAAGAGCGGTGTGTAAAGATACCATGCCTTATGCGATACGGTATTGAATTCAGTAATCCTTGGCAATATTAAATGCCCCTAGTTAAAAAAATGTGGTCGCTGTTCGAATCCCGGACAGGACACCTCGCATTTTGCTGACAATACTCAAAGAGTATTAATTGTCTATGAAAAGCTTCTCAAATCTCACCGTTCGGAGTCGGAAAAAAAATTGCAGCTCCCTTCCACTCGTGAGGGAGCAATAGCGCGCACGACGCGAGCAGTTGTTGTTGAAGATAGGCCATGGTCCCTTGTGGGCTGTAGTGCCACTCAATTATTTTTGTCATTAAGGATGTTAAATGATAAAATTGGGATCTAGAAAAAGTTCAGCAGCTTTTATCCACTCATTACTTTTAACGATAAGAACCAAAATATGACAAATTTTCACTCAATTTTAAACGTAGGCTTTTGACAGATAAATGCAATTTTATTTTTTCTAACAAAAAGGTGCTTAAGATGCCATCTTTTACAAAAGTTGTTCTACTGCTATACGCAGATAATATTACCATAAGTATTGTATTTAAAAACCACTTGTTCCGTGTCATTGTCTTAGCCAGAAGAGTGAGAGGACTTAGATGGATAGGTCAGGTGGAGTGGATGGAAACCTATGTTCCGGGAAAAAGGACCTTATCCGACATATTGGTTAAGGTCCAGGTCCACCTCGAATTATAAGTAGTGCCATTAAAGGAAGAGGAAGCCCCGACTAGCATGCGAAACTGATGGCAACTTGATGAAAATATAGTTGGCTGGATATACCTGAGCCTTTAGGCCCAGGTACTGCAGTGTCACCTTACTTAAATATGAGGGTTAACATTCCAATTAAAACTTACATATTTAATTCGAATTAATTCGATTCCAAGTCAGGAATGACAGTGTTCACAAAGAAAGTGGAATAACTTGACATTCCTGTTAAGATCGTCAGGTTGTTTAGGAGGAAGGATGAGGAATAACTTGGTGAAAGGCTTAAGATAAGGCGAAGAAATCGATATGAATTGTATAGGCCAACACTTGTCTTCCAGCAAGGCAACTCAATTTGAGATTCCCATCAAAGATTTTGGTCGAATATTCGAATACATTCTTACCCCAACGAAAATTTACTGCTGGTCTATTCAACTACAACTCAAAGGCTCTTTATATGACTAGACGCATCATTTCGTTGGAAAAAACACAGAAAAGAGCATGCTTTGAAATGGATCTTAAAGACCGACGACTGATGGTATGAGAAACCAAATTGATACTTTATATTAAGAATTTCCTCAAATTTTTGTAATGAGACCAGTTTTGTTTCTTGTTTAAATGTTTAAAATTGTTTTTATGATTTATCAACTTTAGGAGCATACTGACAGCGTTTGAAGATGACGTTGGATTTTCACGTCGGTATTGTAGAGCCCTGAATATGCATGGTCTTTGTTCGGCCATACTTATTCCGAACGCAGGCATGTGTTAGAATTATTCTTTACTTCACGGACGCTGCCGATCACTAGCTCTGTGATTTTAGTTTATGAACTTGCTATTGATAGCCTGATGCTTTAAACATAAGTCCGATGATTATTATTCCGTTTCTAGTTAGCTAGTCTACTTTGCAGTTTCTTGGGATTTCTCTATGCCCAGGAACCCAGGTCACCGTTGATAACACGTTAAGAGACATGACGCAGATCTTACCGATTTTGGTCTTTAAAATTATGATTCATGTGTCATGATTGCTGTTTGACTGAAGTGTGAACGAAGATGCTCTTGTTTGATATAGCCCTCGTGAACAGTCATTCCGCGGCTATATGAATAGCCATTATTTCTACCTGAAAGACGCTACAGTTTCGCGTATATAGCTCAACCACTGGCAACACTCAACTGCCAGTTTCAGATCCATCTCGGTAGATTTACTTGGAAATGTTATAGTTCAATACGTCTCCTGTTTCCTATTAGACTGACTACTGAGTGTCTATTGGGTAGTCAGTTTAAGATCAAGGTCAAGTAGTATGTGAGGTTTGGGGATTAATTCGAAGACTAAATGATTTAAAATTGATTAACACTCACGCTTTGGAGTGCCAAAGGTGAACCAAGGATTACAAGTCTGTTTCTAGTCTTACTCATACTTCTTACTACTACTTGGCTAAAAAACTCCATGAGTTTGAGGACTTTGGGTTGACTATCGACTGAAGGATGTGTGTATTTTGTGTATTTCATGTGTTTTTGAAGTATTTTCTGTCGTGTGTGTATATTCCTACTCTCCACGAGTTTGATTGCTTTGAAGAGTCAAAAATATTCTTTATAAAATCAGATAATCAAATAAACAGAATAGAGAGACACCTTTTTAAAAAATTATTGAAAAGTGTGCAAGGTAAGGTATATTCTTCTACATTTTGGTAATACCTAAATAAAGTTAATCCATCTTTTTCCTTAATTTTTTTTAAATTTGAAACTCTTTGATTAGAATTCCTTTCCTTTCCAAATTGAAATACTCAAACTGAACTGTCACAAATGTTTCCTTCGATGCTAAACATTCTATTTTTGATTAAGACAATCAGCCACTTTATCGTTGGCAATAATTTATAGGCAATCTTGGCCAGCAATCGAATCGATGGGAAGTTACATCCGAGGACGAGCGGCAATGATTAAGTTTCCATCCACCTCCCAGTGACAATCCGCCGCAAAGGGATGAAAATTGAATTTTTATTCGTTATTATTGCAAAATGACCATCCTCCTTTCTGCGGCACCGATTTCGATCATAGTGCTCCCATTCCACTAAATGCCCTCAATTGCGGCATTCCTCCTGCCAAATGCATCGCACGAGTCTGCGTCCGCCGCTGAAAATTCTCGAGTCATGATTACGTCCGCGTTGCATGGCACAACAATCCAATATGTGAGCGCAACCCCGCATCACCGCATCCCCGCAATAAATCGGAATTCAGGAAAGCATCCCAGCCTCGAGGAAATCCCCAGCCAACCTCGGGAGCAGACATGATCACATTATAATGAGATATGCTCGCGCGACCAATTTCTGTTGCATTAATCATCATTCCAAATCGGAGTCCGTGCCTCCATCTCCATGGGCCAGCGCATGTCTCCTTTGAGTGCGGGTCCGACTCCGAAGGAATCCTCCTCACTATGCCCTGCGACGACGCAGGCGCAGTAACCAAAGTCAATCCATAAAAATTACATAAAAATCGCCTGCAGCGAATTTAATTGCGAATTCGAAATAAATTTGTCGTCGTCTTTGTTTGCCCCCTGCGAGATGGGGCCGGGTGCGAAGTATGCAAGGGCAGCTGAGGAGCTCTCGACTGATGGCGAAGGGCCACCGCCCTCCGTGCCTTGATGTGGATATTGAGTGCAGCATTAATCGGACTGGCAGTTTCGAGCGAGGTGCACTGCAGAGACCTCATCTTATTACGGCCATAACCAAGGGGGTTAATAATTATTTTAATAACAATATCCCATGGCCTGGCGGGGAGTGGCTGCGCTCAACGCATTTCAGTCTGTGAACTGAACTCTCGCCATCTCTGCGGAACTGGCATAATTCCAATTTATGGTCAATCGCTCAGAGTTGAGCTTAATTTGCCAGGGAATGTGATTTGCGTGAGGGGACAACTTGGGCGGTTGTGGTCGAAGGGCGTACAAAAGAGAGAGTTCTGGTGCATATTGTGTTCCTTTGATCGACGGCGCGCCGTGTCGTGCTTTAAGGGTGTGTCTGCAGGTCATATTTTTCGGAACTAAATGTTTTTCGTTTGACCGGATCTGGTCAGAATTGATATTTTATCATAGATTTAATGATGCCACAGCAATAGCAGATTTCATTTTACTAAAGATCGCCCAATGAGGGTGTCATTGTTCGATGTTATTTATTTCTTGAGTTATTAGGCCTAGTTCTTGGGCGTTTCTACTATCCAGCGTTTGGATATGTTTTGGAAAAATGTCGAAAGGTGTGATCCGAGAAGTGGATGTCACAAAGACTTCTTCACCGTATTGTAGTGCAAATGGGTAGAAAGTTAAATAATGGCCTATTTACAAAAACACAGATTGAATCTATTCTGTCCTTCTATAAGAGTGTTGCGTTGTGAAGTTTGGAAAAGTTCGATTAATTGACCTAAAGCCATTGGTTTTTTTCTATTTCCTTTATTATTTTCCTTTTCAATTATCTACTTTGTTGGAGGGGTAAGGACATCAAGTTGGGAGGAACACACTATATACGTGTGTTACGGCTAAGGGACGAGCCTGTAAATTTAGCCAAACACCAAAATTTAGTTGTATTATAGCCCATAAGGGACCAAGTCTAGCTTATAAGTAAACTACCGTGTTGTGCATGATATTGTTGTATCACAAGTAGAGGGCACTGGCGGTTTACTGCTGACTGCCAGACAACAAATATTCTTAAACTCTCTTCAGCAACTTGAAAGAGGGGGTGCCACAAAAAATGCGATATGCTCAGTTCCGTGTGAATCGACCCACTTACCCACCAAGCCACGACGCCTTCGGTCGAAAGATCCTTTGAGAGTCAACTGGTTGGCGAGGCGAGAGAGGCGTACATAGCCGGTGAACACTTAAGGACTAGGAATGCAGTTGTCTAAGTAATGTGAACGTCTTTTATTAAAATAGCGATATGTTATTGTTGGAGGCGAGAAATTTCAACGGTTCTCTAGAGAGCCTTTTCTCAGTGCGACTTGGACGAAACTCTATCACAACCCGTTATAAGATTGGTAACGAAGGTGGTGCTCAACAGCTAAGTGGATGAGTTTTCAACCCAATTCAGTCTTGAATCTACAATCCCGGAAATAAACCTATGATTAAATAGTTAGACGCAAGCTTCCTGGACAAAGTTATCATTCGTATTGAAAAATAATAGAAGGAAGACGTTATCACTTTTACGTATATATTTTTACCTAGGAATGGTAGTTGGTAGAGGTATACTATTGGAGGATGAGAAAGCGGGTTATAACAATTATCTGTAAGGGTCTTCAAGGGATCAGAACTTTATTTTTTTCAGTAACTAATCGCGTTACTTAAGTATGTTCTCTAATAAGTATAGGGACATACAGTTTTTCATTGTGACATTTACTCACTGAATTTGAATTGAATTTTAATGCATTTTTATTCTTCATTCTCCATTACTTATATACTAGACAAAAATAGGCATTTACATAATATTTTCTAAGGGTGCGTCGGTGATGTCGTGAATATGAAATGAAAGTTCACTTCAGTCGAACCTAGGGTATCTGGCGTGCGAGTCGACACACTTACCCACTATACCACAATGGCTTCAAGTGAGTAATAATCAATTGAAATTAAAAATAGCAACGTAAATCTATGACAAACGAGAGATTGGGAGTGTTGCCAGCAACTAAAAAGAGGTGGTGTCAGAAAGAATGCGAAGTGGTGAAAGAATGCGAAGTGTCCTATCCGGGAATCAAACTTAGACTTTCTGCGTAGCGTTCGACGCACTTACCACTACGCCACGGCGACAACAAATAGCTTTTTTAACACACTTTAATATTTAGACATAACATTTCTCAAATTGCCATTTAAGAGTTAATGGAAAAATTCCGATCTTTATGGTACAAAATTCGTTTAATTGAACTAGTTTTCGATTTAAAATGTTCAAGAAACTATTTGATCATGGTACCATATTAATATTAATTGTTGTTCATAATATCAAGAAGATACAACTTAATCTACAATAATAGCGTATTACTTGAAGCATAATGCATTTGAAGTGAACAGAATTTTTTTTCCGGAAGAGATGTAGAAATCCTGATTTGTGCACAACATATAAAATTTATTGCAATTATTTACATTTCTGCATATAAAAGGGAGAAAATCGTACTCGTTTCCATAATTTTTCAAACATTAAACTTCTTTGGTCAGCGAAAGTATGGCGTTCTTCAAAGTCTTCTGGCCCCGTTGTTTCTTTAAACTTAAATCAATAAGTCGGAATTTAAAGTTAAGAGAAATGGTGTAAATTATTAAAGTACAATTGATAAGTATCAGGAATGTTTCATTAAATGATTAGGTTCGAACTCTGGGCAAGACTTTTTTAAGGTTTCGTTGCCAAAAACGAAGTCCATCACACTTTTCACATTTTAGCTTAAGAAGCGACTTTCATGAAATTGCTGATATAGAAGGGTACATTTTATTTTTGTCCATACATCAGATTAATTTTAAGGCATTAATTGGGCTGGCTTCCATGTATGTCAAATGTCGTACATGAAAGCGTCAGTTTACATCAATTGACTGATCTATTGAAATCAACTTGAGGGTTAAAGACATTTTCTATGAAAGAATAGATATAGAAAGAGAAGGTATCAAAGTCGAGTCCAATTTCTGCGCCTATGTGCCTATGGTTTTAAAAATAAATAAAAATATTGTATTCTATAGAAACTGACAATTAGAAATATTTTTATCTTGCCGAATCATACAGATTAGCCGTAATTGACCATAAATTATAAAAAAAATCTACAACAATGAATTTTGAAACTTTGAAAACGGAGTTTTTAAATAGCAGAAAATAGAGTTGTTGAAAATTTTAAAATTTTTTGTGAAACTCTCACTTGTCCATAATATTTTTAGTTAAATAAACGACTTCACATCCTTCCCCTCTTTCAGAGCGGAGTGCCACTCAATTATTTATTTTTTTAGATAGTAAATCCTGCTCGATATGATCATTGTATGCCTTTACCAAGCGTATAAACGATTTTCCGCTTGGTTGTCTAGTCTTTGAAAACATTGACAGCATTGAGATGAGTCCATTTAGTATAAATAGAATAAGGAAGATTCATTTTTCGATTCATGTCACCGAAATTACACTTTCGTCTTTTCCAAACGCATTTCTTAATTTGTAAATAGCTGCTTCTACACCTATGAGGAATAAGGTGTGTTAGATAGTTTGAGTCGTGACAATTTGACGGCATTATGCCATTTCGAAGTATGAAACACCTCAACATATAACATATTTAACTGGATTTAACTCTCATTTCTTAATCTTTCTGTGCTTATTAACATAAGGAATTCTGTGCAGAAATTTAAATTTCAATAGGAATGTAAAAGAAATATGTCAAGAACTTTTACGAAATATTGTCGCAATTTAAAAGAAATCGGTTTGAAAAACCTAACTACTTATTTACTTGTTGCTTACTTACTTGTTTAAATAATAAGCTATCATTTCCTCCTGTCCATTCTGTCTAAACTTAAGTGATAAAAGCCTTCTTTCATATCGGCTTCGATTTCTTATTTATCGGGAACAATAGTGAAAGTTTGGTTTGTTTCGCATACTCCTTCCGAAATACAGGTAAGGTTCAATATTGTTCTTATATGTTAATATTTGCAGGTCTTTTTGCTTGTAGTGTCGTTTAAAAAAATCTGGTAGTGTATCAGCATTCGTGCAAAACTTATTTATTTAAGTAATATGTTCCTATGCGTAATGTTAAAAAACATCTTTATATTAAGACTCATTTGTCGAAAGTGCATTAGCGACAAAATATTTTTAAAGACTTTTCGCTGCGACTTAAGATTAAGTCACTTTGTGTGAAGTGATACTCTCAAATCCTTTATCTGCTTAAATCTATGACATTCAACAGCAATTGTGTATCACAGAACTGTTTCCAGTCTTCCTGGGAATTGTAAATTATTCCAAACCTAATATTTAATTCAAACAACGGTCTCTATTCAACGACTTCACAAATTTGCGTTTCCGTACATGTTCAAATATTCGAAGCGTTTGCACATGGAAACATCTCAAGGACTGCTACCCATTTACCCAGCCCACGCCGCAGTGAGCAGGTTGACTGACATCTATAACCTATCTAGTATAATCTCATACTTTCAACCTTTGACCTTGTCAATACGACGACCAGCTCTATTCACTTAAAATCTCAATCCCACATCGAAGTAAACTCTTCAAAATCGATTCCCATTTTCGTCAACAATCAGAGAGGAGGAAATCATCGTCGTGTCCCACTCGCACGCACTGCCATGCCAGAGTGTGCACACACCATATCGATGGCAGCCACTCCAGTTTGGTTGCCCAAAAATAACCCTAGCACCGCCTCCTGTCATTATCTGAGGGCCAATCACATGTCAGGCCATATTGAAAACTGGGCAGCTCCAGAGATGAATCCACCAGGCACTACACCACCACCACACAGCGCACAGCAGTGCAGACGGTGGCGAGCAGCGACGACGACGGCACCAACCACCACGACGCATGAACCACTTCAGTTGAGAAAGAGATGTGAGACGAAGACAGCGCAACAACACGGCGATGTTGATGCGGCCGATGACGGTGATGGGAATGGGATGGATGTGCGCGCACACACGCTGTGACGCCAGTGCTCGGGTGGCCGATATGTAGAGCGACCGCTGGTGTCAGTCACTGGGCGGTGAGAGAGAAGGCACGAGTGGTGCGCGTTGTAATGATGATGAAATGCAAATAGTGACAGGCGGCTTCAGTTCGTCTAGTCGCCGACAATCGCGCTGCCATCGAATTGAGGGAAACACTTTTGTTTCATTTTTGTCCTCGCGGTGTCACCTGAAGATTCGGTTTCGCATTTCTAAGCGAAATCTAATTTATTGCGCGGCGACGTGGAGGAATGCTCCAACAATGGGACTAGGGAAGAAGTCGGTCGCAAGTTATGTTCCTGCTAAATTGATAACTGTATCGCCGCGATAAATTTCGCGTTTCAGCAGCTTTGTAGCTGGGAGTGCGTGTAGATCACACATTTGCATTGTTTGCGGTGATATTCTTATGACTTGACAGCGGTCTGCTGACTGCCAGACTTTTCTAAGCCATTGGGAAGAAGAGTGTTGCGTTTGGCTGGGCTTTGACGCGGACCTGCAATAAATTTGATATCGCTCGCTGATAGGTCGATGCGGCCATTCCATGGTGAAAAGTGCATTGGAGGCGTGCAAACAAAATTGACACTAGATTGATGAATTTGGTGAGACTAGAAACTGATACGGCTTCTGCAACAAATTGCCAGGGAAGGAAAGACAAGTTGATTGACTGACTGACTGACTGATTTGATGTTTTCGAACTTTCTATTCACACGGCGTTTTTGGCTCGAAAACTCGAATATGAGAAATAATTGAATTTATTTAGCTTTCAAAAGTGGCTCAAATTTATGAGGTTTGAATAGAATTTCCAGAGTTGCAGAGATGATGTCTTTTTATAGCCAAAGAAATCATGTTTAGAATGTGAATTGTCTTGAAATATGTATTCTGCGGCTGAGAAGAGAATACGATGTGGCTTGAAAGGTCTTTGGCAGAATACTTAATCATTTGAGTGACATGAGCGGTAAATTTACCGCTGTTGTGTGCGGATATTCTGCAAAAATCTTGGACGTGGACATCCAAATTCGGGACCAGGTTTGAGAGTAACTGAACGCACTTTTATGTCTCTTTGCAAAGAAAAATCTTTAACCCTACAGATATGCGAAATCAATAAGAATTGGCAGGAAGACGACAACTAGGTGTGAATCATACTTCCGGCTAGCTTTTGAGTTAAATAAATACGGAAATATTTAATCCGAGAAGAATATCTGAACTTATCCGTAAATCAATGTGAAACATTTTTTGGGGTTTCATCCAAACTCTACGCAAATTTTAAGATAACGTATTGTTGCCTGGTGCATTCAGTAAAGCTGAGAAAATAACAAAAATCGCTTGGAAAATATATCGTTAAATGTTACTGCCTGGTCAAATAGCAACACAAACTTAGATCGCAGATCTTATTTTGTAAGAACAGTGAAACCAGGAAAAATTGAAAATCGAATCCCTCGTTATAAGGGAATAATTGAGATCCAATATGAATGATGAATGATGAGTTGTTAATGCCACAAATAGAGTAAGTAAACCGGCAACAAAGTCGTAGTCAATGGCACAAAGTTAAGTCAATGTGCAATTTAGGGAACTCTTGAAATGTTTAAGTCAGTCCACGAAGTTACCATTGCCGCCTGTGTGATTAGAGGTAAAATGCTAGAAGGAAGATGCTGCTTATGGAGGATACGAATAGTCCAATTAGACACAGTTAAGGCAAGTAGATCATATGAAAATTTCAGAGCAACACTTATGGATGTTCTTTCTTTGGGCTCAAGAGGCAATTGATTAAAAGATCCCTCTCTCAAAGGACTAAACTGGCTTTGTATAACAGCTTGACCATCCTTATCCTCCTTTACGAACAGTCGCTTCATTTGTCTCGCATTTTTTCAAGACGAAACCTATTTCAATGTGCTAACAATAAAGAATAATAATTGCCTCTCAAACTTCACCTCTCGGATTCGGCAATAAATTGTAGGTCCCCTCTACTTGTGAGAAAACAATACTACGCACGCGAGTAGTTGCTGAATAAGATTGATCCTGGTCCCCTGTAGACTGTAGGGCCATCAAATTTATTAATTTATTTTGTACTTATATGTATGTCCACAAAATATTCAATTGCATCTTAATTCTTATAATCATCGCAGGGTATGTACTTGAAATGAATGAATGTTAAGTCCTAGGAAACGACATTATGAAACAGACGCTCTTTATTAGTTTTAGTTATTGCGAAAGTCATTGTGGTTAAGTTTTAAGGTATAAATTTACAGTCATTAAGTTTTTTTTCTTCTACAACCACTCAATTGTTTTAAATGTACGAATAAATTCAGTCGAAAGCTAATGCACGTTCTTGAGTTAAATCGAAAGAAACTTAACTTAAATTGCTCATATAGTGTTCGGTAAAAAATAGCATTACTGGCTTATGCATATTTTTTGTCAGTATATAAATATCCTGTCAGTATATTAATATCCTGGAATTTCAAAGAAAAAATAACTTAAGTCAATTTTTGAAAGATACTGTCTTCAACTACTTTTTTACCTTTTGGCGCATCAAAGGCACAATTTTGTTATGAATACGATTGTGATCCATTGCCGAGAAATGTTTATACAAATTAAGTTATACGTGAAAATATAAAGAAATTTATAATTTTGTTTTCATTGAGCATATTTTTCTTATAAGGCTCCTTTAATCGCGTAAACGAAAGACTCGCATACGATTTCTGGGACCTAAACTTAAGCGCTTATAGTTTCTCTTCTACATTAACATATTCATAACTGCTTGTTGTATTCAAAAGATTGATATGTTGTTTCAAGAAAAACGCTAAATATTAGTTTGTGTTTTACGCAAACTTCTCAGCACTTATCCAAAAGAAAAAGGACGGACACGTAAACAAAGTGTTTTTATTTTAAATAAAAGTACCCAGTAGGAATATTCTTTTGTTAATCAAACAATGTTTTTATTTTGATAGCTTATTTTTTGACATATTTTTTGAAGAACTATAGATATAGACGACTGTCTTTTGTATAGACAGTCAAGTCCGGTAAAGGGCCTTAAAAGGTGTAAACTCCACAAAACTATACTCTTCTGATAAAAAGGCGAATGAACTTGTTCGAGCAAGGAATCATCTGAAAATGGTATCAATCTGTTAGCTCATTCGAAAGTCTTATTAAATAGAAATCTGTTTAGCAAGTGAGCACTTGTAGCCCCACTCCGGCTTTGTCATTTCCCATTGCTTATAGCCTCCAGCAATCTAGAACCCTTATAAAATACAACAGAGAAATTGTGCTCATTCTTACAGTTGTCACACTAGTCAATGCGCGATTAATACAATCTTTCGCGAACGGCTTCCGTAGGCAGTGACGAAATAAAATCGCTGGAACACTTAATTTGTCACTGCACAGCTCTTCAAAAACAATGACTCATTTATTTGAAAGGAAGATTCTTTCATAAGTTCAGCTAACTGAGTAAGGTACAAATTCTTGGCCACAAAAAGTGTTCTCAGATCGGAGTGGTTTTGGTGATCGTATGCTGTCTTTGAAGTCCCACCTAAAACAATAATAAAATGCAAATAAGAGTCGGTTTAACATATTTACTTTTTAGTGTATAGAAGACGGTGCGGAAAAAAGGCTTTATAGAAGACGTTATCTCCGGTGAAGCAACAATTTCGTAGCTAGGTATTGAATGGAGTAAGATGATGATAAGATTAACAAAATATGTCCTGAAGATGTTTTCGCATTTTCATTAAATTCAAAGTGTTGGGTGTTCAAAAAAGTTTGAAACACAAATTGTAGATAATTCTGAAGTGTGATACATCTGGAGCTCCTGGCAATACTATAGCTTGTGTGAAATGTGACATCTTAAGCTTCATTTCGTTAGTAGACTTTATGAAAAAAGCATGTTCCTTGAAAAATTATTAGCGGTTAAAAACAAGTAAAACTTCGGACTATTAACGTAATGATGTGCGTTTTTATAACAGAAAAGGTAGGAAAGCATGGTAAGCTACTAGAAAAAAGTGTGAAGATTCTGGAGTATTCTAAAATGTGAGTACTTGCTGTATGACTTTCATAGACGCTGTAGAAGCAAGTGGTGATGAAGTAAAAAAACAAATTTTAGTGGCATCTTACTTGGCAATTTTTGCAGTAAAAGTGAGCTGAAAAAGACATACCTTTGATTTCAGAAGAATGTTTGTGCATTGAAACATAATTTAAAAAATCGGATGGTGCTGTAGCCAACAATTGCTCAGATTTTCAAATGACTGCTTCATGTTGAGCCGTTCTATAATTCTCAAACAAATCCGGAGATGAAGAGAGTGTTGTTTTTGAGATTTGTAGTGTATTGAGAAAGTGGTCGCCGTGGCGTAGTGGTTAGTGCGTCGACCGCCACGCAGTTTAGGTTTCGATTTCCGGACGGGACACCTCGCATTTTTGCACGGCACCACCTCTTTCGAATTACTGACAATCAATTGTCTATAAAAAGCTTCTCAAACCTGGCTGTTCGGAGTCGTCAAAGAACTGTAGGTCCCTTATAGGCTTAGAATGTCGTTGACTATTTGCATATTCGGCACTTTACGTCACAAACACATCATCACTTAATGTTTCTGCTGCCCCAAGTGAGTTTCAATTCATTAGACAATATTTTTACTACCTCCTACCTATTTATCAGCTCAGCCATCTCCATCATTGATTCTTAGTCAAAACAAATATTTTAATTTTTCTGAAGGAATTAAGTTTAAAACTGTCTCATCAAAACCATTTGCAAAACAAAATCAAATGCAAATTAAGAGTGCAGCATGAAAATTTCATTATGCACGTCGGCATATGGTGGAACCTGATTAGTGGTGTTATCCGGCGGCATCTGGAACTTATATCACACAGATCATTCCCTTTGCATTCCACTTGTGACACACGAGATTGAAATTGCTGCGTAGCTTTCAAACAAACTACGGGCGAACTGTCAAAGTGGAAACTAAATTATTGCATATTCGTTCTCCTGTCCACGTCATTTCCGCCGGTGTTTCCGTCTCCTTGCTGAAGGAAGAGCGAAATTGATTCCACCCAGCAAAGTGCCACGGACACTTTCCATTTACCCGTCGATGCAGAATTTGCATTTACATCCAACAGTCGAATCGATAAAATTACAAAATGATGTCCTTCGTCCGCTTAAACCTTAAGATGCTTTTGCATACCTCCTCCACAGGCGCAGGGGTCTCAGCCATTCCAGCCATTTCAGCCATCTCGGACATCCCGGCCAAAGGGAAGCGCAGTGCCTGTGCCCTCGAATGAAATCCACCAAATTATTGGCACATTGCAAGTTTATCTTTTGTGTCCCAAATTAGAAATGTTGTTCTGATGGTGTCCTCCAATCAGTTCGCGTTCGATATGCAGCTCATAACTTAGCATTTTGAATGAGGTCGGGCCCGGACCAGTCGCAGGCGCAGAGAGTGCGTGCGAGAGTAAGAGCGAGGGGCGCACAAAAAGCCCAAATCAACGTGAGCCCTGATGCGATTTGAATCCGATTGCCTGCCAAATCGAACCGACCGTTGACCGAGTCGCGTCGGGTAGGCCCGCACCGAAGAAGCAGACCACGAGGAAGATCAGCTCTCTTACACTCCGGGCGAAAATTGCAAATTTCTGCCCGCCAGACACTTATGCCCCATAAATTCGATATTTTATTGAGCCCCCGGTTGAAGTTTATCACTTGGGCGCATATGGGCGCGCAGAGTTGGCATTGGCGCGCGCGCCACCATGCACACAGCCACAAGCGGATGGGCAAGCGGGCATAAATATCCCGTGCACTGCCGCCACCGCCGCCGTCGTGCGAAATGTAATATGCACCTAACTACAGCGAATTTGCGATCCGCAGATACAGGATATTGGAATGATGAATTCCTGCTGGTTGCCCGATTGCGGCCGAGGCAATTATGATAAATGAGCAGCCCTAGCTGGGCCATGGGCACGACATGATTTCCGAAGAAGAAGATCGGTGTCCGTATGGCGGAAGGACTGCGGCGATGGCGGGACACTGCCTCGGAGTATCTGATCCTCAATCTCAGGTGCGATAATGGGATTGCTGGTGTTGTCTGTGCTCCGTTTATCGGCGTCTCACCTTACTTGCGTGGTTTTGTGGAAATTTATGCGAACAGCGTTTCATATTCTGTCGCTGTCGAGAACATGGGGTCGCTTGCTCGTACTCAGCTCCGAGATCAAAGCGTCCAGCTCTGACTTCGCTGTCCGATCTCTCATCAAAATTCGCCTGCATGTGCGCCGACGACGTGATCCAACCTCCGAAATCTCAACTTATTTATGAACTCGTGGCCCAGGCTGGCGGGACTAGGCTTTTACGGCTACAACTTTACGAGCCCTCCACTCGAGATTGTTGTTAATTTCTTGTTAAAGTGATAAAAGTGCATTTCGATTCGCCGGGGAAGGAGAGGAGGCAGGAGGCACGAATACACACTTTACAGCTTAGTGCGACCGGCGTTCGATGATAAAGTTATCAGTGAAATTAAAATACAAAGTTAGCTCTGTACTGCGGGCGACCGAGAACGAACGAGAGTCTGAGCGATGAGCAGAGTGAAGATGAAAAGGACGCTGGAGCGTGGAGAAATCCTCCTGCGACTGAGTGTGAGCAAGGATAAGAGTAATGTAGTTTGGCTGGAATTAATTAGTTCGGATAAGGTGACGATGATGCACTTCAGTCGATGGGGAAATACACTTAAAGAGAGCCCTGCTGGGGTTAAATGGATTTTCTGCTAACAAGGCTAAGAGGTTTTGCAATAAAAGCGGGCTTGAGGTGAAAGTTGACTCAAAATATAGATATCTGCCAGTATACCAGTATGTTGCGAATAAAGCGTTATTTTCGCTGGAGGTAAGTTCATCGTGTCACACGCCAAAGGTCTTTGTTCCGATTCCTGAACTGAACATATCGCATTTTTTACGGCATCACCTCTTTCGAGCTGCAGACAACACAAGAGCGTCTGTGAAAAGCTTCTGAAATCCAGCAGTTCGAAGTCTGAAGTCAACTGAAGGTTCTTCCTAAATGTGAAGAAAACGATTAATTGCTGGTAAAACTAGACCTCCGTTCATTGTCGACTGTCCATTGGATTTATTTACAATGTTGACAAAACATTGAAAAGGAGAAAGTACTGAGTTGGGATACTCATTCAGTGCGTATTTTGAAAAGAATTGTTGGCCGATATGAAGCACTCGATATGAAGTTGCACCCACGTTCGTTCCAAAAGCTCGTGAGACTGGTATGCTAATGAACAGCACTCATGGTACCCTCTGTCGAACGGCGCGCGCAAATAAGATTGTGGCTGGTGAGGCAGAGGAGAGACTCAATATTTCACCTGAGACTGAGGAGAATCTGTACAAAGATCTGGGATTTTTCACTTTTTGAAGGCACGCTACCATCCGCTTCGTTACAGCTTCGCCTTAGAGTGGCTTGAATGGGACCAAAGATTTTGGGGGAAAAATCATGTTTTCGGAGGAGGCTCATTTTCATCTCTGGGGCAACGTTAACAAATGAAATTGAGGTATCTGAAGCTCGGAAAACCTGCACTTCAATGCATCCACAGAGAAGGACAGTTTTATTTGACGTTTGGCGTTGAGGCATCATTGGATCGTTTCTCTTCAAAAAGGATGTTGGGATCAACGTTTGGGCTAGCGATGCGTATTGTACATACATTTTCTTCACGTTTGGTTCGCCATGCAACAAAGCCCACGCTACAAACGATTCTAAATTAACAAATCATGTTAACTGTGATTGTTTTTGGGGAGACAATGGAGAACCTATGAAATGCCAAAAACGAAAGTATTTAAGCACCTCAGGCTAATATCCTCTAAGCAAGCAAGTGAGCTATCAAAGCAGCAGAATGTACTACTGCGAAGTCAGTCGAGTCAATCCTTTGTAAATATTTCTTTTTGCTATTAAAGCATGAAGAGTATAGCAGAACTTTAAAATTACTTAATTTTTTTTTAAAGTTGTTTTTGGGCCATCGGAATATCTAATGGAAATGAATACGGTAAAAATGAAACAGAAGATGAAGGAACCGATACACAATACGTTCCAGGTTTATACGAAACATTTACTTCTGTGGCAACACTAAAACATTCCATGGTCTTAATGTCAGAATGCATATTTTTCAATCGACACTCATCTATTCGTTTCGTTCTTCACGAATTCTTACGAGATCGTCTTTTCATCTGTTGTAATCATACCCTTCAGAAATGGTTTGATTTCATTTGGAAGTGATTGAGAGAAGTTGCAAATTCTGTCTATTAAGTTTGTCAGTGTAAACCCAAGTTGAATTCAAATACTGAGGACTTTCGCGACTTCAGCTATCTACAAATGGTTTCTTTTCGCTTGGCGATGAATACATAATATCCTAGAAATGTCCATTCTTCTTGTGTGCTGATCTTGCCGGTCTTTTTTTCATGATTTCATCAACTTTTCCAGTGATTCAACTATTTCCGCGAAGTACATTTTTAACATAAAAACTATCAGATTGGAAACGATGAAAGCACTGCAGCTCTAGATTTAGAAAATTTTGCAATGAATTTTTACCTCTTCTAAAAAATTAAAATATGACGAAATCTTCCCATTTTTCAATCATCCTCAACAACTTCTCAGGGAAATGTTTGATTTCAAAATGTGTTCCAACAAAATGATGCTTGAGATGAATCTTTTCACAAGAGTTACAAAATTGGCAAATGTTACAAATAGATATTACCGGAGATATTTCAATTTAGAGCCGTTTGTTATAGAGGCATGTTCCCATGCCTTGTATTACCCAATCAAACGAATCAAAGAAATCTCCTTCATAAGCATTCGAGCATTACCCATCGGATATAGCGATGAATCTGTTGTAACGACGGAGTTCTATAACAACTGTTCTTGGATGTATGATAAAAAAGAAATTTAAAAACAACCAATTGAAAATTTGTATCCACGACAGATCTCAAATTGAGAGTCGCAATCGCGATCTTCCCCAGCTGTTATAAACTTAAATTGACTTCAGATAGATTCATTTAAAGTTAAAAAGATAATTTCGGGATGGTCGTTGACTTAAAATATAATTTGTATTCTTTAACTGGCTCTATAGTCAATGATTTGAGCTCCAGTCGACATGCTTGCCTGTCTCAGGCGCCATATAATTCGTGCACCCAAAAGAGGTGAGTTTTTTACTCTTTTGTCGCTCGTGGCTGGATTTAGAAACTCTCCTAGGCGAATCAGTGTCGATCTTTAATAAACACATGAGCATAGGTTACGACATCCCAATCCGTTCTTAGGAGTCTAAATGAAGCGATCATGCATTGCTTAAGAGTTTCAATTAAGCAAAATTTACAAATAAGTAAAAAGAAAGACTTTGGTAATCTTGGCCTTGGCAAGAGGGAATGAAAGTATTGTAAATTTTCCTAATTTTTGCAAAATGTTGGATGTCATGGCTGAATATGTTGTACGTGACGTCCCATGTTCGATTCTTTTCCATTCACCATACCATCGATAAACACTGGTCCTTGATGAAACTTCATCGCTAAAAATTGAATTAAGTTCATCGATGTTGAGTTAATCCACGTCGAAAGTTGTAAAAAATAATCGCACGAAAATTTCGTGTGACAAAGTTCTTAAATTTCACGTCTACTACTACTACTACGTCTACTCACGAGTATTTGCTAAAGAAGTTAGGCTCTGATCCCTTTTGGGCTGTAGTGCTACCCAAGGTATTTTTTTTACGCTAAAGCTATGCAAATCTGAGTTTTGAAGTTTTCCACTTTTTTACCTCTTAAAAAGAAGCCGTGCTAACCAACTGACTTTACACTTGTTTAGCAATCACGTTCATAACCTGAATGTGCTCACAATAAAAATTCGAAATCAGCAAAAATTATACTCGTGACAAATTGTGCAATTATGGAAAGAACTTTATAACTTGTTCACCTAAACCTCTTTATAATAATTGTCTGTTTTTTTTGAAGGTACGACAAGAACTTCTGTCAAATTTATGACATCATACACTGGGCTCTGAATGCAGACCAACAATTGAATGCCGTAGCTGCGACTGATTGATTCTTGTTAACGGCAATAAAAAAGTGAAAATAATAAATAACTTAAATTAACTTAAACCTGTTTGAGCTTTATATCGCTTTGTTTAATTCTTAATTTACACGTGTAGTTGAAGACTGTGAGAAATTAATTAAACGTTGTTGTGGAACTCAAATTGATAAGATCCCAAGTCAATTGAGTAAGCTTCTAACACCACACTTTAAAAAATTGTTTCAACAAATTCTCTAAAACCGATTTTAAAAAACGTGTTGCATTCGAATGGTGCACAGTTAAAGCCAAATTCAAGGCGTGAAACAACCTCTAAATAAATTAATTCTACTGGAAGTACGTCCACGTCTATGTCACTTACTTCTGGGCGATCAAAAATGTAGTCACCACCCTCACACTACAAACTTGCTTTACGTCCTTTCTTGGCCGTTGATCTCTTGATATTTCTCACGTCAGTTTGAACTCGCAGACTGACAACCTGATCTTGTGCACCCTCACAGCCACGACAAAGACATTAGTCTGTAACGAGAGGAGCTGATACAAATTAGAAAAGTGTCTCCTAAAATCGCTCGTTTCAAGTCAAGTAGTTCAATGACACTCAGAAGTTACCCCGAGTCAGTTTTGTATTTTTTTGAGAACAGAAAATAGGAATACTGTGCATACATGAGTCCACGGCAGTACCTTTCCATTTTAATTAAACACAAAATTTCAGCATTTCCTCACTCAATACGATAACTTTGTGGTTTATCTTTGCCAGTATTTTATCTCAAAAAGAAATGAAAAAAAACCAAGATGAACCAACAGAATCCGTAAGAAGAACACTCTTCAGTTCTGAAACAGCTTCGGAAAATATTTATTTTGATTATCGCACGATGTGTTGTTGGCCCAAAAATAAACGAAGTGGCGCCTAATTTTCTTGTTGGGCTCTTTCCGTCAAACAACACCACTACCACCACCGCCGCCACCACAACCACCTCTCCACTGCCACCCAATTCAGATTCAGTGTTTTTTGTTGGCTTCTACGTAAATACGGATGCCAGAAATATTTACCAAATATTTATTCGGTATTTGAAAAATAGACATTGTAGTCGGATTGGGGGCGGAGGCGGATTAGATTAGATTTCTGGTGGCAGATAAGATGCATTGTGCACATTTGGATGGTTCTTTCTAAGACTTTTTTAACTTGGAGAAGGTTGAATTGTAAATTTTAATTAGCATATTAAATTGTTTCTTTTTGAAAATGTAAGGCAGATTTTGGAGGAGATTTGATGTGTTGTCTGACACAAGATGTAGTAAGTGCTAGAAGTGTGTGTTGTATTCTGGAGTATGATTGCCTTGTAGATGCGATTTTTTGCAAGCAACTGAAAGTGCTTTATCTTGTCGAGAAAATCATCAAAAAGAGGGTCAAATTAGATTAGAATATTGCAGCTTGAATAGAGCTTTTGATTTGTTGAGTATTTTTTTAGAATTCTCTGCTTTGTCTGCATTATC
The DNA here is from genome assembly GCA_944738645.1 of Eristalinus sepulchralis. Lineage (NCBI taxonomy): Eukaryota > Metazoa > Arthropoda > Insecta > Diptera > Syrphidae > Eristalinus > Eristalinus sepulchralis. The sequence continues at coordinate 12,995,095 of OX122882.1, forward strand.
TGTAGTAAAAGGGTCTTGCAAATGAATCAAACAACTATGGACAGCTCTTCGATAGTCATATTGATATTGTTTTGAATTAATCCCTGCATTTGAGTTGGGCGAATTAACGTCACAGTTTCGGCTTTTACTTATTTAATTATAGTTTGTGTGTTCACACATTAAAAATACTTTTAGGACTTTTACATTAGATGTTGAAAAAATAGAAATGTAATAAAAGTAGACAAGTTATTGAGTCCAATTTTGCTTGCTACACCCAACTTCGCAACCAACAGAGTTTCATTGCGCTGCGTCCAGTTCGCAGCACCCTTCTATAAATATAATTCTAGACATGAATCGCGTATGCAGAATATGCATTTTAGTATTAGTTTTGTCGGATTTAGCATCATCTTGATGGAAGTATAAGGTTCATACCCATCCTTGTAAACTCTTTTATTGATACATTTACTCGTTGTTATTACAATAAATTCAACTATCTTAATCCGCAAAAGAACGTTACCCAACTGTTAATCGTGACGATCCTTTCTATTATTTACTTATGTACACATTTTAGAATTGTGGGTTTTATGATCTCTTTAGAATTTCTAGTTTCAGAGTTGTGACCGCCACACACTGGTCGATTATGTTTCACAAAGATGGACTGGCATATATAAATCAATATTTTATGTTATTCTTCTGCCACATTTCGGTGGTTATTATTATGGTACTGTGGATAGCATAAATTATTTCTAAGGGATGGGGCATCCAGTGTTTTATTTTTTAATCATTTGTTAATTGGCACTAGCAACTCCTTCCCGTGGTGGTCGCCGTGGCGTAGTGGGTAAGTGCGTCGACCGCCATGCAGAAAGTCTAGGTTCGATTCCCGGACGGGACACCTCGTATTTTTCCACGGCACTACCTCTTTCTAGTTGCTGACAAGACTCAAAAAGTATAAAAAGGTTCCCAAATCTCGCCGTTCCTTGTCGGCAAAAAACTGTAGGTTCCTTCTACTCGTGAGAGAACAGTAGCACGCACAACACGAGCAGTTGTTGTAGAAGCTAGGCCCTGGTCCCTTGTGGGCTGTTGGGCAAATAGAAAAACGTTTTTAGAAAGTGAAATAAGACTTATCTTATCTCGGGCGCTTTACTTGTCCACCTTGCAGCTAAGATCTGGCACCTTTGTATTTTATTTGTGGATATTATAAAAACAATCCGGAAACACTTAAGCAGTTAAGCCCAAAATTAGCTATTTGGACGATATTCTTTTTCAATATTAATATGTCATATACAATGTCTCTTCTAAATGTTGGAGGTACAACTTAATTCAGCCCGTTTTCAAAGGATGGCTCCATCTGATCTTGGAAGCGATTATCCACTACATTTATTTATGTCGGCGTCTGTTTTCAACAACAACATCGTTTTTTGCCCTTTCGAAAATGTCCGAACTTTTCTTAAATAAACATAATTTCTGGGAAGTTTGATTTTCTTTTCTAATTGGAAGAAAAGTGCAGCTAAAGCCTATCGAATGCTTGTATAAGGTTGCTCCTGCTCCCACCAATAAATCATTCAGATAGTGGTTTCGGTACTTCAAAAGTGGCGACTTAAGCTTCGAAGACAGAGAGCGGCATGGGCAGCCCAAAAAGTCTAAAGATGAGCGATTGAAGGTTTGAATTCTTTGCTGGATCAGATCCGTGCGAAATGCAAAATGAACTCTCAGAATCGTTGGGAGTGACTCAGCAAGCAATTTCCGTTCGGTAAGGAGCGACTCAACAAACAATTTCCGATCGGTTAAGGAAATTTTAATTTATTCAAAACCAAGAAAATTAGGTGCTGTAGGAGTTGAAACCGAGGAATGTCGGAAGATGATTTTTTCAACTCGTAACTGCCTCTTGAAAGACATCAAAGGAAGGGATTATGGCATCGGATCCTGATTGGAGATGAAAAGTGGATATACTACGAGAGCTTCAAGAAAAAAAATTCAATGCAACGGTGAACCCGTTTCATCATCTTCTACATCGACGCCAGAGCAAAACATCCACTGCTTTGCGTAAGATGGGACTAGGTGAGTTTGGTGTACTAAGATCAGCTAAAACCGGGCGAAACCATTGATGAGAAACTTTATTGACTACGACTACGTTTGAGCCGTGCATTGGATGAAAATCAGCCAAAAATTAAAGAAGGGCATGACAAGGTGATTTTGCAACCCTTTTAAATCGTTAAGTCTCTAACATGGCTATCCCCTTTTCTCTAAAACTTTCTAAATCGAGTTTCTCTTTAACACGATCCTTCCTCGTAAGTGCCTCCAACTTTCCAAAAAAAAAGTTCGAGTTGTATTAGAGGGGAGTGTTTGTAGTAATTTTTGTACTTTTTGTGCGTTGAATGCTGGTGACACTTGCGTGGGCTTACGTCATTCCATACAAGGCAGATTAACTTGAGCTATATGTACATTTGTATAAATCTTTTAGCATTTAAATTATTTTTCTGTTCAATTGTTTTCTCTTCCAAATACTTGGTCAAACGGCGTACAGATCAGCCATAAACCTAGCAAACGAGACTATTTACCAATTTGCACGATTGATATTATTTGAAAAAGTTGTAACCTGACGCCTTTCCCAGTTCTTAAATGTTGGTAAGACACAATCGCAAAATGGGCTCATTCGTTTATTCCTCTTCAAACATATGCTAATTAAATGTCTGAACAAATATGACTCTCTGCGGGAATGAATAAATAAACACCATGGCAAAGTTGCATATCCAATTTGACAGATGTGTTAACATCAGGAATATGTGATCAAGTTCTAAAACAGCAGCGCACAGCCATGCTTTCATTCGACAAGTATCAGATAAACAAAAAAACATATCCAACCATGTGCGCTGTCAAGCCATCCTGACAACACATGGATGTCAAGGACAGTGGTACACATCAAGCGCACATATGTACATCCCGTCGAATACTTAAATTTCATTTGTCAACAAAAACAAAAAAAAGAACATCTCGAGACCACCAGCTTTCAAAACACAAAGCTTCGACGCCTATCCCGTGTAAAACAATTTTTATTGAGTACCAGCTACCGGGATACGAACTTACCGAAAAGTCAAAAGTTGAATTAATGAAAATTGAAATAAAATTCAAAAAACAGAACGGAAAATATCCGTGAAATGAAATGAGAGAGACACATTTCAGAAAAGCGAATTCCTGCATTTTGTATTACAGCTATAATCTCCCAGATGAGACGCACCATAGAATTGAGTCTGCCACGACTTTCAGAGCGTCAGTGCGCGGTGGGTACCCTGGGCACAGCAACGGCGGCGGCGGCGGCGGCAGCGGCAGCGATGATGATGACGAAGACAACGGCGACCATGGTGGTGGTGGCGTTGGCGGTGGCGGTGGCAGTGGCGGCGATGGCGGCAAGAAGATCTTGCCGTCAGTGTGGTGTAGCAAGCGTTTATGTATCTCAAGTCAAAATGCCAATCAAATCAACTGACAGCTGGAGCGGAGTGCTTCAATGATGCCCCAGTGTTTGGGATAAATTCATCCTGAGCACAACAACAGAAATTAGACGAACCAGCGAACGAACAAAACACACACAGCAACAAAAACAAAAAAAAAACTCCAAAAAACTCCCCAAAAAAAAGGAAACATACTTGTTGTTGGTGTTTTTTTTTTCTTTTCTTCATTTGCTTTGGATGAAAATGTTTTGGAATCTGAAAATAATTCAGATGATGGATGTGGACGCTCGCACATGGGGGAGGAGACTGTGTGGGGCGCTGCGTGAGGGGCGAAGGGCTGCAATGTGAATATCACTTGCAAGCGTTTAAAATGCTCACCAAACTTTTGCTTACTTCCCCTTTGTTTAGCTTCATTTACAATTCAATGGAATTTGTGTTTTCATTTCATCCTCTTCGTTTTGGATGTTTTTTTTGCGCGCACGTTTGAGCGATTGAAATGGAAATATTTCGAAATGCTCTCTCTTTGCCGGCTTTTGCCCGCACCACCTCCGCCTCTGTAGTCAGTTGACTGGCCCAAATGGAGAACCGCCTTCAAGTGGTTTATTTTTCGCGCCATTTCGGTTGCCTGCGCTCGTTGTCGACGCCAGCGCTAACTTATGGTGTAAAAGCCATTAAGATAAAATTGCTCGAAAACAAAAAAAAAAAGAGTACGCGTATCCATCGTTTAATCTACACAAATGCCTTATTGCCTTAAGTGATTTTGCACTTTTTAATTAAAATGGAGGTGGTAGTTTTGTTTCTTAGAACTGAGTGAGTCTTACTGTGGCCGCGCTGTGGCCGGATGCTTTTGTTTTTCGGTCTTCAAGTCTTGTGTAAACAACGAATCTTTTGAGCATCCTAAATCTTACATACGATTGCGGATGTGAATTGCGTTGTTCGCCGAAATGGCACATTATTACATGATGTGTCGACAATTGTTTTGTAGGCTAGGTGGGCGTGTGTTGTAAATTGTATTTTTCAGGCTCACGCTTCTTGGCAGCAACAAAAGGGCTGTTGGGGAATAAAACTTGTGGGTTTGGTATCTCACAAATTTTGGGGGCAGCAAAAAAAATATAAAAACCAATATCTTCTTGTTCTGTAAGCTGAACAGTCGGATCTTAGCCTGAGCTGGGGACTATCACGTCTCCATTTCCAGAATGAAATAAAAGCTTGATTAAAAACGTACATAAACCGAGTTCAATCGATATACCCATATGTAAGTGCCCAGTTTTATCATCAACGAAATCTCGACTTGGCCATAAAAGGGACTCTTCATGAAGTCGTTATATTTGAAATTTAAAAATTTAAAGCTTCCGCCTTGTGGAGGCCCTTATTGCCCCCTCAGAACGGCTTTTGATTAACGACCCTCATTGGTGCAGTCGCCAGCATGAGCACTTAACATCCGATTCCGACGTTTGCCTGAAAGTTGAGTGACACTCCGCCCGCCCAGGGGTGGTTGGCGGCTTGGCTCGCTATTGCAAAGAAATAGGGTTGCATTCGCTTCGATTCCTGACATTGCACCGGCCGGCCACTTTATCAACGAAGGCAATCACAAATGCAACGGTTTCGGTTTCTTGACGAAAAACTGGAAATTTTTCAAAATGGAAATGGAAAATAATTCGTTGCGAGTTTTGCCCTCCTGCCCCGTCCCTCATGGTGTTGCGCACCGTTCAGTGCCGTTGGCTCTATGACAATTGCTGCTGTTGTCGTCGTTGCAGCCACAGATTGCATGCAGTGCATGCAATTTGCTCCCGTCTCAAAGACCCCGGCCACGGCCCCGGCGAAATGCAAAATGGAATCAAAAATGACACTTTACATGCGAAATTAGTGGAATGGTGTTGGAGCCTCCGAGCCAGTGCTGTGCGGTGTTGGCCCATGTCTACGCTGCGAGGTTGGAGAATGTGTGACTGGTATGTTGGACAAATGCACCCGGTCGCTGCATGTAGACATTTAGCCATTTCGCAAGTAGGTTGTCTCTCTTCTCTGGATTCGAATTTGAATATTTTCTGTGGCTGTGGCCTTTTTTTTCTTCGGCTGTCCGAAGCCGGGAATATTGTTCGTCGTTTTTCTTTGGTTTCTTTGGCTGTGAGAATTCCGGGTTGGATTTGAATTTGAATTTCCTTTATATGGAATTCATTAAGATTGTTATACAAGTCGAATGGAGGCGGCGGTGGCGGCGGTCGTGGTGGTGGCCATTCTGCCTGCGGCTGGACGGCTGCTTAGTTGGGTGTGAATGTGAATGTCATTACCTGCACACTTAATAGGTCTTTATATGCGCCAAGCAGGACTAATTACGTTGATATTCTCGCATGGAGTTCAGAAGCAATGGGGTTGCTATGCATAAAAGGCTGTTTGTCGATTGGGTGGGCGATGTAACGAGGAGAACGTTAATCTGAGTGGTGCGGTTAAGCGATGTGGTTTACTTGAGTAGCTGCAGTGGAAATTTTTCCTAGCTGTGTGGTGTAAACAGGAAAAATGGAGATTTTCCCATATCACGTTATTCGGTTTGTCAAGGATGGATGAGAGGAATGAGTGAGCTTCCTCACAGGGAAATCGAAATCTTGTCAAACGAAATTTCCAACACAAAACAGTTCTAAACAAGGGATATCCCCACAACAGTATTAAATTTCAAATTAAATTCTTAAGTAATTAACACCAAATAAATCGAACCAATCTTCGCCACAATTAATTAACAAGCAGCGCCTCGTGCCCTCCAGCTCTGTCTGCGATTTGAAGCCGATTGAAGCCCAACAAGACCAGAACCACGTAAAATTATTCTGTAAAATAAATTAAAGAAATATTTATATAGCATAATTTTGAGTGAAAAGCCAGAGCTGAGCGCCCCTGCGGAGTGAAGCGCTAATGAAACACCGTCGCGTTTTATTGCCAATAAATTTCTTCTAAATTTAGTTATGTTGAATAGGTTGTTCGGAGTGTTGTTTTTTTGATTCTTTTGAGTCTCGGGTCTGGCACAGTCTGGGGTGAACATCGGTTGATAGCGGCTGGTCCAGATGGAGATGCACACCAGATGAAAATATTTTATCTTAACGAGGTTCTCTATGCAAAATCAGAAACATACGGGGCCGCTGATTTGACTTGGTTGTCTCCCAATTCGAATTCCTCCGCTCGTCTGCTCTGTAATCAGGTTAAAACGTTTTATCAAGGCGCCTTATTAATTTTAATTCGAAATCAAAGCGAATGCGAGGAGGGACCCAAATCGAGGTACACCCATAAATAAACTGGAATTAGGTGTTCAGTTCAAACTGTCATGTCTGGGGGTAACGTATAATTAGGGGGTCACTGTCTGAACCTGCGACTTGATGGTGATCCTATGCCGGACACGAGGCCTTATGTGTACGCTGATAGGTTAAGTGTTTAATTTGCATTCGTTTCATTCTTTGGACTAATTGCTGAAAACTCGCTGTACGACGTTGAATACACGACACGGGTCATTGGAAATGACAAATGGGTGACACTACAATGGGTGTGCAAAGTCGAACGTAATACAAATCGATTGTGGATTTCTTTTGACATGATCGATTTATCAAGCGTCTCGGTTAGAATTGAATAATGGCATCAAGCCAATTAAAGCAGGAATCGATGATGATTTGTGATAAGTACTAGATGTGTTTTGTAGTGAGATTTTCCAATGTCAATAATAATCAAACAGTTATAAATAAGAATGTGTGTGCAAATGAGCGAAAGTTGTAACCATGGTTCAGGGATTAAGCTTGATTCTAAATAATTAAATTAAGAGTTTCACAACGAAGAGTACTGATCGGTAAATGATGACACATCAGTGAGACTCTTAGGTCAATTGGGTGCTCTCTTCAGCTAACTTATGAGTTTCCCTCATCATCGGCATTCTTCCCAGAGTAGTATTGAGGTTTAAAACGCCTGCACCATTGATCTAGTGAAAATTCGGACCTACAGTTCAACAGAAAGTCAACTGAGGAGGAACAGTCCGGAAAACGACCCTTGGGTGTAATAGGCTTCTCTTTCTGGATACTTATGTTAAGTGGATTTGTGCTTTGAAATATTTTGCCTAATCTAATAAAATGAGTCCTCTTTGGCATCGATCGAATCATTGAGCTCTTCTTCAGAAAACCCCTATCAAAAGCAAAAGAGAAAGGTCTGGAGAATACGACAGGTGGGGTAAGACTACCCATTTCAGCGTTTTTAGGTACTTTTTGACTGCTACGGTCACTTGGGGCCGAGTGTTAGCATTTTGCAAATTCACCTTGTCATGCCTTTCAGTCGTTTCTGGTCGTTTTTAACGCTATGCACGGCTCAAACGGAGTGCAAAGCTAACACCAGGCTTTGCCTGGTTTAGGTACTCATAGACTACTTCTATTGTCTGGTCGCACTATATGCTAAGCACGATCTGTGAGCAGTGGAACAGTTGATGATGGAACGGTTTCATCAGGCTTTTGATAGTAGTTTTTCTTCTTGTACTTATCGTAGTATGTCCACTTTTCAACTCCAGTACCAACCCGGTGCCAAAATCCCTTCTTTTTCATGTCTTGCAAGAAGCAGTTAATAACAATAATAATTAAGTGGGTACTACAGCCCATAAGGGTCCAGAGCCTAGCTTCTACAACAACTACTCGAGTTGTGCGTGCTGCTGTTTCCTCACGAGTAGAATGAACGTAAACTTTTCTGCCAACTCCGAACGGCGAGATTTGAGAAGCTTTTCGTAGACAATTAGTACACTTTGATTTCTGTCAGCAACTCGAAAGAGGTGGTGGCGTGAAATACTGCGAGATGTTCCTTCCGGGAATCGAATCTAGACCTTTGGTGCGTGAGTCGACGCACTTACCCACAACGCCACGGCGACCAATTCGCACCGCTACCTCGGTACCAATTCGTACCGCACCCGATTTTTTTTTGCTTTTGAATAAATTCAAATTTTTTTAAGCTGTGTAACCGCCAACGATTTTTGAGATCATTTTGCATTTGGCACAGATCCTAATCCAGGAACCCTCCAATTTCTGATCTTCAAACTTTCTGGGCTGGCCAGGATGCTCTTCGTCTTCCACGCTAAAATCACCACATTTGAAACTCCTTAACCACTCTCTGCATAATTTATTGGTTGGAACAGTTTCACCACAAACTTCTACAAGCATTCGATGAGCTTCAGGTTTCTTCTAATTAGAACAGAAAATGATGAAAGAAGGAAGAAAAAATCGGACTTTTTGAAGAGAGAAAAACGATGTTGTTGTCTAAAACAAACGCTGATGCACACTAAATATTGCTGACAAATTACACATTTTTGAAGTTGGTAATCACTTCCAAGATCAGCCGCAACTTGCACGTGTGGTAATTTTTTTTAAGTAACGTAGGAGTGTCTGGTGTATAGCTTCTTTAAAATTTTCACGTTTAGTTTTTCTCCGTTAATTAGTTTACATGGCTACTTCTAATGAGCTCTGGTCCAGTATATGATTAGCAGGCGATCTATGTAAGTATGTTGGGCTTGTGTTTGTTGCCATTTAATGGGTTTTTCCTTTCAACATTTGGCTATTTAATTTTTCGAGGACACAGTCATACATATCTCATTGCCCGTCTTTTTTTTGTAAACTCAGTTATTACTACAATCCCCACACTGTGATCATCTTCGACGTTTAAGACCAACGCAATTTCAATTGACATTTAGAAGTAAATTCCAAAGTTTCCAAGCAATTTTGAATATTATTGGATAAGCTGTTGCTCTCCGTCTCATTTTTTATTAAGTTTTCCATTCAATTGAATAAAAGACAAAAAAAGAGTGTCCACTTATAAAAGAGCCACTTGAGACTGTAATACTGTCTTAGAGAAAATATGGGTACCCACAAAATTTATCTGGTTTCCGGCTATTGCATGACAGTGTTAAATCTTTGACCAATAAACACCATATACAATTTCAAGACATAGTCAAGTGATGAAAAGGACCAAAAACTAGTGTAATCTGATGAAAGAAAAACCTTCAAATATCCCGCAGTCAACGTAGCCACAAGAGACGTCTGCTACTTTCAGACGGACCACCCTTGTGCAGATAAATAGTCAACACACAAAACTTCCAAATCGCCCGAAGGCGATGCCCTGTGGTGGTCAAAGTACAGAAAATCCCCCCGTCCCAACGGTCTCATATCTGTGAATCTATTCACGGACCAAAGTCAATCCAAACGATTGTGTGGTATTCAGAAAAGAACACTGTGATCATCATATGCATGCCGTATAAGGTATTCACCTCATAATTCCACTGACCCATCTTCCCTCCTTAACAAAGTCATTAAGTCGACGCGTTGCTTTAAAAGCCAAACTGATAGGCATGTTCTAGTATGTTAAGTATTTGCGCCTGCGGTCGCGGCCACGACCCTTTTCAAATTATCGGAGCCATTATTGAAATTCTAGATGGCTACTTTCCAACTGCCACTCATATTTACAGCCGCAGCTTTCTACAGCAAGCCCCCTGATTGGAGTCGAAGGACATTAATATTCATAGGCACATCACAAGTCATAATAATAACGACCTGCTACTTTTATTTATAACTGCCGATTATAAATCACTGAAAAGACAAGCAGCACAGCAAATATGATCACTGCGACTGCTGATAAGAGTTCCATTCCCGTCAGTCTGATGGCATGATTTTTTATTATTTCGTCGTCACAGATATTAAACGATTAGATCGCACTTAAGGCCGAATACGTGTGTCGTCTTGGCTGCGTACGAATACTTATTCATTTATTCAATGGCTACAGATCGGCCGGGATTAGAAACCGTAGTATAAGTTTACAGGCACCGGGGGCATATGCTTACTGCGGGCTTAGAACTAATGAAGCCGAATTTATGAAGCTTTCACCGTGTGGGTTCTCGTAATGGGTTTGCATATCAACGATCCTAAAAAATATTGACATGTCTCCGAACTAATAATATCGATTAGTTTGGATGAATATGAAAACAGTGGTGGCTCCGTGTCTTGGTAATATGCAAACAAAGTGTTGGGATTCATTGGACAGGCGACGTTGCGTTTATGGTGATGAGTGGAGATGGAGTCATAGCTAATTTTGGCATTCTTGTGAGTTGGCTTGCGAGGATTTGGGTGGTCTAATGTGAACAGGGTAATACAGTCGGCCATCGGTACATTTGACAGATTTGTGTTTTTCTTTTGGGAGCTAATTGGGTAGACGAATAGAGAAATACGGGAATTTGTAACTGTTCGACTAAGCCAAAGGAATTTAATTATTTGCTTGAAGCACGACACGAAGGAAATTAATATTTAGACAGTGAGGTTTACACGGTCCTCAATCAACAGGTTCCTTCAGCCAGTACGGTCTTTTCTCAGTTGTCTCTAATTAAGCTCTCCATGTGGGTTCCATGTTGATCCCTCTTCACTTGTATGCGCTACCTTAGGCGAGGTCGTCCTCTGTTGCGTAGTTCCAATGCTTCGAATTCAAAGAGTCAGAAAGCTGGGGCAGTGTTATCCAACTGCTTTTCATGACCCACGTTATAAATAACCTTTGCTTTGCTACCAAAATGAGGCCCATAGGGCAAACAGCCAGTTGAGTTTGTCGTTGAATCTTCTCCCATAGATCCTGTCAGTTACTATTGAAAATCGCAAGTAGAACTTTTCTCTCGGGTAAAAAGAGGGGCCTATCCTACATATCGACTAAGTTTCAGGACGGCAGTGATGAAGGCGCTATGTAAAGCCAGTTTTCTCATTCGAAAAGGGACTGTTTTACTAGTGCAGAGTAGATAAGTCTGAGAAGAAAGAACTACGAATTGTACAAACATGAAGTCCTACGCTGCACTGTGGAAAGCTAGGTAAGAAAGACACAACCGCGAACATCACAAACTGTACCAAAATATGGATGCCCTTCTCCAGGGAGAAAAAGAAGACTGAGCCGTAGGTAGCCGGAAATAATAACAAACCACTCAATAAGTCCCGGGAGATATAGGGGGTACTATTAACAATTTGTGTTAGTGGCGCCCCTTATATATCCCAGGAATCATTAAGTGATCTGTAGCAATACGTATTTCTTAGTCTAAGCATTAATGCAATCAAAAGCACTTACCTATCGATGTCGATGGTTTTACCTTCAAAAAGTCGGATACCCAGAATGCTGGGGGAGTGTCTGACGTCGATCGATGGTGGACACCTGTTTTATCAGGAGACCACCTAGCCCCTTTATGGATATTGAGGTCTAGGAATCACGTGCCCACTACAAAGACATTCCGCTCTCAGGCGAACTCCACCAGCCAAAGTCCGTTTCAAGATGTGTTGTTGTGCAGGCTGTGTTTTCCGATGATTGTTTAAAAGATTTCGTCTTCACCCACCTGTGCGTTGGGTAATCCTGGAATAATATAGTTGGCCGTGACCATAAGTTCTTTGTACGAGGATGACTTTCACATCCTCTCTATTGTCATCCTTCTCCTTTGTAGGGTTGTGGCCGCAAATTAAACTCAAGTTTTCAAATTTTACCCTGAGGCGAATTGTCATGAAGTTCTCATTTACGGGATTCCAGATTAAGACTTTTTGTCTAAGTCAAATAACAAAGGTTCCATTCCAGAATGATCGTCCTGTCCTCAAAGCTTGTGCCTGTGAGAACTCTATTAAATTTTCCAAACCGTCATGAGAGGTAGAAGTTGATTGTGACTGTTTCCGGGTAGTTTATGTTCTTTGGTTAAGTTCATTCGAAATGGGGAAGGAAGAGTCATTACAAAGCAGTGGACGAAACTCGATGTAGTGATGTATTTGAGGGGCCAGTATGTTCCCCCCTTCTGTTAATATATCGTTGATTTCATACATCTTGTCACAATCAAAATGTGTTCATTAATCTGACTTGTTCTTCTTATTGTATTTTGTCTGAAATTCAGCGTTATTCTCTACACATTGTTTGGCCATATTTCGGGCTAGAAAGTAAAAAGATCGGAATGTGACCCCATTTTCATTAGACCAAATTTTGAAAATAAGTTTTTTTGGGGGCAGAGGTAAGCTGGCGCTGTATGTCATGTAAGCAGCATACTGTTAGTATTTGCGAAGATTACATTTGGCCATCGGGTCAACTGACGGGTAAGCGCCGAGGGAGAACGGATGATAATATTAAACATTATTTTGTTTGGCGATACGAACAAGGAAACCTTACTGTACTTTAGTACTTAACTTTCCCCGTCTACTCCACCAGTCTCCTCCAGTTTCAGTTCATTTTTCCAATTTTGTTATTCCCCTGCTTAACAAATTTATTGAACTCTCGACACCAGACAGCACATCTCACGTTTGTTTCTATATTCCTTTAAGATGAATAAGGTTGACGGGGCACAAAGTTGTACAATTTTTGGCCTCAAATTGGCATGCAGACAGGGTGAAGCAGAGTTGTCTCCTGCAAATCAGACCTCTTCGATTCAAAATAACCATGTAGAAGTCTAACTAACTGTCTGACCTGTAAAAGAAAGATTTTCTTTTATGGACAACTCTGTCAACCAGAACGAGTTTTAGCTTCACCCAACGATTCACTTCATTTTTGAAGCTCGGAAACTTTTCAAACGCTTGAGACTTCCAGATGGCATCAATCTTGTATATTTTCCTCATTTCAAGAGATTTTGTGGCTTTCAAAATTTTTCCCTTTTTTCGGGATCATGGCTCCAGCCAGCAACAACATTGTAAACTTGTCAACATTGAGTTTTCAAAGCGTGTATCTTTGTTTTTCTCTTAATGACGAATGGCTAACTTCTATCATGATTCACTTTCGTTAGGTTCTTAATTTCCTACAGTCCGGGGTGGACCTGCCAGTACGATCTCCCGCCAGCTTTCTCCAATCGCCCACTCCAAGATGGTTTCGGACCTTCTTCACTTGCGTGCGCCATTTAAACCTAGGCCGTCCTCTGTTACGTTGTCCCAAAGACTTTTCAGGCCGGAGCAGTGACGCTTCATCAGGCGCACGCTGCCGTACAGCCTATAGAGTTCGCCGTTGAATCTTTCCCTCCAGACGCCATCAACTCAAACTGGACCGAAAATCAAACGCAGAACTTTTCCCTCAAAAGGGCTTCCTCATCCGCTTTTAGTAACGTCTAAGTTTCTGAACCGCATACTTTAGGCTAGCTCACGCAATTGAGCTCCAAGCAACTGCAAACTACACAAAAGTGCTAATTTAGAGTTCAACTAAATAACCGGCATGACCTAAATTGCATCCTTCCAGTCGCAACAATCAATGTATCACTCACTTACGGGCTATATTGTAGTGCTCTAGGCCTCAGGCATCTGACCTCAGTTAATGTCATTATTTGCTTCTCAAAGCTCTCTGCTTCGCACGGTCGGAAAGGCGGTCATACCGCATGCAATATTCAATAAATTAAGAACAAAGACACTAAAAGCGGGGGAAGAGAGAAGCACGTCACAAAAAAAAAAAAAAAAACCCTTGCAACAAGCAGCGTTAAAAACAAATTACCATACCTCTCAATTATCCCATCATGCATCAAAAACATCGATTGAGGCACAAAGGCGGTTCTTAATTTTCCTCTCCAGTCGGAGGTTGTGCTGCGCGGTGAGTTGAAATTTCCATATGAAGTTGTTAGCCAAGCAAACATAATTCCACCGCCGCCGCGGAGACACTGACCCGCCTCCACACGGCCCCGCCAGCCGGCAACAAGTCTACGCAATAACAAGACAGAGCCTAATTGAAAGTGAAACATAAATTTATGCAGCGAAGACCATCGACCATCGACCATCGACCACCACACTGCCAATAACGCGGTGCATGAACCATATGCACAACACAATTACCTGCGATTCCGCCGCCCCACCAGCATCCATGTCATAATGTATGCAGCACCATGCCTCGTTCAGTCGTCCGGTACACCTACATCAGCTGCAGCCGCGGTGCGACGCGCCGAGGTCTGAGATTTCAATTCGAGACCGCTTGCGTACTTTTGGCCGATTATTTTTTTGTTTTCCCATAGAACCACGGAGAGCTCCGCCCGGGTTCCCCCTCCCCCCCACCTATCTCCTAGGCCGACCGCGGACAACGCGGTGGGTGGCGTGAGTGTTATCTGATATACTATATAGCAGGACGGGTTCATCTGGGGGTTTCCCGTACGATTGAAGTGCCCTCTCAAAGCTCCAGTGAGCGCGGGCACACACACAGTGTTTTGGGGACACAGAGTCGCCCTGACTCTGGGTCCACATCTCGCACTTGAAGGCCCACACTCGAGTGTGCACTCGCATCACCATGACCACGCGGGAATAGACTGCTCCGAATGTGATTTATTCACTCGAGGCGCGCAGGGCAGCCATCTGGGAGACTCGAAGTACCCACCGCCATCGTCACACAGAGCCCCCAGCGATAAGTACATCACTGGAATATGAAAACAAAGAGACACCGGAGCGGTACCCCAGGCCTCTTCATCTTTGGCTTGCCGATGCTAGACACCGCGGCAGTTTACCTCTGAAGAGCTATTGAGAGCTCGGCCGCGAGAAGCCACCGCAGCCGCCGCCGAAAAAAGCAGAAAACAAAACGCCAAATCGAGATGTCAGTTTTAATTTATGCTCCTTGCGTCATACTTAACCCGTTCGAGTGCGCGCATGCGTGAGATGCGCGATGCGCTGATCATGATGTCGATCGTAGTAGTCGTCGTCGTCGTCGTCGACGTCTCTTCGCCTTGCTCAGACCCTCAGACGCTCGCTCAGATGACTCGAGCTGCATGCTCGCAGGCCTTAGTTTACAACTCGTCCACTCGGCGGCCGGCGATAAAAGTGCGAACACTTGTGGAATGTCCTTTTGTTGTTCGTCATGTAACTGTGCGGTGGGCTAATGGGATAATTACGGCAATTTATGGCAAGCGATTGGATGGGAATCGGCAGTTTTGTGGGGATTCGTTTGAAGCGATGATGCGCACTTGAGGCTGTAGTTAGTGGAAATTCTAGGTGGTAGGCACTTGGGGCCATTAGCAAGTATGTCGGTTTATCGTACACGTTGTCATCGCCTTAACAGTCTGCGGCTTGACGTCGCTCCAGTCGGCGAATAGGTTCAAGTGAAATGCGAGAGAAAGTCATTGCATGAGAAATACGACAACCGATGGGAACTAGGACTTGAAATTAAGTGCGTCTGCTCGGTTGACGGGTTTGAGTATTTATGATGGGATGAGGTCTGCGAATTTTGTTGAATTTTCTATTGTTCAGAAAACGAAAGTTCGAAAGGAGAGAAGTTTGTATTTATTTGGAAGGTGGGGCGATTGGTGGAACGTTGTACAGGAGTTATGAAAGATAGTTACGGGTATAAATAGAGTGAGGCTATTTTTTTTATTGGTCAGGACAAGGCTTCAAAAATTACAAGTCTCACAATGAACATAAAAAGACTAAATTAAAAAGAAATTGGAAATAATGAAACTATTGCAATAATTAGAAACCTAGTACTTTAACTAGCTCCGTGGTGTAGGATAGCGCTGCTTGTCCGAAAATCTTACTATGCCTTTAACGGTCAATATTTCTTACTTCAGCTTTGAAGTCAACTTAATAAGATTATTTTTTCTATCTGCGACCTTTTTTGAAGGAGCTATCTACCTGAACGGTCCAATGGGTACAATAATCTCAACCATCGACACAAATTTCTTCGTGACCAGTAACTAATAATAATAATTGAGTGGCACTACAGCCCACAAGGAACCAGGACCGAGCTTCTAAAACAACTACTCGTGTTGTGCGTGCTACTATTCTCTCACGAGTAGAAGGGACCTACAGTTTTCTGCCGACTCCGAACGGCGAGATTTGAGAAGCTTTTCATACACAATTGATACTCTTTGAATGTTGTCAGCAACTCGAAAGAGGTGGTGCCGTGAAAAATGCGAGGTGTCCCGTCCGGGAATCGAACCTAGACTTTCTGCGCGGTGGTCGACGAACTTACCACTACGCTACGGCAACCACTACGCCACCAAGTTTGGAAACAGAAATAAGTTGCTGAAAGTCAAGTCCGACAGAGTGAGCTTCAGTGGCCGAGGTTTAAGGTTATGCATTGTGGAAGAACAGTTTTTTCTTCGTCAAATTGGATTATTTACCAAACTGGACAGTTCGTCTTCGAATCGGACCAATTGTTCAACATGGTTAGGCTTTCTCCAGGTATTCGACGTGAATCTTAAAAAATAGTGATCCCTAACTTCTTGCCGGATGAAGTCCACTGTTTTGACTGTTCTTTGGTTTGCGTTATGTACTAGTGGATTCATGTTTCGCTTACGAAACCACTTAAAAATTTTTTCGGATGGCGAGTATTGCTCTGATGTGGAATAACGACTGCGTTTGCTGTCCATTGCATCGCAGATATCATGCTGAATATGATCCATACGTTCTTTTGCAATGCTTATCGTTTTAGCATCTTCAAATGGCGGTCTGTTAATAGATTGGTCATGGATAATGGTCATAGATTATGATCACTCTATTTTCCATGACAGCCATTTTTGGCGCATCTGCTCATAGCTAATCACAATCCTACTTGAACTCGTTGAGTCGATTCTTGAACGCTTGCCATCCCAGGAGACGAGTTACCGGTAACAGCATCCACGGACTCTTTGATGGAATCACCGACTGTTTTCCCATTTTTCTATAATCTACGGACACGTCCACTTCCAAATGCAGTCAAAACAAAACTCCTAACATATCCGTCAGTAGTCTTTTCCTTCCTGTGAGACCGTCAGGCTCTGAGGCTAAGCACCTACTCCTAGTATACTATCATATACTGAATTATCAGAAAAAGAAAACGGGTCTCCTGAACGACAATCTGTAGTAGCTTTGACTTTGTTTGTACTTTTGTCAATGTCTTTGTCGCTCACTGAGAATTCTTCTCTTTCTTAATTCTTCTCCCGTAAACTTCATGAATTTACAAGTAAATTTCTTAGTTTCATTTGCAAGCCTGTAAGATTATTAAAATAGTTGGAGATGAATCGATTGGAACTGAAAGCGGTCCATCTCTAACTCAAAGTTTTTGACTGTATTTTGTGCATTGGAGATCATATCAAGGTGGAAGTGATATAGAACCTCTCATGTGGCGTATGAAACGTATTTACCTGCCTTTTCCGCCTTTAAACATCAAAGGGATGAACTATTGCGTAGAGTCATTCTGTAAGCAAGATTTACAGTATCCACACAAAAGTGTACGTCGGTTGACAATTGTCCTTTTGTTTGGGGATTGAGGGACGTTTTAAAAATATTTAATTTTCTGATTTAAGGGAAGATGTGTATTCATTCGTTCCGATTTGAGAGGAATACAAAAACCGATTAAAACTTAAAGCATCGCGTAAGCAACATACTCATCAAAGTCTGGAATGAAGATCATCACTGGAATGTCGATACATTTCAAAGCAGATTTTTGGAATGTTTTTGGCTAAGAACACTGGCCTAATGCTTCCACATCACTTCCAGGACCTCAAGGCTTATTCTTTCGTGTGATTGATTAGATTGAAATATCCGCGTTGATTCGCTGGATACAACATAGTTTTTTATGGTACTTTATGGTACCATAGGGTGTAAATGTACCATATATTGCTCAAAAGGTATACTGTTTACTCCACATGCCAATAGACTTCTTTATAAACTTCCATTCTCACCCAGCGCGGCTTCTTAAATATTCGCCGATATCTCCCTTAGCTTGAAAATATCTTTTCAAACTTGATATATAACCGTTTCCACCCCTTTGGTGGACTTTGAGCTATGAAAGTATTCTAAATAATGATATATCGTCTCCTTGAAATCCCCACAAATGTCCCCAAGGGAACAAGGCATATCTTCTTCATCAACTACTCGCACTGCGTATGCTATTATTCTATGGCGGCCCAACAACAGTGTTATATCGACTTCAAACTCCAAAATTAAAGAAGTCCCACCTTAATTGCACTACGAAGGAGTCCAAGTTTTCTCCTCCAGCAAACCATATTACCCTCAAATTGCACATGACACTCGAACTCCCAAAGACTATTTCCGTTGCCCACTTGGGCTAACGAAATGTCAAAGATCCACGATTCACTAAAGAGACAATCAGAATTTCCTCCATTTCGTGTTTCTTTCCATTTTGGCACAGACCCACTTCAAAGAAACCTACCACCACCCAGACTTATCACATTTCCGTGATCGAAAACAGCCGCACGCTCCGCACTTCAGACATGGGCATTCCAGCCAACAAAGTCACTCAGTGTCTCCAAGCAGTCTCGTTAGGAGCTTAGCTCCGGTTTAAGTTCTTCATTCCGTCGAAGGCTCAGCGCAGCCAAATAGCCATTCAATTACCGGTCGGGCTTTTGAGCCAAATGCCGACACCGAAACGAATTCTGACAGATTCGCTCTCCCACATCTTTTTTTTCCTGCGAAAGGCCATGATACGATTACACACACCGCCACTGGTGTCTTTAAGATTAAATCACAATTTGATAGGCAGCTGGAATTCTACGCTGCCGCCGCCGCTGCTGCCGCTTCGGCGTGCACTGAGCGACGGCGAGTGCGGCGAGTAGGTAGCCGAGGTGAGCCAAGTGGCGCGCCAAGGTGAGGGACCCCAAAAGACTCTTAAGTGTTATAATTATTCACAGGAAAAGTCATCAGGACAACCCTACTAGAGGCCTTTGTAGCCCACCGCTCCACTGAGGCAGCAATTTGTTTGATGAATCTACCGCTCGCTCTGCATCTCGGCCATGTCGAAGCCGAGACGGCTATGACTACGGCCACGTCTACAGCTACACGACTCAGTGGCATGGTATTCAAATTCGTTTTGTTCGGCTGTGTCGGGCGGCATAGTGCACGCACAAAAGGCTCCCGATCTGGGGATCCACTTGTTCTGGAGAGCACTAGAGAGTGTTTTCTGTGTTCCCCATCTCTCGTATACGCTTGTTTTTTGTTCTTGGTCGCTGTTCATCTGCCTGTCCCGATGAAGGAGAGCGACAAACACCAAACGAGCTGCTCGTTCCTTCAATAGATGCAAGATAGCGTCCGAGGAGGGAGCCCGGCGAGCGAGTCCCGTCCGCATAAAGTCCAGTCCGAAAATGCTCAGGACACTCGTCGTCGCAGTGTCGTCCCTCAACGGGACGGATTGGGCGGCGGACGACGGCAGCTCTTTTTGAAATCCCAATAAGTAGTCGCTTTAGTGAAAATCTCTCTGTCCATCTTTCGTTGTGCGAATGGCGACGGTGGCGGCAGCGGTGGCAGCAGTACGTTGCTGGACCTGCTGGCGGTGGTGGTGGCAACGGCTTCGACTCTGGCATCGACGGCGGCGGCGTTGAGCCCCATTTGGTCCGGTTCGATGGATTTCCATGAGGATACCTTCTGAGATGCTGTCGGTGCTGCGTGGCGGTGCTTAGAGCTGCTGGCTGATGATGGTGGATGTGTTATGGATATTCTTAGTGACTTTCCGGCTGCAAAAACCTACACTCGGTTGACTTGTGACGGTAGTTCCCAGCACGGCACACCGGCAGCATAAGCCTCATAGACAATGCGGGCACTCTTCACATTCCTGCAGGAGGCAAATGTGCGTGCCTGCTGATCAATCTTGTGTGGGAAATAATCCGATTAACTCCTTTTGCGGGTATGCGTTTGATTGGGTTTCTTTCATGCGATAGTCTCCCTCCCTGCGCTGGCTGGGTTTTAGCCGGCCTGCTATGCACCTTTCGGTATTGTGCTACCACATTGTGCCGGACACATGGGATTGGCTAATCCTCGCCGTGCTCTTAGATGCCAATTTCATATCCATAGTGAGTGGTAATTTACGTCTTTGTGGGATGAAATGTGAATGCTCGCTGGACGCGCACCGACGTGTGGGAGTTATTAACTTGTCATTCCATTCAGTTACTGCAAAGTGGACACATGCGACGGTGATTCGAGGTGTTTTGAATAGGGACTATAATGAGAAGTCCTCCCCAATCTGATTGGGGGCAGATCCAACTGATCGTTGCAAATTACCAATTCCAAGCGGGCAGAGAGTGTCATGTAAGTTGACAGCTGTGCTGTCCCACCAGCAGCAGGTAGTGCTCGCTGAAGTTTTCCGAAGTCTGAAGTCAATAAATTTTCCCCAACCCCAACAACGAAAAGCTCGGCATTTCGAAACGAATGCACTGTCTGCAAGTGGAATGCATTAACTTGGCGGTAGCGCCAGTCTGACTATGTCTCAATCCCATTTAGTCGGGTCTTAAGTTAGATTCGGACAATTTCACACGCTCACAATCGATTCGGGGTCGGGTTTGAGCACTCCAGTCATGGGATTTGTGGCATTCCTCCTCCGACCTGAGACATTCCGTGCGTGGTGTGGGAGTATTGATTATTCCGACGACGCCCTCCAACATCAATACCTGTCGAATAAAAACCCTCATTGACGGCTGTGCCGTAGATGCGGGGCGAACCCAAGATCTCTGCTTGGTATGCAGAGGAAGTCTGCGAAGGTATGTGTACCTTTGCCATAAACGATCAGCGGACTATTAACAGAAGCTCTGACCTTGCTACTTGATACAATAGGCATGAAATCGCTGGCTTAATCGATGTCGCCGCACAATATCTACGATTTGTCTTCGCATTCATTTGTTGATGGTCTCCAACATCACTGGAATAATTTTTCCCCGCTTAAAGAGACCAATCCCAGAATCTTTTTACTGTTGATCTCCCGTGACGGGGGTGAGGTGCGGACATAACTTTTTTATTCTGCCCAAATTGACATACATAGCGCTCCATCGGCGTAAAATTTTATTTATTTTTAAGCATTCGGGGAACTTATAGCCTCAATAAAATGACTGCTCATGAGTATGAATAACATAACGTTGGAAATTGTTTTAACTTTCATGTATGGAATGCGGTGATTGGTCTGATCACAGTGGCTGCAATTTAGGTTTTCCTCAATTCTAATTTCTTTCGTTTTATGGAATACTTAATCGACTGACCGACGAATCAGAATGACTTTCCAATGCAGACGTCAAAGTTTCCTACAGTTTTGTTTTTATTATTTTTCCCCTGGGTAGTAAATGTTGTTGCACACATTATAACAAAATTTATCGGAGAACAGTTGGGACGAATTTGGACTGTCTGTCAACTCCGAACGTAATTAAACTTTATTTTCGATGGGAAAGTTTATTTGATGTGAAATATGCTTTCTGAATATATTTAAATGCGATTCGTAATTGATTTGAAGCGCATTGAGTTTTGGGGGGGTGGTGGGAAATATTTGGAAAAAAGAGTGTTTAGCCAACAAAAGAAATCACAAATATTCAGGAAAAGTGTAATTTTTTCCTGAAAGTTTGAGTATACTTTTCAGTACACTAGGCTTAGGTATACTTCAACTTATTTAGCCCCTCAAAAGAAAAAGGATAGGTCTTCTTGATGTCTGCAAAGTAGGCATATACGACTGCAACGAAATAAACCCAAATTTCTGTAAGGAGATTGGTATTCTCAGAATTGGAAACAAAGAGAAGTTGTACAGGAACCAATGCAAAGAATATAGCCGCAGTTAGAAGCCTAACTTCATCAATCTGCCCGAGACGACGGTATGGACGTACAGAAGTCGTTTCGTTGTCATTGTCGAACGGAACTTTTTTCTTCACCAAATGCCCCCGATTTTTTTCTCAAATTTCGTCTTGAATTGGTAGAATTCCGCATAGTTGAGCCCTGTGACGCATATGCACTCCTTTGAGTAGGCGATGTGGTTCACACCATGTGAAACCCGATAAAGATGGGGAGTAGTCTCCCGGTCGATAGGACTCTCCTCCCCTATTTCAGAGCATGTTAGTTGAGTGAACTACACTTCTTCGAATGTTCTTCGTTCTGTGCTGCATACTAGTGGATCCATGATTTGACGAAGTTTACGAATCGTGTCGAGTCGAGTCGAGTCTCCTATTAATTGGTGTCAAACACTGCTTTGAAGTTGTATCACAATGTTGAACTTCTTGCCTGGAGGGAGCATATGCGGCACCCAACGCGCAAACAACTTTCTCAAGCCAATTATTTTCTGTAGAAAAATACCCAAAGGGGTCGTTTGAGATGACTACTCATAGCTATTTCATAAACCTTTTAGCAGCAGTCTGTCAATACGAAGCTGTAGACTTATTGGAAGCTACCCTCTGTGGTAGTCGTTTTTAGGAACTTAGGATTGGGTGTCCCGGTCGCTGTAGCGTAGTGGGTAAGTGCGTCGACTCACACGCAGAAGGTCTTCGAGTTGCTGAGAACATTCAAAGAGTATCAATTGTCTATGAAGAAGATTCTAAAAAATCTCGCCAGAGAACATAAGCACGGAGAACACAAGTAGTTGCTGTAGAAGCTAGACCCTGGTCCCTTGTGGGTTGTAGTGCCACTTAGGAGCGGGTTTCAAGAATAAATGTCCAATAACTGATCGCCAATAAAGAAAAAAAGGAACTTGTTAAGACTTTCACCGCCCGATTTTGCAATTTTTTCGTTTTTTCTTAAGTCCGCGGACTTAATATAGTCATAGTGTCACAATTTGGCTGTCTGCTTAAAATTTTAATAGACCGTCCTTACAGTCTTCAGCACAAAATAATAAATTCAATACAAAATATTTTTAATAAAGTAAAAGTCCTTTTTGAGATCAGGTGTTCTCTGAAAATTGAGACCGATGCATTAAATCATTTTTTTTTAAACATTCACATCGTTTTTATAACTTGCGGTTATTATAAGAAATATTTACAAAAAAGAATAGCGGTAAAATTTTTATTAATTTTGGGGTGAATAACCTACAGTTTAATGCAAACACAACAACTAAATTTCAAATGACTTTAAAGAAATATTTTGTCAACAAACCAATGGGGATGGTGTCTTAAAGTATAAAATAAATTCTTCACCTTAGACATAGGAGCTTGCCTATTTCATAATAATATTTGCGACTATATCCTCTCGCCCAAAAAACTCAAAATAAATTAATTGAAAAACTTGCAAAAAATAGTCTGTCTCAGCGAAAAAGGTACTATGCACACTTGTTCCACTATAGCTTGGGACGGTATCTTGACTGTTAGTTGTGCCATAAGGCTGCAGTTAAAATTCCAAACTAGTCGAGCTAGTGGGCCATCCCTGCTTATTTACTTGAACACCTAAAGGAGACTTGTTCTACACAATGAAAACAATTAAACAACTTATTTATTGTTAAAATACTGAAAATGGTATTCCAAAGCTTAGCCCCAAGAGTGTAGTATGGTACGAAGGAGGATTAAAAATGCTTTCTGGAGTTGGGTATAATACTAGGATTCAGATCTGCGCTTGACAAAATTTTCCATCGGTCATCAAGACCGCTACGATTCCCCTCAAACTCGCTAGTGTTATTGCAAGAACTTCTCATTTCTAATTATGATTCCGCGTCGATAATACTAAACCCACGACTATAAAATAAAACTGCCCCTCAGATCGACTTTTGAATTATACTGGTGTTAACGGAGTGAATGTTGATATCAGAAATTCCCCACGGTACTAATTTTGGGAATTGCTGCGTTTATTACTCACAGAAGAAAAAAATATTCAGAGAATTAAACTATAGAGAATGTTGCAATTTCTGTCGAGCCTATAAATAAAAAACTATAAAAGAAGTTTTAAGGAAAAATAAGTGGATTTTTACAAAAATTCACCAGATGGGCTTAAATTTAAAAAGTTACACAAATATATCTAAATGTTGGCTTATAAAAAAGAAACCAACAAACTCGTGGGTGGCCACCTAAGGAAGGTTTCACAGCGTTTATCTCTTACGAAAGTATTAATAAAATATTTTTATAAGTACTCCATCAAGCCGCTTGGATATTAAGCGACGAGGGGAATAATTTATCCCTGACGCTTAATTTCCAGTTGGCACAGATCAATTACAGAAAAGTTCTAAACCTCTGCTCCCCACACCATGTAGACGATCTAATTTTAAACATTTCTGGCTCAATTCTGAGCGAACAGATGTCGCCAATCATTTGCTCGGAAATTGTCCCCTATTGGCGAATATTGATTTATGACAAGCGCAATGTAAATAAACTTTCAAAAATATAATTCAAAGCGAAATAAAAACCCCCCATTAACCATTTAATACCCCGAAATATTTATTAACATAAATTAACTATTCACGGCGAATAAAATTCCCGTCCAATTAGAGACGCTTTCCAATCGATTATCGCCCGATGGCCGAAAACCTATAAAAATAGTTTTATACTCCTCGGATTCACTTCTAATGTCTTCTTAGTGTGGTGTGCCCGCAGATACAGTAGGAGCCCATAAATTATATTTCACGCAGCAAATGACGTTTCGTTGACAGCGCGGTCCGGCCTGCTAGGCGCCCTCCATCTGCGCTGCTGGTCACTTCGCGATACCCGCCTTTCGCACGGCGAATGCGAAACTTTTGAGAATTCCCGTCGCAGAGGTTCCAGTGAGCGGCGGCAAATTGACGTTTTAACTGCGATCCGTCAATCTCCAGAGACAGTGCAATTAATTCTCGATCTGTCAATTTTTATGGTTTTCAGATCAGAGCTCACTAATTATTTATTGCCTCGGCGATTTGGTATTCATGTCTTGTTTCACACTCAGGTACGCGTGTGCAGATAGCCCCAGAGCCGGGCTCGAATATTCCCATGAAGTTGGAGGGAACAGAGTGAGAATTAACCGCTGCTGCTAGGAGTGACCCACAACTGTCATATATTACCGCGACGAAGTGGGGGGGCGAGTGTGTATAAACCACATCGCATGAACATAACAATTCAATAAAACTCCTCCAATAGACTCTTGTCAGGGGTAACAGCGATCACAAAGTGCTAGACAGCCCGAGCTTGGGACCCTCTTACAATTGTTGAATATTTAATTTTGGTTCACTGCGCCACCACCATCACGGGATGATGATATGTGGCGCGGACACTCCATTCGAGTCCGGTTCGGGAAGAATTATAATTTAAGAGCAGTCACCGCAGCACCAGAGCCGCTTGCTGCTCAGGGAATTACCAATGCGAGTCCATTCTTCGCCTCGTAGCTAATTTAAGACGATCGCGGGTCTTTAACTCATACACGCAGCTTGATTATACTGATTGTGATGATGATGATAATGGCGGATCCCATGGCCTATTAGAATGATATTTGAATATATAATGAGGACGCATGAAAATTGATTTCGGTGGCATCACAGAGAAATTCATTCTGTCAGGGTTTCGTAAGATATGACAGGGAATGGGAGGGGTGGCATTTGTGGTGGAATGCAAAATGCAAACGACTTTCTAAGACGCCCAGACACGAGCGAAGTGAATGGAAAAATTCACTGGATGGAGGAATGCATTTCGAGATGGTGTGTGTCGTTTCGTTCGTTCGTTCGTTCGTTTGTTTTGTTTTCGTTTTGGGAGAGTTTCAATGAATTTTTGATGAGCCGTGTATTGGAGTAAATTAGATTCTGTTCTGTTAACCGTTTTTTTAAAGGAACATTCCGAAGATAAACTCCGTTTGTTATGATGTTCTTCAGGTGTGAGCCTGTGGCCAAGTCTCGTTTGCCTTTAAACTTTGCTTAATCGATTGAAATATGGCTATGAGCATTCGATTGGAAATTCATTTGTCACAGATTGCATGTGTTCGACTCGTCGGGGATAGCGGTTGAGGTGTGTTCCATTTATCTGGTTTGATCTTCTCTCTTGCTGCACTCCTGGTTTTATTTTATGTGGATTTTAACTTCGTTCGGAAGACAAGACTTCTTCACCACTGCCATTTACCATTCTGTGCACTTATATGATGATATATCGATATCCCTTTGTGGCATAGTGCTTAAACTCATACGTCAAAGGTCTCAGTTTTGATTTCTTGGACACGCATTCTCTCATGGTATTACGTCCTCTGTCGAATGATGTACATACTTCCTAAGTCCGGTCGATCGCAGTTGACAATTGACTATATGCCTCCTTGATTCATGAAAAAAACAATACCCGCGAGTAGCTGCTGGAAGAAATAAGCCCAGGTCTTATATGGGCTATAATGCCAATAAACAATTTAGCCAGAAAGGGATATCATTGTCAACGTTTTTATACCCATAGAGACTCTTAAAACAAAGATCTTAGAGCCAGCGATCAATAGAGAGTAGTTTAAGCACTTAAATACAAACAAACGTGACGACTTAAATACAAACGTCGCCGTGGCGTAGTGGTAAGTGCGTCGACCGTCACGCAGAAAGTCTAGGTTTCCCGGACCGACCGAATCCCGGACGGAACTCCTTGTTTTTTTTCACGGCACCACCTCTTTCGAGTTGCTGACAACACTCAAGGAGTATCAATTGTCTATGAAAACCGACTCAAAAATCTCGCTGTCGGCAAACAACTGTAGGTCCCCTCGTGAGAGAACAGTAGCACGCACAACACGAGTAGTTGTTGTAGAAGCTAGGCCCTGGTCCCTTGTGGGCTGTATGTGCCACTCAATTATTATTAAATTGGCAAATATAGAAGAGGACTCAAAGCCACTGAGTACTGGGAAGATATGCTGAAAGACATAACAACTTCTGCAGCAAATTCTTGATCGAAGAGGAGGCGGAATCGGCATTCCAACTCCTCGACATCTGCCTGGAAATTGCTTCTGTAAGGAAAGAAAACTTGAGAGCTCTCTATATGAAAAAACTGACTTACATATTGGACAATATCTACATTCCCTTTCGTGAGTAGTGGCTGGAAACCTGTGCGGTGGCAACATAAAGTACCTTCTGGGTATAAATGTGTGATGAAAGTCATCTTAGAACATACTTACTCTTATGCTGTCCCAGCCTGAATATTGTTGCAAATTACTCTCTTGATTACTTTTGGAGGTTCATAGGAGAAATAATATATCAGGGGATGGTCGGGCACTTGCAGAACGTAGTACATCGCTGATCACACTAAGAAAGGATGAATTTTAAAACCCGGTTCTCTCCGGTTTCTTAACGTGAAAATGTGCGTTTCTTAAAGATAACTCATATTTCGAAAAGGTTTTTTCTGATTCCCTGTATTTTTGCATTTTATTTGTTTCTTACGTATGTACTGCTAGTCGTAAGGCTTGATCGAATTTCAGCTTAAAATGTTTCAGCATTAATTAATGGGGCGCTATCTTCTCCTCCTTGAGAAGCGTTATAGCCCTATGTTAGCCTAGGCTCTAACTAACAAGCTTCTCCAACTAGCAAGGGTGAGGTCCTTCTGCTTTCCTGTGCATGTTTCAGACGAGATTGTCGTCCATTGCGTTGTCGTCCGTTGCTTTATTCAAATAGCTCGGATTCAAAGACTTTCGGGACGGAGTAGTGTTATCCATTCACTCTACATGATATATCCAAATTAAGTATTGTGTGCGCCATTTCCGTTTTTCTTGTCTAATTTAATCTAACTTAACAATCATTTATATTTGCGGCAGAGGTCAATCAGACTGAAGACACAGCTGCCCCTGTAAGGCCGCCCTTTTGAGTTTCGTTTGATCATGCTCAGAGATAACCCGACTAAAGCAGAAACTCTCTTCATTGACTTTCTTGACTTCGTTGTTGAAGAGGAGTCGTTAATCTAACGTCGTACGTGCTGCATGGTAAATTAAAGGACATCCTTCCGCATTCTAAATAAGTGCATTTCTGTTATGGTATAAAAAATAAATTGGCGGCCGAATAGCTATTCGGTCGAGTGCTGTGGTGTTGTGCAAAACATCTTATTTTCTGTAAGTTCATGACACGTATAGAGTACGTTTGAATCAGCTTAAAGATAAAATTATCCACCCTGTTTACGTTGGCTTCTTTGTACAACGTCTCATGGATATAGAAATTCTCATCGCCGGCCTCTGGAGTTAGGAACAAGCCGGAGTGCATACATTGTCTCTCCAACTCCTTCATATTTTCACCTGGAAATCAATCATATTGAACTACACCGGACAGTCATGATTCGTGAGATAAGGACGGTGTAGCAGATCACCCTTACCTTGATATCAACTTAGCTGCTGTAAGACAACTTGCTATCAAACGTGATAAGCTTTCGCCAGACCCGCAGCTGTGAGAATACCCCAAAAAATACTGATCTAACCCAAGGCTTGGATATCACAAGCAAGTAGCAAACCTTCGTCGGTTGTCTGCAACTCAGAAGAGCTAGTGCTGTGAAAAAATTCAAGATAAACGTTGAGTATGTCAGTTGAAGCCCATAACTGCGTTTCTTTTTTGACTAGCTAGCTCCAAATATTGCTCTTACAATCTACTGACAGTTTGCATATTGGTATACATTTACATTTTGTTTTTCACCGACCAAGTCGAAGTGTACTGAAGTCGCAATTTCCATATTTCAACCCAGCAGCACACCCTTCAAAGTTCACTTACAGTTTTCGTGAGTTAAGTGCATGTTTTGTCGCATTTTTTGACACACTTCGTACTTCTTCAGACAAATCGCAAATTTTTTCAACTTTATCAAGAGAGTGACTTTTTCGCAATCAACACAAACAAATTAATGCTACTCAATAAGCACCATATCTTGTGACAAAATATGGGAAAAATGTTGCACACGTACACGTTTTTTTGGGCTGTGTCACGTTTATTTTTTGCTTTGAGCGTAAGAATGTTACAAACAAAATAATTCACGGAAATGGTAGAAAACTTGTTCCTGAAAAAATATTCCTTTTCAACTCACGCGTATACCCTTTCGGAATGAGCGCTGCAAATTCCTCGTCTAAATATATCCAATCCACTCAGCATGGAGTCTCCGAAGCTACAACTTCAATTGCAATTAAAAGGCGCCAATCGCATCGATATAAAAATAAATACACCCCAGCCACACACGCATCTCATTACCACCTCTTTCCCATTTTAATCGAAACTTTCCCAACTGTTGTCAGCAGCGCCCGAAGAATTTTTTTCCCCCGCAAATCTCAAACTGAGAGCCAAGCTATCCAAATACATCGTTCAAAGGAAAGCAGCACAGCCAGGCAACGTCTCACACAGCCATCTTTTCGTAATCCATCCCAGCTGGTTGCACCACAGCCAATCTCTCCCATTAGCACTTCAATTTTTCATCAAATCAAATGCGCACCTCCCAACATGGAGAGCGCTGCGGAGTGATCGCACTGTGCAGATCAAAGGACCTTGCGAGACTTGAAAGGAGCTCGCATGCTGTGATTCCGATTCCTGAACTCCCAGTGTACCGCCGCTGCCGCCGCCGCAGCCGTCGCGCAACCCCACCCGACTCCAGCTTGGTATAAATAATAAACCATTCCAATGATACAACATCAAACGTGATGGGTATTTAAATAAATTTCCATAAGGCTCCCAGCTGAGAGCTTAAATCGGCTCGGCTGCCGCGCTGTACCTTTGCCTCCAAAATTTCAATTCGACGGCTGTGCGCTCAGTGTGTTGCGTTTTTTTTTTCTTTTTTTGCCTGATACCGCATGCTTTCGTCGTCTTTGGAGCGGTCGATTGGTCGAGTCGAGAGGATACGATGCGGATTTCGATAGGCAATGACATAAATTCACTTTGTTTGCTCATCTCTCGCGCGGCCCGAGATGACGAGACGGCCGGCGATGACGGAGCACGGAAAGTGTCCCAAGCGGTCGACGGGATGGGCTGGAATGGTCTGGGATTCGCCCTCGAGTGGTCGCACAATCACAATCAGCGGAGCATCATCCGACCGAACAACAAATTAACCCAAACGGCGAAGGAACAAAAAATACCCACAAACGGAGAGGGAGAATTGAAAATTAATTTGCATATTAATCAAGGTGCGCATAAGTATACACACTCGCAGGTACCTTACCTTACCATTCGGACGACGACGCTGACGACAACGCAGAGTCAGAAAGCCAATAAGCCAGCCAACCAGAGAACCGGCGAAGCAGCGCGACTGCGGCCGGGGAGCTTCAAACGAACTGCGCCGAGCGAGTCTCAAAATCGAAGCCAGAGCGTATCTCATTGATTTATTAGAAATTATTTATCACTCATTAGAGACTCATTCAACACCGAGGTAAGTCCGGCCGAGCTGCTCGAGCGATGGCGACGCGACCGACGCGACGGACGCACCAGCCCCATCCAGGCCCAATCGCATTAATGCAAACTGATGTGGACTTACACAGCGGACACGACGCTGATGATGATGCCGCTGATGAGGACGTGATGTGAGAGGGACACCAATTAACACGTCCTAAAATCAAATACGCGTAACTTTTATCTCTTAGATTAGACGGTACGTGGATTTCGTGCGGAATTATTTGTTCTTATGACCGGCTAAGCCCGGGAGTGAGACAGAGAGAGATAGAGAGGGGGAGGGGGGAGTGTAGGACGGATCCCTTAAACTGGAATGGAAAGGCTTAAGGTTGTAGCTCCAGTGTGTGTTTCTTTTTCGGACAAGACCTTAAAGCAACGGCAGAGTGCTGGAAGTGTCTGCATATAAATTGGGATCTGCCGAACACACTTCCGATGGAGTGGTGGCTGAGGCATGTTCCGACTGACATTTGTAAATTGCTTGTCGTGCCTTTTGACAAATAAGGTGTTGATGCACTAAATGCTTGTGAGACGGCCACCGAAATGGCAGCTCTCGGAGCACTTTCAAAAACGTTTGCAGAAAAGATTGTGCAAGGAAGTGACCACAGGAAAAGGCTTAACAAGGAGCTGATTAGTAACTTTCAAAAAAAAAAAATCTCTAATTGGCCTCTCCACGGAGACAGGTATCATCAATTTCTTGCGCGATAAGTATTTCGAAAGGCAAGCCCTTCAAAACTTCAGGCACCACTTTGGATAACGTCCAAATTGACTTTATAATAAAAATGTCCACTTCCCACCTTCTGCAATTCATGTCCCACCTGGAGACGAGTCTTCTTCGCTTCATTTCACGGGACGAATATGAAAAAAAAAAAAAACACTAGTCCATAACGACGAACGGCACGGGGAAAATCAATATGTGGTTTTAGATAATTACATCGGTACCCCGCTCGGTCCACGACAAAACGCCGTACGAGACATCCACTGTTCCAGGACCCCGAACACGAAGACACGAATCTCTGAAACCCATGCGGGATATCGCTGCCACCCGCTGCGTTCGAATGCATAAGTCGAACCCCCGCCATGTGGATTCACCGAGATAAGGTCAGATCGTCACGCCACGCATATTCCGTGTACACAAAAACAAAACCAAAACCAAAAAAAAAAAACAAAATAACCGAAACCGAAAGAAACAAAAATCTAAGGGGGGCGCAGAGGGAATCAGAGAGATTCCAAGAGGGAGCATCTCATCTCAAGAAAGATGAACACCGATCTACCTGCTACGCCTCATGGCGGGGGGAAGGAGAGACTTTGTATCTGAATATGTCCGCCCGATGTAGGTTTTTGTCTTTCAATTGATTTCTCCCCTTTGTTGTGTGCACTCGTATCTCATTTCACATACACGCATTCCAGATGCTCGCCATTGTCTTCCGCGACTCGGCGGATTTGACGGATCCCGAGGAGCTCCGAGCGAAGACTCTATTTGAATCTTTCAAAAGTCTGATTGAAAACGAGGTTAATGGCTAGGTGACAGCTGTAAAAATTTTCAATTGAAAAGTCTTTGATAAGATTGATAGGCCTTGGCTGCGGCACCTTCTCACAGCTGGGGCCGGAGTGCTGGTCTGCTTGGTTCTTTGCGGGTAATTTTCAATTAGATTTCCAAGCCAGCAGGTAGATTACAAGTGTTTGGCTATTATGCCCGTTTCGGGGTCTTCGGCTGGCTGGCTGGCTCGCTCGCTCGCTCGCGTCTGATTGAATTGTTCGCGGTATTCGACGTGTGCTTTGGTTTCTGGGTGATGCTCTTAAGTGCCATAGTTTTTAAATGTTTGGAATTTGTTCGCCGCCGTTGCCGCCGCCGCCGCCGCCGCCGCTGCGCCGTAGCATCATGGATGTGTTTTGAATGGCACGGCTTTGAGTCGAGTGTGTTGCTTTGGACACATTTGCTCTTTGTCAAAGGGTTGCCGACCACGGTCATCGATCAAGTTAAGTGGAGGCGGCGCGGAACGATTAAAGATCTTTGATTTTGATTTCATCTCATGGATTCGCGATCCTAATGGCTGAAGTTCTTATGAGATGAGACGCAGTGTGAACATATAACGTCACTTAGAGGGGCTTTTAAGTGGTTTTTGTCTTCTATTCTAATCGGGTTAGATTGTAGGAATCATCATCTACAGATGATGATAATTCAATTGGAGAGAGTGGATAAATGATTCAAGGAATCTATTGAACCAGATACTCAAAGGAGAAGATCTATGGAGAGTGGTGGGAACGTGACTGCTTACTGGACATTACACCTTTCTATGTTTGTGTGGTTATTGAACTGCTTTTGTTTTGGCGAAAATATTTGAAGTCAACAAGACAGCCATTATGTAGAAATGGATTTTTGAAGAATATATCTGAAGATATTTAAGCTGTACTTCGCCTCCCTTAAATGAAAATATTGAAAAGTGATGTCGAAGGTACAGTCTGCTTTAAGTAATAAAAGATTGGGCCCATCTGCAAGGCTTGTCAATGATTCGATTCCTGTTTTTTGAAGAGAAATTTTGCAGCAAAATAACGAGCCTCTTGGCTTGTGTGAACGGCAACTCTTCTTCTTTTGGAGTAAAATGTAGTTTAACAGTATCCGCCACGTCAGTTTTCACTAAGCTACATATGTAAGTACCGAAATGTATTGACACGCAGGACAACGTTGTAAAAATCGACTGGTAATCCACCGATTAAAGGTGCATGCTATAGCTAGACGGTACGCACCTTTATGAATTAAAAATTGAGAGAGAGAAAGCTGTGGGCGTGAACGTTACTGTGTGTCACCCTTTGGATAAGCGGGACAACCGAAGTCCTCTTTAGAGAAGTGTTTGCCGGAATTTTAATTTTTTTGGCGGAATTTGAAGACAAGGCGACGCGCTCTCATGCGACTTTTTCAACATCGTTCATGAAACAATTATTTAAGACTTGAACGCCAACACCAGAGGAACAATCATTCAGAAGTCCGTCCAACTACTCGCATATGCCGACGATACTGATATCGGAAGAACGCAGCGCTCAATGGCGCTTATGTGGGCATTGCAACGGAGGCCGCGAAGATGAATTTAGCGGTAAACGAGGGTAAGACCAAGTATATGTTGCCAACGAGAAAGGACACCCAACACCGACGTCTTGATAAGAACGTCACAGCAGACAGATATAGCTTTGAGGTAGTCAAAACACCAGCGGTAGTCATGACACCAGCGCTGAAATCAAACGAAGAATAACTTTTGCAAATCGCTGCTTCTTTGGGCTAAGAAAGCAATTGGTAAACAAAGCCCTCTCTCTAACAACCAAGGTAACGCTTTACAAGACCTTAATCCTCCCAGTCCTACTATATGGCGTGGAGGCATGGACTTCGTCTAAAGCGGATGAAGCTGCCCTTGGTTGCTCCGAGAGGAAAATTGTTCTTGTGATTTTCAGTCCCGTCTGCGTAGATGGCCACTTTAGGTAAGTAATTTAAAGTTTCTGCATCGGTTCCTGATGGTTGACGAAATATTGATACTGTGGTACACATTAGTGACAAAAAAAAACAGTCGATACAGGACAAACGAGCTCCGAAGAAGCCGATCACTGTCCTATCGGCCAGAAAAGCTCCCGTTTTCTCTGATTCATAAGACATAATCTATATTGAATACCTTCAAAATGAAAAAATGGTCATAGGGCCCTGCTATATGGAATTATTGGGCTGATTCCATAAGGAATTTCAGAATTGGCCAATTTGGCGAAGGGCAAAGTACTTTTGATGACAATCAATAACTTCTGCTACGGTCAAGGTTTCAGGCCAATGCTTCAAATTTGGCCTCGTGCGACTTGTTTTTGTCTACTTTGCAGACCTCCAGAATATGTATTTTTCACACGGCATGAGGAAATGTTTCCAGCAAAGGAGACTATGTACTTATCTATCCTTGCCCAGTATAATTGGCTCAAGTAAACATGGCATGGATTATCAATGTGGTGTACAAAGTTAGTTTGGTTTTCCGAGCGAAGGCTCTACTTGAAGTCCTTACCCAATAATACTGATTCTAACTGTGAGGCTTTTGGGAAACGTTGATGTTCTGCGTCATTCCTTAATGAGGCAACATATGATATACTTTTTCTTTCTTTTTGCCTTTCCTCCAGACGCATTTGAGTCGCTTCCGTTTCAATCATATCAATATCATCATGTTTTAGCTAGGAGTTGAAGGAGGAAGCAGGAAGGACTTGCAGAGAAACTTTCATTGGCTTGTGAGCATCACGCGTTCATTTAAAAAATGATGTAGAAGAAGTCACGTGGTAGGGCTTCGTCTGGATAATTTTATGTTGAACGCGTCACTCATTTTATTACCTTCCTTCACGGAGGAAAGAAAGTTCACCACCGTTACTGATGTTCTTCGTCTTCTTCTTCTGGCGCTATAGTCCACCAGCTGCCACCAGTTGCGCACTCCAAGTTGGGTGGGGTCCTTCTCCACTTGTGTGCGCCTCCTTAGCATGGGCCGTCCTCTGTTGCGTTGTTCCAATGGCTCAGATTCGAAGACTTTTCGGGCTACATGGCCTAACCATCTTAAGCCAACTCATCAAAGACGCTTGAGTAGGCGCATCTCGCTGTACAGCCCATAGAGTTCGTCGTTAAATCTTCCCCTCCAGATGCCATCAACGCAAACAGGACTAAATATCGCACGCAAAACTTTTCTCTCGAAAAGACTAAGTGCTTCTTCATCCGTTTTTTAGTAACGTCCAGGTTTCCACGTCATAGAGGAGGAATGGGATGATCAAGGTGTTAGATAACGCAAGCTTAGTCCTTCGAGAGAGGGCTCTATTACACAATTGTCTCTTGGCAAGAGTGATTCTGCGTTTGATTTCGGTAGTGGTGTTTTTGTCCCAGTTTACTGCGGAGCCGAGTTAGACGAAGTCCTTGACTACCTTGAAGTTTCTGCTGCCTAGTGTGACACTCTGTCCGAGACGTCGATGTGGTGCGTCCTTCTTTGATGACAGCATGTACTTCGTTTTGCCCTCATTAACTACCAGACCCATTTTAGAAGCTTCTACTTCAATACCACCAAACGCTTCATTGACGGCTCCCTGTGTTCGTCCAATCACGTCAATGTCGTCAGCGTAAGCGTCGGCGTTGACCAGACTTTTGAAAATCGTGCCTCTGGAGTTGACTTGTGAGTTTCGCACGATCTTCTCAAGGATGATGTTAAAGAAGTCACATGACAGTGCGCCACCTTGTCAAAAACCTTATTTGACATTAAAGGTCTCGGTGAGTTCGTTTCCGACTTTGACGGAGCAGCGAGAGTTCTCCATCGTCATCCTACACAATCTGAGTTTGGCTGGAATGCCAAAACTAGACATGGCACTGTATAGCTATCTAGTGGTATGCTCTGTCCGAGACGTCGATGTTGTGTCCTTTCACAATGACGGCATGCCCTCATTTATCGCGAAACCCTTTTTTAGCCGATTTAGCTTCATCGGCGTAAGCTAGCAGGTGAACAGAATTTTGGAAGATCGTTGCTCTAAATAAACAAGTATAAGAGAACCTCATAAATTGCTCTCCTTAAAATACAATTTCAAAGAAACTGATGTACTCAGAACAAGAAGAATTTCGGATTTCATTAAAGAGCCCTGAACTAAAATCCATACTTGATTGACAGTCGTTAAGCAATCCAATATTTTTTCACACAAAAGTTGTATTCCCTTCGCATCAAAGACCCACCCACCACTTCCTTACCAGCAACACTTTCCAGCGCCTGTTAGCTTCTGTTTCAACCAATCTCTCCCCATATCGCCACTTCCCATCGGATCGTGCGGCCGTCCAAGATGCAATATGATTTATACTCAATTATTGAGCGATACACGGACGCTTTACTGAAATTCATTCAGCCTGGAGCGCAGCTTGCGTCCAGCCGTTTCCTCTCGTGCTCACACGACTACGACGGCGACACCGATGATCACATGAGTCGCTTTGCACAATTTCCTATCATAATTGTCCAACGGCCACAAGATCATAAGTTGATGCGGATGGGTGCCAGCGCAATCACTGCACCGGCTCTAGACTTTAGGATTGTCGTAAATGTTATCTTCCTGGTAACATCTCACCTACAGATATCAGGCAGAAGCCACACACTCGGGGGGTTCTCTGCCTATTAAAAGCGCAAAGCCATCCCATCTCGGGTTGGCTGCAGCAGCAAACGCCACACTGCATCGCGTCCACAACTCCGCACCGCACATTGCGCCGCAGATAAGATATACGAGTATGTGCCGCGCCAGAACGCTACCGCACCACTGCATTGCAGCATGCAATGCACATCCCGGTCCGTGGTCCGGGTCCATGGAGCGGCGAGCGAGCGCACTCTAAATCTGGAAGCTTATCGCATGTGACAAGTTATACGAGTTTTTGATTTAAATCCATTTCGTTTCGGGATTCCACTTAATGTGATCCCAGTGCACATAATGGTCGAGTGGAGAGGATCGGATTATGAGCGGAACTCGTTTGGTTGCTTATTAAGAATTTCTTCTTCTTTCTTCATCGGCACTCCGCCTGGCTGTCTTACCGTCTTGCTGCCGCTGCCGACAAAATTGTGTGTGCGGAGCTGCGCTGGATGTGTCTCTCTCGCACCGGGAACTGGATTTCCATCTCTATTCCTATTCCAAGCTGGATTTGGTTAATTAGTTTTCAATTCTCTGATCGCTTTGGTCTCGGTCCGTCTATCATTTTTATGGACGCAATAAATCTCGATTGGGCCTAGGGGCGGGTCCATTCCACATCCATGCCGGCCAGAGTGGCCCAACAATGATGACGGCGACGGCAACGACGACATGATCGTTGGATTGCGATAAGCTCTCCCAAATACACCCTCCCCCCACACGCTCTGTGACTGAGTGTTACTTTGAATGAGCGGTCCCCATATGCAGCATTTTAGGAAGCGAATGAATCGACTTCGGCGACGACGACATGGTCAACCGGATTCAGGCCGGTGACATTTGCAATTCCCAAGATAAGCGATCTTTACTGATCTATTCGGTTCCGCTGCAACATGGTTATCGCATCGATCAATCAAGGTGTGTGCTAGGCACCAACGGCAGCAGTGACGGTAGCTTGGGCCTTAGAGGGAGCAGGGGTTGGTCGAAGGTCTCCGCTCTGCCGGACTTTGATTTGACTGTGAACAGAGTGAATCATTAGCCAGTGATCAGCTTTTATTGGCAATTAATACAGATTGGTAGCCTGGTAGCCTGGGAAGTAGATGATTTCGAGATTTTATGTTTTTTTTTTTTTCGTCTTGAGAGCTGGCGCCTCCATTGGGGCAGCCGCGTCGCCTCGCCGCTGGCTGTCGATTGTGAGAGTTTATGCCGTAGTAAATTAAATGCTAGTTAAAATGTTAATTTCTCGTGTTTCTTTGTTTGTTTGTTATTTGGTGTTTTAAGGAGATTTATTGAATGTCCGAATGGTCCTGCCTGACAGTGGGATTTCAATTA
Organism: Eristalinus sepulchralis; assembly: GCA_944738645.1. Classification (NCBI taxonomy): domain Eukaryota; kingdom Metazoa; phylum Arthropoda; class Insecta; order Diptera; family Syrphidae; genus Eristalinus; species Eristalinus sepulchralis. The sequence goes on from OX122882.1 coordinate 13,032,915, forward strand.
ACGAGGTCACTGAAGATTTGCGAGCGATATTGGCTGAGACAAAAAAATGGTGATCACGACGCCAATGTTTTGTGTGAAATCAAGAGACGCCCAAATTATGCGAACTTATCGCCAAGGACTTACAGTCGACGCAGAGATACTGCGGTCTGAAGAATGACTGCGGTGTGCCCACTAAATATTCGAATCTTATCAAACTTTCTCTCAAAATTCGCTAATAACTGCCTTCACCTTGGCACAACATTAAATTACAGACAAGTGGAGCAATGATGCCTGCGAATCACATAACCTTATCTTTGGGGCGCAAAATTAATGTGCAAGTTCGGACACTTTTCAGATATACCCAACACCATCTGCTATCTAGGGGCACTGCAACCTCTTATCCACACTCCACATTAAGCAGCCCCTCAGTCAGTCATATTAAAATATCAGCAATGACAAAACTGAGACAGGTCACATTCATGTAACCGTGTCCGCGTACCCGCTCAGAGACATGAACATTTGCCGGCGCAGCAGATAGCGTCGAATGTAAACTTTACAACATTGCTCAATTCATTTGTTAATAACAATTGCATTTTATCAAGATAATCGTCAATCACTTTGCCAAGTATCTTTCCGTTCAATTGGCAACCAATAAATCAATCAACCTGCCGCACATTAAAAGCGGCTTTCGGTTCGCACCTGCTGTGGCGGGCCTCGATATTTACATACGCACGAGCGATCACTTGCGCTCGACTGTGCCGTTGCGAACGCAGTGTGTGTAGCTACTCAGATCCGGAAATTTAAAATTCCGAATCTAATGAATTTTTTATTAGGCCAGCAGCCATTGTTTTCGAAGGAAGGCGCAGACCAGTGCGCCTCGGTCCAATAAATCACTTTGTGTCAATATGTTGAGTACAATGCTCTGCGCACATGGTAAAGGACACTTTTTTTTTGCCCGGCTGACAAGGAAGCGGCCGCCATCGGTCAGAAGCACAGTGTCTGTGTGTATTCCGTGCAATGAGGGGTCAAGAAACGGTGAGATGGCTGCATGCGTTACCCGGAACTCATACCTTTTTGGCGGACCGCGTTTTGTCTTTATCTCTTCCGAAAACATTGTCCGGCCGACGTACTGCGCCGTAAAATGTCCAACCACGACGGTCCGTTTTTGTCAGTCTGGTAGCTGGCTGGCGGCCCTTTTCCCATGTCATGTCAAAGGTACGGCGGCGTGCGCATGTGGTTATCTTTTATGTTAAATCATAAATGTTCACCTGTCCGCTTGGGAGTCGCGTCTCTCAACCTGGTGGCATCTTGGCCTTAAAGGAGGAGGATGGAGAGCTCGCCGCTAAATTTATTCTGGCTTACGTCTACACTTTTTCCGTGTTCGGTTATGGGGTCAAGGATCAGCCACGCTTTTATGGCCGCTAGCCGTGGGCTTTGAGCGCACTGTAATCGTGTGTGGCCAAAATTGATGTAATTACAAAAGGGGCGTTAAAACGGCTGTTCTCAGCGTAATTTCGGTGTAATTTTATGCTGATCATAAGGTTTCTGATAAGCGGCTTGACAATGCTTCTGGACATAGCTCATTATGGTTTTCCACGGAAGTTGTTAATGAAGTGTGCTAGGGAATTGCTGCCTCTGCTATAGTCGTTGGGTTGTGCTCTGGAAGATAGTTTTTCCAAGGAATTCAAATTAAGGGATATTTCAGCTTTTAGGCAGGAGGAAAGATGCTAAGATTTAGATAGTTTTGGAAAAGTCACGGCTAAAAAATAAAATCTTGCGACTTTGATTTTGAAAGCAGTTCACAGCTTCTTTATCTTGGTGGGTTGGTTGTGCTATTCGATATTGCCAAAATGAAGATTGCAAACTTAAGCTATGTTTGAATATTATTTGTAAATCAATGGCTGTATATTAACTTGAGCAATATTAGCGATCACTACTAGCTTTCTGGCACGTTAAGGCTTAGAGCGCATTTGTATTTCTCATTGCACGACTATCCAGTAGCAAAGAAAAGAATACATAGCTTACAGTGAACAGTCCTTCTGCAAAAATCGCGCTCGCGGACGGTAAGTCCATACCCGTGTAAATCATATTAATCTCGAGAGGAGACTGACCTTCAGCAGTTGCGTCATTTCATCTGTAGTAACAGTGACAACATTATTTGTCATTTTAGAAATTTGTTAAAAAACAATAAATTGGAAAAGAAATTAATTTTTTTTTTTTATTTGCTTTGTTGTCCATTTCTGTCCGCTGTGGACCTGAATGAGGCGCGTTTATTTTTTAACTACATCAAATTTCGTCCAACAAGTCGATGGAGGTCCTTCCCCGTACGCGTACAACCAGTTAAGCCTTCTTCAATGCCTTTAATGCAAAAAAACAAACATTTCGGATGCCGAGCTTTCCTCTCCTAATAATGACAGTTTGATCTTTCGAAAGAATCCTCTTTTACACACTTGCCTTTTCAAATCAGAAGAAAATCGATTGGCAATTGTTGTTTTAAGTGAACTTGCAGTATAAGTATCGTTATCCTTATTTAGTGCTTAGCGAAGTAAACGAATTCTTTGAGTACAGCTACATTCTTGTTCCTGATAGCTCTACTCTCTAGTCTTCCACAATAGCCGTTTTCAATTTAATTTCAGCAAACGCCACAATCATGTCAATGCCACCTGTGGAAGCTAGAAGTTGGACGTAACTAAGAGAGATCGTACCACTAGTGTTGATTTTTAAGTTTCGCACAATGTGACTTTTTGGTTAGCACAGTCGACCAAGCATGTCCACGGTCGATAGGGTTGTGCGCAAATTTAAGCAATCCGGGTCTTCTGAAAATGTGAAAGCACATGCTCATCCAATTCGTTCCACGAAAAAAATTAGATATTGCCTAAAAGATAATGATTCTCTTTGGGCGACATTGGACTCTCATTAAGATAGACGAACGTACCATTTAGCCATTCCGTTTGAAGGATCTAATTTTCAGAAATAGATCGCATAGAAATCTAGAAAGGCTAATCGAAGAAAAAGTTAATGAGAATCGGTCGACCCAGACCCAACTGAAATGGAGCGGGGCATCGCATACAATATGGGAGTATCTCCTATGATACTAAGTCAACATCTATGTCAAATCGGAAAAGTGAAAAATTGGGTACGCTATGAGTTAAATGAGGCAAAGAGCTAAGACCAGACCAGGGCATAGACAAAGGAAGTCCTTGATTTCCAATCTCAGGCGCATTGGTGCCTTCCCGTCCTGGGCACACTGCTTGCAGTTGACCGAGCTCTCTTTCATCCGTAATCACTTGGTCCCTATAGCAGAGGTTCGGCTTTCCTCTCCTCCTCGAACTCGGAGGCTGGGATTCGAAGACCCTCTTAGCTGGAGCATTGTTGTCTATTCGCTCGATGTGGCTGAGCAACAACATACACATCTTGGTATCTTGGTACAACATATAGAGGTCGCGGTTGTGTCTTCTCTTCCATTCGCCTTTCTCACAGACACGACCATAATAATCGTCGCGAAATTTTTCTTTGAAAACAACCAAAAATCAGCTCTGCCGTTTTGCTTACCGCCCAGCACTTGGCTCCGTATAACAGTATTTGTAGGATTCGCGTCATGTAGAGCATTATCTTTGTCCTTCGAGTCAGGAGTTTTGACCATAGCTGTTGCTAACAGACCTAAATCACCCTGGTTGTCAATTCTGATTCACTAAGGTGTCGTTTGTGGAGTTTTGCCCCGAGGTAGACAAACTCCTTAACTACCTTAAAATACCACGAGTATATCTGAAGTGCTCCACTCGGAAGGTTCGATATTGAGCACCTTGTCCGAAATAAAGTGATCAGCAAAATTATTTCTCTACAAGTTCATTATTTTACTCGCTGTAAGGCTCGTAGGCCATCCTGTTGAAACCAGAATTCACCGAGAGCATGTTTTATGAGTTTCAGGATGTACATAATCCGTTTACATGTCCAAGCTGTTCAGAGCGACCACAAATAGAATCGCTAAGGTCTCTTGTACACTCTCCGTCTTCTAGTCTTTTTGCAGCATCCTAGATATGGCGTAACCGGCCACTAATGTAAACTGGGAATTAAATTTTGCGAATGGTATTGACAAAAGTGTTTTCAGAGGTCGATTATGCGCACCGTAAGAACGCTAATTTTTACAATACAGCTGAACAATTTGAACAGGCTGTTGGTGTGTGAGTCTTTCTACAATCAGTCGCCAAATGAGACTGAACAAAAATGATAAAGCAGTCTGAGAAGAGTTACACGTGATCTGTCAAAAACAGTCCAGTGAAAATCTAACCTCACAATGAATCACCCTTCATATTAATCTTTAAATTTTTTCTATATTAAGTTCTAGCAACAAACTCTAGGAAACCGCAATTGAAGTTCATATAGTCGTTTGCTTGAAAACAACTGGTCACTTCATGGAGGCTGTGATGGATACATAATACACGAGTTTCCGTTAATTAAGCACAGCAGTTCGCTGATGTTACAACATCTATATGCATGCGGATACATTTCAGCTTTCTCTTACACAACCCGCGGCATTTTCATACAGCCCCATTGGTACTAAGCATCGCATGTAAGTGAAAACCTAAGTTCAAATACATCACGAATTCGCTTACAAACAGCCCGACACAGACGAGACGCCACTCCGCCGTCACCGCCATCACGTCGCCGCCAAAGTCGAACCAATTTAACAATCACGAGTTCCTCGTTATGGTAGCGATTATAACAATAATCATCTTTCACCTGCGCGACTTCACTGGCACCCGCACTCATCAATCCCGTGCACGCGGCATTTGGCCAAATGAACTGAACTTCGGTAACACTTTGAATTGGATTGTTCAACCGTGGTGACCAGTAATTAATATCTTGCGACTCTTGCAACAAAATCACGTTCTATGCAAATCCACTGCTGATTTATCGTCGCCGAGCGGCACAGTGCTGCCGTGCAGGTAACCAGCAAAAGAAGAAAAAAATCAACAAAAAAAAATAAAGCGAAAAATCACAACAAAATGTCAGCCGACCCAGTGAACAAAGTGTCAGCTCGTTGCCACGGCGAGCGGGTGAAACTTTGTCATGATTTGAATTTTATTTAAATCGCGTTTCAGTCTCCTCCATTCACCCCCACATCACCCCCAAAATCATCCCGCACGAGCAGAAGCAAATGCCCGGTGGAAGTGGAAGCCGCGCAACATTTGTGTCAATGGTATGTAGCGAAATTATCCGCTTATTTATCGAAATGACAGCTGGATATTAATGTGTCATGAAATTAAACGTGAGCGGGCAATTTCCCAGATAAAACATTTTTTGCCCGCCGCCCGCCATCCTTGCGGGGCTTTTCGCATTTGCAGTTCTCGCACTTGCATGGGGGGTAGTAGTGCGCCGCTGTTTTTGCGCGCTCGCTGCACCGGCTGAGAGGCCGGATTCACACGCTGTGCACTTGGACCTGTTACGTGTTCGATTCGGATCCATCTGCATATGAGCCGGGTCGATGTAACTACCGTGTAAACATCACACTGTCAGTTGCTGTGTGTTTGTGTGTATGTGCCAAGTGCACATTACCTGGCCGCAATTTGTTCTTTGTCTCTCGCGGCAAAGTGGAGCGAAATTCTTCCCGGTCTCGGCCACATCACTGAGGGCACCACCGGGATGCGACCAGGTATGCGGGGTGAGTGTGTTTTTTTTTCGCTTTTTTAATTACAGCCAATTAAAGTTTACACGGCGTGAAGAGAATTATGAGACATAACAACGGGATGCGCAATGAAAACAATGAGCCATGTGGAAATGGGCAACCCGGCAGCGCACTGGAAGACGAAGCTAAGGATGCTAAGACGCTATACTTGTTTTAATTGCCTCACGTCTTGCGGACGGTAATTGATGTTTGATTTTTTCTCTCCACATAGAGAAAATTAGTATTAGCGATTGGACAAGTGCAATTTGCCTCAGAGGGTGTCGCCGAAGTGGGGACAGGTGGAGAATAAATTCCGGGTCCTTAGAGACGACCGTGACGATGAAAGTCGCAAATCGTGCATTTAGCCACAGGCACTTACCGTGCATTTTGGTGCATTAATTGGCTGAGTTTGTACGTATAGGGAAGGGGAGAGAGTTTTTCATCTATTGAGTGTGTGGTAACACGATTCATCTGTGTTCTCCTTCAGGTGAAAGGATTCTTAATGCCTTTCTTTGGATGCTATTCGGTTCTGCACTTCTGGATAAGATGCCTCCAAAAAATCACCTAAATTAAGACATCTCGAGGTTAAACTGAAATTATAGAATAGATAGCAGATCACCGATCATTCCGTAAGTCAGAGAAGCGCTTGCCCTGTCCCAGTCCATGTTCATCTTCATCCCTCACAACAACATACCCGCCTGATCATTATAAGCCAAGAGCCATCATTATCATCACTGTCGCCTTGCCATCGTTTTGACATGATCACATGACACATCTCGTTTACACACTCTACGTGACGTCAAAGTTGTCATTTTTCATTTTTTTTGTTTCCAGTAGACGCCCGCCCTCTGTCCCAGCACCTACCCGTACCCGTATCACTTGTCTTCACAGGAATTTGTCGTGTCTCCTTTGTGTTTTTATTTTATTTTCGGTCAAATTGGTCCCACATGAATAAAAAAACATACACGATGCAGGGAGGAGAGATGCAAAGTCATTCTAGTAAACGCAATGGAACGGTCGTCAACGCCCCGAGAATTGAATTCAACCGATTCGAGTTCTATGACGGCCTCTGAGTAGTCTGAATGCGAAGCCGATGATAATGATGATGGATCAAAATGCGCGCAGTAGAGATTTCCTCGAGATGATTTATGATCTGGAACTCGCCTCGAGATGCGGGGATGGGATCTTGTAATGGCGCCGTTTCGACTGCGCTCGATTAATAAGCGCGTACGTGGTGCACGCGCTAATGATCCAAGATAAATGATTGAACCGAGCTAAGGATGGCCTCTGGCTGAAGTTTGAGCATTCAGAACGCAACCTCGGCTTGGCTGACCAACGCAAACGGATAATTGGAGTCTGTGCGGTAGAAATTGGAAATTTATTCCCTTAATTATTGAAGTTTAATGGCATTGTGAATTAAGAAATTATTAGTGTAGGAATATGAAGTTTATTGGATGATTAAGGGGACGTTAAGTGATGTGATGCGCAGAAGTTCCAGCTGACTCTCATCAGACCTAAGGATTGATGGGACACTTTGCGCGAAGATTTATCTTATCTGAGTATGCAACTACTTCATACGCGTTTTCCTGTCTTAATGTGATGATTCATCACTTACTGGTAGCGGATTATCGCGTATATGTGTTTCCGCAGCCTTAAACCAGTTTTTAATAGGCAGGGTAATATCCACGAGAAAACTGCATATTTCTTGTGGGGAAAAAAGACTGATTTAATAGGTCATACTTCTCTGCTCTCCTTTTCAGTGTAGCAGAGAGTAGGAAATAAATGTAACAATTAATTGAAAAAAAAAAAACATTTCACATGCGAGTGTGAAATTGAACGAGTTTGAGGCTAATGAAGGCAAATGAATGGATTACTAGTCAACTACCGCACAACGGCAGAATGTATGTGACAGTGAAATGATTTTTATTTTAATTGATGGATTGAACTTTAGTTTAATTTTAATGAGATGGCAACGGGATTTATTTGGTAAATTAAAAATGGAATTCAATATACAGTAAAAGCGCTTCCAGACTAAGTATGTTGAGTTGTCCTGCATAAAATCCCTCACTTTCACCCAAAAATATAATTTTCTCGTGTACATTCAACTGACAGTAATCGGATCCTGCAGTCAGTATAGAAAGTGAATTCAGCGTTGTCGCCTTAAAGTTCGTATACATAGCGTTTCTTTGATACTCTTCTTAAAATTCTGCTTCATTTTCAGATTTTTGTTTTCAACAGAGCCAAATCTTTATAGCTTCGGGACTGACGTCCGTCTCGTATGTCTGTCACATCTTTCATGTCTTATAAAAGGATTGAAGTTTCAGATCCCCATAGATGAATTTTAGCTAGCATTCAGTGTTCACCTATAGGAATTTAAATTTGAGGCATATTTGGGGTGACTTCTGAATAAGTGAATTTGAGTCAAATTGTAAATTGCATCATACTCCTGCATGTGTCATATTAGGCAAGAGATCAACTGAATTCTTATACAGCTAAGAAACGTCAAAGTCTAATAATGTCTATCCCCCTCCTCCTTCCGCCCCTTTCCAATTTTTTTTTTCAACTTTTTATTGTATTATTATTTAAATTTAAATTCCTTTACTTATATTCTAGCTAAAAATACTTAAAACTAGCTTATACTATGTGCACTTTCGCTCTTATATCTATCTTACTGACCCTTTGCGGGTGCTCTAAGTTAATCTACTTTAAATTTAATTTGCCTTTCGCCCTACTCTATCTAAATTTAACTTAAATATGGGAAATTTATTTTTATTTTATTCGTCAAGAAAATTAACTTGACCTTCTGGTCTTTCCTTAACCTAACTTATTCTAACTAAAACTTAAACTATTTGCAAATTCTTAAATTTACTTATGCTATTCCTAACTAAATCCGTATAATTGTACGGACGCGTTTTCCAGGGCGTATTACGATTTATATTCTTAACATATAGATGCAGTACGCCGTGATGCACTCCCGCCCCTTTCCATTTTCTACTCTGATGTACCCAAACATCACAAAATGTTGTATGCGATGGGAACTTTCTATAAAAACTGTTTCGGGGATTCTGCCACATTCAGTTTTGCTCGAAAAATAAAACATCAATGACAACGATTTAAAAAAAATCTTAGAAACTTACATTTCTTCTGTTGTTGTTGGAACTGTTATTTCGAAAAACCTACTGAAGCCCCTACTGGCAATAAAATTCGGAAATTTCAGTCCCAGTTTACATAAGTGGATGATACTTGACCACATACAGCTGTGAAGAAGAGACCATAGCAGCTGTAGCTGAAGTGTGTACGAAAACAGTGAAGAACCGATTCGTAGTCGTTTTCAACAGCTTAGATGGGCGTACCTTGACAACTTGGCATATATAGGATATCTTCTCCTTTTTCTTGTGGCCCTACAGTGCGGATGGCCTCAACCAACCTCAACAGCCAGCATGATCTTTCGCCAGCTGCCGCCAGTTGTGCACTCCAAGTTGATTGAGGTCCTTCCCCACTTGTGTGCGCCACCTTAGCCTAAGCCGTCCTCTGTTGAGTTGACCCAATAGCTCAGATTCGAAGATTTTTCGGGCAGGAGCAGTGGTGTTCATACGCTCTACATGGCCTAACCATCTTAAGCGTTGTATCCGAAGACGCTTGACTAGACGCATGTCGCTGTACAGATCATAGACTTCGTCGTTAAATATTTTTCTCCAGATGCCATCAACGCCAACAGGACCAAAAATCGCACGCAAAACTTTTCCCTCAAACAGATTTAGGGCTTCTTCATCCGCTTTTAGTAGCGCCAAGATTTTTGCACCATAGAGTAGGACTGGGATGATCAAGGTAATATATAAAGCAAGCTTATTCATTCGAGAGGAGCCTTTTTTGCCTCAAAGAAATAGTGATTGGCAAGAGTGATTCTGCTTTTGATTTCCGTACTGGTATTATTGTCCCTGTTCACCGCGGAGCCGATGTAGACGAAGTCTAGTGTGCCTAGTGTGACACTCTGTCCGAGACGTCGATGTTGTGCGTCCTTCCTTGATGACAGCGTGTACTTCGTTTTGCCCTCATTAACCACCAGACCCATTTTAGCCGCTTCTGCTTCTATGCCAACAAACGCCTCATTGACGGCTCGCTGTGTTCGTTCAATCACGTCAATGTCCGGCGTAAGTTAGCAATTGAACTGACTTTTGAAAGATCGAGCCTCTGGTGTTGACTTGTGAGATCTTCTCAATGATGCTGTTAAAGATGTCTAAAGCCTTTTTTGACATTGAAGGTATCGGTGAGTTCGTTTCCGACCTTGACGGAGCAGCGAATCTCCATCGTCATCCTACACAATCTGATGAGTTTAGTAGGAATGCCGCAAAAAAATGACCAAAATTAGACCTTCCAAATGGACCACTTCATAAGTAATTGTGGCTAACATTTAGACGATGATATTCTTACAAAGTAAATGCCACAAGCTACTCTTTTAACTGATAGCTACAGTCTTAGATTCGCTCTTAAATGTATCTATTTTACTCTGCATTATAAACCAAACCTCACGATGAATCACCCTTAAAGGAAATTAAATGTAAATGAGCTTTGAGAACATGCATTTTTGGTCAACAAGTTTGATTTTGGGACAATTGTTCATTTCAATCAAGCTTCTTTGTAAGCTTCAGTATTGTTGAACCTCACCGTTTCAAATGATTTGAATAGATTACGATGACAGCTACCAGACACATGTCTTAAGGGAACCTGGCAGTGACAGCTTGTCCATAGGCTATGTTCTGTTCCGACTGGGGTCAGGATTCTCTGGAACTTGTTTTAGCCTGATCGTTCAGTACTTTTTTTTTCTGGGAGTGGCATGGTGGCTGTGGGATAATACCCAAAATACTGAGCAGAGTCACGGTAAGCGAACCATGGTAACTGGTCTATTCGTTTATTCTCCTTACTAATTGAAACCAGGCGGTCACGGAAATTTTTCTGATATATTGTAGAGTTGCATTGCAACAGGTTGCTGTGACCCATTGTAATCCAGAGGTGTTATAATGGAATCGATCTACAATAATAGGCGGAGTGATTGTTCCTCAAACATGATCGTAGTTGGAACTTGGGTGACAGAGGCATTTGGTCTTGCGATGCTTAAGTCACCATTACATAGGGACGTCAAGGCATTTGATCACGTAAGACCAAGTTGCGCATCTGTTGAATCGATAGGTAATGTCTGACCGGAGATGTTGCTAAAGTTCAAATAGTAATGGTCCCTGTGGTAAATAAATGAATCGACCTAAAATTAAGTTGTCCTTTTCATATTCCATCACCGACGGTAATGAAGTTCTCCATTTCAAGAACGTTCAAGGATCTCTACAAGTGCCTATAAAATCGCCTACAATTTGTTCAAAACAATGATTCCAAAGGATAATAACTAAAATTCCATTAATTTGCGTCACAAAATCATTCCCCCTCATTCGCACAAGTCTTCGTAGTACAGAAGCATCGAATGAATTGACTTCCAGAAATAATCACACCGATGCCACTGATCATCTGACGCTAATCCTGTGACTGACAAATTCCAGTCGATGCACATATGACAGTCATCGGAGGATCCCATCGCACAAGCATTTGCCCTTTTTTTCATGCAGTGTGACGAGTGAGATTAGCCAATTAGCAGTCAGGAGAATCCACACACACGCACACAGGTCAGAGCATCAGTGCGGATTTAATCTGTGCTGCCCGCTTTGTCTTGCTGTCACTTAAGCAGACTGACTCCGGCCGGATTCTCGGTTGCATGCAGCCGCAAATCCTAGTGGGCGCTTTTCACATCAAATTCGTCATCATTTGCTTTTGTGACATTTTCATGACTTGCGCCCACCTCATTAATTGGTTGAGTAAGCACAGTTTAGCAGCCGGAGTTCCGTGGCTCCGTGTGCTGATGGCGTGTGTGGGCAATTTGCATGGCGTAGGCCTTGTCAAAGGATCATCACGTTGATTAGAGCTGATTTGAGGGTAAAGATGTGTATTAGCTGTGGGATGGGCGCGAATCACGCCGAACTGGTTTTGCAAAAGGAACAACTGCTGACACCTCAAACGTCTACGAGGTGTGAAATATTTCCCTCATACAAGTTCATAAACCATCTCGCCAGCTACCGACAGATGAAGAGCAAATTTATGGGATCCGGGCTGCATTTCGAAGGGCACAGCCGACCCAACGCCGACGACGTCAACGATTCTCCAATTGATTCGCCGTAAAATGTCCCAAAAAACATTCGGGGATTCTTTGGGCTGCGTTCATAAATTTTCCCCCAGCATCGTGCTAACGAGGTAATGATTTAATTTATTGGATGGGCCATAAATAACGTTTCTTCGAATTTGCAGCGATTGGTCAATTGTCGGCCATGTTCCGGCGGCGTTGCTGGTGGCAACTGGATACACTGCTGCTGCCCACTGCCTCCGGTGGGTGAGAGGGGATCATCCAATGTGTGGCTGTGTGTGTGGCGTGTGTACGGACGTCCCTCATAAAGTCCGATGTGTCGTTGTGGTGGGCAGCGTGTCAAATGGTCATATATTTTGTTTACCTCGGGCATTGGGGCTCCTCACATGAGTGAGGTATCCCGGCAAAATTGTAAAGGCCCATAACTCATGCAGCGAGGAGACCTTACGAATTTATGTCGCCGGTGTGTTAATTTGTTCGTCGGGTTAATTAGTCATTTGTGGAACAAGATTTTCGGGTGTGCTGCGTGTGTCACTGGCTTGAGTTGTGCTCTTGTTAAAATAATGTAAGAGCTTCTATTTGAAATGGAGATGAGGATGGCCGTCAGTGGGGGTAGCTGGCACCTGTCCGTGTGCATGGGAGAACTGAATGAATGTCAGGCAGGGGTTAAGTGTTGATGAACATTAAATGTTGTTGATATTCGGAGGCAGACAACTGACAGGAAATGTCTTGATCGATGCAAAGAAGATGACATGGGAAACGGTGGGTCATAACACCGAGACAGTGAGATGTAAAGTTTGGTTTATTTGTTTAATTTGTTTTTTGACAACTTTTCCAGTCTTCTTCTACAGTTTGTGCAGGCAGCGTCGAACTCTGAGCGGGTATCAGGGAGACTTTTTTTAACGTGATGAGGGAGTAAGCCTCACGCATAACCCACAGGCTGGTAGGCCAGACCCAATATTAAGCCCTCGGGCAGAGGTGTTCGTTGCATACATTAGTTCAATAGACAATGGATATTCTGATGTTTATCCAGGGGCCGCCACGAGGAGGCTGTATGTCAATCTGCTCGCCATGTTGAGTGCGATCAACGACGTCACCTTGTGTGCACAGGCCCATGCCACCCTGTACTCCTATACTCCTCTTTGTATAAATCACTGGAAAGGTTCGGTCTTCGACTGGAATGCGGTAGTAGACCAACCGTCGATGTTCTCCGGGTCAAAGGTTGCGTGACGGAATTTTGCCTTATCGCTTCATTCAAATCTCGATTAAGTTCGAAAAGTTGGACATACATTTTCTGTCACAGCTTTCAGGTCCGCATAAGTCAGGGGCAAAGGCCGAAGCTGCTTCCAAAAACCGATATATTCAATCTTAAGCATTAGTGTTGTCCTAATTTCAATATTCTTAGAACTTGAAGTGGCTTATCAGGATAAAATTATGTTGTTAACGATATCCTTAGAATAAGTAAGAACATCTTTGCTTTTATTACAAGTTTTGTGAATCCAATGCCGGGCGCCATTTTTCATATCATCAATACGAGCCTGTTAGTTCCATCTTAGAGTGATTAAATTTTAATTTATGTAAGTGAAAGCACACGCGACGAATTCAGGCATACTCAATTTGACTTCTTCCATTGTCTGAACATAACATAATCCAATCAAGCTTTAAAAAAAACTTTCCATTCGCTACACTTCAGCCATGTTAACTGGCTTCCCCCACTATTGGTACGCTGCATACGATTTCAATGTACACTCCTTTTATTATGCACCCCACCACTGCGATACTGAGGAGTGATCCGTTTCATCCGTCATTTTCTTCACTTAACCAATGTACATTTCCGGGCTCACTGTCCCCTTTCCAAAATGAGATTTCTCTCGCAGCAGTCAAACCTCTAATTTAGAAAACATCTCTTCCCGTCCGAACTGCAGGACTGACTTCCAAAGGAGGGATACAAAAAAAAATTATCCAAACTGAACTCAAGTAAGTGCCCCATTCGCACATTATGTATTCATTTCCCTAAATCACACTCACCGGCCTGTACACATAACGTGCCGGTATCTGCTCCGTGCACTCTCGCCTTTGAGTAGAAAGTTATCGTGTCGTTCGCGCGAAGCGAACAAAGGGCGTACAAAATTTACGCCATTCACCGAAGAGAAGAGAGTTTGATTAATGCATAGCTGTCACTGATATGTCACATCCATGTCAAATTGTGACGTTTGACATTTGCACATACAGGGATATCCGAACGAAAAAAAAAAAGAAGAACACATCGAAGAGCAAACGGTACCGGAGCAAAAAAACAGCAGCAGCAGCAGCAGGAGGAGAAGAAGTTCCTGAATCTGGTAAATGTGTTGTTTGTAGCCGGTCCTCTCGTCCTCGTTTGTGACTTCGTCGCGGTAGTGGCGGCGGCGGCGTCTTCTTCATCTTGGTCTGATGGCTTCCAATCCGGGGGCGAGATGGGATATGATAAAAAATTCACCATTTGTACCAGCAAGTGTTTTTCGGGTCGTTCGTTTGACATTTGTGTAACAACGGCAACAACTGCGCTGACACCGGATGGAGGGGTTATCCTCCTTTCCGCCATTGCGTGTGGGTAGGCAGGACTCCGTTTCGCCGGTCGATTTCCTCCTTCATCCTTGCGGCCATATCAGGAAGAAACAGAAACATTATCGAATTAAATTTGTATGCTTCCCGCCTGTCAGCCGACGCGTCCCCCTACCGAGCGAGGGCTGCCTTTGAGTGACAATGTGTTGTTTGCTTTCGATATAAGCCTCAGAAATGACGTGGATAAGCGGAGAAAATTAGTTGCCGCAGCCTTTTCAGAGCTGCACTAACTTTGTCTATTGTTTCGGTCCGCAAGGAGAAAATGTACAACAGGATCGGGGAACAAAAGTCAAAAATCCATACGCACACACACACACACACACTCGCACAGCATGGGCATGCATTGTGTGGAGAACGTGGCGGTTGGCTGAAGGACTTGTTTATTTGAATAGCATGGTAATTGGATGAAGAAAAGTATCGTCATTCACACTGAAGGACCTCTGTCAGATGTGCATTGTGTGTGGTTAAGGATTCCGGATCCAGGCGAACAATAAGCCGCATAATGACTTTGATGCGCACTTTTTCGAGGTGTCAGTCACATCGGGCGGGGATAGTGTGAGAAGTGGGTTTTCCATTTTGTCAGGGCATGTCGGAACAATTGAGTTGTTAATCAGTGAATGGCTGATGGAAGTTTTCGTTTTTTTTTTTAATCCACGTGAAACTTGGAATGAAGCGAGGCGATAATGAAAGACCGCACATGGATGTGTACGTCGAGTGAGAGCCACTTTGCTGGAATGGGTGGTCGTTGGGATCATAGCGTGATCTGTATACATATCCGATGGATATTTCGCACTCAATTTAAAAATTTAAAAATGGAGGACATGGCACAAGAGAAAATGTTTGCCCACACCTCCACAGAGGTCTAGACCAAATCCCCATCCGAAACTTCTGCAAAATACATCTTCCTTTAGGCACACGAAAAATCCATTAGACCTTTGCATTCCAATGGAACATCTGCCGTCAATATCATATCCCGGTGGTAGCCAAGAAATCCACTTTTCCGTTTTGCCTTCTCATCCCCCACACAGAGTGTCTACCTAATCAACGTATAATTCGGTTAATGAAATTCATCCCACTTGACTTGTCGCATGTCCTCGTCGAAATCTGTGAACTCTACGTCTGTATCTGTGACAAATAACAGAATTAACAAATTGTGTTTACCCGTTTCCCGTGCTTTTTCCTCCCTCTGATCCTTCACTCAACTGTCACACATCACTCCTTCATCGTACGAATCAGACTCTCTCGGCCCCTTGGTTTCCCCCTCCACGGCACAAGGAATCAATTCAAAGCCAGGAATTCTATTTATAGAAAAAAGGACCAGCAAACATCGTAAGTCATGCTTTGAGTGCTGGTAAGGAATGTGTAGCAGAGTTATTTTAAGGTACGGGGTTGTGGGGAAGGATTCTGGGAGTGTGGAAGTGCTAACCATGTGATTAAGTGACATCCTGTAAGGGTTGCTTAAAACATTGTGATGTTTTCCTTTTTTTTAAAGGAAACTTTTGATATTTACAAATTAACGAGTATGATTCTGGTGATTTGACAAAATTTAATTATGTGAATTCAAGATTCTCGTGTGACTGTTTTGAACGATTTTTTTCATTACGAGTTTGTTCTTGGATGGGCGGTAAAAGGATTTGATATCGCATACAATTACAATAGGGGACAGGTTTTACTGAATTACAGAATCATCGATAAGTAGCTCTCAAACAGTTAATAAAGTAATAAAAATAAAATAAAAAGTGCAGTATTAACGAATCTCCGCTTCATGAAATGCCACGGCAACCTCTAATCAACCAATATCCTTTCAAACAATTTTCTCTTTTTTGTGAAAAATAAAACGTTTTAGTCCATACCATGTTAATATAATGTCAATGAAACTTTTGCGATCATTCTGCCGGAGACACGAAGAGAAAAAATTTAACGATTAATGAACACAAGGCCAATTTTATGCTGTGGACGAGGCAGCATACATAATGACGTTTAAGACAGAATGTCACTAAGGGCGCGTATAAGTTTGAGGTAGTCAAAGACTAAGTATATCATGAAACCGCTATTAACTCGACGACACCAGCGTTGAAATGACACGAAGCAGCAGCATTGTTGCCTTAACGTGTGGGTAAGTGCGGCAATCCACAAGATGAATCTCCATGCTCGATTCCCGGACACGGCACCTTGCATTTTTCATGGCACGACCTCATTCAAAGAATACGGTTTGTCTATGTAAAAACTTCTCAAATATAGCCGTTTGAAATCAGCAGAAAACGGTAGGTCCCTTTTACTCATTCGAAAATAGTAGGACTCCAAACAGGAGTAGTTTTTGTAGAATCTAGATCCTGGTCCCTTGTAGGCTGTAGTACCACTTAATTATAATTCTTATTAGTAAACCGCTGCTTCTTTGGGCTAAGGGAACAATTGACGAACAAAGCCTTCTCTCAAATAGCCACAGTATTCTTCTATGAGACCCTTATTGTCCCATTCCTGCTATATGGCGCAGAGGCATGGACTTTGTCTAGAGGGGACTAAGTTACTTCTGGCTGCGATCTGCGGTCTTCGAAGACTTAATAATTAACTGCAGCCAAAGAATAAAGATCTAACGATTGAGATGGCTAAATCATATGAATGAATGGCGCAGCAGACGATGACCGCGAATTAGGTGAAATACACAAGTGGCCTACAACCAACCACCTCGTTTTTCCCATGCGTGCGAAGCTAGAGGCAGTTAACAAAATTCGAATTAACTGGAGGGGCTTGTTGGTTGGGGTCCAGGTGCATTCCGGACTGTACCGGCTCCATAAGAAAGTAAGTTTAAGATTATGGTTTTCGCCGCGTTAAGAGTAAGCAAAGAGACAAATCATACACTTTTCCTGCATTTTCATATAAAAATCAATTGCCACAAAGTTCCTTTACAATAAACGATTCCAAGGAAATGCTATATGTTGGGGCAGTTATTGGTAGATGGGAATCGAAAAAATGTTTTTCTAAGTACACACAGGATCTTGCGTTGATATCTTTTAGTAAAGTTATATTACTCAGCGTCGTTTTGTTTTTTTGGAAACGCAATAACTATGCATGCTTGTTAGTATAACGACTGCACAAGCAATCTTAGAGACAGAAATCAATTCGTTTTATACCCAAAGCCATGAAAATTTCAAAAATATTTCGATGAATATAACCACGTAAATTGCAATCAGCTTGGCAACAACTATGGACAGGCTCCAGTGAACAAAATTTGTGCCTTTAGTTCTTAATTGTTAAATCTTGAAAATTACAAACAACTAGTCGCACAGGACTTTAACCTGAGAGAG
This sequence comes from Eristalinus sepulchralis, assembly GCA_944738645.1. Lineage (NCBI taxonomy): Eukaryota > Metazoa > Arthropoda > Insecta > Diptera > Syrphidae > Eristalinus > Eristalinus sepulchralis. Next base: position 13,050,646 of record OX122882.1, read on the forward strand.
TATCGTGCAATGGATCTGGACCTTTCAAAGTTCCTGAACTCAAGAACTTTGTTTTCAAATGAATTGTTTTTAAAAAGCTGAACTTCTGAATCTTCTTGGTCCCTACTTCTTTCACAGAAATCGTTCGCCTCAAGGCGTCATATTTTTGCGTGTAGTGACCAATGAAAACACCGGTTGGGAAGTGTATGTTTTTTCTGTTGTTGACAAGAGGATCGTTTAAAACAAAAAAATCACGACGTCTGAAGAAGTAGTTTTAACGACGAACTCTGTAGATTATACGGCTGCAAGCGCTATGTTAAGCGTGTTCGGATTCAACTCTTAAGATGGCTAGGCCATATAGAGCGTTAAGACACCACTGCTCCGGCCCAAAAAGTCTTCAAATGCGAGACAATGGTTTAACGCAACAGAGGACGGCCGAAGTTGAGATGGCGCAGACAAGTAAAGAAGGATCTCAACCAATTTGGAATAGGATTGGAGGAAGTTGGCAAGAGATGGTGCTAGCTGGAGAGGCATTTTGATTGAGGCCCAGATCCACTCTAACCCGCGCCGCTAAAAGTAGAAGAAGAAGAAAAAAAGTTATGTTTAAGTCGTAGGCCATAAGAAGTGGAATATGACGTAGCCACTGTTCGCTTGCCAATGACGCAGATGTCTGTTGAACGCATTTTTTGGCTGAGCTAACAGAATAACAGTGACATTGCTGCTAGCCGATTCTAGTTGAGCTGGAATCAGACCGTGAGAGTTTATCTTCCGTTAAAACCGGAATTTCAAGGGTGACAGCAAAGGGGATACTTTCGTGGGATAATATGCTTTAAAACTCTTTTTTGCAATCTTTTACAGACTTAGAGTTAAAAACATAGGATTTCATTACCTTCAAGACAGTTTGACTGAGGTTAGTTGGTAGATAATTTTGTGTGTGAGCTGATAACTGATAACTGCTATACAATTAAAAAACTCAGTAGCATTACAACCCACAAGCGACTAGGGTCTAGCTTTTTGGATTTTATTAATTTACAATGGAATACTTAAATTCTAGATCAAAATGCTTAAAGGTAGTTTACAGGATGTTACGGAATGTTATTACTGTAATGTTACTGGTCCTTAGTAGACTCTCAAAGATAATCTTGATTTAATATGTTTTTCAACTGCCTAGGATCTAGCTTCTATTCGTATGCGTGTTATTTCCTTTTCGCTCATATATACATAAGTACGAGTATGTAATTTTTCGACTTTGAACAGCGAGAGAAAGTTTTCATTGATAACCATTACCCTTTGCAACTCAAAAGAGGTAATGCCGTGAAAAAATGCTAGGGGCTCAGTCAGTGATTCGAATCTTGGACCTTCTGCATGTGAGTCGATGTAATTCTTCAGTATGCCACGGCCACCAGTTTTTCTTTTCGAAATGGATATAACCAGTAATTTGATTCATATTAGGATGGATAAAGATTTGTTTTATACTTTAACATAATCCAGATACAATAGTTACTTACTTTATCCCAAAAACATGCATGAATTGTGAATTATTTTCTCGAACAAGCAGCCATCTACTTTTTCGTACACTTCTCTAAGCCTCTAATATTTAATGCTTAAAACTATGGTACGGTAATATGCTATAATCTCGATACTACCACTTCAAAAGTGACTACACTGTGGGCCCACTTCAAGGTTGTTAAAATTCCCATTTAATACCCCATTTACAGATATTCACCCCATCAAGGCAAGACATCTTTTTCTACACAAATATTTAATAGCATTGTTTAACTGATCTAATTCCTATCAAATTTACGACACAATTTCATTCTTTATTCGTATACAATTGACACTATATGACTTTCCGAAAGAGACAATAACACGGTAAATATCCCCAATTCGCCCCCAACAGATTACGCTAATTTAATGACAAACTCTTTTATTCGAAAGTCATTCCTTTTGTAATCAAAATTTAGTCATAACTTCCAGCATAAATTATGGATCTCCTCCCGCGAAACACTCACACCCGAAGAAGACAAAATATCCCCGTAAATGAGAAATGAATTCAGAACATCAGTTAATAATTTAATAACCCGTCCAGAGCAAAACTAATCCATTTTCATAATTAATTCAGAAACCATAATAAATCCCGTGTTCCCAGACAGCGCTTACAAGAAGAAGTCCTAAAAGGTGTCCGGAATGTCCAGCGTATTACCATAAAATCGAAATTTGAGACACCCTTTATGGTGCTCTGAGAAATTCATAAATTCATTTCCCCCAAAAGGCGGGGTGAATGGGCAACGGAGAAAAGCGAAAAAAAAAACAGAAAAACATGAAAGAAAACATAAACAGAAACAAAACCAAAAATACGCTTTTTGAGAGAGCGACACATTCAGTTGATTAAACTCCACGTTAACACGTTCATTTGCATATCTGAGCGACATTAAGAGATACAAACAAAAGGCGCCGCACCGTGCGTACTCAGCCCACAATCCTTATCTGAACATTAATGCCGCAGCATGACACCGCTACAAATCATTCATATTCAAAAGAACACCTTCATGTCACATTGCAATTAACATCTCCATCAAACCACAAGTAGCCATCATTTTCATCTCTCATGTCTCATTAAAGCCGGCCTCGTCGTTGCGTTGCGTCGACATCCGACATTGTCGGTGGAAGCCCACATCAATGACAAGTGCGCGCGCGGGATCATTAATAACGTCCAATTTGAAATCGAATCCCTATTTCTCTCTCTCCCGCCCAGTCAGTGTGTAAAAGAACACAAATTATTCGAACTCACTTAACCATGTCCATGTCCAATCAATAAAATTTATAGCGCTGCACACTGCCAATATATCATCGAGCCGGCGCGAGAGTGAGAGAGAGCCCACTGCGTCGCCGTTCTGCCACACATCAACACCTCCTCGTCCGTGGTCGATCACTAAATCACTTCCGTCAATTACGGTGCCAGAGCGCGGTTCCACTGCCACTGCCACAGCCACTGCTATGGCCACCTCCATCGCCGGTCGTCACACACTAACCGAGATCCACATAAATCAAATTTCAAATTTTTCGGGTGACAATTTGCGCGTGAGTGAAGAGAGTATCACGGGCATACGTCAATCTTGCCGTCACTTTGACTGTCAATTGTAATCTAAGTCAAACGATCCGCACTCAATTTATGTATGTCTGAATGCTCCCTTTCCTCTGTGGAATTCGGAGCGTGTGTACGTCCTGTCCTCGATTTATCACCGCCGCTGACGAGATCCCCCATGACAGGATCTGCCTATCGCCCGAGACGGATTAAATAGAGACACACACACACAATAGGCCAGTTAACAATAACCGATCGTGGTGATCATGATGATCGCTTTGTGGTTTCGGTCTGTCTACGAAAGTCGAAATCCGAAAATTGCCGAAAGGCTGTCAAAGTGACGCGCACGGGAAAGCGACCCCGTTCCCCGTTCCCCGTTCAACCGTCACTGAGCACCGCCTACGGGTGCGGGGTTCGATGGAAATGTGAGATCAGACGGATGACAGGTCACCCGACAGCACACACTGCTGTCAGATTAATGATAGGGTTTGTTCCTGCGGTGATCTATTATGCGCATATCTGGCGTGTATCTTCCTTCACCTGAGCGCGAGAGAAGGGTTAGTCGAAATTAGTTGACCTGCAGCATCGCAGACAAAGCGCGCCTGTCAATCTTTTGACATCAAAACGATGCAAAAATATTTAAAAATGTGTGCTATTCGGAGGGGCATGGGCATGGGCATGGGCCTGGGTACGGTGATGGTGATGGTGGCGAGTGACTAATGCGTTGACATTGACGTCGACGACTACGACGATCAAGATGATGAGATCGCGCTTGCTGGAGACTGGAGAGTGTGCTGGTGGTGGATGGTGGATGGTGGAGATTTATGACTTGTTGTTGACAGTTTTTATTTTGACATTTAAATTACGTCAGATAATTCCTTTATGACACTCAGTCACGTGTATTTGGCTGGGTTTGGCTGTCCTGGAGTTGTGTGCGTTTCTTTCTGGTTTGTGAGATGCCACAACTGGGTAGACGTGCGGTACATAGTGTCTGCCTTTCTGCAGTTCGGGCAGCAGCAGAGCTCTTGTTCGGTAGCGCAAAGGAGTGTGTAAATATTGTTCAACGTCTGGAAGTGATATATGGGAGCAGGTGTATTTGATCAGTGACATGCTATGCAGGCAAATGGAGTCAATTTGAAAGAGGTGTGCTGTGTTATGGGGGGCGTTATCTAGATTGCAGAGATGAGACGTCGACGTCTGACATGACAGGGGTCCTGACCTCTTGTCAACGGATTTTGTTGCGCTATACGGAGGAGATGACTGCGACAGAGACTCCGTGGTGTAATCTAAACACGTCTCAAGATATTGCAAGTGTTGACACAGAATATGTGGGACAGTGCTTTGCTGTGATCTATATCTTTGGATGGGCGTTCTCACACCCTGCTGAAAAACCCTTTCCGCCGAATTCACCGTCAGCCTGTCATCACGTTGACAGTGCAACAGGGAAGGATTCTCTTTGTTTCTTGTGTGACTTAACGCGATTTTAATAGTTCATTAACAGCGTCATGCTTGCGGTAATTTATTTGCGTTATTTCGCAACATTTTCGCTTTTACCAGAAATTTATGCCGATCGACATGGTGTGGGCGGCTGCAGGTCGATGAAATATTTTCGAAAGCGCTACCGTGAGGCACAATGTTCATTATCCAGGTGGATAGACGGGGATGCAATGGACATCGTAAATATCAACAGCAAATATTCTGTTCCATTATGCAGGGGTGTCACCTCAGACCTCAGCCTCAGAAGCCATCGCAGCCGCAGCTCGCTGGCAAAGTGCATCCCCGTTGCCATCCAACTCTCCGTCCGGGTCTGCTGGTGCAATGTCAAAACACCATCATCTACACGAGTCGAGTGTGCGGAAGTTCAGCGAGTCGAATGATGATGCATTGCTCGGAGTGCATTAAACCAGAAGCACGCTTTTCATAATGCACTTGGCCCATGCAGGAGTCGGAATGGAAAATTTCCGGACGGCCGGAGTGTGCGAGAGCTCTGCGTTTTTGGGGGACCATCGATCATGGAGGAGTTTTTCATCTGGCTGCTGGATATGTGTGCGAAGCGCGCACACGGTGGAAAGGTGTTCCATGGATGTTGTGTTATTTAAATTTACAGCACGTTTCACAAATAGCCAAACAGTAATTTGATAAATTTATTAAATTCGATGGATCATGTGTGAGAGGGCAGGCCACGATGTTGGGGGTCTGAACGGTGTCTGCCCTCAGATACCTAATGAAATGAATTAGTTGCATGCTGGACCTTGGTCAGTGAACAGCCACAGCTTATTAATTGAGGTGAAACTTTGACAGCACCGATGAGTGCTTGATGCGTTGGCATCAGCATGTTCTTTTTTTTGCTTTGCAATGAGTTTTGGCGATTAATTATAATTCAATGGGTTGTCAGTTACTAAATGCAATTTAGACTACGGGTTTGTTTGCACTAAATGACGAATATTGTGAAGAGCTTGTTCACGGGATGTGTTGTTTGATATTGTAAATTATTTTTTCTGAACCCTAAAATTTTGGATTCTTGTATCGTATAAGTGGAATTTTGAAAAAACTAGACTCCCCCCCATAAGAAGGCATAGAGGGTCATGCGGACTTATGTAACATATGTAGATAACTTAAATAGCAAGGCTGGTTCGAACAATTTTATCGGAAGTTTTGGAACTATCGTCTTATAATACGCTACTAACACAATCGGGCTCAAGATCTTTCCATTCGTTAGAAAATGTCTCATTTACTATCAGTTTTCATAAAACTTGTTTTCTCCGGTAGTGTTCTTGAGAATATCTTTCAACCTTGGGTTTTTTGTTTATTCTTATTGATATCTATTACTAGCAATAAAAGAAGGCAAATTTAATTACAATCAACATCGTGGTCATGAAGAAAGGCGGACAGAAACATGTGTGTTGATTTGATGATCGTTTGAGTGACGAGTTTGTGGCGAGCTAACACTATGTAGACACGAGTCCTCAGTTGAGTTGCCCTTAACTAAAGGCAGTGATTGAAAGGTGGTTTGAGTGGTAGTGTTGAAGGATTTAATCATCGACAATGTCTGTTTTGGTAGAAAAGTTAAAACAAGGCACTAATCAGCTCAACTTTATCAATTTCATCATTAAAAAAGCTCAACCCTAGGTTACCTAGGTTTTGATTCAAATTAAAAAATAAATGAAATAGATGCTAGTAAAAATCAAGCAAGACCATGGTTAATTTTAAAAATGTTGTCCAAAAATATACATTGGTCCAAGGAAAATTCTAAAACTTATTTAAGTATCAACAAAAGCTAATTTTCTTTTCCTTTTCAAATATCGTTAGTTTAGTTTAAGTTTAAAAGGCATTTTTTATTATTTATCTAATGGTATTTTAAAACTAGGTATAAAACGCTTAACCTAGGCACGACAGAAATGAAATCTTATAAATATTTACTGGCTCTATGCGGGCGCTCTAAGCTAAACTATTGATATATTTGTTTTGTTTTTGCCTTTCGGGACCATTGCTAGTTATTTTTTTTTATAAAAACTATTATTTATTTTGTAAAACTAAGAAAACGTTTTTTAAAAAACTTAGCTATCTATGAAATTTTCTACAAAAATATCTTAATCTACCTTAATATATCCTATTCTAACTTAAAAATACTTACGACAAACTTTTTTTTTTTTTTTAATTTTGTGCAGTTTTTATATGTAATCTTAATTACTAACTTAACCTAACTTAACTTATACTAAATGTGAGTTGGCCATGGGGGACCAACCCTAACCTACCAGGCTGACGACAGCTGGGGTTTAACCACCAGTAGAACCCCCGGTCCTTATCCGTGTCCATCCTATCATGGATGGAGATGGATGTGCTGAACCGGAGAGCATCCCGACTAACGACGTTGGCGTCGTACAACAGTCGCCTGTCCACTGTCCTTCTCACCACGTGGTAGATAAGTGGACATGCCTCCGCATCCTGGATCAGTCCAATGCGGTCAAGATACAAGAACGCTTCCGGTGGAAGAAAACCCTTTCGGCGAGCGTTCTCGTGGTACTCGTCATTTGGGTAGTAGGCCCCAAATATGAGATCATTCTCAGAAGTCATGGCTCGTGCAACATGCCTCCGAATCAGCTTAATGATAGAATTATCTACCCTGTTCACGTTTGCTTCGTTATACAAGACTTCATTAGGATAGAACTTCTTGTAGTTTTTCAAATATCTTTCATAATATCAAATTCCCCCAAAAAAGAGTCTACTACGGAAAATGTACACTGAACATACCACTTTAAAATAATAAAATATTCAAATCTTAAATATGCCTAAACAAACAATAAAGACACTATACATGCATAATTTTTGTAAATTTTCTATCTTGTATCAAATCGTTGTGCTCCCTTAGGAAAGCGAGTATTCGGGAAAGCAAGGTCTGGAGGGTACGGCAGATAAGACCTCCTAATCCAACGATTAGAGGTAGTTTTTGGCCGCTACAGCTACATTGGGCCGAGAGTTATCCTGTTGCAAAAACACATTGTCGTTCTTGTCGTCGTTTCTGGTAATTTTTCCAAGGCACAAGTTATAGTCGATAACAAATCCTATCAATGGGATCACATCCGTCTAGTCCCACCATATGCCGACTATGACCTTTGAAGCGAGGATGTTTTTTTTGACGTCGATGTAGACAATGATGAAACTGGTTCACCAGGCTTACATAGTATTTTTTTTTGGTTATCGCACTTTATCCAGTTTTCATCTCCAGTCATGATCCGGTGCAAAAATCCATTCTTTTAATGTCCTTCAAGAAGCAGTTGCAAGTTGGAAAATCGTCTTCTGACATCCCTCAGTTTCAACTTGAACCGCATCCAATTTTCTTGCTTCTGAATAAATTCGAATTTCTTTAACCGAACGGAAATTGTTTGCTGAGTCACTCTCAACGATTCTGCGAGTTCATTTCGCATTTGGTATGAATCTTGATTCAGTAAAACCTTAAATAACTCATCTTCAAACATTTTGGGCTGGCAAAGACGTCTTGGCATTAAAATTACCACTTGGGAAGAGTTGAAACCACTCTCTGCATGATTTATCAGTCAGAATAAGTTCATCATAAGCTTTGAAAATCATTCGGGATTCAGCTGCGCTTTTCTGCCAATTAAGACAATAAATCAAAACTTTCCGCAAATGCTGTTTACTAAGACAAATCCACACATTTGCGAAAAGGCGAAATACAACGTTGATGTTTAACATATTGCTGATAAATGTCAGACCTTTCCAATAAGAAAACGGATCGGAATTAATTTCTACCCCCAATAGTTATTTTTAGCTTCAAGTCTAAAGTTTTAAGTCTTAAGTCTAGCATTAAATCTAAGTTCTTATATTCATTGTCGAAGATCAGACATCTTGTCTCGACGTTTACTTACTCAGAATTTAGAAGTTTGAATTTAAAATATTGACAAATAAACTTGATGTACCCAATCTAAAAACAATGAAACGTGAAGAATATCAAATCAGGTTAATTTTCAATGTAGAGAGGTTACTTACTGTAGGAAAACAATTCATTATTCTAAATTAATTTCATCCCGCTTAAAGTAGTTTTAAAGTAGTAGAAATACATTTGAGCCAACGTTTTTTTTTTTAAATTTTTTCAACTGTCAAATCGTGCTGAAAAGTCCTCTTTATGGTCTTCTGTTTTAAGTCTTTTAAAGAAACAAAGAATTCAATATACCAAAGAACGCCAACAGTAATGCCAACATAAGAATAAAATAATTTCTTATATGCCCCTTTTTATTAATTAATATTACGTGTAGGAGACTTTTAGAAGTATAGGGAAAGGCGGTTAGGTGAAACGACGTGATGACTCCTAAGCAGTTATTCGTTCTGAAAGCATCTTCTTGTCAACGAAGATATTATAATGACCAGCTGCGTTAAGAGGAATTTGCATTTTTCAATTTATTTATCTCAACATCTCTCACTATATCCAAAGCGAAAAACTTTGCCGAAGGTTAATACGTTAGAATATGAGTTGGAGGAATAAGAAGTAAATAAAACCTCATGGAAAGTGTATATTTCTCTTAAAAGCCACATGAAGTCACCTACAATTCCTAATTAGCGTAAAGGTATGATGGTTGGGTGCTCTAACAATTACCGCTTTGAGGATGTAGGCAATTTGTCAGCTATATCCCTATGAAAGGTGAATCAGAAGATCTGCAGATTTAATACTGTAGTTGAAAACTATCAAATAAAAACTACAACCCACAAGTTATCAGGGCCTAGCTTCTACAACAACTACTCGTGTTATGCGTGCTACTACCTTCTCGAGTAGAAGGGACCTTCAGTGTTATCCGACTCCCAACGGCGAGATTTGAGAAGTTTTCATACACAATTAGTACACTTTGAGTGTTGTCAGTAACTCGAAAGAGGTGGTGCAGGGAAAAAAATGCGAGTTGTTCCGTCCGGGGATTGAACCCAGGCCTTCTGCGTTTGGGTTTATGCACTTACCCACATCGCCACGGCGGCCACAGAGAAACTATCACTAATTTCCGTAAAAAGTTAGTTTCTCTTCCAAATCACCGATTTATGTTTTCCACAACGTGTCAGTTACTAGGCCCATGTACCATATCTAGTTATTTGATTTCTATTTGCTTCGATTTGTGTAAAAAACTAATGCTAAGAGTTCCGCAGGGATTTCTGACTCATTAAACTCTCAAAGATACCCAACAATTTAGGCTAAACAGTAACCCATTTAGCCACATGTCTACATTCACCGTTAAATCTTTTGAAAAAGCCTACATTCAACTTGGAAACAGCCATCAAAATCGTCAAAAGCCTTAGAATGTGATTTGAGTCAATCTTAAAATGCATGTAATCTCCATCACACATCCCCCATTGTATACTGGTGCCGACCATTGGCCCACATCTACAAAGTTGTTTTCTTGAAGTTTCACCGAAATTTATGCACGTCTCCTCTCAAATTAAGAGCCGTCCCTTTGAAACACGTTCTCGGTTGGTTTGCATAAAATTACTTGCGACTTGTTTACAACTGAAGAAACCTCCGAACATGCTACCGGATAATTACTCTTAATATCGCAGCCAGCCTCCATTTGCATAATCCCCAGACTATCGTCTAACAGTACCCGCTTATGGATCTCCTCGCCTAGTAATATCGGATTATCGGAATCAGTTCGGCCCTATTGTGCTCGAATCAATTCCGAACGTGAAGACAAACGAAATTTGATTTAGAACCGCTTTTGAAATCCAAAGAAAAAAACATAAAAACACAAAATCTCTCACGGTGTTCGAATGCCCCCACCCGGGGGCCATCGGCGGCGGTCAACAGGGGCAGAAGCCAACACCGAAATAGCAACTGGTATTTCATTATTAATTGTTTGGATGCCAAAGTTGCTGCTTTTTTCTCCTCTCGACTCGCAGCCAACATTTAGAGATAGATTATGCCATTAACGATAAAAGAAGCAAATTGAGAGACGACCTGACAATGCCCGGCGATAAATCAAAAATCGAAAAATACTCGGATCGTTCCATTTACATTTTTCCGGAATTAAGCCATAATGGCATTGTGAGGCGAAATTCAAAGCGAGTTGATTAAGGTAGCTGTTATAAATTGCTATATTATGCCCTGTGTGTAGACTTGGTTTTCTAAATAGACGCGCGTTACCGACTGTGGGGAGAACAAAAGCACAGGGTGAGCTGTGCGGCAATGATGGGGCTTAAAATTCTGAGGGGCTTGAGGGAAAATGATACAACCGTGGATAGTTTTTCATGGAAATTGTTGTATGACAAAGTGATAATCCGTTTAGCTTGTAGCTGTGTCATTCCGGTATGCAAATCTTTGATTCTGTGGGCGTGGCTTTGAGATGAATGCTGCGTTCTTTGTCTCTAGATGATGACAATGCAAATAAGATGACACACCGAACTCAAAACTTTTCCCTCGTTATCCATGAATTCACCCAATGGTAAAGTAAAGCTTCTGGTTCCACAACTATTTTGTACTTCTCTTCGATAAGAAAAGCAATCGAAGTAAATCCGATTGCACCAGCCGCCACCGCAGAGTCTCCATTTTCTCTCTTATTCGAATGATAGTTGGGAAATCAAAGCCAATGGACACCAGAACTAAACAAGAGGCAGACAAGCACTTAAAGTTGGAAAGAGCTCATCATGTATGAACGTCGCAATAAATTCCCCAGGGCAAGGAACGTACACACCTAAGTAAGGTACCTCCATTGCGAAAGCTATCTTTTTGTTTTATGCTGTCACCAAATGAACGAAAAGAAAACCTAGAAACACTTATGAAAGGTTTTTTTCAGAGAGATCTCCACACGGAGATACGCCGTCACCACCTATGTCTGTGGGAAACCTCGCAATTTAATTAAACAAAACTCCCCTATCTCATTTCTATGATCCGTACCCGGTGTTCTCGCATCTCATAAACATTCCAATTTAATTTCACCACACGGCCGGACGGCCGGCCGGGCCGCGGACGGAGCACTTTCAAATCTGTATACAAAAATCTAAATGCATCCTCTCGTGGTTTAATGACATCTTAAAATCCGAATCTTAACTGGACCGCCCATTAGTGTGAAGAACATGGTGTTAATTTGGATCCGTACATGGAAAAATGCCATCGCGCGAGATGTTAATCATTGTGACGCGATCGCGCATTTTTATGGGGGTTTCACAAGTTGTCATAACCGTCATCTAATCCAGCCGGCCGGAGACGACGGTGTTGTGGTGGTACGACGGCGGCGGCGGCGGTGTCTCTAAAGAATCGGAACCGAGAGTCACAGAAGGCAACAATAAGTCTGCGCCATAAACGGGTTCCACTTTTTTGTGTGATCGTGGAGATTTTTCACGTAATTCCCTGCGCTGGCACATCAAACTTCTTAACTGTTTCATGAAATCAAGGCAGTCAGCATCCCCGACATCGGTGCAGGTACTGAACACGTGAAACTATCTAACCACCACTCCGAGCCACCAAATATCTAAATATGTATTAAGATTAGGCGGATTCCAGGAATGATCCAATTGCATCAGCAATGGCCGCAGTGTCTCGAGGAATGGCATTCTCGGTTATTAAAGGCGCGGTTGCTTAATTGGAAGAAGGACACGGGGAAACGAAATTAATAAATACTCCGTATCCCGCCATCAGCATCGGACTAGACCAGGCACACGAATGCCCGTCTGGCTTATATAAGTAAATTATGATAATTTTTCCACGCTTACCTGTCGATCCTCGCATCGCCAGTCCATCGGTCTGCCTCCTGGCCTCTCGTTCCGTGGGTCTCCCACGTATAATCAGTCTCCGATCCGTTGAACATGTGATTTGAGAAAAAAATCAATCAAACGCTTTTCCATTATGACTCTGGGAAAAGGGAAAATTCTGAACCCTATAGGAACACAGTCCCTTTGGTGGTGCGACAGCACTGCTCGAGGCGAAAAGGTTATCTCTTTAGATGTGGCATTTTGGGCGAGTTCTATTCTCTGGAAAAGCGGTCCATAATCGTTTCATGGGGGTTTGTTCGTTGATTGCTCGAAACCTGTCCCTCGCATGGGGGTGTTTGTGTTTTTGGTAGTTTATCTTCGAAGTGTCATTGAATTTTGAAATCTTGTCGAGGGCATAATGGGAACGAAATGTGTGTGACTAAGGATAAGTCTGACCTAGTCGAATGGAAAAAGTCTATGCCTATTCCACCTGATTTGAGTGAGCATCAAGTGTTGTTGTAAACGGCAATTGGAATTTTTGAGATCGCAATCAGACATGTTGTGAAAATTTTAGTACTGCTTAATTTACGAGGGCGGTTCGAAAAGTCCGAAGCCTAACGGCACGATAAAGCCGCTTCAGCAATGGAAATTTGCTATGGAATAGAACATTTTGTTTGAGGCTACTGACAAAACTTCAGACGAATGGGAATCGTTGTTTTTTAAACGTGAAATAAAAAAAACGAAAAAATTGCAATTTGATTTTGGAAGGGAAATTGAGGAGGATGCTGTGTACGTTGACAATTCTCTTTAGGTGACGATTGTCACATACCAAGTTAACGAGTTTTAAGAAGTCGCACCTATTTGTCTCGAAAACGGATGCTACAGAGGATAACGTGATGAAAACGCACGATTTGATGTTGACAGATCGGCTGATGATCAGATAATTTTCTGCGTGAAAGGTGCCGCGTTTGCTTGATTTGGACAACAAGTGTTAATGTATGACCACTTCAGAGGTGCTCGATAGTTTGACACTTCTTAGACGCAATTCGAAAAAGTGTCCTTTGGTTCCATTAATACATACCAGAATGAAGTAACAGTGGAAATAGTGGACTTCACCCACCGAATGTTCTTTTATTGTCCGGAATGGGTACGACAATAGCGTTTAACCGCCTCGATTACGGCAGTCCTTTAGAGCCCAGTACAACTCTTTTCGGTCATTAAACTTCATTCGTCTATCAATCTCATGTGTATGTATTTCTTTCGCGACATTGTTGTCTATCGGTACTCTCACAATCAACTTTATACATGTCAAACGTCAATACCACAAATCGCCACTGGCACAGCCGAGTTGGATTTGGAGAACCTTTCAAATGGAAAATCATAAACAGGAGTTTCTTAATTTTTTTTTTAGTTACTGCAAAAATGGTTTGCATCTTCATTGTTTTTAATCTCAAATAAAATAAGCGGCTGATGCGGAAGGATATAAAGTGAACCGCAAGACTTGGCATCAGTGTATGATCAAAGAAATAAAATGAATGAACAAGCCCTCTTTATTGTTTTATATTTGACATAGAACCAAAGGCTGAAGGACTTCTGGTGTTTACAGTGCTTTTGTAGATCAACATTTTTAGGAGCTATAGCTATAGAAACGCCGTGATAGTAATCTTATGGAAAAGAGAGTGCTGTATGTAAAAGGTTTTCCAATAAGAACTTAATAACTTTTTTGAAAAAAAAAAAACGCAATCCATTTGATTTATTTCAAAAACCTTATTACCGGCTTTAAGTACAATCAAAATATTTATGAATTCATCTCGACTTCGTTCATATAGCCACCATGGGTAAGTTTGCAGCGACGGATTCTTTGGAAACAATTTTCAAGAACTCGGCCCGATTTAGCCGAAACGGCCTCTATTTCGGGTATATGTTGGCTCTAAGCTCTTTTAACGTTGTCGGCTTATTGATGTAAGCCAAAAAGCCAAAAATGAGTTTCATCACTGCAGATGCACATCTTCTCCAGAACCCAATCAGGGAACGTACGTCGCTTTAAGTGGTTCATCAGCTTCAGCTCTTGTGTCAGCTTGATCTGAGATGGGTGTCAACCAATACCCTGACGTATATTACGCCATAATGTGGTCTAAGCGATGCCTTATTCTAAGGAACGCCGTGGAATAGACGGATTACGACCGTTTGCTACGGACGGCTGAATGCCAGCGATATTTTCAATACTTCGACCAATAGTATAACAAAAATGTAGACTCAAACTTGTCTACGTGTCTACTAAGGCGAGAATTACGACCGAAAATTGAAGTTAACGCCCTTTAATTTCGGTAGAAATTTTTTTTATAATTTGCAGTCCTTACGTCCATGTACTTTACCATTATGGAAATGTTTAGTAACAGTGTGATGATTAGTGAAAGAGTGCGTACACATGTAAAATCCAAAGTTGTCCCTATTGGAAAACCATTTTTAATACCGAACATTTTCGTGGCTGTCAACTGTGCCCAAATCAAGGTTATGACAAAGGCCGAAATCTTATTCGTAAATTGATTTAACAAGAAAGGAAATTGCAACTTATTAGGTCAGTTTGTAACACCGACTTTCAATGCATTACGGCTATTGAATACAACAGCTTCAATACTCTGATCATATGAAATTATTTCCATATTATGTATGTATGTACGAGTATGTATCAGGTCTGTGACCCATGCAGGGTCTGAGCCTGAGCTATAGCTGCCTTCTTGACGGTACCGGGCTGATGCTTCATTTCTCTTCGTTGTCAAGACCAAGTTCTCTAATGTCCACAATAACTAGGTCTCTATAGCGTAGTTTTGGGTTTCCCCTCCTTTACACACCCGGGGGCTGAGATTTAAAGACTCTCTTAGCTGGAGCTTTGTTGTCATTGGCCGAGCCACTATAGTCGACGTATTTTTTCATTTCGAAGAATTTTTCTTTCAAAGGAACCAAGAATCTGTTCTGTCGTTTTGCTTATCGCTTAACACGCGGCTTCATATAAGAGTACGGGTAGGACTAGCATCTTGTAGAGCATTATCTTAGTCCTTTGGGTCAGGAGTTTCGACCCTACCTGTTTTGACAAAACGAAATCACACTGATTCTCAAGGGTGTTTCTGCGCTAAATCTGCACTAAGGTGTCTTTTGTTGAGTTCATGTCTCCCCGAGGTAAAAAAAAACTCCTTAACTAGCTTAAAGTTGTTGCTGTCAATTGTCACATTCCGACAGAGGTGTTAATCGACGGATCGGTTCTTTGTCGAAAGAATATATTTTGTTTTATCCTCGCTCACCAGCTCGTTTCGCCTGCTTTTCAATTGCTGTGAATCCTTTTACAACGGCTTGCTACGAACGGGCGATAATATACATATAATAAGCTCATGAAAATCACTTCGACATAAATTACGAATGTCTTCATTAAATGATCGTGAAAACTTTGTTTGACCCGACAAACAGAAACCCCTCTCTCAATGGCCACAATTCAATGCGAATATCCTCACACACCGCTGACCCATTGATCATTAACCGAGGCATCCTTCTCCCATCCGACAGCAGTTCTTATCCTGCAACCTCTTCTGCCCGGGATCGTCACCAATTATCCTTTGACACAATGAGCTACAATTAAATTAAAGTTTCAAACTATTAAAAACTCGTCCATCTTGTGAAATATTATTTCCCTTCCTTCGCTGGGAACAATGCAATCCGGGATAGAAAAAGTGCCTCGACTGTATTAGGTTCCTCGTAATAAATCAAGGGATCCGACTTAATTTCATCCCAAAACAAACAGTCAAGACGAAGAAAAAAACCTTAAGTCCCTTTATCCTGCCGTTCTTCTGCTTACGCACTGTTTTGTTGTTTTGCTGCAACTTTCTAAATGTGTCCCTACGAAATATGATGGACTACTTACCCAGGATCTCATTTTGTGCATCCTTCGGCGCAGACTGCGAGTACAGCAAGAAAAAATGAAAAGAAGGAAAAAAAAGTACATTCGATTGGAAAAACTAAAATTCCCATAAATAATCGATGTCGAAGGGCGAGGGACAAAAGTTAATCGAAAAATACGAAGGAAAGGAGAGAAATCCTTGAGAAGAAACGACACACACACCGAGCATGGGCCTCGTGTATCCTTTGTCCATCGATTCATTTTGCTTCGTTCCGAGTAATGTGATTGAGGGGGATTACTGGACCGAAGCGATTTAATTTTTTTTTTCTTTCATCCTCTCGCTCTTAGGTTCGGCCGAAACTAATCCGGTTCGCGCTGAAGACCACGGTCAGGCATTTCGTAATAATTCATAATTTCTGTCGCTTCTTTTTGTTTGTTGTGTCTTTTTGTCGGTATTTCGATTCAATTCTGTTTTCGTATATTTTTCCATTTTGTAAATTATAAACCGAGATCGATGTGTCTATTGATTGTAGGAGGACTCGCCTCTGGCTGTTGTGATACGGATCAACTGACTGTGGCGGTTGTTGGAAGGTGTCGTGCACTAATTTCCATTTTTAATTGTGGTGGAGTTGATTCTTTATGTGCTCCTCCTAATGGGGAATTATTCGATTTTCCCGAATGATAGATTCTTGTATTGGGTTACAGCTTTCTCGATTAGGGATCCACTGAGATTCATTAGCCGTTGATTGGAATACAGAGTGTTACCCTCTGTAAGAAGCTTAGAGAGTATGATAAACGATGTAAGGGATTATAACTTGTTTACATAATACACATTTGCATATGAGTTCCTTGTTTTGCTGGGGTCCAGCGACTCCCGAAGGGTCAGTCATCTCAAAGTCGTATATATGTAGGACGGCTGGGAAATTTTCAGACCAGGAAGGTCCACAATAAATCATATTTTCACACTGCAACACATCCTGAAAAAGACCGATCAAATGTCAATCCAGCAACTATTGGTCTATTTCAAGGCACACATAGCATACAGTGCATTTTGTTGCTTGACTTTGATTGAACTGACATATGTTCTTATGACGAATGTCCGAAGGAAACGTTTTAGACAAGGCGAAGCGCTATCATATGGCTTTTTTAAGATCATTCTTGTGAATATCGCTGAACTTACATGTTAATGCTATACGACGGAGTTAAAAAGTTTGTTCACTCGCTAGCTTACGTGGACGAGATTGATGTGATAGGATCAAGACAATGAAGTATAAGTGCAGTAAAACCACAGGTGGTCCACAAGTGCGAAATGAAGTATTTTCTGTCTGCAGGAAATGAGTTACAACATCGTCGTATTAGACAGACTATCCTCTGGTCCGCAGTACATACAAATTAAGTCAGTAGCTAAATTAAGCTCAGAAGTAAAGTCGCAAGCACTACAGCCCACAAGTGAGCAGATTCTAGGTTATTAAGCAACTACTCGCGTTGTGAGAACTAATGTTGTCACTGGAGTTTACTGACCACGCGGAACGAGACGAAAGACATAGGAAGCCTTTTATTGACAATTAAAATGTTGAATTTTGTCAGGAACTCAAATGAGTTGCGAGATGTCCAACCCTGGAATTGAACCTGTAGATGAACTCTCACGACATTAAAAATATTAAATTTCCGCACTGTTGGTGATCGGTTGCAGACATGTTGGATTCGAAGGAATCTTGTTCGCATACAGCCGTGACTTAGGAATTTTATCAAAAAGTCACACACGTCCTTCATTTGTGTAAAACCACATATCCTTGTTTCGGCGTTGTGTATTATTGCATTTAGATCAAACAAAGCTGTAGCGGTTGGCCACTATCAAAAGAAATATAGACCAACATGATCAGTCCAATATCAATGCTTTCAGAGAGCACGAAACGCTTTTGGCCTTGTGTCTCATCGACCCCTGCTTGTGAACTAAATTTAGTCACTCAGTGCGAACAATACTCTCGGTGGGAGCGGTGGGTGATACACGATTGGGATGGGCAATTATATTACTCTAAAGACCTTACTCAACATTTGCACCACTTCTACAAAAGCTCAAGTCTTTAAATCTTCTCTGAATTTGAGGCCCAAATTCATCTAGACTTGTTTGTGCCCGGGTTACCATGGGATCACAGAAAATGAGATCGCCGATAAATATGCCAGATAAGGAGCAAACGAGATACTCTTAGGACTCTAACTCGCGTTGGGACTATCCCAGCCATTGGTTAGGGCTTCAATCAATAGTTGGACGTCTTAAGAGCACAACCGGAGGTGGCAATGCAGTTCACTGACCACCATACCTATGCCAAAAATCATGTGTGCTCAGGGATGAAATTCTCTTGTCGTCGAAGAGCCAAATTATATTTCTGATTAAATAAGAAAAAGGTGATCCTACTATTTGCAACATCTACAGAGGTATATACATACTTATATGTATATGTATATCCCTTTTCAAAAACGCGTTCATTATCCTGTCCAGTATTCTGTGTGAACGACAAAAGCCGTACTGCCCGCACTCATCGATACGTATGTACCTGTCGGGCTTAGTCGACTCGACTTTTGTCCAAACTTAAGTTTAAAATTGATACGCACAACCTTTTAACCGATTTTAAGGTCGTATATGAAAGCATTCATAGCCTTCATTCAAGGAGTTACAAATGTATTCGATGAAATGGCAGAATTCGGGATCCCCGAAAAACTGATTGTGTCGGACCAAACTAGCAAAGTTTGATACTGCAAAAAAATGGGAAATGGGAACCACTTATGTACATATGCCACAAACTCTCACGTGTCAGTTCAGCTGCTAGGGTATCAAGATGTCGTATCAGAGGTCCTCATACGGGGGACCAAAATCATCTCCATCATTCAGTATCTGAACTTCTCCTCCAAAGAAACTAGTTCCTGTACAAGCATGGATCAACATACAAAGTACATACATACATGTATAATTGAAATTAATTACGAAAAACACAACGTAATTAACAATTGCTCGATTCAATGTTAAACACTGCAATCAGTCGTTTGCGAAATGCCTGAATACATGAGGGTAAAGATGAGTGATCTGTCAAATATTCACTTAAGCTCATCAAATAAAATATTTCTCCACAACAGATCCGTCAAAACGCTAAGATAAAAAAAATGCTCACGATCTAAAGCAAAGACACAGGTACATCAAAGTGATGTGATTTCTCATGTGACTGCTTGTGCGGTTGAGGAAAGGTGAATAAACCTTCATTTTTTCGGAACTGCCCAGAGTCATAAAACTTTCAATGATTCATTCATGCTAACACACACACACACACATACACATACCAAACCATGTCTGAATGAACCAAATCATCCTCATCATCATACAATGTGGTCCACAATTAGCCCAGCATTCGCCAACAGTTTTTCACCTAATTAACTACTTAAACCATTTCCCAGTCCATGCGACGCTGTTTACCCCTACGAGCATCCTTCGTCTGCGGCGGCAAGTGGCATAAAAATTTGATTCACTCCGAATTAGGCAAACAAAGTTTACGACGACATAAACCTGACACCGATGTCTCCTTTTATTGCTCCATTTCCAAGTGCAAACTTCTGAATAAATTACCGCTCGTCTACTACGAATTTATGCCTCACGGCTGGCTTGGGAAGGTCATGGTTACTACGTCAACACACAGCCACGAAAACTTGAAGCGATTTTGCGTATCTGCTACGCATGTTCTGCGGCTCAATCAAATTCTGCTGATTTGACAAGTTGTCACCCGTAGGATACAGCCAGACACATGCACCCCTGCGTCCCACTTTGGCACCCTCCTAACCATTATCCTTCCAGTTAACCGCATCACATTAATTCCAAAGTGGGTGAGGGCCACCCCCATCCTTCCCCAGCCGTGGACCACGATGCTCTCATGGCATGGCTCTCATAATCTAATCGATAAAAATCCTTCCAGTCTGCCACCCCGACCGCCTCGGGAGAGGAGCGAGCGAGATGCCATTCCATTTTCAGCATTCTCCACATTCCGACAATTCCATTGTCTGTCACATTGTTTACATTTCGAGGTTGAGTGACGTCTCCGCGTTGTGTGTGCCCGTTGTCGTCTAGTTTATCTCCCAATTTTTTCTTCCCCCCAAAACAAAAATACCAAAAAAAAACAAAAAATAAAACACAAAACACACAATATTCGTTCGCGACTCATCTAGAATATCCCATTTGCACCTCCTTAATTATCCCGATATCCTTTCGATCTGTTTATTCGATTCTTTGGTTGAAATTGAAACGCGATTGCCTCGTATTCCGTGTCCTCTCTCTCGGTTCGTGAAAAGTCAATTTTTGCTGCAAGTGTCAAAAGTTCCTAAATATCCGTGCTGCTGTAGACTGTGTGTGCGTGTGGCTGTGTATTGCTCTGCCATAGCAGCAGCGGTAGCGTTGTGTGTGGTGTGCAAAGGATGCTGGTTGTTTCAGCCGCGCGGCGCGTCTCGGGCGATGACGATGACGTGAATATCGCATGCGTTGTGCTTCACTGTTTCACAGGACTGTGATGTGACAGAGAACCCATATCGTGGATGCTGTGTGAAGCGTTTTCAAACTGGATTTTCATTAATTTCTAGGATACACGGATATTTTCTAGCAATTGCTGTCAGAATGTATCTCGATTTCGAGGATGATGATAGCAATTTGGAAAATATGTGCATGTATGAGATGCTGCTGAGTCGGTAAGTGATACGTTTCCGAGCCCCAAACAGGTGCGCTCGGCTCTGTTTGCCCTTTTTTTTCCCTTGACAAGATTTGACTTTTCTTGGCTCCCTGACACATTTAGGTTTCACCACAAGACCGGGTAAGTACCCTAACATTAAGTGCGCGTCCCATAAGTTGGCCGAAGAATGAGATTAGACCCAGAATCCGATTAGGGATTGAAATTGAATCTGATTTTCCACATTTCACAGGACCCTTCCCCTTTGACGGCGAAAGGACAATTGTCGAAGGGAGAAGTGAACAGAAACAGAAAATCAACTCATAATCCACCTACCAATTTGAGGAGATTTTCATACCTGTCTCTTGTAGCAATCACAGTATCTCGATACATTTTCAACTCAATTGGTTTACAGGATAACAACCGAAAGCGATGCAGAAACAGCAAGGGCAGAGTGAAAAGGTGGTCGGTGGTGACACTTTTCCCTCTCCTCCTTCGGCTGACAATCAGCACAAAGGACATCTCGCCAACAAAAGGAAGACTGCAGTCCGAAAGTCAACAGAATGTCCTTTTTTGGTCTGCTGGAATTGAGAAAAATCCTATTCTCCTCGCGAATGATATGAAAATTGATTTTTCTATTTCGTCCGACTTTCTTGGTGAGGATGCATCTTCTGATGCTCTGTTCGGCTTGACTCTGTGTGACCTGCTGCTCTCTGTGCGATGCGACGAGAGTGAAGTAACCACCTACGTTTACAGCCACAGACACTTGGGATAAAATGTCAATTCACACGCCATCTCTCTGAAATTCGAAGACGGATGCGATACGTCTTTGTCAAGAGATTTGTTTTGTGTATCCATTTTCTTTATCTCCGTTTTTTTTTTGTGTGTGTCCAAATCAAAATTTAGGATCACAGCCGATTCTCTTATCCTAGCTGTAGATCAGATACATTTCGTTTTTGGTTGTTTTCTTCATTTTTTTGTTGTTGTTTGAATTCAAATTTCACTGTCATGAAAATCACTGAGCCAAACATACACACAGCACGCGATTAGCCCCAGCATGAGGTGCTGGGGTGCTGGCGGTGGAGTCGAAGGAGAAAAATAGAAGCCTTAACCTGGACAGGCATAATGGGCTACACTTTGGGGGTCACACACAATGAGGGCAGGGATGGTTCACAAAACCGAACACATTTTTATGATTTATTAGCGCGTCGATTCATGATGGAGTATTATTGCTGGAAAATGGGAAAAGGGGGAAGAATCGAATTTAAATTAACTTTATGATGTCAATATGTTTGTGTTAAGTGTATAAGGTATTTCATTGGTTTATGCTAAGGTTAAGTCTATTTATTAATTTTAG
The DNA here is from genome assembly GCA_944738645.1 of Eristalinus sepulchralis. Taxonomy (NCBI): domain Eukaryota; kingdom Metazoa; phylum Arthropoda; class Insecta; order Diptera; family Syrphidae; genus Eristalinus; species Eristalinus sepulchralis. The sequence continues at coordinate 13,072,836 of OX122882.1, forward strand.
CTAATGACATGTTTATGATCTGAAGTAGTATGTAAATGCAATCGGATTGTATCTGTGGGTATAGTGTTGATCTTAAGTATGCAAATAGGTTACGTCGATATTGAAAGACAAACGGATTCGTGCGATCGTCGTTGGTTTGTGAAGGTTCTGGTGGAAGATATATGCATATGGTAAGCTTTGAAATGCTGGGTTACATGGGTTTCTTACAGGCATAAACAAGCGGTAAGTTTTACAACACAAAACAAACATGAACATTCGTTGTGTTTAACAAATTTCTTTGATTTACTTATTTATGTTTTGATCTTGCGCGCAGACTCGTATAACTGGTGTATGGGGGATGTGCAATTAAAGGTTCCTTAATTTTTCTTTAAGTTTTCCCTAGACCCTAATATAAATGAATTGCACAGCGAAATATTCCGAATTGTGTATTTTTTTGTCTAGCAACGTAAAATATTATATTTTAGCATATTATTTTGACATTCAACGTTTGTCATGTTGCTTTCATCTGTCGAGACATCTGAATGTTTACGGCTAAGTAAAGGATTTCGTTGTATATGTTGCAACTGAAGAGTATGTTAATAAAGTCCGAAGTGTAACCTCAGCCACGACGAGCAAGTCGCTTCAGCTAACATCGTCTTTCGTTCGTTGAGGTCCTTTTTGGAGTTTTTGAAGATGAATTTTTATTTATAGCCTACTTATCTAATGTAATGATCAAGCTATTATAACTTACTGAATTTTTACAAGTACTCCAAACTAACCTGGGATGTCTTTCCGCAACTTTTGGCTTCTTTTATTTTTTGAATTGGGCGCCAGGGAAGTTTAAAAAAAAATTAATTCTCCACAATCCTTGCATCATCTTAGACAAGTTGGCGAGGGGTCTCCTGTTAAGTTGTCTAATGGCTAGGATTGAAAGATTCTTCCTTCCTAAAGTGATAATAAGTGGCACTAGAAAAACAACAGGAAAGAAGATCCGTTTATAACTCTTATTAAAACTCTTCTTGTGCGCCCAAATTTTGTGTTACAAGTTGTGGGGTATTACAGTTCATTGGCGACTCTATACCGGAAATTTTAAAAAACTAATTGATCAAAGTCAGCATCACGCGAGAGATGCAACTGGGAAAAATGTAAATGAAAGTCCACAACGATATTCGAACTCAAACTTAGGGTCGACGCACAGGATTAAAAGATCTTCCAAATCACTTAAATGAATGACAACCAAACTTCAATTCAAATTAACTTTAGTTGTATTTCGTAATATTAAAGAGAATTTAAATTTTTAAGACTCAATTTCTGATGCGTATTGTGTTAAACAAGTGTGTACATAATTCCCTGCAGATCGTGTTGTGCGTGGTACTGCTTTCTTATGAGTAGAAGGAACCTACAGTATTTTGCTGACTCCGTACGGCGAGATTTGGGAAGCTTTTCATAGACAATTGATACTCTTTGAGTGTGATGTCAGATGCTGTAAAAAATTGAGGTGTTCCGTCCGGGAATCAAACTTGGAACCCTGGCGTGTGAGTCGACGCACTTAAAGATGTTTCAGCTTAATTTCGATGATGATAATTTTAAAATAAATTAAGCAGAATTTGGAATCTAGCAAAAGTCTCCTTTTTCAACTTATATTTAAAATTCAAAAATTCATATGTTGAGGTTTTGAGTGCATTTCTTGCGTACAACTCGATTCAAGCTCATGTTGTCTATATGAATGAAATATTTAAAAATATTTAAATCTTTTACTTAAAATCTATTGGCAGTACTTACTTTGGGAAACAAAAAGGAAGGATACACTTTTGCCAAGGAACAATGCATGTAATACTTTTAATTAATGTGTACATATCTCGCAAATAAAACTAGTCGTGAAAAAGAAGCGGCCATAGTCCTTCCATTTAGTGGTCGCCGTGGCGTAGTGGTAAGTGCGTCGATCGCCGCACAGAAAGTCTGGGTTCGATTCCCGGACGGGGCACCTCGCATTTTTCACGGCACCACCTCTTTCGAGTTGCTGACAACACTCGAAGAGTTTAAATGATGAAAAGCTTCTCAAATCTGGCCGTTCGGAGACGGCAAAAAACTGTAGATTCCTTCTACTTGTGAGAGAACAGTAGCACGCAAAACACAAGTAGTTGTGTAGAAGCTAGCCTCTGGTCCGGTGTGGGCTGTAGTGCCACTTAACAACTTTACATAAACATTTATTTTAGTCGAATCCGAAGTTTTTACATTCCTCCTAAATCATGGAACATGGTTACTCGTTTGATTGGGATGTCATATTGAAGTGGCGTCTACGAGGCTGCTTAATTCGAACACCCTTGTTTCCTACTTCGACGTGGTATTCGAAATTAATTGATAGTACCTTTCGATGGAGATAAGATTCAGAAAATTTTAAAATTACGAAAGATCCCGAGAACGAAATACCTCTAAGATCTTTCAGAGAGTAGGAATAGATGCTGCTCCCTTGCAAAGCATCTGCTTGCAGTTACTGTATGAAATGGGATATAGATGCGAAATTTTAATGACGAGAGCTTCCTTTATTCTCCTTTTTCCCAAATTTGCCAAATTTTTTTATTTCCCGATTTTGTCTCGTCGCAATTTTGTCATGCTTAATCATTGCAGGGGTGGTGTATGGTATTGAGTTGCGCTACAGACATTCAAGGACGAGAGCCTGCAGGTCAAGTTTGAGGGCATAGAAGGTCCGAAGTAAACTGTGTATCCCCATCTACTCGTCAGGGAACAAAATTTTGCAAAATATGAGTAATTTCTGAAGAAGCGAGACCTTGTGAACTGTAGCGCCAATGCTTTTATTTATATGGTCGGAAGCGTTGTACCGAAAAATATAACATAAAAATCATCTAGCTTAATATTCGAAACCTAATTTGTAACAGTCACTACCATCCATGTATGATAACTAACGTGACAACGCTAATTCTGACAAACACTCACTGCTCAACAGTTCCAAGACCTTGCATTATAATTCTGTCATTCTTACCATAAGCACATATCACCTTTGTGTAGAAGTTTTTCACTTTGAAGGCGTATATAAAAAAACACAAAGCCTATTTAAAGCGGACACTTTAAACAAAAGGGAATGGTTTCTTGCTCTTATTATAAATTATTTTGCGATAATAAGACTCCTGCGACCTGCACCTCTTCAAAAAAGAAATCTTTTCAGATATCAAATTCAAACCCCTTTCTTGCTCTTCATACGCCTTCAAGTAACTCTCCATTAAATACCGCATTAGTACGTAACAAATGTAACATCCTCGTCGCCAGTAGTTTTACGAGTGCAAACGGCTATAAAACCCATTATGTCTCTGTTCGAGCTATTAGCCAAAACTTTACGGTCAAGAAATGGGTAATTTATGTATTGACGTGTTCTGCATAGGTCGTCACCAATTTGCCACTTCTTCACCTTCACTTTAAATGCGATGCAGACTTTACTGTTTAAGGCTTAGTTTAAGGCCGTTGCTAAGTGTCAGAAGAATTGCGATCACATTTCTCAAGAATCTATCATTCCCGGCACATATCGCACCACCCATCAAAGTTCATCAGAAGTCCTTGTTGGAATTTACTAAACGCCCACTAAGTGTCTAGAACATTAACAACTTTGAGGCGATCTTCAGTCGATTTTGCAATTTGCTACGGCCTACTCCACGGACAGGTGGGCGAAGTTTAGATAATGATTAACGGAATGACAAAAACAAATTTATCACAGAAAATTCTTCAGCAAAATACCAGTGAAAAAAAAACTCGATTAAGAAAAGATCTGGACAGATTGAAATATCGGCTAAGAAAATGCAAACTTGAAGGAAAAAACATTTTTTTCGGTTATAAAGCGTAGATACTGACAGTGAATTATGCCACTCTTGGTTGACTTGACTTCAGGCGCCAAGCTGTTGTGGGTAAATGTGCGTTTCACGCATTTAATTTATTGAAACTCCACTCCACTACTGTGAGACATGCACCTTGGGCTATGTTTAAAACAGAGATTGATGTCATTATCGATAAACGTAATTGTTATAAATGAGATTTACCGAAAAATGGCGCAGTTCATTTTGTAGGTACTTTGTTTTGCTGAAATGTGTACGCCTCCAGCAGTATACGTGTGTTCATATTTGTAGAAAACTTAGCTCATGTTTTGTTAAAGGAGCGAGAATTTGAACTCAAAGAAAACTTATTTTGCGCGAAAAGTGAAGATATAAAATAAATTGGGCAAATGTGAGTTAGGCTCACGCACAGATGGTTTCGTATTTTATAGGAATTGCAATAAATACAACCGAAAGAGAAATAAAATGGAGAAAGCAATATGAATACTTTTATTTCGAAACTTGATCGATTTAGTTCTCTGAATCTAAGGTTTCAGTTTGTGTATTCGGGTATATATTGTGCTTATATAGTTGAAAACATCGCACCTATCAAACACGATCATTCCCAAGCCAATAGTGTGTCATTATGGATTTTGCGCTTAGAGGTTGAAGGCAAGGTTAGAGACCCTACTCTTTATTTTGTATTCTTTTGGCCTCGAAAAAAAATTTATAATGTCTCAAAATTGTCCAATGTATGCATATTTCACAATAGTGTTTTGAGATCTTAAAACACGCAAACTGATGTTTAACCATTTTCAGCCAATAAAACTAAATTTAGTTGATAGTTCTTAAGGGTGTGAAACTAAAACTGGTAGTCTTTAACGGTATTTCGAGTCAAGAAGCTCAAATTATGTTTATACGATTTTTTGAAGACCACTTCATATGTTGGAATCCGATTAAAATCGGAACCGCAAATGTTCATGAATTTGAAATTTGCGCACCCCGGCGTTCCCTTATAGATAATATTTCGTGCAAATCTCTTTTACACAAATGTCGGAAATATAGAGAGCGTTTCAATTGTTTAAAGGAGTAACGAGCGGAAAACTGGAGACCGATTGAAATTATAATGGTTTCGTTTTTGAAAATAAAGCATAGAGTTCAATCTAATGTGATATGGAATATGGTTCCTAAATTTGTATGCATTTTGTACTAATATTCCTTAATTTAGTCCAGAACTTCCTCGATCTGAACATTTCCAATTATTTAAAAATATGAAAAAAACTTATGAAGCGATTTATATGAAGTTTTGGATATAGACCCCTTACATATAAGTCGACACATCTTTTGATATGAAATTGAGGTTGTGTTAAAATTTGTTCGCCCCGTTGCCGATTTTTACAACATCAGAATCAGAAAATTCTTGCAGGATATGTTACATTATTGATTTGATTATTTCAAACAAGAAACGAAACCTTTCGTGAAACTGATCGTGTAAAACTCGCACTTAGTCGAATTATTTTCTATATCGGTTTTGAGCTCTTCCAACTCTTTGAAGCACATAGCACTAAAAGCGTATTTTGATCCAGTATTTTATTTTTCGGCGTTGGACTCCTCGAGCTGTTGCATTTTGTGTCCATCGATTTAGGGCGAGCGATTTAAGCTCGTATATTCGTCTTCAAAAATTATGAAAACATTTGGTATCGAATATAATCTGAGGGGCCTATCTCTTTAATGAAGAGTTTCTACTGGTTTTAGATCAACTCTAAAACCGTCCCTTCTCACTTAGACTTAATATAAGGTTGTCAAATATCATCTTTCGGCTTTTTTGCTCTTCATTCAATGCTTCATACTCGTAAAAAGTGTTACAGTGATCGGATTTAGTACAAATATGTGCTAAATGTGTGTTTTGTTCGATAATCTGTTTCCATCATAGTACCCCGCTCATAGAAGCCCCCCTCCTTATTTGCGAAGAACTCAGACAGCCACTTTTCACAAGCCTCTTTTGAGTTCAACTTCACACCACCAAGAGCGTTCGCCATGGACAGGAACAGGTGGTAATCACTTGGCGCTATATCCGGGCTATATGGTGGATACGATAAAACCTCCCATCCGAGCTGCCGTAGCTTCTAACGAGTCATCAACGAAATGTGTGGTCTAGCGTGGTCTTGGTGGAACGCTACACCCTTCCTGTTGGCCAATTCTGGACGCTTCTGGTCGATCGCCTGCGTCAAGCCGTTCAGTTGTTCGTAGTAGATGGTAGAATTAAGCGCCTGGCCATATGGGAGCAGCTCATAGTGGCCTTCCAATCCCACCAAACACACAGCAAAACCTGGCCGTCAATCCCGGCTTGGCCACAGTTTGGATTCACCGGTCTTCAACCACGACCGTTTTCGCTTGATATTGTCGTCTGTGATCCATTTTTCGCCACCAGCCACCATCTGCTTCAAAAATGGGTCGAGTTCGTTCCGTTTCAGCAGCATATCGCAGGCGTTCATTCGGTTCAGAAGGTTTTTTTTGCGTCAAAAAAAACCCAAACATCAATCTTTTTTTGTATCCAGGCTTCCACAGATGGTGGAAGGCTCCCATCGCCTGAGGGATGTAAAATACCGATCTAACTCGATGATATCCATGATTCGATCGGTATTCGTCGTCACAGGTTTTCCGCCGGCTGGCTTATCCATGGTGTCGTTTCACCGGCTCTGAATCGTCGAAAGCATTCCTCCGCGGTTCGAAGTGATAGAGTACCATCCCCCAAAACAGAGGACGTGGAAGGGAGATACTTATACAACAAACGACAAAACACGAGTACAACGCCGTATCTTTGATAATTCTCCTTCCATTTCTTGATACAATAAAATTCGCGAATTCGCTGAACTAGATTATCTAGTCCCCAGTACTGTCGTCAAGTATATGCGCGTAAATTAAATCGCATCAAGCTTGCCTAAGGACCGATCTCGTCTGAATTTCTTACTGCTCTCGTAAGATTTCCATAAAATCCCGCTCCCAACGGTGTTCTACTTACTGTTGCGGATTCCGAACATCCATCTCGACCAATTTTTCAAAACCTGCTCGTTTTCTTTAACATGAATGAAGATTAATTGATATTTTGTCAATTAAGATGTCGAGAATTTTTCAATGTCTGATGACAAAAAATAATCCGTTCACGCAGTCTTAGAAGTGTGTTCCTTCAGAAATCCGCATAATTACCCAACACCTACATATATTGTGGCGTTAATTTACATTTTCAGCTGTCAAACCGTCTGTCCGGTGACCAGAGAGAAAACATGAAGACATATGCATGTTTAATAATTATCAGGCTAAAATCAAGAAAAAAAATAAAAGCCGCGATATTGCAAATTTAAACAAGTTTGCAAACTGATTAAAAAGTTCATGCACAGACCGACGGCTGACACAGCGGCTACGTTGCGTGTATTTCATCAACAAAATCAGAATCGGTGTTTCTGTGCGGCACACAGAGCAGCCCTCTCCGTCTCCGTCTCCATCTCTCTCTCTCACTGTCTATTGGAGCTCCATCAGAAATATCATACCATGCATGCCTCAGCTTACTGGCATTTGTTGACTTTTAATCAGATTTAAACTCGGTGTCCCGGTTCAACAGGTTTCCCATAAGGCATGAGTCAATATGACCACCAAGTGGACACGCACCGCGTGACTTGAGAGATTCCTCCACACGGGTTAATTATTTGTTACAACTAAAAATAAATTTCCCTTCCATCCCACCGCAGAGACTCGGAGATCGGATGCGGGCAGGGTGGCACCCAAGAAGGATTAACAACAACACCAATCACCTGGGCAACGTGCTTTACGGAATTTGTCGTTGTTCATCGTTTTTCACCGAACGAAAGGATCAAATTTCAACCAGCGACAAGATTTCAAATCAAAGAATGCATCATTCTTGTTTCGCTGTGTTGTGCCCATGTGGTGGTGGTTGTGGTGGTGGTGGATTGAGTGGACGTCCGACTTCGACGACGACGACGACGGCGACAACAGCCAGCCACTGGTGGAGGTGGTCATCGCACTCAGAGATCAGGTCCGAGGCTGGATACACTTTCACACACACATGCCCCTCAAATAAGTTGAAAATTTATGGAAATTTGCATAATGAGCAATGAAATGCTTGAGTAAGCCAACCGATCCAGTAGGGGAGTGGATGCAGCCACGACCCGACAGGCCGGGTGATAATGGCGACGCCGATGATGAGTGTTACCCGGAGAGGGGAGTTCTCGGATAAATTGCCAACGACATGCTTGCCATAATGTAACGTAACTTTATGATTAACCGATCGAAGGAAAACTTTATTGGAAGTGCTTAAGTCTTGACAGGTGTCCTTTGTTGTCGAAACCGTCTATATCCGTGTGCCTGCGGAAATCGGGTCGTGTCACACTTTCTCCTCACAAATTAATTGTACAAGGCAAGACTTTCCCGAGTGGCTCCCACAAAAATAAAAGAAAGCAGCTCCGGCTCCTGAATTGCTTCTTACTTGAGGAAAGCGAGTCCAAAAATCGAAGCGTGCGTGATGTATTCCCAGAGGATCTACGTCACTCCGCTGGGGGCTAATCCAATGGCCGCCGATGTGGTTTTTTCTGTTTTCCTTTCGGTCTATTTTGCTCGCCTTCTGGGATGAATTAAATGCGTCCATGTTAGGAAATGGAAGTTCCTGAGGAGATTTTCCAGCTCTCTGCCATTCAGGGGGAGCAGCGCACACATTAAGTGCGTGCATGGGAAATGCACTTGAATGGATAATTTCCTTCTCGGTAGACTGGCGTGATTGACGCCTCTTGACGCATGTCGGAAAGGTTGGGTAACGCCGCCGCCGCAGTCGTGTGTGTGCACTATCGTCTCGAGGGGATCATACGTTTGACGGCACCTGCTGCCTGTGATATTTGTCAATTAAGATAATTTCATGGACGATTGTCCAGGCACTGTGGGACTTCAGGCAGTGAATGGAGGTGGAAAGTGGAAAGCGTTAAAGACAATTGGCGTTGTGAAGCGGAAGTCAGTTGAAAAGAAAGTGAGAATTAGGTTCACGTTAACGGTCATGAGCCTGATTTCTGGTCTAAGATGGTGTCACGAACTTTGGGCAAAATTGGTTTCTTGGCGCAAATTTATGCAGATTGTCGTGCCTTCCCTTGACATAAGCGGAGAATGAACACCAGCATCCATCCAATGAACAAGTTGACGTCCAGCACAAACTGCACCATTTTAATAACCCTAATTGGCCATGACCATGGTGCCAACCCTTTTCTTTCCTGTACAAGCCACAATCCGGCTGCGAAATGTCACAGGCGCAGCACAACCGAGGCGAAAATACTTATCACCATGTTACGCGTTTCATCGCGGACCACATCGCGATGACCTTCAGCTCCTAACTCTTTATTTAAAAGCCCATGTTGCCGGTAATCGTCACGTACGGGCTGTATTGTAACAACAAAACGGTTCGGTTCGCAACATGCTTTTAATTACACACTCCATCGGTGGCGGCGGCGCAGGCCAGGCACAAGTGGAAACCTTGTGTGTCACCTTTCCATGCAGACCACCAGACCAATGCCCAAAGACAGCGAAGCGATGGGACTTAAGGTCCCCAGCAGTCATGCGGACTGTGCCACTGTACAAGACCCAACCGGCAGGAGGAATTCACTGCCGCAGCGCAAAACATTTCGCCTTAGGTCTCGGTACTGTATTTCAGTCGTCACCACCCGTGTGTGTGACTTACTTGTCTTTGGCGGAATGGAATCAATGCGTAACATGTTGGACCGTGAACTATGTAATCTAGTTGCTATCTGGATTTGCCTGGCGGACAAAATTCCTAGTGTTCAGCGCTCAATTTTACGGGGGGGAGGGGCGCATTCCTGGAAGGGGGAGTTCGGCTAGTCCGATGTGTGTGAGAGAGAGCCCGCCTTGAAGTGCTACTTCATGTCGCGCGACCAAAGTTGAAAATAAGGCTTGTTTTTATTACCACATGGGCACATGAGTGTGTAGGAAAATGTACGCAGAGGATTATCGATCTGTATCTGTGGTGGACAAGTGCGGAGATCTTGACATGTTGGCATTGAGGTTGCGCTAGAATCTGACCGCCCAGCTGTGTTGAGGTGGAATTCCAGATGAGATTTCGATCATTTGCCATAAATGAGATGAGGTGTGAAATCTTGAAGGTATTTTCGAAATCAGATACGTTGTGAAATCGAAGAAAAGATTCGATCACTTTATGGCGCAGTGATCTTCAAGGTGTATCAAAACAGAGACACCAAAAGTACGCGGTAAAGACTTTGACAAAGGGGTGTCCGAAGCACTTGGACAATTAGGTGCAATATTTCCGCCAGGTTGGGAAATAATAAAATTATTTTTGAAGTATAGGAAAGGCCAGAAGCTCGACGTATTGGACAGCAGCAGTCCAGACAGCATCCAGCAGTTCGATGCTGTCACTCTAGATATTTTATTTCTCCTGTCCGGACAGTTATTCAAGTCATACATTTACACACGCGCTTACATTTGATCAGTTAGAGGAAATTTGTTTGTTCATCAAATTACGAAAAGTCGGAAAAATTTGTATTTTAGAGAAGTGGTATGTTTTCCTTCGTTCTGGAAACCTCGAGTAAAAATTGCACCTCACGCTGGTAGACATCTCACTGAAAAAGTCCACGAAATTTACAACTGACCTGCACGAAAGCTGCTGTGTGACAGCAGAGGTATTAAACCTCAACCGTATGACAGTTTTGGAAACATCAAAAACGATCAAACTACTCAAGAAAGCTTAATGTTTGGATGCCACATGAATTGAAGCAAAGAAATTTATTAGAACAAGTACGTGACGAAATTGAACCATTCTTGAAGCGATTCGGTACAGGCAATTAAAAATAGATTAAATAAGAGAGCCTTTATGGGCAAGGACTGATAGTCCTATTAAACGACTGGAAGCATGAATTTACGCCAAACATGGCTTTGTTAGTTGCTTGCAGGGGTTGGAGGGAAGTAGTTTATTACAATGACAGGAATGATCAACTGCGTTTCTTAGTGTCTAAAAGTCGACAGAAATAACTACCAGAATGGGTCAAAGGAAAAGGATTATGACTAGTAATAGGCCACACGCAAATTGGGAGAGTTTCGTTCTTGGTCGACAGTTTTTATTACTAGCAGTGAATGCGATTTTGTCAATTTGTCGAAGGTTCATTTTCTTAAATTAAAGTAATCATAATAGAAATTGTTAGTATTGGTAAGCAAACTGCTATTGAAACCCAAAAACACTTTTATTTAAATGAGAAGGGTATGTGCTTAAGAAAATCTCTGAAATTATTGGATGAAGTGGGCAGTGTGTAAAAACACGCCAGTTGCAGGTGATGGGAGGACTCAGAAATGAAATTGTTCTTGGCACACTCACCGAATTCTCTGTCTTTGGGGAGATCAGTCTCCTGTGCATGAACGGAGCCGACCGCCGAACAGCGGACGTACGATCCAAGAGGTACGCTTACCTCTTCGTTCTCTCCAAGTCCGACCTGAACGATGTGATTGTCCACTACCTACAGTGATGCGTGCAAAACTAATTAACATGTAGATGGCCGTAAGCGTAGGAGTTTTTTCAAGAGACCTTCGCAATCTTATTAGAGATCTGTGGTGAAGTTAAGTCGATCTAAAGGGTGATTCATCGTATAGTCTAATTTACAATGTCGAACAAATGCTATAAATTTGAAAGTGCAACTAAAATTGTTACTATCAACTAAAAGATCAATTAATGGCGTTTGCTCTCTGGAAAAGCTATTGTGTAAATGTTGACCATGGCAACATCTGAGGTGGTTCATTCAGACGGTCCAATTTAAGGGGATTCGTTCGAGCATTTCGACTGGTATCCCGCCGATAACATGAGTAATGTTGCATTTCAAAGCGTCAGTTGTAGCTTATTATTGAGGATCTGCGAACTCACATATCCCGAGAAAAAATAATCCAATACCAAAGCAAAATGTGAAATTAAGTGCTTAGATGGTAAGTGCCAAGATGGTTTCTCAACAAGTGCATTGTTTCATGCGCTGCATAGATCATAGCACTGTCTTGAAACCAGGCCTCACTGAAATCAACTGCTTAAACTTCAGAAGACACATAGTCCTTTAACATGGCCAAACTGCTGAGAATGACGACGAATCGATTCGTCATGTTTTTAACGTACACTCTCAGCAATAGCTGCTACAGTCCATTTCCTGCATGCTGGATATAGTCTGACGGGTAGAGTATCATCCACATATGTAAACTGGGACAAAGATTTGCGTTAATGCGCATCGTTAGTTCTTTGAGTCCTACGAAACATATTTCTCAGAGAGCGCTTATATTCGTTATACAGCTGAATAAATTGGAGTGGCTGTTAATTAATATAATTTTGCCAAGCTATACTGAACAAAAATAACTATTAAATTCTATAAGAGTCATGTGCGATGTACCAAAAAAAAACATATCGATATTCAAACCTCACGATGAATCACTCGATTTCGGAGCTGTGAAAATACCTCTAAGATCATCCTGAATAGCCATGAGTATGCAAGTACTGCGTGTAATGCTAAGTACCAAGGAAAAAGTCGGAAAAAGTATCTAAATCTTAACTAAAGGCATCTTAAAGTCATATGTGTAACTCAAAAAAAACTTTTTGAACTTTCTTTTGACATTCACTGTATATCCTGAACCTCTTAAGATCGATTTAGACTTCAAGGTTCCCCACAAAAGGCAGTGAAAAATTAAATACTTCTGGAATATTCACCTTACCAAAGCATTTGAATGTTCATAAATTCTGCGCACTTTTTTAAAAGATAGACAAATGTATACTGACAACTTGATTCATTCCACAGACGCTAGCAGCATGCATGCAGGGACCTTTAAAATAAATTCACCTCATCCCTTAAATATTTTTATTGCCTCATGCGGAGTGGACGAACACGATTTGGTGGCCATTTAGCGACAACTTTCGTTTGCGAATGCCCTAACGACACAAGACGAGCATTTCTCAGAAGGCCCGAGACAAAGTCGCTTTATCCTGGCTGCTGCTGCATCAAAGCGATTGATAAAAGTCGTCAGAATTCTTTTCAAAACAGAAAAAATCTCCCATCACGATTAGGCCCACGCACCAAAAAAAAAAAAAAAACAAAACCCAGGGAGACCCCGAAGCCGAACGCAGGCATCCTTGTTCCCCGAGAACAATAAACATTTTTCTCATTCTAATGGTCAGTCAGTGCGAGCCCTCTTCACGATGAAGATGGTCAACGCAACGTTTAACCGGTGAACGCAAAAAAGGGCAGGCCTGGCTCAACTAAAAGCATTTCGCTCATCTAAGAGGCATTAAAGTGGTTCCACCGAATTTCGGTCGAAATAATTTCCCAAAGACAATGGTCGCACCCGAAAAAGATTCCTGCTGCCGCCGCCGCAGTCGACGGTCGGTGTGTGCGCTCCGACGAAGCTTATTGGATATATGCAAAGTTGCGCAGCGGACGAGGTCCGGTAGGCATTCCTCCTCCAGATGTTGATGTCCCTGCAGATTTGAGAGTTTTTTTTTTTTTGCCTTCCCCTGACCATCAACGTTGTGTGCAGGGATTAGCTTTGCTAAAATGTCATTTCGAGGAGGAAAATCCTCTTCGGATGGCAGCGAGAGATGCTGCTCTTTCTCCTAGGATATAAACATCGGATTCGACGCGGCTTGAAGTGAAGAAGATTTATTGCTTGTCCACATCTACTGTGAGTTGCTGTTCGTCGGAGCAGATTCCTCTGGTGTTTTTTGCTGTTTTTTTTTCTTCAGCTCACTTTTGGTTTGCGAAACTTCTCGTCTGACTTTTGGACATGAACACACGCGATATTTAAACTCTTCACATCCTCTCCTCGTCTGGGGTGGCTCTCGGCTCTGACTCTCATCTTAGGCGGAAGGATTTATTGCACTTCCCAAACCTGAACATGGAGATTAGCTCCTCCGCTCCACTTACTGTGCGCTCACCACGAGGCCGCGCGGCCGACGGCGAAGAAGAGCGCAACCTCTTAATGGTGTATTTATTGCCGAAACAGATAGCCATTGACATTTAACATCGCCTGGAGATGAAGATGGACGGGGACGAGAGTGTTTTCGGTGTCTCGGCTAAATGAAGACATCATCTTTTCAATTTTGTGTTTATTGACCCACGAGCCTGGGAGGGAGCGACAACCAAAGAGGTCCCCGACAACGACTGATGGATTTATAGCGGCCATTCGTGCTCCTATATCATGCTTCCGAGTGTAGTAGTGCAATTAAAGTGGATAATTAGTCGAAATTGTTTTTATTCGGAGATTTATGATCTAACAAGATTTTTGCACTGACCAGCGGGCCGCCAGCTCGGTTGGTGCTATGCCGAACTGGACCTGGTTCAGCGGACGGGTGCAACGGAGCTACGTGGTGTCGGCGGCAGTCACTGCTCCTTCGTTGTATAATTTTCGAATTAGCTTAATGCTGGCTGGTGCACGAGGAATCTCCCGAATGACTTAATTGGCATTTAGGAGTCGCTTTGGATAGGCTGCTGATTGCGGGAAAAGAAGGGGTTACCGAGTCTGTCGCCGGTTGTGTGTCGTAATGGAGTGTCCATTCAATAAGACAAATTATCGGTATCAGAACGGCTTTACGAAGGTAATTAAGGGGACGGCCCCATTAAATATGCGTGCACTGTGTCGGGATTTCTTCTGAACGCGATGAGATGAGACAATTGGATACACGCTCGAAGCTCCTAGCGTATTAATGGTGCTCTTTGTCATTCAAATAATCTGATCACTCTAAGCTGTCTTCGGTGTCGCTTTGTCTTTCTGAGGGCTGGCTGTCCTGATTACGGGCTTCTTAACGCCACCGATTAAGGTTTATGCGAGAGAATGAATGTCTGACTTGACGCGATTTTCTGGCGTAACCTTGTATGACCAATCGATTCTTGATTTCCTTCACTTAATGGCTACTAACGATTTTTATTGTAAAAACAGTTAACATGTCTTTTCTCACACTCGGCCAATGGTCGTCGGAAGGTTCACAAAATATTGTTGTTCCGCCTTTTGTGACTTTGTCGCTACCAGATTGCTTTGTATTGGCTTTGTCTATAACAATCTTTATTGTTGTGAATCGTTAATACCTCTCGGAGCTCTTAAGTTCATTTTTAATTCCCTGAACAGCTATTAATCATTTGGAGAATCAAGATTACGTACAGAAAAGACCTCATTAACTACTGGTGGTCGTGATGGAGGACAAGGAACAACAAGATAATAAAAGAGTACACAGACACGGGTTGATGATGGACGTTGTCAATGGGACAGAAGGCCTATTCTTTGAAGAACTTAAAATTGAATAGTCGGTTAAATTTGCAGGATTTGTCAGTGCCTTTAAGTGAAGGTTTAAATGTTGCCCTGCCAAGATACAAGCAAGTGGTATATGCGATCGAAATCAAGTCCAATATACTGTGAAGCTGTGGCGAAGAGCGGAACTAGTCAAATATAGATTGTTTTAGGTTTCTGTGTCGCTTAAGATGGTTAGGCCATGTAGAGCATATGGACCACCACTGCTCCGGCCCGGCTAAGGTGGCACACACAAGTAGAGAAGGACCTCAACCAACCTAGAGTGCGCAACTGGCGGCAGCTGGCAAAAGACAGTGCTGGCTGGAGAGGTATGTTGGTTGAGGCCCAGGTCCACCCCGGACTGTAGTGTCACAAGAAGAAGAAGAAGAAGGTTTCTGTGTCAAATTTTACTTTTTTTCTGGTATTTTTTCCGCAAAACCCTTTCATTTTATGGCCTTTCCTTTTTACTCGTGTCTGGCCAAAAGAAATTAGACATTATGTTAATCTAGGACTTTCACTACCACGGTTCTGAAGAATATGGGGACAAGAACACCAATACTAAGATCAAGCGCAGAATTAGCCTTGCCAGTCGATGCTTCTTTGAGCTCAAGAGGCAATTGAGGAATAGACTCATATCTCGGAATAGCTGGCTTTATATAACACTCTGATCATCGCTATCCTGCTCTTTGTCGCATGGACTCTAATAAAAGTGGATGAAAAAGTCAGTGATCGGTTTGAGAGAAAAGTTCTGCATGCGATCTTTGGTTCACTTTGCCTGGATTGCGTCTGGAGAGCACCACGAAATGTACAGCGACATGCACCTAGTTAGCTAGTCTTCGGTTTGAACGCTTAAGTCATGTATAATTAATGGATACCCCAGTTCCGGTTAGAAGGCTCTTGGACACTGTACCATTGAGGCAACGTAGCAGAGAAAGTTCTTGAATTAAATGGCACACACAAGTAGAGAAGGTATCCAACCAACTTGAAAAGACTCTATTTTGTACCCGTAACGTAAACTTGGATGGGCGTTTTAACGTAGTGGGGAAGTGCGTCGACTTACACGCCGAAGGTCCCATGTTCGTTGTTGAGCTGTTGACAGTGCTTGAAGGATACTTACTACTGCCAATAAAAATCTTCTTAAATCTCGCCGGTTGGAGTCGACAATAAACTGTAGGTCGACTCCATTCACATTGTACGCACACGTAGATCTTGGTCCCTTGTGGACTTGATTTGAACTTCTTCTTTTAAACTATACAGTGCACATTGTCTTCCAACAAGCTCACTTAAAATAACATCCAAATTCTTATGTCATTAATTCAATTCGACCCATTATTTCCAATATCTTCGGATCGTAATAGAAGAAGAATAAAAGCAGAACAAAAACTCAGCACTAACTGAACACACCCCATAGAACAAATTCCGAACCGGCTGAAGGTGCCTGCATTTGACGCAACTTAAAAATCCATTTTTCATGTGTGTCTTGCAAAATTAAGGCAACGTTCTTTTTCCGTTTCCTGATGAACAAAAAATCCCTCAGATACGAGTATAATGAGAACGACATTACATTCACACGCCCTGTATAATTAATGATTGTGTTGATTATTCAATTTCTTTATACTTTTTTTCTTTCTCATTTTTCACCTCGCTTTCCACAAGTCAAAACAAGTTCTACACTTCCCCTTCAATTCGATTGATCGTGCATTTATTAAAAATTAAAACCGAGCGAGGAATACGATTCTCATTTGCACATTTCCAACGTGTCTTCGGGTGGAAAAATGGAAGGAAAACCGGAGAAGCAAAAAAAAAACGAAAAGGACGTGAACAAAGCCACGAACGTGTGACAGAAAAACACTTTCTTATTGACAAACGATTATAAGGGATTAACGCGGAACAGAGGTAGAAGTGATGCGAAAACAAAAGGTCATCCGGGAAAGGTGTTCTTAACTCTTTTCGTGGTCATAAATCATTTTTACCAAAAGAGATTTTCATCCTTTTCTTCTTCTGTCTCATTGTTGCTTTTCCTTATTTTCCTTTGATATGTTACATGGTTTTGTGTGATGGCATCTCAGAATGCAGAAGGGTTGTGAAAGAAATTTAAGTAGGCAAGGTGTGCCTTCGCAGCGTATTGGATTAGTTCATAGTACTTGTCTTAAAGTGATGACTTTAAAATGCAGTCGTGCGTATATGTCTAGTATTGCAGGTGCTGTACGATTGTTTTAAGGAGTTACGTTCTTGATACCAATTTTAAGAAGGTATAAAAAGCGAATTCTAGTTGCTTCAATTCTTCTTCATCTTCTTCGGATGGCGCTACAGTCCGGGGTGGACCTGGGCCTCAACCAACATGCCTCTCCAACCAGCACGGTCTTTCGCCAGCTGCCGCCAGTTGCGCACTCCAAGTTGGTTGAGGTCCTTTTCCACTTGTGTGCGCCATCTCAGTCTAGGACGTCCTCTGTTGCGCTCTACATGGCCTAGCCAATTTAAGCGTTGTATCCGTAGACGCTTGACTAGGCTCATGCCGCCGTACAGCCCATACAGTTCGTGGTTGAATCTTCTGCTCCAGATACCATCAACGCAGACAGCACCAAAAATCGCACGCAGAACTTTTCTCTCAAAGAGACCAAGGGCTTCCTCTTCCGCTTTTGGTAGTGCCAGGTTTCTGAGCCGTAAAGCAGGACTGGGTGTTGTACAACGTCACTTTGGCCGTTCGGGAAAGGGGTTTATTACTCAATTGCCTCTTAAGCCCAAAGAAACAGCGATTGGCAAGAGTGATTCTGCGCTTGATTTCGGTGCTGAAGTTGATGTCCCTATTCAAACAACTCAATTCTAAACAACTTTAATACTGGTTACTGGAGATTGGACAAATTGCCTATACACTAAAGCTATTGTTTGATAGGGCACTTGAAATTACGTGATCGCAAGGCAATAAGTAATATTATGGAGTCCTTGAATTCAGATCCAAGTTAAGACAAAACGTCTTGAGATACTATAATTACCGAATAAGACGAAAGGTCTTTTCAATACTTCTGTCACTCCTTGGGTCATAGAATGCGGTAGCAATGCATATTCATGCTGAATCGGGCACAAAATTCCATAATCACATGATCTGAAAAAAAAAAAAGAAAGGATGAAACCAATGTCCTCGATTAGACACCACAGTATACGTTACTTGAATGAATTCTGTGACCTAAGCCGTCGGAACACTTCCGCCTGACTTTGCTGTACATCGACACAAACGGGCCTGCCGCACAGTCAAGACGAAACTTTGTTTTTGGTGGACTCGGAACGGATCGTGTCACCGTCCTAACAGCCCGCGTCATATAATTTCTAACTAATTTTCTTTTTCATAAATCATTCGTTAAATAGGAAGGTTTTTTTTTAAATTCAATCTCTTTCTAAGCCATCATAGACAACCCCTTCTTTGAATAATTTTTTGAGGATCTTGGCTGCTCATAATGATTTCTTCTATAAAAAATTGTCTGCTGCATGTATTCGGCTAGAAAATCCCTAGTTGACCTTCTTCGCAGTCCTAGTGGATTAGCTTTGACTTCGAAGCCGTCACTGAAAATCAGATCTCTGAAAAAACAAACTTCAAACGCTGCAACAAATGTCTTGTGATTTTATTTTTGTGCCTCCCCTCAAACATAGAGACTCTTAAAATATCCGCATCCAGTAGTTCCCAACACTCGTCCACGCCTCGCCTCCTCCCCCCAAAAAAAACATAGATTCAATAAATCTTCCCAACTTAAGAAAACTCTGATGAAAACAGAGAAAAAAAACACTCTCAAAGATACACTGTCAGATGTTGATCTAGCAAGCGTATCTTTTTTCTTTCCTCTTGCCCTCTCTCTCTCTCTCTCTCTACATCTCTAGGGTCACATAATTTAGAACATGATCTCCTCGATATCTAGATGGAATCGCTTTAAATGCAAATTTCCCACGTTCGGTAATTAAAATAAAAATCTTTATCGGGATACCATCAGCCGGGGATGGCTCCGCATCCGTGTGAGTTATTGAGTTCCATTGTTTTGATGAAATTTCCAAAATAACGCTCTAGCCGAGAGACACGGCGAGGAAGTGTATCGAGTGTGGATTGGGGAGCTAATTAATGAAGATTTGTCGTTTCATTGTCAATCCCAGGGAAGGTTTCGGAATTTGAATTTGTTGTGATTTTATTTGGGAATTTGTTGGATCGGAGGAGAAATTTACACACGTACCCCTTATGGGAGGCGAAAAGATTTTTTATCGGCAGTTATCATCGGGCAAGAGTAAATCAGCCAGTCAGCTAGTCAGCCAACCGGGGGACTATTAAGTCGATTGGATGTCAATCGATCGATGAGACTTTCATGATCGCTGATTTAGCGAGTGTCTTTCAGACGCATGTCACGATTTACGGGCGATTTCGGTAGGCGATCATTAGGAATGCTATAAAACTTTAAACGCACATAATGTGGGTACGCCCGAGAGTCTAGACGCAAGCACTAAAGCATTATGCAAATACTCGTGCGACATTGCTCGTAATTTATTTGACGAACTTTCTTGGCTGACTTTTGTGTTGGTTCCGTGATCGACCATAGGCGCCAGAGTGAACTTAAAAAGCCCGCAGACGTCTGCACTCTCCCGGGGCGGTCATTGAAATTCAGTCTAAGGATAATTTTTGCCGAAACGTCCTTTTGGGGTGAAAATTTTATTGAATTTCTGTCCGTACGTTGATATAGTGCACACGGTCCGGTGCAGTTTGAATTCCAATCAAACAAACTGTGCATTGATTGACAGTTTGCAAAACATAATCGAAGTAGATCCCCGGAATAAAATTCCGTTCTGCAATTTCGATTTTAATTCCGAATTCGTGCCAAAAGTCCCCCAAAAAAAGGTGCCTGTGACAGCAAACAGTTTTACACCGCCAATGTCATTGGTAGTCGATTTGGACATCTCCAAACACGGTTGAAGATCATGTTTCTCGCGCTCTCTCCCCAAACGGCACAACAAGGCGAGGACGGACTATGAGAGTCTAATTTTAATGACAAACCCCGAGGAGGTGATCCACAGCGCATACACAAGCACCACACGAGCGCACTGCATCGTGCTGGCAGCAAGCCTTGCCACCGCCGCCGCCGCCGTCGCCACTGCCCCAAATGCCCAACCATGGAGGTCGATATTAATGACTTATCAAGGATAATTTGATACAACGTAATAAATCAAAATATAACATGGATTGGTTTTCTTATATCTCGCAGCTCATCGATGCCCGCAGTTGGTCGCTCTTCGATCTTGTCTCGGATCGTGTTTGTGCGTTCGAGCGCACACATCTCTTCGCACCTCGCAGTCGCGTCGTCGTCGTCGTCGCAGGAATCGTCTCCAACGTCGTCTCCGCTCTCAAGAAAGGAAATGTCATGCAGTGACAATTCATTTGATATTTACATTACATAAGCGACATGGCGCGGGTTGTCCAACCGCAGGTTCAGTCTAAACTTCGAATCCCAGGAACGAAGACGGAGACGATCGAAATTAAGAGGAAATTGCTCCAAGGGACACGATCACGAAGTCCCACAGCTGCTCGGCTCATGGCTGTCTCGGTGGTTCTCGTCGATCGTTCAATCGTGTGTTGTCAAAAATTATTCACAAAATTTTTCATCAAATATTCTCAGAGATTGTTTGGGGGTTTTTTGTTTCGTGGAAAAGATCATCATCGCCCTGGCACTGGCATCGCCACCATCACCAGAAAGAGAGAAGGTGTCGGAGTGTGTAATGTCGCGTTAAATTCCAAGAAATCCTGACACAGATCCTCATTCCAATCGCAGCCTGGCGGCCGGCCGCAAAAGGACACGACGAAAAAAAAACTTCGGGAAGATCCAACCACACAGGCAAATAAAACACACAAGTGACACCGAAAAGAGATACGTACTGCGAGACAGAGATGGAGGAGGGCATCTCATTAACGCATCGAACACAACATCGATGCCCGATGGATCTCGTCCGAGGAGACGCAGACATCGCATACCACTGCTGCACATCGATTCCGAGATGGCCTTTGCTGGTTCAACGAGAGATTGCTGTTTCTTTGAACGAAATTAAGAGGAGGCGCGAGACGCCAGTCCCTCGCAAGGGGCGTACTTGCCACATGCATGCGAGGAGAACGGTATAAGTGGATCGTGGTGGTAATTAGATACATTCCCTGCTTATGTGGCACCAATTCATCATTTTGTCGAGAAAACTGGCTGCGCACATATGTGTTGAAGTGTATCTTTTGCTTGATTTGACCCGAGGTTTCGTCTGGTAATATGTTCTCCTCTGTGAGTTGAGAGGGTGCCTGCAACGGCGATGATGAGATTTTTCAAAATGAATATGTTGGCCAAAAATGTGAATTGACTTGAATTCCGTTCTGGGTGAGCATACGATCTACGAGCTATGTTCACAGCCAATGTGTCACCATGTGGTAAAAATGAAAATGTCTTAATAAGGTTCGAAGTTTTAGATAAATCAACTGGAAAATTTTAGAGAACAATGAAAACGAACTTTGAGTTTATGAAGTTTCCTTCCGGAATAACTGAGTTTTTACATGAAGGACCTTATCCTTAATGGTTCAATTTCCTTTTGAAAGCAAAACGAAATTCATCTGTAGTGCCTTACATCAGCTCAGCTCAGCTGTAACAAATAGTATTTACATAAAGTGCTTAATGTGGTCGCCGTGGCGTAGTGGTAAGTGCGTCGATCATCACGCAGAAAGTCTAGGTTGGATTCCCGGACGGGACACCTAGCATTTTTTCACGGCACCACCTCTTTCGAGTTGCTGACAACACTCAAAGAGCATCAATTGTCTATGAAAAGCTTCTCAAATCTCGCCGTTTGGAGTCGGCAAAAAACGTTAGGTCCCTTCTACTCATGAGATAACAGCAGCACGCACAACACGAGTAGTTGTTGTAGAAGCTAAACCCTGGTCCCATGTGGGCTGTAGTGCCACTCAACTACTATAGAGTTCTTAAAAGCTTCCAATGAAGTTCGGTAATATTGCACTCTTAGTAATGAAAAACAAATCTCTGAATTTTGTTAAGTCTCTCATAAGATTAAAACTATGAGTCGTAGCAGAGCGGCACTGACCACAAGCAGTTGTAAATCAATTTACTTCATGGCCAAAAGGAAACAAATTGGAATTAGTGTGTGTGCAAATATAATTGTTGTGTCAGGAGTCTTTCCAAGATGGATTGCCAAACGACTCTGAAAAGAATGCGAAAGCAGTTTTATAGGAGTTACACTTGATCTGTTCAAAAAAGCCCATTGAAAATCGAACCACCCGATGAATCCCCCGATATGCTTATAAACGACATTTGGCCAGAAGACGCCGAATCGGTTACAGCAAACGTTGCCAATGGGTTTTATAGAATGATTGAATTAATTTTCTACTGCTCTTGTTTTTGCTGAAAGTAGTGTTGTAACAAGAACTGCAGGGAAAATTTATTGTGCCTTCGAAATTCGATCTCCGTGTCTACCTTTTGACTACAAAGAATGTGAAATAGGGTGAAAATATTATCACTACGATGTCTAAGAGCTGTGAATTCAGTCAATCACTTTGGTTTTTCCACATCGAACGAACGATTTATGTTTAGAATTATAAGTTGCAAGTTTAAACAATGAAATATGAAGATAGTGTTACATAGTCTATGGACTAAATTATCACAACACCCCAGGTATGTGGATGGCATGAACAAATTAAGGACGTAATGTTCAGCTTTCTATTAGAAATTTCGATAAATCAAAAATCGCTTGAGATATTGTTGTATCTTTTATTTTTATGCCCGTAAGTTGAATTACACGTCGCGACTAGTCGATCTTAAAAATTTTTCATCCAAATAACAACATTTTTCAAGACGTTCGTACTAAAAACTGCACCGATAGTATGGGTTTCTTTGACCTTGTGCTCATTTGTATTGGCCAGCAACTTTTGTCGCCAATTCACAGTTGTATATCAGAATATCAAATGTGTTGAACCATCCATCTGAAACCACATTTCGATAGTGTCTACAAACTTTAATAAGGGCCAATGAAAGTTTGTAATTAAGAACCCATCGACGACTTATACCAATTAAGGCTAATTTTTTTAAAAGGGTGGTTTTCAAGTGCTCACGAAACACACCACCTTCTCCCTTTTCCTTCAACAAAGTTTGCACAGGTGCACGTCCAAGTCGTAAGGAAAAAGATCGAGTTCTGCTTAACGGTGCAAATTCGTTGAACTCGGTTTTGCATGCATATTTCGACTGCAGATCCTTTTAATTTTTCCATACGCGAGTCTGTCAGACCACGTATAGTCCTATCCGAGTAGAAACTCTGAAATCACCTCATCTGTTCCAATAGCCTCCTGCATATGTGAATATGTGGTTACAGACCTAAAAATTAATTGAAACTTCCTAGGACTTCCTAACAACATTGGGGAAAATGTTTAAATTAGATCATGGTTGGCTAACAATTTCAAGTGACGTGACTTAGACAGTTATTAAATTAAATCAAAATCAACCAATGTTCCTCAGAAACATTTCTTCTTATTCATAGGGTGCAGCAAACCTCCCAAATTCTGATGTCGCAATATGTTAACCATTTTTTATTTGCTTATACACAAACCTCGTGTGTGTCCTTAAAAATGTTGTTTATTCACAAGACATATTTCTAGAAAGGTATAAACAGTGTAGGGCACTGACCGCGGAATGAAATGAACCAAAGCCAACCACTTTATTGCATTTTCAAAAAGTCACTTTAAAAGAGAAAATATTTATTTGAGCTACTCCGTATAATTTCAACTTAAGAAATGTGCCGCCATACCGAAGATAGTCACAGTTTATTGCTTTTTTAAACCGAACAATAGTTTAGTAGTAGGGCTGTTTTTTGTCTTGTACAGTATATGTTACAGGAAATGCCCAGAAAGAGCATATGCGAAACAGAGAGTCCCAAATGCTCGAAAATTGAAATGTCCAAAATTGCAAAAACAAAAAACTTATATTTTCAAGCCCAAAAAAAAACTAAAAGTGAAAGTTTGATTTGTCCGAAGTTCCCAATCAGGCGGGTAACTGCAGAGAAATTCCCCGTACCCAGAGGTAGTAACTCTGTAACCCTTTGTATGTCTCTATCCCTGTCAGTTGCGCCATGCTGTCTGAAGATTATTGTGTTGACCAGAGATGGTGCCTTCTTGAGTTAGAGACTATATTAGGTCACCATACACCCTCTATGTACCTCTCTTGCAGGGCTTACTACAGTAATCCCACCTACCTACGGATTTCTTTGCCCCGAATTACAGTATAACCCAGTGACCTTCAAGTCTCTAATGAGATTGACTCTTTTTCACACAAGACACTTGCGTCTATGTACACTTTTACAACTTCAAACTTTATTTTGAGATTTATTCATTCCCAAAAGATTCCATAAGTTGATCATCCAATACATGTGGTCCTCACTTAATAATATTCACAAAGTTTATTTATACAAATCGCAATACGTGGAGAGTTTCACGAAATTCAAACATAGCCTTGCCATCCAGCGCACATCAAATAAACACATTAAATTGTCAAACAAAATAACTAACTTCACATAAAGCACAATTCAAAGTTGAAGCAAATACCACACTCTATGCCATGCCAAATATCCTTGAGAACTAACGCATGACAATGTAATACACCCTCTGACTGGTCATAAAACCGAACCTAATCCATGCAACCTTATCGTTAACTCTTCCCCGCATTCCATCACGCAGTTAAGACAGCCTCGAGGAGATAACCGCGCGCACAAGCTCACCTGTTCTGGCTGTTTAAGAGTTCCGATTCTGGCCTCATCTAGCGTGCCCAGTCAACCGCCCGCCCGCCCGTCATCGTGTGAACTCGAGCATTTGTTGTCACCATAAAACTAATGACATGCCACACAAATAACACTCCTCCCGCAAGGTGAGTGGCCCATTTATTTCGATCTCTCTCTCCACACACTCGCGCACCGTTTGTTGTTGTTTACATTTGTTCATCAGTTCTCAGTTCGCGCGCTTCATTTCGATGGGCTCCATAAAAATCTTCACAAAACGACGACGTTACAACAATAGACACTAAACATTCGGGTTGTACAATCTCCACTTTCTTTTAACGGCCACCCCATAAAAGTCTTCCAAGACACACCGGAGACACGCCAGAGGATATGAGGAACGTCTCTCCTCTCTATTCGACCACAAATTGTTGTATCCCTACCATCGCACTGAAAACAATAACAAAAAACAAACGTCGTGCAATTAAATTTAATGACCTTAAAAAGGAAACCAATGAATGATGGCAGCGATGTGCAGTGATGTGAACTCGGGGGTGGTGGTGGACGACGACGTCGTCGGTCGCAGCACCTGATAACACCACTATCGATGTTCGTCGGATTGATTGTAGTGGAGCGCACTATCGTCACCACGCTATCTCGGATTCAGGCGAAATTAGAAAATCATCGTCGTCATCAGCTCATCGACCACTCCGGTGACTCTCTGGTGGTGGCGCAGCACTCTGGGAAAGTGACAGGCTGTCAGTGCGGTACCGACACGCCGCGCCGTGCCGCCGACACCACCACGTTTCAGTGCGATCTCTGCGGCCCGCGGAGGATTATGGGGGCATATTAAAGGTTTATTGCACCATCGAACTGCGACTAGGAAGCGGTGTTAGGTTTTTATGGTTATTGATTTTTTTTCGCGTCGCTACTGCTGTTTTGTGGTGCAGCGGTGTGGCAGCGAGGTCAGGTCAGGTGGCTTTGTGCTAATGTGTGCCACTAGCGATGGCACAGTCAGGTCGCCAGTGTCGGGTGTGAGAATTAGTTAAGCGCTCAGAATGCGCTGGGAATTAAGCCGGTGATTAGTTTGGCTTTCAGGGGATTTTCCAAATGGGGACATGACGACAGTTTGTTGATTGGATTAGTTTTCCAAGTAAGCACTATTGACTTGCTCGATAACGATTTGAAGTAAATGGATTAGGATGAGTTTATATGTGACTGGTTGAGTGGTGGACTTTAAGTAACTTCACATTCGCCTTGCGGTCAACGGTTTCGCTAGGAAATTCGCAGGAATTTTTATTTTGAAGTCAAACTTATCAAACCCGATATTTGGCTTTTACTTTGCTTAGCAAGCCCAACATCTACTACCGTGAGCAAGAAAATACCGAAAAATTTGAATTTATTTCGTGTTTGGCCGATTCCGACACATGCTTAAGAAAATTTGTGACGGAAGCCAATGACAGTAGTGCCACTAAGCAAAATTAAAAAATTAAATCTAAATTTTACGGTATTTTTTGCTTAAGTAGTAAGTACAAGGAAAATGTGCAAGGAAGCAAGTGTCACCCACCATTTCTTTTCTTAATTTTTGGACTTTTAAATGCGACTTTTTTTGAACTTCTTTTAAAAAAGAATTCGAAAAGTTTCAAAGTATGCCCCGACTTTTTAATCAGGTGCGAGCGCAAGAAGGAGGATAACATGTGCCATAGAGGACGATGTATTATAGCGTCTGCTGTGAGGAATTCCAAAAAACAGCCACACAAGGGACCAGGGCCTAGCTTCTACAACAACTACTGGTGTTGTGCGTGCTGTTCTCTCACGAGTAGAAGGGAACTACACTTTTTTGTCGACTCCGAACGGCCAGATTTGAGAAGCTTTTCACAGACAATTGATACTCTTTCAGTGTTGTCAGCAACTCGAAAGAGGTGGTGCCGTAGAAAAAATGCGAGGTGTCCCGTCCGGGAATCGAACCTAGACTTTCTGCGTGGCGATCGGCGCACTTACCACAACGTCACGGCTGTGAGGAATGCCAAAACAAAATTAAGTTAAAAAATGAAAGGCCCTGAAGTTAGACTCAATCAATGTCCATGTCAACCCACATATGCCATACCTCCTCATTTAATTCAATTTTTAGAGATGAGTTTGCTAATGTTTCCTACCTTGTTTTTTTTGTGTCTATGAAAGTTCTTGCGAACAAGAAGCAAAGCTTTTCGCGTGTGTCACTGAAAAACTCTCACAAACCGAACTAAACTGCGAATCATAAGGGAAGTGCTTGCACAACTTTTTCTTTGTTTTCTCTTTTTAATATTTTCATCGGTTTGGGCAGTTAAAGGTTTATAAAACCATAGTTTTCGCAAATGAATAACTTTTGTTTGAGTTTCTCCAGTGCAGTGTTTCCCAACCTCGAGCAACCCCCAACGAGCAAGAAACAAAGCTTTGTCGTCATGCACAAATCGAACGAAACCTTCTTTTGCGCCTACGATTGACTAACTGATTCACGACGGACAACTCTCTACACCTCTAGCACTAGAGTGCGGTGTTAAAAAAAATTTGGACCACCCACCATCAGTTCGGCTTCTTTTCGATACACCAAGATATGTAAGACAGTCAACAATTGTGCACCTACTTAAGGGAATCTGCGTGAAGATGACTTGATGGCGTGCAGATGACAGGTTGTCTCATGGGTTAAGCCTTGCCAGTGGAGAGGACACTACAATCAGGTTCATGTGGCTGCTTTTTGGGGTCTTATTGGTAGGAGGTAGCTTCTTATCACAGAAGCGCCCATTGCTTTTCTCCCTATAGACATAGAATATACATTAAATATAGGTTCCTGCCTAGTAGTACAATGTACAAATTTTTGAGTCTACCTGCTTAAGTGGAATGATGAAAAACCTCAGACAAAAAAAAAAGAACTAAGAAAGTGCGAGTTACACTCAAACGCGGAGGGTTTCGTTCACAATCCCACAGAGATTTGTATTAATTCGTCTGCCCATCAAATTCTTATATTTGTGACATTTTTAATTTTGCAATGAATACATCTGGCGGGGATGACGAATTTATTATTTTTTGTGTTTCTATACTTCTTTTCAGAATTTCGAAATTCGTCATCGTTGATGTTTTTTTTATCGGTTAACTTTTTGAGGCAAAATTAATGAAACAATTTTAGACTATAGCTTTCATCGAATACAAGATAATGTGACTTTTTCAGATTCAGATTAGGTACATCTGTGTAGATATTATAGGGGATACAGAAATTTGATTTAAGGCTCTGTAACGATACTTGAAAACGAAAAGTACCTGAAAGTCAACTGAGCCTGAGTTTAGTTTCAAAAGTTCAAAAGCACTCAGATCATGAAAACCACTTTATAAGAGGACGCACCTATCCCATAAAATGTTCGCTACGTAAAAAACGAAACTTTAGGAATACAAACTCAGATAAAATCCCATAAGGAAGATAGTATAACGAGGGCATTTTGCCTTCTACATTCGCCATGGCTTGCTATACAAATATTAGACAAAAATGATAAAAAAATCGAAATAAAGCCCACTCAACAAAACCCTACTTGATTTTTTTTGGACCCTTTCCATTCACGAAGATGCCCAATCTGCCGTCGTTCCCATCGTAAAAAATATGACGCTAAAACTATTCCACTGCTGCCTCATAAGGTAATTCACAGCTTCAGCGAAAAAAACTCATCACAGCATTGACGCCATTTGATTTGCAATAAAGTTCTCCACCTCAACTCACTCATTCCCAGCCAACCTTGAATTATAGATTTAATATCTTTCTCAACAAAGCTCCATTTAATTGACGTTAGCCTGAAACCCAAGTATTTTTAATAATCTTTCTCGGAAGCAATTTCTACTTCAAATCCAACTTAGGGTCCATGACCACTACCACGACTATGTGTCACTCTGAGCACTTCCTCAGAATCAGCAACAATAAAACTCGCATCTCTTTCAGAGATAAAACATCCGATCAGCGAATTGATCTTCCCCTTGGCACTCACTGGCGCAAACCTTCCCGGCGAGGCAACACGATCCCCGCGCTAATCCCCAAATCATATTTGTATTTATTGTCAATAAAATAAATAACAGAATTACATACAACTCGCAATAAAAGACGCGGCAGATAGGACGGTGCGATCGCGGTTAACTTATCTTAATGCAAATGTTGAATTCGCCTCGTAAAGTCGTCGAAAGTAAGACGCGGAACGAAATTCGCCGGCACTTTGCGGTGATTAAAAAGTCGCGATGACTGTGTGGCGTCATCGGACGCATCGAATGACAACGATCTTCACGGCCATCACCATCTGCACATCAAAATATTTTCGACTCTACGTCCGCAAACACACCTCTCCCACCCTGCCGACGGAGTCTATTGTTCGCCCGATCGTATCCAGGGAAGAAGTAGAGAAGAAAACAATCGCGGAAAACTAAAATAAACAGAAAATAAAACTGCGAGTCGAACACCCGTAATAAAATTTATTCGCGCGGCGAATTGCTTTCTCAAAGACTCTCCTCCTCGCCATTTTAACGATCCCATGAACGCCGGAAAAAAAAACGACCTCTTTCTCACCGGGAACAGCTGTGAGGAGGGAATGAACAAAATAAAAAGAATAAACAGGAATTTAAGTTTAACAACTTTTTATACAGAAAATGCGCCATAAAAGCGCCATTACTGCTGCCCCATGACGACGAGGCGACATTCATTCCCATAAGGGAGGCAGTTCTGGCCACTTCATAGCGAATGAGAGTGTGCGCGCGACCGCGATAAAACAACGCCATTTGATTCGCGCACTTACTGGCGTAAAACGGTTTAATTATGCGCATGCGTGCCTGCAGCAAAGTGCTGTCGTAAATTGCACCAATATGGCCACTGCTGCCGTCAGGATGCACCGTCTGCCGCAACCAGGCAACTGCTTGCCATAAGGGGGGAACGAATCGACTTTATGCAACATTGTTAACTTTTTGATTTGTGAATGCGAACGCGTGCGCGCGCGAAATTACAATTTGTTTACAATGGTGTTGCTTTTATTGCACTTTAAGTTGGCAACACGAAAGGTGTAAAACTCTGTAACGACGTTGAGATCCGATGCGCTGCAGCGGTATCTCTTAATTAATTTTGATTGATTTAGTGGGTTGCTGTTAACTGATGAAGGATTTGCATGTGAAGGCTGCTGAAAAATTACTCTCAATAAATTTAATTGAATACGCAGACAAGTTTGAATGCTTGCTTCCTCTATCTGTTGTCTGAAGTGGAAGAGTCGGGGCTTACTTTGACGGAGTCAACTGATTTTTCATAGACGTTCTTCCTGATTGAAAGCAGAGGACTAACATCAGTTCATTGTATGAAATATCTTATTTTAGAGAAACACAACAAAGGTCCCTCTTAGCTGAAGTCATTAAAAGAAAGAGCAAAATACTACAAGCAAAATATTGTGACTTGTAAGAATGCAACACTCAGTAGTGCCATCTTCGCGGTTCTAGGAAAATGGTTAACATCTTGCTGAGGAACACCCTGCGAGGTATACAAAAATCACGATGTTTTTTCACTCTTAGCTTGACAGCGAAGCCTCTCTCTTTAGGGCACAATTGATTTGGACTAATAGAACGTTTGTGGCTAGGCCATGCGGATCAGTGGTGTCCATTCGCTCTACATGGCCAAGCCATCTTAAGCGTTGTATCCGAGGATGCTTGACTAACATGACGCTGTACAGCCCATAGAGTTCCTCTTTAAATCCTCTTCTCTTAATCCCATCAACGCAAACAGGGCCAAAAATCGCACGCAGAACTTTTCTCTCGAAAAGACTAAGTGCTTCTTGCTCATCGGCTTTAAGTAACGTCTACGTTTTCGTGCCATAAAGCATGACTAGGAAGATCAAGCTGTTCAAGAAACCTGTCTAAGTCCTTCGCGGGAGGTCTCTATTACTCAACTGCCTCTTGAGCACAAAGGCAGCATTTGGCAAGAGTAATACTGCAATTGATTTCGGTACTGGTGTCTTTGTCTCCTTGACTACTTTGAAGTTTCTACTGCCTAGTGGTACGCTTCTCCCGAGTCGTACATGTTGTGTGTTCTTTCTCGATGACCGCATAAACTTCGTTTTACTCTCACCGTCAAGCTTCATTGCCAACAAACATGAACGGTTCTCTGGGTTCGATCAATCACGCCAATGTCGGCGACGTAAGCTAGCAGCTGAACGGACTTTCGGAAGATCGTGCCTCTGGCGTTGACTTGTAAGTAACGCACGATCTTTTCAAGCATGATGTTGAAAAGGTCACAGGACAGCGCAACGCCTTGTCTAAAATTTTTTTTGACATTGAATGTCTCGATGAGTTCGTTACCGAACTTGGCGGACCAACGAGAGATCTCCATCGTCCTCCTACACATTCTGACGTGTTTGATAGAAATGCCGAAACTAGACATACGTTGCACTGTATAGCTCGGCCTTTGGGCCTCACTTTATTTACCTTCGTTGTGATTCTTACAGCTAATAACTCTCATTTCTAGTGATCCCATTTCCCATGATCAGAAATCGCCCTAAGGTTCAAATTCTTAAGAGGTTCAATAAAGTCTTAAATATAGTCACAAATATTCTGCCCCTTTCACTTGTCCTTCACAATATTGTCCGTGGGCATTTGCATCGCTTGTGTTTCCGCTTGGAAAACCGGCGAAACCGAAAGAAGACGTTTCAAGCTCTTAAGATCATTGAAGTTGAGTTTTATGATTGCAATTGAACATCGCTTTGAATTTAATTCATTTTATTCCAATCTCAATACTCAATACTTCACATTACCGGACAAAGATTTGAAGTAAGAAATGCAAGAGAAAGGCATCGCTACCTGTTATCATGGAGTACCCTGAAGTTTTTTAAATAATGATTTTTCTTTTCCTAGCCGACAAATAGCTGACAAATTTTGAAACCAAATTTCCACTAAGGAATATTTCATCGAAGCGTAGTTTATATATGTTCCAACTCCCGCTCCAATTCACTCAATCTCTTGACTTCAACTTGACCCATTTTCAACGCCTCAAGGAGCCGGCTCTTCACACAAACAATCACCACACATCTGTCTTCGAAATGCGTCTGCTTTCAAATTTCTAAAACGAAAGAAAAAAAATATTCCAATCAACAGGTACAAACCATTTTCCAACCTCGTAACTAATTTACAATAACTCCTCGGAAAACGTTTCAAAAACGGACCACAAGAGTCAGTTTCAAAATCAAAGCCTCTTGTTTTCCCTCACATTTGACAAACTGAATTGCTTGTTATGGCATCCTGCGTCACATTCTTCATACTTTCCTCACACAAACACACACACACACACACGGAGCTGAGCCCGTCCAAGAGGGACAATTTTCATCGCCTCAGAACAACACAAACTACAAATTCATTAAAATGCCGTAAAAATTTGTCGGCCGTACAGGGTCGATGTTCGGGTTTAGGTTTTCCGAGATAAAGCATCCTGGTTCCCCCTTTGCCCATTATTTCTATTTTAAGGACTCTGTCGGAATGCAGGTCGACACAACCGGCACCGTGTCGCAGCCAAACCACCCCTAGGCCTATGCACTGGGGTGAAAGTGAAAGTAGGGAAGCTGTACCGTCTGTGCCACTACCTACAGCCGTACGTACAGACACTACAGACGCACCCAACGGCAGGGACGGACCAGTTTTTCTGTTTTTTTTTTTATTTTCATTTTCCTCTTCGTTCTTGTTTTGTCGGTGACGACAGAAGTCAATTTACGCAGCCATACTTTTATTGTCCCCTCTGCACACACGCACGGCACATACCTACGCGAGAGTATCCTGGTGAGGAATGTTCCCCGCTGCAGCCGCAGTGTGAATCTTTTATGGAAAACAAAGTGGAATGACAGAAAAGTCAAAAATAGAAAGTGTCCTGAATGCAGATGGGCGACAAATGTTTTTTTTTTTCTTTACACACTCACCCAGCCATACCGCACATCGCTGGAAGGAGATGCCTTCCATTTCTCTTCAGTGAGACACCACAGCACCAGCAGCAGAGGGGTAGCCGATGACAGCGTCTCTTCTGGAAGGACGGCAGCGATGTACCTGGAAAGCTGCTGCTGTTCAGCATCATCTCCCTGCGGGCATGTGGGGAAAATGAGAAATTGAGAAAATTCATACGGCGAATGCGCAGGTTCTGGAAGCGCTGCCACCGTTCAGACCGCAGGGATGTAACTGTCACAAATGAGGTATAATCTGATTACGGCGAGTAAACAAATATAAAATCACTTTATCACATTTTAACCGGTCTGGGCAAACAAAGTTATTTTAGCCTGATTTCTCGACCTGACAGTTACTACCCCATCAATTAGGAGGAGGGTGCTCGATCATTTGACAGATAACAGCAGAAGTGCCCTGACGTGTGCGGCTGAATTGTTTTATTAGACGCCAGAGCGCGGCAGTGCGAGTAGTTAATGTGATGTTGAAATTTACGCGCACCACGCTGTCCCAATTCATATTATTTTTCACGTCACCGCCGGATTAAAGCCGCTTACCAACTCGATTTTGATTTATCGCGTGACACTCGATCAATTTTCACTAGATAGGCGCTCGAAAGGGGGAGTGGTTGCCTTGAACGTTGCATGTTTGCGCGCGCGGCGGTTAGGCGGGGAGAAGCGCGGTGCTTGTTGGTGGCGCCTCCATTGGACGTTTGATTTCAGCGATTAGGCAATTCATTTGAAAGTCAAAGCTTGAGAGTCTTGAAATGTATACTTTTTGTTTGTCGAGCCATTAAATCGGATCCGTGAGGCGATGAAGATGATCTTCCACAAAAGCGTGTGCTGCTTTAGATTCCAATCTGAATGATGGATCAGTTTTCGACTAATCCTAGAAGCTGTGGAATTTTCAATACGTTCTCGACTGACAATCGAGATAAGGGCAGGAGACGGAGATTCATCGTTTTGCTCAACAACAACCACCGGAGGCTCAATCATAAGCGACTTAGGTGGGAGGTGTACGCGAAAGCTTGTTTAATGCTTGGGAAATTCTCCGAAAAGCCCGGGTAGACTTTGGCTTGCCAATTGTACACCTTTTGGAGTAAATGGTCACCTGCTGCATAGTTTGGTTTTGGCGATGACAAGGAGAAGCCTTATCTGAACTGCCACTGAACTGTCAGTGAAATTTGTCAATGTCGAACATGATAGATGTGGGTTTTTTTTAAATGGAGACCTGTTGGAATTTTAACGGTTTTACGGAAACTTTGGACAGATTTGAAGTCGAAAATGAAATTCAGGGAGAAAAGAGACCGATAATTAAACAGATATCTGAAATTGCCACCTTGGCTTTTGTGGCAAGCTCAAAAAATTTGGTAAATTTAAATATATAAATAAGATAGTTTGAGAATTGAAGTTGAGGCTGGAAATATGCCCTAGCTGACCATAGGTAGAACTTAGTTTCTTTTTACAACGGGACAACACTCCAAAGTAGCCTGAGCTTCAAACAACTAACGTTCGCAGTCAGTATTTTTCGACAGCCGCCTATAGATTTACACCCCGTCTAAATGGGAGTTGGCGTCTCAGTCAAAATCGATAGCTTCTTTTTCAACAACCTGTAGTGACCATAAAACTCATCACTGTCTACTCAGCTAAGGATACTCAAAATGTTACAATCTACGTTTAACGGGGTATACGTACACCGATTAAAACTTCGATCTCCTTTTCCATTCATGCCAACGATCGCACGGAAAATATATTCACCTCGAAAGGACCAAGAGCTTCCTCGATCAGCTTTCAATAGGGCTCATGTCTTTGAGGAGAACTGGGACGATCAAAGTGTTGTACAAGGGCATCTTGTTCTTTTAAGATAGGTCCCTCTTATTCAATTATCTCGTAAGCCCAAAAAAAAACTTCGTGTTTCTGCACTTCATGTGGGAATAGATGTTCTTGCCTCCATTCGAGTCGAGGTTAACGAAAAGTGTTTTCTGCCCAAGATGTTGGGTCGAGCATCCTTCCTTAAAAATAGTTTTGACACTATGCACTGCCAGATCCAGTTTGCTCATTTCCTCACTGACGTTGAGTTCGCCCAGGATAAAGTTCGGCCAAGTCAACGTAATCCACATAATTTGTATAAAATAATAAATGGTTGAATAGACTTTTAAAAGATGATCCCTATAGTGGAAATCTATGAGTTCCGAACAATTTTCTCTAAAATTATGTTGAAAGAAACACTTGTGCTGCTCTTCGCCTTGTCTAAAACCTGCTCTGAAATTGATGATCTCGTTAGTGTACTACTAAACTTGTCGGGAGCAGCCATTTTACAGAATATGTAAGAGGTTTGATCGGAATGCCGAAACTACTTATGACAGGTACGGCTCATCTGTGTGCATCCTGTCAAAAGGGGGTTTGTGATGATTAATGGATGGTGGATGTCGATTACACTTTTTCCATATCTGTCACAAAAGTTGATCTGTAGTACACCTCCGAAGTCCCAGATTGAATTCAAAGGCTTTTACATTAAGCAAGCTTATAATCGATGCTAAAAAAATGTATCCTTCGAAACAATCAAGCAGAACACACAAGGGACAATTCGTAAGCAGCCACAACGCGAACAATCCGTCAGCTGCAGTGGTTTATCGATCAAGGACAACTATGGACAAATAAATCAAATCCGGCCAAAGTACTTTCCCAAGGAACTATCAATGTAAATGAGTTGTAAAAGTTGCCTACCATTTAGACATCACCGGTCATCTGCAATGGCTTTGTTGCTCTAACAGTCATTATTGGCATTTCGGGTAATTCGTCCTGAGTTACATAACCACACACCACCCGAAATGAATATCGGTTAGAAGCAAGGTTGCGCACATTTTTCGTTCTTCCAGGCTAACTATCCAAAGGAAGTGATTCAAATTCAGTTTTTTATAATGCTCCACACAAAAAGGGTGGGATGTTTGATGTATCTAGTTATGTATGATCTGATGTATTTATTTGTCTTTAACGTGCACATTTAACCCAGACTTGAGTAGCCCATGCAAGTATAAAAGAATGCGACGCGAAACAAGGTTTACGGTAAAAGCAAGGGTTCACATCGGACAAGCAAGCGCTGTAATCCAAGCTCACAAAAACTGAGTAGGCAACATTACACAAACTAGTATTTGATCAAGATATAATAATAATAATAATTGGGGGGCACTACAGCCCACAAGCCTCTACAACAACGCGTGCGTGCTACTGTTCTGTCACTAGTAGAAGGGACCTACAGTTTTGTGCCGACTCCGAACGGCGGAATTTAAGAAGCTTTTCATAGACAATTGATACCCTTTGGGTGTTGTCTGCAACTCAAAAGAGGTGGTGCTTTGAAAAAAGTGTTCCGTTAGGTAACCGAACCCAGACTTTCTGGGTAGCGGTCGACGCACTTACCGCAACGCCACGGCAACCACTATTTGATCAGGATATATCGGCCATAAAACTCCAAGAAACATCCTGCTGATCTGCGCTTCTGCCTTTCTAGATTTCAAAATAAAGTCGCAAGCGCGCTTCCCATGAAGACCAATTGGAATCACGTGCGAGTGCCAACTTCTCATGGTGTCAGTGCATAGTAGACCCAATAGGAAGTCTTGAAGTCAAATATCATTATAATGATGTTATTATGACGAGGCCACAAAGGTAGTCCACAAACTTGTTCCATGTTGAAGATTCTTCAGCTTCAATGAAGACTAGTCTTTCGTTTGGTGCTCTAAACACAGGACAGAGAGCGGTCGGCCACAATACTATATCATAGAATACCAGAAGACTTACATGTGTCATTTCGCATTTTAGGGTCTCATTTTGAAATATGATTGATTCGCACAGATATAGCCGCCAGACCTTGATTGTGAAAGCTAACTGCTCCAACTCTGGCTCTAAATCAGACAAAAATAAAAACGTCGAGTTACATGCAATGAAACCGTTCCCACCTTGAAGAAAGTCTTTCACTCCTTCCTTGTTCCCACACCCATGTGAATAGAAAAAAAAAACTCTGATCATGATGCGGTCACAGTGGCCCATTAGTTTATCTAACACCGTTTCACACATGCCACCGATACAAAGTACTCACCCCGGTTAAGCATGATCTACCAGGGCGTGATTTACGACAATCCCGCGTGAACAAATTGCCACTACTTAAGGTCACTTAAAGTCCATAAAACAATTACATCCTTATCTACCCACGAACGCGCAGCCCAAAGCCTATCTTAACAGCCCCTGAAGAGTTGTAAATATTAATTTTACGAGCGCTCTTTCCGCTCGCCTCCAACCAATGCGGCCATTCCATAGCCCGGTGCGAAGGACAAATTTGTAATCTCTCAAAACAAAAGGTCACTCGAGGACACCACCCAGCAACAAGTGTCTGCAGCACCACGGAATATAAAACACTTTTCCAAACTGTAACTTTCCCCCGCTCACAATGAGCAATAAAAGTGTCACTTTCACTCCTCTTCCCAATAAAAGAAAATGAAAAAAACATTTTTTTACGATCGCACACAAGGACTCGGATTCCCAACAGGCCAAGACGACAAGCGGTCTGGTCAACTATGGCTCTGCGCTTCAAGTGGATTTCGTTTTGGTATAAAACGTTTAATTTTATTGCTCAACGATTACGAGAGCGGCATCTTCATCCCGCATGCGCACCTACCGTCGGCGCGCGGGGGCACATCGTAAATTATTTTCGTGAACAAGCCTCAAAAGCCAGCGTGCCCTGCGCGGTGCCCGGCGCATGGGAAGCAAGGTGCACTCTCCGGCAGCCGATCTTTACGAGTCCAGAGTTTTCTTCCCGGTGGTATCAGTATCTGCGATAGGCGCTGCACGAGAGCGTGCAATTGCGATCTGCAGCCGCCGTGCACTATGGCCCGGCGCACCCAAAAGTAATTTATTCTCAAAGCCACACCAAAAAGAGCCAACACAACCTGCGCGTCATATCACATGCGATTTGTGGCCAATAAATTGTTGACAAATGTTAGTTGCAACGTATGCGCTAGGCGCTCTGGGCACAAGGTCGAGTGGCCGGCCCACGTCGAGTGTCCATGTCGAATCGGCAGCGAGATAAACGAATTTGTAAACTAACCGTTTTGGGGATTACGGGCAGAAAGTAAGAAAATACGCTCTGCTGACGAGGTGAACAAACCCCGCTCGGCCGCGTCGTAAATACGAGCCTTAGCTGACAGGCACTTTGACAGAATTCCAATTTACGAGGCAACTTTATCGGTTCCGTATGGTAAGCTCGGGCGGGTAGAAATAGTTTGGCACATCACTTTCCGAGGCAGAGACACGATCAAAATATGAGCCCATCTGATTTGTATAAAATTCCGATGGAATAATGAAAATTATGATTTAGACGGCGAATTACGGTTTAATTCCACAATCATCTGTTGTGCGGCTGAGATGCATGAAATTTGTTTGGATTGGTGCTCAGGGTGCTTTGTATTCACGTGGAATGGGCTGAGTTTGTGGACGGGATCGATGAATATTCAGACATTGCCGTGGATGTTAACGGAGACTGGATTCTATATTTGGCTTGTAACACCGGTGGCATGGCTTTACCGTAAATTCTATGCGACCTCGGTGATTTGAATACTCATCTCGGCTAACTAATTAGAGTAGTTCTTGTGAAACTGCTAATTTCGCCTTGTCTGCTTTGGAATTCGACATAATTAGAACTTTGCTGAACTCTTACTAATTCTATTCTAATACAGGGTGATCAGAAATACGAATGTTTGCGAATTGTGTTAAGCGCATCGTTATTTTTATGGGAAGCTTTGTTATTTTGCATCATCTTATGGTTGTCATCAAGACGATTTGATATTTCTCGATTGGATTTTATTTCAATCGGACTAGCTATTTAATGTTCTATTGAATTTCGTTGTCATGGTTCCCAAATGCAGAACCGTCAGTTACTTTCAGATGCTCCTTATTCTATATCATATCTTATACACGATTCTACAAAATGGCCGCCTTCTTTTATGACAGCTACTTGGAGGAAGTTGTAGGAGGATGTTCGAAAAATTTCGAAAAAGTACAAAATTGCCGGTAGATGGCTGTCAAATGTAATAGCTCTTGTTAAACTAACTACTTCTGATAATACTATAACTTATGTGAAAGGCGACATCTTAAGCTTCATTTTGTTCAAAGACAATTTTAAAATTGCATTTTTCTGCGAGAAGCTATTTAAAAGTAAAAATTAATGAAAATTCTGACCATTGTTTTTCTATTTTAGAAAGGTATGAAAGCGTCACAGGCTGTTGAAAATTGTAACGTATTCGTAATCATTCGCTCCAGAAACATTTCGTTTTTTGAGCAGCGCAGAAAATGCGGCCCCTTGAATTTTAAGGCAGCGCTCTTGCTCAATATTTCCATGATTTCATGGAGTTTTTCAGTGATGAGTTGAACAGAGCGAGATTCAACTTTAACATTTAGATCTGTTCTAACTTTTATTTGAAATGATTCTAGATGCTAACTGCATTGAGCAGATCGGACATTTGTCTGGTTAAGGTAATAACGACTGAATACGCTAGTATAATGATATCTGTAGTAGGGAAAGATGAAAGGTGTCTTTCACCATCCACGCCCGAGACCTGTTCGCATAGGGTTCTCTGAGCTTGATGTGAACTAAATCTTTCAACTTCCCGAACACCACCAGCCGGTTTGCCTAAAAACGATCCCAATTATTTTATATAATGGCAATTAGTGCGTAAATACATCGACCAAATTTTCACACTTCGGCAGATCCTGGAAAAGACCCAAGAAGTTCAAATCTACACTCACTACCTACTCGTCGATTTCAAGACCGCATATAACAGTTTGCATAGAGACGAGCTATACAGTCCCAAGTCTAGTTTTGGCATTCCTGCCAAACTCGTCAGATTGTGTAGGATGACGATGGAGAACTGTCACTGCTCCATCAAGGTCAGAAAACGAACTCACCGAGACCTACAATGTCAAAAAAGGTTTTGGACAAGGCGACGCACTGTCATGTGACTTCTTTAACATCATCCTTGAGAAGATTATGTGTAACTCACAAGTCAACACCAGAGGCAAACAAAAGTCAGTTCAATTGCTAGTTTACGCCGACGACATTGACGTGATTGGACGAATCAGCGGCTAAAATGGGTCGGGTGGTTAATGAGGGCAAAACGAAGAACATGGTGTCAGTAAAGAAGGACGCATAACATCGGCGTTTCGGACAGAGCGTCACACCAGGCAGCAGAAACTTCGAGGTTGTCAAAGACTTCGTCTACCTCGGCCCCGCGGTAAACAGGGACAATAATACCAGTACCGAAATCTAAGGCAGAGTCTTCGAATCCGAACCACAGGGACAACGCAACAGAGGACGTCCTAGATTGAGATGGCGCACACAAGTGGAAAAGGACCTCAACCAACTTGGAGTGCGCAACTGGAAGCAGCTGGCAAGAGATCGTGCTAGCTGGAGAGGCATGTTGGTTGAGGCCCAGGTCCACCCCGGACTGTAGCGCCATCCGAAGAAGAAGAAGAAATCTAAGGCAGAATCACTCTTGCTAATCGTTGTTTCTTTGGGCGCAAGAGACACTTGAGTAATAAAGCCCTCTCTCGAAAGACTAAGCTTGCTTTATATAAAAACTTGAACATCGCGGTCCTACTTTTTGGCGCGGAAACCTGGACGTTACTAAAAGCGGATGAGGAAGCCCTTAGTCTTTTCGAGAGAAAAGTTTTGCTTTGATGGCATCTGGAGAAGAAGATTTAACGGCGAACTCAATGGGATGTACAGCGACATGCGCCTAGTCAAGCGTCTCCGTATACAACGCTTAAGATGGCTAGGCCATGTAGAGTGTATGGACACCACTGGTCCGGCCCGAAAAGTATTCGAATCTGAGCCATTGGGACAACGCAACAGAGGACGGCGCAGGCTAAGGTGGCGCACACAAGTGTAGAAGGACCTCAACCAACTTGGAGTGCGCAACTTGGAGGGCGGCAGCTGGCGGCAGATCGTGCTGGCTGCAGAGGCATGTTGGTTAAGGCCCAGGTTCACCCCGGACAGTAGCGCCACACGAAGAAGAAGTTCCTAAATAACATTACGTAAATGCATATAAATTTTCCAAGTTTTCTAGAATGCCCTCTGGGGGTGAACTCCTCGTTATGTCCGGTCGACTCGCTTAGACCGCTTAGATCTGTTTTTAATTGCTTCTAAAGAAACTCTAGAAGCCTACTCTACTCTAGAACCAATTTTGAAATCATCATCATCATCGTCATATTTTTCGGCGACCAATATGTTTCACTAAAGTGGGGGCGATGCACGGAGAAGTCTCATCTTGGCAGCTTGTATTCGCGATCTTATTTTTCATTATGCATGACCATAGGTGGAATGGAACAAGCACTGTGTTTCAAACCGATAACTTGACCTTCTTTATTACTGATCTTGCAAGTTGCTTCAAAATTGATTCAGCCAATTCTAAAATAAATCTCGGCACTGATCCTCATATCTCTCGTGGAAAAGACCTTGTGATACTTAAACTTCTTCATCTGTTTCAATGGGACTGCACGAATAACATAATAAGTCCCGGGACATATAGAGGGCGCCACTCACCAACATTTTTCATTTAATACTAATTTCTTTTCGTTAGTGGCGTCCCCTATATGTCCCGAGACTTATTGAGTGATGTGGTAAGTAGAGTGCATTTTACAGCTGTTTTGGAAAGGACCAGAAACTTGCACTTGTGCCAGTGCTGATGCACTACAAACATATCGTTTGGACATTATTTGGCGGACGAAATGGGTGCACTAAACTAACATGAAGAAGTGGTACTATAATGTCGAACACTTGTGCAGAACATAATACCATGGCAGTAACATGGTTAATGAATTCACTACCAAACAAAAAAAAAATCAAGCGATGCAGCTTTTCCGTACGAACTTTTCGCAACAGAGGACGGCCTTGTACAGTGCGTGAATTCTCGCCTTTCATGAAAAACAACCGATGAATGTTTTTACCGAGAAGGCACAAATGACTTTAGAAGTTTATTGGAGCAAGATTTTCCGGTCTCGGATCGAACTATGGCGCGCACGTTCCCACAACAGCCAGACAAATTGATTTCAGCGTCAATAGCAATTAACATCGAAGATAAAGTCCATCAGTAGTGTTTAATTGCAGCTATTCTAACTTATGTTAACGTCAATAGTAATTTTAATAAAAACCATCGCTTTTTTTCCCCGTGTTCCTGTACGTTCATAGGCACATTTTTCATCCCATCATATCAACGTCATCGACATCCGCGACTAATTAAACTAATTTGTAAAGGAATGTGCCACCGTCGTTGACACTCGAGTTACGCCAGATTATTGCTATCGCATTTCTTAAACCGCTTAGGACTGTCCGAGCACGGCGCGGCGCTTTCAATCAAACCTGTGCTACTGATATGTGCGATTACGAAAAAATTAATTCTATTTTGTGGTCATGTAGAATTGAATTTCGTAGTGTCATCATTTGCATGTTTAAACACTTATTCACATCAACCACATGGGAGATTATGTCCGAAAGAATCAAGTTACAAGCAAATGTTCTGAAATTTTTGATTTTTTTTAATTTGTGACAAATATAGACACAAATGATGAAGAAACATGTAAACTGTGCATTTATTGAATTCATTTTCTGCTACTTTCGAGTAACCCAGTGTGAACTTAGATCCGTTGCGTACACTGAGTAGATGGATGTCCTTCTGCATTTGTGCAGATTAGTATACATCCTACGAAAAAGACTTTTCGGAGTGAAACGCTGTTCGTTCAACAAGACCTGGCCAAGTTTGACTAAGCTCATGTACGTACCAATCAGTTCTTGAATTCTCTCCTAGAGTCTTGGATCACATCCCGAAATTGTTGCTGCTTGAGTACTGTTACTTTTCTTTGGCTTTCCACATAGTTTACCGAGAAGATGTCGGTGCTCAGATATGCCTAGATGCCTAAAACTATTTAACAGCACAGTTCTGGTCTTTGCAGCAAGATTTGAAAATTGATGAAAACATTCGAAAGTATATTACTACTATTTTGGGACTTTCAAGCGGATGAAGTGAAAGTCGAAGAAGGAAGTAAGAGTTTTTGGTTTAAAAAATTCTTGTGTTTCTTTTGAACCCAGCAGTATCTTCGATTATTCTGGACAGTTATTTTATTTTATCGTATAAGGTGACTCTCTGAATATATGCGTTGAGCTACTACTATGCTACGTTTAAAGCATTGTGATTAAGTGAAGTGTCAAAATAAAGGGTTATTTTTTAAAAGGTATAGGAAAGTTTTGTGGTCGCCGTGGCGTAGTGGTGAGTGCATCGACCACGGCGCAGAAAAGTCTGGGTTCGATTCCCGGCGGGACACCTAGCATTTTTTCACGGCACCACCTCTTTCGAGTTGCTGACAACACTCAAGGAGTATTAATTGTCTATGGAAAGCTTCTCAAATCTCGCCGTTCGGAGTCGGCAAAAAACTGTAGGTCCCTTCTACTCGTGAAGAACAGTAGCATGCACAA
This sequence comes from Eristalinus sepulchralis, assembly GCA_944738645.1. Lineage (NCBI taxonomy): Eukaryota > Metazoa > Arthropoda > Insecta > Diptera > Syrphidae > Eristalinus > Eristalinus sepulchralis. Next base: position 13,116,203 of record OX122882.1, read on the forward strand.
CACGAGTAGTTGTTGTAGAAGCTAGGCCCTGGTCCGTTGTGGGCTGTAGTGCCACTCAATTATTATTATTATTATTATAGGAAAGTTTTTAAAAAAAAACACACATGAAACTCAGAAAAATGCACGAAACATTTATTTGAATCGATAGTACGGTCCATATAATTTAATGTTTGAAGATTATTTCATGTAAATGTTGACCTTGACTGCTCCTCAAATGGTCCACCCGCTTAGTTCAATTTTGGCATACTCTTTCCAACATTACGGCCGGTATCTCACGAATAAATGCTTCAATGTTGTCTTCCAATGCGTCAGTTGAAGCGGGCTTGTCTGTATAGTCATGAGCTCTAGCATAGCCCCACAAAAAATAGTCTAAAGGTGTTAAATCGCACGATCTAGGCGGCCAATTTACCGGTCCCGAACGTGAAATAAAATGTTCACCGAACTCGCCTTTCAATAAGTCCTTTGTTGCGCGTAATGTGTGGCATGTGGCACCGTCTTGTTGAAACCACATTTCATGCAAGCCAAGCTCTTGCATTTTGGGCAAAAAAAAGTTGGATATCATTTCACGGTAACGCTCACCATTCACAGTTACGTTACGATTCGCATAATCTTTGAAGAAGTACGGTCTAATGATGCCACCAGCCCATAAACCGGAGCAAACTGTGACTTTTTCTGGATGCATTTGTAGCTCTTGCAATGCTTCTGGCTGATATTCACTCCAATCGACAATTCAGCTTATTTACGTACCCATCGAGCCAAAAATTAACTGACCATAAAATGGAAGAAGCGCGCGGTGAACTTTCTTAACAGAGCATGCATTCTGAAAATAAAGTTCAATAATTTGTAAGCGTTGTTTGTTTGTAAGGCGATTCATGGTTTAATTTTAGACCAAACTGAGGATGTTTGACAGTGAAACGAAACACAAAACGTGCGTTAGCTGTTTAAGCCAGTGTTGCCAAAAAGATAATAGCTAAAAAAATCACCCTTTATTAGGTGAATGTTGTGATTTTCGAAAACTGATCGCGTTCGCAGCAATAGTGAAATTTGCATTTGGATTTTGCTAAATGTATAAAGTTCAACGTATGCCACAATTGAAGACTTGCGCATAATGTCGTATATACGCTTCTTTAAATTTTGAAACCTCAACCAACTTGAAGTGCGCAACTGGCGAAAGATCGTGCTGCCTGGAGAGGCATGTTGGTTGAGGCGCAGATCCAACTGACTGTAGCCCCACAAGAAGAAGAAGAAGATTGTGAAACAGCAGAAAATAAGTACCAATTTTTCAGAAACTTCCACACTTTTATTGTGAAGTCTCAGAAAATTCGCAAATTATCTTAACAATTTGTAGTGCTCCATGATCTAAAGTTGGTATTGGTTCATATTTCTTCAAAAATGACAATGGGTGGATAGTTACAGTCTATGCGGAGAGATACGGTCAAATAACTGAAAATTTGAGTTGGATGTTCCAATAAAAGTGGACAAGCCAATTGGCCACTAAGATAATGCAATTCAAATTTGTTCAGTGAGGCTACATAAACGGTCGTGTTTACGGGTAATATTCATACTCTGGACACATAAAAAATCAACTCTACAACTCAAGTTCAAAATGTGCGAAAAAGTTAAAAACTACTTTAAAAGGACTTTATACTTTCCGTGACAGTCATTCGAATGATATTACTTTTCGCACATTGTAAAAATTTAAATGTTTATAAAAATATATCGCTGTATGTACATTATTAAGCTTTACATTTTAAACTAAAATATGCTTTCAAATGTTGTGTTGACGAAAGATAGTTTTAATTTTCATGATCGACTGTATTTCGTTGATAATTGTATTCCCTTTTCTAACAAGTTTAATGGCAAAGTCATCAACGGAAGATCAATAAAGGTTCACAAATACATCTCGAATTTCCCACAATCTTCTCAAAAATAGTTTTAAAAAAATTAGTTAAGAGTGTATCATCTTTTTAATAATGTTTTTGGTATTGAATGTCTTCTTCTGGACTATAAAATTAAAAGCCATTACAACACCAACTGCAAGAACTTCATCCGAAAACATGTTAGAGGCGTTTGGAAAGACATTCGTGGAAATACTGATCTTTGTTTCCGGTATTACACAACATCGCACATAAAGTTGCATTTGAAAATTTGTAGAATATATTTTGTGAGGCCTTAGAGGCGGCCCAGGATGATGGAAATCTACACGAGTTTATAAAAAAAAATGTGAGAACTACACGCTTTTACGAGTATGATGCTTGATGTTCAGAGCGAAATATGCATACTTCCTTGATCCCGGAGTACAAAACATACCTATTGGCTTCAAATTAAACCAAGATAATATTTTTACCTTATCAGGTAAGAGCCTTGTTGAACTGGACATTTCTTAGGCGGCACACTTTCAAAATTATCTCCCCGCTGCCCGGGCACGATGGCACGAAAATGTCTCCCAAATAAAGTCGGGTTTTAAATCGAATCTGTTGATTGCTGATTTATTTTTTCGTCGCTTTTTTTAAGGCAAGGTGTATACTTTGTGGTGTGACAGACGCTGAATGCGTTGTTTTCATCGAATATTAGCAGTCGCTGTCGTACTCTTCAAATTCATAGTTTGTACAATATTGCTCTACAGTCCGGCAATTTCCCTTCTCCAGACTTGCAAACCCCTACTGCGCACAATTATTTTTTTTTTTAGGTTTAAATAAATTTAAGAAAAAAAATATTTTCCTCTCCCCCACTACCCCACCCTGCAACATGTTGCGAAACATCAATGTTTACCAAAATCAATCATCCGACATGATTCCAGCATGCATCCACACTCCACAGGCACAACTTCATTGTGGTCCATTTTGTCATGAGTCGCAAATTATGTTAAGGGCTGCAGACGCTCTCCCGCTCACACTTTCGCACGAGTGTCCAATCTAGCAAGTGCACTCGCATGTTGAATGTGTGCCCCACGAAAAGCAATTGCCCACAGCCCGCACAGCAGTTGAAGCGAGATGGAGCGACGACGACGATATGATTTATCGCCGACCTTGTTACATTAAGCCCTTCCACCATATGTCTATTTCACTTTCTCGGCCATTACAATTTTCGTAATGGATAAGTGCATTTTTTGCTTGGGGGAATTTCTTTCGGCTCAAGACGGTCGTGTGCATGAGAGCGAGCGGGACAGAGGAGGCGGTCCCTTTCGTGGGGAATTGTAGCTGGTGTCTTGCCGTCTCTGTCGGTGGCGGAGAGTTCCCCTGAAGATTCATCGCTGTCCTGGAGGGGAAATTTCCCCTCGAAATTATAGCACGATGAATCGTCACTTTTATGGGAACTGAGTGCGCCAGAGTGAAAGTCGACTGAGTGCGTTTTGTGCGGTGTTCATCGACTCAAAAGGACTCGAAGGAGACCAATAAAACGAGATTTATGCTCGAACGTAATTAAAACGGATGAAAGTATCGGAATGGGAAGAGCGGCGTGTGACACGAGTTTCGGTTTTGGGAGCGTACCTTTGGGTACGTGTGTGAGCGGAACCGAGACTGCAATTAAACTTAATTTCAAATAAATGTCGTATTTTTAAGGGATCCCATAAAATTGGGAATCGCTGCGGTCGAGCTGATGTTCCTGCTGAAGGATTTTTCTTCCGACTTCGCTTTTATTAGGGAATATTACCCATTAAATGGGCGATTGAGGATATTCCGCGAAAGATGCAATTTCAATTGAAATATGGCACGATATGGATCGGGGAAGAATTAACATTATTGATATGACTGCTTGTGGGGGAGGAGCGGAGGGTTGTGTATTTTTGAGAGTCATAAATGGCGAAAAGAAAGTGTGCATGATAAGAGAATGTTTGACAGCTGCCAAGTGGTTGCATTTGCAATTCCATCCAGGTGGTACGGGGAGAACAATGATTGGGTGCGTTTGTCGCTGTGACAGAATGCAATGGCCAATGCACCCTGCTGAGGAGCGTCAAACATATTGTGTGTTTTCGTAGATTTCAGTGAAATGGAATATCGGGTACATTGGACTTGCTTCTCAACAAAATTTGCACACACTTTCTTGGACTTCAGAACACCATTTTTGTCAAATTAAGAACGTTTGCTGTCAATGAATGAATACACTGCGGTTTCTAATTTATTCTTGAGATTAAACTAAACTGTAAACTAAAAGACATTGTGTAATGGAACAAAATTCAATTTGATGAATTTGATGAAGAGGGGAAAAACAGAAATGAATCGCTTTCGAAAAATTCCCTGAAAAAAACTCAATTTCCAAGGGATTTCTTGTAAGTCGATTGTTTTAAAAGTAATTCGGATAAATCCTCGCATTTATTGAAATACCACTAAATCTGAGAACCTTAAAATTAAGTTCTGTATAAATCGGTTTAATTCCGACTATGAACGATGGGGTTTTACTTGAAATTTGAACATTTTCTTTTTATTTCTGTTCTGTTTTATCAAACGATAGATCATTGTGTTGTGGTGCATGCTCTAAGTTGTCACATGAGCATTTGCTTTCAGAGGTAGAGGGGTAGAATGTTGGAAGGGCGGGTTATTTCGTTTGAAATCAAATAAATAAGAAAATTAGTCTACTTTAGGTTCCACGTTTCTCAATTAATGCTGTGACTAAGCAGCAAGTTATGCGCACTAAGGATGATGCAAAACGGAATTTACATCAAGCCTTTTTAAGACTGAGGCGAAATTTTTACATAAAACGTTGGTAATTGTAAAATAAACGAAACAAGTGCTACATTTATGCAATGTGGGCTTTCAAAAATGTTCACTGTTCACATGTCACTTCCTTATGCGAAAAGTTCTGTCGGAAGATTTGAAGTCTGCGAACACCTTGTCTTCTTCTCTAAATTCACATTTGACTGAATTGAACTCTTTTGATTGAAAGACATTCATATGAAAAATGCGTTTCAATCTCTGATGGATGTTTGTTACTAACAAAAAATCTTAAATTACTTTGCAACCATATACGTACATACATAAATGTTTGATTAAGGTGCCGAGTAAACAGCACAAATTGCAACACATCATAAATCCGTTAATACAGTCGCACGAATTTTGTCCAAGCACCCATTGACTGCCAATATCTGTAAGGATGAATACTAAGTAGTAATCAGAACCTCATCCGAGCTACAAATAACGACAATTAGAAAGAAAATAAGTTGAGTTACAATTCAGATCACAAGGAACCAGAGTCTTACTACATGTGCTGTACGTGTTACTATTCTCCTATGAGTAGAAAAGACCTATAGCTTATTGCCGAACTGCGAGGTTTAAGAAGTCTTCCATTGACAGTTAGTGATTACATCAGCAACTTGATAGAAGTGGTCCCTTCGAAAATGTGAGACGTTCACTCCAGAAATTAAACTAGGGACCTTTGGAGTTTGAGTGTACGTATTTTCTCATTACACCACGGAGACCACACAGATCAAGAAGAGTGATGATTTCCCCACACAAACACAAATGGTTATATATTTTTAAGTAAGGCATACGCTCTATACCAAGAGTCACTTAAGCTGTTCGAATACTTACTGACACGAGGAATTCTGCAACGATTCTCGGCTTTAAGTTTTACTACGTCATTTGTTGATCGAGCTCTTCTTCAGTTACTCCTGTTACTGAAGTGCGTATAGAAACAAATATTTTATAAGATTCACAATATGCGTTGTCTTCCTTAGGGGATATTCATGTGCTGTGCTCTTGGATCGATTTTTGTATAAATCTCATGGAAGTACTCCACCGCAAATGTGACTCAGAATTTCTATTAATAGCTCCAAATCAAGTGAAATATAGGGACAGAGAATTTTCATTTATTCGGGAATGTCATTATCAAGAGAGATGCTTAACTGACGCAAAATGGGACAAATTTCAAAATTGACAAAGATTCTGAAAGGAAAAAGAGGAGGACTGCGTCGTCCCTTAATCTGGACAAACACTTAAATGAAGCAGAAATAAATACAGCTCAATGTGTGAAGTTAATGAGCTACCATGTATATTAAGACTACATCTGCAGTTGCTGAAAAATCGAAAATTATATAAAAGAACCTAAGTAGACCTTTATCAAATCTGATATTTCCGATAACTTATAAATTGCTGAATAAGAAAGCTGAATACTTTTTTTTGTCATTCAAAAAAAAGGGCTTAAGACTATCGTTCGTTCACTTTTGTGTACAAAATTTGATCAAATATGTTAAACGTAACATTAAAGGGGCAGGACTAATAAAAGCACATTCGAACTTGGAGGTCTTCAACTTAGATGTACCTTAGTCATGGATTTGTTCCGAAAACGGGAACTTGCATGTCGAACATTTTTTCATTGAACCCAGAAATATTCCTTTTTTATTCATTGGACTTTTTTTTATACAGCAACAATTTTTTATTTGTTTCCATTCGTTGGACACTGATATTTCCTCTACCACCGATCATTTTTCTGGCACCAGCACCTGCTCATCGTATGATTCGCTGGTCGTAAGCAAAGGAGTTTTTGTTACCCAGTTTATTTTCTTTTTTAACTTTTCTTAAGACGAACTCAAAATTGACTTGTTGTCCTCTTAGAAACTGCTTTCACTCGAAACTTTCAGTTTCCTGTTGTTCCAACTCTTTTTTAAAATTTCCCATTGAAAGCACTTACGAAGTACGAGCTTAGACCTTCGCTCATTCCTTTATTGTTAGAATCTTCATTTTTAACATCTATTATGATTTGAAGAACCACCTTAGTGCGTTAAATCGAGGAAACGTTAATGTTAGTCAAGAATTTCCTACACAAGAGGTTACTTCTTGAATACCCACTCTGGGTAAAAATCCTAATCGAAAGCATCTCTTTCTGATTTAATGGAGGTGTTCAAGAAGTGATCTACATCTATCAGGACAAATTGTGTCATTCGGAGTAAGTAATAAAATTAGGCTGAGACACCAGAGAAAAGCAGGCTTAACACCTGTGGTTACTAAACCCGGAGATATGAATTCATTTGTATGTTTTAAATGTATAGGGTTTTCAATGGCTAAAGTCAAAATTCTCTGTCTCGATAGCAGTGTATACTGAAGCATATATTCACACTACGCTCATGTATGTCTTAAGGTTCAAACCAATAAACAGATCTCTTCTAAATGGTGTGGTATATACTTCATGTCTAATTCACTGCCAGAATCTATAATTCTAAGCTAAAATGACCCTTATCTTTCCAGTAATTTCTCAGGCGCTGAACTTCAAGTAAGCAGAAAGCGACTACAATAGTGTTTTCCAAAGAGACATACAAATATTACTCATAGCTGTTTAGTTCGAGATTCATTTAGAAAATTTAAATTCTTACTTACGGTGACTAACACTCAGAATCTTAAAATGTAAACGTCTTGCGCTGTTTTATCTTGTCAACGTAGAACTGTGAGTCGCACAACAAATTATTTTGTTTGTATGGATGGATGGAAAAATCAAATAAATAAAATTAGTCTCACCGTGACTAACCATGACAGTCTGTCAATATTAATCGTCGAAAATTGGATTTTTTCGGCAACACTTAATTCTGTCAACTAGAGTGAGCTACTCTTGCTTTTCGGTAATTTATTAAAATCTCTTCGCTAAACTGTTGCTCAACATTCCAATAAATTCTCAACGTTTCCTTCACCAAAAATGTCTCCGTATTATTTTCATTTGATTTACTTCATGCGTTTCCTCACTTTCATTCATACAAAAGATACATTTTAAATTTAAACCAGAACTGTCCGCTGACAGTTTTCATTTTTTTAGCGCTCAAAGATTAATGAACTCCTGGTCTGAAATATTTCAAATGACTTAAAGTTGATTTTGTGTACTCGCCCGGTTGACGGGACGTCACGATGCCGCAAATTGTTAAGCATGTGGTAAATATTAACTGTGATCATGATATGACAGCGTTTACCTTTCAACAGAGGCATGCGTAAACACATGTTGGCATTGTGCGGATCCTGTCTTCAACTCAGATAATGTCATCAAATATGTGACCCTTTAAAATTGCTACGATGTGAATTAAACATGGTGAATGTTCAAATTTTTCACAGAGATGTGTTTTCAATTGATTTTTGGTTTTGTCTTTATTTCTGCCTCAATCCGAATTGCCACCATTTTGGACGATCTTCTGGATTGGAATTTTGGCTTTTTGAAACTAAACACTGACATGTGTTTTCGAAACTGTATAGAGATGAAGTGCTTTGAAGTTAAGAAGGCAGAAACTAATGACGGTTGACAAATTTCTTTATGAAATGTTCATACATCCGTGTTCACCATTAAAAGGATCGTTAAATCTTTGGGGATCTTACACGAGTTTGTTTTAGTCCAGCAATGTGCGTAAAAATGACAATTTAAAGAATTCCGTGAAATTTGGATTCGTCAAACTTGATCGTTACTGGAATCACGGCGCTTTCCTTTCTTTCGCGATTTCGCGTTAAAATCAAAAATTTCCCAACAGAAGAACGAACACTAGAGCTAACCATAAATTGTAAAGAAACTCTCATTTGTACACAAATTCAAAAAGTGCACCAAGTTCCCTCCTCGTCCTGTGAACAGTTTCCGTCATCAGATCAGACGTCATTTGCCTAATTGACGTCTAGAGCCTCACCATTAAACCCGAATTTCCTTGCCTATGGTCTGCGAATTGAGTAGGTATCTGCATAAATTGTGTCTAAATCCAATTTCCACCTTTTGTTAATTCAACAGAATATTTAGAACCCATCACCCGTACACATAAAACTCGCTCACTTCACCACTCACCCATCGAAATGCATTGCCAATGTTGATTTACCGACGGAAATTGAAATCCCCTCCCATACGTGCCTGTGTGTGTGATCATTTGAATTCTCTTACTGTTTCATAAAATCAACAGCACTCAAAACCTTGACCACAGTGGCATGACCAATTCAGATTAAAAATGCAAACGCCTCCTCAGAACGCCTTTTCCGTATTCCTTGCGCATTATTTTGCCAAGGCAACCCGAACAAAAAAAAAAATGAGAGTCCACCAAATGAAGTGGGAAAATGTTTATTGGTTTTATGGCATAAGCCACAGACAAGGTCATTTCTCTGTTTCACTCCCGGTCTGCGCACCCAGGCACCAACAAAAGACCGAGCAAAAGTCTTAAAAATTGTTTCTGCCACTTCTTACTAATCCAATTAAGGATTTTACTCTCGAAATCCTCATCTCATTCCCGTTTAGCAGGCTGTCAGTTGAGTGTGTGGACATGTCCACCACAGAAATGACATTTCACTGTACAAGATATTGTATCCTTGTGCTCTCGGCCGCCGCCGTCGGCTCTGCTGCATGTAAGGATTGTAAAATGACAAAATTGCACATTCAGGTGATGTGTACCTGTACCTGATACAGATATTTCTACCTAAGTTCAGACCTTAATCCTCAACAGTGACTTCAGAGTTTAATATTATTTGGCAACAAAAAGAAAACAATGCATTGTCTCTTCGTCATAATCCGGTGAAAATATTTGTCAACGCAAAACTTGTTTCCAGCACCCACACTCAGGTTGACCGACCGTATTCGGATGTGGTTGTAAGTTTTGATTTCGTGTTCTGATGCAGAAGTGGGCATTTTTATGGCTAGAGGACATTTTATGACGGTTTCTGTGGTTGCAACAAGCCTGTTTCATTCAATATTCAAAAAATTGTACCTGATGCCATTGCACTGTGAGGTGAATAATTTAAGTTGAGTGCTGACAGTGTCAAGACTTCACTTCTGTTGTAATTGTGGATGTTGATCTTCTGCCGCGACCAAGGTTCATAAACCACTTGGTCAAATATTAGAAATTTTTGTGAGAATCATTTCAAGAAACCTCCCTTTTCTTGTCAAATTTACTTATCCTTGACGAGCTGATTACACAATGTCGCAGCAGAATTTTTGGTTGAATGCGGAAAGGTCCCTGGGAGCCAAAATTTGACAGTAGTTGGCGTCTAATTACGTTCAAGTGTTTGATTTCAGCTTTTGAAATGTCATCTGAGAATACAGGAATTGCGAAACTGAACTTTAAGCGGCCTCTGAGGTGCCGCAAAGGAACTGTTCCATTCGGCATTTCGAAGAAAGTGCTTGGGAGATCTTTCCCAAAACCTTGAATGTAGGTTTTTCACTCAACTGAAGACTGAGTTTGTGAAACAAAATTTTCTGCCCAAAACAAATCTTTTCAAACAACGGCGCATGTCAGATAATTTTGAACCTCAATTTGAATAAAAACCTCGCCTTTTGATAATTTTTAACTTTAACTCCTGACGGCAACTCTTGTTTGAGATCAAAGTGGATCCACTTTTTTAACGCCATTCTCATGACATTCCTCCTTCAGCCACAGAAAAAAAAATACATCTTTGCATATCCATTCATGTCATACAAATATGGCAATCATAACAGCGTGTGTGAAGATTATTCAATCAAACCTATCAACACACACCACATGTACCTCCAGCTCATCATTAGCAAGCCATTCTCGCCGTATTAACTTCTTAATTTTCATTCCAAGCAATCTCTGCGGAATTATAATGCGTCTCCGCCAAAACAAGTTGTCTCCATATCTCATCCGAATGGGACATCAAGCAATAAAAGAAATTTGAAAAAGAAAAAAAAAATGAAAAACTTCCAAAAAGTCTCTTCCATTAAAATCCAATTAAATGGGGGAAAAAATTATGCAAATTGAATCAGTGTAACCCAATCCTCCGACGAGCAGTACCCAGCTCCCATTGGCTTTCAAATCGAATCTGTATCTAACAAGCCTTCGGCTATTGGATTCACAGAAACCAAAAAAAAAATCAATTTTTTTCAAGAATTAACATTCATCCCATCCACATTACAACACATCCAAGAATCTTTTCGATTTCTCAGCACCAACTCCGCGTTTGCCGAAGGTGACTGGGTGGATGGTCGTGGTACAGCCAGACGCCTGGTGCCGTCGCAAAATTAATCACAGCTCTCTGTCTTTCTCTGCGCCATGTCGCTTCCGTCATTTTGTGCCTAGTTCTGAAGAAGCTATGGGTCGAGGTCCGTAGACCTTGACCTTAGGTAGATAACAAATGGACAGTCTAGCTGGGATTTTGTGACGCTCTTGCACTTGTCCCACTTTTCCAGAAACAAGTGCAGTGCTGGCTGGATTGCCACAATCGACTGACTCTGTGACATTCAATCGGGATTGTTTCTTTCTCTTTCCCTGAAAACGATTTCACCTGCGAAACTAATTCGACATCCCGAACAGACACACATGCACACGCGGTCAGTGTCGTTCGATTGGAAAATAAATAATTTTGAACATTTTCACGTGCCATAGCATCGGATTCGTTCCAAATATCTTTTGAACATCTGAAGAAGGCTGAAAAAAAATTCTATTTGAACACTTCAGAAAAACCACTCGAAAACAGCACACACTTCGGTGGTTCGCTGAAGCATCGATGTGCCAAATAAAATGTAAATGAGTGCGGAACGAGGTAGAAAAGATTTTTTCTCCAATTTAATTTATGCTCGTGACGTATGTAGGAAAGGAGTGAAATTTTTGCAGAAAATAATTTCAACGTTAGTCTTCTTGGGCTAATCGCGGTCTTGGCAAAATATGAAAAACAAGAAAACAGCACATCACAAGACCGTTAATGACTTTTAATTATTTCGATTCTTTTGAAGAGAGCTTTGTTCTTATTTTCTGTTTCAAGAATAGAACTGATTTTGAAATTTGAAGGCAAAATATGTTTGTGAACGATGGGAAACTTCTAAAGATTCAGCCCGGATGTCTGGAGTGTATTGAATGTGGTTTTCACTTCAGAGCGAATCTGACTCATAGTCACATTAGGCAAGTGATAACGGAACGGGAATGGATAGAGAGGGAGATGAGTCATCCATTTGATCATGGTTTTCTACTGACTTTCGTTTTTCCTCGACTTACTCTTGCTTGTAATCCAGATTTGCAAGTGTGCCTCTGCTGGTACTTAAAGGCCAGGGAGTGAAATGTCCCTGATTTTGTTCTCGTCATACTATTTTTCAAGACGACATATAGTCAACAAGAAGTTCAAGGATCTTGGCCTAGGTGTATAAGTGGACATTGTTACTTTCATTTCGTTTAATAGATTAACTTACACCTAAGCGGAGTCCATTGCGTTGTCACAGATCGGGTTGATATTCGCTTACTCCGGAAACTGTTGACCCTTAAAGGCAAAAGTCCAAATCTCTTTGACGTGGTTTTTGCATCTTTCTGTTTGAGATGGTGTTCTGCCTCCCTACAGGAGGCTAATGCAAAGCAGTTATACAAGAAGTGCGCAATGTCGGCTAAGTCTTGGCTTAAAAGAAGAGCTAACCCATGAAAAACTATATTTCGCTATACCTTCGATTGTGAATCAACTAGTGGCCAAGGCCTTCATTTGTTTTCCATTTAAATGAAAGTTGTCCGTCAAATACAAGAAATTGACAGAAAAAATGCGCACATATCAACGAGATCTGAATGTCCTGCTAGAGGATTTTTTTGTTTTTGTGATACCACGAGTAAAATGATTTGAATGTGATTTAAAGTTATGTCAACTTGTCTCCCATTAATTCCACACCTCTGGCAAATCATAGATGAGAAAAATTTTTGAAAAATACTGGACCAATACCTACACGTTCAGCATGATGTTCACTTTGAAATGTCACTCTGATTGAACAATCATCAACTTAAAACAACTCAAACTTGAACTCCAACAAAACGATCTTCAACTTAACATGCCAGGGATGTTACATTGCAACGATCAACGACAAATGCGAGAACACACCATAAATGGGACGATATGAAAACTCTCGTGCTCTGCATGATAATTCATTCTGATTTATACTTTCAGCACATTTTCGAACTACTCTTTATCATTCTTAATGTCAACACTCTCTCAGAAGAAAAATATGCCGTTCAGTGCAATAAGGAGGAAAGTATCCAAAATTTAAGTCATATCCTGCTTATAATTTGTGGATTCTTTGCAGTCCTCCAGAAATTCTCGGCCTGATTTCAGAATCAGATTTCTGACCTCAGCATCAGTTGTTGCTGTCTGTTCCAATGTCATCGACGATTTGAGTTATATCTTTTCAATAGGACAAAAAAAATCGCAGACACGATACCTCGTCGGGTTGATGCCAACGCTAAAGGATAACGCCGTACAGAGTCAGTTAAAGAGAGATCAGTAGCAGGTACAACACGAATTGCTTCCTATGAAGCTAGGCCCTAGTCTCTTGTGGCGACCACCACTTCAATCGGAAATTTTTTCAATTTGGGAAAGTGCGTCCTTGATGTCCAAAATTATCTTCCTGGTGATGAAAAAAATCGATATCGTCCTGTAGGTAACATCTTTTTGTAAAATAACAAAATACAAATAAAATGAGTGACACTTTAGCCCACAAGGGATCACAGTCTTACGCCTTCTGCAATTACTCGTATGGTGCATGCTACTGTACTGAGCTTAAATCTCACTGTCCACAGCCGAATTTGAGTAACCTTTCATAGACAATTAGTAGTCTTTGATTGTTGTAAGCATCTCGAAAAAGGTGGACAGTTCAGGAATCTTGCCTGCGATTTTTGGCTGCACAAGTCACCATTTTGCATCGGTGCCTGTACTCCACTGCGAATTTTGCACTATTTTTTTTAATGCCCTTACATCAGGTATATATGCTAGTGATAGCTTCTAGTCTACGGGAAAGAAATCACATCCGGGCCAAAGATACATTTTACAAGTTCGAAGTGAAGTGAAATAACTTATGTGAATTTTCACTTGTCTTTTCTTGTCTTAGTATGCATACTAGCGAATTTTGAAATGATGGAAAAATAAAATGTTTGCTAAATTTTTTGAAATCAAGCAATCATTTATGTCCATTTCTTGTCATCATTCATCTTTATTAGTTGCTTAAAATAAAATCCACGGTACGGTAGGACTTAATTTTCTATTTCTATCAGACTTCAAAAATAATGGCCAATATAAAATACATAAAATGAAATTCTTTTACACACTCAATACTTTACCAGATGACGACATTTTCAGTTCAAAACAAAGTCCTTATGAAGGCCATTTCTAAAATGGTCGATCTCCCATACCTACAGTTTAGAGTTTATACCCAATTTCTATCGTGTGGCTGATAAGAGAATGCTTCGACAAGCTCAATGCAGATTGCTCTTAACAGGAAAATATAATAATTGTAATAGTGTTTACAACAGTGAGAGGTTTTCTTTGCGAACCATATAAAATCACATATATATAGAAGATATATAAAATAGAAGATGGAACATCAAGCTAGCAAACACTTGTACAACAATTTCAAAAATAATGAATTATTGTGTTATGGTTCTATTGTATGACTAGATTGACCTAGACAACGTATGGCTACTAGGCTGTTTCATAGGCTTCTGTAAGTCTGTTCTCTCTCTCCAATGATAAAACCCTTAATGACAACTTGATGCTATCCGTTTTACAGCATTTCCAATTTAACTTTTGGCATCCAAAGTTGTGGCAGTCATTTTAGTCAATTACTACTTCAGAACCACAAATAGATTGGTTCAGAGCAACATTACTACTAATGATGAAAAAGTGTAGCTGGAGAGATGAACAAATTTCCTCATTTGTAGGACCTTGTCTCTTTCTTCAGTTTTCAAGTTAGTATCTATAATTGATCAGAATTACATTATATGGACGTGGGTTTCCAGTTGGCTATGATTCACTGAACATACACCACTCCTTTTAAAAAAAAAAGTCTGTAGCTTTACAAGCATGATGAGAATTCTGCTAAGGAAATTACGCCAAAGTATTTAGGAAACAGTTCCATTTAAATTGTTTTATACGGCTGAAATCTACTAGAGATTCTTCAGTGCTAATGGTAACCTGTGTCTTCAATTTGATATATAACCCTAAGAAAAACTAGTTAACTCAGTCAACATCTCTATCAATTTTATTTCTTTTCTAACCAGCAAGCAATGCAGATTCAGTACCCATAGGCGAGTAGGGACAGATGTCCCTCTTGGAAAGTTTACCCGTTCATAGGGACTGCATGGAACTTTAGTTCAAGATCGACGCTCGTAAGAAATTGTCTGCTCAAGGGGAGTGTCCATCTAATAGAGGTGTGCGTAGCATTTCATAGCCTCTCCACTGTATGACCAAGAAAATAAATCAGTACAAGGCTTATGATACGATTCTTATACTTCTGCGTCATAGTTTTCTTCTTCCTGATCTTCTTTTCTGCTTTTTTGAGAGGTCTATATAGGGCTGAACCAAGGTGATTCTCCCAGCCCTAGTTGACATGGTTTACTGGCTGTAGTTCAGAGGCACAACTTAGTGAATTGAGGTTAAGGTCTTTCTGCACCTATGTGCGGTATACCAAGCATTGTTTCTTACGTTGTCCTTGTGATTCGGTTCTTAAGAATATTTAAGTCGGTGCATGATTAAGTCATCCTAAGCGTTGTATCCATTGACGCTTGATTGCACCTTTACCCCTGTACAGTCTGTCTGGAGCTCATAATAACAACACTTACCAAAAGTAATAGCACTGATCAGGATTTCAAAATAAAACATGACACTGTTCCATTGGAAATTAAAACATTTATTGACTTTTAGTTTATTTTTCAAACATGTATAGCGCCGTCCACTTCAGTTTTATTTCCTGTCGAAATGTGATGAATTTTCAAGGCCCTGTCCCATTTTCAGTATATTCGCGGTCCACGTCAGCTGCGTTTCTAAAGTTCAAAGTAAAGATTAAGTTAAACCATTACAATACCAGTACTGTTTCCAACGATGAGAACCTCCATCACGACGAGGAAAAATAAGTACGCCACAAATCCACTCAAAGTCACATTCCCAAAAATAACTCTATCGTCAGCAACCATTTAAGTGCAACATTCCCCACTTCAAAATAACCAACCATCTAACCTCAGTGTGGCAGTTCAAAATATAAATGCCTCTCGAAAACCACCTAATTCGTTTAAACAGCGAAGCTTCCACAACATATTCAGTTTTTCCTGTTCCATTTCGAGATAAAATAAATTTCCTTCGCTCAATCATTCGCTGTCACCGCAGTTCAAAAATCAATAAAATCGAACACCAAACTTGAATGGACGACATAAATAAAGTTAAAGGGTGTTGCAGCCAGCCACTCCGAGGCCCCACCGAAAAAAAGGATAAAAATAAATAAAACAAAGGCCGAACGCAAAACCGAAACCACATCAAGTCAATAAAATATGACAAGAAAATAAGCTAGAAAAGTGGTTCCGTCATTCTCTGTCAGTCATTATCATTAAGCCATTCAACAGCATCGGGCCCGGACAGGGAAGGTGGCAAAGGACTCCCCTCCACCCTCCACACCCCCTGCCGGTCGTGACGAGCACCCGTCCTGGACTCTAGCTGTCTGAGCTCACCCGCTCTTCATCACTTGCACCAATTGTTTTGCATCGGCTATGTGCAGTTTGGCGGATAATGTATGTGTGTGTGTGTGTGTGTTTGGATGTGCACCTCTCTGGATATGCACGCCGGCAGGATCGGTGTGCTAAGTCGGTTGACCATGGATGCTGTTCTGGGGCTTTTCTGGCTGCCGATGCCGCTGAAAATGAATAATAGCAGCGCACCGTTTTGCACTTTCGCGCTCGTTCATTAAATCGATTCATAGTCATCGTCGTTGTCGTCGGAATCGCTCGCCGCTGCCGCCGCCACCGCCAACATTGCAGCCCCTGGCTGAGCAGTGTGGTCCTCTTAGTCCTTTCGTCGGTGATGACATATTACGGACATACGTACACACACAGACAGGAAAAAAAAATAAAGGCGAAGCAGTAAAACTAGAATCAAGGGGCATCCATGACGCGACAAGTTATTATCCTTTTGAATTTATGAATCAATTTCGCAACGCCGGACTTTTGCGAATAAGTTAAAAGCCTCTTTAAATGTTCGTCCCATATTCCACACACCCGCACACAGCCGTAGATCCCCCATAAAATTGTGTGTGCATACAAACATACGCAAACAAATAGGGCGCAAGGTTGTTGATTCTGGATGAATAATTGCTGTATGGCTCCCTGTTTACCAAATCCTGTGATGCCAGCCAGGACTGGTGTCGCTGGAAGTTGTTTTTTCTTGTTTTTTTTTCGCCCATATTTTGAACAAGAGACGACGTCGTCGGAAACAAAAATGCATGTCATCGTCGGCATTGAGGCCTGTCAGCCACAGATTTGTAGGACACGTGAACTTTTTTCGGATTTTATTGATTTTTTCGTTTCGACATTTTTGTTTTTCCGGTATATTAGATCGTTAAGAATGTCTAAAAATAAATGCTCCTTAAGAAAAAAAAAAAGCGCATCTAGTGTTGCCACAGAACAAAATTTAAAGACTTTGGTAGGATGGTGTGGTTGTGTGTGTGTTTTTTTTTAAAGGAATTTATGAAAATCATATTCAGCAGTCGTTAGTGGCCACTTAAGAAGTCGTTTTAAGCAGCAAAAAGGACGTGATGTCTTTCACCGATGTCAGCCAATACGTGATGGAAATTTTAACTTTGGCTTAATATAAATTTCAATAATCGTTTCTCGTTGGCTGTCTTTTCTTTTTCTTTTTTTTTGACAAAATGAAATTATGTTGTTTTTGTCGGTTGGATGAAAAAAATTGGAAGACCGTGGTGATGGCGTTTAGCGGGGGAAAAGGGAGGAAATCATTTTATTTTCGGAATCCTGGGAATTTCTTTGCGATATAAAGTGTCATAGGTTATTTTGAAATTTGATTATGCAGTGGACATATTTTTGAAAATGTTGGGAGAAAAATATTTGAGGAATCGGAAAATATACAATTTTTATTAATTCATTTATGAAACCTATTTTCTCTGCTTTGATCATAAACAGGCAACTACAGCGCATATCTGTTCGTTCAAAATTCAAGTTGATTTTTTTATGAAATTCTTCCTGAGAGCTGTGCTGTGAAAGCCTTGAGAAGAATTGACACATTCTTATTGGACATTGCAGGCATGGCTGTGTATTACTTTCTTGATGGCTTGTTAACTAGAATCCGCGGGACTTGCAATTCACTTGAATGGTAACGCAACATTGTGTAGAAAGATTTCATATGAGAGTTGCTTTTGTACTCGGAAATCCTTTGCACATAATTTGCAACCAGGATTCACGGAATTTGAAACAATTAGGTGACAAATTTTATAAGAAATAGATGCCTTTGGCCTTCAAACATATTGCGCAAATGAATTTTAAGACATGCCACGACCATGCATCAATGCATCACGTTCAGACTGAATAGTCTACTCATCTATCCGACGGAGAAAACACATTCCAATGTTTGAATTTCCACCAGATGATGGAACATGCGAAAAATTCGAATGAATTCAAAGTTTACCACAAAACACAGTTTTCACTTTATTTCTTCACACTTCTACGTCCACTTTTAACAGGTATTTGACTTCGGTTTAGTAACCTTTGCACTTCTCTTTGACTTTCGTTTAATACTCTTTTAAGTCAACTAAATGTGTCTACAAACTCATGACCACAAGGACACTTTTGACACAGACGGAACATCAAAGAAACACGTAAGCGTCATCTTTAGAAAAAAAACATCAAAGACTAATTTCCAATTTAAAACTCAGATAAGAAATTTAAAGCTCTCACACAACCCCCCTCCCACAAAATATTCATTGAATTGTGAATTTCCAAACATACAAAATTCTTCCAATTTCATATGCTGTTACTGTTATTTATCGAAAAATACAATTTATCTATGCACACCATAAGAGACATTATGCGCCTCTCCTAATCCCATCATCGACAACATCGACGGGGTGGCAGGCAGGCACACTAGCGCCTAGCGCCGGCCACAAAATTCATATAAAACCCGACAGCCGAATGTGGAGAAAATAAATAAAATCGTAAAACACATTGCATTTGATTTACGACTCTAACACCTCCTGGTTTTTTGGACAAGGAATCTCTTCTACACACAGTTTACGCTTTACATACAATTCATTCTCTTTGGCTGACTTTTTTTTTTCTTTTTCGGCGTCTGACAACATTATGATGTATCGGATGCATGTGCGCCCACTTGTCAAACTCGACAAAGTTTGTGTAAATAAAATTGTGTATGCACCTAGTGCGGAGTGCAGTGAGCAGCACAGACTGCCGTCGTTGTCGTTGTAATGAACTCGAAAAATCGGGGGACACCTGGAAAATTGATAGAGCCATGCGGGGCGAGCGAGCGTGTGCTTCTGATGGGCCAGCTCATCCGGTTGGGCTTTGCGCATTGTTTGCGATTGATAAACAGAAGGCAAATCAAATGAATGAGAAAAAAAATTGAATCAGACTTTAATAAACGAGCTAGAGCCATCGAAGCGGCAATTGGGATGAGGTAGAATTGATTAATCCTCGGATGCACCTTCTGTCTCGGAGACCGCATCAGGAAATTATCTACCGCAGGTACGGGAGTATATCTGTCGTCTGCAAGACACTCAGTGTCGTGGGTAGTGCGGGCGGGCAATCAAAACCGAGCGAATCAAAAAGTCATATCGCACTCTCCCTTTCGTTCTGCTTGGCCATGATTGATGGTGTGGTCTCATTTCTTGACAAACGGTCTTACTTCGCACACTTGCACTCTACCACTCTACACAACTGGCACCACTACACGCGGACTAATGAACACACAACTGCAGATCAAATAGTGCAATTTTTCATATTCAGCCAACCCGTTAGCTTCTTTGCGTAGCCACTCCGTGTATTTTCTCCCCAAAAGAAGACCTCTTGGCTCCACACAGGGAACAACAAGACCGAGCGATAGCCGACGATCAAGGAGAACCGGAGGATGAAGAAGAAGAAGAAGAAGACGAAACATTCCAGTGTCGTCGTCGATTTTGGTCTTTAGCTACGGAGAGAAGAAGCAACAGAGCACACACACACGCACTCGTCAACACCACTCAAAATGAGTGAGTGAGAGAGGGAGAGCAAGATGCTTACGCGCGCAAAACACACCACCAACTACACTTGGTACACAAGTGAAGTGACGTTTCGCGGAAACGAACCAACTCAACGACAACGACGACGACGAGGAACAGAAATCTCCTCCATCTCTCCCTGACTGATGGAATGACAACCTTCTACTCAGAGCGAGACAGAGTGACTGCCATTTCTCCAAAACTACTCCAGAAATCCAGCCCCAAAAATACTTTTCGAATTCTTGGCGTCAAATAGTAGCTTTTTCTTTTCTTGCTCAAGTTTTTTTCTCCTCATTTTTCTTGATAGTATTGGTTGGGTTGGAAAAACGAGATGGAGGACAGTTACTGTTTTTTATAGCAGAACTGTCAAAACAAAGAAGCGAGATGACAGGAGCACCCAGCATATGGCTCTCTCTCTGTTGCTACGACAAAAACAAACCATAAAATTGACGGCAAACACGTGCACACATGTGAACCTTTCCTAACGAAATGAAATATGAGCAAAACACCAGAGCGAGAGAACCGACCGAGGGTTCGTTATCGTGTTACTCCTTTTTGAACTGGCTCACCGTCGTCGTCGTTCGCGTTGTATAATGGCGATGATGAGAGGCCGGTTACACCTCTCGTACACGTCACACACGACACGGATAGCAAATATCAGTCAAAATTTTAAGTGTGTGTTGTAAATCATTTTTACTTACACTCTTCCTGGCCTGCGACTGTGTGTGCAATTTGAGTTTGCGTTGACAATCGGTTGAATGAATGAGAGATGATGATGATGACGATGGGAGATGGCTCCCCACCCACTTTTCACGAGCGGGAGCACCGTATATCTTGTGATTTTCGACTCAGCGAAAATTCATTGGACATTTGTGGGCGCAACGGGGCTGGAATAAAATTTCATAAAATTACAATTAGATGCGAGAATTTATGAGAAATCGAATATCGAAGGAATTTCCAAGAATATTTGTGCCCTGTTGCTGGTAGACAAACTCAGCGAAAAATAATGACAAAAAAAATTGCAAGTCCGAAATGAATGAAATTTTGTGAAAATATTCTCTCCTATTGACGAATTAAACCAATGAAATGATATATATCCCACCGCACAGGTGTCTCCACCATACACGGACGCACTCACACACACTCATGCACACACCAAAGCAGGCACGCAGCTTTCATTCGGCTGGCGTACTTTTATTTTTGATTTTTTTCAAGGAAGGCGTTACCTAAATGCGGCCCCACACACAATCAATTTCGCAACCTACAACCTACAAGAAGCGCTTGTCTCTCAAAAATCCAACACCAAACCATCATGTACTCTGTTCTCTGGCACTCAGCTCAGATCCAACACTACACTCGCCTCGCCAGCGCTCGAGAAGAGAAGGCGCATGCATCATTCTGGTGCTGATTGAGCGAAAATTCCACACCACGCCGAAAAATAACAAATGGGATTGGTTTTTAGTAGTACTTTATATCTATTGCTCTGTTTGTAGGGAAAATCAACACGCGCGCACCCTCGCATTCACTCGCATACGCCATAAGTTAGGCATTTATCTCCCTCTATTGGCTGACAGAAGAGGCGTACTGTCAAATCAGTCATTCCTCCACATCGAGATGGCTTGATGGTGTGTGCTCACAGTACCTAACCATCCATCTCTTCCACTCCATGACGTCTTCAAGAGTACCCCTACCAGAAATATGAAACAGATAGCCTCGTCCCAGCTCGATGGTGTGCGCTGTCATCTCTTTTCGCCGGCCAGCAAACGCTGATGCTGTCTCAATTTTTTGGGGCGAGAGTGTGTTGGTGCGGCATGAGACTGGCTGAGTGTGCGTTGCCCGTTGTCGAAAACAACAAAAGTGTTTCTCAACTTACCCCCGCCAAGTTTAGTTCACACATTGATTGACAAGCCCAGTGTGTATTTGCCTTCGAAACGCGTACGACGTGTGTAGAACACAACAATAAAATAGCAGTAATAATAATAATAAAAACTAAAAACCCCTCATAATCATTATTATTATTATTTGTTTCGTTGTATTTTTTTTTTCTGTGCTTTTGCGTATATACCCACGAAAACAAAAATTTATTATTCTCCGCTGCATTGCTATTATATTTGCTGTTGATAAATTACACCTTGCACTCTCTATACACAGTTATACGAGCGACGGCGATACGAGTACGAGTTGTTTTAATCCGAGTTGCAAAAAGTTTGTTTTATGTTTGATTTCTGTTGTTCGGCTGGTTTCGACACCTTCGCACCAACAAACGGCAAAGAATTTTTTATTTCTGTAAAATTGTAAAAAAAAAATATAATCACTACATATATGATTATTGCCACTGTATAGTTCAAACAAACGGATGGTTGCGCCAAATTAAAGAGAAATTATATCTAAGCAAATGTAACATGCAACACAGTGTCGCGAAGTGCATCTTCATCATCATCGGATGAAGAATCAGAACCAGCAGCAACAGCAGTAGCAGTCTCAGTACAACAGAGTCTAGAGTTGCACAGCAACATTGCCAGCAACATCAGTGCAAACAGCAAAAGAAAGAGTAGCAGCAACAGCAGCAGCAGCGGTAATACCAACAGAGAGCAGTGCAACATTATTATCACACAACAACAACAACAACAACCATTCATCAAATCAATCGGCAACAGTATTGATGCAGCACGGGAATTGCACGCATTTAATGTCTTCGTCTTCATCGTCGTCGTCGTTGGCGTTGTCGTCGCTGTTGTCGTCGGTCCGTCTCAATTCATAAATTCGGTTTCGCGGTGTTTCAACGTCGGTCATTGTTCATCAATTTTGCTCTGAATTGAATATTTCGAAAATATTTTTGGTTTTGAATATTTAAAAGAAATTTTTGTGTGATATAATCAATTAAACCAACCAATTGGTGGTGGGATTGTGTTGTGACAAAAGGAAAACAAAAATTGAATAATAGCAGTGCGCGATACAATAAAAAAAAATCCTTAATACTTCATAACAAAAATGCAATCAGCAGCAGCTCACTTATGACAGACGTCAGAGATACTCGATGCGCAACAGATTTTCAATCACTGAGCTCAACTATGGAACATGTCACGTTTAACAGATTTACTTGAAAATATCCCGCCAAATTGTGCCAGTCTGGTCAGTAGTGTACATCACTATTTTCGCGCAAAGCACAAGCTGCTCTCCTTTTGAGTTGTTAAAACGTTCAAAGACAATTCGTTCTTAACTCCTCTGCACTGTAATCTGGTTTGTTCTGACAAAAGACTCTGTTTGTTCTACACAACGCTCGGTAAATGCCTCTTCAGTAAAGTGTGCGTATGTGGCGTTCGGTTTCGCGTTCGATCAAAAACAAAGCAAATGTTTTAAACAAAATTATAAAAAAAATATTTATATAAAACCCTCGTATACGATGCAACATAAAAGAATATCCTTTTAAAACAAACAAAATTGTTATTTCTTCTATTTTTAAACAAACAAAAAAACAAAAATTGATCTCAATTTTTTTTTACATCTATTATATACACGTGTATACCTAAATGACTATAAATCACCTTTAACACAATTTTCTGCACTTGAACTGTAACCAAGAGAAGTAACAAACACAAGTCCCCGAAACGCAAAGAGAATAAGGATAACAAATGTGCCTATAAAAATATGTATATGACCAAAACCAAAATTAATAAATGAAAAATTAATTCCTTATTGTAAAGTAAAGCAAATTGTGTGCAGATTATTTTATTTTTCATCCCTCTCATCAATGCGCCAAAATCATTGTCTGTGAATGTTTGCAAAATAAACCTTTATTCCATCGAAACGGAGTTTGAGAGAGCGAGAGAAATTCAGTGAATACAAGATAAAGGATATATGAGAAATTAAAGAATTTACGTGCATAGTGTGAATTGATAAACGTACTACACAGAGTAGAGTGTTTGGCGGCTCGTCGTTGTATTTTCTTCGGGAAATAGTCATCAATTTGTGCTTACAAAAGTGGCACAAGTCGGGCTGGACGTCGCTCCTCGAGCATTAATGGCTCAACCTAGGGTAAGTTTAAATTTCATTTTACATTCTCTTAGATTTTGCAATGCATGAAAATAGCAGTCAAAGTGCGTGTAGGACAAACAGAAAAAAATTTTCATTTCACGACGGCATTTCAATGATGATTGTCAGGGACAGTTTTAGCCTTATGACTTATTTTAACAAGTTTTCTAGACTTCAAGACGCAGCATTTTTGTAAATAATAGAAGTTTCTTATGATTTCTATCCATCCGTTCGACTGAACAGGCAAAATTGCAATTTTCCTAATTGTATTTTGCAAATCGAATAACATTCATGATAAGAGAATGCAGAAATATACGCTGACGACGCGTATTCCGCGTCTATTTCGAGTGTACTATCAGTGAATTCTGTTCTCAGTGTTGTGATAATCTACCGTCGCTATGTCGCTTGTCTGCGAAACGCCTTCTTTCCACCCAAAACACTTCTTTCTGTTAACAAATGCAAAATGTCTTCTCCAGTAAATGGTTTGAGGATGAAAAACGCTAAGTTCGAAGTATTTAGGAGAGCTCAAGACAATCTCCTCAAAGCTGAGAATGGCAAAGAAAAATAAATATTCGCGAAGCTTAACTAGTCTGAAAAAAAAATGTGTCAAAAATTATCTCAAATCATGGCCTTTCCTTTACATTCCAAGTCTCCAAGAAGAAAAATCACACACAAAAAATAAAAGTTGTGCATTCAAAACTTTCCAACACAAAGACAAGCTTATCATAAATTGAAATATCTTCATTCCACAACTGCAATCGAAAGCGAAAATCACTTCATCTTATCGGCGAACCTCAATTTTAACCTACACCTTAATCTGCAGATAAATTACGCAAAATAATGAAATGAAAGAAAAAAAAAAAAATGAATCGCAAATTTATCGTCAATGATTCAGGAAATCTTATCATTAATCGTTAATTAATTAGAAATGGAATGTTTTGCACTCGACTATGAATGAACTTCACATGTGCACATTCGATCCCTTTGAATATTTATGGACTTGGAACTTTGCTTTATTTTATTTTGCAACAATCAATGCACTAGCTCAAAGATTCAAATGCATGCATTTGTGAGATAAGCAAAGTTGGCCGGGAGACTGTCAGCCGTCGCTAAATATTTTTTAAAACAATTTAGAAATCCGATTTTTAATACTTTTTTCAAATTTATTTAAACTTGTATTTGTACTTTCCTCTAAAGATATTCAAGTTTAAGCGTCTTCTTGTGTTGTTCATTAAGAGCGGCACAATTTAGAAACAGTTTCAAAGTCTGAACGACATTTTTGTGATGTTTGAGATAAATGTACGTCTCTTGCAGCTCAGCCTAAAGTCTAATCGACTGCTTGACAATGTGAACTCAAATATTTTATTTCTTGTCCAAATTATGTTGTTTTGTGGTTCAGTATGAATCCCAATTCAGTTTAAACTTAATGGAGCATATTTTAAGCGACTTTTCCGTTGAGAAATCGGTGAGACTCAAATTTGCAGCATACTAAAGAGATCTTGGGGATTTTTCTTAAGAATTCCATTTATTGAACAATGCAATGGGCATTTGAGTTGTTTTTTGTGTTTAGAAGTTTGTCTTGAACTCACTGTTACTTGCACCACCTTAAGGTTGTTGTAACTTTTCGTTTGTTGAAAGTTTTTAAAATCTTGACCAACTTTCCTAATGACTCAAGTCTTAGTTAGTTTAACGTGTGCTTCATTCTTCTTATTTTCTTCAGCTGATTTAAGTTGAAAGGGTCTTTGTGCCGTCTATTAAAAGTCATTAATGTTCTGAGTTAATGCTGTAATTCTTCATATCTCAAATACATCATAAATGTGCTGCAGTCCAAAAGGGACTAGCGTCAAGATTCTTGAGAAACTACGCAAGTTGTGCATACTACAGTAGAAAGGACTACAAAGTGGTCGAAAGGCAAGAAATTCGAGGAAGCTTTACATAGACAACTAGTGCTCTTTTAACTATGTCAAAGACTTGCAAGAGCTGGCGATGTTAAAATAAATACGAGGTGAACGTTCATTCCAGAAATGAAATCTAGGACTTTTGGCGTACGAGTCGACACCTTTATCCACTACATCACGGCGGCGTAAATGTCTTATTCATTCTAAATAACTTAGTTCAGTCTGAATTCAAATTAACACGCATATCTTAGATACATGTGATAAGAATTAAAAAAAGAGATCAGTTCAACATTCTGTGCGTATTATGACGCGACTAGGCTTGTGCGACAGCGACATAGGCTTATGGAAAAAAAAGTGATCAAGAGTCATCTCCGAACGCAATTTCATATTTGTAGCCAATATTTCTCTAGTATGCCCAGTAGATAACTGAAGAAATTTCTTTGTCTCGTACTGAACTCTTCGCATCAGAATTTGTCTCGCATTGAATCCTTCGTATCAGAATGCGCTATATTGCATTAGAAAGATGAGATTTTGGACAAGAAGAGCTTCTTTAACGATTTTTTAATTTTTTGATCTTAACAAACCTTAACCACCTTAAAAGTGAACAACAGCGAAGAGAAGAATACGCACTTCTCCTTCGATAAAATCGAAGGCACAAGATAATTGTAGAAAAACGAAAATTATGCTCATTACATCCTGATACCATAAAAATTAAATATGAAGCATTTTTCTTCACCCATTCTATAATAAAAAGTTGTGAAGATAAGAATGGATTGTGGTCTGGTAAACCAAATATCGTTGGTGTAGTCATCAAGATTATCACTTAAACACTGTTTTTGTTGACCACAAGCTAGATATGTCATAAAAACCCGTTTAAAATTAAAGTTCAATTTCCATGCTGAATAGCTTTTAGTTAAATGCAGAAATGCTCTTGCATGGACCAATATTAGATGCGATTTCGAATAAAGTTGCTCACAATCGCCTTGACTATTCTTAAAGGAATGGGAAGTGAAAAATTGTCAAAACGAAGCCAAACGCTGTTGTTAACTGCTAATATAAATTAATCACTCAGTGTGCACATCGATTAAAACCACTTCACAAAGGTTGAGAAATGCGATAAGGTATTGCATATAATATTTTTGGAAACATGAACAAAATCAAGAAAAGTCAAAATCCCAAATTGGTCCAAGTCTCGAATAGCCAAAGTTTTAAGATGCCCAAAAACCCGAAGCTAGATCCTGGTCCCTTGTGGGCTGTAGTGTCACTCAATTATTATTATTAAAAACCCGAAGAGACGAAAATCTCGAAAATATAAAACTTGACAATTCTGTGAAACGTATAGATGAGAGATGTTGCCTTTATTTGAATTTAACACGTACTTCAAATTTTACTGCGTTCACAAGCGGAATGTATTGTGTACCTATTTCGTTGAAATATTTCGGGATTTTGGTTTTTTCGGGATACTGCCGGATTTTGAACACTTCTGGATATTGGACACTTTGGCAACTGTCCTGCTTATAAATCAGTTTTAAAACGACAAATGTGTACAGAAACTCTGAAATACAGATGTAGCGCATAAGAATCTTTAAAATAAATTGTATTTTTGTATTTATTTGAAGCTAATAGATTTCCATGCTGGGTGGCCTTACATGTTAACTCAAAGCATCCTTAACTTTTGACAGTCATCTCAAGTTCGGCAAAATATTTACAACCAAATTTAGATCTCATATTGATTAAGTCAACAGCAATTGTGTAACATCCTCATGATAACTACCGCAGAAATATTTCCCAAACCCTGGCAGTAGTTAGCAACTCTATCACATCATAACTGAACCCACAAAACAGTTAGTAAACAAATCTTACTCAACTCCGTATCCAGAATAGAAAATCAAACAAATCTCTAGCCCATTTCTCAGCGGTTAACATATTTACACTTTTTCAATTGTTTGGCAGAGGCAGAGGCAGAGGCAAAAAGAAAATATTTGAACTTGTTAAATTCCACCCATTAGCGGGTGTCTGCAATTTTTATAGGAACATATCAATTTTTGAAATTGAATCAGGGCTATTTTCACTGCGGATTACCGCCTATTAGATTGAAAAATTTTCCTCCATCCACTTCAAGGAGAAGTTAGCAACACGGGAAAAAATTAGCGGAACCACAATACAATTTGTGTTTGTGGTTTTCTTTATTCAAACGCGAAATTATTTAATTTTTTCTCCACATAATTTCCACATTGGTCTGATCAAAATAAATGCCTTCAAAAAAAAAACCTCTAACCGAATGCAAATGCTCATTTATGGGTATATTCTGCACATTCAGATAGATGAAAGCAGCGTCAGTATGCAGGTATTATTGTATGTAGAAACGTGTAAACTGTCGTTTGCGGTTTAATTTTCGATTGTATACATGATGGCTGTTTTTTTGTTTTTTTTTTTTGAAATTCTTTTTCTGTGTTTGCTCTGATACGGAGGAGCTGCAAATGGTGGATGTGCGCCTATAGCAAGAGGTGTGCAATTCAATTTTATTGCAACAGCCAACCCATTTTACAATGCGGTTTTATTGTTTACACGATGGTTTGTCGTATGTGCATCTACGTACTTTGTTTCAGTCATCTTTGGTTGAATTTATATTTATTTGCCAGCAGGAAATGCAATGCCACCATATTTCTCCCACATGAATTCGGTCAGATACTGTACAGAGTGGAGTGAGTGGAGAATGCGTGTGTGTGCGCGCGCCCATGACTGCTGTTAGTGCGTTTGAAGTGACTCCAGTGAAAAATGCGACAATTTTTATAATTTGATTATTTTATTCCATCGCATTGGGGAGCGATGCAGGGGCCAACGAAGGCAAAAAATGACAAAAAAAAAGGTATGCGCTCACCTCCGAGTGTTGTGACAAATTTGTGGTTGTTATAATTTTTTATTCACTTTTCATGCGGCCTACCGCAAATTAAACAAATAAAACAGAGAGGTGAATATAGGGAAATAATAATTACGGGAAAAAAAGCGAATTAATGTATCATTCCATGGGATTCCAAAAACGTGTCCGCAACTGAAATCAAATGAAACCACAAACTTGCAGGCCTGAGTTTGAAAAGTGAATTAGATCCACGCTCAATGAAGTCTCGCTATGCCTCCATCTGATAAAAGTCCAAAACCCAGTGCCAATCCGGGGAAAATAAGCCTCCTAGCCAAAGTAAAAATACCGTCGGCACCTCAAAAATATCTCTCACCACCCATATTCGTCTGTAATTCAAAACAGGTTGCCTATTAAATTTCCATTGAAGTTATTCCCCTCATTTCCTTGAAGAAAAAAGCAACAACACATGAGAAATATGATGAAATTTTGCAATTCATCCTCTATTATCGAAACATAATAAAACACAAGAAATAAAGAACACAACCAGCACCGCAGAGAGATACGAGAGCAGAAATAAAAAAAAAATCCCAAAGAAGAGGAAAAACATAAAACAACTTTTGAAAAGTGCAATTGAAGACTTGTACATAACAAAGTTACCGCTCTGAAGTGTTGTTTACTGTGGTAAATATTAACAAACTCTCATGTGAAGAACCACCAGGAAAAAAAAATAATTAAATTCAAGAAGACGATTGTGAAGTATAGAGATAATGCGAGAGAGCGAGGGAGAAAGGGGGGAGAAGGAGGAGACAAAAAAAAAAGAAAAAAAATTGAATCCAAAACGAAAACGATCAACTTAAAGTCCTCGAGTAATATTTGAATAAGGATTAATCCACTCAACAACGCGGCTATGTGTAATGATACTTTTGCGTGTGCACTCTCAGATAAAAGAAGACGAGAGCAGGCAAAGTGAGAGAGCAAAAAAAAAAAACAGAAATATAATAATTTTACACTTGCACAATGTTTGCAACAACCACCGAGTCACATACATTTTGAGATGATCTTTGAGTGTGTTTTAAGTGATTTTTTATGATGTGCTAAGTACCTTCATGCATCTTGAAGTGGTTTCAATGTAATTTGCTAGAACTTGCTCTCAAACAAGTCCTGCTCCCCCTGCAAAAATTCATCGAACATCGAAGAAACGTAATTAATATTTGTCTTTTGAACTCGCAAGCATTTCTTTTCTTCTCTAATTAACTTTTGCGAATGACGTCAATTGGCAGGAACGAAACAACAAATATGACAAAGAAACACAGAATGTATCAAAATATACAAAAATTCCTTCTTTCTGCTATTCCGAATCTTTTTGTTTCGTTTCTTTTTAAAAACACCTCTTTAACAGATTTTATTGAAAAAAAAAGCAAAATGGGGAACAGCCAATCTTTGTTTGATGTTCATTTATCATTTTAGCTCATCAACAGATTTGCTATTTATTTTTGTTTCTCTCAGTCAGTCTTTCAAAAATGATTGGTAGGTTATTTTTATGAATGACACAAATCCCTGCACTGTCACATAACTTAAGTTTCAATCCATTGAACTAAACCCTCCGCCGGAATTAAACAAAATCGATGTCGATTCGAGGTCCTTCGCACAAAAGAACGGCCCATATGCAAGCCGGGCGTGTAGAGTAGAGTAAATAAAACTGACAACACAATCACCCACAACATTAATAAAAACAAATGACCCCGAAAACCCCGAGCAAAAAAAAAGCCCAAAACAAGACTTAGCCTAAGAGGAGAGGCCTTCAGTGGAGTATCAGCCACCAAACACACCAATGCCGCCACACAGCAACACACATACAGCCACCATCATCCTGCAGCTAGAGAGATAATCCTAACTGACTGCAAAACAAAAGCCATCTCTAGAACCAGCATCGAGTTTTAGTTTTTGCTTAGAGAGCAAAGCCGCATCCGCCTGTGTTCGATTTTGCTCCAAAACTGCACACACTGCAACTGCACATGGGGGGTTGACCCCCATATGTACTCGTATGTAGTGAATTTTCGACCATAATAACTGCACACAAACGTATGGTGTCGGTTTTTGACCAGAATCGAGTCTGTGGTACCACTCTGAATGACCGTATGCATTTTACATGGCGGTGAACGCTTTGGAAAATATTCAAGTTCACGCAACTATCACACAAGAACACTGCGTAGCAGTTTCAGATAGAACATTTTGCCGCGTACACACGAGTGTATAAAATCGATGTCCCGTGTCCGCACATAGGCAGGAGGCATACTTCTGTTTTTGTACATAAAACACATCGCATGGTCAATGGCAACATTACGGAGACAAAAACAGAAAGTCGTCGTCGTCGTTGTAGTCGGTCGCGCCTCCCCTCCCGAAAGCTAGCACAGCACACAAAAAATCCAGATAGAGACTAAGCAGAATAGATTGCTTGTATCCAGATACAAATTAGAATATTAATTGTTGTTATGGCGGCGCGGCGCACACAAAATGTAGGTTGAATCCATTTTGTTGTAAGTAGGTACACAGACATTCCGCACGCACGCACACATCCGTATTCGGCAGCGCTCCGGAGGACAAGGGATATTTTATGATTTGTTTTGAAATTGTCAAAATCAGGCTGCTGCTGGAATGCCATTTTCTGAAAAGGCAAATATTTTATGCAAATAGACGTGGAACACGAATGTGTGTGAATATGAGTGAATTCCTGTTTAACGAACCATCATGGCGAACAGATGCAGACTGTGCGTTTGATTGTTGGCGGAGAACATGAATGGAATGTCGATTGATTTTTCGTCAACCTTGTCAAATATTTCTTCAACGACACCATGGCGGTAACCTCTTACACACCTCATGCCGCGATATCAGTCAGAATCTAAGGGAACAAATGGCTAAATCAAATTTTGTCATGCAACATTTTATTTTGTCACAACATCGTTGTCGTTTCTATGCTTTATGTACACTCCCAAGTCTAAGCGCTGTACAGTAGTTTTACCCACCGTTTCTTGTACTTCATCAGTTGTTCGTGTTTTGTTTCGTTTTTTTTTTTTTAGCAAAAGGGGTGTACTTACTGGTGGTTGCCTATCTATGGGCAACGACTCTCTATGCGGGGCATTGTTTTTTAGCATATACTTCGAGGTTATTATTATTTATTTCTCCGCTTCTGTTTCTGGTTGCTATATATACCACAACGTCGAGGCACACACTAAGGGGGTATTCCAAAAACAGCACAAATGAAGGGGGCAGCAAGTTTGCGGGGAATAAAAAGTGTAATAAATAAAAATAATGGCCGCGCAGACAGAGATAGCATTACCAGGTCAACAATGTCATGGATATGGGGCTAGACATACATATACATCGACCGACGCACCCAATGAAAATAAGAATGCGAACCATACTTCGGCCACAGCATAAAATATTTTCAGTTTTGTACAAAAACAAAAACGAAACGAAATGAAAACAACGAAAAACGGGAAAAAATCCCAAAGAATAAAACAAATTCACGATCATCAATCAAAATTTCGTTTCACTTCAGCGTCCTTATTTGTTTCCTCTGTGGCTGGGTTTTGTTGTTTTCCAACATTTTTTTCGGTGGATTCGCTATGCGGATTTAAGTTCACTTCTGTTCTCTGGGTTGAATTTTGTTTTCTTATGTTTTTTTTTCTTGGTCGGGTGTTATCGCTTTAAAGCAGGGCTTTGAGGTATTTCCTTTCAAGATAGACGGTAAACAGGATTTAATTGATTTTTTGTGTTTATGCGAGGTACGGGTCAAATGAGATAACTTTATCATTTTCTGAAGTAGCGTCAACTGAAGTGATTCACTGTATGTGTGGGTGCTCGATACTCTATGCTCAAGGACAAATTTTGTCCACTTTGGATGGATGCAATTTGAGAAGTTCTGTGCAAGACAGCACCACTTATGTCGAGCAACATGTTGCAAATATCAGATCAACGAAGACTGAACAAAATTCATCACTTTCAGTAACAGCTGTCAACCTGTGCAAAATGTGTATTCAGGCCCATAAACTTAAGAAAAGAAAATTTCGTCCAAGCAACATGTTGCACCAACATCAAATTTGATGATAGAAGCCTAGAATGGAATGTAGAAAAAAAAACCGAAATGATACATTTCCTGCAAGCTGCTACTAGAGACACAGATCCGCATCTGTTAACAGTTAAATATCCCGACTTAAAATATTAGCATAACCACTTTTTACGAGATCATTTGTGTGACCTCAGCCCCATCGCATTCCGTTTTCTGTTCTCTTCTCATAACTTTTGTATCTAAATACGCGATCCCCATTCCTTTGCATCTACAAACACTTCCATCGACATGTATACCGGCAACCAAATGACAATCCGAAAGCACAACGAACAGAAAACACAGAGTGAAGGAGAACAAAAAAAATACATCACAAGATCCCCACAGAACCTATCACAGTTAATCTAAAGCATGTATCTAGAGGACACTCAACACTGGTACAATATAACAATAAGTATCTATCTATGATCTGATGTGTGCAGGTGGGTTACCCTCCTAACACACCTGAGGTACCTACATTTACAAAACAAAAAAAAATGAGAATAAAAAGAAAACCGGAGCAACGCGCAAACATACAAAAAATGTTTTCTCTTGGAATAAGAAAACAAATCTGAAAGGAAAAAAAAACACGTCGTCAACGGCGACGAGAACCTCAAGCCCACCACTCTACCAACACCGGTTGCAGCAGCAGCAGCAGCGGCAGCAGCACCACCAGCAGCAGATACAAGAAACACAGATTCTCAGTACTTCACGCGCGCATATTACGTATTCCCATCGGAGAGGAGCATAGCAGGCAAGCGAGCATAAGACTCTCCGAGTGTTTACGCGCCGGCATTAAATGATCATAGAAGCAGTAGTAGTAGACTCTGAGAGTCCAGAGGAGGAGTAGGACGAACAGACTGTACAGTAAGAAGCAATTCAACAAAAAGAACAATCCGGACTTAAACACAAAAAAAAAATTATATCTTAGATCGGAGAAGATCACTTCTACGCTTATTATATCACACATCAGTAAGTCCGATGTTATCAGTGTCAGACGACAAAAGTCCCTTTCGACAGGAGTGTCAAGAATGTCAACAGCGTTGAGAGAATGCACCCACCAAAAAGAGTGGCGGCCTCGCGCTGAGACAACTCCAAATCAAAACACTTTACCAAACTTTTTGTTTTGGTTTTTTTTTCTCGTCTCTCCATTTTTTTTCCTCTCAATCCGATTTGATATTAATTAAAAATTCTATTCACGCAAGTAAGCAAGGTCATAACTTGATGGCGGCGCTGTCGAGTACAATATATTGGGTTCAAAAAAACCTTTAAGGCCCATCGTGTGCGCGTAGACACTGGATTAACATATTCGTGGTGTTTGGTGCGTTGCTTTTTTTTTTTTGTTCATTTTGGTTTTCGTTTTCGGTAATTTGTCAACACACACATGGAATCTATGGTTTAGTTTATGCAAATCACTTTTGGAATTAGTTTACGTAACTTATTGGATAAAACTTTGGCGCGTATGATAAATGCTGTTGTGGGCTAGTGGCAGCTTGGTGGTGGGTGTAAGGGGGGGCGGTATGAAACTTGACCTATCCTATTGTGGGTCGTTTATTTTTTGTGAAATTTTTGTGTCATCATTGATTGTTAAATGATCTGAAATGATCGATGAAGCGCAGACTTTCGCGGAACTCGATACTTACGCAAGCTTTCAACTTCACAAAGATCAGTCTATGGAACGTCAGTCCATAGTCGTTATAAATTATTTGAAAAAAAAGAGAAGAAAGAATAAATGCATTCCATAAAGTTCACATGAGAGAACAAATTTCAAGCAACAGTTAACTCTGCACAGCACACACCTAGCAGCAGATAAACCAAGAACTCCACTTAAATGCAGTCTACAAGTACACCACTTTGCTAGTTATTAACTGCAATCATAGAACGAACGGACATTTTCTTATTTTTCTTCATGCGTTGTCTGTGTTTTGTATCTTTTTTTTTTCTTTCATTTTAAATAACAACCACTTGTTCCCCTTCGTTTGCTAAACTAATTGCTGCACACTCTCTTGTCAGTCATTATACAATGTGGTAGTTTGTATCGTCTTCCCTAGGCTGAAACAATTAAAACGTCACAAAAATAAAAATATCCACTTTGACTGCTAAGTTCATCGAGCAGCACATACACATGCACACACTGCATGTTTTAAATATTTATAATAAAATAAAATGAAATTTAATTTATCATGTTTTGTTTTTTCTTTTCTTCCCCACCGAACCAGTACGATGATGGCCTGCATGGCTATATGGATTCCGGCGCAGCAGCAGCAGCTATGTATGATCCACATGTTGGACATCGGCCGCCTGGATTACAAGGCCTACCACCGCATCATTCGCCACACATGAGTCATGCTGCAGCTGCGGCCACAGTTGGTATGCATGGTTATCACACAGGAGCTGGGGGACACGGTACACCTAGTCATGTATCACCGGTTGCTAATCATTTAATGGGTGCAATACCCGAAGTACATAAACGTGATAAGGATGCTATTTATGAGTATGTATCATTAGGTTTTTATTTTTAGTTTTAGTTTTATCTGATAGATGAGTGCATTCGATCGTTGCTTCACCTCAGAGATGGTGGACTTTTCATTCATTTCACTTTTTTTTTCAAACACCTTAGGTAAACCGCTTTACACAGCCATGACCCGTTTGTTGCATTTGTACGAAAAATAACACACAACACTGCATACTCCGGACAGAACACAAAACAATCTTTTTTTTTCGCGATGACAAACTTGATTTTACCATTTCGGGGTGCAACCAAACTGTCAACAGTTTTTAGCCGCACTCGCACTCCGCCGTCCATCTGCGTCTCTCCCACAATTTAAGCGGCTTGTGGAAGCTGACTTCACCGTTTGAGCACTTGTGTCATTGGAAAAAATTTGCATATTACCATTTAGATAGAGAGAAAAAAAAAAGTGAAAAAACACGGCTAAACTTGAATGAGAGGTATTACGCAAAAATCTCATTGCAAATGTACAACCGGCAAAATGTGTTTCAACAAAATAAAGGCCGGGGAAAAAACTGTGGTGGTAATGATGTACTTTTGCCTTGTTTTTCTATTCTCATCGGCAAAAAATGCATTGTCAGCATTCGTGCCTAGAATAATGTGCGTTCACGACACATGTTTTTTTTTTTGTTTAAATAAATCTTTTCTCACGTGAACGTGAGGAAATGGGCTTGTCTAGTAAAACAAAGTTTCTGATATATCCGCTGTCGCGGCATAAAGTTTGCCTTGCCTTAGAAATATTTTTGAAAAACCTCTGGCAGTTTTTGAGAAGTTTTTCAGAAACTTTCATGAAATATTTTTCGGTTCGAAAATAAGAAAGTTAGTCGAAAACGGAAAATTATTAAGTAAATATAAAAATTAAAAACGTAAATTTAAATAAAAATAAAAATTCCCCTAGACAGAAAAAAATTGTTATTTAGAAATAAAATTAAAATAAAATTTAAACAAATTATTAATGAACTAAAAAAAATAATGCATCAAGTACACACAGAACTTAAAATATATAAAAAATATTTAAATTATGTAAACAAATTAAAAAAAGCCCATTAATATGTTTCATGGAACTATCACATCCATCTGTGTTAAGTTCTCATAAAATTCATATATCCACACAGAGCCATTTGCATAATCTGTAAAAGCAAAAAAAAAAAAGAAGATATAATTCAATCGCTTGAAACCACACCACGCCACAGGCTTAACAATATAACTGCACCATCGTTGCTCTTATTTTTTAATTGAATAAGTATTTTATTAATTAATCGGTCACATGTGCCAGGGATGTGGGATGATTATATTAAAAGGAAAAAATTACAGTTATTAACCCAAACGTACCCCAGCCCATATAAACGCATATGTAGAGCTCAGTTCGCCACGGATAGCTACACACACCTAGTTCTTTTTTTTTTCTTTTTCAATTATACTCAAGCGTACAGGAATTGAATTGAATCACCTCAAGGATACCCTAAGTAGATGTTAAGTAGGGATAAACGGAAGCACTCATCCAAGGGAAGGGTAAAATACCTATGCACACCGTTCGTCTATTTGAAAACTGTAACGACAGACTGTCGGCCGTTTCAGCGTGTTCGAAGTTCGAAGATAAAATTTTAAGGATAGCCACGAATAAAATGAAAAACAAAAAAACGTATAAATGCAACCAACTGGAAACATCTGCGCGTACTATCAGTGATAAATACAGCGGGAACACATAGAAACAGCAACACTACCAAACGAAAAACGAAATGTATCTAAACGTCCAACTCTCTGGCAGACCTATTCTGTTTTTTGTTTTGTTAGATTTCACCTAATCCCTGTGTCCTTTGCAGTCCTTCTCTCCTGGCTGTTTTGAAAGTCTTTTCGTTTTTGTGTTTTGTTTGGTTTTCGTTCACACTTTTGGGTGTAGGGTCGGTCGCGTCTGAGACTGGTACACCCCTTGGGTAGGATTAGGAAGCATAGTGGTGGTCACTTTACAAATTGCACCTGAGAGAGACCAGGGCACACACATGAGTCCACACGTTACCCCTCAAGTCGGGAAAAGAATACAAAAAAACTGTACGCTCCTAATTTATATCTCATTTTTTTCAATTAGAATTTCAAATATCAACACTCCCCTTCACAGGACTTCCCTCTTCACTATCCCATTAGCTGCTACATTCATTCGTGAAATGATGTAGGAAGTGATAAAAAAATAAAACGGAAAAACTTTAACGAAGAAGGAATTAATTTGTCGCTGATAGAAATGGAAATATCATAATGGGGCGATGATGACGACCATCATCCAGAGAGGGCGACCGAGCAAAGTCGACACACGGGGGTGCTGCAAAACTGCATAGGAACGAAAAAAAACGAAAAAACTAAAAAGAGGAACAAAAAAACGAGATACTACAAATTTTATGGAGCTTTGATCCTTTTAGCAGGTTGTTTCTTTGATGTTTTATTGCACACACTGAAGGGTGTGCTCCTGCTATGTCAAAAAATTAGTGGCGCATGTCCTTCTCTCACCAAACACTCGCCACGGCAAAGAAAAACTAAAGAAAAAAAAAGCAACAAAAATGATTAACTGCGCGCGCAGTTTTACGACTTTTGTATTCCTCCTTCACAATTACCACCTTTTTCTTTACCATCCGTCAAGGACTATGAGCACTGTTCTTTTGTCTCAAAGTGTGGTGTTAAGGATCGATTCTCCGTGTTTTTTGTTTCCCTGAATTTCGAACAAAAACGAAGTGTGTGATAGAGAGAGCCCAAATTGGTAGGTGGATAAACAA
Source organism: Eristalinus sepulchralis (assembly GCA_944738645.1). Taxonomy (NCBI): domain Eukaryota; kingdom Metazoa; phylum Arthropoda; class Insecta; order Diptera; family Syrphidae; genus Eristalinus; species Eristalinus sepulchralis. Next base: position 13,154,274 of record OX122882.1, read on the forward strand.
CAAATAACTTAAATTGAAAAGGAATCTACTTTTCAAGGATGGTTATCCGTTGGCCTATTATAAAGCAATAAAAACGCTAAAGGTGTTAAGTTTTTAATTTCAGATACACATATAGGCGCGCGCAATAAAACGAGAGGGAGGGAGCAGCGACAGATGGAAAGGGCAAGTGAACGAACGAAAGTACTTCGCCCTCTCTGAAGTGGATTGATTTTTTGGGCAAAGAAGATGATTTATGACACTTCCTTTTTGTGATAACTAAAGAACAGAGACCGGGAGATACATTATTTTTTTTCCAATATCTGCGCTTACAAGTTGCTTTCAGTGACCGTTAGCGCGGAAAATTTAGTGATCTCTCCGAATGGCCCTTTTAATATCCGGAGATGTTTATGGAGGGTTATGACTGTCTATATTGCTGCGACATGATTTTATCTACCATCTTGTGCGCCTCTTGGTCATTAAAATGAAAATTTTTGCTTTTCCTCTCCCTCCCTCAAATCTCTCCTTCAAATAAAGAAGAAGAAGGCGATGTTGAAGTTCAGTTTTCATTTGTGGTGGGGCTCCCTCTTAGAGTGACTGTTTTTTTTTCTTTTTCCTTCCACCTCCTCCACCCCATCCTCGAGACGTCGGTCGTGAAGAAGAGGAACAGTCGCTGTTGAGTTGTGCATGACCCCAAATGCCCCAGAATGAATCTTATCACATTTTTTCCAGCTAATAACGAATCACTTTTCTCCACATTAATTGGAAAATTATTTAAATCTCTATCACGTCTTTTTTCAACATCCCCCTCCGTCAACCTTGCCCGCACCACCCTTCGGATTCTTTTATACAATATTAAGTATTACAGCATTCTAATGGATACCTGTTTCTCGTGTTACGTATGCCTGTCTGAACTTAGATGACTACGACGACGACGACGACAGTGAGAAACATTGATAATTTAATGGGGGATCTAGTTCTTTAAATCTTTGGAACATTTCGGTTTTTTTTTTTTTTGAGTTGAGTTGGCGGGTGAATTTGAATGACCATCGATTGAAAATTTGAATAAAAGGATTTTGTTCTTCTTCCCATCAAAAGCCAAAATAAAAAAAATGCACACGCACACAAATCCAGTCACGGGCATACGAGCACAGAAAAGGTTCGAAGAATTTATTTCTTCCTGGGAAGAAACATTTTATTAAGTTCAGGTTGAAGAACAGCTTCGTTCGGTGCGGGCACGTTTTTTTTTCTTTCTTCTCTAAAAACATGATCAGAGCAGAGTGTTAGATCGAGGGAGAGAGACAGAGAGAGTGAGAGAGAGTGTGGGGAGGGGGGAGGGAGGGAGTGAGGTTAACGCAGCGTGTGGAACATTAGAGCAAACCGGTGAGAAAAAGTCGTTCCGCTTGACAATCTAGCTGTCAATGTTAATCATGTCATTTTGACATGTCGCTGTCAATGCAGTCTTGGATACCTTATTTTTTCTTTTCCTCTCTCTCTTTCATCTTTCATCTCTCACTAAGTGTAAATCTGCATGTCTAGGGGCCGCCGTAATTGATTGTTTGATTGTGCAGCGTGGCGTTTTTTTTTGTTAGTTACACACGCGTCCACGATGACGACGTGCCGTCCAAATGAGTTAACTAATTAAAGCCGAGAGAGAGGGAGAAATATGAAAATCGTGATTCAATAAGAATAACTTTGCAGTAGCAGGTGTCCGGTTTATTTTTTTCCATCAATTTCAAGAGATTTTAGTTATTGTTCGTTGCATACTCGCCACCCGTCCACCCCACACCCAACCCGTCCGTCTGTGTTTCGCTTCAGGATGTCTGGATTTCAAATACATTCGTAATGTGTCAGCATTTTGGAGCGATTCGGAAAACGGGTTATGTTAAGCAAAGCGATTTTTAGTGGCCGTGGCGATGTATTAGGCAAAACAGATCGTCAATCATATCATTTGTGCTGTGGAGGAATGCCTTTAACAGATCAACGCTTATGCGGGGAGGAAATTAAAACAGAGACTGGTGACAGCACAGCGTTGTTTAGAAACCCATTAACAACGCCAAAAAGTTTTTATTATATCGTAATACGTTGGACATGGACCATGTTTTGTTCTTCCTCAACCGAATTGATTTACATACAACGTGTATCGGCGAATTGATGCCTAATGACTGAGTCAATAAAATGTAAACGGAAAATAAAAGTCTATTTAAAGACGTGCGGACCAGTTTCGTTTCGCAAAAAAATGACATTTTTGTGATGTAAGTGGTCGTAGATTTATTGCTGCAAGCATGTGGAAGGAGCAATGTCCTTAAGGCATTCCACAAGTGCCAGTTAAAACGAGGGGAATGCTTTTTTTCTTTCCCAGAAAATTGCTTTCATTCCGTGAATGTTTATAAACATGTTGCTTAAGTTCGCGAAAATATTTTTTTTTGCGTTTAACGTTCATTTGAATTTTTTAATTCCAACCTGTCATTGTCAATAATTAATTTATAACAGCTGCGCGAATCCTGATTCCATTTTCGTTCAAAGACAATGCGCTTCACGGTACATTCCTGGGATGATGACGTAATATCTGGTGCTCATCGGGTATGTCTTCGTGGTGCTGCCGCTGCTATTTTGTGGAATTTCAAAAATTTATTCATTGGCTTTATATTTAAAGCTCTCTGATCATTTCCAATTAAGTGTAATTAACAATTGGTCAAGGCTTATAGCGTGCGTCTCTGCTCTCGCGTGCGTTGTGTGTGCTGTATGGATTGATTTGGAATTGCATCCAATCAAATTCCCATTGAGAAAGCGTAGAGAATAGTATACTTTTCACAGCTGTTGCATATCCCTTAGTTGCCTCATCGTATCCCCAGTGTGCGTGCTTGAGCGGGGGAGGACTGGCGAGTTGCTGGTTGTCATCGACATAAGAAAAAAAAGCATCCAACCACCACCACTGACACAATGTAAACAGAAATGTCTCTTTCTCGCTCCTCACCGTCTCTGGGGAGCCCGCAAGCACTTATCTCTTGGGGGCTGTGAACGCCAAGCGCCAAGATCATGTGTTGTTTTACTGCCTCCGTCAAACGCTCTAACGCGCGCACCCAACCAAAGCCAAAGCCCATGATGTTGGCCTTTATTCAAATATTTTTAGGAAACTCAAAGGAAAAGAAAAAAAATTTAAGAACTTTAAATGATACAAAAAAGCATCAGCAGTAGCGGCAAGAAGATCGAAAATCTTCCTCTAAATGCCACGCCATCGGCCGCTCTGTGCGCGCAGTGGTGATGTTATTGCTGCCGATGCCGTTGATGATGATGATGCCTTTCTAAATACGGATGCGCTCTAATTAAAGTTCGAAAGAGCACGAGCTACCACCAAAGAGATGTAAGGAACTAAAAAAAGAAACAAGAAGATTCCACACCTATGCGCCGCGTCTCGCACGTTCCCTTATCACGGCCATGCGTATGTTTGCCTCTTTTTTTTTTTTTTTGAATTACCATTCAACAATTTTGTTTATACACATTTTATAATCACGTTTGAATGTATCCACCGTGGACACATAATGCTGCTCGATGTTCGGGGGCAGAAGTGTAGGGAGTGCAATTTGAAAAGCCTTGTCGCCACTGTATAAACACTACCGATGCATACAGTCGAAGACGTGCTGGATTCAGAAGCCAGTTCGCCGCCGTTGTTTTCGTCATCCTCGTCGTCGTCGTCGTCTTTGTCAATCTCATGGTGCATGCTTCGGATGCAGTAGGAACACGGCTCGCGGCCTCTGCCACATCTCTCTGCCACCCAACAATACAAACTTAGCCACACCACCATCCAGAGGGAGATGCTGGTGTTGATGATGATGATGATGCTCCATATCACAAAATCATTCTCTACTTCGGGTTGTTGAGATTCCACACACCCGAACGTGTTGCGTACTCATTACGGATTTTATGTGCGTATCTTTTAATTTTGGTTTTGGTTCTGGTTTCATTTCGTTTTCGTTTTATTTCAAACTGAACATTTTTCGCCGCCACCGCCATCACCATCACATCGCACAGTGTACAGTGTTCTTCTGTGCGTTTGGTTTGCTTTCATCGCACGGCGACGACAGTGTATGCGGAGTGTTGCTGAGGGGGTGGGGGGGAATGGAGGGAGCCAGGGGAAGCGGTTCCGAGTTCAAAAATTGTTTACTTTTGGAAAAGTTTGTTTTTCTTGTGGTTCTTTTATTAGTTCTACAATGCCACCACCAACACCACTGAAAGGAGTATACTTTACAACCTCTAACACACTGGTGAACCACAAACGAGAGGGTGCACTTTATCTAAAATTTTAAAAACTATCTTATGTCAACACGTCTATTTGTATTTTGTTTTATTAAATTTCTTTTGCTTTCATTGCAGGCATCCACTCTTTCCACTATTGGCGCTTATATTCGAAAAATGTGAATTGGCCACATGTACGCCCAGGGAACCCGGTGTACAAGGTGGTGATGTATGTTCGTCAGAATCGTTTAATGAGGATATAGCAATGTTCAGTAAACAGGTATGTATCCCAGTGATCAGAGTTGAAAAAAAAAAACTGTCTATCCGGGGTATAGGAGTATCTAGGTCACCCTCAGATACGCACTCACACAGAAATGGACAAACATGAGAGCGCACTAAAATGACATATGTGTCACACATGATTTAAGACTATCAGATTACTTTTCATCCTCCAGATGTCACAAATATGTTATTTTTAGTTTGCCCTCTCAATAATTAACAGTGACAGTTGTAGTGTCAAATTGAAAAATCAAACTCCCATCCAATAAAAAAAAAAAGAAAGAACAGCCAAGGCGACGGGCACATCCTAAAAGTGAAACCGTTTCACAGACACACACCCCGACCACAGCGACAACGACAACGACAACGACAACGAATCACAACCGCATAAAAGAGAGCCGAAGATACTCTATAAAACTCTTTAACTGACTAATAAAGTTTATGCCACTGACATTTAGATAATTTATGATCCTTTAACATCAAAATTATATGTTATATGTGCGAGATGCTCTGTTTGGCTATGTGTGATTTTTTATGACCATCAATTCGCTGAGCGTGCGCTTAAGCAGAGCACACCATACACACACCAAACATCAGTCACAAGTTTATCAGTAAGCACCGGATGAAAGGGGAAGTGTCGGAAGGGGTTGCAATGGAAAATGTGCGTGGGGACAGGCCCACCACACCGGTCTCGACGGATATGAGGAATTAAAATGCGTGCACTGACAGCTAGCCATAGGTGGAGAATGAACAAATTTTAGAGTACTTTGAATGTTGTCTCCACTGAAACCAAAAAAAAAAAAATTAAACAGAAACCCGCTTAGCAACGGTTCAGTAACAGGCTTAAGGGAAAGGGGGTCAGAGATGGCAAAACAACAAAACAAAAAAAAAAACCCACAAGATGAGTCTCAAACCAGACAGACATTCTGGTGTTGCAAATGTATATGATGCGTCAGAAAATCACTTTATAATTCGTATAACATGTGACTTTCCAAGTTGAGATGGCATACCATCTGCCCACCAGAATATACAAATTCAGTGTGTATCTCGTTCCACACCCCTTCGCTGTTGTTGTTCGCGCGCTAACACAACACACAAAGATGCGCTTTTAAGAACAATTCCAAGATCACACTCTCGATGTCTTAAATCATTTTATTAAAAAAAATCAAAAAAAAAAAAAAAAACCGAAACGAAACGAAACGAACGAGAAGACAGCATTCGCTTTTGTCTGATTGTTGTTAAATGTGAATGTGGCATAGCGTGTATGAGGCGCGGAGCTGGGGGGAAGTTGCTGACTGAAAATTGGGTGTTCGGAATGATCGCTTGTGCTCTGGTTAGTTAACCAAACATATTGCTTTTTTTTTCTTTTTGTTCATTTGATTTTGTTGTATTCTCTTTCGGCTCCCCGTCCTCCTGGGTATATTTTTATATTATTCCCTTGTTCTTATTTTAAAATTTCAATCTTTTGTCTGTGACCCTCGTCAAATCAAGAAAAATCTTCATCATATGTTTCACACATGATGAAGTTCTTCTTAACCAGAAACAGCGCATTCCTTTCGGATGGGGGAGTGATGATGATGATAATGATGATGTGCATCTTCTGCCAATGACAACTCAACACACCACCACAACCTTTCTCCCCACAACCTTCGATTGTGTTTCATTTGTTATTTTTTTGCTGTTTTCTCTGAAATTGACTTTAGAGTGTTCAAAATGCTACACAGCTGCGAAAATGCTTGTTTTCATACAGCCAGCATCTTAAGCCCATATCCAGTCGATTGCATATTCATGCTGACTTGTCTTCGTGTCACAATGATTAATGAAGTGCGACTGGTGGAGTTGATGTGGTTCATTCGTGATGTACTCCTTCGATCTATTCACCAGTGCCACATATGTATGCAAATTGTGAGTGTTTCTGTTGTTTTGTGTTTTTCTTTCCCCCCTTGCAAAGCAAAAAAAGTTCAAGGCAATCAGAATTGTGCAGTGGATGTCTCGATCGTATCCCTAACATTGAATGTAATGTGCTTGGAGAGGTAATTAATGGTCATCTCATCCTCAGCACGACATTGAAAATGCATTTAGGATGCTGGCACCCCTGCTCAGCAGCGCTCAAAACCGGGGGAAAGATCAAAATTGAAGTGTCCACCACCATCATCGGTGGTGTGAGGACTCCCCAAATTGTATGCGGTTTCGATGGTTTCAGAATTTACTGCATAATTTGCATTAACACACCATGATCACAGTCCCACCGAACACCGAACACCGAATACCGAACAGATAGCAAAATTATTTGCAGCAATTACAATTACCAAACTATAATTGCTGTTTTGTGGTGTTTTGTGATTGATAATCGCAATCACGCGTATTAGATATTCCCACAGCCACCTAATGTCACATGAATGTAGTGCACTTCACAAATGCACGGCCCGGTGTCGGTGGGGAGTGAGCGGATGGCTGGGTGAAATCATGTGGTTATAGATTTTGGGTTTGCGAAGCTATAAACTAATGCGATTCATGTGGCATGCAAAAACATTGTGGTGGTCATTCAAATTTATCTCTCTTTGCAATCGACCCCCGACGAAAAGTGCAGGAAGTGCAGGCAACCTCCACACGAAGTTCTATGCAAAAAAATTACCTCAGATCAGATTGTGCAAGTGTAATAATTAATTGTGTCCTTGACACTCTGGTCGCGTCTATTATTATAAATCATTGCCTAAGTAGGTACAGCTAATTTGCCTTCGCGCGAAGAGACTGAAAATGAATTTATAATCGCTCGTGTGTGATAGACTCTTTTTTCTTGGTGTGCTCTCCGTTGGACAGAGGGAAAATTAATTGGGGAATAAATTAACCGATGGTCATTTCAATTGCACACATCGATTCGTGTGAATTGAAAATCGCTTTCATCAATCCCCGGTGACGATGACAACAACAACAACAACGATGAATGTCGTCAATTGAAGCCATCGTGTCGTGGAATCTACTGCGCATATGGAGGATTTGTGTTTTTGAAATAGAATCCTTAACATTGTCCCTGCTCGCGCACACACATACACTCAGGTATCTCACCTATTGTTGGCTGGTGAGCAAAAAAAATTTTTTTTTCAAAAATTTTTGAAAGAAAACCTTTGTGTAGAGTTTTCAGGGGAAAAGGGTCCTCTCTAGAACAAAACAACAAGGACGAACACACGATATGATGACTGCTCAGTTTTTGACTGCCTGTTTTTCATGGAACATCGATACGTAGAGAAAGAGAGAGAGGAGAGAGAGGTTAATCCTTACTTTGTGTTCCCTTAGTTCTTTGGAAAGCAAAATAAAAGATGAAAAAGTGTTGTTCAAGAAGAAATCCTTCTTTTCCCGCGATGGCCAAAAATTTGTATATGAATGAGAAGAAGAAGTGAACACACAACCCTAGGAAGGTTTTAAATTTCCTATTGTACCGCACCGTGTGGAAAATATTCCTCTCTCTCTGTCTCTCATTTTTTTTTGGGTTCAACAGAAGAAATAAGTGAGCATTCATACAAATTAACCACCACCACGTGCACTGATGTGCATTCTTTGCCGGGGTCGTAAACCGTAGAGGAGAGGAACGAAAGAATGAATGAAGTAAAATTAAATGCGCAACAATGCGCAGCAGGATATAAGCGAGCCGTAGCGTGATGTTCATTTATTTCTTTCTGCTGTTTTGTGTTTTTTTTTTTGTTTCTCTCACTCATTTTCATTTTCTTATAAATGATTGAATCCCATGGAGTTTTGAATTAACAAAAATATGCCCACATGTCGATGCCACAGAGACATCAGATACAGTCTAAATAATTGAAACATGAATCGTCTGACAGTTGGGGCCGTGGAGCCAGTCACCATTTAAAATTCAATCAACTCCGGTATGCGAGCGTTCAAGAGATTTTGTCGCGTTTAAATGTCATCGAAGCGCTCTTAAAAATAGATATCCTGTTCTAATTTTACGATTCGAGAGAATATCTGTCAACATGTGTCTAAACATTTGCATGTATTTTTATTGCTCCACTGACAGATTAATGTTTAAAGCGTACGCAGAATGAAATTAACTTTCTGTTCAAAATTTCTTACAAATGTCTCCACTCATTTTGACATTTACAGTATGTATGTATGCAAGTCCCTAGAGTGTGCAGAATGGAGCTGCTGCTTCTGTGCTGATGCTGCTGCCGCCTTTGTACTAGTTTAGCGTCGATTGCTATATAAGCGCGTGTACACCACCAATTCTATGGATATGCATCTATCGGTTCGGTTGGTTTTAACTTGCAAACGCTTGCAAGCATCCACTTCAGAAATGCAGCATTGCATTCGTAAAAATAGAAAAAATATTCCAATGGAATTTCTATGGTGCAATATGCATGCCGAAAGGCGCGGGGAAGAGAAAACAAAAAAAAAAAAACACAAATCAGAAAAGGAGGCAAAATTGTGTGCAACGTTTTTGACACATGCCATAATGAACGGAGTCAAACAAAAATGAAAGCAGCAAATTGTTAGAATCTCAACCGATGTTTTGACTTTGAATTATTTATCCTTGGAATTTCCCCTACGCCACCTCCCGCGTCGTCACTTTGTTCGTAGTTATTTTTCAAATTCGAATGGATTTCTGCTTTTTTTTTTGTTTTTCATTTTGTTTACATAGATCGCACGCTAAAAATGATTTCTCGCCCTCTACGTAATGAGTATCTGTGTGTATATTTTGTAGAGCTGTATCCAGTCGGCTGTGGCGGCGTTTGTATGGATTAACACATGTTTAAAGTTTAGAGATATTCAAAGTTTAGATCCCAGTCTGCATTGGGGTCAGTGCAATCTATGTTTTTTTTTTTTTTGGATACCATCTCCGATCATCGTCGATTTCAAGAGCAAAAAAGGAACGGAATCCATGTTTAGATTAGAGTGAGTCGTTCCTCTTCCGTCCCTCTGGGGTGTTGCTTTGTTTGAATGGAAATTCGATTTCACAGTGTATCTGTGCTGCTGCTTAGCCTCATGTATGGTATTTACACTGAGAGTAACAAAATATATAATCAATTGATTTTTGAGGTCGATTGAGAAATTATTGTTTGTTTATGAATCCACTTGGCGCCTTGTGATTTTCATGTCCGCTCCGCTATACATTGAATGCACCACATCGGTTGGGAGCTGATTCGAAAGGGGCGCACGCCCGAGAGACATCCAGACACAAACACAAGTCATGTCGGTGGATGATGGTGTGTGCTAACTGACAAGAATCTCCTCATTCTCGTTATATGATGGTTATGGTTATGGTTTGTGTTGTTTAACTTTTTCATTAGCATCTTGTTGCAGTGTCAGTTAAATTAAACATTTCATTTAAGTATTTTGAAATCGTGGCAGAGGTCTTCAATCCAATCATTTGCATTTAATAAAGATATACCACGAAATTCCTGGCCTATTTATAGTGCGAAGCGATCGAAGATTAACAAACAATATTGAATTTTTTCACATCTACGCAATGATCGCTCGTGAATCGGTGAAATAATCTAAACGATGATGGATATGATGTCTTGTTTGATTTACGAAGTATTCGATACATAAAATTCTCAGCTAGAGCCTCTGATTTGTTTACAATCTTCGAGTAGATTCTCAGGTGCGTGCTCATTTCGGGCATCTAAATAAATACACAAATCATTCGATATGCTTCGTGCGGTCCTGTTGTAAGAACCCCAGCACTGACAAATTTCCGACGACGATCACGGTCATGACCTTACTCAACTATGTGCGCGTATCTTCGTCTTGCAGAATGACCCATAATTTATAAATTTATTTCGATTTTTCGCCGTCTCTCGCTGCCGTCTCTTTCATGCTTATGCTTTGTGGATAATTTTGCTCCCGCCGCCGCCGCTTTGAGTTTCACACTTTCGGACTGTGGTGTGTTGGGGGGGGGGGGAGGGGGAGGTGCTATACACACTACTAAAATAACCATAATTTACGTTTTTGCGCTGTGTGTTGTTGCGCGCTTACACATTTATTATTCTTGATCTTTTTCCTTTGCGCTCTCGCGTTTTTTTTCTTTTCGGTATTTATGGCCATTAGAGCACCAAGCAAGTCAACATTCATGAGTCAAGATAATAAATATCTTTCATTCTCATTCATGATTTTGGTTTTAATTATATTTCGATGGTTCGTATCGTTTATTGTGTGCGTGGGCACAAGAATCTTTAAGTTTGGACCAAGTATCTGATAAGAGTGACAGCTGGAAACGCAGTTTGAAACCAATCCAAAGCGAAATTTCCCTCGTCACCAGATACAACGCATAAAAACGGTGCTAGTACTACAAATATCAACATCAGCATAAAACGTCGTCATCCACAGCATACCACAGTGTGGAACCTATCAGTAAGTTTGCTCAAGACTTAAACCTTCTGTAGACTATTCAAAAAATGCTCGGTTATCTAAGTGTTCTCCTTTTTTTTTCTTGGTCGTCTTCTTCTTTGTATACAACTTAGTGGCAACATACTCAAACATATGTCGCATGCCTTATCTATTCACGATACCACTTACCTGTCGGTCGAGTGTGAATGTCTTACCAAAATATTGCGCTTGTCGTTGTCGTTGTATCTTTATCAGTTCGCCCCCTCAGACGGGGGAAAAAAAAAGGAAGCTATGGGTTAAAAGAAAATCTCAAACTATATTTACATTTGTAATATTAGAAAGGTGTACCACCACCACCAACACCACCAACAAAATCTTAAAAAGATACGCTCTATTGATAGTGAAAGTCAATGCGCTTTAAGAGCGACGACGACAGAGAGAAGAGTTCTTTTCTGTGGCTTCACCTTCTAAAAATATAAAGTAGCTAAATCTAGACTCACAAAATAAATATTGACAGTGGCCCTACTCTCTCTATATGAATGTGCACTGAGTGGAAAAGTAGATATACACCACCACCGGCTGCCGAGAATAAATAAATTAGGTGTATGCACATCAGATTATGGTGCGGCTGATGATGACGACGACTATGACTCGATGAACGACGTTGTTGCTGTCGCAATGCCGCTGCCGCTGCCGCTGATGACTGCTGGTGACGATTTTCGTTCTAAACTGACTCATAATGTCGCATTTCCGTGTAAATAAGACAACAAGATACAGATTTCCTTCTCGATGCGTGCTGCGCGTTTGACCGCGAGCAAGCGTTGCGTTTGCGAGCTAAAATAAATATTAAGTTATCTCCTTCTCCTGTCTGTCATTTAATTTGCAGTCACCACTGTCTCTGATAAGGGTAGGCGCACACTGACGTGCGAAAGTAAAACTACTTATTTAACCTTAATCCTAATTCGAAAAAGATACAAGCTGTAAAAAAAAGAGATAAACGAGATAGAGATCTACGTGTCGAGTGCACACAAGCAATAAAAACAAAACTATCACTAGGGCAATCGTGTTTGTTGCTTTAATGGGTTTTCATTCAATTCATTTCTTTCTGACTATGATAATGGGCAGCGCCATCTTTAGTAGTGTAGTCACCTTCTTGCCTTAGGTTGGTGCATTCGTGGTGACATCTTGGGCGTTTAGGCGATGAGCTCGTCAATGGTCGGTGATTTGTTGGTGTGGAATGGCTCCCCAAGAAATTTAAAGGGTGAATCTGGAGATCTGGATTTTTTGGACAGAGTCGAAATTTGTTTGGATTGTTGTTACAGTTGGTGAGGTCAAGTTGAAGTTCAAATCTCACTCACACTTTTGTTGGCGAACACATTGAACCAGTCAACTACTTTGACTTCTTGACAGAAAGAAGGCTTAATCAAAATTTTGGTTTAAAAGTCGTTGGAATTACTTTTCGGACATGTGTCAAGCATCCCGTTCGGAGTCTCCATGCTCCGAAAGTGGCAGTAACGATTGTTATATGCGCCTGACGGATAAATCAGCTTATATCTCAACCATTCGAGTGGACTACTTTGAAGGTCTATGAAAGATCAAACTACAAAACTGTAGCGCCACACAATGATTCGAAGGTTTTGTCTTTTTCCCATTCATTCAAAATAAATCCCAAAAGACAAACCGCCCGAATGCGGGTACCAACGAAACACAAATTCAATTTATTTAACTTTCTTACTCACCTTTATTGCGTTTTTATTATTCATTTGCCACCCATGCGGTACCCAAAAATAAAAGACGAATAAAAGAATTTCTGAATGAGTCTCACACCCACACACGCTCCCATGTTAAATCTTATTTTTCATGTAAGGCAAAGAAGAAGAAGAAGACGAAAAATCATTTCCTATAATCACCCTGGAAAGCAGCAGGGAAGCTGAGAAGTTATCACACAATAATGACTGCATCTCCCTCCTTCGGGTGTTTTTTCTTTTTTTTTTTTCAAAAAACATAACAAGATACTTTTAGTGTCGTAAAAAATAAAAACCGAATAAAGAAAAGAAAAAACTTTAAGCAACGCACCACCGTGTGTGCTGCATAAGGCAGCAACGTCACAAAGAGTGTGGAACCAGAACGGAGAGTAAACGAAAAAAAAAAATACAACGCACCAAATGTATCCGTATCACATTTAACGACTGTTTCGAGGTTAGTCATCCGTCATTAATATGAGAATGCATAATTCCTGTATGCATGGTTTGTATCCGTAGAAACTGATCGGGGTCTTAAGGATTATGTGTTGAGGATTTTCAGGGCGAAAAGTGTGCGCGATCAACTGATCACAACAAATTCTAAGATATACTCGTATGTTGCATGCAATTCAGAAAACAGAAAACAAAAAGACAGTAATTTGTTAAATGCCTAAAACGAGTCCATTACGCGACAAAGTTATGGCAGCCAACCTCAAGGAATAGGAAAAAAAAAGATTCGAAACGAAGAAAAAAAAATCTAAAACAAAAATTAGCGAAGCACGCGCACCTATCTCATTGGCCGCGCACATCAATCATCTTGTCAAAAACGCCACAAAACTTCAGAGGAGGAGGCATGGAAAAAAAAACCCCGACCCAACAACAACGCAACACCGTTGATTACACGTTTGCCTGGTTAACCCGAAAAGTGTGAGGGAGGGGGGGGGGGGATGGGGTGGAACTCTTTGATTATGGGGATCGAAAATGAATGGATGCACAGATGGATGATGCTGGTTTAGTGATGGGTTTCAGAATTCCTTACTCGCTCCGTTTATGGTCTTAGTTTTCCCTTTTGTTTTTTGTTCTCCATCACTCTTTTAGAGGGCGATCCGATAGGGTCCTGAGAAAACGCCCTAATATGACCCCCCGAAGAATCAACAACCGATCATTATCTGGCGATCGTGTGCGCCGGTATCTATGGATATGCGTTTGGTTCGATAAACTTGTTGTATGAAAGCGAGCGAACATCTGTAGCTGATTTGAAAGGTGTGAGGCCGCCATATTGTTCAGTCAGTTGGCCCATTATGGCATTTGTTGCCGACTGGGTGGGGATGGGAAAAGACACACAAAGTATCACAAAGTGTGATGATTTGCAAGCGTGAAATTCACAAAATGCATGAATTCTCTGAGCGCTTCACACAATAGATGCGGCACAAAACACGAAATCATTAAACAGTGGACGACCCGTGTGGAGGAGCGCGCACACCATATAATTCTTAATGTGGCTTCGAGAGGAGGTTTTTAAAATCGAATAAATCATTGTAACAAGTAAATTCACAGCATGAGACATGGCTATAAATAAAACCCGAGCGCGGGTAAGTGCACTGAAGTACATTGAAACACAAAATAGTTAAAAATAAACCGAAACGAGTGACAGATACTTTCCCATCAATGCATGCGCTGCTGCTGCTGCTTCTACTTGCTCCCCCAGATTATTGAAGGCGAATGCCGTTTTGTTTTTTTTTCTTGTTTTCTGAAGTTTCCAAAACACAATTTGGTCGTCTTCCTCATAGGGTTTGCATAGAAATCCATGATCCAAGAAAACAAAAAATGTCTTGAATCATTCCCATCCTAGGTGGGTATCTTAATGTGTGTGTGCAGCGACACAACATTGATGCGCGACGCGGCGCGGTACGGCGCGTTGTATATATTTAGAAAATTTCTCGTTTGCGTATATTTTAAGTGCCAAATGTGCTGGCGTGATGCGTGGGTGAATGGATTTGTCGCGTTGTAGCATGTCGACCAAATGTTTTTCACATTTAATTTTTCTGATGAACACTAATTCCTACACACAGCGCATCCCTCCTCCACCATCATCACGATCATCGTCATCGTCGTCATCGGGCGCGTACGCGTCGCGGCTGTGTTATGCACATTTTTCCCTTGTATCTTCTTCACTGGGATGACTTTTGGAATCACATATAATTTTGTGTGTGCGTGTGTGTTACTTTGTGTTTGTTCTATTTGACTGCCACCGTCGATTTCCACAGCCTGACGACGATATTGTCACAAGTAATTTTAACAATTTTAAGTGGATGTTGATTTCTTTAATTCTTTCCTATTTCCAGAGACATGCTACTACTTGCCACTGCTGGTGCTAATAAAGAATGTTTTTACTTTTCGATTTTATACTTGATGGTTATCTGGCAGGGGCAATTTATATCTAGAACCTAAAAATATCTCATAAAACTGTTGTGCTGTGCATCTTATGAGCGAGAGAGGATACACTTAAAAATCAATAAACGACACGAAATATTTCAAAACCCATGTTACGAGTGTGTAGTAAATTTATTTTTAAAAATAATTTTTTGATTTCATTCTTGTCTCTAATCAAGTCACTTTACTATCACCCTCCCCCAGTCTCACATGATTGTTACTGTGTGTGTGTGGGTGGGTGTTGTTCGCCTCCTTTCCCCTGGTCTGCTTTATATTAATAACACCAAATGAAACGAGAAATTCCACTTAAGAGCGTCGTTTTTTTTGTTGTTCTTCTTCAGCTTTTTGGAATTGTAAAGCAATATAATAATAAAGTAATTGCTGCTAAAATGTTTATTGCGATTAAAGTGATTGATTAAAATTGTTGGGAACTGTTGAGTGGGGGTGAGGTGATGTGTCTAGGTTTTATTTTTGCTCCAAAACGGGGGGGTTTGCTTTTCATTTGGAGATACTGCCCTTGTGAGTGATGGTATCGTGTTGTTTCACAAATTTCCGTCATAAATGACTGCTACCAGACTGTAGGAGGGTGGCGTTTTTTCTCTGTGTTAATTATGCTATAATATTTTTGTAGCTGTGTTTTAACGATCTCATATGCATATCAAAATCATCGAGTTTGAACACGAACCGCTTCGTAGAACACCCACGCACAGCGCAGTGCAGCGAATACTAAAGAAGTAAAATGAAATGATTATAATATCGCCTCAGAGGTATGAATACATCTTGTGATCGTTCGTTCTTCGTTCCACCCTTCGCGGGCATTTGTTTTTTGTTCGTTTCTTCATTTTTATAAGATTCAGGTGGGCCTCTTAATCAAAATCCCATTTCCAATACAATTTTGCGCCCGTCCCCGCACTCACTTAAAAGGCGGAAAAAACAATCTGAAGCAGCTGAAAAAGAGCAACATACATGTGCCCGTATAGAATTGCATTAAATCGCACTGGCGTGTGTGTGTGTGTGTGGTGATTCTACCATTTGTATTATGATATTCTTGCTCGAATCACGGCTAAATGATCACACAGGCCAGTCAGCAGCAAACAGCACACGCTTGACGTCTATAGTTTTGTACCTTTCGTATGAATATTAAAAATTCAAAAAAACAACCAGAAACAAACAGTCAGACAGACAGACAGACAGACAGACGAACGCAAAGCGAAAAAAAAATGTTTAACCTCCCGCTGAGCCGTGAGTTCGAACTGAACATTTATTATAATCGCTTTTTGGTATTTTCATATACACCATACGTAGACAGATGTATCTGTGTAGTTCACCTTGCCTTAAGAAAACAGACACAAAAGAAGCAAAACGCGTTGATCTCAGAAAGAAGATGATGTACTGGTTTAAAGATTTAATTATATTTTGTTGTTGTTGTTGTTTCCTTTCCTTTTCTCTGATTGTTTTGATGAAACTAATGGATTTTCTTTTTTCTTTTTTTGTAATTTTCCATTTCAGATAAGATCACAAAAACCCTACTACACAGCGGATCCCGAAGTAGATTCACTTGTAAGTATAAACAAATTTTATCCTCCTCCACCGCATGTCATTGTATCCTCCGGTGACCTAGAAGAGAAAACGAAAATGAGACCTACTTCCTCACAATGAAGTTCAATGTCGCCTGAAGCTCTTGTCCACCACCAATCATCGCTTCAAATGCGTGACAGTAATTCACAAGCACCATCAGCAGCAGCCGGTAACTGCTGTTGCTCTACTTGAAATTAATCCACCCACATACGCCGACCGAACGTGCAAAAGGGGAAATAGTTGACACAGAGAGAGAAGGAAACAAAAAAACAATGTACACATCTATAAGAGAGTTGTTAACTTATTTTATTGTTGAAAATTTGCAATGCATACATAAAACACGAGACCAAAACAAGTTTACTACTGCGAGTACTAAAGTCTGAAAGATCAGATGAAGCTTTATCAGGAATCTCTCCGTTTTTTTTTTTCTGCCTTTTTGCCCACTTTGCTTTAGCTGACTGGTTGACTGCTGTTGCAGTTGATGTTGGCTGAACCCCCCTCATAGACCATGTGACAGTTTAGTTTGTTGTCTTTACTTTTTGACTCCTTGCTCCGACTGTCTCGTGTCACCATTCACTTTGTGCGACTGCGCGGCAATCATAGTCGTTTTGTTCTTTGGCGATTAGCGATGACTTAAGCAGCCGCGCATAACTAGACTGTCGAGAGAGATCTATGAGTCGGTAGCCTTGGTGAAAATTACGCACTAAATTGCCCATCATCACGGCATAGATATGATTGCGGCGGTGGCGATGAGAATCGGTGCGTAAAGTCTCCTCTGGGTAGAACAGTTGTGTGCACCAGTAAAACCGCACAAATGATAATTAATCTCCGCGAACGCGTTTCTTTGATTGTTCTCTGTCAACCATTTAAAGCTCGTTAACAAACGAGGAAGTGAGATTGATTCGATTCCCTGGTTGTTACACACAAGCCATTGAATTCGAATTTTAATTGCCAGTACGATTAAAGTTTTCTGTTTTATTTTGTAAGCTCGAACAAAGATCCAACAAGCAGAAAGAGAGACAGAAATCAAAAGTCCAACAAATCAGATAAATATGCAGAGGTCGTCAATAAAGCCATAGTATCACAGCCTATGAGGGTACGGAATGTTAGTGTGCTTTTTTTTTTCCCTCGTTTTGTCTCTCTGTAAAGAATTTAATGTCCATTCATAAAATGCTACAACACTCGTAAATCAAACATATTTTTTATTAATACTTAAAAATGTTCTGTATTTTTTATTGGTTCTACTTCTGCTACGGATGGCTTTGCTGCCTTGCTGCTTGCTTACTGCTCCTTGTGGGCTGGCTTGTTGAGTTGTGGTTAAAAAAGAGTGCCCCGTGCAAATGACACACATGTTAATGTGTTTGGCGCTGTCGTAAATGTCGTCTACTCGTTGCGCTCGGAAAACATATGACATCTTAATAGAGAGTGAGAAGACAAAACAAAAAAAAAAAAACACACACACAAAAGTGGAAAAACAAAAAAGTTCTTCAAAAAACACATGTGGACAAGGTTTTGTCTTCAACTTTATGATCAAAGGAAAATTTTATACTATGTGTGAGCTTTCTTTTTTCTTCTGTTTCTGCATCGTCATCATCATTAGGCAAAAATATAATATCCATATGTACATTGTGTCTTTTTTGATTTGTTTATTTTTTATATTTTTGTAATGCGATTAAGACATGTATGCAAATACTCGCCGTTTTGAATCGAAGTTGAGGCAATGGTCCTTCGAGCGTCAGAACCTTTATTTGCGTTTTGTGGTCTTTGGAGGATACACTGTTTTTTGAAATTTTAAAATTTGAACAAGGTGCGCCAAAACTTATGTCGCTCTGTAAACTATGAACAAAATTGATATCTAGCAATCGATTTCATAAGGTACACATGTTTTTGAAATGACGGTATAATGCTATATCAACCAATTGATTGCCTTCATTAGACATGCTTTTGAAGGCCAAATACAATGCAAGTCTTGTAGCGAATCGCATCTTATCCAAAAATTGAAGAGAAGAGGTGATCTTTTCGATTCAAAATCGTCATTTAGTAACATATGCCAGCTCAGCCTTCGGTTGGACAACTCTATTCGTCGAAATTTTTTTGAAAATTCACCGATTTTCCAAAAGCTTAGTCGATAAGTGGGTCCATTTAGGCGCTAAAGATCCCAGGTTCGACTACAATTCTTCCACGACACCACATCTTTCGAGTTGCCCGCGACACTCAAGGAGCGCTAATTGTCTATGAAAAGCTTCTTAAATTTTGCAACAAGCTGTCGATTCTCCCATTTTGTGATATGCCTTGATCCCTTTGGAACTGAAGAGCTATCCAATTTACTTATACAATGCTAAGGGCACTCCAATGAGCTATTGAAGCGCTTAGGTCAGAATGCTGCCTAGAAAGTCATTTCCACATTTTTCCGTCCGATGAACGATTTTGAGTGACGATTTGTATTTAAGTGCAATTGACTCTTCTGTTAAGGAGTTGAAATAAAAAGTTGTTTAAGCTAGAAACTTCCACAAGAATTAGAGCAGACAGCCTTTGATGGAAGCAACCACACAATTAACAAAGGGTGTCAGGAAGAAAGAATTTGACGAATCAAACCCTGACAGTCCAGGGAAATGTATGAAACTTCAACTAGTGCGAGACTGAGACCAAACCTTGCACGAGCCTGTCCCAGACGCTTTCCTTTGCAAGAAACTTCTATGAGTGTACAAAATAAAACAAAATTCGAGGGTTCTTGTTGAGAACACAGACTAGTTCTTAAGCACGCGAACAGACCCAATATTGCCTACAGGGGGAACACGCGGCTTAAAATTCGGCCAAATAGCCACGTTCCGACATAAGAGATGGCGCCCTTTGTTTAATATCTTAAATTTTATTATTTCCTTTATCCACATTTTATACTAAATTTCCAAATTTTGTAATATATTCTATTTTTGTATCTTTTCAGATGGTGCAAGCAATACAAGTACTTCGGTTTCACCTCTTAGAATTAGAAAAAGTGAGTTAAATCTTTTCATCTTTCCCTAGATTAGTGACTACCTTTAATCACACAAGGGCTTTAGGTGCTTAAAACTATATGTATTTTTATTTTAAATAATTTTTTTCTAAGATGCATAGACATAGCAAGAAAAAATAGAAACGTATATTGACGTTTGAGGACTCATTTTTTTTGTAAGAATTCGAGTTACAAGGAGAGACTATTATTGTCATACAAGCACTGTAGGAGACAAAGACCTATATTTGATTTAGAAAGAAATAGAATTCAAAGAAGATTCGACAATAATTTAATTATAATTCAGTGAGTTCACTAGACAGTACATAGACTACAAAAAATGCCATACATGCATACCAAGAGTAAACAACAATTAGAATAGAATTCATCAGCATCACTTCAGCGTCGCAGACGATGCCTTAAGTGATGTAGCCTTAGCTCAGCAATTAATGTCAGCTAATTACGCATGTAATCAATGTCACATTTTGCAATTTTATTGGCTCACTTCAAAAGTATGTCAATTTAAATCGTATATTAACACATCTTCAAATCTCCCACATCACGGTCGGTGCTCTGCTGCCCCTTATGCCCAATCCCAAAAGTCTTAATTGCTCGTAAACGAAAAATTGTATCTCTTAATCAAGCGTGACGATTCTGTAAGATAAAACACATCGCATACACGACTCCCTCGCAACAACTGCGACGACGACAAAAAGAAATTCCAAAAAACACTGTTGGATGTCAATCATTTTATTATTAAGATATTGCGTTGCCAAAAAAAAAAAAAAAAAACAACGCCAAAACAAAACAAATCTCGCAAACAACTCTGTTGGTCGATACCCACTAGGCTCCGACTTCGGCGCGTTTTGTTTTGAGCGCTGGCCACTTGGTGCGGGCTTGTGCTGTGCTGTGCTGTGAGTACCACACGCTCCTAGCAATTATTTCATTAAAACGATATAACAGTCAACTGCAGTGACTATTCATAATTTATGGCCTTTTCCGACGGACGTACTACGTGTATCTGTAGGTTTGTGATGTGTGTGCCTGCTTCCAAGAGAGAGAGGCTTGTTTTGAGGCCGATTTGAAAAAAAGCGATTTGCATGCTCCAGCATAGGCTGCGTTTCGTCTAGTTTGTGAAATGATTAAACACCCATGTAAATTAATTAAATGTACGGAAACATGAAAAACAATCAGATGGAAATTATGCATAAGAATGATGATGTCAGCAAATTGGTGCAGAAGGACATGACAACTACTACTTCCACTGAATTGCAGTAATTCCGGAATAATTTATGAGCAATATCTGTTATTGAACTTTCAATTTGATGTTCATGTCGCTGGCGGCTTCAGCGGAAGTGTCTAGCGCCGGTTCCAGGATGCTTATCACTTTCAATTTGTTCACATACATACCTATTGACATTCTTAATCGACACCAAAAATCTACAGTTCCCCCCACAGAGATTATTGCTCCTAGAGTGATGTTTCCTCAGCAGTTCACAAGAAAGTACCGGATTGTTTCTTTTAATTTTACAATTCTTTTTTTTTTTTTTTTTATCAACATCCTGTTTTCCGCCGACGCGTTTCAAACAAAGGCACATCAACAAACACACAAACAATGTTTTCAGTCGTTTCTCCCATCGTCGTCGGTCGTCACCGTCATTGTGGACTCACATTATACTCATTCATTCACCTGTTCAGATATTTACTATGTTACCGCAGAGATATACGCGTCTCTAGAGTGTTTTCCCATTTTTTTTTGTTTCGCTGCCGCTGTTGTTTTTGTTTAGTGATTTTGTTTTTATTACACTTCCCTTTTGATTTTTCTTTTTACGCGCCGGAGAACACCACCTACGTTTCGTGTCCAAATGTAGATCTGCAGGGAACCGCCTATGTACACAATAAAAAATCATTAGGTGCGATTGTGCGAAAGCTAATTATCATATAATTTTGGAAATAGAAAAAAAAGCCGTCTATATACAGTCTCCATAGGAGATCTGCTATACGAAAAGGCGAGCGACAAAAAAAGGTGAATGAAGAGAACAAAAAGAAAATCTCTCACCCATTGTGTATTGTTGTGTCGTGGCTAGCCCCCATTTTAGAGTCTCGAAAAATAATTATGTACTTAATAAAAATTATAACCGAGCGAGGACAACCCACCATTAAAAATCACCCACAAAATTACCGGCTTCTCTAATTCGACTAAATACAAAATTATAGGTTTTAGATGCGCGTTCCGCTCGCGCTTGTGCGTTGCCCGTGGTGTGTGTGTGCACCTTTGCAAGAGTGAAAATTAGGGGATTGTCTCTCGGTCTTCAATTACTTGGCTAAGGTCCACATAAAAATTTTCGTATATGTCCAACCAGTGTTGATGGTTTCGGTGTGTTTTTGTGCGAGGGAGGGAAAAGAAATAATTAAGCAATGCTCTGCGAAGCGTTGAGACAGTTTTTTTTTCTTTGCTTTTCCAACACGTCCTACTCCGTTGGGCGTAACTATTTGTTTAGGAGAGGAGATTTTTAGACAGATTGTTTAAAAATTCAAATTTATGCAAATTCAGCTAACGGATTGATGGCTGATGGTCTTCAATGTTTATCGTGGGAGAAAACCACGCAACATGCTTATGATTTATTGCGACGAATTCGTTCGTTCCAACTTTCAAGTGGACTGAATGGAAATTCTCTTCCTGCTTGTCGCTTAAGAATATCGGATTTTCATTCAGCGGATAATTTATTTTGGGAAGAATTCGATCCATCCTTGAAACACAGCGAACTTTGCCACCCACTCGGTGCACAGAACAGGTTTGCTGCCCGATCTAGATATGCACATATATTAAACAATCATCTGCCCCGGTTGATGTTCCAGAAACTGCTATCTTGTGTCAATTAGTCTTCGATCGCATGCACGCACGTCACAGTCTAGTCTCTCAAGAATACAAATATAGAAAAGATGAAATGCAAATAGATGAATAATTCCACGCGATGATAAACAGAAAATTTTGTCAAATGTCGGCGACCACCATTAGTATCGAAGATGTGATAACTAATGAGATTGTAGGTGTGCCTTCTGCCTTGACTTTGGCTAAGACGCCCCGCGGGGAATTGTCGCTGCCCTTGTCACGATGAACAAATTAAGCCTCGGCTAAGAACTAATGACCAAAAGATACCTGCAGCACGTCTATTAACCTACAAGAGATACATCATGGTGATTTTGAATCTCTGTACGGTGGACAGGCTAACAGGCAGCTGAATCTCTTAATCGCTAATTAAGTAAGCGTTTGTCTTTGTTTTGTTCTGCTGCTTTGGCACAGAAAGCAAATCCAATAATCGTTGTGCAATCTTAATTAGCAAAATTCAGAAGGACATTAAACTGTCCCTGCCCAACGAGTGTTTTCGATACAAATTGCATTCATTCCGTTGCCTTCGCCGCATGTATTCGTGTCTGTCTGTCGATGGGTGCTGCTCATTATACAGCACACACGGCTTGAAACCCACCTCAGATCATAGGCACATGAATAAGGCGAAAATTAAGGACTCATCCAATCAACAAGACACTCCGCCTAATGAAGACAATTGATTGGAAGCTAATGTTCCGCACAAATTCCACGTAAATTAAAGCCCCGACCAGGGATCGCTGCACAAAACATGCAGTGTGCCGATGCCATAGACATTGCCATGGATTCTGGTTTTGTGCGAGCTACAAACTTGCGCACCCAAAAAAGAAAAAACAAAAATGTGCTACAACCTAGATGTACACACATCTCTTAATGACAAGAGTGCATAATGCAAAGAGAGTCAGCGGCGACGGCGGACTGTGGGTGAGATTGTGTGTCATTCCGTGTATACAAAAATAACCGACAGCAAAAGTGCACTTCAAACTGGTTGACTTTATCTGAAATTACCATCGAAAGCCGCTGCACTGCACTCCGTTACACTCGCCCAGAAGAGTGACAGGGAAAGACGACCGGTGTGCCAAACTCAACTTTCGCATGGTGACATGAAAACATGCAAATGACTCAAGAAATTATACAGATACTCAAATGTGTGGATGCATGAGAGCGAAGAGAAGTGAGTAGTCCTGTCGTGCGAATTAGTTTTTTGTAGAATGCAAAAATCTTTCTGTACGAGCTTAACTCAAGCCCGTTCAGTCGACGGCAAAAAAAAGATAAACTACTTTAGATACGAAATTAAAAAGGTTGCATTCGTTGGGCGCCACTTTTTAGGCTGGGAATGTGTGTCTCGTTTATTTGGACCACAGCCTCAATTAAGTGGTGAATGTTTATGCGTCCGACTGGGATCCGAGTGCACAACGCTTTTGATTGGACAATGTGCCTTGAGCAAGGTTAGGGAGGTTGTGGTGCATCTTGAAGTTGTTTGAAAACTTGAAACGAATTGATTCAGTGAAGCAGCGCTCATCTCTGATCCCGTAAACAACTTAATGCACTGCAGTGACATTGAAAACTTCTATGAATCACAGCGAATATAGTCAGAGCCGTGTCGATAATTATCATCAGCGGCACAAAAGGTAATCGGTTCGTTGTGTTTTTTTTTTTTGCTTCCTACTAGAGAGAGAGAGCGCGAAAAAAACGCATAGGCAGCAGCGAAGCTACAGGCACCTCGTGTCATAGCGCGTATGCGTACTGTATCTGCTATCTGCTGTTTGAAATCTTTCAACATATTTCTTCCAAGTTAGTTAGATTCGATGGTTGCACCCCGTTGTAGCTTCCAATTACACACTACACTCACAAACACACACCTGGTGATGATGATGATGATGATGATGATGATGGCGATAGTCTCTAATCTGATCTGGTGTACCTCACTCCGTTTACCTTTTGGGTACACCACACCAATCCACTTGAGATGATCTCGACCTGTGAATAAAAACACGTACTACAGTAGGTAGAGGTAGAAGAGGAAGCAGAAATTCAGCTCAAAGCTTACGGCCGTCTATGCCGTCAGTGCGATGCATGTTCTTTTGTACTTCCATTGGGGTGGTTGTGGCAGACAGCAGGCTACCGGAAAATCAACCTGCTGACTGCACACGTACTCTTCCCTCCACTTGCGATTGTCATCTCTGAGAGAGTTGAAGATTTTTGTTTTCGGCTTTTGGTCATAGACAAAGATCACGTTGGGAACAGCAACAGCAACAGCAGGCAGTTGTTGGTCAGAGAAGAAACCATTTTGTATCGTGTTCGGATTGTGGCGGGGAATTATTCAAATTACAGTGCAAAGTTAAGGTCCGGAACTCGGCTCTTAGAATAGACAGCAGAAGGCACAGGCACAGGCACAGGCGGCAGAGTGAACTGTATGTTAATTTAATTTGTATGGAAGCGCGAAAGCAGGTTTTGGGCGCGCACAAAAGTATCGGCCTACAAAATCGTTCACTGCATCATTATTCGTACGATGGAAGGTGATATGTGTGTGGAGGGAATGTGTGTGCGAGTGTTTGTTTCTGCCCTGGAGCTAAGTGTGTGTTGCGTTGCGTTAAATGACATGCAAATGAGAATTGTGGAAGAAGCGTTTTATATACAAAAAATGGCGTACCAGCGCACCATCATCATCATCATCGTCGTCGTCGTCGTCGTCATCGTAATCATGGTTGTCGGTCGTTCTGTCGGTCGGCATGATCACTTTTTTTTTTTTGAAAAGAGGCCCAAACCACCATCAGACGGAGGAGAACAAAAATTCAGTCCACCAGCTTAAAATTCTTCAGAGCCTGGGCGCTCAACGCGCAGACATCCTCTTTCATGAATACACACATTTGGCCCGAAACCTAAACATTGAGATAAACAAATGCGATAAGGCGAGTGAATGCTTCACCTATGTGCTGCAGCAGCTTTGTTTTGCTCGTTGGCTGGTTGGTCGGTTGGTTTTCTTCTTCGTCTGTTTTCCTTGCGGCAGAAGCAGCAACAGCGGCAGCGGCAACGGCAGCAACCGTGTTTTATTTTCATTTTGTGAAAACGAATGCAGTTCAGGAGAGTACAACACTGAGACGGAGTCCTCCGAAATCGCCACTCACCACATGTGAAAGAAATTAATTGTGGAGTGAATGCGCTTTTTCATTTGGTGGCTGGTGGCTGTTACCCTGACCGAACTGTCTTGTGCTGGGCTGCTGTTTTTCGCTACTTGTCCTGCGCTGCGCCTGCATGTAGGGAAGGGTAAAAAAAAAATGAAACGAACAAATTTGCATCCGCATTTTTGGGCGCAGTTAAGTCGTTTATAATTTGCGCCGTATATGCAGGGTATTGCATCATTGATTAGGCCGCAATTTGGGGGGACTCGCATTCTGCAAGAGTCATCTTCTTTCGCATGAGAGCGAACAAGGGTGCGTTTTGCCTTCACATTCTGTACACGCTGCTGGTTATGCGGTGTAATTATGTACGTAAAGCAATTTATCGACTTTCTTGAATGCTTTAACAAGAATTCCCAAAGTAGATCTCCTTCCAGCTCAATCTCAAGCTTCAGACTTGCACATGGGCGAAATGAGTTCATTCCTCTGCGGAACCATTGCACATGTCGTCCTCATTCCATTGCCAGCAACATGTCTTTACATTTTCATTCATAGTTTCCAGTGTCTCAATCGATCTTCGAGCAGCATGTGTTCGTCTTTATGCAGCTATTCCGATCGTAAATACGCGGAAGGTCGATCGACGACTGGGGCTATGGCGGCAGCGTCGGTGGCGTCGGCCATCTCGCGACAAATTTGCATTAAAACATGTATATATCGAGATGATACAGGATGCACACACAAAATGCAAATTGCTTCAGCATTTTTCTGCAGATTTTCCCCTGCAGATATCTCCGAGCCTCGTCGTCCACTGCACTCGTTCAGAGCAGAAACATCTAACCGCGTGTGTATGCACGACAACAACTTGATTTTCCTTGCTGGCCGGATGAATTAATTGTGCTTCAGTTCAATTTTCCTTCCATCATCAACTGTTGTGTGCGACACAAAACTAAACACCGGCATTCCATCGTTGACGGCGGCCGAAGTCTGAAGCGGGAGGGTTTTTCCTGCGACTAAGCGGCCCCACGCAGAAACTTTTGTTTCAAGATTGTAATTGCATTTGCATTTAAATGCCTCCGCTTTGATGACTCGCCTGGCACACAGACATTGAATTGGATTATTGGCTTTTTGATTCCCTCACGTCGAATAGTTCTCGCGATATCTTAATGCATTTTGTCAAGAGTTCACCTGGTCTGCGGTCGGAATCGACGGACGGGGGACGGTATCAATGCAAAAATAAATAAAATAATGTCACTGGTGAGCAGTAAAAGCCAGAGAAACATGCATGTATGTATGGATGTCTCCTTGGTTCTGTGAGTGACAAATGACAAACCAAACCTGTCGTGGGATGCGATAAGATCTGGTCACACTGCGCTAAGAGCATTTAAGAATTATTTATGTACATACGTATCGAGCTACAGTCGGTTGAAGCTTTTTGAGTGGGCTCCAGCGTTCTGTCTGCGACTGTGACTGTGCCTCGTGTTGTTGGATGACGGTGATGACGATGACGATTGTGTCACAGAGTCGTCTAGTTAAGTCCGACAGTCCCCGACCATGGGTGGGATTGTTTCCTTTAAAATCTAAAAACATACACGGACGTGGTGACCGCGCAAACTTTGCATTACTCACGTGGTCGTCGAATGGCATTGGAATTTCCCTACTCGGCGTGAGTCAAACAAACCTACAGAGCGGCTAAGGTTTCGTCTATTATAATATATCTAACACACCTAAGACTTTGCCAAAAGAATATCCACACGAAAACTTGTTTCATTAAAAAAAAAACTCCGTCTGATATTCTTATATACATGTTACCGCACCAAAACCTAATAAAAGAACAAAAAAAAAAAAAAAAAAACAGAACAACAACTCAAAAACAGTTAAAAAAGAACCCGTTTTACCGGAAAAAATCCATCTCATTGTTATGGAGTTAATCGAATGCGAACTCCGCGAGAGCGACACAGACATACTCCGCTCGTATGGGTCTGTACGTACGAACGAATTTTTGTTTTGTGTATCTGCAGCTTGCTGGCTGGCTTCTCCACACTGGCCATGGTTCCACTGTCCGAGCAGTGGATGGATACCAATGAATCCAGCGTGGATGCCCACGATGAAAATACTACACCAAGAAATATCTCGAGATTGGTATAAAAATTTGTCCGATTTATACAGCTTTCGATTGTTGTTGCTCTTGCCATGTTGTGTTGTTGTTATAATATTATTTGTCGCCAGTGTGTGAAAAGAAGAGGGTTTTTCGGTGGCGATTCGTCCTAGTCGGACATTTAAAAGATGCGAAATGTTTCGCTTTTGTTCTTGACAATGTTGGTCTTACCGTTCTGGTCTGGTTTGGTCTGGTTTTGTGGTCTCCTTGGAACACACAGCACAGATATTCGACCCGCTTTTCGTTTTCATTTCGTGTTATTGTGCATTTTATATCTGTATCTTTCTCCACCCAATGGATCAAACGTCAATATTGACGTAGGAGAGAGAGAACATCGGCGCAGAAAAAAAGGCGCAGACAAAATTGGCATTTGGTATGTGTCCAGATTGTCGCGAGGGAATATGTCATAAAAATTTTACCTCTACCTTTGCGGAACAGAAGAAATCCAGCGCTGAAAAAGATGTGACATTGTAATAAATATGTGATATTATTCACTTCTGTTTAAATCTGCCGCGCCATGCGAAGTGCTGTTAAGTGGTTACAAGTTTATTTCTGGGCAATTATTACTGTCATAAGGACAGGCAGAAGAACAAGTAGAATGTATGCTTGGAAGTATCGAGAGGTAGGGACTCCTTGACAGACAACAGAACGAATCAATTTTTCGTGAACGCAACAGTCACCTGAAGTACAGAACTTTGAGCAGGTAAATTAACGTCTGACGCATTCTGCAGGTGCGGCAGTTGAAGATGAAGGTTCACTTGTTTTTTTAAGAATAGTTTTATGAGAGGTAGGAGGACAAGACTAACACTTATTAAATTCTTAGAGAAGTTAAATACTGTTTAAGGAATAAAATAATTTTTTTTATATTTAAGGACATTTTTTTATGTTTAAAAAAATTTGTAGGACTTTAAAAAATTATGAAGCTCAGACATTATTGAAACTTAGATACTCTGTGACAATATTAATTTAAAAAATGATTCAACAAAATTAGGGAAATATTTTTTTATTTAATTTTTAACTCATTTGGTAAGTATTTATTATTTATTTTCATAAAGTAAGTACTAATTTAAAGAAAAAAAATATTTACATAAAAAAACACAAACAAAGCCCTTGTGTGGAGTGCCATTGATACAAAATAGTTAACGTAGCTAATACGCATTTTACCCACAAAAAAAAAAGAAAACAAATCACAAAAAAAAAAAAAAACCACATATCGCAATTCACGAACGAACTACCAATACGAAACAAACGTTTTCTTTACCATTGCAGGTACATGAATTATGCGATAATTTCTGTCATCGGTATATATCATGTTTAAAGGGTAAAATGCCAATAGATTTAGTGATTGACGAACGGGACACCACCAAACCACCAGAATTAGGTTCAGCTAATGGTGAAGGAAGAAGTAATGCCGATTCAACATCGCACACCGATGGAGCTAGTACACCAGACGTTGTGAGTACCCCCTTCGCGGGAGCACATGGTCCTATATTGGCGAGCTACAATGCGGTGGTGCACCCATGTTCGTAGTACGATAACGACCTTCTTGCAAAAACGAAGCGGGTGCTCACAATGCCCTGGGATTAAATAAAAAAAAAATCATAATTTATATAAAAGAAAACTACAAACAGAAAAAATGTGAAAAAGTTAGCATCACTGCAAAAGTTTAATAGACAAATTGTCACACGTATAGACCAAGAAAAAGTGAAAAACAAACATGAAAAAAAAAACATTGTACCGCACACAACTCTACGGCACGCCAAAAAACAATTGGATACCAAAAATTACGCAAAAATGTATATCTGGTGGAAGTTGTTGTCCCAAAAAAAAAAAAAAAATTAAAACACTATTTCCGGGTAATTATACACGGCATAGATGAATGTTTTTTTCAACTTTTTATTGCCTATACGTGAAGCAATGCCAAACAAAAAAAAATCCGAACATTTAGTTCCAATTTTTTAAGTAAATATAAGACAAAATTTTTTTAAAAGAAAATTTTTGTTTTTTTGTTTATTTTTGTTTCTCCAAAAATAATTGTACAAACTTTAAAAAAAAAACCACAATGAAAATAGTAACAAATTTGTATAAAAAAAAGTACCCAACTTAAATTAAGAGAAAAACAAAAACAAAACCGCTAAAGTAAAATGATTTCAAAAATCTAAGAAGATAAAAAAACACACAAATAACTTTAACAAAAAAAAAAATCTTAAGAATGAAAAAGAAAACTTCGTTTTTGCAAGAGGCCCATATAGCTCGCCAATAATTTAAAAAAAAATTTCTTATAATTTACAATTAAATAAAATAGATATTAAAAAACACTTTTAGTAAACATTTTCAAGGTGTGTCCGATCCAATGAGGACAGACACACACAATCACACACACACACACAGCCACTATTAAACGCTGAAGTAGTCGCTTTAAACTTGTTGCCGCAATACACTCAAACTGAATGGGTGGCGCAAACAGGTAGTATAATTTTCCAATAAAAAGCAATTCAATAAAATTTTAAAGTGTTTTCTGATGTCTATTTTATTTAGTTTGCATGTAAATAGATGTATTTAAACACAAAAAAAAAAAAAACAAAATAATATATAACTATAAATATCTTTCTTTTTAAAGTTATCATTTAAATTTTTTTCTTTTGGATTTTTGTTTCTGTGGGGTCTATTGGTTTTTAGAATCGTATTTTCTCGAAAGCGTAGGGAAAAGCTTTAGTCCTGCCAAATTAAACACAAGAACAAAAACAAACTAAAGAAAGAAAAAAGAGAATTCTCAGCGATATCTATGTTAAATTGCCATAAAGTATAGATGATCGTAAGAAATGCGCTCTTTTCTCAGATTGCTTTTCTCATATTGCTCTGTTTTGGGGATACGCATGAGCATAAGCATACGCCTTTTGTTTTCATCTGCATACACCTAGTACAATATTGAGATGTTGTTGTTGTTTTTTTTTTTCTTCTGTCTTTTGGTTTGTACAATGTGTCCTTTTCAGAATGCATAACATTCGCAAAAGAAACCCTCGTTAAATAGGAAATTTCTCCACACATGCAATAAATGGCAATACTTCCTTCTATTCAATTTAATTCAATAAATTCGATACAAAACAAAGCACTTCTTATCTGAAACATAAACACAAAATAACAAAATAAATAATGACTGTGAGCTGTGAACGTATGCAAGCGTGTGTTGTTGTAACCAAACACATCCCTGAGGGCATAGAGAAACACACATAAAGTTACGCAATAAGAACGAACAAAACTTAAACAAAAAACAAATATTTTCTAGTTTACCTCTTTATCCTTTTTAAAGCATATTAAGGATCCAAAACGATATACGTAATTTTTTAATGACTGATGAATTAAAGTATATATTAAAAACAAAACAAAACAAATTATATATATATACATAATTATACAAGAAAAAAAAATGAAGAAAACCAAGTATTTAGTAAGATTGCAAAAACTATACGTTAAACTTAATCTAGAAGTAGGGAATTTTAAGTATTTTCCGTTTCTGTTTATTGTTTTTCCTTTAGTTTGCTTATCATCATTTAGGGTTTAGTTCTTTGCACATAGAAGAAGAGAATTAAAATTAAACGAAAAAGAAAAAAAAGAACATTGAAAAAAAGTATACGATTACAACATTATTTCGTCCTCATCTTATTTTATTTAATTCGTAAGAGCTATCATTCTACCTTTATTCAAAGAAATAAGAAAACAAAAATCACACATGAAGAATTGTTAAAGAAAATCAAGTTTTCATCTTGCCAAACTTTTTCCTAACAAAAAAAAGTATTTCTTTTGTTTTCAACACTGATAAGGGAAGGAAAACAAATTATGAAACAAAAATATACGAAAACAATGATACGTAAAAACTATAAACTTAAGTTCAAATGAAAAGTATACGAATCACATGAAACATTATTAGAAAAATAACAAACATCAAGGATATACGATTAAAATGAATAAACAATCTTAATGGGATTTAAAAAAAAAAGTAACTCTTAACCTTATTAAAGTATTTTCAAGTTTTTTTTTTTGTTGTTCATGTCCTAGTACGAACAAGGGTTGGGTATTATCTTCTTAAAAAAAAAACCGAAAAAAATTAACAAAAAAAAAAAATGATTAATTTTTAAACTATGAAACAAACACGTACTTAATCAAAATGAAAATTAAACAATATATATACATATATAGATATGTATAAATATTCTTACTTACTTCTTAATGAATGAACTAATTCAGAACGCTTCAATTTGTAAAGCTATATGGGCATTTTATACATATATTGTTTCATTTTCCCGTCAATCTGCGACACTCGAAAGTACGTGAGTTGTTCGACGGATTCCTGATAGTTTTCCCATTTTTATTTTTTTGTTGTCTTATGCAGTTGTTGTGCGAGCATATTTTGGGAAAAGAAATGAATGTGCTTCAATATTCAATTAAAAATTGTGATTTTGCTGCATTACAACAATAATTTTAGTTTCGTTTTCCTTCGTTTTTTAATTTGTTAAAAAATGCAAGTCAATTTAATTTTTTTTCTTATTTAAAAAAAAAAAGTTAAAGTAAAACAAAAAGAGAGAAGAAATTTATATACACACAAATACGTAATTAAAAAGCTATGCTTAGTTATTCATTTCTATTGTTTTGTTATGTTATGTTGTGGATAATTATTGAAAAAAAAAAATGATAAAACAAAAAAAAAAAACACAAATCAAATCAAATATACGTAATATGTTTTAAGTGATAAAAACAAAATAATACTAGATACTAGCAAAATTGTAATAAACCACAAAATATTATTATTACTTAGCATTTTTTTTATTTTTAGCAAAATAAAATTTATTAATATATTAAAAAAATGGATATTTTTGTTCTGTTTTTATTTCCGTTTTTTTTTTGCACGCACACATTCATGAGCTGTTAGGTTTTTGTCTCTTTCATTTGCACACAGTCATCATTAGTTCGGGTTTTTTATTTTCATTTCTTTTAATGCCATTCAGCAGCTGTGTTATTGTTGTTGTTCTCGTATTTATTTCCGTGTCCATTTCTATAAGTTGTCAACAATCTCCGTAACTGATATACGTAAAAATGAGTAAATATTGTATACTAAATAAATTATTAAAAATACTAGTGCATAAATAAATATATATGTATACATAAATATAAATATATTTTTGATTATTTGATAATGGTAACAACTAAACAGCCTAGAATATAGTAAAATGCAAAAAAAACAAAACCGTAACGTAAATATAACTTGCAGTAAAAAAAAACAAGAGAAAAACAAAAACTTCCTTCACTTATTTATAACTTAACGTAACTTATAATTAATTGAGCAAAAAAAAAAAAAAAATCAAGAATAAAAATTGTATACCTATACCGAAATGAAAATGTGGTAAAAACAATAACTTATTTGATAATAAGTAAGAATATTATTAAATAAACAAATTATAAATACAAAGAAATTAACTAGGAATGGGCTAGCAAAACCGCAAGAGATACGAAGTAAATTTTAAACGCAAATTTTTATTACTATATAATGAAACAAGAGAATAAAGTATTAAATTAAAAAAAAAATGACAAAAATCTTATGGATAACACAAAAATGCAAACTTAACAGAAAACAAAAAAAAATACAAAAAAAACTTAACAAATTATTATTATTGAGGATATGAAAACAAAAGTGAAAAATAAATGTTTTGTTGTTATAAAATAATTTAAAAACAAAAAAAAAACTGAGTTCTTATTGTGAAGCGATGTTTGCAGCAAGATTCATGTTCATCTCTACGATGCCAGGACGGGGAGGAGTTCATCATCAGCTGTCCGTTTTCATTGTCATTGACTTGTGTTGTGTGAAACTTCTGGATGTAACGCGACGATCATCGTTTGTCTTTCAACCAAGTGGATGCGTTTTTTTTTTTAAATTTATTGCATTTTTTTAAGTATGAATATGGGGGAACACATAATGTGCTAATCATAATCTTAGAATAAGTTTATTTACGTATTGAGTATTTTATAATTAGAGCTTAGATTTTAACCTGCATCTCAACATAACATTTGCTAGAGTAAACATTTTAGGTCAATCTTCAGAACTGAAGCCTCCAATCAAATTTGACTGGAGGTCACCTTGATTGGAAGCCTCTTTACAAATTTTGCTCCTTTTTCGTCTTACCATTGTGTCTATTATTTTAAAATCTCTGTTCCGAAATGTGTAAAGGGATGTCTCTCCAATTTTGTTAAAAACGTCTTGAATCTGCCAGGAAGGACGAACGTGGATAAGAACGTCCAAGGCAGACTTCCAACTATTTTATTTTTTTTTACTTTTGTATACCTAACGAGTATCATATTGACACTTGCACTTGTTGTATAATCATTTTTAGCAGCGCCATGAAGCCTGCATTGGGGTTGGTTTATCGTATGTTGAACCTGATACGCGTGGCGACATTCATGTGAATTAACTTCATTCCTCAACAGTCAGTGAAGAGGTTTCTCTATTTCTGCGAAACGAAGAAGAGGTTCTTCCATTTCTGCTGCTATTTAGTCGTTTCTTACTTACCAGGTTGACATCCCCTGAAGGGTCTGTCACTACACGTTCCCTATGTCCTCGACAGTCTTTCAGTAGCGAACATGCTCCCTTGCATCTGCGATCATTTGATCTTCACACCAGAGACTAAGTCTTCCTCTTCTTGAGCTTGAAGACTTAACTTCAAAGATTGCCTTCTCTCTACTGTTGCCTCCGAACAGAGCTGAGCTAAGCTAAGCTGAGCTGAGCGAACAGAACGGAGCTTAACGAAATCTTCATCTTGGTGAACAGAGTGTACCTTTTCCTCCATATGACTTTCTTGCCCTTGGTTTTGGATATCCGACAGGGATTCATTTCTTTTTTTTTCTTTTTCTTTAAGAATTGCTTCTTCCTTGCACTCCCCTCTAAATTCAGCTCCGTACTCCGTCAACTCAATGAAGACAATTTGTTCAGTCGCTCGAATTCTTTCTGAAAATCATTCAACTTCACCAGATGGAACATAGATGTACTTTTGGCATGAATCCAATTGACACCTTCTTAACAAATTTTTATTTTCTTGCAACATTCCTCAACTTGCAACAACAACAACTATTCTAAACTAAAAATCTAATTCGTCACATTCTTAAGTCCCACTCATAGCTCGGTCTTCCATTTTCGTGCTATTAATCATAACGAAAGCGGTGATGACTTCGTTGCCACCCCATCAATTAGGATTCCATTTTTTTTCGTCCGTCCGACCCATAAAAAAAAGAACACCTACGAAACAGCAAAACAGAAACGAACAAGTCATCATGCAATCTGACTTTTTGAAGGCCAATTTCAACTCCCGTTCCCCGCAACCGCGTCCGACATTATAACACTATTACGGCCTGGCCCTCTTCCTCACCCCCAAAATGGCCCACTCCCCCATCATAGAGTTCGACACAAAACGCAAATGACTCCGTTAAGACTCCTGTCGTTAGAAAATTATTATACCACTCCAAAACGGAGAACAAGCACAGCCACACAAAAAGGAATACACTGAATTTGCGTGATCACTGAAGGCGTGGCTGTTACTTCTAATCGAGCAATTTCATTACCATTTAAGTGTAAAAGAGGAAAAAAAATGCTGAACGTAGGTGTGTGTGTGTATTTTCTACCCTAGCTCTCAGCAGCTTAAAACGAACGGTCTTCACTCCTTACCTGTCTGAGAGTCCGAGCGTCTGGTTCCGTCCGCCGACAAAACTCTGCCTTTACACGCTGCTGGATGAAAATTCCGTGTTCGGTAATTTATGTGGGTGTTGAAAACCACACACAGGAGAAGACGCGCGTCACACGAGAGGCCGATGTATCCGTATCTGGACAGATATACACGACAACAGTTCACCTGTGTATCAAAATCTCAGATGATGATGGACTCAGTGGCACTGGCACTGGCAGTGGCGTGTCTTTGTCGATTAATTAAAACATGAAAACCTCCAGGAAGCCCAGGGAATAAGCGCTTTCCACTGGGAGCCTGCTTTGTTGTCTTCTGCTAATCGTGCACGTATCCACTTAAGACTTGTATAAATTTTTCATTACGCTGCCTGCACTATGATACGAGTAGATTTGCAATGTGTGCCTCATGCGAGGGAAGTCGCATTTCCGAAAAAAAATAAACGCAATCGGGGGAAGTTGCGCGTGTACTCAGCGGCATTAGTGGGGAGTGCGGCTGAAACTCGAGTACACCAACTGACATGAGACTTAAATGAAAAGGATTCCCAGAATTCTCCAGACATACAGTCTGCATCGGTCTGTAGGAATCGGGTAATTTAAGATCAACCAGACGGAGACGAAGGAGAACTCTCTACCTAAACGAGACGAAGCCTTACGAAGGCTATCTGTCATTTAATAATCCGTTCGACGTCCTTCCGCGCACCACCGCCGCGTCTCTCTATATCTCATCGCCGTTTCGTTTCGTTTGATTCTCGTTATCCTCGTTTTGATTGCTGCATCAATTTCGTCGTTTGCCAAAATGTCTGGTTTTGCTTTGGATTGCTAATGTTGCTGCTGCTGTTCACGACGACCGACGACCGACAACCGACAACCGACGACCGATGACGGCAATGACAACGATGATGACGATGACGGTGATGAGGTTGATGATGATGATTATGAGGATGATTCGGTTGTTGATGATGGTGATGCTGGTGCCCCACCAACTATGTCGACTACGTCTCCGAAAAATGTTCAACCGCGAAACGGATGGGGCACAATAATAATTATAAGCAAAAATAAAAAAAACAAAAACAAGGGAAAAAGAGTTGACCACAAAAATGTCATCACTGTCGCTTCATCGGTTTGCGTTTTTGGTGTTTTTGGGACAAGCCTCGGATACCTGTGCAACATATTTGTGCTTCTACACCAAATCGGTCCAAAAATAAAACCACACCATGCCGCAGCAGCACACCAAATTCAACAGCAAATACAGAACTATACACGACAACATTTTATTCTTATTCTTGTGTCCAAGGGAACGATACCACCACCACCGCGACTTCAGCCAGTGATGGGTTGTTGGCGGACAACATGTCCTTCATGGAGTTACCCATGGCTAATGCGACTTCTCTCTATACCTCCTGCCTGACTCGGGTGACGATTTTATTTGGTTGTTTTTTTTTATTTTATTTTTGCGCCGTCCACGAGAATACGTCTCATTTTGGTCGTTTTAGTCAGTTTGGAATATTTTTCAGTGCGAATTAGCTCGCCTTTTGTGATCTGTGTTAATTCTTTTCTCCTTCGGGGTTTGAGGTAGATACGTCGTTTGGTTTGTTGTTTCTTTTCGCCGTGTGCTTGTGGCTCAAGGTTCCCCGGCCGTGCGAGGGAAAAAAAACACGCAAATAAACGTGAAACGTGAAACGATTCGGTGATGAATTTAAAATCCTTGATACGGACTTAGGTTTTGGGGGGATAAGACCCATTCTCCCGTTCTCCGTCTCGTTCTCGCCCATTCGGCTTAGTCCCGGAAACAAATCGGCCGGAGTCCTTTCTGATCGAAACGACGGTCGCGTCGGGGCGGACTGATAAAGAAAATGTAAGGAATTTTTCGCCAATCCCCGTTTTGGGATCGCTTTTTGTGTTTGCTCTCGACTTGGGACTAATGTCTCGCTGGGATTTAGAAGCGGCTTTGAAGTGTTCGAACAGCAAAATGGAGGGAACCCCTAATGATGGCCGTAGTGTAGGCGGAGATGCGTTGACTTAAGTCACTCATCCATTACCCGCAGACATCTGTGAGACGAAATCGAATTGGGATCTACTTGAAGCATAAGTAAATAATTCACAAACCCACATCGATTGCTGACCATTAATCGGATGTTGTCCCCCCCCCCGAAAAGCAACCCTTTCAAGTCAAGAGTCACCACTTCACCCACACGCTGTATGCCCTGCGGAAATGCGCACGCAAACAGAACGCACAGAGAAAAAGGAAAACCTCAATTGACCTCACTTTCGTGAGGAACGTTACACAGTGCCCTGTGTAGATTCGTCGCATCGGACCTTTTGATATTTAATCCTCCGAAGCAATTGAACTCGAGTAATTTCGTTGTTGGAAATCCCCTTTAGTCAAAGGTTTTAGCTAATCATGCAAGCGGCTTACAGCAACTGCCAGGGGGATTCTTGGCCCTACCGCCACTGACTGCTGAGACTCAACCTTTTGAGTCATTAATTGTTAATTCACTGTAACAAGTTTTTCCGTAACTCCCTGCGCAACGTGCCGCCTGGGTGCATCGTATGGCTTCTGAGAAGCGGACGTAAATGCAAAGCAAGTGTAGGCATTTGTTCTAACAAGCTCAGAGAGAGAGAGAGAGGAGGGGGTGGGGAGCGGGTGAACTAAGAGGCGGAATAAGCAAAGCCGACAAAAGATAAAAGAACGCATCAACCACTTAATTAGCTAAGCTACTTTTGAGCTTACGCCCTTAACATGGTGTTAATAATAGTGCTTTCCTTTGATCGGTCACGAGGATCGGGTTTCGCT
The DNA here is from genome assembly GCA_944738645.1 of Eristalinus sepulchralis. Lineage (NCBI taxonomy): Eukaryota > Metazoa > Arthropoda > Insecta > Diptera > Syrphidae > Eristalinus > Eristalinus sepulchralis. The sequence goes on from OX122882.1 coordinate 13,192,524, forward strand.
GGCTGCCTCTCACGTGTGCGTAGCTCACGGCGGGCGGCGTGCTTATGGTCAGTGACATTCCTCTTAAAATGTGGCCCAAAATCAAAACAAGTTGGCGACGATGGCGATCCATCGAATGTGGGTATGCCCGTTCGATTTTGAATAAATTTCCTTGGAAGCCATTGAAGATCTCGGTTTTTTTCTTTTTTTTTTGTAACAAATGTCAAATGGATTGGGGAGTATGTATATGAGTGTGCCCTCTCCCAGCGCGAACAAAGGGAGAATGTCGTTCGGTTCGATTCTAAGAAGATCAAGAGAAGATGAAGTGAAAAAAAAATGTGAACCTTAGACCATGCATAAATATTTCATATGCTCATTCGGGGGACTTTTTTTTCTCAATCATTTTCTAAGCTGCTTTTTTTTTGTTTCGTTTGCCTGCCCGAGATGTCGGGGAGACCTAGATGGCGAGAGAGAAAATACAGGGCGACGGAACTTTCGAAAGAGGGATAGGGACCTTAATCCCGCTGATGGTTGGGCCCCAAATGTTTTTTGACATATTTGTTCGAAAATCTAGCATGATGGTGTATTTATTCATCGGATTAGATTGTTCGATTAAGCATCTCGATGGAATCAAAATACAAGACATCCATTTGCATCTGAACGTGAACTGGATAGTCTTGAGCGTAAAATGCAGATTTATCGCTGTAGGGCCTAAATCAATCCAAATTCTGTTGAAGGAAAAGCAATTTTCGAACATGTTGGTTATTCCTGAACAGAGTTCAGTCTGCGAGTAGGCAAAAATCCACCTAAATTCATATCTTTCTCCCCGAAATTGGTCCTTAGAGTCACATTTTACCGTCTGCCACCAGCATTAGTCGCACTCACTACCCTCGCCCTCATTACCATGATTTAATACTTTAATTACCCCTGAACAGAAAAAAAAAATCAATCTCCTTCAGAATGCAGACACTAAGTCCCCCAAACCCTTACCACAGCGGTGACGCACAACAGCATACACGCCTCTCGTCTATGCCAGTCTCAGGTTCGCCTTGAAATAAGGATTTCCCAAAATCCCAGAAGAGGATTACAGCAGCAGCAGCAGCAGTGAGGGTGGTGGCGCACTGGTGGCACTGTGTGACTGGTAATTGGCGTCAATTTGGTTTTCGCGCTTCGATCACCCCTCGCGTGCACAGCCACTCAACTTCGTTCGCTTACCAGCGATGAGAGAGTTTGTGCGATGAATACGGGATGGGATCAGACTTACTCTCCAGCTCTAATCCCTGGTAATACGCCCTGAAAGTTGCCAGACACCCCCTCTCGTGTGTACACTTTCATCTCTGATTAGAAAGTGTTTTAGTGTCATATTTCATTTATTAGTTGAATATTTTTTCCTTTCTCCCGGTTTTGGCTGGAGTGAGTGTGCGAAGTTCAACGAATTATAATTCCACCGTATGTCCCAATTGGGAATATGCCGAGGATTGCCTCGAATAGGGGTGTTGTGTGTCTTGAAAGACAGACAGACGAAAAAAAATATCAAATATCTTTACAGGGTACATGTGTTTTTAGCATTAGGAATATCGTCGGTAAGTAGGACCGTATGTGGTATTTAAGAGCAACCCCTCATCGAGTTACATTCACAGCAACAAAGCCGCGGGTTTGCTGTCGCAACGCCCGTCTGCTCTATAAATGGCGGATTGGTCTGTTTACGTTTTGTGTGCGTCTGTGAATTACGTGAACCTGCTTTGGCTGTAAACCAACCCATTCTTCATTTTAATTGCATTTTTACGCGAGTTTCTATTAAAAGATGAACAACCCTCTGCAACGTGTACAGCTCAGCGAACCACAGTCAGTCTTAAGCTTCATTCGCTAGCAGCCCCTTGCCTGAGTGGTGAATTAAAATTTCGATGAATACCATCAACCCCGAAACATGGTGTGTAAATGGCTTTGTTGCGAAAGTATCTTAAAAATTATTTAAGAACCAGTCTACACATTTGAAGGTATTTTTAAGTATCTTCATGTGTTTTATGGTTCTCGAAAGAGGTAATTAAGGTTTCTCGGGAATGGGATTGCTAGGATAACAGTCATATACCTTTTTTCGGTGGAGTTCGAGGAGATTTTGTGGGTGAAAAATTTAATTAAAATACTATCCAGGAAGTCGTTTTCATTAAGGTTGCTTCGAATGATGTCTTTGTTTATGAAATATTCGCTAAATGAAATATGTTGACTTTCAAATTGTTTATAAAAGTGAAATTCTTAAGTCAGTTACCTATTTAGGGAAGGGTTTGAGGTGTGTTATGATAATGTTTACTCATCTTTTTTTTTTCCTCTCGTCTAAAATCTGAATCTTGCTTTTGAAAGCCTTTTTACCGTAAATTGTAATGTTTACCGCCATGAAACTAACGACTAATGTGCTTAAAAATAGTTCATTGGCACCCTATAGCGTTGCAATCAATTTTAGACACAATTTCCGAATGCGCCTAAAAATTTAAATTTGATAGTTCAAAAAACCCTTAAATTCTAAATCTCCTAATTTTTGAAAGACCGAATACTGGAATAGTGGAAAGTGCGAATGGCATTGAAAGCTGGAAGACATTCTGACCCAACATTGAACCTGCATCCTTGCTTTAGAGTGGGCTCAGACATCCAAACTCCCTTACTTAAGCTCTGGAATCTCAAAAATGCATCAAAAGTCAAAAATTTATTTTTTGTTGATTTTCTGTAAACACATGTTCCCGGATTTTAGACTTTGGACAAATTTCCCTCCTATACAGTCGCGGCCTACATTTATTTTGAATTTGGCTTTAAGTCGAGTCAAACCTTGTCTCACAGTTGACTGAAATATCGGTCACTTTTCACCCAACGATTTCTCCTGCTATCATTAGAAATGTAAGCAACCGAAATGATTTGTCATAATTTCCATAAAATCAATTCCATCGCTAGACAAAGCCCATAGTCCATATCCCCATCAGGGACAACCAGAAAAACACACACACAACTCCTCAATCGGTCGTCATCCGAATGTTGCACAACACAACACAAAATATTACCATATAGCGTAGTAATGTCGCCTTGTCGTGTTTTTATCTTCTCCAAATTTGTCACATCTCTCCTCAAATTGTGTGCATGGTGTGTGAGCGTGCACTACTCAGCCCCGGACTTGGTCACAATAACATCGCTCCTAAAACGTAAACAAAACCAGCGTGTATCTCTCCGGTGGACTGCAGGTATAGGGGGGCTTGCCGCTGCTGCACAAATGAAGGAAGCGCACACGTACCATTTTCCATCAATATTTACATACGAATACATGTCTGTGCGCTGAATGTGACATAGGCTAAGAATTTGCCCAATCCACGATCTGGCCAAGAGTCGGTGTTGTCAGATTTGAGTTTGTCGACTGCATCGTGCATGGATTCAAATTTCTGACTTGCATAAATTAAAACAGTTATTTCTCAATTTCGTCCCAAAGTTTTCGAATTTGATGCGCATCCATGATGAACGCCGCTGGGGGGGACTACGCCTGGTGCGAGAGTCAGCAAAATGGCGAAAAACTGATCTCAGCCATATCGCCCAGTCACAAGTGCTAAATCGCTCTCATGGGCGACAGAGGCGGCGTTTTGTTTCATTTAAGCCAATTCCTCGGTTCTGCAGCCACACCAGTGACGTTATTTCTTCTGCGAGGCTCTTGGTTTGCTGTGTGTGTACGTCGTATCTACTCGTAAACTGTGCAACATAATGCACATAAAACAGTGATCTTATGATAACTCAAATTAGCCTGCCACATCCAAGGCGTCCAAAGAAAACTACATTTCGAATGATGGCGTTGCCAAAACTGAATTTTGAAAACAAAATCTGTGTTTTGATCTGAGCCAAATGCATCTTTAAAATGATTTCAAAACCAATCAAGGGACAAACATCCCTTTTGTCTGGCAATGACATGTCACGAAGCACAGTCTAAAAGTGCTGCAACAGCAAAAAGAACTTCTGTCAAGATGCCTGTCAAGCGTTTTTAAGGCTCGTAAAAATCTTTATTAATTACCACTCAACCGCGGAACAGAGTGTGTACGGTGCTGCAGAGATACAAGCTTCTCCAAGCTGACCTTTGCAACGCATTCACATGCAAATGTTTGCGAAATGCACTCACACCCTGTACGCCAAAGATTCTGCTTTAGGAGTAGTTTTAATTTAGCATCATCTTAAAAGCAGCTTAAGGCTTCGTTTGGTTTTGTTTTGTGTTCCCTTCATTTCTGTCCGCTCTTACCGATTATATTATTTCGCACCAGTAACTGCGTGCAAGCAGCTCTTGACCAGGCCACAGACACAGAGATACCCGTCCATGTACATCCATCGAATGCATGAGAGATAAGAAGTGGTACTCGGGCTAATGTCTCTCGGTGTGCCAAATCTTTTTCCGCGGCTGGCTATCATCTCTCGCTGTTTGCAGCGAGCAGCAGCGACTCTGCGCACCGCTGCATCGTGTTGTCGTGCCGTCCGCGTCACCGTCGTTTCATCGCATGCAAGGTTCGCGCAGCAGTCTGTTGTGGAGATTATGTTTGCGGTTCACAATTGTTGCCTACTTACAAATTTTTAACTTTAACTCATTTACCAACCCGAAGTAGCCAGCTGTAAGTGAGGATAAGTGGTGGTGCGGGAAATGAACGAAAAAAACCCTCTCAGGCAAAAGCCGTGTATCTGCGTGAAGATATCGAAAATGATGCGAGTGTGAATGCATGTTGTAATTTAACCTTATGACATAGAGCAAAACATTAGTGTCTCTGAATGCAATATTTATCACCACCTCATGAAGCTAATGGGACGACGAAGATGGCTATGCGATGCGGCCAAGACGACAACGACACAACGAAGACGACGATGGCGACAACAACGCGACACTGAATGCAGCCAGCATCCATGGCGAGAAAGATCACTTTTAGAGTAGATCTTAACTTTCTGACTGACTTTGTTTGATTTCATTGGGCTTTTTAATGCAGTGTGCCTGATGGCGACCCGATGGTGTAGAGGAAAATGTATATTTAGCGTTTTATCTAAATATACGCGTATATTTTCTTTTTATGTTAAGCGCTTAGGGATTTCCGTTTTTTCTTTTTTTTTTGGTTTTGCTTTCCCTCTCTGCATTTATTCTTTATGCCATCGGACAGAGTTCAACTTTCGTAATCAGGTCACACGGGCTTAGATCAATGGGAATATGCGCTTCCTTAATTTATTATTAGATTTAAAATGAGATGAGAAGCCGAAATTGAGGAAAACAATATTATTTTATTGTCACAACAGCTGGATTGTGCTTCATAGTTTTCGTCACATTTCTTTTTTTTTTTTGTTTTTGGTCTAGTTGGTCGAGAGTGAAAAGTTCTTATTTATAAGTTTATGGCGGGCAAAGAGAGACAAAGACAGAGAGAGAGGCGTTAAATTTATGAGCTGTTGCCGCTTTCGTTTTATTTACTTTGTTGATATCATTTAGAATATTTTTCATTAATTAACAGTTGTCGTCCGAGTTGAATGTTTAGACATCTGTTGAAAATATAATTGCCAGCATAAGCCGATCGAGTTAAATTGTTTCTCTCGGTCAAAAATCATTCTTGAACACAAAACGATCCTTTGACTGTGTGTTACCCTGGAAATGACGGTATTTTCCGTATTCCGTTTATTGTGTCGTGTCGCTGTCATCTTGCTTTTGATTACAGTTCTTAACACCTTGTGATCTTCTAAGAAGGCTCGTAAAAGAACGTCTTTTTTTTGACAATGGCAGACCTTCGTACCGCGGGAAATGATTCATTTTTCTCTCGAAATAAATTTCTCGCTGTTTTGCGAGAGTTTATTATTCTTGTTCGTTCGAAACATGCAATCAGGGCAATTTGGCATCTGTCAAAAATATATTAACGATTGCGCCTTACATTTTTATCACCATCTTCATCGCGCCTTGCCATGACTGTCTGCAGTTGCGACATACGACAAGTGTGTCAATTTTATCGGTCATGTATCGGCAGCAATGCTGCATTTTTGGCATCGCGCTGCGCTACAATTGTCTATTTGCAGATGATCGTTTAACCCGAAAAAATGCATGTATCTCAACCGCTGCGTTTCTCTATTCTAAATGTGACTTTGGCATTTTTTCAGGGATGAAGGGTGTCTGTTGGGGGGAAAATGTTAAAAGTCTAATCACTGTTTTGCATGCTGTTTTTGCTTTTATTATTCACCTCACTTCAACAGAATGAGACGACACCGAGACGGCACATGGTCACAACTACACAAAGCGACGCGACACAGCGAGCCAATTGCACACACCAGCCAGCCAGCCAGCCAGCAACACTAGATCGTACGTGTAAAGCTGAAAATGCACCTAATAGATACATTCGAAGTGATAAATGAATTGAAATTGAAATAGACGCCGCGTTGACGGCAATGGCAAATTGTTTGTGAGGATCGTTTAGGTGCGATTTGCGATTTGCGATTTTCTGTGTTCCGTTGCTGTGCTGTGATTTGAAAAGCGGTCGATCACGTTTTTCCTTTTTTTTTTTGTATTTCTGATGTTTAACAAAATCGCAAAAAGCCGAGAGGAAATGATAAACAAAACAAAACCAACAGGAACACCGTAGACTAGATGCGAGAGTGAAAATTGAAAAATACTTAAGATTCTCGTTTGCATTGCATGCAGCACAATCACCGCTAGTGTGTGTGCATTGATCTCAAATGAAGTGCAATTTTTAAGCGGTCAGAGATGACATCAGGGGTTAAGCGGTGTGTAATTTTTGAGCAAATGAAATCGAATTTTCGTGCTTCGGCGAGTGGAAAAGCGAAATGTGGCACGGTGCTGCAGGAGAGTGTCTCGCATTCGTTTGTTGCGTGTATATTTTTGGAAATCAAGGGAAAAACATCTCCAAAGAGGGATTGCCACTCAGCGGGTGATCAATTTTGGAACGTCTTTACACAGAGTGTATTTTGAGTTTTTGTTTTTTTGCCATCGAGTCGATTCGTTTTAATCATCAACACCATTCACAGAGGGAGAGGAGGATCCTTTTCTCCCCAATATCCCCACTGGTTCATCATCGCCAGCATCATCACACGCATGAACTCGCATCAAGGCTGAGTTTTTCTGTGCGATTTTCATTCGCATTGTATATTAATTTTCTGACAAGCGCAAATCGAGGAGTACCCCTACATATGCATGACTCTTCCTCAGACAGCTGGTGGATGTCTCTGAAATTTGCTGTATTTGTTTTTAATTATCGTCGTTTAATTTATTCGACTTTTTGCACTCCCATCTCTAAGTTTGGTCCTCGCCAAGGCAACGTAAATAGCCGCCGGGCTCGACTTTGGCCAGCTCTTGACCACCCATGTTCGATTCGATTTCGTGCGGCACGGAATTATTGAAATTAAATAATTGCACCGATATTTGTTTAGCCCTTTTGCTCTGTGCGACGATTGATACCTGCCCGGCCGGCAGTGTCCAGATGTTTTCACCACTTTCCGCAAATTGGGCCGCTCTCCGCCACAGATGTTTGAATAAATAAATAGATACATTTTGCATGGATCATCCTCTGTTTGATGGATTGGCCGATCTGATCACCGATCATCGGGCGCAGGATCACGAAAAAGGGGTCGTTTGCAGACCAGATGTTGACAGTTGATAGAGTCCGCCTTGAATGCATGCATTTGTGTATTTTGTGCACGCGTACATTTATCGTGCCATTTGTGGGGAAAGAATTTGTGTGTGTGAGCGCGCGCCTTCTTTTTTGGTTGCGCTCGCACAAAAGGAAGCTTGAAATGTTGCAGGTTGTGCAAAGTTGCGCAGAATTCCAAAGTGCCCATAATAAGAAAAATTATGACAGATCACATGCGGAGAAGACAAAGGTACCTACAAACGACATAATTAAAACATTACCCGTGCAAGATCAGCATGGTGTGCTGCATCGATCTCCTGTGCTGCCTGTGTTGCGACGCGACGGCTGCTGCGACCGAGGCTGTGAAGGCCGGTCGGCCTCTGCTGTGCCATTCGGGGGGAGACTTGTCGCATCCACAGCATGTCCTCCGCAGCTATATTGGAATATTATGCGATTTTTATTTATGTTCAATACAGTATGTGGTTTTGCCGTACGTAGGCAATTTTTTTTTTTGTATTTTCGTTGTGACAACATTTAAAATCAAAAGTTTATTGTGACTGGCAAGTTGCAACTTTTTGTGTGTGTTCGCTGTGTGGCAATATCGTGCACTACGATCATTCAGGTAGTACATGCATCCATTTGTCATATTCTGGCCGGCTTCCGTTGTAAGATGACTAAATATTCTGTTGAGTCTTTGCAAATCTCTTCGCCGCAATCTTAACAATTTAATTAAACATTTTTCGAGAGTGCCACTTAAAGTGTGCCCTCTTGTAGGCACACCGGTGTGCTCGGTGTGCTGGGATGTGTGTGCGAAGCGCGGCGGCGGCGGCGCTTTATCTGCGAGCGGGTATCGGCAACTGCTGCGCCAGGGGAATATTCCGTATGCTGAATTTCAATTGAATCTAATAAAATAATTGTCTGACTTGGCCAAATGGCAACGAGTGCTATTTCTTGTCGCGGATAGATGGAAATCAAGCAAATGCACTTCTTTTTTGCGCTCGTTGCTGCTGTTTCGTTATCTTGATGGTTTGGGTTTTGCTTTGAAATCGGATTTAAAATTCAGCTAGCGAGCTATTTTACACACGTACATAAATTCAAATATGAGTGAACCTGGCCAAAAATGCCCATTCGCGTCAATTGCGGGCCGAGCGGAGTCGCTGCCCACTTAATAATTTAGTCAGGTTTTTGGGCTTAGATTGCACTGAATTGAAGTTTTGTGTTTAATACGGGGACGAGTCTTGAGAAAAAGAAAAAAAAGTACAAAGTTGGCTTGTGCGCTGTGCACACATGGCACAGTGCCCATCCGCGTTGGATGCGGAAATAGTTCAAGATTGTACACATATCCACTTTAAAGATGGTATTTTCTGATAGCTGAATAACAATTTCAACTCGTCCATAACCAAGGCGAAATTTATATATTTCTGCCTATGGCTGAGTATAGCCAAGTGTCGCCTTAGCGTGTCAGTTACTTTTGTCATATGGTCACACACATATAACGTCAAACTAAAGTGCTTTGCCAGGCAGAGAGAGAGAGAATTTCTCTTTCATTAGGCAGAAAATAAATGCAAACACTTCTCCGCACTTATCTTCAATCTCAACCCTTAGTATAAGTTCAAGTATTACGTCACTTCAATGGCACAAAACAAGAAACCAAAGGAAGCAGAGAAAAAAAAATGAAACACGAAAAATGGAAAAATAAGACGAACGAAAAGAAGAACGTACCCCCTTAAGTGGTATTTCCAGCTAAAAATACCCTCCTTGTGTCGAAATGGATTCCACCAGCAAATGACATCAAGCCATTTACCGAAATACGAATACCACCATCACCACCCCCATCCAGTCCAACAAACAAAAAAACGGGCAAGTCGCACACACAACCCACTCAGGCACAGTATCTTATTCATATATGTATAACCAAAAATAAGATAGTAATTTGACTGATGACTTCTCCTCGCCGCTGCCGTCACCGTTGTCAGTCGGGAGGGGTAGCTTGTGTCATGCGATTTTATCGCATATTTTTCGGTTTTGTTTCCGGTAGGTTTGGTTTTTCGTTATCCTGGTGTTTTTTTTTTTCCACACACAGGCAGACAGAGAGTCATACAGTCATGCCAACCCATCCTTGAATGGGCTCCCACCCACCACCACCCAACCCGCACATGTACCATGACATTACAGCACACAATCCGATTCTATTCCGTTTCCTGATCGCAATTCCTCAACAACTTAGTCAGAGGCAGCCCAATGACGAATGTGTAAGATTTTGATTAACAATTTCGTTTCACTTTCGTGTCGGGTTGTGTGCTAGATGCCGGCGGTGGGGAAGCAGGGTGCGCTTTATCTGAAGTTCATTTATAACATTTTCGGTAGTAGTACAGCACCCACGCAACGGTGCCCCAGGATAAGGGTTGGTATGAGTGGGATGATGAAATGAGTTAGATAAACTTGTAACATCGGTACCACGACTACCACCCTTTCCATTGTCGCTGGAACGCTTTCTTGGAATGCACGACAAATTCCTTGCAGCTAGACGAAGCCTTCAATCCCGGTGTATCTCTAATCCCCGAACGGGGAGGTTTCGTAAAACAAATGAAAACACCTTGGGGGATAACCGCCACCAACACCAGCACCACTGCTGTCTTCTGCCCTTCACTGCTGTTGCTGCTGGAACTGTCGGTTAAACTGAAATTTGATGGTTTTTATTTGATTATTCTGCAATTAGATCTGTGCGTCCGCCGCCGCTGCCGCCGCCACCACCGCTGTCTCTCCCTTGAAGAGGGTTCCCTCAAGAAGGGGGTGGGCTAAATTATTATTGCCTCACACTTTTCTGTTTGATTATTAAATCACCAGTAAAAACTCCCAGAATTCTAATGAGTTAAGTGTAGTAAATGGATTCACCATTCACCGGCAAGCAGAAAAGGGTTGAACTCTGAAATCTCTCTCCCTCATCCCCGGGACGGCACGATTTGCATGGGCGGCAAAAAGAGATGTCGAAAATTAGATAAGTCCAAATTGGATTTGTATTTTTGTCCGCCAGTGGCACGGTTCCTGCATACCCGAGGAATACGAAAAATATTGAAAATTGTTAAATTATGAGGAATTTGCATAATTAAAATGGAATCCGATGCGGCGAAGAAGCGCAGAGCAAACCGCTGAATGGTACGCCTCGGCGTTGAGAGGGCGTGAAGGACTCTCATGAATATTATAAGTGTAATGGGTGAAATTAGATTTGAGCCTGATTTTTGGTCCCTTTTGCTGTTCGGGTTGGATGGCAGTCGATGGGTATTTGGACGGTGGAAGGGCTTTTTTTTTGTGGTGAAGTAATTTGGGGAATCTTCTCGTTTGCATTTTTTCTTTGGGAGGCGGAAAGATGTTCAGAGTGTTCTTGAAATGCTGAGCGTTACGTTTTTGACTTATGCTTTCAAGAATTTTGTTTTATCGCAAATCTTTGAAGAAAATGAGATCAATTCTACCGACGCTTGATTTAAGATTCTGTTTCAGACATTTTCTGATTCGAGAACTGAGTTAGACCTCTCCTCCACTTGGATTGGGGTCTTCATTTATTTCTTGGAGTGACCTTAAAATGGACTTCTCGAGGCGAGAATTGAGGCAGTTAACGATGTTCTGTCCTGGCTGCACTGAAGCACAGCCCGTGGAATTTACACTTCACTGCAAGTACATCTATTCCAATCCTTAGAAGAAAGTTGGCTCTAAAAAAAAAACCTTGAAAGTCAAGATCAAACTCTTTGTAACATTTTCACAAACAAATGCCGCAGAAAATTTTGCAATTTTGCTTATGCCTCTGAATCTCTGTCTCTCATACGCCTCACAGCTGGACACAAAAAACCCCCAGCCAAGCCCTGTTGCAATCCTTCACAGATTTTTGTTTTCGTCCCTTTCCCAAGAAGTCCCCAGCTCAGTTCTCAGTGTGAGAGCGCATAGAAATAGGAGGAGGGACATTTGGTTAGGAACGCAGTGAGCATGCGCAGCAGGACTTCGATTGCTCACTTTCAAAATTGAATTCTCCTCATTTTCTTCCCTGTTGCGTCCTTATTCGCTTTGCATTGAAGTTAATTGCTTTGTTAGATTTTCAGGTAGATGTGTCCCATTGGCGAGAATATTTTTTTTTGGCAAAAATTGCAATATCTTGTTACCTAAGCGCAGTTTTGGAAGAGCAAAACAATGAGTCGCCTTGAAAGCGGATGCCGGGAGGGAGAGAGAACAATTGATTATTTGTTTTGGCATCGTCACAGTTTGCCTTCACGACGGGTGAGGGGATGCGTTTTTTTCCCAATTTTTTGGAACAATCGAAATTGTCAATTTAGATGGGCATAAAAATTGTGTTGAGGAAAAGGTTTTGGTTTTGTTCTATTTTGACGTGCAGAATGAAGAATCGTTGCGGTAGGTTGCTGTGCAAGTGGCAGACAGGTGTGTGGTGTAGGCAGGGTGAAAAGATGTGCCGCAGATAGAAAAAAATCTCACGGCCGCGCCGTCAGCGGGAAGCTTGAGCAAATTCTTTCGTAAAATAACAATTAATAAAGGTGTGATTTGCAGGACGCAAACTGCATTATCAATAACATCTGTTTTCATCCGAGTGACACACTGGGCAATTAGCGGAATTCCTCAGCACAGTCGTCCACTGCTGAATTTAATTGGATTCAAATGCGCTTCTGATGAAAATTGCGAAAAAAATGATGAAAACCCAGGGAATATTAATGCCTTATAATGAAGCAATCAGTTTAGCAATAAGGCACTCATTGAAGATGACTTTGAATGAACGGCGGTGGTCGGCGGTGTGCTGTGCTGACGGGGACATTGCGAATTCATAGAGTAAATGTCATAAAGATATTTCACATTGCAGCGATACCATATAAAGTTGAAAGAGATATGTGACTTCGTGCAGCATAAATGCTATTAGCTATATTAAATTACGCGACGGCGGCAGCGGTGGGTGGCAGGTGGCAGGAGAGCCCCGGCGATTATGTATCTATTAGTTGTGGGCATGATGTAGGAATCCGTCGCTTGTAATTAGATTGAATAAATTTAAATAATTTTATGTGATATTCACTTGAACATGCGATTGTGTTACAAAATCCAATGGAAGGAATTCTGATATTAGCATTTTTGTTCTGGTTTTTTTTCGGCCTTCGGTGGAGAGATTACCGACGTAGAACGTAAAGTGTGCATAACACAAGCAGGCATTTCGCTCCCTAATTGGATGAAATGTGTTAGCACGTAAGAATTGTTTAATAAGTCAAGAAAGCCGACCTAAAATGGCTCATAAAGTGTGTCATAATGGCGCATAAATGTCTTAACTTGTAGAAAGTTCTCACTCAGACGTGCTTTGATTCTGCGTCGAGTCAAACTCCGAATCCCCCGCACCAGCATTCCATTCAATTTGTATCTGCATTCTGATATATGCACAAGGCATACTCTTATGTATGTTAATAGGATAATTCTTCAAATAGTCCAAGGCGAGTTCAAACAAACATCAAGAGACGCATTCAAAAGAATTAATCGTATAATTAATTTGATGCATGTATGCAAAGTATTCCGTGTTACATGTCATACCAAAAAGTTATCAGATCTTTTCGTCGCCTTAGTTTGCACAACACAACATTGCGCTGTGCGACGTAACCATCGCAGTCGCCGTTGCAGTCGTCGGACAGTCGACACACCGACACCGACATCGTCATCGTCATCCTCACTGCAGCGGTTGCGGCGGTTGCTGTTGCCATCGTCGCCACTCTGACCATCGTCCACAGGCCATCTAGCCAGACACTGTTCTCTATCGTCTTTGCATACGCAAATGTAATTTAAATTAAACAAAAAAGACCACAAGGAAAAGAAAAGTCCAAACAAATAGAAACACAAGCAATCTGCTTCATCTATAGAACGGAGTATATCTTGGCGCAAATAAAACGCAACTCCTTATAATCATCACAAATCTTTTGAAATCTTATTTAGAATTCGTTCAAGCAGATCTTGATCTCGCAGACTTCATTCCCACCCCCACCCCACCTCCCATTTACGTCACAGCACCTTATGTAAATCAGTGCGCATTCTAAACGAGGATAAACTGGATCAACCAGCGATAGTCTCCGGCAGTCTCCGAAGTGACATCTTAGAAATGTGCATGCATGTCCCTCTTTCTCTGGTGGTGCATGTGCATGCATGCACATATCTTATCGAAATCTCAATCAATTCGCAATTTCCTCGCAATCAAATGTGTAAAATGATTACAACTTCAACATGTTATTTGTATCTGTCGCTGGTGGGACAGTGAAAAATCATGTCAGCGAACCCCCTTCATCGAAGCAAACACTAATTAAATAACGCAGATATGAAATCTTATCACACACACAGAGCGACTCAACTGAAAATCATCAGCCAGCTCAAGTTGAAATCAATTCACCTGCCTGCAGGCTACTGAAACAGAAGCCTTTGTACTTTCGCGGTGTGCCCACACTCCATGCATGTATCTCCGATCCATTACGCCATGTTTACACGGTAAAAAATCATGTTCATCCCATTATTGCCGAATGTTGTCCACATTGTAAACTCAGCTAATAACAAATCTAAGTCGTGTAAGTTGAACTGAAAGCACGAAGCAACGGCATTCAAAGATACGCTGGGCGTTTTTTTTTTTTCATTTTGGTTTTGGTTGCTCTTTAAAGATAAAATCACGCAGTACGTCGACTGATAAAGCGTCTTCCGTGCTTTGCCACTGCCAGCGGTGCGGTCGGCCTGTACGCGGTGTGTCTTCACCAAATATTTTTAACCTACAATGATAAGGAGTGCTTATCACATAAACATATGTAATTCATATTTTTGGTAGCCACGGCGTTAAAGTTTTGTTCGGTTATCTTTTCAAAGTGTAGACTTTGAGGGCAATTGCGTGGAAGAAACGGCTTCGTTTTTTTTTTCCTTTCTTCACAGTAGTCTTTGGTTTTATCTGTGTTTGAAGAATTTTGAAGATAAACAATCGGATACTTAGACAATTATGAGTCACTTTTTGTTCAGATTTTTCTCGAATTGTGATGTGTTGCAGGTGAGAGTTTAAGAATTTTTTTTTGCTCAGTTGAAAAACGAAAATTTGAATATTTGCATGACAATCTCACTTGCAACATGTTGCCAGCATTCAGTGCAATCATAATATTTTGTGTAGCTTTCTTTTTGTGGAGACTGTTGATCGGAAATCTTAGAGTAGACCACATTTTTTGTCGATGTAACTATTCCAAGTGCAACATGTTGCTAGCATTTATTTAGGGAATCTGCTGCAATTTGTGCTGCTGTCCAACTCTTGTAAACCGTATTATTATCATATTTATGACATGGTGTCCGCACTTTGCAATATTTTAGCACATAATATGTTTCCAGAACACTGGAAACATGTTGCCAGTCACTAATCAAACAAATTTGGAAATTTTTTGTTGGTTTCTGTTTCATGTTTTAGTGACAATTCTACTGTATGATGATAAATGCAAAGAAAAATCTTTGTAGGAAGCAACCTGTAGCTGGTTCATATCTTCAATTTATGTGAAACATGTTGCCAGCTGCTGATTAGCGAAGATTCTGCCTATCAGGCCGCTTATTACTTTGAATTGTCTTCGAATATCTTCCAATATTCATACCGAGAATGTTCATGCCGAGATCTTAGTGTTGAACAACAGTAAAGCAGGTATGATCATATGCAACATGTTGCTATTGCATAATCTGCGAAAAAACGTCAGCTTGAGATGCTGTCTGGTCTTAAGACATGTGACAGTTGTAACGAACTTTCAGTTACATTTTCGGTGATAGTGGTCACATTTTCATCAGATTCCACTGTATGTACTCAAGCTCAGATTGAGTAGTGTCTTGTGTTGCGAAGTGAGAATGTCAATCATGTTGATCAGGTAGATTTAAAATCCATGAGCAACTCTTAAAGATAATAATAACAATTGAGTGGCACTATAGCCTACAGCAACTCTCAAGGTTACCCACGCCAATTTACAAAAGCCTTCAAAATGATAAAAATTTTGTTAATTTTAACCCAACGGTACATAATTAAGAATGACATCTCTCATTAGATGCAGCGGCTTAAAGATAAAGATGTTCATCCTAAGCTTAACTCAAAAACAAACCCCATTCTACCTCATTGCACATCTTATCGTCACAAATCAAGGAACTCTTTGTAGATCAAAAATCAATTTAGAAATGAGTCAAAAACATCGAAACGCTTATGGCATTTTAAGAGACCAAACAAACCAACAAAAAAAAAACGCAACATTCCAACTCTCCTAGATATGTACATCAAACAAAATCGAAACCGAAGATAAAAAAACACATCAAAAGACCGAACCAAAAAAAAAAATCCCAGAAAGTAGTTTCAACTGACCACATAATAATCATCCGTTCAAACCAATGTCTGACAGTCTTCCCCGTCTACTTAACGTGAACTTAATATCAAATTTCACATTAAATCGACTTTAATCCGTTGGGTTGTTGTTGGTGCTTCCCTTTCGGACCGAATCAAAGTGTGAACTGGAAAATGTATCCACGAACAAGCAACTCATAGCATAACAAAAATCCAAAAAAAAAAAATAATAATAATATAGTAAGTGGCGTAGAAAAATTGTAAAATCATCCAGTAGACGGTCGGTCTGGTGGCGTCATGAATTTCAATTCTATTCTCTCTTTTGCTTCTTTTCGGGGTTCATAGAATTCCGTAATATGTTTTTTTTTTCATCATTTTTCTTGAAGTTCTGTATATGTGTGTAGTGCCGATTTGGTTGGATCCTTGGACAACCGCCCAAACCATTATAAAGAAATAATGTTGAGAAATATGATTCAGCAAAATGTTTGCTCTCACTCTCTCTCTGTCTCTCTCATTCGCGTTGGAACAAATGTATCCTTTCTGCTTACTGTTCTGCCTTTTTCCCATTTTCTAGTATCCTTTCGCATCGACTGTAGAAGGACTTTGGTGGGAGGGAGGAAAAAAATTGCATTGTCGCTCTAATTTTCACCGAATTCCAAATTCAATTGTTGCCGCAACACAATTAGACTGTCTGTGTTGCGTTTCGCCCCGACGCTTTAGTCAGTCTCTTTAGCAACAATTTTTGCAAGTCATGCTCGTGTGTCGAATGGAAAAGGGTCCGCCAGGGCATAGGGGAGGAATTCTTTTTCAACGCTCAGTTACTCAAATTTTCGTTTCAATTCGGTTCTTTTGTGTCTGATTTTGAGTCTTACCTAGTCTCAGACGGAGTCGATTGAAAGAACCCGAGACGGCGTGGAGTTAAAGTACAAAAAAAAAAACCCACTGATTCAACGAACTGATAAGGAGAATAGGTCGTACGACGACGGTGGCGGTGTTGGGAACGCAAATCCTTGCAACGATTTGTTTCAGGCCCAAAACCGTAGACTCCAATGAATGCGCAGAGATTGAAATCCATTAATGATTGAGGTGACTAAGTGAAAATGACTGGGCAAGTTGAGTTATTGATTTTTGGTTTTCATTTTTGGCTTCTCATTGTCGTGTTGATAGATGGGTGAAGGACGGTGGATGTATTGAATTTTACTTTGAATACAGTTTTTTTTTTGGCGTGTGCTTTCGTTGTGCATTGCTTGTGGAATTGGATTTATTTTTGGAAGCCAAGTACTTGGCAGAGTGGCTACGTATTGTGGAAATTGACACCATGGACTTGGCTTTGTTTGCAAAATTTATTATTTTTAAGATTGGACTACAGTCCTGAAAATGGATAGCTTCTGTAATAGTGACTCATTGTCCATTATCTTTCCAATTACAATCATGATCTATATTACAAGACTGCGATGGGAGATAGAGAATCTATTTCAGCCTCATTTTTAAGCTGTATATGTATGTTTGCTTACACCACACAAGTGACAATCTTTTTCACAGGATTTGAAGTGGTCGCTAGTGGTCGCCGTGGCGTAGTGGTAAATGCGTCGACCGCCTCGCAGAAAGTCTGTGTTCGACTACCGGATGGGGCACCTCGCATCTTTTTCACGGCACCACCTCTTTCGAGTTGCTGACAACACTCAAGGAATATCAATTGTCTATGAAAACCTTTTAAATATCGT
The DNA here is from genome assembly GCA_944738645.1 of Eristalinus sepulchralis. Lineage (NCBI taxonomy): Eukaryota > Metazoa > Arthropoda > Insecta > Diptera > Syrphidae > Eristalinus > Eristalinus sepulchralis. The sequence goes on from OX122882.1 coordinate 13,210,199, forward strand.
CGTTTAGAGTCGGCAACAAACTGTAGGTTTCTTCTACTCGTGCTAGAACAGTAGCATGTACAATACGAGTAGTTGCTGTAGAAGCTAGGCCCTGGTCCCTCGTGGGTTGTAGTGCCACTCAATTATTATTATTGAAGTGATCGCATCAGCTTTTCATGTTGTTGTCCACTCGGTGTATTTGGTTTTCTTCGCCAGCTTTTCCAATATTTGTCACGAGCTTTCAATCTGATGCCTTTGTTGACATTTATTGTTAAATTCATCACCAGCTCTGCACACAAGTGAACCTTTTCATTCTTCTCGAACCTATCATACTATGGCGAATTCTCGAATGATCACAATTTCAATTCTTAATATGGCTGGCGAGAAAATAGGAAAGAATCCACGGAGTTGCAAATGGTCATTTGGCCTTAATGATTGCTTCATGATAACCTTATGCAGATCTTTGCCTACATCAAGCTGCATAATAAGTTTGGCTTGGAGCTTGAATCGGAAACTGTTAAAGTGTGATGTTTCACTTATTTTTAGAAAATCTTTGTTATCCACCTTGAAATTTGTTATTCGCTCTAGCCGGTGCTTGTGTGTTGCTTTATGGTCTAGATGCCTCAACACTCAATTCTGTATATACGTTCTAAACAGATGCCAAATTAAATTAGATTTTGGAAAAGGGGCTTAAACTGTGTTATGCCTTCATTCACCGTCTTCCCCAACATACTCTAAAGACATCGAATTCGAAACGAAAAGATTAAATAATTTCTGGACAATTTTGACGCTTAAATGCCTTCCGCATCTTTGCTTCAGATTATTCGGAAACCAAAATTTCTATTTTTTCATCAGATGTGCACTTAACTCCCAACAGAGTTGGTTAAACCTACAGTCTTTGTCTTTTGTTGAGTAAGGAGCTTCAAGTGAACTTGAAGGTTTAGGTCACCTTCGGACTGTAATGCCACTCGGAAAAACAGAAAGGCTTCGTTCTTGTAGTGCTTTCGAGACTCACTTGCGTGCAGATCAAGCCATCTAGCTGTCGGCCCTGTAGTTGACTGACCGCGTTGGTACCGCAACTTGCTGCAAAGGAGCATGGTTCAGCACATGCAGAAGCCGCTGTTGTGTTGCAACAGCTTAATTTTGTTTAGAAACTCGAAATTAAGTCCGAAAACCGTTTAGTAAATTGGTTAAACTCTGAGGGAGTGGTCAGTATCTCTGAAGTTGATGAAACTTTGAAACATGAAAGAAGTTTGAATAGCGCGGACGGTTTCTAGGTGAATCGGCACGGCAATAACCCTTCGCAGAATTCTACTAAAATTCTAAGACTATTCTGTCTGATAAATTCGGATTCTCATTGATCGACAGAATTGATCCGCCTCAATTATGGTTTTTCCAGTTTCGAAGTTTGTGCTACCATGGGACACTGGTGAGAGAACACAAGCCAAGAGACTTGACCTTCTCTACAACGATCGGTGACGGAGCTCTAGATGAAGAACAGGTGGAAATTATTTTTGAACTATGCATCATGCCTTTGTCCGGCGTTGAAATCCGGGAACATTGTTAAATTTGCCAGGACGGCGGCATCAAGTACTCCGTCAAGTACTTCGTTTTATAGAACAATCGGCGGTGCTGCGCTGGAATATCTATGTACCTCCTCCTAGTACCGCAAAACTCGTTGTAGTCATTTGGCATATCCCCATGATGACCAACGTCTTTCGAAGAAACATGTCCTAGAACTTCTTATTGGCGTCTTTACTTTCTTCTCATTACCGATAAGTTCGTCATTGGGAAGGTTTCCCATCAGAACTCAGATTCCTGATGACAAAAACATCAAATGACGTACTGTAAGAAACAGGAATTCACCCGCCATGTCTTTAAATCGTCCACACAAACATTTTCAGCATATCCTATCGCATCCTTAATCTGTGTGGTAAAATTTGATGAGAACTTTGCCGCAAGCTATTTGAGTGTACACAAATCTATTTACATATGCCCATACATCGCGGTACCATAATCCCTGTGTGAGTTTAAGGAAGAATATAAACCACAACATAATCATTACGTTATAATCGCCAACGAACGCGATACAGCTACCGGGCAGGATTATATCGAAGCCCCTTACAAAAATCTCTCTCGCTCGCCTGCTTGTTCGATTTTCACATAATGATCGATTGTTGTTAATCACCTCGAATACAAACGCACCCGTACACAACAACTGCGCCTGTGATGGAAAAAAGTGTTCCGAGATAAACAAACAACCAACACGGCGACCGAACACAATTTTAGCCTCAAGGACCTCGTACGAGTTTGTTGTACACAGTTCTTCGACGTCATTGCTCCCTCCCCCCAACATCGACACACCAAACTAGAGCATTTCCCAAACGTTTGCATTGTGGATTTGTGCCCAATACACTCCGATTGACGTACAACATATTTTCCTTATTTATTTGTACACACTCAAATACACACAATCAATGTGTGTATACTGTCAGATATCCTTAGAGCAAATAATTAAATCCTTTCCATTACTGTGTGTGATGTGTATGTTTGTGCCTGTGGTTTGTTGTTTTTTTTTTGGAATCTAAATCGGAGTTTCTTCAGCAGGACTTCGCGGGTGGGAACAGGGAGAGAAAATCAATGCGAGGAGGGAGTGAAACTATTCCATTCGCTTAATTAAAGATGATTGCCTCGCTTGAAAAGGGGGCAGCAATTCGCGTTGCTCCATGTCTAATTGTTTGCGTTTTATTTCGAAAGGATTTTCCCTTTAGATAGGGCAGCCACCCATGTCTAGCGTTTTCCAATTCATTTGCATTAAAAATTTAGAAAAAAAAGAAGAAAATTACATTTCAGAGAGGACGACGAGGAGGAATTTCCTGACGATTTGTGTGATTTTTCAACACAAGGACATGGCGGCGATGGGTGGCAGGGGGCTCCCTCGAAGGTAGTACATAACAGACGTGTACAACTAATTTAGGGGTAATTATATGTGGTGTTTCACCGTATGCCCAGGAGCAGCGACTACATGAGTTCAGTTCGACGGTGTGTGTGTGTGAGTGAAAAATGTGAATGAACCGATAGCGAACACAATGAGCTTTCTCAAACGAGACTTTGGGGTAAAACTACGATATGATGGAGGGCTATGTGGGAGATGTGGCTTAACTTTGAGTTGAGAGTCGGCGGCATTCGGGGATGTCTGCTTTTGACAGGTTCGCTTGTGCTCGGTGCAACACAAAAGCCGGGTAAAATATGAAATTTTTGTTTCCTCATCGAGAAAATCGAGAAAAAGGTACGAAACAAGGCGGGGGAACTTAGTAGTTGAGGTTGAAGCAGAAGAACAGGGAACAAGGAGCAGCGCCTGTGCTTGGTACGAATGAAATGTCTTAGTTTAATTATTTGCCAGGACAATTAAAGTTTAGACGGTTGTTTGTTTAAAAGAAGAATAAAAAAGAAAGAGAAAAGAGAAAACACACAAAATTTAACATTGTGTTGGTGAGGGGATGAGCAAGCAGGGCAAGAAGGTCTCGACTGGCTGGTTGGTTGGCTGATGTTGAAGGGGCTTCGCGAAAAGTTGCGATGTAGACTTTGTAATTAATTTATGATTGATTGTGATAGCTTTTGACAGGCAGATACTTGGCTGTTTTAATTTTTATAATTATATGAAAGGGTAAAGGTTAAAGCACTTAAGGTTAATGCTTACTCAAGGTATCTGGAGTTGTTTTAGATAATTGAGAACTTGGGGGAGACGGATGGGCGGTATGGGCATGGGTTTTGTTAGGCGGTCGACAGTACCTGAATGGTTTAAGATACAATTTTGTGATTTGTTTTATTCGTCAAGATTTGTGCTTTGCCTCGCGTGGCTTTCCTTTAAGTTAGTTGAGTTACCCTGCACCCTACCCTAAAAATAAGCATCGACTACCACAACGCCTTCATATGACAAGGCGTCAGTGTTCCGATTGATTTGGATGAAAGTCCGCTTTGCCCGATGTCAGCTCTGACACTTAAATCTGTCTGCAATTTTCAGTCTTTGTCCATTTCCGATTCCGAGGAAGGCAGACTCTGTTGTAGAAACCCAGTCCACAAAGCTCAAGAGTTTTCCTTCAAAACTTCCAAAATAAACAAATCTTAAATTTGTTTTCTCCCTTCGTACCTCTTCAGAGCGACAAAAATTACTTCATTCTGATAGCGTATCTCATTTCATAATCATTACGGATTTCTATCGCCTTCCTACACAATTTGACCATTAATAACAGGCCGCATACACCTCCGACAAGTATCATTTACAACTTAATACTCAATCACTAGACCCCAATTAGACTGCTACCACCCTCGATAAAAAAACAACACAACACTCTCCGCTGGTGTAACCAAAGTTTGGGTGCACAAGTCAAACAATGAAATTTCCTTTCACACGACTAAGCAAATCCGGCTTACTCGGTCAAATGGGGTTCGTTCACCGTTCACCGTTCGCAGCACTCGCACCATTCACTCAAGTAATTTGAATCTTGATCTGGCTGCTGGTCAAAATTCGACGTCACATCGTATCTCGTTAAGGGAAGGAACACCTTAAAATCCTCCGTCCCTCATCAGAGTCCTCTCACTGCATATCTCGTTTCGCAGTCAATCATCCCGGTCCACCTCCGATGCGCGAAGGTTGTCATTAGATTTTGATTAGCCGAGGGATGGCAGTGTCACAAAATTGAAACCGTGCCACTGCCACCATCATAGGCGAGCAATAAAATCGCCCGGCAAAACATATAATTTGCCCTTAGTCCCCGGATAAGGACAATAGCCGATGGATGGATGAAATGGCACACATCCGGCGTAATCACTATAATCAAGGCGGTCCAACCAATTGCACTCGACGAAAAGAGTGTCATCGTACACCTTGTTTGCTCTTGTGGGAAGAAATCCGAGTATTCCCACCTTAGTCGTCGTTCGTGTCCTTTGGGGCATTTGTATCGCCGCCGCCGCCGCCACTGCCGCCTGGCACACGTCACACACAGACAACGCACTCTTTGGCCTCTCCCTTCAATTAGGCTGCACACGTTAGGGTGACACACCACACATCGCTGCACGCGCGCTGATGCGGAATTCACTTGAAATATAATAATAGTCCCAGTTTCCAGAGAATGAACAAAAAAAAAAAAAAAATAAATGAAAAGCAGATTTCCTTGTCGCCGTGGATGGTGCTTGGCCTTGATTAGGGGGTGAACGCGCGGACACCGCGTGTAATTGCAGAGCGCCGTCTTTATCCCATGGGGGCTGCCTCTGAATTCAATTGGTTTTACATTTCCCGTCTTTCATTTGTTGCGGCTACCGGCCCCATTTACGGGATGCGCGAAAATCCCATTTACAACAAAATAATTAGTCTGAATCGGAGAAAAAAAAACACACACACACAACGTCCCCTGCGCCACTCAAGGCATGCTGAGAATCAATTTTGCGGGCATAAACAATTTTCCAGAAGGGTGATGAATAACAAAGGAACGATACGCTCTTATCCCCAGCATCCTTTGACGTCCGGAGTGCTCGTAACTTCCTTGTTTTGCGGTGTTCTCCTTAGGACTGCGGACTAGATTGTTTGTTGGCAAAAACACGTTACGATTGTTTGTTACAAAGTTTGCGGGACTGTGGCCACCGACCGGCGGGTGGTAGGCGGATGGTGGAGTGGGGAAATAAAAGAAATCGCCCGACGATGGTGAGAAAAGTTTTCCTCAAGTTTACCACTCAAGTGTGGATAAGGAGTTTTTTTTTTCTCTGCCTTTGTTGTGATCCTCCTAGAGATGTTGTTCTGTTGCTGCTGTGTATCGTGCGGTTAATTGTTATCCGGGAAGTCTCTAGTGTCCTGTATGCTGTGTGAGGGGACTGTTTCGTGATGCTGCTTTTTTCTTTGCTTGAGCTTACGCTTCGGGAGCATTTATAGTTTGATTACATTACTAATTGATTAAGTTTTGTTGTTATTTCGAGAGGAGTGGGTGATTTATGAAGAGGAGAGCAATTCATTTGAAGGGGACGACGTGGATGTCTATGAGCGATGGAGGAAATGTTATTTGGTCTGTAATCGGGCCTTTAAGTTTGTCCTCATGACAGTTTGTTGAGTTCCTTACAGTTAGCAGTTTAATTTCAACTTTAATGGATTTGGGGTTTTTCCACTGGATGAAGTGATGATCCTCCGATTTTTTAAATTATTTTTTTGTTTGCATATTTGTGTCATTTCGAGTACAGTGATTTACTTCAGTTTTGTCCATGAAGTGATCCATGAAATGATCACCTCTAACTAACAGGAATTTGAATGTATTTTGTCGATTTGACAGACTTAAGTAGTTGGCAACTTTTGAACTTCCTGAAACTGTCAGTGTACTGAATGGGACTATTGGGCGTTACGTTTAGTGATGTTCGGTCTGTCCGCAGTATTGTTTGAGTTGTCAAAGTGAAGCTAATTCCACTTTCTCCAAAGTGCACAACGTTGTGATGAAAAGTCGTCAACGATAATCTCCATTCCCACTTCAACCAGTTGCTTAGAACATTTTGAACGTTGATTAACGGCGCGTCAACTATCACTCACTGCTACGTGCTCAACACGACGATTGAAGCTACCTAAAGTAAGCGCATGCAATAAAAATAATGAAAGATTCACTTTGCTAGAGGCACAACTCGTTTAGAATGCAATTCCGTCTTCCAAGTGGAAAAAAAAAAAATTTGCGACAATACTGTCAGTCCAAAGATTACGATTCACATGATAGTCAGGCATCCTGACCAATCACTCTAAGGGCCCGAAATTCGAAAAGCAAGCTCATTGTGAAGCTACACATCGCTTTAAGGCAATTTAAGACTTCTTGTCGGTGCATACATCTAGGAGTCTCATGAAATGGCTTATATAACCTTGGTGAGGTGTCCTTTCGTGAAAGTTTTGCTTGTTTCCTTTCAAAGTGAAGGAAGTCAAATGGTTGGATAGAGACAAAGTGGAGTTTACACAAAGTACCTACGAAACAATTGAATTACGAGAAGTCTTTCCACGTCCTCCTTCTTTATTTGGTCGGGTTGGTGATAGTGCCACTCCTTATCCTACCTAAAGAAAGCAAAGGCATTATAGTCCTTGACTTCGGGGAGGATTTATCAAGAGGTGTAGACATTTTACCAAACAGAATGTGTCTTCAAACCGTTCCTGTTCGCGGGTATTCTTTCATCCGTTTGAAAGAAACTCAATCTTTGATAGGCCCAAACTTCGTAATGCAGTTTGCTGGTTTTCGGTGGTCGCTCCGGAGAGGCGACTTCTTGAAATGACATCTGTTCCTTCTGTAGGACAGATCGCTCTTCCCTCATTTATTGAGACTTCAAATTGAGTGCTCGCTGTTCTTAATCCTATCACTGGCAGCTCACATTTACCATCACATCAGCTTATTGCTGAAGAAGATTTCAAGAAAACTTTAACCAAATCCTATTCTACAAACCTAAGCACTTTGTACGGCATCCACAATAAATCTCATATGCAAATCGAAAGCAAGAGAAAACATTTCATTTGAGCAACTCTTTATATTCCTTTTTAAAATTTGCCACGTATCGGATTCGTTTACCTATGCAAAATGCAAAAATGAAAATATTTTCATCACGTCCAACTCGAACACACCAGCCGCAAAGTGAAATCCTTCTGATCCTTCTTAATAATTCATCTCTCTCCCTCTCTCTAAAAAAAAAAGACAAGCACAGAGCAATGCCACGCCATGTCAGACATTGATATTCCACACATCGGATAGTGTCAATGATTTTTTAATTCAGCCCTCTCTCTCTCTTACTTCACTCAATTCTATTAGTTCCGTACCTGTAACCTGGCGGAACACTCTTTCACTCAACCCTTGCCCCCGACGGCGGTGAACCTGCGTGCCTGCAGAAGGCCGCCCACTGCCGTATGGATGATAATAAATGTTGTGAAACCATGTAAGGACGACATTTCCAATTTGTGTTAAAAGTTTTTAACATTCACCAAACGCCAGCGGTAGAGGCTTATCATAAATTTATAAACTACTTGTGTGCTTTAAATACAAAGTGGTGGCTTGTGTTTGGCAAGCCCCCCACCCGAAAAAAATACACAATTCGCAAATATTTCTCCCAAGGATTCGCTTCAATATTTAATAAAGCCGAGGATAAGAGAGGTATTTCGCAAAAGAAAGGAAGGAGGAAACAATCGTCCTGTGAGCGAGCGAGGAGCGCACTCCTTTGTCCCAGTGGACCTCAGAAGTCTAGAAGAAGCCAGGAAGAAAAAAAAGTCATTCCCAGCCAACCAAGATAATCTTCGATGGCATTCGACTAGAGCTGGCTTACCGCGCCGTGAGTTTTGGTAATATTCAAGATTACTCCTCGGAGGAGAGGAGACACCGAGAGAGAGACACACCGTCAGTCAACTTCCCAGGGGACTTCAACAGAGAACGTCTAAACACGACACGGGCACACACACACACACACCCTCGGTGAAACGTGTGTATAGATTTTCGGTTTTCGGTCGCCTCCCCCCGCTGCTGACTTCGGCTGTATTGTGTCCTTTCGAGCTGCTCTAATATTCGCATGCTGCTCCCAGTTGCGTTTATCGCATAAATAATTGAGAAAAGCAAAATTGTTTCTTGATCACTTGAGGATACCCCAGTGGAAAATTAGATATTTACCCGGGATATTTCACTTTTAACCAACATCATCGTTGTGTTGGTATGGCACAGCATGGCGGTGTGGCGGCGGCATGGTGCGCCCGCCCCCACAATCTTCAACACACCGGGCGACTGACGACGACCGACGACGCCTGGCATTTGTTGCTGATGAAAATGATGATGTTGCTTGCTCTCGGTGCGTGATGCCATTGGTCCCAGCAGACCTTAAGAATTCATTAGAAAGTTCTTCTTTTTGTTTTCCTCCTTATTTTTTTTTTCTGTTGTTGTTGCTGGTGTGTTCTGTGCTGTTTTCTGCGCAAGGATTTTATTTATTCAGAGTTCTACGAATCAATCTAATTAGAAGTGGTGAAGGAGTGGTCGTAAATAAGATGGTGGACAAGTTCGGTTCGGTGGAAGAGGAATGGTTGTGGGTGGGATTTGGTGAATTCTGTTTTGCAAGTGGTAAGAGATTGAATGGCTTGTTGGAATTTTTTATGCAGGTGATGCTTTGGGTACGTGTGCCTTGAGGGAAGGAGACTTTTGATAGGATTAAGCTTAAATCGAATACGAAAGGCTGTGTGGAAAAAATTTTGGAAATTTGTGCGGATTTCGTTGCTCGATTTGGTAGACAATAATTATTCCTAGATGAAACTAAAATGAATGCGTATCTATGTAACCCTCCATAAGAGGAGCAGAGATGATGACCAAAAATTACATCCATCCGAAAGATACTCGCATAAGAATGTTCTGTCTAGGTGATCAGTGATCTGTCGAACTCAAAACTTCACTTTGTATATTTTTTGGACAGACTTGGAGCCTATCTTTCCTGGAGTCGAATAGAGTTCCCAGAATCAAAATTTTCAAGAAATGGAGGACCTCCGAATTTGACTGGATAATGAATCTTTGGACTCGAATCTCGGAAATCTCGTTCTCGACATCATTGCTATCAAGTGCTACCAAAATTGATGAGGGAGCTAAAGTTCATATGTTTCAATGGCACGCTAGTCGCACAGAATTCTGAGGAACCTGACTAGAAGTAACATTCTGGCCAGAGTCTAAATTTCTGTGCTGAGGGTGGTCGAGGGCCGAGCAGATAGACCATAAACAGAGCTTCAAAATACCACGACAGTATTGAGTTCCAAACAAAATCATCAGAACTGATTTTTGTTCTTTTGAACCAATTTTTTGTGACTTCGGACTTAAAAATTGTATGTAAGGGCATACGTGTACATTTCCACAAAGAAGGAGATAACATTCAAAGTTTTGAGATTTCGAAACACGAGTCTTTCAGAATTAATTCTCTCCTGGTTTTAGATCTCACTATTCCGACTGATATCGGAGACCCCCCCCTAGATTGTTATGGCGGACTGCAGTATCCTCCGAAAAGGTTGTAAGACGTATCTTTCCCAAGCAGAGGCACGGCTCACTCGCTAAAAAGGCACCCTCACATTCCATCTGTGCATAACAACAAATTAAAAAAAATAGCTAACGATGTGCGCCATGACGCGATGGATTACTTCCTCCTTAAATAGTCAGCGACATGTAGATTTTTTACACCTGATGTACAACTGTCTTCAATTCTTGGTAGACACAATTCTTTCCCTCGTCAAAACTGTCTCAAGCCCTCCTTCTCGAACCTTTAGGATTCAAAGCTAAAGTTTATCCTCAACGCTGCTTACTGTCCTTTACAGATTGAAGAGGCTGCCAAAATCAACAAATGCACAGCATCAACCAGCAGATATACACTAAAAATTCAAATTTCCAGTCTCCCTCCTCGACAATCCCATACGCACTTAATTTTGAATCTCTGTCACCAGAGAAATGATAACGCACATGAACCATAATTATCTACGTTAACCTCTAACTTATTGCTATTAACACATTTTATTGATATTTTTATAATTGCCCATAAAAAGTTAGTTTCACATACGAAACCATAAAACGTCCAAATGGGTGTTCGGTCATGGGTACACACAGGAATAAGGTCAGTACTTAAAAGATAATTAAAACCCAATTAATCCACGAACTCAAGACAACAAATTGCATATTATTAACAAAGTGCTTAGAATTATCACATCTCCCGGGATAATAAATACGAAAAGGGGGGGGGGGGGGAAAAAACCAGCCGGATGGGCCGCCACCGCTAAATGCATTCAAGTGGATTGAAAAGCGATAGTGAGGAACGTCTTAAGTGCAGTTTCTTCTGCGGTATCTATTTCAATGCGTATTTTCACTCAATTGAATTCTATTAACAATTGCTCCTCTTCCGGGTTAACCTAGCTGCGGCGGCTCCTCAGCTGATAGCGATAAACAGATTTCTGTGGCAATGAGACGGATGATGGATGATGCCCCACTGTGTGTGAGGCGCTCTCTTGTGCGTGCGATCATACAATTCAGATAGCGATTATTCGATTGAATTTCATTGCACCTATAACAGTAATCCACTTGCGCAACTCCGCTGACTTCATACATATGGAGAGATGTTTCATTTTTTTTTCGTTTTTTTTCACAATTACGTGTTGTGGGTCGAAGGGGCAATTAGGCGTCCCTAGGCTATAAAGAGCAGATTATTTTAGGCTATCGCTTGCGTTTCACGTGTGTTCCTCTATAAAAACTGAGGATGAAAAACGAAAAACATCGTCATCTTCCGAGGCCGAGATACAGAGGAAGGAAAACAAAAGTGACAACAAGAGTGGAAGACGAACACTTAACGCTCGTAAACATATTTAATTGCATTCCCGTTTTATTGATATTTGACACTTAAATTTAATTTTTGCGCCACACATATTTGTAAATAAATAAATTTTCGGATTTCTGAAGTATCTAATAAAAGAGGAGCGCAGTGCCGTGAAACAAAACGAATGGAACATCAAAAAGTACGAGCGTTTTGTGACATTTGAGTTATTCACAGGCTTTGTCATCATCTTCATATCGGTTGGAGTGTGGGGGGAAAAAAATTTCATTTAAAAAAGATTGAGATACGAGATGATGGAGACGGTGAGGCATTTATGAGACTAGATGGATGGTATAAATGTCGCCCACGTTGCCTAATGGAAAATCCATTTAAGTGCGCGCCAGTCACACACAATCTTCGAACAGCATGCGTGTGTGCTTTAAGGAATAATATTTAAATGTTTATAAAAGAGTGGATACAAGCTTGAGTTCGATTAGATTAAGGCCACGACTCGAATGATTGAAATGGACGGACGGCGGCGACGAGGCGACGCACGACGGCTAAGTGCATCCGTCGAATGGGGGAAAAGAGTGTGAAAAATTACTTAATGGACTAGTGATGATGGTGTCTGCCCAGGCGGTGCCTATCTGAAATGGATTCAAATGAGTGATTGTATACCCTTTCAACGGTTTCAATTGTTAACTGCGATGACAGATGCACGTAGAATCTAAACCGAATTCAGACATCATTGCCGTCGTCTTCAGACACAGCAGACATTCACTGGCTCCGCACTTTCCCTCAAAAAAGGCGTAATTAAAACTGCTTTACAATAATGAAAATTCATTACGTACGCCAAAGTGCAGAAGCGGCTCCGTCAATTCCTTGCCATATCCTTCGGCAATAAACTGTCGCTTTTTGCGAAACATTGTCTGTTGTTGTTTTGAATTCACTGAAAGTGTATGGAGTACAAATCACACAGTCATCTCCTGCAATGGTTTTGCGTTTTTGTGGTCATTTTGCTCGTCCTCTGTCCACTGTCCACTGGCCACTTCCATTTTGCACTTTTGCGTGCTGTGAATTTTATTATAAATATGATATCTCTCTCTCTCTGTCGCTGTGTGTGTGTATATTATTATTATGATGATTATTCTGTTTTTAGATATCTCGCGTAGCTCTGTATCTAAGCGCGTGGTCAGTGTTCTCTTGTAGACTGCACGCTGCTCGCGCACAAAACAATAAAACGCTTCGAGTCATATACATGTTCCAGCCGATCAATCCCGCTGCAGACACACTCACACCGGCCAGCGGATAATATATGCGAATGTTGTGCAGTTAATAACCATATATATAAATCCTTTGGCAATGATTATTGAATGACATTTAGTAATGATTTTATTTTCGCATGATGATGATGGGTTATGTGTGAGGTAGCATGTTCAATAAATTGTATAAATATGCAATTTGTAAACATCTTCGGGGCCCAGGGGGTTTTATTCTGCCAACACCAGAGATCAGAAACATATACATTCCATTTGAATTGGAGTTATTTTTGTGAGCAGTTTCTTGGCGAAAGAAAGATGTATGAAGTCATTGCAGCCTTGTTCTGGGAATAGGCAATTTTGAACAAAATGTCCTCGAAGGCAAACGAATCAGACACCGGATGTTAGGAATTCTATGAAAGGATGAACGATCCTTCATGGGCTCTCTGCTAAGGGAAATGTTCTCTAAAGCTCGTTTTCGACAAAGTTTTGAACAAAGAATACAAGTGGTGGACGTTATTTTCGTTTTGGCCGTTTGTCATTTTTGGAGCAAATCTGCAATTTTTATGGTTCAAAATTGAAGATTATCGCTTATTGATATACAGTGACTGTTTTCGGCAGCAGAGTCTGCGTAACAAACGTCGAAAGGATAAAAACCTCCTTACCAAGTGAAGGTGATTCGTCCGAGCTTCGCAAAAGATGCGTGTGGATTGGCATTACCATATGAGAGCAGAACTCCCTTTCTATATCTAAACAGTCTAAGTCCTTTCCGAATTGTTGTGCCATGCCAAGAGTTTTAGTCGCAGGACAAATTGTGTATATTGAAGTTTAGTTTAAGTACTTGGTCCTGTTTGCATTGATGGCGTCTGCAGGGGAAGATTTAACGACGAACTCTATGGACTGTACAGCGACATTCGCCTGGTCAGGCGTCTTCGTATACAACGCTTTAGATGGCTATGCGATGTAGAGAAAATGGACACCACGGATCTGACCTGTAAAGCCTTCGAATCTGAGCCATTGGAACAAAGCAACAGACGAGGGCCTAAGCTAAGGTGGCGCACACAAGTGGTGAGGGACTTCAGCCAACTTGGAGTGCGCAACTGAAGGCAACTAACGAAAGATCGTGCTGGCTAGAAAGGCAGGTTGGGTAAGGCCCAGGGCCACCCGGACTGTAAAAAGAAGAAGAAAGTTAGTTGTTTTGACAGTCTGAAACTGATCATTATTTTCTTCCAGTCGCGTTCAACGTGATCCTCTTTGCCTTTGAATCGCTTGTGTGGGACATTTTCTTATTCAATATAATAATAACAATAATTTAGTGGCACTACAGCCCACATGGGACCAGGCTTCTAGCTAGGTCTACTACTACTCGTGTTGTGCGTGCTACTGTTCTCGCACAAGTAGAAGGAACCTACAGTTTTTTTCCGACTCCCGAACGGCGAAATTTGAGAAGCTTTTCATATACAATTGATACTCTTTTAGTGTTGTCAGCTATTCGACGGAGGTGATGCCTTGATAAAATGCGAGGTATCTCAGAAACAAATCCAGACTTTGTGCGTTGTGATCGACGCACATACCACTACGCCACGGCGACCACTTGTTCAACATATTTTGAAAAATGACTAACTTCAAAATGTGTACACCTTTCATTGATTTAAGCGCAGAGCTTCTCTGAGTAGATTGCCCTGGTCAGTTTAATTCGATCTACCATGTGCCTGATTTTAAAATTCGGTTAACAGCAAAGGAAAACGACTGATAATCGGTTTACCATACACACTTAGCTTACCATCATTAGCAACATACTTGATGTTGGAAAAACTGGTCACTTGATGTAACTTAACTAAGCTGACGGGGTTTTTTTGATGTAGGTGTTCTCAGAACCCATGCTGTAAAATTTGACCTGCCAAGTAACGACTGCCTCCTCTGCTTCTTTCCACTCCTTGCTTCTTGGTGGTAAACCCATATAAAGGAGTACATAAATAGAAGGATAATCAAACAACCAAATCGTTCTGTTTGGTCTGTCGTAGAGGATGACTCCTTAGAATTCCAAGTGACACTTTTGTTTATGTGAATGTTGGTATTAACCGGCCAGAACTTACCATATACGTGATTTAAATATCACTATGGGGAGGCATGTTACTGCCCCCAGCTTCGGATCGCTGACGGATTCGACTAAGGCATTATTCGTTTTGCTCAAATTTTCTATTTCTTATATTTTTTGGCATTTCGACTTTCTGAGACTTCTAACGTTCCCCGATTTTTGAACTTATGATATCTTCCCAAAGAATCAATCTTCCTCTTCAAATAGTCCTTTGCATAACGACTCTGCTGTATAGACATCAACTGACAAAAACTGCGGAAGATCTTCATTTGATCGGGACCTTTTACCTTTCTTCCCTTAAAACATAAAGGTTGGAATTATGTATTTATTTCCGTTCCAAAGAAAGGACACCCATGTAACCATCCTAAATTCCTGCATAGTTAATGCCATCAGACCCGCAATATTTCTTGGAAAAGAAGACGCCATCCAAAAGCCAAATCAATCTAATTAGCTAATAAAATGCCAAAAATTGGTCGCAACTAAGGAGCAATTAATTCATCGCCAGATATGTCTCAATTTCTTCTCTGTTTTTTCCCTTACGCCCGAAACGGCGAACGGACATGCAATGATATGACATCTTCCGAAGTGAGCGTGTCAAATGCTCATTTCGCTCTGCTCTCCTACCGATGCCATAGATATCAAATATTTAATAAAATATCTAAAATAGGAACCCAACCGATGGGCTGTGGGTTGAGGGTATCAGCTTAACTTAAAGGCTGAAACAAAAATTCCACTATACTTCAATTAAAGGACTTATTACACCCTCCCCTCACCCCCACTAAGTTGGTGGGGGGCGACAGAAGCGAGGGAGAGAGAGTCTTCCAGATACTTTAGATAGATACACATAATGAAAAACACGCCATTTGTGCTCCAGGTGTCATAAATCACCAGGACAAATTTAATTACTGAAAAAGGATGTCGTCTCGTTTCTCCTTCACGACAACGACGACGACGACGACGGCGGTCGTCATTGTCAGGGTTGTCGTCGGTGTTGCGATAAGACCTGTGTACGCGACGGGGTGGTGGAGATGACTATGAAAATGAAAAACACAAAGATACCACTACCACCTGCTACTTGACTCTCGAGAGGTGGCGGTGGGTTGAATGGAAAGCGAATTCCGTAGCACGTGATGGAGCTGGAACAGAAATTTGTTAATTGAAAAACAAGAAAAAAACTGAAGCACAAATTTTTTTGTTGTTGTTGCTCATTTTACGTAAATTAAGCGGAAGGACCTTTATTGGAGAGAAGATGTAGGTGTAATCTGAAACTGGAGCTCGCAAAAAGTGAAAAAGTGATCTCGTGCGCACGCGGATAAGGATCGGTTTACGGTGCGGCGAAATTTTCGCAGAAGCCTATTGGATTTCAAGGCGTTCAGTTTTATATTTATAGCGGTATTGTGTGCTGTGTAACCTTCGCCTTTGTTTCGGTTTCTTTTTGCGAAGAGAAGGTGTACCTATTTACACTTGCCGCCTTGAGATACGTATCTGTGTTATGTTGACCTTATCCTTGATGATCAGCATATCCAAGGCAGTTCATTATTTTCACTTCGGTGGCAACAGTTTTGTTTTGTGTGTGTGTGTGTTTTTTTCTCAGTTGTCTCTGTTCTCTCGCTCTTGGACAGTTCCACTTTTGGTTTTATGGTCAATCGCTTTTCTTTTATGACCTCACTCAAAACACACAACAACCTCAGGCTAAACGATTTAGTGGATTTTATTGCTGTTCTGCGGTAGATAGATTCCTCTAATCATTTTATGACCATTTCGCTGTGTGTTGAGTGTAGTGCGCGAGTGAATAGTGTGGTCATGGTTGAGGTAAAGCTGTTGTTTCTCCCCCCCCCTGCCCGGTGGTGATAAGGGGCGACAGGGGAGCGAAGTAATAGTTTCTCCATCTTGAGAATGGGTGGCTGGTTGTGGGTACAGTGAGCATTGCGGTGGAAGGTTCAATTTGCCATTAAATTCTAATTTTTACAGCAATAAAAGTGCTTGTCGTTGTCGACGATTTGAATTTGAGACACGTAGCCTTTCAGGTGGCAAATGGTGGTATCTCTTTTGGGAGCTTGAAACATGCCCGAGTGGTCTATGTCTGTGGATATGATAAGTCGAGTCGATTCGCTGATTGCGGTAGCGAGAGGGAAAGAGCACACAAAGGAAGGTACTCGTACTTTCTGTTGTGCTGTGTCGGACCTTGGCCTTTTTTTCGGCCGTCGAGGTATGGTCCCTTCTTTACGATCTGTGACCGATTGAGTCTTTTAATGATGCTTTGATTGTTGGGCTACTTAATTGAGCGAAATCTTGATCACCCATTGCACGTAACTGGGTGTATTGATTGGAATTCCAATGCTTGATATATGTGTGATGTTGGATGGTTGGAGTGTAGTGTTTTTAACATTCTCATTGAGTGGAATCAATTTGTATGAAACTATTAGCCGTAAAATGGCTGGCAATAGACCTGTGATGGTCTATGTGACTCGGAACGTAACTGATTAGGCGAAGATACATTGGTAATCGACTGGTAATAAAATATTTATAGTCCCCCAAAGCTCTCCTCTCTGTGGCTATGGTCTTTACCGCTATCACCTATTAGCGATCAAAGTTTCATGCATGGCGACGTGCTTCTCGGGATATCAATTAGATCCGCAAATCATGGTTGAATATCTTTTGGGGGTAACGCGACAGTTTTGTGTTTTTTTTTTTGTCTTTTCGAAGTTTGATTGTGCGTTAGAGAGTTTATCTGCTTGTGGTGTGTGGTGATCGGATGGACATACTGATTGGTGATGATAGTTTGCTGCTGTTTCTACGCGGGATTCTTGGAATCATATTCAAACTGTAAATTTTCGATGAAAGCACTGACGGTGGTGGGAATTTTGAGATTTTACACAGAGAAACGGAGTTTATGAGGTCGTTTACGGTGGTTTTTGAAATCGATGCTCAATAGTAGTTAATTATTTGAAGCTTTTGTTAATATTTTGAGATAAATTTTGAAAATAAGTTTGAAGGAGACGGGTTTCTGAGGTCATTTATGGTAGTTTTCGAAACTGTTTTTCAAAATCTTTTAAATGGATAATAGCGTTTTTCGACAAGAAATAGTCCGATCTAGATTTAAGACAAAAAAACATATTTGTTTTCAAACAGAGGTCAGAAAAGGTGTACAATTGTAAATTTAAGTTACTGACGTTACAGAACTGGCTTTAATTTGTTGCATCGCTTGTATACATGCGAGTTTTCTAAGATACACTGATTTAAGATTTCTGTTTTTTCAATGGGCTCTTGGCTATTATCCCACTTTCATAAAAGACGTCTGCTAGCAACAACAGTCTTGAGAACTCATCCACTTTTCCAATGTTCCTCTCTTATTTCTGAATTTTCAAACGTGTCCCATCACTGCTGGCAACCACACGTAACACATCACGGAACCAAAGCAAGATTCTGATGACTCACCTACCGCCCCACATGTCAGTTTATGAAGAAATTCACATGCAAAGCATGCATAACACCAACGAGGCTCTGTTTACAGTATTCCTTCGGTGGTCAAAACATATTCTCCCACACTCCACACATGTCATCGTTCCATAATCAATATTTATAGCCGAGAGCCCAAACCAAAATCCATCCAACTTCCAATTGGGCAATTCAAGTCAAGTCAGCAAAAAAAAAAAAAAAATGAACAGTCCAAAATTATTATTCAAAAACCATTTCACCATAATATTTTGTAAAATACCACATTAATAGTGATTCTCTCGCGTAATTCGTATCTGAATTCTCTTGTCCGCGATTGCTCGACGCGGCCCCAGAAGCTCTGTCGATATCCATCAAACCGCGAGGCTCCTAATATATTGCGACGAAATAAAATCTCAATTCCCAAACGACTTTGCTCGTAAAATATTACTTCTTGGACGAGAGTGTACATATAAAAGCAACAGCACCAGCACCAGCAGAAGCAATTTCAGTCCCGATCCCACCAGTCCCAGCACTCCGGGCAGACACTATTAGGATTCACAACTAAACATTGGAACGTTGTCTGCATAAAATTCGATCTAATGTCGGATTAAACAAAACACCGAGAGCCTCTGTGTGAGGGGGTGGATGAGTGGGGGGAGGAAGAGAGAGGGAGAACCAAAAAAAGAGGAGATATAAAAAAAAATGTAAGAATTAAAAACATTTCGCGTTCGCTCAAAATTTGAATACGTGTATGAGAGACAGAATGAAGGAGATACTCAGATACTCAGATTAAAGGTTCACACAAGAAAGGCCACCACAAATCTCTTCTCTATTCGCGCGTCACTGTTTGTCGCTGTGGCCATCGTCGTCGTCGTCATCGTCATTGTCGTCGCACTATTAGTGTGCAATCCGTGCACTAATATGCAGAACATGTGCTAGTCGTAGGATATTTTTAAACCTAAACCAAGACACACAAACAGAGTCTGACGCAGACGGCCATAGACCGAGACTGCGATGCATGGTGATGGGGGAAGCGGGGCGCAAGGGGTTGAAGGCAGTCTCCAACGATAGATGTCGACATTCTGTCTTTTGGAAGGACATGAAAATTACTGTTTAGACAAACGATGACAGGTTGTTAATGTTTAACGAGGTTGGTAATTTGCTGCGTTTTTGAGAGAATGCTGGTGCGTCGGGAGCTCATTTAATTTTCTAATCACACTCGGATTTATGAATTCCATACAGAGTCGGCCTATGACGAAGGTGAAGTCTGAAGTCTGCGCGAAAAATGAAAAATGCATAATATCTGTTCCCAACCTCACCCCTCATCTGCCGTCCGGCAGAAAGTTATGAGTGCACGAAGAGTTATTAGTATCTTCGATATGAAATGCACGTATCTCCGGTCAGACGATTTGGACAGACGGACATACAAGAAACCCAGAGAACCAGACGCACCAAAAGGAGCAGACCCAAAACTCAACACAACTCAGGCCAGACATTCTCGTGTAGTGTGTAGTGTAGTCTCTATCTCTCTCTCGGCCGCTCGCCTTTTTATGCATAAATTGATCCGCAAAAGAATTCCAAATGCGAGAAGTCTCGAAGCGTCTCAGAACTTTTCTGACAGCTCTTGCAGCCCTGTCGGATGAATTGCCTCTGTGCCGTCGACGTTGTCTTTGGACTCGGATTTTGTTGGCGGTCTAATAAGCGTATGCGCGACTCGTTCAAAACGTCCGCAATGTAACGATTTTTTAATTTCGCTCCATCTAATCGCGCATGAATGTCCAATTTAATTTTCATTTTTATTTAAATCGTTCTTTAATTGGAAACGATACGAGACAAAGCAAAGCAAAAACAAAAAAGTGTTAGGGGACCCATAAAGACACCTCCGCTCTCAGACGGTGGGGGGGGGGGGGGTTTCTGTGCGGTGTGACAGGATCATCATTCTCGAAGGCGAATTAGAATTTCTGTTTCATCATAATTGTTAACACCTTTGAAAAGGCGACACTTGCTGTACGCCAGTGTACTTGGAAATGTTTTCCCCTCCCCCTACACACCACCGCATTGTGACACGAAGAATTAATTAGTAATGTCTTCACTTTTGGCTGGTTAACATGACTGAGGCGGATCATGGTTTGCGTTCGATTGAATGGCGGCAGTGGTGGTGGCGATGGCGATGGCGGCAACTACATCTTCCCGTCTTTGATGTGCTGCGCTATTTTCATGTGTGCGATGACGACGGGAAGAGGTTATTGTACACAATATTTGGCTGCCTAATGACAATTTATATGCAGAAACAGAGGGGCGCCGAATGAAAGGAGGAGAAGAAAAATAAATTCAGATGTGTACAGGAGATTCGCCGAGAGAGAGATTCGACAAAATAGCCATTTTTAATTTTTTGGAAAACATCTGAAACTTTATGACTCCTCTGCAAAATTTTATCTTAACCTTGCCTTCGACGTAGGAAATTCAGTATTCAGACAAGTATGAAATCGTCCTAGGCCGCTTTTCTTTTGGACACAGATGTACGGTCGGTTCAAAAATTCCTAGCCTACAAAAACGAACATTTTTGAAAAATACAGCAAATGCTGACGGTCCCAAGTTCGTTTCCGGGACTGAAAATCGTGCATGTTATTCACTACACCACGTTTTTTGACTTGCCAACAACAACTCTCAATTTAAAATTTCGCTGTTCGCAGTTGGCAAAGAATGGTAGGTCCTTCTACTGGTGATAGAGGAATATGAGAAATTGCTGAAGAATCCAGGCTCGGGTCCCTTGTGGACTGTAGTGCCATCCAATTCCATTATTTCTCAACAATTTAAGCTCTCTCCCTTAGCTCAACATTGCTCCACCTTAAACTCGTCTCAAAAATACTTTTTCTGGGGGTCTGCAAATTAGGCTTCGTAACGGCGACAATCCTTCGATTCAAATCTCTGTCCGGCGAGTGACTTTTCAAACTTTGGGAAGAAAACGCAGGCGTTCGGGGCCACATTTGGAGAACACTGGGATTGAGGCAGTAGATCGTTGCCTTATTCGACCAGTTTGGTAGTTACGCCGGCGGAGATGTGACTCGGTGCTTTCTCAGTTCGCCGAATTGGGCCATTCTACCCCCACATTGGCATTAAAACGGTCCAATACGTTGGCATAGTAAAGCCCTGTGAGCTAAGTCGTTGTTTAGTATGTAGATCACACCTCGTGAATCCCAGAAATAGATGGATGATACGACAGTCATAGCCTTCTTTGGAGAACGTTCTTCGGTTGAAGTCCATTGTCCTACAGTTTTTCTGTCTCTGCTGTGAACCAGTGCATCAATGTTCCGTCGGAGGTCTTGAACCGACACAGGAACTCCTTCAAATTGCACTTAAACAGTGTCAAGTTCTAAGGCCTTCACATGGTTGTGCCTGTTGTTCAGAGTGAGCTAACCGCGGGGCTCACATACTCTTTTTCTATTATTTAAAAAAAATAAAAACCATTGGAAAAAAATAAAAAGAAAGATATTTAAAGTACATCAGTACATCATATACAAATTTAACGTTTTTTTTTCTTATATTTGTTCAGAAAATGATTTTGCAAATGTTTGTTTTTCCTTCCACAGCGGCCTCCTAGTTCATCCCTGTCATACGGCGGCGCTATGAACGATGACGCTAGATCGCCGGGCGCTGGTAGTACACCTGGACCATTATCACAACAGGCACCTGTATTAGACACATCAGATCCCGGTAAGTGCCCCACACAAATTCAAATTCAATTAAATTCAAATATTCATAAATCTCTCTTGCCGCCTCTCCCCCATCGATATCTGGTATCTAGATAAATTCATAAATTTCGTGCAATTTTCTCATTCAATATTCATGTTGTGCCAATACAAAATAATCCCGGTTAGACATCTATCTTCGAAATCACCGTCAACAGCCTCGTGTGTGTCTTCTGGTGGTGGGGTGGCAAATAATTTTCATTTTCACTTCACACAAGAGCAGCCCCTTTATTTCAAAATTCCTGTTGTAGTCTCTCGAAAAAGAACCATTATGATTTTCTTCACATTCACCTCAGCTGCCGCTGCTGCCTTCATGCGTTGCCTTCGTTCGACGCACCGCAGAGCAGGCAGGAAGGTAAAATTTTATGCATGAATTTGAAGCGATTCGACATACTCTTGATTTGATGAGGAGAGCAGCAGCACACGAAGCAGATAAAAAAAGTGTGAAGTATCTGCCGACCTTCCCCTGCAACAGTTGGATACAGTGTGTACCCTGTCTGCCAACACCCCTTTATGTTGTGTGCCATAAAGTTAACCTTTCTGTCAGTAACCGCACTCTTATGTGGAAAAATCAAGTTATTGCGAAATGCCTATGAGCAGCTATCTCCACGCAGAAGATACAATTTCCATGGCTCTGTTCTTATTTCCTACACTATAGGGGTGAATAATCAACCCTTGTACGGTTTTGACGAATTGACGCATATCCCGTGGAATTGTCATTCGTCAGTGCTGTGCATATTTAAATATAAAACGCTCTACCAGGGGTGTGTGTTCCTACGGACCACCCCAGTCCGCATTATCTGCATCCATCGCCGTCACCATCATCATCATCATCGTCATCAACACTGGTACCCAAAAGTGTGGTATTCCAGACTTGAGTTGACAAACAAGCAACACCAGCGCACTGAATTTGAACTCACTTTTTGTCTTTTGTCAAAAAACGGGAAACGGCAGAGAAAAACATGGAACATTGCCCGTTCCGGGACCCTGCAGGAAATGAGGGTTCTACGTTCGCTACTGTATGGGGTTGATGAATCTGCACTCGAACCACAATGCGCATTATATTTCATTTCACCACAACCCAACACCCAACACATACCATACGCAGTGGAAACAGCAACAAAAAAAAAAAAACGAAGAGAATAATCAAATCAGTGGCTGCGCATCCTTCAATCGCAAAACCAAAGTGCACTCAATGGGTAATTTTTAATGCGATATTTTCCATTTGAATTCATCGCTTGATTCGTCGTCATCTCGTCGCGCATTCGTGCTTTCATTGAACGGAGGAATGAACAGAAAAAAAAAATTCTGTTTTAAATTTTCCCCCTCTGTCACTGGTTTGTAGATTTTCCTCTCGTTGTGCAGGAGCGCCATATCTTCTGTAGGATGTAACGAATTTCGTGTTTCAATTGTGCGTTTTATTGAAACAAAGATAAAAACCAGTCAGGCGCTGGGATTTTGTTGTTTTTTTTTTTGTCGGTGAAATTTTTGTGGAAGGAAGTTGACATGGTTTACAGATTTTTTTTCCTTTTGGTGCATGATTCGGGGTGGCTACTGATTCAATGGGTGAGTCCAGAACTTTATCATTGCATTTGGCACAAGCCGCACAAACTATACAAATTCCTCAATTTGGAAATTGGCTTGAATTCAGGCCATTTTTGACAGAGATGCAATTTTTAGGGTTTTCAATTGCAAACTCATGACAGGAGTGTCTGAAAAAACGTCAAATGTCACAAGAGTGACTTCCGATTTGGCTCACGACAAATGAAATACTAGGAGTGTGTCCGCAGAAACAACACCTTTTCCGACTTCTTTCGCTTTCAATGCATGCACCTCAAAAAGAAACCTTTCGCAGACAGTTTTGTGGTACAAAAGTCTGAACGATTTCAAATACTCCCATTCCGACATCAGATTCAACTGACCACCAGACGATCATCCCAATGGATTAAGGAAAAAATTTGATCTCTGTGAGAGATCGACTTCAAAACCCACTTTGACGCACATTTAACAAACATATGCCTACCCCAAAGACTGCATCAAATCAGGTATTCTACACAAGAAAGGACATCGATTTCTATGGAATCTGTCAAAAAAACACACGCACAACCGAACTGTTCCTGCCGATATCATCTTTCCACAGAATATGATCCCCCCCCCCCCCCGAAAAACCGAACGCCAGAAAACGGCATGGCAACCTTTTTCACAATACCCACCATATGGAATGCCAGTTTTCCTCGCCGCTGCTGCTGTTGCGCTCTCCTATTCCAGTTTTTCCACAAAAAGCCGAACTCATGGTAATTATCGCATTAGAAGGGGACGAACGGTCGGACCACGCTCACTTTGTGACGAAAACCCTATAATTATGATGTCCGAGTCAATCTCGCTGGCATTTGAATACTAAATTATGAATTTTTCCGCCTTTTCATGGGCTGCCGCTGCCGCTGCCGGTGCGGGCAAAAGCCAGAGTCGGAGCTTGCCGCACGTTTTGTGTCCCTTACCGAGTCGAACAAAAGCGACTATCAGTTGTAGCTGCACTTGAAGATGGTTTTCTGTTTTTTTTTTCTGTTTTGTACGTCTTGCCTTCGTCTAGTTCCTTTGAAATCCCATTCTGAAGGGCACGTGATTCTCGAGAGAGAGAGAGGAAAAAAAAGGAAATTCTAAGCTACCCATAAGGGGCCACATAATGGGTATATAATAACAATGTTACTCTTCAAAGAGCATCTCCTAAGCAGCACAACAGTGGTGAGGAGTGTGGAGGGCAAGATGAAAAGAAGATGCGGCTTTGGCGGCGACTTCATCGTCATCATCATCATCACGGTCGGCTGTGGTTCACAATCCGCCGATCCGCCGTCTAAGTCTAACTCCATTGACTTGAAGTAAGTTCGAGACGATTACGAACTGGTAGAAGTACACTTCATACATAATAGACGAAGAAGACACAATCGTGCAGTCTGTGCTCTCTTAACAGTAAAACCGTTCATTGATTTGCGTTTTCTGTGTTGTTCTCCTGAATTTGGGAACCAGGGCCCGAACTTTTGTCGGTGGTACACCGGCACCGGCACTGGTACTGGCATTGGCATCAGCATCAGCATCGACATCGGCACCGGCCTTAATGGAATTGGAGGAACTCAATGCGGCACAAAGCAGCGTGGCGCGGTCCCATCAACTTCATATTACACTTAAGATGTTTTCTTTAAATCGTTCTTTTTTTTCGGTTACTTTTGTGTGTGTGTGTGTTTTTTTTGTTGCCGCCATCTCTGTACTGACGAACCGAAAAATTGTATCTCAACCCGGCGAATGTAGTCGGAACGGAGCGTGTCGTGACTTTGGGCCGTTTTGTGAGAAACACACTACACCGGGCCAACGTCAGTCGAGTACAAAGAGTATACAATGGTCGTTGTGCCAGGAAGACAGACACAGCGCGCGAGAGATGTGTTGCATGGATGATGCTGTGATGTTGATGATGATCGCATATGAGAGCGCTTCAACAGAGTCTCTCGGTATCCTGTTTGTTGTTGTTGGCGTTTGGGGACTGTGCCTCTGAAAAACATACCCCCCGCCCTCCCAAAGACTTTTCCCTTTTTTTATTATTATTACACGCTCCGAGAGTCCGAGCAGCGAAGAGACGGAGAGATGAATGCTTCTTCAAAAAGCCGCCTCGATCAGAAAAAGCTGACTGCCGCGAGATCCTACCAAAAATACAGCAGAAAAGGCAGAAAAAAACGAACAGACTCCGCTTTACGGGCAACTGGACTTGTGGTATGTGCTTAATCCATCGTTGCCAACCTGCGGCACAGATATGAGTCTTTGAGAGGAGCTGTCTCTTTCAAAACTGACTCCGAGGCTCTCCGATTTATTTTTTTTTTCACATCCCGCTACATGGACACCACAACTTCACAACACAAAAGTCAAGTTGTTGTGTGCACGTAAAGCGAAGATTCAGAGACTCCCCGACGACGATGGCAAAGATTTCATGACGACCGACCATACAACCGACGGCCACGATAATGAGGATCATGATGATCACCGTGATCTTGATGATCTTGAAGGCTTTGGCTTTGGGGAGAAACACTGGATGGAGTGACGACGATGATGATGTTGTTGTTTCGAATTGTGATGATGAGGGGCCACTTCTTAACACTTTGAATTATTTACGGTGATAGGCGAATTTTTTTGAATTTCCACAACCCTACGATGCGCCCGCCGGGGGAGGGGTGGGAGCCGGTGGCGGAGGCCTTTAAAGTTCGCCGAAAGTGGAGGAAGTAGTCGCTGTACATGGGTGTCTATGGGGTTTTTGTCTTATATCGACAAAGTGGCCAATACTCAATGGGTAATTAAATATTTGATTTATATGCCAAGTTGACGGGCGATGAGCGAAAGAGAAGGCTGCCCTTTTGCAACATTCATAAATGTTGATTTATGTGAGGTTGGTTTGTGGTTTTTGTTTTTCGGTGGACAGGGCCGAGGGGATCACACTCTGCCCTGTCTCTCGTAGGCGAGTTGCATCTTTGAGCCGTGGTGTTGTGCTGATGAGATTTTATTAATGTTGATGGCACTTAATTTGGTTTGATGTGTTGTTGGGTGGAAAAAAAGTTCACTACCTACCAGCTTTTTGCCTCAATGGGCTGTAAATCTGTGCAGGAGGGCATACCGTGCGAAAGCAACTTTGTTTCAGGTGTGTGTGCGTGTGTGTGTGTGTGTCTGCCTCTACAGCCTTCACTGTGTGCTTGAGTGATGCTTGAAAACTCATTTAGATCGAAATCGGCTTCGTTTTTATTTCGGAGCTCAAAGAGACTTGCCGACCATGGTCTATGGGGAAGGAAAAGTGGGTTTTTTGTTTTTTTTTACTTTTCATTTTTTTTCTCGCCTTTTGACCGTATTAACAGTTGATGTGGCTAGCAGCCAGCCACTCATTTTGCATATTACGCGCGGTTGTCAGTCAAAGTAGTTTACAATCTCTTTTTCACTTACATTACATCATGTGAACGCGCTATGACTCCTGGTGATAGTCAGCTATGAGCTGTCAGTGATGTGATTCATGCTACAAGCGCGTTAACTCAAGCCACACAATCAATTGTTGGCCATTTTGTGCATTCAAAAATCACCCACTTGCTGTCTTATCGGGCATGTCATGAAAATTTTGAGCATGAAACTGTAGCTTCTTCTTCTTCTTCTTCTTCTTGTGGCGCTACAATTCGGGGTGGACCTGGGCCACGATAATTCGCCAGCTGCCGCCAGTTGCGCACTCCAAGTTGGTTGAGGTCCTTCTCCACTTGTGTGCGCCACCATAGCCTGGCCCGTCCTCTATTGCGTTGTCCCAATAGCTCAGATTCGAACCTGTAGCTACCCCAAAAAATAAATAAAGTCTAATTTCTAATTCCCACTTAAACACCCCATAAATGTCAATCTCAATGCGCTTAAGCACACAACTTCAGTCAACCTCAAGGATAACAATATCAAACGCAATCGTGATAAGTTAATTCAATACCGAGCCGTTTTCAAATCCCAACCGCACCAAAAAAAAAGCAGCAGCCGCACAACACAACGTATGCTCCTTCAGATGCAAATAAGGCAGTGCTTAGCCTGCATCCAATTCACACGCAGGATATTGGCTTGAGAGGTGAATGTGTTTTCAAATAAACAAATCAGCAGGACGCATACAATATTCATCGTATAACCGGCGGCATCGATAAAGGGGGTGAAGTTTAAAATGCGTACGCTGCCGCCAGGGAGTTGCGAGAGCGGGCGCAAAGTACCCTTTTCGTCAACATCCTGAAAGTGATGTGACATTGATTGGAAGCAGCTTAGGGGTGTGCTGGGAAAAAAAAGACCAGCAAAAGGAAACAATAACACATTTGCCCACACCCAAGCGCACGCAGAAAAATTGTTAAACTAACCGTATGAATGGATAAGAAGCCTCAAAGTAGTTAGCCTCTTAGTGTGTTCCATTCAAAATGACTGACAGGAAACAGTTTCTTCATGTAGCCCGCTGCCCCTGTTACTGGGTCAAAATTGTAAAAACGCGTGACACGGGAAAATTGTTACGACTTTTGTCGTCGTCCTCCTGGTTGGTTGTTGAAGGACTTCGTTCTTCGCACACAGAGAGTGAGAGTGAGAGAGGGGTGCGCTTTGCTACTGTAATGCGATTATAAAACTAGAACGGTTACAATTTCCGTTTATTTATTTAATTCTGTTTCATTTCATTTCATTTCAATTTTTTTTCTCCTTCATTGTGCCGCGCAATAATGTTGATGTTGTTATTTTGGGTGTTTAAATCCATCCGCACGGATGGGTCCTTGATGTTATCCTGTTATTTTAATTTGTTTAATGTTTTCTTTCTCACTCAGTGAGAAGTCCTGTCTCAGGCTAAGTGGGTATTTGTCCTAAGAGATGTTTATGCGTTTTCAAAAGCGACATTAAGTTGATGTTTATGAGTTGGATTTTTGTGGGTAGCGGAAAACAAGTTTCGCACAGGGAGGGGGTGTTCGAGGGATCATTTGAAGCAATCACAGGCTGAGATCTTAGGTGATAATTTATTTGTTGAATTTTTTTTTTGTTTGTTTGCTTCTTGTTCACGAATTTTGATTATTGTTATGAGCACACGTTTTGTGTATTATGGCGGTTTTACGACCCGTTGGGATGTGTTGATGTGCGCAAGGTCACACATTTTGTGGGTGATTAAATTCGGGATGAAATTGTTCTATTTTTTGTTTCAAAATTTTAGTGCTTTTTAATTTAATAAAGCGCTTAACATTTCGACAGGTGAACAAAATTTTATTTTCTTGCGTCTTTTTCTTTGCTCACATATTTTTGTGTCCTTGGGTTTTGAATTTTTGAACGTTTTTTGAGTTGTTCTTGAGTTCTTATTGGGATTTCTCATAAATTTTGTTGTTAATGTCGTTTTTCTGTTATTGATTTAAGGCCCAATAACTCAGTTTTGCGAAGTCTTTTGACCGTTTCGGCTTTCTGTAGCTGGTCAAGCCTTGTAAAAGCCGATAGGACAGTCTTCGTTCGCTGGGTAAAGTCTGTTGTTTCGATAACTGAGTACCAGTGAATCCATCTATGGTCGGCGATTTTTTTGTCACAGTAGTCGTTTGGGGGACATCAGGGTGTGGTTCATCAAAGAAGAGGAGCGACCACGTTGCGACTAATTTTTGACATTCGTCACCCAAGGAGAAGGGAGCTGTCGTAGTACACAGCAACCAAGTGGTCTTCGATTTCATCGCTCGATTTTTATTCCAATAACAGAAACCGAAATTGGTAATTTTCAAATTGTTCTAAAGTCCGCGGTCACGCCCGCTTCCAGCCCCCAATCAAAACCAAACTTCGAGTCCAATCTTTCTGAAATTCTGACAGTAGCTGTGTGGGTTCTCCGTATTTCTCTTGGAACAGCCACGAAGTTAAGTTCTTAGCAAACTGCCCTCTGATGTGATTGATACTTTTTTTTTAAATTTTTACTAGAGTGCCACATTCAACTTTGTAGTGCCACAGCGCCGTTTTAATTTAGAACATCCGCAATCCATCCGGAACCTACTTTTCATTCGAAATCCAATGGAAAAACCACTCTTAAGTTTCTGTTCAAAAATTTAGTGTCCACTTCCGCTGACACCACTCAAGAACACATCTTTGGCTGCCAACGTTACATCATATGTCTCACCCAGGAGAGCCTGAGACACAATCGCAAACGTGGAATCTCAGTCGAAGGGAAGAGCTAAGCGCAAACCAAAAAAAAGCGTTATAATTTCACAGGCGACTGCGTTTTTCACACAACACTCACGAATTTTTCATTTTACACAAAAAAAAAAGACAGAACACGAAAAAATGGCAGTGAATCAAAGAGCCAGCTTGCGCCAACCAGATACACGTTACCAACAGCATCGTCCCCCTAAACACACGACAACGGAAAAAAATCAAAAAAAAAAAATACAGAAATCAGAGAAAAAAAATCCAACAAAAGACTTCGAGTGGAATCCGATAAAAATCTCGCAGAGAGAAATAAAGGTTCCACTACAAAAAAAAAAAAAAAAAAATGGCTGCACAGAGATACTATGTACCTAGTCGAATAAAAATTTTTGTGTTGTG
This sequence comes from Eristalinus sepulchralis, assembly GCA_944738645.1. Classification (NCBI taxonomy): domain Eukaryota; kingdom Metazoa; phylum Arthropoda; class Insecta; order Diptera; family Syrphidae; genus Eristalinus; species Eristalinus sepulchralis. The sequence continues at coordinate 13,240,117 of OX122882.1, forward strand.
AAATTTTCCGCTTCCTTAAAGACTTCCTCCCCTCGTCGGTCGGTCGGTCGGTTGTCGCCTTCATTGGCGTGTGTAATTCTGCTGAGAGTTTTCTTCTTTTACAATTTTTTTTTGTCATTTTTGATTTTCGTCGTGTGGAAATTTTCAAGTGCACGGAAATCGGTTTCCCATGATGCGGCAGCACACAAAATGTTACGTGCTCCTAGATGATACCGTGTTTGATTGCCCGTTAGATAATTGATCAGGCAGTTATTTTCGCTACGCACATTCGCAACTTGATTTGGTTTATGTTCGGCTGGTTTCTTTATTTCATTTTTCGTTGCTACTCCTTGCTGTTTGTGGAGTTCTGGCTTGAGCTACAGGAATTTCCACTTGAATACGTAGGATGATGCTGTTGATGTCGATTATCCGACTGTGTACGGGTGTGTGTATGCGGTCGTGAAGAGCAATCCTGTTGGCATAGCGATAAGATGGCTGAAGGAGGAAGGAAATTTATTATTATTTTCCTAATTTCGCGCTTAAAATACGAATCGTTACTGTAGATCCTCTTGGAATCATATGCATCTGACGGGACTTGATATCCGTAATGGTTTGAATGAAATTTAAATGCTTGCATTCGCAATGGAGTGGAAGTAAGATGTTATGACAATGAGAACGAGACAGAGTGGATGGGTAACGATGTGCAGTCTTCTTAGACTGCTTGCGTAGACTGTCGTAAATTTGAAGGGAAATGTCACACGCATTCGGTGCTGTGAAGATCCGCGTAAATTCTGTCTCAACGCACAAGCTAATTTGGGATGTGATTTACGTTACGAAGAACAATTTGCACGTTGGAAATATGCCCTTTTAACCACAGTCTGTTGCACGGGTTTCACTACTGGCATTGATTGGGATTATTGATAATGCGTTGGTACTGCAATAAATGCGATGTTTCAATTGCAGTTCAAAATTAAGGGAATTATTGAACGGGAGTTGCATACGTCTTGAATGAGGCGTTAAAACCAAAAACGCCTCCTCAGATCTCCTTTTGAGTGACATTACAGTCCTAGGTTGCACCTAGGTGTCAATCAACATGCCTTTCCAGGTTGTAGAACCACTTGCCAGCTTATTTCACACCCCAAGTTAGTTAAGATCTTTCTCCGCATTCGTGCGCCATCTCCGACGGGTTCGAAATCTGTTGTATTTTACCAATGGATCGAATTCAAAGAACCTTCGAACCGGACTATTGGTATCACTCCACTTTACATGAGCTTGTCACCGTGAGCGCTATATACGAAGGCGCTTAACTAAGCACATACATCCTAACAGCCTATAGGCTCTGTTGTGGAATCTTCTCCACTAGATGCCATCAATGCAAACAGGACCAAAAATCGCACGCAGAACTATCCTCTTGAGGGCTACCTCATCCGCTTTGAATAAAGTCCGAGTTCATATGCCATAAAGCAAGGTAGGGAAGGTCAAGGTGTCATGTATACAAAGTAAGCTGGCATTTCAAGGGCTTTGTTACTTCACTGCCACTTTATCCCAAAGAAACAACAGTTTGCAAAGAGGATTCTAAAATTGATTTCTGGAGCAATGTAGACGAATTCCTTGACTACCTTAAATTTTCAACCGAAGTCGTTACATTGACGAAATCCTTGACTACCTCAAATTTACGACCAAAGTCGTTACATTGATAAAATCCTTGACTACCTCAAAGTTATGACCAAAGCCTTTCAATTGGTCAATTCACAGCGGTACGAGCAGCGTACGAACAAATAAGTAATTTGGATCAATGTGATCAACTGCTTTAACGACTTATGCCACTGAAGCCATTTTTCAAGAGGGTAACACAAGACTAAGCGCCTTAGTCACCCAAATCCTAAATTGAGATCATGAGGGACACTCGCTTCACCTTCATTTGGAGCGACAGCTTTCTAAAACCTCTGCCGTTTTTTTAGGGCGCAACACTCGGCTGTAAACTCTATAGTGAGCCGGGAAAATCCCTTAACCACCTGATCCAGTCTTGGGTGAACAATAAACTAGACCAGTCAGCACATTACATTAACCTTGAGTCTGTCCGTGATGTTAGTTTTTAAACCATAGCCATCACGATACTCCCACAGGGGGACTTACTGTACTGTCAGGCGGGAACCGAAGTTCCAGGGGCTCCTGATCTCCCGCGGCATCAGAATGTGATTCATAAATGAATATCACGTGGACAGCATGCTAACAGCCATTGCGATCTAAATTATGTAGATGACGCTTTGGTTCCTTGTAGGATACCAGACGATAGCTTTTTCAGCAACCACACGCATATGCGCACTCTCTCAGACAAAGGGGCACAGAGAAATCAAACCACTGTCAGCAACTAGAAATATTTTGCAGCCTTCACCACTTATAAAAACAATTCTTGAACATCTAGTTCAAGAATCAATCCAAGATCTCCGACATGGTAGTCACTGTATGCCCTTGCAGCCTTAGCTCGGCTACCAGCCAGTGCTCACCAATGAAGAGGAAAATGTCTCGGAAACAGAATGCAAACTGATTGCAAATAGGAAGCACTTCATCAGCAAATCCAAACTGATTTCGATTAACTCGTCGCCAGGCTTAAACAATGCGAGCAGCGAACAGCAAATTCATATCATTTCCATTTTCAATTGACATAAACTAATTAAAAATCGAAAAAAGGCGATTCGCTGGCTATTCAAAATGAAAAATCTATAAAGTCATAATTAAATAATAAAAGTCAGCAAAAACATGATTTTTTATTACAATCGCCGGCAGGAAGTGTATTATTGTCTGCTTTCCGTGTTTTTTTTTCTTGTCTGCTGATGCTGTTTCGCATTAAGCCTACAATCAGAATGAACAACTGAATTCAATTCAAAAAAAAAAAAAAAATAATCAAAATAATAATGTACAAGACGAACGATGGTGTGTGCTCGTGCGTACACGTGTATGCGTACATATGTACGGGACTAGAGATCGACGAAAATTGTGATTAAATGAACGGTCACTGATATTTTTTCGTTTTGTGAAAATTATTGTCGCAATTAAAGTCTAATAACAATTAATTAATTAATTAAGGAAAAAAAAAGAATGATTTACAAGGGAGATTTATTAGTTGAATTCGTCTCGTTTACACCTTCACTTCGACGGTCATTGCAAGGAGACCCGATGATGAGAGGAGCGTTTGCGCCACCCGCTGATCATCCAGAGGCATAGAAGTGTCACGTAAATCATTTTAGAATACAGACCAAATGTGTGTGCACAATCGCCTGGCTTATGCTTAACAACAGCTTTGTTTTTAATCAGCGATAATTATTATTAAACAGCAGCGAACCCCGCATGACCCGTGCGGCGCGATGGAAAGATCTTTCTACTCATACGTAAACGATTCGAATAAAAATAAATGATCTATTCGATGTGAAAGAAATTACTATCAGCCATGTACCCCCCCTCCCCCCTCTCCACACTCCCTGTCTGAAGTTCAAGCGATAATGCTCGGTTGTCGTCTGCTACATGACCGTGCAGAGTGTGTCCGGGGAGATTTTCGCCTGCAGTTGACCAAGACGTCTCATTATAAACCTGAAAATTTAACGCACTGACTCGACCCACACTCTGACCACCGTGCAAACACATTAAATTACACTTAGGAGTCCTCTGACCACTCCGAGCACCAAAACTACTAATGATACATCAATTATTAACATCGAGGAGGTTTTCGCTTCGGTTCAGCGCTGTGTGTGGAGGGTGTAATTTTTGTGTCCTGTGCCACAGATACACCCTCGCAATTACTCACCTCGATGGCTTCAACTATATCATTAGAGGAAATCGTTTTGGGAAAAGTACTGTGGGCATGGGGCGTTTGTTGTGTTTTTTTTCCTGACCACCAAAAAACCGGGCCACCTCAGTTCCTTTAACCAGAAAAACGGAAACTCAAAATTATGTTACGTCAACACCTTGGTCAAAACGGCACAAAAAAAAAACGAGGTGGCGCGCTCAATGAATTTGAATGGGGAGGTGTTTGCGCGCGCGTGTGTGTCTGTGTGGAGGGGATAGAATCTAATGAGTTTTTATTTTCATTTTTGCCCCCGGTGTGTATGCGTGTGTGTCATTAGTAGCCGACTGCCACACGAGGGCACCCTTGTCAATTAACACATTTCCATTTCAAAATCGATCAAAATCACTTTGGATCGTGTGTTTGTGTGCCCGACGAACATCTCTGAGACGGGCACACTCTAGTCCTACAGATCGATGAACTTTTCTCGCGCCCATCTTTCGGTTCAGAAGCGAGAAACGACTGTGGAGCCAAGTGAACCAAGGAAAAAAATCGAAATGTGTGTGCGCATCTATATTTAAAACTTAAACGAAACAAACAGAGGCCAATGACAACCAACGTCAGCGACAACGCTATCCAACCGCCACCATCGTCGCCACCATCACCATCTCAGCATCATCGTCATCTTCATCATCGTCGTCCTCTCGTAGTCGCCCGCCACCACCGCCACCGCTGCCATGGCAATAACAGCCAAAGAAAGGAATACATATTTTTGCTTCTGATAAAAATACAAAAATTATATATAAATAAATTTAAAATAAAACAGAAGAAAAAGCGCGACGAACAACAAAAAGAGAGAATTTCCTGTCGACATCACCACCATCAGCGGTTGCGACATAGTCATCGGCAGCGCGTCGCATCTTCGTTTAGTGACAACCTCCTCCTCTCTGCAGTTCGAAGTGTAACCCCGCCGACAGTTCCGTCCGATTAGATCGTCTTACATGGGGCGCGCCAAACAAACGCACATCGACACTACATTTCAAAGGCAGCACAATTTGCATTGCAACACACTGGCCGGCCCTCCGCAACATTTTGCCCGTGATATACGAGTCTGCGTTTGTGCAACATTTGAATTTCTTAGCGCATTCGACAATTACGCTGCCAATCGACTGGGACGGAAGGTGCTACCCCCAGAGATGATCATAAACATCATAAATGCGACAAGCAATTATTAATTCGCCGACAAATAATTCACCCTGATTTATGGATGAAAATTATTCACACTAAAGGCCATAAAATATGGGACACATCGGCTAAAAGCCAATACAGGCGCTCGCAAGCGCGACAAGTACTACACTTTTGCTGATATTGTACAAGACCCGTGGTTAGTGCTATCAGTGACAAACGTGCATACATACATGCGCGGCGGGCATGCAAAACGAAAACGAAACGCAAACAACGCTCGCCACTGCCACTGCAGATACATGTTGCTATATGAATGGATTGAACGCGAGATAGTGTCTCGCCCAGTCTCGGGTAGCTACAGAGATACAGAAGTATCTCCTCGGTCTGTGACAGAAAAATGATTTATATGTCAATAATCGTTTTAGAGCTGCGAATAATATTGTTGTGATTGCACACCAGAAGAAACAAAAACACAAAAAAACGAAAACAGCACCAGAACAAAATTAAAACGCGGCAAAAATGATTTTATTGGATGCTACATGGAATTATTTAAGTTCGTAAAAGGCAGTAAGCGATGAATGGGCTTCCACAATTTTATGATGCTGATTGGATTTTCAGGTGAGACTGCCGATGATTCGGCATGCGGGTTGTGCTACGCCGAAAATATGTTTCAGGAAGCGACAGACACATAAAATTGATTGATGCAATTGTGTTCACTGAAGTGTGGAAAATTGTCTTTGAAAAAAAAGAGAAACGTTACGCCTGCCTTGGAGATCTGATTTATGTGCAATTTTGTCAGCGGGGATTCAATTCAGATTTAGGAGAATTCGAATCTGTTGCATAGCTTCGAGAATCTTTAGTGAGTGTGGGTTTGTCCAACTGAGCCTCTCAAACTCATACAGCTTGTGGGCGGGTGGGTGAAATTTGATGTCATCTGTTGAGAGAATATCATGTTCATCGTCCTTCTTCTTCGGATGGCGCTACAGTCCAACATGCCTCTCCAGCTAGCACGATCTCTTGCCAGCTGCTGTCAATTGCGCACACCAAGCTGGTTGAGGTTCTTTTCCACTTGTGTGCACCATCTCAGTCTAGGACGTCCTCTGTTTCGTTGTCCCTGTGGTTCGGATTCGAAGACTCTTCGGGCCGGAGCAGTGTTGTCCATCCGCTCTACATGGCCTAGCCACCTTAAGCATTGTATTCGTAGACGCTTGACTAGGCTCATTCCGCCGTACAGCCCATACAGTTCGTGGTTGAATCTTCTCCTCCAGATGCCATCAACTTTTCTCTCGAAGAGACCAAGGGCTTCCTCATCCGCTTTTATTAGCGTCCAGGTCTCTACACCGTAGAGCAGGACTGGGATGATCAAGGTGTTGTACAAAGTCACTTTGGTCGTTCTGGAGAGGGCTTTATTACCCAATTGCCTCTTGAGCCCAACGAAACAGCGATTGGTAAGAGTGATTCTGCGCTTGATTTCGGTACTGATGTTGTTGTCCCTATTCACCGCGGAGCCGAGATAGACGAAGCCCTTGACTACCTCGAAACGTCTGCTGCCCATAGAGACGCTCTGTCCGAGACGTCGATGTTCTGCGTCCTTCTTCGAAGACAGCATATACTTCGTTTTGCCCTCGTTTATCACCAGTACCACTTCAGTCGCTTTCGCTTCGATGCTAGCAAACGCCTCATTGACCGCTCGCTGAGTTTGGCCGATCACGTCAATGTCATCCGCATAAGCTACCAGGTAAACGGACTTATGGAAGATCGTGCCTCTGATGTTGACGTGTGAGTTAGGCACGATCCCCAGAAGAAGTCGCATGACAGCGCGTCGCCTTGTCTAAACCATGTTCCTACAGCCGCAGGAAAGATCAGTTAATGCTTGGAAGAGAAATGCAGTCAATGCGGAGATGTGGCAGATATTGCAACTTAATCACGACTTTAAAGTGATTGGTCCTTGCGACTTGCCGCTCTAGTTAGCATCCGGCTTTTAACTTTGTAAATACAACTAGTGACTAAATGTGGATCGATGCTAACAGTTGGAGGGATGTTCATTTGACAGTGTTTTTCAAATTAGTTGTTGTTGGCGTACAAGTACAAAATGTTTCATCTTCGGTCCTCAGAAACTGATTCTTCAACTACTTAGAGGCTCGTTTGTTTGCAGGCAATCAGGCTATACCCGAATGTCAACGAACCGCGAAAGTAGTCGAGAATATTACCACCGTCTATTTGATATTTTGCACTTGTAGCATCCTATCCAGTCGTGCCGGTGAACTTCACAATGATCAGAAAGCTTATCGGATTGAGTCTGGGCAGCATATTGCAGTTGATTTTGAGAGTCCTTCAGGGGCAGAAGTAGTGCGATGTAGTCGTTCACAGTCTCACAAAACTAACAAGATACCCAATGTCATGCTCAATGAATCTTAGTAACCAAAGGAAATGTGGCTAGGTAATAAAAGAGTGGCAATACAGCCCACAACGGAGCAGGGCCTAGCTTCTACAAGAACAACTCGTGTTGTGCATGCTATGGTTCCCTCATGAGAAGAAGGGACCTACAGTTTTTTGCAGACTCCGAACGGCGAGATTTGAGAAGCCTTTCATAGACTGAACGTTGTCAGCAACTCGAAAGATTTGGTGCCGTTAAAAATGCGAGATGTCGAGGAATCGAACCTAAACCTTTGGCGTGTGTGTCAACGCACTTACCCACAACGCCAAGGCGACCACCAGGAAATATGGCTTACGTCATCAAAATTTATAGATACTATGCCTGGGAACTGTAAAGAGTCATGCTACGTCGGGTGAATACGTCTTATTTGAATAGGGACTTAAAATAAGTCAAAATGTGGGGTGTTGCAGCCAACACGGTTCAGGTTTGTAGCATCTATTTCTTAGCCGAAAGATATCTGTCATATGTCTTGCAGCACCTTCCTTAACCGTATTGTTTTGCAACTTCTTGAACGTCTTTCAATGGCGTGAATTGAAATGAGGGCAACAATTTCATAAAACTTTAGACTTTAGCACTCTTCGGACTAAGAAAGAAGCGTCATCTAAATAAATCTAAAAAATTCGTTGCACACAAGTCAAAGCCCCCCAAAAAAAAAAAAACTAAAAACACTTAAAACTCTATCAAAAGCCCACCTCCCACCTCATAAAAAGTAAATCAAAAATCAAGTCAAATTCCTAGAGAAATTTCACAAGTCCCCAAAACGAAAAAACATTATCCCAACAATAGCGGCTCTTGATTTATCCCCCAACCACATACATTAGCCGTCACCTTAAGCCCTCAAAACTCGCCTCCATCGCCATTTCATTTAATCTTTATTGTATCTTTTAAGAAACATTCTTTTCAATGAGATGACTTAAGAGCCTTCGTGAAACAGTAAAGCTCCCAAAAATAAAAAGCAAAAGTAGTTCACACTATCACGCGGGTAATTTTAATGATTTTCACTTTTTTTTTTTGTTTCTCGAACACACATATTTTTCGGTTTTATTTTTTCGTATCGCTACTAGATACACCGATATCGATACAAAAGCGCACAGCAAACGAAGCGAGCAACTTCAAATGAATGAGTTTTTGATCTTCCAATTTTATGGGATGTTCTTGGCGCGTCGGATAGTGTGTAGCGTGGTGTGGTTAGCCGGCAAAAAAAAAGAACAACACATCTCGATCTCATTTCGGTTCACAATTTTACGACATTTTAATAGGCTTACAATTTTCTTGGTCAGAGAGCGAAGGAAAAAAGGGAAGAAAGAAAAAAAATGGGAATTTTTGTTGTTGCAAGTCGTTGCCGGTTTGTGTTGTGTTTTTTTTTATTACTGTGTCTGGTGTGAATGCTTTTCGGGTATGACTTCAATGATAGGAATGATGATGCTGCCCGTAGAATGCCGCTGATTCACGGAGCCTTGAGGAGGTTTGTTGTCTTTAGTTGCGGTGGTTACTCTTTGGGCTGGTTGATAGTGGTGCACACAGCGACCAGTGTTTACATCGTTAAAGGCGAGTATCTTGCGGGATAAAATCGGCTTTTATTTCGTGATAATCAAAGATGACTGGACCACACCGTGTGCGGTACACACGGAAGCGTTTAGAGGTTAGGCGGTTGATTATCAGAGTTTTTTTTCTTTTTTGAATTATGGATGAAAGGAATTGTGTTGGTTGGTTTTATTGGTTTTCTTTGAATGCATTTCGCAGGGATTTTTGCTTTGTAATAAAACGTGGAACAAAGGTGAGGGTGTGACGGGTGGTTGTCGTCGACCTTGAGGAAGATTTAGTGTTTTTCTTTGATGTCCACATGAAAAGGATCTGTGGGCTGTGATGGGCGAGGACACGTCTGTGGAAATATAAAGATGCAAATTTTATTTGCAATAAATTCTTTGAAAAGTTTTGAATGGTCTGTTGGGTGGGAGGCGTGGGGTTGGTAGGAAGACGTTAAGACTTTGAAAAGCTAATTGACAACACAGCTTCAGCGTGAAGGGTCCTTGATTTTGAGCTAGTTCGAGAAAGTAGCAGAAAAAGTATTTTTACTCAAGAACTGAATTTTCTACTAAGGTTGACATCCACACTACGGGAACGGGACAAATTTCCGATAGATTCTTTAATTTTTTTTTTTTTTTTGCAAATTTGTAATTTAATTTTTAAAATTAGTGTGATTTAGATTTTTTTTAAATAATTCGAAATTCAATTCCTCTTAATCCTCAAAAAAGAAAAAATAAGAAAGTCCTTGGGTCATGCGAAAACTCTCTTCGCTAAGCACAAATTGAAAGTCAAAAAAAAAATCCCCCAACAAAAACAAAAAAAAAATTGAAAAGTTGACAGTGCAAGTTGTGGGACCTGCTGAATAAAATTCATTCTCATTATATAATTAACACATTAAGCCCTCAAGTAGTATTAATCGACAAGGGGTAGGCGACCGGCCCAGCCGGCAAGCAAGCAAAAGTAAAAGCAAGTGAAACCGAGAAAAGGAACAGGAAAAAAAAGAGAAAAAGGCGAAAAAAAAAGAAGTATCCTAAATTACTTTTTAACGAACTAATGACTTTCTTTACCTCTTTTTCTGTGGGCTTTTGGCCCTCATCATGCTTTGAGTTTATTTATTAAGCACGTTCTTATTTTTTTTTGTCTTGTCTTCTTGCGTCCATTTGTGGCACCCTTAGGAAAACCAACCAAAAGGGATACGAGATGTGAAGCAGGGTGGGGGGGGGAGAGGGGAAGTGTGGTGATGGTGGCAGCAAATAGCAACAGGATAATACGGTCATCCTTGAAATGAGAGAAAAAATGCTTCTTATTAGGAAAACACCATCTCTAGTGGTCATAAAACAGAATTTCATTGTGCGAGGGTCCACACCATATACACTCGACCCAAAGTCGAATTAGAAATCCCTTTCGGGGGATTATATTAGATTGAAACTACCTCATTTCTTTAAGGAATTGAGATCCGTAAAAGTTGTTCGCTGGTGGGGTCTGTCGGTCGGTTTGTGTTGCTGCTTTTTGGCGAATTAGGGAATTTTACCTTTTTTTCTTCTTCACTTCTCCTTCTAATGCTTGTGTTTTTTTGTTTGCTTGAATCCTGGCTCCCACCGAAACGAAACACACAGACGCCTGGTGTGGTCCTGCGTGTGCGCCTCTCGTTTTCTCTAGGCTTCAGTAGTTCTTGATAAAAACAAACGACTGACATTTATTTTTATTACACTTTCTATGTGAAGTACACTTCCGTGGCTAAAGATGACAGTGGGGGCGGCCAAAGAGAGGCCAAGTGTGATCTCCTGGTCGGTCGCTGGGAAACCACCCCATAAAGGTGTGTGTACTTGTACACAGGAGATAGGCAGCCAAACTGGTGGCATAAAATACCAATTTTAGCTTGGGATTTTTATTATAAGGAATGTCTTTATTTATTTTGGATTCTTTTCGACTCTTTTTCGGTTTTGCTGCTTTTGCTGCCTTCCAGTCGTCGGCTGAGACAATAAATTAAAGGCAAATTAGGAATTATATACGAATAGGATATGTGGTGCGCATAAGAAAGTGAAAGTGAAAGCGTCTGATGGTGATGGGGAGAGAGGAGGAATCAAGGCGAAAGCGAATTAACTTTTAATGCACCTTTGTTAAATTAGAGGTGACATTTGCTTCTTCTTTTTTTTGGCTTCTTTGGTTCTTTTTTTTTTTTTGTTTGGTTTGGTTTTCCCTTCTGTTGGCTTTATTAATTTATGAGGTATGAAGTTACTTAAGAATTTATGAGGATGCCGGGGTATAGATGCCCTGATCTCAATTAATGGGCTGTAGGCAACATGTGTAAGATACGTAGGGGTTGGGGAATAACTTGGTGGCTTGGGAGTGAACTGAGTATTTTTATTCAAATGAAAACAAACCAATGTGGTCGACTCTTTCAATCTGTATTCACATCCTATGGGAAATGAGGAAAACCATTTTTCTTGACGATGATACCAAACGAAGCCATCCACAGGTGCAATTTGAAGCTAACTCAACAGTTTTTGAACATCAAGAAAATGTGAACTTCACAATTGACGAAAAAGGTGCACCCTCTTCAATCCCTTCAGACTGGCTTAACCTTTTAAAAACCTTAAAATTTTCAGAAACGCGCCCAAAACTCTTTGGTCTCTTTCAACAACTAAGGTTTACATTTCCATCCGTTGGACTTGCATGTAGAGTAGCGCTCAACTCCGGACTGTATCCGGGATAGTGCTAGACTTCAAAATGCTTCAGGTTTCTTTAGTTGCCATCATCTGTTGCCCTCTATTTCCAAAAGCGAACAAGAATGTGGCTTAAGTCCTTCTCCACTTGTGTGCGCAATCTAGGACGAAGAGGTGTATGGCTACATTTTTCCTCCGCCTTGAATTCAAAGACTCCCTGCGCTAGTGTGTCTTGTTGTCAGTGCACTCTACATAACCTAACCATACTTAATGTTGTATATGTACACCCTGGACTACGGGCATGTAGCCCTACAGACAGTATGCTGCGGTGGTGAATCTTATTGTCTAGATGCCATCAAACAGAAACACGACCTAAAATCGTACGGACTGGTAGGTCCTTAGACCGAATGCTTCACCATAAGTGGAATTGCAAGGCCGAAAGGGTAGATTAAGGGGTAGACTCTAGCGCAACGTCCACAAATCGTTTCAAGATTTGAAAGATCCGGAAGACAGTCTTTAGAGGTCCCCTTCACTTGAACGCTCTGGCGAAGAGGACACTCCAATCGAAACAATCAGCTCCGGGAATGAGATGAAGACTTAACGTCTGTTATGGAGAATAAAGTGCAATCACGAACGAAAGAGGTGCAAAGTTGAAGCTCAGCTTCAGACTCTCCTGGCAATGCTTGCCTGGCAAGTAAGTAAATCCGTCAAACCGGCAACCTGTTGCCACTGAATTCTTCACATCACAGTCACTCACTGTGTCACCCTGGAAATTCCCAATTACCGTTAAATCCGCTTTCTTAATCCGGAGGTAAGGAAAAAAAATCCACAACTCTGACTAGGGCTTGACTCAAGTCAAGAAACAAGGAAAACACCTTCCCAATGAAAAACAAAAAAAAAATAAAACTATGTTAAAAAATGCCTCTACTAATGACGAATGTAAACAAGTAATTAAGTGCGCACACTATTTCGCGGCACCATCAGTGCACCAGGGGCCAGCGGGGCAGGTCGGCACAATAGCGGGCAGAACTGAAGAATAGCACTTGAAATGGGGGAATAATAATGATTTTTGTAATACAATTTCTTATGTACACCGCGCTCCTGTTTTGTTCTTTTTCAACAATTTATTCCCACCGCTGAACGAGTACGCAGACGATGTCGAGTCGTCGAGTGTGGGGTGGCGGTGGACAGGTTGTTGTGCTCTCTCTCACTTTTACTACAATCTGCATTTTTTCCACATGTGTGTGTGTTTTTTTTTTATTCAGTTTTCCCATTTTTATGTTTTAATTCCCTTGGTTAGGTTGTATCTTCATTTCATTTGGATTGTTGAACTGTTTTACTATAGGGACGAATCGTTTGGATACACAGTGCATTCAATAACGCAGGAATTGAAAATTGAGGACAATAGCGTGGTCAGTTGTTACTGTTGCTGTGTGTATCTCCGCGAGGAGACACCATTGTATGTGGGTACGTAACAGTGTCCCATATGGTATTAATTTAGTGGTAATTACCAGACCGATTTTAATGAATTGAAAAGACAGAAAATGTGTGTATTCTTTTTTCCCTCCCCCCCTCACCCTCTTACCCATCCCCTTCCCTTGTGATGGTGTTGTCTTCTGGTATTGTCGGTTGATGATGATGATTTTAAGCATTGCCTCAGCGATAGGCGAGTGGTGTATCTCCTTCGCTTTGAGTCTCTGATGTTTGTTTAGCATTGTATAAATTGTTTTCACATACATATACGAGCGTATAGTATATTTATTTTGAGTAGTTGCTTTTGGTCATTTCACTTAATGAAATCCATAAGGGGGTGAACGACGGGCAGCGCAGCGACAGCGGTGACGGTGGTGGCGGTGGCGGTGTGGTGGTCGGTGATGATGATGATAATGATGATGACGATGATGTGTGCTGGTGGTGTCGAGTGTAGCGCGTGTTTGCGTAAGTGGCGTGTATGTCGTTTGCGTTTTTTTCTCTCTCTCTTCGTTCCATTAGAATGAAAATCTCATTCAATTGAATTAATTTAAACAAGAAAAAAAAAGAAAACTGGTCATATGGGAGGATGGACTCACTTTAGCGACACACTTTGGGTCAGACACTCACATATTTAAATGCCCATTTGAGATCCTTCAATTTAAGTTGAGAATTCTTAGGATTCCTTCCGGCGATAGAGATCTCTGCAACACCTCCCCCGCCTCAAAAGTCCCACATCTTCAGTTGGTAAACAAAAGACCGTTCCCCCGCACAGTTTATGGAAACGGGAAAGTTGCTCGCAAGGATATGTTTGTGTGTCCTTTGGCTTGGTTTAATATCAGCAAATGGGTGTCAACAAAATTTATTCATACCATTTAACACATTCAAGGGCATCGGGGACGAAACTGGAATTGTATGACTTTCCTGTGGCATTGTAAATTTCAAAAGGACTCTCCGAAGAAGAACTCACTCAGTAATTACACAGAAGTAAAATGATTTAATGGAGAATATTATAATGAAAACAATGAATATAATGAAGCAGGGAATGAGGCAGGACGCACAAGGAAGGAAAATCGATGAGAGCCGAGAGATACACTAGTCTAGTGGAAAAGGTCTATTAATAAACATTATTCCACTATCGCTTGGTGGTGTCCTTATTTGAATTTTGTTTTTGTAATTTCATTAAGTCCACGACGAGGGGGTGGTGCAAATGAGAGCGAGAGACAACGAAAACAACCGAAATGTGTTGAACTTTGGGGATGGTTGCCGCCTTAATGCGTTAATGATGAAATGTTCACCCGCCAAGGCGAAGTTACCTTCAGGATACGCAAGTACATCGTGTAAAGCACACTGAATAAACAAATTTGATGATAATGAACTATTTGACAATCATTTAGGCTGCACATTATATCTACATTTCTGTGTTTTTTCGTTGTCGGAAGAGGAATCCGTGGGCTGACTGCGGAGGCGGAGGAGCAGTTACGAACATTAATTTATGCTTTGGTATGTTAAACCATCCCCGTGATGGTGTCCGGCTTGGGGAGTGGGAGGGTGAGGCGGGGGCGGGGACAGAAGGGAGGATAACACAATTTGGATTATGATCACGACCGCGACGTCGACTAGCAGATACGCATGTTTCAGTCACTTCATGTTTGTGTCTGTCTGTTTGTCTGAGGTCTGTCTTTGCTGCCTAGACAGCAGACACTCCACCAACCAATCAACTGACAGTCCCTTCATTGCATTATTGAAATACGCTTAATTTTGTATTTAATATGCACACATTGCGGAATGCGCGTGTGTGTCTGCGGATGCGGTGTACTTGTCGAAACAACATACTCGTAGCAATTGGAATATGCAATGTATGACTAGATGATTGGTTGCGCTTTACGCTCACGTCTCGTCGCGCACAGTGCGACTGTGTGCGAACGTGTTGTCTGGACAATATGGTCAACGGACAGTTCCACGTTACTTTGCAGACTTTTTGCACTTGACAGGACGCGACATTTCTGACATGGATATCGGCCAGACTTGGCGAATTGGTCATTGTCGCCCAGTTTGCGCTTGTAACTGTTCGACACTGTCAATGGGGAACAGGAAAATTGTGCTGGCCTTTTGAAGTAGAGTTTCGACACATTTCCCCAGAGCTCATTCAAAAACCACACCTTAATGGTGAGTCTCAGTCGGAATTCGCTTTCCGGGCCCCAGAGAGACTAAGTGAGATAGAGAGAGAGAGAGAGTGTGAACCACTGACACGGATGTCATACGCAAGCTAGAGTTAATGTGAGAACGAAAAATTGTGTTAATAAACGTAAAGCGACCGCATTTTCCTCTTATCATCCATCTTTGACACTAATGTCGACAAATTGAAGTATTTTCACCATGTGCAGGAGTGGACTGGGTAATGAATTAGTCTTCAACGAAGAAGGCGGATTGTGTTATAACACACTTAATGTGCGCAGACATACGAGTACATTTGTTTGTACACCCGATGTGGGGACATTAATTGCGCTAAGTAATGCATATAAACGTATCTGGTCGATTGATATCTCTCTCTTGCATCAGCAGACCTACCAACACGGCATAGGATGGATGGGGTGTATGGGTGACATGGCTGGATGTGTGCTTTTTAATCTAGAATATAACATATGTGGATGTCAAACTCATTTCGAAATTAAGACCTTGACGACTCATGTCCTTTTGCTTTCCTTTTTTTTTCACGGAAATTACATTTTGATGTGTACCTAGAGCCGCATCGAATTTGAATTAATTTGAATTCCACTCAAGGGCCAAAGTTTCTTTCTCCAAACAGAGGTGCATTTTGGGCCCCACGAGAATTTGTTTAATTATACCGTCCTGGAAGTCATCATCGTACTCCTGGGGACCACTGCACACATTTTGAATGTTTCACTTGGCTGAAAACGCACTTGCCTGAGGCGATAATGCGGCAAAAATGGCTCCCCAAAAATGGTATTCCTCTCCCTCTTACCATTCGCGTTCACTTTTGGTGCAAATTTAGGCCAATTTGTGATGGCGGCGACGGCTGCAACTGCCAAGATTGCCACAAGGAGATTGCCCTGCTGCCTGGTAACTGGCGACGAAGCCAATGCGCCCATGAGTGCGTTGCAAAGTCAAAAATATAGTGCACCACTATAATCACCTTATCATGCAGACAACCCTGAAAATCCCTTCTCCCTGCAACCGTTCAACCGATCTACCGATCAACCGATCAACCGTTCAAATAGTGAAACTTTCGGAAATGCTTCCGCGGGTTCGGTGCAGAGTGAGTGGGATACAAGATCATGCGAGGATGTGTGCACAAAATCGCAAAAAAACAAAAAAAAGAGACAGCACGTCGTCATGGTGTGTATGTGGATGCTTTGCATAAATTCCAATGCTAATTGAATAAAATGAACGACGATCGACAGCGCCGACGAATTGTGATCGCACCCGCTCTTCTCTCATCAGTAGAGCGACCCCGATGGCGATGGAGTTCGTTTGTATATTTTTTTGTTGGCCGAAAGTATGTGTTGGGGCTGTTGCTGCTTCTGATGTGTTGCATGCTTGCGCTCCGCGAATGTTGTGTCTTGTTCTGGTTTGTTGCTTCCTTTTTGTCAAAATGTCCCTCGGTGGTGTTGCGTTTTCGAAGCGCCGCCATCAATTTGAAACGAATGCAAATATTCTGCTATGGAAATGTGGCAACATTCATCATTCAAATTTTATCAATCTTTTCATTTTCACAAAGAAAACGCTCCCCAAAAAAATAAATGTTGCTTACAGCAGCTTCAGCAAGCAAAGTAAGAGACGAAGAAAAATAAAAAAGAAAGAAACCTCAACACACAGTCCACAATCGTGGATTATCTCAGAGAGCTACATGCGAACTTACTTATGGTGTCCTGCTTGTTTCTCATGCCACTTACATATGCCCACGTGAAAGCGTGTTATTTATTCATTTAATGTCCGACTGACAAATTAAAATAACCGATGAGGATTATATTAATTTACGCTCATCGTGCGAAATATGTGCAGTTTACTTGAAAATGCTTTTAAACGGCTCCGGCCACAGAACGAGAAAGAAATGCTAATTTGCTCAGGATCAATTCATTTCTTCGGGGCGCACACAGTTGCGCCTGGAAATAGACTTCACATACACACGCGCACACAGATCATAAAGTGTCCTATTTAAGGATACTGTGTATCAAAGAGCAGACCGCACACAACCTGCCTGGGATGGGAAAATGAAAAGGACTTTGTTAATAAAGAGTGAAACATTATTACACCCTGTCACTTCCTAATTGACCAAACGTGCATTCAACCCAGAGATGGGCGCTAGCCCTTGCGCACAATTTTTGCGCCCGCCGAGGCACTACTTCATTATTTATTGCTGCAGATACAGGTGATCCTATTTATTGAACTGGAATAAATGGCGTTACATGTCCGCCATTAGTCGACTGTTTTCAAATTGTAATTGAATTTTGTTCTTCGCATCAACCATAAACCCGGCATCTTGTGCGGGTCATTAACACGTCAAGTTATTGGAGAAGCACTTAAAAGTGGAACGAAATCTCCTCGAACTTGAAGGGGAAAGAGAAAAAAATCTGTGAATGCGTCGCCTAGAACAGTGCACGGGGTATGTATCTGTCAGACAACAAATCGAATAAAATTCTATTTGCATTATATTTGCATGACAGGAAAAGAGTATCAGGGGCGTCACACGGCAACATGATTTATCAATTAAAATGTCCAATGCGTTTGTACTTATTCTGTTGTACTGTGCGACTCAAAAAAATTACAACTCCGTTGATTAATTGGAAATAAATATTCAATACGCTTTCCGCGGCATCAGGGGTCCGCATAAAAAAAAAAAAAAACGAATGTTACACAGAGTGCGAAAAAAGCCAACCACATTCGGGCAAGACTAATTGATTGAAAAAAAAGCAAACAAACAGAAATGTATTGGGTTTGTGCGATTTTTTCCTAAGGATTTTAATGCAGTTTGCGCCACATAATAAAGCGCACAGTGTCGATTACAGGTGATTCGAGCGTTTAATTGATGCACATAGATCGCGCGTTAATTTCAGTGAATTCAATTAAGAATGACATCCTAATGAAAATGAATGAGGGACCCGTGGAGCTGACAAAAGCCTTTACTGCCTGAGTCAGTCAATCCCGCACATGCACAAAACATTTTTTTTTATAGTCATTTGAGGACGTTTTTGCATTTGGCCTGACCATCCCAATTAACAGCTGTGCCACGAAGGATGTCAGGGTGACAGTAAATGTGTTTGCTCTTAGAGCTTACTCGGCGTCTTTGGGCGTTTACGATGATGACGATGATTAAAATAAATATTACGTTTGATTATCAAAATAAAATAAAATACATTCTTTAAGTATCGGCATTTGATGGCTGTAGCCTCAATTAACCGAAAGTAATTGCAGGTTGGCTGTGGTTGAGGTTTTGCCTCTTCATTTGAGCATCCAATTACAAAAGCCGGTGAGCCTAGGTGAACTGCTCGTTTAAGTGTCTAGATGGGAGAGTTTCGGTTTTATTTGCCATCTAATTGGCAAACGACTGTTCTTGGGGGCATTTTATGGAGATTTCCATGGATTATCCTAGATTGCGCGCAAATGGGGAACTCAATGCGACAAACTTCACCTTAGAATGACATAATCCAAAATGATGTTTGAGGTTTTTTTCTGATTTTATTTGAAAATTAATAAAAATTAGATGGGATGTAGGTGCAATTTTATTGTAGCTTAATATGTTTATTTGCGTGCTTAGGTGGAGTGTTGAAGTTTCTCCATCCTCTTATTTTTTCATTACTTTTGCAAATATCTGTTTCTGCTGCTATTTAATGAAGGATGCATTAAACCCACGTCCACACGTAGGTTAGCTCTCAGTGTGAAGATGAAAAGCGTATAGTTGGTTCTATGAACGAAAGGTGACCTGTTCCTCTATCAAATAGTCATGAAGGCGAATCTAATCGTTCTTCGAATGTCATCGTGTTTTCTGTCCATGTTACCAAATTATTCTCCTTCCTTCAGTCTCGCAAACCGCCGTACCACTGCAGGAAGGCCCAGCAAACTATGAAGAAGGCCCTTAAAATCATCCAAAAGAACAAGGAAACATTCTAAAGGCCCTCAAAATATATACGGATAATAAGATATATTTCATTTCTAATTAGTTTTGATTGATATACGGGCTAGGTAGTTGCAAAATAAATTCAACTAAGCCATTGTAGTGATAAGTGCGTCGACCGTCACACAGAAAGTCTAGGTTGGATTCCCGGATGGGACACCTCGCATTTTTTTCACGGCACTACCTCTTATGAGTTGCTGACAACGCTCAAAGAGGTTCAATTGTCTATGAAAAACTTGTCAAACCTCGCCGTTCGGAGTCGGCAAAAAACTGTAGGTCCCTTCCACTCGTGCGAGAACAGTAGCACGCACAACACGAGTAGTTGTTGTAGAAGCTAGGTCCTGGTCCCTTGTGAGCTGTAGTGCCACTCAATTATTATTAAAGCCAATTGCTGATATGCAGTGTCCCTCTTGCACTTATCCTCATACAATAGACATTACCTCGAATTGCACCTTCCGCGAGTACACAGTAAGCAGTAGCTCTTAAAGCTTGTAAGGTGACGTCTTTTTATCCATCTTCTAAACTGACCACAAATGTTAACTCTGGTTTCACCATCTAGAAATACGCAGTCTGCAGTGGCCCTTCAAGCTCGCAACGTAATGCTAGTTAACCATTTTTTCTAGTGACAGCGACACAGTCTTCGAATCTGAGCCATTGGGACAACGCAGCAGGTCCGCCTAGGCTAAGGTATCGCAAAGAAGTGGAGAAGGACTCAACCAACTTGGAGTGCACAACTGGCGGCAGCTGGCGAAAGATCGTGCTGGCTGGAGAGGAATGTTGATTGAAGCCCAGGTCCACCCCGGACTGTAGCGCCATAAGAAGAAGAAGAAAAAGTGACACAGCTGTCTACAAGGTGTAATAGGGGCATAGTGCATAGTGAATTCACAGTCTGGTGAGAAATATTGGCGAATTCATCAAGTCTAAAACGGAAATTGACTCATACAGAAACTGCCTTTCGGATGAAAAAGGAATAGACTTGAATCCTAAATTGGACTATCGTTCAGTTTTCACTTTTCGTTTTCTCCCAAGTTGCTGACAACACTCTGAGAAACAACTAATTTTCTAAGAGTGCGCCATTCGGTGTTGATAGCAAACTATAGGTCCCCTTCGCATGTGAGTTGTTATTGGGATGGCTGAACTCTGAAGTCTTTTGGACTGTGATGCCAAATCTACTGTATACATATTTAATTTTTATGAAGTTAGTTCATGGTATTTCTTTCTTCTTGAGCCATTTAATTTGAAAAGTCCTTCCTAATACGATGATTATATGCAACGACAGCTCACAAGTGCCTACTATTGTCCTTTCCCAAAGAGAGGGGACCCTCAGTTTTTTGTTAACTCCCACGTGTGAAATTTGAGACTCTATTTAAAAGCAATTAACACCCTCTCAATGTTGTCAAGAGTGCGAAAAAGTTTGGGCCATGTAAAAGTTCAAGTCCAGGAATAGAAGTAGAGTTGATACACATTTCTACTACGCCACGGCAGCAGTCAAGTTAAAAATACACTTAAGTGACAATACGTCGGTGTCGGTGATGACCTTTGGTCTTTGCATTCACAGTATTAATTCGAATGCCCCCGTTTTGCTGTCTAAATGCATTTTTTATAGCGTTTTCAACTTTTATTGGTTATAAATTTGAACGGACTTATTTAATTTAGGGCACGACTTGCTTAAAACTTGATGACTTTAGTTTTTTCTTAATTTATTTTTAAAACACATTAACCTAAGCATTTAAACTGAAAATGATGTCTCACACTTTGGCTTATCTTTCACCCCAGATTCAAGTATCTTTTGTCATCCAATTGGATTATTGGTTTTCAAACTACACACCATTGGCAAAGAAGGATACCATCAAAAGAAACAGCATTCCTTGCCATATGTTTCCAACTCATTCAATTTCATTTTTAACAATCATTTCATATCTGAAAGCAGCTTTTCAAAAACGCACCAACAAAACGAAATACCCGTCGCAAAAGCACTCATCCCTAGACAACATAGAGTAACTTTTTTTACGATTATTTTTATGTTTATTACCCCGATTATACGCTATATCAGTCAGCGCCGCCGTTTCCAGCACACTGTGCAGATGAATCTTCTCACTCGCGTCGATGCCAGGGCAACTTGCATCTGAGAGCACAAAGATTAACATCCACCTCAGTTGGGGACGCGACCGCCGCGCTGTGTGTGTTCTTCGTCTATTCCGCCATTTGACGGCATAATGGAACAAAAATGAGGGAAAATACCAGCACTGAAGTACAGAGCCCATCACGCCGAAGTGATGTGATCATCATAAATATTTATCGCTTGTTTGCACACTTCAGAAATTAACCTCAACTTCGGGACTGCTAAAAACAAAAAAGAAGAAAGAATTGAACGTCCACCCCACCCCGAATAGAGAAGAATGCAAAATTTCCACTGTCAACGATGTTTCCAAATACGGATTCAAATGCGAAGTGCAAATCTATGTCTGGACAAATGAGCTGAAATTCATTTAAATGCTAATTAATCTAGCGTGATGTGTTGCATGTGCCGGTCTCGTTTAGACACACACACATACACACGCCTGTAGTTAGAAACAAAAGCCATTGCATGCACTTCGAAATATGCCACAACTCCGACTACCAACCGCCAACCGCCAGTCGAGTGAATGAGTATGAATTAAATGAAATGAAAAACGCAATTCAAGCATAATGATTTAAATTTCAATTCATATCCCTAAGTAGTCCGTATGCAAGTACGCTTTTTGCGAACTCTATTTAAAGAGCCCCAGTCTCCCGGCACAAAGGCCAAATACGAGTGCACTGTTTTCCAGGCAGAAGTTGGCGGCGTTTGGCGCGTAAAAATAGATGAAAAATATTCAAATATTACACGCGGGCAGAACCAAAAAAAAAAAAACAAGAGAAACCAAATCAATTATAATAGCATTTGCATCTTTGATTCATTGCGCTGCAAGTGAGAGTTTGTTTGCTAACTGCATGGCAATCCTGTCCGTCATATGGGTAATTTATTGTGTCCATTTTCCGCCTCTCACACACAGCGGTACGATGTCAGCGCGGGGGGAGACAGTGGCGAAGCGAAGGCCCGAAAGAGTGTTAATTGACAAATTTTTCGAGCTACACAAAGCATGAGATAGATTTTGCATGCAGTTGAAGTTTTGCACGCGACAAGCACTCTACACAGATACTTAGTGAATGAATTTGAAAAGACAATGGACAATTCTAATTGGTCCCATGTGATGTATGTATGCGGCGAAAGGCATCGCTTTACAGTTGCGTGTTTCGGTGGTTGTTTGCAATTGCAAAAAGCGAACCGAAACAAAGAGGGCAAAAGTTTTGTTCATTCAGTTGTAATTAGTGAGATTTAATTTATCCACAAAAACAAAAACAAAAAAAATGTGCATGATATTGAGATCTTTTGTTTTAGTTTCTGTCTGTCTGGGGGGATGGTGTTGATGTTCAAAGGGCATATGAGTTTATTTAGTCAGCATTTGGGGAGAACTACACAACTGGTCTATGGATCAGTTTTTGCGTTTGAAAATTGGATCTGAGTATAAAATTCCTTCTCGAAAAGTCACTTGAAAGATTTAGAATCCTTGGAATGCAAAAAACTCAATAAAGCTACAATCCAAAAGCGTTGTGCTGCTGTTCTCTCATAAGTGGAGGGGAACTACAGTTCAATCCCGACTACGAAAAAAATTTAAAAGTGTTTTGATAAACAAATACAAACTCCCTGAATGTTGGCAGTAATTAAAAAGAGGGGGAGCTATAAAACAATAATCCGATTTGAAGCTAGACCTCCTGCGTCGTTTATAATGGCCACAAGGGCTTGATTGTGAAAATCCACAAATCCAAAGCAAGGTGCTACCCGAAGCCTTGTTACCAAAGACATACAATTTTTCTGTCATACATACCTTGCAAATAGTTGACTTAAACACAACTTTGAACTGCTTGTCACATTCAGGAACAAGCTATCTCCAGAGCCTTAAGAAATCATTATTTTCAGCTGAGAGTTACACGAATTGTTAGAAAATCACAACATAATAAAGAAAACGATCTTCGCATGGACCCCCTAATCGCGGTTGTGTCTCAGTGGTTTTTGGTAAAGTGGGCGCTATAATCTCACGGGTACCGTTTATACTTTCTTGTTCTTCTGTTGGAGATGTCCCGGAGGTGAAGTCTTTCTGTTTCATGTTTTTCATCGGAATCGGTGTCGATCTGGCCACGATCCTCAGTGTTCATTCGCTTAACTTGACACTTTCCTGTCCTGAGCACTACACTCGAGCATTCAGACTTGAAAAAGGCTGTTTGTACTACCAGGCAGTAATCTACAGTTGCTGTAGCTGCTTGGAATTTTGGGAGAATTCCAGCAGGCGCTTCGTGAGAATGATGCTTCATCATCACGTTCCAACACATCGACTCCAAAAATCTGCCACCTGATCTGAGCAAAGACCATGAAAGTCGAGAAATCCCAAGTTCTTTGTTCAGATCGCTATATACCTCGTACATATTTTAGTCCAGTCTTTATCTCCACTACCCCAACTGTGACACATTATTCGTGCCAAAAAATTCTTCGAGAGAATTCTAGAAAGTTAATGTTGAGCATTTCATCCTTGTTAGACTTACTGTACGTGGAGTGCCTTCAGTGCTTGAGGACGAGCCTGCAATGCTTGGGGGTGCAGCGGATGGTATTCCAATCATCAACACCAAGCTGTCTACTACCACCTGAACTCCAGAGCGGAGTGATCGGTCTTCCGTTTGGTTAAAATACTCGTTTTTAGGCGCTTAGTGTAGACGATCCAGAATGCAACTTTTTCCTTTCACAGTTTCCCATTGGCTTCTCCTTCACACATGTCACGGGAAGTGGATGTTTATAGCTTGCAATCATTTGTTCTGCAGTTCTGTAAATCATTTGAATGACTGACTTGAAAGCTTAAGGATTTTTTTCTGCTTTAACAGCTGCAACCATTATGCCTATCATTTGAACTGAAAGTTCGTGCATGCACTTTCTAAAAGCCTCAAAAATCAATGAATGCGATCTCTCTGTTACATCCACCCAAAACACAAAAAAACGCTTTTTTTCAACTTGAGATGGTGCTTTGACATTTAAAAGCGTTCCCATGATCGCTTCCCGTTCACCTGCTCCATGACGGCATTCGAACAGACAGAAAACAGTGTTAATGTAAAAATTATTCAAGGACCCCCACTAAATTCTTCGCCTTCCATCCATTCGATCTTCCCACATGATGTCCCACAAAAGTGACACTCCATCAGCCATTCCGGCCAGCCCACAGCACAGCATCCATGCTCTTCACAAAACACAATAACCACATAGAAATTAGCATCTGACTGAATCACGGCTAATTTCACTAATTTACATTTCCATCAGTCTCCATCAGTCAGTTCCTCGCTCAATCAAGAACCCACCACCAGCGAAACAAAACACCGCACAGAAAAGGTCTTAAACTTAATTTATATCCCTTGGATGTTTGAATAAACAAATCTGCCTGATTGGCTTTTATTTCAATATCAATAAAAATCCGCAATTCAGCCAGACGGTTTTATGTGCATGTAGATTATTCATCAGCACCTAAAAACGTTTAAAAAGCGTTTCAATGTAAATTCGCTTTTGGGGAATTTTATTATCATCTTATTTCGGCGATAAGCATCGCGCGCACCAGAGCAACAAGCCCCGTCAAGAACACTCTGCAACGCTGTGTTCATTCAAAATTCAAGCGAATTCAAAACGTGGCCGTGTTTTCATTCAGCGAACTGAACTTAAAGTTATTTATTATATTTTTATTTATCAAAACCAGCAGAAAGGCTGACCGAGCCAACGGCAACGTCATCGTCATCTCTGCGCCGATCGTGATGGTGGCTGTGCTTTAAGGTCGATAAATGTCATTGGAAATTATGTGCTTTTGTAATTAAATTGATTTTAACACGGTGACATATAGGTTGTGACAGTTATTTGACATTTCTCTCGGTTTCTGCCTTACCTTCTTCCTAAGTGAGTGCTGTGAGCGGCAGCGTTGTTCAGACCACCTCTTGGGATAAATGAAACGAAAGTTAAAAACGATTGGCGCTTTGCATTCCATTGACATTCGTATCTTAAGTGAATTTAACAATTAACTTGATTTATTTTTTGTCTCTTTCTGTGTGTGTGTGTGTGATTTGCTCATTGCAATGCAAATTGTTTATATGCTTATCGAGTTACATTTAAACGTAAACAGGTCGTAGGAGAATGCTCGAATTTATCTCTTTTTAAAGTGCGGCCGACGAAGATTAAGAGGTTTTCGTTTATTTATTTTGATGTTGTTTAGTGTTGTGCGGTTCCTTTCGAGTGTGACTGTAGGGTTTGTGTCAAGGTGATGGAGACCATTAATCCGTGATCGAAGGGCATGCTACTGCATCCGCCACTCGACTGGTGATGTAGGACTAATGAAATGTTGGAGCTGATTTGATGTTCCTGACAGACAATTTGTGAGTCTCTTGGATGCGATTACAGACGTGAAATAATAAGGGTGAGCAAAGAATGTATTTTATTTAGAAAAAACTGTTTGGCAACTTACCCATCGTAGCTATTTCGAATTGACAGCATGTGAGGCGGTCAATTCTCGAACATTTTTTCGCCAGTATTTAATATGGCGGCAATATTTCAACACAATATTAACTTCATAAGTCCCGGCTGAGCATCACCCAATGTCATTATAACTTTTCGCACAACTCGGGAAGCCCACATCTAAGGCACAAAATGCCGAAATCGAAATGACCAGAATCAAAAATATCCCAAAATCTCGAAATGTCAAAAATTGCAAAATGTCGAAAAATGCAAAATGTTCAAAAAAGTTAAAAATCGCAAAACGGCCAAATCGCGAAATGCCAAAAAGCCCAATGCCCGAAAAGCCAAAATCTTAAAACGCCCAGAATTCCGAAAGAAGTATTCAGGAGGAGGACCATTTGTCCTGTAACCTGCTTATAGTTGAGACTTGGAGTAGGCGCTGAAACGGATAGTCCGATCTTCGAACAAAATAATTTTGCAGAAAATTGTCCAGTCGTACCACTTAGAAACTTAGGTTTTTTGTTGGAACTCTGACCATTTCGTGATCTGAGATAATGGGATTATGTCGGTTTTATCTTTTGATTATGCGTACGTATGCTACAGGCATGAGTGGGCCATTTCCAAACCATGTGCCATCTCAAGCCTTTCGTAGCAAAAGTCCACATGACGTTCATCCCGATACTGTTCAGCCAACAAGAACATCCGATATTTGAAATGTCAGAGATATCTTGGTTGTTGCCTCAATCCTCACGTTCACGTCTAACACATCGGGCGGTCTCCTCAAGTTCCTCAGATTTCGTATCTACTAAATAATGACAGCCAACGAGCTGTTTAACTGCACACGAAGACGCCTTTTGGTTCCAAATGTAAGGACGGCGAAAAGCTCGACAATCGTCCACCAAATTAATATTAATACCTAAGACCGGAGATATGTAGGATTTTGCGATTTCATCTTGAATTGCAGACCGATGTTGTTCGAAAATGTGCTAAGCGACAAGCTACTAAGCGACAAGCTACTAAGCGACAAGCTACTAAGCGACAAGCTGCTAAGCGACAAGCTACTAAGTGACTAGCTACTAAGCCACAAGCAACTTAGCGACAAGCTACTAAGTGACTAGCTACTAAGCCACAAGCAACTAAGCGACTAGGTACTAGGCCACAAGTAACTAAGCGACAAGCTACTAAGCCACAATCTTCTACATGCTAGTAAGCCACAATCTACAAAGCCACTGTGGAGCTAGGTCTAACCTAGTAAAGTACAAACTATTAAGCAACCGACCTTTTAGCAACTGTGCTCTAGAATCATTGAATTGAGCGGTAGTCTAGTCAATCACAATTCTTAGGTCGGTTGGTCTAGACGGCAAAGCTGGGGGACAATTTTCTTCCGCACCTCAGTTTCTTTAGGAATGCAACAACATTAAGCTACCCCAAGTGGTATAAAGTACCATGTAAATATTTTGTCATTATTATGAGGGAATATTTGCCTGGTGTCACTATGGGCTTAAATGTGGCCTCTGTACGGTTGCCAACGGGCTCTTCTTCTGAACCTATGTTAGACTACTAAGTGAATAACTGCAAATGTGATGCAATAGATTGATAGTTTAGTAAGACAGCTTGTTTCTCGGTAATACAATGTACCAGTTTTTGAGTCTGAGCGATGTAGTGGAGTGAAGACAAAAAGACAGCTCATCGATCAACAAATGAACTGCCGGTACAATAGCTTTTCCGCATTTGTATGGGCCCACGCTTAGACTGTTCCATTTCTAGTCACCCGAAACATGACACCAACAGAAGAACGATAAATTCTGCTTTCCATTGTTTGGTTTGTTTTTGGCAGTGTATGGTATGAGGACATGGGTTCAGGTCAAACTGCTGTAACTCTTTGACTGATTCTACTCGACCGTTTATGCTACGGCGGCTATGATCAGTTTCATCAATTTCGGACTCAGTTGAGGAACATTTCTTTCAATCATAGTACAGCCGAACGGCAGCATGCCATACACCAAAGGGACACCTCGAGCTTCAGTCTCTAACTAACGCTCTAGCCTAGAGTGGTCTCAGGCAAATTAAGAAACATTTTTCATGAAGTCAACAATTCAAATCGCCCCCAAAAACGTATGACTGTTCAAAAAAGTCGATTCACAATCGAAAATAAATCTCAAAAACTCATTCCTCCGCCCAAAATACACACATTCCGCTCATTGTTTGTCACCAAGTGCCACCAAATCAGCCAACAATGACACAACGGACGCTCAATCAATAAAGGCAAAAAATCTACAATCTGAAATTAAGATGTTGTTTGTAGCATCGATCAAATTGCAAATACTCACGACACTCTCTCGAGTTGTCGACGACCGACGCGGCGGCTGTGCGGAGGCACCGTCTCATCAATGACAACACGACAACGCGATGTTGGAGACTCTCAAGATCGGATACTCAGATAAATCTTCAAGCGAAAAAAACATGATTCGAACATATGAAAAATATGTTGTACTGTTTTTTTTTTTTTTTTGTTTTCCCTCGAAAATATGCGACGCTTTCTTGTTAATTTCTTTCGGTAAATAATATAAATATCTCACTCCCCAGAGTGTGTTTGGTGTGCTTCTAAGAAAAGTCCATTCATTCCCCCAGGAGGGGGACCAGACGCCAAACAGCAACAGGAATCAAAACAAATAAGAAAGGCGCACGCAGGGAACAACAATTTTCCATAACTAATGCCTGTCAGGGCGGGAGATCACGATGAAGATCGTTTTGCAAGTGAAACCCAGACGCAGAGGGAGAGAATATCCCAATAAATTTCAAGTTCAGTTCCCAGGCGAAATATTTGCGCGCAACAGCATCAGCATTCGCTATCGGCGCATCATGATCACTTATGAATGTCAAGGAAGCAGGGAAACGGGAACCTCCAGCCACCGGCGAACGATTCGCATCGCGGAATGGCATTCGTATCAAAATTGAATTGCACATCATGATAATCAGAAGTATTTAATCTGATCGTCTGCCCAGCGCTGTTGCTGTTGGATTCTGGGAAGGTATTTGATTTCATTATTAATTTGGGACGGGAATGAGTTTCAATCTTCGCACATTTCGATGCATCGCCATGTTCACCGGAGCGACTCCATGCGAAGTCACAAACCATTCTAGCAGGTGCCAGCACCGTCGTTGGTGAACCATCCAAGTAGAAACATCACAACACTTGACAAAGTGAGTCACTTACGGCCACTCAATGCCCATGATGGGCAGTGAATATCAATGCGGCTTGTAAATTTAATTAAGTTGACTTCAACTTCAAGTTTCCACGATCCGTGATTGTCATTTATCATTTTTACATTTCAAATTGAATGCGTCCTAGTCTGGGGCAGGCAGAAAAAGCCGGCTTTCCTCTGTGCTGATTCAAAACAAGGAACACTCCAAAAAGTGAACCAAAAGAACTCAACGTGCAGTCAAGTGTCCGGACTTCATCTCGGTGCGGATGAGAGAACCAAAACGAGGCAAAGGGAATTCCATTACTACACTTTCCCAAACTGTGTTTATAACACCTTTCTGGATGCGCGCAATTAAATGTCTCATACCTAATATGGCATCCGATTTATTTATCACCTGTCGTCTGTTGTCGCTGTCGATGTCGTTGTCGTTTGTTGTCCCCATCATCATCATCATCGTCATCGTCGTCATCGTCTGCCAGTCTTTTTCGAGCACGTACAATCACTGCCACCGACCTGCGTGTGTCTGTGTGTCCAGTTGGCAAAAAAGGAAATCATCTGAAGTGCTAAATTGTATCAAAAAACCTATTATCGATGTCTGCCTCGGTCCTGGTCCTGCGTGGTGCGAAGTGTAAAGTTTTCTTCTCTCCCGGCAATTAGCAAATTATTTCCTTAGAGTCGACGAGACGCGCAAGTGAAAAACGAAAATTGTCGCATTATACGATCCCATCGAGAGAAGTTGGGACAACTTGAACTGATTGCTTCGGAGCCGACTGTGCTTGTGACCATTGGGTGCGCGAACACCCAACTTGAGCAGGTATCCGCTTCGTTTTTCGCCTTGTCTTTCATTTCTTCTCGATGGGGACCGTGTGTGTGTGTGTGTCGTGTACACCTGCATCCTTCAGGCTGGATCCGCGGGATAAGTCAGCGATTGGGACACCCGAAAACCCCAAATCAAATTCGAATCTCTGTGGGATTTCTGAGGATCCGAGGAGTCATCTCACATCAAATTCTCATTTTTCAGACAGTTACCGGAGGGCATCGCAGAAAACGAAACGCAGACAAAACAGAAAAAAAAAACAGATTCCTTCCCAAAACGGGAAGGACAGCGCGACTGCTGCTCCACCTTCAATTCCGCAATCGTTGCCCATCAGCCCATCGGCCGATCATCATCTTTGTCATTGTCGTTTTGTTTGGCGGTTGTCTGGCTCTCTTTCGCTCTGAGGAGGAATAAAAATTACCAACTTATTAATACGTATCCGAAAGATTTCTTCCTTTTCTTCCTCCACAAAATCTTTCAATCTTGCGTACGCGGCATATCAGAAACTGCGTATCTTTTGAATCGTTAACGTTTTTCTGATTAAATTCACAATCCTTTCGGGGTATCTCATACATGTATCTGTAGTTGAGTTGAATACATATTTAATTTTGTAATTAATGAACATTTTTTTATCTCTCTCTCTCTCTCTCCGTTTCGTTTCAGATGGTAAGTTCTTATCATCATCACATAACCCTACAGAACTAACATATGATGGTAAGTCCCCCATTATGCTCATCCTATTAACAAACTAAAAAAAAAATATCAAAACTCATTAGTAGTTTGAGTAGTGCATTTTGTGTTTATCTGTTCATCAACTTGGAAGTGATTTCGATGCAAATTATGGTCATGGAGTACATCAGGAGTGTGTTGTGTGCTGATAGGTTATGACTTGTCGATTTAAATTACCAGCCGTTGTGGCTACTTTTTCAATTTATTCCTCAACACTGGAGGAAGGAGGAGCGCAATGATTTTAATTACACTTGATCTTTTCGGTGTGGAGGAGATTTTGTTGAGGATTAGGTGGTTAACGTGTGATGACGGGTGTGAGGATGCCTTTCACTGTAGTCATGACAAAATTCAAACTCATAGGCAAATTTAGCTCTAATTGAAAATTGCGGAAATCTTATACACTACGCTACAGTCTGTTAAGGATTTTTTAAATTTAGAGATAACCTCGAAGCTGATGCTGAAAGAGATAAAGACGCACATTGGGGTCTCACTGTCAGAGATTCGATTTCTTAACCGCTTTCAGAAGAAAAGTTTAATTTTCTATTTGTTAAAGATATACCCATATTCGCTTACAGTCTTCACCTACAAGGGACGGATCAGGTTTCTGGTCGATTTTTTTTTGTCACTCTGCTGCGTTAAATGAAACACGAAAAGATTTACGGAGGTTTGCTGCCTCCCTATATGAAGAGACTTCAGCGACGCTGCAATTATGAACTGTACGAAATTTACTTGCAAGCTAATGTTTTAATAAAAGACTCCGCTGGGCCCTTAGCGAAGAGAAACTGACTTGTGTATGACTCGTAAATAATTTTTTAATAGACGGCAACTTCATAGATTATGTTAAGGCTAAGAATTGGTGTAGACCAGCATTCCCAAAGTTCCGAAGGATGACATCTACGCGATTAAGTTGCTTGGAGAGAATTATTGATGAACGCCAGAAAAAATCATGGAGACCACACCAATAAAAAAAATGTTTTGGAAAACAAATTAAAGAAGAACAAACAAAAGGCTTCTGTTTGAGTACAAAATCCTTATAGCAATATATAGCCAAATACGGCAACCAAACTAGTCGACATACAACACGCAGAATTTTGCAGAAATATCCTTGTTAGTGCCAAATATAATTATTCGTCGTAAAAATTAATAACGGTCATTCACAGATATTTAATTTTGTTAACTTTTCCACCAAACAACGACATCAAGCACATTCCATCTTCTTGTTCCATATATATTTAATGTGAGAACGAAACCCTCTATGTGTGAGTGAAAGTCGCTTTTGCCGAATCGATTTCCAGAATATCTATTAAGTTCCTGGCTAAAATAAAGAGAGCGTTCGTTTTTCTAATTTTTGAGTTTCAGTAGCGATTCTCTAATTTACCGGCTTCGCGCACAGCCTATATGCGAAAATTATTAAGAAGCAACGAAATTTCGACCTTCCTGTGTATAGTACACATCGCAAGAATATCTTCATATTTTGTGTCACCGTCATGACTCATGAGCAGAGACAAAGTGCGGATAAGCCGGTGATCCATCCGAAGCAAAGAAGCAGCTGATTTGTATGAAGAAAATAATCATAACCGCCGTAGCCCCAAATATTTAAGAGGAAGAATACAAGGATTTGACTAACTGGGCACTGGGCTTTGCTTAAAAAAAAATTCTGTAATTGGAGAAACAGACACTTTCACAACAAATATTTCATATGTTCTGATTGTGCTGTAAACCTTATTCGAAATGGCAAGGAGCCCAACATCACTGATCTCAAGTATAGAGACCAACCATTCTGTAGCGAGTTTGAAAACTTGAAAACAGAAACCGAGCCGAAATGACTGCGCTGGACGTCATAGATTTAATCTATGAAGTCTTAAAACAGCAAGGTGCTGACATTGTCTTCTTATGGTGAGTGCTCAGCAATTAAACGTAGCGATCATGTGACTTGACGGTACTCCCTTGCCCCTAGTTAAGAAGCCAACCTTTTCGGACAAATTCGAAGCCTAGATTCCAGGCAGTGTCTGTTGAAATAATGCCATACATTCTCAACACAAATTTAACCGATCACATGAAACAGCTATCGGGGGCTTCAATTCGAGGTGGACCTGAGCAAACAAAATCTCTCGACATCTCCACAGTCCCTCGCCAGCTCCATGGCCCATTGCTACCTCTATAGGTCCTTGCCAGCTCCAATTGTTTCAAAATTCGGTGAAAATCCGCATGTTCCTCAGTGCGTATAACCTACATACATAAATGCACAAAATGCTGCGTCTTCTTAATCCCTGCGTCTCCCTACAAAAGCTAGTCCTTAATCTTGCAATAAGACAGCCATCGCATCACACTTCATCGCTTATCTGTACGACTAAAGCCAACACCATTTCAATTAGACTCACATCCTGCCCTCTTCGTATCCAAGTCAAAGATCAGATTCCCCCCCCCCCCCCCTCCCATCACAAACAAAACAGAAGTCACTTCCTTATTTCCATCGCTAATATTAATTACCTGCGCGCATACCTACACCACATCCAATTAATTACTTCCAATGATGCATCGATGGATCGCCGATTGCTGTGCGTTTCATCAATTTTCATTAAAACGACTGACTT
The DNA here is from genome assembly GCA_944738645.1 of Eristalinus sepulchralis. NCBI lineage: Eukaryota > Metazoa > Arthropoda > Insecta > Diptera > Syrphidae > Eristalinus > Eristalinus sepulchralis. The sequence goes on from OX122882.1 coordinate 13,273,200, forward strand.
TTGATACCCAAAAACAAAGTAAAACCGAGCAGAGCAGCCAAAGGCTACCTCTCAATGCCTCAATCTGATCGACGTGCCTATAGGTTTCGCGCCGAACATTCTGTCCTCTGTCCCCGGCTAATTTTGTAAGGTATTCCAGATTTTCGTCAACAAAAATTAATAATTCGCAAAACGAACAAAATACCGATCCGCGGCGGGACAGGAGGACGGTTGCGTTTTTCAGGTCGCTCGGCAAAAGTCATCGGAACGTGTGCCCAGTGCGTCTGCAATATTAATCGATCAAATATGAGATTCCCTTGTGAAGGGTCCCATCCTCGAGGAGGAGTCCCTTTTTTTTTGGGGAACTTACTGCGAGCTCCGAGGAGGAGGAAAGGAGGACACTAACAGCAGCAGCATCAGAAGCAACAGGCAACGAGCGCGTCCGTCTGTCGACTTTGATGAGTTTTGGGTGGTTGACCCATTCACTTTGATGGATTTTCCTCCTTCGATGATGTGGATCACGACGATGATGATGGACTTCTGTCAGAGGCAGCGGCAGACCGATCCGACTGCGGGTGCTGATTATAGCTACCGCGCATGCTACGTGAGCGCTTACGCCTACAAAAGGCCCCAGTCGTCGGACGCTATTCGCGTGTGCTGCAGCCGCCGCGCTTTTAATGAATTTATAATCTCTTAATGATATATAGATAAGCAAATAAAAAAAACGTTTGAAATTAAGTTTATTGCGATCGACACGTTCGCCTAGCTGCGCCAGAGCGACTACCGGAATTTCGCGCGATGTTGTGGCTGCTGCAACTGCAATGGCAGCGGCCACTCTGGTGCGAGCAGTCCTCTTGTCTTTCGGATCTGCTACCGCCGCCGCCGTGCACAGAGCTGATTTATGTTCACGGGGGGCTTCCGAGTTTTAGGGTGTCCACCCGAAAGTATATAAATCTGAGCAATAAGCCGTAAATATCATTTAAGAATGAGGAGGTGATCCTTAAAATCGTTTTATGGCGCTCTTAAACGTGAAAATGAATTATCTTCGCGGCGGCAGAATTCTCTTTCATTTGCCCAGAGTGGAACAAATTGCTGCGTTGCTGTGGCCACCTCATAGATCTGCCGTGTGCTGGCTGGTACACGATCAGATTCGGTTTTATGATCACTTGATGTGTGCGGTGCGCGCGCCTTCTCCTCAAGTGCGGGTCTGGCTGATGTTTGATGGCCGGTGCATATGCTCGATGGATGCACAGTAGTCCACGTCGGATCGATGGAACATTCGCTGCATGAAATTCCGCTAAGGATCCATCCTAATTAGCATATATAGTGTCTTCTCGGGCTCTTGAAACAAATGCATTTGCATGCCGATTGTTGATGTCAGTCGGGTCCTTTGGAGTATCCTCTGTGCATCCTGTCTTGTGTTTTTCTGTTGTTTTTTTTTTTTTTTTGTAGGGGCGGCGGCAGCGTTGATTTGTGCTGTCAGTGGTGGAGTGTAGGAATTATTCTTCATCCTGATCTGCTGGTATTATTTTGCGCGGCACGGTTGAAGGGGCTCAATCCTTGTAAGTGTTGCTAATTTCAACTTCAGCATCAGTAGACAAATATCTGGATTTATGTTCGCTGCAACTACCGACAGAAGGACTACGTGAAAAAGGGGGAGGAGATCGAAGGTTCTTCGGTCGAAATTTTTTTAATTATCTCTTGGTTTACGTTTCTCCAGATGTTCGCATCTTAAGCAAATGTGCTTCACATGAAGGGGTACATGCATACGATTATGATGAATGTTGGTAATATGAAAAAAAAAATACAACGTATATATGTTGCAGATACATGTATCACACATCCTGTAAACATGTCCCTCAACATTTCTTCCTTTAAACCTCAAAGTCACTGAACTTCCCATCCATTCCACTTTCAATCTTTAAATCGTCCACTTTCAATCAGACTCTAAGCACCCGCCGCCACTCAGCGACAGCAAATGTCAATGCCCGCGTGTCTTATTAATTGTCTTCACTCTCACAGTACGGTGCTCCGTAACCCAAATCTGTCAAAAATGAAAATGACACAAAACACTCCCCATCGAAGCATAATTTTTCTTCTTCGCCTCTACAAAAACAACACCCAGCCATGGTTAGCAGCGCTGCGATGGCTGAGACAAACATGTATACATAACCAAACAAGTAATGTTCCAAGGTCGTTGACCAACAAACTGCCTCCATCTCGCATACCGGCCCAGACTGACCAGACACTGGGTCCGCTCTTGAAAACAAATGGAAACTGTCTAAATCAGCTTGCTGCTTTTTTTTTCTTTTTTTGACATATTACGTTCAATTTTTCTCTTCCTCGTTTGTGTGCCTCATGGTCGACGTCTTCGGTGCGGTGCGCTGGTGCTGTTGCCATCAGCGACAGCAGCAGCATAACACCACGATGACTGACCCATAATCTAATTTATCAATCAGTTTAAGCCCATGTTTACACTTCCTATTTTTTTGAAATACCTACACATACACATAAGGAGCCATTTTGGCAGTGGTGGTGGTGTGGTGGTGATGATGGCGCGGTGAGGCTTCTTTTTGCAATGTCATCTTTTATTTTGACAGCAGACACACATTTTTTATTCTCCCGCTCTCTCTGTGTGTGTGTGTGTTTGATCCATTTTTTTGTTGTTGTCAAAACGATATAAATCACAAGAACGGTACGCGGTGCTGTTGGGTGTGTTCCTTGACCCTAAAGATGCGTTACAGGTTTCCGCACACACAATTCACTTTTACTTTCGGTTCTATATGCAGAATTACACGTGTATGTGTGGCCCGCCGTCGCCGCCGCCAGTTCCCCGTATGTATGTGTGCGTGGATATGGCAAGCGAAAGTTCAACTTTAAATAATAGTCTGTCAGAACTGTCAAACAAGTCGGCGGGCGCTAGAATTAATGGCACTATGGGTGTCTACCGGGTTTTTCGGTGCCGCTCACTCGCTTGCTCTCGCTCGCTCTCTGTGTGCACGTTGTTGGTGGTTATCCATTAAATGCGACTCCGCTGAGTCGTTGTGCCCTTGTGTTTTCGAAATCGATGCTTGCGCGCCCGTATCGCAGTGTGTGGCTGTGTGCAATGTCACATTGTTATTTATTATAACATTTTCAAGGTCATTTATACGAGGACCAGCCACACCGAAAGGATGTCACTAGCCGCACAATTAAGCTTTCGTTGTTCTGGACTCGGCGCTGCGAAACAAAAAAAAAGGAACAGCACCTCTTCTCCCAGTGTCCTGTCAAATTTATCACATTTGACAGGAACATTGACAACTGCATCGCACCCAATCACCGACATTTCCGAACCTTTTTGTATTGATTTTATGCTTCGCGCTTTTCAGAACATGTGTGTGTGTGTGTGGGGGGGGGTGTATGGTCTTGCCTCTCGTTCTGATGATGAGTGAGTGGTGCGATAGGCTGCGGGTTAACAGGCTGCCTGTCATTAAGTGTCATCATTGGCATCAAAATGAATTGACATCTTTCAAATGTCGAACGACGGCGACATGGCGTATCGTAGCGTGGTGTGGTTTGCCGTGGCTTCGCGTGGCGTTATTGTTTACTGTCGTCTAGCAAATATTTAAAATCGATACAATTTTGACAGGCTATGAACGTTTGACCTCAGCTGTCAACCGATAGAAAGGTTCAATGAATTGTTTATGTCTGCTCCGGTCGGCGGCGTCTGTGTGGCGTCTGACACATCGACAACATGCAAGTTTAAAGTGATTTATGATGTGAATTAGTTTTGTTTTGCCGTTTTTTGTTTTTTTTGGTTGTGCCGTTCGTATTTTAGGAAGTTTATTGACCGACTCATGAGACATGAATTAAATTCTTTTGACAGCTTGGGTGAATTTAATCTGACAGATATTGTTGTAAGCACGCCATTTATCAATTGACAGAAGACACATGTTGCGCGAGATTTCGAAGTGGTTTCTCAATGGATTTAGTGCGTTTGACAGATTTTCCTCGCCTTCTCGATGAAAGCACAGTCGGTAGAAATTATAATTGCAACAATTCACAGCTGTATGCATTGCACTGCATCGCATCATTCTCAGCTCGGACACCCTTTGTAAACATCAGTTTGCCGAGTGCAGTGAGATTACAATTCAAATCAATGAGCCGTGCGCGTCAGTTCATCCAAGCTGTCCGATTGTTGAGTGGTGGAAGAATTCAATTCCTCATACCTACAGCTTGCTATTCTTTCCTTTCCACAAACATTCATGCAGCTGTGCGCGTGTTGTAATTTAGCGGATAATTTAGAAACAGATGGATTCACCCGCACGAATGCCACAGATACAATAGACACAGACCTATCATCAACATCAACGTCATTATCATCCTCATCGTCGTCGCTATCATGGCAATCGACAACTAGATCCAATCAAATACCCCAGCACACAGCATGCAACTGAGGAGTGGAGAAGTCACAGGAGAGTAACCATTTGATGGCCACCACCACAATACACCATCAATAGCAACATCGTTACGGTGAAGGCATGCTCTCAATCATTACCAATCCACCCCTCCCCCCCGTCGCACACATGAATGATAAACAAGTCTATCTGAGGAGCGATCTGAATCACGAAACGTATAACTAATTTGGACAACTGAAATTGAAATCTCTAAAACGCTAATGTGTTTCCATCAAAATGGAGCCCAGTGGCGAAATGTGTCGTTGCCTATTTGGTGAATACAATTATTCGACCGATTCGTCTATCTCCAGTGTGTTCATTTTTTCCTGGTTCATTATTTCGCCCATTTAAACGGGACAGAGGCGAATAGTTTTGCTGCGTGAATAGCTGACTGACTCCATCGGTAGTCTGACGGAGCGTGTGTTAATCAATTAAGGTTGGCGGGCAGGCACGCAAACGAGTAACTATACTTTCATTAGAGGTTTTCCTCATCTCGAAGTTTTGATTTTTTTTGGTAATTGTTTGAAATTTTCAAAAACGTACGTATTTCTGTCGATTTTCTCGAATGATGGCATAGTTGTGATGAGCTTCCCTTCAGTTTTACGACTGTCCGAGATGAACTTGTTGTGAGGCGGATGATTGCAGGCGGTGTGGCGGTGTGGATTTAATTGAAGACTCTATGGGGTTAAGGCACGAATTACGTGCTGGATTCAATTTTAATGTGAATTTAATTGTGATTTTAAGAAGCAATTGAAGAACACTATTACGACCAAATTGTGAACTCAAATGGCATTCATTTTGAGTTTTGACTGTCGATTAGAGTGGACAATGAAAGGGTGAAATTATACATAAATGCCAATGAATGTGAACATGAGTGGGTATATCTTCATGAGCATCTCAATTATTTTGTTGGTCAGAAAATGTGGAGTTTGTGTTGTTGACTCTAACTATGCAGATCAATTGACAACGTAAGGGGTTGACACAGGCAAAGGGATTCTAAGGTGAATGTTGAAGAAGTTGTTGCAAACAAGTCACAGTTTGAGACAACGACTTGGCAATGCATTTTTTGAAACGTTCCTGACATTTCTAAAGATATCGTAGGTAGAGTTGAATGAAGACTGATTGTTGGTTGTGGGCCTAAATTTGTCTAGAAACCAAACACTTGATGCCTGATGCCTCCACTTACCTTTACGTAATGCCTTCCAGTGCAGGCATCTTTTGACTGAAATACCATTTGCTACAGTTTATGATATGGGTATCACAATTTGAGTTTTAGGATAACTCGTTAAAATGTTACATTCAACAAATAAAGGACATCATGTCGGACTTCCACATCTTATGCAGACCAGAAGATCTCTTTTAAAGCCACACAATTCACCAAAGTAGGTCCAAGACTCTGCCAGAAGTTTATAGCTGTGCTAAGTAGGGTATAACTCAGGTTAGGTTACTCTATTAGGTGACAGCTTGTTCTCAAGGGAGGGTGCCTACCTTATGCTTAACGCTTAGATTCATCTATATGCTACAAAAAAATATATATTTGCATGAATTTGTAAACGAAATTAACAATTTTCTTCGTGGACAAGCCAAAAAATCGACTTTTAACTTTCTGCAACATGTATCTTTATTTTCACACAAGGTACAATTTTCGGCAGTCTATGTTATTTTTATCCTAGACCACGTATCAAATTGCTATCCTATTCATTTCAACCACGCTCGCTAGCCGTATCAAACCTTCTTTAAGGGGAATCAACATTCAAGCCGATTGCCTGAGCTTCATTGTGAATCCAAACAAGACTAAAGCTAAAGTTTAGGTACCTAACTAGCGATTCTTCGCTCTAGAAAGTATCGAGGTTGCGATTCTACGGCCCTCTAGAAAATATTGAGGGCGCGATTCTACGGCCCTCGAAACTTTCTAGGATGAGTGAGCAATTGAAGCACCGTTCATTCCTTCTCAACTAAAACACACTCGTTCCTGTCGCCCTACATTTCTAAATTTCGTTTGCCTCTTTTGGCGGTATTTCAATTTAAAACAATTGATGAACCACTTGATTTAATTCCGCATAAATTCATCAAGAACACCACTCTAAACATTTACGATGGAAACAAGAAAAAAAAGTTCCAGAAATGTTCATCTTAAATGTATCTATAACTTGAATTTACCTTTCTGCTTATCAATGCTGGTCACATACATAACTTAAAGGTCGTCGTCGTCATCGTCAGCGTTGTTGTAGTTGGGGTATAATATAGAAACCCTCAATATCCGAGGGGGATTCACAGGGATAACTGTGCTGTATCCCAAAAAGGGATGAATTTATATCTCTTAATACACGAAAAGCAGCCTCCCAGAAAAGCACAGCGCACGAAGAAAAAAAAAGGGAAGCACGAGCAAACAGGACATATTATTAAATCTAGTAGATAAAGTGATATAAGGGCGGGCACATCCCTCCGTAGAATGATGATGACTATAAGGCCGCTCGTCATAGTCTCATAAGCAAATAGATTACGTGGAAATGTGTCACTTATACTCTCATCCATAGACTGATTCCATGGAGTGGCGTTGCGCGCACACACTAGCAAAAGCAATTTCTATAACGGACAAGCGTAACAAATTATGATGATCACACCGGGAGTGTGAGTGGAGTGGACTGAGAAGGAAACCCACCGGCAGTATATCTGATGCTTGTAGATACATTGTACTATTGGAATTTGTATTGTTATGATTTAATATTAATTTATTTATTCTATTTGTGTCTATTCGAATGCGTGCGAGAGCTGCGTATGCGGAGGGGAAAGAAGCGCGATATTTTCACAATATTGTGTTCATGCCATTAAGTAGTCCGTGGAAGGTATATTTATGGCAAGTGAACGAAATATCAGAGAATGAAATGTTTTTTACTTTTGAATTGTCATCACGTTTCGGGCGGCTTTTGTTCCAGTGATATTCTCACAGAATGCTTTCCTCTGTCGCTGTCGCCGCCGCCACCTCCATCACCGCTGCCGTCGATGCCATTTCAAATGCAAATTTGATGATTGTTGGTATGTTTTTTTTTTCTTTCGCTTTCGGTTTGTCGTTGTTTGATGATCTGCGAAGTTGAAGTGATGACAATACTTTTGACATTCTGATGTTCACACAAAATGACCGAAACCACTAAAAAAATTAAACAGAAACAAAAAAAAACGAAAAATCCGTCATTCGAACAATTTTAGATGAGTGACACACATGAATCACGGCCTGAAAATACTACCAAATGCCACATAATACCCGGATATTTGCTGATAAAAATAACTTGTGAAATGTTAGATTAAAATATCTTATAGATAAATTATATTTTTAGGTATCTCTCGCTTTTGCGATTGCCCGCCTTGGGGTGTTTTGTTTCATTTTAAATTACGACACGAGATTTTTAATTAAGACATTTTAATGCAGAGCTCGGAAATTCATTTGTGAAAGGAAAAAATTAAAAATAAATATTTTACGACTTGATTCGGTTCTTTTTTTGCTTTCTCTTGAATCAGAAGCTTTCAAAACTGATTTTGTGGCTTGACTGGATCTCCGTACATGGCGTGGGGAAAAATTGCATGCCAAAGGTTCGATTTCTAACTGGACAAGAGTGCGATCTGTTTTTTACAGTTCCCGAATAGCAGACTATACAATTGGAATAGCAAGTTGTGGGCGTTGTTTAACTCTGTCATTCGCTTAAAAAGTCATCATCATACTTTAGGCTTCACCTATGGACGCAACTGCATGAGCTGCTTCCTAGAATCCATTGTGCGAAGTCGGCATTGAAGATTCCATTTCATTCGTGTGAAAAGAGTTATATGCGCAGCACGAAAAAGTTGGGTCACAAACTTATAAAATGTTGGTAATACTTTAAATACCAGAAGATACCGCTGTTTCATCAACGACAAAAATCGACATCAAACTAGATGCCAAGTGCTGTCACACAGTGTCTATGTAAATTAGTTCAACACAGCTGGCACTTGGATGGATGCGTTACTAGATTTTGTTCAGAGCTGTTCATAACAAAAATTGTATTAATTTCATGTTTCAAAAACGACATAGGGACAGACGTTTTTTTTCGGGAATTCGAGTCTAGAAAGGATGAACGCCTAAAAAGGATGAAAGCCTAGAAATTATGAACGCCTAGAGACTTGTGCTGTAAGCGGAAGAGACTTGCTGTTATTTGCCGATGCCGATCTGCGAAATTATTGAAGGTTTTCATAGATATTCTGTCAAGAATTCAAAGCCGTGACAGAAATGAGAGACGTTCAGCCTGGGAAGTTATCCTAGGACTTTCAGTAAGTGATTTGATGCAATCAACCACTACGCCATGACGACTCCAAAGATCCCAAAATCCAATATTCTGAAGTGTGTAAAATGTCCAATTTGAACGTTAACCTCAGAACTCATTTCAGCACAGTATGTAGAGGAGGCATGCTGCCACCCTGCATAGGGGCACTATAGGATTCTGGGTAGATCTAAAATTGAAATATCGCAAACATTCTCATTTATCATGATTTTCATATTCTGAATTTTGACTTTTCGGGACCTTGTTGATTTTCCTATTTTTGACTTACTGTTTCTACCCGTCTCCCTTCAAACTCTTGTCTTCTCAAAACAACCGAAATATCATTCATAAGGTCAGCATTTGATTAAAATTCATAATGAACTGCAATCATTCTTTCCATGCCTTTGCGGCAGCACCCCAATACCAACTGCAACATACTTTGCGGCCACAAGCCGATGAAGTGATAATACTTCATAAAATTCTGTGAAAACAACTTCATAAAATCTATACAAAAATAAATCATACTCCATTTTATGATGAATCCTTTACATGGATCCACCCTGCAGCCAAGCACGTGGGCAGATAAATAGAACATTTTACAACCACAGTAATGAGGATAATAAAAAGGAGGGTAAACAACAGCCGCACAATGTACTTGTTGCCACACACAATTGGCGTACGCGCTCATGTTGCTGCACACCTCCACTCCACCAGCAACGATGTCTTCTCTATGACATCGTTACGTCTCGAAGAACATCAAAAATGAAATGTCTCTCATCATTTCTCGATGGTGATCATTTTGACTGCCTTTGGGGCGCCCAACCTCCCACCCCTCCTTCACATTTGTGGGTAATTATTGACACGATATTGTTGCACCCGCGGATACAGATGAAATAAAAATTTTTATTTTTCAATTTCAGTCAAGGCAACAAAAAGGCAGACAAATAAATATCTCTCTCCCTCACGCCGGTCTCTTAGGTGCACATTTTCTGTAAGCATCGGACGCGATTCCGTAGTGGCGGCCGACTGGCATTTGAGAGAGGGCATTGCAGCGAGCATTTTGTAGATTGCCAATAATCAACCAACATCAACTGCCAGCCATCCAGCCAGCACATGGCCTCGTCTCTCTGCGCTAGAGAGTGCAAAAATTGCCAGTTTCATGCTGGTGGCGGCTGGCGGCTGCTATGGCTGCTGCCTACTGTAGCCGACTAGTTGAGTTCTTTTGGATTTCGCAGTGTTGCAATCGGTTTTCCATTGCGGCGACATTATTGTTTCGTTTGGCGGTTTCTCCATATAGATAGATAGAGATGCAGAGTGTGTGTGTGTGCATATTTATTTTGTGCATCCATTACAGTGGTATTTGTTAATTTCGCTTAATAGTCTGGTTGACAACATGCCCGTTTAGTGTAGGCTGACTGGTGGCGACTGCGAAACGCGACCGAAACTGCTGTTGTACATTCATATGCGCAATTGCATTTCAATTATGGCAATTGTTTGTTATCGCACGAGTTCTTTGCTGCAACTTGAGATTGTTTTGCCCATTCCATGGGCAACTATTTGGCGGGCGGGAAAGACTGGCCACAAAGGTAGCATTCCTGACGTCCAGGCACTCATTTCTCAAGCGAATCAATTTGATCACAGTCACAGCATTTTACAGCTGCATTGGCGATCTGTGAATCATTCAAAAGTATCTCAAACTTCCATAAAAGAAGCTATTCAAAGAGCACAAATGGGAAGAAGACAAAACCCCGCATTTTATGGGCCAAAACATCCTCTCGAATAATTTAAATTTAACTACTATTTTCACATTCACGCTGTGGGCCTCATGCAAATTGAGATGCACAGAACGTTGAAGGCAAACTCTCGCGCGCAACATGATTGTGTCGTAAATGAGTACATAAAAAACTGTAGTATCTGGCTGCGAATGGTTCTCTCTCTCTCTCTCACTCCGGCTCTTCTTGTACTGGGCGCGTTACCTTTGTGTTTATTGAAATTTTAGTATGTCCCTCGTCGGATTCTGTGTTTTGTTTCGTGATAATGTAAGTTCGCGCCTTTGCAAAATTAAATTTAAAGACCGGCTATGCAAAGCGATGGGGCGTTGTGTAATGAAGCTCTCTGCGGGTGTATGAGTATTGTTATGCGTGATGGTGACCAATTATGAAACTTCTATAGGTTCATTTCATCAGATTACACTGAGAATAGTAATGGTGGTGGCCTCCTGAAGTGATTAAAAATTTTTACGATCGAAATGTCTCGGCTATGATCGTTTGGGTCTCGTTTAAGTGTTTTCTCTTCTTTTTTTTTCTGTACTTTGCCTTGTTCGATGTGTGGATTTTATTTCGGTGTGTTCTTTGGATGAGGTATTGAATTTCGGCTTGGGATTAAAGAGGTGGATTGATTTAGACGCCACTTGCCAAATATGAAATGGAAATATGAATAAATTTCGATTTCCTTGACTTATCGGCAACTTGCAACATGTGTCTAAACAAAATTGAACTTTCCAAAAATTTTATCACGATGTTGAATAAAGATCTATATTTTATTTTACATCTCCAATGGTTAGATGTTGCCCTGCAGGACACATGTTTATACACATTTTTCACTGAGACATATTCATAAAATTTTGTTACGTCATTGAATGATTTCATCACAAAACTTGCAAATATTCCCTTAAAATCACATTTTTGCTGATGCATACAAATCTAGCAACATGTGTCTAAACAAAATTGAACTCTATCTGTCTGCAGAAATTTCAAAATCACATGAAATCTAGGTTCCTATTTACGCCTTGTCTTCTCCCCAATCTCCCATGGGTAATTCTTATCCTGCAGGACACGTGTTTATACACATTCATTCAAACCATAGATCCCGATAAAATAATTTTACATTTGAGCAGCTCTTCATGTATACAAAAAACGTGAAAATTCCCTAAAAAAATCACATATTTACTGATACATGAACATCTAGCAACATGTGTCCAAACATTTATTGCTATCATTAAGTGCCTAAAAAAATTGTGTGAAGTTCCTAAATCAACGGCACAATTCAAGCCTTTACTCAGGCTAAGTTTCTTGCACCCATTAGCCATCCTGCAGGACACTTTAAAGATGTTCATGTTTATAAACATCCCCAACTGTAAGAAGTTGAATTTATTAAAGCTGCACACGGAGAAAAATAACAGCATAAACAAAGCATCCTCATATTAAATTTGTTTACTCCGAAATTCTGCGCTCCATCCCCCATTCCTCATGCATATATTAAATGCTGGCCCATGGATGCACGTATACATGAAATGTATATCAAAGAAAAGGAGGAAGCTCCAATGGTCTAAGGTGGAAGGTGGGTATAAAAATCCTTCATATCCTTTGTACATATTTCGTCAATTTGTTTCTCTTTCTCTTCACTCGACCCACAGAGTTCAACACCATTCCGTGTGTGAATGCCTGTGTGTATGTGTGTGCAGGATGGGAATCTCTAACACATCCTAAACATAGAGAGCTGCCACTCTTCGTTTGCTAGTTCTTTTTTGTACACAAATTTCTTTTGCATTCTCGTTTCATTTTTATTTTCTAAATGTCTACTGGCAACCTATATAACTTAATTCATCTTACTCTTTGGATTCGATGATTTTAAGCGCCTGCGTTATATGAAAACCAATCGCATCAAAGCACCCCATTAAACTTTACTCCTCAACATACGAGTAGTAGCCATGTCGCTCCTCGCCTCGCATAGTCTTCGTCCTTGCAGTCATCATAGCCATCAACATCATCATCATCTTCATCGTCAGGACCGCTCCCATTATCATAGTCGTCTTCGTCATTATCAACATTTTCGCCTTCATCATCATCATCGTCGTCATTATTGTCAAGTTGAGTCGAGTTGGCTGTTTGTCGTCTTCTTAGCCATTCATTCGTCGCCGGCATTGTCCGGCTGCTCTGTTTGGATTCTGGGGAAAAAAAATTCAGCATCATACTGAATGTTGAAAACGAATTCGGTTCCCAGCAGCAGCAACACCACCCAACGCTAACCATCCACCATCCACCAGTTCCTCAATTCAGCTGCTCGGCGTTTAGGTCCTTTTATGGCATAGCAAATGACTTTATATATGAGTCCTGGGGATAAGTTTATAGTATGTCTATATTGTTTTTGTCTACACGTAGATGTTCCACCTCAGCCGCCCCTCGTTGTATCAGCCCAACACACAGACACACGTTTTGGGGGTGGAAAACCAACAGGAAAAGCAGAAGTAGAAGTAGTTGTGGCAGGTGTGTAGGTAGACCATTCATTCATACTTCCAGCGCCTGCCTCTACAAATTTTCTCTCTCTCTGTGTGCGGCATCGAAGTCCTCCTCGCCGTCGTCGACTTGTGGTGCTGAGACTGTCTATAAACGCACAACGTCATTCATTCGCTTTGTCCTCCTTATCCACAACTGGGTTTTGCCGTCCTAAAGGATCGAAGGAGAAAACTTTCTTTTTTCGCCTGACGTAAGGATAATAAGGAAAATCACACAAATACACAGACAGAGTTAGGTTAACACACTTCCACTGACAGACTAGGGAAATATATTGGAATCCTTGAATTCCCAAATACACACGCACATACACATGGGAGGAAAAAAGCTTTCTGCTCCTGGAAAGTACGAGTACATAATGCTTCAGTCAGCCTTCTGCATCTTATGTACTTTCCTTGTTGTTTGCTTGAAGCTTCTGCATAGGATACCCGCTGCTGCTGTGTAGGGATGAATGAGTGAGAGATGTTCGGTTATTCTCTCACCCTTTGCAAAGAAGAAAAAGAATGTGCAAGGATGTAGGAGGAAAAGAAAAAAAACTTTTCAAAAAGAAAACAACAAAAAGATCCGAAAAAATGTCCGACTTGGCTGCGTCGCCACATCCTACATACTTCTTGAGAAAAACAAAAAAAAAACACTAGGAAAATCTATGTATTTGAGAATAGTTTTTTTCTGTATCTAAGTTCGGCGCATATGTACACTTGTAGATATGCACTTTTTTTCAAACTTAGATACACTTTTCTCAGCTTCAAGATATTGCAGATATCTCGGGGGGCATGTATGAAGTAGACTCATAATAGTTGACGCATACTTCTTATGCATGTGTAGGAATGAATTTTGGTTTCTTTTCAGGAAGCCAGTCCTTGGATAGATGGCTTGGTCTGTATGTGCAAGCACACCATATGGTCGTCTTTCCCACAATATCCTGCTTCTGCTTGATAATTTTGAAATTGAGGATACACACTGCAAAATGTCATACATATGAGATTAGAAAATGCAATGAGATCCTTTCATTCGAGATTGCTAGTTTTTTTCATTTTTTGTTCATCTAAATCTTTTGAAATGAAATGTCTCTGATGTCGATGTGGTTGGGTGGAAGGTTATTTTTTTGTATTTCAGAAAATCTATAAAGTCTTTTTTATGGGGTTCTTTAATTTGAGAAATTTAAGATAACATGGAATTTCGAGGACAGAAAGCAGCAGTCTAATAAATATGTGGTAGAGTGGGGACGCAAGAATCTTGTTTCTCGACTTGAGTCAGATTTGTTTCGTACTGGAAAAGAGTTGAAAAATATAATACTCTCGCAGAATGCTCTTCAATTTGTTTTTTTAATTGTTTAGATTGTGATTTGATTTGAAAAACCATCACCACGTGTTAAGCACTTGAAAAATGTCCTCTTAAGACAGAAGGCTTTCCCGATTTCGACCTCGAAAGAATTAATTCTTTCTATTTCCCAGTGCAACGTTATAAATTTTGTCAAGTCAAAATCTTGAATTGGAGCTCACTATATTCCGAGCAAATAAAAAAATCAATGTTCAATGACACCGTTCAAGATAAGCGAGTGATGACTTTATATCGCAGATGTCATTCTGACATAAATTTCACAAATTTTGATTTTATCAACACTTTTCGCAAATCAAAGAGTGCCGCGCAATAAAATATGACAGTTCCTTATTTATGTCATATATTTGCACATCATTTGTGGTGAAAAGATAAAGCTTAAGTGTTTCTAACAACAGCAAAAAAAATTTGGAAGCAGTTTGGAACATTCAAATGATTCATATCAGTGGACTGTATAAGGACATTTAAAAAGTTTACAAACTACATTTAATTAGCTACGTCATAAAATTTAAAAAAAGGGAACCAGATAAAGGCCTGCAATGCTTTCTTCCTCTTTTTCTTCTTTAACTGGCGCTACAGTCCTCAACCAACATGCCTCTCCAGCTAGAACGATCTCTCGCCAGCTGCCTCCAATTGCGCACTCCAAGTTGGTTGAAGTCCTTTTTTACTTGTGTGCGCCACCTTAGCCTAAGTCTTTCTTTGTTGCGTTGTCCCAATAGTACGAGTTCAATGGCTTGGTATTCATACGCTCGACATTCCCTCGCCATTTTAACGTTTTACCCGAAAAAACTTGACCAGCCGAATGTCACTATATAGCCTATAGAGTTTGTCGTTGAATCTTCTCCTCCAGATGCCATCAACGCAAACAGGGCCAAAAATCGCATCCACGACTTTTCGCTCAAAAAGACTAAGGGCTTCCTCATCCGCTTTTAGTAGTAGTAGCGTCTAAGTTTCTGTGCCGTAAAGGAGGACAAGGATAATCAAGCTGTTTTACAAAAACCAGTTTTTTCCTTCGAGAGAGGGCTCTATTACTCAATTGCCTCTTGATTTCAAAGAAGCAGCGATTAGGAAGAGTGATTCTGCGTTTGATTTCGAAACTGATGTTGTTGTTTCTATTAACCGCGGAGCCGAGGTAGACGATGTCCTTGACTGCCTCCATGTGGTACGCTCTATGTCCGAGACGTCGGTATTGTGTGCCCTTCTTCGATGACAGCATTTATCGCCAAACCTATTTTAGCCGCTTCCGCTTCAATGCCAACAAACACCACAACAAACTCCTCGCTCTGTTCGTTCAATTACGTCAATGTCGTCGGCGTAAGCTAGAAGTTGAACGGACTTTTGAAAGATCGTGCCTCTGGTGTTGACTTGTGAGCGGCACACGATCTTATCAAGAATGATGTTGAAGATGGCATACGACAGCACGTCGCCTTGTCCAAAACCTTTTTTGATATTGAAGGTCTCGGTTAGTTCATTACCGACCTTGACGGAGCAGCGAGAAATCTCCATTGTCATCCTGCAAAAACTTACGAGTTTGGTAGAAATGCCAAAACTAGACATGGCACTGTATAGCTCGTCTCTATGCACACTGTCATATGCGGCCTTGAAATCGACGATGGGTCTTTTCCATGATCTGCTCAGTATGAAGATTTGATCGATGGTGAACTTCCCTGGTCTGAAACCACACTGATAAGGACCTTTCAGGTCAACGCTTTCTTACCCGATCTGAATTAAAGAAGCAAAGTATGACGATCTGAATTCTTACTCTTACGTGGGCAAGTACGTTGACTCACACGCCGAAGGTCTAGGTTCGATTCCCGGACGAAATAACCCGAATTTTTCACGGCACAACCTCATTCATGCTTTAAATCTAAAAAAATTTTCTTAGATACATGTTCCCAGGGTGTCTTAGCTGCAAACTGGTAGGATACGGATGTTTCAGTATATTTAATTCTGAACAAGACCCGTCCACATTTGGTACCAATAAATATCTAAATCCAGAGCACATAAGCAAGGTCTGTGTGCCGTACTGAAATTTTTTGGGCAAACAATTCTATCATTTTCAAAACGAGAATGATTCTTGTTAAAGCAAAGATTGAGGCTTCCGTTTGAAATGTTGTTTAATTTCTCAAAGATAGGCTAAACTAAGAGTTGCAGAATTTCATTCAAAAAACTTGCAAAACTTTGCACACTCAATAACATTCTTAATGACGGTTCTTACTCAGTCAAGTGGGTAAATATATTCTGTTTGAAAATTTGCGAATCATTGGGAAACATTTGGCATTTCTTTGACAACTTTTTTCACTCATAGACAGCCTATTGTAGAGCACTGTCTGTTGTTTAAGCTATTTTAGAAAATATGATTTGTCTAGTCTAGTGACTACAAATTGTGCATCAAACGCATGTTTGTCTACCTAAAAAACACTAAACTTGTAATACTCTTGGTTTAAAAAAAAATCGTACCAACTTCTCCTGCAACAGAGTCCAATTCCTCCTCTATTCCAACATTTCCAAGGCTTATCAATATTTCTTAGCCACATGTTGCCAAGATACCCTACCTACAAACGGTTGCAAATCCAAACTGAATCATCGTCTACGAGAAATGGTTGGAAAAAAAGCAAACAATTCCGAAAAGATAAAACCTACTTTAATCCATCATATGACATATAGAGCGCCTTCAAAGTTATTTCGTGTTGATTTTCCACAAATATCTAATCACCTGCCAACAAAAACTGCCCCGACTGCCAATGAATCGCACTCCCACTGCCGCGTCTTATCTGCGGCACATAGCAAATACAATATCCTCGCAGTACATACGCTCACTCGACACGACGACACTGCTTCTTAAGAAGTCTCGCAAAGGTGTTTAAAAATCAGTCAATGATTTGACAATTTGGGGAAGTTTGGGATTTTGTATATTCCCCCGTTCATCGATTCGCCGCTCAGATACTGATGGGTTCTCGTTTATTTGTGAATCAGAATTAAAAGTTGAAGTGATAAGATAACCATCCCCGTCCGTCATTGTGGTCAAATCGTATGTTTGCGGTCAACGAATGAAAAGTTGTGTCGAGTCTGGGACTCTTCAAACTAATTACACATGTAATAACATTGAGATAGATGCTAATTATAAGAGTAATCGCTGAAGATTAAGAAAAATCAATCATTTTGATATGATAAGTGGTTTGAAGTGGTCGCAGACGATGGAAACCTTAACTGAGTCGCCTTTCGATTTGAATATGAAACACTACCAGGCAGCGGGGGGAGAAACGTGCAATTAAAAATTAATAAACGCAGAAATTGAGAAAAGTGCAGAGAAGGGGGAGCAAAATGAAAGAAGATACAAAAAACAGACATAGTTGGGAAGCGCCCACCTTAAAGCCCCGCCGGCAGTGGTGGCAATGACCGGTATTCAACCAGTTATAATGCAGGCGGATTTCAAAATGCTTTAATCCAGTGGATACATGAATCCAGGCAGACAGACTGCCCGAGAGGGGGTTAAAGTGGAGGCAAATCACTGAGATACAAACTGCTCTAAAAGCCAAACCCATTAAATTAATTAAAAAAGTTTAAAACCGAAGCAAAAGGAAGCAGAATACACGAGCACATGTACACTGAAACGTTGGCCATACACGAGAGGAAGGAATGAAAATTATGAGATATACAGCAGTTCGAAGATATGGTGACTAACAATACACACCAGCAAATGAAATAAAATAGAAGCCAAAACATAATTAAAATTCCACAAAATTCAAGCGACGAAATAAAGTGAATTCCATAGAACATATTTTCGAAAATTAACGAATTCTTCCACACACACACAGCAAGACCATGAGTGCTAAAAAGATACAGTCCCCAATTTCCCCCCAACAAAAGTTTTCACAGTCCTTTCTGTGTGGCCGATCGTTTTTCGAATACGAAAAAGAATTTTGGGTAGGTTTTTGGGCATCCTGTTAGAAGTCATCGCCTAGGAGGCATGTGTGGAAAATTGTTTTCCGCTTCGCATTCGTGTGTTCGTCTCGGCTTTTATGAGGCATTGTGATGGAGGTGTCTTTATATGTTTTTAAGTATCTGATTTATGTATTTATGAGTGGAAAATAAACGCATGTGTGAGCTTAAGAGGTTTTCTCGCGTTCAGCTTTGTCAAACAACGAACATGAATGAGCGGTAATTTGGTTTGAAGGTAAATTGGATATGATCCAAAAACGAAAATGTGTTTTCGAACGGAGATACTTAATCCACAAACGATCTTGAGGATAATCTTCAGAATTCTATTTGAATTTAGACTTTGAGGCAGGAAGAAAATCTGGCAAGTCAGATGGAAACTATCGAACCCCTGAGTGAAATTCCCAACAGTCGAGGCCACCTTGAAATCCAGCAACAGGCTGAACGTCACAAAACTGTCCTCGAAAAAAAAAAACAAAAACACGGAAAATGAATATCCGTCCGCCAAAAACACTCACTTCACTCCCATCCGTAGGTGGTCTGGTGACAAAGTATTTGCCTCCCAACCCCCAGTGGGGGAGCATCGTATCAAGTTCATTCCATTTAACTTACATTATTTTTTATCACCAGAAAGGATACAAAACTTCAAAGCAATTCCTTAACGTGACATCCTGACGAGCGAGGAAGAGGAAAAGTCCGGAAAATTAAACACATTCCACCAGACCATGTGCGAGGGATCGATTAAATTATTGCGATTTTCACAATTCCAGACGCCACCACCATATCGAAACGGGCTCCTAATAGCACCAAGGAAAGTCAAAGTACCCAAAAACAGAAAAAAAAACACAAAAATCGAACACCAAATGTGAACGGGCGAAAAAAAAGAAAAACAATTATTAAGCTCTTATCCTTTTTTTCCAGTCTATATTTGCACTGGAAACTTTTGTTCTGCCCTTCGCGTTCTCTCGCTGTGTGGGAGTCTCACACATATGTGGTACAGTCCGCGAGAGTGCGAGAGAGAAAGGGAGATGGAAAAAGAAGAATGTGTTGGATTATCCTTTGGTGGTAGTTTAACTGCTTGTAGGCCACGAACATTTTTACGATATACGAAAACGATTTACTTTACGATATTTATGGCCTATGAAAATAAGCTTTACTTCCTGCAACTGTGTGTGTGTGCTCGCCAGAGTGTCAGAGGGAGTGAGGGCGATAGAGAAAAAATGGAAGAAAGTCTATCGTAAAATCGGGCCAACAAGCCCTTTCCGGCAACAAAGACGAGTAACCAGGCAGCAACAAAAAAAAAAAAGGGGTAAATTTTGGGGCCACACAGATTTTGGTGTCAAGTATGGATGTTGGTGGAACAACATATGCTGACGGCATCTCTAGAAAGGATAAAAGTTCACGACCGACACTGAATGAAATGCGGGACGAGCAGTAACCGTTATTTTTATTAAAAACAATAAACACTTTTTGGTGTTTCCTCTTTGGGCACAGTCTCAGTCAGTCGGTCGAGTGGTGTGGGGGGGGGGGGGGGGGGCGCGGGGAGGACGGGCGCGCTTTGACAGAACGAGAGCAAAAAGGTACTTGGATGGTGTCAATGATGGCATTGACTTTGGTTTTAGTGCCTCACCGTATTCGAGTCAAGGTCAACGGCCACCGAGTCATAATTCTGATTGCAAATATTTCCTGCTGTTGGTAGTGCGGGCTTTTTTTGCGTCCTCAGGTGCATGTTGGAGGTGGCGGTTTTCTGGTGTAAAGATTTATGTCACATAATCCTGAAAGGATAATCGACGAAATCCTCGATGAGTTTCCACATGGTCGTCCGCGCAGCTTCGCTGTGTTGCTCCTTTTGTTCCCCGATATTGACCATCAATTATTTATTTCACCGCTGTTTGATCGAGTGAGGGGGGTGGGGGTGGGAGGGCGCTTAAAATCCCACCTCCCCAACGGTAGTTCAGGGAAAGTGCTCACGTTCGATGGAGTTGTGCTGATTTTCAGGACAACCACGACCACGACTACGACGTCGACGACGACGACTATTTGCATTGATTGTCGGCAAAGGCGGACATACTGTACACAACACACATTCGGCTTCGAGTAGGGTGCATAGCGTTCTTGCGTGTAGTTGTGGTACACTCTCGCACACACCATTTCACGTAACATTAATTCCGTGATTTATGAGGGTCACGTGACCGTCAAATGGACGAATGCCCAAAAGAAAAAAATAATCAGAGGAAAACGGAAAGGAGATCAGAGAATTGTGGAGGATTGAGGCGTATGGTGGTCGATATATTTAATTCTTCAATTGCATACGGGCGATTGTTTTTTCAAATTTCTGAATTGAATGAATAAAAACGATGCACACTGCACTTCGAGTCAAAAAAATCGCCTGCTAAATGATGGGCACTCAATTAGTGTCACTCTCTACTCAAAATGGAACCACATTTCTAAACCGAAACCCATCAAATCTAAAATTGCCCGCCCTCCTAAATAAAGTCAACAATATCGCACCTCATCTCCACTCCATAACACCTTCAAAACAACACAAAAGGCACCGCATCGACAAACAATAGAATTTTACCAATCAAAATGTAATAAAAAAGCCCAACAAAAAAAAAACAGAAAGAACAGACAAACATTTGCTGCTCAAATGAATGTTCAAAGAGAACCCAACAAAGTGTGATTCGAAATTGGCCGGTGCCCTCGCTCAGTCAACCGTCATGTCATGTCATTCATTCACAGACCATACCGTTGCCGGTATGGGGCTGCTATCGCCTCCATTTTGTCCAGCGTGACACAAGCGTTCACCGAATCCGAATCTCTATAGTGGCGATTCGCGCATCATTGATTTCGATACGCGCCCAACAAACGCCAAACAAATTCAAATATCCGCCGCATATTCGAACCGATGCAAAGCCGAACAATAGTGGCGTTCACACACAATGGTGGCGGAGGTGCACAGTTGAATGCGTCAAGCATAATGCCCCCGTTACAGAGAGCGAGACAGTGCGGTGACGGTGGCGTCGACGGCGGTAACGGCAGCGGTGGTGGTTATATTTACGATTTCCACAACACCCTGTATAAAGCCCAGTCCGATTTAACAATAGAATCCCCGTATCTGACCTTACGGTGACACGTGCTAATTGAGTACGCGTCGACGAGCGGTGGTCCTTATTGTCCCAAAAAAAAAAAACAAAGAAAGAAATGCTCTCGTGGTGTTTGTTGTAATTCGGGCAAATTAATCAAAAACCCTGACATCTAGCGACCTCTTTTCAGTCTTCATCATCAGGTCGGTCGGCCGGCGGTTGATCGGACGTCGACGACGACGACGACGACGGTGGCGGCAGCAGCAGCAGCAGCGACGGCGGCGGCGGCGGTGGCGCGGTGGTGAGTAATAATCTTGATTGAACGACCCGCAGCCGTTGTAGTCGAGCGGTGCGCTCCACACCTTGCCACAAGAGACGATGTGTCACGTGTGGTGACATATCGTATTGCAGAGATCACTGAACGTGTTGTGTGTAACTGAAACTGGAATTGAAACCTTCCTTTGGCAACATGTTGATCGGCAATCTGGTGGACACATCAACAACGAAGAACATCGAACAAAATGCAAATCTAAACCATAGGGCCGGCTCCACATGTGAGACGTGCAAGAGCCTGGTGAGAAGACGCGCTGCGAGCACTGGAATCGATCCCAAACGAAAAAGAAGACATACAACAAAGTTCAGAGACAACAGTGGACAGTGACACAATCTCTCCCCCCCACCCCTCTCGGCTTGGCTTTGTTCCGTAAGCCAAATGTGATGCAGCAGCGGTATCACATGGTCAGTGTGACTGCGGAGACCGAGCACAGTATCCGTATCCTGTTCCCACACACACCCATTACGTTTCGGTGTCGTATCTGTAATGATTCTTTTTGTGGACCATGCTTTTTTCGGTGCGCCTCCTCCACCATCACCGTGTCGCCACCAGTGTGTCCAGTTCGGTCTTTGTAGACGCTGTCTGAGAGTCGAGGAGGCCTTTGTGTGACTAATATACACATATAAGCAAATGACAGGCACTGAGTGTAGGTGGTAGCGGATTACTGATCACTCTTGATGGCGACAATAAACTTAAGCATCCCGAAGGAGTGAGTGTGTGTGGCATGCATGCATGCAGCACCGGCACCACGCGTTGGATGAGTTCATGCACCTTAAACAAATTTAGTCAGTCTTTCTCTGCTGCTTCTCTCTTGTTGTTTTCTTTTGTTTTTTTTCTGTTCTCTGACTTTGGTTTGTTGAAAAATGAAAAATGATGCTCACTTTGAATGCAGGAGACAAATAAAGGGAACTCATATCACACACATTTGTCCTTTCAAGAGGTGTAATGGAGCTGGACACATCTCTTTATGGAGTGATCACAGTGGGAGTGATGGGGATTACTTGTGATTTTAAATTGTTTACTTGCCCAACGGCCTGTGGAATATATTTTGGCAGTGGGTAGACAAAGATTCAGATTCTGCGTGTCCTCAGAGTTTGCATTTTAAAGCGGACAGCCACTTAAAGGCACCACCATCATGCGTGCCGATTAAAGCGCTGTGACACTGATTTCAGTGCAAACGTTTATCTATTCTTCAAAACCGCGGGGGAAAAACGCAATAATTTCAATGAAATTTAATCCTTTTTGTTTCGTTTATCTCTGCGATAACTTTAATCCCGACATCCTGCTGAGCTGCCCATTTTTTCATTCCGTCGTGTATCTACGAATTATATTTTTTTCCATTGAAAAATGTATATCCCTCAGGTTTTTTTTTGTTTTTGTCACCACCAACGCAACCGACGCACGTTCGGTCAGCGGTCATAAAACCTGACAGATTAATATCCTAATTAGTAATCGGAACCCGAAATCGCACAGAGCATTATAGATACATATATTTATAAACAACCACGCATTTTTTTCGCACACACAGAATCTCTCCTGGATATTCATAGAAACGCATACAGGCTATCAGTTTGACAACGCAAACAGGAATAAAAAAAAACGATAAAAAAAACTATCAAACCATTGGCCACCCGGAAAATTCGACTCCTGGTGCGCCGACGAGTGAGGAGGTGTAAATGCAAAATGTAAATTTCACCAGCAGTAGCAGGCAAATTTTTCGTCGAAAAAAAAAAAATCCTCAACACAGACACAGATACGCATATTTTTTCATCCCGCACCACTGCACACCACCCACAGCGGGCAGATAGTCTCTACCGCCGCTGTCGCCACTGCACATATGTGTGACTGCATCGAAAGGGTTAGGAAACACTGTCGCATGGAATTCTGTTTTTTTTTTCAGCTCTTGTTGTTGTTGTTTTTTGTGTGATGGTTGCATCCTTCTTCCACCAGCCAACAAAAATGGGATTGGTTTCAAAATGAAATGGAAAAGCTTTTCGGGGTTATGGAATAATGGCGAAAACCCTAATGTAATAAAAAGCTGAAAAGAAGGAGCACCACACACACACACACCCACAGAGCAGTAGCATAGGGAAATAGAGTGGGGGGGGGATTGTTGTTTTTTTTTTTAACTTCTTTCTTTTTAAAACATGTTTTTCTTTTTGCTTTGTCCCTGCACTTCCTCTTAAGTTTGGTGCAAGTGCAGCGAAATTGTTGCCTTCAGTTCGTGGCAACAAAGGACATACCCAGACGCACACACACACCGCACAAAAAAAAAATGACCAAAACCTTTGAAAAAGACAGAATGGAGGATCATGTTTTATTTTCAAACACACAAACTTAAACTTGCACATACGTCAGACTAACAGCGGGCGCTAACGATGTCATGACAACGTAGACGACCAGCGAGCGCACGTGCTAATGCAAGGGGTTGTTTAGGGGTTGGTTTTCCAATTTAAAGGTGTATCTAGATGCATTTATCAAGTGTGGAGAGAAAAGTTGCACTTTTGTTTGGCTCCTATGTGTGCGCAAAAAAAAGGGAGCGCAAAAAAAATGAAAATTTTGTTGAAAATAGGGAGAATTGCTATATACAAAATTGTGGACATTTGTTTTATCCCTGTCCTCGACAGGGCAAGTGTTGATGTCTTGAATTTTATTTTGTTTTTCTTTCTTGACACTCAGTAGGTTATTTCCGTCGCGTAAATTTATACATTTTTGCGTGAATACATCGTAGCAACATGTTTCTGGACTTGTTCGAGACCAAACTCCACCCTCTCCGAACTTGTTTTGTATTCAAATTTTGTTCACACATTTTTCAACATGGTGTCCATGGCGTATTTGCTGTGGCTCGTGTCTGCGTGTAAATTATTCAATGTTAATCGCAGAACTATGGAATTCCCGACGGGTGTGCGCCGGAAGAGATACTTTGTATCAAATGCAAATTTTTGCTGATATTTGAGAGATCTTTGAGAAATTTTTGCCATAAGTAGCTGCCATATTTATGAAAGTTTCCTGTTTTAGTGAAATTCTAAATTAAAGACCGTTAATGTTGCTGCCAACACCATTGCAACATTTATGTTGCTTGGTTCATGAATAAGAACTCGGGAAAAAAAACTTCAATTTGACCTTTTTTTTTGTCGGAGGTTGGTATACACTGCACTGGAGCGTTCAAACTCAAAGACTGGTCTATTGAACTATTAGGCAGTAACCTTCATTTACTTTAGTTTTCAGGTATTCAGAAGAAAGACCAGCACACTAAGTTTTCAGTTCTCACCACATCGACGCCAAACAGCTGCCACCTGATACAAAGGCGGGACATTGACAAAGAAAGTGCTCTGAAGTGTTTCCACCTTCGCCACAGGCGTCTCAGAGGGTGTCTCCGCTAAGCCCAAGTAGACCTTTCAAACTGAATAAAAGCACACGTGATGCTGAGTTAAAGCAAAAAATAAATTGAATAGTGCTACAACTTACATGGTTTGTCAAGAATAATGTATACACACGCATCATCAGAGAACAATACACACATAACAAGCATCTCCCACTAGTGGAGAAGGCCTACAGTTCAATTCAAAACCCGCTTTTCAAATAAGCCTTGTGAAAAGAGACTTTGAAATGTAGGTCCGCTGACAATTTCAACAAAATTTAAGTTGAAGAACCAAAAAATGTTGCCCTCAAATACATTGCAACATTTTTGTAGCACAGAAGTGAACGGGCCTAGAAGAAAATAAATACTAGACTTCCCTCCGAACGAAGTACTTAGATCATGCCTTCCCGGCCCAGCATGATTCAAACTTAATCTCCTCTTGCAACATGTTGCAAGAAAATAAATTATACCTGCACACACATCCCGATAAACGCAAATTGATGTCAAATAGCTTTATTTAGTTCAAAAGCAACAACAATTCACCACACCAGCACAAGCACCAGCACTTATTCAATCGTAACTTTTTGTGTGCCTCGACGCAACAACCATTTCAATGTGGTTGAGTGTATTTTTTATCGCCTTAGTGTGGCGGGTGATAAATCATTTCAGATGTCACTTTTCCGAAACAATTTTATCTAGCTGCGTTTTCCTCATCGTCAGCAAGTTGCCTAGTCGCAGTCGCGCAGTGCTCCTCGCACTATCAATTCAAGCGAATGGGATGATGGGCAATGCCACATCGAAGGCGGTCGAGGGAACCCCCAACCCGCCGGAGAACCCATAGCAATGCAATATTATTGTACATTACTCTAATTCACGGGACCCAATTCTTCTGGCCGCATACATGTGTTGAATATAGATAGATGAGCGGAGGATCGAACGAAGAGAGACCCCCGCCGCAGCATGTTATCAGGGGCACTGGATCTGAACTTAAAATGCCAAGAATCAGAGTCATTCATTTTGTAATGTTTTACTTAGCGCCATTTGTCATTTTATGTTCATTTTATAACGTCACACTGCACTCACTGATGGCGGTTGAAGCTGTCTCCGCTTCTGGTGATTTGGGGGTTAATTACATTACTTAATGTTATATATTACATTTAGTATCTAACGGCGAATGGGGGACAGAGATGGGACACATTAACACTTTCGGGTTATGACCGCCTGTTGACAGTGATTTGAAGATATGATTAGAGACCGCTAGAGATGTGTCAATGTGTGTGCGGAGCCGGGCGCTTATTTGCGCTCAGAAAGGAAGTGTTTTTTGATTTTGTTTTTGTCCCATTATGAACTATTATCGAAAATTTATTGATAAAATTCATTAGGAATGGGGATTAAAAGTATTACGTGTGTCAACCAAAAAAAACGAAGAGAAAAGGAGATCGCTTAGCATTTCGGGCGCTTATATTTTCGTTTATATTAATTTTTTGATTAGATAGCGGCTAATGGGTGATGAGGTGCATGGACGGTGATTGGGGTATTTTTGAACGGCGTCCACAGGCTTAGTTGGCCCATTCCACATGATTGAAGTGACGTGCAAGGTGTCGTAAAATAAAATATTTGCTGGGGCTAAATAGAATCTGAGTCATGATCAAATCCAAGGTGATCAGTGGAACGTTCGCAAAAATGGACAGGTTGTGCATGTTTTTCTTTTTCAATCGAGGTATGAAGTGCAGTGCGCAATGCTTTCAGAAATTTTACGGGGAAAAAATTGGGATGTCTTTTCAGCCCACAAGCGATCTGGGCTTAGCTTCGACAACAAACACTTTTGGAGCAGTTTTTTGACAGTTTGACAATGTTTCACTGACTTCAAAGGGCGACATTTGAGACGCATTTCTTAGATAATTAGACCTCTTTGAGCGTTGCCAGTAACTCGAAAATGGTGGTGCTGTGAAATGTGTCCGAGATCTTCAGTCCGGGACTGAAATTTGGGACCTTCGGCGTGTGAGTCAACGCATTTGCCCACTTCGCCACAGTGGCCAGTCACTTCACGTAGGGCCCGATGATTTAATGAAATTTTTATAGTCATTGTTTCTTGAAGTTGTAGTTTAGCTGAGTTATGAATATTTCAGCTTCTCTACTGCATTCAACATTTATAAGGAGAATGCATCGCCCAAGAAACCATCCAATTTCCACTGGACTACATTGCAGAAGTTGTAATCCAGTTGTAAGCCAGTCTACTGCAATAAATTTTTGAACATCGTAACAAATAATCAATGACAACAAAAACCGCTAAACTGGGTATGTGACAAAATCCACTTTGCGTTGTAGAATAATTTACATTAAGGGTGTGTGTCCGCAATCAAACTCAAATCACTTTGAATGCATATTACTCTAAAAATATTCGTTACTTGCATTAAGTGAAAAACACTGTCGTGTTCAGCCTTAAGAACACATAAAATCCTGTTTTTCAAAAATTGTGATAAAGTTGTTTAAGAATTTTTAACGTTCGGAGATCGAGCAGATTAACCGGTCTATCAAAGCGACGAACCGGATTGATCATTTCATGACCGATAAAAAAAAATGTAAAAGGTGTTTGACTAATAATAAATCTTTTGATTGACCAAAGCTTCTATCGTCTGATCTTTTGATTTGATCAAAGATTTGGTTGGTTGACTTGATCTCGATGTTGATTTTTTGGATTTTTGGTGTGGTCTCTTTGAGTACATCGATGTGTAATATTTGGCAGCATTGTTGTGGCAACGGGGAGTTGTGAATGATTCAAAATCAATTTTTTTTATGAAAAACGTAAGACATGTTTGTTAAGTTCATGATAATCAGGGTTTGCGACGGGTGGTAATGCAGTGGAGCTTAGTTTATTTAAACCAACTAAGATCAGACAAATTTCTATACAAGGGGAATTGCACTAAGTAAGAGCAAAAATTTTCAAAATGCACTAAGGTTGATAAGTAGAGGTGAAGTGTATATCTGACAGATATTTTTGAATGTTCATATTAAATTTTTCTTCGAATTTATAGTTTTAAGTGAGCTTGTCGCCGCGGACGTGAATGTTTGCCTAAGTACGTCGACTCACTAGCCACTTGGTACTTTCAAAAATATTTTACCTACCAAGCTGCCTATAGTCATCTCAGCATACACAACACAATTGGTTGTTTCAGAGAATGGCCCTACGTCCTTAAAGACTGCAACCCCACTTTATAATGTTTTTCTTCGCTGGTTTGGCCGCAAGCCAACCGATGGGAAACGGTTTCACTAACACCGCTGGCTGTAAGGTAGTCACAATTTGTGTGACCCATATTCCAGAGATCACAAATTTAAATATTCTTGCTATTCTTTGAGCTTTAAGTTCACAGTTTCTTTTTAAGATATACTCTTGACCTCTACAGAAGTAGACCAGAATAGGGGTACAATACATGATCACAGGTACAATGAATATTCAGCCGTTTGGCACTGCACCTGGTCCCAACTTTAAAAGTATTTACTACCGTGAACAAAAAATTAACCTGGAATCGCAATCCCGTAGGGACCAACGTTATATTTTTGAGGTGTAACCACTGCCATCCGCTCCAAATTTTATCATGTTAAAATTTTTATTTTTGTTTGAGATACGCAGACTTTTGTAAGCAGTTTAAAGTTGCCACTTATGCACTGCTAAACCTTTTAAACTACTTTGAGGAAGATGAAATTAACGTAGAAGAATAAGAAGTAAGTTTTTGACTCATAAACAAATTCCGGGTGTACTTTATCCAAACTAACATATTTAAAATTGCTATCTGCGTCGGTACGCCCCGGTAGTAGAGAGGCATAAAGAGTAATTTTGCCTTCAAAAGGATCTACTCCATTGGTTGGCTTCTGCTCTAAAATAACGCGGTTTGTTGTCCAGGTCGTGTTTTGTGCGCATGAGATTAAGGTCCGCCTTCAAGCCCTAAATTTTGTAATTTAAAAGATGCAAAGCAAAAAACAAAACTCTTGTGAGAACTCCCAATGTTCATTTTAACAATATTGAATATCTGTGCATCTTCTTACACAATTCAATGATGTAAACAATTCCAAAACGTGCTCTCATAGTCTGTCAGTTCATTAATTGGCTAAAGTGAGTCTTATTAGATCTGCATATGTCAAGTACTTTCCTCCTCCAAACTTTGCTTTATCTTTTCTAACGCCAGTGTCAACTTAATAGATGGATCAGTATGCATGATGTGTTATCTACATCTTTCTAGTGAATTCAACAAAATTGTGAGAGATATGTCCGTTAAAATTCTAGTTTTCTTAAAGCGTATTCAAGCCTTCATGGTAGATAAACTCAAATGTATGAACCTAAAAACGTTGTCTTCTCTCACGAGTTACAATTAACTTCTCCCTCACATGGATATCCAACTAAATAGCCAGTTAAAATACAACCTGCTGCTGCAATCCTTTCATTTTGGACAATCCCACAATCTTTACTCTTTAAAAAGAAATAAAGATTTCATGAGAAAATCCTTCACTTATCAATGAGAATTAACGAATACGCGAATAATTGTGAAACATTCCAGCCGAGATAAATATTAAAAACAATTTCCTACCTAAAATACACGATTTAATCTGTTTAAACAGCAAACTACACCAATTAACCTCCCGCCATCTATTTGTGAATATCCACTCCATACAATCTCTCACTCGTGTGCGCTGTCTGTCTATCTCTCCCCCTTCATTTTGCCATTCCACAGCACTCATTACAAATATCAAAATGGCAGGTTGGGTCTTAAATTAAGCCCACCTCTCTTGTTAATACATATACAACAAAACAAAAAAAACGAAAAAAAACAAAACATCCAACAGGAATAAACAGAAAACGAGATACAACTCCTCCCCACCCATTTCGCCTGTGTATGGCATAGGTACTATGTGTGCACTTTGTTCTTCTTCTTCCTCAACTTTCAATACGAGCAAGAGTAGAATAAAGCACAACAAAAAAAAACAAAAAAACGAACAACGTATAATTCGCGTAAAAGTATCTATGAGGTGGTGGCTACGTATCTATGCCCACCTATGTGTGATGGAACGGTTGTGTGTTATCTCATTTTCATTTATTTATTTATTTCTCTTTTGAATTTAACATTTTTGTTCGTTGTTTTTTCTTTTTTGCGTTTTGTTTTCGCTCCATCATTCCATCCACACACACGCCCGTTCGTCGTCATACGTATCTACTCGTATCTATCCGTTCTCCATTCCATTTTTCGCTCGCCGCCGCCGCAGCCGCCGCCGTCGTCGTCGTCGTCGTCGTCGCCACCGCTCGGGGAAAAATTAAAGCCCGATGAAATTGTGCAAGTGAGAAAGACAGACAGAGTGGTGGCCACAAAGTGCAATTCCATTATTAGATACTTTTAGCAATGGTTGTGCATGATGAAGAAAAATGCAATTTTCTTTTCTTTTCACTGCAAAGGCGAGAAGCAAAAAAAAAACACAACTCGCTGAGAAAATAAAGAAATGAGAGGCACTCCTGCACACATCTACGACATGAACTCAATAGCCGTTTTCATTCGCCTTTCGGACGAATACATAGACGAGATACGTTTCTTTTTGTTCGTTTTCTGAGCAGCAAAGTCGCGTTTCGCACACACAGACGCCCGTCTCTACACTCAGCTTTGCCTTAAGTGAGTTGTGTGTTTTTTGTGTTCTTTGTTTAGGGGAAGTGGCTCACAAGAGTACGGCAAAACTTGTCTCAGTGTGCAACAGAAGCAGCAGCAGCAGCAGCGGCAACAGCAACCGAACCGAAGTCTGATCCCCAGTTGGGTGGAGGGGAATTTTGATTTAGTTCTCGTATCAGTCACTTGTAGACAGAATGGCAGCACTAGACGTTATGAAGATTTATGTGAGAATTTTTAGTTTTTTTGTTTTCTTCGTCGCTTTTTGAGATACTACTTGTACATACCTTCTTCACACACGGCTCATCGTCGTTTGGGTGATGATTTTTTTCTATTTCGGGGGCGGGTTAGATTCATAATTTTTGAAAAGTTTCGGTTGCACGGCGGCGTCGGCGTCGGCATCGGCAGCGGTCTCACGAACGAATTTATAGGATACGAAATGTTGAGATTAATATATCGCTAGAGGATGTTTGACATAATTTGTTGTGAGTAATGGAAAATGATCGGAATGGCTTGAAGGGTGTAGGAGCTGTTTATGGGTTCAGCATGTCTAACGAGGAATTTGAAAAATTCCAAAGATGCAGCATAAACAAAAAGACAGAGATTAGATTGATTAATGTGAACGGGGATCTAGGAGCAAGGTGGAATGCGGTCAATCTTAGAAGAACACATTTAATGTCGACAGCGATTTCTTTGTTTTGAATCGAGTATGGCCCCGAGCTGGATGTTGATGAGATGCAAGAGGGTCAGGCATTTTGTGATTCAAGAAATTCTCCGACTGGTTATGATTTTCAAGCGTGAATTCGACCGTTTCAATAGTGTGGCTCCTATTTGCGACAACACTATGCGAGCGGCGGCAATGTAAGGTCTTCCAAAATTTTGGCCTTTTTCGGACTGTGGATCATGAACGGATATAGTGATCTGCAATGCTTGTGAATGACGGGTGTTTTCTAAGTCACATTTGGACCACTGGGGAAGGGACTATTTTTCCCATCGGAAAACCAACTTGATGTGAATTGGGTGCAGATATCGGATGACTTCATTCAGGATATGCATACGTTGTAACCTACATTGAACTTCAATGGCAAGGTGACCAAATACTAAAATTCAGCTTGCCTTGTGCCGCAAAGTCAGTTGATGGTTGCGAGTGCGCGCCGCTTAGAAAAGTCGTGGCGTACATTTGAACAATGTAGTGGGTGGGCCAAGATTTCTTCTTAAAAGAAAAGAAATCTTTTTTTGAAATGCATTTAAATGGACAAAGTTAAATTGTTTTCAAATAATTAAATTCAATGTCATTCTGCTGGCGCGTCTCGCTTCGCAGTAGCGCATTTTCTAACTTACAACCCGTACTGATCTTCTGCTTTAAGTAAAAAACTTCGATCAATGTCACAATAATCTATGACATCCAAAAAAAGAAAGCCTTCTTCCTGTATAGTGGCATTCAGGAGCCTCTAAATGACAAATGTGGGAGATATGTCACAAACTTTGTTTTATTTACATATGAAGAGTGGCCGCATTTAAAAAAATATTCTGCACAATGATTACAAACTCTCTTAAACTCCTTATGTGTTGCATGTTAGCCCTATAGATGATTAGTCCCTTTCATGAAATTGTAGCTTTGTTTTGTTAACTCCAAAAACTGGCGGAGATCAGAACATGCCCATTTTTGGCGACTCATTTTTCTAGCATCCACGTTTGTTGATTTCAAGTTTATGCTAAAATTGTCAAGAAAATGTAGAATTCAGTTTCAGTGCATTTATCATGAAAATGTTCTTTTCTGAGGAATGTGTGCAAGACAACAATGAAACGACACTTAATTTCCGTTGGACTCATAGGAATACAAGAGAGATTCAGTTGCAAATGACCCCGTCAGATCGATTTGGGTAAATTTATCCTCTCCGCATCCCAATTGGGGTGGTCTGTTGCAAAACCCTATTCATTTTCTTTCGAGCCTAAAGACATAATTTTAAGAGAACGTCGAATTTGTCTCTTACCATTTTTTTATTTCATTCAGATGGGAAACTCTCAAAATACTAAAGTATTTGCATGAATCTTCAAAAGCTGGGGTTTTAGGTTTGAAGTATAAATCTGGGGAAATACTGATTGATTTACAATTTGACTAGAGATAATTCCAATGTGATTTTCAGCTTCGGAAACAACACCGTATGTGGCGAACAGAAGCGAGGTCTATTTTGCTCCATTTACGATGAAATTATTTTGATGTAAAATATGCACCCAGTTCTGGTCGATAAAATTATGGAAAAAAAATGAGGAAAACTGGCACATCCATAAGTGCAAGTGGACGAATTTAGTTAGAAAGCACTTGCAAAATATACAAAGAATCTGGTTGGTTGGGTGCAACATAGATAAGAGTGAATAAACCGAATTTTCATTTGGAACACACTGCCAAACCAAACAAAACCGAAGCGAATTATTACGGGCTTGCGGGGCTTTCCGAAATTATCTATACTATAATAACGATAATGCTCCGAACTTTTACTCATTTTGAAACGCCAATGGAAACTTTTCCAAACATTCAAAATTTGCTTTTTTAGGTTGCCTTTCAGTCCTCAGAATTTCACATCTTAAGTCTATGTTTACAGAGATGGACACCGGGACTGAAAGAGATGAGGAGTATTTTGAATTTTGTAAATATTGGCGAATGCGTTTTATAGACTATTTCAAAAACATCCATCAAACATTTTCCACCGGGCTTAAAACTGCTTGATTATGATGTCTCGTCAAAGTCTTCTCTGTATTGCTGCAGCTCTGATTGCTCCCTTAGAACGTGTATCGTTTCAAACACTTCGTGCTGTAAAAAGTCGTCTAAATCTAACGCTTTATTATTGTTCAATTCATCGCAAAGGAAATTGTTGATTTATACCCTTCGCTGACAGTCGACCCAAAACTTTAACTGAGCGTGATTGTTTCCTTTATGAATTAGCCTCGTTTTAGTTGAAATCATTCCAGGAAAACGGACAGTGTAGCGCATGAGTGATCCGTCCTTATTCTCATCAGTAACAATATTTACCTGGCTAGCTCTACAGTTCACAAGAGACCACGGCCTAGATCTTTTAGGAGTGACTTATACTGTTTCTCCTCTTTTGTCGAATGAGGAGAAGTAAAGTAAGAATACTGGCAAATGCCTAACAAGTCGAAGAGATCAACCAGTTAAATTTTAACAGCAGTTTCACGAGCCTTTCCTGGTTGATGTGGCTGCGATTGCTAAAGCCCCTTCAGACAGAGAGTGTGACCATAGTAATAGCATTACCTACATATCTCAGCACTCTCAGTGACTCTAAAGTTATGAAATGGTCTATTTATCTTTTGCGTGGCTCAAGCTGAACTGAATGTACATACATATGGTCACTGAAAGTATCTCTAACTATGCTGACGAATTAAAAACAAACTCTTGATCTCAGTTATTGCTACATTGTGAGTCTTATACGAAGCCAAACAAATTTTAATCATTCAACTTCTTTCTAAGAAAATTCTGCATTTCGTGCATTTCGGTAAAAGTCAAAGCATCACTCAGAAGAATGCATGTACATCGACAACATCTCAACAGAGCATCAAGCTACAGAGGGTGCAAAATGGTGGCAGTCGCAAAATGTCTACTCGCTAATACTACCATCGACTAAAACTGCAATTGTCAATTATTATATCTGCTAACCGAGTTCTCTTTCTCCCCCATCCATCCCCTCAGCATCGCCCTTAATTCCTTTTGTCTGCAGCCTGGGGTAGTGAAATAGAGAAATTTAATATTAAATGCTCCATAAAAACAAAATGTAATAATAATTCATAAAAAAATGCAATTTGAATTTTTTTCCCCGACTTTCCTTTCCCGGTGTATTATGTTGCAGCGAGGGTATCTAGTTCGGCGTGGAAAGTATGTGGGGCGCCGCCATCGCCATTGTGGGGTGACAGTTTCGTTAGATAGACTCTGTGTGCTCTGGTTCGTTCTCTGTTGGGTTCTCATTGTCTGGAGGTTATAACGCAGTCGCATATTGAATGTGGTTAAAAAGAATTGCACAGAAACAGCATAATCATCTATGTGGCGGAGGGTGGGAGGAGATTTAAAAGATGTTTACTCGGTAATTGAGAACAGTGGTTCGTCTTATTCCATTAAAAATTAACAGACTTTTAAGAAATGCAAAACCTTCCCACCCCGTCCTCGTCGGCGGGTAGTTTGTGCATACAAAGGCGCAAAACAGAAAAAAAACACTACATCACCGTCACCCCTCGGTGAAATTGGTGGAAACCACCCCAGATGACACCCCCACACTTGATTCTGCTGCTGGTGGTGGTCGGTTTTTTTTTCTGTTCTCGTTCGTGTTTTTTTTTCTTTACACTTCCTGTTCAACAGCACTATTGGATTACATCGTTTTTCGCCTTCAAAGTATACAGTCTAGGCGGTTCTTATTTAAATAAAGGTGAGTTAATTCACCTAAAGACATCGTTGAGGGGGCAACTGAGCGAGGGAGACGACCACCATCAGTCGGGGTGAAGGAATAAAATAAGAATAAAGAAAATTATTATTTCCATTTTGCATGATGGAAAATTACCACCATCACCATATACACCGCCTTAGCGAGCGACCACCGGCGGTTAATGGAAAATAAAAATTGTCGCACAGTCTACTAAACAGCTCGTATCTCTTGTGCTTTGCTCAACTTTGAGCATTCTCTAGGGGGCATCACATTAACGTTGAAATAAAGAAAAAATGAAAAAAAAAACAGAAATATTTGGAAACACGGAGAACGAGAATGAAAAAATGCGAGAAGAAGAATGCGAATGATAAGGAGGACCTAGAGAAATGTAATTTCAAGTTTTGTCAAGTTCCACGGCGCGTAAGAATGAACTAAATAAGGATTTATTGTTTTTGTTTTTTTTGTGCAGTTGTGTGGCGTAATTTTTTTCATAATTTGTTTTCCTTTGGGACAGCCAGCCTTTGAGGATTTTCATCTTTGCTCAAATTGGAGTTGGATTTAAATTAAGAATGCCGCTCTTCATTGTGTCTGTGTCTCTGTTTGGCAGCAGATGAAGGTTGTACCTCTGCCATCGTCTTCCGTTGACTGAATTTTTAATCTCAGTTCGCGTCCCTGAATTAAATTGCCTATGATATGACAGATTAAGCAATTTTTTGTTTCTCCCGCTTATAATGAATTCCGTCTGCAACGTGTTTTCATGACATTTAATTCAACTCTTTTTCGTTGGACACACACACACACAAGACTTGTCTCATTCGCTTACTTATCCTATGAAATACGTGCCCAGCAAGCTAGGTATTGATGATGACTGGTTTTGCCAGAGCCTGGCCATTGTTTGCCAGGCGAACAGCAAAAGAAAAAAAAAACCAAAACAATCTTGAAATCAGAATAAATTAATGCAAATTAAACTGCAATGAAATTCAACAATTCATCTATCCGGGAGTAACGACACCATCTCCGGACTGTGCCTGAATGCATTCCACACTTCGTGTTACCATCCCGAAAGTCTAATTAATCAGTGCGCTGTGAAATCAGCAGATGGTGCAAACACCACTAAGTGTCCACTTCAGGCGAGTGTATCGATTACATTCCATTTTCACACTACACCCCTGTGCCGTGGCAGTGCTAATAAACACTTCAATTGAATTTAATAAATCGTACCTGTCACACTCTTGATAAATAAAGAAATTCCACAATTCATCCATTTGCCGGCGACCATTGATCATCCGATCATCATGCTGCCCCCAATCAGATACCGAAAAATTCACACACACACATCTATTTTCACCCGATCGGTCGGGCGGTTTGTGCGCGCCCATCGATCATATTCACGACAAACGTAACGCAGTGAATTTGTTACGATATGTCAAACAAAAAACGGGGAGATAACGAAAAAAAAAAGCAACATTCCCAACCACGACTTGTTGCCAGATCAAAGATTTAGATATACTCACTTTTGAAATTTTGATGTATTTAATACGACTCATGTTTACAGCGGCGAAAAGCCATTCGAAACATGAATGCTGGCGGAAATGAGCGACTACTGACCACTAATTTGACTGCGGCCGACCTTGCGTCTGTGATTAATTAGTTTCGTTGCTCTCGACTCACGCATTCTCCTGATGTACTCTAGATTTTATTAGTTATGACTTGGCGGTGTGAGATGATGTTAATCTATATTTATTCGTTTTGTTTATTTCTTTTTGTTTTTTTCTGTTTCTCTCTTTCAGGTCGATGGTGTCGAAGAGAATGGTCATCGCCTGCAGATGCTAGAAATGCTGATGCCTCCCGGCGGTTATATTCCTCAGTCTTCCTAGGTAGTCCTGGTAAGTGGAATCATATTTTAATGTGTTCATAAATAAAAGTTGACTGCAATGAGGTGTTTTTGCTGATGTTAATGGTGTTTTCTTGGTTGTAAATCATTTTGGATTCATGTTGCGGCAACATGTTGCTTTGGGAATTTTATAGTTTTGAAAATGAATTTTAATTTCATCTGATGGCTTTGCATCAGTTATGTCATATTGTGAGATGTTGACACATTTTAATTGACATCTGCGCCATTTACAACATGTTGCAGGGGAGGGTTTTTTACTGTTGGTACCTAAAAAGTGATTCAGACTTTCTTGCTTGACTTAAAAGTCTTATCTCTCATCTTCCTCATGCTTCAGACAGAAGCCTTCACAGAGAATGTCTTCGCCTTTAATTGACTTAAGTGAAAATATCTAAAATACAGTTGACAAATCAATAATCCATACTTCCTCCAAACTGCACATGACACTAAATCGCTATTCGAAAGTCTCAACTACCATCAGCCGCCGTATATACCGCTAGTATATCCATCATTTTATGCGCCAGAGAGATATCATCTCTCTCTTCTGCCATGGAATCGAATCTCGACGTAAATACAGACATAGGTCGCCCATAAAAGTCAGCACTGGGTGATGATGATGTTCACGTCGTCATCGTAGTCGGCGTTGTCGCCTCCTTCCAAGTACAAACCCCACTGCTGCAGATGATAACGACGACAACGACGACCATCATGATGATGATGACGACGACGATGAGGATGAGGATGAGAATGGCGCGGATGACGGAAGACTAAGAGAAGAGATGGCGCACGCAGAACTAAAAAGATACGTTTCCTTTCCTCCATCATGCAGCAACATTACAACAACAACGAAAAAAAGCGCATAACGAAAAATAAAAAAACAAAAAAAAAACGAATGCAACTGAAACATGAATCCACACTAGTATGAGTGAGCTGGACAAAATGATTTCTCGCTTCTACATTTGCAACATGTATCTATAGCCATGTAGAAGTCATCACCATCCATCCATCGCCAACCATTTACTGTATAACAT
Source organism: Eristalinus sepulchralis (assembly GCA_944738645.1). Classification (NCBI taxonomy): domain Eukaryota; kingdom Metazoa; phylum Arthropoda; class Insecta; order Diptera; family Syrphidae; genus Eristalinus; species Eristalinus sepulchralis. Next base: position 13,311,251 of record OX122882.1, read on the forward strand.
ATCGCATCTACATTGCTGAAGCTTTTGCGGAATTGCAATTTCCTGCGTTTCGCGTGTTGTACAACAACAGAAAACGTCGGTTCATACATGCATTCCGCATACAAGGGTATACGCGCCGCTTCATCTTCGAAGGAACTCTGCTCTCTGTACGCCCCCAGCGTGTTCATTTACTCAGCTCAACTTGTGTTGGAGTAGAATGGGGGTCGTCTCTCAACGATTTTTATACAGCTTCTGCTGCTGCTGATGTTATTCCTTCTTCTTCTTCTTCTTCTTCTGCTGCTGCTGCTTCTACTCTTTCATCCATCTATCCATCCATTGCGAGGCGCATATCCATCCACATTGAAGGTTTGCCTTCTTCCATTTTATGGTATGCTTGCAGCAGCAGCAGCAGCAGATGCGGAATTTCAGTAAATGCACACAGCACTGGGTGCTGTTCAAAACGCATCGCTGAAGGAATATAACACTCTGTTGCAAGATGGTTGCGCAGAACTTTATTCCTCTTTCATCGTCATTATTATCACCATCGTTTGGTGGGAAAGCACCGTCATTACGATCATCATGCGCGTCAATGTTGAATGTTTGGAGGAGGGGAAGGGGAAATCTCTAGGGTTTTTCACATTTTTTTTTTAGTCTTTAAGTTCCTTGAGGTGTTTTTGTCCTTTTTGAAGGTTTTGTGGGATAAAAATTTGTGAAGGATTTCGAAAGCCATTCGTGGTGGTTGGTCTGGGATGTAGAAATGGTGCAAAACATCAATCGAAGGATGGGGTTGAACACCACATATGTCCTTGTCTTGTCAATCCATGTCCAGGGTTGTGTTCCAGCGGACGATATTCTTTCAGTTTTCTAAGAAAAAGAGAGAGATCAGAAATTTAAGTAAATTAACGCAAGCGCAATCCTTTAACCGCCTGAGGCAGGATTACTTGATGAGAGACGCTTAGCCGCTCATAAAACGTTTTGAGTCGCAAACGAACAATGCGAATTTTCAATTATATCCATCTTGAGTGACATCTTAAAAATCTTTTGAATTTAGCTTGAAACACAAATTTCGATTTTTCAAATTTCGAAACACGAGACACTTCTAAGGGCACCTGATATTTTCCTCTGTGGCGTAGCGGAGAACATTTTTGTTGACAACAGGAGACATTTCTTAGGCCTTATGATAGTATCCGCTTGTGGCGTAGCCCTTTTGTCATGGAGAACATTTCTGCTGACAAGAATATTTTGTCACCGCAACAAAGAGCCTTCCGCTGACAAAGTCTCATCTATGAGCAAATTTAGATAATACCCTTTCGCCAGAATTCCAATGAAAAAACCTCCCCGAGAGCCTATAACCTCGTATGCGACGTACGTCCACTTCAAACTAAATTAAAGCCAATTATCCTACTTAAGTCAGTGTTATCCCACGGCCATGTACGAGTGTACATATCCATCTCTTCATCTGAATACCTTTGACTAAACAATTTCGTATTTTCTTTTTTTATTTTTTTATTTTGTTGGCGTTACCTTCTTCTTTCCATTCAATGGCAAGCAGTCGTCGTTGGATAACTTTAATGTTATACCGCCAACCTATTCAGTGTCTTGTATTTTTTGCAAATCACCTTCAGATACGATTCGGCTTCGCCTCGGTTCTGTCTTGATCATGATATGGAAATTTGTATCTTTTGACACAAAGGTGACCCAAAAGATCTCACTCGAGTGCCGTTGAAGTGGTGGGGTGGGGTGGGGTGGGGTTGCGGGGAGACTTACATCCAAGAAGTACTTCTTTTCAAGATCAGACCGTCACTTAAGTGACTGACAGAAAAGAAGTACGTGGGCTCCTCACCGCTCCAATCACCATCTCCACCATGCTCGAGTTTACATAGTGCAAAAATACTAAATTGTTACTGATTATCCTTATTTCGTTGTATGCCCCTTTCCACTACGTTGCCAGTGCTAGCTCCAGTTCCCGTGCCTATGCCTGTGCCAGGGCATGTGGGGCTATTTGAAAATCATGAACCGTACCAACTGTTACAGAACATTCGTTGATTTGGATTTTTTGTTTTTTTTTTTCGTATGTATCTGCTTCACCTTTCATTCCACCATTCAGCGTGCAGTGCTCTGAGAGAGAGGCAAAGAAAAAAGGAAGAAAAACTGTTCTGTTGCGCGAAAATAAAGAGATACAATAAAATACGAAAAGTATTACTCAGTCCGAGACAACAATAAAAAAAAAAAAACGAACAGAAAATCAAAGCGATTTCGCCGCAAGACGGACTTGACTTTAAGAACTTTTTGTTCCGACAGATTATTTCTGTCTGTGTGTGTATGTATTTTTTGTTTGTCGGAAAATCCAAGTCAAGTTGAAAAGTTGACTTTTAAAGTCACTATAGAACATGCACTCGACTCGGCGCACTTTGTTGTAACATCCCAGGCAGGCTATCTCCTGCCGTCTGGAGGAATATAATGAAGTCTATACATGCATCGCCGAATGGGGATTAGACTGTGCGCTGTGCTGAATGTGTTGTGCATACTTATCTGCAATTTTGCGCAGCATGATCGAAATCGAAGTAATTTGATAATGCGGCGCGCTTAGACCGCGAACACACACGAGATACCTACAGATGCACAAGGCAGATATGAGATAAACGCAAACCAATTGGCATTCTGAAACAGACGAAACAACAAAATGCGAAGATTAATGATCCCTTTGCTGGCAATTACAATTTTTGCATTTAGATTCCTCTCCTCAGGTGTGGTGGGAAATTACGGCTCTAGTTGGGTAAAAATTGTCAAGGAGGCTTCGTTCCGAATATCGACGCACAAGACGAAGAGTTTACTCCCAAGAGAGCAAACCTTCGCGGAAAAGCATTAAATTTTCACGATAAAACTGGTCGAATGTAACCTGAGGTTGACCATACACTTATCTCGGAATAGGAGCGTGGCCGTGAGCAAACGGAATCCGCAACGAATTGAGAGAGTTTTATCAAATTTACCAAATCAAATGAGTTTAAGATATTTTTTCTCAGATAAGAAATGGCATATCCACCGTGCCACTGAGCCGCACACATCCCCATGTCCAGAAATGGGGTAACTGACAAAAAAAAAAAGGATCACAGCCATCCGCTGGAGTGAGGGGAGGTCAACAACAAAAATGGTATAAGAGTAAACAAGATATAAAAATTGTACAATCACCCATTTCGAAAGCGGTCAACTTAATTCATTTAATGGTAATGCGATGAGATTTGTATCTGTAACTCGCTTTGGTTCTTTCTTCTCTCGATCTTCCCTGTGCTGTGCTTGCAAATGTAAGGAATGAGATAACTCTGAAAAGAGTTAAGTGCAGTATTCTTTCTTTTTTTTTGTTGTTTTTGCTCGCTGGTCTGTATTTTTGTATTTTTTTTATCGTCGCTTAACTTATTTTTTGTTTAGGGTGAGCACAACGTGAATTCAAAAGTATCTCCGCATGGCTTTTCGCCAGTTAATTTCTTAGATTAACTTATCTAGATAAAGTGTGTACGAACTGTGATTTCGTATTGCGTGTATTTTCGTTCGCAACGATGCTTTAGATACATTTTCCCTCGTCTGTCTCTCTTTAACACACAAACATGCCAACTCATCGGCTGATATGTATCTATGGACATTTGCATTTTTAGCCAACGCGACATTGTCGTAGCGGAAGGATTGGGGATTTGCGTTTGCTCTCCTTGCCCCTCGTGTGACTAACATCAATCAGCGCTGCGGATAGTGGATAGACAGACACTACCGAGCTGAGCGTGTAACCGCAATTCTTCAATTCGTATAAGGTGTCAGCATCTACACGAGAAAAAAAAATGTTTAAACACAAATAAAAATAAAAAATGAAAAAAAAAAACAGATAAAAAGGTGATACAGACCACCACCGCACCTTGCTCAGCCGCTTGTGCATGGGTCATTGAATTCGTTGGAACGAATTTGCCAACTGTGTGTCTGCGGCGCAATAATACATATTTGGATCAGATTTTATTTCGATTGCGGTTTACGTTTTAAGAATGAGTATCGCTTTTGTGTAATCCAAAACGCGACGCGACGAGACGACATTTACTTGCGATGACATAAATCCAGGATGTGTCGTTTTATTTCTTTTTTTGTTTCGTTATTATTTCGAATTGCATTTGTTTCTGTGTTCAAAGGTGAACCAGCAAAAGTGGTTAGTGGTATTTGTTCTTTAATTTTTTTTCTGTTTGTTTGTCTGGCGGTTTTTGAGTTTGGGATCAACTCACAGATCTATAAGTTCATTGTGTGTCTGACAAATATCCGCTTAGGAGTAATCATTTTAACAGTCTGTGGCAGGACTATTGTCGATGATTTCATGGTAAAGGGTTTGTCTTTCTTGTGTCATCAGCAAATTAAAAAAAAATTTGAAATGTTCCACAAGAGTGTTAATTTGGACCGCAACTGCTTAGTGAAGTCTTATGGACTATTTCACTGGCGCAGGAAATGTTAGATACTTCTGAATTACAAATATACAGCCATCTTGGCGTAAAGTTGACTCCTTCGTTGGAGGTTTCAATCATAAATTCCAATCAAAAATGTTGTCCATTTTCAAAAATTGTGCTCATTTTCAAAAATTTGGTCCGTTTTCAAAAATTGTGTCTGTTTTCAAAAATGTTGTTCAATTCACAGCTTCGTCTTCCTTGAGTTTTTGACAATCCTCAGAAAATACAAATTTTTTCAACCATGTCCACTTGGAGTCGGCCGTCGTTTCCCTTACTCGGAAATGAGCAAAAGCAAAGACGCTATTCCAATTGTCCAATTGCCACCAATTGAAGGTAGCGCCACTCTATAACTCAGCTCAACAGCTCGTTTTATAGAGAAGTGATGTGTTTCGCCCAGGTTCCAGGTTCACCCCGGATTGTAGCGCCACAAGATGAAGAGAATGGCTTTGGCCTGTTTTCTTTGCCACCGTATCGCTGTTTTTCATTCTAGGCTAAACTGCCTTCTGTTCCACTGAAGCACATTCGAAAAACTGTTTACGAAAAACGGACAAATTCCTGAAATTTTTAAGTGTACCACAGAAGACACTGTTCACAAAACCATCGGTTAAAATTCAAATCAAGTGCCAAACCATTTCTGAGTCACCAACTATTTACGGAATTGTTGAATGTACCAGAGGTGTGATTACTTAGACCCTAACTGTTTAGCGTCATCTCAAAAATCATTCAAACTACTATGCTAACTGCTTGATGATCGTTGATCACTTGTCCAACATCTATTCGAGGCAATTCAAGTCACCAAACAAACTGCTGTGCGGTGCGATTTGAAGAAGAGGAAAAGGTCGTTATTCAAATCATGTGTCGATGTGAGCCTAATAACAAATTCATTTCCAATAGAAAATCAGAAAATCAGAGAATCATCCAACAGCTTGATCGACTCCAATATTGACGTTAGGTATGCAACGCAACTGGTACGTGCTTCAACACAAACTTCTCACTAATCGAAACAAAGAGAAGGAGGGGAGGGTGGGGGCAGGGGTTTTTAAGAACGTCTGCTTATGGAAAATTACTTGGACATATTCCCACCTACATATCTAGTTTTTACAGTCAAGTGATATGCCCCCTGAACAGCATTCTATCACCCCATCACGTACCCATCACCCAGATTGACATACATGTGCAGTCTTCCACAAGACAAGACACATTCCATTTCAACAAACTGTAGGCACTGCGCTTCAGCACACAGCACAAGTGCTACTGTTGTGCCCAACCCTTCTTCAAGGCTGTCGCATGGCTTGTCTCGTAACTGCAAACGACCTTAAGTACGTTTTAGCGTTTTTTTCTCATTCTTTCTTCCTTCTCTTTTTTTCTGACTTATATAAATGATAATAATCGTGATTTTCGCACCGATCACCTACCAGAATGCAAAATACATAATAATATTCAATTCTCTTTGTTGTGTTGTGCTTGTGCCCGTAAAAGGATGGAATGGACACCGAAATCAAGTCAAGACAGACCACTGCACTGCAACGGCAGTCGCCCGCAACACACTTAAAATTTCAATTAATCGGATTCCCCCGCAACCAGCAATTGTGGAAATGTATAATCAATTAACAAAACAATAAACGTAAGGCAAATGGTATATTTATTCATCACACACAAACTACTATCTAGAATATTAAAATCGGATCACCAGAGGCGAAGTTGACTCAAGTCACACACGAAAAACGAAAAAAATCAGACAACCACCAAAGAAAGAAAGCGCACCGGGACAGAAGAAGGCCTCAACTCCGAATCTCCGGGACTGGAGATGGTGAACTCTATGTCTTCAAGACGGACCTGGTAGAATCAGCCTTTTGTTGACAGTTTTCGTTCCTTACCTTTTTTTGTTTTTTGTTGGTTCTGTTCCCTCCGCTGTATTTCCAGCAACATGATGTGAATGTTTAAAGACAGACAGAGACTCGATGTAAAATGCACACGGAATTTGTAAGAGCTTCACAGAGCGGTGGGTATGACCCGCGTGCGTATGTGTGCGGGGACTGCGTTTAATATCAAATGATTTTTTGAGGTGATTGCCCAAAAGGATAATCTAATTGCTCAGAGAGAAGATTTTAAAAAGGGAAAAACAAAAATTGAAATTCTTGGTTTTTTTGTTTTGTTTGTACGAAATACCACCAAAGTGTGAATGAGGGTATCTCATTCGAAACCATCACGTTGCACGCGTGTAGTCGCCCTCGATCGGTTTAAGGCGATTATTTATGAACTGCCTTTCGGATGTGTCAAGAAGTGGTGCCTGTTTTGGTGTGTTTTTTCTGTTGTTTTCTTGAGTTGGGAAAAAATCGAAAAAAACACAACAAAGCCAAAGGAAATGCGCGAAGAGCTGATGACTTTTAAGGAGATTCTCCTCTTGTTGAGAGTTTTTTTTTTGGTTGAGGAAATTATTCATGTATCTGTCGCATGTGTCTGTGATCAAGTCTTAAGTTGCTTGGTGATGATATCATAAGTGCTTTCAACAGATTGATACTGTTGGCTCTATGAGGGCATGACATGGGCGGATGGGATCATTTGTTGGTTGTAGTTTGATCTTCAGTCAAACTGGAAGTTTTATGGGCGGTGACTTTAATTGAACACTTGGCTGAAGAGCCAGGGACAGGTATGGTTCTTTCGAACAGGGTTGGAGGCACAAGGAAGGGTTTCTTTGCGCTGCAAGTGTGTCTAATCCAAATTGGAATTTCAAGCTTATGCACACTCTTCTGAAAGTCGTGGCATAAACTAGCTTTAAACTGGCGCTATGCCTAAGAGACTTACAGGACACACATTGAACGAATAGTGATCGAGGACCTATTGCGGCAAACAGCCGCTTGAGAAGCGATTGTGGGCGAATTCTGCGCCGAGCGATCATACACTGGAAGATGTATACCGAGCGATTTTACGCCGAGCCGTTATGTTACAAGCGATTCTGGGACGAGCTTTTCTGCGACGAATATTTGCGGGAGAAGGCACTGCTTGATTATGGGTTGTGCGATTAATAGGTGTGACAAAGACGGCTGTGCGAAATCGCGCGTGTGACAAACTTTTGACTTTGACTGGTAAGCGGCTGAAGGACCAAATAAATAGCGACGGAGAAGCTAAGGTACAAGCGACTAGGTAACAAGTGACCGAGGAACTAAGGGATTTAGCAGTGTTCGACAGAGCGACAAGCAACTTATCGACAAGCAGCTGAGTGATAAGGTACTGAGGAGCTTAGTAATTACTGAATTAATGATCTAAGCAACTAGGGTCCAAATGAAAGTTGATCTAGCTTTAGGGCTACTCAGGGAATAAAATCATGGAAACGTCAATGGAGGAGTAGAAGCTTAGAGAAAGGCGACAAACACGATTCAGTGAAAAGTGAGAAGGGAACAAGGAACATACTGACAATTGGCTTAGAAATAATCGATTTAGGATCAAGTAAAGTTAAGTAAAAATATGCGATCCAAGGACTTGCACTCTAGGCCTGTGAAGCTCATGGAAAAGAAGTTCACGAAGAAATGCGGAAGGAAGAAAGAAGAGACTCAGTGACAAGTGATTCAAAAACAAACAACGAAGTGGATGGTGTGTCATCCACAAATGAGTAAGTGGAAAGTTCAAAAGAATGATCGTCAGGCTATTCAAGGACTAGTAGGAACAAGTGACGTAGGAAGAAGAAGCTTAGCCATAAATGCGGTTTAAGGAAAAGGCACTCAGGAGCATATGGAACAGGAGTCCACAACCCAGAAAGAAGCGATTCAAGAAAGATGCAACATAGGGGCGAGCAACTCAGAGAATCAGAAAGAAAGGACTCAGGGACAAGGGATTTATTAGGAACTGACTCAGAGGTATATAATGCACTGCGAGCGTATCAGTATCAAGCAAGCGAAAAAAAATCACTGACTAGAGATAAAAGGACTTTTTAAAAAGCAAAGATTGAGAAAGGGCTTATCAACAAACACGACTTCCCTGCCCTGTCTTAAGGACAAGGGCCTTAGAGATTAAACGACGAGCGAAGAATACAGAAACGAAATTTGGCGATGAGTGGATAATGGGACCGATGACCTCTAAACCTTGACAATTGTGAATTTTCGTGCCTTGGAATTTGCAAAAATAAATGTAAATGCGATAAGAACGAGACACATGCCCCTGTAGACCTCAGTAGACCTCAGAAACCGCGTAAAATTGCACCAAAATGTGTTGAGTTTCTTAACAACCAGTAATAATAATAACTGGGTGGCACTACAGCCCACACGGGAACAGAGAAGGGAACTACCCGTGTTGTGTTCACTCACGAGTAGAAGGGACCTACACATTTTTGCCGACTCCGAACGGCGAGATTTGAGAAGCCTTTCATAGACAATTGATACTCTTTGAGTGTTGTCAGCAAGTCGAAAGAGGTGGTGCCGTGAAAAAAATGCGAGGTGTCCCGTCCAGGATTCGAACCAAAATTTTCTGCGTAGCGGTCGACGCACACACCACAACGCCACGGCGACTACCAGTATCTGCTGTGAAACTCCCTCCTCTTAAGCTTAAAACTAGTTTATGCTCCGTAAAGAATGCAGTCCACCTATTCGACAATAGCCTAATGCATTCAGAGCACACTCCCCACATGGGAACAGGCATCCCTCTCTCCCCATCCACAATCACTCAGAGCCTAATTATATACCTAATGTTCACGTCCGAGCCAGCCGCCGTCCAGCTTAAACCCATAATCAGTTCGGCCACAGACCGATCAAACAAATCAATATCATTAATCCTTTTCAAATCAGAAAACTGTCCATCTGTTCAAAGTCTCTCTGTCTCTCTCCACTTATGGGCTGGATGGCCGGTCGAAGTGAATGAAAAAAAAAAGCCGCTGAGCCGAAGAAAAATGTATGGAAGATCCTCATTCTACGAATCAAAACAACGCGGCTTTGCTTCGGCTGCTGTCCGACTGGACTGAACTGGACTGAAGGTGCATGATCGGTTATACATAGTCCCGGAGAGATATTTTTTCCGCCTTTCATTTTGTCGGTTTAATAACGCCGCCGCCGCCGCCGCCGCGTCCGAGAGGCTGTGTGTTCTTGTTATTTTCGTTCCCTTAAGTCGTATCGGAACAAAACAACTCAACCATTTCGAAAAGGACTTAAAGATACAATTTTTTCTTTGTATTCTACTTCTGTTGTGTGTTGGTTTTTTTTTTTTTTGTTTCTCTCTTCTTAACACGACCTCTCCGCTTTTGTTTCGTGTACGAGGAGTGGCCATGTTTGGCTGTTGGGCCGCATCACAGTTTTAGACCACTCCGAACCGTTTGACAGGCCTATAATTATACAGCGTGTGGGGATATAAATTTTCTGATTAAAAAGTACGAGCATATTTTATCACAATGTGGGACACTTGATTTCTGTTCTCTTCAGTTCCATCAGAGCGGCGGAGAAAAATTGAAATTCAATACTTTCTCGAACTGCATCGGCTGATTAGGCAACCCCAAATATAGATACAGACTGTGGAAATATATATTTCTTGTTTCTTTTTTTTTGTCCAGAAATAACTCATCTCGTCTTGTCGTCGTCGCGCCACGTCTGAAGGCTTCGGGAAAAAGTGAAAAATATCTGTGTGAAATATTTTTGACTAAATTCTAATCCCCAAAGGGGTCATTTCGGTGCCTTCCCCTTGTGCTCGCGGGGTCGTTGTTTTTCGAGATTTCTCCTTCTTTCTATTAACAACAAGATTCCGACAAATCCAAATCTCTACCCAAACTCCATCTTTTCGTATTCGAATGGAGAGGAGGAAAACAGAAAAAAAAAACACAAAGCCGCCAGCGCTACACAATATGGGTGCCATATTGAGCATCGATGGTGTATTAAGGCGATTAGTGGTGTTGTTGTTTTAATTTTTATTTTTAAAACTAAAAAAGAGGAAAACAAGAAAAAAAGGCAAAAATATGAAGACCACAAGTTCGTGTTGTGCTGCGAGTAAAAGCGGTATGCACATAGCTTAAGGCTAACAACTCATTATGGTTCTTCAGACTTCAGACGCACATACACATTGCCACGGAGAAGAGAAAAAAACACTGAATTTCTTACAAAGAATAAAAACAAAGAATTTTTATTCTTCAACATGAATGTTGTGTTGTTATGAACGTGTCTGCAGCGTGTGATGTATCTATGAGTATGTTTCCTGCTGCTGCTCTGACACTTTCGTGACTTATGAATTTTACAAAATTGCATTTTCATTCACGCATGTATTCGTGATAAGCGAAGTTGTTTTTGCGTCCTCGGTTTGGTTTTTGTGTGCTTGGCTGGATAGCTTATAAGTTTTTGAAGAACATTCATATTTTGAGCAATTATGACATCAACCTGGCTCGGGGGCTCGGTACTCTTATCCTTAATTGTAGGGTTTCCCTTTTTTTTTGTAGAATTTAATTAGTTGTAGCTTGTTTTTAGGGATTTCGCTCGTTAATTAAACTTCTCACGATAGGCTGAGAGACGGGCCATCTTCCTCCTTTGCCTAAGGCACTGTGGGGTCTTTGAGCGTCTTCGGCTCGGATTTTTTCTCTCACGTGTGATAAGTTTAATGACCATTTGCAAAATGCACGTATAATTTCGATAACACTTCTGAAGAATCCTTGTGAATCGAATATTTTGCATTTCTGACAAGATTGACCACCGGACATGGTTTTCTTCTGATCGCTCGATCTTCTGCTAAATGCATGATCATCTCCCAGGGTTTGAATCTCATCTACAATCTTCCGACTCACGATCCTTGAAAATGATCGGAAGCATGATCTTCTGGAAAAATGATCCTCTCCTGAACGCAAGATCTTCTGCGTGACACATGATCCTCAGTTGGACGCATGATCCTCTGCGAAACGCATTATCCTTCATCGGACGTAGTTCAGCGTATGGTCCTCAGCTGGATAAATGATCCTCTGCCGGATACTTGATCTTCTGATGAACGCATTATTTTCCTTGTTGTTCGAGTGATCCTCTACCGGGTAGCAGTTTCTCTACCAGATTTCTAGTGGGTGCATGATCCGCTGTTAAGTGCATGATCCTCTGCCAAACGCAAGATCTTCCGCCGGACACATGATCTTCTGTTGCACGCATGTATCATCTACCAGTCGTGTGATCTTCACATGATCGTCTTATAAATTAACGATCATCAACTGATCGTATGTTCACATGATGGGCGAGTGACCGCAGTGATCACAAAACTGTCCACGAAGGCAAATGCTAGTCTATTGGGTGCTTAATCTGCTGCCAGGACATTGTCCATCTCAAAGGCGCATGATCTTGAATTGGTCGCAGGAATCTTGGTTTTTCAACTGAAGCATAATTCTTTCTTGGAACTTGATGCTCTGTGGCAGGACTGATTTTTTGTGTGTCGCATGCTCTACATTCCTTTGGATGTTACTCTCAATGAGAACTTTACTGAATCCATGAATCTTTGTGGGGAACTGAAGGCAGATGACGCCTTTTCAACCTATTAAAGGATTTCCCCCAAGAAACTCCTACCGTTCGACTGCGCTTGATACAGTGTTGGACTTCCGTTTTTTTAATAATCTTATGAAACCCTACTTGATCTGCTACGCAGCGCATGGTACATTTCCGGAGGGGAAATATCTCGAAAGATCGGATGAATTTGTCTATATTTCGCGGTAGATTCTCTCTATTTAGCGTAGTCATTATAGTCCTTATGGATGTGTAAATTGCTTGATCCGCTACGTATGCGTATCCCAATCCTGAACGAATGTTTTTTCAACTGCTCGAATTTTTTCCAACCAGTCTTATGTTACATATCCCAGCTGATCGTCTTGATCGTCTACTTGATTGTAGATCCTCTATCGGCACGCGTAAGCATAAAATTTCTGTACAAGTAAATTTGTTACCATGCGAACGCCGGCTGATGTTCCCTGACATCTAGAAGTTCTCCTCAAATTGACTTAATTGCCGGGTACGTCGCTTAGATACAATGAAATCCACCTAATCGGCATCTAAGCGCAGCCCAGACTCCATTTATATCAATATCTGCATACGAATGAACGACACCCGGATGTACAGACTTCCCGCGCCGAGGACCGGACCCACAACTTCTCAAATCTCTGGTTAAATATCCAAAAGACCCGAACCATTAGCTAAGTGGAGAGATAATTCAAATACCCACATCTTCAACTGCCAACTCCCTCATGTAACTGAACCTTTCTTCGCCGTCGAATGTTGGAGAGGGAGACACAATGCTAAACTACGAATGCCCACAGACAGTGTTGCGTGGTGCATGTGATCGGTTTATTAGCATTTTAAAGCAAGCTCTCACAAGGACTGCGCAGTCCATCTACAAATCTAAACCCGGCACACACATGTCCAGAGTGTATCTCAATCTCCCACTTACAGCGTAAACTACAAACGGCTCACAAGCGCAGACATTTCGCCCGAATGCATCGCATCAAGGTGTTCACCTTTCGCATTTGCAAAGCGAAAAGGAATAATTTGTGCGTGCGGAGACACCAGAAAAGTCAAACATCGCCAACAACCAGCTGCAACATGTTGCCAGGTCGGAGGCGGGGGCAAAACTCTTCGTCGTCAGACAGCGCACAGTTGGCCCAATAAAAACGAAATCAATTTATTGTCTATTTCACTAATAACACTCATAATTGTCAAATTGTCGTGAATTTATTGGTGTTAAGTGTCGGGCACGGAGTGTGTTCTCCATGCCCGCGTCGTCGGTTGTGATCTTCACTAAGTTTTCGGACTCCCCAATGAGGGGCGCCCAGTGCGTTGCCGCTGTGGCCGCCGCGGTCGTCACCGTTGCCGTCGCCTTTAAATCTGAATCCAATGCGCGCGCTAAAATTTATGAGGCATATTGAAATGTATCTCACCTTGATTACATGTACAGATAGATTGTATCTGGTGGGCAAAATGAATTGAAAAGTTATTTTCTTCTTCGTTTTGTTGTTGTTGGTGTTTCATTTTTTTTTTTGGTTTTGAGTGCGTACGTGTGTGTGGTGTGCAGAGTCTTGGAGCATGTGTTTGTCATTTGGTGCACAAGATTAATGGTCGGGATGCGGAGTTTTGTTGTCGTTTTGTGTGAGTGTGTTTTTGGTGTGTGGTGCATACCATCATCATCATCATCATCATCGCCATCATCATCATCGTCGTCGTCGTCGTCGTCACTATAGTCGCTGTTGCGCTGCGGTGGGACCCCCTGTCTGGGGGTTCTCACTCTCTTACAGAGCTGCCTAGACGCATTCGGTTTTTGTGTGTGTGTTTTTTTTCCTGCGTATAAATGTCACCGTAGGCGACAAAAGATTACCGTATATGGTGTGACAGTCCGTGTATCTTTTTATGTTGGATGCCAGCCATTAGGTGTTGTGTGCATGTCCGCCACAGACCTTGTGTTCAATTTGAAATTTTCACAAAACTTAAGGTGTTTCGTGCGAAGCGAACAGCTGGCTAATAAAGACTACCGCTTGCATGCCTTTTTCCACAAAGCAATTATCTTGGCAAAGTCCAAGACTCGAGTGGGATACTGCTGGATACTTAACCCATAAAAAGGTCAAATAAATCTTTTCCCATTGTTTCGGCTTGTCTTCTCTCGAGATCTTAGGCAGTAATCAATAATTTTCGTTTCGTCTCTGAAGTGTGTGGGTTGGTAGGCGGGTGGGCAGGCGGGCGGCTGCCAAGCAATCGGTGCATTATCGAAAATCGATGGCAGGGAGAAGTACCCATTCCCATCAGTGGCTGAATAGAAACGAATGGAAGGATGGAATGAGGAGGCATTTGACGAGGAAAAGACAAAACGCATACACACACCACACCGTCTGTGAAGGGTTCTTTGATTGGTGATCCATCATTTTGCCGTTTTCTCGACTCGACTCGACTCGATTGCAAGTGCTATAGTTCGGGATGAGTGATTGCAGATACCGTGCTATAGGATACACTCACATGAGATGAAGATTTCATGTGAAAGGAATCGAAGCTGGAACACAGTCGCTTCGAGAGATGATATTTCATTTGAAGATTAGAATCCTAGACATAATGGAGTTGCGTTTAACTAAGTTTTCGTTTCTGAATTGGTGAGATGATATCCCACATGAATCACAAAAAATTGCCTCGACTATCTCCCCTCCCCCCGATGCGTTAGGAATGCGAGCGTTTATCAGAGATTACTCGTGCACACAGACCAAGGCGTACATATCTAAGCCAGGTCGTTATCTCCTGCCGTAAATCTCGCAGATATTTGCCAAAGAAATTCAATCGTAAAAAGCCGTCAAATGGATAAGTACAAGTCGCAAATTGAGGCTTCAAACGCCCCAATCGTGTGGGTTGTCAAGCGAACGTGTACCTCGCTTTGTTTATAGGCCATTTGGAAGTTGCATAAAACGCCTGATGCCTGAATTTCTGTGACAAGCAAAAAAATTTTACGGAATTTTATTAGCACTTCTGGCTCACATTCCGTTCATTCGTTTTTCTTTCATTTTGTTAATTCAATGATTTAACCGTGGAAATAAAATAGTTGCCGGTAATGGGTGAGGCCCAGGGGGGCAGCAACCTGAACAAGAAATCCAATCAAAGTGTAAGCGACTGGGAGGAAGGGTCTCCACGACGACGACGCCGACGATGACGATGACCGACAACGACAGAAGCAACACACGGTCACACAAAAACGAGAGAACAAAAAAAAAAAAACATCAAACAGAAAAATAAAAGCAAATCAAAGAGCCAGGCAAAAATCACAGACATCAGACCCAAGAAACCTGACTAACATCGTTCGGGATCTGCGTGTGAGAGCGGCATACGAAGATGCGGGGATAATAACCAGGAATGAGCCAGGACTTGATTGAAACTACTGCAGGACATGAAAGATGCACAAATCAAAGAAATTGAATATGCACATGAAATGATCCCAAACGAGAGGAGACTGGATGTTGCGTTGCTGGTGGTGGCCACTGGCAACTCCAATCAATGGGCTTGTGCTTTCCGGAATTTGCATACCGTCGGCAGTGACACAAACCGTGAAGCAGGCACATATACATCCCCCCGGCCCCGCCTTGGCTGGATCTAATAAATAAATTACGATCAAATTTGAAAATTCAATTTGTTTTCGAAAGCAGGGAACGGCAACGGACCCACCGAGCGCACAGGTATGGTGAGGTGTATTTATGACAATACGAAACAACTTCCCGCCAAAAAAAAGGCAGCATTCAACTCTGAGATACAAAACAGGAAAAAAATCAGCGAGCAAAGAATTGTAATTGAGTGCGAATTGATTTATTTATGTTATAGTCGAGGTATGGCGATGGCGATGGCGATGGCGATTTCAATTTCAGTTGTTGTTCGTGCTCCAGTTTCTCGTGCATCATGCATTTTTGTGAATTTTATTTATTTCGACTCAATAGGGCAGTCACACAAAAAATCCAACACACACACGTACCAACCGACAAAACACAAAAAACCAAAAAAAAGTCCGAAAAGCTGCGGGCCGCCTGTTCTGCATATAATATCGAAATATCGGCCGTTGTTATTCTTTTTCCGGCCTGAAGCCCATTTATAAATTGCATTTGGATTGGCTGGAAAAGAGATTTAGGAGGCTTAAGTGAATTGAAAATGTAGGCACATACTTTGTTATGTGAGTGCCCCTCGCGCCGGATTCCTTTATTTATTTACAAGTTTGGTTTTTCTTTTTTTTTATTATTTCCTGGGTGGCATGCGTGTTGCATTGATGCATGGGATTTGAATGCGCCATGTATCTACACTTTGTCCCGTGTGCGTATTGTGTGACTTCGATATCGAGGATATTTGTTATGTCGAGTGGAGATGGAGGCTTCGGGATTTTTTTCGTTTTTCGAGTGCGGACTGATTTATGTTGCGGCAAATGGAATATAATTATTTTATCGTACGAAGAGTGAAATTTCACTTTGAGTGAGCGGTTGGCAATTTGAATTGTGGTGTTGATTGGGGAATGGATTTGATTTCGGCCGTTTTTGCCATTTTATTTTGCATTTTTTTGCGTTTTGTATCTAGAAGCAATTGGTTTCTTTGATTTTTAATTGAGGACAAATGTTAATAATAATAGTAATTGAGTGGCCAAGTACTCATGTTGTGCGTGCTAGTGTTCTCTCACTAGTAGAAGGGACCTACAGTTTTTTGCCGACTCCGAACGAAGAGGTGGTGCCGTGAAAAAATGTGAGGTTCCCTGTCCGGGAATTGAACCAAGACTTTCTGCGTGACTGTCGACGTACTTACCACTGCGCCCCGGCGACCACGAGAAAGGGCAAATTTTGGTTTTGCGAATTTGAAAGCAAACTCATGCAGCCATCCTCACCCAGATTATATATCTTTGAAAACCAACGTGAAACCAGCTCTAAATTTAATTTAATTTTATCCCTGTTGTGGCATGAAAAGTAGTTGTCTCTCTACAGTCTGTCTGCAATCGGCAACTGGAAAAACTGAATTGAATGGATCTGCATTCTAGATCATTAACCAGCCTTTGCAACAACTCCTTCACACAATTTGGCTTTTGAGCACTCAAAGGCTGGTCCAAATGGCCAGACAACTTTTCTAAAATTTTACGCAGCAAGAGTTAAGATTTCAGTTTAATGCAAATTTATTATTCCATTGCTATGACTGAAGTTTCCTTCCCTATAGGTTCCCAGAAAATGGTGAAAGTAGAAATAAGAGTTTGAATTTTGATGGCTATCGCATAAAATATTGCAAGTGAGACCTTTTCGCATGCAGCCCATTTTAACTCATAGGACGCAGCGATTTGACTTCTGCTTGAGCTTGAGATTAAGGTGCCCAGACGTCAGTTCGTTATTGCTAGTCGATTATTGAGTACTCGCATTTTTCTAAAGACATACATATGCTGAGTAAGCAAGAAGCCAAAAC
This sequence comes from Eristalinus sepulchralis, assembly GCA_944738645.1. Lineage (NCBI taxonomy): Eukaryota > Metazoa > Arthropoda > Insecta > Diptera > Syrphidae > Eristalinus > Eristalinus sepulchralis. The sequence goes on from OX122882.1 coordinate 13,328,577, forward strand.
TGCCAGTTGAGAAGCTTGTACATGATTCTGCCTAAAGCGGCAACAGATTCCCTTTCCTCTGAAGATTTCAGAGGGAGATAGAGGACTTAATATGACAAACTTAGCAAATTCAAAAGTCCTTCACTGATACGTATACTGAAAACCCTTCAGCAAGGCTCTCTAGATCCCAAATTCGGTCATCACATCAATTGTGTGAGAATCTCGGATTTGCATCTGCACCTCGGATTGAGTTAGAGCTCGCTTGAATCTTCTAAAATTTGTTTAAGTGTGAACCTGTGCGTCGATAAAATCAGGAGCTGTGTGTACTATAATAATTAAAGATGAAGAAGATGAAGATGATAACTCTTGAGAGACGATTCTTTTTACTTTCCCGGATTTTATTATTAGGATGACCATCCGTTTCGAGATTATGGCAGAAAAAAAGAAATAAAGAAGGAAAGTTCACTGAACAAAGGGGAATGCATCCGAAGATAGTAGCGATTAGCGATCGGCTATCACAAGAATTTGTTGAACATGTGAGAAATAGATTGTGCACACCAAATATTTGCGTCCCACGAGTGTTTTCTTTCAAAATAAAAATTAATTGGGTGGCCCACAAGGGTCTACCGGCTTCCTCTTCAGTCACCATTCACACGTGAATGTTTTTGTTTTCTCGTAAGTTAAGGGGACCTAGAGTTTAATGCCGACTTCAACCGTGGAGGTGTGTTCAACTTATTCACATAAATTGTTTTTTTGAGTTTTGTTAGCAACTCCGGAAAGATAAAATCGCTAAAAAATGAGCCATGAAAGATTAAGGATTCATGTCTAAATGCACTTACCCACGACAATCGGCTTCATTACTTTCATAAGCTTATTGAATGGTACTTTAACTTATCAAAGCGGGAATTTCTTACGTTTGATCTCCATTCAGATGTGATATCCATCCTCTGCCGCCCTCCAGTGACCTCTTTCATGGGGAATCGGTTTCCGTTGAGTGTTGCAAACAGTCTACTGAAAATCTTCGCTCAACAGAACCGCAAAGTTGACATAGCTTTGAAATTAGAATCTACGAGAAAGACTTGAAAAGTGACTTGTAATTATTCTCGCAGTTTCGGTAAACCAAAAATACAGTGAAATGAAAACTCAATGTTTCAGATGTCGTCCCCGCTTCTGAAAAATCGAAGCCCTCATTAGATCCGACTAACTGTGACTTCACATCACACCATTCTCATAGAAACGAGAAAAATCTCAGAAGTGAAACAGAACAACAATCAAATTCCTGCAAAACAAAAAAGAAATCAGCATCTCTTGAATAGAAACGTGTTTCCAACCGCATTCCCTGGCAAATGCCACGCCGCCGCCGCCGCCACCGCTAGAGCTCTTCAACGAGCCTAGTTGACTTTTGTTCTGTAGCGTCTAACGGAGCACTCCACTCCGAACGACTTCAGCCGCCTCAGCAATTACCTTATTTATCCAGACGTGTACCATTTAGCAGACCAAACCAAACAATTTGCGCAGGTGACTTGGCCGGCAGAGTAATGGATATAGGATTTGTGGACGCCTCCCCTGCCCTCTCCGCCCTCCACCAATGCGACTTTAGTAGTGGTTATTCATTTATTTTTAAATGATTTTTTTTTTCGGTTTGGCTTTGCTAATAATTTCTCAGATTATCGGCGGCGAGGGCAGCCAATTTAATCTCACAAAAGATTCATCGTATTTTGGAATTAAAATTCGCCTCAATTATACACGGAAATCGGGCATAAATTTGCATGAGAAAACGAACAAAAAAACAAAAAACACAAATTAGTGATTTTATTGTGACTTGTGCATAAGCGCAGTCCGGTGATGGATGTTGGTGAATTTAAGCTTAAATTTGTGTCTTTCCCTCTTCCGCGCTGAGTCCACAAAATGAAACTCCACTTTAGCGGGGTCACATTCCTCCTTCATCGCAAAAGAATCTCTAGCGAGGGCAAAAATTTCATCGCACTTTTGTAGGGTGAAATTGGAAAAATGTAGAAATTCCTCTGCACAATAGTGCAATAGTGAAAGAGCATTGCTGAAAGGAAAGTCGAGAGAGAGAAAGAAAAATGTTGGAAAAAAAGAAGAAATAATGAAGGCAAAAACGGAAGTGCCAGAGACATTGGGAAAATTTACTGCAAATTGGAATTTTCCTTTTACCCACAAAATGTGGCAAAGGAATAGCTTTTCTCGCATTTTAAGACCACACAGATTGGCGCGTTATTGCCGGTCGCGTGTGTTGGGCGTCTGAATGTCTAGCCTGGAAATATCATGTGCTTCAGACATGGCGATTGGCAAAAATCTCCTCAGACAAACGACGACAATACCATCGATCATAAACAAAAACCGTCAAAATAACCAAAAATAAACCTAATCAGTGTAAGAAAGTGGGGGGTGGAGGTGAGGCCTTAAGTGGCGATTAGACAACTTCGCACGGGAGCGTGTATCTAAGCTAATAAACCAGCAAGCACTTATCCGCGAATAATCAAGCAGGTGATTTTTACAATATCAACTCAAAAATAAATCATCTCGAGAACAGGCGAATTGAGTTCAATGCTGCGCCGGTGTCGGGATGAAGGGCAGGAGTTGGATACGAGATTTATTGGGTGCAGTCTATCTCGAGTCCTCACCGCTATCGGTGTTTATTGGTTTATGGGCCTTTTATGAGACGCAACAAAACTTCTGGAGAGCTGTAAAATTTAATTAGTTTCTTATGACTGGAAATTTGCAGTGCCAATCTAGTTCACTTGAATGGGCGGGAGGGGAATTCCACCTTGAACTGTGGAATCGGTTGGATGGAGTATGATCCCCCCGTCATTGACAGAGTGAGTGTTTTGTAATCAAAATTGATTCGTGACGTGTGACACTTACCTCGTGCCGAGCAAATTTAGTGGACGTGTGACTTTGGAGCGCGATAATCTCGAAAAGATGTTACGTCATGGGTTATTTTCCTCATCGCTAACATCACCGATGATAAGGCGTGCGCTCTCTGATTTCCTGATGATGTCACTGCCTACCAAGTATACACTCAATCTCAGAACTGAGCCCTTTGTTCATGATCCTAAACCCCTGGAGTAGGAAAGTATACACCCACCCAACCCCGCATCACACATGAGCAGCGCTCCTCTCCATCCAATTGAAGGTCGAAGGCCAAGTCATGTTAAAAGTTTTGCTTAATTTCAACAAAATCACGGTTGATCACGTTGCCTCCTCAATTATACACTTGGCTAGAGAAAGCCTCAAGCGCGGCGAGCACCCTTTGCGATCACTGCCATCTCTTGCGACCCATGAAGCGCGCTGCATTTCCTTGATGGTGGCGGCCGGTGGATGAGAGAGATGATAGATGTTCCACAAATCCATAGAGCAAAATCAATGCCACCATTGTTCGTGGCCACTTCACATAAAGTGCACCACGCTTGAGTGATTCCGATTCCTTGCGCTGCCACATGAACGTCTGTGCGCGACTATGGAGCAGCTCTTCAGCACTACTCCACGCTCTGCCGTATTGTCAGAAATTTTCTTCCTTCTCGCGTGTTGTTGCTTTATTACTCGTCCATTGGGGGGCGGCTGCAGTGTAATGTGCACAAAATAGTTCAAAACTTCTGAAGTTAAACGATATTGCCACATGATGATGTTCCTGCTCCTGCCACGATGTGGGCTTGTGCTGTGCTGTTACTGTTGCTGGCTCCATCTGATGATGACGAAACAGAGTATGATGATAGTCATGTCGCTAGATAATCATGCCCGCTCTTCGATACATGTTGGCATTCCACTTCAGAGACTCAGACCCACAGCGGCCCTCTGCGTCCCGCGCTCTCATTGTAAATGCAGTGAAACAATTTTAAAAATCCATTCGCTCATAATAATTTTCAACTCGAATGCTCGCACTCTGGAGAGTTGTTGCTGTTACCTCGGTGCAGCCGAGGAGCGCCCCGTCATTCGCCCGTTCGTCGCCACACTCGCGCCGCCGCCACCTCCATCTGCATCCATTCCATTCAACTAAATGAACAAAGGCACCACTGGCGTATAAAAATAAAACGAAATCCTTAATCCCAATAGAGTATCTTAAGGGGGGGGGGGGGGGAGGCGAAGGGAGAGCACAAGCAAAAAAAAACGAGAATAAGGAATTTCACTACAATAATCGCACCGTAGGAGGCGCACGAGGCAGACAAGTGGGACGCAGCAAACAGAGGGGCGGACGGAGAGTGCAGGAGTGCAGGACAAGGAAAATCCCTTCTTTTCTTAATTTCCTCCCCACCATGCACTCTCTCCCATCAAGCCCGTCAACGGTCTATGTTTTCATTTTGTATTAAACATCGATTTAATAAACTCGTCGTTGTTCTAAGTTTTCATTCTTTCCCTCAACCAGAAGGGAAAACCCGAGAAAAATAATCTAGGAAAAAGAAAAACTCTGTCCGTCCGTCTGACGAACATTGAGGGGGGCGGGGGGGGGGCTGTGGGGATAGGAAACATGATGAAAACACGTTGCCACCATCGTCACGGCTTCTGCCGCAAATAAACTATACACTCTTGTGTATCTTGTGAGGCTTGTAAAAATGAATACCATATAGCGCCCCGTCTTGTGATAAGACACCATCGAGCAGGAGGAGCAACACTCTGTAACCCGCTCGCAATGTACGACCGACGCCCGCCCGAAGAGACTTTGTGCTTCAAGGAGCGAAATTATCTCCAAAGAAAATCCAGTAGATCGTAAATTATTAGTTGTTGTTCTACACGTTAATTTTAAAATAGAATGATTGTATGTGTGTGGTTTCGAGGACATACAAAAGGAAAACGAAAACAAGACAAGTTTGGAAAAAATGGGGGAAAAACAAAAGACGCTCTCAAGAGATTTGCTGTGGGGTGTGTGTGTGGGTTTTTGTTTTTTTTTTGTTTTTGGGTCTTGTTGTTGCCCTGTCTCGAACTGCACTGCACTTGAGGAATTCACGCGGACTCTGTGCGCATAGATGGCTTTCATAAATTCACCGCAGAGTAGTGCGCATTTGTGAGATCTTCAATTATTACATGCATCGTGGAGTGGATAATTGCAGCGCCTGGCTGCGGTATCTGCAGCATGTCAATATGCATTCTTGGTGGAGGAGTTCAGAGTGCTGCTCGATATTGTTGGACAGTTGATAATTTATTGATTCACCAATTTTTTTGGTTTATTCTTGTGTTGCAACTGGGAAATCGGTCTCTTGGAGATGGTTTTCTCCAATGCAATTGAAACACTTTGGAAGTTATGTCAGATTAAGTCTTTGGTTGGATGCAATGAAGTGGAGACACATTTTTGTGGTTGGAAGATGTGTTACCTTCCAGGAAAAAAAGTGTCCACACTAGACTGAGCCTTACAGGGAGTAGACTCTTGGAAAGTGTGCTCATCCTGTAACTGAAAAGATCCGTTGAGTTGATACGGGTTTTAATCATAATCTTTCTTAATGGTCAGACGGTGGTCTAATGGCAAGGCCGAGCTAGAGCGTTTGGAAAACACAGTTCCAGCTCCGAAGAGACTTCTAATCCAAAACAGTGCGGTAACGGAACAGACCACGCTCAAGGAACCGATGACGCTTACAAATGGAGAATGAACTCAATCAAACTGCCGTCCGAAATTGGAGGCTGCTTCTCAAAGATCGTGCCGACTGGGGTACCTCCTTTATTGACACCTAGGTCAGACAGAAGTAGAAAGAGTGTTCCGTGATAGGGATAAAGGAAGGATTTAGGTTATATACAAGTTTTGAGATTTAAGACGTACACCACCCCAAGCGGCCTATTCCCTCAGACCGGCATTCTCAGTGAACACGTTCCTAAGGCAGGTTCATCGTATTGTGTATATTTCCTGATCCTTTGGACGAAGATTTCCTACACTCACAGTTTCTTGAAGGGCTGAAGGCGACATTTCTCGACGAGGGCTCGTGCCTCTTCTCTTTCTCTCTCTCGTGTAGATTTTTGGTTGGAGTTAGTCTAAAAAATTCTTCAAGGAACAGTGCATCAGGGAGGTTACCATCTACAGGCTTGGCGTCCAGCTCCTCTTCACAGATTGATTTCTCAAATGGAACCTTGTTTGAGTTCCCCCAACTCAAAAATCCTTTCAACGAACAACTCTCTCCCTCTATTCGTTCTCCCCAAAAGTTCGATTTCTCCCCAAAGTGCCCCTAGTTCAAATTCCAAATCAACTTCTTAAAACTTGAATTTAACAGTTCCGTGCAATTCTTCCCCAAGTGCATCTCAATTTCAAGGACACTTAGTTCACTGCCACAAAGCAATCGAAAACTGGCCATGGTGTAAGAAATCAACACACTACCAGAGACAGCCGAAACTCCACGCATGAGATACATATCATTAGCTTTAGATTGAATTTCACTTGAGGATGAAGTGACTTTTGTTCAAAATTTTTGTGTGTGTTTTTTTTTTTTTGATTTCCTGAACATGCTGGGTAAACATTTTCTATCCACTCACTGACACCTTACATTCAATGTCACTCAAAAAAAAAGCAGCTCAGCCATCCAACTCCCGCCACGCTGAAAAGTCAAAATCACACAACAAATGAGAGACCTCGTTACGAACGGCATGTGGACACATCAACATCCAGCCATCCAGCAACCGTCCCACCAAGTTGCTTGGTTGTTGTTTGAAATCAGCAGAAAAACAAATCACCTAGGGGGAGGTCTCGCACTCTCGCAATGCACCACATCGAGTGCCTGTCGAGGACTGCTTTTCAGTGCTGGCGCGGGCAAACAACAATCGCCAAACAAGACCGCACACATGCCAATGGGCCCATTGTTCCAAGCCGCCTCATTGCTCATCACCGTCGTGGACCCCCTCGAGAAGACACGTCTTCAAGCGAAACAAATACACGCGGACATGTGTTATAAAACAAAACCACTCCACTTGTCGAGTGTTTGTACTAAAAAGAAAAAATTCACTTGGTTCCCATCATGGCAATGTCGACACGGACAACGACGACGACGGCGGCGGCGAGGACAGCGATGATGATGATCTTTGGCAAAAGGTGCGCATTCGTCCATACGCCCCGTCATCATCTAGAAATGTGTGAAAAGCACTCCAAGATGTCCTCTTGAGTCCGTCAACGTGAGCTGAGGTGGTTTTTGGTGTTTCTCTGGAATCATGCCGCACAATTCGGGACACCATCGCCGACGACGGCGACGAGTGGGTGTTTAATTAATTCTCCTCTCTTTGGCTCTGCCCCAGAGCTCGCCCTCCCGCCAATTAGTCATGTGCGAGCCGCTTAGCCGGTATGTGACATCTTGATATTTCATTTGAAGTGTGGGGGGGGGGAGAGAGAGCCAGAAATGTGGCCCCGTGGAATTCCAGAAGTTGTTCTCTATCGTGGGGGACGCGCGCACTGCACAACTGGTTTCGACATCACCGCCGCCACCGCCGCTGCCACTGCAACCGATGCGCGGCTATCGATGACAGGAGGAGGACGACGGCGACGTCTACCACAACGACGACGATTACACATTAATTCTTATCGGTAGTTGCAGTGGTAATAATTTCTCATCTGATCTCCCCGTGGTGAGGAGCCGGACCCGATCGAGCGGGACCTGCATATGAAAGTTTACGCCACCACTCGACTTAGCCACTTGGCGTAAGCAAACATGTTTAGTTGTGCCTTGCAAATAAATCGCCGCAAATATTTACAAGCGGGTGATTTATGCCATTTGGATGGACTGTCGAGGATGCCTTGGGGTGGCGGCGAGTAATATCGCGTCTTGACTTCTTTCCCTCTGATCCGATGCACTCGCCATGCCGCCGCCGCCGCCGCCACCACCACGCCACGCCACCGTGGGTAAGAGCGTATAAATATTTGAAATTTATTTACAAATTGCCGCAGACGTTCGCGAATGTCCGCGGGGTGAGGGCTAGTGTGAGTAGGGGGCCGCCTGCCTGCGTTGCATAAAGCGACGTTGAGGAGGGGGCGGTGCGCTGGAGGTGGAATTGGAATTTTAATTGTGAATGCGCTAGGTGATGGGTTTATCAAGATTGTACAACGTTTTCTGTTTTTTTCTGTTTTCGGTATCGCTCGAAATGTCTGGCTACCAGTTGTGGTTGGATTCAAGCGCCAGTATCTTGCTGGGGGGATCGACTGGGTTGGGCAAGTCGCCTCCTAAGTGGGGTCAGAGAGCTGTCCAACCTCTCAGGTGGCTGATACAATCGCGCGGGGGCATTTGATTGAGAGCTGCAGTTAATTGAAAGCTTTGTGATCGGCGGAAGTCGCCTAATGATCACTCCAAGGATATGCTGTGACTCTGTACTAGGAACAGGCCGTGGGACAGTGTCATGACATGACCCTTCAACTAGTCATTCACTTTCCTTGAACTTGAAGCGTCGTCACGTAAGAAAAATTCAACTGTCCCTCTCCAGATAGTCATCGGTAATGCGGTCATAACTTCGAGTGATAAATTACCTCTGCTCCACTTGCTCAATTATCAATTGAAAATCCAGTCTGATACATCGATTTCCACCTCCCTTCGGGATGCGTTTGTGCCCGTGTGTCTGTGCGGATAATCAATTTTCCTCCGCAGCAACCTAAGCATAAGTAAATTAGCAGGAGGAAAGTTTTTCCTTTCGTTTCTGCCCCTGCCACGATTGACTTAACAAAACCCCAGCCGAGAGTACCGAAGCGCAGACAGATAGACACTGTTTATGCATTACCACTGACACAGATGACCATAAATACGGCCAGCACGACGACGACGCGGCTGTATCTCATGTATCTTTATGCGGCAGATGATTGGAATGGCGATGATGATTATGTGTGTAGTGCCTGCCGTTTTGGGTCATTCCAGACGCCAAATGATAAATTCTTCTTCCCTTAATGATTATCTCACATTTGCCAATTCCCCCTTACCGCCCCTCCACCACATGATATGGTGATGCGTGTAGTCGGACAATGATAGCCACTTTTCTTGAGAAGCAAAACAAAAAAAAAACAAAAACAAAAAAGAACGGAAAGGAGTCGCGTATAAAAATCGAATAAGACCTCATCACTTGTGGCATGTTTAGAGCCCTCTCCCCCCCCGCCTGGCCGAGAGTGGATACATCAAATCGGAGCTGGGTGCAAAGTAATCCTACGCGCGACTCCTCCTGCTTGATTGGCGATGATCGCTAGTCGTACGGTGTGAATAATAAAACAACGCACCACCGAGAGACCACATCTGAAAAGGATGGAATTTATATCTTCATTAAAGTTATTTATTGACTTGAAAATTGATTATAAAAGTGTTTATTCAATTTGATTAATGCGGCACGGCAACCGGCAACCGGCAACCGATCCCGGTGGCTGATTCCTTGTAAACGGGCCAACATCTGTGAGTGGAAGTCTCACTCGTTTCCTTGCGTATTTAATGATGCGAAGCTGCCTTTTTGATTTGCTGCAGATACAGAAATTTTCCCGACGCGAGTGAGTGTGTGTGCTGGACAGATGATAAGTGCGAATTTGAACTTGTTTCACTGGCTTTGGTTGGCGGTGAGATGCAAATTCCTCAAACGTGACCACCCACTTTTGCATTGAAATGAAAACATTGTCACACACGCATTTGTCGATGCATTTGCCGTTCAAGATGATCGTACATTTTTTTGAGAATAGATGAAGGGACTTTGTGGACAAGAGCGGACTTGTGGTCATGGAATGGAGGGATTGAGCGGTTGTCAGGTGAAGGCGTTACAATCTGTTCTGGAGTGGTGGGTGGTCAACACATTAGTTTGCAGTTGAATGATGTCTCGCGGAGTGTTGGCAACGCCCACTAGGGGTGGAGGTGACAAGATCCAATGCTGTGGAAGGGGAGTGTCGTGAATTGGTGCTTTATTTGTATCTTTGAGCTAAAAATGTTTGAAGGATCCTGAAATAGACTCGCTGTACAGTGCTTTCAACGACTTGGACTTATTTTTTATTCGAAGGGTTTGCTTTAACGGTTACTGGTTCTTCTGCGTTCACACAACTTCTACAAAAATCACACGCCTAGTCCGCTTGTGTGCCCGCGAATCAATTATCGATAATATGCGATCTGTTGGTCAAGGGCAGCTGGCTGGAGCATTCTTGGTCAGCAAATGCGGCAAGAGATCTGGTTAGAGCGCATCTGCGTGCAATCCCAGCTTGAATGTAGCGAGAGACGAAGTTCGTGCCCCGGAGAATACGTTGCTGGCAAATTAATCAGATTTTCCTGGTATGAGGCTGCAACCTGGCACCCAGACGCAGGATCGTTTAACCATCTCGTCTGAGGTTGTGTGACAACCGATGACCGTTTTAGTCTAGCCTGTCTATCTGAAGCTATCATCCGAGGATAGCGCTTCACTTCAAGCGAGAAATATTCCTAGGTGTTCGTGCTCCGGAAGTCACTTAGGTGGCAAATTCATTTTCCTAGAATAAGGCCGCAGCATGACAACCGGCAGCAGAATAGCTGGCCCATGCCATCAAAGGATATGTGACAAGTGATGTACGTTTATTAGAAAGATGTACACACCTCGAGTGCTTCCTGTCTATCCGAAAGTATTATACGAGGATATGCTTCTACACGTTAGTCAGAACAGTGCTTCACAAAGGGCCAGCTAGGAGCACACTAAATAGTTTGTAAAGTTTAAGAATTAGACTTACTTTCAGATCTTCGGATTAAATGCTACATCCAAAGCGGTTTTTGGGTGTAAACCCATCAGTGTAAACCCTGCTGAAGTCTGAAAAGAGTTTGTGGTAAGGAGATCAGAGTCCAGTCGCTCTCTGGAGTCATGACGAATTTCAGACTAAAAGCAGAACAATATCCGACGGTGCCGAGAATGTGCACTTTCGAATAACAGAATTTGCCAACACAGAGCGTCACTGCTTCGTTGTTTATGGCTGTGAGTCGTTTCGTGGTACTTTTATGAATTGATGTCTTACTGACATGTGGGCTCCAAAAAATTCGATAACATATGTGAAGGCTACTCAAAGTGTACCCAGCTCAACACATAGCTTGACACACTCGGTAAACCTTAAAATGTATACGGAAAGGGATATCTAAAGATAGAAGTATCTTTTAAACTTCACTTGAAGAAATGAAATAAAAAACCAACCATGACTCACATTTCGCCGTCGGTAAATTTTCCGTGAGCCCAAAATTTTCATTCACTTAACCAAATGCATTCGTATAAAACGATAGATACATTTTCAAAGATATTCCAGCCCAGTGAAACCTTCAGAAATCATTTAGCCAGGTTTTCTCTATCGACTTTCCACCATTTGTCTCAATTAACCTTTTTGATCTTGATCCATGCATCATGTCTCACAAGAACGAACCCATCGCGGGGCGAACACCAAAAAAGAGGGAGAAAAAAAAACGATGAATTTCCATACACAAAAATAAACAAAAGCAATCAAAACTCATGGCACGGAATAAAATGTGATAATTATGCAAACTCTCAATTAACCAAGGTGATTCATCAAGAGCAGCCCCGCCGCCGTCGGCATACCCTTTTGCGGCGCACAATGGGCAGCGGGCATGGACAAGTGCAGACCCATTAAGGTTGTGTCTCGGTTGCTTAATGCACTCCCCGGTTTCAAAGAAGAAGATTGTATTCAAATTGATGCAACAATACGACGGCCCTGGCAATGGGTTAAATGAATCGCGTTAACTTATGTAGATTTATCTTTTCAATTGGGAAGCGGAAGTTCACAGACCGACGACCAACGAAATCAAAGATTACACTCATTCTGCCTGGGGGGAGGCGGGTTTTCTTTCTCTTGGAAAGCTAATATGTTCCCCTCCTATTCCGTTAGAAAACAGTGGCCCCAAATGTGAACCTTGTCAACGGCCGTGTGTAAACAATTCAAATTCTCAGAGTGAAAAACAGAAGAAGAAGAAGACGAAGAATCCGTATCCCACAAGACCGCCACCGCTCAAGTGGTGCTCATCGGAAACCTGAAGAGATTGATGTTAGAAACATGCATAAGCATCGGTATCTTTTCGGAACCCATCTTTGGGCAAACGCGCCACGTTCACATCACACCGCCGCCACCGCAATCGCTATAGTCACGGCCATTGCTGCTGCTGCTGCTGCTACTGCCCCAAAGGGGATGACAAAAGAGTTTACTCTTGGCTAACTAATTAGGCAAACAGATGTATAGCAAGCGTGGTGTAACGCTAGAGATTCTCTTTCAGGCTTGAGTGTGCCACCACTTCAAAGATGACCATCTTTCATCCACACTCTCGACAACAAGACACCATCACCGCCGCCACCGCCACCGCCGCAGCCGCCGTCGTCACAGCGCATTTTGAGGGCTAATCGAGGTGAACTATACCCGTAGCTTATTTGTTTGTTTATCCCTCGCTCCTCCGTGTGTCTTATTTCACTTTTCCTTCTTCAATTTTGAGCCGAAGTTGTGGACGCGGACGAGACGGAGCGTAGTTATGGTTGATGAGCAAATATTTGTAATGCTGCTGTGATAATAAAGGATAGATATGCCAGTAAGCTTACCCAGGCGTAGGGCAGCCACCTAGTTAATCATTTGTCTCGTGGGTGCGTTTCTCGCACAGTAGCATAGCGCAGGGGCCGGGCAAAAGGAATAGAAGAAACATAAGAAAAAAAAAAGCAGGAGTAGGAGAAAAATTAATATTTTATTAAGAATCTGAGGTGAATCCAAGCGGAAAATGAGATACAGATACGGGAATGCGTGTGTGCGTGCATGCGTGTGAGTTTGATTTAAAAGAACTTCATTCATGCATATGCATGAGATGGGCGGATGTTTGTGTTCCTTGAGAATTGTACGCGGTGGGTGCGTGTGTGCTAAGATAGTCAACCAGAAAAAAAAAACACAAAAACAACTACTCTTTTCTCAGTTTTTTTTCTGCTTCGAAAATGTCGCCCTCAAGTGTGTTTAATTTGAATTTTGTTTTTCAACTCTTGCATTTTCAGGTGATGCCAGTAACGCTAGTATAGGTAGCGGCGAGGGCACGGGCGAAGAGGATGACGATGCGAATGGTAAAAAGAACCAAAAGAAACGTGGCATTTTCCCAAAAGTAGCAACAAATATTTTAAGAGCGTGGCTGTTTCAGCATTTAACGGTAAGTTTTAAAATATTTCATTTTCATCACTTCTATTTTTTTAAAATTTACTTACAAGTAAAATTAAGGATATCCCGGTATAGAATAAGATTAATTGATGCTTCCTGTAAGTCCTGAGTGATTTAAGTCCTTTCCACAGCAAATATCTGACCAGAAGAGTACAGAATTTCGAACACTGATACTTCAACTTATTCGCAAACTTCACAACCTTAAAATTCATATGGAAAGGCCCCCCTTCAAACAACATGTCACATCATTTGACGTTCTAAGAAACTACTGTCCACCCCTCGAGACTGCACGAAACGAAATTCTTCTTCTTCCAATTCTCCAAATGAAAGTCGCCCTTTCTTATCGTTCCTCACCAGTTTTCAAATGAAATTTACACTCCATAGAATTGAAATCTAGCTCATATTATCTTAACACCCAATGGCATTACCCAAAAAAAAAAAAGACAAGGCAATAAATCAAATCCCTTCGGTAATTTTCATTAAAATTCACCCCGCCGCAGTGCCCAGCCAGGAAAAAAGAAAATCCCTAAACTTGTGTATCCTTCTGCAGCAGACTTCCCCGGAAAAAGCGGCCGAGCGCTCCCGTTCGGGCCGGGCGACGACTGCCACGATGGCCGATGCAAACGTATCAAGAGGAAAGAAAAGAAATATCTTCAACTTAAAGCAACGATCGTATGCGTAACTAAAAGGACCGCATTCGGGGATATCCTATTAGGTATTAACTTCCTGTAAATGAAATGGAACGATTCCCCCTACCTCGTCGTCATTCCGTCGCAGCGTGTATATCCTTTTGTATTTTCTATTACTTAAGATACGCGTACGCACGCTCGCTTGCTCAGTCGCTGGCTCTAGGGCATGAGTGATTTTCGACTTAATCTGCAATTCATCAATGTCGAGATGTTAACTGTGGGATTGGATGGGTATAGGAACAAAAAAAAAACCGTCGGAATGAAATTTAAGTCCATGGATACTTAGATACACCGTATCTAAATGCATTTCCAATAACAGAAAGAGATTCCCTTTTCTTCTGTTCCTCGCTTATCTGAAATCAGGTAATCTCCTGGGTCTTGGATACAGATATTTAAATGGTCATCCACCCAGCAGTTAATATTATCCTTCAATCCACCTTCTCAGTCCTCCGCTCCGGGCAACTGGGGGATACGGACGAGAGGAGAAACAAAAAAAACCTCATTATCTCTCTCTCCCCGAAGTGAGGTCCATTTGGCCTGGTTTAAATCGAATTTAAATCCAAAATTGCCAATTGACCAATGGAAAATCACATTCAGATACAATCACAGAAAAGTAACTCTCCCTCCCCCGCCTGTCCCCTCGGTGGTGGCAGTGATGACCAGAAAAACGGAAATCGACGACGAACAGAACACACGATAAAAATGCATTAAACAACTTTTCGTAACTTTTACATCTTTGCGTGAGATGGGGGACCGTCGTTCGTCCTTCGTCCTCCTTGACCATTTCTTTTCTTTCTGGTGTACACAAATTTTTGCAAGGAAAAATATTTGCACACCGGATATCTTGACATTCAAAACACAAATCGTCGAAAAGTTTTACCCCATTCACCCTCGTTGGGGATGGAATGGTTGCGGATCCAAAAAGGATGTCCTGCATGGGTTAGCACAGGGGCATAAAGTGCTACAAAATGTATCTAAAGGAGCAGTTTTTGGTCATATCATCGGATATCCGTAAGAGAGTGTATTATTGTCATTTGTAACCCCATTCACTGTTGGGGGGGCGACAATAGTTTGAATTTCAAATGTATCCGCTGTAGACTTGGACCGCTCTTGGCCAGTCTGAGGAGGATATCTGAGGAATCTTAAGCGTCTTAACCAGTTGGTCAAGTTCTTAGTGGGATTTTCTCATTTCCTCGTTTCGTTAACTGCCGATATTCATTTTGATACGTTGTGTTTCCCGTTTGAGGTATCAGCGCCATATTAGATTGAATGACTGCTCGCATTGAATGGAAACTAGTGATTTGCCTCCTTATCTTATCTGACTGCGGCACACTTAAACTCTTCTACGAATCAGAAAAGTTCTCCAACCGTGGGGGAGGTGGGCAAAGAGAACAAACAAAAAGTATAACTATAGCAAACTTAAATCCAGCAAGAGGGAGGAAGGAAAAAAAAAAACAACAAAAACAACGAAGAAAAAGTTTGCGATAAAACGCGATAGATATCGCGCTAGCAACCATTGCGATTATATGTCGGGGGTATTTACATATATGTACGAGTACACTCACCGCCTAAAGATGGTGGCTAGCTGGCTGGGTTCGAATGTAATGAAAGGAGCCATGTCTAAAAATTGCGCTAGATAAGATCTTCTGATTTCTGGGCCAGACCAGAATGCGGTGTAGTACTCTGCAGTGCCTGTCGACATCATCGTCGGAGAGTACGAGTATGTGCGGTTTTCTGTGTGTTTTTTTCTTTTTTTTTTTTTCATTTCCCTCTACCGTGCGCACTTGCCTTGACTTGTTGTGTTAGGTAATCGGTAAATAGTGATCTCATTGGTGGAAAATTAAGTGAAGTACTTGAGCTTCATCACCTCCCACTTTTCGAATGTATTTCGTGGTTATTTATTCATGATTGCTGGCGTTGTTGGTTTCGGGTTTTTTTTTTCCTCGTTTTTGGTTTGCCTGATTTTGGCTGGCAGTTTGAGGCCAGTAAACATTGGCTCATTCATGTATTTAAAGAAGGATTTTTGAATATTTGATTCGTTAGCAACTAGTAAATGAGGTACTTTGCCAAAGAGGTGGAAACTTTCTCTTCTTTGTTTTGAAGATTTTGATCGGTTTTTTTTTTGAAATGGCTTAAGCAAAATGACTAATAACTATGATAGGAGATATGACCTTCATCGGGCTTGTGCTGAAAGTTGGAAGAGCTTAAGCAGGGTGATAGAAGACGCTCAGGATCTCTTCTTTTGCAACATCACCAAATCTTATGCGCCAAGAGTGACTGACTGTATGTCTGTCTAAAATAGACCTCTTTAGAGTATTGAGGTGGACCTGGTTCTACGCCATCATCCTCCTACAGTTGGTATAGTTTTTCGTCAGCTGTCTACAGTTGCATCCATCAACTTGGTCGAAATTCCACTTCACTTAAGTGCGGCATTTCCACAACATCCGTGTGGATAAGATCCTCTGTTGCATTGCCCCAAATGGGTCAAATCAACTTTGCTCTTGATATCGGCACTAAAGTTGTTTGTCCTATTTCCTGCGGAGGCGAGGTAGACGAGGTCCTTCACTACTTTTAAGTTGTTCCTATATATTGGGAGGCGTACGATATTGTACCTCCTTTTGCCCAGATTAAACCCCAGACCACTTGCATTTCTATGCCAACAAAGACTTTATTGATGGTTTGCAGTGCTCGCAGAGTGAAAATTGTGTTGAGTTTCTTCCTCGATTACAGCACGAAATTTCCGGTTTTATGTCCGTGGAGGGCGAATCGACATGTTCTTTCACTTACGTTATTGTAGTCCTCGCCAGCAGCTGAATGGACTTTTGGGAGATCGTGATGAAAGCGTTGAGCCGTAATATCCTAAAGAATAATATTAAAAAAATCGTAAAAGAACGAACCTCCTTTGACATGAAGGCTTCCCGTTCCTTAGTAACCGACTTTGTAGCGATAGTAACGATAGGTCCTGAGCGGCCTACAGTGGAGTTTGATGGAAATGACAGAGCTAGGCATGACACTGTGGAGGTTGTATCTGTGCATGCTGACATATGTGGCTCTAAAATTGACGAATGGATGATTGGGGTCGATCTGAACTTCTGGAATCTTTTGCAAGTTACATCGTTGTGTGAAAATTTGATCTCTCATGGTCTTCGTACCCGATCTATCTTGACCTTCGTTGCCCTGAAATTACATTATAGAGACCAGTTTGTTAATGACCACTTTGGGGTGTTCATACAAAACGCCAGATGAGATCTTGAACATAAAGCTTAGGCGACGGAACGTCTGATTTTGGTGTGATCAATGTTGTTTCATCATCAAACAAACGACACTCATTGGGCATGATTTCCCCCGAAAATAGCTACTGCATGTGACCATCTTGAACATCCGCAGTTGTAAGGTCTAGCTGCTAGTCGGGCATTTCTAGCAGTTCATGTGTCACTGTAGTCCCAATGCTCTTATTTTGCAAAGGCGATTGTACTTGAATTTAAAATGCTTAGCAGCAGCTTTTGAGATATGTTGACAAAGTCTCGGTTCATAAAACGTGTGAACGCGTTTCTTTGAGACATGAGTTCATTCTTTCCCTGTTTTCTAAAACTTTTGAGAAATTCTTGCTCAGAAAGAATTCTCGTCTTTCCTCATCTTCTTTCTTGTTTCAAGATTTTTGAAGCCTCGATTTAAAAACAAAGACGCCATAGATCATGTTCAAAAACAACGTGGAATTTTTGTTAATTTTCTAGAGAAACTTGGGGCAAAGAAATTAAGTCCTCCACACAAACTAAATCATAAAATTAACCTAAGTGCCTATTCCTGAATGAGAGAGAATTTGCTTTCGGTGTATCTGTTAAGGAGTTCTTAGGATCTTGGTCTTAAGTTTGGCGGAATTGTTCGTTAAGGGACTAAAGCTGCAAACTGTTGTGAATGACATCCATCCTGACATTCCTGTATTGCGTGGCACCGTGGCTCAGTGGATAAGTGCAACAACTGACACGCCGGAATTCTGAAGTTCGATTCTTGAGTTTGTCTTTCATGTTATTGCCCGGCGTAACTTCTTTCGCGTTGCCAACATCTTTTAAAAGCGGTAGTTTTTTGAAATTGTTTAAAAATTTCAGAGTCGGCAATAGACTGTAGGCTTTACTCCTCTGCACAGACAGTAGTTGCAGCCTACAATATTCCCTCGTGAACAATAGGCTCATCCAATTTATTTATTTTTACATAGACGCGGCAATGGATCTTATAAAAACGTTTTAGTCAAAATTAAGGCCAATACTTTGCCATAAGTATTCCATGTACTTATCTTCTCGCACAAACGGAAACGGTACCAATTCACAATTTCAAAACCACCTTAAAGAAATCAACTCAACTGGTCCGTATCACATTTCTACGGAAAATGCCAAAAAGTCAATGGATATCCAAGCAAACAAAAAATCATTTAAATGAATTTCCAAACAAAATCCAACCATCCATCAGATACAGTTAGCCAGCCATCTAGGCATCCCCGCATACAATAAGCGCGAACGCACGCACCACAAGTGCATCGAAAATCATAAACAAATATTTGAGGTTAAATAGCATTACTGCGAGTGAATATTTTACGAGGATCTACAGATGGACGGCGGTGGCGAGCGGTGGCGGCAGCAGGCTCAGACTCAGACTCAGCAGCCAAGGGAGAAAGGACACCTAATACGTGTGATGAAGGATTTCCATCGTGTGCCCAGTTATTGACTATTAAACAGAACACTTTTTTCTCCCTCTCTCTCTCTCTCTTTCACCCCGTGTCTCTGACTCCTTCGCACCCTCTCTGTCTCGCGCGCGAGAGCGTTCTGCCTGACTGAGAATATCAAGTTCAGTCTAATATATATGCGTTAACACGTTCCAGCATGTGTGCACTAGGTTGACTGCCTCCTGCGGTTCATATACAGTGGCGTGGCTGAAGCTGAAGCCAATGCCGGGTGTGTGTACTGCAAAATGACGATAGGACATTTCGCTACTGTTCGAATTGAATTCAACCATTGTCCGCCTGTTCGGCCACTGATAAAACTTGAAAACCCAATGCATCCATGCCACAATAGCCGGGACAAACACACAATATGACAAACTGAGGACAACAAATGAGGCGGAGACATGGTGGAACAACAACAACAACAACACACCAGTAGCAGCCAGAGAGAGAGATGGAGACCAAACAGGAGGAAAAAAAGAACGTCCGTAAATACAACCTTCTGTGCATCCTGATAATTGGGAAGCTCTTGCAATATTTATCCTGTCGCAGGCTCTGCACACAATTCGGATTGAAATTATTCAAAATGTAATTTCCCAAACACCAAGCACAAGCAGGAGCGCCAGCAGCACAGATCGAAAAGGATCCGAGAGCGAGCGGTCTGGTGGGTAATTTATTGATTGGTTTCGTGCCGGACAACCACCAACAGCTCGGGTGCACAGTGCACCAGTGGACACAGACGTCTTCTTAGGCCCCGACAATTGTTGAGGTTTTCAATTTGTATCTGTGTCTGTGCACTCTGGATGCACTCTTGTTTTCGTCCTGAAATAATGATTTCACTTAAGGATTTCATTGCTCTTGCTTGAATCGAAGGGGGGAGGGGGAGGTGTAGTGACTTTTGGACTTCCTGAAGGCGGACGCAAGAAAGCACTAAATCCAAACGACATTCATTCTCCAGGTGGTACCGATGTACACCACTGAAAAGAACAACTTACCATATCGACCCTCCTCGTTCTTCATTTACAGCAGCTCATGTCAAAGGTGTTCCACAGGATACACAATTCACCCCAAAGGAAGCCGAACACGCATAGGTGTCCCTCGTCGGTCCTATGTCAGGCGACAACCTACAACAAGATGCTGTAAGTTTTGGGGTTTCCTGAGAAGGTGTAGTCCGTCGGCTCCGCAGGACACTCTGGACATTCATTTCGCAAAATGTCTTTGCGTGCACATATTAAATATCCTAACATGAGTGTAGCCAACTGCAAAATTTTGGGGCAGGGAGGGGGCGCCCTGCTCCGGCAGCCGATGGCCAAAGGTGGTCGAACATGCTTCTGAGGCTGGCTGAATCTTTTCGAAATAACATCAAGGATGCGTTGCAACATTGCACACTCACATGCATGCGCATGTACCGAGTGCATTTGCCGGGGGTTCAGGTCACTTTACATGAAACCGATGAAATTGTCGTCTATTATGAGATGGAAGGGGGAGGGGGCAGTTACTGTGGTGATGGTGGCGGAGCTGGGTGGTGCATGGTATGTAGGTGTACATGACCAGAGGCCGTCTTGGAATGATGATTACACCGAGGCCGGGGGTATCTGCAAGTGTAACATTGTGTGCGGTTAATTAAGTGCACCTTATGGATTGGGTGTTACCAGAAACCATGTACGAACTGATATGCGATGTTATTATCCTCTCCCTTCTCAGGGGGTGGTATTCGCCTTTGAATTGGGGCTAGGGGAGAGAAGTTAAAGTAGCACTGTTGCAATGACTTTAAGGTATCCTTGCGGCTTGAAGTTGACCAGAATTGAATACCAAGCGTGGATCGCTTCAACGGCTCCGATCAGTCAGAGTGCAAAATGTATGAGACATCTCTCCTAAGGGATGTGCATTTTATCTGACGCCATACTTGTGTACGGTTCGCTTGATCTGACCGAAGTAAGAAGTCTGCGCACATCTAGTGCACTCACATCTTGTTAAATATCTATCAATCTGGTTACTGTAATGACACTCAATTAAGCCAACTATCGACTAAGTGTCGGTTTTTGCACTTAGTCCAGTTTGCACTGAGTGGAAGTAATAAACACTGATTATAAGTGTGCAGCTGATTGAGGCAGACTTGTGGCGTCTGCAGTCCTGATGGGGCGCTTTGCGTGTGGAAACGACTTACGACTTCATATCCGAGGCTTATGATCGTTTAATTAAGTGGAACAGCATTGCCTGAGATTTATCTGATATTACAGTTGAACGTTTTATGATTTGTGTACGTGGAAACGTATGTAGTGGCCATTTCTTTTATGAGATGTTACAGTGGGTCCCTGTACATTTGATTCACCGAAATGAAGAAACCTTTAATATTGATGTTGTTTTCCTCGATTCTTGGCAGTCCAAGGAACGCCATCTTCCGTCACAGAGGTCGCATGTTTGAAGCCACGGCTGCTGTGGACATTTTCACAACAAACATCGGTTCAATGGCTTATCCAGTCCGATATTTCCTCGTCGGTGGTACATCTTTGACATTGAAGCATTTAAAGTGAAAGGGGATCAAATCGATTTCTGGTAGAAAATATTTCCTCAACCTTAGGCAAGTTCAAAATGACAAAGAAGTTCAAAATTCCTGGTAAATCCATCTCAAGACACCACATTGGTTGTCTTTTCCCCCCACCCATCAAGTGC
This sequence comes from Eristalinus sepulchralis, assembly GCA_944738645.1. Classification (NCBI taxonomy): domain Eukaryota; kingdom Metazoa; phylum Arthropoda; class Insecta; order Diptera; family Syrphidae; genus Eristalinus; species Eristalinus sepulchralis. The sequence goes on from OX122882.1 coordinate 13,349,713, forward strand.
AAACGACCTCTGTTGCACCACTAGACCGACCGAATACCAGTTTTTCAGCCAACTCGCCAGACTACAAGACACACACTCCCTGACAATTTCTTCATTTCCCACTCAATTTTCCAGAGCTCTGTACACTGGCGTTTGAATGGCGCACCCCCTTCACAGACACGGACATGTAACTTTAGAAACTCACTCAACCATGCGCCCCACATCACAGATTCTGACGTTTGTCAGTCAGCACAGCCCCACCTGCACACCCTCCGGTCAGCGTGTCGGAGTGGTGAGGAAATTCCGAAAAGCTGAATATTTATCATTTCGACTGTTGGCGAATCAGAAGCAAAGTTTTGACCGCCATGCAGCCTTGGTTACAAGTTTTCCGCGTGTTTTTGTTTCTTAAACAGAGACCACGATGGAGGGGAAGTTCAGATCCTGTTAACTTCAAATTCGCGACCGTTTTGTGCTGCGAATGCATGTGTCGCGAGACTTTGAGGTGGGAGGCGGCACGGTGTAGGTACGACTGCACATCACATGGCACACGGAACTCGTTCGATGTGCACCATTGCACCGTGATACGCTCTGCACTTACGTGTATGTAAGTGTATCCCCGACTTGGGCATGGCATGACAAACACTTGAGATGATTGTTTCAAATTCTCAGATAACGAATAAAAAGGCGTGACAGTAATTAATTATGTGCAAAACAGAGCAGCGTGTGGAATGAATAACATTTGCTGCACCGAGTGCGAGTATGTGGTTCCAGATACAGCGAAGTATGCAGTTCGGCTCTGCCCTCGACTCGGCGACGTGCATTCGCATGGAGGTGGTGGCTGCTGTATATATTACTGGTGATTGGCTCTTGCGGTATTTGCTGGGGTTTTTGCGCCTTGCAGGGGTGGCGCATACGATTATTTTCGTCTGTAGCGAAGCGCCATCTTTGAAATCATTAACATATGCAACCGTTGCCGAAGGGGGAATCGAATGACAGAGGTGTCGCGTTGTCCCAGTTTTCTACCGCTTATCGTTAAGACCTTCAAAAGTCGCTGTCAAAAGCGACCGCACACACTGACCTGTCTTAAGCACAAGACTCCCCACCTAAGAATAGGAGTTATCAGGCCCCGTCAACTAAGTATAGACAAAAGATACATCAATCAATTCTAAGCGTTCTGACACCGTCTAATCACAGCTGTCCGACCGAAAAGGAAATATCTGCTTACCTTTCAATCGGGCCTATGCAAAAATGTCCCGCGTTAGATAAACGCTTCAAATCAATTTTCACAACTTGAATCCCACTTAAAGTACACCCTGACACATGTACCCGGTGTGTTTGTCAATATCAAGCGACAACCGACAGCGACAACGTTTTTATCGTATTATCTTCAGCCGCAACCGATAATCCAAAATTCTTCAAAAATCTATCTCTAGCTCAAAATGCAATCAATCTTCAGAACTTATCGTTAACGCCAGGAAAAAACGAATGTGTAAGGAAAACATTCTCATATTTACTTAGTCTGCCCTAAATTGCATTCACACACACGCACGCGGCCGATTGAACCCCCAACCCGAGGGAGCGAATTCGAAACCAACCTCTCGAATAATCAAATAGATACGATTACATTTCAACAGCTCAACATGAGTGCAACAGCAACAGCAGCGATACACCAAATGCAATTTGGAAGTGGAGAGGGAGCCGCGCGCTACAGTTCAAATACCAAAGTTCCATAAATCTTCGTACAGGTCCCGACTTGGTGGCGTCAAAATATGCCACTGCACTTACCCACATTAAACACGAACCCCCCTCACCAGCGCGATAAATTTGGAAGTTTTCCCAGTGCGCCGAATGCATTTTCTTCTGTTTGACTAAATGGATTAATCGGAAATGAAAATCTAATCAAACTGCTGATCATCAAATGGCGCTACAAATGAAGTTAAGGTAAATATTTGACTATTGATCGGAGTTGGCGTTGGCGTCGTCATCGTCGTCTGGCTTGGAAATGCATTTGGTGGGGCAGTCGCCCCCTCATTGAATGCATTATCTGTTTGATGATTTATTGGACAGTTTCGGTAAACTAACATACAGTAGCCACCCCTTGAGCTGTAATCGGTATCGTTTCGATAGCGAAAACATTCACTCTGGAGAGGTTAAGTTGTGTTGTGAGATTGTTGAAAGACAATGGGTTTGACTCTGTTGACTTGTTCTGTGAACTACATTTAATCCTGTCTCATACTTAATGTTGGGGAATTTTGAAATGTTTGAAATTTATCGGGCTGGTGGCTCATGAAGAGTTTGAGTCTAAGCAATAGCTGCTTTAAATAGCTGATGGTCTCCTGAACTCCTGGAGAGCCCGAGTCCGAGCAATAGCTGCTTCCAATAGCTGATGGTCTCCTGAACTCCTGGAGAGCCCGTGGCCGAGCAATAGCTGCTTTCAATAACTGTTGATCTCCTGGACTCCTGGAGAGCCCGAGTCCGAGCAATAGCTGCTTCCAATAGCTGATGGTCTCCTGAACTCCTGGAGAGCCCGAGGCCGAGCAATAGCTGCTTTCAATCACTGACTGTCCTGCTCACTATGCTTTCATCAGTCATCAAATTTTTTTGCTCCTCATCGACGTCTCTCTACCGGGGATTCAGTCTTCCGCTCCTTCTCGAATTCACGGACCCTTAGCGGCAGCATTGATGATGCACTTGATGTGTCCAAGATGACATTTCGCCTGCCGGGCTATATCCACATCCTGGAACAGCTCATAGGGCTTGCTGTTGTGTCTTCTCTTCCATTCATATTCCTCGCAGATGACACAAAAACTCCGCTCCAGAGCTTTGCTTATCGGCCTGCTTTCAGATTCACAGCAGGACTGCAAAATAAGTGCACTGTAGAGCATGATTTTGGTCCCTTAAGTTGTGAGTTTTAAGCCCAGCTGTTTCTACAAACCGAATCTACCCTTGTGAAGGACGGTTCCATGTCGGCCGCCTTTTGTAATGTCGCTTGTGGAGCTTGCGCTTCCTCCGAGGTGGACCAACTTTTTCCCTTCTTGAAAATTGTGACCCTTGATCTTGTTATTTTCTCCTAGAAGCTGTGTGAGAATAAAGGGCTTTTAGCATACATTTTGTTTTGTCCTTATTCACCCTAAAATCAGCTGCCCTCAGCTCTTGTTCAATTAACGTAAGTGCCATGTTGTTGTTCTGTTTCGCGCCGTGCCATTCGCTTTTCTGAGGCAGCTTGCTCTGTTATTTTTAATGTTCTTTTCCAGACCGATTGTTGACTTTTCGTACAACTACAAGAAGTTGTATATTTCGCGACGAGTATTGTGAAGACTCTCTACGTGGAGCCGCGAGGTGGCTGTATGCCAACTTGATCTGTGCATCGACAGGGAACGTTGCTAGCATCCCGTCAAGTCGGGACCGATCAACAACTTTGGCTTGTGTTCACAGGCCCTGCCACCCGTTGTATCGAAAGTATGATGATACTGCGGACGGTTCAACCCGATTAAGCCCGAATCTAGTCGGACAATACAAAACATTTTTCTCGAATCTATATGGCCTCGGCTTGGGACTTGGTTCATCATTGGGATGGTGACGAAACCGCCTACTTGTACACAGTGTCCGTGAATTTCAGTTTTTTCTTACTCGGTTCGAAAAATGTTCAAGTTCGCGCACCACTACGGTGTGTGCGTTACATTGGGCAATATCCCACCAGTTGTCTCCATTCTTAAATTTCGCCTCAAATTTGGTCGGAAAATTCGAGTTTAAAGGAGAGAACTGGACTTCTTGGTGTTGCTTTCGAACACGATTGGCTTTGAACGCCTTACCTTTGACTAGATGTTCAGGAGCTTAACTCACAGTGAAATCTAGTTCCCCACAGAAATTTCCATCTGCCCTCCAAGTCAACAAACCGATCGAACTCCACTCCCAACTGTGAACGCAAGTCTCGCTGAAGGTAATCACATCTGCATTGAGAATCCTTGAGTGGACACTTCTCCGATTTAAATTGCAAATAAAAATAAGAACCTCCATTTAGGAGTCCTTGTCGACTCAATTCATCATGTATGACACATAGTTCCACTCGACAAGAGTATCAACTTACACCTTGTACTACATGATAATCGTGCTGTTCACTTGGTTTTTTTTGTTCCCCGTCCAGAACATGTCCATTAACCAATTTCGAGATGGTGATGCAGCTGCAATTTCAATGCTCCTGGCGTTTATCAAGAAAAATGAATGAAAACCAAAAAAAAATGTCATCATCAATTGCACAGCTCTTGAGTTCGGGGTACTTTAATTAGGCGACTGACTTGCATTTGCTTGAGGCGCGCATTCTGCCCAAACTTCCGATGAAACTGAGCGCCTTAACCAGTTTGCGTTGCACATGGGGTTCTGTTGCGGGTTTAATTTCCCTTTTTATCCGTCGCGGGTATTTCATTTCTGTCTTCCTTTTTTTTGTAATGTTTAATTCATGTTGGTGTTGTTTTCCTCCTTCTCTCAGTGTTGTGTGTGTTTTTTTTTCACTCTCCTTCAATTGAGATTCATGCACAAAAGGATTAATGGCGGCAAACCTCTTTTCTGCACCATCATTCAGTGTCTGTGGGTGTGTGTGTGTGTGTCGTGTGTGGGATGTGTACTTACCTTTGTTGAGGTATATCCTTTTGTCAGGACGTCCACATAGGAGGGGTTATATTGTGATTGAAAGGCTTTAATTTGATTGTTAACTTGCGCTGCGCGCTGGCTTTGTTTGAAGACGCAAACACAAAAAAATTGAACAGGTCTGCGCGCACGCGTACAAGCAAATACACTTCCGCCAGATGTAGGAGTCCCATTCAGTGCAGACGTCTCTACTGAAAGGGAACTCTATTTAGTTTCATCAACCCATTGTTCAGTTCCGTTCTTTATGTTTATTTTTTTGATCTTCTTGGTTTCCCCGTAAAATAGGACCCTGTTCGTTTTTCAAATCAAAATAATTTTTTTTTCTCCGCTTTCCAATTGCAGCATCCCTATCCATCAGAGGACCAGAAAAAACAATTAGCGCAAGATACAGGTTTAACGATATTGCAAGTAAATAATTGGTAAGTACATTTTTTCATCTTTTGTTTTTAATTTTTCTTATCTATACCATAGTTGAGGTTATTGTCCTTGATGCAGAAATGACACCTTCAAGTGCAATTTTAAGCGTCATTAGGTAGATTTAGCATTTTTTCAGATGAGACATTTTTTCGAATTCGCTGTGGCAAGAGGTGTGAGTTCAACAAAAAACTTCAAATGCTACTGAGAGCTTGGACTGCATCCGGAATTTGATATATTCATGGCCGTCTGGATATAGGATCTGACTAATTAACATTTGTGACAAGTAGTGTCAAGTGGAATTACTGTCTTCCGCGTGGTTCGGGATAATTTTTAGCTCCTAGTTCATCGGTAAAATCAGCAAAAGATCGAGATTTTCGTTGACCATTTCGAGAAGGCTCTGCGCATTGTAGCCATTTGATGTTTCTCCGACTCACAGGACTCATCGATGGCCCTTTGAATCGTAAATTTGACATTCGCTTGGCATGTGCATTTTGTTGGAATTATTACGTATCAAGTTTCATATAAATTCATCCAGGAGCGGCTCTGCAGTCCATGATGGATCTGGTCGTCAACTAACATGCTTTATATGCAGACTCCAGTTACGCACTCCACATTCGTTGAGTTCCTTCCCTACTTGTGTGCGTTATTTTTATAAGACGAGGACATACTTTGTTGCTTTATCCTCTTACGTATCTGTGCTGCCGATAAATTCCTCATGGGTTAAGAAGCAATAAGACAGGTCTTAAGCATTTTATCCAGAGTAACTGGAGGAGGCACATACACACCTAGGCTGTACGACGGCATGCAGTTGTTGGTCATATATCCTCCTCCAGACACCATCACCTCAAACAGGATCAAAAATTGAACTTGGAATTTTTTTCCCACGAAAAGACTTAGAACTGCTTCTCTTGCTTTCAGTGGCTTCTATGTCTCAGAGTCATGGAGCAGGACAGGATAACAGGATAAAAGTGCGGTACAAAACCAGTTTTGTCTTTGAAGAGAGGCTTCTACTACACAATTGCCTCTTGAATCTTTAAAACAGCGATTGGCAAGAGTACTTCTGATGACAAACACACTGTCTCTCTTCAAGGATCTAGAATCCGATTCAGTGGATACGACGCACTAAAGGCTACACTCCAGCTTAAGATGACAGTTAAATGGGCCCCACTTGCTAAAGGACCACACTTTTGGTTAATTCGGCATCCACTCCTGTCGAATAAAATATACTTTCAGAAATACACGTGAGATAGGCAGGCGGCACCGATACAATATGCCCGCTGCAGGCTATCAATTTTGGTTAGCAAAACCCCATAGATCAGCTTGCAAAGCCTCACCCTAGGGTTTGCTTTGTCTAAATACTTGCGTTCTAAATTCTAGCCAGAGCTGAGCTTTTCTTATTTTGGATGAGATTTTTTACAGAAATAGTTCTTTCAGCTTTTTTTAAATTGCCGCGAGTTAAATGGATCGATAGTAACCTTTGGTGATCGAAATTAAGTCACAGTACGGCGATGAAGGCACAGAGAAAGAATTGGAGATCAGGCGCATTGGTCTTAAATGCTTGTGGGTTGTATTTGAATCACCGTAAAGTCCTTTGCTCCCGCTTCTCTTAATGCAAACATGTCCGATAACAGGCTAAACAATTTTTTACAAATTTAAGCTTCCCAACATAATTTACGCCTTTGAGCCTATAACACAATCCGACATAGGAAAACCGCGACAATGAAGGGCACACAGACGGGAGAATCATCAATTTGCAATGAAATCCTTCAAAAGTCATCAGTCTTTGTTTTTTCCTTGGACTGTATTCTGCTATCTGTGAGCTTTTCTCTTTCCGATACAGCTGCCGCAGCACAGATACAGTCAATTTAAAACCTTCACAAACGTTTCCCAGACGAAGCAAAATTTCCTCACCTAAGTTCACTGTTAAAGAAGCCATCTCTTCAATTTAATGCTACTCCAGTATACCACACATGAGATTCAATTTGAATCCAAAAAAGCGAAACGCTCCCTGAAAGGAGGTGGTTTCAGCACGAAATTGAAGAAAATCCCCATTGCAGACGTTCCAGATACCAGAGCAATGCGCCAGAAGCTATCCCAAGCCAACCAACCAAACCGTCTACAGCTGTGACCATTTTCCGCTTTCTCTCTGTGTGTGTGGATGAGGAAGTGTGTGTTTGGTTTGAGGGTTGATTTCAACATCAGATTTAAATGAAAAAATGCAAAAATTTTAATTCATAACCAAAAAGAAAACAACAACCAAACCCGATGAAAGAAAAAAAAAATTAGCCACCCCCTCACATTTCGTCTCGAATACGATGACAAAAATATTGAAGTAGCCCCCAAAAGTCAAGCCAGACATACATGCTCTGCCAAAATTTCATTTCATGGCCCCGTTCTCTGTGCAGTGCGCACACACAGCCGCACAGGATATTTCATTTTTATTAAAGAGGATACCGCACAAAGGAATTTTACTTTAGTCCTGTTGGTGGGGTATGTGAAAAAATATACATCATAGCAAATGGAAAATGTATCCATTCATGTGTGGTTGTTACTGGGAGGAGGGGGGCGGGGGAGAGTGTATTTTAATATTATCAGAGCGAGCAGCAAAGGATTCCTTCCCTTCATTTTAGATGCTGCTTCTATTTCTGCCTCTGCAGGCAAATTGTGTAATTCTTCGACAGACCAGAGACAGACAGAGGCACACATACACACGCACAAATGAAAGAGAAAGACACACAGAGCAAAGATATGGATAGAAAAGCACAGGATATTGCAAAGGATTACGCATGCCTTGGCATTAGGATTTGTATTTTTGTTCTGTTTGTTTTTCTTTTGCTATTATCCTGGCGAGGCAACAACCACCCATCGCATGTGTGAAAGCACTGCGCCGCACACCCCCCAAAAAAAGGGGGAGGGCGTTGTACACACAACACACGGCCGAAGGGATATGAAATTCCTTTCCTTCTCCATATCCGTGACAGGAATGCGCGTTTGAGTGCAACCATAAATCTTTTGCTGCCACACCGCCGCCGGAGAGTTGGTGAAGATTTAAAAGGCAAACAAATCACATGACGAATGTGTTCAATATGAGAGAGACTCCTCTCTTCTACATCTCTACGGTTGTACTCGTTGTGTAGGTGGAAGCTCTTGTTGGTGTGGCAGTGTTTTTTGGGGGTGGCAAAACACTCGTATATCCCGATGGCAGGGCTTATCCTTTCCTCCACCATCGCGGCACTCACAAGACCGAGAGAAAGAGAGCGATTTTGATTTGTTGTGCATTTTTATTGGACAGGAATTATTAGGTTTATTGCGATAAAATGGCGAATTGAGTGATAAGGGTTGTTTCGGCTAATTGGGATTTGAGTTGTTACACTTCCCTCGTATTGCCAGAGAGCGATTATTTATTGTCAAATGATAATTTTTTTTCTTCGCGGCGTTTGCTTATTGTGTGTTTTCGCAAGGAAACCCATCAAGCGATACATGGCGCAGATAAGAGCTGCCATTATTTTGCGCAGTCATCAACACCTTCACCGACTGGGGGAGAAGTTATTGCATTCGCGTTGCGATCATGATACCTCCACCTCGGCCGTGTGTATCGCACAAAAAATCCTCAAATTTCAATCTGATGCAAGGCATCACACATACACACACACATCCGCGCGCACCGGTGCTCCATCACACACGCGGAAACGTGAAAGATTTGCAATGAAATTGTATTTCTTTCCCGCTGGTTTCTTTGGGTTTTCGTCGATTTATGCAAATGAAACATGAGATGTTTGATGAAGTTGATGTAATGTCATCGTTGCTTTTCGTAGATGCTTGTATCTCTTACGAGGCAGTGACACCGACGGACAGGCGCGGAGGGATGTGTGCATGAATCCATGCACATAACCAGCCATTCACCGACACTTTATGGAGTTTTCTCAGTTACTTTATGCACAATCGAGTCGCGGCTTGACATCCAGGATTGGAAATGTTCCTGCAGACGCTCGGCGGATCGGATCGGGCTGGGGGACTTGAAGCAATTTATTTCATTTCTTGTGCATTTCTCGTGTCGAGGGAAGGTGGGTGAGCATGAAAATTAAAGCTTTAATCTGCGGAGATACACATCTTGAGAATGTAGGTGGAAGGAAATTTCTTTTGGACGTTCGCTTTCCCTTTTCTGAGGCCGAGCAGCCATCCCCCACCCGTCCCCATTAATCCAGAGAATTTTTCAGGTTGCCTTGGCAAAATAATTTATTGCCTGGCACCTTGCTCCGATTCGCCTTTGTGAATATTTGCGATTCCGCTGGGAATTTTATTTTCGTAAACAACGAGGACTGTGTGAGAGAGAGCGAGATCCGGGATCCGAACAGAGGCAAGCATTTTCCGGAGGGTTGAAAGTGCAAATAGACGTCGTCCTCGTCGCCATGGCTGAGAAAGGAGAGAAAATTGGCAGGCGGGGGCACAGAAAGAAAAATAATGTATCTAGATGGAATTTTCGCCTTCCATTAACACCAAATATGCACACAGTCGAGCATTTAGCAATGGCTGAGTTTTCCTCTACCTGAGAAATGTTCATGGTTGCTTATTTATTTTTTTTCTTGCTCTGCCCGCTCTTCCGAAAATCTTTTTCTTGTGAAAGTTTTGCACCCTCTTTAAGTTTCCAATTGCTTCGTCCTCGTCCGGCGTCCCCGCTTGCGGGAAAAGTCAAAGGTGTTACTTCAGATACACATTATAACCTTTTTTCGCCTCGTGACGGCGGCGGTGGTGGTGTGGTTCTTTTACTAATTTCACTCGGCCATAAATTTTACTTGCAGATACTTTAAGTTACTTTCGGTGTGATGGAGAATGCCAACGTGGTGTTTAGGCCTTATGCTCTATGCTCTGACAATTTTCGGTCCATTATTTCTGATTTTTTCCAAGTTTTTCTGTGGCCTTATTATGGTTTCGTTTACTTTCGACTTTTCGGCTGCTGCTTTGTTTGTTTGCTTCTCCCGACGTGGGTGGGTGGCCAGGAAGAAATGTTTTATCTTCGACTAATAACATTGCATTGAGGGAACGGACCGAAGGGAGGAAAGAATAAGAAACTGTTGGTTATCAAGCTTTTAACATCTGACAGGATAATCGCCATAAATTTTACTTAGTTCTCCTCTCTATGTGCCTTCTTTTGTCTTGGCAGCAATGTTGTCTGTTTTTATTTCTGGCAGCTGATGAAAGGACGTAAGGGGCGTGTACACACAAATTCTTGTCTATATCTGCGAGAATTATTCCTCATAAGCATTTTTATCTAAGAAATCCCTACCATGATAATCATGTCAAGCAAATGAAAGTTGGCAGAGATGTTGGTGCTTTTTGAACGCATAAATCTTGTCGAATGGTGACGCCAATTAGGTGGCTATGCTGAACATGTGTCAGCCATTCAAAAGAGCAACGCAGACACGAACGTCAGTTAAAATCTTGTCACACAAAATTAATAATTTTTGCACAAACTTAGGCAAATTTTTAATGCACCTTCTGGCCGAACCTTTTTGGCAGACAACAATATAAATTCTCTAGCATTGCACAGACAAAGTGGGGCGTTGCAGATACCGCTGTCTATGCGCACATAGCATCTTCGATTCCAAATTGTATTCCAATCTCTTTGGCTGCAAATGCATAAAGCATCATCAAAAACCAATCAGTGTCATTGCTCTCAATAATTTTGTTGCCAACAGAAAAGGGAAAAAATGGCGAAAAACTTGGACTGATGGCATGAAGGAGATTCTTTTTTTGGCAAACTCATGTTTTTTCCGTCATCGTTTCTTTGTCGGTCTGTGTTTCTGTTCTTTTTTTTCCTCTCCCTCTCTCTCTCTCTCTCTCAGCCAACAAAGAACATCCCTGGGTGGAGGTCCCTCGTGAGGCACTCACTGTGGAAAAAAATTAAAATTTATTTATTTTTATAAATTATTTATCGATGTGAGAGAGAGATGGAGAGATGTGTAGGCCATCAAAAGAAATACCGCATTGATACACTTGTTAACAATTTCTCCCCTCTTGGCGGAGATGCATTCCGCGGCTGACGGGGGAAAAATGAATGACATAATGTGCATCATCAGATGAAGGATATTTGTGGGCAAAAAAAAAAAAACTTCCCAGAAAGACTGTGTTTGGATATCAAAGTTTTTCACTCTTTCTGTGGAGATACCCTTTGGGAGTCTGGCGGCCTACAAAAAAAAACTCAGCCTCAGCCACACAGAAGCAAAAAGCAGTGCATTCAGGAGTTGTTGTTCCTTTTTGTGCATGGCGACGATGATGTTGACAGGGTGGATGGGATAGCAGTCTAGCCTACTGATTATCAGGGGGATAGGCGATTATCCATCAGTCAGGCTTGGCCTGGTTCAAGCGAATCAGAAATCACATGTGAAGAGAGTTGGGGAACGGCAACCGAAACTCATTGGTTCTGACGACCAGACTGAAAGATACAATTTCTTTTGGTTTCATGTTTGTCTGCATACACACACTTGTTGGTGTGTGTGTGTGTGTGTTTAATCCAAGCGAATACTCATTAAGTTATGGAACGACGCGCGGCCATGGTGTCTGGTGGCCTAAATAGGAATTCAAAGGGTTTTGTGTTTTTCGTATGACGGACATATCAAGGGCAATAGTCTGGGCGGGCTAAGAAATTTCATTTGTTTTAGCCTAATTTGTGTGCGGTTTGTCTCTTTGCTTTTTCCATATTAAATGTGTTTTCTCTCTTTTCAGGTTTATTAATGCGAGACGGAGAATCGTGCAACCTATGATTGACCAATCGAATAGAGCAGGTAAGACTTACACATCACTTAATGAATCCTCTTAAGCAACGAACAGTGAAGGGGTCAAACCACTTACTCCCTTCCCTCCGGAGTCTTCTTAAATCTGAGAACGCACTAAATTATCTTAACATTCCGTTTCTTCATTGAGTCCACACTCTACATCATCCCAAGAGGCCAATTGAAATAACATAAACACTCCCATACGCCATTAATTCCAGGACCATATCCTTTGTTTTTTTTTTGGCTCTCCACTGGCCGACAGAGTCTCTCTCTCCTCAGACTCATTGCCCACAACTGGGAAAAGTTTCTTTCCGTTTTTCTTGAAACAAAACTTCCATGCCATTAAATACATCCTTTAAGAGTCAATTATGTGTAGCCACCACCTACCCATTAAATATCCCTAAATATCCCTTCATACGAGAACTCTTCTCAATTCATCCCAAGCAGCAAAAAAAAAAAAACTCCCATTCCAACACCCCCCCCCCCCCCCCCCACTGGACGCGTGTGAGAAGTTACTTTTACGAGCGTCTGTCGTGACAAGCGACTCTCAACTTTAGAAGCGTACACTCGGAACTACTGAGTACGTATGTCCTTGCCAAGTACCGGATGTCGTTCGATTTACGCAGTGTACAAATAAAACCGTAGCTTGTGCGTGTTGATGCTAAGAGCGGATGTTAATGACTATGATAATGATTATGCGTGTGTGGGAGTAGGTGGTGGATGATCTCCTTAAATAGGTGAAATGATTACGATACTAGAAGGCATGTAATTCGATTTTTATGTGCTCTGCTTCGGTGATGTGAGCATTTTTACGAGCGATGTCCTTTCGTGTCGTTGATTGACCAAGAATCACTTGAATCCTGCGAAGAATGATTCATTTGCCCACTTAGGAAGACAATTCACTTATTTGTTTTTGTTTTTTTCTTTTCTTTTTGCAGTTTATACCCCACATGCTGGCCCATCCGGTTACGGACACGATGCAATGGGTTACATGATGGATAGTCAAGCACATATGATGCATCGTCCGCCGGGTGATCCTGGCTTCCATCAAGGTTATCCTCACTATCCACCTGCCGAATATTATGGACAACATTTGTAATCGCCCTCCCGCCCCTCTATCATATGCACCACATAGAGACACACACACACGTACAGAAAAAAAGAGACACCATATAACTTAAGGTCCTAGGAAACGCAGTTCATAGAAAAAAAAAACAACATTTAAGAAAAATAAAAAAAACAGCAACAAAGAAAAATTTCACACACGAAAAGAGAACTTGTGAAATGCAGTTCAATGGATCCAGCAGTGAATATTATTTTCGGATGCCCCCTGCAACAACTCTAGAATATGTTCGACTTAAGTCTCGCATACCTGATATACGTAAAAAATTAGCAGTTTACTTTTGGAAGATCATTTTGTTGCGTTCGGTTGGTTTTAATTTACTTGTTACGATTGGAGATTAATAAGGGGTAAGTATCACATCGACGATAGTCTCAATTTTCATTCTCTCTCTCTGTTGTGACATTTTGAAGGCATTGTGATCTAATGCATTTTCCGCTTCTTTTGCTTGTCCGTTTCAGTGTTCACCGAGTGATATCCACAGCCCTTCAGGTAATCTCTAATCACCTCTTTATACGTCAAAAGGAGCGGAATCTAATGAAAGGTTACTTTGCTTTAAATACGTAGAAAAATATTTTCTTTCAAACCAAAAAAACAAAACAAAGCAGAACAAAATATTTAAATTTAGAGAAACTGTGTTTTTTTTTTGTTTGTTTGGCGCAACCTCCTAAAACTCATGAATTTATAATGATTTTTATTTTGTTAAGAAGAAAACTCTTTGCCGAGTGTTGACACTCTCATGAATTTGTTATTTTTAAAGAAAAGTTCGGTTTTTTTTCTTCCTAATTCTACTCTAACCCTATTGAAATGTTAAAGAATTTTGTGATTTACTAAATTTAGAGTTAATTGCAAAACAAAAATTTGCAACAATCGACATAAAAGTTTGTACAAAATTTGAATAATTTTTCTTTCCTAATTTTTAGTCCTAAATTTTTTTTTCTTTCCCGAAAAAAAATCAAAGAGTTATAAATTCACAAAGTAGAAAGTTATAAAGAAAAAAATCGATTTTACGGCTTTATCAACGGAATACAGGATAAAAAATACATATATACGAAAAAGAAAATAATCTTTAGTTAACAAAAGAAATTATAAATGATGATGATAATGAAAATAAAGGATCTCCTCAAACAGGACACACAACACAACACAGCAATAGTTTGTGAAATGAAAACCTTTATAGAAATACATTTTTTTACAATTAAAATAAAGCAAATTGAAAGAAACTCTTGCAAAGAAAAAAAACGTGGCAATATCATATAAAACAAATTTCTTCAACCAACAAACTTATATAAACATAAACAAAAACAATGATATTATTAATGATGAAAAATGAAAACAAAAAACAATTAAATAAACTAAAACAATAGAAGAATTCAAATGCAAAGCGAAGAGAGTTAAGAAGTAAAGAAAGAAAATAAAATAAAAACGTGTAATTTTTGTGTATACTTATATTAAATAATTCTAATTATAAATATTATAAATAAATCATAAAAGAAATCAATTAGTTTAAATGCCCCCCTAGACAAGTAAGTCCTATATTTTAAATTATGCATAGTGTTAGTGAATAGAGAAAAATATGTACGATTAACTGAAGAAGAAGAAGAAGAAAAAAAATTCACATTTTGAATTTACTTTTAAATTACATAATGTATTTGTAAAACAAGAAATCCAAAAAGAAATCTTTTTAATTTAATTTAAATTAAAAAAACACAAATATATATATAAATAAAGAATTTAAACAAGTCTCCAACTCTCCCCCCCTCCCCCAAAAAAAATCAACCCTACTTCACCCAACCCCACACATCAGTGAATGAATTCAAAAACGGGATTGAGATGAAGAAAAAAAAAAAACAAAAAGAAAAGAAAAGATGTCTTATATAGAAAAATCGTATGTACACATAGAAAAAGAAAAGAACACTAATCATAATATAAACACAATTTCGAAGAGATGCAAACGAAACAAAACAAGAAAACAAGAAAAATGAAGAATATAAGTAATGAGCAACTTAAGTATACTTATACCATAATAAATAATTAACTGTTAATGACGTTTGTAAAATATTTAAACACCCAATCGAAACACAAGTGAACAGATGTGAATGAAGTGAATACCATGTGAAATTATTATGTTTCCTTCTTTTCGGAATTTATTTTATTTTTAACAAAAAAAAAAAACAAAAATTGTGCGTGCAAGGTAGGCAACTATTTATTTTTTTCCACCCCCCAAAAAAATTTTCTTTGAATATAAAATTACACACTCACTCTGTAGATTATCTGGAAGCGCTTCGTTTTTGTTGAGGCCGTCGTTTTATTTTTTGTGTATAGAGAACGAGAAGAAGAAGAACAAACAAGAAAATGAATACGTCTCCGCTTTGGCTTATAGTGCAGTGACCAGAAATTTATACATTTGAATTTAAAAAAATGAGAATTTTGATTTAGTTTGTTTCGTTTATAGGCGTAAACTATTCGCGGGACAGATGAATGAAATTTTTAATTTAGCTTACTAGTTACTTCTGTATTTTTTTTTATTTTATTTTAGGCTGTAAGTTGTAAAAGAGTTTTTTTTTGTTTTCTTTGTTTTTAGTATTATTCGCATTATTTTTAATTATTATTATTATTACTGAATAAAGAATGAAAATTAAATGAAAAATTAAACTGAAGAAAAATCTATTATGAGTTGTTTTTTTTTTCGTTTGTTTTGGTCTTCGATTTCTTTTGAATTTGGTTTTGTCTTTTGCATTTGCTTATTGATTTTGTTCAATTGTTGTTTTGGTTAAATCTTTGCTTGTCGACGTAAGTATAATTTTTATTGTTTTTATTTTACGGTTTCATATTGGGACAGTTTTTAATTTTTTCAAATCAGCGTCAATTGGCCGTACAGGGTTCGGGCTTTTCAGTGCTTGCAGTTAAATATGGACTTGTTACCACTGCATTTTTCAACTGTAATCAGCTGAGGCACAGATTATAGAAAAAGTTATGTTCTTTACTTAAGCGGCAAAAGTTGCTGTTCGATAGTAGAGCTTCTGAGTTAACATGTCGACCCGGTATGTCTGTTTCCACCAAGTATTGATGACTTAATTTGGTCCTTCAGTGATATATGTCAATCAAAAGTGCATATGTATGTATTTCTTTTGGGCCAAGTGTAGCTAAAAAATTCTTCGCTATAATTATTTTGCCTTTGCTTAAAATCAATGTAATACCCGTGTTATAGCAAAGATATGATGAAAACCTTTACGTAAAGGAATAACTTCGTGCTCTTTTTTGTGGGACCTGTTTTGTTAGAAAAGTAAATTTGTATTATGAAGAATTTCAGACACTCAGTTTCGAATAGAGAGAACAAACATAGCATTTCATTCAAGCAAGGAATCTCAACAGGAAATTGATATAACGATCAGTGAGGACTACTGTAAAGTTCTCTGTCTTCTTAAACAGGACAGTTTTTAAAATTTTGTTTGTATTTGATATTCAATGTCTAAAAAATTTAAGTGGGGAATACTTAAACAAAACTGTTACCATGTTACTGACATGTCGCTTGTGTTTACGTTTGTCAGTAAAAGTCTGGATATCTCGCATAGAATTATGTGCATTAGTTGTGAGATCAGCGAAGAGTCCTTAATTTTCATTTCCTCTTACATTGTGTGGCCCATTCAAATTTACGTATAAATACAATACAAATACCTTTCATCGTGTCTGCCGCACTTTCATAACTCCTGAGCGACTGAACTGATTCGAGTATTCACGGCATTTAAAATAAAGATTGAGATAGAGATCAAGACGCCAGTATGACGGTTTTATCTTGAAGACAAGGTGAGGTGGTTCCCGTAGACGCGAAGTCGAAGCAAACCAAAAAATTGTATCAGGTGTCATTTTTGTAATACCGACGCAAAATTGACTTGGCCTAAGAAGTGAGAAGCAACTATCACAGGAGTCCATGTGTTTAACCTTCTTAACAACATGAGGATGCCAGTTGTTGATTTAGAAATATCCTCTTTGTCTTCGCTTGTTGGCGGCTGACAAAAAGACAAACAGGTTCTGTGCATTGACTTTCTTAGTTATACTTATTATTTCTTTACTAAGCGCTATCATATGTGTTAGAACATCTTTAAGAGAGTAGAGTTGTCGGTAGTATCGTGCGATCAGAGTATAGAAACCTCAGTGCCACATTAAACGCTATTCCTTTGCTTTTGAAACATGGAATCAGTGCATACCAGGCTTAGTGCACATTGTACATTTTTGAAAATTGCTTTCACATTTATTTTATGGGATTGCACAATCTTCTTACATAAAGCATTAGGCATACGAACAATGAATCAATAGGGTGGGCAAATATGAAAACGTACTGGTAATCGTTCCTCTGTACTTCGCAGGGATAAACTTAGGGCACGAAATGATTTTCTGCCCCTTTTCGACTGGCCATCCTGTAAATACGTCTGTGGTCGCCGTGGCGTAGTAAATAAATGAGTCGCGCAGAAGGTGTAGGTTCGATTCCCGGACGGAACAGCTCGCACTTTTTTCACGACACCACCTCTTTCGAGTTGCTGACAACGCTCAAAGAGTACTGATTGTCAGTGAAATGCTTCTCAAATCTCACCGTTCGGAGTGGTCAAAAAAACTGTAGGTCCCTTCTAGCACGCACAACACGATTAGTTGTTGTAGAAGCTTGTTGCCTTGCTCTCTTGAACGCTGTGGTGACTCTCAATTATTATTATTTTTCGTCTAAATGCACTTCGGGGCTCAAAAAGAGATGAATTTAAGAAATTTAAGTTTAGTGCAACAGAAATCCCTAACACAGCATTCCGTTTCAAAGATGTGTATTAAAGTGGTATGATCCAGCGATATTTTGATGGAACCAAAGTTACTTTCCTGTTGTTCTATTGAGGCCGCTGAGAACAAAAAACTATCAACGAAAAAATGGCCTTCTCAGCTTTCATAGCCCTCGAATGGGCATCCGAACGTTGTATAACTCAAAACCGACGAAGTAGTTAAGCAATACAGTTGTAGGTTCTTTGGTTACCGAGTGCCCACAAATCTGACCAAAATTTTCAAACATAAAAATGTAGCCATGTCTCTCGATACGTGCAAGTCACTTGTTGAAACGCGACATACGATAAAGACCAAATAAACAGTCACAGATAGACAATCAAAGTTATCCTTTCAATTTCTGATCTAAAAAGTCGTCAGCATCAGTAATACCTCGAGAAGAGAGAAGTTTGTATAATTTCGTTAACCAAGTTACTTGAAGCACCTCCTCTCACTTATCGAAGTAAGAGCAAGAACTGGTCATGGCGGGTGCAACATGCATCAACTCATACGTCGAAGTTCTCAGATTCGAGTCGCGGGCTGAAAACGATGCACTTTTCACGGCACCACCTCTTGCGAGGTGCTGACAACACTCAAAGAGGACCAATTGTGAATGAAAACCTCCTCAAATCTTGCCGTTTGGAGTTGGCAAGTGACTGTACATCCTCTCTACTCGTGAGGGAACAATAGCACGCGCAACACTAGTGATTGGTGAAGAAGCTAGGCGCTAGTTCTCTGTGGGCTGTGTGACACAAAAGTATTATTATTAACTTCTGCCGCTTTTAATGATTTCTGATGTGGACAAAACCAGGAGGCAACTTCAATGTTCTTTCCTCCTGTTTGGTACCAGTGCCACTTAGAACAGTCTGTTTGACATTAAGGACACTTCCCTGTAATGCTTAATTTTTGACATCATAATTGTCTCACTCGCGAGCTAAAGTGCTTAACATTGGTAGACACCTTAATCTTTTCTAATTCCAATTTGACTAAAATGTCGTATCACTTGAAAGACTTCAAATTTCTTGCAACTAAAATTTTCCGAACCGAAAAACCGAAACCTGATGAAACGGACCCAAAGACTGCGTGAATTTAGATTGTTACCTAAATTTCCTTAATTTAGAAAATTTGTTAATTATTAATTTAAAGCTTTTCCTTTGTTAAAAAATTTTTTCTTTTAAAAACACCAAGCCAAGGCAAGACCATTCTGAACTGAACTTTAAATGGATAAACAAACGATATACGTAATAAAAAACACTATGATCAAGTACCTATGATTAGCTATTCGAAAAGCAGATGTAAGCAAGTTTACTCTATTTGCCTGTAAATATTTTAAAAAAAAAATTATATATATATACATATATGTATAGTATATTCCTTTTTCAAAATTTAATGTGTACATTAGCTGCAAGTTGTTAATTTTAAGGCTCCAATGCAAAAAAAAATGAAATTCCAAAAAAAAGCTTAACAAAAAAATATTTCCAACTTAACGCCATTATTTGTAAATATTTAGATCCGCTTTTTTATATAGAAACACTTTTCCCTTGGAAAATGAAAACATTCGTATACTATTTTCCGATTTTTGGAATAAGCCTTAGTCAATGTGCATATACGCAATACCATTTTAAGGAAATGAAACCACGAATTACAGTCTTATGTTTTCACGTTCTGTTCTAATCCTTATTCTGCCAGCAGAGAATGGGAAACAAACAAAAACTAATATTTTTCACACAGGGTCATAGAAAAATGGAAGTCTTTGAATTTTTTGTTGTTCCTCTTATTTTCTAGCTTCTAAAACAAACTCACGAAAAATGGTTTATGAGAGAAGAAAAAAATTATTAGAAAAGGGACAATATAGCAATGGTAAAAAAAATCATATTTTTTTGTTAAAACAAAAAAAAAAAACAAAAACAAAAAAAAAACTTTGTAAAAAGAACAAAATCAATTTAATATCACGAAACAATCATAAAATGTATACGAACATATTTAATATATATTTAATTAATTTTAGCTTAAAGAAACCTTAAAAGAAAACCAAAAACTGAATACATGTATACTTCTATTATTTTTGAAAAATATAAAATCTAAATTTCGACAACAAATCTTTTTAGGAATTCTCGTAAAACAAAAAAGAAACTATTACAAAAAAAAATCTACTTTTTCGGCATTGAATCTATAAGTAAAAGAAAAAAAAAATGTGTAAAATATTTTAACTTTAATAATTAAATGAGGGAAGAAAATACAAAATGAAATCATTCATTGCTCGCCTTAATCATGTATACGATAAAATTATGTGAAGACTTATGAACGGTTTACTCCACAGTCATTCGCATTTTCTAATTCATTTTAAAAATTGGAATTGAAACCCTTAACGTGTTTATACTTTGTTTCTCTCCTCATTTTAAAACACTGAAAAAGCAAGTCCATATCTCGTGTTCGACCACATGAACAATGACTTATGCATTATTTAGTTGAATTCAAACTTGTTAATTAAATTTCGAAAATCAGACAGTCTTTTCGGTTCTTCAGTGTTAGTTTCATTTGTGATGCAAAAATGTATACGGAAACGTGAGTGGAAGGAAAATGAAAAATAAAACGAGTTCTGATATGCAGTGCGTATTTTTGTGAATGAGAATTTAGGAATGATTTAATCATAAGGTATACATATATATTTAAATAAATTTAAACACAAGAAATGAAGGTAAATAAAAACAATTTTAATTATAAATTTACAAGAGAAAAAGAAAACCAAAAACAAATTATATATAGTAGACTTTGTGTAAGAGGCAGAATGAACTATAAATAAACCACTAAATTGATTATACATATTTAAATGATAAGGATCATTAATGTGCAAAGAAGAAAGGTAAAAAAAAAACTCGAACAAGATAAATATTAAATTATTATTATTATTGAAACATGATTATTATTATATTATAAATATAATGTTTAAAATGCTTGTATGTACATTTTTAATTGTAATAAGAAAAATGATGAATAATGAAAATAATATATAAAAAGAAAAAAAAAGTCAACAGTTTTTTTTGTTAATTTCTTTTCATGCAAGTAGAAAGCTCGTCCGACGCCATGTTCTTCCTGATGGTAATTAAGAATGCAGTTCCCTTTCCGGGACGATGGGATCACTGGAAAACTTTCCAGGGAATGAATTCTGTAAAAGTCTTAGGTACATCGATGGAAACAAATTAATGGAAGATATCTTTTGTCGCTGCCAAGCTTTTCAAAACGAAGGCTTAGTCACTTGATTATGAGTTCAGCGAACTAATAAAGATCCCGGTCCATGCCCATAGAAGTAAGTACTGCCTTAGCTAAATCTACTATTCAGCATGGAGGGATCTGCACATCTCCACTGCTGGAGGAATCTGCACTACCGGCTTGGAGGCAAGCTCCTACATCAGCAGCTTAGACGAAAATGGCAGAAGAGATGGCAGGAGACCTGCGTAAATGGCAGAGTAACATACAGCTTTCTTCGCGATGTGTCACTTTTTAAGTCCATTGGTGGTTTTAATTTGAGTATGCATCTGGGCTACTTGCTTACCGGACACGGTTCCTTGAACTTATTCTTCTTCAAGCGGTTCATATGTGACACGGGTATAGCGCCGAAGATTGTTTGAACGTGTTGTGCCAATGTCCTCTGTATGATGACATTCGGAACCTTGACATATCTTGCAATGATGAGACTTACGACGTCAGGCTGATTCTCCAGTCCAGACACAGTACAGACACCATCAGGAGTTTTGCTAGGGAATTTTTCAGCAGATGACGAGTTAGAATGGCTGCCCTCATGGCAGCGCATAGCTATGTTGGAGTAGGACTATAGGCCATCGGTCCTGGATGTAAAGGAATCCTACCGGGGTCCTACCGGGTACTGCGACCCATTGAGCGGTAGAGGTTTTAGAAAGGCCTTGCTCCATACCAAGGTGGGCTGATTGTCCCTCAGGCATGATCTTGTTTGGTACTTGGGTAACTAAGGCGTTTAGTCTTGCGTTATCTACGACTCTTTGAAAAATGGATCCCGTGATATAAGCAGTAACGGCTGGTGATCACTTGAAACCAAATCTCATATCTGTCATGCATATCTCCAGAATGTTGTTAGCTAACGAAATTCAAATCTCCGGAAGTTAAAGGTCGAACAGGTATCCATTTTTGCACAAACCCACTGAAAATAGCGGTTACTTTTCAGATTACGAACTGAAAACCTTTAATGGAAATTGTTCAATTGGTTGACTTTGGATTGGCTTTAAAGATACTGTCTAACAAGTAATAAGCAATTAAATTTTAGCGAATCGTTTAACAAAGGCTTGCAACCGAAATGAGTTGGCCTGATGCATTTTTTTGTGCTTTTGAAGAGTGTGGCCTAGAGTCCTCTATTACAAGTTGCACCAATATGGCAATACTTGAAAATTCATTTAGATCTGAAACAGATTGAATACCAAAATCCAATATTATGTAAGCCTAAAGACCCGTATGGTGTTCGCCGTGGGATAATAAGTGCGTCGACGGAGGTCTAGGTTCAATTCCCGAACAGAACAAGTCGTATGTTTTTTTTTACTTTTCTTTCGAGTTTCTGACAACACTCAAAGAGTAACAATTGTATATGAAAAGCTTCGCAAATCCCGCTATTCGGAGTTGGCAAAAAACTTTAGGTCCCTTCTACTCGTGAGAGAACAGTAGCACGCACAATACAAGTAGTTGTTGTGGAAGCTAGGCCCTGGTCCCTTGTGGGCTGTAGTGCCACTCAATTATTGTAATAAAAATTAGCGCAGATTAAGTTCTCACTAATAGAATATCGAATCAACTCATAATTCTACATCGACAGAGTATTGCAAGGGAGTTACATGAAACGGTGCAATTACACCATTTTTGAAAAACGATATTGGAAGCTTTTTGAAAGCACACAATTTACGATCTTAGCGCAGGTAAGGAGTTTGTGGACATCGTTAAATATTTGCCTCGGTATCGCTAAAAGTTAAAAAAAAACAACAAACATTAACTTGGTGTGCTCTTCAGGAACCACTATTTCTGTACGTTCTCTTGTTCTCTCATGAGTGAAAGGTATTTATAGTTTAATGATAATGGAAGGCGGAACAAAAGTGAGTGTTGTCAGCAATTCGATATAGAAGATGTCACAAAAACATCGATACGTCCGTCCGTGCTCAATCCGGAACACGAACCCGGACTTCTGGTGTGTGAGTGTGAGCCGATACCGATTTCTACTAAAATAGTTTGCTGATTGTCATGGAATTAAATTAAATCCCTGTTGCCTATTAATGAAAGAAGGCCGCGAAATCACCCCGACGTCAACTTCGAGCATTTGGGTTGGATCGTTCGCAGATAGAGTTGAGTCGCTAAGACTCCAGTTCAGAAACTGGAGCGTCTATGTTCTTACGTCTATGTTTGAGATAACGATTTATCAAGAACAGAACACCAAATCAAGCTTCCATGCTATAAGTCCCACCGAAAACCTAAATCAAAAACGTGCATTCCGTTGAATACTGTCGGTTATCCCAAATGGACCTCTTAGCTTTAGCGCCTAGATAATGAGCTGATGACGATACTTATCAATGCCTAGCTTCAATTTACTTACTTTGCGTAAGGCTAACTTTTTACCAACAGAGCAAGTGGTTTTAAGTTTTTGCCCAGTACAATGTGCGCGGGGACTTCACTCATTATGCGTAGCTTGGTGTTGCCCTTAAGGAAAATTCCCATTATTCAACCGACATTTTGCCCAAATGAGACTTCAAGAGGGTGGTGAGACCTTGGTATCAAAATTGCGAACCAAAACTTTTGACGCATACAGTACTAGTAACTTACGTGTGTTCGCACTTTAAGACGTATGGCTTGCATTTTTGTTTTTGTTGTTGAAAAACTGTAAAATACGTAATTTTTCCCTATGTCCATCTTTTACGCTTGTTTGAACAAAAACTGATGCAATCAGTTCTCATTCTACACTTTGAAATATACGAACGGACGTTCTTAAACCTGATTTCTTTCGATAACAGCATTGTTAACTTTGAGAACAACTATATATTAGGCCATTTTTATTAAGTCACTTTTTTTCTTTAAACCAGATGTTTCAGTCTTCTGTCATCATCCTCCCAAAAGTGATTCAACTCTTTCCGCAGTCTGATGTTGTAGTCCATCGATTCCTTCTTAATCACCTTTGAATAGAATTCAAACCGAATCCTTATTACATCACAAAACACAAAACAATTGCCGATCACAACATTAGGCTACCCACAGAGCCAGCAAACAATGGTCCAGATCCTTTCATTTGCGTTGCCTGGATACAGATCTTAATCCCATAAATATTAAGCGTGACTAAATCTGCTACAAAGTCATAAAACACCAGGAGGGTTGAAATGTTATTACGGCGCGTTTTAAACGATTCAAATCGAAAACACAAGTCCAGCGTAATCTCTCAGCCAGGCAATGGCTTCTGCTCTGTTTGTGTGTGGATTTTAGTTAAATAGCCACACTATGCGACTACGTGCAACCCCCTGCTGGTAATTGTATGAAAATGAGTATCAGTGGCGTGTTTTAAATCCTCGAACGCATTGACACCCCATACACGCGTCGTTTTGAATGCAAAGGGCTTTTTTTTCGTTTCCTCAAAAAACACACATCCCTTCAGTTCAATATCCCCTAACTCAGTTCGGGAGCTTAGTTATGCTAAATCATATTCAGTGGGCAGAAAAACATGCAGTTAGATGAATTGTAATGGCGGCACTTCGGTCGAGAGAGGGGTGACTAGTGTGCACATAAAATTAATAAACGAACGAATTTGAATCGTTTCACAGTACACCTTTGAGTGAACTTGACGGTCTCAAGGGAGACCACAACTGTCAGCAGGGCATGCCTTTGGCATTTTAATATTTAGTAAATTTGGCAATGAAGTCATAGAAATCGTAAAACCAAACTTCCTCTTTCTTGGACCAACTTTAAAACTGTATGGAACGCATTCCGCCACTGCAAACGAAAGACACTTGTGCCAACCACATTCATCCAGGATATTGTCCGCCTAGTCCAACCCATCTCTCAAAAACTTTCACATATATCTCTAGCCTGCCCAAATGTGTATGGCTCGGTACGAGTATGTGACGCTCTTCCAGCCTAACATGAGTCCTTTTCTGATGACGACGTCGACAGCGCTTCGTCGTCGTCCTCATCAGTTACCATCCTCAGGTTCTTTCCGAAAATGGTTTCAGATGGTCTTCCCAAACACACACACACACATACAGCGCCAGCGACACGCATGATTGTGGCTCAGGAAAAAAAAAGGATCCCCAAATACAATCCAAATTGTAGAGCACCAGTGACAGAGTCGCGCACTTCCACCAAAACGGAGCCGGCAAGCAGTAGGACCAGAAGAAACAGCAGTAACAGCAGCAGCCACCACCACCACTTCTCTCAAGCAAACGAAAAAAGGGAAAATCCATTCACCAGGATGGTTGGGTAAGTTTTCCCAATTTGTTTGACAACCATTAATCACTCTGCGCGACAACTTCTGCACGGATGACTGCTATCTCCGGCGTCGTCGTCGTCGTCGTCGTCGTCGTCATCGTCGTAGCCGTAGTCACAGTCGTTGCCGTCATTTACGTTACCGCCTGCGTCCTCGTATCGTTGGTCCTGCGATGAAAATCCACTACATCAGGAATTTTCGGGGTGAAATGGTTTTCCTTCATATTACAGCACTAATGGCGGCTGGAGAGAGTGCTGCTCTCTTATACGCGCTGCCACCACCCATGCCAGCCGAGTATCATGTGGATGTTTTGTCCTTTCATTCCATTATATGTATGCACGCTCGTCTACCCCGGCTGCCAGCAGTGAAATAGAAGAAACATTTTTGCTTTATTTGTTCTGTGAAAATCCGGCGAGAGAAGTGAAGAAGGGGGGAGGGAAAAAAACTTCTTCCCAAGAACGGATCTGATTGCTGCGACTTTAGCTTCATTCGTTGGTTGTAATTTAAGTAATGAAACTGATAAGAGGATTCTATCTATTTCTTCAGTTCCTCCTGCTGCTGCTGGTGATGTGGTGGCGCGCGGTGGTGCTGGTGGCGGTGGTGGTGGTGGTGGTATTATCCTGGGAAGGGGATTTATCGGATTGCAGATAGACAAAAACACAGAAGAGAGAAAAAGAAAAAAATCTGATTCGAAAACAAAACAAAACCTGTATCAAGAGATGAAGTAAAGGATATTTTTGGCTCGAGGTTTTCTGGTGAGGGGATTTGCTTGAGCGAGATGAGGGATTGCTCTTTTCGGCCAGATCGAAATTTGCTTAGATTAAATGACTTCATGGTTTTCTCTTTGTTTTTCTTATCGACCATTGGATGGATGTACATAATCGAACTGTTGTCATGCATGTTGTTCTGCAGGTTGCATTCAGAATTCTGATAAAACTGATTCCACTGCACGATTGACACAAGGCAGCAGTTGGCAGATGGGAATGCTGCTGCAGCCCATTGAGCCAAATATTTGCTGCAGCAAGAGACTTGGTGAGGATTAGGTTATAGATGTGTGGGCTTCAAGCTATTTTCATAAGTTTCAGAAAACCTGTGAAAAGTAATTTAATTTGATGTGAAAACACAACCTCCAGGTAACCAATTAGTCCCCAGTGTTAACATCTTACATTTTCGGGTAATGCCATGGTTTCCAAGAGGCTTTCGAGCAACTTGGTTTACTCTGTTGTCTACAATGAGTTTATAGAAGACAGAAAAGAAATCCTCAGTCTACACCAGGTCGGTAATATCTGTGTTTCATACGATATCTAAATCGTCGCAGTTCTGAGAAAACATAATATTTCTAAAATTACAACTTCTAAGCCCATCAGAAATGTGTAACATTTCCGTGCTAAAAATTGAATGAAATTTATGTGCAAGCTTATGTTTTCAGCAAGAAAATGCAAATCAAGCAGCAACACGCAACCAGATGGATTTACGAGAGCAACGATTCATTAAGCGATAGGGCAATGTGTGTATGAATGCACAATTTCACGCCACTTAATCAAAGATGTTGTCAACAATCGCCGCAGTATTCCCGGTCTGAAGTGCACGAAATATTGTTTGGGCACTTGACTCTTAAGGTTTAATAAATTTCAATTATATTAAAATTCATGATAAGTCAAAATTTAGTGCATATAGTTAGCTATCGATACGAGTATGACGCATTTATCGAACAGGCTCGATTGCGCTTAGGGTCTGCTAAAACGTGTTTGATGGGTAAGAATAAGTGGATGAGAGAGCTGATTAAAATCATTCAGCTAAGGTTTTTGGGGATGAACATAAGAATTTCTGAAGTAATGGAGTTCTGAACTATCCGACAAATGATAAATGACATTGAAACTAATTTTAACTACAAAAAATGTACCAAAATATCGCGGAGACTCTTTGTTTGAATTTTTAATAACAAACTCTGTAAGAGTTAATACGTTCACGCAAACGGACGAAAGCTAAGAAAGGCTTCGCTATGGCAAGGGGGTTGTTTTACAGCAGCCAACTTAACGCCAAAGTGAAGCGAATCTGCTACACGGCCCTCATTCGGCCAATTATGGTGTATGGCTGCTCAGTTTGTTACAATGTGAGTCCTTCCCAAATGGAAA
This sequence comes from Eristalinus sepulchralis, assembly GCA_944738645.1. Taxonomy (NCBI): domain Eukaryota; kingdom Metazoa; phylum Arthropoda; class Insecta; order Diptera; family Syrphidae; genus Eristalinus; species Eristalinus sepulchralis. The sequence continues at coordinate 13,377,058 of OX122882.1, forward strand.
AGATGAGAGTATTCGAGAGACAATGTCTTCGCGCATGTCTCAAGAAGTACAGAACCCCGGAATCTGACTACAAGAAGTTCGCGCCCGCATAGAGTCAGTAAGTAGTTATAAGATTTCATTTCGGTCGTACCTAGGTTAAGCGTTTTGTACCTAGTTTTAAAATACTATCACATCAAAAATAAAAAAAATGCCTTGTAAACTAAACTAAACTAAACGGTTCCTCAATAGCCACAGATCGACAGTCCATGACGGCCACTGAGCTTTGTCAAAAACACATGCCATGTCTTATAATTCTGTGTCAAAAATCACTTATGGCTGTCTCATAATCTCAGATACTGAATATTCTTAGTTAAAAACAAGATTCAAGTTAAATTCTCCCCAAGCGTTTGAAATGGAAATCAATCTAAAAACCTTTAAAAAATTTTGTCGACAAGTTAAATCAATCTTATAGTTCTTGAAATTCTGTATTTCAAAAAATTATGGGAACGGCTTAAGCTGTTATAGTATTTTTTTCAGTTTTTACTTGATAAAGTATTTTTAGGAATTTGAGGTCCGAGCGATTTTTGGGATTGTTAAAATTTACATTTATGTATATAAATGCACAACAACCAGCCACAGGATGCTCACAAATTGGTGTCTCACATTCAAGGTTCGCATATTGATGCTTAACGGTTTTTGGTTAAACAAATTTTTAAGTACATCGCCGTTGAAAATAATGGAAGGTGACCTGTTTTTTTAATTTTGAACTACTCACAGTAGTTCAAATCAATGTTGTGCAAATGGAACTTTCAAAGCTTCAAAACGTCTGTCAGTTGATAACTTATATTATTTGCAGACGTATGATGAAATTTTAAGGAAATACTCGTATAGAGAGTTTAAAGGACGGAAAGATATAAATTCAAAAATATTAATTCATTGAATGGCACTACAACCCACAAGTGACAAAGGTCGAACTTAGTAAATAACTTCTCGTATTGGTCTAGCTATCGTTCTGTCACAAGTAGAGGAGGCCTCAGAACGACGAAATGTGAGGAGCTTTTTAAGGGTAATTTATGTTTAGCGTTCTCAGCAACTCGAAAAAAGTTTCAATAGTACAAATGAAACCATAAAAAATAACAAAAACTGTCATAATCCCATTTCGAACAAACAACTTATGCCTTCATATGCCTTTTACACACAATTCGTAACTATGCTTTAATTATATCGTTTGGGAAAATGTGCTGCATTTAAACTTATTCTACAAAAGCTTGTGATAAACCATCCCTGCTCCATTTAACTGAAAGCTGCATTTTTGAGTAGTTAAGTGTACTCCAGTGCGTCACCGAGTGAGAGCAAAATCCACACCTTTCATAAGTCCCTGTGGCAGAAAGTGTATATTGTTGAGCCTTAATGGACTTAGGTTCTGCTCGCGTAACACAATAAATTACATTCAAATGCATAAGATAATTCTACTAGACATATTTTCATTACAGTCATTGGAAAGAATGCTCAGAGTGTTTGGTTTTAGTAAGCTAAGCGCAAAGGAATAATATTAATTTAGTGGCACTACAGCCCACTGTGCCCAGGACCTAGCTTCTTCACCAACTACTCGTGTTGTGCGTGCTACTGTCCTCTTAAGCGTAGAAGGGACCTACAGAATTTTGTCGACGGCGAACGGCGAGATTTGGGAAACATTTTATAGACAATTGATACTCTTTGAATTTTGTCAGAAACTCGAAAGAGGTGGTGCGGTGAAAAATTCTGGGTGTTCCGTCCGGGAATCGAACCGGAGATCTTATCGTGTGAGTCGACGCACTTACCCACCACGCCAGAGCGACCACAAAATCGAGATCTATGTTAACAATGCTTGAGGTTTGTCTCCTGTGAAGACAGCCTTATTTTTGTAACACCCAAAATCCCGAAGCTGTAGTTCCAAAATGCCCAGAAACACGACAAACCAAGATTCAGAACAATAGAAATGCAAGACAAATTGAGGTGAGTAAAAGCAACCGCCGTAGGTGTATTGCATGTACAATCTTTATAATCTTGTTTCTTGTCCCCAAAGAATTTGGACCAGCTCTGAATTCGGATAAAATGATGTTCTATTTTTCGAAGACATGCCAAGTTTTATTCTTTCGAAATTAATGGCATTTCAAGAATTTGGATATTTCGGGATTTTGGCTTATCAGAGTCCTGTGTGTGTCCCAACTTTACTATTCACGTCTCTTTTCATTCGGTGAAGAGGAAAAGTTGCATTTAACAACATCAGTCAGCAGTGCCACAGGTGTGTTTTTTGTGGCTAAAGATTATGTCCAATATTCAATAGTCCCTTAACTAAACTCCAAGTTGCTGCAGACAGTTCCACAGAATCTTCAACAGTCGGTCGCCGTTGTCCCAGATCATTTTTCGATTCTTTCTAACATTTCCATCGTTTCGACCCGCGGGCGGTCAAACAGAATGCGATAAAGCCATTTCACTTTTTTCATTCAAAAGTTTTATACATTTAAGTCTTCCCGAAAAGTTTATTGTTTATTGGTCCCACCTCCGCCTCATCTTAATCCAGAACTCTTTCCTGAACTGCAAAAAAAGGAACTCCTGAGAGGCTTAAGCAACGGCCTTATTCTACGTCACCTGATGGTTCACAATTTATGGAAGAGCAAAAAAGCAACACTTGTACATTTGACATCTGGGAAAAGGACAATTTTTAAAATAGAGATGGGCAATTTTATGAAAGGGGATTTGAATCACAACGTTCTGATTTGAAGCAATTTTGGCAGATCCTCAGGAGCTCATTAAGGAACTGTTCATATTTATTGATTACACATAGAAGTCGAGTATGAACTTCTTCTTCTTCTTCTTGTGGTGCTACAGTCCGGGGAAGATCTGGGCCTCAACCAACATACCTTTCCAGCCAGCTAGATCTTTCGCCAGATGCCGCCAGTTGCGCACTCCAAGTTGGTTGAGCTCCTTCTCCACTTGTGTGCGCCTCCTTAGCCAATGTCCTCTGTAGCGTTTTACCAATGGCTCAGATTCGAAGAGTTTTCGTGCCAAAGCAGTGGTGTCCATACGCTCTACACGGCCTAGTCATCTTAAGCGTTGTATCCGAAGACGCTTGACTAGGCGCATGTCGCTGTACAGTTCATTGGGTTCATCGTTAAATCTTCTTTTCAAGATGCCATCAAGGCAAAACAGGACCAAAAATTGCACGCAAAATTTTCTCTTGATAAGGCTAAGGGCTGCCTCACCAGCTTTAAATAGCGTTCAGGTTTATGTCATATGTAGTCCTGGGTCCTCATCGCGTATGACGATGATCGTCCGATGATGTCGTTTCATACAATCGTCTAGACGGCAATTGGTTCAAAAATTACGCGATGAGAGCGCTGAAAACTCCCTTCAAATTCCCTTTTACTAAGTTTCCCAAGAGTGAACCAATTCATTTGTAAATTGTGATAATTAATTAGCCAACATGTACGCTGGCACTCAAGGTTTGCTTTGTTCCTTTGTTCAAGTGATTCACATATCACTGACCCCCCATTCAGAGCACATGCATAGACACCTCAAGCCGCACTCTCATTTAACACTCAACACCTACGCTGCATTATTTTGCAGAAAATGAAGTCACTAAGCAAACTCTGAGTGCATCAATTAGGCATCTACCTGCCACGTGATAACCAGCTTCAATTAGTCCTCTTCTCAACTGTCCACCTGCCACCGTCCACCGTCCACTGTTTACCACTGTCACCGCAGAGCTCGCAATTTACGCACTTACCGACTTCAATCTAACGATCCATTCAACCGCACCCAGTCATTATATGAGACACACACGTCCGCCTAAGCCAGGGACCTACAATAACCATGCCATGCCGCTCCGTGCTGTGCCGTGCCGTGCCATTTGAAGGCGAGATCCGTCCGGCCTGTGTCCTTGTCACTCCTAAATAAAGTAATAATACGAATATTGCACTCAGGACAGATACATCGACCATTACGCTGCAGAGCAGCAGTCCGGACGCAGGCCGGAGTACAGTGACTGCCATCTAACAAAAGGACGAGGAAGTACAAAGGAACGGCATAAAAATAAAATAGACAACGTCTTCATTTCAGCTGTAAGTGTGTTCTCGACCGGAATGGAAATGCTTCTGGTGACATGATTTTGCACTTTAGTGTCGACTGCATTCTGCAATTAGGATGTCACGTTTATTTGCTGTGTATCATGCAGCGTAAGCAAGCAAGTGAATGAGCACTAAGGCGACACCCTACGATCCGGCTGAACGTCGCGACCCACCCGTTATCTAACACTACACCAACAATGAGGAAAAAAAAAAGATGTGAATTTGTCCTGAAAGTTTAGATGGCATTCCCATCTGGCTTCCTGATGCACATCCGCATATCCCTCTGATCAATAGTGGCGTGGGGTGGTGACGAAAGCGGGGCGATAGGCGAATGAACTGCACCCGCTTGCGAGTGTGTGTTTCTTGTAATGTTTCGCTAAACTTTCGGGGACATGTCCACTGGCTTCGCACGAAATTTTCAGCCCTTTTCGCACGTAACGTAGCCATTCCCGCAATTGAATGGCTGATGCTGATGGCTGTTACTCGAATCGAGTGCAATTTTGCAGTGCGGCGCCGACGGTGATGGTAGGTGATGTCAGCTTTGTACGTGAACCATGGGGCGTCGCTTTGAAGGCGCCCCTAGACACGTTCGGCTAAATGAAAGTTTGCTAATGGTACTGGACTGGCAAATTGAAATTTACGGCCACGGAGAAGAGGTGCGTTTAGAGATTATGCAGGAGATGAGATTGCAATTGAAGGAAGGTTTTTTTTATGGAGGAAAAGGAAGAGTTGAAGAAGACCAGAGTTCACCACATTTCAATACAGGAGGTTTGATTTTTGTGCGATTTTAAGGAACAGAATGTTTCCCAAGGTATGAGTACCAGACGTTGAAAGGGAGTGAGTACAGTCAACTCATGCATTGGCCTACTCTTCCTTGGTCAGTCGACTGCATCAAAATTGTTATTTGTTTGTAATACTCCTATTGGATCTGGTCATTACCCAAAAAAGATCTTTAGACAGTGCGGTCCTATCACCGAGTTTGGTGTGCTTGGCTAAGCCATCTAAGTCCAATTTGACGTTTTAGTTTTCAATGACCTGCGTTTAAGGGCTCTTCCGATCTCAGCTGTGTTATTATTTAATATCATAATCATGTACTAGTAATTTAAATTGTTGTATCCACAGACGCTAGACTAAAGGCGTGCCCTCGTGACAAACGAACTTTTCTCTTTGTAGACGCTGGAGCTCATCTGTTTCCAATTGCAAAACTTACCTTGCTCAATCATACTTTGAGCGCAAAGAAACAAAGATTAAAAAGATTAATTCTGAGTTTAATTCAGTTACACACCAATCAGACCTTCAAACTATAAGAAATCTGCGTCAAGCCTAGGAAAGACTGGCAACCGCCTCGAAAGCCTGCTTGTACACGTCAGATCTACTGCCTTAAGTCTTTGACTATACACTCCCGACTTTTACATTCGAGTTTCCCTTTTTACATAGTGATTGTGATCGAACGTACATACCCGAAGAATCTCTTTTATGCCGGAGTAAAACCACGTCTTTTCACAGATCGTACACACGAACATAAAAGGTTACAATTTGTTTCCTAATGATTGATACAAGCAATTCATGTACGTGCAAAGCTTAGTTTTATTTAAATTGTTAATCAAAAATACATTTATATAATGGGTGATTTTTCAGCTATTATCTTTTTGGCAACACTGGTTTAAACAGCTGACGCACGGTTCGTGTTTTGTTTCGTTGTCAAACATCTTCAGTGTGGTCTATAGTTTAATCATGAATTGTCTTACAAACGAACAACGCAGTACGTAGAGTGCGAACTGAAGAAAATATCGCAGCTGTATCGGCGAGTGTTAGTGATGACCATCAATTATCGATTCGTCACCGTTCGCAGCAATTGGGCCTCTGTTACTCAACAACATGGACAATTTTGCGGAAGGATTTAGGTGTGATGCCTTTCAAAATACAGCTGATTGAAGCCGGACGACCTCCCGCAACGTAAAATTTTTGGTGAATGGACTCTTGGAAAGTTTGCCGAAGATCCACTTTTTTCCTTAAAAATTGTGTTCAGCGACGAAGCTCATTTTTGACTCAATGGGTACGTAAATAAGCAGAATTGTCGATTTTCGAGTGAATATCGGCCAGAAGCATTGCAAGAGCTACCAATGCATCCAGAAAATGTGACAGTTTGGTGCGGTTTATGGGCTGGTGGCATCATTAGACCGTACTTCTTCAAATATGATGCGAATCGTAACGTAATTGTGAATAGTGAGCGCTACCGTGAGATGATAGTAGTAATAATTATTGAGTGGCACTACAGCCCACGAGGGATCAGGGCCTGGCTTCTGCAACAACTATTCGTGTTGTGCATGCTACTGTTCTCTCACGAGTGAAAGGGACTTTCAGTTTTTTTTGGCCGACTCCGAACGGTGAGATTTGAGACGCTTTTCATAGATAGTAAGTACTCTTTGAGTGTTGTCAGCAACTCAAAAGAGGTTGTACCATGAAAAAATACGACGTGTTCAGTCCGGGAATCGAACCTAAACCTTCTGCGTGTGAGTCGACGCACTTACTCACTACGCCACGACGACCACGAATGTTCTAGTTCTAGTTTAGGATACATGGGAAGTGTAACTGACATAATGCATAGGCGGGAGGACGGACGTCGATACTCTCAAAATTTTACTCTACAATATGAAAACGAAAGCCTTAATAGTGAAAAAAAAAACTTGAAAAACGCCTAGATGTATGCAATTCAGGTTAACTAATAATTTTACATTCATATCACTCTTAATGATGTCGTGATGAAGATTTTCATTGTAAATGTCTTTTTGATATGACGCATGTTCTATGTATAGTACGATGTTTTCTTGACCTTTTCACAACAGTGTAATCAGTTACCAGTAATTTTGTTGCAACTTGTGACCGCTCTTTTGAGAGTGACAGGTAGCAGTGATATCATTTCGAGTTTCGATTTCGATTGCCTTTTTAGCGACTTTGTTGCAAATAATTACGTTCAATCATTGGTCGGTAACGTGATTTTCCGTACTATAACACATTACTCAATAAGTCCTTCTAAGGCGCTACCAATAAAAAATAGTAAATACTTTTGAAAAAAAGGGGAATAAGTTTGACTGTTCGGAAAGAAGCATTGAAAGTAGATATGCGGGGACTTTTAATTCTAGAAAAACTAGTCTACGTTTTCACTCTAACACTTTGACACATTCAGTTTTTGGAGTGTCCATAAGATAAAAAATTAGGGCCCAGCATGTTTTTTTTTTTGACTCCATACGGACAAGAATTCATCTATCTCCCACATGCAGCTTAAAATTAAATTTGTCCGATGAAATAACATTGGTCCATATGTTTTTAGTTCAATAAAGAAGGTTTTGAGTCCAGAGCTACGAGGGGCGTTCAATATATTCTCGGTATGGATATGAAGAAAAATGCGAATTCAATTTAAATTGTTTTTATTTTTCACTATAATCTTCCCTAACATCAATGCATTTGTCACGTCTTGAGATAAGCCCTCAAAAAAATTAGTTTCCTCTTTCTCTACAAAATACCCATTTATTGCCAACTTGAGTTCTTCATCATCCGAAAATCTTTTTCCACGAAGACATTTTTTTCAAATCTGGAAACAGGAAATAATCACTATGGGCAAGGTCTGGACTATAGGGTGGGTGTTGGACTTCTTCGAAACCACAATTTCGCGCAGCAGCCTTGGAAACTCGCGCCGTGTGAACAGGAGCGTTGTCATGAAGAAGCAACACACCCCCTGCGAGCTTACCCCGTCCTTTCTTTTTAATTTTCTCCCGCAAATTATGCAAAGTGGAAGCTTAGGATGAAAAAAGGGCACTGTAGATGCACAGTACGTTAATATGATAAATGATAACAGTGTAGAGAACAGGTTGCAAAAAAAAACATAATCTTCGGTCCAAGCGCAGAATACCAGACATCGGCAAATGAATCAAAAGTCTTATAAGTTCCAAAAATAAATTTATTGCTGAAATTTCTTTGCTGAAACTCAAAATCTATCGAATTCCAGAATGTTTCTTTTTTCGAAAAACAAATCTTTTAAACATCAAACAAGTTTAAAACAAAATTCACTGAATATTAAAATGAAAAGGAAAATCTCTAGTGAAGTGCAGACTTCTTTTAAGCCTGAACTGGTTTCTTCCATGGGAGATCATCTTTGGAAATTTCAGGCTTCGGGATTGACTGATAGGACTTCTGCAAATTCTTAGCGATTTCAGATTTTTGAATTGATTGGTAGAATTTTTGCCAGCCCGCGGGAATTTCTGGTTTCGAAATTGCCTGATAGGGCCAGTTCAAGTTGGATAAGTCCCACGGAAGATCATCCTTTGAAATGTCAGGTCTCGAGATCGGCTTCAATGAGCTGCGATCATAGCTCAAAATGTCAGGCTTCTGAATTGGCTTTGAAGGCCTATCCCAGTTTATGTTGCTGGGACTCACACACTTCTGAAGATTTGGGATGAAGATTTCTCCCTCGGGGCATGAAGCTAATATCGCAGGTGTCCCTACTTTGCTGCATATCCAGTATTTTGAGGGATCCAGGTTGTACGAGAATCCTCTAATTTCCAGATGGATCTCTGTGCTGCAGTCTGGTCGGTCGTTGATAATGTTCCCCGCCAAAGCAGAGCCAATGAAGAGCAAAGTAAATGCGACTGCAAATGAATATAGAACGGTGATAAGTCACAAAATTTAAAGGCAAATGAAAAGCTAGTGTCTTACCGGTTACTTTCATGTTGAACTGGATTGTTGTTGAGGTAGAATGCAATTCTGCTGAAGAAGACAGATTTGCCACGCGTTTTATAGTAAAACCAAAACGGGGACAATTATTGCCGAATGGTGACATTGAATCGTTGTTCGTTCTTTTTTGATAAGCGTAATTTATGTTAACTACACAACATTGGATCAGATAAACAAAATCTTCAAAGCTACGACTGCTGAAGGTTTATTTATTCACATTCTGTTCTGGTGCGCAAATATTGGCTGAATGCAATTGGTGTTTGTTTTACAGACCTCTGAGGGCTGCCTGAGTCACAACTTAATTGTTTATGAGTTTTTTTTACTCATATAGGCAAATAATGGGTTGCCTCTCAAAAGTATTGTATGGAAACTCTTCCCAGTAGCTTTAACATATGCTAGAGGCTATTGAAAAAAAACACTGGAATTCGGAGTGGATGAGAAATTAAACGTTTGAGGTAGAAAAATAGCCATGAAGTGGCTTGCTACGCGTTTGTAGATCAATTACTGAAACAGTCACTAAAATAGTCACTTGAAAACTACGTCATAAGCACTATGAACGTTTCTTTTCAAAAAGAACGCTTACAGCCTAAACAAGTTTTAAAACATTTGAAGAAAGCAGTGTACATCAAGAAGCTCTATGTTTAAGGCTTACCAGTGATGAATTTATTGGAACGAAATCGAACGCCATCACGGAACGATGAAAATTTTATCATTTACTTATCTTTACAATATTTTCAGAAGCCGGCTATGCTTTGCGGGCATTGAAGCGGAAGCAGATCAAATGGGTCTGGTGGTTAGTGAGGGCAAAGGGAAGAACATGCTGTCATCAAGGAAGGACACACAACATCGACGTCTCGGACAGAGCGTCACACTATGCAGCAGAAACTTCGAGGTAGTCAAGAACTTCGTCTATCTCGGCTCCGCGGTACATAGGGACAACAACATCAGTACCGAAATCAAACGTAGAATCTTCTTGGGACTCAAGAGGCTGTTGAATAATAGAGCCCTCTCTCGAAGGAATAAACTGGCTTTTGTACAACAAATTGATCATCCCAGTATTACTTTATGGCGTGAAAACTTGGACGTTACTAGAAGCGGATGAGGAAGTCCTTAGTCTTTTCGAGAGAAAAGTTTTGCGTGTGATTTTTGGTCCTGTTTGCGTTGATGTCATCTGGAGAAGACGACCCTATAGGCTGTTCAGCGACATGCGCCTAGTCAAGCGTCTTCGATAAGTCTTCGAAACGCAACAGAGGACGGCCTAGGCTAAGGTAGCGCACACAAGTGGAGAAGGACCTAAACCAACTTGGAGTGCGCAATTGGCGGCAGCTGGCGAAAGAGGCATGTTGACTAAGGCCCAGGTCCACCCCGGACTGAATCGCCACAAGAAGATGAAGAATTCCGCTTTGTTCCAAGTTGTGAGAGAAATGTTTTTTATCCTCGGGTAACTTTCAGTTCTGATTGTTGTAAATAGAACCACCTTTGAACTTGATTAGGTGTAAAAACCGGACATATAATATTTGAGTTTAGGAATTTGTCCAAAATCGTGTTCCCTTGTGGCTTAGCAAATCTCTCAACAAACATGTGTTTGCTCAGAGTTTCTTTTTTCAAATTTTCAACAGCAAAGTGACACCACCCTCTGCATTCAGGTGACAGTCCTAGTCTCGATAAGCCAAGGCTTAGTTCACCAACATATGATTGACTCAGCAACTTGACTCCATCCACTTGGCAAGGATTCGCCTTGCCAACCGCGTATCGTTTTGATTTGCAGTATTCCTCTACGAGGCAACATAATTAAATAGAAATGTACATTGTGCCCTTTTGGTTGTGGGATAGCAATTTCATCGCTCCTTCAAAGGGCCAACCCCCGCATCACCTCAAACGTCCTTTTTCTGCATCTATGAATAATTTCCATTGAAATAAATCCACTTGCCTTGTTAATTCGTCCTTCTTTTTTTTCATCTCCTTTCCCGTTCGTTTGAAACTCTTTTCTCTGGTCTCCTACATGGCTTTTACGTTATTTCATTTAAGTCCTTGTGGGCCATATATCACTCCGGTTGACAGACCAATTCCCTTATCTACGTAGAAAAGAGAGAACCCTGTCGACTATCGATAGACGTGAGTTCGTTCGTTGGTTGTGTTTTTTTTCTCGTTTTTTGTTCGTCTCTCTCTTATTCTTCTAACTTGGTTTTCTAGAGTTTTTCCGTTTGAGTATGTGTGCTGGTGTGTGTGTTCTTGAAAAGTTTCCCAGGGTGCTGAGAAATTCTCCTTAACTCCTTCGGCTCGTGAAAAGGTCCTGTGAAATTGGAATGGAACCTTGGGGGTATGGACTATTTGGAGTAGTAGTTTCTTCTTTTTGTTTGGCGGCTTTGCTGCTGTCTGCGATAATATGTTTTGTGAAATATTGTATGTCATGGAATATTATTTTGGTCTTCAGCGGGCGAAACATTGTCTCATTTCGAAGGCTCTGGGCTTATGGTTTTCATTTTCATTTAAAATTCGGAGATTGAAATGAATGGGTGGTTGGAGGGATGTGGAAACACCCTACAAGTGTGACGGTTATGATGTTCCTTCAGAGATGGTTTAGACATCCAAGATCTTAGACAGAAATTCCTTAGGAATGAGTTAATAATTTTGGATAATTTTGGAATAGATGCGTTGCTTCGGAGTATTCCTTAAGACTGATTTCTGGAACAATTCATTCAAAGATTGACGGATTTAAGGGATTGAGTTCTATGCCCTATATTAGGTGTCAACGGAATCCCTGAGGGAAGCAAAAGGCTGGTGTGATGGCAGCCATTAAACTCTGGTGTTGAGGAAACTCGACTTATAGTCACAACTTGACCAGAAAATAGAGCGTGGTGTCACGGAAAATCGTTAGCCCTTTAATCTTTGTTTCAGCTTGAATGTCCGGAAGGACCCTTGTGGTCCCTCTGCCTGCATACCTAACTCTGTGAGCAGATCTAAGGTTAGTGTACCGAACTGGCTGGTCAAAAACAGTTTTCTCAAACATACTGACATAGATAAGGCGGTTATGGGGACTAGCTAAGTGTGGAGTTGCATTGCAACCGGATGCTGTGAGCCCATTAAGACGGGTCTCGCTACTTCCCAAGGCGGAGAGATTGTTCCTCAAGAATGAAAACTCACAGCTGTGACTAAGGCACTTCGCCCTGTCTACCTCATTTTATCTCAGGATGCATTTGCCAGAAAATTTGTCCTTTGTTCTTAACCTCGTATAATCCACAGAAGTTAGTACTTCCATCTAAAAATGTGGTTTCCCTAACCATTGAATCGCCGGGCATGCACATAAAATGTTCGGATTTATCGTCTTCCTCCAACCACATCCTTTGACTTGGAACAGATTCATCTAGTCAAGGTGGTATTTCAGATCGCAGTGATCAGTAGGAAAGGACATTAGCTTCCTCATTTATTTCTTCTCCAGGCCAAGAATTTACTATATAAGGCTACAAGACCTGACCAAATGTTAGGCTTGTGTCAGACGTGGCCGGTTTGTCCGGTTTGGTTTTTGCGAAGCTTGTGTTTCCAATCACTATTTTCACAGTGGACAAGTTTGACACTTCTGTTCAGGGCCAACGAAGCTTCATCCTTACAGGCCCTAGTAAGTTCATCTGCAAATTCTTTGCCTGCAATCCCCTTGTATCCAAGAACCTAACCAAGTTTCACCTTACTGTGTCTGGCAAGGGATCATAGTGCAACAGAACAACACTTCACATTTCTAAACTCTGCATTATCCATGTTAAGCCAAGATTTCTCACTGACCCTAGCAATATTCGTTTAATCAACCTTCAGTCTTCTCGTTTCTCATTTTATTTGAATCAATAAACCCCCTAGCTAGGATGTAAATCTATCCACTCCCCCATCTAAATCGAATCTTATAATTAACAAGCGATTTTCGTGACTTGAAACGCTTCCTTCCAATCGTGACTGGTGGCAGATCGCCCCCCAAAAATATTCTCATAAGTGACCTTAATCGTCACTAATGTCCGCACCATCGAAGAAATGATTAAAAATCCATTTAGTGGCTAACACCTTGGCTAATTTGTAATAAATGGCCGCCGTCATGGGGGATGATGTATACTGGTCAGACATACAGTAGTGGTCTAGCGGCGCAACGCATCCATATGGCAAGGTGTTGGTATCACGCGCCCCGCAGCGCTCAAACGCGCGAAAGCAGATACAAATTAGTTCTAATTAAATGTTCAGAGCACTCTCGCACTGCAGTCGACACGCACTCGTTTGCGGATAGTCTTGCCTCAAAGTAAGGCGCGAGGAAATGTGGAAAAATATATATAGGAGCAATTTTCCAATTTCCTTATCGATTTCGGACAGGCGCCATGTGCGGCGGGTGGGTTGCGGTCACTCGTCGAGTGACCACATCACACCCTGTAACACCCTCAAGCAGATGGCGGGTTTCTCAGTGCAGCGGGGCTATCTGCGTGATTGCAACCGTGAAATCGATTTCACGATACAGTCATCTGGTGAGGCCCAGTGCGCTATGGGCCGAGCAGTAATTCCGTCAGATCTGTCTTGGAGAAGCGTTACCCAAACCGCCGTCGTGGACTTCCTGCTAGCTCTCGTTTCGGCGAGGCTCTTATTAGGGAGAGACACGTGTAATTAATTGTGACATAACTCTGGCAGTTCCCCTGACAAGTTTCGTGTTCTTGCATCCGAGTTGCATGTTCGCTGTACGCGGATCATCACTGCACCGCTTAACCAGAAAATCACTTACAGCCAGTTAAAAGTCGACAGCACACAACCGACTGAAAGGAAACCGAGCTAAATTAAGATCCTCTACGCCGCCGTCAGTATGTGCCCGGCTGAAGATCTACGTCCACCGTGTTACACGATCGCTCCCGCCCGTTCCCGGTTACAAAAGCGCGTCTACGAGTGTGCACACGGCATGCACATGCCAGTTTCGGGCCGGGGTTGACTTGCAATTAATTGCGGATGAAGCAGAATTATTAATTACCCGATCTTCCCCGGCAATCTCTCCCCGCCGACCCGGCCAGCAGTGCAGGGGCAATGTCTAAGACTCGCGTTTCATTGCGCCTAATTGTGGCAGCTTTATTAATAGATGAAAACGAAGACGCAGAAAACGGCACACCAAATGTGCCACACATCCCCATATAGAGAAAGCGAAGCTCGAACCCCACACGTGATTGGATGCATTCATTCAGTTGCGGCCCAGAAGCGCTCCTCTCCGGCCGCGGCGGCGGCCGGCGTGGAGATACACATGTCGCTGCTTCGGTGGGCCTCGGTGCGGCTGGCTCAGTATGTAGCCGCATGGTGCAGACAACAAAGCACGCTCTGCTTGCTTTGGTGATTCTTAATATCGGTGCCATAACGAGGAGCCTCGGGGTGAAAATTAATGAATGACTCTTTGCCATACACACCCGTGAAAGTGAAGGAAATCTTAATTAAAAGAAATTTTCCTGCACGAAATGCCATTTGTTAGTGGACACAGAGAGCTGCATTCAGTGAGCTGTGGACGTGAGGAGAGTCCGACATTCCATACCTGGCTTGGCTTACCCCCGGTCCGTATTGCGCTTTACGCTGGTTCTTCCAAGTGGGGATATGGTTTATCTGACTGGGGATTTGTTAGTGACGGTCAATAATCTGCTGGAAGAATTCTCGGAGGGGCTGCGGCTGGAACTCTGAAGAATGGCATTGCATTGTGGCATGCATTCGGGTGCTGCATAATTCCAACGCTATCATGAACATGATAACCATGCTTACTTCGATATCACAGAACTTACTTATGTGAACCCTGCACAGTGGTCAGTTTTATCATTCTTGCAGGATGTGGCACATTGTTTCAAAGAGCTGAATACGGAGAGATATTATGGAGGGTAACGACGACGAGTTGACTTGAAGTCATGGAGAAGAATGTTCTAGCAAAGATGGTCTTCACATCCCAGCTTCAACGTGCGCCAGGTCCCAGAATCAAGGAGATTCCGATGGCTGGCAGTACTGTGTCCGTCACCTTAAGGAATCAAAAAAAAAAATAGAAGTCTTTACTATTGTCAGCTTTTATTACTGAAAAGGATACTACAATGTTCTGAGGGAAGGGTAGGATCATCCATACCCTCACTTACAGTGACATCTCAACTTGCAGCTCTTAAGACAAGGATTACCCAGTTTCTACACTCTTTGTAGCTAGTTCAACTCTGCTGGATTGCACTTTGTTTCCGCCTGTTGTTGATAGTTAAGATTACAAAATGGGACATATTTAGTTTTGCACTCGTTCAGTTGCAAGAGTCCTTTATGATCCCAGGACCTTAACCTTCTTTAATGCTGCCAAAACTATTGTATAACCTTATCCATCTGTTCACCTCCTTGGAGCCCTTCCCGAGTCAGTAGGAAACTGCATTTTTCCAATTCTTCCCGAATCCTGCTCACCCGTCTCATATCCCTAGCATTTATAAACGTTCTTTCCAAGGCCACTGATAAATAGTTAGCTCATGAAGCGTCCCAAATCGCGGAAGCTTCTAAATGACCGTCAGCACGGGTTCGGCAGCAATGATCTGATGACATAGCTTACCAAGAGGTGAGATAAGTGATTTCATAATTTAGGAGAAAGCAATATCGTTGCTTTTGATGGTTTAAAGGCATTTGACAGAGTTTGGTCTCTCTCGTCGCAAATACCCGCTTGTGGCATCGGTGAATACTTTCTTCTATTGATGATTTCTGTGCGTACCAATTAATAAAATTTTGGACTCTATCGCTGACGACACTGCCCTCAGCCTTTACATTTCTTTCCTGACTCACATTTCTTCTTATTTATTGTAAACCCGGAACAACTGAGTGTGTTAAGCACATTCAACGCCAACATAATCAAATGGAGTAAATAGGATTTAATGCATCCAAGTTCTCCTCCGGCCTACTCAAGCGATCTAAAGATAATTAGCCCTTATGCATGCATGACACTGGCGTCGTTGAAACTGAATTACTTTCTATCACCGGTGTGTCGACTCAACACTTATCACATATTCTCCGCAATGTCTATGTTTCTCAAAATGATGCAACAAATATTTCACTACCTCTGATTCGCCTCAAGGTTGACCACAACGCTTCTGTCTGATTTGATGGTCCAAAGATCTCTTTGCAAGTACAGAATAGAATCCTAGAACAAGCTATAAAACTCCTTACAGCTTCAATCCTTCATTGCAATCGACTACCAATTACGAACACCGAAAAAATAGTTTGTCTTCATCAATTTCTTGCCGCTATTGTTTGGAAAGGTGTTCCTTCCCTTCGAGAGTTTGGAAGTACAGTCCATGGAACTTCTTCTTTTTTATCATACGAATGCATTTCCCATCTCAAGTTTTTCATAACTCACAGGCATTGAAGACCAATATGTCTCGGTACCTCGTCTCCTTCTCTTCCTGTAATCCATCGGCTCGTGCTGTGAATTGTTCCCAAAAACTTAATTATACGCTCAAGACATTTCAAGCGCGGTCATTATAAAAAAAGTGAGATCAATAAAAATGTTGCATTTGCAAGTTCTTATGAAAATTTTTCAGGGAACAACTTTCGAGAATGCCAATACGGACGCCTGTACATTTGTACAAAGAAAGCATGTTTGAGGGATATTGTGAAAAGGTTGTTTGATTAATTTCAACAAAAGAAGGTCCCATGTTCTTAGTCAAAAAACTCGAAAAACAAGTCCGGCAGTGAGCGTATAGCCTTCCAACTAAGACTTGCGGTAAGTAATTGCATGTGCTTTTGCTATTGTTCTCCCACGAGTAGGGGGGACCTACAGTTTATTGCAGACTCCGATCGTCAAACTTTGACAGTGAGTTATTCTTGGAGTGTTGTCAGCAACTCGAGAGAGGTCGTGCGATGAAAAAGTCTGAAGTGTGCGACAAGGGACCTACATCATGTGGTTACTCCACGGCGGCCACTTTCAAGAGGTGCCACCGCTAAATCCATGGAAATGAACGTCGTTAAGCTTCTGTGTCTGCCATTGCTGGAACTGGACTCTTGTGCAGTCCTAGGAACTCAGCTTGTGATTGTGTCTCGTGTATGCGAGTATTTTTCTAAGACGACATTCAAATAGTTTACAAACCTCAACTTTTTCGTTCTCCCTAGGGTACATAGAGCTATACTTGTCTCAACTTTGAGCGTCCATATCACGGGCGATCTCCGCAATATCTCCGACATCGACACCACAAAACAAGGCGAACCAGCTGAAGTAGTATTCAGGTGGTCATGTTGAGCGTATTGTCTTTTGGTCCGAATCGGCCTGCTAATGACTCAGAAATGTGTTTGGTTCTATAAAAACGGCATCCATTTCCCAAGATGATCAATACAGATTAACCTCTTCTGTTGAAATGCGATTGAAGTGTTCTGCAACAGCAAGTTAAGAATTTCTGCAGAGTGAGACGTCTTGTAAATTTTTGCAATTGACATAAATTGCTCAGGTTCTGAAGCATGGTGCCCTTTTGACTCCAGGGCTTTTTTTGGGAATGCGCCCAAGGATGTGGTTATCTTTCGAAGATACTGGCATACCGAGGTGCCAGCAAGTATGATACGCAAACCGAGATAGTCGACTACGGGAAAGCGCCTACTTACTCATTCACACACTGCACCCTTCAACCACTCACCCGCGGAACTGCGGTTAGATATTACTTCGGGGTTGGGTAGGGGCTTAAGCTGTGCTATGAAATGAATCCCTTTCCACTTTAGCCTCTCTATGAATATGAGTTGAATGAGTATACATCAGTCCAGTTCTCAATAGATCTCATCATGTAAGGGATAATATTGTCGGCGCTTGGTAGGTTTGCCATGTGTCTCCCTGCGCACAGCGAGTGTACTGCGCTCCCTGCGTTCTCTACGTCCTCCTCGGAGTCTGGACATTGTGGGCGAGTTTTGTAGTGCCCAAACCTATGCAAATATTTTCGGTAGCCACTGTGCCAAGAAAGGAACTGTGAAAGTTGGTAGTTGCCCTGCGGATCTTAATATCCAGGTCTCGATGAGGGGATGCGTACATGCGTTCATCTACCATCTGGCTTGCCACAATGCTATGGATGCGGCTCGTTCTTCACCTTTTATAAGTTTGGCTTGGTGCCGGTAGAGTGTTCTTCAGTGGTACACACTCATAAGCTCGTCTGCAAGAATGTCTATGGGTTGCATTCTTGCTAAGACGAGCGCCACCTCATTAGATATGGTCTTGAAACGATTCATAGTTAGTGACTGCAGGACTAATGACATTTGCGGAATGCCTTCGATGTTCACAGAACCAACTTTCAGGTTTTGCTACTAAAGCCCAGCCTATCTAGTCCATCGTGCTGTGAAGGACATTAGCTGAAAGGTTACAGAATTCGGCTGGCGTGAAAGTGCCACCCAAACAGCAGATCAATTCTTCATGAAGGCAAACAGAAGCTTGCAAGTTCCACCAAATGGGCATTCATTTTTGAATTTGTATAATTTTCACAGGAGTTTATGGCCAAAGCGCCTAAACACAAAATGCCTAAAATTATTCAAAAATATCCACAAATGTGTCCGAAAAATAATTAAAAGCAAAAAGTCCAAAAGTTTGCCTCTTTTCCATGTTTTTCAAATTTAAATCAATTAAAAAGATCAAAACTTTTCGCATTCCCAAAGTGAAGAAAAAATGCAATAAAACAAAACATCAAGCTGTGCTCAAAATGCGAGATACGGCGGTATCGCGTTTAATTTGCTATGCAAGACCAACCTTCGTCACGTTTTTGAACCAAAAGTTGAAAGCGTTTCAATAGAAAACACACCAGAATGCCAACAACATCAACCGTGCCCCGAAACGAATTGCGTCCTTGGTGAAATTGAAAACTTAAAACTTTTCCTATCTACCCTCATCTACGGGTATGCATAGCATTTTTATGAGATCTTCACCAGCGTAAATCACAGCGGCACCAAAGGATTCCATCGCTTCTGGTATTCGTGGGGATTTTTTCCGGATTTTTTCTTCATGAATTTGTTGTTGTTTTTGTCTGCTGTTTTCAATTTCGCACCGTCAATAAATGGAAACTTTTTAATCACTTTGTGCGACGTGTTCGCGTATACTCTTGGCGGGCGCCTCGCTTTTACTGAGAAGCAATAAAGTTGAGTAGTACGTTTCGGAAATTTCAAGGATATCCACTTATGACGTGAAGTCCTGAAACAGCCTCCTTCTGGTATTGGCCGGCTACGGTCCGAGACGCTTCGGCTCAGTTAACAAATGGCCGCTGCAGTCCCGGCAGTGACTCGTAAAAAGATCAAACGTTCATCGATTTTATGCCGTTTTAGCCTCCGTCAAAGTTAATTGCATTCGATGCGTGTTACAAAGTCTGTTTATATCCTGGAGGAGGACGGTCTGCCGGATCCATTAATTCGATATGAACTCCTCATTCACACACCGGGAGCATACGAAAACAAAACAGATATTGGATGCGACACGACTACAACGCCTGCAACGGCTACAATGATGAAGACGACGACGACGACGATGTCCGACAACAACAACGACACCAACGACGACAACGACGATGACGATGATGGCCCCGGATGCCGATGAGGACCAGTGGAGGAGCTAAATAATGAACTCTCCGAAATGAAGGCTGGACCCATTGAATGACCCATTCAAATGGTCATAAAGCTGACCATTAAACTTCTCCAACTTGGCAACTTGGCGGTTCTCGCACATCGCACATTCGGTGGGAGTGTGGGCGGAAGAGTTGACCGAAACGCACACAACCAGCCGTATGCGCCCATGCTGGATAACAGTCAAGGGTTAACGGGCCTGTTAAAGCGAAGACGGAGACGATAATGATGAGTTCCAGATTCGCAGAGAGTCGGACATTAAAGTGGCTGTCGGAGCATTGCATTGTGAAAGTGTGCGTGGAATGGATGTGCTCGGGGTCAACTTTGCAATTTCGAGAGCCGTGAAAATTTTATGAACCCTAGCTTCGCCGAGAATAATGCGACGTGGTGCGATAATGACTCATTTTATTAAGAGCCTCAGTGCAAGGTGTAGTAAAGTTGATTTGTGTTCGATGGCGAGGTGTGAGGCGCTTCAAGTGTTCTTTGTTTGAAATCTGGAGTGTGGTCGCTTTCCTTGTCGCCAATCCGCAGTACACCGCAAGTGATGCGTATGTGCCTGACTGGAACACTCATGTCAGCCCCAGGTCCGTAGGTCTTACATAAACCCGAAATATACTCAGAGCCTTACAGAAACTGACTATAAAATGATTATCCTCAGGATTCGCTGCATATGACTACCGCCTTCGATGACACAACCATCAGAAGGGAACGAATGTAGTCAGTGCCGCGGCAGGAGATTAGCTAACGCCTTAAAGCCTTCTGCATGCCACTGGCAGCGACGCTGTGACAATTGCCTAATGCGACATTAACTCGAATTCCACACTCGAAACCGATGCCGACTGCATGTGCACACTCCCTAATTGCATAGAATTCCCCACGTCCAAGCAACACCGACACCGGTGAAGTATGTTGGTGCGCGCCTTAAAACTATCACCATATCCCCCATCGGACAAGCCGAACTGACGGACACCAGCGGCTGCAATCGAGTGGCATTCGTCCTCACAGACGCCCAGAGATGCATCCAGTTCACGACAGAAATGTGCTCATTGTGAACACTTTCGCTAATTGTAGTCATTCGGAGGTAGCTCCAGAAACGTGACACATGGTCACATGTGTGCTCGAGCCGGACTCGCCGCCGCGGTAAGCAAGGAGGTGATGGCTCCACCTAATGAGTTTACAAGTCAAATGGTACTCTACCGATTTTGAAGGTATCCCTGCCGAGCCGCACACACACACACACAACGGATGGGCACTTTGCACGTTTAATGTGCTGCGAGCAAGATCGTGCCGCCATCTAACACGCTTCGGTTGTACTTACGCTTGTGCAACATGCCAGCTCCTCGATGGCCGTGAGGAGGAGAAGACTGGTCAGACTGTGGCGGCAGTGTCACAGGCATCTCTGGAATCTGCATTCCCTGTAAGTTTGGGAATGAGTCCGGAAGGGAGGAGCCGGAGCACGGAATAACAACTCTGCGACGCGTGGCGACATGTTGCATGCAATTGTCTGGCGGCATAACTGCTGCTAGGGGGTGGAAACTGCGTTCTCGCGCAGACTTTTTTCCCTCCCCCATGGTTGTTGTCCCGTTTGTCTGTGCGTCCTCTGCCGTGGAGGATAATTGCGTAAGGATAATCCATCCTTCGCGAAAACTGCCACTCACAGATGAGTCTGCGTTTGATGGCCTCTGTTCGTTTCGCTTCGAGGGTGGCGTTGTTTTGGGCTGAGCTTGAGACTATTTGATCTCGCATGTACACATGCCTATTCGTCGGCGTGGATATGCGTGGGTGTGTGTGTGTTGGCAATTATAATTATTTTTATGTGCAAGGTAGTATGTGAATGTGCTCCGTTCGTATCTCATGTTATTCGTCCTAAGGGCGTCATTTAATTGCTTCGGCAATTAGGTGAAGGGTCCTTGACGGTGTGTTTTGTTCGCCTGTTTAGTGGGGTAAGTACCAGACAAAAACGATTTCCGAGAAAATAATGGACGACGGCTGGGTGGGGACTTTTTTCTGCGTTTCGTTCGGGCCTAAGGTAAGCTCCATGAAATTAGAAATCTAAGGCAATTATCACAGAGGAGGGCTCCCTTGTTCGCAAGCTCTCCACGGCTCGCCGTCGAATATCTGGTGTAAGTGGCGGGCGAGAATAAAAGAATGTGATTTGAAGTTTAATTATTAAGTGTGGGCCGTGGTAATTGGAAGGGATTTCTGGTGACATCGATGTCCTTGTTCTATGCGTGGAGACAGATTTTGAAGAGAATGAGTTTTAATGAAACTTTTGAAAAGTGTTAGACGATGAAATATGAATTGAATTGTGAGGTGCTTGGAAGGGAGTGAATTTTGGAATTTGAGCCACTTAAAACGGGTGTAAACACCTTTGTCAAAATGTTGTTATGAAACACAACATGGTGTTGAATCGTCTGAAGTCTACATGACATAGTTTTCAAAATAATAACACTTATTCTCCTAGGATACTGCTCCACAAACCGATAAACTCTCATAATTAAAAAGTTTGGAATGGATGAAGTCATGGGAGTTTTTCGCTTGCTACATACAAACACGTTTGCTAAGGTATGCATCACAGCGTCCAACTTGTCCTTGTCCTTGCAAGGATCTCAGATTTCATACAGGGAATTTTATTTTGCGATGAAGCTCAACTCTGGTTGAATGGAAACGTCAGTAAACAAAACTGCGGTATGTACAGTGATTATTATTCCCAAACGTATGTTGAGGCATCCACACAAACTCACTGTTTAGCGCGCTCTATGGGTTCGTGGAATATAGGTCTTGTACCTTGAAAAACGATGCTGGCAAGAACCTTACAACAAATGGTGACCCCTATAGGGCCATGATTACACATTTTTTCATTCATCCATTAAAGAACCATAAAGTGTTCTCATCAGACGGCGCAACACATGTCACACAGCTCTTGTCAGAATTGATTTATGGAAAGCAATGTTTGGTAATTGAAAAGTTTCCCGTTTCGGACCCGTGAATTGGCAACAAGATCGTGCGACTGAACGCCGTTTGACTACTTTCTGTGGGGATATGTGAAGTAACTAATCTGCGGGATAAGCTCTAAACGATAGACCGAAAATGCAAGGCACCAGGACCTCCAAATTATATTAGGTCTGAACCATTGAATCCAAGTACACCATTAAACCAATACCAATATCAGCCTATCGACGACGACCTATTGAACAAGACCGAGATTTGTACTCTATCTTCCTAATCTGAGCGGCACGTGAATGGCGTCGCCAGCAATGAGATTCTTATGCCAGAGTTTATATTTAAATTATAATCCAAAAAAATGTCTTTCGAATAAGGTCAATTTCATGTCAAATAAGGAAACAGAATCTTCGTTCTGCACCTCTGAAAAATAACACCCCTTTTTAAGTTGTTTGCTGCCTCTACTGACTTCGCAGTTGCACCTTGTGTCTCCCCACCCCTTTTTTTGTGGTTTTGGGCTGTATCCTGCGTATGTTTTGGACGAAATTCCCCTTTTATGTTTAAATCGTTTCCGTAATGTTGGCATAATATTGTTCACGGTTTCCTTAAAAAAGTCACAGGTCAGAGATGGACAATTGAATTCGTTCTGGGAATTTGGTGCGCACAAGATCAATTGTGACGTAGGCTGTGTGGTATTGCTTTCCATCCTATATCAACCAGATGTTGTCAAAATTCAGGTCTTCAATTTCAGGAGAAAAACAGAAGTCAGTTAACATGGTACTGTAACGTCCAAGTTGGCCAAACCGTTGCTCCCAGACTCAAATGAGTTGCAAATGCGAAGCACAATATTGCAATGACGCCACTACTCCATACTTTGCATAACCCAGTCACTCTCTTTAAATGTATTGGCTTTTTCGATGATAAAGTGCGGCTTAATAAAGCCACTTCAGAGCTGAGATGAATATGTGATCCCTTATTAAATATTATTTTACTCCTAAAATAGTTAACCATCTCGAAATTATCCAAGCCCTAAAGCGGATGCCCTCCCTCTGTAAGCAAAATATCCGAAATTTTAATGCAGAATTCTCCTTAGACGGCAACTAGTTGTTCATGAATTGTGTCTCACACTCTCCGCCACAGCAGTCACATCCTCATCTGTGAACAACGGCAAAGACCATGAGTACTGCACACTAGCGTTTCAGTCTCAAGAATTTTTTGCATAAGCGAGCAGCAATCATTTCGGCCAAAACTTCTTTTCAAACAATACCCTGCCTAAGCTAAATATCACTCACTTTAAAATTCAATTTTCAATATTTCTAAACGGTGTTCAATGGATCCATTGTCCGGAAGTATGATACTGACTTTTCTGATTTCTAGCGAGTAATATTTGTGAGTGCCAACAAAACTGTATTTATTCTCTTACATTTTACAATATAAACCACCTCGAAATAGTAGGAAGCAAAACACACCGTTGTTTTAACATTTCAAAAAATGCTATAGCCTTGATTTCCTTCTTTGGCGTTTGTTGATGTCTATGGTCGTCCTGGACATGCTTCAGCTTCAACGCTCTCGCGTTTATCTTTGAACATTTTGAATCACTTATAAGCCGGTTTTAAATGGAAGCATATTTCTATGAGAAACCCTAGCAAATAGAATTCAAAACTCTTGGATTCCTACACATGTACATACAGCCCCACAGTAACCGGGGCTACAGTACACCTCTTAAGCCCAATCTATCCTAAGCCGAAGTGTGTAAGGGTACCTTTCGGAGTTGAAATAAATGTGGGAGACCCCACTCACATTTAGCTTGAACTCTAAATTTCGGCCAAAGTAGGGCTATACTTCGATGGCTTGGCCACATGGATGTGTACTTCATCACTATTTTCGAAGCGTATCTTAGATGCGATTCCAATAGGTAGGCGACCGGCCGGCAGATCCTAGGCTAGGTGATTGGATCCATAAACTCGGATAGTTGCGCATGTGAATCTATCCTTATGGGTTTGAGTCGATGCCGAAGGATCGAATGATCTAAAGGTTTCTAAACTTTTGAGCAAATGACAAGATTTTTCGGTTAGCGCTTCGTGGTTTTTTTTTTTTTTTTGAGGACGTTGGAGTAGAAACTATTGAGACGGAGAAAATCTCTTAGCTTTGTACATTTATGGCTCTGTAATGCGAAACGCCTGGGAAATAAACCTAAAAATAGAAGTTTGTTTTTTGGTGGACTTCACTTTATACATACTACAGGAACCAGCAAATGTTCCCAGTCCTAAAATTTCCTCTTTAAGCGTTGCTTGCTACGAATAAATTTATCTTAACTCGATAATCTCATTCTGATTCGAGAATTTCAGGCAAATGAAAGAGGATAACGATAAGGGACTAACAGACAACCGAAAAGATAGACACACCGAAATTATATCAAATTTTTGTTTGTGAAAACGAAACCATAAAAGTGTCAAAATGAATTACGGTTTCAATGTTGTTAAAGGTACGCTAAGCTCTGCTTTCTTTAAAGATTCCCTCATCTCCCTTATAAAATGAATAAAAAGTGAGGCAGTGTTGTGGAAAGGGCTAAATTTTTTCTTTCAGAATCGAACCGTGACTTTCAGCGTGTGAGTTGATGCACCTAAACAGTACGGCACGGTACTCGATGCACAAGAGAACCAGGGGATTTTTTTTTAATTTACAGCCCCTTGACAAAGCTTCGAACAGAAGAAAAGTTTCAAACAAAGGAACACCCAACCTCATCCAACAGGAAAAGCTCAATGTCAAACTATGTATAGTCCGTTTGCAAAGTGTGTAATAAGCTAAAAATGAAAAAAGAAACAAAAATAAAATCAGGAAACTTTTCACTTATAGAATAAAATAAATATTTCAATTCGCGACCACATCAATTGAACCACATCCATCATCACCCTTCGTTCTCGCACATCGCGTTCTGAATCGTGTCGAATAAATCTACAATTGACAAATCACCAGTACGAGTAACTAACTCACTGGCTGCCCGCTAGCTCAGCCCCCCCACCGAGGGATGCCGATGAAGTATCACCGCCACTATGCCACTCTGCAGCAGACGTCCATCAAAACACTGCCCATCACCGGATCTATCAATTCATCGAGCTTGATTTTGCAGCACAAGTGCTCGAAATAAAAAACAAACCCTCACACACAGACGAAGAAAGATACATAAATAAATAAAAAGCACCCTCCCCCGGGCCGCACTGGTCCCCCGTCCCATGCGGCAATTGTTGAACAAATTCAATTAAGCGAGTGCCGTATGCCGTATTGACAACTCCTAGTGGTGGTTTGCGTGACAATTTAAATTCGAGCAATGAATTGTATAATCCAGTCCTAGCCTCGGCGCGGATCGGCTCTTCACTCTCCGGCCTGTGCTGCGGTCCTGTGCTCTAGCTCGGCTGTGCTATCACTTGTCTGAGGCCTTTATTGGACTTAATTAGATTTGTAAGTGAATCTAGTCCGCCAACGACGACGACGGCAATGACGATGGCTGTACTGTCTGTTGATTTAAATGTTTGCATACGCAATTGTTCCAAGCGTCACTTTCGCTTTGAATACAAGTGTGTAGAGCTCTCTCTCTCTATTGGGCACTATGCCCGGGGGCATCCTCTCATCGCCGAGAGAGGTCGGAGGTGGCCTTGGCTGTGCGTGTAGATTGGGGAAAGAATTCGAATATGATGACGTGAAGTCAATTAATCAGCACTTACTAGTCGAGTGTATTTAGGACAGAAGCCGGACCTAAGACGGCTGCCCGTTAGACGAGCTGCAGACAGAAATTAACTCCATGAACCACGGTCTGGGCCAGCTATTAATCTCTGGAATGAGGGTGAATTGAGTGAGGTCTCTATTTTAAGTGCACAGCAAACGGATGTGTCTAGACTTTTAAATAAACGGACGCATCAGTGTCGGACTGATGCTTGCGGGGAAGCGTCTGCGTTTAGATTGAGAGAAAAGAGAAAACAGTGGACCGTCTAAAGTGACCGTGCCCACACCTTGTTTTGAAGAGACATACGTTTTTTCTCGTAATTGACAGCGACAGAGTCTAAGTACGGAGGGTCTCTACACTGCCACTCAGTACATGGGTCAACTAAGTGGAACTGGCTTCATGTATGCCAATGGAAATGATTGGAGATCTCCACGAACGACTGTCGTTAAACTTTCCTTCTGCCATCGGAAGTCCTTTGTGCCCTCCACATCGATCCAACTTCTTCTTGTGGTGCTACACTCCGGGGTGGACCTGGGCCTGGGACATCGATCCAACGCATGAGTTAAATTTTCAATTTGTGAAATAGCGCACTGGAATGGCGATTAGTGCTCGTTTTCTTAGGCTTGAGCTGTAACTGTGATAACTTTTTAAGTAATTCATTTATGGACAGAAATGCTAGGTTGAGAGATGAATGTATTCCATTCAAAGTATCCTGAGCTCTCACGTAGATTCGAAACACTGGTTTGGACTAGGCTTCAAAGCACGGTCTATTACGGCTGCTCAATGGTCTTTCTCTAATACTTCGTCTCTGCACTCGATGCTTTTTTATGGCTTTCTTCCTTGGTATTGCCATCTTGGACGGCACATTGCAGACCATTTTCAGGTTAAAGAGAAGTGGTCCATGGTTCAGAAACTACACTAAACACCAACGTCTTGAACAGGATGTCACAATGCACGCTTATAACTTTGACAATGACAAGGAAGGACAACTTCTGCTAACCGCTGCTCTGCTGGGCTTAGAAAGCGATTGAGAAGAGAAACCCTCTCTCAAACACTAAAAGTGACCTTAAGGCATCAATCATGCCAGTCTTTCTATATAATGCAGAGTCATGAATTTTGTCGAAAGCGAACGGGGTTGCTCTCGGCTACTTTGAGAGGAAGATTCTTCGAGCAATCTTCAAT
This sequence comes from Eristalinus sepulchralis, assembly GCA_944738645.1. Lineage (NCBI taxonomy): Eukaryota > Metazoa > Arthropoda > Insecta > Diptera > Syrphidae > Eristalinus > Eristalinus sepulchralis. The sequence goes on from OX122882.1 coordinate 13,404,301, forward strand.
CCAGTCGACCTTGGTGGTGAATGGAGGAGAAGATTTAAACGAAATCTGTTAACTGTCAAGATCCAACGATGGCTAGGTCATATAGGGTAGATGGACGGCAATGTTCCGGCCCGGAAAGTCTGCGAGTCCACACCTAAGAACGGCGCAGTAAAGAAGACCGCGATATTTGTGGTGGAAAAAAGAAAACAGAGATCTCAAGCACCGATAAGTGTGAATCTCAAGGCGACTAGATAAAGTTTGGCCTAGCTAAAGACGCTGGTTTCTGAGCTAGGGATACCTAAGGCTGAAAAGTCCTAGGTCCTCCTTTACTGTAGGGCCAAAAGAAGTAAATTAGGGTCTTTGCTTAACTCGCACCGAGAGTCCACCAGCGTCGATATTCCCCGCACTCAGGACTGGCTAGGATGATGACTCTATGACTATTGAGGGGACACCTGATTGTGTGCCTCGGAAGGTAATTTATGCGACGATTTTCCAAACATAAACATATGCGATTATACTAAGCTTAAACTATATTAGAAAGTAGAGGTGGAAGAGGTGTCTTATTTGCAAGTATAGGCGACAGCAACGTTTTGCATAAGGCCTTGCTTCCAAGATAGCTCAGGTATACAAGCGTTCTCCGATTTTGATATGCACTCTGAATTCACTATGACTTATTTGACATCGATCATTCGAGGTACTCTCAGGACCCGAACCCTTATTGGAGTTCGGCCTAACCGATGGCTCTGCCTCTCGGCAGCAGGATCGTAGGTGAGATGACTCTCCAGGATACATTTAAACTAAGCCCCCTAACTTTTGGAAGAAATTGGCCGCTTTCTTGTTGTTTCTTTATAGAAACTTATCTGCGGGCAATTATTTAGCGTCAAACGAACCACTACACCATCGCTATGGTAAAGAGATAAAAACACGGAGACACTGCGAAGCACTTTCTCATTGTTGCCCCTTTACCGGATCGAGTGGAGTACGAGTATTTTAGCGCTGACGTGATGAGAGCTGGTGATAGAGACTCCTTGTCGCAAAAGCGCTTCTTGGTATACCATCGGAAAGCCTGGTAGTACATTGGATCAGTGTTTGAGCTTGAGTCCTAAAGTGAAGTGTGCCAAAGTCTCTGATTAACAACACAGAAATCTTAGAGGGATCTTACGGCATGTAAATTTGTGGAGGACACCCTTTTGAGGGTATTGAAAACACAAAAAAAATGTGTTGCAGTATTCATCCATACAGCCCTTAGTCTTTTCGAAAGAAAAGTTCTGCATGCGAATTTTGGTCCTGTTTGCGTTGATGGCATCTGGAGGAGAAGATTTAACGACGAGCTCTATGGGTGTACAGTGACATGCGCGTCAAGCGTCTTCGGATAATAATTAATAATTGAGTGGCACTACAGCCCATAACGGACTAAGGCCTAGCTTCTACAACAACTACTCGTGTTGTGCTTGCTACTGTTCTTCACGAGTAGAAGGGACCTATTGTTTTTTTGCGACTCCGAACGGCAAGATTTGAGAAGTTTTTTAATAGACATACGGTACTCTTTGATTGTTGTTAGCAATTCAAAAGAGGTGGTGCCGTGAAAAAATGCTAGGGAATCGAACCCAGATTTTCTGCGCCGCGGTCGATGCACTTACCACTAAGCCACGGCGACCACAAACGTCTTCGGATGCAACGCTTAAAGTAGCTAGGCCATGTAGAGCGTAAGGACACTACTGCTCCGGCCCGAAAAGTCTTCGAAACTGAGCCGTTGTTACAACGCAACAGAGGAAGGCCTAGGCTAAGGTGGCGCACACAATTGGAAAAGGACCTCAACCAAGGACGCAACTGTAGACACCTGGCGAATGATCGTGCTGGCTGGAGAGTCATGTTCGTTGAGACCCAGTTTCACCCCGGACTTTAGTGCCCATCCATGCTAACCAGTAAGTCCAGCTTAGATTCGAAGACTTTTCAGGCCGGAGCAGTGGGACTGGGATGATCAATTTGTTATATAAAGCAACCTTAGTCCCTCTAGAGATGGTTTTATTACTCAATTGCCTCTTGAGCCCAAAGAAACAGCGATTGCAAGAGTGATTCGGCGTTTGACTTCTTTACGGTGTGACGCTCTGTCCGAGACGTCGATGATGTATGTCCTTCCTTGTTGGCAGCATGGACTTCGCTTTGCTCTCTTTACCCATTAAACCTATTTTAGCCGCTTCTGCTTGAATGTCACGCCTCATAAGCAGCTCGCTGTGTTCGTCCAATCACGTCAATGTCATCGGAGTTACGCATGATGATGTTAAAGAAGTCACATGACAGTGCGTCGCCTTGTCTAAAACCTTTTTTGACATTGAAGGTCTCGGTGAACTCGTTGCCGACCTTGATGGAGCAGCGAGAGTTGTCCATCGTCATCACAGGCTCTTCAGTTCGTCATCTTTTGCGTTTGATAGCGAATCATGTATGGGCGTAATATTTTTATAAACGGTTAATCTGATAGAGCACATAGTTTTAGAAATAAAGGGCATCATATTCAGTTGTGAATAGAACTTCGCAAGTATCAAGGCTTAAAGAACTCAATTGTTGGCCCAAAATCTTCTAAACTTCAGTCATTTCTTCTTCTTCCTCTTTTTTTCTTCGTCTTCTTCACTTCTTCTTCTTCATCTTCTTCTTCTTCTTTTTCTCCCTTTTCTAAAAGATACTCTGCGGCTCAGGGAGATCTCGAGCTCACTCTGCATGCATTTCCTACTTACACGTGGTGGCGTCAGATCTTTGCACGCCAGTTCCGTTCTCCTAAAATTTTGTATCCTCTGCTGTGCTGCCTCAATAGCTCAGGTATTATGCAGTGCTGTCAATGAGTCATCCTCGCCCCTGCAAACGTAGGACCATGCTGTGCCTGTGTAGTTCTTCATTGCATGTTCTATCCAACACGCTAGTTAAGTGCAATTCATGCTTCCATCTTAAGAATGTACTCGAAAATATCACGTAGGGAGGTCCTTTCTGATAGAGAGTAAGACTAAGAGACTATTCCTTTATTTGCATTTCATGAATATGGAATGCACGTTCGACTTCCTCCTTCTGTTCGTCTTTCATACCTTCAGCACAAATTTGCCCATCACGTAGTCGAAAACTTGAGGAAAACAAACCTTTTGCATCTGCGAAATTTAACATAGGTGATGTCAGTGCTGTTTGCATACCGCGGTGTGAGTTCTTTTGGCGCATATAACCTTGAACTATATGAAACCTTGATCGAGATGGTGAAGCTTCCGAACTCTTGTGATCCCTAAGTGCGTGTGCTGGAAGTCCCTTTTGTTTAGAGGTAACCTTACCTAGGCGTTAACAGGGCCATACCTTGCTTCATAAGTGACATTGTTGCTTTCTCTGTGTAGTGCATTCAAGCATTGCAATGTGCTTCCAGTTCAAAACGAGAATCCTGATGTGATAACAAAAGCATGGAGCTCATTCCCATTCAGACTGGGATCATATGTAAGAAACTCTTGCCTCCTCCTGGTGCTCCTTACTCCGCTTAGGCATACCCCTCGAATATATGTCGCTTGAGCATCATCGCCAGTGTACTCTTAGCGTCCGCTTAATTAAGATACACTTTGCTAACTCCAGCCTTGAACGTGTATCTCTGAATCTCATGCCCCAGCCAACCTTCATTCAATCAATGAACCACACAGCCACATTAAATCCCCAAAAATCAGTTACTGCCCAGCATGATACACTTCACAGAGCCATCGTACTCCGCACGACACCGTCAGCCAGAAACTCTCCCGCTCTCTCCGAATGGATTGTCTAAAGAATTCAAGAATCACTTAATGTGAATACCACGTTCAGACGACAATTGTTTCATTACCATAATTGAGAGGAGTGCTTCTCCATCTGTCTCGTACCACCCCCGTTCTGTTTTTTTTTTTAGCATATTTTGAGCCCCCAGGCCTCGCAGTGCGCACTTGAATACGACGGCCAGCACTTCAATTCAATGTTCCTCCAACCCGTAGAGCTGGTGGCAAAAGAATTAACTCTCACTCTCACCCACCCGACCCGCCAATCCAAGAGCCGAACGAAAAAGAAACAAAGATCCTTCTTCAGCGAGGATGATGGAACTTAATTTCTATAATGGCATCGGATTCAATTACTCGAATTGTAATGCTCGAACTGGAGGCGGCGGTGGTGCAATGGTGTGGCGAGGCGGCGGTCGATTCCAACGACCACGAGTAACTTTTGTAGTGGAAATCTGTTTAACTCCAAAGTGGAACAGGAAGTCGATGGTTTCTATCCGCCAGCAGCGGTGGCCGACCACGATGGCTGTGTGGTGATTTATTATGTGAGACTGTGGCGAGAACTGAAGTGTATCTTGTATCTTCTCGAGAATGCCACGGATGATGTGCTGTAACGTAATGATTCAATTATGCGGGAGGACCACTTGCCGTGTTGTAATCTTCCTATAGCTGCTGCTAGAGTTGTTGTTGTTGCTATCGAAAGTGGTTGAGACGTGCCATGAAGTGCTTTGATTCACTGAGTTGTCAAGAGCTGTGCATCGATCAAAGATGAATGGCTCACCAAGGAAGTGGATTTGAGACAAGTACAAAGAGGGGCAGTGTCCAGTAAATAAACTTCCCGCATTTCACTAAAAACAATAATTTCTGTGAGCCCGACTTAGGCTTAAGTTATTCTCTTTACCCGGCCCTTCAGTGCCCTAAAGGGTTAATAAACCCAACCGAAGGAGTGCGGAAAAAAACCTCCGACCGCTTCTCACCCCAAAAAATTTTACAAATCCGTTCGCCATAGCATTTCCCAATCTGATAACCCGGCACCAAGTCCCCAAGCGCGTGTAACCAGACTCAGCTCCAGAGCGCAAGCACATGCCCGCGTCCGGGGTCCTGAGACCAGCAAAAAAAGGATTTAACTAACTTTCAAATGGCACTTCACCGCCATTGTGGCACACACAAAACGTGAAAATAATTCTTTTTATGTGCCCATTCTAACAACCCCCAAATGGGCCATTTGCCCAACCCCAACTACCCCGGCCGTTTGCTACCGAGCCAGCAGAGAGAGAGAGACAAGGGGAGTGAGAGAGAGAGAGCGCCTGCAAATAAAAATCACTGAACACTTTGGAGATTTACCGAAGCCGATGACTAACCGCCCGGAAAGCGAAGAACGAACGAAAATTCAAATTTGACACCCCCTCTCGAAGATGGGTCGCAAGGAGACGGCCAAGAAAAGGATGCACCCCTTGCCAGCCGATGCCTGGCTTCTATAGTTTTCACACTACACTGACTTAACGTTTATGAGTCGATGAAGTGCCGGAGATACGAGCATCCGCCCAACATGCGTGCCGCTGCGTGCTCGTCTGCGTCCTTTGTGTGCCGGAGATGAAATGTCCTTGGGTGGTGTTATTACACCTATTTTCTGTAATCCCACTGCGAGCCAGACTCACACAGCACATCCGGCTGATTTGAATAAGGATCTCTTTATTGTTTGTTTATACGTACATTAGATGGCTCTTGGTTATGGTTATTGCCCCTTGTCGTGGATTGCTGGCGGGTTTCCTTATCGGCGCACTTGATCTTCTTCTTCTTCTTTGCACTGTTATCATCTCGATAATGCACGGCGAGATGTCCTTGGCGAGAATCGGTTGTCGCATTGTTTTGGGGTGCATGCGGTCGCCTTTTGGGATAATTGTAAGTGTCGTTGCCGGCAGTTGCAGGAGCAGAGCAGAGCTGATTCGCTGTGGACCGACCGACCGACCGCCCGCCTTGGTGTGGCCTTGCAAGTGAATTTGATGGTTTTTATGACGTCGATTATGTCGTCCTTTTGTGTGCCACAGGCACACACCGTGTCAGAGGGAGAGTGTGTCAAATTGTTTGTAATTGGGTACTTGGTGTCCTGCGATTGTTGTTATTGTCTGAGTGAATTGCCACGACGAGTCTGATGGAAGAAGATGGGATTGATTGATATTGAAGGGAGAGCGATGAGATGAGTACGTTTGTGGAAGTGGTAATGGATGGGTGGGTAGTGGGGGCAGCGCTGCGTGAAGAGTTCTTCTCAAATTCCGTTGAAGTCGTAGGCATGCTATTGTGAGTCGACTAGGACGAGTGTTGTTGCCACCTGTGCATATCTCTGTACGTTTTAGTATTGTCCTTTGATAATTGTTACAGGTATTGGAGGCTACGCTTGACGAATTAGACATAGGATGAAGTCATTCCGATGATGCTAAGAATTTAGAGAAATAATGCCTTTAGGGCGTTAAACAATGGTAAGGACACGAATACCGTACGCACAGATTACTCCATCCAATCTGAACGACAGTGAACAAGAATTTCTATCTCTCGACTGAGATGAGGTCGAGATAGCAATATCGTTACTGAAGTCAAATCAAACTAAAGAAGTTTCGCTGAACCCAAGAAAGTAGCTGGTGATCAGCCATTTGAAGCCACGTATCAGTTCATTTCTCCACCGGGAAGAACTATTATTGAATGCGCAAACTACCAAGACAACAGACTTCTCTTCTATTTGATGTGAAGGACCGGAACCGTTTGTTATATTGTCTTTCGGACAAGAATGTGCTCGATATTGGCAGATATCGGAAAACACTCAACAAGTGCAGGTCGACACTCATCACGAATTTGTCGACATTCAGCCTGCAAACTAGAGCGAGCGCTGGGACAAAATATGCAATGACATGCCTAATTGTCGCATCTGCCAAACTTGATAGATTCTAAAGGTTTACAATGAAGAAAACTTAATGTTCCATCAAGGGAAGTTTAGGCAAAGCTATTGTGTTTACAAATATCGGACAAAAATTTAGTAAGCTTCGTTGCAAGTTTCCGGTATAGAGACCAAGTCATCGCGGATGTAAGACAGCTTGGTCTTGATGACTGGAAGCAGCGTGCCCAGGACCGTCAGCGATGAAAGGCAGCAATTGCTCAGGCTCTGACCCTTCATGGGTCGCCGGCCTGATAAGTAGTAAGTAAGTAAGTAAGTTCGTTGCTAGTTTACGCAGATAACTTTGAGGCAAGAAACGAACTGAGTTCCAATATTTAAAATCTAAAAATGTCAATATTTATCTAATTCGGCAAGCAATTGAGATGATCGAAGCTTGTGCAATCTGAATTCGGCATCTACTCTAGATCCTAGAGTGACTCAAGGCGGTATTAGGGGGTGCCCAACCTCAAACTCGAGTAAGAAATGTTTTCAAGGATTTGAGACCTAGGACATTTCAGGACGTCGGGCATTTCGGAATGAAGGTATCTCGGAGCTTTGTCTCTATTGAAATCAAACACACATGTTATGCTTTTTCTTCTACGGTCTACGCCACAGCACTGAGTAGACTTGGTCCCCAAATCAACACGTCTATTCAACAGGTACTTTCTATCGCCAGCTGCCTCCAATGTTAAAACAGAGCCCCCAATAAGTTTTGGGACACATAGGGGGCGCCACTAATAAAAAAATTAATATTATGTGAATAATTTTTGTAAGTGGCGCCCCTATATGTCCCGGGACTTATTGAATGCTGTGTTATATCATATGATATTAGAGGCAGCTTTGTTGGGTACCTTCCCAACTTGTGAACGCCATTTTAGAGGAAGTCCCTCTGTTGCGTCGTCCAATTAACCCGGATACAAAGACTTCTTGAGCCAGAGCAAAGTTGTCCATCCGAACAACAGAATGTAGTCACCCCATGCTCTGCGCCCGTAGACGCCTGGCTTAGCATATGTCGCGGTACAATCTCCAGAGTTCGTCGTTGAATCTTCATCTCCAGATGACAACAATGCAAAGAAGACCAAAAGTCTTACGCAGAACTTTCCTCTGGAAAATACCAAATACCCCCTTGTTCGGTTGCAATAACCTTCAATGTTCTGTGCCAAGGAGAAGAAGAGGAGTGGTCAAGGTGTTATACAAAAGCAACTTCGTCCTTCTAGAGAGGGCTCTGTTATACAATTACAAAGAAAACGGCAATTGGAGAGAATGATCCTACATTCGACGTTTTTGGCCATATAGACGAAGTCCTCGATTACCTCAAATTTGATTATGTGTCGATGCATATTTCCTTAATAATATCTTTCCCTCGTTAACTGAGAGCAGATCCATTTTATTGGCTTCTGTTGTGTTGAGAGCGAAGGCCTCATTGGCGGCTCACTCTGTCCACCCGCATACTTCAATGCCATCCTCGCCAGTAGACAGTAGCTGAATGGACTGAAACGCCCCTTTGTCTGTCCACATACTTTAATGCCATTATCTCCAGTAGACAATAGCTGCATGAACTTGTGAAAACTCGTGTCTCTGGTGGCGAGTTGTAAGTTTCACATGATCTTAAGATTTATATTGAAGAGGTTACAGTACGACACTTTTCTTTGATATTGGAGGTCTCGATGCATTTCCGACCTTGTGGTTGGTTGAGAGCAGCGTGAATTTTCCATCGTCATCATACACGGTACGAGTTTTGTAGAGACGCCAGGACATGCCACTGTAAATGTAGCTGTTCCCTATGAAAACAGTCTTGTCTAGTTGCGCTCTTGGATCCCTTTTAGGATCTGCCGCAGTGTGAAAATGTTGTATATCATAGACTTTCCTGACACAATAAGAAGCTGATAAAGAGCTGCCGGAACGCACAGAAATCCCTTACTCAATATGTCCTGGGACATGCAGGGGGTGCCACTAAAGAAAAATTAATATTATATGAATAATTTTTGTAAGTGGCGCTCCCTATATGTCCCGAGACGTATTGAGTGACCTGTTAAAGCCAAAACTTTGAATTGGACATGGAAAGAATATTTCTCCAGATTCGCATTTAGTCTTAAAGTGTTAATATCAGCACAAGAAAATTTTTTGTGAATGTGTCATCCATCAAAAATGCAGCGTATCATGCAGCATTCGGTTGCAAAAAGGCTCTGCGACTGCCGTCGGAACAGATTCATGTCATAAAAGCCCAATCTCCACTACCAAGAAGCGCATTTCAAAAAAATAATCTTTGAGCCCAACTAAAACTTTTATTTCCTTGCACCCCAATCCCATTAAAAGATCGGATATCTTCAGACAAATCAAAACCCCGAATAAAATGCAAAACAACGAGACGTCTCTGCGACCCATTAATTTTTGCAAATACCCCTGACACACCATCATCCCAATATCCCAGCAACCCACATCGCTCATCCCAGGCTGCAAGGCAATCTCAAGGAGCAACTGAATTTCCATTCCGACTCTCGGTTTATTGCGAAAAAAGTGAAAATAATATCGGCATCGAGTCGAGACAAAAGGGTGAGAGTAGTTGCCGACGATGCTGCTGTCGCTATTCAACCCAGAAAAGGATATTCCGCCGGCTGGCCGGGGAGTGCTGAACGAAGCCTAACTACTCCCTGAAGTGACATTTTCAGCATTTTTCCATTTGAAAATCACCACAATATGCCATTAAGGTGCTCCCTCAATGCTCAGCACCGGAGAGGCTATAAAAGGATGCGATTCTTGGTGATTCCTTTATTATAATGGTGTCTCGGTGTGCGCCCTGAGAAAGGCGAACGCCATCGACAAAGGGGGGGATGGCGTAACGGCGACGACGGCTTGCCGGTTGCATACGCTCTCAGCGCAAAGCATTCTCGGTTGGGATGATCGGGCATACACGGGATGGAGGCGGCTACGGAGAAAGTGTGAAGATTGCGTGTTCCTGGGTGTGCTCTACCTGTCGCCGAGTGGGTTTCTTCCTTCCCAATCGGATCTGCCGTTGATGGGAGGCCGTACGGATGGGTTCTCAATATATATTGGTTTATTTGAATAACAAGCTCGTTTATTGTTTTACAACAGGAAAACAGATTTTTCGGTCCTCTCTACCTGAACCTTTTTTTTTGTGGGCGGTGGTACTGGCATTGTAATCGAAGGACTGGAATTGAATTTATTATATTTTTGCGGGAGTTGGCTCATCGATAAGGATTTAATTCAATTTTAATGGAATTTCAGTTAAAGGAGGAGACAACACGATGTGCAGACGATGAAGAGGGTGTGGTTGCAGTGGGGGGAGAATTTGTCGATGATTGAATTGACTTTGAGGGAGTTGTTTTTTTTACCGCAGGATAGTATCTCAGTCTCTGGTACTTTTCTTTTTTGATGGCTTTGACGGTAAAATGAGTGTCCTGTGGTGTAAGTTTGGACCAAGATGATGTATTCCATATTCAGCCACCACCCCTAACCTAATGTAATCTTGGATTATTTTTTTTTTAATGTTAATTCGACATTCTTGTGTTGCACAACTTAGTACTGATGATTTGACTAAATAGCTTCAGTTGTTCAGGAGCTACTTTTTTTCTAGTCAAGGACGCGTGACTATCCGTTCCGTTTACATTTTTTAAAAATGTTGTTCCAAATTGGATGAGACGATTCACAACTCTATAAGTTTTTGACGGCTTTTTGGTCTTTGCGCTGAGAGATGTGATTGCTTGACGGATCCAGTGTTTGTGACAGCACTAAGCTTGAGTATTTAATAAAGTCAAAAGGCGATTCTTGGTACCTTCGAGAGCAACGAAGAAGAAGACATCGATAGCTCTGTAAGCTATGCAAAGCTCCGAAAACAAGATAAACTTTAAAATCAGAAATATTTGATAAGAGCATGTTTTACAGGCCGTTTAAACCATAACAAATTGAGCCTATATTTAAGACAGTCAGCGGTGAATTTTCGTAAGATCCTCCAAATAGAAAATTTTTAGAAAGCCAGAAAAGTCTATCCAAGATCATTCAGTACGTTTAATTTGGATTATAATCTAGGCATGAACCTTAACTCCTTTTTCCGCAATATACACCAGGTGGAAGAAAAATATCACTCTAAGCTGACTGAAATTTGAAAGTACATAGAAGTTAAAAACGGATAGTAGACGTGTTGTTTAAGTAGAACCAAGTACGTTTCCAAAGCAAACAAAATTAGCTCAAGCATAAAACGCGACGAAGGGTGTGTGATGGAATGAAGTGACAGTAGAAATTCAAGCCGAACCGAAGCAGCTTCCCCTTTCACCATAAAACTCGTGAAAAGCTGTAATAAATGCTGAAAAGAGTGCACGTTCGCCAGCTCTAAATGCGATTTTTCACCATTTTATAAGGATAAAATATCATATATGTATGTGTATAGGTTGTACATACATATTTTCAAAACCTCTTGTCAGACGTTAAAAATTGTAAGGTACTTTTACAAACTCTCATTTGATGACTGGATTCCATAAACTTTAACTTAAAACTTAAATTTCATTCTCGCTTATTCGTTCCAAAACCTCGTCTTATCGCTTCGATGGGCTGACACAAAGTGCCCCGTACGAGTGGCTTAAAATGACTTTACATGTTGGTTAACAGAATATGCCGAGTACATTATGATAAGTAAATAAGAGAACAGTGGCGTGACTTAACAGTGGAGACTTAAGGGCGAGACTTAAATGCTTAATAAATACAGAGAATACACACTTATGTGCTTTTAATTTTCCAGCCCTTACAAACTCAATACCAAAGCAAATTTAAAAATATGTATATGTGGTTCAAGTTTTTTGACAAAATATTTTCATTTGTACTGGACAATCTGATTAGATTTTCTGACTATAGAAAACAATACCAAGCTACGAAAATGATCTCCACACCATAGCGTATCCACTCCCTTGATTTCTGGTCTCTAAAAAGTGTTTTAAATTGATTTATTGATTTTAGGTATGAGGATGAGGTAAAGTAGCAGTAGTGAACCTGTTGGGAGCAAGCAACGCACGCTGCATCAAGTGGCTCTGCTTAATTTGGCCTATTCCCTAAGAAGTGCTTGTTTGAGTTGGTTAAAACTTTGGTATTCTCTGGTGCCAACCTTCGCCTTAGAAACACCGCAGACAGAGAATTCCAACAGATTTGTATCCGGGGAACTTGCAATACATTTTGTAGAAGAACGGAAATGTGGATCATTGCTTTTTTAAGCAATCTAAGTTGACGCGTGATTTGTGAGACGGCGGCGAGTCTTGTTGATATGTGCACGGTCTCTGACTCTCTATCGCATTAATATTGACCCTACATTCCAAAAAAAAAACGAGCGGAGAGCGACTATCGGCGTTTTCTGGTGGCCATTCCAAGGTGTAAGTTTTCGAAGGATCTCTATGGGAAGCAAGTAAACTCGGTCATATTGTTTGTAATCATATTGCTCATTAACAAGTGGAGACTCATCGGAAAAAAATAAATTTCGGCAACTCACCACATTCTTGTAAGCGTAGGAACTCCGTCGCTGTTTCGACTCTAAATCTTTACTGTTGCAGCGTTAGATCGTGTGCTTTTTGGAACTTCAATGGATTGCGTTCAAGCTCATTTCCCAGAATGCGTTGCATCAATATTGAGAAATGCTCAGATTTTGTCGAAATAGTAAATATTACTGTTTGGGATGGAACATGTCCTAAACTAAGAATCCCTTCAATTGTCATGTTCTCTCAATTCCACACACATACATAGTTGGTTGAGGTCCTTGTTCAGTTTTGTGCTCCATTTTAGACAAAAACTCTGTGGCATTGTCCCCATGGCTCGGATTCGTAGACCTATTTCACTGGAGTTGCCCTTTCTGTAGCCTCTACGTGGCCTAGACATCTTGAGTACATTGACGCTACACTAGGTACAAGCCGCTGAACAGCCTATAGAGTTCATCCTTGATTTTTTCCTCAAAATGCTACCAACGCAAATAGGACCGAAAATTGCAGGGCGAACTGTCCTCTCGAAAGAACTTCCTCATTCGGTGTCAAAAACGTCAAAGCAAAGAATGTTCATGTGCAAAGATGGCCTCGTTCTTCAAGGGAGGACTTTGTTGGTCAATTGCTTCTTAAAGCAAAAGAAGTATCAAACTGGCAAGAATGATTTTGTGACTACCACTCTGCACTGAACTATTGGGGCAACGCAACAGAGGACGGCCCAGGCTAAGACGGCGCACACAAGTGGAGAAGGACCTCAGACAACTTCGAGTGCGCAACAGCGCGGTAGCTGTCGAAAGATCGTGCTGGCTGCAGAGGCATGTTGGTTGAGGCCCAGGTCCACCCCGAACTGTAGCGCCACAAGAAGAAGAAGAAGAAGAAGACTATGCACCCAGCGAAACCAACAAAACTATGACAGCTTAATTTTTATTTTTCAAATTACATGGGACTTAGCATTGTGCATGAATTTCTGGCAATAATTAACATTACTGAAAACAAAAAAGGACCGTGTTAACCTTCTTGAAGGTAATATGAAAGCCTCGTACACCCTCCAAGCCATGACCACATCTCGGACTCGATTTTTTCATTTAAACCAACACCTGATCCCACCTTCTCCTGAATTTACACAACTTTTAAAGTCTTCTGACTAAGAGTTCCATTAAAATGCGCAAAAATAAAATCCAACATTGTATTCATACGTTCATCAGGAATGTGCAACAGAAACAACCACATGTCCTTATCGCTCCTCTATGCTGTGGTCAACTGTCGTAAATATGACACAAGCTTTTGAAATTTCAAAGCAGCTGACATCTCAGACGCCCTTTCATATTTCACGCTCAAGATTCCTCCCGGAACTGAAGAAACTGTCACCTCATCATATCTCATGCCCCAGCAACCACAGCATCCCCACTTTGAAGCACTTGCTGTGTCATATCAATTATGCACCGTCCACGAAGGAGGAGCAGCAGACAAAAAAACAACCAACACACCGCTCAACAATGCAACAAATTATAAGAGACACGACAAGACTTCGAACAATGCCAGCCGAAGACCAAAGGAACACTTCGCACATGACACCCCATGTCAGGGCAAATAAATCGCACCTCTCACCCAGGCACAGCGCCCAAACGCTGCGCACTCAACAATGCATGCAATTAATAAACTTCTCATTAAAGAATTGCGAAATAGGGCAGCACCACGCCTCCTGTCATTCAGATGGCCACCACAGTCGCCCCACCGCCGAGCCGCCGACCTTCCGCACAAATGTCGCACAAGGGCGGAGCCCATCGATGTGCCACCTCGTCTAACCTCCGTCAGACCTAGGAATTGGTATTTTTCATGTCCTATTAATCCTGTCCCGTGTTGCGCACGCTGAGTGCAAATCAAATTGTTTTGCAGTAATTATTCCATCATCGTCAGTCCGAGAGCGACTGTGGTGAGTGCCGCCCGCCTTCATGGCCCCACCACTCTCGGCTGTCACATCCCGGCCACGCCATATCGCTGTACCCAGTCATCTTGAGGAGGTCATTAATTACCCTCACGACGACGACGACGACGATGACGCCGCGCTGAGCCGTTTCGAGGACGAGCAGACTTTCATTAAAGATGACACTAGGCGCACAAGAAGAAAAAAAAATGAACGCGCTGCAGTTCTCTCGTGATGCTGCGTTTGGACAAATTTTCGGACTAGAGCGCTGATAGGCGGCTGATGGGACCGCGCCTTTCGATGCGCTCTGAAACGGGAGCACGCTGACATGAGAAATTAATTAAGTTCAATCAATGGGATTTCGGGTGATAAATAGCCGCTGCATTGTCAAATGCTCGAGATGGCTAGGAGGGAGTGCAGGCAACGCGCTGAGCTGTCTCAATCAATTTGGGTTATATCCGCGGACAGCTTATGGCTTTGTGGCATTTGCATTCCAAAACATGCAAATGAAGACACTTGGCTTCTTTATTAGATTTCGATGTAAATCTGGTCCATTCAACAGGGTGGCCGGGATTTCTAACTCAAATTTTGTTGGTGAAAAATGCTGACAAGGAGCCGATGCATCCAACATCGTACTGGACGTAGTTCATTGCTGAGAAAGTGCTATTTGAGCTTTTGGCTTTTGGTTTGATCTTGACAAGTCAGCGACAGCATGTTTGGAGTGCTCATCTACCCAAGAATTAGTTGGTAGTTGTAGTAAAGGTATAGGTTTGATTTCCGGACGGGATCCTTCGCATTATTTCACGCACCACCGCTTTCGAGTTGCTAACAACACTCAAATTGTCTATGAAAAGCTTCTCAAAACTCGCCGTTTGGAGTCGGCAAAAAACTGTAGGTCCCTTCTACTGGTGAGAGAACAGTAACACGCACAAAAAGAGTAGTTGTCCCTTTCAGTGGGTAAGATATCGAGTGACACCATGGCCAGCAACACCCGCAGTCAGACAGCTGCAACACACTGAAATCGCCATTTATGAGACTGAAATCGGTAAGACTCTGTCGTTTGTTTCGTAAAGAGATGAAAAAACAATGCAGCTTTATGGTGTACTGTGGTCTTGAACATAGAGAGATATTCCAGAAAAAATGGACACTAGACGAGATGGGCAAAGGGTGAACTAGAATTGATCCTACCGTCAATTAAATTTCTGTACCAACGGAAACCTTGACAATAAAGATCTTAGAGCTGGCAATCAATAAGTTTTGTAAGAAACAAGGAAACTTAAGCATCTGCTAATATATTAGGTAGACGTGGCAAAAAAATTAAAAAAACCACAGCCACTCTCAGGCAGAGTAAATGTAAATTAGGTAACGTAGTAGGACACTGCGCAATGGGTAAACACGCATTAACACTAGACCTATCATAGAACGAAGGTATCACTCAAGGTATTGTCCATCGAAAGTGATTTTTGTTCCCACCTCTATCAAACCAGATCTCTAAAAAATGAGTCCTTTCTGGAATTGATCCAATTGTTGAGCCATTGTTCGATTCTTCTATCTTCAAAACACCCGAACCGGTGACCCCCCAAATCGTTTTGCATCCGTCGAAGAAGTGGTAACAATATTTGCAGAATACGCCGGGTGAGGTAGCACATCCCATATCAGCGTTTGCAGGTTCATTTTGACCGTATTAGCCACATTGGGCCGAACGTTAATAATAACAATAATTTAGTGGCACTATAGCCCTCGAAGGATCAGGGCCTAACTTTTGCATCAACTACTAGTGTTGAGCGTGTTATTGTTCTCTCATGAGCAAACGGGTTCTACTGTTTTTTGCCGACTTCGAACGGCAATATTTGAGAAGCATTTCATAGACAATCTTTAAGTCTTGTCAGCAACTCAAAAGAGATGTTGCCATGAAAAAATCCGATGTGTTCAGTCCCGGACCTTTGACGTGTGAGTCGACGCACTTACTAACCATTCCACGGCGACCAAGTTACCATGTTGCAAAATCACCTCGTCATGTCTTTCGGTCAATTCTGCCCGTTTTTAACGGAATGCACAGCTCAGACATAAGTTGTAGTCGATGACGTTTCTCATCAATAGTTTCGCCTGGTTTAAGCAGGTCATAGTGCACCACATCTGTCTGAGCCCACCATATGCTTTGATTTTGACTTTGATGGAATGGGTTGATCAAGCTTTGCATAGTACTTATTTATTCTTAGGGTTATCGTAGTATATACATATGTTATTCACGATCCAGTGCAAAGATTCCTTCTGTTGACGTCTTTCAATAAGGTAAATTATCGAGTCGAGCTTCAACGTCCTACACCCAGTATCTTGCTTTTGAAAAAATTTAAATTTCTTAAACCGAACGGAAAATTTTTGACGAGTCACTCCCAATGATTATGTGAGATCATTTTGCGTTTGCCACTTTCAGTAACGCCTCCAATTTCTTCAAACGATCTTCAAACTTCTTGGGCTGGAAAAGACGCTCTTTGTCTTCGATGTTAAAATCACCACTTGGGAAACCGCTCTCTGTATGATTTAACGGTCGGAGCAAATTGACCAGAAACTTCTACAAGCATTCCAAGGGATTCCGCTGCACTTTTCTGAACTTGTTGTTCGTTTAAAACAAATTTGTATCTTTAAGATAAATCTGGCCATTTTCGATGAGGCAAAAAACAAAGTTAGTGTCTAAAATAGACGCTGATGCAAACGAATTATTGCTTACAAGTGTCACGCCTTTCCAATGAAGTAGATAATCGCTTCAAGGATTAACCACAACTGGCAGGTAGCGCCATCTTTTAAAACCGAACAGGTTTAATTTGTACCCTTTTTAAAAATATTTTTGACATTGAATGTGGCATGTCTGTAGCAGCCAACTTAAAAACAAAACAAAATTCTCTGTATCGGAATTCACATAAAATATATTTCTCGGTCTCTTTTGACCTCGGTAATACATATTTCCTTATAAGTGACGGTTCTACGATAGAGCACAATCCATCTATGTTCGTTGACAACATATTCCTTATTCTGTCCATGGTTCCTTGAAGTTCGTGTTGTTTCATCTCATCTCAATCTATCCTCATCCTAAATATTGAAGAAAATGCCTTTCTAATCAATGTCTTCCTTGCGCGTCTCCTCTTTCAGCACAAGATTGAGGAAGTCACACAAAAAGGCATCTCCTTGCTAAGACCCTTTGCATTTTAGAAAAAGTTCACAGATACTGTTCCCTATTACACAAAGTTGCGACAAAGTTGAATCAGTATTCCCGAAATCCCGGTATTCCACATCGTCCTGTTGAGTTCAGAATGATGAATACTGTCGTACAAGGCACTGAAGTCTTCAAATAGTTGAAAAGCCTTGACATGGAAGTCGCTGGTCCTTGTCCCAACGCAAATGTTGAAATGTCCACCTTACTTCCTTCTACGGGTATTATCCTTGTCCACCAGCTTGACTATAGGAATGACTTTATTTCCCTGCACTCGAAAAAAAATTAAAAGTCAGACAGAGCCGAGTGACCCATTTAAGTGCACGTCTGTTCACCTGCAGTCCACATCCCACAAGGATTTATTCCAGCAGCCCCGTGCTCAAAATGAATTATCCCGGATAACAAAGACATTTCAAGTTGAAAACTTTTCAAACATATCCCCGCTTCACACGTCACCGACTATAAAGTTCGCCGAGTGAGTCCATTTGAGGCGGTGAGGGCGTAGCACTACCGATTGGCAGACAACAACAAAAAAAGGGGTAGATGGCCATAAATCTCTCCGAAGTGTCGATACCACTCCACCACACCAGGGCATCGGATCTCCAATTCACAATCCAAAATCCTATTATTATTATTATTTTTATTCCCTTCGGGATACTTCAGCCGCCCGTCGGCCGGGGCGGGGGAGTGCAAAGGAATCGAACGAAATTTCCATTTCTGCTAGCAAGGATCCGCGCCGCACACCCTCAGGTCGGTCCCACTCAGCCGTGTATCCTGACTTTTGTGTGCGTCCCGTATGCAAACAATTTCTAATGACATGTTATCGGATATTGATCGTCCTGCTTTTTGGCAACTCACAGGATCGTGGATAGGGCTTGCGACAGGGGCCGGCCCAGCGTCCGACGCGTGTGCGGTGTGGTGTTGCACGACGCCACTGTGAGACAATTTGTGTTAAGGATATGTTCCGGAATACATTATGGCAAACGGGGTCCTGTTCGTCGGGCGCTCCAAACTGGGGAGGGGTGATTTATGCGTTTTGATTTGCCTACGCTTCTGCGTTCGGCGCTCGGGTGCTGTTGTCAGTTTTGGCAGGGTTGAAAGCGCCGCGCGAAAAGTCTCGAGATTGAATTTTTATAAGGAATCTTATTTATGGGCGTGTGTCCCTTTTTCTCGCTCCGCACTCCGGCCCTTGTTTATGTCCCGCCACGGTCTTGTTTGCACTGTATCTCTTTGTGTTTGCATTTTCAATTTTCCCCACTCGACTTTGTTGACGCTGCTGCCGGCGTGTGGGTGGGTGCGGAATTTGCGTGCTCGCGCACCCACATGGTGCGAATTGTAAAATGGTAAATTCCATGTCGCCTAGCGCGCCGTATAATGTAAAGTGTGACGCGATGTTAATCACCTGAATGAGTGCAAGATGAAGAACTACGCTGCTGACAATGACAAATCCACATTTGGCGACTGTCATTCGTTCGCGAGATGTATCCTCCGTGCCATGGCACTGTCTGGCTGGTCTATGTCTGGATGGCAAAAACTATACACAGCGCAGTGCGTCTAGAGTTCAGAGTCTGGCCCCTGTCGTGGCGCACAGAAGGGAAGTCGACTGGTGGAGAATATGAGATTTCGCGCGTTACGCGTCAGTGTGGGCTCATGGTCCGTGGAGTATTGCATATGATAAATACCCGGAGTTCGAGGTGATCCCATTAATCTTTCAAGTTGTGGCGCGTTAATTGCCACCGTGGCACCATACTGCTGTTACTCGCATACACACTTACGCTCGTGCACTCCGCAATGCTGGACGGTTTGTCAAAATATTTGCACATTCTCCACTTTGCACGGGCGCGCACTGAATGGCGGCGTGGCGTGTTGCTGTCTTTTGTGGCCTCGTGCATGTGCTGCTGTTTTTTTTTCCATGCCTTGGTGTTCCTTAATTTGAAAATGGATCTGCGGATTACTCAGAGTTGGAGATATAATTAGACATCGGCATTTTTTCTGTTTTGGTTTTCGGGCACTGCAAAGTGTGTAAGGCCACTGGAATTGTTGGAATGCTGGGATCATTTTGTGGTTTGCTCAACGCATTGATCCGCAAATGACTCAGGGGAGTCGGCCGCTGAGAAGGAGGCAAGTTTCGGAAATGCTTTCAGGGAGAGGAGAGCGATGAAAATGAATGAAGCAGATGTTGCGACTGCACTGCTGAACTTTACTCGTTACTCGAAAGATCTTCGTCATCCCCTGACGCATGACGTGTTGGCATGACAAATCCACTCAAAACAAAGGACACAACCCCTTCGTTCACAAGAAGCCAAAATCCCGCGGAAAGCAGGTCAACAGCACGAAGTGTGGGCGCCATCGGCCAGCCGACAAAAGCGTACAATGATGAAACAGAATTTTTGAAAAATTGTCATAAACATTTCACGGAACATGCCAGCGGGCCGGCGTTTTTGGGCACGTGCTTAATTGAAATCCTTGCTGGAAGTCACATTCCCTCTCTAAGCCAACGAACACTGGTGTCCAGTTACAAAGCGTCCCCCTGCCATTTTTTTTGCTTTTCAATGAATAGCGCGTGTACATTTGAACCCCGTGCAGGCGAGATGCTTTGCATTCAAGGGGTTGCAGATTGTTCGCTCACAACATCCCGAACAAAGGCGGCCATTCTTCGTTGACTGTGCTCTCTGTTACTCGAATTGCATCACCTTTTGTTGTGGGTGCGTGCCTAAATGCGGGCTTCTTCAAACACACACGTATCAAAAGGCTTAGCGTTTCCCCCAAAACCGCAGAGGGTTGCGCTGCGATACAATTGAAAACCAGTGAGAAGCATACGCCAATTGCTGTCACTACGCCCATATGCGCGGCGTATGATGTGCAAAAAAGGTACCGCATCAAGTTCCACCCCCGCCACCGTAAAGGGGACGATGAGGAAAAAGAACTGTTGGTCATGGGAAACTGTCTGCTTAGGGAGGAGAGGGGTTGCAAGAACAATGCGCTAAAGTTGTGGGTGGCTATTGTTTGCTGCCGCTGGATGACGTTCTGCGTTGAATAAGTGCCCTTCTTTGTGTGCTGAAGCGAAAGAATTAATTCTTTTCTGCATTAGGAGCGGTTTGGATCTTTTTTTTGAGTGTGCCAGATTGAAGCCATATCCAAACAAGGTCTCCCTTCATACCCATCTCGCAGTGCACACCAGCAGGTCACCCCCTGCACCACCCACACAGAAAGAGGCGCCCAATGTTATTTACAGTTACCAGAAAAACCGGAGAACATTTCCTCACTATTTCAGTGTGCGGTTGGGAAAAGCTTTTAGCAGGCAAACGTCTAAACTAAATCCTGGACCACAATTTCCTCATCTCTCAGAGTCTGGACTGGACTCGGGAAAAGGGAATGGGCGAGCAAAGTCCTCGGAAAAATTTCAGTGAACATGGTTGCACCTGATGGCTCCGTCCAGGACAACTGACCCTAATTTTGATTGAAGCACTGGATTTTGATGGATTAGTGTTCACACTGGGAGCAGCTGTGCGTCGCACACAACGTTCTCAGCAGACTGTTCGATGGGCATCTTCACCGAGCGGATGAATGTGACACCGTAAGCGGGTATGAAATTTCAAATTTCACCTCCACATTGGGTGCGTGTGGCTCCGAATTTTATCCCCCTCCCTCCCTCCGTCCAACTGGTCACCACCACAACTCTCCAATGAAATGGACTGAAGATGGTGAAGTTGAGGTGGTGCGGCACGAAGTCCCATCCGAATATCCAAGAGCAGGGATGAGGACACGCATGCCCCATAATGGACCTCATACTCTTGTCAAGTGCCAGGCGAACACTCACAGCAGCACCATCGAGCAGCACTTCTCGACAGATATCACATAATATTCCAGAGCAATAAATTACATTTGTAGGCGTTGGCAGGTGTCGCCAGCGCTGTCTAAAATCGCGATAAATCTTCATACGAAATAAATTTCATAGAAATTGCTCACAGAAGCGTTGACTGCTGTTCAACCCACTCCCCGCCCGCTCCGCTGTCAGCCTGACTGACTGGGTCAGAAAATGGGTTTAAGTGTGTGTCTCCTCTCATTTGGATTTCGTAAAATTCTCTGTACGATGCGTTCTGTCAGCAGCAGCGAGGCGGGTGGCGGGCGACTCTGTGGGCACGGACAACTTGTATGCTCTGGGTGTGAATAAATAAATTTCCTAATTGGAAATAAATTTTGTTGCGTAATGGACATCAAGACTTTTGATGCGAAATGGGTACGAGTGCGGGCCGAAGCTCATCATCATGGACATGGGACACGGAGTTGGCCGGGCGGAGGCTCCCTGTGAAAAGGGTTGCTTCCAAGTGACAAGAACTACATCATAATTGATATACGAGTGTACATTTATTACAACCATATGACTGGACGACGATGGAGTTGTAATTTTCGAATTCTTCGAATTCGTCTTTGTCAGCTGAGCAGTGGTGTGGCGATAAATTTGTCAAGGAGCAGTGTGAGCTACGCATGCAAAAATGTCCATATTTCATGCGGGCACTTATGCACTTTTGAGGGGAAAGTCTTGTGAAAAGATGGCAAAACGGATGAGAGTTCTGACTCGAGGGGGCAGAGTGCCAAAAGAAGGACACTAAATTTTGGAATTATTCGAAAGCTCATAGCGCGTGTATATGTTTGTGTAGCCCATATGAACAAAGGCTTATTGGGAAGCAAAATTTCTGTTGATTTGCCTGCGTCTGATAAGGAAAGTTGAGTATATGCCATACTAAGCTAGCTTAAGAACCCGAAAGCATTTTAGTAAATGAAACTCCTCGGAACCTTATCAAAAATCTGACTTGCTTCAAAGCGTTTCCAATTCATCTACCACACTGGACTTTTTTTTATATATTGCTCGGTTCTCTGGTCCTTTTCTGTATTCAGTACCGTGCCACCTGCTTAATTGTTTTCTTTTTTAAACATCGAAACCCCCATATCAAGGTTGTCGTTTACTTCTCTTTCTTTCTATGTCTGTTTCTGATGCTGAATGCAAGAAACACCAGTGAGAAAGCTAGACATTATACGGGGCGGTCGACGCATTTACCCACTACGCCACGGCGACCACTAGTGAGTTTGTTTCCTTTAGGTATTTCCTGATTTCTCTTTCCCAGACATCGCCTAGGTGCTCTAACCTGGTGTAGAAGTTTCCGCTTACCATGGCAACCGCCGCTTTTTCGGGGTGTCGTAATAGGAAAGGTCAAAACCATGACTGGAATAACCAAGATAAAGCTCTACAAGCCGTTTATCCCACCCGAACTCCTATACGGAGTCGAGTGATAGAAAGTTCTGCGATGAATATATGGTCCTATCTGCGAAGAAGGCGAATGGACGAGAAGACACAAACGCGGACTTAATGTGTTGTACCAAGATGTGGATCTAGTCTGAAAGGCAAAAAACCGGCTCCACCACAACAAGGGAATGGATAACAACGGGTTTCAGAATGAGAGTAAGACCAAACCTCCTGTATAGAAACCAAGTGATTGAGAACACTAGAGAGCTTGTTATAGACAACTGGAAGTAGCGTTCTCGGGACCCCCAGAAATTTGAACAGTACTGTACCCATAGAGACATATTTAGGCACATGATACATTAATTTCTGATAGTCAACGATTTTAAATTAGTGTTACGCGTCTCTCCGTTGAGAAATAAAATTTTGGCACTAGGGAAACCAAAATAAAATTTGGGGACGCTACAGTCCACAAGGGGTCAGGCTTAGCTCTTTCACCAATTACACTTGTTGTTTCTACAGCTGTAGCTCAATGCCAACTCCAAACGGGAAAGAATTTTATAAAAAAATGAGTATTAGATGACTATGAACATCACATGTATGTAGGTACAACCATAGAACATCAGAAATTTATGAATATTCCGACAGATATAGGTTCCTAGAACTTCCACGTAGGAGCCGCCTTTAAGTCGGATGGAAACTTCCACTTTTCGCTCACTACCTCTGCTTTGAACTTCTGGTGTGTCATATTGGTACAAACAGCCGTCGCAGATTACAATCGGGTGCTGTGAAAAATAGGTGGAACCGGTGCAGTATCTGCGCCTATGGCGACAACCAATTTGTGCTTAAGGCCTTACTCAACCCTCTAACCACTTCCAAGATATTACAGAAATGCAAGACTTTTTTTAACTTGGTTAGCAGATTAAATTTGCCAAGAAATATATGGGTCCCGGGAGACCACAGCTCGCGTCCTTTGACAGGGCTAAAATCGGGTGTGTAGACAGCAGAACCAGAGATAGCATGACTCTTTAAAATTATTGACCAAGCGCATGTTCCCAAAAGTCAGTAAGAAATCCGCGACATTTCTATTATCTCTAAACAGGAAAGACTGCAGAGGACATCTTGATTGCAGACGACATGTTGGTGTACTCACCTTCACTAAGCACTTAAGTATTCTTGGGCTTTGTGATGGTGCCCCATGCGACGCCTGTAGAGAAAGTGCAGACACTGCAGAGCACTTTCTCTGTCAATGGTCCCGCCTTTGCTCGGATCTGGTGGCGATCGTTTGGTGGTGTTGTGTTTGGAGCTAAGAACCCAGGTTCTTTAACACATAAGCTCTCGCTAGTTTTCCTTCGGAAGACAAAGAAATTACATTAAATGTACATAGCTTACTTCCACGTGGTACATTGGAGCAGTTTCTGAGTCTAAATGCTCCTGGGCAGCATTTCCCAACCTCAAAAAAAAAATAAATAACAAACAGATTCTGCCAAACTCTCCTGATGGTAAAAATTTCCCCAACGAGAAACTGTTGGAAATAACAGGAGCTTCACACCAGTTCCCTTCTTCACTTTCTTTCGCAAAAATACCCCTCGGATGGACCAATTTGGTCACTCTAACAAGGCAGCACCTGGTGGCTTACATTGGTAAATAAAATGGTATGATTCTTGTGCTTCTAGTTTTTTGAAGGTTTGGGGGCAAGATTTAGAAATCTAGAATCTCAAAACTCCGAAATACTTCGAAAACCAAAAACTCTGAAGGGCTTAACTTGCAAGGGATTTAATCCCGAGAGGGAATTGGATATGGGTTCTGAATCGAAGAATTGGAACAAGGCAAGAAGCCCACAAGTAGAGAAAAACCTTAACTTAGTTGCAGGTAGCGGGAAAACGTGCCAGCTGAAGATGCCTGTAAATAGAAGCTCAGTTCCACTCTTGACCATAGCACTGTCACAAAGAGAAGAAAACGAAGATGAAGGAAAAGAACTGGGGGCTGGGTTCATCTACAACGTAACAACGTGGGATGGTATTCGAAATTGTGGTTTAAGATTTAATTTCTGCCAATGCGAGCTATTCCCGTATAGATTATTGGCCGTTAAGTTTAGTGGCTTTAAGATTTTTGCATCTTCTGGGTTTTAGGGGTTTCGGAATTCTCAAGTCCATGGGATCTTGGATTTCGCAATTCTTTTCATCATCCTCATTCGAAGGCACATTTAATATAGCTTTACGTCCTCTAGTGTCACCAACAATTATCACAGATCAAAAGTGCTTGAAAATGTTTTTTTTTAACTTGCTACCTTATTCGTTGTTTGAAAATTCGAATCCAAAATGAAATGCGAGAGTAAAAAGACAATAAGTCTCATTCTGTCTTAACCAGCAACATACTACATAACCACCATCATAACGCACAACAACCGTTAGTTAAACGGCGACAGTTTAACTTGTCAAACACACTTCATCCTCTTTAGTCAGGTGAAGTGTTGTAAATGGCGTCAGCGGAAGTGATACCAATGACAGAAGGGAAACGTAATGTTTCTTTACCAGAGATTCTACTTCGATTTGGATTTGAGATGTATCTGCTCGTGTTTCTGGCAACCCACGTGCTGGTGTGACCTTTTGAACGACTTGTTTGAACAGCAAGTGAGGCCTTACTAAACTTTGCAATTTTGTTATTCATTGCAACCTGCTCTCTCGAGATCGACGCCAAAACGATGTACGTTGGGATTCATTTTTTTGACATTTTCGGTGGCTCTGAATTCCACCACAAATTTCCTTTTGTCATTTGCCCAGTTCGCCATGTGTACAAAGTCAACCTATTAGCTTCACCCTTCTAGCAGAACGAGCTTCCCAAGCCATCGTTTGACTCCAAAATCATTCCGTTAATTAAACTAAAGCACGACCAGTTAAATTTGAAAACTCCCAAAAACTAAATTGAAATGAAAATTTCCTCATTACCCAGAGTACACCTCACACCAGCAGCCCCACAGTAGACACCTGTTTTCCAGAGGAACACACCAATGTATCCGCTATGAGTTTGTCCTTATCCGCCACCCTCCGAGGCATGCCATCTCCCGTCGACTGGAAATTATAATTGTAATATCCTTCGATTAGTGACGCACAGTGGTGTCGCCTCTTTCGCGGGGTCTTCTGTCTTCTGCGCTGCCATTGTCGTCGTAGTCTCGTACTCGTATTGTCATTGCCAACCCTTTCGTTCCAGCCGAGTTCGATTAAATTCGCTTCGCCCCAATGCCGGGCGAGGGTGCTGCTTCTGCTCCGTGTTCCGTTCTTTATGGTTCGCTTGCTAATTTCTTGGGAATTTATTGCCTTGTAAATGTGTGTCGCCTTTGACGCTGTATTCGCCGAGCTCCCGGTGATTACAACTCAATAACATCCCCTGAAAAGTAATTGGATTTCCCCGGCGATGAGTTCGCTGCGTGAAAAATGCAATGACCCCTTACCCTTTGCGTGGCCGGCCGACTGGAAATAGACAGGATACACGCCGTTGTTTGACCGTGAAGATGAAGACCATTCGGTGTCCTTAAATTGCAATTTTTGGTTTGCTGCAACTACAAATCATCGCGCTGCTGCGTGGATTTTCACAGATGGCCTCAGTCACAGCGCTCAGATGGGACCACTGGATGAAGGGGTGGTGGGGGAAGTGTGGAAAGTGAAAGGAAGCCTGCATTGGAATTGGCGAAAGGGTTGCTGTGACTGTGGACTTTGCCATTTTGATTTACGACTCCCATGCGGCGGAGGCGGTGGTGGCACCCATGCCGTCACCTGAACTAAGCCATCTTCTACCCCCTACCCCAATGTGTTTCTGCCTTTTTTTGTGTCGTTTTGCAGCCATATGAGCAGTTAGAGCAGTTACACACTTTCGCAGGGTGTCAGAGTCGCAATCTCATTGGCACCATATGCTCTGTAATTTGTGATGTTAGCTGTGCCGCACTGAATGGAGTCACCTAGATGCTGTAGCTGTAAATTGAATTTCATTAACTCGGCAGAGATGTGTGGAATGGCGCGGCGCCGCCGTCGTTTTTGTGAACGGTATCATGTGCGATGAAGGATTCTTTGAAAGGGTTGTACGGGCTGTGCTACTCCTGGCAACTTATTGGCGGAACTTAATTGCTGTCGATTGTTTTTGCCATATGTTTACGCGAGCAGGGGTTTGTTCAGAAAAGTTTGTTTTGCTCGGGAAGCTATCCGGGAAATGTTTGTCATTGAAGGCGGGTTGATATATGTAGAGTAAACCAATTATGAGACGGATATGGAATGTTCTCTTCTTTTATTCAGTGGTCTGGGGTTGCACATTCTGGAGCAAAAGGATGGAGGTGTTGTTGGAGTTTATGTCGTTGATAGCTTACTTTTCGGCTTTACAGAAATGCTCAGCTCACGTTAGGTGTCAAAGTAGAATAATCGAACAACTCAGAACTGAATAAAAATTAAATTAAAAAGTACAACAGTTGGAATGAACTTCTCCAAAACGATAACTTGTAAATATTATCCATGACTACATCCGTCTAAAGTGCTCTATTCGAAAAATCCAATCTTTAGCAACTCTTTCCTATACAGCGACTGGTATCTTGCGGATAGCAGGTGTCATGTTGGCTTCCAAAGCATTTTTTAGGCCATGCTTTATCCTCAATCTCAATCGAAGAGTCTAGAAGGACAGCTGTGTCATTCAAAGCGATCTACGCCCATCAAAAAAATCCTGTTCGCCCAATGTTAACGCTTAACAGTTAACCGCACGATGAAAACAGGAGACTACGAGGAATGGACATTTGAGCAGCTGGACAGTCTTTGAAAAAAAGTACTCAGAAAGAGCGATTGTCTATCTTTGTATGTCCTACTTTTCTACAAAGGCAAGAATGAGCGGTACACAGGTGGTCCGAAAGAGGCCTTACTCCCCTTGTAAACATCAATCGGACAGTTTTCCAAGTTTTCCAATTTTCTCTTCTCTTTTTCTTGCAGTCAACTCGTTTTCCTCGAGATAATCCAAACATGCATCGAAACAAATTCAACAACAGCGAGCCCAAATCTTCCCCATCCATCTACATGATTATACGCATAGATGGTGCCTAAATCTCGGCGCCATTTAAGGCGTCTCGTGCATTTATTCCACTCCGCCCAGTGCTCGATCGCGCCGCGATATCATAACAAATTTGTCACACTTGTCATTCGTTTTTGTGGTGCTCTGTCCCCTGCTGCACCTTAATATCGGATGTTCCCTGAACCTGAACCGCACTCCCGAAATGGCATCCGTTTCATCACGGTATGTGCGCGATGCCAGATAAAAATCCTATGCACACCCGTTACAGCTTCGCCAGTGACACTCAGGCGACTAATCTGCCTCTGCCGATCTGTCGTCAATCGTCTAGCCGTCGGTTTTTGCATTAAGCGTCAGCTCGAATGCGATCGATGTGCCCTGATAACGCGGCCGCATAACCAGCGTGCCACATGACAATTCATCCACAACCGCGATATTTTCATGCGTAGCGCACCGTGCGTCGCCGTCGTCTTCGTCTCTGTTCAGCTTGAGCAACAGCCGTTCACCAGCGGTGGGTACGCGACTAGGTTCACCCAGAGCCAAGGCGATATTTAATTGTTCGCCTGGCAATCGGCGCGCTCAATCGGAATTTCAATTATTTATCTCGAGTCCAACATCAGTTTTGAGGGAAGCACTCCAAGTATTGTAGATCGACTCTATGTCTCTCGTCTATTAGGCGAAACTGGCAGCGTGTATGGATGGATCTGCGGCTATGATCCGCGGACGGGTTCGCACTCGTTTTGTGCGCGTTTGCTCGCCATGTTGTTGTTGTTGTTGTTGCCGTTGTCGCAGTCGTCATCGTCGGTAGGATGTCTCTGTCGTGTTTTCGAATTGGCCATTAATTACTCGACGGTTTTGGCGCGGAGAGAAAGAAGTCTCACACTGTACACACACACATTCGGGCTCATATGCCGGGCGGCGGCGTCCATCCATCTCCGTCGTAGCGGCGGCAGCGGCGCATACGAGGACCGAATCACTTGAGCATGGCGCGCGAATACTTGCAGGCGATCATTAAATGACCGTTTTGTATAAATTATGCTAATGATCCTTCAATTGATTTGTAATAAAAATGCATTCGGAGAGATAAATATCCATGGAGCACGCACTTTGATAGCACCACCAACACCAGCCGCAACAGCACCAGCAGCAGCAACATCAACATTGGCAGTAACGCCACTATCAACGGCATCAGTCGCCACGTTGACTGTGAGGTGCACGCTTAAGTGAGGGATGAGTGTGAGAAGGAGAGGGAGGGTGGCTTTTACTCGCTCCAATCTGAGAAATAAGTGACATTTCGCTGCGGACACTGTTTAGGACTGACTGGGTAATCAGTGAGTGTCCACGGCGGAGATTTAGTTCGCAGACTTTGTGACCGTATTCAGGGGGTTTGAGCGGTTTTTTTTGGGGTGCCACAAGGCGAGCATATGGGACCACAAGTGAAAGTCAGTTTCTTGTTAGATTTTGGTTTCCTTTTAGAAGAACCTCAGGGCGACTTAATGATGCCACATGTAGGCTTTAAAACCGATGAAGAGAGGCTTCAGGAGGCGCTCGAAGTTCCTGAGATCATGGAAAGTGTCCTCCGCCAGATGTGGAAATACGCAAAATCAGAGAAAGACCATAAGAGCCCTTTTTTAGAAATGCATTCTGCAGCGTAATGTAGGCTTCTAACGCAACCTTAAGTCAACCATTGACACCGCAAGTTGATCGAAAATTATGTCGCATAAATAAGACCACCACACAATCGCCCTCAGCCGCAAAGACACCTGTGATCCCTCAGCCGTCTCAAAACAGCTCACGGTCGCGTCCCCCAGCTATCCATGAATCAATATTACAATGAAGTTTAACCATCACTTGTACACATCAGCCATCCACTCGGGCCACTCAATGACATCTTACATTCGCCAGAGCGTCAATGATCTGCGTGTACATGTGTACAGCGTATGTAAGTATATGTTTGTTGTTCTCGGGGTATGCAAGGCAAGCGCAAAGACAAGGCGATGCACCGCGACGACTGCGACTGTGCCATCCAATTCTGTCGGCGTGCACCGTCGCGACAGGTAATAATTTCATATCAATTCGCCCGGTGCCGTTGTGCAAGTGATCCATGTTCCCATTGGCATTGAACGAGATACTTTGCACGAAACCGAATTAACATAGGAGAACACGGTCCGAACATGACGCACTCCTTGCAGATGCACGAGCACCACAAGACAACGGCGACGACGACAGCGAGGACAGGGCGCGAGAAGAGCCCCGACACTGGAGCGACACGAACTTCAAGCTATCCACAAGGATCCGCCGGATTCATGTGAATCTTTTGATTTCTGTGCTGTTCCGATCTACGTTGTCTTATTTTCTCTCCAGTTTGTCAATCCCATTGGCCATTTTAAGGCTTGCATCATTTAACGATGATGGACCCACTACTCTCATACACACACAATCGCGCCTGCATGCATTTCAACAATCGAGTGTTCGGTTTCTCAAGGAGGTGAGCCGAGTCCACAACACAACAGATTAATGCCGCAATTATGATAAGGTGCTAATGGAAAATGCAACTCGGCCCAAGACGCTACTCACCGCAAGTGTGTCCCCTAATTAAGGTTCGCGGGGAGCTGAGGTTCCATCGCGCCGGCAAAGCGATGGAAAACTTGCACCGAATGGTCAGGCACACACCATGCGCCGCAGCCAATAAACTGACATTTATGATGGCCATCCACAACCACACACACGCACACACTGGAGCGCGCGAGATCGCACGCAGGAAGAGATGCCATTCAGGCTAACTGACGGCCATTGCGAGGAAACTCATTTGCACTTTGAATGCAAAGTTTTTCGGGGTTAATTGCGAGACTGTGGACAGTTTGTGTTGCGGAGTGGACAATTTATGAAAATTATGGTCAATTCTAAATTGGTTTTCTGGTTATTTGGAAAAAGTTTTAATTGCGTGTGCGCGCACACCGGACGAGGAACTTTGATTAGGGGACGCTCGCCGTGAATGAGATTTATGCAAATTATGGAGTTTCTTCGATTGCCAAGGATAGACGCTAGTCGATGATAGAGGTATTCATTCGAGACTGGTTTCTTAACAGTCTCCCAATGGTTGGCGGAGGGGGGGGGGGGGACTTTCTTGTTTACACTATCAAGAAGGTCTTAGTATGTATGAGGGAACAGGTCCAAGGGAATATTGTGCAACCCTTTTCCACAAATGCGACCAGTTACGGTTATGAGGGGACATCAACATAAAAATCACTGAGAGTCCTTAAGTCTGGCAGATGCTCGTGTGGGAAGTCCTACTGGTTGCAATTTGAAAAATTCAGTAGCTCCTGAGTGGCGCTATAGTTGGTGGAACGATTGGGTTGGGTTTCACAAACTTCGTCTTCTTCGTCTTTATGTGGCGCTACGGTCTGACTACGGATATGGGTTTCAATTCAGTCTGTCCTGCTTGTGCGAGATAGGCGGCTTCATTTTCATAGACCCAGCTATATGAGGTTTCTTTTCCGCTGGGTATGGCATCTTAAAGTTATACTCCTCAACCACGCTTTCCCTCGGGGATGGACTTGAAGTCCCTTAGTGCTAAAGGGTTAGCGTGAATTTTCCATACGTACGAGTATGTACATATGACCTAGAAAACTGAATCTAGATATTCCCTTGGCACGTCTTTCAACTGTCTCTTTTCCTTTGAAGAGGGGCCGGACATATGTCAAGTAAAATTTTTCTCTCGAAACCACCAAAGATGTCATTGTTCATGTTCTATACAGGGTTGGGACAATAAACGCGTTAAGCGTGGCTAAAAGCTAAGTTATTCGAGAGAAGGTTTTGGAACTTCTTCCAAAAAACAAAGAGACACAAACCTTCCAGCCTGAATTGTCTGAGGTATTCATTTACACGAACATTCCGAGGTGCCAACATCGACCCCGATCATCACCTTGCTGTAGCCAAGGTAAGAACCCGGATATCGAGAGAGCAAGGGAGTCGAGATATGCCAAAACGGTTTGACGTCGGAAAGCTTCAATAGCAACAAATTGAGAAAAAAAGTTTTAGACAAGGCGACGCACTGTCATGTGACTTCTATAACATCATCCTTGAGAAGATCGTGCGTAACTCACAGGTCAACACCAAAGGCACGATCTTCCAAAAGTCAGTTCCATTGCTTGCTTACGCCGACGACATTAACGTGACGGGACGAACACAGCGAGCCGTCAATGATGCGTTTGCTGGCATTGAAGCGGAAGCGGCTAAGTTGGGTCTGGTGGTTAATGAGGGCAAAACGAAGTATATTGAAGGACACACAACATCGGCGTCTCGGACAGAGCTTCACACTAGGCAACAAAAATTCGAGGTAGTCAAGGACTTCGTCTACCTCGGCTCCGCAGTAAAAACAGACAACAACACCAGTACTGAAATTAAATCTCGGTTTCTTTGGGCTCAAGAGACAATTGAGTAATAAAGTTCCAAGGACTAAGCTCGTCTTATATAACAACTTAAGCATCCCAGTCCTGCTTGACGGTGTGAAAACCTGGACATTAACAAAAAGCGGATGAGGAAGCTCAAGTCTTTTCGAGGGAAAAGTTTTGTGTGCGATATTTGGTCTTGTTTGCATTGATGGCATCTGGAGGAGAAAATTTAACGACGAACTGTATGGGCTGCACAGTGATCTGCGCCTAGTCAAGCGTCTCCGGATACAACGCTTAAGATAGCTAGGCCATGTAGAGCGTATGGATACCACTGCTCCGAACCAAAAAGTTTTCGAATCTGAGCCATTAGGACAACGCAACAGAGGAAGGCCCAGGCTAAGGTGGTGAACTCAAGTGAAGAAGAAACTCAACAAACTCGGAGCGCGCAACTGGAGACAGGCGGCGAAAGATCGTGCTGGCTGGAGAGACATGTTGGTTGAGGCCCAGGTTCACCCCCGAACTGTAGCGCCACAAGAAGAAGAAGAAGTTTTGGACATACGCAATCGTTCTCGGATTAAAAAAAATGTAAAAAGAGCTGAATCGGGAGTGAAATGGAAGGAAAATCGCGCGAAATCATAGAGCATTTGGATACTCTTTACGATGCCTCTTCTCCTTCTACGTTGAAAAATTTGTCTTAATGAGATTGATAAGCCAGGCCAGCTGTCTTTGAAGCAGCATCAATGGAGTATAACGTGAAATAAATGTATAAACTCGTATTGGCAGGCCGCCGATTGAAGGTGCGCGAGATAACTGAGACTAAAGGTTATCTACATAGGTAGGTACATAACATGAAATATTTTGCATACGAAGTCTGTCTGCCCGATGGATCTCACATTTCCTCACTCCGTGCAACACTCGCAACTGTAAGACCATTTTAGAGTAATGATTAAGCCACAGTGCCAATAAACTGTGCAAATTCTTTTGTGCAATTTGATTTGATGTTTCTTTGTTTCAGTGTTCTTAGCAATCTTAGATTGTTTAAGCTCTTCTTAAAATACTCGTTTAAATCAAAATGCTTCTCGTGCATTTTTTGATTTTAATAGGAATGTTGGTTACAAGGTTATATTGACTTAAGAGCTGAAGCATTCTGACCACTTGAAGCGTCATCAATATGCCGATCGGAACTCAGTGGTGACTATAGCTGTTGTTGGCAGCCACGAACATGTGATTCTTCATTCGGAGATGTTCAAGATGAAGATGTGTATGTCAACAAGTCATAAACAATTCGAAGGCCACGTTTATGTCCTTAAATTTTCGTGTGAAGTCGTGTGAGTCATGTCTATGAACAACTTACCAAATTTCTCCGTTCGGAGTCGACTATAAGTAGCAGGCGACGTCTACTCATTAGAAGGTAATAGTGCGCACAACACGAGTCACGAGTAGATGTTAAAAGAAGATAGACCCCGGGTCCTTTCAAGGATGCAGTGCCGATCAATATATTTCCTTTTGTATGAAACTGTTCAATACCACTGCTTAAGCATGCCGAAAAATTATTTGAATTTTTATGTCAGTCAACTTATAATGTGCAACCTTGCGTCGTTTCACCTTTATTTCATAGACATTTATACTTCTTGTTGTTTAACGTCAGTCACCACAATATCACGTTGTGTTCACCACAATAACACAAACAGGGAGGGCTTGCTTTCTCAAGAACCACTTTATTTTTATTCCCTGAGTCAAATGGTGTTCGAGATCAAACAAAACCATCTTAGTGTGATTGTCCCTGATTGTCCCTGGGTTCCCGCCTCAGATTCTGGTTTATTCTGTTTTTTCATTCAACCACACCTTTCATTATACGAATAAGCTCCTTCCACAGTGAATCGCATTTAGTCAAGAAACGCTAATGATCCAACTTACAGTGAAGAACACAATATGTCAATGTTTTGAATGTAATCCATGTTGCTGAAATGTCCTTATACTTTTAGAGCTTTTCGGGTCCATTTTGGGTCTTGTTGATTTCGTTGCAGTGGCATCACGTTCTGGAAAACTGCCCAAAATTGCCAAGCTCCACCAATTTTGATTTTTCAAAAATTTAATTGAAATTAAACTACTCCTCCCCTTAAAATAATCAACGTCCTTTGTACTCACATTTGTAAAAAATAATATTCCCCTCTCGGATCCTCGCTCTTAACGTCTTATTCTCGATCTCATTTCCATTCACTATACATGCCCGAGTTAAAGCAATCTACCAGTTGGTAAGTATTCACTTAAAGATAATCTCCCCCCCTTGAATGATTCCACTTCAATTACAGAGGACAATGCTCCTTCGCACCTGCGGTTGACTTCACACAGAACTCATGACTCTGGGGCGCAGAGAAAACTCCCTAATGAACAAAACACAAAAAATAGCAAACAAACCTAAGCCGGCTCCGGTTCTCCCAGTAGAATCCTTCAGCGTTTTGTCGTTTTTTTTTTCCGTGTCGCTCCTTGCCGAGATGGTGAGGCGATTCGTTTACTCCGAAAGGGAAGAGATAACTCGTGTGATTAATTACCCTAATGCTATTATTATGCAAAACCATGATACCAGCACCCAATTTGCTTTCATTGCTTCCATTTGTGCTTATTTACTCGGGAATTACGACAATTTCTCATCGCAGCAGCGACGGTGGCGGCGACTCTCTCCCGGCTGGTGTGGCTCGTCAAGGATTAGGAACCGAAATGTGATTAAAGTGAAAGTAGAGAAAGCAGGGCGCCTGCATCAGTGCTTCTTTCAGTAATTCCGAAATTGACTCATGACCTAATCGCAAATGCTACCTCATCGGTTGCTTCCGGCCACTGCCGCCGCCGGCAGCGCTGCTGTCAACCCCAAGCCACATGCAACTCTTTGCGCAAATGTAATCCCAAAGCACAACACGGCGAAGATAGCAACGTATAGAGAAGTCAAACAACCATAGCGACGGGGAGGTGAGATGATACATCAGACTACAGCCTTATCTAGTTAAGCACGACACAACCAACTCCCCCCCACCCACAGGGAGACACAGGCGACTTTCCGTGTGACTGCATGATAAATGACAGCGAAGCATTGAACGTCCTTTTGTTGAATGAATTCCTAATAAGTTGATAACGCAACAAGGATGCCACTGGCTAACCCGGTGGCTTGCGTGGAACACCTTACTCTGCCCTCTTCTGGCTTCCGTCCTTTCACCGTCCCGGCAGAGTGAATGAATTTGATGGGCGAAAAAAAGTGTGCCAGGACAAAGAGCGAAGGAGGTTGCGAGAAAATGGAATTTTCCAATTTGTTGCAATGCAATGTCGTTTCTGTTTTGTTTCTTTGCTCTTCTCTCCAGAGACGTGGACCGAGGAGTGGTCGAAGGACGGAGAGAGGGAGTGGAGGAAAGGAGAAGGACATAAGTAGCTAAGTACGGTGGCTAGTCCTTTTTCGTTGGTTGCTTTTAGCTGTACAAACTATGAAATGTCCCCTGCGCCGGGATCAGAGAAACATTTCTGGTGGGAATCCCATCACCCACCCCGCCACCACCGGAGCCCTGTGTGCTGTGTGCGAGCAAAGGAATGATTAATGACTCCTGGACAAATGGAAATTGTTTGAATTGCATTAAAGTATTTAAAAGGGTTCTTGGTTCTCATTTTCCTGCCCTTCTCTGAAACGGGGACAAGACGACGACGACGACGACGACGACGACGACAACGCTCGACTTCACATTGGACCGATTGGGGTCAATGCTGGAAATGAATGTACGTCCGCAGTGTACAAGGAAACATTTCCTTCTCGGCTCTCAGCGGATTTCATTTGCTGTTACTTCTTGTGAGTCGATAGAACTCACAAAAGGGATGAGGTACGGTGATGTTAAGATACATTTTTTGTGTTCTGCTCAGAAGTTGAGTCACATTTTTGGTGTTGTTTCGAAAAGGGATACGGGCTGGGTTTCATGTGGCTGATGTCTGACTCTGGTGAGGGTGGTGGTGCATCTGAGATTGTGTCAATTTCTTGTTATGTCCACATGGCTTCATTTCATTCTGGAAATGATGAATGAAGCCAACTGTTAATGCCGGTTTTGTTTTTATTTATCTGCGAAAGAAAAGAACAAAAACAGCTATCCCCTGAATTTAGAGATTTGAAGGGAGAACCTGTTCTTAAATTGATGGAAGGGTTTTGACTCCGTTGAATGGTGAATAGATCTTTTCGTCTTACTCTGCTAGGTTGTTAAAAAATAAACTAGATACTGCTCACAAGGACCAGAGCCTATATTCCCGTGACCGATGCTTTCATCATCATCATCAATTCTCCGTGAACACCTCCTCGTCTTCGAGATATGG
This sequence comes from Eristalinus sepulchralis, assembly GCA_944738645.1. NCBI lineage: Eukaryota > Metazoa > Arthropoda > Insecta > Diptera > Syrphidae > Eristalinus > Eristalinus sepulchralis. Next base: position 13,440,590 of record OX122882.1, read on the forward strand.
GAAGTTTTTGGGCAAAAGGTGCCTTAAAAATGTGTCTGGAAGTTTTCCCCTATTTTTAATGCTATTTCCCAGGCCAAAGAAATATTGGATCTATTCCGGATAAATCTGTTCTCTTACCAGGTAAAAAATTTATGTGCGCACACCCTCTCGTCTACGAGATATGAGAAATTTTTGCGATCCATACAAATTTTGTGGCTGGGACAGGCAGAGAGTGTCAATAAGCTTTCTATTACTTTTCCCTGGCGCGCCCCCTGACAAATGTTTCAAATGCTTTTCGACGAAAGAAGGGGACCTGCAGTTTAATGCCGGTTCCGAACGGCGACACGTATGTAGATGTCGATAGAATTGCCCACTACGCCACAACGACCACAGGTGACGAAAGTCCTTGGCATCTGGAACAGAGAAAAGCAAATGCCATGAAATCTCAAATTCTAAAGAGGACCGGAAGGAAATATACAAAAGAGCGATCGAACCTGATATAAAACGACGAAAGGTATGCCTGAGAAATGGGTATGCCTCAGAAACTTCGCCTACAAAATCCCGTCTACCACACTCTGTGCGGCTTCGTCATCGGAAAATCGACGATAGACTAGATTTTTACAATGGTGTGAACTCTGGAAAAGAACTGCGATTTTCAGAACGAGTCGATTTTGAAGTCACGTACAACTGCATTAATTGAAGAAGATTTTTCGATACATTGGCCGAATTCGTGATCCCGAAAAAGTGTCCCGGTGGTGTCCTATCAGTCCGACATAAGCGTGTAGTTTGGTTTACGAAACTCCGAACCTACATCGAATTTCGTGACGGATATGCGGCATCGTGCGATTTGTTCAATCTGTTGCTATAAGGGAATGGGTTAGGTGCATTTGTAATCACATTGGACACTGCAACTCCTGACTTATGACACTAATTTGACTGAGGGTCTGAAAGGCATGGAGTCATTCAAAGTAGAGGTCTAAGAGTGAATGAGGATAAGACGAGATAAATACTGTCGGTGGTCGCCGTAGAGTAGTGGTAAGCGCGTCGACCCACACGCAGAAAGACTAGGTTCGATTCCCGGACGGGACACCTCGCATTTTTTCACGGCACCACCTCTTTCAAGTTGCTTACAACATTGTCTATGAAAAGTTTCTCAAATCTAGCCGTTCGGAGTCGGTAGGTCCCTTCTTCTAGTGAGAGAACAGTAGCACGCACAAAACAAGTAGCCCCTTGTGGGCTGTAGTTCCATTCAATTATTATTACATACCGTCGTTGATAAACTGCTCCGCAGAACAAGCCTCTGCAAAAATAAAACAATCAATAGCGATAGATGATTTCAATGTAGGTCCGAGGTCTTTCTCAAGTGGATTCGAGAAGGATGTCTATGTAATTCGGGTGTATCAAAACAGTAAGTCTCAAATCTACTCTCTGGAAACAAAAATCAACCTTTAAAACACGCTCATACTACCAGTTCTCTTATACGGAGTTTAGTTCTGGATGCCATCAGTCAAATCCTTAGTAATTTTAGCTCAAATATATGGTCCTAGCTGCGAGAGATGTGAAAAAGAGAGATGACAATGATGCGAACTCCTAATGATTTTCCAAGATATGGATGTTAAGAGACCGCTGACTATGCAGGCTTCCCCACATGGAGCGAATGGACAACAAAGCTCTTGCATTCCCTTAATCTCGGCCTCGGAAAGGGGAGGAAAATAGTTTAGTCTTGAAGCCTGTAAGCAATGTGTCTGAAAGCTATAGCTCAGACACAAACTAGGGTAGCTTCTTACCTGATAAATGAGTTAGAATATGATCATGAAATAACTTGGCAAGAGAAAAGACGATGATCACCTCTATCGCACAAACTAAGTACCGACCTTCTCTCACTTTTTTGTTATTTTTTTCCAAATATCTTGAGCGTAATAACGGTGTTTTTGGCACGATTTTTTTAACTTGTTTTTGCTTAAAGTTTGCTGACAAACGTATTTCAAAAAAAGAGAATTCAAAAAAAAGAATCCGTCGGATCAGATCTGAAAAACTTGGCAGCACCAAATGGCTGACACCTTCAGTAAGGCAGCACATGTCAGTTGAAATTACAGATACTATCTTGAGGTGAGACAGGGATGAAAACCGTCTACTTTTGCTGAAGCTAGACAACTTACAGAACTTTTTTGTACGGAGTACCCTCAGACTAGCAGTTTTCGACAACATCGTCTGATGATGGGTTTGGATATATCTTCCGAACCGGTGGTCAAATGTGAGTTGTTGTTCCCAAATAGGGCAAATTGGATGTTTTCGTCGCCATCACGTGCAAATTTTGACTCCCTCGTGACTTGTAAAGGGTGATTTTTTTTAGCTATTATCTTTTTGGCAACGCTAGTTTAAACAGCTGACGCACGTTTCGTGTTTTGTTTCACTGTCAAACATCTTCAATTTGGTCTATAATTTAACCATGAATCGTCTTTCAACTGAACAACGCTTGCAAATCATTGAATTTTATTATCAAAATGCGTTCTCTGTTAAGAAAGTGCATCGCGCGCTTCTTCCATTTTATAGTCAGTTCATTTTTGGCTCAATGGGTGCTTAAATAAGCAGAATTGTCGACTTTGGAATGAATATGAGCCAGAAGCATTACAAGAGCTACCAATTCATCCAGAAAAAGTCACAGTTTGGTGCGGTTTTTGGGCTGGTGTATGATGCAAATCGTAACGTAACTGTGAATGATGAGCGCTACCATGAGATCCACCTATTTTGCCCCAAATGCAAGAGCTTGACTTGCATGACATGTGGTTTCAACAAGACGGTGCCACATGCCACACAGCACGCGTTCGGTGAACATTTTATATCACGTTTGGGACCGGTCAATTGGCCGCTTAGATCGTGCGCTTTAACGCCTTTAGACTATTTTTAGTGGGGCTATATTAAAGCTCATGTATATACAGACAAGGCTGCTTCAATTGACGCATTGGAAGACAACATTGAAGCATTTACTTGTGAGATACCGGCCGAAATGTTGGAAAGAGTATGCCAAAATTGGACTAAGCGGATGGACCATTTGAGGCGCAGCCAAGGTCAACATTTGCATGAAATAATCTTCAAACAGTAAATTATTTGGACCGTACTATCGATTCAAATAAAGATTTTATGTATTTTTCTTAATTTTATGTGTTTCTTTTTTTTAAACTTTCCTATAGCTTTTAAAAAATCGCCGTTTATAATATCCTCTGACATCATTCGTGAGCAAATTCGCTCCAAAGAACTAGCATGCAGTGCTTGCTGTGATTACTGACGCCTAAGCCCTGTAGTCACACTTTTGAGGGTCAAATATGACTGTCATCCTCATTCCAAACTATCTTAGGTGATCGTAAAAATAAGGTTTCTGAGGATAGCATTCCATATTGTCCGTGCACTTTGTAGATATTGAATCCCAGCTTGTGGTCGAAGACGTGAGTGCTGCTCTTTCGAATTCTTCATGAATTGCAATTTGTCTGTCAATCATTTTGTCTTCAATGAGCTCCATTTGGGTCATGAGTTCAGTCAAGAGTTCACACAAAAGAGAGCTCTGACTAAGTACATTTATTGCCATCACACGCTTGTCCAGGTGTTTCACATACAAATGCAGAAAAAAATCACAAGTGGTAAAAAGATCCACACAGAATGCAGCAGAAGTAAAATTTTCACACAAAAGCGTGTCAGCAAAGCAAACCATGACCTTGTCTGGCAGCTTACCCCAGAGCAGCACTCCAGAGGCCAGCCTTCAAATCATTTAACACAACACAATCCATTTTCAAGAGCAATAGCCTCTCGTGCTTCCCCTCGCGGACTCGCCACCTCACGGCCGCCAAAAGAGAACACCAAAAGTATCTTTCTGCAATCCACTTGAATCCGGCGATACTCGTACTTTCAATCAAGCAATTGCACATTCGCGTATCCAATAACGCATAAATCCTCTCACACCATCGACCCAGGAGATTGCACATTACACGGATCGCGCCCCATCACCTCTCCAGATAATCATCGATTTAAGGTATCATAAATCATCGTCGAAAAGATCTCATTTATAGATCAGATAATGCACTTTTGTTTACAGAACCGAGCAAGAAATCATTAACCGATCACCATGCGATCTGGCGCGCAAGGGTGCCTCCAGTCCAGAGAGGGAATCGCTCGGTTTCGTGTGTCCCACCTTCGGAGGCCATTGGTACTCTCGTATTATTCCCATCGCGAGCGCGACCAGCCGACCAGCAAGTACAATGGCTCCGCACACTGATGTGAGAAGCGATCCTTCCAATCCGGATCCATGGACAGCAAATTTGGATGGCGGATAGTTGCATGCATCATGCATCGAAGGGGGTTGGCTGACAGAGGGTGGGGTGGGATTCAAGAAGCAACAATCACTGGCGCACAACATGTTAGCCCGCTGAGGGCCTCGCCATGAAATTGAACTCACTTTGTGATTTTTTTCCTTCCATCCGTGTTTTGTGGCTGACTCAAGAGAGTCCTGCTGCTGCGCCATGAAGCCGACGACCACGTCCGAGAAGACGGCCACGACGAAGATGATGATTATGATGATGATGAGGATGGCTTGGTGTTTTCAATTTAAAATGCAATTCCCGTGAAAAATTACTTTAGAATCTGTGGGGCGTGGCAGGCGAACTCATCGTTTTCGTTTTGCGCCCGAGAGCGTGCCTTTTTTTATTTCCCTGCCTGAGAGGTACTCATCAGTTCGTCGTTCGCTCGATTGGTAGGTTCTTCATCATCGTCATCGTAATCATCATCGTCATCGCTGTGCTCGTCGTTGTCTAGTCCTTGTCCGACTCCGGTTTGTGCCCGTCACAAACTGCAGTCCATCGCCCGGAAAACTCAAGTGAAAAGCCCTTCTCCGCTATCTCCGGGGCAAAGTCGAGGCCAATGTGAGAACTGCTCGCGAAATCGGAAGGATCATTAAATGGGTATTTTTCAGGGAAACCCCTTCCAAGTGGAGATGCTCTGATTCCTCAATGCACTCACTCTATCATTACGGATCAAAAGTGGAATCGGACATTTGGTGCCTTGCTCTCCCCCCATTCACTCGCGCACACACACACACTCCATCGGCATTGGGTGTGTGATGCCTGGTGTTTGAAGGCTGCAATTATTATAAATGCCCCGAGTGCACAGATCAGTGGATCCTCTGCTTCGGATCACAATTATTGGTTACACGGTTGATGTTGCAGTAACTGATCATAGAGTGAGAGAGAGGGAGAGAGAGACAGAGAGGAGAATGGCTGCTGCAAAGGATATTACCAATTATGTCGTTATCACGATTTAGAAAGGTTCAGCGAGGTGCTTTTGCCCGCAAATAGTGTATTGTGTGGTGTCTATGGCGATAACAATACCTCAGCTGAGCGATTTCCTTCGCTCAATCGGCTGCGCTCTGCAAGACACGCTCGGTCAGATGTGGTTGCGAGGGCAATAAATTGCCGCAAATAACACGGTGCTAATCAGATTGATTGATTGTTTTCGTTTTTGACGCTCATTTAGAGGGGGAGCTGTCATCTTTTGAGTCGGCAGTCGGCCTGGGTGGGATTATGAGGATTTGCTTTGGTTACAGCATAGTTTGTAGACTGATGGGATAAAGGCCGGATAACTGTACAGGACAGAAATCGAAAAATGGAGTGACTACAACGGTTCTTCTAAAAGTGCTCGGCTGATATAAACATCAGTTCAAAGTACAACCCAAACTGCATGCCGAACTGTATATGCGTATAGTTTTGACAGGTCCAATGTTTGTTTTTGGTCCTGTTGACGGCGTTTGCGGCATTTTGAGGAGAAGATTCAAAGAAGGCTAAGCACGTAACTAGTCTTTGCTTAAGATGGCTTGATCACGTAGAGCGTTTGGATAACAATGCTCCGACCGGAAGAGACTTGAATCTGAAAAAAGAAAGACCTCAACCAGTTTGGGGTGCGAAGTAAGGGGCATTTGGCAACAGACAGTGTTAGTTGGAGGGGTAAGTTGGTTAGGGCCTGCAATCGATCCAGACTGTAATGCCACTCAGAATTTGTATCAAAGACGCTTGTCAGCCTTAGTCATTCTACCAAACAAGTTTTTTGCCGACTTTTCATAGCTTTTCATAGACAATTGATACCCTTTGAGTGTTGTCAGGATTTCGAAAGAGGTGGTGCCATGAAAAAATGCGAGATATTCCGTCCGGGAATCAAACCTAGACTTTCTGCGCGGCGGTCGACGCACTTACCACTACGTCACGACGACCACGAGGCGAGGATTGGTACTATGTGTTCCTTGACTTTGTGCATATTGGAATTTAAGATTTTTCAGGTTTCAGGCATTTAAGGACTTTATGTGTAGGAATTTTGTGTACAACTTCCGGTATATAACTTTATTTGTGCGTTTTTTTTTCAAAAATATGAACGCTGGTATTATTCAAAGTATTGCCCATCTGAACCTGTGACTCTTTCCCTTTTTCTGGCAATTTTGTTGATCCCATTCCAATGCGCCGGCTTGGAAGCCAAGCATGAATCAAGACAAATTTTGATATTCTGCCCTCATGTAAACCATTTTTCAGTAAGAGCGTTCTGTATCGACGGAAGTAAATGGTACTGAGGAGGGGCAAGGTCTGGGCTATAAGGCGGGTGGGATAGAACTTACCATCCACTGCTTTTCAAATAGTTTTTAAACGGAAAAGCAACGTGGGGCCGAGCGTTGTCATGATGGAAAATAATTGCCTCCTGTCTGGTCCCCTATTTTCGACACTCTTCGCCAACTGCTCTCCGCAAACGAATATTAATTGTGATCGAAAGAGTTGTCCATTGATGGTTTTAGTCGGTCTTAGCAGTTCATAATACATCACACCCTTCTGCTCCCACAAAATACAGAGCATTACCTTCGCGCCATGGATATTCGTCTTTGCGTTGATTTGGACGGTTGGCCAGATTTCACATTTTTTTGCGCTTGGGTTTGTCGTAATGGATTCCTTTTTCATCTCAAGTAACCATCCAATGCAAAAATTACTTTCTTTTGTGGAGTTCCAGGAGCATTTTGGACATGCGAAACCGCCTTTCGACGTTTCTTGTCTTGAGTTCATGTGGAACATCCAGCTGTTTTTAAACAATTTGAAATGACTGCTGGAGTGTCGTCCAAAGATTCTTCGAGCTCTTCTTGTTTTTGGCAACAATCCTCGTAGAGCTATGCTTCCAGTTCATCATCATCAAACATTTTAAGCTGACCAGGACGTTCATTGTCTTCCAAACCAAAATTACCACTTTTAAGTCGTGCAAACCACTTTGACGAAAATGACGTATAATGACAGAAGATTTTCAATGCATTTTCGAATAGAATTAAGCAATGGAATAATACAAGTTACGCCATCTCATAGCAAGCTGCACGAACTAAGTAATAGACCCAATCCAAAAAACTCACAAGGGTGCGACATCAAAATGCTTCATCTTTAAAAAACTAAATATTCAGTACAAGCAATGAATATTTGATAAAACAGACTCTTTTAACTGAAACAAGAGAACATCGTTTTTTTCACAATTCCCAAAAACATATTTATTATTTCAAATTATACAGCAATTCCAATAAAATTGAATTTATCGAATTTCCTCCATTTTTTTGTTCGAAAAAAAAAATTTAAATTAGAAAAAAACACAAAAAAAGGAAAATCTTTAACGCACACATCTTTTAAGCCAGAACTGGTTTCTTCCACGGGAGATCGTCTTTGGAAATTTCAGGCTTCGAAATTGACTGATAAGACTTCTGCAAATTCTTAGCGATTTCAGATTTTTGAATAGATTGGTAAGATTTTTGCCAGTTTGCGGGAATTTCTGGTTTCGAAATTGCCTGATACGGCCGGTCCCACGGAAGATCATCCTTTGAAATGTCAGGTCTCGAGATCGGCTGAGATAGCTTCAATGAAATGCGATCGTAATTCGAAATGTCAAGCTTCTGAATTGGCTTCGAAGGCCTATTCCAGTTTACGTTGCTGGGATTCACACACTTCTGTAGATTTGGGATGAAGATTTCTCCCTCGGGGCATGAAGCCAATATCGCAGGGGTTCCTACTTTGCTGCATATCCAGTATTTTGAGGGATCCAGGTTATACGAGAATCCTCTAATTTCCAGATGGATCTCTGTGCTGCAGTCTGGTCGGTCGTTGATAATGTTCCCCGCCAAAGCAGAGCCAATGAAGAGGAAAGTAAGTGCGACTGCAAATAAATATAAAACGGTGATAAGTCAAAAAATTAAAGGCAAATGAAAAGCTTGAGTCTTACCGGCTACTTTCATGTTGAACTGGATTGTTGTTGAGGTAGAATGCAATTCTAGTGAGGAAGACAGAGTTGCTGTGCGTTTTATAGTGAAAGCAAATCGGGGACAGTGCCGAAATTTGACATTGCCTCGTTGATATCTACATACATATGTTCTTCTTTGATAAGCTTCATTTAAGTAGACTACGCATCATTTAATCCGATAAGCAGAGTCTTCGCAACCCCGACGGTTTAAAGTTTGTTTGTTCAGCATTTTGTTTTCTTGCGCAAATATTGGTCGAATGCAATTGGCGTTTATTTTGCAAGACTTCTGAGGTCTTCTTGGATCGAAATGTAATTTTGATAACCTTCCTTAATAGGCAAAGAATGAGATAAGACTCAAAAGACTCATTTTCATCGGTTGTATTGATTTCAATCGACAAATTTCCTCTCTACGGCACTTACTGTTACTTTTGACGGTACTAACGTCTTCTTTAAATCGATGCTGCTCGTTCTTATCGTGCCTCGCTACTTGTTCTTTGATCAATATTGTTTTCTGTCCTCGTTGCGTCCTATTATCGTATCGTCATTTCTCAACTTAACTCGTTTCTCTTGGCGGAACTCGTTTCTATCCACGGCACTCGTTTCTACAGATGGTGATAGTTTATATAGGCTGTACAGATTTTTACTTTCGGTATTTGTTTTTAACGAGTATTCTTTTTGTCATTTGTCGTTAAGACTTCTAAGGTCGGTACTCGTTACTACCCTTGGAAGTGTTTTTTGTCAAAGGTCTTGGATCATATCAGCGGTATTCCTTTTTAACGGCGTTGCTTTCAACTGTTGATTATACTCGTTTGTATCATCGATAGACGGTTCTACAAAACGTCCTGGTTTCTGCTTGCGGTAGTCTTTTTTATTGATGGTACTCGTTATTCGTTAAAGAGTATCATCATGGTACTCGTTACTCCTTGTGGTCGCCGTGGCGTATTGGTAAGTGCGTTAACCGCCCCGCAGAGAGTCTAGGTTCGATTTTCAGACGAGACACCTCGCATTTTAACACGGCACCACCTCTTTCGTGTTTGCTGACAACACTCAACGAGTATCGTTGACCATACTTTTTGGTAGGCGTCTGATGAAGAAAACCTTGTTGCACGACACGAGAGGCGAAAGCTTGGGACTGTTATACATACAATTAAACGCTCACAGATTAGAGTTGACAAACACGTTGTAAGGAGCTTAGGAATTTCTGCAAAATTCAATCAATCTCAACACTTCTGAAATCGCTTGAAAATCAGAGATAAGCAATTCTTACCCTCAAACCTGCCGACATCCTTTAACACGTGTCATCTCAGACAGACATCACACCCATCTTCTGTAACCATACCACCAGCATGTCAGTCAGGAAATCTTCTCGGAAACTTTCCGCCAACAATGAGGCGTCACAATACACTCTTCTAATCGGTTTCCTTCAACACCAGGACCCACCACTGCGCGATACAACCATCATCGTCTTCATCCGGCCGCCTAATCTCAATGACCACTTCAGCAAAACTTTTACTCATATCCGGCAATGAAGGAATTAGCCTTCAAATCCCGCCGCCGGTATTGTTTCGCCTCCGCCGAGTCTTGCAGCCGATGCTATCGCCTGGCAGTGTGATAGCCCTTTGTCTCTGTGCGACCGGGTGCGAGCGATATCGACACTTGTTGGTGGTGTTGTAAATTTTCGAATTCGGGCGTCCCCGGTCCCCGTTTCGTGTGGTTTTTCCGACCAGTGGGTCCCTGAGAATCAGATGAGCATTCAGTTCACGCCATTGACAGCCAGTGAAGCGGCAACAAGAAGTAATTTCAGTCTTCCACTTCGGCGGAGCTAATGTCTGAACGGGAGCGGAGCGGAGTCTTGTAGAATGTTAATGGCGATGGTAGGACAACCAACTACAGCGTCGCGATAGGTTTCGACGAGTGCCGAGGATAATTTGGAGTTTTCAGTGCGTGAAGCGATGAATTTTTAATTGGTAATCGGGTGATGAATAACTGAATCAGACCGCCCGTCGCCCAAAGCCCACAACGTTTGCGGCTGGGTTTAATTAAAAATCATTGTGCTACATGGGCGCTGCCAGATCGGGGATATATTGCCGGGGAAAAATTGGAAAATCCCCCTCCCGGGCGCATTGTTTTGTTTTTCTATTACTCCGCAAGGATCCTATGAATAATTCAGAGAGGTCTCTTGTTTATATGGGTGTTCTGTCATTAGGGATCTCACTCCGCTTGCGGCACGCAAATCGCTCGAATCGCATCCCACTCCGCCACACCCCCGCCCGCAGAGGCGTCGAATACAAGCGGAAGAAATGAATTATAGATATTCGCAGTGCCATTCTAAATCTTTGCACAGCCCACACAGCCCTGCGAAAAGGGATATCAGATAAACATGCGAATTTCGCACACTTATCATAGAGCCGCGGCGAGAATATCCTTTTCTTCGGCGTTTTGTCATCGGGTGGCAAATTTTCGCCGCCGTTGCCCTCGAACTCGAATTCCCGGAGAGATGCCGAGGAACTGATAATTCATGTGTGGGATTTCGGGGGAAATGTGTGTGTTTTCGGCTGACGACGCGTAACCCTCTTCGATGCTGAAGATCTGGGGCCTTGAGTTGGGATGACATATGCGTGCGAATGGGGAGGGGGTGGTGTGTGCTGAGGCGTAAGGACGCCAGCTTCTTGTTGTTGTTGTTACAGTTTTCGTTATTATGGAAAAGAATTTCTTTTTATTTTTCGTTTCCTTTTTTTCTTTTAAAAGGATTTAGTTTGTGTAAAATTTATGCGTCCTGTGTTGGCTGGTGAGCCTCCGATGACATGGGGGGGTGATTACGATGAGTTTCCTGGAGGAAGGCTTTTGTTGTTCGTCGTCGCACAACGATTTATGTGGGAAGCCCCGAAGCTGCTTTGCTCGGGTTAATTTTCTTCAAGGATATTAGGATAATTGCTCGGATCTGGGAATGCATTCAAACGGAATGATGGCGCATTTCGATGGATGGGTAGGTGAGAGTGTGAATGAATTATGAAGTATTTCGCTGTGGAAAATTCTACGCGTGGCAAGACTTGAGGGGATTACGGGAGGAACAACCGAAGTGAAGAAGCATGAAAGTATGAAACTAAGAACCATACTCTTCTCGAGATGGGATGGATATAGCATTTGGATTAACGTGATCACCTGCCTTTAAGGCTTATACCTCGGGTCTATTTTCTTAGTTGCCCAAAAAAGTACCAAATGAGATCATGCTTAAATGGCAATCATCACCACTTTGCTTGGAGCGAAGTCTTTCTACAACATCTGCCGCTCTCTGGGTCGCAGCACCCGGTTGAGGATGCAACTGCACACTGAGACGGGAAAGTACCCGAATCTGCTAGCCTGACTCAATAGGGTGAATAGCCTGATTCAAAGCAGTCAGTGCACTAACTTCGACTATGGCCGCGATATTAGGTTTTAAGTCACAGCCGCCATGATACTTCAACCAGGGCGAATACCGCTCGACCTCCAAGGGCACCAGAATATGGCCCCTAGTCAACCTGTAACTACCACTCAAGTTCCATGTCCATAGTGAGAAATTGTTTCCTGTGGGCTGTAGCGCCACTCACTTATTATTTTAAGCTGTAATGTCAATACTTCGAGAAGAAGGCAACCAGCAACTAAGTCAGCAAGCGACTAGCCAGCCAGCGAATAAGCCAGCCAGCGAATAAGTCAGCCAGCGACTCGCCAGTCAGCGACTAAGCCAGCCAGCGACTAGCCAGCCAGCGACTAAGTCAACCACTCTGTGTGTTTCTAGCCGCCTTTCTGATTCCTAGAGAGACAGAAGAATATCTTTTCTGATCGCTTAAGCTAAACACGCACAATTCCTTCACGGATACAGATACAGACATGGTACATCGTCTTAAATTAAGACTGTACCTCAAATGAACACCCTTTTGTGCAATCCATTCATCTAATGGAATTATTCGTGCCCCCCAAAGTGGGATGAATCCTCTGATCTTATATTACAATATATTACAATATAGTATCACGCATTTTACAGAGATTTGATATATTATATCTTTCTTCTGAAACATTATTTAGTTTGTTGATAAGATGTATGATGAAAATAGACATATATTTAGAAGGAAAATACGAAAAACAAAAACCTTCTATAAATAAAAAAAAAAAAAAAAAAAAAATAAAAATAAAAATAAAATAAAATAAATAAATAAGTAAATAAATAATAATAATAATAAAGAAAAAATTATAAATGATAAATAATCAATAATAAATAATAAATAATAAATAAAAAATAATAAATAATAAATAATAAATAATAAATAATAAATAATAAATAATAAATAATAAATAATAAATAATAAATAATAAATAATAAATAATAAATAATAAATAATAAATAATAAATAATAAATAATAAATAATAAATAATAAATAATAAATAATAAATAATAAATAATAAATAATAAATAATAAATAATAAATAATAAATAATAAATAATAAATAATAAATAATAAATAATAAATAATAAATAATAAATAATAAATAATAAATAATAAATAATAAATAATAAATAATAAATAATAAATAATAAATAATAAATAATAAATAATAAATAATAAATAATAAATAGTAAATAATAAATAATAAATAATAAATAATAAATAATAAATAATAAATAATAAATAATAAATAATAAATAATAAATAATAAATAATAAATAATAAATAATAAATAATAAATAATAAATAATAAATAATAAATAATAAATAATAAATAATAAATAATAAATAATAAATAATAAATAATAAATAATAAATAATAAATAATAAATAATAAATAATAAATAATAAATAATAAATAATAAATAATAAATAATAAATAATAAATAATAAATAATAAATAATAAATAATAAATAATAAATAATAAATAATAAATAATAAATAATAAATAATAAATAATAAATAATAAATAATAAATAATAAATAATAAATAATAAATAATAAATAATAAATAATAAATAATAAATAATAAATAATAAATAATAAATAATAAATAATAAATAATAAATAATAAATAATAAATAATAAATAATAAATAATAAATAATAAATAATAAATAATAAATAATAAATAATAAATAATAAATAATAAATAATAAATAATAAATAATAAATAATAAATAATAACTAATAAATAATAAATAATAAATAATAAATAATAAATAATAAATAATAACTAATAAATAATAAATAATAAATAATAAATAATAAATAATTAATAATAAATAATAAATAATAAATAATAAATAATAAATAATAAATAATAAATAATAAATAATAAATAATAAATAATAAATAATAAATAATAAATAATAAATAATAAATAATAAATAATAAATAATAAATAATAAATAATAAATAATAAATAATAAATAATAAATAATAAATAATAAATAATAAATAATAAATAATAAATAATAAATAATAAATAGTAAATAATAAATAATAAATAATAAATAATAAATAATAAATAATAAATAATAAATAATAAATAATAAATAATAAATAATAAATAATAAATAATAAATAATAAATAATAAATAATAAATAATAAATAATAAATAATAAATAATAAATAATAAATAATAAATAATAAATAATAAATAATAAATAATAAATAATAAATAATAAATAATAAATAATAAATAATAAATAATAAATAATAAATAATAAATAATAAATAATAAATAATAAATAATAAATAATAAATAATAAATAATAAATAATAAATAATAAATAATAAATAATAAATAATAAATAATAAATAATAAATAATAAATAATAAATAATAAATAATAAATAATAAATAATAAATAATAAATAATAAATAATAAATAATAAATAATAAATAATAAATAATAAATAATAAATAATAAATAATAAATAATAAATAATAAATAATAAATAATAAATAATAAATAATAAATAATAAATAATAAATAATAAATAATAAATAATAAATAATAAATAATAAATAATAAATAATAAATAATAAATAATAAATAATAAATAATAAATAATAAATAATAAATAATAAATAATAAATAATAAATAATAAATAATAAATAATAAATAATAAATAATAAATAATAAATAATAAATAATAAATAATAAATAATAAATAATAAATAATAAATAATAAATAATAAATAATAAATAATAACTAATAAATAATAAATAATAAATAATAAATAATAAATAATAACTAATAAATAATAAATAATAAATAATAAATAATAAATAATAAATAATTAATAATAAATAATAAATAATAAATAATAAATAATAAATAATAAATAATTAATAATAAATAATAAATAATAAATAATATATAATAGATAATAAATAATAAATAATAATTAATAAATAATAAATAAAAAAAAAAAAAAAAAAAAAAATAACAGAAATCAAAAGGTATTAATAAATAGGTTACTATTTAGTAGAACGACTAATGATTAGAATCATTCGCCTTGTACTAAGCTCGAATTTAAATTGTTGACTAGGGGATTTTGAGCAAGATCACAGTTTTTTAGAAAGCGTAGTGTAATTTTCTGTATTCTTTCAGAGATCAATTCAACATTCGCTCTTTTATGAACATCTAATGTCGAGTGGTGCCATGGTAAATTTAACATCATTTTTAAAAGCTTGTTTTGTGCTATTTGTAATTTTTTAACATGACAATTTGCACAACTTCCCCATACTTGACACCCATATAATAATATAGCCTGAAAGATAACTTTATGTAAAATAATTTTATTGCCAATTGAGAGTTGAGATTTTCGGTTAATAAACGGATATAACATTTTAGTAGCAACTGAAACTTTTTTTTAAAGTTTCTGATATATGAGTGTTGAATGTTAATTTGGTGTCAAGATGCATCCCTAAATACTTTATTGAGGATGACCAATTGATGTATTTTCCATTTATATTCAATTGTCCACTAGGCAAAAAGCAAGCTTTTCTTTTTCTGGTAAAGAATATGGCTTGAATTTTGTCTTGATTCAATTTAATCTTCCATTTGTTGCAGTAGTTAAAGAATATACTCATCGCATTGTTTTCTCAATGTCAAGAGCGAATTCATGAGATGTGTATATAGCCGTATCATCAGCAAACATAGCAACTTCACAATTTGGAAGGGACGGGAAATCAGAAGTATATATATTATACAACACAGGCCCAAGAACGGATCCTTGAGGAACACCCATAACAAAATGAATAACATTTGAGACACTACTATTTACTTGCACCATAAAAGATCGATTAGATAAAAAGCTACGAATAATTCTACATATACTTGGCGAAAAACCAAAGCACATCATTTTATATATAAGACCTTCATGCCAAACAGTGTCAAAGGCTTTCTCAATGTCAAGTAAAATCATTCCCGTTGATTTACCAACTGAACGAAATGTTTTTATATGATTACAAATCCTTAGTACTTGATGTGAAGTACTATGGGATTCTCTAAAACCAAATTGTTCGTTTGGGTAAAGATTTTGCTGTGAGATATGCATAATTAATTGTTCTTTTAGTACCTTTTCATATATTTTGCTCAAAGAGCTAAGTAAACTTATTGGCCTATAGCTTTCAACTTTTTCAGGTGGTTTACCTGCTTTTGGAATAGCGATAACCTTGGCAGTTTTCCATGCATCAGGGTAGTATTCTAATTTGAAACAGGCATTTATAATAAAAGTTATATAACTTACAGCAGCTTTAGGCAAGTGTTTTAGGTAAATGCTTTTAATTAAGTCTGCACCATATGACTTTTTTGGTTTTAGATCTTTTATGAAGAATTCGATGTCTTCATCGGTCACATAGCTATTTACACATGATTGACTAGAACTATTGTTTGCTAAGTTTTGGATGGTATAATTGACTAGTGCTTTTGTATGAGGGTCGCCTAGGTTAGTAGAAATAATGTGATTCTTTTCGAAATTTGAAGCAAGAGCATTAGCTTTATCAACATCAGTGCAATAGGTACTATTAGTATCAATAAGAAAAGGTAAATTTTTGTTTTTCCTTCGTATTACTTTTGCGATATTCCAAAAAGGTTTAGAATTCTTTTCAAGAGAACTTAGTTTTTCATTCCATTTAACATTTCTATGCTCTTTTATTTTTTGGGATATCAAATTATTTAAATAAGTTGCATAACGTTTGAATTGAGGCTGACGGTATCTTTCCCAAAATCTCCTGTATGCATTTCTTATTTTAATTAGTTCTAAAATGAAATGTGGGAGTTTAGATGAAGAAAACTTCACAGGAACAGGAACTTTGGGGATACTGTGTTCTGTAGCACTCAAAATTTGAGTAGAAAAGTTGGAAATAATAGTGTCAACATCCTCTTTACATCTAATGTCAGATAAGTTCCTTGAAATATTTTGCAGATTTCTTTTCAGCTCTGAACGGAAGCGTTTCCAATTAGCATTTTTAATATCTTCTACATACTGCACTTTTTCCATAGCACTCTTAAGTAATTTACAAATTACCGGTCGGTGATCGGAACTCAGTTCATTTAAGGAACTAGGCTGTGAAATACCGGCAACAACATTTGATATGAAAAAATCGAGAGTGGAAGAGTGACCACGGGATATCGGGTAGTATGTTGGGCTAGGAGGATAAAGAACGAAAATGGGAAAGGATATACATAATTCAGATAATATATTCCCCCATCTATTTGCCCTTACGCAACCCCAGTCCCGATGTTTACTATTTAAGTCTCCCCCAATTAAAAATTCACCATTGAGCCTACAGAATTTATGAAGATCGCTCTTGAAACCTATTTCTTTTTCACGAGTTATTCGTCCACCAGGAAAATACACACAATAGACTTTGATTGTACTGTTATTATTTAATGTAATCTCAATTCCTAAGTTTTCTATGTATCGAGTTTTCACAATAGGCAAAAGCGAATGTTGAATTGATCTTTTGATAAGAATTGCTACACCACCACCAACTCTACCAATCCTATCATTACGATAACATTTATAATTTGCCGTGGATAATTGTAGATCCTGACTGAGCCAAGTTTCTGTTATTAAGGCGATATCAACATTGTTAGTGTTTAAAAAACTTAACAATTCTGGGACTTTGTTGCGAACAGATCTCGTATTCCAAGTTAAAATGTTCATTGGTCTATCTATCATATTATTTAACATTATTGTATAAGAACTTAGTAGCTAAATGCGTGATAACATTGAATTGTTCGATTTTAGTTTTACATACTGATAACTTAGTGATCATTTCCATAGCTAGGAGATTTAACTCGTCCACAGTGAAAAGTGCATTGTTGCTGACAGCTGGAATGTTGCTGGTCGTGTTGCCTGGAAAGTTGCTAGGTATGTTGCCGGGAATATTTTTGGGAGAAATGCAATGTGTGTTGCCGGGCGCGGCAATGGAAAAGCGAGCGTTGCGGCTTGAGTCCACCGGTGAGTGGCCAGCTGTCTCCCACGCATTTCGCTGCTGAGAGTTTTGATGTTGGGGCATTTCCAGTCGCTGAGAGATAGGAATATGTTGTCGTTGAGGTAATGCTGGAAAATCTTGAAGAGAAGCAAGAGAGATTTTCTTCTGTTGTGTTGACGGAGGTTCGTTGGATTGGTTCATCCGAACATGTTGCTTCTGGTTTCTAAATTTTTCTTTAAGCTCAAGGAACTTTAAACGATTGATACATTCACGATCAGTGGATTTGTGGGAACCATTGCAGTTAGCACACTTCGAAATTGAAACATTTTCGCAGCTTTTACTTTTGTGTGGACCAGCACAATTTGCACAGCGAGGTTGGACAAAACAATGCTTTTCACCATGCCCAAACATCTGACAGTTGTGGCATTGTGTAAGTTTGCCTCTTAATTTTCTTTGGTAATTCCAAGTTATTTGGGTATGAAGAATGGATTTATGTTTCTTCTTTAAATCTTGAAGTTTAATGGATCCATTTTCAAGAAATACCAAATAAAAAGTGTCGTTGTAATTATCATATTTTTTAAAGATTTTCTTTACATTAATACACTTAAGCCCAATGTTGAGGAGTTCAGTTTTCAATAACTCTACATCAATGTCACCCATGCCATAAAGAATAACTTTAAAAGCTTTTTCACTTTTCATTTCGTGAGAAAAAAAATTTGTTTTGTCACTTTTTAATTTTTCAATTATTTTATGGTATGATTCTAGTGAGTCACATACAATTTTAATGCCGATTGAAATAATTTTTATACAATAGTCTGATATATTGAGGGAATTGGCTGTTTGATGCACATATTCACTGGTTTTGTTTAGCACTTTAATAGGTGGTATATATAATTTTTCATTGGATTTATTTGGTGAAATAATTACGTCCATCTCAGCAAAATCACTATCTGGATGATTTTCTAAATCACGCCAGTAATTAGCACTGGAAGTGGTTTGAGGTCCACTATTTTTACTCATATTTCTAAGTTTTTTATCCAAGGACAAATTATTGTCCTCGGTATTCGGTGATCTATCGCGTTTCGGAATTTTGTCGAGTTATTGTGTCTGGTACAGATGACTTGCACAGTCAAAAGCTCCGGTGAGACTGATCCTCTGATCTTAGTGAAATGGAAAATGTGTGACTTCTGTTCTTAAAAGGGGCGTTGGCAACTTTGAACGCTGTGTAGGTACAAAACGAAGAACAAAATTGATCCGCTGAAAAACACCAGAGACCAACAAATAGGCAAACTAATTGACTTCACGCAGCGAACGTGGTCCGAAGAAGGCGAAGACTTCGGCTAGAAAAGTGATGACCACTTTTGCGTGAGATACAAAAGGCATGACACTGGTGGTATCATAGGGCTCAGTGCCGAATAATGCGCTCAGGCTCAAACTTGCGGCATTGCCATGTCCGAAATGAGTGACCGAACGTCCACCGTTGATTTGTCCCTGCTTCAGATTTGGCCTTGCACCACTTCTATGCCAAACCTGAAAAAATAATTCTACGAGCAGACAATTGAAATGAGTAAATTATCCGCCATGGAGACTTTCTTTGCTAAAAAGGCAGAAAAAAGCATTTTTTTGGCTGGTCCATCCAGCTAAATGGAAAGAGGTATAAATCGCCATCTTCTAAAATTGTCCTTCTTCTCTTATCGGACACCACTTATCAACTGTCGTTTTTCAGGCATTTAGAAATGTCTAAGAAGTGCAGAATAAACCGCGTTCTATGATGATACAAAGCGAAATAAAAGGAAAATATAAGGTTGTGAATTGAAGAGCTGAAGGCATCTGCAGTTATAACGCACGCTCACTTGCACTTATTCAGCTACTGTGTATAAATGCTAAAACTTAAGCCTCAAGTGTACAGTCCATCGTTGGCTTGTTTTAGAAAATCATCTTATTTTTTGTGGGCGCTACAGTCTCGGGTGGACTTGGGCCTCAACTAGCATGCCTCTCCAGCAAGCACGATCTTTCGCCAGCTGCCGCCAGTTGCGCACTCCAAGTTGGTTGAGGTCCTTCTCCACTTGTGTGCACCACCTAAGCCTGGGCCGTCCTCTGTTGCGTTGTCCCGATGGCTCAGATGCAGTGGTGTCCATACGCTCTACATTACCTGGCGATCTTAAGCGTTGTATCCGGAGACGCTTAACTAGGTGCTTGTCGCTGTACAGCCCATAGAGTTGGTCATTAAATATTTTCCCCAGATGCCATCAACAGGACCAAAAATCGCACGCAAAACTCGCTCGAAAAGACTAAGGGCTTCCTTATCCGCTTTTAGTAACGTCAAGGTTTCCGCGCCATAAAGTAGTACTGGGATAATCAAGTTGTTATATAAAGCAAGCTTAGTCCTTCGAGAGTGGGCTACGCAATTGCCTCTTCAACCCAAAGAAACAGCGATGGGCAAGAGTGATTCTGCGTTTGATTTCCGCACTGCTATTGTTGTACCTATTTACCGCCGCGGTGCCGAGGTAGACGAAGTCCTTGACTACATCGAAGTTTCTGCTGCCTAGTGTGACGCTCTGTCCGAGACGCCGATGTTGTGTGTCCTTCCTTGATGACAGCATGTACTTCGTTTTGCCTTCATAAAACACCAGACCCATTTTAGCCGTTTCGCTTTAATGCCAGTAAACGCCTCATTGACGTTTCGCTGTGTTCGTCCAATTACGTCAATGTCGTCGGCGTAAGCTAGCAATTGAACTGACTTTTGGAAGATCGTGCCTTTGGTGTTGACTTGTGAGTTACGCACGATCTTCTCAAGAATGATTTGATAGAAGTCACATGACAGTTCATCTTGTCTTGTCTCCTTGTCTAAAATCTTTTTTGACATTAAAGGTCTTCGTGAGTTCGTTCTTGACATTGACGGAGCAGCGAGAGCCATCCTACCCAATCTGACGAGTTAGGTGGGAATGCTAAAACTATACATGTCACTGTAGAGCTCGTCCCTATGCACACTGTTATATGCTGCTAAATATCGACGAATAGGTGGTGAGTGTCGATTTGCACTTCTTGGGTATTTTCCAGGATCTGCCTTAGTGTGAAGATTTGGTCGATGGTGGACTTCCCTGGCCTGAAACCACACTGATAAGGACCTATCCGGTTGTTGACAGACGGTTTCAGGAGCTCACACAATACGGCAGGGAGGATCTTGTAAGCGATGTTAAGGAAACTAATCCCTCGATAGTTGGCGCCGTCGAAAGGGTCTCCTTTCTTATGGACCGGACAGACGACGCTGAGATTCCACTCATCGGGCATATTGCGATCAAAGTGCGTCGTTGATCACACTTTGCACTTGCCTACATTTCAGAAATCCATCCTTTGCAAGACTTTTTTTTACCTACGTCCTCGTACTCCTTTGCAAAGAATGCGCAAGTTATGCAAACGTCAGTTTGGACTTCAATTTTTGCAAGGCCTCTTCAAATGTCCCTCACAGCGACGCAAGCAAAGAATTTTCATTAAAATCAAAAGCCTGAGTTATTAATTTATCTCAATTATATCCGGTACCGCAGATCCGTCAACTCAATGAATTACTACTTTCTCCACGACTGACGACGTGTGGTGCGGCGGGGGACACATTAAAATCGGAAAGCATCTCCTAATTGGCAGGAATTGTCATGCGGAGATCCAATTAAGGACGAGACAGTACCTGTGTGTGCGTTCGCTTGCACATTGAGCCTCACGTGCATTCCTTATTCATTACTCGAAACCGAACCTTATCGAATTACGAATTTAAAGAGTAATTAGCGACAATTCGGATTGAGCCCCCATCACCAACCCCAGCAGCACCATCAGCACTGCCCGTCGAGTACCCGCCCGAACGTACACTCAATTTCATTGGATGACTGTGAATAATGTATTAGTCCTGCTGTAAAATACCAAAAAATTATTTCATGCTCCCCTGCCCCCTTACCGGCTCGGTGGACAAATGAAAACCGCGATCCATGCTCTTCCGAGGGTATGCACTCGCGCAAAAGCGCATATTTTAATATTTCGATTAATTGAAGGCTTTACAGACAGCTGAGGTTTGTCATCCCCTCTTCGGGGGGGAGGGGGGTTGATATGCGTCCCGCTCCAGTGCCGAAATGAATTTAATATAATGCATCCCAGCAAAACATGTCCAGGAGCGGGAGGAAACGAAAAAAAAACACGGAAAACGCATATACACAGGACACTCCATTGTACAGGAAGTCAATAATGCGCGACACTAACAACGTCCCCAAACCCCAGGGCCCCCCGGGAGGGGCTTGATTGGTCACCGGCCGACCGTACGACTTGTCTGACAGCGAATATGAAATTTGTGAAATGGCCACCAGAGTATCTCGGCAGCGACGATGATGAGGACGATGACGACGACAACGACGATGGCGAGGAAAAAACACACACTCCTCCCTTCCTCCCTCCCACGTGGGAATGGTGAACGATGGAGGGGGGGGGGGGAAATTCTGAATTAACAGTCGCCTGACAAGTGAACTGTCCGATTATTTGCAATAATTCACATGGGCCATCGCCGCCACCGCCATCAGCGCTGCCTCTGCATATCCCAGTGCACATTGCCGCTGCGCGTACTGTCACGCTTAATGGCTGCATTTCCGGTTCGCTATTATTATTATTATTATTATTACTATTATCCCTCTGGAACAGAAAAATTCACGTCCACGAATCAGCCGTCAGCAGTTTTATTTTTGGTTAATTTGCAATTTACTGATACCGCCCGGGGACAGAGCCGCCGCTCCGGCCTGCACAGGACACAGCCGCCTGTGGACGTGGGCCTCGAATTGGCATTCTAAAAGTAGACTCGCGCACAATTTTAATGATGACAATGAAGATTTTTGCCCAAAATAGGATTGTTTTGCAATTTATGTCGCCTGGTGGAGTCCAGTGTGGAGTGCGGCCGGTTACACGAATATAATCGGTGATTTGCCATTAAGTTTGGCATGGATATCCGGTCCTCTGGTTCGGTTTTGGTTGGGTTTTTTTTTTTGCTGTCAGATAATTCTATCACGGCTTGCAGCGATGGATGTTAGAGCTTTTGGAACTAATTAACCGTGGACCGAACTGTCAATAAATGGGATTTCCGAAATGGGCTGCGTCGCAGTTTGGCGGAAGGTCAACATCTAGTTGACAGATACTACATGTGGTTATCGTAAATTACAAATTGCGTGTGGTGTTCGGGGTCATTACTTGTGGATGTAATGCGCTGAGGCTTCCACGCAATGGACTCTGTTTGGGGAAGGGCGGCGAGGCTTATGTCCGTGGTTGTCGTAGGTGAGGGCTACTTCTGTGACTATCCCACTCCAACCTTCAGTTCTCGACCAAAATCGCCAACAAACTCCAAACAAACCAACTCTACTGAATTTTTAACCGCCATCGACGCACCAACCAAACGCAAGATAAATCCAAGTGATGTCAAAGTGATCAAACCAAGAATTATGACTCACATTCGTCTCAATAAATTCTGCGCCAACAATCTGAAACCGGAATCGCAATAAAGTATCCATCAATCGTGCTGCGTTATGAAATCGAACCCAATCTCATTGGCTTGCGTGCGTTTCGCATGCGCACAGTCTGGGGGCGACTTCAAGGCGGCTTCGCGAACGGTAGAAATCACCGCAGCCGCTCATTTGCTATTGACTACTCCTTGGACTTGTGTGTAGGCGATCGATCCTGTGGAGCCAGACATGTCCATGTATGTCATGTAGATGCCGCCACGATGTTGCTTAATTTTAATCTAATAGACTCGATCGATCAACATGCGGACGCATGAGTACAAAGACAGATGTAACATCCAGATGAGGATCACTTCGGTACTTCTGTATGGCGGATTACGGTGTGAGCGGCATGATTTATTGGCAGATGATGCCGTGAGCTGGACGTAATTGGTACTAGGTGGCATTAAAATGATTTACAAGTAAAGAGGGCGGTTTGCAAATGAAACAGATATGTGCACACAGACGGGTGTGAGCAACAACTGAAGTCCTCATTGCTCGAGAAAAGTTGAGGAAAATTCTCCAAAATGCTGAAAAAGGGGTGAAAAGTTTCACATAAGAGCTACTCAAAGCATCTTTTTGAGTGATCTCCACCGACTTCAATACAGTTGTTCCAAATTTTATTCCTTTTGGTTAGTTTTTGAGTTTTAAGCAAGGCGACATCCGAGTAAGACGGGGTTAAAATAGCGATATCGAGCGCAGAACTCTTTAAAGCAGCTAGAGATGACCTTGTTGGGCTCATGAAACAGCTCATTTGTAAGATACATTTGTCCGGAGTAAAGCATGACCCATAAGTCCAATCTCACAGCGTCGTCTGTCCGGTCCACAAGAAAGAAGACCCCTTCGATGGCGCCAACTATCGAGGGATCAGTTTCCTTAACATAGCGTACAAGATCCTCCCTGCCGAATTGAGTGAACGTCTGATAATCTGATAGGTTTGTCAATAATCTGATAGGTCCTTTTCAGTGTGTTTTCAGGCCAGGGAAGTCCACCATTTGCCAAATCTTCCCACTACGGCAGATCCTGGAAAATGCCCTTTAATTACAGATCCGCACGCATCACTTATTCGTCGATTTTGAGGCCGCATAAGACAGTGTGCAAAGAGACGAGCTAGAGAGTGCCATGCCCAGTTTTGGCATTTCTACCAAATTCGTCAGAGTGTGTTGGATGACGTTGAAGATCTCTCGCTGCTCTGTCAAGGTCGGTAACGAACTCACGGAGACCTTTAATGTCAGAAAAGGTTTTGGACAAGACTACGGGCTGTCATGTGACTTTTTGAACATAATTCTTGAGATGATCGTGCGTAACTCACAATTCAACACCAGAGGCACGATCTGCCAAAAGCTCTTTTGAATGCTAGCTTACGCGGATGACATTGTTGTGATTGGAGAAAAACAGCCATACGTTAATAAGGCTTTTGGTGACATGGAAGTGCAACCGCCTTAAATGGGTCTGGCGATAAATATGGGCAAAACGAAGTATATGCTGTCATCAGGAAAAAATATAAAACATCGACGTCTAGGACGGAGTGTACCACTAGGCAGCAGAAACTTCGAGGCAGTAAAGGGATTTACTTACCTCGGCTTGAAATCAAACTTTCTACTAACAATGTAAAGGAACGACCTCTTCAAGGACCAAGCGGGATTTGTAGTGCACCCTAATCAGTTTTGTCCTGCTAAGTGGCAGGGAGCCAAAAGGAAAAGAGACTTGTTGGTCTACATATTGACATTGCGGAGTCTATGGGTAGAACGCTTAAGAATGCTTGACTTTGAAGAGCTGATAGAAAACATTTCACTGGCCCAAAGAGTAGTTAAATTCAAGCTATTGCGACAACAGAATAGAGAGCGACTTCGTCCGAGATGCCGAGGAGGAAATTCCTCATCTTACTTTGTGTGATAAGTTGGAGGCTACTGTCGACCATGTTAGCTGTGATGTCATTTTGGCTGAGGGCAACTTACCCCCGGAATGCAATGCTACCCGAAGAAAAAAAAATTCTTTCAAAAATAACTTTCGAACTTTGGTTAAGAGACATTGTGAAAAGTACGGACGTATGTACAATGAAGGTCTTACCCAAATTCCGTTCAACAATAACCTGAAAAGTTTCAGTGGGTCCATGCCTGGCAAGTTTGAAAACGAAATAAACATCTTGTCCTCGTTTTCCGCCAGACGAGCCGCTTCCATCTCAATGTTTCAAACTCAGCACACTGTGTCTGCTAAATCACGTCAAAGTCACCCGCGAAAGCCAGCTGACTGTTGAAAGATTGTGCCACTTTTGCTCTTGACTAGTGTGATTCACTCGATGTTCCCAACAGTGATTTTCAAAAATTCACGCTACAAGGTTTTGCCCCGCTTTGCTGACACTAAAGGTCTCGGTGAATTCGTACCAACTTTGAGAGTCCTCCAACATCATCCTACACAGTCATACGGACTTAAAAGAAATGTTAGATTTTGCACTAAAAGCACGCTTTAGGACCTGCTGGGCTGAAACATTACCAATAAGGACCAATAAGGATCAGGTTGTGCAAAAATGGTTTCAGATGTTTACACAAAATGGCAAAGAGGATCTTGTATGCGATGTAAATGAGACTGATCCATCGGTTGGTTTTTAGGATCTCCTTTCTTGAGGGTAAAGCAATTCTGTAGCACAGAATATCTCTGTCTACTATGTCTGTCAGGTCAAATTTTCGAAACGTTTTGGTCGGGAGCCTAGATTGCTCTTAGTTTTGGTGCGATAACCGTTTTGAGAAAAGAACCCCGATCACGGTTCATTTTGATATCCAATCACTGGTCCTTAACGCAATTTGTGCTTATCTTAAGCAAGCTGAATTTAGACTGGCTAGATGCTAACAAGGCTCCATATTCCGGTGGCAGATGTCATTGCTAAATAACAACAACATTAAGCCAGGAGGAGGAAGAGGATGGCGAACAAAAACACGATCACGTACCAACCAACAACTGATTCGGCTTAAACGATAATAATAATAATTGGGTGGTACTGCAGCCCACAAGGGACCAGGGCCTAGCTTCTACAGCAACTACTCGTGTTGTGCATGCCTTTGTTCCCTCACGAGTAGAAGGGATCTACAGTTTTTTGCTGACTCCGAACGGCGAGATTTGAGAAGCTTCTCATAGACAAATGATACGCTTTGAGTGTTGTCAGCACCTCGAATGAGGTGGTGCCTTGAAAAAATGCGAGGTGTTCCGTCCGGGAATCGAACCTAGAATTTCTGACTAGACTAAACCAGACTGAAACGATAGTCATGCTAGAACTGATGAACCCAACGGATTGACAGACAGGAAGGAGCGGACTACCTGCCACGATCTACTCCTTTCCGACAAAATTCTTAACTCAAATCTACATTGTTAAAAATTAAGCTACCTGGAGTAATCAGTCAAGATCGATCAGTTTTGACCAACACAACGTGGACTGTGTGCCACTAGGACAACAGCAAGTCACATTAATTGATGTCAACTCTCCAAGTGCTACAGGAGCTTAGGTGAAACTCCCTATTCACACCTCTAAAAATCTTGTGTACCCCTTGATTCTGTCTATGAAGGAGGATCTTTATGTTGACACTCCTAATTGTCAAGAATTCTTAAGGAATTTCCATTTATCCACCTATCTGCATCAGTCTCATGACAAACACTCGTCTGCGTGCATTTTCCACAAATTCAATCATCCTTGCGTTCACTATTACTTCAGCAAGTTGTATTCTTTATTGGCCATGGCGCGATTAAAAATGATGGGGAATGAGTTTTACGGCATTCTCTGTATTTTTTTTTTTTTTGTGTTGCAATTCTAGAATTACTGCTCTGACGAAAACCAATCCCGACTTACAAGACGTCCTACTCCACCTCCCAGCGGAGGCCTCCAAAAAACAATTTAAACAAGATGCACAAATTATGGTGGAGGAAGCAGGATTCCTCTCGTGGATTGCAGGTTTGTTCCACCTCCCCAATTCCAGGCCGAAGAGTCCATCGACGAGCAGCAACCATCATTTTGTTAAATCTACCTCAAAGGTAATTATAGTAATTACTTCACGAATTGAACCACCAACACTCCGCACACCCAGTCAGAGTCGGACTCACGGGCCCGTGGTCTTATCGTGGCCTCTAAGTGGTGTACGCTCGTTGGTTGGCGAGCCACCAACTCCTTGGCCGCGTCCCCATCGCCATCATCATCATCATCATCGTCGTCGTCGTCGTCGTCGCTGCGGTCTTCGTCGTCATGACGATGATGATCATCATCGATGCACTTGATTAGTTTTGTAGGAAACTAATTTTCTTGCACACACGGAGCAACAGCCGCTTGCCTCGAGATGCCGCTCTTAAACGAGATCAAAGTGAAATGAGGAGATTCTGCTGTTGGAGCTGCTAGTGCTGGTGATGGTGCCTCTGTGGCAGTGGTGCCTGCTCCAAATCACGATGTAATTCGAATTTGCTCCAGGATCTGGTGCATTCCGCCCCATGCCCACCACTATTCTGCAGATGGAGTGAACATTGATTGCGCGCCCGCGCGTTGAGGAAGCACTGCAGATTGCACCGCTTCGACTGGAGAATGCCATCAGCAGTTGAGCGGGCCGGCGCATCTACTTGGAGTCGAAGCAATTGGCGTTGTCAGGAGGCAGGAACTTTTCTTCTTCTTCTTCTTCCTCTGCTTTGGCATCGTCTTCTTTCATCTTCTCCACCTCCTCCCGTTTTGGGTTTTGGTTTTGTTTTGTTTCGGGGCCATGGCAAGTGATCGGATCGTGTAATTCAACACCGGACTACATAATTGGAGTGCATTTCAGTTGTGGGCCGTGTTGTTGGCGCTCTTGTTAAGTGCTGATATTTGAAATCGGCACTGGGAGCGGACAATTTCGATGATCATAACCTGTAACAATAGACGGAAGGGTGGTGGCGGCGGCGATTAAACTGCGGCAGCGCCAACTGGGGACCACGCCTGCAACTGCGGCTCGACACTTTATTCTGGTTTCATAAGCATCATGTCGTGAAACACACTCAGTACCAATTCGGTTATCCGATATGGCTAGCCGTTTTGCTGAGCTCTAAGGACTACTGTCTTGGGTGCAGATAATCAGCGATAGGGGTGGTCACGAATTGTGCGTTTTGGGAAATTAGTATTTGAATGATTATGGTTGGCTATAGAAGGAGCGGTGACCTATGAGATGTGTTCGATATTTCTTCCTTCCGTGGGGAAGGAATTAAATACTTTGATCTAGGATTATAGTTTCAGATGGTGAGGGTCATTCGACTGGGATATTCTAAAGAAGAAAAATGCCTTTGCTTGGACGGGGATCTACAAAGTGAAAGAAAATTGGTGGATAAAGAAGCTTGCTGTAGCCACGTGGGGTAAATTTGTTTATTTATCTTATGAAAGAGCATTCAGGCACCAATATCTATAAGATCCATAGTACATGCCTGGGGGGATCTAGGTCTAGCTTATTCATCAACTGTTTATGGGCGTCATTAATTGCAAATCTGATTTTTATGTCGGAATGAACATAAACTGAGTGATTTTGTCTAAAAAATTGATTCCTGACGTGTCGGATCGACACATATTGAGGAGATGGGATTTTTCTTTAAACAAATAAATTGGAGCCTAGCTTCTATAACAACTACTCGTGTTGTGTGTGCCTTTTGTTTTTTCACAAGTACGGGGAGGGAATATACAAATTTTTAGCGATACCGGAAAACGAACTTCTAGACACTTTTCATAGCTTTTCAGCCTTTAGCACCTTTGTCTATAAATCAATTTTCGATATTGATTTAAATCAAAGTATTCATATTTCAAAATGTGGTCACCGTGGCGTAGTGGTAAGTGCGTCGACAGCCACGCAGAAAATCTAGGTTCGATTCCCAGACGCGACACCTCGCATTTTTTTAACACTACCTCCTTCGAGTTGCTGACAACACTCAAAGAGTATCAATTGTCTATGAAAAGCTTCTCCAATCTAGCTGTTCGGAGTCTGCACAAAACTGTAGGTCCCTTCTGCTCTCTGTGACAGAACCATAGCACGCACAATACAAGTAGTTGTTGTAGGAGCTAGGCCCTGGTCCCTTGTGAACAGTAGTGGCACTCAATAATTATTACTATTCATACCTCAATAAAGTCCTAAAATAATGCAGCGGATGATATAAGCTTTTCAATTTGTGCCGTAGAACATATAAGCAGGTTATGCAATCTGATATGGGGTGCCATCAAAAAAACGAACAAAATCACACACTGAAGGACAAATTTAACAAAAAAGAAAAGCTACATTCTGGAGCAACTAAAGATGATCTTCGTCAAGTGTTGGTATCATCTGTTCCAAGGATTACGTAGTAAGGGCCAAAGTCGAAAACGAATGACTTGCATCCACTACTTGCACATTCACACTTAATTGTAAGTCCTTGTCCTTTATTCAAAATCTATTTCTATAAAGTACATATTGACCATTATTGCCTACGACCTCTTGCCATGTTAAGGTTTATATGAGCATATTTTCTTCTTGTGGCGCTACAGTCCGGGGTGGACCTGGGTCTCAACCAACATGCCTCTCCAACCAGCACTTTCGCAAGCTGCCCCCAGTTGCGCACTCCAAGTTGGTTGAGGTCCTTCTCTGGTTGTGGGCGCCACCTTAGCCTAGACCGTCCTCTGTTGCGTTGTCCCAATGGCTCGGATTCGAAGACTTTTCGGGCCGAAGCAGTGGTGTCCATATGCTCTACATGACCAAACCATCTTAAGCGTTGTATCCGAAGAAGCTTGACAAGACGCATGTCGCTGTACAGCCAATAGAGCTCGTCGTTAACTCTTCTCATCCAGATGCAATTAACAGGACAAAAAATCGCACGCGAAACTTTTCTCTCGAAACCCTTAGGGGTTTCATCATCAGCTGTCCAGCGATGTAATACTACTGTGGGGTACTAGCAAAAACCTTATTCAAGTTATTTTCAGCGGCTAGTCGGTCTGTATTTTTTCTATCATCCATTGATGAAAAGATCCAAAGAAATTGTAATCAGAGGACGCAAAATCCTGGCTATACGATGGATGCATCAAGCTCCCTCACTAAGATTCGTGTTCGGGGTTTACAAAGACGTGTATAATTGGCATTAAAGACGATTATGTTGGCCAAACCTGGTCACTCTTTCATAATTTCGCCCAAGCGGTCAAGTTGTGCAAAGTTAAGAACCATAATTAGAACTTTTAGGCACTTTCTGGGAGCTCGTAATAGACACCCTCATCCCAATCTCTTTAAGCATTCAACATAAATTTAGTTTCGTTATCATTTGCGGTCTGCAGCAGGCATGGTACACGGCTTGCGGTGGATACTCTCATATTTGACTCAGTTTTCATCGCCCGTACTGCTCATCAAAGTGTGGTTTCATTTGGTTTTAGCCACGTTTCACTGATGGTTATGACGTCTAAATATTTCTTATTTGCTGTGACAAACAAATATCGAGCTTTTTTTAATAGCTTGCTGATTTTAGACCATTCCAAACTGTCAAACGATAAGTGTTTATTGCCTTTACTACCTTCTGATATTATTCATGTCGGCATTGCTCCATTAGTTCCGAAATTTCGTTAACTTATTCAGGTACAGGCTGACTAGTGCGAGGTGCAAGATGCACCGAAGCCGAAATTTATGGAACAAAATCGTACAAACCACTCCTGGGTGCAGCATTCCCACTCAAAACTGCTCGTTTTCCTTTTTTCAGACATTTTGCTCATTTTCCTATTGTAAAATCAATTTTTTCATAATAAGCACAAGCGGCGTCATCGTGGTGTTTGGGGTAAGTGCGTTGACTTACATGCCGAAGGACCCAGGTTCGAGTCTCATACTTAACACATCGAATTTTTCAAGACACCACTTCTTTCGACTTGCTGACAGCACTCAAAGAGGACGAATTGTCTATGAAACGCTTCTCAAATCTCACCGTTCGGACTCGGTAATAGACTGTAGGTCCCCTCTACTCGTAAGAAAACAATATTTCGTTCAACGCGAGTATTTACTGCAGGAGCCAGATCCTGTGGTCTTTAGTGCCACTTAATTATTATGAGATACGTCGAGTCCTGCACTCTAAGTTCCAACTTTGATTGACGAATGACAAATCTGACTGTCTTTCGACGGCTTTAACTCCTTGAATTGTTGACAACTCCTTGAGGGGCATTAACACCCTACAAACAGATAAATTCAAAATCTTGCTATTCTGAGTCGGTATTGAGCTCTGGGTCTTCTTCACTCGCGTCAGAACAGTTGCCTTCAAAATGCGATGGGTGGTGTGGAAATAAATCCTTGTACATCGTGATGATGACAGTGCCACACTTACAGCTCCATGCTTATAAATGCCTCTTATAATCCACTGTCTTAGGTATGAACACGTACAATTACACAGGTTTGTGAATAATATTGTTTCCAACATTTCCTCTTTTCATTTCTTAAAAAAGCAGCATGGTAGTAAGTTGCCGTATAAAACATTTTTTGGCACAAATAGAATGGTATCTACCCACCGGCATAACCTCTTATGACTTAAGCGCAAATCCTTTCAGACAAAAAAGCAAAACCTTAGGCAGGTGGAAGCACAAATTTGAATGTGTTTCAAACAAAGCAAAGCTTATTCGTATACGAATAGTTTATCGTTTCACCAATTTGTGTCGCTTTGGGTACAATTAAGCAAAAAGTCAACGCTCTGCTTTCCAAAAGCAGCCATTTTTACCACCAAATCCATTTTCGACGTCAAATTCATCTTTTCGTGCTCGCCACGCCTTCACCAACTTACAATCTCAACCAGACTTCAACAACTATACTCTCAAGTGTAGTTTCTCTCTCAAAACTGTCACCTATAAGACAACTCAAGACATCCCCCCTCTTTACCTCCCGGAAGCCACATTGGAACAGATTTCCTTATTCCTTTCCTCTAACGGTGCGTTAAAATTTATTTGTGGTCAAAGTTCCCCGCTGCCATCGGGTCATAGCCAGCGGTCTCCACGGCATTTCAAGATATAGTCAATTTCTCCTGGTGTGTGACATTTCATTAGATGAAATGAAACGTCGCTGAAACCACATTCGCCCGACGTCAACCAACGGCTGCAGGAAATGAATTCCACACTTTTCGGCTGGCAGTGTCATTTGCTTTGGTCAGCATCAGTGCCAGTGAACTGCGAAGATAACGTGTATTCGTGTGTATTGCATATCTCTAACAAGACCTCCGCCAAAGACCATAATTTGGTCACTCACAGAGATCTCCCACCTCTGCGCCACCAGTCGCCTCAGTCGCTGTTGCCTGTGTCATTCCTCCAGCAGGACTTCTCTGCGGGTAAATCGCTTTGCGTGCCACTACGTTATCTCGAAACGCAGAACGCGTCGGTGGCGGCCATATGTACTCGTATAATGCCAAGAAATGCAGATGCATGTGCTGCTCAGCTCGTTCCTCAAATCCAGCGCGCAAACAATAGGCACCACCAGCCATCGCCACCATTGCCACCAACGACATCACCGACCACCGACCACCACCGTCTCCCGCCACTGAGGGCGCGCTCACTTTTCGGACAACCGCACTGGTGATGGCTTCAAGGCACGCAATATGAAAATGAGTTGTTGTTTGGTGCCATACCGCACTCGTGTATGTGCGCTCCGTAGTGGACTCGGCAAATTATTACCACTTTGGGTCACTTCTTCTCGGGCCTGACACTGCTGTTCCTGATAGGCCGACGATTTTCCCGGTCAGAAGAAAAGTTGAAATATCCTTTGGGTCGGGTGTCGGAACCGACCACTCACCGCCCCACGTTGACAATGATTTTTCTTCTCCACACAGCTCCCTCACACACTCACACACGGGCTGTCGCACATCTACCCGCGAGCTCCGGCAGTGGTCACTGCCCGTTTCGTGTTCCTGCAAGAGACCGTGTCCATGTCACTTGGAAACTGCGTCTTCTCACTCACTCACGCGTAGTTGTTATTCTTGTTGCTAGCTCCACTTGAATGTCGGACAACGCAACAACTGGTGTTACGTGTTGCTGCCCTGTAGTTGGCCACCTTATCGTGGTGGCCATAAAGTATAATTATCTGGAATCCGACACGCCTATACGTATGCAACGCTGCCGCATACCACACATGCAATATGGAGGAGCGCGCACACACCGCACACAACACACAGCAACAGCGAGGGGGGCTCCGTTTGCGGATGGCCGACCAGACTCTCGGGTCGGGGACAAGAGCTTCAGCTGTGTAGAACATGGACACCCATATCGGTGACTCATGTCGCGAATGCATGGTGAGCACAACCGCGTGATGGCGGGTTAAATGGTGGACACAATGTTGTTACGTCACTTCACTTGAGTTTTTCATCGTCCAGACTCGATTGGTCGGCATTCTCCGGCGCTGGCAGATCCTCCCGCAGTGATATGCTAATGTGTAGAGTTTTTAATTATGAGCGGGTAGGTAAGATGGACTCGCGAAAATAACCCAACCGTGAAGGCTGCCAGCGGTAACGCGAAGGAAGGCAATACGCCTTCGGCGGCCGACTCCCATTGGCGGCGGCAACCTCGGTAGCAATGCAGTTTGACGACATAGAGGCAGAAAGGAGAGGAAAAGTGACCCCAGCCAAAAAGGGGCGGTTTCAAGGAATGCCGTGAAAAATAGATGATTTGGCGGAGACGCAGTTTGTTTCCTTCGAGAAATTCCGAATTTCTTTGAAAGCACGTGGTTGATGGGCAAGTTCCTCGGAATGTCGTTGCGTACACCCGGCGCTCCTTAAACTCTTTCTGGAAGACAACATCAAAGTATTTTAAAACGTCCACAGGCTGTGCAGAAAATCTTCTTAAACTCCAAAGAATACAACCAACAGAGGGAGAGAGAGTGGTGTGGTCAACAGCACTTCAGGGCAACCGTAACTCATATAAACTCAACGCTGTGCAGCCATCCAGCGGTCCTCGGCTTATCACAGACAGACCCCATCCGAGCGCAGATCTGGTTCTGCACCAAACATAATTGTTCACATTCACTGTGTCCAGCTTTAACCGCCGTCGTCAGTTGGCCACAAAGCCAGAGAGCGAGCTCCCCTCCTTCCTCTACAAGGACGACCGGTGCTGCTGGATAAAACAAAACAAAAAATGAATGCTCAGTAACCCATACTTAACCAGCTTCTGCTTTTCTTCCAAAACAGAAAACCACTCAGCGCACTCAGGAGATCCAGGGTTGTTAACACCCCTAGAGGGGTTGCAAGAACCGCAAACCAAAATGCCGCGATCATCATGTGTGTATGGGCGTGTGCGTATGCGTATGCATGTGAAAATGCAAATGTGCACGGGACGTGGCTTATTTTGAATGTTGCAGCGTGATGCAATCCGGCAGACAAAAACCTTGCTTTATGGAAGTTTCCGGATAAGCCGTCTCTAGCCTCACTTTTCATTTTTGGCGAGCAGCTGCAGCTGTAAATGCATTTCGCTTGTCAAAAGTCCTGAGATGGGGTTGGCTTGGGTTTGGTAAATGCCTGTTGTGTGTGTTCTTGAGTTCCTATCCCCCCCCCCTCCCCTGTTCGACTTCCAAGGTGCAGGAGCGCTGAAGAAATGAAAAATTTCATGCGAATTTCAACGAGAGGGATACTCCCAGGGACGGATTGAGTTTAAAAATTTAAGGCCAAAAGCTGAGAATTTATGTACGTGGAAAAATAAGTTAGCTAGTTTCATATGTATTGTACAACGATATGGGTCGCTTTACGCTCAAGCAATGTTCCGAAAAATGTAAAACTCGTTTCCAAAGTATTTGTTATGTCACCCCAAAGAGTGCGCTTCTTGTCAAAATGGAACCTCTTGTACACACAAACGCGATAGTTGTACGTAAGTGTGTACAAGAGGTTCATGATACTGCTACGAGTGGAGGCCACTCATGGTCCCGATGTCTTACACCCACTTATGAGAATGTGGCCGCAGTGGCCGCATTCTAGAATGTTAAGGTCCATTTGCACTACGCGATGAAGCCAGCGCAGACGAGTTGTTTTGATCTCTTTTGGACTATGTCCACATTCGTGATTATATATTCTGATTCATTCAACCTCCTCGCATAGAGACAGACCAAGGACCCGAGTTTAACTTCTTCAGTTACTTCAGTGTGTTCTATTATTCTCTTACTAGAAGAAGAAGGAACCACAGTTCATTTCGACTCCAACGGAAAGGATTCAAAAAGCTTTTCATTGACAATTTGAGTGTTGTCAATAACTTTAAAGACGTGGTGTGTTGAAAATATGAAATTTGGACAGTTCAGGAATCGAACTAAAGGCATGCAGCATGTGAGTCGACGTAATATACATTGCCGCACTGAGCGGTGATAACGCCTTGCTCTAAAATGGAGAATTTGGCTCTCAAAAGTATCAACAATCTGGTCTGAAAAATAGCAGCACTAGAAAGATCATAGGTGACTTCCAATTTAGGCAGGCTGTGTACAATGATCTATTCGAAGTTAAGGCCTATAACAATTTCTACGAATTCGGCAGACACGTGACAGACAAGCCCATGCTGGGACAAGGGCAGCACTCGGATCCCCGAAACGGGTTCGTTATATCGATTTGCGTTTCCTCAAACTGGGTTCTCATCCAAAGGACTTCAAACAAAGAAACTACTGCTCCTGACTCGGAGTTTTGTTGTCGAAGTATCTTTTTTTTCAAATAAAAAGAAGTCCGATTCCAATTTTGTTTTTCACAGAGGCTGGATAAAGGACGGTCAAGTTCGGTGGAGGTAGTTGGTGTTCAAGGGTTTTAAAGAAGTGTACATATGCAAGAGAACCGATGGACACATGACACCTTTGGCCGGCCATCAAAATACAATTGTTGATTACTGCGATTAAAAAGTTGGATACATTACTGTCTATGATGTAGCGTTTTCCTATCATCATCCATCCTAGCATCATCCCTGTAGCAGACAAGGGAAATGTCTCCATGTCAACAGTGGCCATGGAGAAAAATTTTTAAGAAAGAAGATTGCAAGAAATTCTATTTGTAGGACAAATAGAACTGTTCCTTCTACACCGCTCCAAGCAAGAAACAATGAACTGGTGAAATGAATGATTCAAAATAAATACATTGATGATGGGACAACGGATGGAAAAATGAGAACGCGAATAGCCAAGATTTCGTACATATGCGGGTAACCTAAAACCCATTAACACAGGATGACCCCCTCCGATTACAAACAATAGTAACCGATGCTCCCCTACTCTGAATTATTTAATTATTCCACAAATTGTAATCTATTCTTCGCCATACACTGTTAGAAACTCGTTAAAATTAATTGAAAGTAATAGAAACCTGCAATTTTGTATTGTAGTTGTGAACGAAACATTGTCGCTTCTTGTTTACGACCATCCCTACGCAGTTCGCTTTGAAATAAAACACAGTCAGAAGAAATTTCTCTAAATGCTTCGGTTTTATTCCTTTTTATATTCAACCGTGTAAAAGCAACGTTCATAACAATACCTTTTTTTTTTAAACGAACGTAAAAAAATTTTGTGCGATTCTACAGTGGCTTATTTAAAGAAAAGCGGCTGTGACAAGCGTCATTTGAGATTTGCAGTGCACTTAAACCTTCTACATGGATTCGTCAGGAGCTCTATTCAATTGCAACCGGGCAGGTATTTGCGTTCTAGGCCTGCCATGTCGTTGCTTACCCAGCAGAATCACATCGAGAACTCGCCTTTGAAGCCCTATAGATTTGAATTTTCGCTTGGCGTTACAAGTAGCTGATCAAAGTCAAGATCGTCTCAAAGTACTGATGTTGTCTCATCTTAGTCAAGCAACACCCACAACTGCACGCAGAAAGTTCGTCTCCGTAAGTTTGATTCGCGATTTAAATTGTTCGGTCTTTACTCAAATTTCATGACCACAGATGAGATAATGAAGAAATGCTAAGTTGCAAATATTTTGGCAAAGACATCAAGATCGGTCTTTTATTTACATTTCTTCGAAGCTGCTTCAAAATTTAAGCTTGGCCTGTCGAGCAAAATAGATCATTGCTGCTCTTCCCCTTACTCGTTCAGAAAAACTTTAACGTCTCCACTTGTTTCAATTAAACTCCACTAACATGTAGATTGCATTACAGAGAAGCTCTTCGATTTGCCGGATTCGTCAACAATAACCGTGATGTGCTTTCTCTAGTTTCTGAAAACCCTCTGAAAACGCGAATTATTCATCAAGGCGGATTTTTTTGTAGTCGGTACTAAACTGTTGGTCTCCTTCACTTGTGAAAGAGTAATACCAGGAAGAAAACGATTGGTTGTGGCTGGATATGGGTTGCCAGTGACATGTGGTGCCATCTTATTTGTGTCCACTGTTATTAAGTATAAACGTAGAGCTCAGAGGCAAGTTGAAGTTAAAGTACCCGCGCAGGAGACTCACCACCGAGACAAGTTTGGGAAACCTTACAATTCTTAGACTCTTAGTCTTCTAGCATCAAACAAAAATTAATGACTCTTTCAAAGCGGATTCTAAATATCAGTCATCAAGTTCACTTCCAATTTATCTTTTGAACGACCACCGTTCCTAAGTTAAAACAGCATTTTCCTCGATCAGTGTGAGCGCCGGGATTTCTTCGATGCACCCTCGCTTCGGCCATGTACAAGAGCAACTTCCTGGAACCGTCTCGCTATGCAAATACTTCAACCAACTTCACATGTGTTTAATTTTGCGGTGCATGTAGGTGAACTCTGTTTCTGATAAGCACACCCTTGAAGGCATGAAAAATTATACTTTTTGAAACTTTCCGAGTTGCACCGCACAACACCGCATGACTGTTACCGTTGTCATCAGCACATTCCACTTACCCCCGGCATCGGTGGCGTGGCATGAGAGCGCATCTAAGCGTCGCAGCTGACACGGAAAAAAATCGCAAAGCCATCCTCCCTGCATCTGCCGGAGCTCTTAAGAGACATTCATTTGCATGATCCTTCAGGTATCCGCACTCGGAGTCATCACCACAACTCATGGATAAGCATCACTCTGCGTCCATAGGTGACTGCCGCTCCGCTGCTGGGCGCTGTGTCTTCGCTTCTCCTTCTTAAATAATTAAGTCTGATCAAGGAGACTCCCTCTATCATTAGAAAGCCATCAGGGAGATAAAAAGCCCTTCTATGTGTGTGCTCTACAAGGAACGACTCCATGAGGGATCAGCTGCTGCTCCTGTTGCCGTCCGCCATGGCCGTGGCCGTGGCCGTGAGGACACGCCAGACGCGCCCGCCTGTTGCTCGCCGGACTTTCAACGAATGAAAAATGAACCCTTTATCAGCATTTACTGTAATTTTAGGTTACAACACTACTGACTCGGCATCCGTTGGCTGCGTTCTACCCCCCCTCTCGCGCATTATTTATTGCTCCGCGTTTACGAATCCATTACGGTGAATTTTTCATTTCCATTCGGCCAAGAGCTGCCAGGATGCGCGCTGTCTGCTGCCCTGGCGGCAGCGCCGCCGTGGAGGCCCCATCGCCGAGCGCTGCAGCTTCATCCGCATTCGGTTAGTAGGATTCTTAATGGCATAATTTCTGTTCCTGTGATGCCGGCGATGCTGGCTGCTCTGGGACTGAAGCTCAGACCGAGGATGGGGCTTCCCGACTTCGCGCAGCGTTTGGCGGGAAATCATTTTCGAAATTATTGTTATTGTATAATGTCCGCGTATTTTCATTTCGCCGAGTTAAACGGTGGGCCGGGCCCTTGTCTCGCAGAGAAAGGCTGTGCTTGTCCATTTTGTGATTTCGCGCACACACACACACATGATTTTTGTATCTCTCCTCCGGTGGTGTGTGCTCGGATTTCTTTCGGTGCGTAGCGCACTCGTCCGACTCTTCCAGATATCCAGGAGGAGGTGGGCAGTTGTAATTAGGCTTCCGGTTAAATTGTGTAGAAGGTATAATTTCATATCAACTCGTTTAATGAGAAAATGCCGGGGAATTAAGTTAATCGGTTTTGTGGCTCTGTGAGGGGATAACTGGCCGATTGTTGTGTGGCTTGTTGTTGCTTTGCACTGCTTGCCGCTTCGCTCGGTGTGCGTCGCTGTTGTTTTGTTGTGCTATGCAAAGGGAATTAAGAAATTTAAATTAAAATGTTTGCACGATCCGCATCGCATTGTTGAGTGACGTTTCATTTTGAAGCAGCGCAGTTGTGAGTTGTACGAGAAGGTTCGACACTACTCACTATTCAATTGTGATGTGGAGGAGATTTTATTTCCTAGGTGACTTGAAGCAACTTCTATCTCGATGTTGCAAGAAGGCTAGAACGGATTTCTTTTTCAATTTTCAACGTACGAGTGTCAGCTTAAGAAGGGCCTCATAAGTTCCTTCGTTGATGGGAAGATTATGTTGATCCTGTCACATCCGTTATTCAAAAAATCGAATGAAACTGTGTGGCACTCGCGCAAGGACTCGAATTCGCTACTTGTTTTCATTTGAAAACTGGAACCTTTACAACTCGAATATTTGTAAAAATTTGAGAGAAATTTGTGCTTTAACCCTTTCTAGATGCACACCCAAAGAAGAAATCCTAAATTCAGCATGCTTTTCGAAGTTCATGTTCATTGCCTGATGGCAGTTAAACATATGTTTTAGAACAAGGGAATTTTGGTAGTTTTTATTTAACAGCATATCGTGTCCTTAAACATAAGGAACACGGAAAAAGAACAAAATCTGTCGATTTGTTTACGGAATGAAAGTCCTACATCGAAGTCAAAGAACGCTTAAATGCTGTCAATGGTGGTCTTTCTCCATCAATGGAGACCATAAAAAATGGATGCACCGAGCTGCCACGTGGTCGCTCGTCAGCTTTTAATGACTGACGTCCAGGCCTTAAGAAAACTGCTACCAAGTGGGTTAAAGTGACAAATATCCATCAACTTGCATTGGCAGGCCGTCAATTCAAAACGAGAAATTTATGTAACCTGGCAGTAGTAATTTCAAAGGCAGCATGGCTCATATTTCAAGCGAAATCTTGGGCAATACAGGCGAGCGATAGGTGCTGCTTTTGCTCACTAAAGACAGCAAGATGTAAGACTCAGTTTTATGCTCTAAAGACCGAGTTCCATGCTCTAAATGAGTTTCTCCATCATATCGTAAGCGCCGACAAAACATTCATCTACTGATACACACCAGAGGTAATAGAACAACAAAACAATTGACTTCACCCGGAAAACCTGCCGAAAAAAACCAAAGACGGTCTGTTATCGGACTTCTTCTTCTTTTTGTGGCGCTACAGGCCGGGGTGGACCTGAGCGTCAACCAGCATGCCTCTCCAGCCAGTACGATCTTTCGCCAGCTGCCGCCAGTTGCGCACTTCAAGTTGGTTGGGCTCCTACTCCACTTGTGTGCGCCACCTTAGCCTGGGCCGTCCTCTGTTGGGTTGTCCCAATGGCTCAGATTCGAAGACTTTTCAGGCCGGAGCAGTGGTGTCCATACGCTCTACATGGCCTAGCCCTCTTAAGCTCTGTTTTCGGTCACATGCCAATTATTCAAATTTATCACGATCTTCGCATACACTCTAAGCAACAGTTTCCTTGTCTAATAGTCTAAACAGTCGACTATTCCCGCTAGTGTACATTAGGACTCAAATTTGTGAATGGTATTGGCAAGATTGGTTTCAGTAGGTCGATTATGTGCGCCGTAAGTTCCTTGAATCATATGAACAACTTTTCTCATAGAACGCTAATTTCCCAATACAGACGAACAACTTGGAGACGCTGTTGTGATGCGAGCCTTTCCGCGATGACTTGCCAGACGATACTGAACAAAAATGACAAAGCAGTTTAATAGAAGTCACGCGTGATCTGTCGAAAAAATTCTATTGAAAGTCAAACCTCACAATGAATC
The DNA here is from genome assembly GCA_944738645.1 of Eristalinus sepulchralis. Classification (NCBI taxonomy): domain Eukaryota; kingdom Metazoa; phylum Arthropoda; class Insecta; order Diptera; family Syrphidae; genus Eristalinus; species Eristalinus sepulchralis. The sequence goes on from OX122882.1 coordinate 13,481,641, forward strand.
ACCTGATATTTGATCAAGATAGACCAAATCGCGATTTCACAATCTCTGGTATATCCGTGACCGTTGCTTTTCAATAACCGTGATTTTAAAAAAAAGGGTTTGAAATGAAATTGTAGGAATCTAATGAAATGTGTATATCAGAATGAATTTATAGAAAAACTAGAACTCAGAAAAAGGAGCCGAATTTGAATCCTGAACTTCGTCTGAACTTATGCAACAAATGTTTAGCGCTGTATCTGTGACTATGCTGATTCTAATCGGAAGTGCGAATCGACCTTTCGACGTGATTTTGTTAAGATGCGAGCAGTTGAGTTGTTCGGGATGATATTGCTAAGATCGCAGATTTTCATGGTCGTTCACATAATTTTCCAACCACGGTGATTTAACCACAGCCTGTGGTATGTTATGATACTGCCAGTCCTGCTCTATGTAGCTGAAAGTGAACGATAAGCAAATCTGCAGAGCTGATTCTTGGTGCCTTCGAAAGAAAAATTCTACGTCGGATATATGGTCCTGTCTGTGAGGAAGGTGAATGGAGGAGAAGACATAACCGCGAACTCTACGAGCTACACCAGGAAGTGGATGTAGTCCGGAAGGCAAAAATCCTTCGACTACACTGGATCGGCCACATCGACAGCAACGCTCCAGCGAAGAGGGTTTTCGAATCTGAACCTCCTGGTTCGAGAAGAAGAGGACGACTGAACCTCCGATATAGAGACCAAGTTATCGTGGACGTAAGACAGCTTGGCCTTGATGGCTGGAAGCAGCGCGCCCAGGACCTTCAGCGATGGAAGACAGCAATTGCTCAGGCTCTGACCCTTCATGGGTAGCCGGCCTGATAAGTAAGTAAGTAAGTGTGATATGTTGCTCGTTTTTAACTGGTATCATCCAAGGTTCTGATTCGCTTCTCATACTCATTATCTGCTCATGTTTTGCTAGAAACACTTTTGATAGTTCACTGCGGACAACATCCGCTTACGCATTTATTCCCACACTGGCAGTTGAAGGGGTTAGTTAGAGTTTGCACTGAAAATGCCTTGAATTTTAGAAACATCACCCGGTAGTTTGACTTGGCCATTATTTTTTAAATGCGCAGCAATTGTCAATGTAGTCCACTTGGATTGGGAATAAGTAACGAATGCATTTGTAAACTCTCAAACTCTTCTGTTTGAAACTTTCTTTTCACTTCTGATCACTTTGAATCCATAAGTTACAAGGCCAGCACCGACAAATGGGTGATTTTCTTGAACAAATGCAATCCATAACAAATTCAAAACAAAACATCAAGCGTGCATGCACCAGGCTGAGAGGGAATGACATGGAAATTACAACGCACAGTCTGTAACATTCCAGTAAATCCAAATTGGCCAAGTCGGCTGACGGCACTTGACGTCGTTTAATTTAATTAAATCGAAATTGTTTCTCGCATTGCATTGTGATTTCAAAGAAATGCACACACGCAACCCCTAGTGGAGCAATAATTTCGTTAATCACACTCCAATCCAACTGTCCGTCCGCATTCACCTGTCCATCATGCGGCCATCTGTTTAGCGATCCCAACCGCTGAAACATTGAAACCCAGAAACGCTAAAACACGAAGGAATACCCAAACTACCCGCTGGATGAATAAATTGTTAAATTACCGTGAACGAGCAAAGCTATCAACTGAAGGGAGAGATGGGAAAAACACGCTTGGTTTGGGCCGTGCGGGGCTGCCCGGGTGGAAGGCACCAAAATCGACCTGTCAACGTGTCAAAAAATCGCTGCACACTGAACTGGGCCGACGAACTCTCCGTTGCACGCTTTAGGGGGTGTGCATGCGTGAGCGCAACTTCCCTCCGACCGCAATTCACGGATTGACTCCTAATCGGAGCGGACACTTGCATGCACTCTCTCATATCAATGACAAAATACCTGTCATCGCATCACGTGATCACGAATGAAGAACTCCGCTCACGCTGACGAGGCCGGCAATGTCAGCGTGTGCGACAGGCAGTTGTAATTATTTGGGACTTAATTGTGTGCCTCGGACGCAATTGAATTATGCAAATTGGAGTATAATTGTCCATCGCCGCCAACGTGTCCCTGGCCCTGTCCCTGTCCCGGTCCCTGTCACCGTCCCTTGTGACCGCATACCGAAGGCGAGGCGCGTAGGCTTCACTGGTCATTATGCTGGCCCTGCGGCCACTGGCCGTGGTGGACTGATTGTGGTCGGAGTACGGCGGCGCTCGTACTCAAACTGAACTCAAACCCGATCTCGGGGTCGGACTCGACGGGCAGGCGGCTCTGTTGTCCAGGGGCAAACCACACTCGGCCAAATTATCGAATTAACTGGAAGAGCATTGGCTGTGACCTTAAGTCACTGTTGCTTTGAATCGATGAGGCGGCGAAGCGCAGCAGTTGCGCGCCTCTGTACGGAGATATCCTGGGAAGAGCCACTTCCTTTGCGTGTCCTTTAGCTGCGGTCGCCTGTTGACTTCGTGCGGCCTAAGTATTGAGCATTGGTGAGACTTGTGCGGTTTTCACGAATTATCGACTCGACCGGCTGATGCTGGAACCACGTCAGCGCACTTACTTTTGTAAATTTTGTGTGACCCAAGGCGTCGCAGTCAGCTGGTGGAACTAATGAAGTCGTGCCTTCAACTTGTTACCACGTCAAGGCAGAACTGAGCTGCAAGATGTGACATCCTGCTGTGCGACGCCACCAATGAAACATTTCTGACGCGATGCTTCAAATTTTCCCGTTGCAGTCAAGGGAAACCGTCAAATCAAAGCTGCCCTTGCTTACACGATTCTCATACGCACAACATTTTGACACTCGCCTTCCCCCAAATCACACGGAGCACCCTCCATCCATCCCTCCCTCCCTCATTACAGCAGCGGTCGACGGGGCCACTACGGAGTGTTGTTCTTAAGGTAGGCATAATTAAGATTATCTGATGCAAGCGTCACCCTCACTGACACAGCACTTGATGGATATACTTCCACCTCCGAGACTGCACGGCCCACCATTATCACGTGTACGAACTCAGCGGTGACCCGAGCTCGTATTCCCGCTCACTCATGGGTGTAAGTCATTTCCGAGCGCACAAATGTGCTGGCACCGCCACCGCCACCCCCCGGGGCTGCAGTGCCTCCTCTAGCACGCAGTACGCAGCAGGATACCATGGCACAGCCATGACTGGCAATCGTACCTGTCATTTATATGGACTTCGGTTCGGTTGAAGTTACTGGACATTGGGCAGCAGCAGCAGCAGCACAGAATAGACAGACGGAGGCAAAGCAACGGCCGGCCTCTTACGAAATTGGATATTTGCGTGGCATAATTAACAATGCCACCGGCCGCACATACACCGGGCTGGAACGCAAATATTCAAATCATCTGCGAGGGAGCGGTCACAAGGTGCCTGGCCCCTACTGTTAGTGCCACTAAGTCAATGGAGTGACGGCTGCAGCAGCGCACACTGATTGTAACCATGTCTCTGGGTGATATTTTAATAACCCAAGTCTAGCATTGCATGTGACATCTCCGAAATTCGCTCCCACCGGGCACAGCACAGCGCAACATCTCTCCAACCTGTCTCCGTGATCTCCGTCGTCTCTGTCGCTTGCGTTATTAGATTTTCCAAAGAAAATCACTGCAAGTCACCGGCACTTGGGGGGAGGGGGGCTCAGTCTGCGAGCGGTAGGCTTCCTGTGAAGTGGGTCCGGTCGGTCGTCTGCTGCAGACAGCATTGAGGCACGGAGACACTTTTGAGATGCATTCGGGTGCATTTGGATGGCATTGGGGCATGCGTTCGGTTTGAAATTATGGTCTCGTGACATTTGGCAGGACAACAACGACGACGCCAAATTGGCAAAGGTGAGCGTTTTGCGTTCTGAACGGAATGGGGCTGAGGGAGCGAGAATTGGCCACAAGCATGATTCACCTGCTGTGCGTGTACACTCTATGCTCTCGCTCTCTCTCTCTCTCTCTGCTATTAGTGAGAAAATTCAAGCCGTGCGAGAAGCAATTTGCGAAACGTGGTTGCCACAAAGGAGGCGTGCGTGTGTTGTGAAAGGCGTTTTGGCCTTAATTAGGTTCCTTGTCAACGAAAACTTGAAAGCCGTCCAAGGCATGCCAGCTCTGGTGGTTGCAATTAGTTGCACAGGATGTTGGCTATGAAGGAAATTGATTTTAAGGAGCAATTGTCGAACGCATGGGACATTGAGATTTGTTTGTTGTGTGCCATAACAATTTTGAGGTTCATTTGTGGAAGAAATCAAGCGCATAGTGTGTCGTGGCAACTATACTGCCGTCACTGATATTGCCAGAGTTTTCTGTTCGAATGAAACACAACCCTTTCTTCATGAAATAGGGAGACAGGGTCCCGAAATTCTAGATCCCGACAAGCATACGATCCTGAAAAGTCAACGTCACAAGTCAACCACCTACCCCAAGTCCACCGGTGTCCCTTTCAAGGGGGTTGGACTGTGTCCCCACACCTGCTCCCACATGTTTCTTCCATAATGCTGCTTGTGTAGCATCCAAGAGACCTATCGTTGGCTTTAGGACACCCTTCACAAAAGTATTCAGACATCGGTGAGGTCCTTGGGCCTTTGTAGTGTTGAACGAATGCTTGGGCATTCACCCAAGCCAGCTGCACAAGTACCCACAGCCAAACTATCACTTTCACATTCATTCTGATCCGTACATACCCAGAAGCCCATTCAACTCATTCCGCTCATCCAGTGAAACTCTGCCAAGATACCACACGAAAAATGGAACACACCCAAACGGGCGCACGCAGTATCTGTGACTATCTCAGATCTTCGTGTATGTGAGGCATTACACTCGCCTTGGACGCTTCTCCATTTCGCCATCCCCATCGCTGTCTATTCGTAAGACGGACAAAACAAAAAGGTAGCATCGCACTTCTGCATCATATGGCTACGTCGGCCTGGTAGCTAGCCAGAGCACAATTGAAAGATCTGCCGGCTCGATTGCGGCAGACACAGCGCAGCAAGCACCGCCACCGCCACCATCCACCATCATCCACCCAAGGAGCGATTTTTATCATCCCAGTGTATCTAATGATATCCCTCCGTGAAAACAACAGGATTCCGGCTGGAAGACGAAGCTTACTTCGATCTTGCAACTGATCATCGCCCGGCTGTTGCTGATGCGCCCACGAACGCAGAAACAATCCGCGAGCGGGTATCATTTGGATGCCACCGTCTGTCCGTCGTCTTCGTTGTCGGTCGGCTGCTGAATTGACTCTCCGCTCTAGAGTCTTCCTTATAAATCTTCCACTTGTTAGGGCGATCGGTCGCGATTCGGTTATGTGGTGCACGGCCTCATTGAACGAATGCAGCAGCAGCAGCGACCGCATTGCACTGCTTTGAATGTGGCCTGGGACTGTGGCTCTGGCTCTGGTGCCCGCTCCCTAAATTATCTCACAACCCAGTTGGCTGAGACGCAAATAGCTCGTTTAAGCAGCCATCAAACGGATATATGGGACGGTGCAGGAGTAAAAGACTCCGAAGAGTCGGCAAAGGTATCAATTCTTTCGGTTTTTTCTTTCTTGTGCCCTCTCCTTCACTGTCCTCTGAGCCTTGGTAACCAGTGGAACAGAAGCTGCTGCTGCTGACGTGTTCCGTGCCCTTTGAGATGCCGCTTCTGTTTGTTTGTGGCAGAAATTAAACGATCGATTTTCTGAGCTGATATCTCTCAGATGCGAGAAGATCGGCACCGCGAACGTTTCCAATGATAACTGTGGGACAAACTCTGACTGTGGCGACTTCGGTTCGTTACTCATCATCGAGGGGTGTCGTTAGGCAGTTAAGCAACCGGGATGTGGTTTCCTTCGAGATAGGTTATCACGAGTCAAGGTGTTTTAAATCATTGGATGCTTTACAGCGACATTACGTCGAGGAGGCAGGGAAATGTCGGGGCGGCAAGGTGTACTCGTGGATGGATTTGTTTTTGGAACCTTAACCTGCACAACATCGGGAGCGGGGCTGAGTGTTAATTTATATGATTGTCTCTTCGCAAATGCAGTGGAGGAGAGTATTTGAATTTTGGACAAATTTTGGAAATCGTTGACTTTCTGCTCCTGACTCCTGGTTAGTTTCGTTTGCTGACTGTAAGGCGAAGTGATGTTGTTTAACGTTTTTTTTAATGATGTTGGAATTTTAAATGATGTTGGCACTCCTATTCTTTCTAGAATTATCACCCACAAATGTGTACATGCACATTTTTCAAAACCTATTAAAGAATCACAAAGACATTCAACCGAGAACGTTTAGATACCTTCACCACCACCACCAACCATCCTTGGCTTCAAATCAATCCAACTTCTTACTGCTCCTGTCTAGACGATGTCTCGTTTTGCTAACGCCGCAAGTCTACAATCTTCAAAGCGGCGACGCATCAAACACCGACATCAAACCATCAAGATGTAGATCGTGCGCGTGCGCTGACCACCCCAAAATGGATTCTCATCTAGCCTCATTGTTATTCTCGATCTGTGCCACGGTGCCATCGCATACCTGTACATCACCACTCTTTGAACTCATTATCCTTTTTCCTAGTTCAATATGTCAGCCCAAATAGGGCAGGTGATGATCACTTGGCCAAAGCTAAACACCGCCGGAGCTGTTGCTGCGAATAGTTTTTCACCGAAGCCCGCGTTGATCATTCAAATGGAAAGCAAAACCAAGGACCTTCGGCAAACGAGCAAATGAAGCAAACCAGCCTCCAGACTCTTCCATTCCACACCGAGACGGTAACCTGTCAGAAATGACCATATCCGTTGGGAGCACAGTCTCAGTGTCATCATCCTGTGTTTCGATTTGCCCTCAAAAAAGATAAATTAACTCGAATCGGAGATACACTACCTGAGGACAGCGAAGCGGTTGGCGGCGACGACATCGACAACGACAACCTCGCGCATGAGGACGCATCCGAAAAACTCACAAAACCGATCCCGGCGAGTGGAAGGCCAACGAAATCCTCGCCATCATGCCCTTCCGGGCAGAGTCGACACATAATTAGATTCCATATTGGATTATGGCTGACATTAATATATTTGCCTGACATTAATGATCTTCTGGTATTTACCTCGATTTGGTGCCGCGAAAGAAGACATTGCACGTTGGCAGCGAGTCGAACGACGGCACCAGCACCCATCGCATCACAATTCCACCACGCTGGACCATTGACAAAATATCCTTAGGGATAATGCGTTTTTCACTCGACGATCGGCGATCGGCGATCGGTGAGGAGTGCATTGACCAATGATGATTGCAATTGTTGGACATGTGTATCGGCGACAAGACGCTGCGGCAATGGTCGCAGTGGACCGCTCGGCCTCTGCCATCGCAAATGACATTTCATTTCCTTAATAATCCGCAGTGGCTAAGGCCGGCTCCGGTGCTGCGGCTGCTGTGCTACTGCTGCCACCGGTTGCGGCTGCGACCGATTTGCCGGGAATACCCGGTCCTTAATTATCTCTCTGATATGACAAGACAAAGTCGGACGGAGAGAGACGACGGCTGACTGGTTGGCTTTTTTGAGATCGTGATCTCGCGGATTTGGGTTACGTTAAGACCGATCGGCGACATATGGAATGACAACAATTATTGATCTGGCAAACGTGATCAGCATATCAAAGCGACTGGCAAGCCAAGGCGCATATTTAGTTCAGTGCACTCTTGCCGGGCTGATGATTAAAATACCGGCGGCACATTCGGATAAAGCACTTGCGATAAGGACCAATTTCCCGACTGGCTGAATGTTAGCCAGTTTTGGTTGATCTGTGTATTAGACCAGAGGAGGATTAAAGCTTAAATTTGAGTTCATTTTGGGCCAAAAATAATTTAAATTTGGGTCATTTTTAATCATTCTTTCACCGTGAAGTGTTCTTTCGCGAGTGGAGGGGATCTACAGTTTATTGTCGACCACAAACGGATAGATTTGGGAAGAATTTTTATTGACAAGTAGTACCCTTTAAATGTTGCCCGCAAACTCGAAAGAGGTGGTGCCATGAAAAATGGGACAGTGGGCAATAAATAGTCTAGGAATCGAACACAGAACCTTGGGCATGAGAGTTGACAATGACATTGACATTTAACACTTAAATTTAACATGTAGCAACGCAGGTTCAACGACTTCTTATTAGCGTTAAATGCTACGAAAATAAATTGCCTAACCGATAGAATAAGACCACATCCTTATTTCTTCTTCTTCTTAAGTTGACGCTACAGTCCAAGGTTGAGCTGGGTTTCAATCAATATGTGCCTCCACCTCTCACGTTCTCCCACCAGCTGCCGCCAAAATTTCCACCCAAATTCGATTGAGGTCTTATTGTGACGGACCTCCTCTGTGGGTGGATCAGATCTTCTGTTTTTCTGTGTTAAATTATCTATATTTCTTAGCCAACATAAGAAGCAGTAGACGCTTGACTTGGCACATCCCGCAGTAATGCCAATATAAGAGTAGTTTGACGTCAAATTTCCCTCTTTAGGTGCTATCAACGCAAATAGGAATAAACACAGAGGCAGGAAGTTCTTTTCCGAGAGCATCTTCATCACTTTGAATAATGTGGAAATTTCTGCAGAACAGGACAAGAATGATCAAGGAGTTATACAAAGCAAGCTTGTTTTTTCAAGGAAGCGATCTGTTGTTGCCTCTTGAGACCTCAAAAGCAGAGCAGCATTTGGCAAGCGTGTTTCTACAGCTGATTTCGAAACTTTATTGATTCCTATATAACGAGAAGCCGCGGTGAACCTAGTCCTTAACTGCCTCTGAATTTTTGGTACACATTGTGACTCTATATACAAGACGTCGTTGATATACGTCCTTCTTCGATGACACCTTATATTTTGCTTTGCCTTTGTTTTCAGCATATTCATTTCATCCAAATCCATTTTATTGCCAGAATATGCTTTATTGGCAGCTCGCTGTGTTCATCCTATCACCTAGCTGAAAGAACCTTTTCGAAGTACAATCTTCCTGTTAGTTAAGTTAGTTTTTCATGATTTTCTCTCATAAAACTATGTTTGCACACATCAGCCTATGTCTTGCAGCACCCCACAAATAATAGTTTGCGGTGATTAAAATTTTACCTTCTTTGATGCCTCTACATCCGCAATTCTAACTGGCTTCAAGGTGTCAACAAATCTCCATGTTATTAGTTTCAGACAAACTATTCAGAAATCTTAAGGACACTGCTTGATATATTTTTCTTTGCAATTTATACAAAATTCTCGTTAATAACTTCAAGCCCCCGGTTGCCAATGATATGAACTATTACATTTGTACCTAAACATTTACAAACCTTCCTGCCAACAGGTCCCGAGAGTGGCTCAACTTTATGAAAACGAGTTAAGCTCTTAATGAGACTCTTCAGGTGGATGATCAGCTCAAGCACGGCAAGTGTGATTCTTAATAAAATAGATCACTCAATATGTCCCAGGACATATAGGTGGCGCCACCAACAAAAATGATTTATTTAATATTAAGTTTTTTGATTGTGGCGCCCCTTATATGTCACAGGACTTATTGAGTGATATGTTATCCATTGAGTAAGAAATGGGCTTCATGACTGAACAAAATTTCACGATAAAACACCGGATTTTTTCATTCACTGTTTTTCTGAAGTAAGACGCATATTCAAGACGTCTGACTTCTACTCTTGCTCAAGTTGAGTTTTGTGCGCTTTTAGGCCGAGATTCCCACGTAAAATATGTCAAGCTACCGAGTTCGACAATTTCTTCACAATCTTTGTTCACACTCTTAGCTAAAGCTGCTATAGACTCTTCTCTACGTGCTGAATGTTGTTTAATCGGTCGAGTATTATCCCCTTATGCAAACTGCGACTCAAATTTTAGTGGTTTCAAAAAGTCTATCGTGTGCAGTTCTGCGAATGACATAAAAAGCTTTTCTCCCAGAATGATGATTTTCGTAATTCAGCTGAATAACTTGGAGACGCTGTTGTGATGTAAGGTTTTCCCTGATGACTTGCCAAACAAAACTGAAGAAAAGTAGCAAAGCTGACCTTGAAGGAATCAGACGAAATCTGCCAAAATAAGCCTCTTAAGAAACAAACTCCACGATGGATCACCCTTTCCGTGGTAAAACAATGATAAGATTGTGCTACTTCTTCATTCCTATACGATTGCTTTCAAACTGTCGGAACACCATGTATGATTCAATAATTCATAATTGTGTGGCACTACAGCTTCTACAACAACTACTCGTGTTGCGTGTGCTACTGTTGAGTGAAAGGGTCTTACAGTTTTATTCCGACTCCGAACGGCGACATTAGAGAATCTTTTCTAGACAATTAATACTCTCCGAGTGTTGTCAGCAACTTGAAAGAGGTGGTGCCGTGAAAAGATGCGAGGTTTTCCGTTCGGTAATCGAACCTGGAACCTTGGCATGTGAGACGACGCACTTATCCGCTATTCCACGTCGACCAGATGTATGATTTATTCATTGATTCTATTGAGTGCGCTCTAAAAACAGACACGTTGATTGCAAAACATTGCAAACATTGCCAAAAAGACATGTAAATCTCCTTAATGCTGATCGGAGCATCATAAGCACAGACATATGATCTCAGGAGTAGCTCTCCACATTGCTAAAGATACTAGGATAGGGTGAATGCCAAAATGTTCACATAATGTCTTAAAAAAGAAATTTGCTGTTCATTTCCATTAAGAACATTTAAGGACATCCACTCGGCAGACAGAAGAATCCTTTCAAATCCTGCGCCACACAACGCACATCACTGACAATCCGTTGACCAAACCCAAATGGAAAATAATAAAAACATAATTTGCATATCCACTCTTTCAAAAAATTTAACGACTTTCGCCTCAATCGACTGTCACGGCACAGCGGCAGTTCACTGAATGTGACTTGACCATTAGTGGCCAGCAGAGGTGGTAGTGAGCCGATCCCTTAAGCGATTTACTTAATTAAATTCCCATAAAATGCTCATTTATAATTAGTTCGCATTAAGTCAATCGAAGGCGGTGGACAGGTGTATCTTGGTTGCCCTCGGGAGGGGGCGTGGGGATTGTGGATAAAAACGCGTACACCCTATCAAAGTAAAACGGTCGACTTTATTGATATAAAGCCACCATATCCCGCTGCGAACGACTTCAATTATCAGTGGGTGCCCGAAATTCGAAAAACCCAGCGAAACGACTTTGGAATATTCACTTTGCGACAGCGATCCTGATTTATGGGCTCCCAAGGATATGCATCTTTCTTAAGACTCCGCTAAGAGACGCAATTTTAAATTAAACTGATTCCCATCTATGATTGCGTTGTGTGACTCATCCCTGCAGGATTAGAGATTCGTTTCGTTTTCTCTCCTCTTTTTCTGGTTTCCTTATTTTTTTTTCCTCAAATTGTGAATCCGTTGTTATTGCTGTTGTTGTTGTTGTCGGTGGTGCTTATTTCAAAATAATGACAAAGAAATCGCACAACAGGGGGAGATAAGCGAATAAATCATTAATTATTCCTTGAATAAACTGATAAACATTTTTGCTTTACTTCTGTGCTTCCTTGGGTCTTGACGCGGAAGCACCCGGATGGCAATACGAGATTTGGATGGAATCCTAGAAATCGGCAAAAAAAAGGAGAAGGAAATGTAAAAGTTTTTGACTTAGGAAAGCGAAAAGAAATTGGAAAAAAAAAGAAAAGCATGTCGCGCGAGTGAGATGAGGTGCTTGTATCCTTTTGTTGCGTCGCTACACATCGCTTTGTTTGCTTAGCAGGTTTTCGGTTTATCTGAATTTAATTCGGAATGAGGGTTCGGAGAGGAAATGAAATTCATTTCCGTTCTAATTTTATTTATTCCCTTTTTTTCTCTTTTTTCCATTCGCTTCCTTAGTCCTTTCCTTAATTTCTAAAATTGAAATGGATCTATTTTGGGAATAGGAGTTTTTTCCTTTTCCATTGATTCGGTTGCTTGATAAATGCCTTTGGAGAGGTTTTAATTACTAACGTGTTGTTGGGACAAGGTAATCTCACAAGATGAAGGGCTGCAGCCCTTTCAAGTTGAGAAAATTATTTTCTTTTTTGCCAGGGATCATTGTCACGAATGCAAACAAGTATCCCTTGTTCTTGCTGAAATTGTAGATGTAAAATAAATGTGTAGAAGTCAAGATACACAGTGTGGCTATTTCTGTTAACAACATTTGCAAGAGCAGAGACTACAAATGTTTTGTTTACAAGATAAGTGTATAAAATTTAATTTTTTGCATATTTAACGCTTAAACGAAATAGTTTTGCGTTCCTCAGCAGTCTTTATTTAAAATCGGTAGAGTCAATCATTTATCGGCTGCAAAAGTAAAGCTTAATGAAACCCACAAAGCAGTCTTCTTTTGATGAATGAATAAATTGGGTGGCACCACAGCCCGCAAGGGACCATGGCCTAGTTTCTTCAGCAACTACTCGTGGTTTGAGTGTTGTTGCTGATTTATCAGAAACACTTACACCTACTTTTAGTAGTTTTTGCCAAATCCGAACATCTAGATTTGAGAACCTTTAGGTACCCGATTCCATTTTTTTTTTGTCAGCAACTCGAATGAGGTGACTATGTCAAAAAAGAGGGAAGATGTTCAGTTCTGGAATCGAACTTTGAACCTTCAGCTGACACACTGATCCAAAACAACACATTTTGATTAACTTTTTTTTTATAAATTTGGACTATAATTGAATTTAAAGAAAATTGTCATTCAGATTCCAATAATTTTTAACCACTTTTTTGTACATTTCGGGCTGTATCTAGGCCATATCTTGAGTATTGCTGGCCTTTAATGCGTCTAGGATTGGAGAATTATTTGCCTAGAGACGATCTTTTACCTAGCCCCACAGAACAAAATCAAAAGGGTTCATATCACATGATCCTAGTGGGCAATTGACGTCATCGAAGCGTGAAATTACGCATCCAGGAAACTTCTAACGCAATAGAGTCATAATTAGCCGTGAAGTGTGACCTGTCTTTTTGGAACCCCGTATAGTCTATGTCACAATCTTCTAACGCTGATCAAGAAATGAAATCGGTTATCATTGGACCATTTCGCTCCGAAGTGACTGTAACCCTCTGTCCATTGCCATCTTCGAAGAAATACGACTGAATGACACCTCTCGGCCATAGAACTCACCAAAGAGTCACTTTGTCTAGATGAAATGGCACCACTAACTTCTGTCTTTTTGGAATCCCATAATTGACAATTTTTTTTGTTTACATACCCTCGAGTGCGAAATATGACGCATCACTGAAAAATCTGTTCTTCGAAAAATGGATGTTTCTTATAGATGATATCCAAGAAGCGTATCTACGGCATTGTGAGTTTAATTTGTAATTGTTCTACAAGTTGAATTTCATAAGGATGAAGATTAAAATCCTAATGAAAAATACGGCAAAGTGAGATGCACGATGATCATGAACACAGCCGGGAATTGCTATTTCGGACTATCAGAAACTCTTTCCCTTAGAGAAGTGGAACTTTCAACTATTCGTCCATTATGATAATACACTGACCTAACGACATTAGAAGCGCATTCTCCGCTCTTTACATTTTTTCAGGCCTTTATTGATTGATTGAGCAGGCACTCGATTAGGATGACCATAATCATTGCGTAAATGTGGCTACGTTTGAATCACAACTTTTGTATAATGTTAAAATAATTTCAAGGAAGTGATCGATTTTTGGGTGATCCATTTTCTTAAATGGCAAACGCTTGGCTAACACTGAGATGCTTTAAATGATATGTGAGCGCGACAGGTGTCAAATACTAACTCTACAAATTTGAAACCATAACACCCACAGGATCTACCCCCTGTGTTGTAAGACAACCTCTGCTTAGTTCGCTGAATCCGAGTGTTTTTGACAAATGTTTAAACGAAGGGATTGGAAGCTTGTCACCGCACGAGCGATCTGGTACTCTGTCTGACAGTTCACCAGCCCCTCAATTCGCTTAGATGTGCCTGTACTCCCTCATAGCAGGTGAGATACGTGGCCATCCCCTAAACCGATAGGCGTCAGTTGAGAGTTGTGCTAAAGTTAAAAATGTTGCCTCCAGTGACCATTCGTGACAGTGTTTCCTTGATTGCCATAATTTCTGCCTGGAAAACGCGACACGATGAGGGTAAGTTAATGAAGCGACAAAGGTTGGGGTCTCTGTTTCTTTCTTTGACACGTCCGTGAAAATAACGAGTGGGTCTTCTAGCGATGTGGGCACAGGGTCCCAGTCCGACCTCTTCGGAGGCAGGTTAAGAACTTATTCTCGAAAATGAGTTGGAGAAGAGTGAGACCGGTGTTTGGTGAAATTCAATTAGTGCCATCTATGAGTCTGTCTTTATTGTCCCTAACTAGAGGATCAAGTGAAGAATGTAAGAGAAGTGTATCCAGTGCTAACAAGCTAAAGAAAACACTTCTCATATAAGGTTTCGTCCACGTTGTGATATATCCTCACCCTAGGTCCGCATTAGTTGAAGAAGCCTGTGGATGACAACTTTCCAAATAAATTACCACACATCTTAGGAATACTTTTAACTAATTAAAATCCATCCCAATGCCAGAGATGACTCACACAGCCGCTCAGGCATCTGCCTTCAAAGGCCCATATGAATATCGAGAGCAATTTAATCTGCCCGCAAAGCAATTATCCTAATGGTAGTGGGTGTTCGAAAACGCGCACATTATCCCTAAGAAAACAGCGCGAATTAAACCTCCGGTCGATGACCATTAAGAGGACGTTTTAATTGCCTCTCAGCACTATTCGTCGCCTGCGGAAGGTCAATGTGTGAGGCGTCGCCTCGCCATGCCACCCACTGCCGCAGCACTTTAAATTACGCAAGTGTCGTCTCCAACACTGAGTGGAGCTCCAGCGAATTTGTGTGTGCTCGCTTCTCTTTGTTACGCGTTATTAAGTGACAAATCCCGCAGCAAGGGCACGGGAGCAAGGAGCACCCTCGGTGACAATGGCAGACAAAAGGAGTAAAGCTATCTCTCATGGAGATAACGCCACCCGGGGAAGGGCGTCCAAAGAAAGGCGATATCAGGCTCACGGAGTCACAAACACACAAGGGGAGAGAGAGAAGGAAACGAAAAAAAAAATCAACACACGCCCAGGTTGTTGGAAGGACGATTGCTTCCTTTCAATCTAAACTCGAGCTTCAGCGAGCTAGGAGAAATCGTATGTCTCCTCTTATCCTTCTCACAAACGAATTATAATGAACACCCGTGAGCTCACAGAGCACAAGGACCTCGCCTAGTCTTGGGGAGACAAAGCGACATAGTGGATGAAAGGAAGCTAGAACCCGCGCAACGCAACGTGCACCCAGAAGGATAATAGAGGCACGGCCGTTATCCAACCTAAAGTAAAGAAAAAGGAAACCAATGCCACCGCGTTGCCGCTGCCGCTGCCGCTGCGATGCGATCTTATTTCAGATAACACCGAGTCGCTGGATGATAAATGACTTTGCCCGTGGGGGGAATGGGAAATTAAAGTGCAAGGCGATTCTAACTTTCCCCTCTGTCTCCGCCCTCATGCCCGCCCCCGAAAGCCCGACTGCTCGGCGAGGAACCACCACCCCCCACAAGTCTTTATCTATTCATCCCTCTCTCCCTTTATCTCGCTCGCTATTAATTTGAAGCGTTCCCGTGTCGCCACCATCATTGTCGTCGCGAGAGAAACAAAACCATTTCGCAGATGATTGCGATTTGCGACTTTAACGCGATGTTTAGGGGTGAGTTACACTCTGGTTTGGTTGGTTGGCGGTCGGCTGCCTGCCTGCCTGGATGGTTGGATGATTGCGAAATGAATGAATGGGCGAAGTACGCAGCACACGTCCTCGGGCGTTGTTTCCAACGGTGAAAATTAAAAATGAAAAACAAGGAAGGCAACAAGAACAAAACGAAAACAGGGGGAAACCCCACCAACAACAACAAGCAAAAAAACAATAACTACTGCCGCTTCGAAGGACAAAAAGAAATAAATTAAAATGGCGAAACGATAGAAACAAATGTGCGTGCTATTCGCATTAGGGCTTGTAAACGAACGGGGCGAACAGCTATGGGGTGGGGTGTGCTCATGATCAGGTGATGGAGAGGTGGTTTTTGTAGAGCTTACACATGAAGTCATCGAGGTGACCATCATCGCCATGGAATTGTCTCACTCACCTTCGCTTTGGCCGGCGAAAGGGATAAGATGTGACCTTAAGCAGTTTGACAACACGAAAATTTGTCTCGCATGAAACAATTTTACTGAACATTGCAATTATTCCGTCGGCATCAAAGGGTCGCACCTCATCAAAAATCAGGGCTGCCAAGCAGAGCCCGAGAGTAGGGTTCTCTATCACGAGATTATGATGAAATTGTGACCAGAAATTGAGGATATGGACCTGGACGGTATACAAATGCTTCCAACAAGGTGATACCACTTACCGCCACAGCCAACGAAACAATGATATTTTTACGTGAAAAAATCAACGGCCGTTTTTCATCCCGTCCTGGCAAAGTTAATTGGCCGCCGCAATCATATGATTTGACACTGTTACAGATCTTTCTATTTAAAGGAGAAATTGTAAATCGGTAAGTCAAGAACAATTCAAGAGCCAAAGGATGAGATAATTCGACACATTAACGAGACTGTACTCGGTTGTTGCACCTTTTCTTTTGAAAGACTGCTTTACATCTTCCTACCTTGAAACTGGCTGACTTCGTACAAATCCCGGGAGTCAAAGGGTGTCATTCACCTTGCAGTCTGAAGCAGAGTTCTTTTTTATTTTTAGTTTTGCCGTATTCGATCTTGAGCTTAAGAAGGCCTGATAGGTGGTCTATTAGACTAGGTTTGAGAGACTGTGATGGACGCTCCATAACTTTGATTTTGTTTTGAGGACACATTCTTAGTCAATTTTGAATTGTGCTTGAGGACATTGTCTTGCATAAACGAACACTTAAAGGACATGTCCTCTTCGTAATTGCATTGTACATAGTCTTAAGCAAAATAACAACAGATGGTGAAAAGAACCAAAAAATCATTAAATTACCTTCACCAGGTTTCACTGACTTATTGTATACTTTGAATCGAATTATGAGTTCCTTGGTCAACTGGGTTACATTTCCGCAATGAAACTAAACAAATTCTTGTTGGTTTCATCCGAACGCATCCTAATATCATCCAATTCATCAAGGCAGTGGTGCAATTTGGGAAAAATTCGCCTTTCTGCTAGCTGAATTTTTTCAACATTTGTGGCCGTTTATAGGCAGTAACGCAGCAAATGTTGTCCTCAAGTGGTCGCCCGTTTCGGGCCTATCGGCGTAGACTAGCGACTTCGCATATCCCCGCAGAATATAAATTACAAGTCTTTTGAAACACTATCTGTTTACTTTAAAGACTACTAATCCAACCGGTTACACTGGTGCTTTCTTACGAACTGACTTAGACCTAACAATTTTAAAAGCACCTAACCAAACAGTTGTGCAAGAAAGCTGACCCGCAATATTGGTGCGAGTGGTGGTGTTTCGCGTTGGTTCCCATGGCGAGGCGGTGCTGTCCGTGGTTCCCACGATGAAGCGTTGTTGCGCGTGGTTGAAAATCGACGCGTCAGCAGAACTTTTGGTTCCCACAGTTCCGAACTTCAGCTGCGCGTGAAAAGTAAACGGATATTATTTTACCATAACTCATAGTCGAGTGGCATTAAATTGGCCGATTTTGGAGGCCGATTTACGGCTCCGTAACGGATTTACTGCCCAAAGGACCAAGGCCTAGCTTCTACAGAGCCTAGCTTTTGCAATAACTATTTGTGTTATGAGGGAGTCACGTCTTGGTAAAACTGGTCACCATAAACTCATTGTAGCAGTGTATTCTCGTTTCCCTATGTTTTTCCCTGTTCCTTAGTATTGCGACTTGTATATACGTGAAATGTCTTTATTTCTTCTTCCAACTTCTTGTGTAAGCGTCAGTGCTAACCAATAGTGTCACCCTTTAATCCCACATGAATGTACCACAACTGGTTCAGTTTCAGTTATCTAAAGCGTCTTTTCCTAATTGCATATTCACCTATTTGCTTACTCATTTTGGCCACAGGGACCAAAGCTTCTTTTTATGTTCCCTTTTTACGGATTATTTGTTTGTCCAAAATTGGTAAGACACGCTACAGATCTAGTAAGCGTTGAATTTCAAGCTATGTTTTGAGGAAACAAACAGAGTACGTTGAAGTCAGTTAATGAAGAACAATATAGCTGATAACATCATTAAAATACAAGTTCATAAATAAATATGAAACGAGTTTTTAATACAAAAGTTCTTAACTCATGCTACTGTTCCCTCACGAGTAGAAGGGACCTATAGTTTTTTTCCGATTCCGATCTAGGAGGTTCAAGAAACTTTTCATTTAAAATTAGTACTCTTTCAGTGTCGTCTACAACTTGAAAGAGAAGGTGCCATGAAAATGCTAGTTGTTCTGTCCGGGAATCGAACCTGGACCTTCGGCGTGTGGGTCGACGCACTTACTCACTACGCGACGGCGACCAAAACTCTGCGGTAAGTACACGTGTCTTTCAACAAATCATTTGTGAAAACCACAGCTCCTGTATATCTGGGATGTTCAGTTATTGAAGGAATCCGTCCAGAGTCGTTTTTAAAGATTTACGGACCAATTATTCCACAGACCCACAAAAGGAAAGTCTCAATATACACTTGAGGATTATCATCACTCTAAATACGGCCCTTTTGTTATTTGACGTATCTATTCACCCAGTCCCCATGGCGACTAATGTGTTGACCGCCACGCAGAGAGTCTAGGTTCGATTCCCGGACGGGACACCTCGCATTTATTCACGGCAACACCACTTCCGAGTTGCTGACAACACTCAAAGAGTACCAATTGTCTAGGAAGGCTTGTCAAATCTCGCCGTTCGGAGTCGGCAAAATACTGTAGGTCCCTTCTACTCGCGATAGAACAGTAGCACGCACAACGAGTAGTTGCTGTAGAAGCTAGGCCCTGGTCCCTTTTGGGCTGTAGTTCCACTGAATTATTTTTATTATTATTTACCTAAAAATTAGGTTCATCATGAGACGGCAGTCTTGGCTTGGTCGAAATTTTTAAGAATTTGAAAGCGCTGCTTGGGCGTCTATATGTGCATATTGGAATGCCAGACCAGACTAAAATTAAATCACATGACAGCTGACCTTATGGCTTGCAGTTAACAAAGTGTTGTCCATCTAAGATGTTTACCTTCAAAAAACACCCACTTGTTCAAAGCCAATGATAGTGGACAATAATGAGCCTGAGCAGTCAAATAGTGTCGAAAATGTTTACCCAAAAAGTCAGAATTAAATTTTCTAAAAATGTGAATCACGAATTGGAATTTCGTTCATGGACAAACTCATTGTAAGGAATCAGGAAGTTATATCACTCAAGCTTTCAAAGACCATTTCACTTAGAATGTATGTATGTCTTACGGGTGATAACGCGAAGTAAATACGTTGAAAATGGAAGATGGTTTATTATTTCCGTTGACCCACGGATTCCACTAAAAGGGATCGCGGTGGCAATGCAGTCACGAGAGACCACCAGTCCGCTTGATCATCCGCCACTAGCTGGAGGTGCTACTCCCAAATATGTACAATCAGGCTAGTTTTTGGAATAAATCCAACTCCATCGCTTTGGGTCTGCCGAGCGGTCCGCTGCCTGATAGAATCGCATAGAAGACAGGGAACATCTGGTTCGTGTGACCAAATCATCGAAATATAGCCCCTTCCTTCCGAAGGAGTAGCTGCACAACCTTAAGTTAACTTCTGTAACAGTACGAAAAAATCTCATCTCAGGAGCTCAGCTTGTTGTCAATCTAAGCTGAATATTATTACTTGGCTGTAAGGGACTAATATTCAGCTTAAATTTGACCACAGCGAGGGGAGTGATGGGGTCGTTGTTACCAATAAAATCCTATCACTTTCCATTCACTCAAGGTTAGATATGAAAGATTATCCGGACTATCAAACGTGTTGCCCATAGTTAGACCTACGAAATGGACCACCTCAGATGTAGTCGTGGCCAACATTAACATGATATCATTTTCAAAATGTAGATGCCATGAATAGTGCTTTTCACTGAAAATCAAATCTGAAGTTTACTTTCAAACTAATGTGTATTATTGAATATTATAAATCAAACCGCACAATGAATCACACTAGGGCACTTGCACCATATTCATATTAGTATTGACTCGCACAGATGTCACATAGATGATAAATAGAGTTTCTTAGAGAGTTTATTTCTTCTTTTGGACTGGTCAATTGGCAACGTGAATCGTGTAAATTGGAGCATTAGGACGACTGTCTTGGGCTGTTTAAGCATATAAAGGAAAAGAAGACTAACTGAGAGAAAGCGTGTCACAAAATTGTGTTTTTTCCCACAACTTTAAACCCTTACCCAACAATATTTGAAGCCAAAATCGTTCCGCTATGAACTCGTCTTTTTTCTTTCTTTTATTCTCCATATTATAAAAGGTGAAGGTTTTTTGTTATCCCAAGATAATACTCCAAAAGTGATATTCCCGCCTTATCCATAAGCCGCATGGTTCGTTAACTTTCTCGCTCAAAAATTCCCAGTGCCATTGTCCCATTCAATGGTTACTGGGAACGACAATCACCCCAAGCATTGTAGCGTCTATTGCCCATAACCTATGAAACACCTCATCTCTCATTTTTTAATTAACATATCGCACAGCGATCCCCACCAACCGCAGGGATACTGCATAATTAAAGTAATTACACGCAGCGCGAAGCATCCATTGTGATGTGCCGGCGAAACTCATCAAGACTTTGCAGTGCGGCCCCCTTCTGCCCGTACTCCACACCGCACCGGCACTCCGTTGAAACCGCAAACACGAGTCGCCCTCTGAGGTGAAGCCATCCTGAAACGCGTTGCCTAATGCGCCATTCTGGGCAAAAATTGCGTTTACGTTTCCCATTAACTCCAGTGCTTCATCATAACGAAAAGTTATACCTCCTAGAACGGTTGAATTTGAGGCTTGTTGGGGTGCGGTGGAGTGAGGTGGGGGCTGAGGGGAAGAGGAGCTCAACCACCTCCTGAGTATCATTTTCCCGTTCGCAAATTTTCATGTTCCCCCGCACTGTCGCCGACGATGGCAACGACTGACGCCCCTCCATCACTCCCAGGCGAACAGCACTCGAAGGAGGCAAAATGGCTTCGCAACCACATTCGAGAGCGAAATCGCAGGATCGCAGAACCACATTCAACATGCGGCGCAGCACAATGCTGCCATAAAGCACATCGAACCAATTTCTTTTTGGAGCCCCGCACCGTCGCACCGCCTGCCGCCGCCGCCACCGCCACCGCCTCAGCGCGAAAGCAATCTAAGCGCTGAACGTGCACAGGGGTTGATGTTCGAGATCCCAAAACCCCACCCCACCCCACCCCACCCCACCCCACCCCACCCCAACCCACTTGCCACTTGCGCTCGCCTCATTTGCTACACATCCTGGCAGAAGTAATTTCTTGTGCTGTAGCCGAAGCGCTCCTTCGAAATTCTGATCACACGCACGAAAGAGTTTTCTCGTTTCGGAGCCGTTTCTCCTTCTTTTTGTCGGTTTTTCTCGATTTCGTCGGCTTCGCTGGCACTGGCTGCCAGTGGTTGCTAGCTGTTTACGGAGCCACTGAGCAAATAGGCGTAAAAGGATAATTTTCCACATCGAACGGCGGTGCATTCGAATGCACAGCGGACGAGAAGAGATTCTCCACCATGCCGCTGCCAGCCGTGATTGGTGTGGCAAAGGATGCGGGGGCTGGTTGAAGATGACGACGGAGGCGCGCGGAGACGGTGTGTGTGTGTGCTTCTAAATAGATTACGTGGAAAATTGTACTGCTCCACATTTTCCACTTGGGGCGAAACACCCTCCGGGTGGGTGGATTGAAAAATATGAGCAGCTCTTGGAGTCGCTGTGAATTACAAATTTTTCGCTCTGACGTGATGCACTCAGCGTTCGTTACTTGGTAGTTCATGTCACGTCCTTAGGGTGGGCTTGACTACCCCCCGTCCTCCCACATAAATTAAGTTGGCCACCGCCATGCTGTGCCGTACCGTTCCGAACCCTACACCGCCGTGTCGTGGCTTCCTCCCCGAATGCCAGTGGAGCTGAATTCTGTGTGTGAGTGTGTGTGGATTTGCAGAAAACTCAAAACCGCCGAAAGTGTTTTCCCATTTTTCGGTCTTGCTCATGGCTTGCCACAAAATTGTAAGTAAGCTGCCGACACACAAGCGCACACAGGCACACAGTCGGTCGCCGCCGGTAGTCAGTATTCCGAAAGCAGACACCAGCCGGAGTTGGGGAAATCTTCGTGGGAACATATATTTTCAATTTTCAGGTGATGGGGGTTTGGGCAGGAGCTTAGATTTCATCCTTGCTGTCGGGGATTCCTCTTCTGGTCTCATTTCGATGCACGTAACCCGACGATGGCACGAAATTTTGTTGCCCGCAAAACGAAATTTTGTTATTTGATGTCTAACATGGTGCTCCTGACATGACAGAATGATCAGGAATTCCGATTTTTTGAGGATGGGATCATAGCGCCGGCTATATGGCGGGGATTTGCGTGTACTTGTTGTTCGTTTCGTGTTGAAGTGGAGGGGAGTGCTTTGAGGGATAAGTCTCAACAAGGGTCTTTATCCATGCTTATGCAGCGTAAGGATTTCATTGCGTTTTTCTTGGAACTTCTAACCGAGAGCGCTTGTCCGACTAACGAATTGGATTTTTGTCCTTGACGTCTGAGAAAATTAGAGACAGGCCAGGCAAGAGCCCTTTCGAAAAGCAATCCTGACAGTCTGACAGCTCCGCTGGGGTGATACTTTAATCAACCAGACGGCATTCAACATCCCCTTTCAGTCAACTTATCACTCCTCACCTGCACGCCTGGGAGGTCCTGTCCACCAAAGGTGCCACTGAACAGTGACATTTCAAACTCCCGATATCGAAATACCCCCCCAAAAAAAAAATCCATTAAAAGCAAAGGAGGTGGCCAGCGAGTCGGTTAGCAGCCCTAAGCCCACCTCATTAGGCATGTTGATGCTATCGCTACAACTTAATTATATGTGAAAGTACACTCAGGGAAAATGTCTTGAAATTAATATCCCCGTCCGCCGTTCACTTGGCATGCATTCGCACGCAAACGACACGCCACGCCACGCCAGGCGAACCCCTCGCTCTGCACTCTCTGCACGAAACGTCATGGCGTCGGTTTTGCCCCCCAAAAAGAGAAAGAAACTGGTTCTCATCCTTCCTATCGCAACGTGCGGCCATTGTGCGTGTTCGACTATCGGGAGTCGCTGTCCAGAGGCGACTCTAATCTCATTAATAACCAGTCATCGGGTGCTTCTTATCAGCTGAGTACCAGCAGCAGCAACAGCAGCACCATGAACCGAACGAGGACACAACAACAGCGCCGCTCCGCCACCACCACTGAAGCGCCAAGTAGCCACTCGCTCACAATCCACAAGACCATGACGGCGACAGCGACGGTGACTACAGCGACGCCAGGCCCAACTTCGAATCTACTAAATTAACATTTGTTCTGTAAAAGAAGTTCACGCAACAGTTTGCCACGGGAATTTTCGGAGGCATTCGTTCCGTGGTATCCTTGCGGCACGCACACAGACAACAAGCCGGGGCTAAGCTGTTGGGCGGTCTGGCGATGTGGCGCTGCCAATGCGAAGGAGTTGGAGCAGGAGTTGATGGTTTTATGGGACTATCGTCTCGTGAATATTTAATATTTCAGTTACGCACCGTACTCCCGCTCGTCCACCAGATACTCGTATCTAGTCGGGCGAGCGCTGGTGAAACCCTTTGACGGTGGCGCCGAGGGTTGAGGGGTAAACTTTTTCTATTATCGCGAGAGAGTAGAATTAATTTTTAATTTCCAAATGGCGGATGCATGTCCTGGCGGCGGCGGGGGTGATGGTTTTAATTTGGCAAAAAGTCTTACAGAGTTGTAGGCTGGAAAACGGTTTGGTACACGTGCGAGGAATTCAGAAGTAGGGTGAGCGACTGGATTGAAGGGGTTACAGGCTGGAATAGGTTGATGGGTTCTATGGTGTAGGGCTAAATGATTCTGGTTCTTTAGATAGGAGTCAATGGACGGGATAAATGTGCAGAGCATAGGAAAGCATTTTTCGTTATCTTTTTTTTCTAAAAAAACAAGGAAATCTTATTTTGGAAGGCTTCCGATGAGAGTTGAAAAGAATCTAGAAATGTCAGGGATTGGGTATTATTTCACTCAGGTAAGCCACTAGGTGCGTACTATGTGACTAAGCATGTTGAGTGCTAAAAGACAGCCAAAATTTCGTTCTTGTTCCGTTTATTCCGTTCAGTGCTCCGAAAGTTAACACCTTAAGTTGGTGTCAGAATAAAAGAAGGAAACTTTAGAAGGTCTAGAGGAGAAAATAATTTGCCCTATTCGGAGTTCAATGAGTCCAAAATATATGGTGGTCCAACCATAATGCTTGATCTAAACTGTGTGTCACTACCAAACAGATAGCTGCCGGTTGTCAACGGCTCCTGAGGCATAGACTCCTCCAGTTTCAGCCGTAGCACCAGAACCAGTTACACCTCGGTATCAAGTTTCTTTGCCAAACTTAATCAGACATTCCCTTGTGACAAATTCAACCATGGAAAGGCACATAATTGAACAGCGCGTTAATGGATGTTCAAATCAAAATGCATTTCGTGCATTTTGTGATTTTTTTGGTCAGCACAATCGACGAAATGGATTCGTTAAGAAGCAGAATTGTCACATGTTGGCGAATGAAAATCAACGAGTGATTGTTGAAAAGCCTATACATCCAGTGACCGTTTGCTGCGGTGTATGGGCTGGCGGTGACACCGAGTCGTACTTCTTTGAAAATGAGTTCGGCCAAGCAGTTACCGGGAATGTCGTTCGCTATCGCGAGATGATAATAAACTTCTTGTGGCCAGAAATTGAGAGAATGGACCTGGATGATACAGTCAGCGTCAAAAGTGAGTGTACAGTGTGTGTGTATAGTATTTATTGAAGTATGAGTTAAAACCTTGATGTGCCCAAGCCCACCGTTGCTCCTGCTGGTACTCGTATAAATTATTTTCAGGGATGAACTTTTTCCTAATTGCTGTACACTCACTTCTATCAGTATGGTGTCATTTTCCACACAATCACAGACTCTTTTGCGAGACGTCAAGACGACGTGAATTATCCACCAAAGTATGTGAGATTACACCATTTGACTTCCTTCTGTAGGAAATGTGAAAATATGCTCGTCCAGGTTGTTTTGCGCAAACCATTGCTGTTGTTGAAGCGCCGTCAACCTCTACTCATCGTCGTGCCCAACAATTGAACATTACTCATGCGAATGATTGACTTTAGAGCTGAAGCATTTTGATCATTTCAAGCGTCGTCAGTATGCCGAACGGTAGGTTGACAGAAGTTAATGTGTGACTTTAGATGTTAATTGACCGCTACGATCATCTGTGGAGGATCAACTATGGAAGACTTTTCCCTTGGGGAGGCTCAAAAGAAAGAATACTCGTCATTAAGTCATGAACAATGCAGAAGCTTAAGGATGATATTATTCGACAAATTGATGGCACTGAACCTCAATTATGTCTTAGACTTATTGAAAATATGAACCATAGGGAAGAGAAATGTCACTGAAGCCAATTGTAATAAATCCTTCTACCAGAATTAGAAACATAAAGACAATACTCTGAAAACTTATTTACACTCATAGTGCGTTATTGTTGGATCACCCTTTACAAGGCAAAAGTTACACGTTTGTTTTCTAGACTTTCGTGTGTACTTTTTCACGGAAACTACTTTTTCTTCTTCTTGTGGTGCTACAGTCCGGGGTCGACCTTGGCCTCAACTAACATGCCCCTCCAG
The DNA here is from genome assembly GCA_944738645.1 of Eristalinus sepulchralis. Classification (NCBI taxonomy): domain Eukaryota; kingdom Metazoa; phylum Arthropoda; class Insecta; order Diptera; family Syrphidae; genus Eristalinus; species Eristalinus sepulchralis. Next base: position 13,507,584 of record OX122882.1, read on the forward strand.
CCAACAGGATCTTTCGCCAGCTGCCGCCAGCTGCGCACTCCAAGTTAGTTGAGGTCCTTCTCCACTTGTGTGCGCCACCTTAGCCTCTTCCGTCTTCTGTTACGTTGTCAGAATGGCTCAGATTCGAAGACTTTTCGGGGCGGAGCAGTGGTGTCCATACGCTCTACATGTCCTAGCCATCTTAAGCGTTGTATCCGTAGACGCTTGACTAGGCTCATGCCGCTGTACAGCCCATACAGTTCGTGGTTGAATCTTCTCCTCCAGATGCCATCAACGCAAACAGGACCAAAAATCGCGCGCAGAACTTTTCTCTCGAAGAGACCAAGGGCATCCTCATCCGCTTTAAGTAGTGTCCAAGTTTCCGCGCCATAAAGTAGGACTGGGATGATTAAGGTGTTATATAAAGCAAGCTTAGTCTTTCGAGAGAGGGCTTTATTACTCAATTGCCTCTTGAGCCCAAAGAAACAGCGATTGGCAAGAGTGATTCTGCGTTTGATTTCGGTACTGGTGTTATTGTCCCTGTTTACTGCGGAGCCGAGGTAGACGAAGTCCTTGACTACCTCGAAGTTTCTGCTGCCTAGTGTGACGCTCTGTCCGAGACGCCGATGTTGTGTGTCCTTCCTTGATGACAGCATGTACTTCGTTTTACCCTCATTTCTCACCAGGCCCATTTTAGCCGCTTCCGCTTCAATGCCAGCAAACGCATCATTGACGGCTCGCTGTGTTCGACCAATCACGTCAATGTCGTCGGCGTAAGCTAGCAATTGAGCTGACTTTTAGAAGATCGTACCTCTGGTGTTGACCTGTGAGTTACGCACGATCTTCTCCAGGATGATGTTAAAAAAGTCACATGACAGTGCGTCGCCTTGTCTAAAACCTTTTTTGACATTGAAGGTCTCGGTGAGTTCGTTCATCATCCTACACAATCTGACGAGTTTGGTAGGAATGCGAAGACTAGACATGGCACTGTATAGCTCGTCTCTATGCACACTGTCATATGCGGCCTTAAAATCGACGAATAGGTGGTGCGTGTTAATTTGCACTTTTTGGATCTTTTCCAGGTTCATCCGTAGTGTGAAGATTTGGTCGATAGTGGACTCTCTGGCCTGAACACGGGAACACCTTTCTTTTTAATTCCCGAAAATACCCAAGGAGTCTTATCTATGAGCAGCTTGTGAGTTGACTATAAGCTGCAGCTGACGGCTACTAATTAGAGGGCAAAAGGGCGCATAATACGAGTAGTTGTTAAAGAAGTTAGCCCCGGGTTCTTTGAAGGGGGCAGTGCCGATAAATTTTTTCATTTTGTATGGAACTGTCCAATATTAGTGCTTAAGTATGCCGAAAAGTAATTTAAAGACAAAAAGAGATTTTCAATTGATTGCTCTATTCCGTCAATCAATTTATAATGTGCACCCTTCCATCGGTTCACATTTAGTGCATAGACATTAGTCCTTCTTGTCGGTCAATTCAACACGATAGAGAGAGATGGAGAGTTTGCGTTGTGGAGAACTGCATTATTTTTATTCCTTAAGTCAAATGGTGTCCAAGAGAAACTCAATCCAATCTTCGTGCGATTGTGCCTTAAACTTACGCAGCTCTTTTAGATTTGTAAGTTGAAGCTGAATTCATGGAATAATGCCTTTACGGTAATCGGTAGCAATTGGTGAAACTCTGAACCTTATCAAATTTCGCTTCCATTCAGGCATCCGTAGAAAACGATCAAAATCAGTCAATTCCAAGGTGTTTTCAAGAATTGGACACCGCTCACACCACATGATAGCATATTCTTGATTTACATCAATACAAGATCAGGCTGACTCAAGAATTAAAGCCAATGGACCATTTGGGGCGACATACGTTCTCGGGAAGGTTTCTGGGTTCGATGTTTGAAGAGCTCAGAGCCAACACTGAACGCCAAATGATTGGCCGAGTAGCTTGAAATTTGTTACAACGAATCTAGTGCTACGAATGTGCCAGCGGTGGCCGTATGAACGAAATGGAGTTCCATTCATAAATGCTTTGATGTAACTCAAGCCGATAATGACGTTTTTGAAATATCTCAAATGTTTTAAGGCTTATTAAAAAAAAAGTTATTTAGTCCTTAATAGAAAGTACCGTACACCAAAGTCCAAAAAATAAAATAAAAGGGTGTGCCTCTCTGCAAATGAATCACCTCGAAAAACTGTTAAAGCCAGGCTTACATCCCTAAAAAGTGTCTCTGTGTTTTTGAAAAAATATTCGCGTTAATAGAAAAATATTTGGCGATTGTCAATAGGAAAAATTTCATCCTGCAAATGATGGAAGAAAGAGAGACTGCGTCATGGTTCTCCCTATTAAAGATGCCTGCTGCATACACTCCCATTTATAATGAATTCAAATGTATATTCAAGTTGGAAAAGAAAACGTAAACAAAAGCAAACGTGGTTTCAGTATTAAGCATTCCGTTCTGCCCTCATTTGGTCTAGACCAACTGGCCTCAGCTCCTCTTAAACTGTTGTTCCGTATTGATTTTGTATACACGCAAGCTTTAAATAAACTTTATTTAAATATAGAATATAAGTAAAAATAAGAAATAGTTGAGTTGCTGCCGGTGTCCACTTTGGTCCACTGTTGATCAGAAAAAGAAAGAGGAGAGAAGGAGTTCGCGTTGCAATACACGGAGTGTAGTGAAAAGCTGCAACTTCGCGGATATGTTCGCGAATGATGTTTGTTGTGGCTCACCATACTGCACTTTCTGTCAATATCAACGATATCTACGTATCCCAGCAGCTGCATTGATTTATAAAAATCTTCACGCTCCATCTTAACATTTGTCCCCCTAACACACTTCAAAATGTTGCACCTTTCTGCCAACCTGTTGCTATCTAAACCATTTTTCCAAAAACAATAAAAAACCCATACTTCGATAATAACGGCAGAATATTTAACTTCTTTAAGGCCTTCCATGCAACATAACAAATATAACTCAACTCAACACGGTTACACTTTAAAGTTTTTCAATTGTCCCTGCAGAACTTTTCACATCGCGAATGTAGGCCCCAGGAGAATCATTGTCAGTCTCCACCTTCGGTGGGCGTCCATACATTGCTTTGCGCCTCCACTGCCGTTGTGGCGATAAAAAACTATGCCAACTCATAGATCAAAAACTGCTTCCAGCCACTCGGACTTCATACATCATGGAGCTAAGCCTCCACCTCCACCACCACACGGCATGGCTGACATGCAGCCACCGGGGGCGGCAACAACAGTTGCACCTGGATGTGTGTTAATTTGTCATTAAGCATTAATTACCGTAAGTGAAAATGTTACTACCAAACAGATAGCCGCCGGTTGTCAACGGCTTCTGAGGCATAGACTCCTCCAGTTTCAGCCGCAGTAGCACCAGAACCAGTCACCATCACCAGCGCCAAAGTGAAAGGACAACAAAGACGCCTGCCAGCCCGCCAGCAAGCCAGCCAACCAACAAGCTAACAGCCAACAGCCCAACAGCTCAACACACACACACACACCACACAAACGGCCAGAACACATTCGACTTCGACTAATTAATTATGCGCTTTAGTAATTTATTAATATCAAAAGTTGACAAGGTGGAAATTTATGGATTCTCCTCTAGGGAGAGACCGTCAGCGTGGGGGGAGGGGGGAGGGATAGAGGCATGAAGCACCGACGGCAGCGGTAGCGGCAGCCATTTGCGTTTCTTGTCTGCTCATTCATCTGTTTTGCCCCGCCACTGCCACCAAATTGTAAGAGGAAAGGTCGAAAAATCTTCGGACGCGCACTACCACCGGGCGGCGGAATGCACTAAGTGAGTGCAGACATTTTAATTACACGCGCAGCCAGTAGCAGCAACAGCACCACCGCACTCTCTGCCAGCAGTACTCGTGGCAGTCAAGGTGATAAAACGCTCGATAATTGCAGGAGCTCTCAGCGTACAGCGTGTGTAAGTGTGTTCTGCGAGCACTACTCTTGGATTCGTTTAATAATTTAATTGACAAGATTTATTGTGATTGCAATTAGGGATGTGGCAGAGTTGCACACCATAAATGTCAGCGGCGACATTGAAGGCTGGCGGGAACACACGTAGCCGATGAGTCGACGAAGACAAGTTGAATTCCGCGGTCCACTGAGTGGTGTGCTGAAAGGATGACGCGATGCCAAGGACTGAGGAATGTACTTGTGGGTCTGATGTCGGTTGATGACTTACAGGATTAAGGGATTATATTTCACTGAGCATAAGGTTGCTCATAAAAACGGAGGAAGACGGGTGCGGAGCTTGACATTCGATTTGATGGGGTTGTTAGGTGTGCGGCTACTGGGCAAAGGCAAAGAAGTAACTGTCCGTCACGATTTGTGATGATCACTCTAAACCTAATGGGGTACTTCCCATTAGTCATCGCCACTAACGTGCTGCCGCTGTAGGTCGATGCTGTGGGATGGAGGCTGGATGAGTTCAGTTGAAGAGTGAGCGACTATTGTGTCCGGCAGTACACCAACTTCTAAGTCAATCACGACCACCTCCCACAGCCACTCAACACAACAATCATCTGTCGTGTCAATTAGCAGGAACCAGGTTGAATTAGATTCCGACAATCGTAAGCAACACCGTCCGGTGCGGCAATCAAAAAATTGGCACACCAATTTGCCATATCATTGTCAAACAATGCCTTGGTTCTTGCGTTGACTCTCCTGTCGCACTAGTCAAGCACACATCCCTACCTCCACCTCACATCATGACGGCAACGCATGGCGGCGACGACGGCAGCGTATTCCATGCGAACACACAATTTGCGAGCACTTTTCTAGGCCACACTTCCAGCGTTCAGATATTCAGATATTCGCCACGCAACTGCACGACAGACGCGAACGGGATAATAAAGCAATCAAGTGTCCCGCCCCGCCAGCGCCACTCCCTGCGTTCACCGAAAAATCCAAAACAAATATATTCACACTTTCGCATCTGAACAGGACCGCTGCGCATCTCATCATCGTCTCCTCATATCCGCCCAAGTACACGAGATGCTGTGTGTCTCATCTTACCCCCAGTCATCAGACAGGAGGACAGCCGCAGTCGCAGCCACATCCTGAATCCGGACCGAGCGGTGCGTTGCGCGCCGCGCTGCCGTGCGCGATTTATGAAACAATCCCTCGCAATGCATAAATAACGCGACAGCTAAATGTCTCGCAGAATGTTTTCTAGTTGTCCGACGACTTGGTCGATGTATAAATAAAGGCCACGACGACGAGTCTGCAACACGAGAGTGGTCCGGAATGGATGGGACTATGCGGAGCAACATCATCGCCGGACATATAAACAACGAGTATTTGTCGTTTCCAGCCAAGTAATTCAATTATAGCCGACTCTGGCGGAGATCGAGGGAACGGGACACTCGGATACATCGAATTTTATAGAGATACTCATAGCGGATGGATTGACTCTGGATTGATTGTGTCTGTGCACCGTGAGCGGTTTGCTATTTGCTCTGCGCGCTCCGACTGTGGGACTTCTTTTGGGGGGGCCGGAAGATCTGATAGGGGGAATCCAGTTGGCTTAAGAGGGTCGCATGGTTTTCGCCGGCCTAGCACTGAGCGCTTCGGCACTGTTTTATCTCCTCCTCGGTGCTTATCCATGAATGGTGTGGTATTTGTTTGGTGCCTGCGCCCAGGAATGATGGCAAGGAACTGCACCAGGACACTGGGAGTCATTTGAGCAGAAATGTCTGTGATGGGAATTGCTCTTCGAGTGATCGCTGCGTGACCACGACTTGTCGAACTAGGTGGACACATGGAATTGCTGGAATTTGGAGCAATATAACGCGGGAATTCTGCTAAGTGATTAATTCTGTGAGGAAGGCTAGTTTAAGGCGAAGATTTGTCATGAGCCGATGAAGAGTGAACCGTGTGCAGCGACTTTGAAATTTCAATTCAGGAACTGTCACACAGACGAGACTTAAGAACTACATCTGAGGACTTTGTTTACATGTGGCTTGTTCTATGGCCGATGGAGGGTTTAAGATTGAGTTGAGGTAGTGTTCTTTGACGTGCTGTCTACAGTCAACGGAACTGTCGATGACTATGGCTTTCTTCTTTCACCTGATTCAGCTTCTACGTTCTGCTCCAATGTGGCCAAACCAATGCAGACGTTCTCTTGTAAAAATCGTGAACGCTTGAATTTTCTGATATATTGTATATCCATACATCTTCTCTTTCAGTGGTTGGCATTTAGCATCGATATGTAGTGCGGAACAAATTTTGGATCAAGAATATATTTGAAAGTGAGCTGAGCGTCTAAGAAAAATCCTCTGGATATGTTTGACTAACAACAGTGCAACGGAGGAGTGGAAAGATTATTGAACCCTTATTTTTTTAACCACCCAAAGAAGAGACAAGGCAGACAACAGAAAAGTAAGAAAATTACCTAACTGTGGCAGCTGGATATGTACAGACAGTAATTGAGTCTCGCCTCCGTCTCTTAGGCTCTTGATCTGCTCTGATATTCATTTCGAATTTCCTACACAAAGTCATCATTGGCATTACTCCTATGCCAATGGTTTTCCCAAATTTCAAAACATGCTGCAAAGTCTTCTTTTTGTTTAGCCACCGATTTCATTCATCTTCATCTTCATCTTAATGTTGATGGTCGTTTTGGTTGTGCCTCGTCTTCAAGGAATGCTTGACCCTTTTTGAATACTATGTACTGCTCGCGAACGCTTGGAAGGAAGGCTTCCCGCAACATATTTAACGTTTCTGCAACAGACATTTTTAAATAGTTTCAGTCACTAGAATAACCAAACATTCACTTTCAAAAAAAGATGCGTATTTTGAACACTAACAAAAATTTGGCATAGATGTCAGTGACAGTAGTACCAAAACAAAATTTGTAAAATGTGTGTTGCCTTAGTTCAAGTGATCACTGTAAAGCCCTCTAAAATCTACTTGTTGCGCATCTAATAGTAATATATTTTGGTACCTTCCAGACGCCTAAAATTACAAGAAATTCGGATCTTACATCCTTTGTAGCGTTAAACGAGTAGAAGCAATGACTAGATTAAAGTTCAGAATTGATAGCTTGACTTTTCCTGCGAGTTGATCTACCAGATCTGTATAAATTGGTTAGACTTCAATTTTTGATGCAAAATTATTTTGAAACAGCAACCATATTTTTGAATTCGTATTTCAAACAATAAAGACAAATAAATGCAATAAATTGGCGGAGTATTATATTCCACAAGCAGCCTAGTCCCACCTCGTTTTACACGGCTTAAGCCTGATTCCGAATGGAATGAAGCGCTAAAGTATAAATATTCCCTGATGTAAGGGTACATCAGGCTAAATTTAAAACGTAGGGTAAACGTCAAGTTCAGATATCAAACCTGGAATCTCCGATAAGTACTTAGCCTTACAGTCGTACTGTGCCATTATCGCAAACGGAATTTACTACCGTGTAGTACTGTCTCATAGACGACAGTCGAAAATTCGCTTGAACTAGTAGATTCGATTTGGTCGCATGTAGCAGAGGCAGTAAGGAAGAAAAATATCGTTCGGCGATCGTATACTTGTTTTTAGAAGCCAAATCAAAGAGCTCCTGGGTTCTTTCATCGTGTAAAATTTTCCTCCGACAATGAAGACTGCCAAAAATTGGTTTGACGAGTTTGAACGTCACTCCCGGATTGCCTCGAAAACGACCATCACGGAGGATAATGTGACAAAAATCTACGGCCTCGTTTAGTCAGACCGCCGATTGAAGGTGAGCGAATGATGAAACAGAAGTCAGTTGAAAAGACGGTGTGGGTCATACGTTGTATGAAATATTGGGAATAAGAAATCTGTCAGTTCGATTGGTGCTCAATCAGGAAGACAAGCACAAGCGTGAGGCTACTTTAGATCAGTGCTTGATACTCCGAAAGAGTTTCTACGTCGTTTCATGGCTATTGAGTAAACTTGGATCCACCACACCAGAGAGAGGTCGACGAAATGCTCCGAAGATGACGAAAATTCTCCTATTCCCCGAAAAGTTGATGACTAGATATATTTAAACATCTGGAAAAGCAAAATGGTCACAGGGTTGAACTTTGTTGAATTATTAGGCAGAAAAAAATAAAAAAATTAGTGACGAGAGAGAAAGTGCATTGCGGCTCACACTTCCACCGTCGCCACTTCCAAATTAGTTGAAGTGCAAAATGAGCGCCTTCTGACGTATTTTCCAGAAGGGAAAAGTCAGTCACCGGATAGAAATTTAAGTCAGTTGTCGCCGTCACAGAGACAAACTTTATAGACTATATAAACGTATTTTTCAGACGGGTTGAAAAAAGTGGAGCATCGCTTGGACAGTTATATCCAACCAAAAGGACACTAAGTTGAAAATAAATCCACAAAATTTATCAGACGGCTCTTGTACATTTAAACTTACGGTGAGTGGCGAAGAAAGCGCACCATTGGACCTAGAGGTCAAAAAGGTGAAGGATATCCATATCTTAAGAACAGTATGCCGCTTCGAGTTGAGAGTGGCTTCATTCCATTCATAATAAAGAAACACATCACAGCTTATGAAGAGAAATTAAAATTCTTTTGAAAAAAAATTTTATTTTAATTTCTATTTTAGGACTGTAATTTTCATTTTGTGTTCTGTTTGACAGATGTGCTTGTTCATTAAGGCACTATGAGGCACAAATGAGGTCTCAATCACCAGATTCCCAGTTACCAGCTTCCCAGTGTGGCGAAGAATCACAAAAGGGAAGGAATCAAGGAGACTTGTTTGCTTCAGCGTCTTATGAAAAAAATGAGACAACATCTTATTTGGAAGATGGATTCATTTCGGCCCTGCTTCACTTTGCGGCTGCTCAACAAATTCAATCACACCTCGCCCATAAAGTCCTTGTGAACTTCATCTTTTACCACCTTTGCTTCAAGCTCAGCATCTCTCCGTTCTTGGTCTGGTAGTTCATTTTCTTCAATTATATCCACTGACTCAAGCCAGAGACTGTGCACTTTGCAAGCTTAAATTGAAATATCCCACCCTCCTGCCACTCCACAGAAATTTCATAAATCCAAAAACGCCCCGATTCAGATTTATGAGCAAACAAACTCGTCATTGATTTGATATCGCTCAGCTAAATTTCCACCCCGTTTTGTTAATTACTTTTATTGCCGCCCCAAAGCTCGGGCCCAACATTAAATTTTCACTCGACTCCATTAATAATGAACCAACAGTTTAGGAAGCACTTAAGCCAGAACATTTGCCGAAACCCTTGTAAGCCTCCCCCCAAAATATTGTACACCATTGACGTGGCGGCAGCAGCGTCCGACTGTGGCGCTTGAACACGCACACATGGACACATGTGAGTGAGCCAGTAACTCAATATCCGAACGCACATGTGGACATTTGTGTTGAACGAGGAGTCCGTCAATTAAGAACATCCGCCCAGTGTCATCAACGTCATAAACCAAAAACCGAAGGGGTTGACAGCACCGCCACAGCTAATACCGCTGCCGGCAGTCGCTCTGTGTCGCCTGTGTCCTGTTGTCCTCATCACCGGCATCATTATCAACATCGTCGTTGTCGGCAAGTGTACTTAAAAAAGGCTTACAGTGCTCTTAATTAGAGTTCCACTATAATTCGGATTGTTTGTCTTTGTGTTCTCCTATTTCCGCACTCCCGCCCCATTGGCATTGTCATCGGTAATTGAATATAATATCCAGGATTCGAGGGCAAAAACCCACCATCTCTCACCCCAAGTTGCCATACCGCCGAAAGGATTTACGATTCCCGGACGATTATGATGGGTCCCCGGTCCGTTGGGTTCGGTTTTTTGCTGATTAGAAATTATTATGAAGTATCCACAGTGCTGCGGTGCATCTCGAACTTGGAGCTGGAGACGATTTGTTCCTACAAGAAAATCCCGAGTGATCGCGGCTTGACGAAGAAGCGCGGTTCAATTCATCCCACTAAAACGCCGCGCAGCCGTAGTGGAAAATTATGCCGGAGCGGGTCCGCAGAAAACGGTCCCAAACTGCAACATCAATCGGTGGTTGGCGCAAGGAACCATCGGTGGACCAGTTTTCTTGAATTTTTTTTCTGGCCGCCTTTGCTGCCGGTGCAACGGTGTGTCCGCTGGCTTTGATGCTGGATTTCGCAGTTTTTGCCCGTGTTCCTGTTTGTCGTGGCGGGCTCTCCCAGAGAAGTCAGGGCCGGAGCAGCGCGAGGATTATGTTTTATTTATGGCACTCTAAGAAGTTATCTCCAATAAATGTCCGGCAAGTATGTGGAGCATGTGTTTGCTTTGGTGGAGATTTTTGTCGTAAATTTTTATATCATGGTCAGTCGTTGTCAGTGCGGTCAGTGTGGTGAGCGCGGTGAAGGCGGTAAGCGGCGAGCGGTGATCGGTTATTGTCATCGCGCAGCGCACCAGACTGCTGCCGCTAGCCGGAGATGTCGTGATTTCCGAAGCCGGTGTCATTGTCTAATGTATTTTAGTGGCAAGTTTGGAGTGGAGTTTACGCAGTTCAGGGATGCAGCAGCTCGCTCTTCTCGATCCGGCTCGGAGTCTCGATCATCATCATCATCATCATCAACAACAACGTGGTCCCGTCGTCATTAGGTCGTTCGCCGCCGCCGCGTCATATCAGTGGCAGTGGCCGGGATGGAGCCAGTGGATGGATGGATGGAGAGTAGATGGTGGCACAATGTGAAATAATACCGATGCCTGGCGTATAACTATTTCTCAAATCCGACTTGGAAACATGATGTTTTGTGAGTCCCGCACGTTTATAATTCGTTTGTCGGTGGATTCGTCAAAGGACGCCCGATGACGAGGTGGGTGCAAAAAGTGCCTCGGGAGCGTATAATAATCGCATAAACGCATAAAAAATGTGCTTCCCATCTTAATACTTTCTGCTGAGAGAGGGACGAGGGGTAAACTGAGACGACTCCATGATATGTGATGGCCGAGGATGGATGAACGTTGTTGGGCTCTGGTTTTTCTCTTTGGATTTCTTTTTGCGTCGCGATCGTGGGGAAGGATTTATGAAAAATCAAAGGATAAGACGTTATGACTGTTTGGACATTGAAGTTTGCTGATTGTTGTGAGAGAGAGAGTGATGTCTTAACGGTGAATGGGCGAAACGTTGAGGATTCCTATGTGGAAATGAGGATCTTGATTTAGACTTTGGACTTACACCTAGTAGGAGGGAAGGGTTTACGAACTTTATAAGGACTCGGCTGCATTTTCACACGATGCGACTTGGAAATTTCTGTGCTAACTGATGACATGTCTTGAAACCTCTTTTTTGACTAGTTTTTCAGTTCCGGTAATTCGTGGCCCAAATAGCTGTCATAAAGAATGTATTTCATCGCCAATGTAGTAGAAAATCGTCACGTGTCAGCCACCTCAATCAGGCATTCTTCAAAATCAAACCCACAGCTCCACGCTCCAATTTAACCTCAGCAAAGCAATGCTTGCCCGCAAATTCATTGCGAATTCCATTTCCCGCAAATCAATTATTCAAAAGCCACTCTCACCCCGTCCGTGATACCGTTGCGTTTGATTAACTTCTGCCGTCATTCCCATGCGATTAGCGAAACGCCAACAGTTTTTACAAGTCCACATTCGATAGGAACAATGACAACAATAATTTCACAATCCATACACGAACTGGTGGCATTCCACGCCAGCCCAGTTTCCCCGTGAGCAGCGGTGCGCCCATTAGAAAAGGTTAAGTGGCCTCCTTGGCTTACATCACCTCGTGCCCTTTTGAGGCGTGCTCTGCCGCACCAAATTGGTGCATTATGATTCCCTGAGTCGCGCGAGTTTTTCCGCACACACCAGACGTCAACGGTGACGTCGCCTGCGGCGCTGGTAAATTCCAGTCCACCATCCTGGAGCTGCAGGTGGCACTCATGGAAAACAATGAATTAGCGCCATGCATCCCCTGAGCTTGATTGGCATGTGAAGCCTGCCAGGTGATTGCAGTTTACTTAACCAGCGGCGAATTGCAAGCCGTCCTTATAGTCGACTTTTCAGCCAATTAGTGTCGCGTGCGGTGCTTATCAATGCACCCACCACCACAGTCGCGTTGTTGGCGAAATGAAATGGAATGTCAGAGAGCACCGGGTCGCGGTGGTCGGCCGGTTGGAGGCGCTATCTTCTTTGGGTGTTATGCGAATGCAAGCTCACTTGGAAATATGGTTATGGACACATTGATCAAGGCTCTCTGGCTGGCTCAATTTCCGTAATTAGTTTGAAATTGCTTTCTGATGATTGTTGGACTGCGTCCGAGGGTCGGTGAGGGGGGCACGTTGCTGGCTGGGGCGCTGCGATTCGTGACTGGTGCGTGCACACGTCAAGGGTTTCAGGTGTAATTTTCACTGTAAATCACGGCAGGCTGCGGGGGAATGTGTGCTCGCATTACGTTCTGGCATGTTTCCAAATTGGTAATGCCCGTGTTTGTGATAAGTTGATTTGAGTACTTTTTTTTCTTCGTTCTGTTGTTGTGTTTTGTTCTGTTCCAAGATTGGAGGAACTGAAACTGGATTGCTGCTAGGTGGGGTGTAGATGTAAGGTGTGTGTGAAATTATGAAGGTTCTGTCACTCAAGCACAGGCTTAATTGTTGAACGTAATTGAATACATTGCAGTTGAATGTCTGAGCATGTTTAACAAGCGTAATCCGAAGCACAAACTCACTTCGTGGAGATTTGAAGATTCCTTAGCTATGTCGTGCATGCAAACCGAAATATTGAGTGAGCACAATCTTAAATAACTTTAGACTTCGTCTTTCATTTAGGGAAACAGAAGGTTGAATGACGAACTTAACGATTGTTCAAACGATTCCCGATGTATGTTATAAATAAATGGATAGTTGATGAAAGCAAATCACTTCTGCTTAGAAAGTTGTCTTGTCTTATACTAGCGATCACGTACTATAACGGGCTCAGCTTGAACTCAATTAGCTGGTTCTAAGACACTTGAGACTAGATTGTATTGGTTGGAGAGACATGTCAGGTCCACTCCAGGATGCAACGTTCCTTAGAATTGATGTGTGTTTAGAGAAGGAGTATAATGCTCGAATGTTACGTGTTCTCCGACATTTTCGCAACTATGCCAAAATCCTTCCTACGGTCATCACCGCTTTTGAGAGCAAAGTGCTGATTTATATTTTACGTCAGCTGATTCCAAAACTATAAGGAAGTCTCATCCTTTTCTATTATACTAAAAAGTCCTCTTAATGCTAGAGAACTTTCTCCCGAAAAGAAAACAAGTTTTATTGCGCGGTTGACCAAGCTATTGGTCTTCGTTCATAAGAACTTATAAAGCGCGTCGTTATCACTCTTTTATGATCTTGATCAATATCACCTAAGTCTCCCAGTAGTAAGATGCTGCTAAAGGTGCCCCAAAGCTATGGCCGCGATCTAATGCTTTTTTAAAGTATTTTATTGCATAATTTAGGGTGTCGATGCTCCCATATTTTTTTATTACGTTTTGAATTGACTGATTCTCGCAGTAAGTAGTTCATCGTTTACAGTCGCTTTCAATAGGCCACATTAGATTCGGAAAAAGAGGTGAACTTACTGTCCACTGTGTTCTGTATGCAAGTTTGGTATCATATAGAGGTTAATGAGACTATTAGGGGATATCGAGATATTGGGGATGCCATACCCGTTAGGCAGTAGCTGAACGGTTTTTTGGTAGATCATGTCTTTGTTGTTGACTTATGAGTGTCATACTATCTTCCAAGTTTAAAAAAGTCACATGACAACGCGTCGTCTTGTTTGAAGGGCTTACTTGGCAAAACAGTGCGGCTTCTACATCGTCATCCTACACATTACGATATGTTTGATCGGTTTCCAGGTATTTCAAACACGCAAAAGTATTTTGATGTGCAACTTGGCACAGATGTCAATGACTTGGCAACATAAAACGACGATCATTTATGCTTATTGAATTGGTCTGCAAGCCGAAAATTTGGAAATTAATTTTTTGTTGTTTAAAAATAATAAAAAAATAGCCGCATACTGCGTCCCTTCTTTAAACTGTTCTTTATAACCGATGCAATGCAAAGTTTCTGCGCTGCTATTTATTACATCGGCTGATGAGTAGCTATCGTGGTCGCCGGTGCGTAGTGGATAAGTGCGTCGGCCGACACGCAGAAGATCTAGCTTCGATTCCCGGACGGAACACCTCGCATTTTTTCATGGCACCACCTCTTTCGAGTTGCTGATAACACTCAAAGGGTATCAATTGTCTATGGAAAGCTTCTCAAATCTTGCCATTCGGATTCGCCAAAAAAACAGTAGGTCTCTTCTACGTACCAGTGAGAGAACAGTAGCACGCACAACACAAGTAGTTGCTGTAGAAGCTAGGCCCTGGTCCTTTGTGGACTGTAGTGCCACTCAATTATTATTACAAGTAGCCATCTGTAAAGGCTGTAGGAATCAGCATTCATTTGGGAAGAGTTTGAAGTCCGTTTCAGTGCGTTTTTAAGCGATTCAATGAAAAACAAAAAAACCTAAAATCAAGGTCACAGTGACGCATTTCAGTCATTTTATGAATTTACGTAATTTCACTATCTAGGAACATGACGCTAACTTGCAGCAATTAGAAAGATAACGATCAAAAATTATTTCTACAACAATCTAGATGAAGTAGGGAATGTCAAAGAAGCAAAGATCAGAAAAAGCCTTACACAGGATCCTCTCCAGTTTTTACTAGTAGAAACAAATTCCAGATGTCAATTCTCTCGGAATGTGGCGAAGCAATGTTCGCATTCAAGGAATTATTGCAGCCACTCTTACCTAACTTCTACTTCGGAGAAAAACATGTCACCAAAATTTAAATCATAGATAGAATAGTTACTTTAAGATTTATAACAACATTTTCAAAACAAACAAAAAAGAACACGGAGCCCGATTTCCCTGCTTTTGAATAAATCCAAATTTCGCAAACGTTTGCTGAGTTTCAACATATTTCTAATATCTGCGTTTCTGAGGCAAGACTTAAGCTGGTTGAATCAGCAACTAGCCGTGTTTTTGTCTTCAGTCGAAACTTTTCGAGTCACAATTATATACAGTGTCGGACAAAACAATAGCACTCAATGGCACTTGGTTAAATTTTGCCAAGTAAAATTGCGAAACTTTATTAAATTGAAATTAACTTTATTTGTGTAACATAAATATACTATAGACTCTAACATGCTTAAAAACTAATGACACTAATTCAAGAGTTTAGAAAATATATCAAAAAAATAGAGCAATTCAATAAAAATAGCTGCGACAAAAGTGTTTTTTTCAATATTTGGTGGCAAATCCATTATTTTTTGTAACTGCTTCACATCTGCGGGGCATCGATTAGATTTCATTGTTTATAATATACCTGCGGACTTTTATAACAAATTTTCGTTTGAGCAAAAATAGAATCTTTGTCGCTGCTATTTACGCTGAATCCGTCGATCTAAAATATCCCATAGAATCTCTTTATTATTCAGGTTTGGCGATTATGCCGGCCATTTCCGAACTCTGACTTTATTTTCTGAAAGCCAGTTTTGCACAATTTTAGCGATGTGCTTTGGATCGCTGTCATGTTGATATATCCATTTCAAAGGCATCTCTTTTTCAGTATATGGCAGCATGCCGTTCTAAAGGATATCCTAATATTACATTATTCCATTTATTCTGTGAATCAGTCCGATTCCCTGACTAGAAAAACATCCCCAGACCAAAAAATTTCCCTCCACCGTGCTTTATAGTACTTGCCTTTTGGTCTTCGCACTTGTTCCATTCCATCAGTATAAATTTGGATTCGTCTGAGAATAAAACTGTCTTACATTCGGCAGTTGTCCAGTTAATATGCAAAAGCAAGTATTGTTTTTTGGTTTTTCGGTAAAATAAATGGTGGTTTTTGAGCCCGGTAAGAAAGAAAACCTGCTTTCAACACCCTTCGCTCAATAGAGCTGGTGGATATATCCTAGTCTAGTCCACTTCCTATCGCTCTTGCAGGTATGAATGGATCTTTTTTAAAAACCTCGATATTGTATCAATGCATCTTGAATTGCAAAACCGGCTAATATTAGCGCATATTACGGAATGATGTATCCCATATTTTTTGGCAATGCCGCTCCGCCTGCATGAAAGTCAGCGATAATCTTTTGCTTAAATTCAGTGGAGTACTTACTACGCGCCGATGTCAGAGAGTATGGACACCACTGCTCTGGCCGGAAAAGTACTTGAAATGCCACTGGGACAACGCAACAGAGGACGGTATCTTTGTCTTCGACGCTAAAATCATTAATTTTGAAGCGTCAAAAGCACTTTCTGTGTGATTTATTGCTCGGAGCACTTTCACCATAAACTTTAACAATAATTCGATGAGCTCCAGCTGCACTTTTCAAAACTTCCCGTAAATGCTGTTCGTTTAAGACAAATCCGGATATTTTCATAAAATAGGCAAAAAACAATATTGTTGATGCAAGACAATATCACACCTTTCCAATGAAGTAGGCAATTGCTTCCAAGATCATCCACAACTTGCAAGTGGCGCCATTTTATGGAAAACGAAATAATTTGCACATTCGATCTTTTCTATGTTGTCCTGTTAGCTCGTTGACTAGATTTTCTTTGCATAGGATACACAAGATTTTCTTGTGTTTTGGGATGAAGTTAATTTTGTTCAGTAGCCTGAAATGTTTTTTTTTACCTTTTCCATACGTATTCAACATTTCCGAGAAAATTTTTTTAGAAGCTTCCTGATAGTCATTGCAAATCTTCTACTTCCAAAAATTATGAAATCAATTCCACAGTAGTAATCCGGCACCGCACCTACTTCAACTCAATGACGCGAACGTCATGCGAACGTAGAGAGGAAATCTCTGAACCGGAATCTCGGCCTTATGTATGTTTATCCGGTCATTACAGGAATGTTCGTTTGAATAAAATTCCAGAACTTCATTGCTCGCACAGCGACTTCGGTTAAATGTCCTGTAACAACGAGTCGAGTCCGAATCAAGGCCGAAATGGTTTCCGTAAAAAAGAAGAAATATTTATCACGATTCCAGCAGAAGTCCTGCTGCCCGCCCTAAAAGCGCCTAAGTTATGAGTCCAATCAACGAAGGCCTCTGCTGCCACACGAGGGACATCAATTGCACGCATCATTTGCAATTATCCATCCATCCATTCGTACATGTAAAACTAATTTCGCTCCATCATATTACCGTACACGCGTCGGAATTCCAACGAGAGCCCAGCCCAGCGCCGGAATGCGGACGACAAGCGAACAAGAAACTTGTAACATGTCCCAGCGCAAGCGGCGCAGCAGCCTAGACTAATATGGATTTCCACCTTCATATAGTATAAAAGCAATCGTTCCAGAAAAGCACGCAATTTAAATGCATAACACACAAGGCCGGGCCTAATGCCAATAATAGAATAGGAAATCCCCGATAGATCCTTTCTTCCTTTCCTCATCCAGCTTAGGGATGGTTTCGGTGCACAGGCACAACACACGCGTGTGTGCGCCCCTGCCAATGGAACATGTTGAGCTTAGATGAAGTTATCTCCATCCCACGGGATGAGATACGCACGTAAATCGTAAAGCATGGCGGGTGGCTGTGATAAGGGGAGTATACGTAGAAAAATATGTGTACATATCCTTAATCTGTATCCTCACATGAGGAGAAGCGTAAGCTTGCTCTAACATTCCTGCTTTATCCTTGCGAATTAGCCCAGTGAAGGGGGGCGGCGACACACCAGAGAAAATATTAATAAATTCCTCTCCCACCCTCCCCCCTTCCCATTCAGTGCAGGATGTCACGTGAAAAAATATGAAAAAAAATGGTGTGTACCACGTCGACGTATCCTGGGATGGATAAGGCGCTTTTTCCTCTTAGCTTGACAATAATGCCATTCGGACGAGTTAATGTGCTGCGATGAAATCTGGGAAAAATCTGACCAAATGTCCTGCACCGCCGCAGAGCGGGGGAACTAATTACACTCGTACATGGACTTCTGTGGCATCCTCGGCATGGTTATGGTGAAATTATGTAAATTCAATCCAATTCGACGACGAATGTGCCCAGTGAGTGGCCCGGTGGGTTGATTTTTCGACGGCAACCCTTCCTTCGGTCTGTCCATGTATCTCCCCCATCGCTGAGATAGACCGCGTACAATTCAAGACTCTTGGGCAATTAATCATTTCGCTTAGTCATTTGCGATACAAGGATACCACCGACATCTATTGCCGCCAGTTAGACTCAGCGTCCTCGGATGTCGGTGTTGTTTTCTGTTGTTGTTGTGATTTTTTGTCTGTTATTCTCATTCCTTGATCCATTGTTTGATTATGTTGTCCTTGTTGTTGCAAGGATTTGTTTTCAGCATTTTTGCTGTTGTTGCTGTTTGTTTGTGTACACAAAGGACCGACCCCCTTTGTCTCTGGGCTACGAACGAGATGGCGGCCGTTGACGGGGAGTGATACACCCCGTATTGTGATTCCATTACATTAGTCATTTGGGGTAATAGAAGAAGAATGGCATGAGCGCACATAAGTGGAGCGACTGCATATGGTGCCCTGGGTTTGATTAGTCCCTCGGGAAGGGCTAATAAGCTTGCTCTTACGGGATTATTGCGATGTTTCTGTTCTCATTGTTTGCTAGTTTCTTTGCAAAAGTTCACATGTGTGTGGCTGGGCGACGGAGTGGAGGATGTGGAATGCGACGTTTCTATCACATTGGCGTGGGGAATTGAAGTTGGTCTTTGTTAAGTGAGTAAAAGATCGAGTTTTAACGAATTGTGGCTTGTCGATTGTTACACTGGAGGAAGAAGCAATCATAAGCTCAATTTTGACCTTCAAGAAAGTGCCGAAGCTGAGAAAATTCCCACTATCCTGAAGAAGGAGAGAGTATCAGGAATTCCACGTTCCTTTCCTTTCCATGTACGCGCAATGTTTATCCATAAGCCGTTAACACATAAACAAACATAACGTTCATATTTATGTGTGTGCTTGTGTGAGCATTTTCATTTTCTTTTTGTGCCAAAAATTTTGCATCCATAAAATTTGCAAACGATTTCAAAACATGAAAACAAATTTCGAAACGGTAGCATATTACATATTTCAATCATTAGCAAAAGTGCCCATCCGCATACTTGATATGACACCGCCCCCCACAAAAACGCCGCCGATGTGACCCTGCCGTCTCCAGTTCCAGATGATCTTCGAGTGTTCGCTCCTCTGCGAGGAAGACCTTTCATCCGAAGGCAGCGAAGGGAAGATAAATAATAAATAAATACGAGGAATAAAAGGCAAACAGCAGCAGCAGCACCACAACCAGTAGCAGAAGCATATCCTTGGATGGCGGGATGGCTTCCATTTTCACTCAGCCGGCAGTCATTCTGTCTGCGAAGAACTAGCCATGGCAGCCAGAGCCATCACAGGGCACCCAACGAATTTTACTTTTTAATATTCATCCCGAACGCTTCTGCTCCTGCTGTTGTTACTGGTGGTGATGCCTGTGCCTGTGCCTGTGCTTGTGCTTGTGCTTGTGCTTGTGCTCGTGCCACTGGCGGAGGACTCTTGTATCCGCTCAGGCGGTTGGTGGTGGCTGGTGCCGCCGCTGCTGGGTTCGCAGATAAGAGAATTGCCCTGTCATCCGGGATGATATATTCGAGGGAATTTAAATTGGGCCAACAGAACTTCGGAGTGTTAGCAGAAACGAAAGCGAAAAAGTGAGGGACACTTTCTATTCGCCGGATGCCGAGATGGAGAAGGCGGTGTGTGAAGAAAAGTTTTGGTGTTGTTTTTCGTTTTTATTTTATTCGCTCTCGCCCCCCAGTTGTCCTTGCATAGCACACCAATCCAATCTCGTGGCCATAATTCATTTCGTCTTCAGCCCGTCTTATCCTTGTTTTCATACATACGTGAGCGTGTGTATGCTGCACGGGACAGATGAAGACATCCTGCGATTGCACGACAATTGGTCTGCCATTCTACACGGCACTCACCAGTGTGCGCCGCGCCGCTGCTCCCTGCCCTTCCACCCGGTGAGTAATTGTTTCACTATCAATCAAAACAAACACCATTCTCACTTGGGGGTAGCCGGAGAGGCTTTCAGGGTGCAGGCTGGCAGTTATCCCAAGCTGTCGATGTCATTATAACTCAATTGCTCATATGGCGCCCTGGCAGGATTCACTGCGCCCCATTTTCTTGTTGCCACCAACTTTATCGTCGGAATTATGGAATCTAAACCCTTCTTGCCCGGGGAGGGTAGGTGTGAGTTCCAAATTGCTTTATGATTTTTTTTTTTTGCTGTTGCCTCTGTTCCCATCCCCTGCCCACGAGAGCAGCACCCTTGTGCATTAGATTCATGGAATCACTTTGACCCCTGATGCCTTGAATGGTAGCAATTGCTCTTTGAAATTCTGTGACCTGGAGAGCTATTAGCAGTTGGCGTCATATTGTACGACGACGCACGGAGTCACAGGCACATATTGCTCGTAAATGGTTGCGGGGGGGAGGCAGACGGGCGAGAGACATCATAAAGGGATTTGAATGTCAACGCCATGTGATAGAGCTCTTAGGGTTTTTAATTAGGTAGCTCGACACCAAATCACATATGTGGAGAGGGGAGAGGGAGGCTGTCTTGAGTGGTTGAGTGAGGTGTAGCCGTTATGAGTAAATAGACATTGGAGGAAGAATGAGTAACCAAAGGAGCGGATTTACAGAGTCTTAAAGTTTGGTTACAAGAGCAGGCTTTAAGCTCTGACCTTCATTTGAAAATCATGAAAAAGTGATGGCTTACCTCAACTCTGTTATGGTTGTGTTGTTGGATACAGTGCAAGTCTGGGGGTAGGACTTTTGGTATACTTTCAACAATCACGAGGGCATGGTCCCACAGCTCTGACTTTAAGAGTCTCAAAATCAAGAAAAAGTTTGGAAATTCTATTTTTCTAGTTTTTATTTTCCATTACAAATATTCTTGTATCTATTAATTGCACACTTCATCCAGCGATGCTCCATCTTCTTTGCCCTGTCTGAAAAATACGTTTTTGAAAATCGGTAAAGTACCCCTTCATGGCGATGATAAGCTCGTTACTCCCAATTTCGACCAAGCAGAGCCTCTTTCAAGTTTGGCTACAATAAAAAAAATGTCGCTCGGGGCGAAATCTGAAGAATACCTTGAATGGGGCACCAGTTTGTAGGAAAATGTAAACTTAGCAATGGCGACCATAGAGATTTTAGATGGTGCGTTGTTAAATAAAACCGTTTTGACAAGGTATCTCCTCTTTAGCTCGGAATCGGCCAGGTAGCTGGGAATCCGCTGGGTAACTACAATAGCTTCACGACTACAATAGCTGGACGTAATTGGCGTAGACAACCCACTTGAAATCCGGAAAACGATGGTCATCACTCTTTCGGCCCAACGGACAGTCCTTTTTCTCTTTGGAGCACATTCGTCAAATGCAATCCACGGCTTCGACTCTTGGTCCTTGGTGTACGAGAGCTGTCTGATAAATAACCGACCTCAACGTGAAGCTAGCGGCACAAGTGAAAAAAAAAGTATCTACTTCAAATTGTGCATATTATAATAGCTACTCGCCAAAATTTCAGAAATTTATCTTGCACCATTATCTATTGACAGTCGTTTTTGTGAGTGTATTTCGGTGATTCCCCCAAGAAGACGAAACTTGGATTCATCATTATACGCCGGAAACAAAAATCCAATCTAAACAGTGGATTGAAAAATGGGAACCGGCCCCAAAAAGCCTGAAGCTGTGTATTCGGCTGGGAAAGTGATGGCGAGTGTTTTTTGGGACAGCCATGGAATTATTTTTATAGACTATCTTGAAAAAGGAAAAACTATAACAGGAGCATACTACGCATCATTATTGGACAAGCTAAAGGAAGAAATTTCGAAAAATCGGCCACATTTGCAAAAAAAGAAAGTCTTGTTCCACCAAGACAACGCACCATCTCACACCTCAACAGTCGCCATGGCGAAAATCCACGAATTGCGGTTCGAACTGCTTGACCATCCACCTTATTCACCGGATCTAGCACCAAGCGACTTTTTTTTGTTTCCTCAACTTAAAACTGCGCTCGGCGGCCAGAGATTTTCGTCAAATGAGGAGGCAATCTCTTTCGTGAACTCGTATTTTGCAGACAAAGATGCCAAGTACTATTTGAAAGGGTTGCAGAGATGGGAGCATCGCTGGGAGAAGTGTGTGGAGTTACAAGGAGACTATGTAGAAAAATAAATAAAAAAAAATTTGAAAAAGTCGCGTGCATCATGGTTAGGTCGGTTATTTATCAGACAGCCCTCGTATATTAGGGGATGCATGTTCCGTCAACGGTTACAGCGACACAGAAACTTCTTCGTATTGTGTATTGGGTTCATGGAAGCGCTGGGTTTCCAGTGTAAGCAGCCGTGTCACCCACCGCGTTGGCAACTTTCTAATGCGCAAGTTATCTGTTAGGACACAACCTACTCGGTGTTGTGTGTGATTTATTATCCGGATATCTCACGCACCTTCAATCGACAGTCTGTCAAAGCAAGATCCTGGATATTTGGCAAGTCATCCTCTCCGTTGTAGACCTTTCGGAGAGTGGTTCGTCGAAAACCAACGTGAAACCACGATGAAGTTCATTAAACTTATTTTCGACAGTTTCCATAGCAGAAGAATCCAAGGGCTCTTTGAATTTGCTATGCGACTTCACTTCGACAATTAGAATAGAATCACGAACCAAAAAAAAAAACCATTTTCTTGGATATATTGCGGAAAAGAAGGAGCAGGACAAAGACAAGTCAGAAAGTCTGTTTACGTAGTTTTCGATTATATACCGTTATTTCACATTTCTCAAAATCAAACGGAAATCTTCAAAAAATGTATTTTGTTGCAGAACTACTAATTCGAAATATAGTGTCAAAGGCCATCAAAACAAATGTTGGTCAAATTTCTATGCAAAAAGAAAACTTCCTTTTGCGCCACCCCGTCGAAGGTAAATGTGTCCGTTCACACACCGGAGGTGTAGACTCGATAGCTGGTTTGGGCGCATCGCATTTTTTCAAGGCATCCCGAGGACATTGCAGTTTTTCATGGCACGCACACTCATAGAGAACTAGTTGCCCTAAACTCGATATTGGGAGTCTGTAGTGAACCGTAGATCACCTCTATTCAGGAGAGGCAATAGTTTGAACAACATGAGTAAAAAAAGGGTCAATAAAAAAAATGTAGATTTGCGTCACATCTGAACTTTTCCGGTTCTTTTAGAATTTAAGTGCATAAGAGTGTAGATCTTGCAGATCTTCTTCCTTTATTTTGACTTGCGCTCAAGCCGGTGTCTTGACGTCCTTGGAACTATTGCGATGCTGTCTGATAATTTACTTTGCTCCTAATTTTGGTCGCTAGTAGGGTAAGGTTCGAAGCAATTCGTAGAATCAAACATTTTTTTTTTTCAGTTTTGTTTTGTTTCAGTTTTTACGCTTCTGTTTCTATTCTTGGAACATCGACAATAAAACTGTTTACAACCGCAATAGATCAAACGTTTTTTGAGCAGTTTCACTCTCATCAGAATGCTGTCCGAGAATATGTCTAAGATGATTAACCTATCTTACCTCTCTTACCAGCTTCTTGCTCAAGTTGATTTGGTAGTCTTCTTTCACTGTACTCAAACACTGCTTTCGTTATATACCGAAGATGTAGATCAAGGGTGTAATAGTATCGGTTTCCCGCTCCAGTCTCTAATGACAATTGGTAGCGCGGAGTGATAGCAAATAGTTTTATAGGTAGTTATGATAGTTGAAATTCGTTTCAAAAAACAGCGTTGAAGTGTATCTACTTCTTGGAATATACCGAAACAACAGAAATTTGCTCTATAAGTCTAGATTGCCCTTTTCCGTTTTGATTGACTTATGTTTCTTTTTGACATCAAGCATTGTGACGTCGTGTTTATGATGTTCTTAGCCGCACTGTATTTTTTTTCGACATGCTTTGAAAACGACATCTTCGGTGTTCACACAACTCCTAAGTATATATAGTGGTCGCCGTGGCGTAGTTCATAAGTTTGACAACTCACACGCCGAAGGTTTAGGTTCGATTTCCGGACGGGACACCTTGCATTTTTTCCCGGCACCGCCTCTCCCGAGTTGCTGTAGGTCCCTTCTACTCGTGAGAGTACAGTAGCAGGGACTCCTGTTGTCCGTGCTACTGTCGTAGACCCTTGTCCCTTGTGGGCTGTGAGGCCATAATTATTTTTTGACAAGATAACCTTGCTCCATTTCTAAACAAAATAATCTCTGATTTAATTAAGTTAGCTTTCAAACCCAATAGTTTGCTGAAAGTTAGTTAGCATCTGCTGTAAAACATTGACATCATCCGCCAGAATGACCATGTGATATGCAGTCAAGTAGTTATGACAATACTAGTGGTTGTTAAAAAAGATTTAACCCGTTTCTTACTTCCCTGACTATCAGAACTGATATTGAAATTAATCAAATCATCTTCAATATTCCGTCGCCCTTAAATAATATTTTTGTTTTGCACATATCTACAGCACAAAAGGCTTTAATTTCAGATTTAAGGTATAGCGCCAATCTCAAAGCTGTAAACAAAAAATTAAAAAACAGAAACTTTAACAGCGACGATTTCCCATAAGAATTGCAAAATCCACCAACACCCCCGCTGAATGAAGCTGTCAAAACAAAACGGGATTATCGTTAAACGCTCAGTTGGGGGCCAAGTGTTCAGACACACACACACACAACGCATACCCCTCAGGAATAAACAAAAGACGCAAGCGGGAAGACCTTCGCGCGCAGAAAGCCAAGCGCCAAGATCCGTGAAAGCCAAAAACGGCGAAAGCAAAAGCCAAAATCCCTGCGCCTATGCGCTGCTTAATAAATCTTAATAAATTAATATAAGAAAAATTAATAAGAGCGACGAAAGTATTAAGTCTCTGAATCCTCTGTTAACTGCTAAGTGAAGATTAATGACTCTAATAAATCCTTGCGAGGAATAGTTTTTCCATGTACTTCCTGGGTGGAGCGGGCTTAAGCTGCTCTGCGCATAGGGACACCACACACCGCGTCAGACTGACACTACGCTCACATTACTTTGATTAAATTTAACTTTTTTTTTGTTTGGTTTGCTGTTGCTGCTACTGCTGCTGGTTTTCGATACTCGCATCCCTTCTTCGGCAAGACAGTGGAGGGTGGTTGCACACACACAGAAGCCGGGGCCGCCCTGGATACGCAACAAAATGCAACCGAACAGGGTTGTTTGCCGCCAGACGGGGGTGGAAAAATAATAATATTCTCCAATCTAATTACGACTTAATCAGGTACATGCGGGACTGTGATTAAGAACAACGAAAGGCTGGCTGGCAAAAGACTGTGTTCCACCCCCAGAAGCCCTTAGTTCCTTGTTGCTGTCGTTGGCGTGGTCGTCGGCATCGCCGTCGCCGTCACTGTTGTTGGGGTGCAGATTGGTTTACTGTCGCAAAATTGCGCACCCATTGTCTCGTTGTTGTTGCGTGTGTGTTAATCCGGCGCAGATGGGAGGTGATGGGCAAAGTGCTACATCAACATTGTGATGCAACCGAGATATGTATGACGTGCTGGTTCTGTTGATGCCCCCGGTTTTGGTCGCCTTTTGTTTGAATGAAAATTGGGAAATGAGGCAGAGGGCAATAATTCAATGAAATGCGTTACATGTCAATGCGTTGATCACATAATCCCATTAGTTGGCGCACAAGGGTGGGGGTGATAAAGGTGCGGTTGTCACTTGCCTTTTGTTGCGGGTTTCGTGGTGGCTTGCTGCACTATAGATTCTTCGCATTTTATTAATTTCCATTCCAAGCGAGTGATCTAAGCTGTTAATTGTTAGAAGTGAGATCTGACTAGGTCTGGAGTGGAATAAAATGGTTCACATTAAGGATGCCGGTGGACAGGCTTGAATTTAATGAAGCGATTGAAGTTGGTCGGAATATTGCCTCCCACGCACCAGGCCATCGCCAAATGTACATTTGTACCGTCAAAGAGTTAAGGAAACTCGTGATGTGAACTCTATCCGCACACATGAACACACACAGTGCACACACGCCAAGTATCAGCAGCCAACTAGTTCGCTCTCTGTCCCATGGTACACGGCGAACAGGTTGCAGCGGAACACAGGAATTAATTCGCGAACGAATATAAATGATTCCCAAGGTGGAAAATAACCTTGATACTATCTTTGATCCTTAAATGTGCTAGCACACACAATAAAAAGAATCCCACAGCTCTCGCACAGTTCGCCGCCCATTGTGCCACCCCATTTGGATACAAGGCAGTGTTGCCTGTGTTCCGTTCGCTCGCCTGCCGTCACTGCCACCGCCGCCGCCGTCGCCGTCGGCGCGTCACATTCAATTTCATTGTTGTCATAACAGTAACATAAAATTAAAATAACATAAAAAGGAAATTGCTTGCGAAAACATCGCTGCGTTCACCTCGGTTTCCATCGCAGCCGCCGCACCCTCATCGCTGATGATCTGGGAGCACACCGGAAGAATCACTACGAGAATAACGGTTATTCGCTTGTTGTTTGACTTCTTTTTATTATGCGAATTCGGAAGACAAAAAAACAAAAAGGAAGAAAGAAAGAAGCAACGAGTAGTCGGCGAAAACAAAAACGACACTTTTTACGACGTTACCGATGTTTGTCGGCCCGTATTCGCTGGCTCCCGCGGAGTGTGGCAGATAGACGAGCGGATAAGCCGACTCTAATAACCATCCCACTGTTTGGTGGATTGAATGAATGGCAGTGGGAGGAGGCGGTAAAAGTACCACATTTCCGGTGATGAGAGGGCTAATTCTACGACTCTGTCTGCATGACACTGACTTTGATGGCGGCTGGCTGCGGAGTTAGTCCTTGTTGTGCAAAAAAAAGCCCATTCAGTGGAGGATCTGTGCTCTCATCAGGATATAGACATGCTGCTTCCTTACGCGTTGCCGCTGTATTTTTCGGGCTGTTCGGGGTATATCTTTAAATGGCTCTCTGACGGCTTTATTGGCCATTGAGATCGACTATCTGAATGCATAACGACCACATCAAGAGATTTGCTTTAGAATTGATATTACTTCTGGTTGCAGGCGCGAGAAGCCTTTTCTGACATTTAATTTTGAAGAAGGGTAGGCATTTGCTGACATTGAAATGTCGACTATTAGATGTCGTTTTAAAACAATTAACCAAGGCGAGTGTAAAAATTCAGTGTGTGTGTGTGACCTACGTGATTGGGCAGTTTGTGGTACTTTGGGCTTGATGATTAGTATGCCGATTGGTATTCTGACTTAGGAATTTTATCAGTCATTGATGTGGTAAGGAAGTCTGAAAATGATTTCCTGTCAGATTGGTTTGAGTTAAATCTAGTTGGCTTAGTCTGTTTAATCCATTCCCAATGTCAAACCCCTCCTTCGCGTATTGCGATAATTGCTCAAGTCGTCTAAACGATGAGTAATATGAATAAATTTTCAAAATTGATGAAGCTCACCCTTGTTGTGCAGGTGCCTGGTGTCCCTTTAAGCCAGGATTCCGAAATCCAAAAATCTAATAAATATTGAAAACTAGCATCCCATTCATCCTCAAAACCCTCCAGAGACCCTATACGGGGTGAAAAGATTGCGGAGTACTAAATACCTCTATGCCCCGACCCCCACACATACTCCACTCCGATTTTTTTTAAACAAATACGAACACAACACAACCAGGAACCATTTATTAACTTATTACGCTGCTATACCTAGGCGGTCTGAGTCTTCACTAGACCAGTCTTTCGACCTTCACACCGACCGACAACATGGTCACCTTGAATTCAGTCATCGATACCTAGCTGTATCCGCAATGGTATCATATCTATACCGACGTTCAGCTTGAATCCCATCCATCAAGACCTTTTCGAAGTGTTGAAAACTTAGATATGAGCTCTCAGAGCTCAAGCACAATTGCCCATCCGTTGTAGTCGAGGATTTTTGTCAATCAGGCTATGAGACAGAGAAAGTAGTTATAATTTCTAACCTTTTGCCTAACATCAAACATGTTCTGATGCTCGTCCAGTAATTAAGTTCATTTAACTGCATGACTTTCAGCGAAGTGACGTCAACTTAGTTTTGAATAAGGACGTTTTTCTGGACCCAAGTTCGCGACTTAAGTGCATCGTTTGACTGACGGCCAGTAGCTAAACATTTCTTTCTCCAAATAATTTGTTTGAGCCTTTGTTTGCAGTTTATGAAGACCTTTTTCAAGTGAAACTTCTTTGAACACAGTGTGGGTAGATATTGCATTTCATCACTTCAACACATGGACGCAAGTCTTCGACAAGGTCTTGAACTGCAGAAGGCCAAGAATAAGAACTAAGAAAAATGCAGTGATTGGGACAAAGACTTTGAAAAAGAACCAACAACTTGGTAAAAATGGAACACGGACTGGGAGAAAGGAATTTAACAACGAATTGAACAAGACCTAGAACAAGCACATCGACAAATCCTTGGTCTGCGACATAGATATTTTTATCTGGGCAAGTTAGGCAAGGAATATGGGCTTCGACAAGAACCTAGACAAAAACTTAGATAAAAACTTAGGAAATGGATTAGCCAAGTACTAGGACAAGGAATTGGGCAGGACAATGGAAATGGAATTAAACGAGGTATTGCACAGTCATTTGGAAATAAACGGACCTCGACAAGAACTTGAACAAGTACTTGGATAAGAAACTGAACAACAACTTGAAGAAAAACTTGTCAAGAGTTTGGACAAGGAAGCGGACAAGATTTATAGAAGGCATTGGATTACACCCTGAAGACGTTTATCGGCAGCTTTGGACAAGGCATCAACAAGGGATTTGGCTTGAAGTTGAACACTTAGTTAGGCAATGCTTTCAATAAGGATATGGACAAAGAATTAGACGAAGAATTAGACAAAGACTTGGACAAAATATTGACAAGGCAATCCACAAGGCTGAGACAAGGATTTGGATAGCGAATTGAAAAAGGACTTTACCAAGAAGTTATACAAAAACTGGGACAAGAATGTGACCAAGACTTTGAGCTAGAACTTGGACACGGACTAGGATAAGAAGTTAAAAAGGGAATGGACATTGACAGGGATTAAGTCGAAGACTTGAAAAGTGAATAGAACATGGACTTCGGAAAAGACTTTGACATGAGTTTGCACAAAAACGTAGTCAAAGACTTGAACAAGGGTTTTGACAGGAAATTGCACAAGGCCTTAACAAAGATTTTGACATGAACTTCATTTTGAGTTTGGACTAGGAATTCAATGTGGGTTACGAAACACTTTTTATATGCGATCGTTTGATTCGTGAGCCGAATACAGGGCGTTTTTTCCGCGAAATTCCTGATTTTTGAGTTCTCATTATACAAGAATCATAAAGGTTGTCAAATATTTCCCTTCCTTTTTTGCTCTTCATCCAATGCTTCATAAAAAGTGTTACAGTGATCGAATTTAGTTCAAATATACGCCGTTTTGTTCGATAATCTGTGTCGGGCCATATGGGAGCCGCTCATAGTGGATAATTTCATTCCAATCCCATCAAACATACAGCAAAACCTTCCTGGCCGTCAATCCCGGCTTGGTCACTGTTTGGGACGACTCACTGGCCTTCAACCACGACCGTTTTCGCTTGATATTGTCGTATGTTATGCATTTTTCGTCGCCAGTCAACATCCGCTTCAAAAATGTGTCGAATTCGTTCCGTTTCAGCAGAATATCGCAGGCGTTGATTCGGTCCAGAAGGTTTTTTTGCATCAAATCATGCGGCACCCAAACACCAATTTTTATTTTTTGTATCCAGCCTTCTGCAGATGATGCCACATGCCGGTCTAACTCGATGATTTCCATGATTCGATCGGTATTCGTCGTCACAGGTCTTCCGCCGGCTGGCTTATCCATGGTGTCGTTTTCACCGGCTCTGAATCGTCGAAACCATTCCTCCGCGATTCGAAGTGATTCGAAGCGACTGTTGAACGCAATATCTAAACCAATCATGCATGTTTTGTAGGTTATGTCAAGACCTTTCAAATGATTTTCAAATGATATTTAGTTCTATTTGATAATGGCTGTAGTTACATGCTCTCAGCTAAAGGGACCATATCCTATTGTAATTTTAAGTTTATGGTGTTGACCTTACAACACGAGATAACGCCATAATCTAGGGCATATGAATCTCTAATCAAGGGAAAGGGGCAGACTTGGTCATAGTAGTACCGAAAACTCACCTCTAATCATATTGTTTTATTTTTGTTGTGCTTCTACTATTGTTATCCACCCTACCAGTAGTACTTAAGTTGGTAACAGTTGCAGGATAAACAGTAACAGTTTTAATCATTGAAATACCTACTTTCTTAAAGATAAAATCATAAAGTCCTCTCAAGCACACAAAACTTCTGCAACAATGTCATCAAAACATCTCTTTCAAGCTGTCGGCCAAAGCCAACACAGTTCCACAGAAGTTCTTACCCATTCATAGGCGATTAAGTGAGCTTTGCATTAATTCAAGTAACACAAGCACGCCTCTAATCTACAGATCTTTAAAGTCTGAAACCGAATCTCTTCCCATCTCATGTTCGAAATCCCTCATTTACAAAACCAACACTCAGCCGAAGCCAAAGAATGCTAACACTTCCTCCCCCCGGGTGTGCAGCCACTTCAAGAATCCATCACATCATCAGACACAGTCGTCCTCCTGCGACTTTGTAGCAGCTCAAGTGCTCATTCCTGACACTCTCGAAACAGAATAGCAACCACCTTCTATCAGTCATTATCCATTCTTGACTTGTCACATCGGTTGCAGGGGACCCCACGCGCAGAAGGAGGAAGATCCTCGCTACAATTGATTGAAATAAAAACCGCACTTAACATGCGATTCAGGAGGCCATTTGCAGGAAGAGCATCACTCATCTCGTCGCGCAGGGGTCGAACAGACGACTGAATTAACACACACACACACACCGGCACAGACCGGCGCACACAACAAGAGGAGGCGTGTTAATCCTCTTGATGCCCTTTCGAACCAGAGCCGTGGCAAATGTAAGATAATCTTCCCGTTTAAAGTGCCACTCGACACCCGTCTGCGGCGTATTTTTTCCGCAAACACGGAAATAACACTTTCAGACGGTAAACACATCCTTGAGCACGACACTTGAAGGAAGCCCCAAGATCCTGCCCGTCTGATAACTTATTGAAATTCAAGCACATCAATATTTTGTCGCCCATGTACAGACTGCCCAAAAAAAACGAGGCTGCATCCTTTGTCGAGGACCAGGAACTTTTGCTGCACATCGCACCAGAGTCTGGCTCATTTCGGAGCGCAGCATATCCCCATTGCTTATTAAAGCTCAGTGGGATGTCAATTTCCATGCGAGGTGGATGTAAAGTTTGCTGCGCTCTATAAATATTGCACAAGGATACCGCAGGCATCTTGAGAGCATTGCTACAAGGATATAAACTGTGGAGTCATGCATAAATGCAGACGGCATTCATAGACGTGTCGGAAAGTGTCATCCCCTGTGCATGTGAATGCGGCCTAGGATGGGGACCCGCACCACACACCGCACACCGCACACATCCTTGGGAATTCATTTGTTCTGCTTACAGGATTATTTATTCATGGCAACAAATGAAGTCTTCATTTGTAGGTGTTCAATTGGATGTTTTGTTTGTTGTGCCTTCACCGAAATGAAGACGAAGTTATTGCAAGTGCCGGTGGCAGCGCCCGCCATTGTCCCCGAGACGTCTGCATGGAGGCATGCATGAATTATTGATGCTGCTCCAACTGTCGGAGCTCGTAAATAAGTGAGAGGAACAGCACATGTTGAGCTGTGCGGAACGGCACAGCGATGTGACGGAGGTGATGCTGATGTGAGAGGAGGAGTCGTTAACTTTTTATTGGCTCATGTGTGACAGAAAGTTGACACTATGGCAGAGAGCAGACGTCGTCATACTTCTTTGATGACCTGGCAAGTAATCATGGCAACACTCTCGTGTGTAGGAGCAGTTGACTTATGCACGAATACCGTTACCACACGGCAGAATGAATAGCTCGCTCGAATGCCTAAAGTTGTGTGTAAAAATAGTTTTTCAATAAGAACTGTGGAATAGAAACTGTTGTAGGTAAGCTACTGGCGGACTTTTTGCTTTAGCTGAAAGGCTTCAACATTTTATTGTCTTTCTCCGGCTCATCGTTATGGTAAAAGCAGGAAGAGCTCAGGTCGGCTGCAAGAGACGACGACAGTGAAAGATCGTTATTTGGTGTCGATTCAAGACGTCTGCGTTTGACTTAAGACAAATTAAAGTTTAAGCTGAATGTTGAAGATGGGAACCAAAAAAACGATTTACTCAGGGAGAGGATCTTTTTCTTTTAGGAGCATTTGTAGAAGGGGCAGCTGTGCTTTCTCAGTTTAAAGGTGTCCATCGGAAATAAATCGCTGAAGATCTTTCCCTATTTAAATTGGAAAGACAATTTGAAGCTACCTCGATGGAGTTCAGGATTGCAGCGGCTGTGATGGTATGTCTAGAGGTAAGACTAGGAAACATTTTAACCTATAAGCTTCTCAAGACAACTTTTTCAGTCCAAGACATTAAATGAGTTTGCTGTGATAGCGCGAAGAGTTCCGAGAGAGTCAGTTTAAACAGCAACAGAGTTGATGATTTTGATTCAAGTAGACGATTTTTGTGTAGTGGAATGCATAAGGAACCGATGTCAAGTCTAGAAACCAGTTTGATAAAAAATTAATATTTAAATGGCGCGTAAGGCAGCTTGACTGGAATCTGGAATGTCGTCTCTTAACGCACGCAGAAGTGGTGACAAATAAGCGCACTGTAGGTTGGTAGAACAGTTTGAGGAGCTTTTTGAAAAAAATGCTAACTCGTTGCCGCCAGAGTCAAACATGCACTTCGGTCTTTTATTTCGACAGCGAAGATGATGAATTGTCAGAATTCTAGTAAGTCGCTCATCAATGTTTCTAGATATCTCACATGAAAGTTTTTTTTTTTATTAACCAGGTAAGACTAGAAAAATAGAACAACATCGAGTCACTCAACTTTTTCATCGTCATAACCACATGTGAGAGCTACATGTTCTTACATGTGTTGCCCATAAGTTTCTTCATCATTCCACTTAATAAATGGAACGGCGTGCGTAACGTAAGGTGGAATGACTAGCTGCAGTGTCTGATGCAAGTAAGCATTTCATCAGATTTGTTTGCGATTGAGAATTTGGCAATACCAAACCACTACTCCATAACGAAGATACAAATGGGTAAACTAGCCGCGAGAGTGAAAAAACTGTCAGCACAAATAACGAACGATCGAATACTGCTTCGCTTGAGTCAGGGTAAGGTATTGTTTATGTGGGCCTTGAAGACACGGAACGTACACAAAACCACGTCTGCGCTGATTCAATATTCAATGACAATTTAATTGTGAACATGTTAATAATTAATTGAGTGGCACTACAGCACACAAGGGACCAGGGCCTAGCTTCTACAACAAATACTCGTTTTAGGCGTGCTACTGTTCTGTAACGATAGAAGGGACCTACAGTTTTTTGCCGACTCCGAACGGCGAGATTTGAGAAGCTTTTTCATAGACAATTGATACTCTTTGAGTGTTGTCAGCAACTCAAAAGAAATGTTACCGAACCTAGACTTTCTGCGTGGCGGTCGACACACCCACACACACCCACCCACTACGCCACGGCGACCACATTGTTGTGAACGTGTTCCTTTGTCTTATTGCAATATTAATAGCTTTAAATAAGCTCGAGTTTCTGTGATTTAAGATAAGGTTTGATTTTTTTACTTCTCTGATTAAAATATACTTTGGAAAGCGAATGTAATAAGTGTGGCTCTCTTTAGTTCAAATCTCAATAAAATTGAGATTGCAAAGAAGCACTTAGAGCAAACCTAAGAGAATTTACTAATCTGCCCCTTCCACTACATTCTTATTTGCAGATGGACAATTTTGCTTTCATTTTGCTCTTGGGACCGTATGTAAAAATTATTAAAAATTTAATGTATCACCAAATGATTGAAACTGCAAAAGAAAGCAAAGAAAAAAAAGTTGACAAACAATGTCCTCCGTAGTATTATACAATGACTGCAACTCGAAGTCTGAGTGATGGTTTGACCTGGGTTACTAGAAATCCAGATAAGTTTGTAAGTAGTGTTATTAAACTTTCTCCTTTTTCTCTGCCATTTCTTCGTCGTCATCAATGTTCAGCTTTTCTATGGTAAAGGTTGGTCTAACGATAATTCGCGATACTCGTATAGATTGTGAGTCACACCTTAACGTCAAGCTTTTATGCTCAACTTAATTTTATATTTAATTTTTTTTAGTAGGCACACTATTGAGCAGCGTCCTAAGAAAATGAGCGTTTAAATCAAAATGCATTTCCTGCACTGGGTTGTTTGGTCCGCATAATCGAGTGATTGCTGAATAACTGATGCATCCATAAAGAGTTACTATTTGGTTTGGTTTATGAGGTGGCGGCATCGGGCCGTTCTTTTTCGAAAATGAGGTCGGCCAAGCCGTCACGGTGAATGGTGTTCACTATCACAAGATGATAATGTCACTTAATGGCGCTGGACCTCATTCTTTGGGGTTATTTAATTCAAGAGCTGCAGAGAGAAATAATTCCGCACATTGAATCTTAATTGTGCTTTAGAGTCCTTGAAAATATGGACCAACCGATAGAGGAATGCCACTGAAGCCAAGGTGAGTATTTCGCAGATATGTTGTTTCACTCATAATTGTGATAGATCCTTCTATTAAAATATAAGAAAATAAGATAATTCTGCGAAAACTTTTTTGTTTTACTCACAATTATCATCATACGTTTTTGTGGGACCCCCATTTAGAAAGTTCAAGTGAAGGCTGTCGATTCCTTCAGTAAGCTATTGCGAAACACACTCTGTATCCTCTTTCCCACATGTGAGCTTCCCAAGCTGATGTTTGAAGTAACATTTGTAACTTTAACACCAAAGAACAGAAAAATTCAAGGATGCCAAATAAAACCAAGGTTAACACTCCTTTATAACGTGGGAAGATCTCTCAAGCTTCTCTTGCTAAATGCAGTAGGATATTAGTCCCAAAAAGTTTAGTTTTGGATATTTACGTAAATAAAGTCGTATCCGCAAAAATTATCCCTGGCGTCTCATTCCTGTTTTGACTTACGCCACCTCAAAAACTTTATTGAAAATTTAAAGAAATATCCACACACGAGATGTTCCCTGAGCCATCTTTGATTGCTTTTCTTCAAATTTTAAAATCATTCTCGATGTTCTCTTAAAATCCCTTGTCCTTAACGCACTTCACTTCTCCCACAAAATTTTTGTCAACGACGAGCGTAACACTCGTCCTCCCATCTATGCATCAGACACACTTCAGCGTTGCCCTGAGGGCAATTTTCACACACACACCACCACTGCCACGTCATCAAAAACTGTCGTGCCAAAGGAACGAATCTCAGTACGGCACGTATAACAAATTGATCTGGAAATCAGACTCATTATCCATCCGGCTACTAGCCCGCCCCCAGAAAGCGTCCACGTCGGGCCCACTCTTACTATCAGCCAAACGCCAGAGAGGGAGGGCACAAGCACAGAAAAAAAGCAAACGGAAAAAACCCGCCCAATGCCAGCAAGAGTCATGCAACCGGCAATTTGCACAAAACAAATGCTTACCTATCCAATTTAACAACAAATTAATGACAGCGAATTTATATCGTTGGCGGACGCACACGGCCCCGGCTCGGGGTGTTCCTGGGAAAAGCTGGGAGTGGTGCAATCGTCGCACAGTTGAAAGTCATCGGCGGCGTCGTCATCGTCATCGCTCTGTTGTGTCATCGTCAACATTACCATCCACCCGCTGTCCCGGTGCTGGGCCATGCTGCGCCATCACCAACCGGACCGAGTGGTGGGCTTCGAGTTTACGAACACACCCGTTTGCCTCTCGAACATAATCTAGCTTCGCTCGCCTAGGAGATCAGCGGAGGTTTGAGAGCCGGCCCAAGTGAAGGTGCACGACGACGGCTGGGCGGGATTTGGATGAATTTTCGGACACACAATACACATGAGGTTACACCTCCTTTGACACGTGACATGAAAAGTCATTTAGCCTAAAGACGAAGGCCGATTGTCGATTGTCGATTGCCTGTGTGCTTGTTGGTGGATGTAGCCGTAGACATGGGGTCTCATTCATATCTGGTATCTGTGCTGCTGCTGCTGATGATGATGACAGCAGCCGGTCTGGTCTGGGTGTGCAAGATGCGAGGGGTGGCCAGATGGGGGGGACATCAAAAGGAAATGTCCTTGTTTTGTGGGTGGATCTACATTTGTAGATAACTTGTCTTGTTCTTCTCCGCCGTCGTCATCATCATCGATTCTGCTCGAACGAGATGAAGCGACGGACACGGGCACGGGAACGGGAACGGAAACAGGAACAGGAGCCGGAGAAGGCGGGGAGGTATGACTTCATTTGAGGCGATGATGCCAGTTCCGAGTGCGGGCTCCGTTTGGAAGTGATTATCGATAGATTTATTGGTCGAAGCAACGAATGTGTAGGTAGGAAGGCAGGTTTAGTGCTCCGAGTGCACAATGAAAGAGGAGGTGGCATTGATGTCTGTGCAGGTCTCTGGCGGGTTAAGTGTCATGTAGGATTGTCAAATGGTTTAATGTTGCCGAGGATTGGAGTTTGACAAATGTGCATTTTAGGGATTTTCTTGGATTCCGGCCTGGCAAATCGATTTCCGGTGGTGTAGGAATAAAAACACGAATTACATGCAGAATGTAAATTATTGCACCAAGGACACACACACACAAAGATGGAGGCGGGAGTGTTGAAGATTTATGTAAATGCACGTGGGCTACGGCATGGGAGTGGGGCGAGGGATTATGAGTGCGAAGTAAAAGCAATTTCATCGGCTCCATACTAGCAATGGGGATGACCGAGGGATGCAGACACGTTGAGGAGATTTGCGTGCTTGTTGACTTGGCTTGTGAATGACATTCATGGGCTGAGTGAATCTGCTTAGGTGGGATTGCAGCAATAGTTCTTCCTTCTAGAACTTTCAAAAGGTTGAAATGTTTGTCATCAGCTCTACACCATCAGGAGTTGAAAAGGCAAACAAGCCTCTTTGTATAAGAGAGAGGCAGGACTATGTCAGTACTCAATCGGAACTTGTTTTGAAATGAAGCAAATATCTTCGACACTCCTGTGGTCGATTGTCGTCGGAGCTCGACTCAAGCTACGGCCGCACAGAATGCCAAGCTCTCGAGGATTGCGAAGTCGAATTAAATCCCATCTAATTCTCGAACCTGGGTAACGAACTCACCGAGGCCTTTAATGAATCACTCTTGCCAATCCCTGTTTCTTTGGGCTTAATAGGCAATTAAGTAGTGAAGCCCTCTCTCGAAGGACTGAGCTTATCTTATATAAAAGCTTGACCATGCCCGTCCTACTTTATGGCGCGGAAACCTAAACGTTACTAAAAGCGGATCAGGAAAGGATGGAAGGAAAGAAGGAAAGTCTTTTCGAGAGAAAAGTTCTGCGTATAAATTGTGGTCCTGTTTGCATTGATGGCATCTGGAGAAGATTTAACGAGGAACCAAGTGCTGTACAACGACATGCGCCTGGTCAAGCGTCTTAGGATAAAACGTTTAAGATAGCTGGGCCATGAAGAACGTATGGACACCACTGCTCCAGCCCGAAAAGTCTTCGAATCTAAATTATTGGGACAACGCAACAGAGGACGGTCTAGGCTAAGGTTGCCAACTTGGAGTGCGTAACTGGAGGCATTTGGCAAGAGAACGTGCTAACTGGTATCACTAGATCAAGTGCATCTATATCTGAAAGAAAAAGTTGCGGAAATACGAAGAGAGTGATAGGTATGGCGCAACATTTCACCGCATTTAACATGAATAACCTGCAGTGAAATTATAATGCACAATAAGAATAATAATTGAGTGGTACTGTAGCCCACAAGGAACAATGGCCTAGCTTCTACAAGAATTTCTCGTATTGTGCATTCTACTGTTCTACTGCTTCTTTAACGACTCCGAGCGGCGAGATTTGAGAAACTTTTCAAGGATAATTAGAAAACTTTGAGTGTTTTCAGCAACTCGAAAGAGATGGAGCCGTGAAAAAATGCGCATTGGTCCGTCCGATAATCGAACCCAGACCTTCTGCGTGTGGGTCGCTGCACTTACCCACTACACCACGGAGCCCGCACTTATACCACATATTGCACCATAGGGAATTGAAAAGAATAAACCAAAGGACAGGGAGCTCTGTTCTTCCATTATATTGAGAATGCAGACATGACTCCTACTTGGAAGGCAACGAGTTTGAGTCTCGCGCAAAGAAGTTTTGGCAGCGCGTGACGAAGGAGGTGAATTAGGAATACAAAAAATCCCAGATCTTATATTCTTAAAATATTCAAAACCGAAATATCCAAAAGTGTACAGCTTCATAAGTAACCCAAAGCAGAGTTTCTTTAGTGCCCCTATACAGGGATAATTATTTCGTGGTTCCAATTTGGTAGCACTGGCATTTCCCACATGTCAAACTAAGCTGTTTTTGTGAGTACGATTACATTAGCTGAGTCCTTGCCATTTACGATGATGGATCGCACATTAGTCTAAGAAATCGTTTAAGCTCTTGAAAAGTTCTTTAAACGTGGTGCTCCAAACGTAATCACTTCTTGCGCATTACATGATAGTTATGGTCCACTTAGTCGACCGATTAAGCAATTGATAAAATTGTGAAGAAATTTGAAGGGAGCGGAGGCCTTACTTATGTCAAAAGGTTCGCGCACTTTTGTACTCCACGGTCAATCGAAAGATCTGCGTCTGTTGAAGGCGGGAATTGCTGATAAGCCGATTTAATAGATATGCAAGAGCTCGCAACAATTGACAATGTCGTCAACTACTGGGTTTTTTGAATTTGGATTTGCATCTCTCCTTGTTAACGGAAGCAACAAGTGAAGCCTGTTGCCCATTCACAATGCTGTAGATAAGCTTCTTGGTTGTTGGAACAGCAGACAAAAAATACCGATTTTTCGAATAACATTTTCTTAAGTGATGAGGCACATTTCTCACTCGGTGTCACTGTCGCATATGGACTTTAAAAACTCCCAGCTAATTGGAGAGGTGACACTGCATCGAGACAGAGTGACTGCCAAGTGTCATCTGTTGTCGAAGGGTGTTCTTCGCCAGTATTTCTTCAAGGATGCCAATGGGCTGACGGTGACAGTCAATTTGGAGCTATTGAAAACTATGGCTTGAATGATAGTGGGTCCAACAATAAGACACAAAACACGCTGAATTCATGTTTCTATCACTTGAGAAGTTCCCTGGTTGCAATTGGCCCTTTCAATTGGCCGCCAAGATCATGCTATTCCATACCGACTGTTTTTTCTTTTTTGGGGCTGCGCAAAAACCCGTGCTTACGTGAATAATCCCCGACATCTAGACGGATTCAGTTGTGGCATTATTCAACGTATGCCCGAGATGCTGATCAAAATTTGCTAAAAAATGGTTATAAACAAAAGAACCGCATGCTGTAAATCTTTTCGAGTCGGCCATATGAGACCCATTTGACAAATTCCAAAATTCATAAAATTTTCAATAAATTTTTGATTTTTGACTTTCTAGAGTGAAGTATCTAGTCGATTAGTTCCGGTTTGCCCTAATGTCACATGTCTGTCAGCGGGTTTTATTATCTGCACTGTGACATCCTTCATCCAGATCAGTTGTCAAAATGAAAAAAAAAAATTGACAAAATTTCTCCCACCTTTTTAAAATATTCACATTCTGATAGCAAGTGAAATAAGTAATTGCCTGCTACTCACTGCACCCGGTATCCTTTTCAATTAATTAAATTCACCACGGGTTCCTCCCGCCCAGCTCCGCGTTTGTTGTTTTTTTTTTCTCCTTCTGCGGAATCATATTAACACTGTTCCCTGCTACCGCTCCTTATCCTCTTGAATAAATTGAATTCCCGTTTTGCGTTGCCATTAACACTGCATAAGCGTATCCTTCGGAGTGCGCTCATACGCGCTCGATATCTCGGCAAGGCGCGCCGAGCCGCCGATAGGAAATGGTATCAAGCTGCTCGTGCCTTCTTCGATGGGGGGTAGTAGTTATCCCTTGTGCGACATTGATTTTTTTGTTTCATGTTTCTTTTTTTTTTTTTTGACGTTCCACACTCTTACTTCCAGAGTTTTTCGTCCTTGCAGGAGATGGTGGCGTCCTGTTTTCTTGTGTTTCGGGAGCAATTTTCTTTGACAGCCATTAATCATGTGCTGTCACTTAAATGTATGCATGAGTGCTAAGGGTGAGGGATGTTTTCCTTCCTTCATTTCGTTTCGCAACGGTACAATTTTTTTCTTCGTATTTTTATTTTACAAAACTGAACAATTGAAAGGGGGAGTTAAGAAAGATGAATACCAAAAAAACGAGAGGGAAAATTAGGAAAAGCTTCGGTAGGTTAGATTCAAATGCCATCGTGGCCGAGTTATTTTTTGTGTTGAGGGTTGCGTGCTTGGTTGTGTGCTCGGAGTCTTGCCTGAAAGATCAGTATAATTCTTTGTACATTTCTTTACAACTTAATTTTTAAGTTCGCTCTGTTGAAAAAAAATTGTGCAAACTAACACACAGTCTGAAACACGAATTAAGTTCTGGTAAAGGTTGCTGAACCTCAGGATTAGCGGCCGCTCGAGGACCGCCGAACGGAGGCATGACAGTAAATGTTTCCTACACAGTGCATTGCATGATGGGGGTTGCCTGTAAATGTGGGCAATCATTTTCGGCATACTTTGGCGCTTGTCTAGAGACAGCCCAAAAGTATGCAACAATTTTTATATACGATCACAAATGATCTATACTGATGGTCGGTGACTTTCAAACTGTAAGACAGTGTAATGAGAATATTTAACGAAAGCTAAAAACAGAATGCAACAATGGGGCTCTGTCTTAATGGCGCTTTGGTCTAAAACTGATTGATTGTTGAATGCAATATTATACTGCGATATGTCTAGGTTTTCTAAAACAATGCAAGAAATACTTGACTCCCCTTTATTTGGCTAAGGCCTGTATACTCCAGAAGCTTAAATCTTTACAGCAGTTCTATCTGTTCCGCTGCTCTCTTTTTTCGCCTAATGGACAAAATTTACAAGCGATCGATGCAACTAAGTTTCCTATTTTCTCTTAAGTTTAGACCCAGGTCCACCCCGGATTGTAGCGCCACAAGAAGAAGAAGTTGTTCAAGGTCCAAGCTTTGAACACTAGCTCCAATCCACGAAAATAACAATTTTTCTTGACTTTTATTTGGACTACTTTCTTCTGACTTAATAATAATGAATGAGGAATGACACTAAAGCTCACAAGGGACCCGGACCTAGCTTCTGCAACAAATACTCGTGTTGTGCGTGCTATTTTATAGACAATTAATAGTCTTTGAGTGTATTCAGCAACTCGACAGAGGTGGTGCCGTGAAAAATTCGAGGTGTCCCGTCCAGGAATCAAACCTAAGCTTTCTGCGCGGAGGTCGACGCACTTACAACTACGCCACGGCGACCATTTTTTTTTTTTTTTTCTTTTGATTTGCATTGCCAATATAATGTATTCTCCGTGTCGAACTTGGGCTTTAGCCGTTTCGTCTTGTAACCAATCGTCCTCCTCCAACTTGTCCTGTTCTTGTATGCTTAGATTGTTCGTTTTCATTCTGGCACTTGGTCCTTCTCTCAACCGACCTTTCAATGGGACCAAAGTCGACATTGGACTAGGGTCAAGATTCTTCAACACCTAGTTGGGTTGTGCGTATTGCTCTTTTCTCACGAATGTAGATGACCTACAAGGCACCGCAGACTCTTTATTGGCTTTCACTGGTCATTTACTCTCAGTAAGTTTTTTAGGCAACTCGAATTAGGTGTCGCGAAATTACGAGATAAACGAGAGTTTAGCATCCAGCGCCGGACATAGACCTAGATTTCTCCTTAGGAAACGACTTGTCAGCTACACCACTTTCGTTATTCTTTCGCTGTTGTACTCTTGCCTGGTCGATGTCTTAGAATGTTTTGTCCTCATTTGATGTTTATGTGTGCATATAGAGTTTCATAGCCCAACTCTCTTAAGAACTTCAACGGATCACTGCAAATTGATCCATTTTTTACATTTTATGGGATTTTGGGCATTTCCGGATTAAAGCTTTTCAGGATCATTTCGAAATTCAGGATTCCGGTATCCTGCCTGTCTTCTCTCTCAGATATTTTAATGGAAGTGGAAACCTAGCCTAGCTTAATCCTGTATTCTGGTGTTGTTGCCGATGGCACTCCCCGTTGGACTTCACAGCAAGCAACACGTGAAGTTCTGCACATTTGGTTCAGTCAAATGTCTATGATGCTGAACTAAGGCGACAATCTATGGAGTTATGATATTGCTAGAGGCTATTAATAAAAATAGGCATAACATTTTAGAGCCATCGGTCGACATTGTTCCCGACATTTTTCCAACACCCTGTAAGCAATGGTGGTCCCATTAGTGTCACTACCGCAGGACACTTTTTCTATCCTTAAGTTCATTCTCATCGATGGTTACGGTCAAGTTTCAGCCAAATAGGAGTCGTAGTTTTTTCTTGACCTCTTGTGGGAGGGGAAGTGTCCGCGAATTTTAGAAAGCTTGCGCGGCAATATCGGTCACTGTTTGGTATGGCACTCGTATGTAGGGAAACAATCAAAACCTTTCTTGCTCGCATTCAACTAGGCCGCACATCGGTTTTTGATAAGCCATGTCCAGCTGCCTCGAAACCGGTTAAAACAGGGGATAAAGTAAATTTATTGGCTGGCAATACAGCTCACAAGGGACCAGGGACTACTTTCTTCACTAGCCTCTTGCATTGGCTAGATTTGAGTAACTTCTTAAGTGTTGTCAGCAACGCGAAAGAGGTTGTACGGTGAGATGTTCAGTCCGTGAATCGAACATGGGTCCTTCGACGTGTGAATGAACCCCTCTATCTATAACGGTTGGGCAACCATGAGGTGCCACAGAGGATAAAGCGATAAAATCGATTCTCTCGTATTCGTAGACGGCTGATTGGAGGTGCGCGAGATAGATTGCCAGTAGATCACTGCTTGGGTCGTATTATACACGAATTATTCGGCTGAAGGGTGCTGTCTTCGCTATCGGTGCCATGTTCCCATACTGCGGGCAACAAGCGCAACTGTGATACAATTTCACAGCACTGTCTGATATTCCGAATGAGCTTCTGCATGATTGCGTGACCGTCGACGAACAAGGGTTAAATGGTACCATGGATGAACAAAAAAGTGGATTTCACCCAGTGAATGTTGTTCAGAAGCTTTTGAGTTATTTTCTAACGTATTTCTTGAGCGAAAGATAAATCCTCGGTTCACGACAGGAACAACGGAGAAGGTGAAACGTGTTCCGAACAAGGCGAAGACTGGGATATTGGCGGTAAGAATCCTGTCAGCCGATTTCTGGTCGTTTTGCTCTGGGCCGATTCGACGCCGAATTTTAGAATATACGACCCCATTCGGCTAAGAAGAACATGTTCTTCGATCAGGACAAAGCTCTTGCTGACACCTCCACGATTGCCACTTCAAAATTGGTTGCATTGGGCTACGAACTGCTGCTCCATTCATCGTTTTCTTCAGACATAGCCTCGTGCGGTTTCTTTTTTCTTTTGAAAGTTCAAAAAATTCACACGCTAGGCAGAAATTTGAGTGAAGTGAGGGGATTCTCCTCGCCACAGAGGACTTTCTTTCAGATCACCAGAAAACATATTTTTAGACGGGGTGCAGAAGTTGTGATGTCCCAAAGGAAATACATTAAACAAGAAAATTCTGAGAAACACTGTAACTTCTGATCAATCAAACATTTTTAAAATTCCTCCTCTAAAATTTATTACCAATAAAAACCAGGCATAAGGACAAGGACTTCATTTAAAAATTATATCTACAAATAACAAGATATTATCTGCACCATTTTTTTCTCTCTCTCTCTCTCTCCCTCTTTCACTTCAGTTCTCAACTTCGATGAACTTAAACTTCAGCGCAATGGCCGGGGTATTGATGAAGTAGCTCTTGAAAGCGTTTTCAATCGGATAATTGAACTCTATGTGGAAGTTTCTAACCAACCGAGCCAGGGTGACCTCCAGTTCCAAATCAACAATTCTTCTTCCAGCGCACATCCTAGGACCGAAGCCGAAGGGTAAATAGGAGAACGGTG
The DNA here is from genome assembly GCA_944738645.1 of Eristalinus sepulchralis. Classification (NCBI taxonomy): domain Eukaryota; kingdom Metazoa; phylum Arthropoda; class Insecta; order Diptera; family Syrphidae; genus Eristalinus; species Eristalinus sepulchralis. Next base: position 13,551,859 of record OX122882.1, read on the forward strand.
TAACAGCCTGCTCTAATGGGCCATCACGAACCCACCGCTCGGGAATAAATTCTTTGGGACGCGGAAAATATTTGTCTTCCAACAACATCATATTAATGTTCAGTAGCATGTGTGTGCCCTTCGGTATGCGATAGCCTCCCAAGGCGACGTCATCCCCAGCCGCTCTTGGAATACCTGGTCCGATGCTGTGCATTCGAATACCCTCCTTGATGCACGCCCTCAAGTACGGCAAGTTTCGCATGGCTTCCACGGTGAACATTGAATCCTTTTTCGGCAAAAACTGACGAACTTCTTCCCTAAGTTTGGCTTGCTTGTCGGGATTCTTCGCCACTTCCAGGAGGATGCCAGTCAATGATGTTGATGTCTGAAATGGAACAGAACTTCAGACCGTACATGCCAAAAGAACGAATCCCCTCACAAACCGTATCAACTCCTGCCATAAGCATATCAATAGCCATGACTATGGCAACAGATTTGTCGATTTTGAGCAGCTTCTCCAGTACGCTGAGTTCACTGTCGTCCAGCGCCTCGCGGTTCTCGTCCTTGTATCGCTGTAGCGCCTCTTCGACGAAGCCTATTGATGTTTCGAAGATCACGTCCAGAGCCTTCCGATACTGGGCAAATGTTGGCGTCCAGATGTATTTATACAGTGACGGCTGAAAGTCAAGGTCATACACTAGACGCAAGAAAGTCTGCAAGCTGGAAAACAATTTCTTCGCATCAGATCTGTCCCGGTTCTTGCGGATCAGTCCGAGTTGCTTGTTCAGCGCCACAACTGCCACCGACTCGAAGGTCAATCGATTGATTTCCTCGATGAAGTTGCCCGGCACTTCATGCGACACTGGATCTCGGATTTCTCGAATTCTTTGAATAAATTCCGAGTTGACTTCCTGCATTGGAATCACGTATGTCCTTGCATTCCTGGGTTGCATCAAAACCGGATTTACAGCTGTTCGGAAGTTGGCCCACTGCTTACCCACCCTGCAAGCGATATGTGAATAAGAGGCATGACAAGGGTGTTGTCTGTCTTACGATCCTAGGAGTCCCTCGGCCTTGCTGTACAACTCAGATCGATACTTGTTCCTGTAGTGCAACAGCGAGTCCAGGCCAGGTCTCTCCGGCCACACGCCTTCAGTGCGGAAAACCTTTTGAAACTCTTCCACTCCAAAGACCATCACAAAATCCTTCTTCCCCAGCATGCCTGGGATGCGAAATATGTCCCCATACTGTTCTCGCGCCTTTAACATGTAGTCCGTGAATGATTTCTGATAATAGAGCCCTCCCGGCATAAATCCCCGAATCAGTTCGAATTTCGTTGGCCCAGGGACCTCCTCATACGGCCGAGATTGTGCCCACCCCGTAGAGTCCAAGTGATCCAGCTTTAAAGAGAAAATTTGTTTACAATGTAACGAACTAAGTGCACTGTTGATAAATCTGACCTTCATATTCACAGCTTGGGTTGATAACGACACGCAGCTGTGCAGCCGTTGATACCCCCATCGAATGGACAATTTTTCGACAATCTGCAAAGCCATCCTCGTGTGAGGTTGCGTTACACAAGACTGAATTGAATTTTATGCTTTCAAATGTGTGATGTTCACAGCGAAAAATTCTTATCAGTTGGAGCTTTTTGAGAGCTTATCTGTTCTCTGACGGGTTCATGATTATGATTTCTATCTCAAACTTGAAATTTTTTTTCCATCTGCATCGTTTCTCACATTTGATTTGACTTTGTAGTGAGCTTTAGTAACAAAACAGAAACAGGTGACACGGAGATAAAAACAAACGAAAATAGAAGAGACTTTTGTGTGGTTTGGTCCGGATAAGCATTTCGTTTATGATGGTGTTATTGAACCTGTTGTTCTACACGGGATTATTTCATAATTTAAAATCAGCGATCCCTGTCGATCTTTTCGCATTTTGTTGAGAAAATGGAAATATTTTAAGTGTACCAAATTCAATCTTACCGTTAGGTGGACAAAACTCGGTTGTTACTGCTGTCAGCTACAAAGCAAACGGAGCGGAATTTCGTCTTGCGACAGCTTTCTTTCCCCTACCGATCGATTCTTCCATTGAAAGCTGTTAGTGGAGCTCGTGGAGTATGTCAATGCCCAGAACTCCTTCTGGGGCATCAGCAAGAGAAAAGAGGAGATGTATTTATCTTTTGGACTTGGTACTATCTTCTAACCTGGACACTAAAACATTGAATTCCAGCCACTCTTTGTTCCGAAAGGTGACCCCAATGCTTTCACACAGATTGCTGACTGGAGGTGTTTGTAGGAAATGCCCATGCCAGACATATAGATCAAATGACATTACTTAGTGAGAGTTGAGGAATCCAACAAACCCCTGTGCACACAGATTAAGGGCTAGCAAGAGAGTCGTGCAAGTCCCTTTCTGCTAGATAGCTAGGAGAGACTCAGTTACACGAGTGCAAGACTGATTTGGAAATGCATACTCGGGTTGATATTGATAATATGAATTTTGATCTCTTATATCAGTGTTTTTAAATTGTTCAGCCGTATTACAAAAATCAGAGTTCGGTGAGAAATGTTTTTCGCGTGATTCGAGGAACATATGGTGTGAACAATCGACCTTCTAAAACCTCTTTTTCCACTATCATTCACAAACTGAAGTCCTAGCTTACATTAGCTGATAATACTCGACCGATTAGACCAAATTCGCCGTGCTCGAACGTCCGAAAAAAAAAAATTCCGAATGAACTACGTGGCGAAGTCGTGGCCAACATTTGTATGATATTCTTTTTAAAAAGTAAATGTCATGAGGTGCTCCTTTAGCTGATAGTAAAAATGTTTAGTTCCCTTTCAAATTTATGTATTTTATCTTAATTTATAAATCAAACCTCGCAATGAATCACTCTTTACGATGAACTTTAGTGTCTCGGATCGAAGCAATGCTAATGTATAGAACGAGTTTTGCTTATGTGACCTGTAGCGAGTATCTTAAGTCGCGAGTAAATACAGGCTACCCGCAAGGCGGTTTTCTCTCTTTTCTATTTTGTTTCGACACTCTAACATCTTACATGTTCAGATCAGTCTTCCGATACTTGACGCAGACGTGATTAGAGTTATTGCGCAGGCTCCATATTACAGAATCGGCTCTTGGTGTTTCTTCCGAAGACGAAGAAATAAAGGGACTCTCTGGCATTGCAACGGATGGGTTTTTGCGTCTCAGTACTCCTGTGTAGTGTTACGAAACCTCCGGCAAAAAAAGTGTGTTAAAAAAAATTTATGAATCTCATTCGTGCACAAAATTCTGTTACATTGCTTGATAGTTTGGCTCACTGGCAAAGTTCTTATGCCGTGATCGTTCCAATAGTCTCATTCAATGTCAACCATTTGAGTGGTTCTTTTTCGATTTTCTTAACGAGGCAGAATTTTGACAATGCATTAAAATATCCCATAGGGGTTCCCCCAGCCATAAAGCAACAATAGAGTGTCAGTTCAGGTTAAATAAAATTTCTCCCCATCTTAAATATTCAAGAACTGGAGAAGTATTGCGTACCATATTGTACTTCCCTTGGTTATAAGCTTGCTTATTTTTAATATTTTTGTAACTGATTCAGAGCTTTGGGAGGCGTATGAAATCGTTCCACGAATGCAAACCTTGTTTGACCGATCAACCACATCACGAAAAAAAATTGTCGATAAATCTAAGAAACTCGGTCAACGATGTCTCCACATCACAATATTCAATTATCCCTTTTTGGCAAAGCGCGAAAAGGAAAACTCCATTGGAACGCTTCACTACAATCCAAAGCTCACTAATGTCATGTACGAGAGCACGCGTATATCTCTACTCGCTGACAGCACACTGGCATAAAACTTCGAAGCAATTGAATTATGATATCATAGTGCGGGTCATCGACACATCAGTATGCCAACTATTTCTTTATCAGTACTCATCACTCTAATCTCTGTCAAGTGGCAACACATGGTAATCTTTCAGATAAGTCAACGAACAAATTTCAAATAAACAGCGTAAGCTCAAATGTATTTCCGTACTCAAAGTATCCAACTTCAGTCTTCAACTTCACTCATCTTAAACTTAAGCGGAATAGCCGGGACGTTTATCAATAAACTCTTGAATGCGTTCTCCGTGGGATACCGGAAGTCCATGTAGAAATTTCTGATCAGGTTGGCAATAGTGATTTCCAATTCCAGGTCGACAAACCGCTTTCCAACACAGCTGCGAGGCCCAAATCCAAAGGGAATGTACAGAAACGGATTGGTGCGTGCCAGACTATCGTTATCCCCGCGAAGCCACCGCTCTGGAATGTACTCCTTCGACCTTGGTACATACCTATCGTCCATGAGGGCGAGACTGGTGACTGGCACAATCCTTTTATTCTTGGGTATCTGGTAGCCGCTCAATACCAAATCATGCTCGTTCGACCGAATAGTACCGGCACTGAGTGGGTGCATTCTTAAACCTTCTTTGATACAAGCCCTCAGGTATGGAAGCTGCTGCATACTTTCCACAGTGAGCCGCGAGTCCTTCTGCGGAAGAATAGTGCGGAGCTCTTGACGAAGTTTTTCCTGCTTTTCGGGATTCTTAGCGATGCCCAGGAGGATACCGACCAAAGCCGAGCTAGTTGTGTCTACACCGGCCATAAGCATATCAGAGGCCATGACCACGGCAATTTTCTTGTCGATATTTAGCAGCTTCTCCAAGACACTTTTCTCCTCTTCCGGAGTCTCACTGGGCGCATTCTGGATTCTGGTCTCGCGTTCGTCCATTCCTGCAAGTGGACATGTCCACTGCTGTCTTCTGTAGTCTGCAAACAAAGCAATAGATAAGGCGTATGAAGCGTGAAAATGGAGTCTCTACCTTTGTCTCAAGGTGGGAAATTGAACGCGAGTGATTCAGCCTACAGTGTCGTAGGGAACGACTTAAAACGACACCTTGCCGAGACATATCACTCAGAAGCACTGCACGTACTGACTGCACAAAGGTGCATGCTGAGGCATATAAAATGAAGAAATGAGCTTTTTGCGGCAGTTATTGGCCTGGGTATTAAATGCATTAGCTTTCAGAAGTGCAGCGGGTTTGAGTTTTTGTTTTCTTTTGATGAATTGGCAGTTTTTTCAAGTGCATGACGGACATGATAAAGTAACATCGCTAACGTCTGTTATTGTTAACGCAAATCTTCTTATTATTAAGAAAAGTTACTCATTGTGCGCGTTGCTCTCGCTTGGATGTTAATTAAAATACAGTGGCTCAAAATCATCTCATAAAGCACATCTCACAGTCGATTTCACCAACTTGCAAAAAATCGCATATTTTCCCCGTGTGTTCGCATTGGGATTGAAACCCAATTCATAACGTAAAACTATGCGGTTGCCAAATGTTTCCTTCAATACGTCAATACGAGCCCTGTGCCATATTGCACCGTCTAGTTGAAACCACAGCTCCACAGCACATTTTCTTCTTCTTGTGGCGCTGCAGTCCGAGGTGGACCTGGGACTCAACCGACATGCCTTTTACAGCAAATCATTGTTGTTCAATTGATGAACGAAAAAATCGGTAATCTTTAACGGTCATCATTGACTTGGACGTCAGCATCTTTTAAAAAAATAAAGTACGGACCAATTATTCCACCAACCCACAAAGCACACCCAACAGTAAGTTGGATGGATGAAGGATTATCATCACTTCAAAAACGGCATTTTAGTTGATTGACGTCTCAATTTAACCCAAAAGTAAGCTTCATTGCTAAACAAAATTCACTTTTAAAATTTGAGATCAACCGCAATCTTGTTTTGGGTCAAATTTGCACAATTTAAATGCAATGTTCAGGACTCAGTCTATTCATGTTGAGATGACAAACCAAACTAAAAATATATAACTTGACAACCATTTTGATTGTGAGCCACTGTACGCGTTTTGTTTTTCTTGGGAAACTAAATATCTTGAATTCTCTTCTTTTCTTGTACCAAAGCTAACTGTATTCTACTAGGTTTTGTAGATTTTGTGAGCTTATGGAATTTTGGCTTTTCAAGATTTTGGTTTGGCGGAATTTTCGAGCTTCTGTTTGGATTATTTCTTGATTTTTAATGTTTGGGACTTTGGCGGTTTAGTATTTTGGGTATTTTCTGACTTCGAAATTTGTCGTCTACTTCACTACTCACCATTAATTGAAAGACGTTACAAAGGTCCGTACTATTTTTAGTTCTCTAAATACTGTCGTTATCTGTTGATGTGATTACAGCAAATTTGTCAAATCCCGGCCGAGGGAAAAAATGCTACTCTACACACATTCATTTACGATTCCTTCTCAAGAGGGAGACAAACAGAGTTCCGAAATACAGAAGTGTTCGCATGACAATACTCGTACACTTTCCTAAGAATTGTTTCTTTCGTATTTCGTTTTTGGGACTTAACATTTTTGGACATTTCTGAATGTTGACTTATAGGGCTTTTGGGGATTGACTAGATGACAACACTTTGTTGACGACATCTCGCATATTTCACTTTATTACACGTGAAAAGGTAGAAAGAGCAATTTTAGAGTTTAGAAACTTTCTAAACAAATTTCTGGTGAACAACTTTCAAGCCGACAAAAGTAAAGGGTGGATTGTAGCACTTCTTAAGAAGATCTAAGAAAATAATGTGTGAAGCAAAACATCGGCATTTGGCCGCCATGCCTTTGCACGCCATGGCTTTGATGGCGTCCCTTTGTCCGATTTTCGAAGACTCTGAGATATAAGTGAGATTCAATGCCGACGTTATCTTGAATTTCTTGCGCAAAAGAGTCATTGTATCGTTGGTTGTGGGGCAAGTGGCACCATTCCATTGGAAGCACATCCAGATTCATATCATTTTCGAAAATGTACGGCCCGATGACGTCGTCAACCCCAAAAACCACAGCAAACAGTAACTTTTTGTTGACATTGACATTTCAACAATCAAACGTGGATTCTCATTTACTCAAATATGACAATTCTGCTTTTAACAGATCGATTATGTTGACCAAAAAATACACGAAGTGCAGGAAATTCATATTGATTTAAGCGCCCATTTTCGTAAGAAGCTTCAACAATCTTAACGCGCTGCTCAACTGTGTACCTCTCCATGATTGAATTTGTCAAACACAGAAACACAAAAATGTCAAATTAAGTTGGACCACGGAGCTTGACGTTACGGTGTCATTCACAATTAACACCGTGCATTATGGTTGAACCACAATTTATAAGACGATACATCTCAATGAATATTCAAATACCGACAGCGGATTGAGTAAGATGTTACGGAGGTTCAAGACTCAATTTTTTGACCTAACTACTTGCATTTTTAAGGTCAAACTCTTTTGGGGCTTCTGACAACATTCAAATGTTGAAAAGTTCGTCAAAATTCGCCAAATAATAAATAAATTAATTTTTTGAAACAAGTTCAGTAACAATTTGTCCAGGTGACTCTGTAGCAATCTCAGGGACTAGATATCCTCTGCCAAAGTTTTTTCTAAGCATACTGTAAATGCGTATTCGAGAACTGTGTTTCTGAATAGTTTTAGACAGTATAATAGACAGTATATACGAAGGAATCATTTTTGGCTATCCTTAACAGATATCTGATTCTTGCCACAGATGTAATAGTACTTGTACTTGAGGTCGCCAAAAATGTTGCGAAATATCTAATTTTCCTAAAACGATGCAAACAATACTTTACCCTCTCTGATCTGGCTACAATAGGTCTGGTAACTACATCCGCCCTAACGCTCCTATCTGGTTTGGCGCTCCCAAGACCTCTCTGCACCTACGTGAGCGATAAAACTTATAAGAGATAATAATATTGCGAAGTCGATTGACTCGTTAGAACAGCGACGTAATGTCGGGTCTCTGTCACTGTTTTATCGCTATTTCAACAAGAAATGCTCAAACGAATAAGCCAGCTGCATTCCTTCCCTTCAAGAATTCAATCGCAATACACGCCTCGTTAGGAATGCTCATTAGCTCACCCTTAAGCCCACCTTCGGACGTACAGTAAAGTTTAGAGACTCGTTCTTTAGCCGCAGCACACGAATATGGAATGCTCTTCCCAGCTCAATATTTCCCTCTCATTACCTTCCTCCTCTCCCTCTCTTCCTCTTTACATTCGGCCCGTACGGTCACCTAAGGGTAGTCGCAACCCCTTTAGCGGGCGCCAAAAAGAAAGAAGTAGTCCCAACTTAAAAATAAAATCTGTGACTAACTGAGCCCTGGCCGTGGTGGTCGCTGTGGCGTAGTGCATCGACTTAAATACATTCTGCAATTCCCAGGTATGATTCCCGGATTTTAAAAAATCGTTTTTCTTCACGCCACCACGTCTTTCGGGACGGCAGAACTCAGAAAGTTTAATTGTCCATGGAAAGTTTATCTAATTTCGGGCTTGGAGTGGGCAATAAGCTGCACTTCCCATCTATTTGTGACAGAATAACGGCACGCACAACACGAGTCGTTGATGAAGAAGCCATGCCTTGGTCCCTTGCGGGCTGCAGTGAACCCCAATTTATTTATTTTTTTTTAAATTTAAAATTTGAAAGACTATTCGTTTTCAATTTGCGTTAACTTAACGTGATCAAGTGTATCAATGAAAAACAAGCCAATATCATAAAAGGCTTATACTTCTCTCTACAAAAAGTACATCAACATATTTATTTTAAATTAATTTTCAACTTCAGCCATCTTAAACTTTAGCGGAATAGCCGGGATGTTTATCAGCGAGCTCTTAAAAGCGTTCTCAGTCGGATATCGGAAGTCAATGTAGAAGTTCCTAACAAGTCGAGCGATGGTAATTTCCATCTCCAGTTCAACCAGGCGCTTGCCTACACAGCTGCGAGCCCCAAATCCAAAGGGTATGTACAAAAACGGATTTGTTGGTGTCAGCTTCTCGCCCTCTTCGCGAAGCCACCGCTCGGGAATGTATTCCTTTGCCCTCGGAACATGTTCCTCCTCCATGACCAAGAGATTGGTGTTCGGAATAACCATTTGATCCTTCGGTACCCGATAACCACTCATCACAATGTCTTGCCCTGTGGAGCGTGGAGTTCCCAGGCCGATTGGATACATTCGTATGCCTTCCTTAATGCAAGCCCTCAGATAAGGAAGGCTCTTCATGCTCTCAACAGTTAGCAGAGAGTCTTTATTCGGAAGAACGGTGCGAAGTTCTTGACGCAGTTTGACCTGCTTCTCTGGATTCTTGGCGATGCACAGAAGAATTCCCGCAATGGTTGAACTCGTTGAGTCAACCCCGGCCATCAGCAAATCCGAGGCCATGACCACGGCGATTTTCTTATCGATCTTAAGCAGCTTCTCGAGAACACTCTTCTGCTCCTCTGGAGTCTCGATGGGATTTTTTTCAATTCGCTCAAGAGCAAGGTTTACGAACTTTGTGATCACTTCATGCATTGTGTCCAAATTCTTCATCATTTCATAAAACTTTGGAGTCTTGATGATCTTCCACATGGACGGCATTATATCCAGTTCATAAATTAACTCGAACAGCTTTCGAATGCACTGAAATAGTCGATCGGCGTCTTCCTGGTTCTCTCCCTTCCGAAAGAGACCTGCTTGCTGGTCCAGTGCAACAACGCATACAGACTCGAAGGTTAGGTGAGTTATGTCCGTCTCGAAGGTGTCTGGCATCTCTAGGGTGTCTGGATCTCGAATATCTCGAATTCTAAAAATGTTTCGGTAAGTCGGGTTCGATTATAGATGAAGAAAGTTACCTCTCCAAGAACTGATTGTTGACATCGAGCATTTTGTTCAGATAGAGTCGAGCGTTCCGAGGTTGCATCAGAATTGGATTCACTGCTGTTCGAATTCTCCCCCATTCCTCATCGTTGCTGAGAAGAGAGTTGATGGCAGTTGCTTTAGGAGAAGACTATAAGTGTTGGCTTACGAATTCAAGAGTCCAACGGTTCCCTGAAAGGCGTCGGCCCTGTGTACAGTCCTGTGGTAGAGCATACTTTCAAGCGATTGCCTCCTAGGCCAAACGCCCTCGGACCGAAGAAGAGGAGCAATATCATCCGCGTTGAATGCCAGCAGCGCACTTTTCCTGCCAAACAGTCCTGGTATCTTCACCAATTCACCCCATTTCTCCCGACTTATTAAAATAAAATCCGTGAGGTTCTTTTTATAGAATATTCCTGAAAATGCAAAAAAAAAAATAAACTTTTCCAAAAGATCATAATTTTAAAACGACCGACCGCCTGGTAGAACGGCGCGAATCATCTGAAGCGGAGTGGGGCCGGGGATTTCACTTGACGGTTTCGCATTCGCCCACTGCTGAGAATGAGCGTGTCCGTGATTATCTTCAAGCGTCTACAAAAAAATAAATAAAAACACTTGGTTCTAGTTAGGGTCTGTGAATCATCAAGGTCAACACTTATCACCTTAGTCTCTGCGTGAGTGACGGATCGCACTAGATTCAATCGACACGCTCTCAGCGAGCGACTCAAAACACCAATTTGCTGATACATACGGTCTAAAAGCACAAAACATACTAAAGAAAATCGGAGCAGCAAGCATGACAACTCCAGAATTAAACAAAAAGAAAGCTTTCGGCAAATTGTATTCGATCGCGTGTTCAACGCGCGGTTTACTTCTGGTGGAAAATTCGCGTCGAAATTGGTCATTTTATCTGGAAGCTGATTAGCAGTAAACGGGTAAAGATAAATTTATTTAAAGAACGTCGCTGATATGAGTGGAGCTAATCAAAGCTGAAAATGTAAAATAAATGTTCAATGTCTCGTTTGCTTTATGAACGCGTTTGTTTATATTCAACTGGTTATGCTAGATGCTGGAGGAAAATGTTAAGTGGTGACCGTTCTACGTATGCTAAGACCGGTTTAGAGCTTGCACAGTGACTAAGTTAAATGAAAACATCGCAAACAATAGTGGTTCACGAGTAAAGTGGTGTAAAGTGGTCGTAAAAGAATGAACAGATTGAAAAGTTATTTTTGGGACCACATTCGTGCCTTATTGGATTACACTATGCTGTAGAATCTAGGAATTGGTCTGCTTGGTCCACAGATCTACAAATTCAAACAATTATGTGTAGCGTAAGAAATCTTGGACCTTTAATGATGTTGACTGCTTAGTCCTCTGGTTAAAGCGAATAACTTAAATGTCGTCTTTATTTTTCATTTTAAAATGAAAGTTTTTCCCCGTGATAATGGAACGTTGATCAAAATATCTGTGTCTGGGGACTTGGTCGAACAATGGTTCTTGTTCGCTTTGAAAACGAAAGATTTACTGATTAATAATTGCCTAAGTTGCACAGCGTTCACAGTGAACTTGCTACTTTGCCACTTCATTGGGCCTTAACTTTTGTTGTCGCGTGCTTAAGAGTTTGTTAAGTGCTCGAAATCTTATCACAGCAGGAGTCGAAGTGCCGTTGAAGACAAGAAGAGGATGTTCTGGTGTACACTGGTTTTGAATGCATGTGGGTTTTACAGAAGGCTGGGAATAGCATTCAATACGCATGAAATGCGGATTCAGAATAAGTCTCTAAGCTAACCTGAACCTCCAAAAGTGGGCTTAATGTTAAAATGAAAAGCATTCCCAGGATGAAGTGCAATCTGCGTGAAATTTCGACAGGATTAAACACACCTTACTAACAACATTGAGTGTAAAAATAAATATTTTCGATGACCCTTCAAACCACAAGTTTTTTCAGCAAAAATGTTGTCTTTACTATTGTTCTCCTACAAGAAGATAGGACAAACAGTTTGTTGCTGTAGTTAGCACTCTAAAGGGAAGGTGCCGTGAACAAATGCAAAGGGTTCAGAACCTGTTTCGAACCTCGGACCTTTTGCATGTGTGTGCGACGCACTTACCCCCCATACACCGATGGCGAAGCTCACTTGAGTATATTTTATTGAAATTGAGATAAAACATCGATCGATAGAATTATCAATATTACCGTCTTCTATGAGTTTTATCGCCTCCTTGTTCGACTGTTAAAGAACGTTGTACTTAAGGTAAGGAACCAAAACAAAGGCGGTGGATGTTATTTCTTGCATCATTTTTATACACACAAATAATACGCATAATTTTTGATGACTTCAAAAAGCGCACCGTTCCAATTGAGTGTTGTGTTGATTCAAAAATTCATTCCCAAGAACATATTCATTTTGTGATCAAAACCCCGAAATTTTGATGGTTTCGTTTTAAACAACTGATAGTATAATTAAAAGAAATTATCTTTATTATTCAGTCATAAAGAATGATTCATCGTGAGGTTTAATTTATGAGCTAAAATAAAATACATAAATTTGAAAGTGAACTTGAAATTTACACAATCGCTTAAAAGAAAAACACTTGGCATTTAATTTTTAAAACTATCATTTTTCTTTTTTTTGGGGCTCGTTCGAGTATAGTGACTGGAATCCTGAATTTTTTAACTTCGAAAACGTCAAATAAGCGTCCTAAAGACATGAGACTTTACATATCCCTATAAAAAAAGTTCATAGGTCTGATATACTACCATCTAGGCTTCCAATTCACCGAAGCAAAACATGAAATTAAGTGCCGTCTTCTTCAGCTCACTGAGCACATGTGTTTGAATTTTGAGAAGCACGTAGTGCGTAAAAATGGCCAAGCTGCTGAAAACGACGCTAATCGATTCGTAAAGGTCTTGGAGTAGACTCTACGCTACCTTCCGTATGTGGTCTAACCGGTCGTGTATCATCCATAAATGTAAACTGGGACTCAAGTCTCCGAATAGTACTAGCGAAAGTGGTTTTGGTTGGTAGAATATGCGCATCGAAAGTTTCTCGGATCTCACGAACTTTGTAGAACACTGATTTTCGTTATACAGCTCTACAATTTTGAGACACTCACTGCGCTCTGAGTTTTTCCGATACTGAATTAAAATGGCAAAGCAGTTTGACAGGATTCCCGCTCTCCTTCGATGACTTAAAGGTCGTTCAATAATGGGCTCTGTATATATGAATAAAATGCTTGGAATATAGGTGTTAAGACTCATGCTCCACTAATTGCCTTGAGAAAGATTCCATGTACGTTTCAGTAGGTTCAAGAGACTTAAATCTTGGACTATGTAGCAACAATCACTCGTAAATGTCACACGGACACTCTTATGTTTTTTGTGTCATGAATTTTTTGCTCCTCAGTGTCACTTCTTAGTTTTGTTTACTCCTCGGAGATAAAAAGTTTATTTCTGAACTGCGATTAGAAAAAGTGAACTCTTGGCATTAACACATCCCGGACACAACCTTGAAATTTTTTTCTACAGATCATAAAAGAAATGTCTCCGTCTAGAACGAAGACGTTTTAAAGATGAAGAACTCTGCATGGCGGTAGGCGATTGGATGTCACCTCAGCTTGCTACAGCGGTTAAGACTGACTGTTCCCTCGAAGATTGTGTAATATCACACCTTAGACCTTTATGTAAAGTCCCAGGACTTTCAGAAAAAGCTAGCTACAATTGACGCTTTGGAAGCCAATAAAACTTCTGTTATCCGAGGGAAACCAATCGCTGTGCTCGAACGTGTCGTCCGAAAGAAAACTTTCCGAATGGACCACGTGGCGGTGTCGTGGCCAACATTTGCATGAACTTCTTTTTAAAAAGTAAATATCCTGAGGTGTTTTTTTTAGCTGATAGTAACATTGTTAAGTTCCCTTTCAAATTTATGTATTTTATCTTAATTTATAAATCAAACCTCGCAATGAATCACTCTTTACAATGGACAAGTGTCTTGGATCAAAGTAATCCTAATGAATAGAACTAGTTTTGCCTATGTGACCTGTAGTAAGTATCTTAAGTCGGGGGTAAATACAGGGTCTTCTCTATTATGTTTCGACGCTCTAACATCATACATTTTCAGATCTCCTGGTGTTTCTTCCGAAGACCATGAAATTAAAGGGACTTTCTTGTATTGCAACGGATTGGTTTTTGAGTCTCAGTGTCGCCGTTCAAACCGGCAAAAAACTGTAGGTCCCTTCTACTCGTGAGAGAACAGTAGCACGCACAACACGAGTAATTGTTGTAGAAGCTAGGTCCTGGTCCGTTGTGGGCTATAGTCCCACTCAATTTTTTTTATTGTTCCTGTGTAGTGTAACGAAACCTCCGGTAAAAAATTTGTTAAAAGAAAATTTAATGGAGCTCATTCGTTCACAAAGTTCTGTAACATAACTTGATATGGCTTTGGCTCATTGGCAAAGTTCTAACGCCGTGATCGTTCCAATAATCTCATTCAATGTCAACTACTTGAGAGGTTGTTTCTCCATTTTCTCAACGAAGCAGAATGTTGACAATGCATTTAAATATCCCATAATGAAACAGCCATAGTGCAAGTGAGAATAGAGTGTCAGTTCAAGGGAAATATAATTTCTCCCCATCTATAAAGAGCAAGACTGGAGATGTATTGCTTACCATATTGTTCTTACCTTGGTAATAAGTGTAAGCGTTCAATTAAAATAAAAATATAAAAAAAAACTGAAAATATCGTGTCACCCTGCACCCTTCTATATACACATATATACACAATGCAATTCTCTTATTAATTTGCTATAATTTTGACACTTGTCTCTCAATGACTCATTCTCTTTATTATGTATGCACTCAATTATGTATATGTTCTCATGTCATATGATTATTCTGTTATACCAATGTTATACACATGTTATAAAAAGGCTGATCGATGTTGTTAACACTCTCTGTTAAATAAAAGCTGTTGATGAGATACGTTCTCGAGTAAGTCGGTGTTCCTGTTTTTTTTATTATGTGACCTTACATAAGCTTGCTCAGTTTGAATGTTTTTGTAACTAAAAAAAATGGGGGCGTATGAAATCATTCCACGTATGCAAACCTTGTTTGACCGATCAATCACATCACGAAAAATTATCGTCGTTTAATCTAAGAAACTGGGACAACGATGTCTCCACATCACAATATTTAATTATCCCTTTTTGGCAAAGCGCGAAAAGGAAAGCTTCATTGAAAAGCTTTACTACAATCGAAAACTCACTAATATCATGTACTAGAGCACACGTACATCTCTTCTCGCTGACAGCACACAAGTGCAGGTCATTTACACATCAGTGTGCCAACTATCTCCCTATCAGCACTCATCACTCTAATCCGAGTCAAGTAGGGACACATCGTAAGCTTTCAGATAAGTCAACAAACAAGTTTCAAATTAACAACGCAAGCTCAAATGTATTTCCCTACTGAAAGTATCCAACTTTAGTCTTCAACTTCACTCATCTTAAACTTAAGCGGAATAGCCGGGACGTTTATCAATAAACTCTTGAATGCGTTCTCTGTGGGATACGGGAAGTCGATGTAGAAGTTTCTGATCAGGTTGGCAATAGTGATTTCCAATTCCAGGTCGACAAATCGCTTTCCCACACAGCTGCGAGGCCCAAATCCGAAGGGAATGTACAGAAACGGATTGGTGGGTGCCAGACTATCGTTATCCCCACGAAGCCACCGTTCTGGAATGTACTCCTTCGACCTTGGTACATACCTATCGTCCATGAGGGCGAGACTGGTGACTGGCACAATCCTTTTATTTTTCGGTATCTGAAAGCCGCTCAAAACCAAATTATGCTCGTTCGACCGAATAGTACCGGCGCTGAGTGGGTGCATTCTTAAGCCTTCTTTGATACAAGCCCTCAGGTATGGAAGGTGCTTCATACTTTCCACAGTGAGCCGAGAGTCCTTCTGCGGAAGAATAGTGCGGAGCTCTTGACGAAGTTTTTCCTGCTTTTCGGGATTCTTAGCAATGCCCAGGAGGATACCGACCAAAGCCGAGCTAGTTGTGTCTACACCGGCCATAAACATATCAGAGGCCATGACCACGGCAATTTTTTTATCGATCTTCAGCAGCTTCTCCAAAACACTCTTCTCCTCGTCCGGAGTCTCACTGGGCGCATTCTCGATTCGGTCAAGAGCTACATTTACGAACTTTATGATGATGTCATGCATCCTGTCAAAGTTGGTCATCATTTCATGAAATTTCGGAGTCTTGACAACCTTCCACATGGACGGCATTATATCCAACTCATACAAAAATTTAAAGAGTTTTGAAAGGCACAGGAATAACTCTTCGGCGTCTTCGTTCTTCTTATCCTTTCGCAAGACGCCTACTTGCTGGTCCAAAGCAACGACAGATACGGATTCAAAGGTTAGATGGTTTATATCGTTTTCAAAGGTGTCCGGCATCTCCAGTGTGCCTGGATCTCGAATTTCCCGAATTCTGGAAAAGACTCAGCAGCTGTCTTGGATTGTATGATAAACGCAGACACTCACCTCTGCAGGAACTGATTGTTGACATCAAGCAGCTTGTTTAAATAGAGGCGCACGGTACGCGGTTGCATCAGTACCGGATTCACAACGCTACGAATTCGTCCCCATTCCTCGTCGTTCCTTAGAAGTTGCGGTTTGTCATGAGAGGTCTTTAAACACATGAATATAGTTCAACTCACGAATTCAAGAGTCCAACAGTTCCCTGGAAGGCATCCTTCCTGTGGACAGTCCGATGGTAAGTCATTGTGTCAAATATAAGTCTCTTAGGCCAAATTCCCTCAGATCGTATCACCGTTGCGAAGTCGTTCGGATTGAATGAGAACAAAAAGCCTTTGTTTCCAAATACCCCTGGTATGTTCACTAAGTCGCCCCATTTCCGCCGACTTATTGCCACGAACTCCTGGTAGGGTTTCTTATAAAATATTCCTGCAAATGCGAAGGGAATGATACACCACCGGAGTTGGAGTTTCCAAGTTACCGCCTGGTAAAATTCCCCGAATCAACTGGAACCGCGTGGGTCCTGGAACTTCAGTGAACGGTCTCGCGTTCGTCCATTCCTGAGAGTGGACATGCCCGCTGCTGTCTTCTATTGTCTGCAAACAAAGCGATAGATAAAGCGTATGAAATGTGAAAATGGAGTCTCTACCTTTGTCTCAAGGTGCGAAATTGAACGCGATTGATTCAGCCTACAGTGTCGTAGGGAACGCCTGAGAACGACACCTTGCCGAGACATACCGCTCAGAAGCACTGCACGTACTGACTGCACAAAGGTGCATGCTGAGGCATATAAAATGAAGAATTGAGCTTTTCACGGCAGTTATTGGCCCGGGTATTAAATGCATTAGCTTTCAGAAGTGCAGCGGGTTTGAGTTTTTGTTTTCTTTTGATGAATTGGCAGTTTTTTCAAGTGCATGACGGACATGATAAAGTAACATCGCTAACGTCTGTTATTTACTAACGCAAATCTTCTTATAATTTGAGAAATATTCAATGTGCGCGTTGCTCTCGCTTGGGTGTTAATTAAAATACAGTCGCTCACAATCCTGTCATAAAGCGCATCTCACAGTGAAATTCAGCCACTTGAAAAAAATTTCTCAAAATTTCGTCTTTTCCCCGTGTGCTCGCATTGGGATTGAGGCCCAATTCATAACATGAAACTATGCGGTTGCCAGACGTTTCCTTCAATACGTCAATTTTGGTACGAGCCCTGTGGCATATTGCGCCGTCTAGTTGAAACCACAGCTCCACAGCTCATTTTCTTCTTCTGTTTGCGGCCTCATGCCTTCCATAGAACATCATTGTTGTGCAACTGATGAACGAAAAAATCGGTAATCTATAACGGTCACTATTGACTTGGATGTCAGCATCTTTTAAAAAAAGTATAGACCAATTATTCCACCAACCCTAAAGCACACCCAACAGTTAGTTTTTGTGGATGTCTCAAAATAAACTTGAGGGTTATCATCACATTAAAAACGGCATTTTAGTTGATTGACGTCTCAATTTAAACCAAAAGTGAGCTTTATCGCTAAACAAAATTCGCTTATAAAATTTGAGATCAACGGCAATCTTGTTTTGGGCCAAATTTACACAATTTAAAAGCAATGTTCAGGACTCAGTATATTCATGTTGAGATGATAAAACAAACTAAAAAATTGACATTTTGGTTGTGAGCCACTGCATGTTTTTTTTCTTGGGAAAAAATATCTTCGATTTTTTTATTTTCTTGCACCACAGATCACTGCTTTCATTTAACCCAAATAATAGAGTTTTGTGAGTTTGGCCGAAATTTGGCTTTTCAAGATTTTGGTTTGGTTTTGGCAGAATTTTCGAGTTTCTCTTTGGATTATTTGGACTTTGGCAGCTTAAGATTTTAGACTATTCAACTTCTCACCAATAATCGGAAGGACGCTACATAGATGCGTACTTTCTTAGTTCGCTTAATATTATCGTTAAATTAAATTTGCTAATGCCACAATCCGGGCAAGGGGAAAATGCTATTCTGTTCGGGTTCGCCCGATTATACTCGTACACTTTCCTAAGAGATGTTTCTTCCGTATTTCGTTTTCGGGATTTGACATTTTTTGACACTTCTGAATGTTGACTTATAGGGCTTTTGGGGATTGACTAGATGACAACACTTTGTTGACAATATCTCGCATATTTCACTTTATTACACCTGAAAAGGTTGAGAGAGCAATTTTAGAGTTTCGAAACTTTCTAAACAAATTTCTTATGAACAATTTTCAAAAGTGGAGTGTGGTGCAACGAAAACGCGAATAAAACAAAAAGGATGTTAGTACGTCTTATTATGAAGGAAGATCTAAGAAAATTATGTGTAAAACAAAATTGCGGTTAAAAGCTAGCCATACCTTCGTTGGCGTCCCTTTGGCCCATGTTCGATGACTCTTGAATATAAGTAAGGTCCAATATCATTATTGTGCCGACATTTCTCATCCTTTAGCCACTGAATTGTTTTTCGCTTATGGACGTACACTTTTTACCAAAGAAGGAAGCCCAACGGTGTCAAGTCACATGATCCTGGCGGCAAATTAACGTCGCCACGATGTAAGATAACATGTCTATTGAATTTCTGTTGTCTGGCAAGTGGCACCATCCTGTTAGAAGCACATAACATCCAGATTCATATCCTCAAGAATGAAGTGCGTTATCATCTCGCGACCATTACCAACAAAATTGCTCCTGGCCATGCCTATGCTTCGGCGATCTTTGTACGCCCGTCTGATTTAAAATTGCATCCACATCGTCACAGTAACTGCTTGGCCGACATCATTTCCGAAAAGGTACGGCCCGATGACGTCGTCAACCCCAAAAACCTCAGCAAACAGTAACTTTTTGTTGACATTGACATTTCAACAATCTCACGTGGATTCTCATTTACTCAAATATGACAATTTTTCTTTTAACAGATCGATTATGTTGACCAAAAAATACACGAAGTGCAGGAAATTAATTTTGATTTAAGCGCCCATTTTCGTAGATGGCTTCAACAATCTCAACGCGCTGCTCAACTGTGTACCTCTCCATGATTGAATTTGTCAAACACAGGAACACAGAAATGTCAAACTAAGTTGGACCAAGAAGCTTGACGTTAAGGTGTCACTCACAATTATCACCGTGCATTATGGTTGGACCACTATTTATAAGACGATACATCTCATTGAATATTCAAATAACGACAGCGGATTGAGAAAGATGTTACCGGAGGTTTAAGACTAGATCCTTTGACCTAACGTCTCGCATTTTTTATGGAATCTGACAACACTCAAACGTTGAAAAGTTCTTCACAATTCATCATTTGGCATCGGTAATAGACTGTAAATTGTGGGTAATTTGTTCGTTGCAATTGGATCCCTCTGCAAACAAACTTATCACTAACTTGTCGTCCTATGCGTCTAGGTATGCCCTCATAGGTTTGTCCTTATAAAAATATAAATCAATTTTTTCGAACAAGTTCAGTAACAATTTGTCATCAGATGGGTCTGTAGCATCTCTGAAGTTCTTCTTCTTCTTCGTCTTGTGGCGCTACAGTCCTGGGTGGACCTGAGCCTCAACCAACGAGCACGGTCTTTCGCCAGCTGTCTCCAGTTGCGCACTCCAAGTTGGTTGAGGTCCTACTCCACTTGTGTGCGCCACCTTAGCATGTACCGTCCTCTGTTGCATTGTCCCAATGGTCCCAATTTCGGGCCGGAGTAATAGAAAAAATCTTAACTACTAGCCAACCACTAATGCCAAAGTTCCTGTTTCCAATTTTCTAAGCACACTATAAATTCCTCTTCCCGAACTGCGTTACTGCCTTTTATACAGTATAGTTGACAGTATATACGAAAAATTCATTTTTAGCTGTCTGTTGAGAACATAATTCATTCTTGCCACAGATAAAGTAGTAGAATCTGTGACTAGCTGACCCTAGCCGTGCTGGTCGTCGTGGCGTTGTGCATTGACTTAAATTCATTGCGCAAGTCCCAAGTATAATTCCCGGACTTAAATATCGCTTTTCTACATGGCAGCACATCTTTCAAGTCTCAGTCTCAGAACTCAGAACTTTTAATTATCACGGTATGGAACCGGCAATAAACTGTATGTCCCCTCTACTTGTGGTAGAATAATGACACGTACAACACGAGTCGTTGATAAAGAAGCCATGTCTTGGTCCCTTGCGGTCTGTAGTGCAGCCATATGTATTTAATTTGTTTGAAAATTTAAAATTTGAAAGTCTGTTCGTTCCCACTTTGCTTTAACTTAAAGTCATCAAGTGTATCAACGAAAAACAAGCCAATATCTTAAAGGATTATACTTCTCTCTACAACTAGCCAATACATCAAAATATTTGTTTTAAATTAATTTTCAACTTCAGCCATCCTAAACTTTAGCGGAATAGCCGGGATGTTTATCAGCGAGCTCTTAAAAGCGTTCTCAGTCGGATATCGGAAGTCAATGTAGAAGTTCCTAACAAGTCGAGCGATGGTAATTTCCATCTCCAGTTCAACCAGGCGCTTGCCCACACAGCTGCGAGCCCCAAATCCAAAGGGTATGTACAAAAACGGATTTGTTGGCGTCAGCTTTTCGCCCTCTTCGCGAAGCCACCGCTCGGGAATGTATTCCTTTGCCCTCGGAACATGTTCCTCCTCCATGACCAAGAGATTGGTGTTCGGAATAACCATTTGATCCTTCGATACCCGATAGCCACTCATCACAATATCTTGCCCTGTGGAGCGTGGAGTTCCCAGGCCGATTGGATACATTCGTATGCCTTCCTTAATGCAAGCCCTCAGATAAGGAAGGCTCTTCATGCTCTCAACAGTTAGCAGAGAGTCTTTATTCGGAAGAACGGTGCGAAGTTCTTGACGCAGTTTGACCTGCTTCTCTGGATTCTTGGCGATGCACAGAAGAATTCCCGCAATGGTTGAACTCGTTGAGTCAACCCCGGCCATCAGCAAATCCGAGGCCATGACCACGGCGATTTTCTTATCGATCTTAAGCAGCTTCTCGAGAACACTCTTCTGCTCCTCTGGAGTCTCGATGGGGTTTTTTTCAATTCGCTCAAGAGCAAGGTTTACGAACTTTGTGATCACTTCATGCATTGTGTCCAAATTCTTCATCATTTCATAAAACTTCGGAGTCTTGATGATCTTCCACATGGACGGCATTATATCCAGTTCATAAATTAACTCGAACAGCTTTCGAATGCACTGAAATAGTCGATCGGCGTCTTCCTGGTTCTCTCCCTTCCGGAAGAGACCTGCTTGCTGGTCCAGTGCAACAACGCATACAGACTCGAAGGTTAGGTGAGTTATGTCCGTCTCGAAGGTGTCTGGCATCTCTAGGGTGTCTGGATCTCGAATTTCTCGAATTCTAAAAATGTTTCGGTAAGTCGGGTTCGATGATAGATGAAGAAAGTTACCTCTCCAAGAACTGATTGTTGACATCGAGCATTTTGTTCAGATAGAGTCGTGCGTTCCGAGGTTGCATCAGAATTGGATTCACTGCTGTTCGAATTCTCCCCCATTCCTCATCGTTGCTGAGAAGAGAGTTGATGGCAGTTGCTTTAGGAGAAGACTATAAGTGTTGGCTTACGAATTCAAGAGTCCAACGGTTCCCTGAAAGGCGTCGGCCCTGTGTACAGTCCTGTGGTAGAGCATGCTTTCAAGCGATTGCCTCCTAGGCCAAACGCCCTCGGACCGAAGAAGAGGAGCAATATCATCCGCGTTGAATGCCAGCAGCGCACTTTTCCTGCCAAACAGTCCGGGTATCTTCACCAATTCACCCCATTTCTCCCGACTTATTAAAATAAAATCCGTGAGGTTCTTTTTATAGAATATTCCTAAAAATGCACAAAAATTAAACTTCTCTAAAGATCACAATTTTAAAACGACCGACCGCCTGGTAGAACGGCGCGAATCATCTGAAGCGGAGTGGGGCCGGGGATTTCATTTGACGGTTTCGCATTCGCCCACTGCTGAGAATGAGCGTGTCCGTGATTATCTTCAAGCGTCTACAAAAAAATAAATAAAAACATTTGGCTCTAGTTAGGGTCTGTGAATCATCAAGGTCAACACTTATCACCTTAGTCTCTGCATGAGCGACGGATCGCACTAGATTCAATCGACACGCTCTCAGCGAGCGACTCAAAACACGAATTTGCTGATACATACGGTCTAAAAGCACAAAACATACTGAAGAGAATCGGCGCAGCGAGCATGACAACTCCAGAATTAAACAAAAAGAAAGCTTTCGGCAAATTGTATTCGATCGCGTGTTCAACGCGCGGTTTACTTCTGGTGGAAAATTCGCGTCGAAATTGGTCATTTTATCTGGAAGCTGATTAGCAGTAAACGGGTAAAGATAAATTTATTTAAAGAACGTCGCTGATATGAGTGGAGCTAATCAAAGCTGAAAATGTAAAATAAATGTTCAATGAGTCGGCAGCGGCGGTGTTGTTAATTAATCGTCTGGCGTCTCGTTTGCTTTATGAACGCGTTTGTTTATATTCAACTGGTTATGCTAGATGCTGGAGGAAAATGTTAAGTGGTGACCGTTCTACGTATGCTAAGACCGGTTTAGAGCTTGCACAGTGACTAAGTTAAATGAAAACATCGCAAACAATAGTGGTTCACGAGTAAAGTGGTGTAAAGTGGTCGTAAAAGAATGAACAGATTGAAAAGTTATTTTTGGGACCACATTCGTGCCTTATTGGATTACACTATGCTGTAGAATCTAGGAATTGGTCTGCTTGGTCCACAGATCTACAAATTCAAACAATTATGTGTAGCGTAAGAAATCTTGGACCTTTAATGATGTTGACTGCTTAGTCCTCTGGTTAAAGCGAATAACTTAAATGTCGTCTTTATTTTTCATTTTAAAATGAAAGTTTTTCCCCGTGATAATGGAACGTTGATCAAAATATCTGTGTCTGGGGACTTGGTCGAACAATGGTTCTTGTTCGCTTTGAAAACGAAAGATTTACTGATTAATAATTGCCTAAGTTGCACAGCGTTCACAGTGAACTTGCTACTTTGCCACTTCATTGGGCCTTAACTTTTGTTGTCGCGTGCTTAAGAGTTTGTTAAGTGCTCGAAATCTTATCACAGCAGGAGTCGAAGTGCCGTTGAAGACAAGAAGAGGATGTTCTGGTGTACACTGGTTTTGAATGCATGTGGGTTTTACAGAAGGCTGGGAATAGCATTCAATACGCATGAAATGCGGATTCAGAATAAGTCTCTAAGCTAACCTGAACCTCCAAAAGTGGGCTTAATGTTAAAATGAAAAGCATTCCCAGGATGAAGTGCAATCTGCGTGAAATTTCGACAGGATTAAACACACCTTACTAACAACATTGAGTGTAAAAATAAATATTTTCGATGACCCTTCAAACCACAAGTTTTTTCAGCAAAAATGTTGTCTTTACTATTGTTCTCCTACAAGAAGATAGGACAAACAGTTTGTTGCTGTAGTTAGCACTCTAAAGGGAAGGTGCCGTGAACAAATGCAAAGGGTTCAGAACCTGTTTCGAACCTCGGACCTTTTGCATGTGTGTGCGACGCACTTACCCCCCATACACCGATGGCGAAGCTCACTTGAGTATATTTTATTGAAATTGAGATAAAACATCGATCGATAGAATTATCAATATTACCGTCTTCTATGAGTTTTATCGCCTCCTTGTTCGACTGTTAAAGAACGTTGTACTTAAGGTAAGGAACCAAAACAAAGGCGGTGGATGTTATTTCTTGCATCATTTTTATACACACAAATAATACGCATAATTTTTGATGACTTCAAAAAGCGCACCGTTCCAATTGAGTGTTGTGTTGATTCAAAAATTCATTCCCAAGAACATATTCATTTTGTGATCAAAACCCCGAAATTTTGATGGTTTCGTTTTAAACAACTGATAGTATAATTAAAAGAAATTATCTTTATTATTCAGTCATAAAGAATGATTCATCGTGAGGTTTAATTTATGAGCTAAAATAAAATACATAAATTTGAAAGTGAACTTGAAATTTACACAATCGCTTAAAAGAAAAACACTTGGCATTTAATTTTTAAAACTATCATTTTTCTTTTTTTTGGGGCTCGTTCGAGTATAGTGACTGGAATCCTGAATTTTTTAACTTCGAAAACGTCAAATAAGCGTCCTAAAGACATGAGACTTTACATATCCCTATAAAAAAAGTTCATAGGTCTGATATACTACCATCTAGGCTTCCAATTCACCGAAGCAAAACATGAAATTAAGTGCCGTCTTCTTCAGCTCACTGAGCACATGTGTTTGAATTTTGAGAAGCACGTAGTGCGTAAAAATGGCCAAGCTGCTGAAAACGACGCTAATCGATTCGTAAAGGTCTTGGAGTAGACTCTACGCTACCTTCCGTATGTGGTCTAACCGGTCGTGTATCATCCATAAATGTAAACTGGGACTCAAGTCTCCGAATAGTACTAGCGAAAGTGGTTTTGGTTGGTAGAATATGCGCATCGAAAGTTTCTCGGATCTCACGAACTTTGTAGAACACTGATTTTCGTTATACAGCTCTACAATTTTGAGACACTCACTGCGCTCTGAGTTTTTCCGATACTGAATTAAAATGGCAAAGCAGTTTGACAGGATTCCCGCTCTCCTTCGATGACTTAAAGGTCGTTCAATAATGGGCTCTGTATATATGAATAAAATGCTTGGAATATAGGTGTTAAGACTCATGCTCCACTAATTGCCTTGAGAAAGATTCCATGTACGTTTCAGTAGGTTCAAGAGACTTAAATCTTGGACTATGTAGCAACAATCACTCGTAAATGTCACACAGACACTCTTATGTTTTTTGTGTCATGAATTTTTTGCGCCTCAGTGTCACTTCTTTGTTTTGTTTACTCCTCGGAGATAAAAAGTTTATTTCTGAACTGCGATTAGAAAAAGTGAACTCTTGGCATTAACACAAGAAATGTCTCCGTCTAGAACGAAGACGTTTTAAAGATGAAGAACTCTGCATGGCGGTAGGCGATTGGATGTCACCTCAGCTTGCTACAGCGGTTAAGACTGACTGTTCCCTCGAAGATTGTGTAATATCACACCTTAGACCTTTATGTAAAGTCCCAGGACTTTCAGAAAAAGCTAGCTACAATTGACGCTTTGGAAGCCAATAAAACTTCTGTTATCCGAGGGAAACCAATCGCTGTGCTCGAACGTGTCGTCCGAAAGAAAACTTTCCGAATGGACCACGTGGCGGTGTCGTGGCCAACATTTGCATGAACTTCTTTTTAAAAAGTAAATATCCTGAGGTGTTTTTTTTAGCTGATAGTAACATTGTTAAGTTCCCTTTCAAATTTATGTATTTTATCTTAATTTATAAATCAAACCTCGCAATGAATCACTCTTTACAATGGACAAGTGTCTTGGATCAAAGTAATCCTAATGAATAGAACTAGTTTTGCCTATGTGACCTGTAGTAAGTATCTTAAGTCGGGGGTAAATACAGGGTCTTCTCTATTATGTTTCGACGCTCTAACATCATACATTTTCAGATCTCCTGGTGTTTCTTCCGAAGACCATGAAATTAAAGGGACTTTCTTGTATTGCAACGGATTGGTTTTTGAGTCTCAGTGTCGCCGTTCAAACCGGCAAAAAACTGTAGGTCCCTTCTACTCGTGAGAGAACAGTAGCACGCACAACACGAGTAATTGTTGTAGAAGCTAGGTCCTGGTCCGTTGTGGGCTATAGTCCCACTCAATTTTTTTTATTGTTCCTGTGTAGTGTAACGAAACCTCCGGTAAAAAATTTGTTAAAAGAAAATTTAATGGAGCTCATTCGTTCACAAAGTTCTGTAACATAACTTGATATGGCTTTGGCTCATTGGCAAAGTTCTAACGCCGTGATCGTTCCAATAATCTCATTCAATGTCAACTACTTGAGAGGTTGTTTCTCCATTTTCTCAACGAAGCAGAATGTTGACAATGCATTTAAATATCCCATAATGAAACAGCCATAGTGCAAGTGAGAATAGAGTGTCAGTTCAAGGGAAATATAATTTCTCCCCATCTATAAAGAGCAAGACTGGAGATGTATTGCTTACCATATTGTTCTTACCTTGGTAATAAGCTTGCTCAGTTTGAATGTTTTTGTAACTAAAAAAAATGGGGGCGTATGAAATCATTCCACGTATGCAAACCTTGTTTGACCGATCAATCACATCACGAAAAATTATCGTCGTTTAATCTAAGAAACTGGGACAACGATGTCTCCACATCACAATATTTAATTATCCCTTTTTGGCAAAGCGCGAAAAGGAAAGCTTCATTGAAAAGCTTTACTACAATCGAAAACTCACTAATATCATGTACTAGAGCACACGTACATCTCTTCTCGCTGACAGCACACAAGTGCAGGTCATTTACACATCAGTGTGCCAACTATCTCCCTATCAGCACTCATCACTCTAATCCGA
Organism: Eristalinus sepulchralis; assembly: GCA_944738645.1. NCBI lineage: Eukaryota > Metazoa > Arthropoda > Insecta > Diptera > Syrphidae > Eristalinus > Eristalinus sepulchralis. Next base: position 13,578,594 of record OX122882.1, read on the forward strand.
GTCAAGTAGGGACACATCGTAAGCTTTCAGATAAGTCAACAAACAAGTTTCAAATTAACAACGCAAGCTCAAATGTATTTCCCTACTGAAAGTATCCAACTTTAGTCTTCAACTTCACTCATCTTAAACTTAAGCGGAATAGCCGGGACGTTTATCAATAAACTCTTGAATGCGTTCTCTGTGGGATACGGGAAGTCGATGTAGAAGTTTCTGATCAGGTTGGCAATAGTGATTTCCAATTCCAGGTCGACAAATCGCTTTCCCACACAGCTGCGAGGCCCAAATCCGAAGGGAATGTACAGAAACGGATTGGTGGGTGCCAGACTATCATTATCCCCACGAAGCCACCGTTCTGGAATGTACTCCTTCGACCTTGGTACATACCTATCGTCCATGAGGGCGAGACTGGTGACTGGCACAATCCTTTTATTCTTCGGTATCTGAAAGCCGCTCAAAACCAAATTATGCTCGTTCGACCGAATAGTACCGGCGCTGAGTGGGTGCATTCTTAAGCCTTCTTTGATACAAGCCCTCAGGTATGGAAGGTGCTTCATACTTTCCACAGTGAGCCGAGAGTCCTTCTGCGGAAGAATAGTGCGGAGCTCTTGACGAAGTTTTTCCTGCTTTTCGGGATTCTTAGCAATGCCCAGGAGGATACCGACCAAAGCCGAGCTAGTTGTGTCTACACCGGCCATAAACATATCAGAGGCCATGACCACGGCAATTTTTTTATCGATCTTCAGCAGCTTCTCCAAAACACTCTTCTCCTCGTCCGGAGTCTCACTGGGCGCATTCTCGATTCGATCAAGAGCTACATTTACGAACTTTATGATGATGTCATGCATCCTGTCAAAGTTGGTCATCATTTCATGAAATTTCGGAGTCTTGACAACCTTCCACATGGACGGCATTATATCCAACTCATACAAAAATTTAAAGAGCTTTGAAAGGCACAGGAATAACTCTTCGGCGTCTTCGTTCTTCTTATCCTTTCGCAAGACGCCTACTTGCTGGTCCAAAGCAACGACAGATACGGATTCAAAGGTTAGATGGTTTATATCGTTTTCAAAGGTGTCCGGCATCTCCAGTGTGCCTGGATCTCGAATTTCCCGAATTCTGGAAACGACTCAGCAGCTGTCTTGGATTGTATGATAAACGCAGACACTCACCTCTGCAGGAACTGATTGTTGACATCAAGCAGCTTGTTTAAATAGAGGCGCACGGTACGCGGTTGCATCAGTACCGGATTCACAACGCTACGAATTCGTCCCCATTCCTCGTCGTTCCTTAGAAGTTGCGGTTTGTCATGAGAGGTCTTTAAACACATGAATATAGTTCAACTCACGAATTCAAGAGTCCAACAGTTCCCTGGAAGGCATCCTTCCTGTGGACAGTCCGATGGTAAGTCATTGTGTCAAATATAAGTCTCTTAGGCCAAATTCCCTCAGATCGTATCACCGTTGCGAAGTCGTTCGGATTGAATGAGAACAAAAAGCCTTTGTTTCCAAATACCCCTGGTATGTTCACTAAGTCGCCCCATTTCCGCCGACTTATTGCCACGAACTCCTGGTAGGGTTTCTTATAAAATATTCCTGCAAATGCGAAGGGAATGATACACCACCGGAGTTGGAGTTTCCAAGTTACCGCCTGGTAAAATTCCCCGAATCAACTGGAACCGCGTGGGTCCTGGAACTTCAGTGAACGGTCTCGCGTTCGTCCATTCCTGAGAGTGGACATGCCCGCTGCTGTCTTCTATAGTCTGCAAACAAAGCGAAAGATAAAGCGTATGAAATGTGAAAATGGAGTCTCTACCTTTGTCTCAAGGTGCGAAATTGAACGCGATTGATTCAGCCTACAGTGTCGTAGGGAACGACTTAAAACGACACCTTGCCAAGACATACCACTCGGAAGCACTGCACGTACTGACTGCACAAAGGTGCATCGTGAGGCATATAAAATGAAGAAATGAGCTTTTCGCGGCAGTTATTGGTCTGGGTATTAAATGCATCAGCTTTCAGAAGTGCAGCGGGTTTGAGTGTTTTTTTTTTTGTTTTGATGAATAAGCAGTTTTTTCAAGTGCATGACGGACATGATAAAGTAACATCGCTAATGTCTGTTATTTATTAACGCAAATCTTATTAAAAAAATCTTATAATTTTAAAAATATTTAATATGCGCGTTTCTCTCGCGTGGGTATTAATTAAAATACAGTGGCTCACAATTATGTCATAAAGCACATCTCACAGTGAAGTTAACACACTCGTCAAAATCTCACAAAATCTCATATTTTCCCCGTGTGTTCGCATTGGGATTGAAACCAAATTCATAAAGTGAAACTATGCGGTTGCCAAACGTTTCCTTCAATACGTCAATTCTGGTATAAGCCTTGTGGCATATTGCGCCGTCTAGTTGAAACCACAGCTCCACAGCTCATTTTCTTCTTCTTCTTGTGGCGCTACAGTCCGGGGTGGACCTGGGCCTCAACCATCATCTCTTTCACAGCACATCATTGTTGTACAACCGATGACAGAAAATATCGGTAATCTATAACGGTCACCATTGACTTGGACGTCTTGTGGGTTTAGTGAGCTTATGGAATTTTGTTTTTTTATGATTTTGATTTGGCAGAATTTTTGAGTTTCTGTTTGGATTTATTGTGGATTTTAAATGTTTGGGACTTTGGCGGTTAAGTATTTTGGATATTTTCTGACTTCGAATTCTCACCAATTGAAAAACGTTACAAACGTACGTACTTTTTTAGTTCTCTTAATTCTGTCTATATCTGTTGATGTGATTACCGCAAATTTGTCAAAACCCGGGCGAGGGAAAAAATGCTACTCTACCCACATTCATTTACAATTCCTTCTCAGGAGGGAGACAAACAGAGTTCCGAAATACAGAAGTGTTCGCCTGACCATACTCGTACACTTTCCTAAGAGATGTTTCTTCGGTATTTCGTTTTCGGGATTTAACATTTTTTGACATTTCCGAATGTTGACTAATAGGGCTTTTGGGGATTCATTAGATGACAACTCTTTGTTGACAATATCTCGCATATTTCACTTAATTACGCGTGAAAAGGTTGAAAGAGCACTTTGAGAGTTTCGAAACTTTTTAAATAAAACTTTCAAGCCGACAAGAGTAGAGTAACGCCATGGCTTCGATGACATAATTTTATACGATTTTCGAAGACTCTGAGATATAAGTGAGATTCAATGCGGACGTTATTGTGCCGACATATCTCGTCCTTTATGGACACACACTTTTTACCAAAGAAGGAAGCCCAATGGTGTCAAATCACATGATCCTGGCGGCAAATTAACATCGGTACGATGTAAGATAACATGTCTATTGAATATTTTGTTGTCTGGCAAGCGGCACCATCCTGTTGGAAGCACATAACATCCAGATTCATATCCACAATGATGAAGTGCGTTATCATCGTGCGACCTTCACCAACAAAATTAATGCCGGTCATGCATCTGCTTCGGCGGTCTTTGTACTGATTTAAAATTGAATCCACATCGTCACAGTAACTGCTTGGCCGACATCATTTTCGAAAATGTACGGCCCGATGACGTCGTCAACCCCAAAAACTATAGCAAACAGTAACTTTTTGTTGACATTGATATTTCAACAATCACACGTGGATTCTCTTTACTAAAATATGACAATTCTTTTAAACAGGTCGATTATGTTGACCAAAAAATACATTTTGATTTTAACGCTCATTTTCGTAGGAGGCTTGAACAATCTTAACACGCTGCTTAATTGTGTACCTCGCCATGATTGAATTTCTCAAACACAGAAACAAAGAAATGTCACATTAAGTTGGACCAAGCTTGACGTTAAGGTGTCACTCACAATAAACACCGTGCATTATGGTTGGACCACCCTTTGTAAGACGATACATCTCAATCGTCATCTCATCTCAACAGCAACAGCGGATGGAGTAAGATGTTGCCAGAGGTCCAAGACTCGATCTTTTGACCTAACGTCCTAACGCATCTTTTCACGGTGCCTGATAACATTCAAACGAATGAAAAGTTCGTAAAAATTCATCACTTGGAATCGGTAATAGACTATAGGTTGTGAGTACTTTTTCGTTACAATACAATCCCTCTGCAAACAAACTTTTCGCTGACATGTCGTCTTATGCGTCCAGGTATCCCCTTATAGGTTTGTCCTTATAAAAAAATAAATCAATTTGTTTGAACAAGTTCAGTAACAATTTGTCCAGATGGCTCTGTAGCAACCTGAAGTACTAGCTATCCTCTGCCAAAGTATTTGTTTCTAATTTTCTAAGCATACTGTAAATGCCTATTCCTAGTTTTAGGCAGTGTATACGAAGAAATCATTTTTAGCTGTTCTAAAGAAAATTTGATTCTTGCCACAGATGAAGTATACGTAGTAGTCCCAACTTGCAAATAGAATCTGTGATTAACTGAGCCCTGGCCGTGGTGGTCGCCGTGGCCGGATCCCGGATCCTGGAAAAATCGCTTTTCTTCACGGCACCAAGTCTTTCGGGTGGGCAGAACTCAGAAAGTTTAAGTGTCTATGAAAAGCTAATTTAATTTCGCCGTTTGGAGTCGGCAATAAACTGCATGTTCCCTCTACTTGTGATAGAATAATGACACGCACAACACGAGTCATTGATGAAGAAGCCAGGCCTTTGTTCCCTGCGGGCTGCAGTGCAGCTCAATATATTTGATTTTTTTTTAAATTTAAAATTTGAAAGACTATTTGTTCTCAATTTGCGTTAACTTAACGTGATCAAGTGTAGCAATGAAAAACAAGCCAACTTCTCTCTACAACAAGCCAATACATCAACATATTTGTTTTTAATTAATTTTCAACTTCAGCCATCTTAAACTTTAGCGGAATAGCAGGAATATTTATCAGCGAGCTCTTAAAAGCGTTCTCAGTCGGATATCGGAAGTCAATGTAGAAGTTCCTAACAAGTCGAGCGATGGTAATTTCCATCTCCAGTTCAACCAGGCGCTTGCCCACACAGCTGCGAGCCCCAAATCCAAAGGGTATGTACAAAAACGGATTTGTTGGCGTCAGCTTTTCGCCCTCTTCGCGAAGCCACCGCTCGGGAATGTATTCCTTTGCCCTCGGAACATGTTCCTCCTCCATGACCAAGAGATTGGTGTTCGGAATAACCATTTGATCCTTCGATACCCGATAGCCACTCATCACAATATCTTGCCCTGTGGAGCGTGGAGTTCCCAGGCCGATTGGATACATTCGTATGCCTTCCTTAATGCAAGCCCTCAGATAAGGAAGGCTCTTCATGCTCTCAACAGTTAGCAGAGAGTCTTTATTCGGAAGAACGGTGCGAAGTTCTTGACGCAGTTTGACCTGCTTCTCTGGATTCTTGGCGATGCACAGGAGAATGCCCGTAATGGTTGAACTCGTTGAGTCAACCCCGGCCATCAGCAAATCCGAGGCCATGACCACGGCGATTTTCTTATCGATCTTAAGCAGCTTCTCGAGAACACTCTTCTGCTCCTCTGGAGTCTCGATGGGGTTTTTTTCAATTCGCTCAAGAGCAAGGTTTACGAACTTTGTGATCACTTCATGCATTGTGTCCAAATTCTTCATCATTTCATAAAACTTCGGAGTCTTGATGATCTTCCACATGGACGGCATTATATCCAGTTCATAAATTAACTCGAACAGCTTTCGAATGCACTGAAATAGTCGATCGGCGTCTTCCTGGTTCTCTCCCTTCCGGAAGAGACCTGCTTGCTGGTCCAGTGCAACAACGCATACAGACTCGAAGGTTAGGTGAGTTATGTCCGTCTCGAAGGTGTCTGGCATCTCTAGGGTGTCTGGATCTCGAATTTCTCGAATTCTAAAAATGTTTCGGTAAGTCGGGTTCGATTATAGATGAAGAAAGTTACCTCTCCAAGAACTGATTGTTGACATCGAGCATTTTGTTCAGATAGAGTCGAGCGTTCCGAGGTTGCATCAGAATTGGATTCACTGCTGTTCGAATTCTCCCCCATTCCTCATCGTTGCTGAGAAGAGAGTTAATGGCAGTTGCTTTAGGAGAAGACTATAAGTGTTGGCTTACGAATTCAAGAGTCCAACGGTTCCCTGAAAGACGTTGGCCCTGTGTACGGTCCTGTGGTAGAGCATACTTTCAAGCGATTGCCTCCTAGGCCAAACGCCCTCGGACCGAAGAAGAGGAGCAATATCATCCGCGTTGAATGCCAGCAGCGCACTTTTCCTGCCAAACAGTCCTGGTATCTTCACCAATTCACCCCATTTCTCCCGACTTATTAAAATAAAATCTGTGAGGTTCTTTTTATAGAATATTCCTGAAAATGCAAAAAAAAAAATAAACTTTTCCAAAAGATCATAATTTAAAAACGACCGACCGCCTGGTAGAACGGCGCGAATCATCTGAAGCGGAGTGGGGCCGGGGATTTCATTTGACGGTTTCGCATTCGCCCACTGCTGAGCATGAGCGTGTCCGTGATTATCTTCAAGCGTCTACAAAAAAATAAATAAAAACACTTGGCTCTAGTTAGGGTCTGTGAATCATCAAGGTCAACACTTATCACCTTAGTCTCTGCATGAGCGACGGATCGCACTAGATTCAATCGACACGCTCTCAGCGAGCGACTCAAAACACCAATTTGCTGATACATACGGTCTAAAAGCACAAACCATACTGAAGAGAATCGCCGCAGCGAGCATGACAACTCCAGAATTAAACAAAAAGAAAGCTTTCGGCAAATTGTATTCGATCGCGGTTAATTTCTGGTGGAAAATTCGCGTCGAAATTGGTCATTTTATCTGGAAGCTGATTAGCAGTAAACGGGCAAAGATAAATTTATTTAAAGAAAGTCGCTGATATGAGTGGAGCTAATCAAAGCAGAGAATGCAAAGCAAATGTTCAATGAGTCGGCAGCGGCGGTGTCGTTAATTACCGGCTGGCGTCTTGTTTGCTTTATGAACGCGTTTGTTTATATTCAACTGGTTATGCTAGATGCTAGAGGCAAATGCTAAGTGGTGGACGTTTTACGTATGTTTAAACCGGTTTAGAGCTTGCACAGTGACTAAGTCATATGAAAACATCGCAAACAATAGTCGTTCACGATAAAAGTGGTGTAAAGTGGTCGTATAAGAATGAACAGATTGAAAATTTAGCAAAATGTTGAAAATGTTGAGCCGGTGAAAACGACACTATGGATAAGCCAGCCAGCGGAAGACCTGTGACGACGAATACCGATCGAATCATGGAAATCATCGAGTTAGACCGGCATGTGGCATCTCGTGACATCCAAACCAAAACATTTTTAACCATCTGCAGAAGGCTGGATACAAAAAATAAAAATTGATGTTTGGGTGCCGCATGATTTGACGCAAAAAAACTTCTGGACCGAATCAACGCCTGCGATATGCTGCTGAAACGGAACGAACTCGACCTATTTTTGAAATGGATATTGACTGGCAACGAAAAATGGATCACACACGTGGATCACATCGTGGCTGAAGGCCGGTGAATCGTCCTAAACAGTGACCAAGACGCCCAGGAAGGTTTTGCTGTGTGTTTGGTGGAATTGGAATGGAATCATGCACTATGAGCTGCTTGAAGCAGGCGATCGACTAGAAGCGTCCAGAATTGGCCAACAGGAAGGGTGTAGTGTTCCACCAGGGCAACGCCAGAACATACATCTTCTTGAGGACTCGTCAGAAGCTGCGGGATCTCGGATGGGAGGTTTTATCGCATCCACCATATAGCCCGGACATACTCGTAGCGCCAAGTGATTGTTCCTGTCCATGGCGAACGCCCTTGGTGGTGTGAACTTGAGCTCAGAAGAGGCTTGTGAAAAGTGGCTGTCCGAGTTCTTTGCAAATAATGAGGGGGGCTCCTACGAGGGGGGTATTATGAAGTTGCCGTCTAGATGGAAACAGATTATCGAACAAAGCGGCGCATATTTGAACTAAATCCAATCACAATCCAATCACACACTTTCTATGAATCATTGAATGAAGAGCAAAATACAACCTTATAGCTGCAGTCAGCGAAGTTAGTCAAGCATTGATGCCAGTTTTGAAGAATATCCTTAAGATCGTTAAATGCTGCCAATTTGGTTGTAAAAATTAAGAAAGCTTAGATGTTTAAGACGTACCATCCAAACAAGGTGAAGTTATATACCTGCAACGGACAATTGATTAAAAATTCGAATGGAGACAGTTGGGCCTTTTCTCAATGATGTTGACTGCTTAGCCCTTTGGTTAAAGCTAATAACTTCAATGTCGTCTTTATTTTTAATTTTAAAATAAAAGTTTTTCAACGAGATAATGCAACGTCGACCAAAATATCTGTGTCTGGGGACTTGGTCGAACAATTGTTCTTGTTCGCTTTGAAAACGACAGATTTGCTGATTTATAATTGCCTAAGTAGCACAGAACTTGTTGCTTTGCCACTTTATTAGGCCTTAACTTTTTTTGATAGTTGTCGCGTGCTTAAGAGTTTGTGAAGCGCTCGAAATCTTATCACAGCAGGAGTCGAAGTGCCGTTGAAGACAAGGAGAGGATGTTCTGGCGTACACTGGTTTTGAATGTATGTGGGTTTTACAGAGGGCTGGGAAGGGCATTCAAGGATTAAGAACGAGTCTCTAGGCTAACCTGTATCTCCAAAAGTGGGCTAAAATGTAAAATTAAAAGCATTCCCAGGGTGAAGTGCATTGTGCGTGAAATTTCGACAGGAGTAAATACACCATTGAGTGTAAAAATAAATATTTTCGATGAAACTTCAATCTACAAGGGACCAGGAGCTAGTTTTTTTCAGCAAAAATGTTGTCTGTACTATTGTTCTCCTACAAGTAGATTGAACAAACAGTTTATTGCTGACTCTGAGCGAAGAAATTTAAGAAGCTATACAGAGTCAGATAGCACTCTAAAGGGATGGTGCCGTGAACAAATGAAAAGTGTTCAGAACCTGTTTCGAACCTCGAACCTTCTGCATGTGTGTGCGACGCACTTACCCACCATACACCAATGGCGAAACTCACTTGAGTATATTTGATTAAATTTAAGATAAAACATCGATCGATCGACTTATCAATATTACCGTCTTCGACGAGTTTTATCGCCTCCTTGTTCGACTGTTAAAGAACGTTGTACTTAAGGTAAGATACCAAAACAAAGGCGGTGGATGTTATTTCTTGCATCATTCTAATACACACAAATATTACGCATTATTTTTGGTTACTTCAAAAAGCGCATCATTCCAATTGAGTCCATTCCCAAGAACATATTCATTTTATGATCGAAACCCCGAAATTTTTACGGTTTCTTTTCAAACAACTGATAGTATAATCGAAAGAAATTATCTTTGTTATTCAGTCATAAAGAATGATTCATCGTGACGTTTGATTTTTGATTTAAGCTAAAATATATAAATTTGAAAGTGAAATTTACACAATCGCTTAAAAAACAATTCCTGGCGTTAAATTTAAAAATAAATTTGAAAATGACATTCGGTGGGTCCTTATTTGAGGGCTCGTTTGAGCATAGGGACTGGAATCCTGAGTTTGTTGGCTTTCAAAGCTTCAATCATACCCCCATAAAAAAAATTCATAGGTGTGATATACTGCCGTCAAGGCTTCGAATTTAGCGAAGCAAAACATGAAATTAAGTGCCGTCTTCTTCAGCTCACTGAGCCCATGTGCTTGAATTTCGGGAAGCACATAGTCCGTAAACATGGCCAAGCTGCTGAGAACGACGACGAATCGATTCATAAAGGCCTTGGAATAGACTCTACGCTACAGCTGCTATAGTCTGCTCACAGCCTTCTGTATGTGGTCTAACCGGTCGTGTACGATCCATTAATGTAAACTGGGACTCAAATCTACGAATGCTATTAGCGAGAGTGGTTTTAGTGGGTCGAAAAACATTCTTTGCAAAACTGTGATTTTCGTTATACAGCTCAACAATTTTGAGATACTCACTGCGCTGTGAGTTTTTCTGATACTGAATAAAAATGGCAAAGCAGTTTGACAGGATTCCGGCTCTCCTTCGATGACTTAAAGAAAAAAGGTAATTCAAGAATCACCCTGTGTGTAAAGTATGGTTGGTGTTAAGACTCATGCTCCACTAATTTCCCTGAGAAAGCTTCTCTGTACGTTTGAGTAGGTTCAAGAGACCTAAATTTTGGACTGGATAGCCACAATCACTCGTAAATGTCACACTCAGACACTCTTTTGTTTTTTCTAAACTGCGGTTAAAAAAGTCAACTCTTGGTATTAACACATCCCGGCCACAAAGATGACAGGTGTCTATGAAAAGCTTCTCAAATCTCACTATTCAGAGTCAGCAATAAACTGTAAGCCCGTCTACTCACGAGAGAGCAATAGTACGCCCAACATCAGTAGAAGCGGAAGAAGGTAGGCTCTGGTGTTTTGTGAACTGTAGTGCCACTCAAATTGTTTTGTTCAAATGAATTGACCAGCTGCATCAAGAATTCAATCACAATGCCTTGCTATTGATGCCCATCAGCTTACACCTTCGTAAGCCTACGTGCAGATAAGTTTCGAAAATCACTTTTTAGGTGCACCATGCGAATAAGGAATGCACTTCCCAACTTGATGTTTTCCCTCCATAAAATCTACAGGCATCTGAGACCAGCGTGCGTATGTACCTCCTCAACCTACCAATTCCTCTGCACCTAAGGCCCGTGTTGTGATCAGGCGCAAATTATAAAAAAAAAACTTCAACTCATCCATGAGTGCACTCCTGGGGGGAATGACATGATCCGCCAGGATGATGTTCAATTTTATGAAGAACAATCATCCTTGCTGCAGACCAGTTCTAGACAGTGTCTCAGAGTTTTTCTGGACAACGAAGTTAACTGATATGAAGTTATAATTACCATTGCGAAGAGGCAGTCACAAGAATGGCAAAGAATGGAAATAATTCAAAATTCAAATTCGTCATGACCTAGTGTCTACAATACATTGAGCAATGAGATGTCCCAAGCTATTTTATGCACCCACCTCTGTCAGATAAACGCCTTACGATTGTTAAGATTGCAGAGAAATTCATCGAACCTAAACATCCTGCATACACGGCTTTAAAGAGCCTGCTTACTCACATTCACACGGTAAAAAGAAATCCATACAAACAACGAGAACTATGAACCAAAGTGTGACCTAAAATCCAATTAAATTCAAACATCCCTTGCCTTATTACAATTTATTTAGTCTAAACGAGGATCAATTTTCAACTTCACTCATCTTGAACTTAAGAGGGATGGCCGGTATATTGATCAGGTTATTCTTAAAAGCGTTCTCCGTGGAGTAGTTGAACTCGATGTTGAAATTTCGAACAAGCCTAGCGATTGTGATCTCCATTTCCAATTCAACAAGTCGCTTGCCCACACAGCTGCGCGGTCCAAAACCGAAGGGAATGTACAAAAACGGATTGGTTGGCGTTAGGTTCTCTTTCTCCTCGCGAAGCCACCGCTCTGGAATATATTCCTTTGCTCGCGGGACATGCTTCTCGTCCATCAGCAAAAGATTGGTTGCGGTTATAATCCGGTAGTTCTTCGGCACCTGATAGCCACTCATCACAATGTCCTGGTCATTTGTGCGCAGGGAGCCCGAGCCGATTGGATACATCCGGATGCCTTCTTTGATGCAAGCCCTCAGATATGGAAGATTTTTCATGCCTTCCACAGTGAGGAGGGAATCCTTCTGCGGCAGGATTGTCCGGATTTCTTCACGAAGTTTCTCCTGCTTCTCGGGATTCTTTGCGAGGCACAGAAGGATGCCCACTATCGTTGAACTGGTTGTATCCACTCCAGCCAAGAGCAAATCCGAAGCCATAACGACAGCAATCTTCTTGTCAATTTTAAGCAGCTTCTCCAAGACACTCTTCTCTTCGTCTGGAGTATCATTTGATGATTTCTCGATTCGCTCCAGGGCGATGTTCACGAATTTCGAGATAATTTCCTGCATTCTGTCCATGTTGCTCATCAATTGATGAAACTTCGGCGTCTTGACGACCTTCCACATGGACGGCATTACGTCAAGCTCATAAACCAGCTTGAAGAACTCTCGAATGCACAGGAACAACTGCTCTGCATCCTCGTTCTTCTTACTCTTGTCAAAGAGACCAACTTGCTGGTCCAACGCAACAACGGATACGGATTCAAAGGTGAGATGATTTATGTCCCTTTCAAATGTCTCAGGCATCTCCAGAGTCTCCGGATCTCGAATTTCTCGAATTCTAAAAATGGTTCACTAAATCGGGTTCGATTATAGATGAAGGAAGTTACCTCTCCAAGAACTGATTGTTGACATCGAGCATTTTGTTTAGATAGAGGCGAACGTTGCGAGGCTGCATAAGAACTGGATTCACTACGCTACGAATTCTTCCCCATTCCTCGCCATTCCTGTCGAGATCGCAGACATCAGAAATGGTTCAGGGTCTGCACTTACAACTTACGAGTTTATTAGGCCAACAGTGCCTTGGTAGACATCTGCCTTGTGGACTTTTCTATGGTAGAGCATGGTTTCAAGCGATTGTCGCCTTGGCCAGACGCCCTCTGACCTAATCACTGTGGTAAAGTCATCTGGATTGAATGCCATCAACATATCTTCTCTTCCAAAGAGACCCGGTAGCTTCACTAAGTCGCCCCATTTCTGGCGACTTATCAGCACAAAATCCGTGAGGGATTTTTTGTAAAAAATTCCTGAGGGTGGGACACAGTGAGTGGTAATCCTTGAGATTTTCCTACTTACCGCCTGGCAAAACAGCGCGTATCAGCTCAAGTGGTGTAGGTCCGGGGATCTCACTTGGTGGTTTCGCGTTCGCCCATTCTTGGGACTGCACGCTTCCATGATTGTCTTCTGGTATCTGGCGAAAAATAGAAAACAAATTAACTTTTGTTGTAAATTGCCAAAAGTATGTGTGTACCTTAGCCTCAGCGTGAGCAATTGAACGCAGCTGATTCCACCGACAAGTTCGCAACGAACGGCCTAAAACGCTAACTTGCTGATACATACTGAAGCGCAGAACTAAACGAACTGAGCACAGCACTACGACCGGAAAGCCTCTTGAGTTTAAAATTAATCAAAATGGAAAAAAGCTTTCTGTTTATGTTGCTCGTCTGTGTGTTTATCGCAAAGTTCATAAGCTTCGAACGTGTGATTAGTTATTATCAGCAATTTGATAAACAAAAATAATAGATGCTTCTAACTCATGTCAAGATAGAGTCATTTATCTGCTAAGCGACCAGGCATGACGCATGCCTGCCGTCAGGCTCAATTGTTGACCCCTTCATGCTTTGTTTGGGTAAGATTGAGGTTCTAATTAGAATCTACCTGTTTACAGGTGCTGATCAAAAGCACGACCAGTAAGAGGAAGGCGCTCATTTAGGTGAGCCATTTGGTTCACTCAAAACAACGCATAGAATTTTTGGTCTGATCGTCAGCGCTGTGACCTTAGTTAGATTAAATTAAACAGAAATGCATTCAAAGGGCAAAATGAATTTTTCAACAAGCCAGTTTCGGACTGATAACCTTGAGACCTGAGAGCATTTGAAAACCTATTGAAACTGATAATTGATATCGTACCTAAATGTATTAGTTATCATTCACATTTGTAAACAAATGTCATTAAGTCGCGGTAAACTTACTTCTATTTGAAGTGGACACTGATAACAGTACGAGTTAAGAAATTCGAAAATAGAATGATTGAACGGGACATATCACCAATTCCAACACCAATGGTAGTTCAGAACTTAGTACAAAATTCTCTGGTGAATCCAGCACCTACATCCTGAGAGAACCATTTCCGATAAGTATGTATGGCGTGGCAAGCAGTACAATTTTGAGTGGATTCAGAATTCGGTCGAAACCAAAGTTCCACCACATTCATTTTTCCAAAGACTGTGAAAATTTATGGTTTCGGTATTTCCAAGATTTCTCGATTTTGGCCATTTCGGAATACTGGATATTTCGGAATTTTGGCTCTTCAGAGATTTGGAAACTTAAGACATTTGAGTGATTTCGGGATGATGGACTTTTCGAAATTAAGGTATTTTGAAAACTTTAGCAAAATTTGTGTCATTTCTTGATTTTAGGTATTCAGAATTTTAGGCATTTCGAAATTTATACATTCTGTGACCCTTCGGGATATTAGGCATCTTAAGATATTGGGGAATTTTGACACATTGTTTTTCGATTTTGGGTATTTCGGAAATAGGGCAATTCGGACTTTAATGCATTTTTAAATTTTAGACCATTTCGTGATTTTACGCAAATCGGGACGGGGGCATTTCAAAACCTAATGCATTTCGTAGATTTGGGAATTTCGCTATTTAGAGATTTTTGATATTTTGTGCATTTTTCGATTTTGGGTATTTCGGATTTTAATACATTTTGAAATCTTAGTTTTGGCCAATTCGTGATTTAAGGCATTTTGACACATTGTGCATTTTTCGATTTTGGGCATTTCGGTCTTAAGGCTTTTCGGGCCTTAATGCACTTCTAAATATTAAAACATTTCGTGATATTAAGCATATCCAAACTAGGGCATTTCGAAACTTAAGGCATTTCGTGATTTTAGACATTTCGGGATTTTGTACAATCCATATTTTTTTGGTATTGGACATTTCAGGATTTTTACCTTTTTGAAATTTTGGACATTTTAGAATATAGGCCATTTTAAAATATTAGCAATTTCAGAATATTGGGCAATTTGTGATGTTCGTCCTATCGTGATTTTGGGAATTTTGACACATTGCGGATTTTTCGATCTTGGGCATTTCGGGACTTAGGACATTTCCGGCTTTGTGGCATTTTGAAATTTGGGTACATTTCCTGATTTTAAACATTTCGGGATTTGGACATTTCTATAATTTGGTTATTTCAAAAGCCTTACCACTTCGTAGTTATGTGACTTTTAGGAAAATTTCGAAATATTGGCCATTTCGAGTTCTTAAACATTTGACGCATCTTTGACATTGTGACGCCTTTGCATTTCAAGGCTTTAACCACCGTCATAATCGAACCATTATTGTTGAAGAATCCTTGTCTTCGCAACCACATTCATATCTTTACACAACTTTACGAGCTTATCACTGTGTTTCGTCCTTCACTCAAGGTTCTGGCAATCAACCTACAACTTGCCTCGAAGTGTTACTTGGCGGATTTGGCAATTAATTTGGCGGTGTGCGTCGGTACGTGCATCTACTCACACATCATGGGTCTGAGTTCGATTCCTTAGTCTGAACTTTCGTTCGTATTCCATTTTACACGGTATCTCATCTTTCCCGTTGCTGGCAACACTCAGACTTCTCACATTTCGCAGTTTGAAGTCTGCGTAGCGTTAGTAAACTGTAGGTTCTGTGGGTTGCTAAACAGGTAATGTTCTGGTCTTTTATGGACTTAAGAGCTCCCCAATTGATTTTAGATACTTCGAGTTACGTAAACCAAGTTATTTGGGCTCCCTCTGCATATGTATTCTCCTGAGTTCTTCCAATGCCTTCGGCTCGAAGCAGAGCTTCATCCCATCAAACCTTGAAGTCTTTTAAGATGTGTGGCATTTAAGAAAGCTATAGACCACTCCTTAAGTAATACTTATCTTATTTTGGAATACTTTGAAAACGCCTTAAGATTAAATTCACATCACCACCACATATGAACTTAGCTATGTTAAAAATGCTTTCAAAAGAACAAAAAAGTCGCTCCCTCACACAACATTTAATTTTATTTAATTTTCAACTTCACTCATCTTGAACTTAAGTGGAATAGCCGGCACATTTATCAGAACAGTTTTAAAGGCGTTCTCTGTGGGATAATTGAACTCGATGTTGAAATTCCTAACAAGTCGGGCAATTGTGACTTCCAGTTCCAATTCAACAAGTCGCTTGCCCACACAGCTACGCGGTCCAAAACCGAAGGGAATGTACAAAAACGGATTGGTTGGCGTTAGGTTTTCTTTTCCCTCACGAAGCCACCGCTCCGGAATATATTCCTTTGCCCGCGGGACATGCTTCTCGTCCATCAGCAGCAGATTGGAAGCAAGTGCGATCCTTTCATTTTTCGGCACCTGATAGCCACTCATCACGATATCGTGCTCGTTTGTTCGCAGGGAGCCCGAGCCAATCGGATACATTCGTATGCCTTCTTTGATGCAAGCTCTCAGATATGGGAGATTTTTCATGCCTTCCACAGTGAGGAGGGAATCCTTCTGCGGCAGGATTGTGCGGATTTCTTCACGAAGTTTCTCCTGCTTCTCGGGATTCTTTGCGAGGCACAGAAGGATGCCCACTATCGTTGTACTGGTTGTATCCACTCCAGCCAATAGTAAATCCGAGGCCATGACAATGGCAATTTTCTTGTCGACCTTGAGCAACTTCTCCAGGACACTCTTTTCCTCATCTGGACTCTGAATTGGTGCTTTTTCAATGCGTTCCAAGGCTACATTTACGAATTTGGCGGTGATGTCTTGAATGGTGTCCAGGATTTTCATGAGTCGATGAAACTTCGGGGTTTTAACGATCTTCCACAGGGAAGGCATCATGTCCAGCTCGTAAACCAGTTTGAAGAATTCACGAATGCACTGAAATAGTTGCTCGGCGTCTTCGTTCGTTTCACCCTTTCGCAAGAGACCAACTTGCTGATCCAGCGCAACAACAGATACAGACTCAAAGGTCAGATGATTTATGTCCCGCTCGAAGGTGTCAGGCATCTCCAGGGTGTCTGGATGTCGAATTTCCCGAATTCTGGAATGGTTCAAGTTGCTCAGGAATATAGAATGTGAGATACATACCGGGACTTACCTCTCCAGAAATTGATTGTTGACATCGAGCATCTTATTCAGATAATGACGAACATTACGGGGTTGCATCAGAACTGGGTTCACAGTACTCCGAATTCTTCCCCATTCCTCATCGTTTCTGATCACAAATTGGAGTATTTCGAGAAATTTTTGTGAAAATGTGAGCGTCAGCTTACTTACGAGTTTAACAATCCAACAGTTCCTTGATAGAAGTCTGCTCTGTGAACATATCTGTGGTAGTGCATTGTCTCAAACATTAGTCTCTTTGGCCAAATGCCCTCGGAACGAATCACAGTGGCAAAATCATCCGCGTTGAATGACATCAGCATGCTTTTCCTGCCAAAGAAGCCCGGTATTCGCAACAAGTCTCCCCACTTCTGCCGGCTTAATAGCACAAAGTCAAGGGGAGACTTCTTATAAAATAAACCTGGAAGCGGATAACACTTTAGAATGCCCTGAGAATTGCAATCGAATATGCCCACCGCCTGGTAGGAATGCCCGAACTAGTTGAAACGGTGTGGGTCCGGGAATATCGCTCGATGGCTTCGCGTTCGTCCATTCCACTGGTGGTACGTTGCCTTGATTCTCATCTTGTGCCTGCAAGTAGATTCGACTTTGGTTGAAGGGAATCATCAAAATTGTGACCAGTTACCTTAGCCTCTGCATGAGCGATAGAACGCAATTGATTCCACCGGATAGTTCGCACTGAGCGACTGACAACAGCAACTTGCTGATACATATCGGAACAAAGCACCAGGCATACTAAGCAGGCTAGACGGCGCTAGGAAGTTTTTCCAATTTGAAAAGAAGCTTTTTACTTGTACTATGCGCGCGGCTGTATTTCTGCTGCATTCGAGTGCATTTGGAAAATGTTGTTTGTTTGTTCACTCAACTAATAAACAAGATAAAACGATTATAGATCGAAGTTTTCATTATTTTTATGTAAGGCTGACGCGTTATTAATTGCAACTTATGCGTCGTACTTGCATACGTTGCGGGTAATAGAAGGTGTGTGGGGAGGAGTGAGGTGTCGTCAACAAAATGATGTATGTCTCGGAAGTATTAATTTGAAATTATAATATAATTTGATTTCGTGAGTTTTGAGATACTAGTGCCCCAAAGATGGATGAAGAATGCCAACAACGGACATCTAAGGAATGAAACACAAAAACCGCGGACAATTGCGGCTGAGCTATTTTGATTTTCAGTGAATAAGACATTTCGTGATTTTTTTCGGACTTTTAGGTGCATCAATAAGGAAACGGATGTTTTGAGCAGAGATTTTTAAGCTTTATAACCCTCTAACGGTACTTCTAAACTACAAGTTATAAATGAAACCTCATTTATAACTTTCTCGAAAGATCTGTTGATTGATATATACATATCCACGTTTACACCTTTTTTTCACAACTAGGTGTGCACCCTCAAATTATTCTCCAAAATTAAACGTTCTTACTCCTATCATGATCGTTAAAGTGATCCTATATCTAAAATTTTCTGAAAATTCTTTCGTTGAATTTAAAAGGTATGGAGAATGTGGCTGACATTGAGGATGGACGAACACGAACACGAAACGAAACCTTAAAATGTTAAAGAACAACAGGGCTGCTCTTTATCAGAACTCTTTAAACTTGGCGACAGTGTTCTGATAGCACGTATCAGAGATCATCTATAAAATGTGGGAGGAGGACTGGAATACCAACTCCCTTCACAAATATTGCGATCCAACCTCACGTTACAAAGTGCTAGGTAAATCACTGTAAAGCGCCGCCTATAAGATTCTGTCCAAAATACTGTTTGAACAACTAAACACCACTCTTATGGACACTTTCAGTGTGGCATCTGGTCCGACAAATTGACGATATACCAAATATTCACTCTAAGACAAATCCTGGAGAAGATTTTTAAGTTCCAAGTCAATGCCTTTCAGCTCTTTGTCAGGAACTAGGAACTCTTCGGATGACCCAATTCTGAATACCGCGAAAATTAACCCTGTTGTACCTCACGGAGTTAACAGAAACGTGGTTTACCCTGCAGCTTGGACTTTTTGAAATATGACCCGGATTACCGTCCGGAGATATGTACGCTGTCGTACTACTTCTCCGTCAGTAACTGGGGACAGTAGTGCGGAGGACAGGTGTTAGCAAGAAAGGCACTTTCTTCTAAAAGTCAAAACAATTGAAAAGTAATGCGGTCGAGGCAGGCGTAGTCGCGCTTTCTCGACAAGATGTTGTGAAAGTGGGTGGAACGAGCAGCCCTTGTCAAGCACAATCTCGACAAAGCAACCACAATTTTGATGTAGTTAAGAGGTTTATCTACCTGGAGGTCAACGCCAATGTCACGGTTGATATCCTAGTGAAGATCCGACGCAAGATCTCTCTTGGCAACGCAAGTTATTTCAGAGTTACCTGTCAAAACAGTTAGGCTAAAAGCTGTTAACTCAAAGGACCCCCTTACGTTCTTTAACACGGCTTATCCTATCAGATTTGTTGTATGGAGCCGAATGCTGGATGGTAAGAGGAGCAGAAAGGTGGATTATTGACACCTTCCGAAGAATATTTTTCCGTCAGAAATATGGTACTTTCTATGAGGAGGGGAGGAGGCATAAACGGCTGTCATGATATGGATGTAGTTTGAAAGGCAAAAACTTGTGTCCTACACTGACTCGTAATGTCCAACTTTGAATATTAGCTTCCAGTTTCAAGCTGAGAAGTGGAGTTTGAATGGCTGAATCATAAAACAAATAAGGGAATTCGTGATCATTGAGAAAGATTTTAAGCACTGTAGAAAATTTATGGTGTACAGTAGCAATCCTGTGTGTTTTAAGGATTTGTAACAGCCAAAAAGACTGGCTAGCAAAGAATAGATTTTGTCAGAATTTGATTTAATGCAACCAACAACCACAAAGTCTCGTAGAGCAAAACTATGGAATATCTAAATACAGTCCTCAAAGCCTGGATGGTTGCCGTGGCGCAGTGGTTAGTGCATCGACCGCGGCGCAGAAAGGGTTCTATTCCCGGACGAGACACGTATCATGTACTAGATCATCTGTAAAATGTGGGAGGAGCGAACGTCACGCAGAAAGTCTAGGTTTGACTCCCGGAGGGGACACTTCGCATTTTTTCACAGCACCACCTCTTTCGAGTTGCTGACAACACTCAAAGGGTATCAATTGTCCATGAAAAGCTTCTCAAATCTCGCCGTTCGAATCGGCAAAAAACTGTAGGTCGCTTCTACTCGTGAAGAACAGTAGCATGCACAACAAGAGTAGTTGTTGTAGAAGCTAGGCCCAGGTCTGTTGTTGGCTGTAATGCCACTCAATTATTATTACTAAAGCATGGGCTAAACGAAAAACAAACAGTTGGTTTGGAACTTTAGCACTAGTTCCGCGTTATATGTATATTCACAGATCTACAATTCAATCTAAATCTAATTTTACGAACTGCATACAAATTCGGAATGAATTTTAGAGTTTTCGCCATCGTTGACCTTAAGGTCTAACATTCGAGAAGAAGAAAGACACTGATGTTCAGGTCCAAAGACCTCGCTGCTTCGGGAGTAACAACATCAACTGAGGCTGTGATGAATGTAAACCATTCTTATCCAATTTAGGTGAATCTAATCATTCTATGAACTCTTGGAATATATCTAACGCTGCATAAGAGGTTAATAAATTCGCAAAACTAAGCTTGTTTCAAGTTCAACTTGAATGATTGTATGACACAAACAATTACCACTCTATTCACTTTAAGGCGCAAATCAGCAATCATGCAAGCAACCTATCTCACGACGTCGTATCGAGATAATTATAGACCACGACAGAAATTTTTAATCGCCCGCAATTATGAATTGAAAGTTTCTGTTAATAAAAATTTCCTCTCCCATGCCAAACTCAACTGAAGCGAATAAAAGCTCACAGCACCACCGTCAGACAGTGTTTTTATTTATCCGCCCTTGAAAGCTTTGTATGCTTTTGTTAATTTAGAAAACCGAATGTCGAAATGCCTCGCTGTGCTTGGTTGTGCGTCGAAAATTTAGTTTCGCGCTGCAATTTCTGCCGAAATGTTGTCCAAGAGCTCTGTGAAGATTGTGTCAACTACACACTTCCATTGGTTCCCATCCAGAAGCCTTGCAAGCCAAGTAAGAACCGACTGGGTGTACGAATATTGCATATGAAATATCAATCGTTGATTTGCATTGACAGGCAACTGGATGTCCGCATCAGACAGACAGACTCGAAGCGGATGAGGTGGACTGGGACAATGCTCGGCCCTTCAAAGAGATTCCAGGTCCCAGTAAATTTGAACTGATCCGAAGATTTCTACCAGGAGGTACCTAAAGTCATCCGCATAAGCTAGCTGTAACATTTATTCGGTTCTCTTTAAGGCGCCTATTACAAGCAGCCGGTGTCGACAATGTTCAATGATCTGCGCAAACGTTATGGAGAGTTTACCATCCTGCCGGGCATGTTTGGCAACAAAAGCACCGTCATGACTTTCGATCCAGATATATTCCGCAAGGTGTTCAGAAACGAGGGCATCTGGCCGGAACGGAGAAACTTCGATTCGTTTGTTTATTTCCGACGAGTCCTGAAAAAGGACTACTTTCAAGGCGTCGAGGGACTCATAATGACGTAAGATACACTGTGTGGAATTCGACCAGTCTCATAGATGGGTATTCCCTTCGGAGCAGGTCCGGTGAGCCGTGGGCGAAATTTCGTTCGGCTGTTAATCCAATCCTCATGCAGCCCAAAAACGCAAGGCAGTACCTGCAGAAGATGTTGCCAGTGAACAGGGACTTTCTTCAGAGGTAGGTTCAGACACATTTGTCGACTTCTTGGAAACTCTCAATCCCGTCTATTGTACAGAATACGCGACATACGAGATCCCAACACCATGGAGATGCCTGCTGACTTTGATGACGAAATAAATCGACTCACTTTTGAGTCTGTGGCGGTTATAGCTCTTGATCAGGACTTGGGTCTGATTCTCCGCAATCGTGATAGTGAAGAAGCTAAGACTATTTTTCACGGCATCAAGGAAATATTCGATCTTGCTTTCGAACTCGACTTCAAGCCGTCGCCGTGGAAACTCATAAAAACGCCAAAGTTTCGAAGGATGATGAAAGTTAACGAGGATCTGTTTAACATTACGCGGAAGTACATCGAAGACTCCCTGTCGCGTATCGAACAGCACCCACACTCTGAGAATGAAGCGGATTTGAAGAGTGTGGTTGAACGACTGGCTGAAAAGGACAAAATCTTCGCAATTGTCATGGCAATGGATCTCCTTATGGCTGGCGTGGAAACAGTGAGTATCAGTTGCTTGTCATCTGCCCGGATTTTCAGATAAACGGAATATCCGGGGCATATCAGTCATATTGAAATGGCAACTTCTCCTTTTAGACAACCACATCCTTGGTGGGCATACTCTTTGGTATTGCGAAGAGTCCAGACAAACAGGAAAAGTTACGTCAAGAAATCCGTCAGATCCTCCCCGACAAGGACTCAGTGCCAACTCTCGAAAAAATGCAAAATCTCCCATATCTGAGGGCCTGCATCAAGGAGGGTATTCGCATGTACCCCATCAGCCCGGGGACAGTGCGAACTATGCCAAAGGATATCGTCCTGAATGGGTATCAAATTCCAAAGGGAACCGACATAGCCATGGGCAACAACGTCATCCTGGACGATGAGAAGTACTTCCCCCAGCCGACACAATTTATTCCCGAACGTTGGCTACGAACCGCTGAGGCGGACGCCTACAAACCGGAAGTTGTCAATCCGTTTGTCTATCTACCGTTTGGATTCGGACCTAGAAGCTGTGCTGGCAAGAGGATCGCCGACTTGGAACTGGAACTGACGGTGATGAGTCTTGTGAGGAACTTTGACATTCAGTTTAACTACTCTCTGGAAAATGCATTTAGCACTCTGTTCATTACGCGTCCCTCCATTCCGTTGAAATTTAAATTTACAGAAATTGAAAAGTGAAGTGGAAGTTGTCCTTTTGTTGCATTATTATATTTTGGGTATTTCAAGGAACCTTGTTTTTATTTTGGAAATTCTTCGCTGAGTAAAAGGAATGTGTAAAGGCAGATGGAGGTCCTATAGTGAGAAAATTTATGTGGCAACTTGAACAAATAATGTATTTTGTGGGAGAGTGTCAACGCAGCGATCAGCGTTAATAAGTTTCTTTTTGCTTGCGGAGTCCCACTCTGCACAAGTAGTTCTCGGTACTTGTTAATAAATAAACACAATTCTAATCTACAACAACCAACCCCACCCGCACGGCATGACAATATATTCTCAAGGTCATCACCAGAACGTCGTCTATTGTGTGTACACATCAACAGAGCTTTGTTTGTAAACATACATGTGTATGTATTGGATGTATGCACATCCATGTGTGCTTTGCTTGCCGAACAAAATATTGTTTAACGATCGACGGTCAGAAGTTTCGGAGAGAATCTCTCTCGTGAAAGCTCCCAAAAATTTGGTTCTCTGCGTTTGTTTGCAGATTCTCTTGCACTTGCGTCACTTCTCTTCTTGAGCTATGTGAACATATGTTGAATTGATGAACTTGGCAATGACACTGGTGCTATGATAAAGGCCATACATATGCCAAAAGCAAAATTTTAAAAGATGACACTTTCAAAGTTGGATATTAGCTCATACGGTGTTGATGCATGGCCCTATGTGAAACTGTTTATGGCGAGTTCCCGAAAAAAATATTAAAAGTTTAGAATATTTAAAAATAAATCGAAATAAAGAGACATGTTGCCCCCACCCTTTAATCGCCTTGTTCGGTGAGTGATAGGATTTGGGTTGGATGTGAATATTAAATATTTCCTCTCAAAATGTGGCCAAAACAGAAAACGAACATGACTTGAAGGTTAAACAAAATCATAAGTGGCTCGATAAGTTTTATGCAAAATAATAATTAATATAGTTGCACTATAGCCCAGAAAGGACCAGGGCTTAGCTTCTACAACATCTACTCGCGTTGTGCGTGCTACTGTTCTCTCCAGAGTAGAAGAGACCTGCAGTTTTTTGCCGACTCCGAACAGCGAGATTTGAGAAGCTTTTGATAGACAATTGATACCTTTGAGTGTTGTCAGCAACTCGAAAGAGGTTGTGCTTTGAAAAAATAAGGATATTGCAAACATAAGGCTTTATGTCTCACTTCGGAAGCCAAATACCCATCGTTATACTGGTGTAATGTCATGACACCAAAAAGACAATAACTGTTCGAACTTGAGCAGAAAGAGCATCTCAATGCCCGATTTGAATAAAATTTTAGTTTTTCAAAAAAGTTATTTAAGCCTTTTTAAGCACATTACGATCAGAGGAAAATAATTCGCAGCTTTAATGTTGAATTTTTTCACTATTAAAAAGTCAATGCTAATGAAATGAAAGTAATGCAAAATGCAAAGATCATTGACTCCCTTCTTGTTGGCAATAGGCATTTAAGGAAATTGAAAAATTGAAAAATGGATGAAAGATGAATTGTATGATCCACGTGTACGTGTGCAGGTATGTGTATGTGTGTATGTGACGGCTTGGCTTTGCTTCCCTTCGTTTGTCAGTGTCCCACTGTATTTTCTGTTGAGAGTTAATTTTCCGTATTGACATCGTGCAGAAAATCAAAGGCTGCGAATTCAATCTGGATCTCAGTAGAATATGAAAATTTTGTCAAAATGAGTCACACTTGGTAGTTCATACCAATATGTGCTATATGTACATATTACTCCGAAAAAATCAAACGCTTTCATTATGATTCAATCATCAATTAACATCTGAATTATTTCTAAAGGACAAGCAAAGACAGTCAAGAGCAGCCTTGTCTGAGGTCTCTTCTTCTTAGTGTGACACAAAATTTGGGTATGACCAGAGACTTTAACCAACACGCTTCTTCAGACAGTACGATTTCCTTAAACCAGTTCATTATGAGTACATCGATGTGAAGTAGTTCTGAAGGGCGAGGTTTGTTGAATTCCTTGCAGAACAATATCACTGTATAATGACAAATCAAAAAGTGTCCTAAAAAAAAATAAAAATTTATCGATTCTTTTACGTACGGTTACAGGTGGAATGTAGACACATTAGGGAATCAGTCATCAGGTACATACAAAGGAACGCAAGATCGACATTTTATAGAAAGTCGAACTAGGCAAAAAGCTCAAAGTAATCGGAATCAATGATCGCCGACTATAAATCGGAACATTAGGAAAAGGATCCTGAATTCGGCTTTATGATCGCTTTTAACAAACGAAACCTTCTTTTGGATGAATGGTTATCTTCTTATTCAGATGGCGCTACAGTCCGGGGTGGACCTGGGCCTCGACCAACATGCCTCTCCAGCTAGCACGATCTTTTGCCAGCTGCTTCCAATTGCGCACTCCAAGTTGGTTGAGGTCCTTTTCCACTTGTGTGCGCCATCTCAGTCTGGGACGTCCTCTGTTGCGTTGTCCCTGTGGTTCGGATTCGAAGACTCTTCGGGCCGGAGCAGTGCTGTCCATCCGCTCTACATGGCCTAGCCACCCTAAGCGTTGTATCCGTAGACGCTTGACTAGGTTCATGCCGCCGTACAGCCCATACAGTTCGTGGTTGAATCTTCTCCTCCAGATGCCATCAACGCAAACAGGACCAAAAACCCCACGCAGAACTTTTCTCTCGAACAGACCAAGTGCTTCCTCATCCGCTTTTAGTAACGTCCAGGTTTCTGCGCCGTAAAGCAGGACTGGGATGATCAAGGTGTTGTACAAAGTCACTTTGGTCGTTCGGGAGAGGGCTTTATTACTCAATTGCTGATGTTATTGTCCCTATTCACCGCGGAGCCGACATAGACGAAGTCCTTAACTACCTCGAAATGTCTGCTGCCCATAGTGACGCTCTGTCCGAGACGTCGATGTTCTGCGTCCTTCTTCGATGACAGCATATACTTAGTTTTGCCCTCGTTTACCACCAGTCCCACTTGGTTATGCCACAATTAAAAAGCCGCCTTGACGTATGTACGTACATGGCAAACACATGACATTAAACAATTGCTTGAACAGAAATTACTGTTTCGTGCTGTTCTTTGGCGAGCAGTTGCCTCTATAATCCGAATTTGCCTCAAGTTTACACTGATCGATTTTCAGAATTATGGACTTAATCGTCCTATCGATTATCTACAAAAGCTTTTACAACAACTAACTTTTAAGTCTCGGATGCAGACTTGAATTATTTGAAGATCTTGCTGTCTTATGCTAATATGGTTTTAACTGGGACTTCTGCTTGAGAAAAGCTTTTTTGACTACGTGACGCCAAAAACAGTCTATTTACTTTTAGGAAACGATGAATATACGGTGTATGCAATATCCAGAAAATCAAACTTCGGAAAATTCAAAGTTTCAGAAGGACCTCAAAACCGAACTTCCGGAAATAGTCTCAGAGGACCCAGCTGTTTGGAGTGACTTTAAGTCTATGCAGATTTCAACATTTTTTGCTTTCCGGGATTTTATGAACGTAAGAATTTTGAATTTCGGAATTCTATCCGTATACTTAAAATATACACAATACTTCTCAATGAATCAACCAACTTTTTGGGTGATCATAAAAAGAACGAAACTCGATTGGATTATCATGCAATTTCTTTCACTGTCTCCTTTCAATATCTACAACTCCACAATTTGCTTTTGAACCGAAATAACTCAATTTCGGTTCTCCACATGATTGCTTATCTTAAAGTGTCATCATCCTCTGCTTTTGAATGAGCACTGCTCGACAGAGCGAATATGTTACATTATGACGCCGTCAGACAATTTAAGTCATTCCTTTTTACGAGGGATGCCCAACGGTCAGTGACACGCTCTTAATGAGTAAATGCTTTTTTTCACATGGCAAGTTCACTGCAGCACCGAAACCGTAAATAAACTATTCTGCTCCAGTCAAAGTGGGCGATGAATGAGATGAGAACACCGATATTGTTTGGAGCAGCTTTCACACCCTCACGTATACGGAAATATGCATGGATATGTAGGTGTTCTTTTGAGCTTTTAAATTAAATTCAGCGCCAGTCTCACTATAAGTGAGTCTTAGCTTGTGTATTTTAGAATGGCCTTCAGAATTGATAATGAACTTCACGCAAGTGGCACGCGTCACCCAGACGATTACCGCTGTCTCGCTACATAACTGTATCGCATTATCGTTTGCTTCAATTGCTTCGTTTTTATTGATAAAAATAATCATAAACAAACAGTTGCTGTTTGTGATTCTTTTTGTGATCAATCACACTTTTATTTGCCTTTTGATTAAAATTGCATATTTGATGGTTGTTAAATCACCATGATTTGCAAGTTTCGCAACCGGGTTTACGTATGTAAATACGATTTGCCTTCTGAAAACAAATTACTGTTCAATACAATAACGTTCATTTTCTACAACAAATACATAATAACGCGAAGTTTAATTAAAGGAAAATAATTGTCTTGAAATGCAAATGTAAATACTTTCCATTTCACTTTTTATACTGCATCTCGAATATAACAATTTATTTTGTTCCGTAAAAACATGAATTTTTACATAAGTGTATCCGTGTCCTAAGTAAAATACTGACAAATGAATGTGTTTTAACGCATGTACAATTTTTTTCGTTAACATACCAAAGAGACAGAAGGCTTAACAAGTTAAAAATCATACTGTGTGTACGAGGCGTCGTTTATGATCAACATCCTAGATCGGATCCCAAGAAAAGCAAACGCTGAAAACAGTTCCACCTAAAGTTGCTGACAATACTCCGGCAACGACGTTTTGGTTCGAAGTTGCATATTTTGACAATATAAAAACGAAGTTTTGAAGAGCATAGCGAAGTCATTGAGAAATTAAAATTCAATTCCATATCTGCTCGAGCCTTCAAAGTTAAGGTTGTTCCTCTTGAAATGTTTTATTATTTACACAATATTAACCAAACATTTCATCTATTGGAAAAGGCTTTATTGAACGTTTCAAGCGAAGTCTAGTTTGTAAGCTGATTTGAAAGACAAAAAAATGTCATTAAATTAACCCATTCAGGAAAGTCAATCTTAAAATGTTTACAGAAACAAAAAGAAAAACAATTTTAATCAATAAATAAGGATCCCAACCAAACAGAGAAGAGCAGAATACGAAATCCTATTTTAAGTTAGTTTTTGAAAATCTTCTTTGAAAGTAACAGAAATAGTCTTTTTAAGTCTCCTCAAATTTTTTCGATTGGAACCTTTTGTGAATTAACACTTTAATTATCCCAGCTTTATAGATGGACTACTACTGAAAAGTAATAAGAGTCTTACCAGTATTTTAGAAAAACAAATTCTGCAAGGAATTGTTGACCCTATTTTCATTGTTGTGCAGGGCAGGACAGTGCTTTTGGAAAAGATTTGTTTCTTGAGGCTCAGATGCTCAGCAGGTCGTGATGCCGCACTAAGGTGATAGCATCATAAATTAACGTTCAGAACATATTCATAATTTAAAGTAAATCCTATTATGAGCTATACTGATTCCTTAAAAATAACATGAGTAGATGAAAGGTGTGGACTTTTTCTTATTTCTACTTATGCTAGACAGCTTTGATTTCTCTTATTCACATGTTGCCACCCATTACTTAAGAGGCGCTGGTGAGTGACTGAAGTGTGCAATGTCTGATAGACATACATAAACTCTGATTGCCCGTACTTAGAAGAGGTATCTTTCTATATTGTTCTAAAGAACTGAATTTTTGATAATGAATATAACACTTTCTTTCCCACAACTCACAAATTAAACCGCTTGTCAAATGCTGCCATGTATTAAGGCAAGAGTTAGCTTAGGCGATCAATCGAAAATATAGGCAAATTTTAAGACCGCTATAGTCAAGAAAGGAAGGCACTATCTTCTATAAAACAGTCCAGTTGTTGGGATATGCGGACGACATCGATAATGTCGCGCGTTCCCAACGTGCCATAGCGGAGGCTTTTGCGGCAATTGAAGAAGAAGTGAAACGAGCTGGCCTCGTTCAACGAGGGGAAAACAAAGTGTATGCTGTCGACTAAAAAACATTCCGTCACACAACACCTTAAACAAAATGTATGTATCGACAATTATAGTTTTGAGGTAGTAAAAGAGTTTGTCTACCTCGGGGCAAACGTTAACTCCACAAATGACACCACAGTAGAGATCCGATGTAGAACCACCCTTGGCAACCGATGCTACTTCAGTTTGTCGAAACAACTGGGGTCGAAACTCCTGACTCGAAGAACCAAAGTCGTGCTCTACAAGACCCTTATACTGCCAGTCCTGCTTTATGGAGCTGAAAGCTGGACGATAAGCAAGTCTGCAGAGCAGATTCTTGGTTCCTTCGAAAGAAAAATTCGACGTCTACGTGGATGTAGTACGGAAGGCAAAAATCCGTCGACTACACTGGCTCGGCCACATCGAACGCATGGACAGCAACGCTCCAGCGAAGAGGGTCTTCGAATCTGAGCCTCCTGGTTCGAGAAGAAGAGGACGACCGAATCTCCGGTATAGCGACCAAGTCATCGCGGATGTAAGACAGCTTAGCCTTGATGACTGGAAGCAGCGTGCCCAGGACCGTCAGCGATGGAAGGCAGCAATTGCGCAGGCTCTGACCCTTCATGGGTTGCCGGCCTGATAAGTAAGTATAGTCAAGAAAGGAGGTGTCATAAGTGATATAAAATCAGTATTGCCAACAGTTGAAAAGTTTCTCAAAGAGGTGGTGATAAATCGACTTCAAGAATTTGTAAGAAAAAGGTTTTAGTTACTTGCAAGTCAGAATGGATTTAAAGAAAATAACAGTATTATAATTTATTATAAGCCATCATGTTCTTTTGCTGCTAGGAATTTTTATCATACACAAAAATATATCCAACTTGCTGAAGTGCTCACAAATATTCGAAAATGAGGTGCAATGACAGAATGGCGAAGAGATCACTTGACAGATAGGAACTTTTATATCATAGCCGAGAGGAAATGTAGTAAAAAGAAACGCTTGCGATATAAAATATTTTAAATATTTTCTTTATCATCTGCACTACCGAGCTGTTAAGATCCTTCACCTAAGTCATACCATTTGCATATGAAGAGGACAACGCGAACGGATCTTTATGTGTCCCAGCAACACTCATGCAGATAAAGTTTGATAATGTGTTGTAACCGTGCCATGACCACGATCTAATAATTAACGCCAGAATATAGGAAGTTCACAGTTCAAAGCAACTGGGAAACAAATTCAATTCTAAAAGAGTCTTTTATAATTTCGCTGTTTAATCGAGCAAAGAACTACAAACATCATGGTGTCACATAAGACAGCAATTTTCTGTGGGATACAGATGACTTTCTTGTGATCACTGGAAATATCAGGCCTCTTACGTATCATGCCACTAACATATCATGACACAATAAAATCTGTCCATCTAAAATATTATATCATGTCACCACGTCTCTCTTAAGACAAGGGGCCTTTGTCTTTATGGAATAGAATTGAGGTATGGGATAGGCACTTACATGCGACAATGTATCTGCAATGAACATTCAGGAGCTGCAAAGACTACAAAGCATAGCAATAGCAAAAATCAGTGCTGATAGTCAGTAAAACTTTCTTGAACAAGAGCGATTTGAAGTACAGAAGAAAATAAGCTCAAGCTGACCCTGGTACTTGAGTGCTATGACGACACGCAGTTCATCACACTTATTCAACATGAGCACACTTATCCAACATGAGCTCAACATGAGCATGCTCAACACAGCACGACAGCCACAAGGTACATATGTTTCAGAAACTCGGATTCTGTAACATTTTCAAGAAGACGAAAGAGAAGAACTCGATACACTTTCAAAGACTTCAGAAACAAAACATACAAAAAAGACATCAAAACATTTCTTTCGAATTTATGAACAAAATATGTGACGCTTTATTAAAGCCAATGCCACTAATCCCTCACTCTTCAGAATAGTGAATCTGATCGATTCTGAAATGAATGTAACCAATTTAAATTTAGTTTTCCAAAATCAAAACTAAGAATTTGAAGCACAATTCGTTGAATAAAATTCCTTTGGATGGCACAGGAGCTATTACTCTTCGATGTCTTTAAACTTAAACTTAAGTGGAATATTTGGTACATTGACAATATGTGTTCGAAAAGGGTTTTCGACCGAGTAATCGAATTCAACGTGGAAATTTCTGATCAAACGACACAACGCGGTCTCCAGCTCCAAATCGACTATTCTCCGTCCGATGCACATTCTTGGTCCGAATCCAAAGGGCAGGAAGACAAACGGATTCACATTTCTCGCTCTTGGGCAATCTCCCGAAGTGTCGTCGCGCAGCCAACGCTCTGGAATGAACTCATTCGGTCGCGGGTAGAATCTTTTATCACGCATTAACAGCTGCGATGGCATGGCTATGTCGGTATCTCGTGGAATACGATAACCGCTCAGGACTAAGTCTCTTCCTGTCGAACGGAAGTTTCCTGTTGACACTGGATACAGGCGTTGGGCTTCCTTGATGCAAGCTCTCAGGTATGGTAGGTTCTTCATGTGGTCGGTTGTCAACGAGGTGTTCTTCTCGGGAAGAATGTTGAAGATTTCTTTGCGAAGGATCTCTTGCTTGTTGGGATTTTTCGCCAGAACCAAAAGGCAGCCTGTCACTGCTGAGGATGTCTGGAAAAATTAAACTTGTTAAAATCAAATCGAATTGAATTGCAAAGGCTTGCCGTCTAACCGTGTCTACTCCGGCCAAAAGGATATCCATGGCCATGGTGATAGCAACTTTACGATCGATCTTTAGAAGCCGCTCCAGGACACTCTTCTCTGAGTCCGGTTTCTCTGGTTCATTCCTCAGCCGCTCAATGGCGGCATCGATGTACTTGATTGACAGTTTTGTGATCTTGTCGAAGTTGTCAATGACTTTTCTGAATTTTGGCGTTGGAATTATCTTCCAGAGCGAGGGCTTAAAATCGAGTTCGAAGATTAAATTGAATGTCTCCCTCATTCCGTCGATCACTTCTTTTGCTTCGCTGTTGTTCTCTATATTATTGACCATCCCGAGCTCTGTGTCCAGTGCCACCAAGCATGCCGACTCCATCGCCCAGTGGTTGACGTCATCTTCAAAATCTTCGGGAACTTCAAATGACGTCGGATCACGAATGCATTTGATCCTGAAAATTGGTTTAAGACTCTCGAAAGCTAAAAGGCATTCAATTAAATTTACCGTTCAACGAATTCCTTCATCACATTATCCATTCTCGGCAAATAGAACTTTGTCGCCTTAGGATTCATCATGACCGGGTTGACGATCTTACGGAACTGTGCCCATTGTTCACCTTGTCTAGAGTGGAAAAGGATAATTTGTTGAGTTCAGGGAGTGTTTGTATTTAACTTACTCTGCGACAAGTCCTGATGCATGCTGAAAAACATCCGATCGATGCACTTTTCGATAGTAATGCACAATATCGAGACCTCTTCGAATAGGCCACATCCCTTCGGTACGGAAAACGTTCTGATAATCCACTGGATCGAAGGTGAAGACGACATTGCGCTTTCCAAATAGTCCCGGCAGCATGAATATCTCACCATAGTCCTTGCGATAAATGCGATTGATTTCCGGAAGTGATTTGTTGTAGTATCGCCCTGAAAGAAGAAGCACACGAAATAATTTCGAAAACAATCAAATTAGAAGACGCTCGAATTTGCAGTAGAGAGAGTGGGAGAGTACAGAGAACTTTAACTATTTCAACTGCGGTCCATTTTTTCACTCTTGCGGCGTGATCACACATGGTAACTTAGATTCAACCAAAACATTGCTTCACGTCCATTCTATACTTAACCCTTTTCTCCAATAAGACTTATCACAGTCAACACCGATTATAACACTTGTAGCACATATCAGAGAACATAATTACCTCCCGGCATAAAGGCCTTCAGTAGAGCAAACTTCGTGGGTCCGGGAATCGATTCGAACGGCCTTGCACTCATCCATGCCTCCTCGTTGAACTCAGCCTTCTCAACGGGCACCTTCCGGACAAAATCAATCACAAATCCTTCTTTCACCAATCACCGTTAATCTCACCTGAGAGTGTGTCACAACCGATCGCCCGCCCAAATGCGGATAATGCGCTGCAACACGTAACGTCTTCAACCAACAAGCACTCATAACAACAGTTCATAACCCACTGCAGTGACCGAACTGGACAGCAATTCAACGTGCATTGGACTGTATCCCACATGCCAGCTGAAATGATAAAGAAACAAAAAGAAACCCTGCATCGCCGAATTCTGTTGTGATGATGGGAGCAAAACAAGATCTCGATCGCTGGAGGTCATTCGGAGCCATTGGAACAAAATAAAGATGCGCCCGAACACTCGTGCGAGTCAAGTCAAGTAACAATCGCTTACGCCTGCTGGAACGGAGCGTTCTTCAATGCACACACACATACACAAACTTCAGACCAAATGCTGTGTGTGTGTGGGGGGGGGGGGGAGTCTGGGAGAAATTCTTGCATTTTTATTTAATTTTTTTGTTTCTTTGCATTTTATTGCGGATTTTAAAAGTGCTGCTCATTCTGAATTGCAAACTGCCTGTATCACACTGAAGGGTAAAGTTATTCGTCTCGGATTAAGAATAAATTTGTGGTGGGCGTTCATGCAAAATGTATGCCACAAACCGCTTTGACACTCAAGTAACAACAGTTTTCAGTTGGATGACAGCATGAGCTTGTACTTTCCTAGTCGCTTTCATATCGATTCAGAATGTCAGACACGAACACAACGCAGTGATTAGAAAACATAATATTGTGTGCGTTAAAAATATAATGCACTAACGCAGCATTACTGCCTTTTTCACATTTCTGCGTTGGCTCATCGCTTTTTCACAGATGTCATAGCTGTGTAATTTTCACTTTGACAGGGTCCTTTAAAAATCAGAGTAAGACAACAAATTTAACCTTATCTACATAAATGAAGCAATCTGTCATCAAAATGGCTTCAATAAGCTACAAATGTTTCGTGCGTTTTGACAGTTCACTTGCGAATCGATGCATTCTTTTGTGAGCGAGAGAAAAGTGTGAGAAGTTGATTTTTATGAGTGATGGGAGTTCAGAAAAAAATATTTATGATTGTAGCATACGCGTGTTTTACAGTAGACTCTGTAGTAGACCAACCAACGCAGCGCCTTAAAGCGTAAAAGGCCTGCTTAAACATTCTTTCATGAAGTTTGACGTTCACTTATCTGTCACGGTTTCACGGTTTCTACATTAGACATTTTGACTCGTTCGAGGTTTGTGCTTAGGAATTTGGTGGATGGAAAAAAACAATCAACCACGACCTGAGTTCGTACCCCTTACTGATTGTAAACATATACTCTTTATTTCAAATAAAGAAATTTAAGACAATAGACCTTCTACTAGTCCCTTTAAGCCCACTACGGGTGATCAGATCGTTACATTCATTGGATCTTCTGTAAGCTGTCCTTATTTCCTCAGTTCAAAGCCGGAAAAATTATTGTCTGCACCATCACTAAAAGCATTAGCTTTAACTGAGGCAGAAATAGCGCAGATTCCTAACATCGTGCGTCATTTTGGGTGAACTATATAATTTCCAGACTTGTAGACTATGTACAAATTTGGCACAGTATCTGATTCTAAAAATTTCTTTAAATATTGTTTTGGATCTTTTGCATATTACAGCGTTTTATTATTACTATCAACCTGCTCAGATTGTGCAAAAAGACGATGGTGAACTTGTATCGATTGTATCCTTCCCTTAAGATAAGCTGTATGTCCATTTACTCTTCTGTCTGTAAGACACTTCAAATCCCCTGAATTAATAAGGCGATTTTCAGGACAGTGCGGACATGGGCGCCATTGACCTAGTGATCATTTTCTGAAAAAAATTAACCTTGCGCCTTTATTGAGGTTTCTGGGGTAACCTGAAGTTGGGGCAAAATTGTAATTTACATCGAACCGTAGTGTATGATGTGCATCAGTCGACAGACCTTTTAAAATTAAATTTATGTTCGGGTAACAACTTTTTAGTTTTATCTAACGAAGCCGCAAAGATTTAGGTTCTTTTCGTGAAATTTGAAAAAGCACAATTATGGTATTATTTGCTCTCTTTATAATATCTTCGTGAACACAAACATGATCTTCACATATTTACAAAAGCACATGGACTGGTTTTTGTTGTTCGCAAACAAGGAAACGATTTTTGTATGGCTTCGTTTTCACAAACGAAAGTTATAATCACGGTGTGTCTTTCCATGTACTCCTCTGTTCGCCTTTTTGATACTCTCTTCATATTTCATACATTGGATGTATTTCATCAGATAAAAATTAATAAAAAAAATTAGGACTGGGGAGAGGTTGGGATCTGTTCCGTGTGCAAAAGAGGGTAAAAGTAAAATACCAATTGCCTGTTCTCGAATATAATTTGAGGTTTCCTTTCCAACGCTATAGGAAACTTAAAAAAAACACTTAAAATTCAGAAAAAAACACGAAATCTTTATTTGAGTCGATAATACGGTCCATATAATTTAATGTTTGAAGATTATTTCATGTAAATATTGACGTTGACTGCGCCTCAAATGGTCCATCCGCTTAGTCTAATTTTGGCATACTCTGTACAACATTTCGGCGGTTATCTCACGAATAAATGCTTCAATATTGTCTTCCAATGCGTCAATTGAAGCGGACTTGTCTGTATAGAAATGAGCTTTAACATACCGCCACAAAAAATAGTCTAAAGGTGTTAAACCGCACGATCTAGGCGGCCAATTGACCAGTCCCGAACGTGAAATAAAATGTTCACCGAACTCGCCTCTCAATAAGTCCATTGTTGCGCATGCTGTGTGGCATGTGGCACCGTCTTGTGAAACCACACGTCATGCAAGTCAAGCTCTTGCATTTTGGGCAAAAAAAAGTTGAATGTCATCTCACGTTAGCGCTCACCATTCACAGTTACGTTACGATTCGCATCATCTTTGAAGAAGTACGGTCCAATGATGCCACCAGCCCATAAACCGCACCAAGCTGTGACTTTGGTAGCTCTTGCAATGCTTCTTGCTGATATTCACTCCAAAATCGACAATTTTGCTTATTTACGTACCCATTGAGCCAAAAATGAGCTTCGTTGCTCAACACAATTTTTCGGTAATGAAATTTCTTAACAGAGCACGTATTTTGATAATAAAATTCAATAATTTGCAAGCGTTGTTCGTTTGTAAGACGATTCATTCCTAAATTATAGACCAAACTGAAGATGTTTGACAGTGAAACAAAACACGAAACGTGCGTCAGCTGTTCAAACCAGTGTTGCCAAAAAGATAGTAGCTAAAAAATCACCCTTTAAAAGTAAAACTTGAGCTTGTCTTCTACTTTTCACTTAATTACTTGAATTTTTCAAAAACATAAATACGCATTTCTGTATTTGATTTTCAGTTTTATATGTTACACGGCAGCCTTAACAAAATAGAGCCAAATAGCAACATAGTGAATTGAATTGATCCTTTCCCATCCAATTGAAAAATAAACGAAACCCTTTACATGTGAGTGTAACTCATACTTTCCAGCTTATTTATTTTGTCTCTGCTTTGGGTATTTTTTCTTGAAGTGCCCAGTATTAGGAGTAAAAAACGCTCAAACGGGTTTGAAACTCGTGTTTGAGGTCGGTATAGTGCTGGCTCGTTATAGAGGAACTGAAATGGACACAAAACCCTATATTCATGACTGTGACTTTAATAATTGTGTTTTGGAATACTCTTGTTTTTCGATTATAGCGGACTATAATATAGCACGAAGAAGGAGAAGAATAAGTAAACTTGAATTAGTCTGTTTAAAGTGAAGTATGTCTGATTCAGATGCCTTGCTAATTCAGAAGACCTTCCAGGAGCTAAAACATGTCTCATCTTTTAGTATAAGCCTTTTTAAATTAACCGCCCTGAGAGTTCTATCTAAAATGTGAAAAGTTAGCATCTCAGCAACAATCTCTTCATCAATCAACCAGCTCAAAGAAAACTTAATGTCTCAAGAACTTAATGTCTTGACAGTTTTACAAGAAATCAAACCCACTTGCAGGCGGTCCTCTCAACAAAAAAAAAAGAACCTCAACATGATTTGCAAATATCGCGAAAACTTGATCGACATTCCGTTTCAATGTCAAGATCCCGGAAAGCAAAATCGATTAACCCATATTTTGCTGGAGAAGAAGTGAAATGCCGCCGCTGTCAGAGTGATAACAATATCTCATCAATTTTGCTGTCAAATGAGTTCATTCACCCCGAGTGCCGTCACCGTCGTCGACAAAGTGTCGTCTCATTCCTTCACCACCGTACACCAATGAATGAACGAATGAATGTCTTGCATGTCGTCGTCATGTAGTTCGCAGAACTGTACCATCTCCGATGTCACTTCGAGTCAATTCCAATCAACTCCGAGCGCCCCCGAATTCGATATCGATTTTACTTTTCCCTTTTCGCATCGTGTCGAAGCGGAAATAAAGGATGTAATACAGCGGGGCACAAAATGAGCAGAAAAACTGTTTCCTTCTTTTGCCCCCCCCCAATCTCAGCTACACATTGTTGCATCCGGAACATACCCCTTTCCAGCAGACGACATCCTCCCTGGCCGGGAATTTTTGTGGCCCTGTCTGGCGCAGTGTTTCGCAACCGGGGCGTTGCGATGCTAATAAATTGCAAGCAGATAAAATCAGACATTTATGACGACATTGGCATTGAATTTTGAACAGATTTAGGCCGCTGCTGCCGCCGCCATGCCAAAGGGTGGATGAATTTCCCTGTTCGCTGCACTTAATATTCACACTGCTCGAATGGTAAAAAATCCGAACGTCTACGGGGGAGGTCAGCCACTTTGAGAAATGCGCATAATCATGATGTGGTTGGAGGCGATAGCAGCAGCCAACCAACAATCGCTCAAATGTCACTCAGCTGAGTCACCACCTTGTCTAAGATAGAAGCACTCACTGCTCTCACGTCTCTTTCCCACAGCCAATGTGTCGAGGTCGTTCCTTCGCATCCTCCGGAGTCAGAGAACAATTCATCCTGCCCATTGCGCTAAGCTCTCCATCTTCATCTGCCCGGCGATGATTGGGCTTTCCACGACTGCTGGCGTACACATCCCCCGTTTCGTGTGCGCCGTAGAGCCGCATCTTTCTCTCGACTCTACGAAGGTGCCCCTTCTGCGCGGGTGAATGTGTGCCTGTGTGTGTGTGGTGTTGTGCGCCGTTCATTTTTATGGCATCCTTCTGCAGGGGTGGATTTATGGCACTTACAACCCGAAATGTGCATACTCATCCTCCGACTCATCATCCTCCTCCTTAAAATGAACAAAAAGGAAGCCTTCACCCAACGCCATGTAGGCGAATGAACGAAAAAAAACGTAAATCGATGTCCTTGAAAATTTTCGTACGCTCCGTTACGACCGGCGGACATTTTTATTGTTATTAGCGACAGTTTTGTTAATAAAAATGAAATTTATGTCACCGCCATACCACACGCTTCGCCGACACTCGCTCGGCAACGTCAGGGAGTCTGTGGATTGGTATGACTGTGTGCAGGGTCCTGTGTACGTGTGTGTGCGTCTGTTATTATTTGGGCCTTCGTCATGCTGACACTTGAAGGGGGGTGCAGTCACCCTGACATTCAGACATTTATTATGTTCACCAGGATATAGGTGAAACGTTTGAAACAAATTGTTCGAGGGATGTCTGACGGCGACCGACAGCGGCAATGGCAGAGAATCCTGCATGAAAGTCGTAAAAGTTTATGTTGTTTACCCGACAAGCTTGTGGTAGGTCGGGTCAGCAGCTGATCGTTAAATGACGTCATCTCTTGTAAAGGGGGGGCAGTGACAGCACAAAATATATGACAAAGTGTCAAGCATCACTGAATGGAGTGTCAGTCTGACGGGACAAGGTCAGGCTTGTGAATGTTATTTGTAACATTAACGATTTGTTGGCATTGGTGTGGTTTTTTTTTGTACTTTTAGGGGTTTTAGGGACGGGATCAGAAGGAATGAATCAGCACGGACGTTAAAGAGGGACCCAGGAAAAGAATAGATGGCCACTTTAAGATCCAGCAACAAGTGATAAGTTTAGTCAGAGGAGTAATATTCTGGTCTATGGATCGAATGAGTGGAACTACATTTGGAAGTTACTGCTATGTTGAATTCTGAATTCCGTAGCTACCTTTGAACAGGGACATTATCCGAAATAAGTTAAGCTTTGAGTGGAAAGTCGTAACTTGGGGAGCAACAAATTACTGAACCAGTTTTCAAGAATGACGGGAATCATTTAAGCTGATTTTGAGCTTCTGAACGAACAAGGTTATTTTGTGTATTTTCTGTGGCTCTCACCGTTTGAACTTTTGCCGACAGACGTAAGTTTTTATCTCCTGTTTTCTGATTAGGAGTAGTTTTCTCAGTTCATGCCACATATGTATGTCCGAGCTAGAGAAAGTTTTTAGTCACAGTTGCTAAACTATTGACCTTCTTCATGATGGCGCATTCTTTGTGGCTGGTGTATGTCTCTTTCACTGTTCCTCTAAAAGTGATTAAAGGGAGTGTACTGAGTGTCAGTTGAAAAAAAAATCATCCATATATTAAGACCAATGTACAGACTTTTGCGGATACAGCATTAAAAACAAATGTCTTCGATCTTCCCACTAATCTGGAACCTCCCGCTGTGACTTTCCTTCTTGCGTAAGTTTTCGGATTAAATCCCTTTCGGTTGCAGAGCAGTGCAAGCCGCGGCCCATATTACCTGCTTTCGATGCGTCCTGGTGCATGTGTCCGTAGGATGTTACGGATATAGTTAAGCTTAGAGCTAAGTTGTTATAGCGCTAGACTTTAATTAGGTTTTTAGTAGTAGTATTAAGTTAGGATAAGTTAAGGAATTCTTATGCCAAGTTTTTAAGTTTTCTTGGGTAAAAATTACGATTAACAATGAATTAAAAAACACAAACAAAAACATAAATAAAGAAGCCGAAAGGCTAAAATAAATATTGTAATCATGGGTTAGCTTAGAGCACTTGTTAAGAGTCAGTAAGTTAGAATTAAGATTAACAAATTAGATTAAAAAGCTAGTTTAAGTATTTTTTGTTTAGCATGTAAGAAAAAATAATTTTTGAAAAAAAATAAATTAAAAACTAAGACTTAACTAAATTACCTGCTTTCATTTATAATTCGACGCACTTTGACACACAGATAACGTTATTGCTATACTTACAGTGAATTGTTTTAAACATAATATGGTACACAATTATTCTCACTAAAAAAAACAAGTGATCTGGTCTTATTACTCTCTCCGCACGCTGAGGACATATATTTATAGACAATTTTTCTTCAAATTTCCTTGCTTCCTTGTAATTTTGCTTGTTGGGAAGGAAGTACTGTTACCAACAAAGAGAAATGCGCTAACAGAGGCTGTAGTAAATTTTATTTCAAGTAGAATAGGGTAAATGTTTAATGTTTTCCGTGCTGGTCGTATTGTTTTGCCCCTAACTGTACACCTATACGTTGAATTGCAGCTCCAAATCCTTTGAAGCACACTTGTATTATAATCCCTTTTCTCTCCCTCTCCCTCTCCATTTATTCACAAGTTTAATTGTTTTTTTTCTCAATCTCAGAGAATATTCTATCGATGCACAGGCGAGTTATTAGACACCAAAAGATTTTTCAGTATGGTGCATATCGTTCACTTATGCCATACTAAGTTGTCATTGTACAGAAATCAAGGCCAAAGCAGAAAGTCTACCCTGACACAAGAAAAATAAACAGGAGGGTATTTGTATATGACCTCTATTGAAAACTATAACAACCTGCTATTTTTCTTGTTTTAATGCATTGACGCATAGTTGTGAATTGGGCATTGTGGGTCTGCCTTCTAAAGCTTAAAGTTGAAACAGAGATTGGGTAACAAGGAGATGACCATTTTCTTAGCTTTTTGACAGGGTTTCACTCCCACGATCCGCGAATACGTGTTCTGAACATTTAAGAGCCACCTCTTTCAAAGTATTGAGATGCGTTTGAAAGGGGTTTTAAAATTTTATTTAAAGTTGTGTTCAAAAGATTGAATTTGCTGTCTGTTACAATTTAAAAATTCACCATTAAGTCGAATATTATGAAAATTAAAATTATACACATTTTTTTCTAAAAAAGGAATATTTAAAAATCTGACTTCAAATCATGTAGAAAACGAAGCATATTCATTCATACTTATCTGTACACATGTTTAAATCATATTCAAAATGTGTACATTTTGAAAAATTCATTGTATGAAAAGTTCACCGATTTGGTCAATAGATGGTGTTTTTATTCATGTAAGTGGAAACACAAAGTTGATCGTATTAAGTGAAGACGTTTTTTAAAGGTGAAATTTTAGGCTACATTTTGTGTTAAAACAGCTGTGTAATTCGCTGTTCATGTTTGGAGATACTAACTTGACTACGAGTAAAGTGTCGGAAAGAAATCCGATGTGTTCTTCTACCAAAAAGGGAAAACCTTTGCAAAGACATGAAAAAAAAAAACTCGAAAAATGTATGCAACTACATTTGAATACAGTCAATGAGTGCCAGACCCAGGAATGTTGGACTAATAATAAACTTTGGTTGCACTACAGCCCACAAGGGACCAGGGCCTACTTTCTATAGCTGTTCGACCGAAATTTCAATGCAATAGATGCAAAGATGCACGCACTGGTTGGCCTGTCACTGAAAAGGTCGGTCAAATTTTACAATTGATAGGACCACGCTTTAAGTCGCCATGGCGTAGTGGGTAAGTGCATCAACTTACACTCTGAAAGTGCCAGTTTCGATTCCCCGACTCGCATTTTCTCACGGCACCACCTCTTTCGAGTTGCTGACAATACTCAAAGAGTAAAAATTGTCTATGAAGAGCTTCCCAAATCTTGCCGTTTGGAGTACAACGCGAGTAGTGGAAGGTTGAAGAAGGTACACCGTGTTCCATTGTGGTGGCACTTAACTACTATTATTTGTTAGTATCCGGATGATAGTTTAAAATTATCTAAAAAA
Source organism: Eristalinus sepulchralis (assembly GCA_944738645.1). Taxonomy (NCBI): domain Eukaryota; kingdom Metazoa; phylum Arthropoda; class Insecta; order Diptera; family Syrphidae; genus Eristalinus; species Eristalinus sepulchralis. Next base: position 13,620,455 of record OX122882.1, read on the forward strand.
ACGCAAGCTACTCGAAGTAACTCGACGTTTGGATGCCACATTAACTTACTTATCAGTGAATCGCTGATGAAAGTAACGAAATGAACAATAAAAAAATACATGTGGAAAAGAAAGCATAACGAAATGAAAATATTTCCGAAGTGATTCATTACGGGCGATACAAATAAAAGATTAAAGAAGAGAGTGCAAAACGGAAGCAATCATTGTCAAAGGCCAGTGACTGAACACAAACCTCTTCAAAGCTTGAATTAATTGCAAACAATTTTTTGTGGAGTGTTTGGTGGAATTGTAAAGGAATTATCTAGAATGGTCTAGAACTGTCTTCTGCAAATTGTTAGCGTTTAAATAAAGCAACCAAGGAAGAGTTATCGGAATTATCCAACAGAGAGGGAGCTCGAGAGAGGTGGTGCCGTGAAAAAATGCGACGATGCACTTACCCGCTACGCCACTGTGACCACTAGCGACATTATTGGGGATAAATCTTTATTATCTTCTCTCTGGTTCAGTTCAGCAAGTTTTAGATGAGGATTTGACTGGTTTCTCACCAAGATAACGACCCAGCTCAGTAAGCGCGTTTTTGTTCAAAAATGGCATGCCTCCTGTGATCCAAATGCTTTTTAACTTTTGCTTAAATAAGAAATGTATGATACTATAGGCCACAAGAGACCAGGACTCAGCTTCTCCTCAAGGTACTAATTTTGTGCGTGATACTGTTCCCTCAAGAGTAGAAGGGACCCACAGTTTACTGCCGACTCTGGACGGTGAGTTTTAAGTTCTCCGAGCAACTCAAACTAGAAGGTTGCGGGAAGGAACACACAATGAAAATTAAGTCCAGGATTTGAGTCTGGAACATGTGTTGACACAGTATTTTAGTTTAGTGGTTTTTCGCAAATCTGCCATTTTATGTGTCTTGTTGTGTATGTATGTAATACTAAGTCTAAAGTGATCGCATAATCTTTTCTATTGCGGTAAGCGCTTAATCCCTCTCCAACTTTACTACTATCAATACATCCTTAAAGGTCTGAGCTGCCCCAGTATCTTAAAAGTATATTTAAACGAAAGATAAATTTTGACAGGCTCCCATTACTACTTTCATGCCAAGAACAACTTTCTTTTCTAACAAAAAAACAATCCAAAAAAGGAGAACAACAGCGCAGGAAGAAAACATATTTTCTTTTAATTATTATTTTGCACCAACATATCTATAGATTCTGACATGCTATCTATCCTTGGAACGGGTGAGCTCCATGCCCCTCGCATCGCTCTCCCGCCTTTTTACCCACGAGTCTGACACATCCCTGCCGACGATTAAATGCATGAGAAATAAGAAACTTTTCACTTGGGCCAAAAACTTCTACACACCAACAATCCGATAAGGATGAGGAAGGAGCCCGAGAAGAAGTTTGAAGTATACACGAAGGGAAAATGTTCACAAACTTAATTTTGCAAAATTCTTCACTTTTCAAAAAAACGAAATGAAATGAAAAACAAAAAAACAAAGGAGAAAACAACAGCAGCAACTCACTGCCGAGCTTTACATTGTGTAATCAAGTTGGATTCAACGGCTGCTTCCAGCCGATGATGGAACCTCAGACACAGGAGAAAAGAGTTTTGGAGAACTATGCAATCTGTGTATGTGGTGCTGGTAGACTGACTTGGGAGGGAATGTTTTGCGAGTTTTGCGATGCGGTAGTGTCCTTCTTACATGCTCGATGTCTTGAAAATTGAATTGGAGTACTTTGCGGTCAGGGGAAGAGAAACGGCTTCCAATTTGGATTTAAACAAAATTTATGTTTTACAAAATGTGACATCGGATCTGGTGGGTGAAAACAAAAAATATGAGGCGGGGTTAAAGGCAGTATATAAAAAAAATTTTGTCCTTTAAGGATGTTCAGTCCGTTAAGTCGGCATCAGATGAGATACCTGTGTTTCGTTCCTGTCTAACGGAAGATAAGGCGTATTGTGCCCAAGGCCTTGAAACCCCCAATATGTCAAAGATTAATTAGATTTCTTAATTCTGCTAGTAAACTATTTGAAAAAAAGCCGGAAAAAGTACGTGAATGACCAATGTAGGTCCAGAGATTCAAGTTATGTTAGACATTGAAAAAGTATTCGTCATAGTATGGCACGATGAAGCTTTGACTTCCAAACTGTTTAATTTAACTTGTTGCAAAGAATTTGCAAAAATAGAAAATTTGAACTTACAATCAGAAATCATCAAACAGACTTTAATTATATTGAGCCTGGTCTTTCCCAAGAACCTTTCCACATTCAATAGCAGTGTGAATGTGTGAGTGTTTGTAAATTACACATACTCCATTGCATTTGGTGCATTATTCTAAGGGTTTTTATAATCGGCTCTCTCTAAATTTGAGCAGTTTTGCTTTAAATAGAAGAATAGGACAAGACCAAAAATGACACAAGTTATATGGTTCACTAGATGAAGAAAATAGTTTTATCTACTGTACTTAATAATACAAAGCTTCACCAATGTTCTATGAAGATAAAGTAGACAGACAGTTTAAAAAAAAAAAATTGTAATTCTACAACAAACACTGAATCTTTAGGCCCACAAATTTTTCAAGCGATTCTAGAAATCTTCTTCTGAATGGGTGAATGACGAAAAAACCCATAGCTGGAAACCGCAAAGATGTGAAGAGGAACGATGATGATGATGATCTACCTTGACTTTTTTTGTAAAGGGTTTTCTAATAGGGACTTAACAACTTTGAAATTAATTTGTTAACGCACTCTTTCTCGAATCTCGAATGGCACAGTGAATTTATACAGCAAACTCAACTTTTTCACTATGGTAAAGTACGCTAACAAGCAACATCTGCAAATTATAAAAAATTTACTTTAAAAAAATCCTTATTGGAAAAGCCCTAACAAGTAGGCTTTACGTAAAGGCAAGTTAGATTTAGAAATAAGAAAATCGAGGTTTTTGTAACATTTTTTATCTGATTCTTAATGAATGGTGGAATGAACTGAATTACCACACGACCAACGGGTGAACCTAATATTAGGTTAAGGCTATCACATAAGCCTGATTGTTTATAGTTTCTCACTATTTATTTAGCCACTTGTTTGACACATGTGCGTATAAAGAACAAGCATGTTGTAATTTCTTAAAAAAAAAGATTTGCGTATGATCCAACTATGTACTTTAAATTCTCATAAATATTAATAATAATTCTATTCAAGTTGGTGATAATGCAGTCTATAAAAAGCGTTTCACATTACGCCGTTCACAGTCGGTAATAAACTGTAGGTCCCTTCCCTCGTAAGTTAAAAGATGGTATGCACAAGAACAACAAGACTATTATCTGAGGAACCTAGGCTCTAGCCCCTTGTTTTGAGAGACATGAAATGGGAATGAAAGTATATCAGTTTTTTTGAAAAAAATTCCGAAACTAAATTTCTCTTTTATGAAAGTGATTTCCTCGTAGTCATTTAAATTTTTATCACTTGTAATTATTCATTTCAAGAAGGAATGGATTTTATTATTAATCGCCAGGGTCTTAAACATTTCTTTTCTTAGATGGCTTCTACCTTAAAAACTTATATCTCGAGCACGCCTTGCAGGTCAATGCGAAACTTAATCGACTCTTAGTAACAACCAGAACAAAGTACATATTTTACACAATCCAAGAAAGCATAGCAGTGCGATGTTCTTACGCTACATTTATGCATTTTTCTGCAGCCTCTTGTTTAGTTAAAAGCTTTACGCAGGGTCTTTCTTTCGAAACCGGTAATCGCAAAAATGTAAGTAACCACCAAATGTTATCGAATATCATTCCGAAAGAAAATTCATGAATATTACAACCACTTTGCCTTCGGAATGTCACACAATATTTCTTAACAAGGGAGTTGTTCACTATCGCCATTCGAATACTGACTTTACAAAACATGAATTTTTAATGTCACAAAAGTAAGTCAGCAACATTCGCGTTTCGAAGAGACGCTTTTACTGCCACTGATTTCGGTAATTAACTGCACTTTCTTATAGTTACTAGTTTTACCTTAAAAATTTGTTTAAGCTTGTGATAAATTGTTTGTAATATAACAGCAAGAACAAAAGACTTAAGTGGAGATTTAAAGAAATAATTAGTAAAACACTTGCTAGAGAAAAGTAAGGAAGTAATCACAAAATTATAATCAAGTTCACAAAACTGGCCATCAAAATTAAATAATGAGCCATCAGGATGCTTTCCCAAATTTACAACCAAGGAAACTCACTTAATTTCGAGAAAAGTAAAGCACATCTGCAAAATTAGTGCCCTAAGGATATTGACTGAGATCACGAACAAAATAGACAGGTCCTGCGATCCCCAAGCAATTCAAAGCGCGTTCCGTAGTCCTGGTTACAATCATAGAAATATTCGAAAATCGCCTTACATAGGAAGTATATAGATAGATAGATATTTATTGGCTGCATAGTATAACAATATTTTAACAAAGTTATCTCTAGCTGGCACAGAGATATGGTTTTATGGAAACCTTACTGCTGAAAATACAATTGTTTTACTAGTAAGATATACAGTTCGGTAAATTGAATCTATCTTGGAGGAAAAACTATGGAAAAAAAACCTCAATTTAAGAGAAGAAAAATGTACTAGTGTAAAACGACTTCAATTCCTTAAGGACCATCAAAATTATGTCTCAGAGTTCTGGAAAACCGTTATATGTGCTTAAGAGAGCGATCTTAACATCCGCGCTGCTGACAGCAGTGATACATTTTGGAGAAATAAACACTTCCATCAATCTCATAAATATTTTAGGAAAGGTGGAATCTTGATAGTATGATGTAAGCATTTCAGCATCTGACGTGAGAAATTTAGTTTTTCTTGAGTCCTTGACCATTCAAACATTTTAGTGTGCTTTAGTTGTCTTCTAACAAGACAATGACCTCAAACTCACATACTTTCGGCGTTGTCAAAGAACAGTTGTTGTAGAAAGTCATCTGAAAACGCCGCCATAGTCGCCAGATTCACACGCTTTAGAAAATTTGTGAGAGTATCCAAGAAAAAAAACATTTTCGAAGCAATGAAAATGTGTTTCCACAAAATAAGCCAACACTGTTGTTTTAATGGACGTTTTTTCTCGTCTTCACATTGGCTGCAATTGCAACTCTGTTTTAGAATTCACGCCAGCTTTCAGCATGTCAATTCAAATGGCGCCGAGAAAATTTACAGAAAATTTCGAAAACAGTTTTTTTCCAAAATGCCAATGTTCTCTCTTCAACCCATCTCTAATGCCTGAAAAACTCCATCAAAATGTAGATAAGTTACAGAATTAAAATACTTCCAAGGACACTGGGAAAGGAAATGCGAAACACTACAACAAAATCCAACGAAAACAAAAAACTTTCTTATTTCATTTAAAGCTTGCAGTAAGAGTTTTCCTCAGTTGAAGGAAAACTTCACATTTGCAGCGAATTCCAGAGATTTTCTTCTTAGGAATTTTCTTGCGAAAAGTCGACCAATTCCCTTCGTCTCCCATTCCGCCGGCATTCCCCAGATAATCCCTAATTCATCTAATAAATGAAATTCCATGCCCTGCTGGAAAAACAGGGAAAGTATTCGCTTACAGAAATTGCTTCGTTACGCCATTAATAAAAATATCGCTCGGCATGAATAAGAAGAAGAAGAAGAAGAAGAAGACGACGGAGTATAAGACGAGATGATGGCAAAGTTGGGGGTGGAATAGAGTGGCAGGGGGGAGGGGTGTAAAAGTCCTTCACTTGTGTACAATACGCGCGAGGGCACAACTACCATCCAATTGGCTAACTTTTATGCGCGTGCAGGACTCTCCGCTTATCCTTATTTTTCGCTTCGATGTATAAATCTCTCATTCCCTCGGCTACGAGTCCTATTGTACGAGGGTTGGTGGGCGGACTGCTCCCCAAACAGGCGGGCGCGACAATAGTGGCAAACGTGGCAAAATAAAATTGACGCCAATTATCGCCCTTCAGATCGTTTTCGTTGTGGAATTTTTTAATCTCCCCGGGCCAAGCCGGCGGCCTTGTGTAAACATGATGCCTTCCAAGCTTTCAGTCGCGCTACGGTGTGGGGGATAATATGCTGAGCCCGTTGGCCGGGGAAGGTGTGGGGCGCAACAAATTCAATGCCGATGGTAATGTTTGACTTTTGAGGTTGTCAGCTACCCACTCGCTCTCCCTTGGCTTTGCGTCGCAGATTATTCCCAAGACCGAAGGTGGTGCAAAATTTCGCGGTTATCAGAGCCTGTTTCGAAAGGATTAATTTCGTCCCCTGAGATAGACAGATAAGGCGGCCGACGCGAATAGAAAATTCGTAATTTCAATGAATAATGAGTTAATTAAGGACATTGCCGAGCGAAGGAAAGAATAGATGGACGACGATTTTCGCCATTGTATCGGGGGATGATGACGGTGGCGGTGTCGGTAAGTGGTGGAGGCACAGTGAAAGTTTAGATCCGCGAATGGAAACTGATAACAATTAAGGTGAGTAAGAGTGTATTAAATTTAAGTGTAACTGCTGCTGTTAGAATATCCGTTTTGAATTGTAGATAAAAGATTTCAAGGATCCAACCGCTTCAGAGTGGGGGTGGGGATTGATAAGCTGGGTTGGCAGCAGCCGCGGCAATCTGTGGCAGGGGATTGCTTGAAGTGGTTGAAAGTTTCGGCGTCTGTGGTGTGAACAATAAAAGAGTTCTGTTTATTAAAAGTCAGTAATGGTATAAGTTTTAGGAACATATTATTAAATAATTGAGTGGCACTACAGCCCACAAGGGGCCAGGGCCGGCCTTCTACAACAACTACTCGTGTTGTGCGTGCTACTGTTCTCTCACGAGTAGAAGGGACCTACAGTTTTTTGCCGACTCCGAACGGCGAGATTTGAGAAGCTTTTCATAGACAATTGATACTCTTTGAGTGTTGTCAGCAACTCGAAAGAGGTGGTGCCGTGAAAAAATGCGAGATGTTCCGTCCGGGAATCGAACCTAGACTTTCTGCGTGGCGGTCGACGCACTTACCACTACGCCACAACGACCACTGAATATCTTATTTAAAATATTTTAATTTAACGAAGAAACGTGTCCCTTTCATCAGGACTTGCGAGGCGTACCTCAGATGTGATTTCATCAGGTAGTCGACCTATGGGCAGACCCTAGGCAAGACGGCTAGATCAAAACCATAAGCTCCACTAGTTGCCCTTGAGGTACCTTATGATGAGTTTGAGTTGATGGCGAAAATCAAGTGGCCTGGAGGTCTCTCTTTCGTGAATTGCGCCTGCGACCCTTAAGTGGAATATGCGGTTTAAAGAAGATGATATTTGTTAGATTAACCTTAAGAACTCACTATGAATACCACTGGAAAGCGTGCAATTTTCCTAACTAGCCAGATTAGGGCCATCACAATAATTATTTTAAAGTGGGGCCCTGTAAAAGCTACCAACTGACGGTGTATCAACTTTCGTCCTCCTCGGAGCATGTTCACTAGGTGAACACAGTTGCGGCTTTTGCTTGGGCTCGGATGTGTACGAGTGGATCTATTCCTCAGCGGCCACGAAATGATCTTGAAACTTTTTTTGGATTGCCCTGAAATGGCGTGAAACATTGCCCTGAAGCGGCCTTACAGTTGCACTTGCTGTAGGGAAAATTAGACATTGTACAGTTTAGCTCATCTTCAGGCAAACTGTCGTATGTGGCCTTTAAATCGGCAAATAGGTATCGAAATGTACTCGATGAACTGCCGCAATATGAAAATCTGGTTTTTGGTTGATTTCCCCTAGCCTGAAACCACATTGATAGGTATAGTGAGAGTGTCAGCTTGTTCACGAGCTCAGCAAGGAGTCTTATTCCCCCCAAGAAGTTGTCGCAAAATATGTTTGCGAACCGGACAAATAACACTAAGGTTCCAATGGCTTGGTATATGTTCAGATGGGGTGGTGCATGTATCCAAGCTGATAATCTTCAACTGCCACAGAGTTTTGAGCAAAGTCCGATGGTTGTCTCAGGAACTTTGTTTGATTTCAGGCTGGATACTGCTGCCTTGACCTCCCTTAAGTTAGGTGGACGGAGTTTTTATCCATCGTCGTTCAAATTAAGCGAAACATTCTTCCTAATAGTTTGACACATTATCGCCGCTTCACATTTGACAAAAATGTTTTCTTTTTAATCTCATTAGCGACTCTTGTTCAAGTTGTCTGGTTCCGTGCCGGCAGATTTTGGTCCATGGCACATATATACATCCCACCGGATGTTTTTAACCTTTTGATAAAATTTCCGAATTGCATCTCTTCATTCTTTCTTATTTTGCTGCTCTTCACTCCTTCTCTGCTCGTAGAGTTCACTGACAACTCGCGTTTTTCGATGCAGAATTGCCTTGTAGACCCATAAGACCCAGCACATCAGCACAAGCTCTTGACAACGTTTCTTCGATGGCCTCTTGATAACGTTTCCAATCTTTTTCTATTGCAGGCAGCTTCGAAATTTCCAAGAATTTCAGAGACACTTGTTCGGCAAACTTCCTATAGATCTTTAGAGATTGTAGCTTTCCGACGGCAAACTTCGATATCTTGTCTCTACTCCATTACGCTCTTGCTAGGTACTTTCTCTAGTCACAACAGGGAAGTGCTTCGAATCAATGTCGACATCTCGGAAGGGACGAACATCGAGAATGCTGGATGGAATATCTGACGTCAATAACAACGTGATCTGTTTTGTTGACGGTGTATTGATTGAGAAGCCCCCAGCTCCCTTTGTGGATGTTGACATGTGGGGACCTTTAAAGAAAGACCCCATGGCGTAGTCCATCAGCCTGAATTCGATGTGTTGTTGCTAGACTCTATTTTCCGCGAAGAGTTTTTCTTTACTTAGCTGTACGTTTTAAGCTTTTAGAGTAATCTTAATAAAGAAGCTGGGACATCGGTCCTTTGTGAGAGTCATCTTTGATATTGTCCTCCAATTCGCTTATTTCATCTACACTAACTTTCAACGCATGAACCTGATCCAGAGGTTGTATAAACATAACTTTAACTAAGTGATTGGACATGTGATAGATACAAACGCAGGGCTATCAATTTCCGTTGACACGCTTAACGACACTACAGAGTATACAAAAGCGAAATCTGACGAAGTCAAGACAAAATTCGTCTTTAAATTTCTTTAACCTTCCACACTAATATCGATCTGGCTTCACTTGCCCAAAAACACTTAAACCATTTCCCCATCCCACCGTGTCCAGGGCGAGGCGAGGAAAAAAGACAAAAACATTCTGCAGCCGCCCTTCAAACTCCTGACAATCTTGAGCAATCACCCTGACTGACATCCAGAACCCATCTCTCCCAATCAAAACCCGATGGAAGATGAAAAACCCCGAAACCCCAAACCCACAGCCATAGAGCCACACCAAAACAAACCATAACCGGCCCCCTGCTCAGGGGACGACAGTCAGCTAGAGCGTAGCCCGCACATTCAATTACACCGTAATTTACTTTATGGACTTATCTCCCGAAAACAGCAATTTCGGCAACATTAAGCATAATTTTATGACATCACTTTTTGTTTGATGGCTCCTTCGGTCTGGTACTTCTGGGTCGACGTCTGTGTGCTGGCCTCTCAGTCTCGGTTTAGCATAAAGCAGGCAGGGGTGGCTTTCGTTTTAATATTTACCATACTCACCCTGGATATCTGCGGCTGCTATCTATGCTGTGCTGCTTCTGGTGATGCTGACGTTGTTTGCTGGCGGTTACACTTTGCCACTGGTATCTGTCAATGTCTCAACCCCAATCAGGGCCAAGGCGAACAACAACGACGCCAACGACGACGATGATGACGACGACGACGACAGAGAATGAGGAGAGCAAGTGTATCCCTTTTTGCACTAAACATCATCACGCAAGATGCTCTTCTGTGGTTGTCACTAAAGGATACAAGATGTAGCCACTGTAGTAGCGACCTTTTTATGCCGAACTCCGGGACGGCAGTGAATTTTAATGGACACTCGTCGTGAAGTCGCGTGGGGTTGGCAGTATTGAAATGATTTTTTCCTCTCCTTCGCTCGTGTTTCGTCTTCTGGTTGTCTTGGCCTTGAGATGGGTAGCCGTGCTTGGGGTTTTTAATAGTTTGGGTCCGCCAGACGAATTTTATGGCTTCCGACAAAAGATTTAATTTGATTTAATCTTTCGAAATTGTTTTAGACGTCTGTGTTGCGTATCTCCTTTTTTTCAACTTTGTGGTAAAATGGACTAGGTAGAGGGAGGAGGTCAATGGCTTGACTGCTGCCACAAAGTAGCAGCAGACGGAATATCGAGTAAGAATTTTCTTTTTCACGGCTGAGGTAATGAAAAGTTGGTGGGTGAATGTTGCCATGGAAACTTAAAGACATTCACTTGCTATTGAAAACATTTTATGAAAGTGAAATGGAATATGGTCTCGACGAGTTTATGAAGCATGGAGGCGAGCTCTAATCGATGCACCACTTGTGATACATATGTTTGATACAGTTTCCGAGGCGTGTTAATGTTATTGCGCTAGGCCCGTTCGGCCCAGTTCTTTCGGGTCTTAATCAAGCTCCCGAGCAGATGCTTCTGTGTCACCTTAGGTATTAAAGGGAATATCGTTCTTAAGACTGTAAGATAGTGTGAACGTCAGAGTTGTTGAACAACTTCTGTGGGCCTACATATGCAAGGCGGGCCCAGAATACTTTTTTTTATTTTCGTTTTAAAAATGCAATAAAATGAGCAAAATTATTTTTTTTAACACATTGGCAAGGAAAGGGATTAATTATGGCTGCTTCACATTCTGTCACCCCCATCCCTCAAATGCCTTATTGAGAGTTATGGACTGTATTTCACGGATTCCTAGTTTGATGTTGACCTTAGCGCTTTTGTCGGCATAAGATCGGTCCTTCATATTTCCTTTAAAAAAAAAATTGTCCAGGGGGATCAAATCCCAGCTTCGAGGCGACAAATTGACACAGTTACATCCCAGCACTTACCTTGGGAACACATTTTGAATAAATCCCAATGTTGTTCAAGCGTGCAGTAACTCTCTTCGTTTCACTAAGGTATGATACTGACTTTCTGTCACAAATTCGATCGGGAAATAAGTATCAGTGTCAGGAATGAAAAGGAATTGCTGACGCACCCTGTGAGACTACATTTACCCTTTCTTGTGCGTGATACTCTTCTCTCACGGACACGATCACGGCTATGAGCAATGGAATTTTAGGACTTTGTGATTTCGGAACTGTAGAGAAGTGGAAAGTTAAAAATTATAAAAAACTTTTTTAAGGTTCGCGGGAATCGAACCTGGCGCTTGATGCACATGAGTCACGCTTCACTACGGCAACCGCTGTCACCGCTGATTACGTCTATAAATCGAGATATTTTGCTGTCACTACGCCTCGTCTATTTATTCCTTTTCTTGCTAATTGTTTTCTGGGGTAGATAAAGGGTGTATATCCTCTGAACCTTAAAAATTAAATATTCTCAACGTAGAAGTAACATCTTCGACATCTACTTGCACGCCGTCAATCAGGACGAATATAAGGCAAGGAAAAGAACGGTTAGATGTATGCTATAGTCTGATGTGCAAAGTTATCTGCCCGCAGGAGGAGATGGTAAACACGGCGCTGCAGCATTAACCACTTTCTTCGGGTCTTGCAGCCTGTCCCCTCTTTCGTTTGCTCTCGAATCATATGACACATGCAATCTTGATCTATGTCGAGGCTCTTGAAAACTAGATCAACCCCTTCTTCAGTATCAGACTGGACGGCTGAGAGATGCGAATAAATTTTAAACAGCGAAAGAGAGTGTGATTTTAGACCCCAACTTTGTTTTTAATGAAATTTAAAATGAATGAATAAATGAATGTACAACAGTTTAAACGACTTAATTTTCGCTGGCACTTACACGTACATATGTACATAAGTGCCTGGTAGATTTATTTTGACGTTTGAAGAAACTTTTAAGGGCAAGGTGAACTGAAAGCCTTTCAAGAGCAAGATTGGTGTCTCATTTCAGGGTCGTAAACCTAATAAAATGATACGTCAACTGTGATGAAAAAAAAATGGATAATTTCGAAGCAAAGCAAAAGCAGTTATCCATTGCAACGCACAAGTCACCTATTACTCAATTGGCACAAAATAAAGTGGAACGTCCTTTGGCGAGGACGATTGGCTTACGGGCTCTGGAATGGTAACTCTCTACGATATTAGAAGCAGCATGCGAAACCACTCCAAGGTTAATTCAGTTTCTTTTGGGTGCCTCCTTGAAGCTATTCACCTTCGTTTGTATAAAGGCCTAAACTAACAGTCGCCACGAATTTCTCTTCAACCGTATTGTTACTTAGACCAAGAGGTCTACTCGTTGTCGCGAAAATTTGACGAATTAAAGGTCTATTTTAGGAAACCAAATTCACATTGCTGCGTTGTTGGCCGACTTCAAGTAGACACCGATCACTGAAGAAAGGAGCAGTGGGATGCAAGAATAATTTTCCCCCAACCTCCTATCGCTTCTTCATTTAAAATATCGATGCTTGTAAATTTAGAGGAGGCAGACGGGCGGCTGTACAGGGTGTATGCAAAGGTATTTGAAAATTATTATTAATTAGGCAAACAAACAACAAACCCAAAAGTATGAAGGATTTTATGAAGACTTCCTATATCAAAGGGAATAGAAGTGTTTTAAGTGTGATTATGCTGTCGGTAACTAGCCGCCTAAACATCAAAACAGTTTCCGCTTCTTTAAAACGTTCAAAATATATTCGTATTGTGTTCACAAGCCTGGCACATTTTGTCAATAAGAATTGGCTTAAAAAGATCACGGCCATTATCAAATTGCCGCCATTTTCAAGAAGAAAATTAAACTTCTTCAAAAATTTGTTTAAACTATGCTCGTCAAAGCAATGGTCTCGAATTTATCCCTTCACTTTAAAATTTCTTTTTTTTACATCATCAGCTAATTTTTGCAACAAATTCCCAAACCATACTTTGGAGTTACAGAGTACGAAGGAACCCATTTGTGCTTGGTGCGGTTACACTTAGGAAACGCGCAACATTTGGTGCAAAGTTCTGCGGTTTTCATTGATCGTCAGGACGAGCTGTTGCCCAACCATATAGTTGCCCTCACAAGACCGTATGTGCATGTGCGTCTCTGAACTCTCGAATTTCACCACCGGTCTGGCCAACCAACAAACAGACAGCTGTGCACTGCACGTCGCTATTACTGCCGAAGGCGTTATCCACAATGGATAATGCCGGCATCTGTGGCATCAGCTTCACCAGCGCCAGCACCAGCAACAGCCAATCTTCCAAACAATTCCTTTTTCATTTTTGTGGGTGGTAAAGTCAGTGCCGAGAGGAGTACCGGTAGTCCGTCAGCATGGACTCATGCACCCGGAGGGGGGTTGGGTGTATGCGCGGCAGAGAATATCGTCGGTGAACCCTTCTCAATTTGTAACAACAACGCCAGCGACAACGAATGGGGAAAGGATGCAGAAAAGGACTGACGGCAACGGGGCGGGCGACAGCCAAAAGTGTGCTGTGTTCAGTATCAGTGGTTGTGTAAATGTTTTCGAGCCATTAATCACCCCATTTCATGAATACATCAGGGCCCGAAAAAGATATACAATCTTCCCTGGTCCGTCGTCATCGTCGTCGTCGCCACTGACGCAGCCGCCACTGCTGAATGCCACCACCACTGCAACCGCCACTGATGCTGCCTCCGCCGCTGCCGCTGCCGCCGCCGACGACGACGATGACAACGACTTAGTGTGGGTGAAGCAGTGCATTAATGACTTGCAACCCCTTTCAGCTCGGCCATTACACAATGCAAAGACACACAGCAGCGGTTGGGGGGGAGATTCACAAATTTCGGATCGGTTTCGAAATCGCCCTAAGCCATTTCTGGATTCCTATCCGTCGCAGCCGGTCGCTTGTCCAATCCAAATTGTTGCGATTGCTACCTCAGTGTCTGTGCGGTGGCGGTGGTGGCGGCACTGGCAGCGACGTCGCTCGTCGATGGGGTTAGTAGATGCTTAGGAGAGTCGACTGGGCGATGTGCAGCACCGAGATACCGGGATCTGGTTGCTTCTTTTGTTCGTAACTAACGGGCTTGTCGGGGGGATGATTATTTTTAACTGGTTAAATGAGCGTAATGCTTTTCGGAAGATATCCTCTGCGCGCCATATTATCCTTTCGTTGATTCGCAGGGTTTGCGCTGTCTATTGCTGTGCTACTGACGCTTTGGTTGAATCGACTCTACCGATGCTGGTCCTCGCCGCCGTACCTAGGGGGGTTTAAACGAGCTGTAGATAAGGATTTTATGCACACACGCGCGTTATTCGATGTCAGATTATTTTAATGACAAATTACCGAAAATTACTCACCGGCCTGATGATACCAGACCAACTTTTGTGTTGCCTGCAGTGGAAAGGTGGCGCAGAAAGATGTGAAATGAACTCGTGGGAATCGTGAAAACGGCAACGATGACTGGGAATTCACATGATGATCGGCCATATTTGCAAATTGACACAATTGAAGTGGAAAATGAAGCTGTCTTGTTTATGTTCTAGCCTTGATTGTCTTCAGCCTAAAATTAACGCGGACGACTTAATTTTTGGTGACCAATGGTGGTGGTAAGTGAAGTGTCGCACTGTTCTGTATTCCGATAAAGAAGTTAGAACGCTATCAGCTTTTAGTAACTGCTTTACTTCAGCGGCTTAATTACTGATCGGAGATAGAAAGCAAATCTCTTGACTCAAGTGGTTGTTATCAATTTTACATAGATAAAACGGGATTTATTAAACTGATTACTCGTAGAGGGAAAACTTGTTGAGGAAATTTATGATTCTGGTTTTATGATTCCAATAAAAGTCTAGATTGACTGGGAAGATTTTAGTTTCAAGGAAAATTACTTATCACGTCCCAGAGATTGGTAAGTGATGTGTAATTGGATAGAATGTGATTTTGAATTGTGGAAACTCTATTCCCCCAAACAATACTCAAGTGTTTGCAGTAACAATCAATTAGTCTTTTTCCGCAACTCCACTACCCGACTTTGGGTTTTGCATGCGATTCAAGCCCACTTCAAATAAATAAGCAAGAACAGAGGCCATTCATCCAATTTCGTCCTTTCTGTGGCCATGAAGAGGGCAGCATTTTCCCATATAGCTTGAAAAAGATGAATGTATGTCTCTCATAAAGACGGCTACAAATTCACTTTTTCGCAAGAAATAATTTCACTTCTACTTCTCTAAAGTGTTCTTTCTAAGAAGACTATAGTGGATAATTATTTCATCGAATTTTTGGTGAAAATTCTGTTACTTCTAGACCGAAAAAAACTTCACTTGGTCGCCATGTTAAAGTGGGTAAGTCAGTCGACCCACACGCAGAAGGTCTAGGTTCTGTTCCCGTACGGGACACCTCGCATTATTTCAGAGCACTATCTTTTTCGAGTTGCTGACAATGCTCAAATAGTATCAATTGTCTATGAAGAGCTTCTCAAATCTCGCCGTAGATCCCTTCTTCTCGTGAGAGAACAGTAGCACGCACAACGAGTAGTTGTTGTAGAAGCTAGGCCCTGGTCCTTTGTGGGCTGTAGTGCAGTTTGCTCTCTTACAACAATTTTGTTTTTGATGTGGGCGGGTCATAAGCCCTCCGTACAACCGGCAGCGTGGTCTGAGTGCAAATGTTGAGCCCTCTTGCCTAGGACGATCACCTCAGACATTAGTTCACTGCCTAATAGATGTTAGGGTGGCTAACCAGGGGGTGCCACTAGGAGGCTGAGTCAGCATGACTCATGCACTTATAGAGATCGTTTTGACATCCCGCCAGGTTAGGTGCAATCAAAAGCTTTGCCCTATATGCATAAGCCCATACTCCCCTAAGCACTAATATCACTGACAATTGTGCAGAATCTTATCCAAAATCTTAGAATAAAGTTTAATTTTTCGTTTTTATAATGTCTGAACTATACACTATAGGAAGAGGAGTTTGTAGCATGTTTTAAAACTTCAAATGGCGTTGCCACAAGTTTCTTGCTATTACTTTCGGACTATTTTGGGAGGAATAAAATAAATGACTAGTTAAGTGTTCCCCCACAGCAGTATATACACACTTATGGCAATCCAATACATCATCTGTAGTGGAAGGATGCGGAAAGTTAAATCGTTGAAGGTTCAACTAAACAATCGATGTACGTAATGAGAAACAGTCCAATTGGCGAGATTCCTGATAAGGATCTGTACCTATAGCTTGACTACAAACATTATAAGACATCATAATTTGAAGGATATATTGAACTGAGCCTCAACCAACATGAATCTCTAACTAACACGATCTCTTGCCAGCTGCCTCCGATTTTGAGGTCCTTCTCCACCTGTGTATGCCATCTTAGACGAGGTCATCATCTGTTGCTTGGTCCCGCTGATCCGACTTAAAGGACACTTCGGCCGTGCAGCATTACCCACCCACTTTATGTTGCCCAGCCATCTTAAGCGTTGTATCTCAGACTTGCTAAGGGCATGCTGCCATATGTTCGTTCGTCATTAAGTCCCCTCCAGATACCATCGACACAAATAGGACCAACAAAAAATCAGTTGCTCAGTTCCACTCGCCGAAGGGCTTGCGTATCAAAGATTGACAGCGATTTCCATATGCGGCGTCTGGTGATGAATACCAAACACAACTACACGATTGTCTTTCTTATCTTAAAAAAAAAAACTATCTTCTCCCATTTCATATGCATTCGTTGTCTTCTACCATCAGTTGCCAAACCAAAATGATCTTGTAATAAGAGTTTGCATTGAACACTTTAAGATCACTCTTTATGATCATTAAAGACATCATTCGCGATTGTCAATTATCTGCATGCAAAACACCCCGTTGCATAGTCGCGCAAGTGCATCGACTGACAAGCCGAAAGTCCTAGTTTCCAATTATCGACTGAAAACTCATTTTTTCACGATACCACAACCTTTCAATTTGCTGAAAGTACCTTAAAAATATGAGCTCTTAATGAAGAGCTTCTCACATCTCGGCGTTCAGAGTCGGCAATGAACTGTAGGTTCCCTCTACTCGCAAGGGAACAATAGCACGCACAACCCGATCAGTTGATGAAAGAACCAGGGCCAACTTACTTATTTTATTATTTTTTAAATACATCGTACAGGTAACTGTTGGGGAAGTAAAACCAGTCAACAAAGTTAACAGATTTCAAACACCCGCCCAGAAGACTGCCTAACAATGTTGCGCGATAATTCTCACCCCAGACAGAACACATCAAATTAATCCAACAGAAGTCCCCTCCCCCCATTTCGTTGGCATCAACAACATGAGATCAAACCCTCCATCTGCAAGATTAAGACCTCCCCCAAGCCACAAGTATTCTCGACTACAGGACAACGCGCAAAAAAAAAACGGAAAATCAAATCAAATTCAGTCATAAAAGTTCTCGGGACATAATCATCAGCATAAAACAACCAAAAGTCCATTTACCACACGAGCGAGCACGATTTTACACCTTTTTTATGCCCGCAACAGGATCATCGCCATCATCACCATCATCAGCAACATCATCGCAGCAATCTACATGCACATCGCTGCCAGTGCCGGTCCCGTCCTTTCACCTTCCATCCGGCAGCATGCCACGCCATAATACAACTATAAACCATGAAAACAAAAACCCACCTCGAGTCCTCGTCGTAGTGCGGTAATAAAATTCCGCAACAAAAAAAAAGCACAAGACAGGACGGGCGGATGGCGGTGGCGGGTGGGTGGCGAGCGAGTGAACCTTATTCTCCCCTATCGATGGATCAAAGTAGTCGTCAAGGCAAATGGGTTCCCCTGGCGGCGGGGAACTCGCCGAACGGAAGGGGGGAGCAAGTACATTCCAAATCAATGCTGGGATAATCATAAGCAGGGATTCGGGTGCAAAATTCTTTTTACGACCCCCGACGACAGTGTGAGAGTTTAAACCCTTAACTCATCTACTTGGCTTGTAAGGGCCAAGACCCCAGCTCCCTCCGGGCTTACAACTAATAGAGCGATTATGAAATTAGCGTCCTGTCATCGTGGTGTCCCTCGGATGCTCGGCAATTCCATTCTTTTATGACTTTCAAGTGTAAATCCTTTTGTTATCCTTTCGACTGATCTCTGCGAGCAACAGCATGAAATACGCGCTAAGCATCTGCCAGAGGAAATGCTCGTAAAAGTCAACCAAGTTGATGATGCGATGTGCTCTCGTCTGCGCCCATCCGCCGCCCCCTTGGCTGGCGGCAAGGACGAAACCCTGGTTTATAGCATTTTTATGAACACTTTTACGATCGTTCCTAACCTCAATTTAATTGTTTATCCGGTGACAATCATTTTATTGATATGCGGCGGAGACACACACACACGCACGCACCCACCCCGTCGCGGGAGTGCGACAAGGGGTGTGGATGAGAGTGTTTAACCACCTTGTATCCTTTTGGCATATGCCAACGAGTCAAGTCTGTCATTGCGGTTGTAAAAGTTGACACTAAAGTGCGAGATGTCCGCACGCCATGAAGAAGACGTTTTGCCGCTCGGCACCACTCCTGCGTGCGCGGGCGAAGGATGGGAAGTTGTAAAAATTCGAATGGCATCCGACCTTTGAGTGGCAGCAGGGGAGACGACGTGGCCTGGCGTGGGAGAGGAAATGCGCACGCCGGGATGAGATTTTTACGATCGCCATCAAACGATGTTGACAATGGGGATGATAATGATGTTGATGGCGTTGCTGGTGTGGTTGGCGCTGTTGCTGATGATGATGATGGTGATGTGATGCTGATGTTTGATGTTTGATGGCGAAATTTTATCACCGAATTATTGCGAAATAATTGAATCGAGTGTCTCTTGCGTGAGGAGGAGGGTAATCTATCTGGCAAACAAGTTTTACGATGTCCTGGGTGGTTGAAGAGGAGATTATGGTTAAATATGAGGTTGGAATAGTTGATCTCTTCCTCTGCCTCTGTGAATAGGTCATGTGCTTGTTTGACACTGATGTGGTGTGGATTGTTGGGATTTTGTGAAGGATTTTCGTCTGAGATTTAGTTTTAAGAACTTGGAAGCTATAACACTGTTGAATGTATGACTGTAAGGGGAAATTTAAAGAGCTGAGTTAATATAGACACATGCTTTACTGTTATCTTTGGTGAAGGATTTTTTAAGATGACCTTAAATCATTGACAAGTGAAGCCTATGATTTCAGGGTTATTTTCTTTTTTAAAAGTCTCGTTAACCGATTTGATAGACGATGGGATACCCACTCGGAATGATCGTTCCGTCTTAAGAAAACCTTCGGAGTCCCAGAAAATGTTATAAATGCCCTAAGATATATACTGCAGAGGCAAATTTTATCCGAGTTCTTGAAATCAGAGACCAGAGTATGAACGACTCTCCGGGCTGAAAGTTTTTTGACTCCAAACTAGAGGAAAACCTATTGGCGAGTATCATAATGACGGTCACAACCTATTGCGTTCTATTACATTAACAGCTTATCTACATACGTCCCTAGGTACTTAAACCGCTTCAAAAGTATTGCTTGGATAGAATGAGTTATTTAGGAAATACATACGATCCTTGGTATATGTTTCTAAAAGTCTTCTTCTTGTGGCGCTACAGTCCGGGGTGGACCTGCGCCTCAAGCAACATGCCTCTCCAGCCAGCACGATCTTCCGCTAACTTTAGCTACCTTTAGCTACGCACTCCAAGTTGGTTGAGGTCCTTTCCCATTTGTGTGCCTTACTTTAGCCTAAGCCGTTCTCTGCTGAGTTGTTCCGATGGCTCAGATTCGAGGACTTTTCTGGCCGGAGCAGTGGTGTCCATACGCTCTACATATCCTAGCTATCTTAAGCGTTGTATCTGAAGACGTTTGACCAGGCGCTTGTCGCTGTACAGCCCATAGAGTTCGTCGTTAAATCTTCTCCTCCAGGTGCCTTCAACGCAAAGAGAACATAAAATCACACTCAAAGCTTTTCTCTCGAAAAGACTAAGGGACTTGTTTTACTAAAATTATGAAAGTTTTGCGGCTACAGTTGGCAAATTGCGATCAATTTGGGGTTACAATAATGCTCCAAGAGAGTCAACTGTAAAGCGATTAATGGAAAAATTTGTTGAAACTGGGTCGGTTACTGATGTAAAGACAACAACGCGCCTTCAACCAGGTTGATCGACCGAAAATGTCGCAGCAGTACATGATGATGTCGCTCAAACTGCATCCACCTCAATTCGACACCGAGCTCAGTAAATTGGTGCTTCCAAATCCACTATGCACCGAATGTTGACGAAAGATTTGCATCTTCATGCATACAAAGTTCAATTGACTCCATGTGCTGGCCATGTACATCGAAAAGAGTTCGTTAATTCGGTATTGGAGAGACAACATGAAAATGTTTATTTTGCCGATAAAATCATCTTTAGTAACGAGGCCCATTTCCATCTTGATGGCTTCGTCAATAGGCAGAATTGTCGCATTTGGGGCGAGGAAAATTCTCGAGTGATTCACGAGAAGCAAATTCATCCTCAACGTGTCACTCTGTGGTGTGGATTTTGGGCTTGAGGAATAATTGGTCCTTTTTTTATGAAAATCAGTCAGATCACGCTGTCATTGAAAATTTTATTAAAAGATCGCATATGTGGCAGCAAAGCCGCGGCGGCCATCTGGCCGATTTGTTATTCCACACATAACCTCATCCTGTCTACTTAACGATATAATAAAAAAATTCACGATTTTTTTCAAATAGGTATCTGCGTTTCATTTAAAATTTAAATCTTGCGTTCTTGTTCGGACACCCTTTAGATTAGGCTTCAGTCTCAGAGCGCTTTAACAACTGCTGAGTTGAGCTCACTTATAAGACAACACCAAAGGTTTAAGCGCCTAAATTAAGTATTAAAAATTATATTTGCTGTGTACAGTACAGTAGTAATCGTTTTACTCGTTTGTACTCATCTCTCTCACAAATCAATGTAAAATGTCTATTATTGCACTGAATGCGAATACTAATTCACACCGTTTGGAAAAACCGTTGCACTCTGGTGCTGTTCCCCATTTTCTGAGAAGAAATTATGTGATGCGGTTTATATGACCGCAAGTGTACAGTGGACGCAAACTCATTTGGATAGGATACTCTTTCCAAGATCTCCTCTTCCTAAGCTCTAAGACGGCCTTGGACTTAAATTCAATTCTGAGAAAAATATTCTATAGGGGAATCTCTTGGGGTGGATAGAGCTTAAAGGTCAATGTGCAACATACCATGACAATAATACCCTCATTTTCCACTTAACTGTACCCTTTTTTCATATAGTCTCGCCCACTCGCAAGCCATCCAAATTAATTCATTACCACCACAAGCAATTTTACCAAAAATGAGAAGCGAAATAAAACAAGTTCATTCCCAATCATAAATTCTCAAATAAACACAAAATAAAATAATAAAATTAAAAGGTAGTCCCCAAACGTCGCCGACACTGCTGCCGGC
The DNA here is from genome assembly GCA_944738645.1 of Eristalinus sepulchralis. Classification (NCBI taxonomy): domain Eukaryota; kingdom Metazoa; phylum Arthropoda; class Insecta; order Diptera; family Syrphidae; genus Eristalinus; species Eristalinus sepulchralis. The sequence continues at coordinate 13,641,941 of OX122882.1, forward strand.
ATATCCCAAACTCCCCGAAACCCTATAAAAATCAGAGCTTAAAAATTATCAGCACTTGGGCGGTAAGAAGTGACTGCATGCAAACCGACAAAAAAAATACACAAATGAAAACCCCCCAACCTACTGCCAACGTATCCAAGAAGAACGTTAACCTATTTTCATGGTTCGCGCGACCGCACACCCCCAAAGCACCCAAAACACCCATTAACACGAACATTCCCTCATTCGGCGACGACGCCGAGCAGACAGCCAACAAGCGTACAACTATTCAGAAGCCAGAAAAATCTCAATTTATTAAATCACTGACTTTCAACAGGCTCATATCGGAAAATAATTACACCGCCAACAACGCCGGAGAAACGCGCTGCCACCCTCGGTGAAAGGGAAAGCTCTCAGACACACACAACAAACAGACCCTGTGCAGCAATGAATATGCAAATACTCCTGCACGGCCTTCTCTTCCTTTTGTCTCGAAAATTATCCTCAATAGTGCCGTTAAAAAAATACACACACACACTCATACACAAAACAACAACAACTTTGAAAAACTCGAGAACAGCATAAACAGAGCATAAATCTCCATTGTACACGCCGAGCGCACAGCGCACAGGAGGGAAGTGTAAAAATCTCCACACTTTCCGAACGATCCCACCCCCTGAGGGGTTGTTAAAATTGGATTACCGATAGGCCTGAACTTCCACATGCCCTCTGCCACTCGGGCCAGGCCATCGTTCGCCGGTTGACAAAGCAATAAGCCAAGTTTGCACCGAGCCGCGTTCAAGTGAAAATTAGGCACACTCTACCCTCGCGTCGCCGATAAATTCTTCCATTTAGACAACCGCTAGAACGAACAACGAGACCCCACACTCTCCCAAGGATAATGTGACAATCGAAAACTTTCTCTCGCTCACTCTCCCCGAATCGGAATTGTAAACCCAAAATGAATGTTAATGCCCCCAGAAAGTATCCTATAAAAAGGTCAAATTTAATAGTCCGTTATACCGTAATGCCAGGGGCAGGGATGAAGGAAAAAAAAAACGAAACCCTTGCGCAGAGCCTTATGGACATCATTTCCTGCAGAAAAAAAAAACAGCAAACGGGCACCGAGTGAGCGGTACGCAGAAGGTAGAAACAAAGGGACAAACGAAATGTGTCAACCAATGCTAGAGAGGCTGTGTGCAACTGATCCCCAATTCCAGCCCTCGCTCCATGCGGGCGGTCTACGGCCACCCTCCGCCGCCCCCACTCACCAGCACATCCTCCATTCTAATGTAATAACATGCCACCAGTGTACGGCAATTTTATTTCGCATTAAGAGATTAAGATCGAAATTAAAATTTAAATTAAACGCACCACCACCACTGAGGAATTGCTTCCCAGTCAACAGCGTCGGGGGTTGTTGCTGATGAGAAGGTAGGTGGTAGGTGGGGCTGGGCGTACACAGCAAGGAGTCGTTTTGAATGTTTTTCCGTCAGAAAGGTTGAATCTACTGACAGTCTCTTTTTCCGTCTTCTAATTTTTTGCTGTGTGGAAAGCCATTTTCTTTGCTTTTGTTTTGTCTTCTGCTGGGAGTTTGGAGTCCGTTCATTTTGTCATTTGATTCGATGAAGCAGCAGGTAGACGCTATTTGCGGAGGAATTATTAGATGGTGGACTCTGTACGGTACATACGGAAGCAATGGACCAGTGGAAACAAAATGTTGGGAAAGGATTTCTCAGTTTGCTATTTGTATTTGCTTACGTTTTGACTTTAACTTGAATTGAGGTTTTACGTGAAGCGGAACTACAGAACAGTGCGAACTCTACTAGTCACAGCATGAAGCCGTAAAACACTCTTACAGGAATTTCTCCAGCAAATAAAGGTATGTTTAAATATATATTAACCAAGTTAGAGTTCACACCAAATATTGTCGAAGTACGTAAATGCCAGATCCTGCTCAAGAACAACTAGATTGTATTCTTGTGGTTATTGAACAGATTTAACATTTTGTTAGTACCTCTTCAGAAGACGGGTTAAAATAGCCCATAAAGAACCAAGTTCTATATCCTTCAGCAATTACTCGTAGGGTGCGCGCTATGTTACTTTCTTACGAGTGGAAGGGACATACAGTTTATCGCCGACTCTAAACGCCGAAATTTGTACTCTTTGATTATTGTTAATAATTCGAATGAGGTGAACTGTAGAAAAATGCAAATTGAAGAGTTTAGAAATAAATCTACTTAAGGTTCAATTGGCAATGGATTATCAGAGCTATCCCTCGAAACACCAAGCTGACTGTTTACAACAATTTGATCATCCCCGTCCTACTCAATGGCGCAGAGATATGGACTCTATTGAAAGTGAAAGAAGAAGTCCTTGATCTTTTTGAGAGTAAATTTCTGCACACGATCTAAGGTCCTTTTTGCGTTAATGGCGTCTGGATAAGAAGATTCAAACGCGAACTGCACGGACTTTTCACCCAGTTAAGCGTATTTGGATCCAATATTTATGATGGCTAGGTCATTTAAAGCGTTTGGACATCACACCTCTTTCCCAAAAAGTTGTCGATTCCGAATCATTGGAACAATGTAATAGAGGACGTCCTTGAACGAAATAATGCACACAAGTGGAGATGGATCTCAACCAACTTGTTGTGCGCAACTGGAGGCAGCTGGCTGAAGGATCCTGCTAGTTGGAGAGTTTCGACTCCTCTAAGGCTTACTCCGGACTGTAGCGCCAAACAAAGAAGCAGAAGGTAGTTCATACATTTTAGAACCTATTTCGAATTTTTAGTATTTTAAAATGCTTCAATTGCCATACTTCCAGCATAAAATGTGACGTATTTGCGAAAAATGTTAAAGTGCGTGTGTTAACCCACAACACTCATGCACCCGCGAAGCTTCAGGTTTTTACAGTTGTTGACATACATACGCCAAGACAACGTCGGTCGACTTATCATGAGGCCACTTGTTTTCTTTTGGATTGAGCTCTGATAGGCCATCAACAATTCTTTACTTATTTAACTTATTTATTTAGATATTGTTATCAAAATAATTAACATTGGGGCCAGTGCATCCATACACAAATTATTTTTCATCCCAATATTTGCACTTCGCATGCACAACTGACCACTGAGGCAGATCAAGTGCCGTGACTTACCAAATAATCCATTTAACGAGCGCTAATTATAAAAAAGCGTCGAGAATGTATTCAGAAGTTGCACGTTTAACTACATCTGTTATTCAATCACATGCCACTGAAAACCTCGCGGGACTCTTCTTAGCAATGCGCTTGACAAAAATTTGGTGCGGTCGTTCCACGTTTCGATTCGCATAAATCGAAGCTATAAAAATACCGTTCAGATCATTCGATGACTTAAAATATCAATTCGTCGCAGCTGAGCGCCAAGGCCTGAAGCGAATGTTTGATATCGTACTTTCGCCACAAGCTTCCGTAAAGACCTCATCCAAGCATACGAAGATATCCAGAAACTTCAAATTCAGCGATTGGACGACGCTCATCCATCCCAATTATTCCGCGGAATAAAAGATTTCTCCGGTTATTCTGGCATGAAATAGCTTGTCAAAGTTATCTCAACACTTGCGTGCCCGCGGCTAGTGTGAGGTAAGCGACTCGCAAGAATCGCGTAGAATAGCCAAAAGTTCACCAGAGCTCCAGATTATAATTTTTCAGAATCCAACATACAAGTAGATTAGCTATTTTGGAGGCAACATTCATTCAAATATCGCGCAACAAAAGGCACCTGAAACAGTTGCTCTCGCCTAACGACTACAGACAGAAGGGATCGAACCGGAAACAGAGAACGCTGCTCGTACAATAGTCGGTATGGTCCATAGGCCCTCAAGCCTCTGAAAGTTTTTGCAGAGCTTGCTGGTAGGCCTAGTCATAAATTTTTAACAAATCTTTAAACCAAACTCCAAGTAAATCCTTGAACTAAAGTCAACCCACTGTTGGTCCATATGGATCATGTTACCAAATTAAAAAACGATCTAAAGCATCCCCAATATATGTAGTTACCGTTTTGTAACATATCCCTTAATGAGTGTGAAAAATCGGTTTTCCAGTTTAAGGAATTTAGTTGACATCATAAGGCGAAACTAGTGATTTTACTCATGTGGTATTCCTTACTTGACTGGTGTCATCACTTAATGACACGAAAAGTGGACACACTTTTGTTAACGATTTCTGACTGTATTCAGTTAAAAGTAGAAGAGTTCATTCCATTGCAGCTGAACAAACTGATTAGATGTGTTCTTTAAGAAAATTGCCAATTTTAAAATAAATTATGTTCCTCGGTGGACATGCAAGGCAAGCCATTTTGAATTTTTTTTTTATGCTTTTGAAATGTCCAAATATGTCAAACCGAAGCAATCATAAATTGCAAATTTCAACTTCCGCTGTGAAGATGAAAACTAAAGATCTGCCTTGGCCATGGGACCTTCTTCGGGGTTTTCAAGTCTTTAATGTCCAAAAATCTCCTCCTTAATATTTCGACGAGTTCATTACCTTACAGCTTTCCTTTTCAAAGCCCAATCCATAAACATTGTTTTGATGCACCCAGTTGTCCTTTATTTTTTCACCCACTACCCGGCAACACACACGCTTCGTGTTTCCCCCACCCGAGCAGAAACAAAGGAGCCAATTGCGATCTCCTCCGAGGAGAAACGAACGTTCTCCGCGCCTGTATTCAATTGCTGTTGTTTTTCCCGTCGTGTAGGGTAAATTGCCGCCACTGCTGCCACCCAAAGCCGCCACGGGACCGTATGTTCCACCAGCGGAGCAGTGTTACATCAGCACCAGTGGCGCTGTTGTTTATGCTTGTATTAAATTACGCTTAATATGTTTGTTTGTTTGCTGTTTAAATTTTAAAGTCAAGTCCCGTTAATTGGGAAATTCCTTGCTGCGGCGGCTGAAGGCGGGGAACCAACACCAGCACCGCCACCGCCCCCATCACCCTCATCAGACGGGGGCGATGGAATGCGAGTAATGTGTGCTCTTGCTGTGCGCTCCCCAAGCCGGTGGTGGGCGGGACGCTTACATACCATTTGAGTTGTCGTTTTTTCGTGGAAATGTTTGAAATGTAATTTAATGTCCATGACAATAGGTTAAGAGCTTAATTACGTGATGCTGAGCGTGGGGTTTGTGTATGTGTTTTTTTTTAATTTCTCTCCGCTTTCATTTTGTGTTGCGTGCCGCTGGGTAACCACATTCACCTATGCAGGGGCTCCCCACATCACCACAATTTGTCCACTGCCATCGAAATCATTGCCATTAATTAAAACCAAAGAGGACGACGCACCGCACCAGACCCAGGACAAAAAAAAAACAAAAAAAAAGGGGGAAACGAGAATGAAACCAAAAACCGAGCTCCATCGGACTAATTAGCCTCGCACCGCCTCGGGGCAGGTGGACAGGACAGGACGAGTTGGAGTTGGAAAATGTGAAATATGGTCCCATTACCACTGGGAAAGAGGTATAACTATGATGTCATCGGATCCGGTTTCCCTCGTTTCTGTAATAACCGGCTGAGGAGATCCTCCAGCTCAGCAAACAATTGTACACGAGAACGCTGGCATGAAGGATTGAATCCCTACCTGAATGAGTGCGCGTTCGTTCGGCTAGATGGCAGTCAGAATAATGGCGGCACAAGGACAATAGAATACGGTTCTGATTTCAAAATTTTCTTCTCTCCTCATTATCGTTGTCGTCGTTCTGGTGCTCGTCCTCGTCCTCGTCTCGTATGAGTGTGGGGGGCTTTATACTCGTTCCGTCATCGCTTAACTTAACTCCCCACCTGACTAGGAACGACTCTAAATTGTACTAAAATTCCGACAGCGCAATGGAGTGGACTGTGATGCCGCCTCCAGGCGGAATCCTTATTTCGCATTGTTTACGTGAGCATGCACAGCCGCATACCTCAGCCCCCGCCCCACACATGGAAGGTGAAAGGGGTTAAGGATACCCTTCTGGTTTGCTCCGAGATGATCAGAATTAAACGAAAAATAAATTAAAAATGAACAAACAAAAAAAAAAACAAGTCGTGGATATAAGGGACGAGAACTTGTTAATATGAACTTTCGTAATAGAGAGATACGTTATAGCTCGATGCGCTGCAGAGTGAAGTTGGTTGTCGTTGTCGTTGTCGCTGTCGGTGTCGTTGTTGTGTGGCCATTGTTTGTCGGATACAGAGTGTACAATGGCCCTGCGGAGATTTCTCTGGTCTATTGTTGCAAAGTTTGTCTTTTCACATGTCCTTGTTATATTGTTTTCCTGGTAATTGTTGTGCAGTGAAGTCATTTCAGTTTTCTTTGTTTGTTTTGTTTTATTTCAAGCCGCATGTTCAGATAAACCCTGGTTAGTATAAGATTGAGATGGTGTAAGCAGAGGCAAATGCAATACAGTCAACAGGAATGAAGGTTCTAAACAATTTCTAAACAAATTCACGCCATCTCTTTCTACCAATTTGATCCTTTAGAGATGAAATCTTTTTATGGTTTAATTAAAACTCGAAACAAAATTCAAGTAGACACAACTAAGGATCAAGTAAAATTGATATCTGTCATCGGAGGAAGAAGATCGTTAAAACGGGCAACTTTGCTAACGCTCGACTACTAATGCTGGTATATTCGAAACCAAGAGATATCCAAATGTACAATATTACGTTAGAAGATCATAAATTGGGCTCTTTTATTTGGTTCAGTCCAAGAATTTAATTTTCTTTCATTTCAAGATAAGTACAAGCTTACCTGCTACGTAAGTCTTCAGGCTACTACTTAAGATTTAACGTTAACAAATTATACAATCCGGATGGGACACTTCGCATTTTCCCGTACGGGACATTTCGGCGGCACCACCTCTTTCGAGTGGCTGACAACACTCAAAGAGTATTAATTGTTTATGAAAAGCTTCTCAAAAACTCGCAGTTCGGAGTCGGCAAAAAACTGTAGGTTCCTTCGACTCGTAAGAGAATAGTGGCACGTACTACACGATTAGTTGTTGTAGAACATAAGCCCTATTCCCTTGTGGACTTTAGTATCACTCGATTTTTATTAGATTGTACGATCTGACGTTTATATTCTTGAACCTACTAGCAGTCAGCCGCGTTTTTCGAAAATCGAGTATCTCTAGGAATAAAACTTATGTATTATCATTGTTTTCAAGTACTGAAAGGACTTAATCTAAACTCAACTCAACTCAACAGCTGACACATAAGCATTTAAAGGACTAAAGGATTCAAATACTGAAAAATTTCGTTCTTGAATGAACAACAATTATGAATTTCTCATGATGTCTTTAGCGTTTAAGTGTAAAAAACATGGAAATTTGGAAATACATATACACAGCGTCGTTTCACACTCTAAAGACCGTCGGGACTACACGACACAAAGATAGACATTGAAAATTACTAAGACCTTTAGTTTTTGTTTTCTTATCAGAGCTGATATACGTGCCTGAAAATCTGATACGTACAATTTTCTGATTGTTTTGCATCCTCATCCAGAATATAAAGGTCGATGACGGTAGTCGTTTCAAACAATACTTTGTGCGACCGCCATAGGATCCTTGTCCGCTCGATATAGACAGGCTGATGAGGATAAAAAAAAGATATAACTCAGTTCAAGAAATTAGAATCTGGGCAATGGAGGCACACAATTTCGGTAATCCCTGTCCAGAAAAAATATCAGTTTCGCCACCTTACGTTTTTAACATACTAAGAATGAATGAAGGAAGGACACACTCCCTTAATGCCTAGTATTTAGAAATTAGCAAAATCCGTAAAGTTCTCGAAACCCCAACCTGCCCAACACCCAGACATCATACAACTTGAAAATACTGCAAAAAATGAAATATGATGAAGTGTTCCGAATTCAGCAACCAAATCCTTCAAGGGGAAATATACCCTCATACTAACTAATCTGAAATGTTTCTTTCAAGTTTTAGTTTTCAGGATTATGTTTAAATTGATATTGAATTTGAGAATTTCTAAACTTTGACTTTTAAGATTTTGCGACATTTGGGAGATTGTCTTCAGGGTTTCGTCATTTTGGGCAAGATTTTGAACATTTCGGCTGCTTAGGTCTTCTGAATTCGTACAAGGCCCATGAGAAGGGTATAATTTCCGGAGACAATATTTTCATAGTGTTGACCGATCAGTGTTGGCTGTAAACGCACATAATCACACAATGCTTCAACCGGACGAGTTTTTGTAGAGAATGCTGAGTGGAGTGAAGTATTTGGAAGTGCAATCAGCGCTTCCTCAAACATATTTCTTAAACCACTAAGATCGAGAGTTTCATAATCAAAAATGGATCTTGTAGAAAAAGACTGGTTTCGATTGTAAAGGATAGTAAAGGGCACACTCAGTGACACATTTTATTTTGCCATTATATGTTATTGGAAAAAAGTATAATTCAAATTACATCCTCGAAAAGATTCATAGCATGTGATTCACAATAATAATTAATAATTGATTGGCACTACAGCCCATAACGGACCAGGGCCTAGCTTCTACAACAACTACTCGTGTTGTGCATGCTATTGTTCTTCACGAGTAGAAGGGACCTACAGTTTTTTGCCGATTCCGAACGGCGAGATTTGAGAAGCTTTCCATAGACAAGTAATACTCTTTGAGTGTTGTCAGCTACTCGAAAGAGGTGGTGCCGTGAAAAAATGCTAGGTGTCCCGCCGGGAATCGAACCCAGACTTTCTGCGCCGCAGTCGATGCACTAACCACTGCGCCACGGCGACCACGTGATTCACAAACCACCTTGAATTTGGAAGTATTCAGCTGTTCGAAACACATCAACAGTGTGCAAGTATGCGTAAAATAAATCATATTCCAGTCGAATACGCATGTCTACTTTAGGTGGTTTCTGATGTGATGTTTTATGTAACTTGATTCCACATTTCGGGCGGTATATCGGCCATAACATGGGAAATGTTTGTTTTCAATGCATCAAGAGTTTGTGAACTATTCGCGTAAGCATAGTCTTTTTGTGCAGCTCCCTAAACCATAATCTAATGGAGTCAAATAGGAAATTCATTCTGGCCAATTGGCGGCGCCAACATCTGAAATTATATCACCTAAGACTTCTCATGCAAAAATGCTGTAATTGGTCGTGTTTTGTGGGCTACAATTGACACCACATTTTGTTGAAGTCATAATCTTCAATCTGACATGGCACTGAACACGATCATTATTTGATCACATCGCTCCGAATTGGCTTTGACCGTCTGTCTGCAACCCTCTTTGTGGAAATACTGACCAACGACAACTTTTGACTATGGAGCACACCAAATAATCACTTTGCTGGGATACACTGGCATCTCTTTCATTACTGGTGGGTTTTTTGGACCCCATATGTCAATTTTGTTTGGCTACACATTCACAAATTGAAAAATGTGCCTTATCACTGAAAAATCGGTATTTATTGTCGGTTTCATCAAGGCCCAAAGAAATATCTACGGCGTTGTGAATAGTCAGCAAACAAGCATTCGATTGATGAGTTAATTGAAGTTTACAAGGGTGGAGTGGGTGGAGTGGCAAATCCAAATGCAAAATACGCCATAGACGGTGCATGACACATTCAACTTTTTTGAACGCCCCGGCAAACGATAAATTTGCTTCATAAGCAACACTTGCACTTACAGCAGCAATATTTTTGCCCGACCGTGACGATGATCCACAGGCCAGATCAAATTTCTTAACACATTTTTTTTTTACCACAGTCGGTCGATTTTGACGGCCATAATGACGGCGTAATGCGCGAAAAGTAGGTACGTTTTAATCGCCACTTTAGTAATAAATTTTCATAACTCTAAGTTTTTGTTCGATTGTTAAGCGAGCCATTATTGACAATGACAAACAATCACCTAATATTTCGACACTTCAAATAATAACTCAGTTTGGCAAGTGTCAAATGTCAGCTTGGAACTACTATTTCACCACCTTGGCGCGTTTTTTTTTCCAAATCTCTTGACCTTTCCCCAACTCATGCATTCGTACACTGTCAAAATCTCCTTAAGAGTAACTTCCAGAAACCGCGCAAGATTCTCACCTCGAGCACATCTGCGTCCTTGGCATCAGGCGCTATATTACATTATTAAAATCCACTAATGCATCACATTAAGTCTCTCGCTCCACCTTCGACAAGCAGTAAAAGGATTTTGTCCGTGTTCCCCAGCCATTCCTTCAAAACGACATAAACTTCAACTTTTCCTTTGTTCAGGACGACGACGAACGGAAAAGAAAAAAACCAACAACGCACCGTTTCCAATACTTTACCCCTCCGTTTCAAATGCCCTTGGGGTGGGGAGTGAGCAAATGCACTCTCCGCACATCGAACGGGTTGGGGGTCGCACCCGGACGGAAACTTAAAACTTGGACTGCAATCAATGAAAGACTATCGGGAGGTTGGATAAATTCCGAAAGAGCGAGCGGACGGGCAAAACAACGAAAAGTGAACGAAAAAGAAAAAATGACCAAGTGAAACTTTTAAAAAGTCAATAGTTCTACCAGCGACAGAGGGTGACAAGGATAAAAGGAAAAAATATCGGAAAACTATTCCATCCTCATCCTTCTCCGGGGAGAGATATCGAGACGGATGGCGGGAGGGGACCGAAGCAGAGAAGAATAATATCGTCAAAGTAAACTTTTTGCAAAGCATCCGGAGGAATGCATAAATATAGCTGCTCTTGTCGGGTTCTAGGTTGCCCTGGTGGAGGAGCTGCCAGGATTCGATGGATCTTTGTATCAGGCAGGCACCCGCATCTGCAAACGAACCCACACAGGGATGCACACCCACACGCGTCCGCATCGCAAGACCGTCCGACCGCCATCATAGTCATCAGCAGCCAGAAACAGCATCAGCAGAGCTCAGCGGAGCGTCTCCGTAGGATCACAGGCAACCCATTGAACCAATCAAAATACTGCACAAGGATTTGCGATGCCATGCTTCAGCTGGTTGGCATCCTTGTTTGGTGTTAGTCGTGGTAGTGTGTTGTTTTTGTGTGTGACTCCCCCGCCCAACTCCCTTTGTTGACGGTCAGAAAAGGGAGACGATTCCTTCATCCTTCGGTTCGGATTCATCGATGTTCCTTTTCTCCTTCGCTAGCGGTCCAGATCCACAAGGAAAATTGCAAAAATACGAAGATTGTGATGGTGTGGCGGTGGCGGTAGCTGTGGCGCGGCGACGTTCGCAGTGCGGGGAGCACGAATGGGAAAACGATTTTTTGCGTTATTATTTGAGCCAAGGACATTTTGCTCCTTTTCAGGCGGTCGTTGTTGTCGTTGTCGCTGTCGCTAGTAGAGGGATAGTGCTTCGCCAATAGATGGAGTGGGGGGAATAGGGAAATTACAAAAGGAACACCGGAAAATCGCATAACTTTGCCCGCTTGTCGTTCTCTTTCTTTTTTTTTTTTTTGATTATGTTACTCTGTTCTCTATTCCTCAGCTTCTTTGTGGAAGTTTCCTATTTTTTTCTTCCGCTTACTCCTTGCCTGCTTCTTTCGAAGCCTGAATGGAGCGCAAGAGTTTGAACTATATGGTGGTATGTTGGGCTTTTTTTTCGCTTTTTTCCTTGCAATCGCTTTTCCAATTTTCCCACTTTCTTCTTGGAATTTTTTTCCGCTCCTTTTTTATGCTCACTTTTTTTGGTCTTTCGGTACACTTTTGTCGCAAAAAACTCATTCTTTCCCGTCGGTGGATGGATTTTCTTTCAGCTGTGCACACACAAGAGCAGCCGTGCTTTATATTTTCTCCTCGCCTCCGAGTCCCTTTTCACATATTTCTCCATTTTTTCCTTTTTGTCGTGAAAACGAAATGTCGCTTGTCCTGTGAAAAGTTCTCCGCGCTTCCCACCCACCATCCGACGGGTAAACTCCAACTCCACCGCCACCTTTATCGGAAGATTTATGGCGGGATGCTGGAATTTAATGAAATTGCAAAACGAAAATTCTATAAGTGTGTGTAGTGTACAGCACTCACAATTATACCGAAAGGATACACGCGTTCGTATGCTTGTCAATTGTCGACTTTCATTTGCCAGGCCGGCCGGAGCATCGTCTAATGCATGTGAGAATGGGGATACACAATCGCTCATATGGTCGTACAAGCGAGCAGGCAACGGCAACGGTAACGTCGGCGAACATTTCGCAGGAGGCCATCGCGGCTGTATGTAAGTGGGAGCATTTAAGCACAAACAACAGTTGTATCCTAGTTGTATCCTGCCAGGACTTTTCGCTTGCGATGCTTCATACCCACCCCCGAGTGTACATACTTGTACTGTAGACTGTATGTGCTTCTTATTGTGTATGCGCCTGTTTTCGAAACCCCAAGTTGAAGCTGCTACTGATGATGACGACAGTTGGTGGCGCGGTGCGGCCGCTTGGATCGGATGCTTCGCGGAACATTGTTTGTAGTAACACTGGCTGTGTTGTCACGTGACGGTAATTACCGGTATATGAGCAGAGTGAATTGGATTTAATGGCGGCGCGAAACAACACGACGACCCGGAGTGTTTAATCAGCGGTGAGAGTGACGTCTGGTTGGGCTGCGCTCTATTGTTCTGAAGAGCGGGTTAAACCAATTTGATTCGGCAGATAAATCAGCATGGAACTTATTTCGAGTATTTGCGAAGAGTAAAGGACCGAGGCTTGATGGAAAGGTATGTGCGGTCAGAGTGTAAGGTCAATGACGCGGGACTAAGAACTTTTTTGTTTTGACAGCAGTCTTCGGATGAATTGTCAGAATTGTCAAGCCCTATGCTAACTTCAGAATTGAAATCATTTGATAATAGGAAACTCAGTTCATGGGAAAACACTCCATCATGTTAATAAATCAAACAACAAAAGATTATCGCATAAACAACTCACAATGGAAACTACCTTTGCCACTAAAAAATCCAAATGTTTTGAAAAAGTTCTTTCGATTAGATTAAGTTTGAAGAAGAGGCTTTCATTTTCCACACTGAAATGCAGATAACTGCGAGATATGTGATAACGCAATATTTTCCGGCTGCAATATGAGACCCACTTGAAAATGGAGTGCGTCGGGTTGTGAGTGCTTGGTAAGTAAGTAGGCGCAAGAAAGAGGTTGATGTCTACTAAATTTTAATCACTGTACTATGTCAAAGCACAGTACTTAAAGACGAGTTAAATGGGATTTGGACCCCTGTTTCTGAAGTATTCGATGTTTTGGAAACGTTTTGTTTTTTCTAATAACAAACCAAAGACGTCATCTAGTAGTCTTGGCATTGACTCAACAAAGTTTTTAGTCAACCAGCTTTTTCTTCTAAATTGACTTTACCGACTCTTTATTTGTAATGTTCTGTTTTCAAATTCATATGCATATAATTTCAAAAATGCTCGATCGGGTTAAGATCTGTCGATTACTGAGAATGATTCAGCTGCTGTGGCGTATGGTAGGGTGAAAATGTTCTCTCAGAAAAGAAAATATTGGCTACCTCTTTTCAGTGCTTTCACCTTTTTCACATTTTGTAAGCGCAAAAGTGCCAAATTACAATTTTGCAATTTAGTGTGCTACCTTAAACGTAACTTGTGCCACAATACGATATTTGAAGTTAGACATTAAAAGGTGTGGTGTGAGTATAAGTGAGCGTACGAAATGAGAGCTTATAGTGTGTGCATACATAAAAACCACAAGCGATTCTCGTATATTTCTTTTATGAAATAAAAGCAAGAATATATAATATCGCACCGGTCTCGCTTTCTGACAAAGTTGTAATACGAAGTACCCATCGGCATTGCAATCTACAAATCTTGCCAATTGACATCTCTTCAGAAATAACTGATTTAAAAAATTCGTCAGAAAACACGAAAATGTAAATAAATACAAAAAAACTGAGCTGATTTGGTTTGACTTCTTTAACTGCGAAAAATCAACCAGTTCATAAAATTGACGATCTTAAAATAAAACTGATTGCGTACTTAAAATATACAATCACACGTGTATTCTCTTTTTATGTATCGGATAAATGCTCACATGGGGTTTCCACCGCATGATAATTCAGTCGAAAAAGTTCAAAAATTAAGCATCAAATCAATCTTCCAATCGCTGTTTCTTTATACTCTAGAAGCGATTGAGTAATACAGCCTCATCTTGGAAAATTAAGCAGCGCCTTTTTCTTAGTTACTGTATCCCTTTGCAAGCCTTAGGACTCTATTACTCCTATTGGCCATCGTATATGGCTTTTCGCAACGAGCTTAGCTCTCTCAAACTCTTCCCCAGCTTCTTTACTTTCCTGCTCTGTGTACTCCTCGGTCGACCCTCACTTCCGCCACCCTAGGTTAGCGGGTTCCACTGCATCGCATGTTTTGGTATGGACTTGTTTTCTTTGCGAAGAATATGACCATTTCACTGCCTCTTGCGTCGTTGAATAATGGTTCCTATGAGTTCTTGGTCGTTTCTCCGATTAGGCTGTTCGTTTAAGATACGGTTGGCACAGAAAATCCTTAGTATCCCTTGTAGGCACAGGTTGCAAACATCTATAATATTCTTGTAAAAGAGGCTATCATCTTTTAAGTGCTGCACCCATATAGCAAGACGGACTCAGAATTAGAACAATTGGTAGCATGCGTTGCGTTAGAGATTAAAATTATACTCGAAATTGTGGGTCATGTCTGCTATGATAACATCTGAGGGGAGGGATTTCACGATGATCTCTAAATCTGTATCTGATCTGTACGGCATGCCCCAAGTCTCTGAATACAACATAATGTAGAGCGATTAGATAATATTCTTTCGGTCCATATGATGTTCTAGGCGCACGCAAGTGGAGAAGGAGCTCAATCAGCTTGGTGGTTGAAATTGAAGTAAAGAGCTTTTCAAACAAGTGGCTTGAGATTTGCCTGTAATGCCACCAGGATATTCTGTTCGAGAAGTGTGAAGCGAAAACCGTAAACTAAATTAAAGTCATTAATTGAATAAGGTGTACCCTTATTGAATTAATAAAATCAAACGCTATTGTTGAAAATGGACTTCCTTTGAAATTCATGAAGGTATTCCTGCCTTGCTCAGTATTTCACCTAACTCATATTCTGAACCATTATATTAGCACACCGACTTTTCCTCGATCCTGGAAAGTAGGTCGACTAATAGCAAAATGAGTAAGTCCATTTTCTGCTTCTGATCTTTGAACGTGTCAAAAGTGTCAAAAGTCTTAGGAAAACTCAACCACCTGTCTCTCAACAATTAACTGTATAAAGAACGGTCCGTCTTTAGAGCTAACCATAATTTGTCCGTTTTATAAATGTTCTGTCATTTATGTGTAAGTAGTCTACTGAGATGGCGCACACAAGTGGAAAAGGACCTAAACCAACTTGGAGTGCGCAATTGGAAGCAGCTGGCAAAAGATCGTGCTAGCTGGAGAGGCATGCTGGTTGAGGCCCCTGGCCATCTGAAGAAGAAGAAGAAGTCTACTGTTCACCTTCATATATGCGGATGATGTCCAACCGTATTCAACTCCCAATACCAGTGATATCGAATGATTAATCAATTTTGTAAAATGTGACTTAGCCAATATCCATTCTTAGCTTTTGAAAAATGGATTTTGAAACCGAAGAAGCTACAAGTGAACCCTATCATCATCACCATCTTCTTTAACCCGCATGTTCCACTAAAGAGCTCGTGGGGTAATGCACGCACAAGATCACTATCAACTCTAAATCATCAGAAACAATTCCTAAGCTCAACCAGGCGAGTTTATCGACTTGATCCAACAACCTCGTCCTGGTTCTGCCGAGCGGTCGCCTACGTCATGGAATTACATCGCACGCCTCGCAAGTCGTGATGAAGCGGACATTTGTACCACGTGGCTAAACCAACGAAATTAAGGCCTTTCCATCTGAAGAAGTATGTAGCTGCTCTGAGTTCCCCCCACACTGTTGTGTTTCTCAGTCTATCCCGTCAAGTAAAGTCTGCAACGACACTGACAAAACTCGTCTCAGCAGCTTGTATTCTCGATCATGATCATGACCATAGATGAGAATTGGAACAAACACAGACTTAAAGACGTCTAAATCGTCCTAAAAGTGTTAGGATACATTTAAAAGTCCGTTCTTCCCAACCTATTTTATTCAAGCGTAATTTACGCTGAAGACCATAATAACAAGAATTACCAAGACATTTGTACGGCACTACCGCACAGACGTCTTGGCGACACTCTGACACTTTCATTTACCCATCAATTGATATTAGAGAAACGGCTCGAAATCTTTGATAAGCGTAAAACTTTCCACAATGAACGAAAAGCTGTCTTCTGTTCAGACTTTGGCCCGGAGTCTGACGAAACATTCCGAATACGACGTAAAAACCCAATTCCAAACAAAACACAAGCGATTGCGATCTGCACACGATCACGTCTACTCCAATCTCCTGGCCAGGCCATTCATTTATCGTCTCTTAGTCATTAACGGAACAAATTCTCCTGTTGTTTATCAAGACGTAATACTTCAGCTGAATTGCAAAAAACCGATGTTTGTTAATTTACTCTTATCTTGCAGCACCCCAATCGGATGACGTGCTCCAGTTAACTTCCACTGATACCACTTATCTCTCGATCACCACGTGAATTTGCGCACAGTACCCAGCCTTCGGATAGTTATAAGTGTGCGTCGTTTCAGAGCGAACTTCATTAGAAAGTTTACCACTCGTCTGTGTAAATGCATTCCAAAGTTATGCTAAAGACTGATCCGCTTCCGGTACCTTGCAGGAAGTGCGAAGCTGGTAAGTTGCACAGTATTCGTCTAGAGAGGCCTCTCTGAAATGTGTGTCTTTCTTTCAGATAAAGTCACCAGAATACCTTCGTCCTGGCACTCAGTTGGGAGGCGGAGATGGATTGCATCTGACCAGTGCAGTGCGACAAACTGCAGTCTGCTCGAACCTGGATACCCGTTCAACTGCTCCGCGCTGAGACTACTTCTCCTGAAAAAGTGAATAAATTTAAGACCGTACCGTGCGTTGTTTCCTTCAAACCATTGTGTGTTGTCGTGCACCAATCAAGCGAAAGTACAAGAAAGCCCCCGAAGGTTCGTACTGCTACTACCCCTGTGCAAAGTTGAAAAATCCTTCTCTGCTGGTCACCCTCAGTGTGTGTGTGTAAGTTATTTTTCTTTTTTTTTCTCCCCCTTTGTGCACCCTTTCTGTCTCTAACGGTGTCACAAACAAAAATGTCTGCATTTGATGTGATTGAAATGAAGAATCCCTGATAAAAGAGGTCGGGTCGGGTCGTTTGTCCTCTGTGTGTGCGTCCGGGTATGTGGTGTCTTTATGCGCCCGCTCCGAAGATGAATGAATGTGCAAGGGAAAGGATACCGCATCAGTTCTGGACGAAGCGTTCTCGGGTTTTCTTTTTCGTTACCCTCCACTCTGGGGCGTTCATTTTTTTTTTTTTTTGCACTTTTTCAAGTCCTGCTCGATGTCCTTCTCCTCAACACTTTGACTCTGGTGTTGTTTTTATGTCCCGTCGTCTCTCAGATTGCAGAGTTTTTCTTGGGGCGCTTTTCCATCCATTCGATTGGCGTCTGGCCGAAGGGGGGAAACTTAGTAGCATGGATTTGGAGGCAATGGAGCTATCTCTTCTGATGGTGGATGGATATAAATGGAAACTGACTGCTGCGGCCAAGCTGGGGATGCATTAGAGGAGGATCTCCTTGGGAGAGTGTCCTATGTGTGCATGGCTGTGTCATAAATAAATCACACAATGCAACATATCGAAGTTGCCAGTGCCACTCAGTGAACCCAACGGAGAACGGAGATGAGCCCTTTCGAGTGGTGCAGAAGAAGCAGCAGCAAGCTGCCCTGCCCGCTTTCGAAACTCTAAATCTTAATAAATTGATGGTTGGACTTAGTTTTTGGGCTGTCGATGGCCAATTGATGCTACTATCGGGCAGCAATGGCGGTGGTGGTCACGGTGATGGTGGTGGCCAAGTTAATGGCCAAAAATGTTTGCAATGTCTTAATGTGGGAGTGACACACACAAGATGGGACATGCGAGCCGTGGCAAATGGTCGGATAAATTAGTCTGGAGCAGTGTGTTCACCTTCTCTAATGGTGATGGATGGGCAAATGATAATGTCCGAGTGGCAGCGATGCAGGACATCTGGCCCGGTATCCTGTGGCAATGCAATGCGCAAATAATGAAATGAAATGGCGCTTAACAAACGTCTTGTCATCTTGAATTGGGGTGTACAGTCACCCTTAATCAGTTTTGCAATTATGGGCTTCAGCAGCTTAAATTAGCTTGAATGGTGGGTTGGCAATATCCTGTCAGATATTGTGAGAAGATTGCTTAAATTATGGCTAGGGTATTAATTTAAAAAAGCTGCCCATTCATTCCCAAAGTAGACATCTAATGGTTTTGAAAGAAGGTTATCATAATTGCATTGTAGCTCAGTTCAGGATGCACAAGGACCTTAAGACCCTTCATCATAAATTTGTTTAGTTACCTTTAATAATGGCTCGCAAGGACTTACCCACTAGTCCAAGTTGAAAGTTCTTGTTTCCACACAAAGCAAACAACAGATGCAGTATGATGTCTATCCCATCCTTACCGTAACCTCCGCTGAAGCTGTGTGCATAGTTTGGAAACGTCAATGCCTCAAATACCTGCGTATTTCAAGACAAACTCGAATCCCATTAAAATCTGCTCCAACTCACGACAGGCACTGAAAGCATTCACAATCACATACAGTGACGGATCCAAGCGTACGAAATCTCAAGCAACGGCCGTCGCTTTAGCACAACCACACATAGAGCAACGAGCCTCAGATGGTCTCTCATATTTTCCTTTATTAAACTAAAGCCCAGGATGCATTTTAAAATTGCCGCCACCCGTGTCTCGGTCCATCCCACTCCACCCTAAGTCCTTTCATGCACAAGGGGTTGACAATTCCACTCTTGCACGCCCCTTTTGCGCGCCTTTTGTGCTGCTCCCCCAAACCCTCCTACCAAGGCAGACCATTTTTTTTTATTTTTCATTTCCTCCTGTGACCCAGCTCCCTTGGTCCTGTTTCTTAATTGAAAATGTTTGCTCGAACTACCATGGGTCTCAGGTGTCTCTGTCGGTCTTGACTTAAGCCTTTCGCAGGAAACTGCTTGCAGAGATGTGTTTGTTGGGTGCGCTATCCACTCGACGAAGCGCAAAAAAATGCGAAAGTAGAAGAAAAAAACAGGAAAAGAGATTCTTTGGGTGGGACTAAAGTATTTTCAAGGATCCTCTGTAGGCTTTCAGCCAAGGCGAGCACAGCAATTAAAATTATTCCCGGAATGCGTATGCAAAAGGACTCTCCAACCCGCCCCATCCACAAGCTGAGTGGAGATGATGTTTCTATCTTAATGAAGGAATTCTTCCGCCGCCGTCGCCACCGTCGCACCGTTAGTGAAAGGACGCTGTCAGATGAAGGAGGGAAGAAGGATAAAGACCGAGAAGCGCAGAACATACGTTTTGCTATTTGCAAATAGAAAGACATAAATCTTCCGGGCCGGGACAAAATTACGCCACAATTAAGGAGTTTTCTTTTGAACAAACGCAGGAATGGTGATATTTACGAGACTCATGTGGTGAAGGAGTTGCTGCTAATTGGAGGATGGGGATTGGGTGTGCTGTGGATGAGCTTCAAATGGTATTAGGAATGCTGAAAGCAAAGCTGGCTGGTTGTCTCTTCTTCGCTCTGTGGCTGCGTCCCAGCTCGATACCCTCTCCGCCGCACAAAGCCAACTGTGGGTGGATGCAATTTATCAAAGGGACTTAGTTGTGAATTCCGACGTAAGTTTTGTATTCCTTCGTCTTGATACTTTTGCGGTTTAATACATTTTTAATTGCTTCGAAGAAAGTTAAAGGATTTTTTATTGTTGCACGCTTTATTTTGTGTCGCTTCCTTATGAGATACGAAGTTCCCATGTTTATTGTCCCGATTTTCTGGTTCGATGTGTTTTGAATGAAATGCTTGCCTATAGAGGCATTTATAAGGAGTAAGCAAATGAACTAAGAAAGTGAACATATCCTAATAATGGTGTTTTGAAGTTTGTGGCAACTGAAATGTTTATCAAATTTATAAAATAAAATTTTGCATACGGAGGCATTCATAAAAAGAATGTCGACAAAGGACCCATCTGGGTCTTTACGACTGATAGCATATTAATCAAATGTTGCAATTAAAAGTATCCAGCTGACCTTATCGGAAAATGATTAAATGAAGCAAATTTGTTTCGGCGCATTTCTCGATAGAGTTCACTTCTCTCATATAAAAATGTTTGAAAACAATCAACCTTCTCCGAATCCCGCCGCGAAAACCTGCTTAATTTTTGAAAATGTTTTGCGTGATGAGAGGAAGATTAATAATAAAGACTAGATGGATGCACCTGCGTTCATCGCCCAGAAAACTCTCAAGCACGGAGCTAAGAACATTGTGAACTGGAAAGGCTTTTTTTGGGATTGGCGTAGGTCGTTATTGACAAAATGGACAAGTTTCAATATTTGTATGTTTTGGAAACGGTTATGGATCCAAACGCCTATGCCGAGTAAGTGCACAATTATACAGGACCATGATCCAAAGGAAATTAAGTAAAAAAGTAGTAAAAACTTGGTTATATGTGAAGTTTGCTTATGTTTCTTGAAATTTGACATTTTGACTTAAATCCGAAAGTCTTAAAATCTTCTATCTGGAATAAATTAAAAATTTCAGAAATATGAATGATCTTTAGTCCGCTCTTCAGAAAGCTTAGTATACAATACTCAAAACAAAATAGCGAAAACCCATGGAGGGTCTATTAGGCAGATGTGGAGCTGCCCGCTCTTTTTGGTGCATTTCTTCTTTATTTAAAATAAATTCGAATAATGTTTATATTGTTCATTTATGAGATTTTGTAATTTTCTCCTAGATTCATAATTCAATTGAGGTAAAACTTTAGAAAAAAAACGTGGCCAAGTGATGTTCAACAGCTCTTTGGTTGGCCACATTTTTACCATCTAGAGAGTTTTGCAAACACTGAAACAAATCATAATCAGAAGTTGCAATGTCCGGGTTGAACTTCCTAACCAAGCTCGGTTAATCTGTTCCGAGTCATCAATGATATGTGTGACCTAGCACTATCATGATGGAAGACAACTCAATTTTTCTTGGCCAATTTGAGTTGTTCTTTCTTGATTACTTCATTTAAACGGCCGAGTTGTGCACAACAGAGAACTGTCAATTGTCCATTTCATCACGTTCCAAAAGCTTAAAAGAGACAAATCCCTTCTGATTTCACAAAACATGCAACATAATCTTGATTACCGTCAATTCGGACATTGATATCGTTTGTGGTTGCTCAGCATGCTTTGGAACTTGAACGCGTATGTTTAATATTCTCGCATCTGATCCATTTTTCAAATAATACCTTCTAAAATGTTTCAATTTCATTACGTTCCACCAACGTTTTAGTGATGCTTATTCGTCCAGTTAAATTTCTTTGCCCTAATTCGTGTAAAACTCAAACATAAAGATTCTCTAAGTAGCGTGCTCTTTTCAGGAAATCCCAAACTGTCATTCAGTTGATGTTTAGCTGTCTCTTGAAACCATTTCATCTACTTTTCAAGTGCATGGGCCGAAGCGTGCGAGATGTATTTTTCACATCGAAATTTTTAGAACAGATTGAAATAAACCACTCTTAAGTACGGCGTTCACTCACAGCTCAGTAAAACCCCCCGCATTGCGTATTTCTTCAGATATTTCAGTCACATCCTAATCAGTATAACTCCAAACATTACCAACGAATTAGATGACTGTTTTCACGAGAAATGTAGCCTGACAGGTCACCTTTCAAACACGTGTTCGCTTGACATAATCCAATAACTGTTTTCAGATGTACGGGCACCATGGCAATCCAATGACGAATATCCTCGGACAATTTTTATACCACACGAACCAATAAAAGAGTTCTTTATGTTTGTACTCAGTATAAATGAACAAATGCAATTTTAGCACAATTGTTGTTCAGTGGTGGGTGCATAATTAAAAACAACTCCAATTGCGCCGCCACTGTTAGTTTTTTTACAATGAAGTAAATCTTAAGTTTGCATATTTTGAGGGACGCCACTGGTCCGATCCGTAAAGTTTTCGAATTCAAATCATTAGGGCAACGCCACAGAAGACGGCCTTGTTTGAGATATGTATAAGTGGAAACAAAAGAAGCTTATTCACTTTTCGTACCTGCAGCACTGCATTGAACAGTAGCACTTTTTCATAAGCTGTACAAAATTGTCGACTAATTTAAAATGAACGATTTAAGAGCTATGTACGAGCATGAAGAGTTTAAGACAACAATGGGTCTTAAAGAAGGATGCACTCAGATACGGTAAAGAGTATGCATATGAAGATAAGCCGATTGAAAAGATACGCAAAACTTCTAATAACTATCTCTTAATCAAATAAAATCAATCAATTATAACTTCAGCAATAACGACGGAACTGCTGAAGAAACAATTAGAAAAGCCAGGGCAAGCAGATAGATCTGTGTGGAAATATAAGACCCTAAGACTCCTGATACATAGAGAAACACTTATAATAATAATAGTTGAGTGGCACTACAGCCCATAAGGGACCAGAGGCTAACTTCTACAACAACTGTGCGTGCTACTGTTCTCCCACGAGTAGATGCGACCTACAGTTTTTTACCGACTCCGAACGGCGAGGCAATTTATACTCTTTGAGTGTTGTCAGCAACTCGAAAGAGGTGGTGCCGTGAACAAATGCGAGGTGTCCCGTAGGGGAATCAAATTGTATCCTTCGGCGTATGGGTCGACGCACTTACCCACTACGCCACGGTGACCACATAAAGAATCACTTATGATCCACGTTATCTGAAGCCATACAACCAGTTGGTTATTTTTTTGAAAGTTGCATCAACATCAGAATTATATATCAAAGAGTGAATCTGAAAGAATTTCCTGCAGCGATGAAAGCGGGAAAAGGGGAAAGGAGAGAGATGGTATTACTCATCTCTCTTTCAAATGCACCATTTGTCGGCTACTTTCCATTGCAGGTGCTAACCACTTTTTGTCAAATCCAATCAAAATTAGCAGGACACTAGACAAAGGCAACGCAAAGCAAAAAAGGACCTAATTATGTCGTGCCACCAGTACATGCAATAATTTTAATCACAACTCACTTCTGGTCGGGCTACTGGCTACTACACCTGCCCCCTCCCCCTCCCCCTCCCCCACAACCCCATCCCGCATGAGTGTGTAATAAGAAATTAAAGGTTAAACACGGGATGAGCATACGCAATGAGCCCACAAGGTGCCGTAAAGCAATCAACAAACGAGCCAAAGATTGCATTGGTTTGCCTCTAAGGAGTTGGCCGTGCGCTTGTATACTGAGAAGCAGGGGGTGGGTGAAAGAAATTCAATATGGCAACCTTCAGACGATGTCGGCCCCGACCATCGACCGCCGCCGCACCGCCCACTTTGACATCTTCTTATGTGCGACGGTAGGCTCGCACTCCTTCCACAACGCATCCCGGCCAGACCTCTCCCCAAAAAGTCATTAACTGTACTCCAAACAACATTCATTCCGCAATAAAGGTGTATGCGGTGGGGTGTCGGCGGCCGAAACGTGTTGTACACCCACTCCAGAGGCTGCAGCTATAATGCTATCCATGATAAATGAATTGGGGCTTCTTAATTACTCCCCAAACTGTCGTATAGGCATTTTCGCTTGCTCGGTTAGCCGGTCGGTTGGCTCGGATTGCCTAGGCCGGACGGGTCTCCGAACTTATAAGAAATGTAACTCAATTTAGTAATGCTCCCCGAAGGTTTGTCCGGGTCCACTTCACATGTCGCCGGACTCCATGCATATCTTATAAGGAATGTGTTGCTGGGCCCACCTCCCAAGTCTGTAGCGCGAAAGCTGAGGGGCTGGGCGGCATTAGAATACTGTTGCGACGATTAAATTGAACTCAGACTTCTTTTATTCCTGACATGTGATTCCTTTTCCTGGGCGAGTACAGCGTGGGGGGACGATGGTGCGCCTAATGGCTTGTGTTTAGGTGTGAGTGCGGTGATGGTGTGTGCCGCACGGAAGAGCACACACATCCGACAGAGCCAAAGGTGACACTTTGCCAAGGGGTCACTTGTCGCCATAAATTATGCAACCACATAACGTGATCTAATGCACCCTGTTCAGGGATAAAAATTAATCCCCCCCATTTCCTAGATGCTGCCGGCCGTGTGACACGGAGTTTACGTGAAAACGAGAATGATGCCGGAATTGATGTCGGTGTAAATGGTTACATTACAAGCGTCCTTTTTGAGTTGGGCCGAGGCGCGGCGACGAGCGGGGGGTGGTCAGCGCACTTACTCCTGGATTTAATTTAGGTTCCACTTGAGCCTGTTTGACTGATTTATGGCGCCTCAAGTCGGGGGTTCAATGAATTCCAGCAGAGAGAGTGTGCTCCGCATGACGTAGCCATGTGGCTTGGCAGTCAGGGGGCGAATGGACTTGTGCTGTGCATCACCAGCTCTGTCACGATGTTTTTGAGAGGAAAATGAAATACGTTTGCAGTGACAGGAGTCTTACCGGTCAGATGTGAAATGAGGCAAGCCATTTGAACTTTTGTGAAACTTCATTCGGTGCCAATGGAAAACTAAGTTTTCAATGAAAGCGGAAACTATTAATTTTAGTGTTCAGTGCACACTTGGAATCATTTAGCCTCCTCTATTATTTCTGTAAACTAATCAACATCCACTCAGTTCTGAATTGAAAGGACGCCACGGTCCTGTGTCCTCATAAACACACTTCACTCCTACATAGAGCCTTGTGTTGATTTTCGCAGCCAGCCGCAAAAATAATTCACTCTCACGCTCGCGCTGAAGCCAGCAGGACCCATCCCGACCATCCATCCATCCATCCAGCCAAAAATTCAATTGATATTCAACCATTTAATCCTTCATACAAAACCACAAACACGCCGCCCCCACCAAAAGCGACAGCATCTTCGGCACACCCTCGAAAAGGACTTTACTCAAAAATTGACAGCGGACGTGATTTGGAAAACTTTCGTCATAAATTCCCGCCCGGCGTAAACTGTAAATATGTCAAGTGCCTGGATACAGTGCTCACGAGAAATTATTGTTGTTCACCCGCAAAAGGATAATAACACGATAAAGCCACCCCTCTCCCTCCAATTCCCGCGCCGCGCACACACAGGCGTCACCCACATCCTGCGGCTTGACTGGGTCTCGCTGAATACCCGAACCGGATATACTGCGAGAAACGGACCGGGCCACGAAAACAATACCATCGAAGAACAACAAAACCAGATCGTCACTGTGTCTGTGTCTCGTGATGACACGCAATGAAGAGCGAGCGAGGAGATTGAGCGTCAAACGCTGATGCTGATCCAAGGAAAAAGCATTCTCCGCAAATAAACAGGAAAAAACATCCATTCAGAGGACAGAGAGAAGTGCGAGAGACAAACGCAGCGAAAACGATTCGTCAGCGTTTGTGTTGTTCATTTGGACGATGATTGCGAATCCGGTTCTGGTTTTGATGACGCTGCCAAATATAGGGCGTCGCCGTTGCCATTGCCGTCGTCGTTCCCGTTGTCCGTGTCGTTGTAGTAATCGTCGTAGTAGTCGCCGTCATGCAAGTGTCAGCGCATTATTAAGGATGTGCCTTCCCGGCTCTATTAAAAGCGAATCAATGTCCTCGATGATGACGGTAATGATGGCAGCAATTTTTGTTTCCACTTAATCAATCCAATTAGTTACGGTTTGGGAATCGAATTTATTTAAAGTTTATTTTAAAGCATGGGGGGCAATGCGTTCACTTTGTGTGCGGGTGATGGCCATGATCGTGCTTATGTTCGGTGCAGTGAGCATCCTTCGTCTCCTTGTGGTGGTCCTTGGAGTGGTCACACTTGCAGTTGCACTTTCCGCCATGCTGCTTGGCATCGCATTTACAATCTGTAGGGGAAGAAAGACACTGATTAGGACGGACACAGAGGAAGTGTTGGAGTACGTACCATTCGGGCATCCACAGGGCATGTTGTCTCTGACGTTGTTAGTCGGTACTGAATGCTGCGTCTTCGATGGGAATGGTTCTTATAAGAAGCAGTCAATTACTGGTGCTGAGTGCAGTGTATATTTTCGGGGAGCAGCTGAAGATAAGATCTGATACTCGTAGAAGCGAAAGAGATAAGACGCAATGGGTGGGGGAAGCTCGTGCATTTTTCGAGTCATTCGGATTGTTTACGAAAAAATCGACTGTTTACTTTGATGCTAACTCTTGAGCAAAGAACAATGGCAAAAACAAGTTGCTAAGAATATGTAATTTTGATGCGATCAAAGTGTTGTTTAGAAAGCACTATACTACGAGACGGAAAGCGATTTCGATCGGGCCAGACTTCAAGCATGAAGAAGGTTTCAGAATATAAACAACTTCTTCTTCTTCTTGTGGCGCTACAATCCGCGGTGGAGCTGCGCCTCAACCAACATGCCCCTTCAGTCAGCACGATCTTTCGCTAGCTGCTCCAAGTTGCGCACTCAAAGTTGGTTGAGTTCCTTCTCCACTTGTGTGTACCACCTTAGCCTGGGCCGTCCTCTGTTGCGTTGTACCAATGGCTCAGATTTGAAGATTTTTCGGGCCGGAGAAGTGGTCTCCATACGCTCTACATGGCCTAGCCATCTTAAGCGTTGTATCCGGAGACGCTTGACCAGGCGCATGTCGCTGTACAGCAAATAGAGTTCGTCGTTGAATCTTCTCCAGACGCCATCAACGCAAACAGGACCGGAAATCGCGCGCAAAACTTTTCTCTCGAAAAGACTAAGAGCTTCCTTATCCGCTTTTTGTAGCGTCCATATCTCCGCGCCATAGAGCAGGACTGGGATGATCAAGGTGTTATATAAAGTAAGCTTAGTCCTTCGAGGGAGGTCTTTATTACTTCCTCCTGAGCCCAAAGAAACAGCAATTGGCAAGAGTGATTCTGCGTTTGATTTCGGTACTGGTGTTGTTGTCGCTATCTACCGCGAAGCCGAGGTAGACGAAGTCCTTGACCACCTCGAAGTTTCTGCTGCCTAGTGTGACGATCTGTTCGAGACGTCGGTTTTGGGTATCCTTCCTTAATGTACTGGGTTTCGCCCTCACTGATTACCAGACCCATCTTAGCCGCTTAAGCTTCAATGCCAGCAAACGCCTCATTGACGGCTCGCTGTGTTCGTCCAATCACGTCAATGTCATCAGCGTACGCTAGCTATTGACTGACTTTTGGAAGATCGTGTCTCATGTGTTAACTTGTGAGTTATGCAGGATTTTCTCAAGAATGATGTTAAAGAAGTCAGATGGCAGTGCGTCGCCTTGTCTAAAACCTTTTTTTTGACATTGAAGGTCTCTTATGTCAACATAAACTCTCTCTCTCTCTCTCTATGTCAACATAAACAACTGTTTCATACAAAAGAGTTCGATTCGGTAGTATGGAATTTCAAATTTTAGACCATGACAATCTTCGCTCTCGAACATCAGCGCTCACGTAAGGCGCCAATTTCTTGGCATATGAGTAGTTAAAGGCGGTCGCATTCTTTAATTCGTAGGCCAAAGTAATTCATATCCTACTACCCATGCTGCCCCACTAAACCGAAGATCCCACCGGGAATTATCTTATGGTTTACATATGGCGCCCGACAAGAAACCTTCTTATTTTGAATTATTAAACCAAATATAGTGGGGCATTACGGCCCACAGGAGACCAAGGCCTAACTTCTTCAGCCTTTCATAGACAGTTAAAACTCATCGACTGTTTGAGTTTTAACAACTTGCGAGATATTAAGTCACGGAATCGAACCTGAGACCTTCTGCATATGAGTCGTCACATTTACCCATTACGCCACGGCGGGCACCGTTTACTTATGAACAACACTACAACTGCTGCACAAAAGTGGCACATAGGGATCTAAAACAGAAACGAGCAACTACAGCTTACCCTGAAAAGGTAGAAAATTTCATCCAGAATTCTCCCACTCATTCTGTAACGGTGAAACTCTGCAGGTCGATAGGAAGCCCTTACCACCACCCCGTGATATTCACTCACAATTGTTTGACGATACATCTGCAATGCGCACCGTATAACATTCATCTCCACCCGCTCCATTGAACTGTGATATCTAGACCAAGAAACTTTAAGGAACTCTTTTCACTCCAAATTGCACCTAACTGATGGCCGCATACCAAGCGTACCCGTTGTGTGCACTGTTTTCCAGCTCACACCTTCCACTCTTTGCATTCACATCATACATTCACTACGCCGGCCGTCGCCTCCCCTCAAGGCTGCAGCGGGCTTCTTCAGCGCTATTCATTCTTTTCTCTTCGATATGGGGAGGGGGGGTGACCAGAAATGGAATTCGAAACTTCTTCATCGTTGGTCGTCCCTTCTCTACGTCGCTCGTTATGGTATATAGGGGTGAAAAGGAAATTGCAAGCTGTCAGAGATACGAAGGGCTCTGAAAGTTACCCAAGGAAGTAGAGATATGCCACTTTTAGGTGGCGTTCGAGAGCACGGCACAAACTGTACGGTGTGGCTTTGTGCGCGGGGGATGTAAGCCTCACAACCAATATACGGGCGGGTGAACGAGGCTAGAAGGCAAGTTACCAAGTGACAAATGACTACTCTCAGTGTGCATGTAATTTAGATATAAACCCTTGTGTGGAATGGTGGACTATTTTTCAAATTCAACGTCTTGCGTTCAGGCTTCAGTTTAAGGTTTTTTTCTCTGTTTTCCCTCTGTCGGCATCTTATTGTGAGACGGCGGCGCTCAGTTTATGGGGTCTCGTCTTCCCGTGGCAGTCTATGAAACCGATTTCCGAATGCACACCGATGCTGTTGTGCCAGCACTTGTTATCTATTGATGTGGTGGCAGCTCATTAGTATCCCCAGTGCACAGTGCTTACCAGAAAATGTTGTGAAGCAAAATATCTTAAAGAGAAAATCTGGTATCGACCAACAGTGCTATGAGAATTTCTCTTAAAGAACTGACGGTTCTCAAGTTATGAGTGAGTTTCCTTCTGGGCGCCAATTTTCTTTGGAAAACAGATGACGATTTGTCTGGTGAATTGTTTGGATGACAGTCGTTCGTTCACTTGAATAATATGAAAATACTTTGTTTTCGGTTGCCAAAATAAAGAGTGACAGCTGAAAGTTTTAGCGCCATATTCGTTTTTGTAGTTCTTCCTTTCTTTTCCTTAATCATCAAGTTCCCTATTCGCGGACGTTAGTTCCTTGGTCTTTTTACCGGAGGTTCAGTGTTTCTTTTCTCCTCGAACTTAGAGGCTGAGATTAGAAGACGCTGTTAGCCGGAGGGTTGTTGCCCATTCGCTTGATGCGGGCGAGCCAATGTAGTCGACGGTATTTTTAATTTGCTCTTCTTAAGAAACAAAACCGTATATCTGCCGTGCAATTTTTCTCGTAAAGGCCTCAAGAACCTGCTCAGCCCTTTCGTCCATCATCCAGGTTTTGATTCCGTATAATAAGACTGGCATGATAAGCGTTTAGTCCGGCAATCAAACCTGGGACCTTCACGTGTGAATCCGCGGACTTACCCACTATTCCACGGCGACCACCACTAAGTGCTTAGATAATTCAAATTAGCATCCGTTGCCAAGGATAATCCTACAAAGGATCTTCTCTAAGATAACGTTTGCCGAGTTGACGTTCTCCCGCTCTGCCTGCTCAAGATTGAAGAAATTAAATGACAAGGCACCTCCTTTCCGAAATCCGGTGCAGGTTCCAAATGGCGTTGATTGTCTTGATACAATCACTCTGCATCACGAAATTTTTATCATTGTGCGGCATAGCTGAATTAATTTTTCGGATATCCCGAAGACGGCGATCGCATCAAAAAGTACTTGGCGATGTATGCTGTCGTATGCGGTTTTAAAGTCGATAAGGAGGCAGTGTGTATCGGCTTGGAGATCGCTGGTCTTTTCCAAAATTTGCCTTAGTGTGACAATTTGACCTTTTGTCGATTTGCGGGACCAGAAGCCCATAAGTGCGAAGCAAAATTGCTTTGGTCTGCAATTATTTGTTTTTTTTTTTTTGCGCGTGCTTAATGGATTTTGAGTGCACTTAGGACTCAAGTCCCACAGAGGGTCAGAGGTATAAAAGATGAAAGGGAAAAGAGGTAGCGATAAATGTTAGTCTATGATGCCAATTTATTTTAATGGGGAGGAAACTTAGAGTTATAAATTCGTAGGGTGTGACTAAAGATCGAATCTCTAGACTTGACTATACGTCCGAAAGTGGTCTTATGGGTAGTCTGATAGCCATTCCGAGCGAAAAGTGTATTGCGAGTGAATTCTTGAAGTAGAGGAATCCTTACATTTCTGTTAAAATAGCGATAATAGAGGGACAAAAAAGAGGCATTTTGTCGATGACCTAAAGAGTCGATCGACTAAACAATATTGTCCGAAGAGCTTTATCACTCGTTTTTGTATCAAGTAGGTGAGAGGTCTTTGGAGCACAAGGCCGGATAGTAGCGTTGTATTCAAGCTTGGGGCGTATTATACCGAGGATGAATGGTCCTTAATGTATATTAGCTGATTATTTTTAAAAGAACACTCTTAAGTTATACGTAGTAGACAGCATTGACTATTAGATAGCTTAAACTCCACTCAATTGTTTTTACCCCATTTGATTATACTGCCAATCTTCGTTTTCCTTTACTGGCGCTACAGTAGAGTGGTATACCAGCGCCTCTACCAACATGTCCCTCCAGTTAGCAGGATCTTTCCCCAGCTGCCTCCAATTGTTGTGCTGCCTCCAATTATGTGCGCCATCCCAATCCGCCGTCCCAATGGGTCGGATTCATTGTGTCCATACGCTCTACATGACCGCTTGACCAGACGTATGCCACTGTACAGCCTATGAAGTTCGTCGTTGAATCTTCTCCTCTAGATGCCATCAATGCAAACAGGACCAAAAATCGCACGCACAACTTTTCTCTCAAAAAGACTAAGGGCTTCCTCATCCGCTCTTCATAGCATCAAAGTTTATGCGCCGTAAAGGAGAACTGCGATGGTCAAGCTGTTGCCAGTTTAGTGCTTCGAGAGATGGCTCTATTACTCAATTGCCTCTTGGGCCCAAAGAAGCAGCGATTGGCAAGGGTCTGGGGTCTCGTCTTCCCGTGGCAGTCTATGAAACCGATTTCCGAATGCACACCGATGCTGTTGTGCCAGCACTTGTTATCAGCGATTAGCAAGAGTGATCAGCATTATACTGTCAATGTCCGAAGTAAATGGACTTAACATATGTAGCCGTTACAAGACCGAAGCTCCAACAAACGAATTTAAAAGGCGGAGGGTACCTTCATCAGCGAAAGAGTGGATTAAATTTGAAGTAGCAGGTAAGAGATAATTTATAAAAAATAAGAAAGAGTGGCAACGACTAAACCGAGTCCTGGGAGATGTAACCCATTCAAAAAAATTTGTATTGAACGGATCAAAAGGTAACTTCTAATTCATGGAAGAGGGGACCGATCGATGGCAAATGCACACCTGATCCCAGACCCTGTCGCCACAATAATGCTTTCTCCAATCTTTGGCTCTTATTTTCGGTGAGATATGTCATCAGACCACCAATGGACCCATTGCTGCGGGAGCCGTGCTGTCGGTTATTGAGAAGCTTTTGCAATTGAAGATGTTTTATAAGGTGACGCAATATCGTTAGCGCCCTTTCTATGGACGCGCTGTTCAAATCCTCCTTTTCACTTCCTATAAGAAAGTCCTGCAGAGTAGGGAAGATGTTCTTTTAATTTAAAATAGATATCGATTGACGTTCGACATGAAATTGCTGGTTATCACCAAAGACGGCAATGACAGTCCTTTCGAATATTTTCTACATCTTTTTAATTTGGCTTAATTTTCATTTCTAAGGAAATAACTTTTTCAAATCACCGATAACCACAACGCTCTCCTGTTTAAAAAAAGGTCTTCAAACTTCAATTTACGTTCAGTATGCATTCACAGTGATGATGCAGAGTTCTAGCCTTGCTCACCTTCAGATAAAACGCGTCAATTCCAGCAGATGCCGTTCCAACATATGCTCACCAGTCCCTCTACCCCGCCAACTGTAAACTCAAATCAGAAATCCCAATGTAACACAAAAAAAGAAGAGAAACAACATTATTTCTGACAACAATTCCACACTCGCATCCTTAAACAGCAAATCATGGACAAATAAATCTTCAACATCCGTTAATACACTCGTAACAACACAATTCTATTGACTTAAAGCACCATCACGAGGACAAACAATGGCCCACCATATAAATCGCACAATTGGGAAGCCCGATAATGTCTCCGGCTGGTCAGCTTGAGCCACAGGCGCACCACTACGACCCTCATCCCGTCAGATTCAAACTCCAGAGGCAAACACACCTTCCAAAGGCGCAATAAAAATGTGGAAACATCGAATTGAGACACAGTCCAACTCGGCCTCATGTTATTCAGACATAATGTGTCCCTTAATAAGGAAATGACGCAAGGTATCCTCATGTCCTTACAGAATATCTGTTATGTCGCCATTAAATGTCGTTTTCATTAGTGATTATTATCCCCTAAGGAGCAATCTTTGGTTTTCGAATTAGGTGGACGACATCAGGGTGATGTGGTGGTCAGTGGTACTGCTGCTGGTAGTGGTAGTGATGGTGGTGGTGGTGGTCGGAATCGTATCTATCCAACAGCGGTCAGGAAGTGTAATTTATGAGGAACTGTTTGAATAGAGAGAGAGTGAGTGAGAGACGACAGAGTCGACTCCCCATTAAGCCGCAGCAGGTATGAATTTCGGTTTTCACCGAACAGGAACCGGATGGTGGGACAGTGCTTATTGTAAGTCATGGACATAATAAAGATCTTCAGTGCAAAGGAATCAAGGTTGTGATGTCATTTCTTGGGTGACTGGGAAATGATTTAAAGCTTGGCAATAAGTTAATGCTGTGGGATTTTAAATGACTTTGAAGAAGATCCAGTTGTTAGTTCAGAATAAAGGGCTTTTTTACTCAACGGTGTTATACTTTAAGGACTTTTTATTTAAAATAAACTTTATTTTGAAACATCACATTCACATACCCCTTGCCCCCTTATACCTAAATTTTTTCAAAATATCAGTCAGTCAGCTAACGTTTGTTTTCCTATTTATACGAACAGAAAACTGAGTCCTTTAAGACTCCTTCAAAAGCATATTTTTTGGAGGAAAAAAGGACACTTCCAATAGTCGTATGTAAGGCAGTAGGTTACGGTAATAGTTTTTAAGCCATAACAGCACCAGATGCTGACGCAGTAAACTTAATTTTGGAAACCCTGATCACCCTGCCATATTCCCTGTGTTCAACAAAACACTCCACCGGGACGATGTCAAAACAAAACACCCGACAAAGCACATGGAATCTTATTTTTTATTATTGTACGTCTGCAAGAACTACAACACTTTATAAGCTTTAGCCTTACAGCACATACGCATGGTCCACCGCCAATGCCACCCGTAGATCCAACATCATTGCTCATAAATTGGCCAGCAGCAGCACAAGAGCACAGGAAAACCATTAATTTTTCTAGTTGGCTGGCGTTATTATTATTTGCCGTCTGTTGCTTTTAGTCGCTTAAAAATCTATATCCTTCGCAATGTGCTCCCGCCCTTACGGTGCACTGCTTCATATGGCCATGATTGTTTTCTCAGGACGCACAAAAATCCATTTCCGGTAGCTACAGCGTCTCTAATGGACCAATAGACCCAACAGCCCAACAGGGCAGTTCAAAAGCGGCACAAAGTTCCTCCTGAAAAATATCCTCGCTATGTACATATAGACGTGTGTTGTGTGTGTAAACGGTGAAAAGGTATCGCGACGATAAAGATCATGGCAAACAACAAATTTCAAATGGAAAGAAAAAATTACCAGAGAAAATTCCTTTCTGTTGGATGCCGCTGCTGTGTGCAGCTTCTCATACACGTGCGACCGGACATTATGGCTGGTACACGATTCAGCATGAGTTTAACGACAACGAGTTTATTTTCGTCCTTTCGTTCCTCTGCTTCTTGGACGGTTTTTTGTTTTCTTATTCTCTCAGTCCTTTTTTCTGCTGAAATTGGTTTTCAGCTAATAAGGACAAAGTCATTAGAAATAAATCAGTCCACAAACAATGGAAGAAAGTTTTAACGAACGCATGCTGCTGGGCGGGTGTGTATGTGCGCTTGTATTGGACACAGAACATTTCAACCGGACGAGAGTAAAATTACGATTAGACATTTTTTTTCGGCCCTCTGTCGCTGCAAGGCCACACTGAGACAATGAGGATATTTATGAAGGGACTAATAAACCGCGTTTTGCTTTGTCTACAATTGTATAAAAATCAAAGACAGAAGAAAAATGAAGAAAACGTTTAAAAGGAACGCACAAGCTAATTAATTTGAGGTTTTTAAACAACTGGAGCTGACTCAATTGAAAATGTCTCCTTAAACATAAGGAGTGAAGTCAGATGTCAACTCAGCAATTAATATCAAGCAGAACATAAGATTGCCTTTTTATTTTGCTAGATGGCGTAACTTGTATTATTCTATTGTTATTAATCCATTGGAAAATGCGTTGGAAAGCTACTGCCATTCTGCCATTGTACTTCATTTCAGTATATTTCATTCATTTGAAGCGTAAACAACAATCATTTTTTTCACTCAAATATGTCTAATTTTCTGCCTGAAAACGTGTTTTTACGGAAAGATCTTCTTCATTACTTCATTGCTGAAGGAAGTCATTGTCTATGGTGAACATGCGCTAGCTAAGCGAACGTGCCAAGAGTGGTTTGCACGATTTAAGAGTGGTGAATTTGGCTTGGAAAATAACGAACGTCCTGAGCGGCGGAATAAGTTTGAAAATGAAGAACTGGAAGACTTAGTCTATGAAGATTGTTGCCAAACACAAGAAGAGCTCGCAGAATCTTTGGGTGTGAAGTGGCTAAAATAATTCAAGTTACGCTCATAGCAAACCGTACGAATTAAGTTATAGACACTATACAGTCACTCACACTCAAAGTGGGACATACTTAAAAAACCGCGTAACTCATTTTGTATGGCCAAAAAAAAAGTTATGTTAATTTGTTCAATTGTTTTATTATTTTTCTTATGTACCATGGACTTCAAGCTGTTAAAAAAACAAAAACCGTATACGAAATTCATATTATTAATTATAAAAAAAAATCATAATACTCTTATCCTACTTCTCTCTACTTCACATTCAAAGTGGGACACGGTTATCTCCTGCATTAAAAATTGCTTTAAAATTGTTTTAATATTTTGTAGATTTTCCATTGCTATTTATTGTTTCCTTTAGACGCTTTGGCATACTTTCTACCAATTTTTTGCCAAAAAGAAGGTTCGATATTTTCCCATTCTTCCTTAATAATATCTTACAGAGCGCTGAGGCTCAAAACTCTCCTCTTTGCCACCCTTGTTTTTATTTCTGCCCACAAATGCTCAATCACAATAAGATCTGGTGATTGGGCAGATGTATTAAGAACTTTAGGGTAATTGTGAAGTAGCCACATCCTCGCAATCCAAGACTTATGCTTGGAATCGTTGTCCTGATAAAAGATGAAATTGTCTTTGATCCCAAGTTTCTCCGCGCTGTCCTTAACATTTTCTTTTAAAATGTCGATGTAATACGTTGTGTTTATGTTTCCACGAACAAAATGCAAATTGCCGGTTCCTTTCGCTGACATGCAGCCCCACATCATCAACGAGCCCCCCCCCCCATATTTTACAGTTTTCTTGAGAGCCTTTTCGTTTTATGCGTCGCCGGGCTTCCTCCATACAAATTTTTTGCCGTCGGAGCCAAAAGGTTTATTTTGGTCTCGTATGTAAAAAGAACCTTTAGAAAAGATTTGGAGTAGATCACAAATTAGAAGATAACTCAATAATAACGACTTACTTTTGACCTGAAAGTCATATCCTTATCTACGTGTTCTTTTGCGAATTCGAGTCTTGAATGGCTATTCTTTTCTGTTATGAATGGCTTTTTGCGAGCAACTCTTCCTTGCAAATTGTTGTCTCTTAAAAATCGGCAAACCGTTTCTGCACTCACTTCTAGAGTTTTAATGTCCTTTAACATTTTTTTAAGTTCAATTGCCGATAGTAAGGGATCATTTTGCACTTTTTAAAATGAAAAACCCATCTCTAGGGGTTATTTTTTTCCTGTTTTCACAATTTAATTTATTGTTTTCGATCCTTCTACTTTCTTTAAATCTTTTTATGATATTATACACTGTTGATTTACTGATTACTGATATCCCGAACAGTTTTACCGTAATTATAATTTAATATTATAATTTTTCTTTCCTCTATGGTCGTTTGTTTAGACATTTTCTTTCTTTTTTAATTCAGACTGATCGCACGAATGTTTCAAAAGGACTGAGACACTAGAATGTGTGGAAATACATCAAAATCATATGAGTCGCAAGCAATTGCAAGTGAGAATCGTTCATTTTCTTATCAAAGGACACGTGTCCCACTTTGAGTGTGTGCTGCAAAATATGTTATATACACACATTTCGTCCAAAAAAAATTAGTTGCTGCTGGAATTCGGGTTTCCTTTTTATGGTTGTGTATTTGCATTGATAAGAAATACGAAGTGGAACAGGAACAGCTAGGTAGTTTCCAAAATACCTTTACAAATAATACAAATAACTCATGTGAGAGCATTTTTTTATGTTGTCCCACTTTGAGTGTGAGTGACTGTATATTGTACATTGTCGACATTAATTATGCCGGTGGAATTTTGTAATATTTCAATGAAGTTCGTTCTAACATCCTTTTTTGGAAAAAAATGCTCTAATTCATCAGCTTGATCCTTAACCAGTACATAATTGACTACATTTCAAAGATTTCCTCCGCCGATTTAATATTCTTAGGGTTTCGTTTTCAAAATCTATCTACATTTTCTAAACTAATATCACGATAACCATTGAATTTTTTATTTATGTAGATGCTTTTAATCTAATGATATTATCCCTAAATGATTATTTACAATTAGGAAATAATAACAAAACTATACATCAATTGTTAGATCTTCTGAAATGAAGTTAATGTTTAGTTAACAAACTCTTTATTTAAAGTACCTTACAGGGTTAAGGCCAAACCCATGCAACCCATCGTACTTCACTACTACTACTACTTGAGTGGCACTACAGTCCACAAGGGACCAGGGCCTAGCTTCTACAACAACTACTCGTGTTGCGCATGCTGCTGTTTTCTCACGAGTAGAAGGGACCTACAGTTTTTTTGCCGACTCCGAACGGCGAAATTTGAGAAGCTTTTCATAGACAATTGATACTCCTTGAGTGTTGTCAACAACTCGAAAGAGGAACTTCACTACCACTCTTAAATTTAATTTCCAGCATATAATGTAAACAAAAATTGCTGAAATAGCCATACCTGGGGAGAAAATGCAAAAAATGCCTTACCTTTTTTCGTTTTCATCACCTGAATGGCCGTTCTTATTAGTTTTTAAAACCAACTTAGAATTTGTTTTTTGTTACATATGTAAATATTAATTTTGAACAAGAAAAATTTCAAAATTAACGACAGTTTTGATATAAATACTTCAATGCATGTAAGTGAATGTATCTCGTGGTAATTTCAACCTCTGCCTGGATTAAATTTATTTCTAACTTGAATTCAAATTCATTTTAGTTTTGTCATACTTAGCTTCACTGTTGCGGAATAGTGTCCGAAGACAAAGTGTGTCAGTAATAAAGATCCACCACTCAATGAATTGTTTTTTATCAGATTTTCTGTAACATAGCAATATCTGACCAATGCTGAAGCAACATTTGGACTATGTCTACGGTTTTTGGCTTAAGTACATATTGGCCATTATTCTCTATGAACTCTTCACATTTTCTTAATAGCTTTATAATTCCATTGGTGTACACCTTCTGTGGCTTATCAGAGTAAAATCAGGCTACGTGATTTTCAGCGTCTCTTCGATCAGCCAATCGTTTACACACAAGAGAGTTTTACGCACACTGTCTTCTTCTTCTTCTTCTTGTGGCGCTACGGTCCGGGGTGGACCTGAGCCCCAATCAACACGCCTCTTCAGCTCGCACTATATTTCGCCAGGTGCCGCTAGTTCGCACTCCAAGCTGGCTGACGTCCTTTTCCACTTGTGTGCGCCACCTTAGCCTAGGCCGTCCTCTGTTGCGTTGCCCCAATGACACAGATTCTAAGTCTGTACCAAATAATAATTAAAGGGGATATAATCTAGTCTAGATGTATAAAAACTTCCCAACCAAACTCCGTCATTAAAAATTTGTGTCACCTAACATTGACACCTCAACCATCTTCTGATGCTATTATTACTCCATTAGGAATACTACCACCAGAATTGAATCGACCTTTCAAGTGTAAGGTTGACGAGTGTGAGGGACGTCTTTCACACCGAAGTTTATGGAACATAATCGAGCAAACCACTCCTAAGTCCGAAGTTCATTTACAGCCTACTCACCGTTATTGTTTTGGTATGTTTTCACAGCGTTTTCCCTTTTTTGTAGTAAACAACCATTACATGGCGTATTTTTTTCAGATATTTCAAACATATTTAAATCAATATTCTTCAACACGACACACCACTGTCTTGACAATAAAATAGTCAGCTTTCAAGCATGTGCTGTTGGTATCAGACACATCTACATCAACACTAAAAAATGCTGTCAAAACATCCTTCCCTTTGGAGCGCATTTTCCAAAATAATCAGTCTGTCTTTTTTGAAATAAAATCCATCTGACATACTTGACAGATCTCACGTTCCAATAAAGGTTAGAAAAAGCTTTCGCCAGGATCTGTAGATTTAAACAACCGCGAATACAAATTTCCAACGTATTCCATTCAATTTACGTACGCACTGCCTATAATTTAATGTGACCCTTCCCTAAGAAAAGAACTTCATATCTTTACCAGTCAAAACCCGATAAACTCCCCATCCATGAACTATCAGAAAAATGAAAGACCGAGGAAAACGAGAAACTTTAACCTCAAGCTTATCCAACTCGAAATAGCCAGCAATAAGCCAGACATTTAGAGACATACAAGCAATTCAAATCAGAGATAAGGAATCCCATTATCCTTTTGTTGTCGGTTGTCTGTTGCCGGTGGACCTCCGCCCGCCCTCAGTGCGTAGTATGGGCGAGGAACAATAATACCAATGGCCATCGTGGAAATTAACTTCCCATAGCAATTTCATATTTTCACCCAGGACATTATTATATCCTTTAATATGCAGTAAATTCATATTTCTACCATTCCCAGATCTAATCCCGGCAATCTCCGCCGAAAAACAAAAAGGATATGATGTACTCGTTCTCTCTGTCTCTCACTGTCGCTCTGTGTCTCTGTCTCGGTGACTCTGCAGGCCGTTGCGGGTTCCCTTCTTTAAGTGTACGCAGTCCATCGCACGGTGGCATCGTTTAAATGTATGAGATGACCACACCAACGAGCTTATCCAACTCAATACCCAAGGAGCACTACAAATGTCCTTCCTTCAGTGTGACACAGAACACGGCGCTCATGTGTGTCGTGCGATGAAAATCGGCCGGGTTTCCTTATTAGAAGAGGCGTGCCGAGGCTGTTAAAATTGTCTAAGGATTCCGCCGCATCCGCCAGGATGATTTGTGGTTATTACAAGGTCTCCCGGCGAAGGTGTGAGACGCAGTGCGCTATGCCAGAGGACCCCCCCTTGTCGAGGAAAAATCGAAACGATCCAATTAGCAATCGATGACGTCCAAATTGCCTCTGCAGCCAGGAGTGCGAGGGGATGGCGCACACGCTAATTATAGCGTAATTGCCCGCCTGCATAGATATCGGAAAATTATGGAAATTTTTTTCTCTGCTTCATTCCGCTCTGACTGCTTGAGATGATGCCCAAACCCAGGGGCGAGCTGTGCTCACCCACCACCCGCACACCCACTCGATGGGGTGTAAAAAGGATATTAAGAAGGTGCTAGCGGCAGTTTGTGGCGTCAGTTAACGAGATGAATGTGTTTTATTGATATCGAAGGGTAATTGGAGGCATAAATTAATTTCATGGTCCATGTTTCGTTTGGATGTCCCTCGCTCGCCTTTCCAAAAGCCCATTTGGGCAGGCGGTGCGACGACACCACCTCGAGTGAAAACAAAGACGAAGACGAAGATGAAGATGACGACGACGACGACCAGGACGACCAGGACGACGAGGACGCCGATGACGACGTTTATTGACGTACAATCCCAATTTTCGTTTCTTTTAACAAAATTCGAGCCATTCCCAGGGAGTTCTGATTCGGACTTTTGTTTGCCGGTGTGAATACGTGTGCGGGGATGCCGCCGGGGGTGTAGGCCATTAATTCTGCTTAGGTGAGGAGAATGTAATAAGGAATCCACCTGCAGTCGATTGCGTATAGGTCTGATTCTCGAAATTTAGGAGATTTAATTAAAAGCCGGAATTAAGATGAATGTGTTAATAAAGCAGGGTCTAATAAAGAATTCCGCCTGGGGTGGGCGAGGACGAAGCATTTGCCAGGTTGTCCGGGTGACCGCGATTAGTTATAAACAAAAGTAGGTAAGTTGCTGCGATGACAGGATTATTGGCAATATGTTAGCGCAAATGTGCGATGACGACATGTGCAGCATATTTGTTAACGTTGTCCGTAGGAAAGGATTTTACAAGTCCAGTCCTTTTTTCAAACAAATTTGTGTATAAATGACAAAAGAGTCAACCTTTTAAAAGCAAATTTTCACAATTGTCGAATTAATTTGTTCATATCGTGGTAGTAGGTGTGTCCTTAACTATCACTGCCCATTATCAGGATTGGGAATAAATTCCATTATTTTTGTTTTAAGGCTTAAATACGTGGCGCATTTACCTTCTGTGCTTCAACTTGAACCCTTTGTTTTTTAAAAAATTGTACAAGCTGTGCAATTGATTATACTACGAGTACAACGTTTAAGATGGCTAGGCCATGTAAAGAGTATGGACACCACTACCCCGGAGCGAGAAGTCTTTGAATCCGAGACTTTGAAACGCAACAGAGGACGGCCTAGGTGAAGGTGGCGCACACAAGTGGAGAAGGACCTTAACCAACTTGGAGTGCGCAAAACTGGAGGCAGCTGGCCAGAGATCGTGCTAGCTGGAGAGGCCTGTTGGTCAAGCCCCAGGTCCGCCCCGGACTATAGCGCCATTTAAATAAGAAGAAGAAGAAGGACCACTATAGAGCAGTGTTTTGTCACTGTCCAAGCGAAATGCGAAGGGCAGAATATATAAACGCAATAGTTGAAACAATGGACTCCACCGGGGAAACGTGTACCACAGAAGGCAAAGAATAATCTATTACCCAGAAAGGCGATAGATAACATTTTTTCAAATTCACAAGTTGTGATGTATATCGACTACCTGAATTAAATGGTCCCAGGACTCTACTATGCCAAAGTACTCTAAGTCGAATTTTTGGAAAAAAAACTGCATCAGTTGGCGAGTTGTTGTTAGCAACTCAAAAGAGGTGGTACTGTGAAAAAATTGCGAGGTTTCCCGTCTGGTAATCGAACCAAGACCTTCTGCGTGGCGGTCGACGCACCTGCCACTACGCCACGGCTGTACAAGCCCAAGCAAATTATAAAATTTGGAACAAGATGGCAAGCAGCCGTGGTTAATGTAATATGCAATCCGACCGATTTTGGAACATAATTGAACTATTATGTAAGCAACCAAGTTTGTGGAATGAAAGTAGGGACGATTTTCGTTAACCAAATTTTCAGACATGTGTGTGTGTTATTTAACGCGATCACCATACGACTTTTTACCACGAGGTGCGCACACTCAGAAACAGGAAACTCTTACTGAGATCTATGCACTAAAAGGCAGTCACTTTTCCTTGGTAAGGAGCAAGGCCTTTTCTGATGTGCTGTGGATTGAATGTCGCTTTCCATGCGACTTGAATTAAGCCACAGTCACTTACACAAGGCGACACAACCACACGTCAGGCTTAGACTATGTTTCAAGAGCCAAACACCTTCTGTGGTAACAGAACATAGATTTCAGTCGAGCTTCTTAACTGGATTGCTTCCGGTTGGTTTCCCTAATAAACCAGACCGCTGGCCTTCCTCTCCTTCCTACTTTCACGCTGTCAGAAGAAGTGTGGCAGGAGGAGTTATTCTTAATCGACATCTAGTAAATTAATTTCTAGCAAAGTTCCTAATGGTTGGTCTTCTTTGTCAAGTCTGGAATTTTGTCCCCAGTGCCCTGGACGTTCTCACAGTACGTCAGAACTATAAATTCCTTGCATCGAACGCGATTCTCTTTCCAGCTGACTATTATCGCCCCGGCAGACTTTGGGCCGAAGTTAATATTCGATAGACTGCACATATTTTATGAACGAAAACCTTGTTCCCATAAATGTTCCAAAAATTGCACGCTCTTAACGAACATCCTGTGACGAAGCTCTTCATGAAGAAGATTGCAGGACATTGCACAATAATGCGAGACGTTAACTTTAGACTGGACGATAACAACCCTATCACTTTGAATGAGCTTTAGGCAAATATAGGGAATGATCGTACATTACACCCAATATAACTGCCGTCACCGTACACTGGTCTAATAAGGAACAACTAAACGATGTGGCCACAGTGGCATAATGGGAAAGTGCAACGAACCATACGCGTAAGGTCCCACGCTCGATTCCTGGACTGTTCATCTTGCACTTCTTGTAGCACCCCCTCTTGTGAGAACTGCTCAAATCTCACCGTTTGTGGTCGGCAAAAAGTGAAGATCTCCTCTTCTCGTTGAAGAACAATAGCACGCACGAGTAGTTGTGGAGCAAGCTAGGCCCTAATCTCTTGACATTTAGTTTATTTATTTGACAATGTTAGTAGGAACTATTGGTAACAAGGATAAGCAACCACATTCGTTAATCAACAAAATATTAATTATTCCCTTTCCACAATCCCCGATTCCAGAATCTCACAAGTCTCCTGCATCCCCTTAACTCGCAACGGATAAAGGGAAAGTAAGGCAAAACAAATTAACATTGAAGTTAAAAAAATAAAGCCAAAGAAATGAAGAAAAAAATTTAAAAACGACCCCATCCAGTGACAGGCTCCAGTGAAAGGAACCCATTAAATCGAATCCGATCAATATCAAAGCAAACTTCTGCCGCGCCGCTCTTGTATTCGAATTTCCATTTGGGAGACCAATATTCGCCGAATAATTACCCTGTGCACCTTGAGAGTCGGCGGTGTTAATTTCCCTTCTCCGTTGCGCGATTTTCATTCGTAAAATTCGATTAGGAATGTAAATTTTGCACAAAGCACGAGAAGCGGTTCGCCACCCGGAGGTGGAATCGCACTTCAAGAAATCGGAACAATAATAATCGAAGTGATTCCGTCTCGAAACAGCGCTCGATACAGAAGGCAGGACTGATTGGTGTGACGGAGGACGCGCAGAAGGAAACGAATCGCAGAGCAGTCTGCATCTGTCCCATTGTGTGCCGCCGGGCTAATCGAATCGGATTGAGCATTGTAATGCAAATTGATTAGAGGAATCCCCGTTTGAGGGTATCTCTGTGCCGGTGGATTGCAATCGAATTGACATCGGCTAATTGAAATCGATGTTTGAATGACTTTTATCCTTAACCCCTGTTCTTGCATTTTATTCGAACAACACGTGTACAGGAGTGTTTGACCAGCCGCTGCCGTATATCTGTCACACATTGACCTTTTCTGGAAGTTTACAGCCTTCTTGGGAATGGCGTTTCCTCGTAACGTGGGCCGCAGAAGACTAAGGGGCAAGCTAAGCATTGATTCGTATCCTTGGAGCAGATGTACGATGCCCAAGTGACTAGTGGACCGTAATATCTCACGTTCTCACGAATGGACCTAGTTTTTGCTTCAATTGGAATCTTCCTCAGATCATGATGGGTGCCTCTGCTGTGGATATGTGTGCACTTAGCGGTCACAAATACTTGCTGGTGGACTTCCCCGAAAATTTATGACTAGGAGGTGAGTCTAAATAACCCACTGGCCGAGGGTTGCTCACACTATTGAAGAGCGAATATTTA
The DNA here is from genome assembly GCA_944738645.1 of Eristalinus sepulchralis. Lineage (NCBI taxonomy): Eukaryota > Metazoa > Arthropoda > Insecta > Diptera > Syrphidae > Eristalinus > Eristalinus sepulchralis. The sequence goes on from OX122882.1 coordinate 13,686,059, forward strand.
TGACCATGGTAATGGAAAGGTCGGGGCGATGATGGGTTTTCTTTTCGATGGAATGAATTTTGAAATTCTTCTTATCTTATTTTTTGTGTTCCTTTCTGCATTCTTACAGACATTACTCGAGAGGGGAGTTTTGTTCTGTTTAGAGGAGGGACTGCGCTCTGAGCATGACCCAGTGAGCTCATATTGTGCCAGCAATGTCAGGCTTTGCAGTTAGCACAATCATTTGTCAACTGTTTCTATTTCTATGCACTGACTTGTCTGAGGCCCTTTGTGGGGATTGAATTTAAGTGAGTTTTTCGAGTAAGCGCAATCCAAGACTCAGTAAGGCTTAAGAAGATTTTTAAAATCTTACGCCCTTAAAATTTTACTTACAAGTCTTTATACGGGTGTTCGTTGGCCCTGTTTACGTTGATTGCATCAGGGACTTAAAGGTAAAGGACAACAAGCAGACTGTACGGTCGCGCAATCTTCTATGGATACAACGCTAGAGCGTAAAGACAACTTAACCCAGACCTGACGAGTCTTCAAATATGAAACGTGTCATTGGGATAACAGAGAGCGTCCCCGAATGATGAAGCGTACACAAATAGAGACCGATCTCAATCATCTCTTCGAATGCACAATAGGAAGTTGAGAAAGATCGTTGTGGTGGAAGATGCTGGTTGGTGGATAACCAAATCATAGCAATGCAAAAGACTTATACCCAAATCGCAATCGTTTTGACACTTTCAGTAGAATGTACGTACATAAAAATTAAATTGGGAGGCACTTCAAGGAACCAAGGCTGCTAGCTTCTTTAGCAGCTAATAGTGTCATGCACGCTATTCGGTTCTCGTGAGTAGAGCAGACCTACTTTTCCGACTCCGAAGGGCGCGATTTAAGAAGCTTTTGAGAATTAAAATACATTGAGTATTTTCAGCAACGTAAAAGGAGTTCATTCCGGCATTAAAAACTGGGACCTTCTGCGAATATACAATTTCGCGGTTCGAAGTCGGCAATAAACTCTAGGTCCTTTCTACTCGTGAGAGAACAGAAGCACGCACAACACGTGTAATTGCTGCAGACGCTAAGCCCTGTTCTCTTGTGGGCTGTAGTGTCATTCAATTATTATTATTACTATTAAATGTTGGCCACGACTACGTTGTAGGTGGTCCATTCGGAAGTTACAGTTTTGAGCGACTTGTTTGGCCAAAGTGATTCGTAAATCGCGTATAAAACAAATATGGCTGGCTTTGGAGCTGCCGTATTCCTGAAGAACAGGGACTTGACATATCCCCAAAAAAAATATTTCACTATCTAGACGGCCAATTAACCGCAGCCAAATATGAAATTAAGTGAATCCAAATTATTGCTCAACAAGTCTATTGTTTCACGCACTGTTTGGCTTATAGCACCGTCTTTTTGAAATCAGAGCCACCGAGACCAAGTGCTTGAATTTCCAGAAGCACATAGTCTGTATACATGGTGACGGAAATATTCAGATTTCAGCAATAGGTGCTGTCCTTCTCTTCACTACGCTCTGGATATGGTCAAACCGGTCGAGTATCATCCACTGGTGGAACAAGCTTTCACGAAAATAAGTGATTGCTGCTTTCACCAAGTTTTAAAGAACGGTCTGTCTCGGCTGTACAGGAACCTTCCCCAGCACGCCTGACTCTGCTCTTAATGAATTGCTTAATCTCTCTCCCCTTGACATGCACATCATGGATCGTACTATCAATCTTCCAAATAAAAAGGAATGGTCTTTGGTTCAACTCGCACTGGAGCTTTGATGACCTCGCGCACCGCATCTCCTACGACACAAGTCTCATGGACATGCCGTCTGATGCAGCGTCACCAACGATTCAGCTCCGTCGCTTATACAAAGTCGACTTTCCCTGTGTCCAAGACTGCCTCTGACAAGAAATTGAACCGAGACGGGAATGTAGTTGGATTTTCACTGACGGCACCAAGACGACGAAGGGATCAGGGGCTTGGGCTTTCGTGCAAGACGACAACTATAGATTTAATAATTTCGCATCGGTCTTCCAGGCGAAAACTTTTGCAATCTTAATGGCCACCAACTATTTTGCGAAGAGTAGGCGGAAGGGGCGAAGTATCTGCGTCTACAGCAACAGCCAAACTGTTCTTAACTCTCCGGATGCAGGCTCACTAAATACATGTTTCCGAACGTCAGCGAGAAATCCGCTTTTCTACATACGGGACACTTCAACTTCGCTAAGCACCGAAGTCTGCTTGCCCCTAGTGAGAGCACTTTCTCTGTCAATGTCACGCCTCTGCTCGTATCAGATGGCGGCTGTTTGGCGCTGGTATGGTGGGAGCTGAAAACTTAAGCTCTTTATCGGAGAAGCGCCTACTGGTCTTTCTTCGGAAAACCAGAAAACTACAGTAAACGAAGGTTACTGCTTGTAAGTACAATGGACCACTTTTTGAGTCTGAGCGCTCCAGTTTAGTGTTTACCAACTTAAAAAAAATCAATCACTTATGTAAACTGTTACTCGAATTCGCGAATGGTAGTGGCAATTTGGAGTGCACCGTAAGTTTCTCGAATCGCATGAAAAACATTTCTCGCAGAACGCAGATTTTCACAATAGAGCTCAACGATTCGGAGACGCTTTTATGGCGTGTGTCCCAATGTAACTTTGATCTAATGTATCCTTACTGGATTTCCATGGTGCAAAAGGGTGTAATAACCCCCAAACTTAGACTTTTTTGTATCTGATTTTTTGTTTGTTTTGCTTATTGAAGACATCGGATATCTTTTGATCCGAGTCGTTGGGACATCGCAACAGAGGACGGCCTAGGTTCAGTGGGGCACACAAGTGGAGAAGGACCTCCAAAATATTTCTTATGGTGAAATTAAATATCCAAGAATATTGGTACAACTTTTAAAGTCTCATGATGGCTGTTGTAGTAGTTAAACATCTCACAAATTTCTAAGTATGATCTTCCCCAGGATAACCATCTGAGAACTTGTACAGAACAGCACTAATATTTCTAAAGGCATTTTTTACAGAACGCCTTGTGTATAAAAAGGACCTGTCTTGTGTGTGAATGATCAATATGTTATACAAAGCTAGTTTGTTGCTTAGAGAAAGGGCTTTGTTGCTCAATTACATTTTAAACCCAATGAATCAGCGATTGGCAAGAGTGGTGGTCATACGCTTGCATTCGGTTCAAATGTTGTTCTCACTATTTAGTGCGGAACCGAGGTAAATGAAGTCCATGAATACTTGCACATTTGGACGTTCGTTCGAGACGTTGGAATTGTGCATTCTTCCTTCATGACATGAATGTTCGATCGTGCCTCTGGTGTTGACTGGCGAGTTTCCAACGATGTTGCATGTAACCAAGATTTGAACATAGAAATAAGCACTTAGCTTTAAGACTTCTTCAATTCTCGTCCCTTCCCTCCATTCCATCATCTCATACCCTTGCCAAAAGTGCAAATAGAATATTGTACATTTTTGTTTGAATCCAGTGCGTTAATGTATGCAATGCTTAGAAAAACAAACATACAAACTCAAATCTTCTAGTGTCAAATCTTTATTCTTCTTTCACGGCATCGGTCCGTTTACTTTGCGACTTAGCAATGATTTTTCGATAAAACTTAAATATAACATCACTCGCTGCCCGACACATCAGAAGCGCATCATTGTACTGAGCCATGCTGAACCTGCCATTTGTGTGGCAGGATATCAAGTTCTTTTCAAGACTGTCAAAGGCGAATATGAATTGTGCAATCGCTCCAACTGCTTGCCTATGATCGGGATCTAGTACCAATTCTCCATCCTTGTCCACTATACAGTGGACAGCGGCGAAAGTGAATTTCATTGGAAATCCACCGGCTAGCAATGCTAAGCAGGCGGCGTTGATAGCACACGCTTCCAACTGCAAATAAACAAATTGTGACAAACATTCTTGATAAAATAGTTGGTATCCTTACACCACAACGATTATCCATTTCTTGTAGTTGAATCGCAACCGTTGTCCTTGGATGAAGTGCTGTCAGCAAAGCCGTTTCACATGTATTCCTTATCACACATTCCCTGAATTTATCTTTGATTGTTGGAAGACCAGACTTCGAGCGGAAAATCACTTCAACGTTGGCTTTTTCAATTTTCGCATTCTGTGTCTTGGCTTCTATGGGACCGTACATTGAAGCAAGGACACTTGTTTCTCCTGAAATTAAGTTTCAAGATGTGAGTTGAAGATGGCACTACAATCGATTAGAAGTCAGTCCTTACAGAGTAATCAAACATTGCTCAATGATTCCTAACTTTGTACAAAATGATGTTTAGTTTGCAAAGAACTCGGTGAGTTTTTATAAAATTGTATTTTCCCATCAACAATTGTTGAATATAAATGGATCAAGCATCAAAATGCCGATACATACCTTGGGAGAAAAACGCTGAACCATCAGACCGGGTAAGAGGGTTCAATTCGCAGTTGATTGGACGAAGTATCAAATCCGCAGATGCATCCTTATCATCTACCTCCATATTGCCACTCGGTGCTACCATTTCAAGTTGATTACTTTATGAAATAAAACAAATAAAAGCGCGTAATTGATTATTTAGTTTCGATGTAAACATAGGTTGGGATAAATGCGTGCACTGTTTTGACACCAATTGTCATTTCAAATTATAAATGTCACAGCCTTGCGAGCAGCTGCTTAAGGTGGATGGCCCATGTTTATTTTCTTAGGTGGCGTGTACATCAACTAAATTCAACTTTAAATATGAATATAACATTTTACATGTGGGTTTCCGAAATTAACTGCAAAAGACATTGATGGTAATGATTCCAATAATATAAAACATCCAGAAAAAAGGTTAGGTTATGTTAGGGGTATATTTGATGTGATGGAACTGACTTAAATGGTGCCTTTAAAACTTAGTCCATGTATTTGATGTAATGCCCGATATGTAAACTTCTATCGGAAAATTGAAAATGTTATCATATCAAATGTTTTTTTTGAAGAAGAAGAGCTTTAAATATTTCATTTAAGCATCAGGGTGTTCCACAACAATGCTCAGAAGTCGAAGTTTCTAAAAAAATATATATACACCAATGCATCGTCAAACGAATTCCCTTAACAAAGCTGCGTGTCTGAGCGTCCCTGTTAGGATTGTTAAAAACATAAAAGAAAAGAACATTTAAGAACGACTGTTACAGATTCTAGTACATTCTTATGTCAAACGTGTACGAAGCTCAGAACGAAGACAAAACGCAAAAACTGTTTAACTGTTTACAAAAAAAAGACGATTTCAGGTCCCTAGCCAACCCAAATTGTTTTAACATTTATTGATACCACTTAGTTATATGTTTTCTTTTCAAAATCAGTATTGTTTAGTTTTAAATTTATTGACACGAAATTAATAATCGCGGATTATGGCTTCAGACTCAAACAAGGAAGATGTAAGACAATTTCCGCTTCAATTAAGTTTTCATTTCATTTAATATTTGTACATTGTCTTGTGATAGAAGCCAATAACTGTAGCAGACGATCCATTCTATGACGTTGATTTGATTGAAGTTGACGAACTTATAAACAGTGCGACTCGATTGCTCGATGAAGTCTTTGGCAACCGACAAATGCCTCCGCCATCGGCAACAAGCCCGCGAGAGGACGCAATGTCACAAGGTAAGTTAAGCAGTTTTTCTATGTGAAATTCAAAATATAATTTTGCTTCCTTTTTTAGTGCAAAAATTTCTCTCTTCAATAAGAGGGGCAGAATCGCCAGGAGATGATGATGTGGTCTTCGTTGAGGCACGACCTGGAAATGCGCCTCCATCAAATGCCCGAACTACAGCTGTTGTGGATCTTTGTACTCCGCAAACAGAAAGAAGTCCACCCAACACACGTCGACGCAGGCGTCGTACCGCTGAGACCTTAGTACCACAAGCGCTCTTTCAGAACTCTGAACCGGATAGCACGACAACACCACCAAAAACTCGACGACGGCAACCGAAGAAAGAACCAGGCACAATGCCACCTCCAGTTGTCCTCGATGATTCAGCTGCATCTGAGGCAGGTATCTCGTCGCCTTCAGAAGCTGGAGGTGTGCCCAAACTCACGTGCGCCATTTGCATGACCAGCGTGATGAATCGTCAACCCAGTTCCACATCATGTGGGCATATTTTCTGTCAAAGCTGCATCTATCAAGCCATCCGTCTGACAAAGAAATGCCCCCTTTGCAACTGTAAACTCAAGCTGAACCAAGTGCACAGGATATATTTCTAAATAAGATTTCCCCCCTCAATTTCATGTTGTTTTCTAACTTTGTGAGCGTGTTAAGTTACGACAAATCATGTGTAAAATTATCGATCTACAAAAAATAAAGACCTGCAGACATTTTTAGTGGTTAGTTTTTTTTTTTTATATTCCCGAAATATGAAGCAACAATGAAAATGTAACTTAACAAAAACTACAATCCCTAAAATTTGTGTTAGCGTGCTGTGAGACTGCTGTGAGTAGTCTCTCTTCGACTCCGTCCGAGACTATGTCTGACTCGTCATCGTCTTCATCATCATCACTATCGTCGTCATCGTCATCGCTGTCTGTTGTATATTCTTCAATGGAATCGTCATCCAAATCGGCCAACTCTACTGCTGGCTACAAAAAACAACACAATTTACTTTGGCTAGAGTAAGGCGGTTATGCGGACTCACCTGTCCAGATTGGATGTTGATTTCAATTTGCAGGCGAATATCCATGATAAGGAAGACTGTGGTTACCAGTACGGGAATAGTCATGCGACTCTTCCACGCCAAGTCGGTGAGGAATAGGAAAACCTCACCAAACGGTGAGTTCATGTTATTCTATGTAGAAGCTAATTGAATATATATTTTCTGCGTGTGAGGCTATTCTCTAACGACTTGTGGAGTCACTAGTTGAGTCCTCTTGTCCTTGTCGATCGTTCTCCTCAGAGTCCGGTTCCAATTGGTCGTACTTCACAATATGCACAGTCTCCCCGACAGACAGAGGTTGTACAGGTTGTATATAACGATATAATTCATGCACAGCCGAATCACCAGATGACACAGGTGCATCCAATTCTAAACTTTCATCTTTATAAATGACCAAATTATCATCAAGTAAATTTCGCAAGCACTCGGCACGTTTCTCCGACAGCGCTTGGACAATCTTCGAGTTTTGTTTGATTTTTTTCAGTTTTTTCTCTTCGAAAATGAAAGAACACAGTTTTAACGGAATTTCGGAATGAAAAATTTAATCAATATTCACCCAGCGACTGAAGATAATCCTGCGAGTCTGGCAGTGGAGTGCGATCGTTCAAGTCAAAATTGTTGGCGTTATTTGTGTTGTGCGTTGATAAAAAGTTGTCTTCAAATTCTAAAAACCCGTTTCCTTCGGAATTTCTGCTGTGTATATCGTTTGAAATTAAACCCTGCACGGAATTTTGCAAAGACTGATGATTATTTATATTTTCACGGTCCAACCAAGGATCCGTCATTTTTAATTTTGTTGATGTTTCTGGTACACTCCGGTATGACGATACAGAATTTGCACATTATTAACTTTGACAGTAACTATTGTAGTAGATGCCTACAATTTCGGTGTTATCATATTTATTTGGAGTACAGTAAGTTAGAATAGTTTGAATAATTTATATACAATACATATTGCGTTATTTTTTTAAAATGCAACAAGATTACAAAGTATTTTCAGCTTAGATTTTAAATTGTAACCAGTTGGCTGGATTCACAACAGTCATCTGTTCAACTTGTTGAATTGTAAGTCCCTTTCCAAAAAGCCTGGGCAAAATATTCATATAGACGTGGTGATATCCATGCCCGCCATACGAAGTCTATTTCAACAATAAACAGACATTAGGGAAAAATTCTTTTTAAGGTATTCCAGACTTACCAATCGATGTTTAGTATGAATATCGTGGGACAGCAGAAGTTTGTCGACCCACCCATCTTCTATTAGCGACATTAAATTGTTAATTCTCTGCGCATCAGAGGGCATATCCAAGGCTGGGTTTAGCTGATAATATGAACATTCAGTTCCAAACAAATCATACTGCATGTAAGTCCCCAATGCGGCAAATTCGAATAGCTGCTCCATATCAAATATGGTCCCTAAGAATAACAGTCATAAAATGATCACTAAATTTCCGATATCACTTACTGTCCAAATGCGACATAACACATTTATCTGCCTTGCCGCCAGCCTCCAAGTACATCCGAACTATTTCAAATGGAGCCTGTGCATCACGTCCCGGGTGGAAAGAAACTCCACAGCCAAGAACCTCTTGAATCTCTCCCGTTGCCCTAATCGCACGTTTCTCAAAGTCTGAATGATGAAAAATTAACACTAAATCGTTAAAGTATAAGCCCTCCTTACCGTTGATCGGATAAACACTGCCAACTTCCCCAATGAAACCGCATTTGACTTGTCCAACGTTCGGAACTGCTATTCCAGTTATAATTTCCTTTGAGTACATATCTGTCATCTGCTCTACTGTCAACTTTGTATCGTTTGCCGACTGAACGTTATGAACGTAGTGACCAGTTCCGGCGATTACATGAACCCCAGTTGTTTTTTGAACAGTTACCATCAGCTCAAGATCACGCTTGAGACCATGAGAGCTATTCTCAACGATACTACCTCCACCGTACTTTCTGAACAATTCCATATCCTTTAAGACAGCTTGCCGAGCCCAGGAATCATTGAATTTGAGGTTTTCCATGCTGGAGTACGGGTATTGGCGTACATAACCAAGGGTATCAAGAGAGATCCTCTTTGCTAAAACTTCCTTGAAGTCAATTGGTGGTTCACAGTAGAAGGTTTCAAAGTCTAAGGCGAGATGCTCGTGGGTGAGAGTTCGGCCAAGTAGATTTGGACTTATTGGTCCAAGAACTGCAATCAAAGAAAGAGTGTGCAAAGTAACATAATTTCAGGTAATAATTAAAAACACTCTTTGCAAGAATGAAGGACGAGAGTTCAAGCAAACAGCTGTAGGGTGCGCGCTTCGGGAAAATAAAACGAACAGTTCCAATTGACTATGGGGAGTTTATTGACAGACCCTGTCTGTCTGTCTCAGCTTCAAGATCTGTCACATCTTTTATACTTATTTTTATTTTATTTATACAGCTAGAGACAGTAAAGTCAACGACGTCACAAAGATGATAATTGTTTGTTTTGAAAAGTATTTACTTTACAGTATTGAGCAGAAAAATTCGTACTTAACGAAATGCAAAGTTTTTCGTTTCATACAACAATTGCTTACAATTTTCTTTAGCGCGTTTGTTGATAATTGATAATGACTTGGCAATCAATAAAAAAGAAGTAGAGGCCATGCAAAGGAAAATGTTTAAGTCTAGTGTCGAACAAGAACTCTGGAAGAAAATTGCAAATGCTTCCATGCTTAATATGCAAAACAGTCGCAACTCTTGTGGAGGTTTGGAAGTTCTATTTTTTCACACTCACGTGTGGTTTATGAAAAGGTGCGCTATATAAAATTGGAACTGTGTTTCGAAAAGTTATGTGTTTTTCACATGGAGTCACAATCAGTGAAACATGCTCAAATATTCTCTCTCACATGACCATCATTGCACGCTAACTTTATGAGCAAAATCTCAAAGATTATCCACAAACAGATAGCCCAGATCAACTTCTCCTGATTTACAAGCGTTTCATGCCGTTATCTCTGTTTAACACCAGAGATCTGTTAAGAACCAAGGGAAGCATAACAACACAAATCTAGAAAGCATCACGGGTCATTCGTAGAGACGAAAACACTGTAAAGTCCTTTGAATTGCGTGTTAGTGTCATTTTATCACAACACTAATTACCTGTTTGCACTATGGACATTTTGGACCCACAAAAAAATTAGCTTCAAACAAAAGAAAGTGGACTTTGAGACTTGTGATGTGACACGAACGGCTTTCGAATTAGAACTGATGGCATTGCTAGAATGCGACTACAAGCAATGACAACACGATCGGGGATCATATGTGAATATATCTGTAAGCTACCCCGGCTTTGAGATAAACAAAAACAAGATAACCAATGGGGCCCCCCTTCCTTATCTAATCTCGGGGAGACGTGCTTTGTTCTTTAACGCATTCATCTTTGGGCGTTTGTGTATATGCATGGAAATTAGTGGAAATCATATGATTTGATGAGACACTGAGATTAAGAGATTTAATTCGAATCGGCATGCAAATTGTTTGCATTCAGCGGCATGTTGTGTAGTTAATCAATCATTCATGGTGGTGATTGGTGATGGGTGATGGGAAGACGAAATGATTGAGGCTATCCCTTTAAACTTCCCTTTCTCATTTGGTAGGAAATTCAGAAAACAAAGAGGAACGCATTAAGTACCATGCTGATGTTCTGTAAATTATATTTTCTCTGGCGTGGTAGACTCCAAGTAGCTTGTGGAATTTTATAAATAGGAGTCATTCCAAGGGAGAATTGCGGTGAGGAGCTTCTATGTACGTAGAGGCAACGAAACAAATACTGTTATTGATTTAATGCAGCTTATGATAATAACAGCAATACTGAGTTTATGTGTACATGTATATACGAGGTCTGTTCAAAAAATAAAGGTGAATTTTTAAATTTCCCGAGCTACGTACATTCGATAATTGATTTTATTATTTTGTTATGTTGGTACATTCGTCTCGAACATATGTTTACAGATTCAGCTATAAATCCATGAGAGGTAAGGCTCCTACCATCTTAAGTAACCGCTCGGTATGTGCGTGTCTGTTGTTCTCTTACAAGTGAAGGGGACTTACGGTTCAATATCAACTTCGAATGGCAAGTTAAAAAAAAACTTTATCTATGCAGTTAACACCTTCTACGCATTGTCAGCAATTCAGGAGTTGGGGAGACATAAAAACCATTCAAGATGTTTTCTCTTTCGGAATTTGGAAATCCTACTTCAGAAATGAAGTTTGAATTCATGACAACGAGGGCAGAAAATAAGAACAAACGCGTTAAATTTTTCTAGAGAAAGGACGCACTCAAACCATAGGTACATATAATATGTATTTTGCCACATAATCTGTATAATCGGACAGGATAAAATGGTCTGATTCTCCTACTAATAAAGATTGCGTAGGAAATTTAAGGATCTCACAAGGGAACTGATTAAAATAAAAAAAAACAGCAGAAGAGTCGTAAGTCCACATATTTTCATGATTAGCGAGAGTTAAGCCGGACGCACATCAATTCATTAGTGCTTCATCCTATACTTCTTCTTCTTCTCCCTCTTGTGGCGCTACAGTCCGGATTGAACCTGGGCCTTAACCAACATGCCTCTCTAGCCAGCACGATCTTTCGCTAGCTACCTCCAGTTGCGCACTCCAAATTGGTTGAGATCCTTATCCACTTGTGTGCGCCACCGAAGCCTAGGCAGTCTCCTGTAACGTTGTCCCAATGGCTCAGATTCGAAGATTTTTCGGGCCGGAGCAGTGGTGTCCATACGCTCTACATGGCCTAGCCATCTTAAGCGTTGTATCCGTAGACGTTTGACTAGGCGCATGTCGCTGTACAGACCATAAAGTTCACCGTTAAATCTTCTCCAGATGACATCAACGCAAACAGGACCAAAAATCGCACCCAAAACTTTTCTCTCGAAAAGACTAAGGGCTTCCTCATCCGCTTTTAGTAATGTCCAGGTTTCTGCGCCGTAAAGCAGGACTGGGATGATCAAGATATAAAGCAAGCTTACTCCTTCAGGAGAGGGCTTTATTACGGAATTGCCTCTTGAGCTCAAAGAAACAGCGATTGGCATGAGTAATTGGAGTTCGGTACTGGTGCTGTTGTCCCTATTGACTACTTCGAAGTTTTTGCTGCTTAGTGTGGTGCTCTGTCCGAGACGCCGATGTTGTGTGTCCTTCCTTGATGACAGCATGTACTTCGTTTTGCCCTCATTAACCACCAGACCCAATTTAGTTGCTTCCGCTTCAATGCCAGCAAACGCGTCATTGACGGCTCGCTGTCCAATCACGTCAATATCGTCGGCTTAAGGTAGCAATTGAACTGACTTTTGGAAGATCGTGCATCTACTGTTGACTTGGGAGTTACACACGATCTTCTCAAGGATGGTGTTAAAGAAGTCACATGACAGTGCGTCGCCTGGTCAAAAACCTTTTTGACATTGAAGGTCTAGGTGAGTTCGTTGCCGACCTTGACACAATCTGAGGAGTTTGGTAGGAATGCCAAAACTAGACATGGCACTGTATAGCTCGTCTCTATGCACACTGTCATATGCGGCCTTGAAATCGACGAATAGGTGGTGAGTGTTAGTTTGCACTTCTTGGGTCTTTTCCAGGATCTGCCGTAGTATGAAGATTTGGTCGATGGTGGACTTCCCTGGCCTGAAATCACACTGAGCCTATCAGGTTATTGACAAACAGTTTCAGGCGTCCACACAATACGGTAGAGAGGATCTTGTACGCGATGTTAAGGAGACTTATCCCTCGATAGTTGGCGCAGTCGAAAGGGTCTCCTTTCTTGTGGACCGGACAGACGACGCTGAGATTCCACTTATCGGGCATGTTTTCCTCCGACCATATCTTACAGATGAGCTAGTGCATGTGCCCAACCAGGTCTTCTCCAACTGCTTTAAACAATTCTGCGGACAGTCCATCCGCTCCAGCAGCTTTGTTCGACTTCAGTCTGGATATTGCTATCTTGATCTCGTCTAAGTCGGGGGGACGGAATTCTTGTCTATCATCGTCCAAATTAAGTGGAACATTCTGCCTAACAGTGGGATTTGGGCCGTTATCGCCGTTTAAAAGTCTGCAGAAATGATCCTTCCAGATTCTCAGCATAGATTGCGACTTTACTACTAGGTCTCCGTTTTGGTCCCGGCAGGCTTCGATCAGAACCCTATATCCACCGGATAGCTGTTTCACCTTTCGGTAAAACTTTCGGACTTCATTCCTGCCATAACACCTCTCCATCTCTTCGACCGCGCGCACCCCATGCTCTCTCTTTTTCCTTCTGAGAAGCCGGTTCTCTCCCCTTCTTTTCTGTTCGTAAAGCTCACGAGCAGCTCTCGTTGTCCGGTGCAGCATTGCCTGGTAGGCCTCCTGTTGAGCTGCATGTGCCTGCCTGCACTCGTCGTCAAACCATGGAGAAAGAACTTCTAGGTGGTGGCGTGAAATCCAGTACATCAGCAGCGGCATCTTCTTCTATTGTCTACAGGCAGAGAACTTTGGGAGCGTTTCAGAGAGACTCGGTCGGCAAAGATCCCAGCGATCTGTTGCGATTGTAGCTTTCCGACGTCAAACCGTTTTGGCCTACCTCGACTCCGTGCCTCTCTCTCGGGTAGTTGACAAATAGTACATCGACAGACAAGGGAGAGCAGAACGCACAAGAGTTTTCAGCATGTTTTGAAAAATGTTCGGTTGTTGTTTTATTTTTGGTACAAAATAAGCTTTCGACCCTGGCGCAAGATTGCCATGCGACAGTGCTTCATCTGTCATCTCTTGGTAACGATTTCCGATAACAAACGGAGGTGAACTTTGCATAGTCTACGTTCGATTTTTGAAAATAATGATTACATTGTATAACATACAGGTTTAAATACAGTCAAACTTCTCAATAGCGGTAAAGATTGTTCAGAAGAAGAAGAAGAGGAAGAAGGAAAACTGAAAATTGTGTAAAATTAAGTACAAGGAAACTGGAAAAGCGTGTTTCAGCAGAGGTTTCCTAATTTAAACTCTTAAATTTGTAAGGCTCTTTCGAACGCACCGCTCTTGTACAACGCGAACACAGCCTTAACATGCCAGCGTCAGGTCGACCATTTAAAACTGATCGAATCGCCCATGTTGCCGCATACGGCCATCTTAACGACATCAGCCATTTTAGGATTGGGGAATTTTCGAGGAAAAAATGAGGAAAGCATTCGATGTTGGCTGTCTGCGAAGTGATTGATATTAAAAAGAGACAAGTAAAGTTGTGCTTAACAAAGGATTAATAACGTTTTGTTTTGAGTTTATAAATTAACAAATTGTCAACCTGTCTATTGTCAGGTTAACCAATTGAAACTCTTTGGGTACAACTGAAGAATGGAAATTCTGTTTATTTCTCAAAGGAAAGATTTTTCAAAATCATACTTAAAGATCATCATCAACATCGTTATCAATTTCTATGCTATAACTCATCTCCTCTTCGCCGGCAGGGAAACCGATTCCGTCTTTCTTCAAGTGGTAACGTCGCCACCTTTCTTCCATTTCCACAGAGGGGTCTGTAGGCTCACGCGCGTCGTCCGGATATTGAATATTTTGAATTGGCGGCAAGTGATGCATAACTCCACATCTGGCCACGAATTTTGTGCCCCATCCGAGATAAATCGAATCACAGCACTTGTCGTGAGCAAACGTATAGGCGCCAGGCCATAAATTCGAACGCATGATTATTGTTTGATTGGCTGAGTGGCAGTACTCCGAGTAACGGGATGACCAGGGTTCCACATCTTCAGAATTTCTGTCTCTTTTAGCGGACGTGAACAGCTCTGGTCCTGTCTCCACTTCTGACCTGTGTATCTCTTCTTCGCCAAAATTCTCTTCATCATTGTATTCAGCGTCTGATTCTACGTCGGTGCCAATATCCAAGCTGTTGCCTCCTTCATCTCCGCCTTCTTCCAACACGCCCATTTCCAGTTCTTTCATTCTACGGAGAGCCACCTTTGCGAGATTGCTTATGGCCACTTCCTCATCGACATAGGTGACTCTTCCCTGTTCCAGAATGTGCGGCCTGCAGTGCACCCACCTTTCTGGGAGCTTCAATTCCTTCAGATGAATCGGCTCATACCTTTCGTTTTCAATTATTGGGCAATCATTATTGGTGACGTCTTCTTCGAATTCGTCTTCCAATTCGGATTCAAGTGAATCTTGCTCGTCGCCCTCGCCTTCGCCTTCCCCGTATATAAAAGCCTCACCCTCACGCTCAGCTGCGAGAATCTCTTTCTGAGTCATTTTCCGAAAGTAGCCCTCTGGAGCAATATATGTCCCAGCTGTTATCCGGGCTATCATAGCTCTAAGGTAGTTCTTCTCAGTTCCTGGAAATGCTGGATAACAAGACAATCTGGCCTCAAGTGCGCCAGTAAAGTATTTCCTGATCTTTCTTGATGCCACTATTTGCGCTGGTGTGACTATTGGTAGCTCCCTCCATTCATCCGACAAGCGACGCGTTACAAAGTATGTCTTTCGATTCAAGCCAGTCCCAATGGGCTCTGGGGGCGCTTCAAAAGATTCTTCAACTGTAAACGTCGGGACTGGAGGAGCTTCAGGTTTATTTGACTCATTTCCAGGAAGATTCTGCCAAGCATATCCCGGGATCAGTTCTGGGTCTGTTTCTTGTGGAACTGCAGACATATCCCGCTTCTTTATGAACGCAATCATTTCCTCCACCAACTTCACCTCCATGTGATCGGTTCGCAACATTTTTTCTGACTTTGTCAGTTCGGCCTCAACAACAAAATAGGAGGCATTAGACCCGAATATCTTTCCCCAGAAACGGGCACTTCTGACAGTGCGGTGAAGTTGAATTTTTTGTATGGCCCAGCTCAGTTGAAAGACCTCATCGGTCTGGAAGCCAAGACCGCAGAGACCCCAAAAGTGCTCGAGTTGGATTACATTCTCGTTCATCGAGAGAGTGCGGTGCATTTTGGTGAGCGTAGACGCCGTGGACAAGGAAACTGATGTCGGGGATGCAAACTCTTCCTCGTAAGCCCCTTCATTAACAGGCTCAACTTCGTCACAGTATCTTAGCTGAAAGAAAAAGACTTGCAACAATGCAGGGACTTTTTTTTTTGCACTACATCATACTCCCGTCGATTTGAGAACAGCTTTGGCCAAAACAAGAAACTGCGGTTCATGCGTTGGCGTTGAATATTTACGCTCACGTACATCACGACTGAACTGTTCAAAGTAGTCGATGACATTAGGTGGACGTTCATCTATAACCCGCTTGATGATCTCTACCAAATGATTGTACCTAAGCGATGAAAGAAACTGCCCTTTAAATCGAACTAGCACCATCGTTTACTTACAGAGTGTCATTCGTAATAGAGCTAGGTAAACATAGAACACGTTTTGCTTTATCTAAAGGGACCTTATAGTTGGTGGCCTTGAAGTGGATGGGAATTCCAGAGGATTGACTTTCAATTAATGTCTCTGCTGACTCACATGTGCAGGCTCTACACTTTGTATTGCCTTCCTTCTGCGAGAAGTCCTTTTCAGTCATTTCAAAATTCAAATTCAAGCTTTTCCTTTTTGATGAAAAAAATATCTGATTGAACAACTTATGTCCAGTTTCCTTAGATAGAGCTGTATTAGAAGAAAATTGAAAGCGAAAAGTAACTGAAACAAATTGATGTATAACTGTATGTTGTGTGTTGAAATATTAAAACTGCATAAACAGCTGGTTAAGTTTATATAACGGTATTGTTATGAAGCAGGCTTCTTCGAAAATATTGCCTTGAAAAAATGAAGTGTCTAAAATGAAGATGTGCTTCGAGTAACATGTTTATACAGCTTTTATATATGACCTTTCTGGAGACTGTCAAAGTAGCCCACGTGACAAACAACAATTAATTTGTTTAATTTTATTGTATATGACAACAGAAAATTTCAACAACATTTTAGATAAGATCAAAACTATGTATGCATTAAATACATAACGATAAAATTTTATTACATTAACATATTCACAATTAAAATAATTTTTGAAAATATTTTTTTCAGTGTACCTTCACTGGTGTACTTTTCTACAACAGAATTCTATTACAAAATTGTATTTTGACATGCTCCACCAAACGTCAAAAATAATGTAAACATTGCACATTTTAGCCTGTAGCGTGAGAGTAAAATGAGTTCTAAAAAGATAAAATTAAAGACTAGTATAAATAATATTAACGCAAAAACAAAACAAAATAAGAAGAAAAGTTCTACCAAATTGAAGCTCATTTTAGCTGATCCATATAAGTACCAAATGTAAGAAGTCAACACGAATAATTCTTCAAACTTTCTGCAGCTCTTCATTGTATTTACAGACCAACATTGCTGCCACATAAATTACATGAATTCAGTGAATTGGTTCAGTCGGAAATAAACAAGACAAGTTCGCCAGGAAGAGAATGTGCAAAGAATTTAGGCATTTTACTGGGTATGTCCAGTTCTCTGCGTTCAATTAGTAATCGAAATGCATCTTACGTGCTTATTTCCAAATCCGTCAAGCCAAAGTTTATTCTCCAACAAATTGCGTACTTTGCAAAGCAACGAAATAGCAGAACCCCAGTATTTTCAGTAACGGACTTGGAAGATTTATCTAAGAAATTGTTTGGAGTCAAGTCAACTGTACTGACAATTACGAACAGTACGACGCCGAAATTTACAGAGTGGATTGCTGGACAAACTTTGGCAGAAGAAAAAAGAACTTGTGTGACGGCCAACTCACAGGATTCATGTGATAATTTCACAAAAACAAGTCCCCTTAATAAGTATGACAAAAGTTTTGTATTGCTGAAAAAGGGGGATAGTGATGAAAGGGCATTTGTCCCCAGTAAAGTCTTCAGACATGACCAGCAGTTAGTTGATAATCGGATAAAGACAACTGGGGATTACATGGCCTTTAGTGTACAGACATCTTATCCAAATGAGGACATTCTAGTTGGTGGTGATGAGCACAAGAGGGGTCGGAGGAGCATCTTAAATGAATTTAGCGAAATTTCCAAAAGACAAGCAGACACAAAAAGGAAGGGACAGACGAAAGCAAATCTCACGTCAGAAAAATTATACAAGAAAGATTATGATTACTCAAGTTCTTATGCGACATTGAAGACTCTTGCCTTCATCTCCGACAAAAACAAAAGTAAAAAGGGGAAACAGAAATAAATCGGATAACAAATTGCCAACTGCAGAGAGGTTACAAAATACTGAAAAGTAGAGAATACTGCAAAATAAACAAATAAATGAGTTTTTAGAAAATCACATGTATGGTATTCTTCTGTTTAACATTTTTGGTGCCTTCTTGATATCACATCAATTCCTTATTCATAAAGCTTGTCATCTGATTCAAGTCAGTTCTTCTACGCATTTCGTATGTATAAGATTCAACATTAAAACCTAGAGTCTGAAACAAAGTTTCTTCGGATTACGACCTCTCTAGGCCAAAACTTTCACTTCTTATTTTGTTCGTCATGCTCTTTGTAACTGTATCGATTCCATAACTTTAATCTGGATAAATGGATTTTTGGTCCTGTTTGCGTTGATGGCATCTGAAGGAGAAGATTTAACGACGAACTCTAGGGGCTGTACAGCGACATGTGCTATGCCATGCAGAGTGTATGTACACCACTGCTCCGACCCGAAAAGTCCTTGAATCTGAGCCATAAGGACAACGCAACAGAGGACGGCCTAGGCTAAGGTGGCGCACACAAGTGAAGAAGAACCTCAACCAACTTGGAGTGCGCAACTGGTGGCAGCTGGCGAAAGACCGTGCTGGACAGGCATGTTGGTTGAGGCCCAGGCCCAACCCGACTGTAGCGCCACAAGAAGAAGAAGAAGAAGAAATGAATTTTCAATTCTTCTCTATTTACATGGTTAGAAGGGATCATTGGTTCCTCATGGTTAACAGAGATGAAGGAATGATGATTAGGAAAACAATTTTTCAAACGAAACTGCCTGGATACATTTTTGACTCTCCCACGAGCTCTCCCTCTCTCTTGCGGAAGATTTGAAACTTTTAGTATACACGAACATGATTTGGACACATTTGTACGAATCACGGACTGGTCGTTGAATAGGCTAACAAACTGGGTACGGGGAAATGTCAAATGCATGTCAACGTCAAGCAGCTGTTAAATGGGGTTAAGTTCAAATGTTTTCATAACATCTTAACTCGCCCGGTTTATTTTTAAGATGTTAGCGAATAGAGTACTCTCAAATATTAAATATTTTAGTGCGTGTAGAAAACTCCCAATTCAGGCATCTTATTTACACTGTTTAGTTAAGAATAAAGTACTCTGCAATGAACTTCCAGTTCAAGTGTGTTCCCAATTGGTCAGACCAATCACTACAACTAATTTGTGCCACAAGTATAATAAACAGTCGTCCAAGGACGAGGTAAGTCTCCCTAATTCTCAAAGAATTTCTCTTTGGATCATATTTCTTTTAGGACTCAGACAGTGATAATGATGACAACGATCCAGAGCTGAAAGACGAACGTGATTCGAAGGTTCTGAAGGTCAAAGTGAATTCTCTGAGGGCAGATCTTATATTAAGAGCTGGACTGCAAATTGCCAGGAAGTATGTCGTTTAAATAGAACTGATGATTGTGTATGTTTCAATGCGATTTGATTGCAGCAAAATCGAAGTGATTTTCTATGAGAGTAGAATTCGTGTTAATGGGCAAAAAATACCAAAGAAGAGTGTGCAGGTAAAGTACATCATGCATATCGTACACGAACCTGATCTCTGTTTGATACTGCTAAAAAATGCGAAATTATGAAGCATTGTTGCACTGTGCTGTTGCCTCGTTTTTAAGTGCTTATAAAAGAATCATGAAACCACATTGTATATGGCGGAAGAAGCACTAATTCCGGTTATATTCATTTTATTCACGTCGTTACATGTGCAACTATTTGCTGTAAACTTCGTGTTTTAAATGGAAACAGTGAATCTTTCCGAATGTCACTTAAACTACTTGTTTGGGATGTATACTTAAATACGGAACAAAAAGCAAATTGTGTAGATGCAAACATTTAAATTCATCCTAATCTTCATCTATAAATTCACAGCGTTCATTACATCCGAAAAGTAATAACAAAAATCATCCGTTTGCAAATATAGAACACACTTAACAATGCACTTCTCATTCACTAAAACAATTAATATCAATAAATCTTGTTTCAGTTGAATGTTGGCGATGAAATCGATGTTGTAAGAGGTTTTAGCAATGTGAATCCATCACACTTAATCATTTCACGAGTGATAATTATCTCCGCAAAAGAAAAGGACGAAGGAATCAGTGTCAATTTGAGGCGCTACAAAACAATGCTAGTGGAGAATTATGCTGGAATAAACGCTTTTAAATCATCGGAGTCAGCATGAATATAAAGTATCAGAATTTGATAACCCCAAGCAGCTGGTAAAAATAAAATTCATGAAACATATATTCGTTTGTTTATTATGTATGTATTTGCTATTTTACCTTTCTTCGTTTGCTTTGATGCACATGGAAAAGTAGATGTTGAGTGTGTTCAAGGGTCAGAAACATGCGTAAAAGAAATCCGACTGAGAAGATAAAATAAAGTCAAATTCTCATCTACAGGTTATTTGTCCAGAGTTGACATAGTTGGCGATGATATGTTTAGTATGCTCAGACGAAATCTGGCCCTAAGAAAAAAAAAGGACGTTGGAATTGAAGAGCTTTTCATTGCCAATCTTTGACTGTTATTAGCAACTTAAAAGAGGTGAAACTGTGAAAACTGGAAAGGAGAACAAGTTCAGGATTCGAACCTGAGACCTTTTGTCTGAGTTGTCACACGCAATGGTGGCCGGCGCCTTCAAACTGTACCTTGTATATGCATGTTTTAATTTTTTCCTTTTAACTCAATTTATATGAACCTTGAACAACAATTTCTACTGCATGACCTTTGTGCGATTTCGTGAAGATTGATAAGCCACGTCATGCTACAACAAATGCTATTCAACGTGCAGTTCTGTTGAACCCATCTTTAACCTGGTTGCAACCTGTGCTGGATTTTGGCACGAAGATGCATTGCTGTTTGAAATCCTTTATTTGGTACTGATGAAGATATTGAGTCAATTGAGCGCTAACATGAACAGGCTGAATTGCTTTATGATAAGGTTACGCTGTGGCGTAGTGGGTAAGTGCGTCGACCCACATGCCGAAGGTCTAGGTTCGATTCCCGGACGGCATCACCTCTTTCGAGTTGCTGACAACACTCGAAGAATATCAATTGTCTATGAAAAGCTTCTCAAATTCCGCCGTTCGAAGTTGGCAAAAAACTGTAGGTACCTTCTACTTATAAGAGAACATTAGTACCTTGTAGAAGCTAGGCCCAAAATAGACAAAGCTTTAAATAGAACCTTCAATTATCATATCACAAATTCAAGAAAGCATATAAAGCCTCAAGAACAGAAAAGAAATTGTAGGCAGGTGGTTACTGTGAAATTTATAAAGGACTGTAAATGGTTGAAGGTTGTTATAGAATTCAGGCATAGACTGTTTGTGGATGTCTCCTCTTTTGGTAGTCTGTTTTGCTGTGTTTACTTCAGGAGACTTATTCGTCCGTCGTTTACTTTTTTATATACAAGAGGAAGATCGGAAAAATTGGCTCTTAAAAAAGTTATTTTACAGAAAAGTTGAACTTTAGGGCATGACTTTATTTCCGTTTCAAATTTAAATAAGTGATGCAAAATTCCTAACACAGCATCTGCGCATTCCAAAGAAATGTGTTTCCACTGCAGCTACATGTTAGACACAGTTGCCTTAAATTATTACTTTTTTTTTCAGACGTGTATTGAATATTCGGGCATTTAATCTGATTTTGTGTGAATTAAAGTTAAGTTAAATAAATTTTGGCAAGAAAATGACGACGAATGATAAAGGGATCGATGGGTGGAGTGCCCAATAAATTCAATAAGAAGACTAGATGGAGGAAGTTGACACTCTTAGACAGTGATATCGACACAGAATGTATGTCGCACCAGGTGGTTTTTATAAACAAGCTTCTAATTAACTTCTTCATTTTCTTTTACTGGCGCTACAGTTCGGGGTGGACACGGGCCTCAACCAACATGCCTTTTCAGCCAGGACGATCTCTCGCCAGCTGCCTTCAATTGCTTATTCCAAGTTGGTTGAGGTCCTTCTCCACTTGTGTGCGCCATCTCAACCTAGGCCGTCATCTGTTGCGTTGTCCCAATGGCTCGTATTAGAAAACTTTTCGGCCGAAGTAGGGGTGTCCACACGCTCTACATGGCCTAGCCATCTTAACCATTGTATCTGAAGACGATTGTCCAGACGCAAATTATGTTTACCCCTTTTTGGGAGCAATGAAAACCGGCACCTTCTTCTAACAGTATCTTTACTTATTCTCACAACCTTCTTACTATACAGTGATCTCACCACTGCTGATCATCATTTCTATCGTCTATGCTATCGACAGAGCTGTAGCATTCAAAACGACAACGACACCCATCATACCTCCACCCCCCAACGATCTGATCAACATGACTTAGGGATGGGTGACATACATTGAGTACATCTATGTATGCAACTCGCGGAAACAGGACCAAAAATAATAACCTACAGTTCTGCATAAGTATCCAGATAAGTTGAGCTTCTCAGAAAAGATTTTGTGACATTTCAATTAAACTGTTCGAGATTCCGTTGCTTAAAAAAAAAATAAAAAATACAGTGAAGAATAAAAAGTACGTTGTGTTTTTTGAAGTCTCCATAAAGCTAAAGAAATAGAGATTGAGCTTTACTGGCCTAATGTTCTAAATTGAATCTTTTATTCAATCGCATAATTTAGTGAAGGGGGGCACTTCAATGCTGTATCGCTTCGCGCACTTCACATCGTGTTTCTTGTGCTTCACACGTTTTAAGCGCTTCGAGTTCCCCTGGTGTTTCATACCTTCATAGACCTTCAGAAGTTACGCACCAGTCCTTTATACATGAACCTTCATCCCAGACTGACAGTCGTAATCGGATTGTGTGTCTATCAGTGCATTCCCGTTCCTTTAAGTTTAGGAGTTGAGGAGACACTGACTTACATAATACGTTATTCATTATTTTAGCATCAAACATCAAGCATCAAGCCAAACAAACTTTAGATAAAGTTATGGATTGTTTATCCCACAATTTCCACTGACTTATAAAAGATTGCAAATGATCGGCCAGACTCTCTCAATAAGTGTTCGATCTCTGCCCGTTCATCAGGGGCCTGACTCAACTCAGTACCACACATCATAACTCAGTCTTAATGACCAAACACTCACAATTGATAAAACAAAGTATTGCCTTATCAGATAATTGTTGAAATGATTGCAATACACAAACAGAATTAAATTTAGTTTCACGGTATCTTGCCAGAGCGCCTCTGCGGCGCTGTGCCGGTGTGACGCCTGTTGTGCAAAAGTGGCTTGCGGAAATATTAGTGCTTGTTGAATCTGATGGCTTGTTGTAAAACTATAAAAATCTCTAAAGTGAATATGAAGTACTTGCGACGCCGTCCTTTTCTAACCAAAACCGCATTCACAAAATTTACAATATTTACTTAATAATATTGACAGTGAACTTGTTGGTACACTTTTAATGGGCTTGCAAACATCGTCACATATGCATTTAGCCGTGCACTGTTTACTTTTTGTTAAATTGTTCCGTATCACGTTCAAGGGCTTACATATATTTCTTGAATTTTCTAATGTGGCTCGTTTAAATGTGATAACGTGAAAGAAAAGGCGGTAATGACTATCGTTACACTTTGAATGCTGTTCAAGTGGCACCTCCTTCATTGTAAAGACTTCACATTTGCAGTCGCCGGCATGCAGCCATTATCAACATGGTGCACAAGTTGCATTGGGCGCATTTTGTATGCAAATCATCTTTTACCTAGGTCGATGATATTGTTGCCAAAAATCGCATCAACGTCGTGTTTGTCGACGATGTCGCAGTACTCGTTACTGGCTTGTCTATCGTCTTCTGCATTTAAATCGATTGAATCTCTTTATTTTTGAATTGTAGGGTAAATTTGAATATTTTGAGACTTGAAAAACAAATATCAAAAAAGGGCTGTGTGGAGACCAATTGAGGAAGGAGAAACGATTTGGAGATGCAATGGGAACCGATGTCGTCGAGTTTCATGAACTTTGGGTTACTTCAGTCGCACATTGGTCTTCCATGGGTTGCAGGACCTCATTGTTTTAGTTTTCTTTTATTCTTAAGCATACTTTGAAATTTCTCTCTTCACTCAGTTTACATATGCGCTTCGACAATATTTGAATTTTTATCTGATAGAAGAGCATCAGGTATGTACGAGTATGTATCAGGCCTGCGGCCCATGAAGAGTCTAATCCTGAGCTCTAGCTGTCTTACATTATTGACGGTCCCGGGCACGCTGCTTCCAGTTGTCAAGATCAAGCTCTCTAACTTCCGCAATATCTTGGTCTCTATACCGGAGGCCTTCCACGCCTTCTCAAACCCGAAAGCTAGGATTCGAAGACCCTCTTAGCTGGGGCGTTGTTGTCCATTCGCTCGATGTGGCTGAACCACTGTAGTCGAAAAATTTTTGCCGTTCGAGCTACATCCACATTTTGGCACAGCACATAGAGTTCGCGGTTGTGTGTTCTCTTCCATTTGCCTTCCTTTCAGATAGGACCATTTATTCGTCGCAGAATTTTTTTTCCAAAGGAAACAAGAATCCGCTCTGCCGTTTTCGCTTATCGTTCAGCACTCGGCTCCGTATAAGAGAACGGGTAAAATTAGCATTTGGAGAGCAAGGACTAAGAGTCCTTCGAGTCTGGAGTTTCAACACTAGCTGTTTTGACAAACCGAAATAACACCAGATGCCAAGGGTGATTCTGCCCGAATCTCCACTAAGGCGTCGTTTGTGGAGTTCACGTTTGTCCCGAGGTAGACAAACTCCTTAACTATCTCAAAGCTGTAGGTGTTGTTCGTTAGAGAACAAAAACAAATGTAAATCATCGAAAATACCTTTATTGTTTTTCATAATATTTCCCATTAAGATCTACACACTTTTGCATGCGTTTGGACCAATTGCCTAAACACTTTTGCCACACTGATTGAGGTATCTCCAAAACATGCATTCTGAACGCATCAACCGCTACTTCAGATGTCGAAAAACGTTGACCTCTCATTTTAAATTTGACGTACGGGAATAAAAAGAAGTCATTCGGTGCCAAGTCAGGACTATACGGGGGATGACTCATCAAATCGATGTTTTGAGTGCTCAAAAATGCAGTTGTTTGAGCCGATGTGTGAGAGTTCGCATTGTCTTGGTGAAGAGTGATCCGTCTTCGGCGGTTGGTTTTCTGATTTCTTGGAAGACGACTGGCAAGCAAATTGTTGTGTACCACTCAGGTTTGACTGTTTTGCGTTGTTCTAGTGGTACGGTTGTGACATGTCCAGTTTTTCTGAAAAAACAGGCGACCATTTGCTTGGAATTGCTTCGTGCGCGAGCAACTTTTGTTGGATTTGGCTCATTTTGGAACACCCATACAGTTGACTGCTGTTTACTTTCGGGCTCATACTCGTAAATCCACGAATCACCACCTGTCACGATGTCATAGACGTGTTTCGAAGCACCGCGATCGTATTTTTGGAGCATTTCTTTCGACCAATCGACACGAGCCTTTTTTTGAACGATTGATTAATTATGTGGGATCCAAAGCGAACAAATTTTTTTCATGGTCAAATGTTCATGCAGTATTGAATGTATGTTCACGAAATTCGTCTTGGAGTGAACTAAGACCTCGGTTGAATTCACCATACCATCAATAAACACGGGTCCTTGATGGAGCTTCATCGCCAAATATTGAATTAAGTTCATCGATGCACTGTTGTTGAGTTAATCTACGTCCAAAGTTGTAAAAAATAATCGCACGAACATTTTAAGTTACTGTAAACAACACAAGTGGTCGCTGTGGCGCAGTGGTAAGTGCATCGACTGCGGCGCAGAAAGTCTGGGTTCGATTCCCGGATGGGACACCTAGCATTTTTCACGGCACCACCTCTTTCGAGTTGCTGACAACACTCAAAGAGCATTAATTGTCTATGGAAAGCTTCTCAAATCTCGCCGTTCGGAATCGGCAAAAAACTGTAGGTCCCTTCTACTCGTGAAGAACAATAGCATGCACAACACGAGTAGTTGTTGTAGAAGCTAGGCCCTGGTCCGGTATGGGCTGTAGTGCCACTCAATTATTATTATTAAACAACACAAATAGCGCTCGTATGTCAAAAAGTTCTGAGTACGTATAACCTCAAAAATGTCGAACTTTATGATAGAGCTGGCAGTTTCCGAATTGCAACACTAGGGTTGCCCATCCCGAAATATAAAAGGCAACCTTCGTAGGACTCTCCATCTCTGCATTTCTGAGTATGCTGTCACTACCTTTGCAGCATGTAGCCGTTGTCGTGTCTTCCCATTGTTTCAGTCTGTTTTTCTTTCAATGCTCTGTTCAAACGCATAGATCTCGCCTCTAATTGTTTCATAGGACTGCAGAAGTTCTGAATACATCACTCCCAGCTCAAATGCACAACATTATCTTTTGGCAACTCGATTCAACTTCCAACTTTTTTATGTATTTTTAGTTTTACAGATGACAAGGCGACAAGTTGCGTTGAAACTAGAAGCTGGTGCATTGTTCTATTTGGTGTTTTGCGGCTAAGTTTTTCCAAAATAAAATGACCATGCTTTTTGAATATTTGACGCATGCCACAAATAACACACGAGCTAATAAAATTGAACGAATATAAATCAAAGAATCGCCTAAGGCCTTGTGGTGCTCCGGCTTTCTTTAGCTATCTTATAATTTTATATTGTATTGTATGCTTTTTATAAATAAATAAAATAATGAATCAAAGAACAAAAACAAATTCCCCTTTTATAAGGTAACACATCTTCGATTGTCACTTAAAATAGGGTTCAAATCGCTGTGTGTTTTTCCAGTTTCTATTCTTTCCCAACTTTCACCATCGTTTGCAAATGCAAGTCATGTGCTTGGGCAATCTCCCTGCAGTTATGAAGTGCTAGGGGTGAAAAAAAAATGAACATCATTTTGGAGGATTATTTCAGCACCCAACGTCATTCAAGGGAAACGTGTTGTCTCATAATATTTGCCTCTAAATAGGTGCAAATATTATGCATATACTAAGCATTCATCTTTGAAGGATTTATTTCTTTTGTGTTTGAGACCATTGCAAGGTGTGCAAACTTGTATAGAAACATCGACATACGACGACATATGTTCGTAAATAGCCAGCCAACATGAAACAGCTTCGATTGACTGTCTTTCTTATTTTATATTTTACCCTTATAACTAGATTGAACATCTTCGTGGCTTTCATCTTTAAATTTGATTATCTATAAATATTTGCTTCTTGCCTTTTAATAAAGTATCTTCATTCAGTAGGGCGTACTCTTCTAAACTATTCTAAAAGAATGTGTAAAACACAACACTATACGATCACTGCCAGCAAAGAGCTCTTTAAAGGCTCACTATACAGAGTAAAGGTCGCGTTTGACACTCTTGACAAGTCGTCAATGCCACAATCTAAGCTTCTGTAGGAAAGTCCTTTATTATTCGATGTATTTTCCGAATATCGCAACCACACAGACATCTTTTTCATATCTGGTATTTTGATACGAGGGGCGTTTTCTACATTCAATAAACTATTCAAGTGTGATTTACACTTGCACATGAATGGTTTCGTTTTGTTTTTTCCTTAACACTTTTTTTCTTAAAAACTGCTTCATAAACCTGGATAGGTAGATATGACGACAGAATGATGGATACATTGAAATTTAAGCGAAATTTGGGTACTTTTGGCTAAGATATCTCAAGAAGTATTGAACGCATGTCTCTTAAGAAAGGAGTGGAACTTAATGCTACTTAAAATAATCATTATATGCGTCCTTGAAACCAGAAGATTTTCCATCCTCGAAATGTGTCTGAACTCGACATTTAGTTGGAATGGTTGCATATTTGAGTGCTGAGAAATGTCTAGGCTTCTTAAAACGATGCAAGAAATATTTTACTCCCTCTGATTTTGAAACAATTTATATATTATCCTCGAGCCTGAGTACATCCCTTCGATCTGGTCGGCTGTGCCATAAACTCCTTAACCTACTGAATGGTACGCAAAAGCGAGCTATTAGCCTTATTGGAAAATTTAAAGCTCGATCGACTATTTAAAACACTGACGCAATGTCTCGTGTGTATATTTTTTTAACTATTTTCGATTTTAATTCTTTTCGCTATATTAACAAAATATGCTTTAGCCAGCTACATTCCGTCTATTGAAGAATTCACACGCAGAGTCCTCACTCGGAATGTCCCTCAACTCTTTAGTTGCACGTAGGAACTAACCGTGGAATTAAGAGTATCGTTTTCAAGCAACACTGCGCTGATATGAATTGCCTTCCCCCCTTCCCTCTGTTTTTTAAATTCTCACTAGTCATAATGATCGAATGATCTATGTGCTGTCACTTATGAGTCAGTCAATAAACAATCTTTATCTTTGCAGTGTTTTTCATTTACATTCCCATTTTAATGTAAGCTTTTCAATCCATTGTTCACGAAACGAAACCTTACGCAAGTAGGCGAAATTCGACGTGTGCAGTGTGTAATAATTGCCATTTCGAGGAGGATACACAATATTGGTACTGGCTGAATGTTGGTTGAATCGCCACATCGCAGGCAGTAAATTGGAGTTCGAGTGTACAAATTGTGCTTTTGATAACTGTATGCTGATGATTGATTATATGATATGATATTTTTCACAATAACTGAACAACAAGCAATGCTCAAATACGTTCCCACGAGATCCATCACCATACTGTAGATATCCGAGAATGACTTCCAACTGCATTCGAATCGAAGAGTCTTCGAGCTGGCGCCATATGCCCGACTAGACATCGTTTCCTTCTATTTTTGGTGAACGCTTAATTCTCTCGCAGCATCTAAGGCAGTTGAGAATATGCTCCAATTCTCAGTAATACACTCTAAGAATTCTCCAATTAACTACAATTGAAAATTGACTGACTCAGCTTACAATCTACCCTAATCCACTTTCAGCATTGCAAAAATGCCAGCTACAATGAGAGATGAAAATCCATTCTAAGATGACATCCGCCAACGGAACAACTCAATAACGAACAAGAAAGCGGAGAAGAAAACTGAGGGAAAAAAAAGAAAGATACGTTCGAAAGATTGCCAGGGGCACATTATCGCATAAGGTTGGTCCGTTGGTTGGAAACAATGAAGAATCAGGTTAAATGCACATCTCCACCGACAAATCGAAGGATATTCCCACTTGACTCGATGCCCCTTCCTATGTTCATCGTCGGAGTCAGGGCATACCAATGCAAGCGGATAAACTAAGCTTCAGTGGCTTCTATACGAACGTGGACGTTCGGTGGATAGGTGGTTGATGCTTTCTTCCACCACCACTCTAGTGGGCGCTCTTGCTTCCTGTTGGTACACAGACGGCGACAGCAGAGTCACAGCCACCTATCATTGGCCGAATACTTTCAATAGCAGTGGAATGTCGAAGAACCTCGTTAAAGTCCTATCATGCACTTCCGAGGGACAATTTCGATATTTCCTGGCAGAGGAACCAATTTCTCTATCTGCCATTGGTGTCGGAGTGCTTCGCCTGTCGTTTTTATTGAGGAATCGGGTGCCAGACAGAGTTTCAGTTTCTCCGGGTCGACGACGACGACGACGTTGCTTCTCATTGTTTTTCGCAACGGGTATTGTGGACAGGAAATGCATTTTTTTCTCTATTTCCGTTGTCATTGTGTTTTTTTTTCTGCTTCAAAATTGATTCTCAGGAATGTTTTTCACGACTTTTTGCTGCCGGTGGCAGGACTTTTATCATTTCTCGTGGTCGTCTGGTCATGGTTTTTCAATTTTGTGAAAATGTAATAACACTTTACTTGCATCTGAGGGGAGGGTATCGGATCGTCGAGGAAGGCCGAAGTGGATCTATGGTAAAATTGAATGACGTCGCTTCACTGATAATGAATGACAGGCTGATTTACATCCGGATAGTGGGTGAATTTTAAAAAGTTTATTTCAAGTTGGTTTTGAGGTTGCAGATAAATGAGGACAAAGCGCATCTGCATGAAATTGGCCGTTGATGACGTTGATGTATGGTCAGTTAATTTTTTTTTATCTCACAAGAACCCGAGAATTGTACGGTTTCCTGTCTTCAACTTAATTTTGTATTTTTCGAATTTGCAATAACAAGGTTATGGTAAATAAGTGGCTTCTGTGTGGTGCAAGCAATTCTTGGTCGTATTTCAACACCTCACCTATAATTGTGTTCGCCTAGGTATCGGCCTCCTCTTAATGACTTACCATGTACATTTTAAGAGTTGTCTTCCTTCACGGTCGTTTTTCTATATAGTCCACTGTGTCTAAACTGGAAATTACAAATTTGTAGGTTTCGTCTTACAGTAGGGCAAGCCTAGAATTTCATATAAATAAAATAGACAAGTGCGAGCTCCACTCGCACATATAAGGTAACGTTTATTAAAAAAAAACGTAAAACTAAATTTGTCTATACCATTGTACTTGGATAGCTTGTTCTGTGCCCTGTCAGATTAAAATAAAATAAATCATTTAAAGAAATTTTAGCCTTAATCATCAGCTTCTCGTAGGTACCTGGGTGCATGAAACTTGCACACTTTTTCGATATTTGAAGTTTAATGTTTCTCAATCTGGAAGCGGAATTTTGGTTATAAAACCTCCATTTAACGCATCACACAATCAATTGCTTCACAAGCATAGTTGATTTGGAATGTGTGACAAAAAGACAGGCGAATGCACGTAACGAACGGAACCTTAAAAAGGAAACACTTATTTTGAATCAATTTTGTGTGTAAGAAATGCAGAGAAAAACTGATTTTGATTTATTTTTGCTTTTCACTTTACGATGTTTTTCATGTACGATGTGTTTCAAGGAAAAATTATGCATATAACAGATAACTCAATAAATCCCGGGATATATAGGGGGCGCCACTAACAACGATTATTCGTTTAATATTAATTTCGTTTTTGTTAGTGGCGCCCCCTATATGTCCCGGCACTTATAGACTGATGTGTTACATGTGATGTGATGTGATCGCTGATAGTTTTATGCTCCTACGGTGCACGAATCTATGGGACCGAAAAATTAATTCCAGCAAGCAATCGTTAAATTTGTGGATGTTTCTGCTGATTCCGAAATGATGGTGAACCTTGACAAGACGGAAATAATGCTCATTTCCAAAACGCCTGTCCAGTGTACTCAAAAATGCAAGGGTAGTCAAATTGAAACAGGTTGACAAGTTAAAGTATCTACAAGGGTATTTTGTACGAGTGATAGGAGAAGAAACACTTAGCATTCTTGTAGGAAAGGCCAAGCTAGATCATATTGCAGCTTGCAATATTAGAAATAAGGAAGACCGACCTCGCTGTCAGAGCCAAGTTATCGATCTTAAGCTCGGTGTTTGTTCAGATTTGAGAAATGGCCGAAAGAATAAGACCCCGAATTGAAGCTGCCGAGATCAGATTTCTCCGTGCTACTGCAGAAGTTGCCAAGGGGATAGGGTGAGAAACACGGCAGCGGTTGGGGATCTCAGCAGCTACTTCTTCGGACGCAAAGGCTTTTTTTTTTATAATTGACGCGTGTTAAAGGGATTATTCAGTACCCTTAAGTGACCGGAATTAAGTCACAGCACGGGCCGAAGGTAAAGAGGAAGAGTTGAAAAGGAGGTACCGGTGCACATTGGTTTTAAATGCCTGTGGAATGTAATGAGGGGGAAAAGTTAAGCTGGGAAGAGCATTCCATATTCCTGTAGTGGGGCTGAAGAACGAGTCTCTAAACTTAACTGTGCGTTTGAAGTTGGGCTTAAATGTGAACGGGTGGGTATTCCTAGCGAAGTGAGTATTACGGGTAAATTCTTAAAGGGGAGGAATGCAACTGGCTAACTCATTACAACATTGTTAAATATATAATAGCGATAAAATAGTAAAAAGACGCAACATTTCGTCGATTTTCTAGTAAGTCGTTGACTTCGCAGCCTTACTAATAAGTTTTATCGCTCGCTGTGGTTTGGCTACGTGGTACAGATATTACCTTCATCACGACTCCGGAGTTGTGCCTTAAAAGCGATTCCATCGCTGACGGCAAAGTTCATCAAGTTGATTAGCTCGTCTGGTGTCGCTTAAAGGTGGATCTGGAGGTTTCTCGTGTGTGCCTTCTAGAACCCGTGTAGTGAAACATACAGGCTACGGAAAATGGTGATGATCAGCAATGCTTTTTCATGCTTCAGAGAACTTTGGTGAGCAAAATCTGCTTCAACATGGCATATTATTTTTTTTTGTTGACAAGCTTTTGAGTAATTTTTCAGGTTCGGAGAAGAAAAGTCTTCCACAAATCGACACAGAGAGGTGGTTCTCACTCGATTCACATTATCTAAGAGGCGCCCGCAACGAATTGAACTGATACAGTATCTTTCTTCAATCAATTCTGCTGACCGGTATCTTTGAAGTTCATGTTAAGCAAACACATTATCAGCAAATTATTACATGCAGCGCTTAAATATTTGCCAAGAACTCCATCTCAAGGGCCAAGAAATTTGCTATAAATTGCACTGCGCCATGCAACGGTCATGCAATTCAGTCACAATGAAGGTTTGCAGTAAGTTTCCTCATATTCAACAGCACGGATATATTAACTTAAGCGGAATATCACATTTGTTCATTTGTAGTTGTTGCGGTTTTGTGCGCTCTTTTCAGTGTTGCCCTTGGCTACGCAGACTATCGCGATGGTCGTCCAGGATGCACTACGGATCTGGAAATGAGAGTAGTGAACTACAGAAATCTATGGGATCCCACTGCATATTGGCAATGTCAGAAGAGGAATACTGCGGCTGTTTTGATGCGTTGCAAGGAAGGTGCTTTCCAGCCTCGACTGAAGACATGCGTCAACTGGGATGATTGGGAATGGGAGGATATTGTCCCTCCACCGTCGCTTGCAAACTAAATACCTTACGTGAAATTATCTGAGTAGGAACAGCATACGGTTGATTTGGATTTTGTTTTTCACATGCAATAAAATTTGAATTTTGAAACTGAGCTCATTTTCGGGGTGTGGTTATTAATTATTTGGTGTTCAAAAAGATTTGGTAAGTAGAAGGCTTTGAAACTTAATATCTCTACTACACACGCGGGTGGTCTGCTAAATACGCTTACCGTGGAGTACCTTCCGTAGACGGATACTGTCAACATTTAAGCCGAACCGAACTCGTAGTTCGGATGCTTGTGGAAGCAGCTCATTTTTTTCTGACTTTTGAAAATGAAAATGAAAAAGAGGTGATTCTCGTTTTTGGAGAAAATAATAATAATAATTAAGTTGCTCTACAGCCCACAAGGAACTAGGGCCTAGCTTCTAAAACAACTACTCGTGTTGTGCGTGCTTCTGTTCTCTCACGAGTAGAAGGGACCTACAGTTTTTTGCCGACTCCGAACGGCGAGATTTGAGAAGCTTTCCATAGACAAGTAATACTCTTTGAGTGTTGTCAGCAACTCGAAAGAGGTGGTGCCATGAAAAAATGCTAGGTGTCCCCGTCCGGGAATCGAACCCAGACTTTCTGCGCCGCGGTCGATGCACTTAATACTACGCCACGGTGACGACAGCGCAGCAAAATCAAAGATCGCATCAAAAATAGGCTAAGAGTTCAACATGGTCAAATGTCGGTTTAAGAAAAGGTATGCCCAGGTGCTCCGAAAACGCCTACCACGGAGGGGAGGTCCCAAAATATCACAATAGGGTAATGGCAGACTGCCGATTAAAGATGCGTCAAACAGTTGAGATAGAAGAGATCTTCTGTGTTAAGCAGGAGAAAGCATACTTCTTGATGGAAGTAGCGTTTGCTCACCCCGGAAAACAAACGCAATAATGCGACCACTTTAGAACAGTGTTTGGGACTGTTTAACTGCAATCGAAAGTAGTTCATGCGTCGTTTCGTGACAAAGAATAGAAGGGATCAAGAATCAGTCGAAACAGTGGATTTCACTCGTCGAACTTGTCCTAGAATAGGCAAAGACTCTGCTATCGCCCGAATAGGTGATCACCACTCTTGTTAACAATACACCAAGTATGATCACAAAGCTCTACAATGCTGAACTTATCTGCGAATTGAAAATAAGTGTCTTGTCACCATAAAAATCCACCGACCTAGTCGAGCACCGCTGTCACTCCATTGCCGAATTGCTTAAAATAGGCGACAAACTGCTGTCCCATCAATATATTCTCCGAATTTGGCCCCGTGCGCCTTCTTTTTGGTTTGCCAAAAAAAGTTGAAGATGCTCAATTAGGGTGTGTCCGTTATAAAAAAAAATGCGCAATTTAAGTGAACCGCCCTGATTCATCAGCATTGAGTGTTTACAGCGAGCTACGCGCCTACCATTTTATGGTTTCGTTTTCACAATTTGTTTGTTGTTATACTTGATTCTTCGATTTTTTTAATAATAATAAATCATATAATCATAATCGGATAATAAATCATTCCGTTATATGAGTGCTTGAACAGATTTTAAAAATCGACTTGTGATTCCTCTTCGCCGGAAACCGTTCGGAATCTCGTTACATCTACAACTGTCAGTAAATCACTTCCTCTAAACTTTCGGCAGTGAATGTTACAGCCACCATCGTCATTTAAGATACGTGTATAATTTTCTTGTAGAATTACTAATGCCAGATGAGAATAGTAGTATCTACACAGTAGTAGATACCCTACGATTACAATATAACAATTGGCCGTGAAAGAGAACCTCATTCACAGTAATTCCGTTTTTGATTTTTAAAACGGTTGTCAATCTCCTTCAATGAACGATTATTGACATTCCATACAATGCCTTATCAATTTTGCAGGTATTTTTGGTAACCACCGATACATGCAACCAATCATTGTTCGACTAATCTAAGCCAACAATCAGCAGCGCAATCATGTTCAGCGAATAACTGGAGGGGGAGGTTATTCGCTCTTTTAGCAGAAAACCTAGAAAAACTGATAAATCCTCTCTTAACAAGAAACATGGTTTCCTAATGAGATTGCTTCAAGGTTGTGATGTCACCCAGCAGCTTTTGTTTATATAAAGCCACACTGTGAAACTTTCCTTCAGTGATTTTCAGTTGTGTGAACGGCAGAGATAGAAAAAGAAAATGCTTAAAGGTACAGTTTCCTTTTGATGGACAATCTTAATTAAATCGAGTCTCATTTCAGGATCAGCAAAACTACTCTTAGCGGTGCTATTCACCGTGATTGGGATTAGTCAAGTGCTCGGCACACCGTGTTTGTCCACGACTTCCACATGGGGAGGTGATGATCCGCACGTGTTTTATTATTGTAATCCTACGACAAATGAAACAGGGGAAACGGCATGTCCTGAAGGTAAAGGTTACGTCGATAATGGCGAAACTGCGGGCTGTGTGGATTGGGCAGACTGGACTGGTGATTGTATTGGCAAAGAACCGATTTCGGCAGCTACATGCCAAGGCTCAGAAGCCCTACAGCTCCATGGCTATGGAGACCCAAGTTACTTTTACCTTTGTACGGAACCAGACTCTGTTCCGCAGAAACTTTCTTGTAAGAGTGGCTACGGATTTTATTCAGGAAATAAGTATATGGGCTGCTTCCCTTGGGCTCAGTGGAGACAATACTCGGGATGCGTGAATGAAGAACAATAAACCATGATGCCAGAGAGAATTTTGACTTTGTTCTTATTTTTTCAAGATAAACTTCTTTTAGAATAAAGTCCTAGAGAGCACTAAGATCTTCGTTCTTTCAACTTTTTTGCCACATTTTACTAGACATCGCAGACTGATGGCTACGTATACAATTCCTGGGAATTTTCGTCTTTTAGGAGTTAGACTTAGTTGGGCTGTTTCTAACGGTTCAGCATCTGTATTCGAAATCTGACGAAATCTCTTTATGCGTAGGATTTATATGTATATGTTAAGTTTTGGGTGCGATTTTTGGTCCTGTTTGCGTTGATGGCATCTGAGAGGCTTAACGATGAACTCTATTGGCTGTACAGCGATATGCGCCTGGTCAAGAGTCTTCGAATACAACGCTTTAGAGGGCTAGGACATGTAAAGCGTATGAACACAACTGCTCCGGCCCGAAAAGTCTTCGAATCTGAGCTATTGGGACAATGCTACAGAGGACGGCCTAGGCGAAGGTGGAGAAGGACCTCAACCAACTTGAAGTGCACAACTGGAGGCAAATAGGGAAACATCGTGCTGCCTGGAGAGGTATGTTGGTTGAGGCCCAGCTCCACCCCGGACTTAAGCACCACAAAAAGAAGATTTGTCGAATGGGAAGGACATAATGGACGGACAGACGAATGGGAGGATAAAATTTAACTTTAAAAGTTTAATTTATTAAAGAAAAAATTTTGCTGCTTGTGTGTGACCTAGGTAGTTGCAGATTGCAGAGAATTTGTATGTCCCATAACAAAGTCCTATTATATACCTTTTCATTAATATTTGAGTTGATCGTAGTTTGCTTAAAGAAAACACGAAACCATCTGTGTGCGAGTGTAACTCACCTTTGCTCAGCTTAATATTTAAAAACACAATGTTCTCCAATGTGGACCCGTTTTTCGTTACTTCGAAGATAACCCAAAGAGGTTCGAACCTAAATAAAATATCGCAAAACTCTCTCTACGCATTGAATTGAATTGAAGATACTGAAGCGTGACTTTATTAATTACTAGGCACTGATCTTGATCTATTGCGCCTACTTACTGACTTGAAATGTATAAATTCGTTAGTTGGGATGTCCTGATAGATTTTCTAGTTGCTTGTTATCAGATTTTTAAACTCGAATAGTGGATGTTCCATGATTTCCTTAACTTGTTCACAGTGTTTGTAATTGTTTGATTTCCTGTTTCCCATTTTGCATGGTTGGTAGTTGCATAGCAAGTGGCCAGTAAGTGCGCCACGTGCTATCCTTAGGTCAGGCCTCTTAAAGTTTAGAGCGTCCGTGTTTGTGTTTGCACATTAATGTTGCCAAAACAATGACAGAACAAATGCCCAGTAAATCGTGTTTCAGAGTCCCACTTTGCTAGGATATCTGCCTTTTCATTTCCTTTCGTGGTTCTCATGTCCCGGCGTCTCATGTTTTCACGCCACTGCCAGCTTATTGACATTCGCAGATGGCGCAGATGGAAAGTGAAGCTGCTTAGATCTTCAAGGACTGTTTGATTGCCTGAGATTATCGATGTTTTTGAATGGATTCTTCCCGGAATATACTGCAGTGGTCACTTGATCTTAGGGTTAGTTAGTCTCGAAGTCCTTACCTGGAGCATTGAAGTCCGTTTAGCATAGAATCTTTTACCATTTTTATTCCTTCATGTCCTCTGTCAGTGATGCTGTTCGAACTGGCTACTTTGGCCGCTGCGAATTCCACGAAGATATCTAGTGGAAACGGATTCACAGTTCCAAAGCCGCCGTTGGGGTAGAACGAAGTGGTCCTGTTATACAGACACTGGGCATGCGCTAGACTTCAATTTACAGAGTTTCATATGCCTGAGTCTGTAAATCACTGCCAGCATTCAAAGGGATGGATTAAAACCTTTACCCTGCAGTGCGTCCGTAAATATCTTTCCATCTACTTGGTGAGCTCCTATAGTGGTTAACTAGGGCGTTGTTTATAATATCCGGTTTGGCATTGTTTAAGGCTCCTTTTTTATCCAGAAAAGCATATGTTGTATTTGTCTCCAAGTGATTCTCAGCAGATTGTGAAGGGCTGAAGGACTGAAATGGCGCCCTCCCTACTCTCATCAGTCTCACCATTCATTCAAAGAGAATATACGAGAGTGTAATTTGTAATTTTGTGTAATTTTTTAAATTTCCATGAGTAGATAGTGACTGTTACTCCTATTCTCGAATACCTCTGTGACAAATAATAACTTACAACTGCCTTTCAAATAAAGGGTGAAGTTTTAGAAGCTATAGGAAAGTTTTTTAAAAACATAAAAACACATAAAATTCAGAAAAATGCATGAAATCTTTATTTGATTGAAGATTATTTCATGCAAATGTTGACCTTGACTGCGCCTCAAATGATCCATCCGCTTAGTCCAATTTTGGCATATTCTGTCCAACATTTCGGCGGGTATCTCACGAATAAATGCTTCAGTGTTGTCTGCCAATGCGTCAATTGAAGCGGGCTCGTCTCTATAGACATGAGCTTTAACATAGCCCCACAATAAGTAGTCGAAAGGCCTTAACTCGCACGATCTAAGCGGCCAGTTGACCAGTCCCGAACGTGAAATAAAATGTTCACCGAACTCGCCTCTCAATAAGTCCATTGTTGCGCGTGCATGTGGCTCCGTTTTGTTGAAACCAGATGTCATGCAAGTCGAGCTCTTGCATTTTGGGCAAAAAAAAGTTGAATGTCATCTCACGTTAGCGCTCACCATTCACAGTTACGTTACGATTCGCATCATCTTTGAAGAAGTATGGTCCAATGATGCCACCAGCCCATAAACCGCAACAAACTGTGACTTTTTCTGAATGAATTCGTAGCTCTTGCAATGCCTCTGGCTGATATTCACGCCAAAATCGACAATTCTGCTTATTTACGTACCCATTGAGCCAAAAATGAGCTTCGTCGCTGAACACAAGTTTTCGGTAAAAAAGTGGATCTTCGGTCAATTTTCCAAGAGCCCATTCACCAAAAAATTTTACGTTGTGGTAGGCCGTTTGGCTTCAATTCTTGCACAAGCTGTATTTTGAAAGGCATCACACCTAAATCCTTCCTCAAAATTTTGCACGTTGTTAAGTAACAGAGGCCCAATTGATGCGAACCAAAAAGATAATAGCTTAAAAATCCCCCTTTTCGTCTATTCTCCAAAAAAAGGGAGAGGCAGAGAAGTACTTTAATTCTTTCAAGTTGTCACTGCCAGAATATTGTTCTAAATTTAACAAATTCTAGAAAGATACTCTTGACTCTACTGTCTTTAAACCTTGTTACAGTCCAACAGGCCAAATCTCAATATGTTCGGCAGACTTTGAGAGTTTGAAACTGTTGTTTGTTCACAGTCATAAGATCTTTTGATATGTGCTTTCTTTAAAAAGTGAAAAGCTATCTTCCAGACTTGCATTTCCTGTCTATCCGGACTATCAATTAATTATAATAAAATGGCAGAAAAAATGTAAGCCTTCACTCAACCAACTATAGAAGGAGCAATCATTATTTTCAAAAGCGCCTAAAGTCACTTAGTTTTGCACTTCATAAGTGCTTAGCATTGTCAACATCATTTGAAGCGTTAACTCCATCACGCCGTCCAACCCATCCGGTGCCAATTACTTTTAACGAGGTTACCTCAAGTACAGGAAGGTGGTTTCTATGACCGCCAATTAAGGATCCTAACCGCCTCGCTTTATTCACCATTCGTCAGATTCGTTTTCATTCAGCTTTAAATGCATCTGAAAATTGAGTGTTTTTTTTTTTTCTTGTATCTTTTCCCAAGTTGCCCGGGTGTCAATTAAATCACTTTAATGAACTTCAAATAAAAAAGATTAACACAATTTCTGCTGTTAATCGTTTCTAAGCACTTGATTATCCTGCCGCGAAATTGTGCAAAGTTTTGCAAAGAACTATGCAAGCATAAACTAGGACATGCTGTTGCCGCCGTCGAGTAATGCTATAGAATGTCGGACGTGTCACTGGCACCATGGACGGGAACTTAATTAAACTTGATAAAAACTTAATGACACTCTCTGGGAGTTGTATGACGCTGATGAGCTGTTCCGGAGGGGACGTAATTAAATTTTTAACCGTGCAGTGGACATTTCTTGAAGGGCCGTACACCATAATGGTCTCCGGTGCGCGCCTGTGGCAAGTGCTTCGAGATAATATTTTCACTGTAAGTGTGCTTAGGACTTTGAGAGTTTTCTATGGCTGTGGTTGTGCAAGGAAATTGCTTTCTTGTTATGTTTTATTTTCTTCTCTTTTTTTCTTTTTGAATGCTACTACACGAGGACTTGGACTAGTTTCCGCCTATGATGTACGTAGTTCCCTATTTAATGGCAAACTTATTTGATGGTGACATTTCTCTTGCATTGCAGGGTTCGAATAGAGTCACGTTCTGAGGCGGACGGAAGCAGCGAATTTAATCGTTGTTTACGTTTATGAGGGTGTTCAAGAGTAATTCAAGAAGAGAAGGACACAAAAAGTCGATGTCTCGGAAGGAGCGTCACAATAAACGGTAAGAACTTCAAGACATGACTAGTGCTTAATTTACAACGGCTCTGCTGTAAATAGGGACAACAGCAATTGTATTGAATTCACGTGGCGACTTATTTCTTCAATCGTTGTTTGTAAACTTTGAAAGGTTCTTGATGGCCTTGTTTCATCTTTCCAGTTCTACCCAGTCCTACAATAGCTTACGAACAAATTATGGGGAAGTTGCTGGTACTTTCATAATCATAAGTCTAGCGCAGAAAAAATCTGCAGGAGAAGATTTTCAAAGAGTGTTATTTTTCTATGAAAAGCTTCGCAAGTTTTGCTATTTGAATTTGGCAACAAACCGCAGATCCATTCTATTCGTTTAAACACGCGCAATAAGAGCGGCTGTAGACCCTCCCGGAAGAGCAATATATGCGTAGAATGCATAGTACTCTATGTATATATAATTTTAAAACAAAATGTAAATGATTTTATACCTCAACTGACTGTACTTTGTTGTGAATGAATAAACTTGCTATCATGGTTTTCCCCTTGATTAGATTAACAGGTCAGTAGTGTAGTTACTAAAGCCCTTATCACAAATCAAGAATTAACGTAGCTAAGACGATTAAAGCTCAATACGGTAGATGACCTCTTTTCTTTATGACTAAGGCATTGATTTTAGTTAGTGTGTACTTAATTGTGTATATCGGTAAGAGAGAAATGATAAGTGTGTAACTTACATTTTTTTTTGAAAACTGAATCAACTTAAAAAATGAATCGTAGTGTATAAATATAAAATATCGATTTTTTATACTTAAACAATATTTGATTTTCAATTAACAAGGGAAATAATTCTACTCAGTTTTGAAGTAAGTCTATACATATAGTCCTCATCTGTCAATGAGATGAGCAGAGTTAAAAAAATCGCAGAACAATTTTTTCTCTTTTCGAATATGCCCTTCTAACGGTTAAAAATGAGACAGGAGCAAAGTTTGGTGGGAGGCGATAAAAGTACCGCAATCCAAGCCCCTTACATGACTTAAATCTGCAATGCCCAAAAACGACCAAAATCTCAAGAGCATAAAACTTGACAATTCTGTAGGAAATTAATATTGGCAAAGTTAGTAACAACAATTGAGTGGTACTACAGCCCACAAGGGACCAAGGCCGAGCACAACAAATCCTCGTGTTGTGCGTGCTACTGTTCTCTCACGAGTAGAAGGGACCTGCAGTTGTTTGACAACTTCGAACAGCGGCACTTGAGAAGCTTTTAATAGACAATTGATACTCTTTGAGTGTTGTCAGCAACTCGAAAGAGGAGGTACCGTGAAAAAATGAGAGGTGATCCGTCCAGGATTCGAATCTAAACCTTTGGCGTGTAAGTCGACGCACTTACCCACTACACCATAGCGACCACTTTTGGCAAAGTTTACATTTACTAAACTAATCAGCTACAGAGATCGCAAGCGGAGATCTAAAATGTTTCATTTCGGAACGGGGCATTTTGGCATATTGCCTCAACCCCTAATTTTTGCACTGGCAAAAAACACCTCGATTTTGACTGTACGTCACAGCGGTGTGTGACTTATTATCCCCCCGGGTAGAACTTTAAGCTAGCAACACTACCTAAACTGGGGGCTGTTTCATCAACTGTCAGGTGAAGTGTGTTTATTTTTGGCTTACTCCATCTAAAAGTGCTAAGTGGTAAGTGGAGGGGTAGGACTCGCGGTTACGCGGAACTACGGTTTCGCTGTCGAAAGTAGACCTTAATAAAAAAAAATACACACGACGCTACGTATTGAAGAAAATTGTAATTCCTGGTAAAGTTCTGGCATTCCCATTCAGTGTAATGAAAATTATTCAAATGGAAGGTAATTCTTGAGGTAGTTTTTAATTACTTACTTTTTACACTTTTGGGGCTGTATCTCGGCCATAACATGAATAATGTTGGTTGTCAATGTGGACAGAGATAGAAGATTCTCGTAAGCATGGTCTTTTGTCATACACCAAAAATTGAAATTACGCGACCAGGAAATTTGTCATCTAATAAAGCCATATTTGGTCATGGTGTGCAGCTTATTGTCTCGTCCTTCTTGGAACCACATATTGTCCAAATCCAAATACTCAAACGCCGGTGAAAAAAAATCGGTAATCACGGCGAACATATCGCTTCTAATCGACTCGAGGAAATACGCCATTCAAAACCTTTCGACCATAGAACACACCAAACAGGATTCAGCGGATTTCTTCCTTTACTTGTGGATCTTCTGAGCCTGGTATGTGACTACTTTGTTTGTTTACATACCCACCAAGTAAGAAATGTCCTCTATCACTAAAGAAAATGTTGTTTGAAAAATATGTGGGTATTGCCTGTTGTGCCAACGTCCGAGAATTGTTG
Organism: Eristalinus sepulchralis; assembly: GCA_944738645.1. NCBI lineage: Eukaryota > Metazoa > Arthropoda > Insecta > Diptera > Syrphidae > Eristalinus > Eristalinus sepulchralis. The sequence goes on from OX122882.1 coordinate 13,728,455, forward strand.
TGAATAGCCAGCAGACATCAATTGTTGCGTAAGTTAACCTTTATTCAAGTGCAAAGTATACCACACGGAAGATCTTCAGCAGTTCTTTCGTCTGCCCGTGCATTACGATGTTACACAGGCCTGACGATATCTATAGCGATTCCATCCTCTTAACTTCGCTTGAAGTAAAATGTAAAAAATTTATTATATTCGAATCACCATCATGATGTAAGTTTTAATACGGGATTTTCGTATTTTTTGCGTTCCATTGTAATCAAATTGTCAATAGCATACATTCAAATAATGTTTTGACTCTTCAAACGACAGCTGAGCTTGGAAGGTGTCACATGTTGGTGCCGCCAATTAAAAAGCACGAAATGAATAATAATCCTGTATAGTCGCAAAATTTTGATGTTACAGCCTTTTGGGATTTTAGAGTTTCAAGATTCAACTTCTAAAACAGCAACACTCGCATCATTGATTGTAAAGATTTGGGTTCAGAAGGACAGGTCGACTTTTTGAATAACAACTTGTGATGTGTGTGCCTGGAAACCGTGTCTCGCGAGAAGTGTGCGCCCACAGTTTAATACCGACCTCGAAAAGTGAAATTTGAGAAGCTTTCTAAGATTATTAGAACCCTCTGGATGTTGTTAGCGATTCGAAGGAGATGGTGCTATGAAAAATGCGATGTGACCAAGAGTCCAGTTCAGCATGATCTCTACGAGTACGTAATCAAGTGGCGAATTGACTATAGGCACTCTGCTATGGCGACTCTATATTTCTCTTTTGTTTTCTCTCTCTCAATCTTACAATTGAGGAGCACCAAATTTTTCAGCAGAAATTTATATGAATTGTTATTGCTGGCTATACACTTATGAATAAAACACAATTTTCTCAAAGAAATAATTTGAAAGTATCATCAGTGTTTCGAAGAGAGGATGTATTTAAAATGATTAATTTATAATAAGCCGCTGGATATCAGACTATGAGCCGACGCCCATCCCGTCATGTCCAACTGCCTCTTCATCTCCTACATCGTCCGTATTTCACTTTGTTTTTTTTGTAAACTTACAATAACATTTTTGAAGTATTATTTACTTCAGATGCCCCAGCGAAAGTGTTGTTAAAAACTGTAAGCTTCATATAAAGAGCTTAGTACGTATCTAATCGTTGCGGGTGTGTTTATTAATAACTATTGAATGACTGCACGGATTGAATGTATTCTTGCAGCCTGTTATCTCACATGCAATAATGGGCAATAGTCTTTATAAACACTGATAAGTATTTGCTTGTCTAATTATCAATGCACCGGATTAACAATGACTGATGTGTAATTTACTATAAATTGGATTCAACGACGAACGGGTCTCTTAGTTTTGTTGTACTGAGCATATCGAAATAGCTAAGATGAAAACTCTTGGTAGGTCGCATTTCGCCGCATTAATTCTTCACTAAGTACGATCTTTTCCATTTCAGCATTTGCCATCGTATTTGCCGTCCTGTCAGTGGGCCTCGCTATCCACAGTAGTATCCACCATGATGGTCAGCCAGGATGCCAGACCGATGTGGAACTTACAGTCCGTCTATATCGTAACAACTGGGATCCTACAGCATACTGGGTGTGCAAAGAAAAAAACGTGCCTGCTGTCAAAGAAAGATGTCCAGATTCGACATTGTTCTTGGATGAGCAGAAGGAGTGCATAGATCCATTCGACTGGTACTGGACTCCACCTGTAGAGCCACCAAGCAGACCTTAGATGGGGGCGCAACTGGTGTTTGTTATCGGAATGATTTCAATTAAAATACTTACGCAATAGTAACAGTGATTGTGTTTCTTTAAGGTTTCGTTTGCGGTTTGAATCTGTGTGTCCATAATGTCTGTTACACTCTTTATGAATGAATAAACGGATATAGATGCAATATTATTGACTATGATTCAAGTATGAATATACGATTTAATTGAGGATGGTACGTTTAATGCGTAAATACATAAATTTAATATAGTTTACTAAAATTCGTTTTAAGTTAAACATTGATTTAATGGCCTATTCAAAACTGGTTGCTTGCAAGTATCGTTACAGAGATATAATGTGTCAAAGTTCGAAAAGATCTGTCGCTTTAAAAACTATAAAAATATCAAAACTATAAATTTGAAAAATAACACAAAACGGTGCAAGTAAGAAAAACTTTGAATTAAAATTGTTGCGGGCATGCTGGTTCAGTTGCCCGAAAAACCATTAGAATTCGAAGATTTCAAATTGTGAAGATTCGGAAAATCAGTTTTAAAGAGTTCAAGAACGAATTTGAGGGGTCGGTGCTGCAGATGCAATCTTTCCAGTTTAATATCTAAGTAATTCCCATTTGAAGCTCGCTTGTATGAAATATGAAACAAACGAAACCTTGTTTGAGTGTAATTCGCACTGATGCAGTTTATTTTTTCCATGGTTTGCTGTATGTCCGGTAGTTGGCAAGGAATTTATGAAACCCGTTCGTGGAATACTCTAACTCGAAGGAAAACGATTTCACAAGCCTGTGCCAGTCCTAGTCTTGGACGATTGAGATAAACGACCCATATTTCATAAGTTACGTACATTCTCGCGTAAGCATTTTGCTCCTCTTTGTGATTCTTCTGTGAAGAGATTTGTGTTGTTTCATTCGTCGTTGGCGTCGCCTGGTGTGGCGGGGAACTTAAAACATATTTCAACGAGACTGACAGGCGGAGCACAGAGTGAAATACCGTTAAACAGGAATGCCTGCGGTTTAAACTATATTCGCCCTCCTGCCGCACCAGCAAGACTTTCATATAAATCATATAAAAGTTCCGTTAGCTCAAAAGAGTGTATACCTTCTCCATGGAGTTTAATTAAAAATCCAATACCCGAGGAGATAAAACCATCAAAGTTTGACTTTGCTTGCCGCTCTCTGTGCGTCCGTGGGGAGGGTGGAGTGGTCGCTCGGACCGGAAAACTTTCTCGGCAGGATTCGTAATTGAAGCAAATCTGATGATTTGCTATTGCTTTGAAGTTTTTGTTTTCGTAGCTGGTTTTCGGTTGCAAGTACTGTCATCAACACAATCGTAGAGCGCTGCGTTTGTGGCAGAACTCGAATGCCAACGGTATCCTTGTTTAAATATACAAAAGTGATAATTTTCAGCAAATTCCAAATTTCAGTCAACATTCGTGCATTCATTGACCGGAATCATGTCCATGATTTTGTACAGTTGCGTGTAATATGAACGTTTTACTTGAGTATGTAAGTTATAGTTAAACAATCGGACAGTGAAAATGAATCTTTCATTTTCTATTTGAGAATGCAAATGGAGGATGTTGCCTCGTTCACGGTACTGATGATTTATTTTCTCACACCACTGTTCCCATGAGCAGACCACCAAATCATTAACCAAAAAGCCAGTTACCGCGTTGATACAGATACGTACACGCCAGAGAATCCCATGACAACGATGGCTTTCGTCGTCTGCCGTGCAGCTAAGTTTTTGGGAAAAACAACACGTTAGCGTTTCACTGTCGGATATCCACCCTTCCACAGGGAGTATTATGAATGCACACTTCACGAATGAGTACACGGTCACAGTGCAGCGGTTGGTTCGTTTCCTTTCTGCATATTCTCAGTGGCAACAGAGATAATTACACGGCATCCTCAGAGGGCTGTGAATTTGCTTTGCCTTGCCGGATGTTGTCCAGATGAACATGATACGTTTTCGTAAAACTATCTGGACTATGTCTAATGGCCGAGGCCTTTTCAGGCATACACAAGCGTTGTGCACAGCGATGGTGACAGGCGGTAGTTGAGACGTGAGTCACGCGAGGCTTAACGCTTGAATTCTGTTTGCCCACACCATTGATGCACGCAACGTGATGGGTGTGTGCGCTTTAATTACATTTCAAACGGATTGTCCTGACAGGCAAACGGGAACATTGCATGTGATTTTAAGGATAAATTATATTTCATAGGGGCTTGTATTTATTTTCATTTGAATTCAATTCAATTTGGTTGTTGGGACGGAGATCTGTCAGCCGCTGAAATGCAGAAACCTCTGTTTGACGTATGTTTAATTTGGTCCATTTATTTTTCTTTAAAGCGACGCCGACTTGAAGCCGCATTTTGGTAATAAAGGAATGCGCAACGAATTTGAAAATGCGTTCTTAAAGAACTTTAGAGGGTGTTGAAAAAAAGGAAAACGCTGTGTATCGCTGTCACAGATCTTGCATAGTGCGGAGTTCGACACGTTCAATTGTTGCGAATGTGGAGGAATCAATAATTTCGGCTCGTCAGCAGCACTTTTCGACTGACAGTATATTACGGTAATGCATAGGCTTTACATCGGTAACGCTTTCAGTCTCTTAAAGGTTTTCCACAATTTTACCGATTACTTGGATAGTTGATTCGATTATGACGGTCATAATCACGGGAAGTGCGCAAAAAGTCACTACTTTGCAGGAAGTTTTAATAATTTTAAAGCATTGTTCGAATATCAAGCGATCCATCATCATAAATGGCAATTATTCAGCTTAAGTCTTAATACTTCAAATGATACTAGAGTTTAGCAGGTGCCTAATGCCGCTACTACCAATTTGAAACTACGAAATGAATGACCCCTTAAAAGTAAAATACTTTTGAAGAGATGTGTATTACAAAAAACTTAAATTTCAGTTTTTGGTTACTTCTAAGTATAAGTCACTGTCATTTAGTCACTGTATGTATCAGGCCTGCGAGTCAAGAGGGTTTGCGATTGTGCTATAATTGCCTTCCATTCCTGACGGTTCCGGGTACCCTGCTTCCAGTTGTCAAGACCAAGCTCTCTAACCTCCGCAATCACTTGGTCTCTATGCCGGAGGTTCGGCCTTCCTCTCCTTCTCGAACCCGAGTGATGGGTTTCGAAGAGCCTCGTAGCTGGAGCGCCCATCGTCCATTCGGTCGATGTGGCCAAGTCACTGTAGTCGACGTATTTTTGCCTCTCGAACTACATCCACATCTTGGCACAGCACATAGAGTTCGCGGGACTAAGTCACTTACTCTTTACAAATCTGGTATGTATTCACATTCTAGTTGTACACTTATTTCAGCCAATGCTTTTGAAAAAAAACACTCTTCTTAAAACGAGAGATTTGTCTTTTGTTTTATGGAGTAGATCAGTTCGATGGTTAAGAATTAAATAGTTTCGTTATGCCCATTCAAGATAAAGTTCATAAGAGTCTCGTTTAACCTGAGCGCGATGGATAAATCGTTAAAAGCTTTGCCTCTATTTCCAGTAGAGTTAATTTCAAACACCTTAAAGTCTGACTTATTTGTTTTGCAAAGTCAGTTTTTATGCACTCAACATAACACCGAATCAAAATAAGCTCATTGAAGATCTTGATTTCCTTTGCGATGCATTCAACATCCACCTTGCTTTCTTCTCGGCTCATTTCACTCTCTTGCATCCTTTCAAGTCAATAACATCAATAAAACTGAGAATCCATACATATGCCTTGGAACGGTTCGATTCAATTCAAAGGACGAATTATCCATAACCAGTGAACCGTTCACGGACGTACTCTCTTGCAGTTAAATAATAATTCATTTCCCGATTCAAACAAAATTGTTGCCAACCACCCTTTCACACGGTCCGAAATTGAGCTAGAGGTGAGTTCGCATGACAGGTTCATACCCTTGCATCCTCTGTAATCACAAGAACGAATACGAGAAGGAAAAAGTGTTGAATGCAAACGTTCTGCTTCTCAAAGACGCCGTTGAATAAAGATCCTTTCAAGTAAATCCCACAAACAGGGCTTGTCGATTTGTGGGACGCGTGCGCCCAATCCCGTTGCGCTTGAGTCAGAGGGTATGAGAGGTGCAATCCATGCCAGGGGCCGCCTTCTGTTTTGTTAGCTCCACATGAACCGTACTTCGATGGCATTGCTTTGTATCGAGCATCGAGCGGTAAGCAGGTTAAATATTCATTTGCATTCGATGCTTACCACACACTCAAAGCGAGCTCTCTCCCCCCAGCCCCACTCCCGTGTTAGAGCGCCCGTAGTGTTCGAGGTCGGCAAGGAACACAATGAGGCGGCATGAATAAATGTTGCAACATTATTTCTGCAGCTGAGGTTGCAATTTTTGTTTGACTGCATTGCATTCTGTGTACGTTATAACGAGGAAGTCGATGTGAGAATGGAAGATGGCAGGAGGTAGCTTTATACACACACACACGCAGACTCCGTCTCTCTCTCCCTTTCTCTTCCGCTGGAAGCTGAACTTTTTTCTATTCAAAAACTAAATCGATTAATCACCGATTTCGATTCGAGTTCGTTTGCTCATTCCTGGGTCCGATGGTGTAAACGATGAGAATATTTATCTAAAACTTTACATATTAAGAGGTGTTAGCGTTTGTTCATTGAATCGACAACTTTATGGAGATTTATTTGCCCAAAGTGGATCCTGGTTGAGTCTGAGTAACTGCGTCGAATTAGGCGAAAAGTTGACGGCGGGGTGAAAATTGATTCTACAATGAAATAATTATGGAAAGTTAGGTGGAGTGCAGGTAATCTTAATGCAAAACAAGGGCTTTGGAGTGCGTCCAGATCGAAGTGTATATTTGCCATACATCCTCTCAGCTCTAAATATATTCCAAATGGCATTAACTGCTTGATTACGGACTGAAATTCATATGAATGCAACTTCCACTTCCGTGGGCTGCATGTGTCCACAGTGGCATCAAGGGTTTGAGCGCCGAATTAAACAACGGAAGTGCTAGCATCGATTCACTTTTTGTAGTCTTTAACGTCATTGTAAGAGTTCTAACTGTCTATGAAAAACTTCTAAAATTTTGCCGTTCGCACATACAACACGAGTATTTGTTGAAGAAGCTAAACACTGGACTCTATTTTGTCCAATTTATTGATCATCATCATCATCTTCATTTTTTATGACCCGTGTGATCCACTAGAGAAGTCACTGAGCAATGTACGTAAGAGAAACCTGCAGGCCACTATAGTCATCGCCACTAACTCATCAGGAGCTATTCCCAAGCGCAACCAGGCGAGTTTATTGACTTAATCTAACCATCTCGCCCTAACTGTTAGAATTCCATCTAAGGCACCCCTCAGAAGCCGTAATAAAGGGAACATCAAACCATCGAAGTACAGACCTTTCCGAAGGAAGAAGTAGCCGGTCAACAACACTGTCGCGTTTCTCACCATATCCCAGTGAGTATTCGTAACTCACACAACAGCACAGAGAAAGCTCATCTTCGGTCCTTATCCAAATTTCATGACCAAGGGATGGACAGACACTGAGCTAAGAACCAAAAACTTGGCTGTCACACAAAGCTTGGCATTACCTATTACTGATCATCTAAGCTGCTTCAAAATTGGTGTAGACTGGCCAGTCCTCCATGTACAGGGGGAGTGTTTCTAAGGAATGACAAACCAGAACGGGCCCAGAGTGCAGAACAGACGAAGTGATTCTTTTCCATGTCTGTGGGTTCTTCAAAATTTCGTTTGAGGAGGATACCTAGTCTTCTGACATCCTCCTCAATCAGAAAGTGCCGATTATTATTCCCACATCCAAGCCTGTGTCCGATCTTGTGAGCGATATTCGCTGTCTTGCACGGTTTGAAGCGTAGGAAGGACAGCTTTATCTCGAAATACAGCAGGAGGTATGTGTGGCGACATGGATCTTGTAGTGCACAAGAATAAATTCTAAACCGAGTTTTCAGCTCAATCCTCAATTAAGATGGAGGATATAAGCCGAGGAAGACCGACCTGGTATGGCGCATTATGAAGTTTGCTGATTAACGTTCAGGTGCATCTAAAGCTGTAGGCGAACATAAAACAGAACACAAGAACTATTCTTAAGATTCGAGATTTCCAATAGCCGATGTTTTCAACTTAGGCTGAGCAATAAGAACGTCAGCGTAGTTAGTATTTCTGGATCTTAGTTTTTTCGGACAGAGCAAGAAAGGACTTCCTAAATGGTGCACACAAGAGGAGACATTTTAAACCAACTTAAGGCAGTTAACAAAAGACTTTCGTAGTTAAAGAGATTTAGAGGTTGAGAATCAAAACCACCCCCAAGGAAGAGAAAGGCCTGTTATTATTCATTACCGCCAGTTCTTAAACATTTTAGTTTATATTAAGGGAACTGATTTCGTTTTCACAACTGCCCAGGCATACGCTCCTTAATGTAAATGACTAAATCCTGATCCATGATCACGACAATTGCATTATCATGCTTTGTTGCTTGTCATGGATATATTGAGCTGCGTTGGAGGAAAACGCTATCGCGAAAAGCTACGCGGTGTACCAAGGTGTAGATGTAGTCTGGAAAGCATGTTGCTATAATCAGATGTCTCTGTCCATGTGGTTGCCTGTGTTGATCGTTTTGGAAACATAACAACTTATGCTTCTAGGCGAATAGATAAAATTTAATGGGAAGACCAATTGTTCCCTCAATTTCACATAATAACTGAATGTAGTATTCGGCATCTAGTCTCTAGTTCTTTTATAGGATAGTGCTACAGTCCATGAGGAACCAGAACCTAGCGCCTTCAGCAAACACATTGTTTTGTGCGAACTTTGCTCTTTCACGGGCAGGGGCTATGATTTCGAACTTCGCATGATGCGACGCACTTTCCTACTACACCGATATGGTGTAGCTGCTGATAGCAACTACTACCTCCTTTACTCGTGTAATCGTTTGTATGTAAGTTCACTTGTCCCGTAATGTTCTTGGCAATACGTGCTAAGTGGTTACAAAAATCTGCCCGTTACTGCTACTCCTTACCTCAAATTTACTGTCCATGAAAATAATTCCAAAACGTTCTTTAAAGCGAAGGTCAGCTTAAACTTCCTGAAAGCTGCAAGAGACTTTGCATTGAGAAGGCTAATTTGATACTCATTGAACCAAAATCCATTCCGTAAAGGATTCTCTTGAGCGGAATAAAACACGGCACACTCACGGGTTTCCAGGACAACAGACACACATGCCATCACCAGCCACTTGTCATGTTTATTTATGTCACATAACCAAACACCGACAGTTGCGAAATTCTGTCATTACACACCGAAAGTAAATACACACTGCTGTACACAGTACACACACGCAAAAAAATAAAACAAATACAAATGTGTATTCCAGCCATTCTCGATCCCAGGCTCGCTCAGCCAACAAAAGGTGACCCAGAAACACACCAGAGACCCTCTCATCCACTGCGAAATATATTTGGCAAACGAAAACTCACATAAGCCCCCGTATCAACGGCGCAATCTTCTTATGCAAAGCAAAGCTGAACGCAAATATGACGACTTCTCGAATTGCCTCTAGTCGGGGCGAGGAACAAAACCCAGCCGCCAGCGGTGGGTGTTCAAGGAAACCACCACTTCCATCAGCATCACGGCCACCCATCGCCTGGCCCCGGAGAGAAGAAAGCCAGGGAACATTGAATAAAACATTGAATTTGATTTTCACAGGAAATTTTATTGAAAGCAAAGCAAAGCTGAACGCAAATATGACGACTTCTCGAATTGCCTCTAGTCGGGGCGAGGAACAAAACCCAGCCGCCAGCGGTGGGTGTTCAAGGAAACCACCACTTCCATCAGCATCACGGCCACCCATCGCCTGGCCCCGGAGAGAAGAAAGCCAGGGAACATTGAATAAAACATTGAATTTGATTTTCACAGGAAATTTTATTGAATTGTGGCCGTGTGTGGGGGGTGGGAGAACAAGTGCTCCGCAGGACAGGTGCACGAGTGTTGTTTTCCCGCTTAAGCCTGCAGCAGTCTAAAACCGAAACCCTCAATGAGGCGCCACGGTAGTGGGGAGCGAAAAATAACAAATACCCCTCTGAGGCCTGCAAGCAGCGCCAAGGATTAAAAACTTCAGACGTGGCAACGCACAGGCCCTCCCAAGGAGGGCTTACGCCACCCCGACTACATGAAAGTTATTGATTTGAATAATGCCATTGAGACTCACCTGATTCGCTTTGTTTTGAACTGCGCTATGGGCGGGTGTTGACATGGGGATATTAGTCTTTCTTTCTTCCCGCCCTCCTCGGTGCGCACATAGAGTTCGAGGACAACAAGACGATGCTGGGAGTACGCCACCTACCAGTGACCTGAAAGAAAGAAATAAGAGAAAGAAGTGTTCAAACAATTGGAATGGATTTCGTTATAAGCTGAAGTTTTAGGGAGGTTTACTGCTGTTGTTTCACGGCTGAAATTGTTTTCTCTTTGCAGTTTGTTTTTATGCTTTTCCATGTAACCACCCACTCGTATGTAAAAAAAACGTTGTAGGAAGACAGGCACAGTGCAGCCGTGCAGAGTATTGACATTAGCAAATGCCGCAAATGCGTGGCGCTGTGTGGGATGGCACGAAACGGTCTTGGGGTGTGTACTGAGGCAGGAATCAATTTCGCGTACAATGTTTTCTCTTACACGCTTGGATAGAGTCCGGTTTTGGCAAGCACAAAGAGGTTATGTAAAGAACAATGCTGCGGAAACGAATAAAGAAAGTACACCAATCAAGTTTGCTTCAGTTTTCCAACGCACTGTGTGCTTGATCGTTTGTTGTGGGGAATGTACAGACCGGTGTAAGTATTTCTGTACCTACTTCAGACAATACCAATGTTTTGCTTTAAACAGACTCTCTAAAGCAGACTTAAGCTAATCATCTAATGGCAGATTCCTTCTACTAAAAAGAAGGATTTAACTAAGTCGACAGTGGCTGCCCGTTATCAAAAATTTCTAAGGCCCAAGATACAAAACCTCTTAATGCCAATAACTGTTCTGAAACTTTGGCTATAGTTTAATCAGGAGATCAGGGAATTTTCATATTAGTGCAAACTATCAAAATCACCTTATGTTTGGCATTTTCTGCGTCTCACAATTTGAAATACCTTCGATGTTTAACTAACTTGGTTTGTGAATTTTTCGCATTTTGAACATTTGCTATCCTATGAGGAGTTTCCGATTATCGGTCGCAAGAGTATCTACCTATAGGTTTCAGTTTTCTGAACAAGAGATAGATTAGGCAAATGTTACGGTTCATCACATTACCCTCTTCTGGTGTAGCCGAAAAAAAATTGCTTAGGGCGTCCAGCAAATGCCCAAGTTCGGCCATATATGACAGTACTGAAGGGCTTTATAATTTGTCGTGAAAGGCACCCACATCCTCATCCTTCTTGTTATACTCCTTCCATGACCAGCAACCTCCAATGAGGTAAACATCCAGAAAACACCGACATGTTGCTATCTCGGTAGTGCCTCGAGTAAGTCTGTACCTGTACTTAGCTCTCTTATAGGAAAGTAGTGGATGAACTATAAACAGAACAACTGCGCGATCCGGGTAGAGGGAGCCACCTATACCATAGTTCTTTTAGGACTATCCGAACATATTTCCACGGCCTTAAAGAAATAATCTAGGATCAGGTCGGGATCCAAAACGGAGATAGCCGGGAATAAGCTCTACAACGTAGAGCCGATAGCCAATATACAATTTGCCCAAGAGCTCTGCCGGAAGGTTAAAATAATGGGACTGGCCTGAACTTGAGACTATTGTCCTTATCACGAAAAAAAACAGTTATAAGGAAACTCCATGTCTCCTATACGGAAAGATGTGCAGCCTATGTATTTGAAAAAAAGCAGACATTACTGCCAGCTAGGAAGTGAGAAGGATTGGGCAGAGCAAAAGTAGGATTAAGACAAAAACATCTACTCTTACTTTTAGAGACAAGAAAGCTCATATTCGGGAATGAATTTCTTGTTTGACCTAGGCAAAAGGTCTTATGGTACAAACCTGTAAGAGATCGGCTCATGACAATCCGCATGTCTCGACAGAGAATGACAGTAGCAAGGAAGACTGCTACACTCTCATATCTCAGCTGATTAAGGAAGATATCTGTATTCGAGTCATCGAAGAAAACAGCCTGCATTACAACACATGCGAAAATGGACTGAAGGGTGAACTTGGCTTCGGGGCAGGACATCTCTTAAGGCAGCTCGCGGTTTCAACACCTAATTATCCATAAAGCAACGTGGTGGTCTCCAGAATTGATCTATAAACAGAGTGATAACTTGGCGATCGACATCGAATATTCCTCCAGCATGTACGAACTTTTCGAGGTGCCAACATGGACTCCTTTTATTTTCTTGTTGTGGGGAGCATCAAGAGAACAACGGAATCGGAGCAAAATAGCACGGTTGAATGTCTCGGTAAGCTATAATCGCAACAGATCGCAAGAAATCAATTCTCACTGAAGTTCTCTGAAAATTCGACGCTTTTTGCACTGAATATTGTCAAGAAGCCATCAAGAAGCTGCCTCCCATCATCTAGAAAAAACCCATGATTTGACAAGAAGTGTAGAGAGGCGCATGTAGCCAAATGGAAGAACTAAAAGGCAACCTTGCATCGAAAGACGAAAACTCAACGAACAGAGAAGAAGAGAAGACCAATTCTCAGGGCTGCCGCGAAGGGATATTTATAGAAGAGGTGCAGTCCATGCGATTAGGAAGAAAACATTTTTTGCAGGATGCTAAGCGGCGATGACGACTCAAATACCGCTGTCATGCAGACGATGATTGACAAGAATTCTATCCTCTCGATGAAATGAAGACTGATGTCAAAAAAAAAAAAAAAACCAGACGGACTATCTGCAAATCTCCTTAAAGCTGTAATTTTATGCATTAGCTCATTTCTACCATATGGTGCATAGAATGCTTGTCCGACGAATGCAACCTCATTGTCATTTGCCCGGTTTATAAGGGCCGAATCCCGTACGACTGCACCAACTATTGAGGAATCTGTTTTGCTTAACATCGTGTACAAAGTCATTTTCCGTTTTGTGTGAATGCCTGAAACTGTTCGTGAGTAACCTGATCAGTGTGTATAGGTCCAGGCAGGTCCGGGAAAAGTCTCATCACCTATTCTTTGATTTCAACAACGAATTGTTTATAGGGACGAGCAATACAGGGCCATGTCTGAGCATTCCTATCAAACGTCACAATGTACAGGATGACGATGGAAAACTATCGCTGCCACGTCAAGGTTGGCAATGAATTCACTGAGACCATCAACTCCAAAAGAGGTATAAGACAAGGTGATTCTTTGTAATGTGGCTTTGTCTACAACATGATTTTTGAGAAGATCGTGAGAAATTCATAAGCTAAAGCCAAAGACTCGATCCTCCAAAAGTGCGTTCAACGACGGGATTGGGCTAACAGAGCGAGCAATCACGGAGGTGTTTACTGGCATTGAAACTGAATGGGTCTGGCAGTAAATGAGCTCAATTTAAAGTTCATAGTGCCGTCAAGGAAAAACATACTACATCGACAGTGTGCCGTAATGCGTAGCAAAGATTTTTAAATAGTCAAGAACTTTGTCTACCTCGGTTCTGATGCAAAAAGGAACAAGAACATCAGTACCAAAATCAGGCCTGTGATCACTTTTAGTTTTCTAGGGGCTTAAGAGGCAAGCTAAAATATGGCTCGCGAAAGACTTAGCTAACAGAACAAGGACGTTGTTATGCGTCTAATGGTTGAACCTGATTTCTTTTAGCTGTACGATGGTAGACGATCAAGAGCTTAGCTGAAAATAGCTAAGTTATGTAACCAACAAATTAAGGTAACTAGGGCAACACAACACAACAACTTGCGTCGGGCAAGTAAAAAAGGACCTGAACAAACTGAGGTTACAAAAGTTAAAGGTAGCTGGCGATAGCCATCTGTAGAGATATGTTGGCTAAGGCCAAAAACCATGTAGTATTGTATGTACCATGTTCCACGCAGCTAAAGGTTACTGAACAAAACTTTATCATTGAAACAAAAGCTGATGATGATCAACATAACTTGAAGACGACTCCAAGCAATATTCCTTTCTTGCTAAATTTTCTTCTTCTTCTTCTTCTTCTTGTGGCGCTACAGTCCGGGGTGGACCTGGGCCTCAACCAACATGCCTCTCCAGCCAGCGCGATCTTTCGCCAGCTGCCGCCAGTTGCGCTCTCCAAGTTGGTTGAGGTCCTTCTTCACTTGCGTGCACCACCTTACCCTAGGCCGTCCCTTAGCAACTCTTTGCGAACGTTAAATTGCCGCTCAGTTTGCCATTCGTACCAAATTCAAATCGATGTCGCGTCCGTTTGAACTGAAACTGCAAATTATGTTGATAGTTGATTATCCCCTTGTGACGCACAATTTTGGCCACACCGCCAACGTCACAGCCACTCAGAGAGCCATTCGTTTCTTCCCCAATTACCTTGATTCATCGTCCAAATCAAATGCCTGCTCCCCACTAAGAATGCTCTAAATATTCATGATCCAAAGCTAACCTATCTCAATTCATGACATGTACATGTGTAGTCCTCCGTGCATTCTCTCTCTCCTCCTCCGACTTGCCTTTTGTTCGACTCCAGCCAGCCTTTAAGGCGCGGCCGGTGAAGCCCACAATCCACATTTAATCATTTAATCTAAATCTGTGTTCACGGATGTTGTAAATGCTGTGTTCTTATCTGTTGTTCAACGAAGATGCCCATTAAATTGCAGGATATTTATTGGGCCAGGATATAAAATACATAATTCACTACATGACTCATCAATTATGTAGGCAAGGTGGCCCCCACTCATGCCGCTGGAAGATTTCATTTCCCCCTTGTGCTGCTGCTATCAGTGAGTATTTAACATAACATCCTGCCTGATGTAGTGCCCAGACGGGCCCACCATGACTTCCACCGCTGCCTTGGCTTCCATTGCTTTCGTGCCATGGCTACACTATAATTTGCGGAGCACACGATACGGCAAGTACCCGGGCAAGACGTGTACACGTGTTCGTGTGTCGTGCCAGCGAACAAATTTTGTGGTCACTTTGGCTTTAAACAACTAATTAATTCAATACAAATAAACACACACTCACCCAGACTCGCCTACATGACGTGTTGGTCGTATGCCGCCCGAAGGAACTTCTGAAAGTATTTTCTCATTCGAGTGTGTTCGCCGGGCAGGGGTGGGGATGTTAACTAATAAATTATTCACTAGGTCCATGATCCCGAAGGATATTAGGCGAATACATGACACGGTCTCAGTCATTCATTCTAAGGAGCACCACGAACACGAGGGTCTTTAAGCTCCTTTAACATTTGCCAAGTGGAAGGAAAATGCCTTGAGAGATGCAGGCAGAGTGTGAGCCTCAGTGGTTGAGGATGTATTTTAAGGATAACACACGAGTATCTGCTTTCGGTTAATAGGGATGCGAAATACATGTACTGGTTTCAGTGGCGGCCGGAAGAATGCTGTTGGGCCATTTTTGATTTTGCGGAACTCTTCGTTCGGCATCACTAGTAATGGTTGTGGAATGAAATTGGTTCGGGATGGAGATGAAGATTCAAATGAATGGACGTCTGGTGGAGGATACGTTTGGTGGTTTTCAATCTCGATTGACGATTCAGTTCTGTTCAGTTGTCCAAAAATTATCCGTATAAAATTAAAGAGATGGGATACTGTCAGACGGTCAGAAGTCATTCAATAAGAAAAGAGAAAAAAAGAAAAATCCAAATTGGGATTGTTACACTTGAGTTGGCAACATTTTGGTGATAACCCTCTCATTCGACTCAAATTTTTGCAAGCCAACTGACGCTTGTATGGTTGGGTAAAAGATGCCGCGCGACATCAACTTTGTTGGGGAAGCAGTTCGTTGCCGAATTCGACCACTTTGGACATTGCCACAGTGGAGGTGTTAGCCGGTGGGTGTTTATAGTGGAAGAGCACAATTAGGGTCGTTTCTTCCTCAATTCGTTCTCAAATTTGGAAAATCGGAGTCCTGTGACCATCACCCCTTCAGCGGGTATGACTATCTTCACTTTCCATCGAACATTTTCGCCGGATGAAGTCGACTTTTTTAATCGTTTCTTGGCTGAAGATACTAGTAAATTCATGTGAACTGCCACGAAACGATGCAATTACGTTTTCGGATAGTGCTTAAAAAGCTTCAAAGAATGCTCGCTCTAACATGGCATTGTTGACGGTTGCACTCGTTGTCCGAAGTGAGTAAATTTTTCTCCCACCTAGAAGAGAGCTTTCTCATGTCCAATGTTTTGTCCAAGATATGACCCAGGCGATTACATGCAATGTTTACTGTCTCGGCTATCTCACTGTCTTGCATCTCCAATCAAATTTAAAAAAATTGGATTCCGGATTCTCCTCCTGTGGTTGCCGTTTTTTGGTAACCTGAGTGTGACTTATCAAAAACAGACGATCTACACATTGAAAATCAATAAATCAATTTCAGATGGTCACCATTGATGGAGAAGAGTCACCATACACAGCATCCAAATGCTCTTTTACTGCGCGATTATTATTTTAAAAATAAACATCGATAAAGCGACTGGTATAGCTATTTGCAATTCATCTAAAATTTGTAAACACACTCGTGGATAAACCAAGACTCTGAACTGATAGCAACTCTGAAGGTACCAGTAGAATATTCTTATTTCACGGTGATAAATTTTTAATGCGACTGTGGCGACCTCGAGCGGTAAAGTGCTTATCGAACACCCTTCGTATATTAAGAGATAAATAATAATAATTGAATGACACTACAGCCCACGAGGGACCAAGGCCTAGCTTCTACAATAGCTACTCGTGTTGTGCGTGCTGCTGTTCTCTCACAAGTAGAAGGGACCTACAGTTCCTTGCCGACTCCGAGCGGCGAGATTTGAGAAACTTTGCATGACAATTGATACTCTTTGAGTGTTGTCAGCAGCTCGAAAGAGGTGGTGCCGTGAAAAAATGCGATATGTCCCGTCCGGGATGAAATCTGGACTTTCAGCGTGTGGGTCAACGCACTTACCCAACCCACTAGGCCACAGCGACCACGTTAATAGACAATGACACTAAAAATTTAGTAATGAATGTGCTTGTGCATCTAGTAAAAAGACTATAGCTGCATTAGCTGAGTGCATACGCGAAGGTCAAAATGAGGCAAAGTAGAATGTTACAGTCATGGTAATCGGTACCTCGCCATATTAATGGGCCATGTGCTTCCTGAAATTCAAGCGCCTGGTCTCAGTGAACTCTGGTTTCAACAAGACGGTGCTACGAGCCGTAGCATGCCTAAAACAATGGTCTTGGTACACATCTTTTTATTGAGCACTTAATTTTACGTGTTGCTTCGATAAATTGGCCGCCAAGATGGTGCGATAACACAGAAATGGACAATTTTTTCTGGGGATATGAACATTTTTAGATCTTCATCCAAGGATCATAGATCTTAGACCAAGGAAGATACCAGTCGCTATGCTCGAACGAGTTGCGCAAAATTGGACCTTTCGAATAGACTATCTCAGAAAAAAATATATTTTTTTTATTTATTTCTACTGCACTTTACGTATGGTAGCCATCCCCAAATGTTCCTTAATATTAAGTCTTTTGGTATTTGAATATATGCAGTTTGCTAAGTGAAATCCATCTTATTCAAAAATTGCATGCAAATCGTTTAATAATAGTAAATAAAGGAAATACGAAGTGTACGAACAAAGAAAAAAAGACGTACACAATGAAATTATAATAAAAGTGCCTAAAAGGATGATTTTTCAAAAAGTCATATCTTGTTCTTTCACCGTCAACAAAATGTCAAATTTCGTAGCGGCAGACCTATTTTCAGCACAATGAAACAATGCTGGTAATGACAAAGCAAATTTAGCTGAAGCTAGAACGCAATGAAAAAGTCGAACGCTCCATCTGAAGGTGAAGGACTTACCGCTGTGGCAACGCTAAATTGTTTCGTGGTCTTGAATTCTGTATGAGTCAATTCGGTGTCAGAATCCAAGCGTTCGAAAAGTATATTTGAAAATAAACATACTAATTCAAAATTAATGAGTCCCTTTCATGACAGTTTCCTTAAAGCGGGCATTCGTTTATTGCAGAAACCTGCAACGAAAAAAGTCAGTTTTCATATTTTTGAACATTGTCAATAATTCGAGAGAGGTGGAGAAGAAATAAAGCACACTGAATATCTAATCGTTTATACTTTGCTTCTGCTGTATGCAAGGAATTAAATCTGGCACCTGATTCACTGGATTTGACCCCCATGCGCATGTTGTCTAATCCAAAAAAAAAAAACAATTTTGTCCAACCATGCTGCACAACATGATTTTTTACCAAGCTGTATGGCTTGTAGTGCGTCTTGTTGAAATAAAAGCTCAATGATACTATTTGCTTGAATTTCAGGAAGCACATAGTTGGTTTAAATGCCGCGATTGCGGCCTGCATTGACAGTAACACTCAGTTTTGTCTAGATCTAACAAAGTCTCTTCCCTATAAATTGAATGTGATCCAACCGGTTGAGTATCATCCACTAATGTAAACAACTGGAAATGGAATTTGCGAATTGTATCGACAGAATTGGTTTATTGAATTTTGAATTTTAATGCATTTTTATTTTAAATTCATTATTACTTATTTGCTAGACAAAAATACTTTAAACTAGCTTAATAATATAATCCGTTGATTTTAAATCTAACTTACTGACTTTTCGCGAGTACTCTAAGCTAATCTAGGACATTTTTCTGTCTGCCTTTCGGCCTCTTTTATTTGTTGAATTCGTTGCTTAAAACTAATAACATTTTTTTTATTCCTCTAAGAAAATTTAGAAAAACTTGGAATTCATAGTTATTCTTACTTCTTAACTAACTTAAAAAACTAAATCATTAATCTACACCACCTAAAACTAAACTAAAGCTAAACTAAAAATTTAGGCTATATACAATTAAATTACCCTAACTTAACTCTACTTAATTATTAAACTTACCTATGTCCGTAAAAATATACGGACACGTGCATCAGGGCGTAACAAAATTGGTTTAAATGGGTCAATTATGCTCACCGTAAATGCCTTGAATCGTACGAAAAACCTTGTTCACAGAACGCTTGCAACATTTTTAAAATACAACTAAACAATTTGGAGACCTGGTTGTGATGTGATAAATTCAATGATAAATTGCCAAGCGATACTGACCAAATATAACAAAGCACTGTGATGTGATGCGTGTTCTGTGAAATAAAGCCAATTCAAAATCAAACCTCACGATGAATCACCCTTTAACCGAACCCCAATCCTTTAAAGACTTTTTTCGGAGACTGCTCTCATCATGAAGGCTACCCCTGTTCCCACACACAGAGCGAAGAAACTTTTAAATAATAACAAATAGATCCGCAAAGTCTCCCCGTTTTCATTGCAAACAAAACCTACTATAAACAAGACCCAGGAGGTGAGTTAAGTATAATGTGTCAATAGGCCTCACACCGAGTGTCAAGTATCAGCGTCAGGCCCACTCGTTCGCAATGTGAACTCTGTAGCTCAATCTCCTACAGCGATTCCTTCATTGTCAAGCAAAACAAATATTAAATATCTCTCCTGCCCCATCGCAATTCAGCCACCCTGTGTCTATGAAATATAAAAGTTAAACTCTTATGGGATAACATATGGCACAGCTTTATGGCTACAAAAGGAAGCAACTCGAAAAAAAAGGAAATACGATGAAAAAAAAAAAACGAGGAACTTGAAAACCTTAAGGAGTGCACCTCCCGCACCAGCCCCGCACCAAACAACAGCAGCAGCAACAACAACAACATTGTTGGCAAGAACAACTGACGGCATATGGAGCTATGAAAATTCCTTGATAAGGATGAAAAACTTGAACGGCACTCGCACATGAGTTCGTCCTTCCCGCAACATCCTGTGGAATTTTTCTCATGAAAATATTTGAAGAAAACTTTCATATTTGCTCTTTACTTTTTCCGTCTCAGTCTCCTGTCGTTCGCCCTCTCTGTCTGTGTGCCATCGTCTGGGTTTATCTTGGTCGTTATTATTTTTATTGATTTTGTGGGTGAACGGGAGTTGTTTTGAAGGGGAAGGGTTAAGGGTACTTACCAGTGATTTGACAAGCACATGTTGAAATTTTGTTGTTTTTATAGTTTTAACTTTCTAGCAGAATCGACACTTGAGGCGCTGAAATAACTTATCATACGAACCACTAACTTGTGAGTTAGTTCTTCATCCTTCCGTTCTGTCCGACGCCGACGGGAGTTGCGTTAGGGCAGGGTTTCGGATGAACGGGGCAGGGTGAGTTAGCGAGATTGGAATGTGTGCACTCCAGTCAAGTGTACGTGGCAGCATTGTTTTCGTCTGTGTTCTTTTTTCTAACCTTGCACCACATCAAGTGACTGATGGTAGCGCGAAGAGTGCTCTTTGAAGGGAATTGTTTGTTGTGTGACGCACATCTTGGCATTGTCTGCTAGTGGTAAGCGATGAATGAAGCCTTGTTAAAAGTTACGGGCGGTCGAGTTGTACGCGCTTGCTGTGTATGAAGCATTTTCATCCGGGTAACCATGTACTTGTGTCTCGGCTTCTTGTGGAAAGTGGAATATCATTAAAGGATATCTATAACCGCTTGGATTTTTAATGGCATGTAACTGGGTAACAGTGGCACTAGGAAAAATTATCAAAAATGGCTTTATGTAATTATTTTGTTCTGGGTGCTAATTGTGATGCAATTGGCCGATTACCCGAGTATTTTTGAGTTGTTGCCGGTTACTTTTTTATCTGAGGCTTATGAACAGTGGAACAAAAAGCCCGAAAACTTGTCCATCGCACTGATGGCAGCATTCTCTGGCGAACCGGGACCCAAGGAAATCCTACCAAAATTAGACTTGCATTCCTGAACTATTTTAGAAGTCAGTTAAATGGTTGAACAAGACCCTAAGCATAGATTGGCTGTCGCGACAGACTCAAATACTACCCCTTTTCACTTGGGAAGAGAGTTAAGAGAGGCAAGAGGTGTCCGCTTGGAAAACCAATGCGATATTTTCATTCAACACAGCGGTGCTGACAGTATCCATCGAACCCTTTCTAGGTCTTGGAGCAATCCGTAAAGAAGGGATTACATTTTTTTTTACCAAGATTTTGGTTAGGACCAGACCTGAGTGTAGGGAAAGTCGACTTTGTACGTACGCGGAAATTGAAGAACTCCTGCCCGTGATTCAGATTCAGACATTCATAAAAATTGCTTGAAAGTAGTGCGAAGTCCAAGGTCTGCAAAATTCCAGAGTGTGTTGTACCTATGGTTAGGAGATGTAGAGCGTGGGGACACCCCTGCTCCGGCCCGAAAAGTCTTCGAATCTGAGCCATTGGGATAACGCAACAGAGGACGGCCTAGGCTAAAGTGGCGCACACAAGTGGAGAAGGACCTTAACCAACTTGGAGTGCAAAACTGGCAGCAGCTGAAAGATCTCACGAAAGATCGTGCTGGCTGGAGAGGCATGTTGGTTGAGGTCCAGGTTCACTCCGGACTGTACGGCCACAAAAAGAAGAAGAAGAAGTTGTACCTATGGAATATTATTTTTTTGATAGAAGATGGCCTTGAAAGTGATTATCAAGGGGTAGTGCTTCGAGAGCAGAGGCAGTGAAGGCCCCTGTCCAGGTAAGCAGAGTTCTTCCCAATTAAGTGAAAGAAGGAATACTATATTTCACCAAACCACCGATGCAAACGACAGAAGAAACGGCATCATAGCCGTGTCGGTACAAACGGCGTTAGACGACAGGTTTGTCAAAAGGTCCCTTACCCTCCTCGAAAACTAAGCTCCTTGGGAGTTTTGCCATAGAAGTTTTTTATGTAAGATAACACCAACGTGGAAGTAGTGGCATAGTGAATAGTTTTGCCAACTCACACGCTGAGGTCCCAGGTTCGATTCCCGGACTGAACCGGAGGTTGCCTCTACTCGTGAGAGAATAGTTACACACAACAAGTGTAGTTACTGAAGAAGCTAGGTCCTGGTCCCTTGTCGGCTCAATCAATTATTATAATCATTATTATTAACACCAGCTTGTTCAGAGAAGCGTGAATTGTAGTGACACCTTTTGGTGCTATTTGATTCAGACCAGACGCTCTCCTCTTCATAAAGAGAAAAATTTGGGTCTTAAGAGGTTTAAGTACACCAGTCGT
Source organism: Eristalinus sepulchralis (assembly GCA_944738645.1). Taxonomy (NCBI): domain Eukaryota; kingdom Metazoa; phylum Arthropoda; class Insecta; order Diptera; family Syrphidae; genus Eristalinus; species Eristalinus sepulchralis. Next base: position 13,750,416 of record OX122882.1, read on the forward strand.
CACGATCATGTCTAGAGCTGCCTGCTTGCGCTTTTGAATGCACAGTCGTTAGACGTTTAGACGCGTTTCGACGAACAAAACAGCTGTGGGCGAAAATTTATTTAGATTTAGGGAGCATTGAGCAGCAACATATGTGGGAGAGAAAAAGCGGCAATTTCTTATTTATCCCTGACATGCTCGCAACAGTTTGTAACCACAATCACAGTTCTATTCATTAGCATTGCTTTGATGCGCAACACTTATGATTTTTCCAGCCTGTCTTCTCTGGCCACATCACCCTCCATATAGAGGAAACTGTCTAGTGCGCATTTTCTCCTGTCAAGTGCACATTTAATGTGGTAAACGAAATTTTGAAGCCCAGTCCAGCAAGATTTTCCACGCTGACAAGCATCTTCAGAGGCTGAACATTGGCCACTCAAAACTCAACCAGACTTCCTATGCTTATCAAAAGGAAGGTCTGAAATCTTGGCGGCTGAGTACTCCTCCTTATTGATTTTTGATATAAAGTCTACTCTAACCGGAGTTGGGATATTTAACCCTGAATGACAGGCTGGCAGTGAAGATGAATCAAAGACGGATGTAACTCCTTTTGCTGTATCCTGTCGTGAAAGAGAATCTGTATCTACCCCAGGAGCTGTCTTTTTGTATCATATTAAACCAATCTTTCAATTAATTCCTAAAATTTGTAGATTCTCATGAACTTGAAGTATCGCCTAGTCAGTCCCTGAGCCAAGAAAATATGTCATTCATTTTGCAGCCAAAACAAGTTCGTAAAGTGATTCCTTGAAGCTTCGAATGACATCACCCAGGTTTAATGACTTACAGTCATATGAGACAAAATCATTGCGAACCCTGCGTCTTATTGAACTTTTAATGAAAATTGATTTTTCTAGTTAAAAGCCAAATTAACATCGTATGTTGACATTCGAAGACATTTGACAGTACTAGGCGTGTACGTTACTTGTACACGAACGGTATCTCTGAACACCTCTCCCAACGCCGTTTGTAGTGTTGACAACTGCTTCGACATCTGATTGCTTTGATAAAACATGTTTTTGTACAGATTGCTACCGGAACATAGTCTGCCTCCGAACAGGGTCTATATATAAAACCAGCAGAGAGGTCCCCAGTTGTTCGTTTATAGCAAATCAGCGAACCTATCAACATGAGAGGTACTTCGTGCTGCATTGTCAAGACTTCTAACCATTTTATTTTTTCATACACCAGTCTGGGCTGTCATCGGCGCTCTAGTCGCAGTGCACATAAGCGCAATTCTCTGCGGGGAATGCTTGTACGAAATGGAACTGTGGGCCTATGAGGATCCAACAAAATTCTACTACTGTAATCCGGCCACGAATGAGTCGGCTCTAGCGGATTGTCTTCCTGGAACGGGATTTGTGAGGAATGAGACAGTGACCGGGTGCGTGAAGTGGACAGAATGGAATGATGCTTGCGTCTCTAAGGTCAATGTAACCACATACACTTGCGGCAGCGAGATGTTCCTTCAGCCCCACAACGATGTGAATCCTACAATATTCTACCTGTGCTGGGAGGAGAATCAACCACCGGTGCAGTTGCCATGCCCACCGGGAAGGGCTTTCTACGCCAAGGACGATTACTTAGGTTGTTTCCCATGGGATATGTGGAGAAACCTTACACAGTGTAATGCGTAAAGTGCAAATAACTTGTTTCTTCAATCAGTGAAAGTTTTCTTAATTTTTTTTTTGCAAGATTAAAGATTGAGTTCATATATTGTTGATTGTTTAATTTTGTGAAGAAGTGCGTCGACTCTCTATATCACCATTAAACATGACCTGTGCTCCATTCAAGCAGACCAGTAGCATGCTGTGCGCTTGGGTGGAGCATAAGTTCATATCATAATTATGAACATATGAACCACCCAACTGAGCCATAAACCTAAAATTTCGAGTCAACACTTAACAGAACTAGACACAAAGTGGGACATAAGTTCACAATTTTTCAGAACACGAATTAAGACAGAGAGGGTAAAATTAACAAACTTCCAAGTATACGTAAAGGGTGATTTTTTTAGCTATTATCTTTTTGTCAACACTGGTTTAAACAGCTAACACATGTCTGGTGTTTTATTTCACTGTCAAACATCTTCAGTTTGGTCTATAATTTAACCGGGAATCGTCTTACAAACGAAGAACGCTTGCAAATTATTGAATTTTAATTTCAAAATGCGTGCTCTATTAAGAAGCTTCATCGCACGCTTCTTCCATTTTATGGTCAGTTTAATTGACCCACTGAAGCGGCTATTCGGGCTATTGTGACTAAATTTCGCAACAAAGGGCGCGAACCGAAGAAAATATCGCAGCTGTATCGGCCAGTGTAAATGATGATCATCAATTATCGATTCGTCGCCGATCGCAGCAATTGGGCCTCTGTTACTCAACAACGTGGAAAATTTTGCGAAAGGACTTAGGTGTGATGCCTTCCAAAATACAGAAGGTGCAAGAATTAAAGCCGAACGACCTACCGCAAGGTAAAATATTTGGTGAAAAGGCTCTTAGAAAGTTGACCGAAGATCCACTTTTTTACCGAAAAATTGTGTTCAGCGACGAAGCTCATTTTTGGCTCAATGGGTACGTAAATAAGCAGAATTGTCGATTTTGGAGCATTGCAAGAGCTACAAATGCATCCAGAAAAAGTCACAGTTTCGTGCGGTTTATGGGCTGGTGGCATCATTGGTCCGTACTTCTTCAAAGATGATGCGAATCGTAAAGTAACTGTGAATGGTGAGCGGTACCGTGAAATAATATTCAACTTTTTTTGCCCAAAATGCAAGAGCTTGACTTGACTTGCATGGCATGTGGTTTCAACAAGACGGTGCCACATGCCACACAATGGACTTATTGAGAGGCGAGTTCGGTGAACATTTTATTTCACATTCAGGACCGGTCAATTGGCCGCTTAGATCGTGTGATTGAACGCCTTTAGACTATTTTTTGTGGGGCTGTGTTCAACAAGCCGTCTATACAAAAAAGCCCGCTTCAATTGAAGCATTGAAAGACAACATTGAAGCATTTATTCATGAGATACCCGCCGAAATGTTGGAAAGAGTATGCCAAAATTGGACTAAGCGGATGGACCATTTAAGGCGCAGTCAAAGTCAACAGTTGCATGAAATAATCTTCAAACATTAAATTATATGGACCGTACTATCGATTCAAAAAAAAATTTCATGCATTTTTCTGAATTTTGTGTGTTTTTTTTTGAATAACTTTCCTATAGCTTTTGAAAAATCCCCTATTATTTAGAAACGAATGCCTAGGTCCTTAGTAAAGTCTACGATACCCATACATTGCTATTTTTTTTATGACTTCAAAGTGCACCTTTATTTAAGAAATACATCCTTGTTTCAATAAACTTTACAACTTCTTCCAACAGCCTTAGACCCTTCTAGCGTTTGAGTCAATTTAGAGCAAAAGTTCGACAAAATGTTCCACCCGATCGACGATAGTGTTTATACACAGATTGCGTGCTTCAAAATTTTGTTTTCAAGGGTCTAAATTTTGGAACTGGTTTACAAAAGAGCAAACTGTCTCTGTCTCTCATTCACATTCCGGTACGATCTCATGCCCGCTGCCTCCAATTTCGCACACCATCGCCACTTGTGTGCGCCATCTCAGACGAGGTTGTCCTCTATACCATAACGGCTCAAATTTAAGAACTCCTCTGGCCGGTCTATAGTTATCCATTCTTTTCACACGACCTAGTCGTCTTAGGTATTGTATCCATTGATGCTTGACTAGGAGGATTCAGGGAGTTTCTCACTGAATCTTGTCTTTTGGAATGCACAAAAGCAAAACTAGCTTGGTCTTGGTCAATTGTCTTTTGAGTCCAAAGAAACAGCGGGATGCAAAAATTAAAAGAGTTATTTTGCGCTCGTGCCACATCGTATTTTGTCGCACAGACTACAGTCATTCATCGGTTCATTGTTTTCTATTTTTGTAGTCACAAAGTTATTTCAATTTTTTAAAATGATTTGATATGAGCTTAAAAGACGTTTCAAAAACGTTCACAGAATGCTTGTTTTGACGAATTACATAAGGTCTGTACCGGCTATTGTGCTTATTTGCATAGAGGATTACTTCCTTCGAATTCCTTAGTCCACACCTACACTAAAATTGCTTTTAAATATTGTTTAGTGCGGCTTCTCTTCTTCTTCTTCTCTTTAAATGATTACGATCGATCGATAAGCCAAAATCCTTTGCCGATTTACCTTCATTGGACTACCAAGCAAATTTCAAGGGGATTTGAATCATATAAGCATCTTCAAGTAAAATGGTTTCAGAAACATTGCAGATGTAGCTTCAAGGTCCCATTTGTTGCTAGTCACCTTTCTAAGTGCCCACAGATTGACAAAAAAGTTTGGATGTTACATAACTCGAAATATACTCTTTTCAAGAAATGTAGACCACCATTCAGTGCCCGCTTTGAAGAAAAAATAGTAGTAGTACTTTTGGTATGAGACCTTCATTTGCACTCTTTTAACAACCTCCTTCTTAGTGAATCAAAAAATAAACCAACTACAACACATATTATCATTTTGTTGAACTCCTTACATCCCCACCAAAATCTTAGATAAAACAAGGTTTTGAATTTAAAATTAAGTGGGCGTCCATAAAAATGAAAATGCACTTGTATTCAAAAATTGCTGCGATAATTCGAGTTGAACAGAATGGTAATACAAGGTTGTCAAATATGCCCCTTCCGCCTCTTTGTCTTTTGAATTTTCCGGCTACAAAGCACTACAGAGCTCGTATCTGGCATTTTAAAGGTCTTGACATAGCCCACAAAATGACTAAACTATATGCTATGCATGATAAGTTTGGATATTGCGTTCAACAGTTATGCGCCGAAATTCGCGCTATTTTAAAGTTTTCCTTCGTTAAAGGCACATCCGCTTAAGAAACGTTCCGTTAGATTAATGGTATTTTGGGGGTTGGTACTCTATCACTTCGAATCGCGGAGGAATGGTTTCGACGATTCAGAGCCGGTGAAAACGACACCATGGATAAGCCGGCGGAAGACCTGCGACGACGAATACCGATCGAATTATGGAAATCATCGAGTTAGACCGGCATGTGACATCTCGTGACATCGCCCAGGAGATGGGAGTTAGTCACCAAACCATTTTAAACCATCTGATAAAGGCTGGAAACAAAAAATGAAAATTGATGTTTGAGTGCCGCACGATTTGACGCAAAAAAACCTTTTGGACCGAATCAACGCCTGCGATATGCTGCTGAAACGGAACGAACTCGACCCATTTTTGAAGCGGATAGTGACTGGTGACGAAAAATGGAACACATTCGACAATATCAAGCGGAAACGGTCGTGGTTGAAGGCCGGTGAATCGTCCCAAACTGTGGCCAAGCCACAAGCTGCTCCCATATGGCCAGACGCTTTATTCTACCACCTACTACAAACAACTGGACCGCTTGAAGCAGGCGATCGACCAGAAGCGCCCAGAATTGGCCAGCAGGAAGGGTGCAGTGTTCCACCAGGACAACGCCAGACCACACACTTCGTTGATGACTCGTCAGAAGCTACAGGAGCTCGGATGGGAGGTATTATCGCATCCGCCATATAGCCCGGACATACCGCCAAGTGATTACCACCAGTTCCTGTCCATGACGAACGCCCTTGGTGGTGTGGCTGTCCGAGTTCTTCGCAAATAAGGATAGGGGCTTCTACGAGGGGGGTATTATGAAGTTGCCGTCTAGATGGAAACAGATTATCGAACAAAACGGCGCATATTTGAACACAGAAGAGCAAAAAAGGAGATATTTGACAACCTTATATTTGTCACTTTTTTTTTGGTTCATTGTATGTCTACTCCTATCTGCTCCAGCTTTCTTCCATAGGCAGGCTGGTACAAGAAAGATGCTTCAACAGTGTTACATTTGGATTTGATTTGAAACTTTTAGCTTAGTCGAACAAAAGACCTAGTGCTGGGTTAGGAGCAATGTGAGGTCCTAAAAGGTAGAAATTTTATCTCTGTACCATGATCTGGAGCTGATCCTCTAAAGTGAACTCACTGTTGTTGATGGAATATACAAATATATAAATGTAAGGTCATATTTTCAAGTCTACAACAATGACTCAATTATATGCCTAACAAAATTTATCCATGACAGTCTACACATGAGCTAATATCTACCTAGCACCTTGTCAGACATATCCGACATGTTACTCATGACATCATAATTGGATCACCAACCAACCGGTAATCAGTGCCTTTCAATAAGAGGCAAGTTCTTAAAGAAAATCAATTAAGCTTATCTTTAAAGAACAACATCGAGATTATCTGGAATTCGCTGATAGACGCGTTCAGAAATCGCCTCAAAGCAGCTGTATAAAAGACAGCTTGCTGCTATCAGCTTCATTCAATTCTTTTGGAGTTCCAGAAATTCGACAGCTATGTCTCGTAAGTTGGTAACCTTAAGGGACTTAAGTCTTTAAATTTCAATTTCTTTCATTATAAAGGCTTCAACACCGTTTTCCTTGCGATTGCCGTTGTGACTCTTGGAATCGTTCTACCATGTGTCACCGCAATTCAGTGCGATGCTTCAATGGTTGGAAAAACATTTCCGTGCAATAATCCTCTTGAGTACTTAGTATGCATGAACCCATATACAGGCATATTACTACCCTGCACTACCGGTACTGGATATATAAGCAACACAACTCTTACTGGCTGTGTCCCATGGGAGTTATGGACTTGTACTAGTAAAGCTCTAGCCCCAGCGTGTACAGCAGATTGTGTGGGATATTTATTCCCGACAGCTAATCCACAAAACTACTACAAGTGTACAGGAGTGGGACAGTACAGCTTGCAGTCGTGTCCCTATGGTACTGGATTCAATCAAAATGCAGCTACCAATAATGCAACTGTTGGTTGCATTCCTTGGGCGGCTTGGTGGTCAGCTTGTCCCTACTAAGCGTCGTCAGTCGAGATGCTTAATTTTTTGAAATAAATAAATTGCATGTTGTGCTTCTAGAATCATTTTTGTTTCGTCTATAGTCTGAAGAGTTCATGAATCGTAGAAATTATGTTTCGCAGCAAATTTAGAATGTCCGTGCATTTTCTGCTCGACACATTTCTTCTGGAATTTGTTGAAGCATCGTTTTGACTTGGGCAATGATATGAGCTAAGCCAGTGTTCGTCTGATTGTGAGTCAGTCAATCTGTTGGGATTTGCAGATAGCATGTTAACTGCAGGGTGTTCACAAACGACGTTACAGCGGATATCCGACGAAGAACTACTCCTTACAATTGGTGTGTGTAGAGAGCCCTGACTCGAGGCATCAACTTTTACCAAAACACTTTCTCTTTGTCCGTCTTACTATATGGAGTCGATAGCTGCGGAATGATTCGTTGGATATATATATTTGTTATTGAGAAGGCACAATCAGGAGCTCTAAAAGCTGAATCAGAATGTGGATATAAACTGAAACCGCCAACTGCATAATCAACGCTCCAGTTAAGAGGTTCTTCAAAAACCTTTTGCTTGGAAGATTAAGACTGAATCTCCAGTGATCACAGATGCAAGAACGCTTGATTCGCACAGCCGTCTGCAGCGGAAAGCAGCTTTCACTCAGTCTTGCATCTGCCATCACCGGAGATTCAGTCTTCATCTTGGTTTCGAAGCAGGAGGTTTTTGAAGAAACTAGTAATTGGTGCCTTGATCATGCAGTTGGCGGCTTCAGTTTATATACACACTCTTATGCAGCTTTTAGAGCTTCGCCAGTAACGCTAGTGTTACATGTGAAGAACGAAAGGATATAAAATGTCAGTTTACAGTTGTGGCAGAATTATTTCTTCCTCTATAGACTGAGGTGTCTTCATCTAGACGTATTTTGTATTTTAAAGCTGCCTGCATTGTTGGGTTGGGAAGTGGTGTCTGGTGGACACTGTTTTCACTTGTTCCCACCCGACATCATGTGTTAAAGCTAAAGGACACTTCAGAAATTTATTTTCAATTTTTATTCAATACCGGAACAATGTTTTGACTGCAACTAGTGTTCCTACTTGTCTTCTCTTATTTTCGTTAAGCAGTGTTATAATGTTGCAAAATTTCGGGCCGTTTTTTACGCAATGCACGGCTCAAAAACATTAGTTGTAGTAAAAAACGTTTCCCATCAATGGTTTCGCCGTGCTTTTACAGTTCATAGTACAACACACCACACATATGCAGAGCATGGCTTTTCCTAGGTGAGCACGTAGATGATGGTGGAACGGGTTAACCAGGTTCCGCTGAAAATTCACTTCCTTTGATGTCTTTCAAGAAGAAATTCCACCTCGCACGCCACCAAATTTCCTTGCTTTTGAGTAAGTCCAAATTTCTTTAGCCGAACAGAAATTTTGCTAAGTCACACTCAACGATTCTGCGAGTTCACTTTGAGTTTGGCACTGATTTTGATCCAGTACAGCCTAAGATTCCTTACGTTCAAACGCTTTTGGCTGGCCAAGACGCTCTTTGTCTTCGACTCTAAAATCACCTCTTTTGAAGTTTCCAAACAACTCTTTGCATAATTTATCGTCGGAGAAGATTCAACATAAACTTCTACAAACATTCTAAACTAAAAATCATCCTGCATATGCTGTTTATTGAAGACAAATTCGGGTATTTCGAAGTGGCAAAAAACAATGTTGTGATCTTATATCTATATTTTTAACAAATTTTTAGAAAGGTTGGAAAAAGTCATACCCTATGATGCGCATTACGTGTTTTTCTTAAATAAACGTTCAAATTTAAAAAAACAGCACGTATGAAGTTATTCTATTTTCATGTATTCTTCTTCTTCTACTTCTTGTGGCGCTACAGCCTGGAGTGGACCTGGGCCTCAACCAACATGCCTCTCCAGCCAGCTCGATCTTTCGCCAGCTGCAGCCAGTTGCGCACTCCTAGTTGGTTGAGGTGCTTCTCCACTTGTGTGCGCCACCTTAGCCTAGGGCGTCCTCTGTTGCGTTGTGCCAATGGCTCAGATTCGAAGACTTTTCGGGCCATAGCAGGGGTGTCCATACGTTCTACATGGCCTAGCCATTTTTAGCATTGTATCCGAAGACGCTTGACCAGGCGCATGTCGCTGTACAGTCCAAAGAGTTCGTCGTTAAATCTTTTCCTCCAGAAGTCATCAGAATAAACAGGATCAAAAATCGCAACCAAAACTTTTCTCTCGAAAAGACTAAGGGCTTCCTTTTATTAATGCCATTAAGTAGGACTGGGGTACGTATATATAAAGCCAGTTTAGTCCTTCGAGAGAGGGCTTTATTACGCAATTGCTTCTTGGGCCCAAAGAAACAGCCATTGGCAAGAGTGCTGCGTCTGATTTCGGTACTGGTGTTGTTGTCCATGTTCACCGCGGAGCCGATGTAGACAATATCCTTGACTACCTCGAAGTTTAAACTGCCTAGTGTGACGCTCTGTCCGGGACGTTGGTGTTGAGTGTCCTTCCTTAATGCACTGGGTTTTGCCCGTATTGATCAACCGTTCCATTTTAGCCGCTTCCTCTTCAATGGAAGCAAACGCCCCATTGACGGCTCGCTGTGTTCGTCACGTCAATGTCGTTGGCATAAATTTCATGTATTCACTAGATGATTTTGAATGGCTTATGTTTCTTATAACATTTTCGACCCTCCCAATGGTGCTGCTGAGCCTCGTGTTCAGTTCTAACGTTATCCGACTTTTTTTCCTAAATATATGGCATTTACGACTAATGCACATTATTCCAAAATCTCGTGTAAACTGTAAGAGGTGGTAAAAAGAGAGTGAAGATTTTGATGGATACACGCACACACTTGTCGAATTAAGGTTTCGTTTATGGTCTTGTTCGGAAGTTTTAAAATGCAGTCTACGTGAAAAAGTTTTTAAAATTTGTATAAGCTGGAACTTGGTTGCAATATCCGCGTTATTGTCAGACACAGTAGTAAAAAAAAGTAAATTAAAAAGCCATTATCCTTCTGGTACGAAGGAGGACCGAAGAGTACTAAGCTTCCTCACGCAATGACGCTACTATCGCGAAAATGTAAAAGTTTTTTCATACATGTGCTGTGTCCCGTCCGAGACAACCTAGACCTTCTGTGTGGGTGTCGACTCACTTACCCACTACGCCACGGTGACCATAGTGTTTGACTCTGTTAAATCGCAATCCGAAGGAGTGTCTGCGTCCTTTAGTGTCGGTCGATGGATTCCCGTGGTCTGCATTGTAGATCAAGAAACAGTCGAAACAGGTCATATGCTAAAAAGAAGGCGAACATTATCACAGCCAATTTTATTTTGCTATTTACAATGATCGACATCGACCGCCTGGAGATGGGCAAAGCAGACACCATACCGACACAGATTTCTAAATTGATGCCGAAATACAGGAAAGAGAGTCACAGTTGGCAAAGAAAAACTTGCTCTTCCACTGTGATGTACCAGACCATACCTACGCGGTCGCAACAGCCCTCGTACAAAGTGTGGCCCCGTCCAACTTCTTTTTGTTCTCAAACTTGAAAAAGTCTCTCGCCGGACGGGATTTTAAGCCACGTTAGGGGGGTTATCTCCGAAATGGATGCCTCCTTTGTCGACTTACAGAAAATTTATTTTTTAAAGGAGTTACCGATGTATCCGTCTTAAAAGAGACTATGCTGAGAAATAAATTATCATTTTTCTAATATGCTCATTACATTAGCTCACTGGCCTCGTTCATTGTGAACGCCTCTCAGAATACCCTGAAACCCAGCAAAGCCTTCAATTCGCTTCGCATGATGTACTTATCATTCTCTTATTCAATTAAATGCTCGCCTTATCAATTTGATGAGCTAATTGTTAAGACCTAATATCCGGCGAAGTCAAATCACTAGCCGATACGATCTGCATGTTTCGGAAACCAATTCCTAAATGAATCTCTTTACGATGATAAAGCCACCTCAATTGGAAGCACAAGCTTATCGATGAGGGAAGTGTGTTCTGCAAATCTGTTGACAACGCGCGTAATCTTTTTAAAATATTCGCGGAGGTGCCTCAATCAAGATTTCTTGCTTTTCATTCATTGATACGAGTTTTGATCACTCGATCGCATGGCTATATATTCCTCATGCTTAATCGGTATAAAGTCAGTTAAGCACGAGACTTGAATACAGTGAACATAATGGGTGAGGCAACAACAGATCCCAGGCTGTCAGAATTTCAGTTTGCAAATTTTTTCCTGTTTTTCTTTCAGTTTCAATGAAGTTGATCGCAGTTGTCGCCATATTGGGCTTCGGTATGGTTACCGGCCAGTCGGGCTGTGCCTGTAAATACACCAATCAACTTTGGGGTGACATGAATCCCAACCTGTACTACTTCTGCAACCCATCTACGAATACCGCCGTTCAGATGCAGTGCGGAGAGGGATACGGTTTTCTAAAGAACGCCGGTGCATCGGGATGTGTTCCATGGTCACAGTGGCCGTCAAATTGCGTTAAGCAAGTGAACTCAGCACCTTATTGTACTAGCACCAACCTAAATCAACCATTGTCGTCATTGAATCCAAATAATTACTATCTCTGCTTGGCCGCAGGACAAAGTCCATCCCTGATGTCATGCGTCAGTGGCACAGGATTCGTTTCAAACGGTGGGTACCTGGGCTGCGCTCAGTGGTCTCTGTGGAGAAGCATTAATAATTGTAACGATTATTAAAAAGTCAATAAAGTCCTACTAGAAGCACAACGAAATACGATTTGTTTTGATTTTTTGAAATGGATATGAATGCTGGACATTTTTGGAAGGGTCCGTCAATATTTACTGACTGAAAAATTTTTCCGTCGGGATACCAGATGGATCTGGATATCAGATGTCTATGATAAGTGAAATTCATGGAAAAGGCACTTCTAATTTAAGCTTTTTTTCCTGGGTCATATAGTTCCTTTCAAATAATCGGTAATTCTGACACTGACTGTTTCCAGGTTGAAAGCTTGACAGAAAGTTTTGATACTTGAAGAACGTTGGGAAATGTTAAACTTATTTTCAAAGTGAGTCGATTGGCCGCCTGGAAGCTGTAATTTGATTCGATTAGATTTTTTTCTGGAAAACCATGAAGTACCCACGTTATGCAAAAAAAAAAAAACGGGGACGATTCATGCACTTTAAACTGATATCATTCAAATAAAATACGTCAGCTTAAAATTAACAATAAGGTCGAGGTAGCTCTTTAAACGACGCTGTAATTCATAATTCAAAAAAATTTTGGGGTAGTTCAAATAAAAACCTAAAACGATTGGTTAAAAAAAGAATTCATGACAACCTCTTTTAAAAATCATATCTACAATGGAACAATGTTGGCCACGCCTACGTCTAAGCTGGTCTATTCGGAAGGTTTTATTTTAGACGTCTCGTTACAGCATATTGACACGAGTAATCGTGGCTCCAAAATCGTCAAACGTAGCCTACTACTGTAGATCTCATGCTTTACACATCTAAAGAGAAGACAGTCCAAAAGTGTGATATCCCACGATCAAGGCTGTACTGTAGCAAGCCGTGAAATTAAGTGCTCATCAAATTGATCTCTGAACGAGTCCATTTTTTTATGCGCTATGAAATAATAGACTTGTCGAATATGCCAATCCCCAAGCCAAGCCGCTGGAACGACGACGAATCAACTCGTCATACCCCCACATTATATAATATATCAAGTGAAACCTCAAAATATCAGAGGTTTAATTTTCAGCTTTACGTTATGAAGGACACGTACAAAGGCCCCCAAAGTAAAAGTAAAAAATATTACCCTTCCACCCTACAATTTCTACAACGTTTAAACTATTACAAGACCTTCCTCCCTTCCAAGGGAACTTCCAATAAAAATTGTTTCGAAAATTCAGACCTTAAGAGTTTTGGAGTTACTGACCTAAAAATACAAAAATAAAAAATACCCCAATACAGGAAATGTAATACCACAGCTTTGAAGATCCCATATGGTCAGTCAGTTCGAAAAGTCAATATCAAAATATGTATTCATTGATGACTTTGTATTATCAGTTACGTTTTACGCTTACTCAATTTCAACCTTCCGCGTTCTTGAAAAACAAATGAAACCTTATATGCGTGAGTGTAACTCGAATTTTAAATCTAATGTAATGCTGTATAAAATTGCTTTTCCAATCCTAGTGTGGATTTTGGATAGAAATAACTTTCTTTCGTTTAATCCTACAGCTAGAAAACATTAATTTTGGTTGTCTCTCAAATACTTATAGCTTGTCCGAAACTGGTCTGGTAATAATATGAAGTAATAATAAGAAAATTTTTAAATTAAAAAAAAATCAAACAGTAGAGGAGTCAATTTCTAATTTGGCAAACTTATAGTCTAACAATTGCTTTAGATTTAAGATCATAAAATAAATTGAAAACGCTTGGAGTTTCTGGAGGAGGTTTTTTTAGAGTTATAAATTTTAAATAAACAAAGATGAGCTTTTTCTTTAAATTGGGGTGCAATTTGCTTTATTCAAAACTTCCGGCAACGTAATTAGAAATAGAATTATAATCTGTAAATGCAATTTTCAATAACTTTTTCCAACACTTGTGTCCATATGTTGGTAATGACGCATATATATATAGAACAGAATCAAGCTGCATTAATTCCATTGTGCACGAGCTGTGTGACATGTTGTTAAAACCACAGCTGCTGTACATGATGTTCCTTCAATTGATTAAGAAAAAAATGCATTAATTATGCCTTTATAGCGGTCACGATTGACTTAAAGTCTGGCCAGCATCGTTTTGAAGGAAGTAATAATAATAATAGGGTGGCACTTCAGCCCACAAGGGACCAGGGCCTAGCTTCTAAAGGGTGATTTTTTTAGAAGATATATGAAAGTTTAAAAAAAAAAATAAAAAAACATAAAATTCGGAAAAATTCATGAAATCTTCGAGTCGATAGTACGGTCGATATAATTTAATGTTTGAAGATTATTTCATGCAAAAGTTGACCTGGACTGCGCCTCAAATGGTTCATCCGATTAGTCCAATTTTGGCATGCTCTTTCCAACATTTCGGCCGGTATCTCACGAATAAATGCTTCAATATTGTCTTCCAATGCGTCAATTGAAGCGTGCTTGTTTGTATAGACATGAGCTTTAACATAGCCCTGCAAAACAGGCGTTAAGTCGCACGGTCTAGCCGGCCAATGGACTGGTCCCGAACGTGAAATAAAATGTTCAGCGAACTCCCCTCTCAATAAGTTCATTGTTGCGCGTGCTGTGTGGCATGTGGCACCGTCTTGTTAAAACCACATGCTCTTGCATTTTGGGCAAAAACAGTTGGATACCATCTCACGGTAGCGCTCACTATTCACAGTTACGTTACGATTCGCATCATCTTTGAAGAAGTATGGTCCAATGATGCCACCAGCCCATAAACAGTAACAAATTGTGACTTTTTCTGAATGCATTCGTAGCTCTTGCAATGCTTCTGGCTGATATTCACTCCAAAATCGCCAATTCTGCTTATTTATGTACCCATTGAGCCAAAAATGAGCTTCGTCGCTGAACACAATTTTTCGGTAAAAAAGTGGATCTTCAGCCAATTTTCCAAGAGCCCATTCACCAAAAAATTTGACGTTGCGGTAGGTCGTTCGGCTGCAATTCTTGCACCAGCTGTATTTGGAAAGGCATTACACCTAAATCCTTCCGCAAAATTTTCCACGTTGTTGGTTAACAGAAGCCCAATTGCTGCGAACGGCGGCGAATCGATAATTGATGGTCATCATTAACACTGGCCGATACAGCTGCGATATTTTCTTCAGCGTAGAAGTGCCTACGTAAGCGTGTTGGTGGTTTAATGTCCAACAATCTAAATTTGGTGCGAAACTTAGTCACAATAGCCCGAATAGCCGCTTCAGTGGGTCGATTAAACTGACCATAAAATGGAAGAAGCGCGCGATGAACTTTCTTAACAGAGCACGCATTTTGATAATAAATTCAATAATTCGCAAGCATTGTTCGTTTGTAAAACGATTGATGGTCAAATTATAGACCAAACTGAAGATGTTTGACAGTGAAACAAAACACGAAACGTGCGTGCTTAAACCAGTGTTGCCAAAAGGATAATAGCGAAAAGATCACCCTTTATAACAACTACTCATGTTGTGCGTGCTACTGCTCCCTAACAAGTAGAATTCCCTCACGAGTAGAAGGGACCTACAGTTTTTTGCCAAATCCGAACGGCGAAATTTGAGAAGCTTTTCATAGACAATTGCTACTTTTCGAGTGTTGTCAGCAACTCGAAAGTGGTGGTGCCGTGAAAATGTGCGAGAATCGGGATCGAAATTAGACGCCACTGTGACCATGAAGTGTGGACCAATTATTCCGTCAACACATAAAGTACACCAAACAGTGAGTTTTCGTGAATGTAACGGTGTTTCATTTATTGACGTATCGATTCGAACAAAAGTCAGCTTCGTATCTAAAAAACTTCGCAATCTTGTTTTGGACCAAATTTGGCACAATTTGGAAACGTTGTTTAGGCGTCGGTCTATTCATGTTGAAACGCCAAATAAAACTAAAAATAAATTACTGGCTGACGCAATCGCCACAAGTTAAAATAGTGTTGCTAATCTAAAGTTCTATACCTTTAAGAAAACGCCCGTTCTTTTGCTAACTATAATAGGTAAGTTATTTATTCTCTATCCTCAGGCGGAAGACTTTGTATATCAAGATTTTTTCGCATACTGATTACTTTTATTTGCGCAAAGCACGGATACAGGATTGTAGATGCGTTTACATGCAACTTTCAATTCGAGACAATACAAGCTAACCCGATACTCGCTTATTAGAGGTAAAGCAAAGAGTGGGAAGATTGATGAAGCGCTCTGTCACTTGGACTGATTAACATTTTCCGTTTGAGTTAAACTCTCTGCAAGATATGACAGACACAGTGAGATATATACCATCATCTGTAATTTCAATTCATCTCCCTCGCCCCCTCACCAAGCAAAAGTCGGTCACGAATGCTCTTTTGAATTCTTGGAATTTCGTTCTCTAGTTACCACAACTTTTCTTCTTTCACAGAGAGTAATATATTGCCATCTAACAACTATCTTCCATTTGTCGAGACGAGTTCAAGGAAAGACGAAAAAAAATGTCAGAGAAACAGGACAAATTGCCACTTAATGGCATTATGTAGATTTGAGAGTGCAGCGCACAATAAATTCAGAAGATTCGTAAATGTCTTCCCTGTGAATTGTATAAGTTTACCGGGGCATAGAACCTGCATGCACACGTTCGCCGACAAGGAGGGTGAATGGATCCTCAAAAGAAGAAAAAGAGGAAGCAGCAAGTTAGAGGCACTCTCAAGGATCTGTAAGAGGATAAGTTACCCATTCCGCAAGGACCCGTTTCAGTGCTGTTGACGATGACAATAACGATGACGATTGTGTGGCACAGACTCGGGCTACGACAGAGTCTTAAAGTGTTTCTCTTTTTTGCTGCCCTGATGATAGACAAATGCATACGTTTGTGTCATAACACATTTCCATGTAACGATGATAGTAATGGATGTTTTCCAGTGGCGGTGCGGCGCGGTGCGGTGTCAGGATACAATTGCAAGTATGTGGAGCGCGGTTGTGATTCCGCCCTTAAGGCGTGCACAAAAGATGCGACTGACTGGTGGGCGGGAGAGCGCCTTAAGATGATTTTTCTCCTCCGAAGGAAGGAGTCTTGAGTCTTGAGGATGTGCATATTTTTTCTCATAAATGGTGCTGCTACAAATGCAATTTGTATTCATGCAAGCGGAAGGCTCTGAAGTGAAGGCGAAATAATGAGGCTACTTAATTGTGCTTTCTGTATAGTTTTCAAAAACTTTTATCGATATCGCGAAGGACTTACCATGCAATTAAGGAGGAACGGAATTTGGTAGAGTTTCAGAAATCTCACCCTTACCAACTTTTTGTATTTGTTTTTTTTTTTGTTTCCTTTCGACTGTTTAAAGAATCCTGGTTGAGACACAATCTCATCAATGCACTGCAACACAAATGTGTGTCATATTTAATTAGAGGGGCATTTTTCTTTTTGACTTCAAAAGTCGTCTTTTTGATAATTTACAGCATGATCGATATCCGCGGTGAGGATTTTAAGGAAGAGCTTAGAGTTTACAAAACAGGATCTTGTTCTAAGCCTACACTTTGTTCGATGGTTGAAGAAATTAGAGACAATCCGTTCTTGTGGTACCATCGTGTACGGATAGTTTGAGAGGACTTGAGCTGTCACCGTCTCAGTACCGTACTCTGTATCTTACTTTTAAAGTTCCCCTTCAGATAAGGTGGAAAGCAAAAATGGTTACATACGGTGGGGAAGGTTAGGTGCAGCAAAATCTTGCATGGCACGTAGATTATGGATAAGTGCGTCAACTCATACCCCGAAGGTTACTGGTTCGATCCATCGACTAGAAATCTCCCAACCACATTTCTCGAGCTGCTACTCTGGAGTCGGTAATAGATTAAACTTCACTCTACTCTACTCGTGAAGGACAACAGAACTCAAAACACAAGAAGTTGCGGACAAAGCAGGAATCTGAACCTAGGTCGTCTGTGCATTCCAATAAATTTATTTTCAGCTCAAAGCTCTCACTTCTCAACTTGTTTAAATTGTACATGTTTTGGAAGTCTACCCTACTCTGGCCTTTGTCGCTGTGATGACCAGCGAGTGACTTCTTCAAGCCTG
This sequence comes from Eristalinus sepulchralis, assembly GCA_944738645.1. NCBI lineage: Eukaryota > Metazoa > Arthropoda > Insecta > Diptera > Syrphidae > Eristalinus > Eristalinus sepulchralis. The sequence continues at coordinate 13,768,128 of OX122882.1, forward strand.
AAAATGACAGATGAGGTACCTAAACTCGTTAATTCGGCGTATTTTCCTGTAACGACGGAGGACATGTGACCACACAACGCGCTGTTTGTTGTGACTTCGCCAAACGGGGCCTTTTTCGCATATTTGCTGTCGAATTGGGTATAGTAAAACTTTCAAGTCCTTTTACTCTTGTCTAAGTAGTGAATGTAAAATGAATGAATGTCAACTTCAAGAAACAGTAGTCATCACCTTGTCCACTGAGAGGAGAGTCTTCGCGTTTTCATTTTTCAGCAGGTTTCCATTGCTTCGACCGTTTCTTGGTCTTAGTGGATGGATGGATGTGTTGTTAAACTGTTGTTAAATAGAGTCAAACATTAAATTGGTGTCACGATTGCTCTTGGCGTCTGGAGTGGGACCCGTCGCACTGACAGTTTTCTCCTGCCCAGTCTTCCATGTGGGATGCAAATCGGGTCGTTACTAAAACCTAGTGCCTCAATAATCTTGCGCACACGCAATTGGCGATGTATCGATATAAGATCTTGGTTTTTTATCACGTTATGGTAGCAGTTTTAGGGGAACTTGAAGTGGCTCATAAAAAACTCACGTATGACCATGTTGAAACTCAGGAAACGAATTGCAGTCGAAGTGGAAAATCGTAGTGCTCCTAGATGTTGACTGTCCCTTTCAAAAACTAGAGTCACAGGCCTATATTTCACCTCTTAAATTTTAAAAAATCCTCGACACGCCCGTTTGAACACACGGTTAAAAGAAAACTACGGGTCAGATTCCGCTGAAATTTCTAGGCGCCAACGAAAATTGGTTCCTCACTTCTATATGTAGCCCGATACAACAATGTTACACTACCCTCCCATTAACTGGACAACAAGTGGCTGTCGAAATTTGACTGTTCCCTTAAAGCTCCGACCGAGGCTTTTCATAAATCACCAAAAGCAGTGTTGCAGGATATGAGAGCATAGAGCATAGAGCATACTTTCCAGGTACATATGTGCCTGTTGCGGGTATATACGAAAAGAAATCGCCACAGACATCGGCTCTCACTGAAGAAAAGTCCGCGGGAGGAATCGCATGTCAGTAAAGTTCTCTTCAACTTTTCGATTTCGAGTCTGGTAGGATCCCATTCCAACAATAAAACTACCGAAAGTTCATGGTTTGTAATGAATACCGATATCATTTAAAACAATTCTGGATAGAAAAGAGCGAAAATTGCTAAAAAGCACAGTATCTCGGAGATTTAATCTGGTCTGATCTGGTGCCGAAACGTCTGCTCATCACAGTCAAAGTGTAAAAATTCTTGCCAGGTCTATCTTAAACGTCCCATAGACCAATCCAAAGCTCCTGCCCCCACCGCCTCAGACCTATCTATCACCACAGCAAATCCATCAGAACATCACAGCCACTATCAGGTTAACAACGTTGTTCCGTTCGGCTCTAAGTTGAACGCACGAATGAGCAGACAACCCGATCCCCAATACACTCTCTGCGATAAATCCCACTTGCTATCATTCGGCAATTGACAGGAAATTGAATGTAACTGTGATTTTAACAAGATTTTCATCCCCGACGGTAGGTCGTAATCAATGTCAATTCACATTCAAGTGGCTTGACAATCTCTCCATCAGACACCTCATAACACACACCGTTAAGTTTTGCTCTTGCCGCCGCCCTCTTCACTGATAACGACCACATCTGCAAATGGCTCACGGCTCCCATGGACTCGGGCCTATTGTGGAAATTAATTAGAAGCGATAACCAGCTGATGGTTAGCTCATGTCAAAAACAGCACAGAAAAACAAGAAAAAAAAAACAAGAAAATACCGTTGGAGATAATAAACATTGATAGCTTCGTCTAGGGATGGGCGGGAGGTAGTTACCTTGACGAGGTCGCAGATGTGTGCGAACGGGAAAGTACCCTGTCGGTGAAATTGAATTTTTAAATGAATTCATAACCTCCGTTGCCAATGGGGGCCATCTTGAATGCCATTCCATACCTGCCCTGTCTACGTGCGGGTTTTCTCTTGCGCCTCCCTCCGACCGCTTAACATTGGGAAATGCGAATTTTCTAGAGGAACTCTTCTCGATGACTCACAAAGGTAGATTTTTCGGGGGGTTGGAAAAAGGTTTAAATTTGCATTTAAATTGTATCCTTTTGTGGTCCCGCACATTCACTCGCACAAATGCCCGAAAACAGCGCCTGGTGCAATTGATGTCGGGGCATCGGTGTAATTTTATTCACCGCTGAGGATGGGCGCCCTAGAGGACATCGTTTTGAATTGATAATAGTTTTTCTTTCACTCAGCGGCAGTTGAAGGTGGTTCCTAATGGGATTGCTCTGGATGGCGAGATTAAGGAATGGCGGTGACATAGTCGATGGCATGGATTTGAAAAAGCATTAGGGATGGTGTGTGATTATGTGTTATCTTCTGGGCTTTTCTGCGAAAACTTGGCAGGACATTTGTGACTTCGAGTAAAGTGAATTGAACAATTCTACTTACATTTTACAGTTCGATCTGCTTTGGTTGAATGTGAAAAGTGATTAAATTTTTACGTACTTTCAAAGTTGATGATAGAAGGATGTTATGGCTTATGAATCAGTTTTACCTAGTGGCCGTGAAGGCCCGTCGTATAAGCCAACGGAGCAGCGTATACAGCTGGCCAACTTAGGATTACTAAAACCACCCCGATCTGAGTACACATTTCTTGCATTCAGTGAAACTCATCTTCGTCAGTTCTCTGAGCCCTTGAAAGAGGCTTTCTTTCAAATGAATGAGGTTTTGTCTTTGCAGATCAGTGACAAAGAAGATCTTCCAATGATTGAGTTAAATACTCTTGTCGTTGCACCAATTACGTAGTAACTAGTTAGAGCGCCTTTTAGAATGGAGCTAATCTTTCTATTGTTTGCTGCAACAGATTTGGTTCTTTTTAACACGTCAGTCAATAAGTCCCAGGACTGTCATATAGGGGGCGCACTAACACAAAATTTATATTATTTTTAGGAAATGCAAGCATTCACGTGATACCTGTCAATTTTCATGACAATCTGATTATTAGTTACAAGTTACAGGGCTTCAAGTGAGCTACTTTTGCGATTTTTAAAACAATAAAAAAAGTGAATTTCGAAAATATGGCTTTTTGATGGGAAATAATACCGTGCAAGCTCAGTAATGGCTTGGAAATAGTTGCAGGGACTATCCTCCATCAAAAGCAACTATTTGTAGGTGGTACACTGTCTCTAATCGTGGCTGTACAGATACCATCAATGCTGAACACTCTGGAAGGCCAATTGAGGTGGTTGCACCGGAAAACGTCAAAAAAGTACACAAAATCGTTTTGGAAAACCGCAAAGTGAAATTGCGTAAAATAGCTGACACCTTAAAGATATCACAAGACAGTGTGTACACTATTTTCGATGAACATTAGTCCATGAGAAAGCTGTTTTTGAAATGGGTGCTGTATTTGCCTCACAATGGACCAAAAACAACAACGTACCGATGAGTCTGAGAGCTGTTTAGCCAGAATAAACAGGACTTTTTTACTTTGGTATGTCACAATGGATGACAAGTCGAATCGGGAGTTAGTGGAGTGGACAGCAGCCGGTGAACCCAGCCCAAAGCGTCCAAGAACACAAAGGTCGACTAGGACGGTTATGGCATCCGTATTTTGGGATGTGCTCGTGCTCATGGAATATCTTGAGACAGGAAAATTATCAACAGTGAATACTACATGGCATTATTGGTGCATTTGAAGGAGGAAATTGCAAAAAAACCGTCCTATATGAAGAAGAAAAAATCTCTTCCACCAAGACAATGCACCGTGTCAAAAGTCGTTGGCTACCATGGCCAAATTGCACGAATTGGGCTTTGAATTGCTTTCTTCTTCTTCTTCTTCTTCTTGTGGCGCTACAGTCCGTAGTGGATATGAGCCTCAACTAACATGCCTCTCCAACCAGCACGATTTTTCGCCAGCTGCCGCCAGTTGCGCAATACAAGTTGGTTGAGATCCTTCTCCACTTGTGTGCGCCACCTTAGCCTAGGCCGTTCTCTGTTGCGTTGTCCCAATGGTTCAGATTCGAGGACTTTTCATAGAGTTCGTCGTTGAATCTCCTTCCCCAGACGCCATCAACGCAAACAGGACAAAAAATCGCACGCAAGAGTTTTCTTTCGAAAAGAGAAAAGACAAACAGCTTCCTCTTCCGCTTTTAGTAACGTCCAGGTTTCCGCGCCATAAAGTAGGACTGGGACGATCAAACTGCTATATAAAGCAAACTTAGTCCTTCGAGAGAGGCCCTTTTTACTCAATTGCCTCTTGAGCCCAAAGAAACAGCGATTAGCAAGAGTGATTCTGCGTTTGATTTCGGTGCTGGTGTTATTGTCCCTGTTTACCGCGGAGCTGAGGTAGACAAAGTCCTTGACTACCTCGAAGTTTCTGCTGCCTAGTGTGACGCTCTGTCCGAGACGTCGATGTTATGCATCCTTCTTTAATGACAGAATGTACTTCTTTTTTCCCCTCATTAACCACCAGACCCATTTTAGCCGCTTCCGCTTCAATGCTAATTTTATGCCATTGCAAATTAATTGCATTGTGATAAGAAAAACAGTTTCTATTGCTCTAGTTTTGCCCTACAAGTTGGACCATCTGAAAAAACATTCACCTCTTCAACAATGTTTACCCTTATTCAGACTGTCAATCTAATACAAATTGCAAAAGTTGTTTATCCCACTCGATCGCACCCCACCAACTTAGATCTGACGGCAAACAGACGTCAAAGTGTAGAAACTAGACAATAGTGACGTTCGCGTTGCATCGCAATTTTCCATTAAAGTGAGACAGCACTCTGTCCCTCTTTCTCTCTGAGCGCACAAAAACAAAAAAAAAACACCCAAACGCTACACCTTCGTGCCCGGCAAGGAGTCAAATGATTTATTACCCATCATCCTTAAAAGTTGCTGCTTTTTTCGCTCGATGCACTGGACACGTTCCGCGCTAAGAGATTACGAAACTCTAACACTCACACCTGAAGCAGCATGATGCATTGCCCCAGGGAAGCGCACCCTGCGCGCTGCACGCTAAAGATGCTGGCGGTACTAAATCTTAAAGCAATCTTTGACATGAACACTTTCATCATAAGTACAGTACAGTGCCTTCCGGACGTGATTAGAGCGTGAGTTACGTTCAATTTCGATGCATACTTCTGGGCGGAGCGGGGCGAATCTCTTCCGCCTGAACTGCGGGCCAACGATAAGAATGGGATTAAACATTTTAAATGCACTAAATGGGTTGAGTCGCCTCGATATGACGACGCCATTAATCATCACCCTCAAACGGCAGCCATTTAAGCTCCGACTTAGACAGTCTGGTTGCACACACAAATTTGTCTTTCTGCAGAATGATGATGAGGAAACGGTGGCACGGAGAGAGTCGGCCCCGCGCCGGTTGCCTTGTTAAAGTACCCTTCAGGTACATCGGTAGCAGGTAGTTAGTTCTTGTCGATGGAAGTCAACTATCTTCATGGATCCATCCACCTGATGTTAGTCACATCGCCCGTGTATTTATTGAGTGCGGAGGCGGAAGCTACACCGTCTCATCATCGTGCTACATTCTGTTCAGACACCATCTTCGCAATGTGGAGGTTAGCATTTGGAATGCTAAACACGTAGTTTTTGTGGTAAATTGTGATATTAAATCTTCTCCGGTGGCTGTCTGGCGTCTGCCTTGACTGCTCTGTATGTGTACACAGCTTCCGATGGCAAGGAGATTGTTACATTCATGCTGATGGGATGTGTGTGTGTGTGTTTTTGTGCAGGGTTTGTTTCCTTTGGCCGCAAGAGAAGGTCATTTGTTGACGTTTAAATGGAATGGAATCGAGAACTTCGAACCACATATTACTAGGTCATTGATAGTGTTAATTTGACAGCAAACGGCGATGGAAATGCATTGTACAGCAGAATATTGTATCGATGCGGAAATGCAACCTTGTGGAAAGCGCCTTAATTTCAAGTTCTTAATGCATGTGGGGTGGCAGAAGCATGCTGAAAAGTTATTCTTGACTGTGGTCTTGGCTTTGAACTAAATAGTTTTCAAAATAGTCTTTGAATTTCTTTGATTATGTGCTACAATTATTTTGCTTCAGGCAAGAAATGTACGGGTCAGAGTCAGTGATCGATTATATCTCGGCATTTGTTGGATCGAGACCTTCAATGTCAAAAAATGTTTCAAACAAGGCGACGCGCTGTCATTTGACTTTTGCAACATCATTCTTGAGAAGGTCGTGCGTAACTGACAAGTCAACACCGGAAGCACGATCTTCCAAAAGTCCGTTCAACTGCTAACTTACGCCGTTGACATTGACGAATTTGGACGAGCACAGCGAGCCATCAATGAGGCATTTGCTGCCATTGAAGCGGAAGCGGCCAAAATGGATCTGGTGGTTAATGAGGGCAAAACAAAGCACATGCTGCCATCACGGAAGGATGGGCAACATCGATGTCTGGTGCAGAAAGTCATAATATTCAACAATTTCGTTTACATCGATTCTGAAGTAAGTGAGGACATAAAAAATATCAGTACTGAGATCAAGTGCAGAGATTATTTTGCCAATAACTGCTTCTTCGTGTTCAGAAGGCGATTGAATAGCAGAGCCCTTTCTTTAAGGTTCAAGTTTACATTACAAAGGGTGTCCCAACAGGAACGCAAGATTTAAATTTGGCGCCATTCGAATCGTCGTTGTTTGACATTTGAACAATTATTATTGTTTGTTAGTAGAAGGTATAAGGTTAATAAAAATGGAGCGCTACACGAATGAACAACGCATTCTCATTGTGAAATTGTTTTACTAAAATGGTGAAAGTTTTGCGGCTACAGTTCACAAATTGCGATCAATATGGGGTCACAATAATGCTCCAAAAGAGTCAACTGTAAAGCGATTAATGGAAAAAATTGCTGAAACTGGGTCTGTAACTGATGTGAAGACAACAGCGCGCCTTCGACCAGGTTGATCGACCGAAAATATCGCAGCAGTACGTGATGATGTTGCTCAAACTCCATCCACCTCAGTTCGACACCGAGCTCAGCAAATTGATGTTTTCAAATCCACTATGCAGTGAATTTTGACGAAAGATTTGCATCTTCATGCATACAAAGTTCATTTGACTCAGGAACTGAATCCAGCTGACTATGGGAGTTCGTCAATTGGGTATTGGAGAGACAACATGAAAATGCTGATTTTGCCGATAAAATCATCTTTAGTGATGAGGCCCATTTCCATCTTGATGGCTTCGTCAATAGGCAGAATTGTCGAATTTGGGGCGAGGAAAATCCTCGATTAAATCAACGTGTCACTGTGTGGTGTGGATTTTGGACTTGAGGAATCATTGGACCTTTTCTTTTGAAAATGAATCAGTTCAAGCGCAAACAGTCAATGGTGTTCGGTGTCGTGAAATGATAACCAATTTTTTCGTGCCTAGAATTATAGAAATGAATGTGAAGGGGATGTGGTTTCCACAAGACGGCGCCACATCTCATACAGCCAGAGAAACGATTCAATTAATGCATCAGTTATTTCCCGGTCGTGTTATTTCGCGTTTTGGAGACCAGAATTGGCCGCCTAGATCGTGAGATTTAACACCATTGCACTTTTTTTTTCGGGATTTTATAAAGTCGATGGTTTATGGGAATAAGTCGACGACGACTCAAGCCTTAAAATAGGAAATTGGACGCTGCGTTAATGAAATACAGCAGCATTTATGCAAAACGGTAATTGAAAATTTCATTTAAAGATCGCGTATGTGCCAGCAAAGCCGCGGCGGCCATCTGGCCGATGTTTTAATTCACACATAACCTCAGTAGACAGGCTACTTTGCGATATAATAAAGAATTCACGATTTTTTTAAATATCTGCGATTTATTTAAAATTTAAGGCAAGACTTAATCATCCAAGTCCTGCTTTATGGCGCAAAAGCCTGAACAATCTCAAGATCAGTTGGAGAAGTCTTTTTGAGGGAAATGCTCTGTGTGCTAATTTTGGCTCTGTTTGTGTTGTTGGATTTTGAAGAGGAAAATTCAACCACGAATAGTGCGGGCTGTGCAGCGATATGAGCCTGGTTTTGGTATTGCTTTTATAGTAGAGGTTGTGAGTGTCTGTAGTCAGCTACATTGTGAGAGGTTTTCTCCAAGAAGAACGAGCCTTTACATCAGTGACAACAACATCAACAAGATGGCCCTAAATGTCCATTCTTAATTAATTTTCAAACAAAAGAGAAATTCACTATACTATGCCCTTTATCCCTTTTTAACTTTTTTTTAACACAAAATAATTACTCAACGGCACACGTGTAATGTGCAATGCACAAGCCAGTATGCAGCACGCACAATCTATAATACTTTTACATCGAAATTTATTTGATTTAGACAAATCCCACTTGAGTAATCTCCTGCCAGCTGAAATCCCAAGACAAATCCTCATCAATTAAGGGAACGCATTCAGCGCATCGAATAGACAGATAAACATGCTCAGCAAATCGAATTCAAACCCAAGTCCCTCCTAATGCATTCAAACATCGAGCAGTCAAACGAAATCATCCCGTCTAGTCCCCTTAATTCCAAGCCCACCCTTCAATAATTGCTGCATGCAACAGTTATACTCGTCCCGCGAGACTCGTTCATTAACCGAGCAATACAATAAATTCTCCCACGTGGCACTAATTCCTCCAAGGAGCACAGGCATTTACCGATTACCAACATTCGTATCTGCACCTCATCTCCACCGAGCAGCAGGCACAACCCCATCTTCAGCTGCTCGCGTTCCCCTCACCCCGCTTGCATTCTATATTAATTAGAATGAAGCACTTTCCGATGCGAAGCGCCTTCCTCAATGATCGCTGTGTAGATGTTCCATTATCGAAATGACTAATTTATGGAGCACCGGCCACTGCTTCTTGGGCCAAAATCAATTCGGATTAATGCCACTCACTGCCGCAGCGCCGTTCGTCTGGAGTGGTGGGACTCACGGCAGGGATTAAACTCATCAATTCGCTTGTTATCATCGGGCATTCCGGGGCAGAGGCACCAAAAGACGGGGGTGGGAGGACAGTAACACGACTCAAAGGGAAAACAAGTAATCATTCCGTTGCTTTCATTGAATTTATTCAATTCCGTTTGTTCGGCTGAAGCGCAGGATGCCGGGGTAAGAACTGCGAAAAGAAAATCAGCCAATCAATCATCCAATCACGTTGTCGGCCCCCCCGATTCCCTCGTCCGAAGACGGCAGCCTGAAGAAGTGAAACTTCGAGCTACCTTTGGGGCGCGCCGAGAAGACGGAAGCAAGCTACGCTGCACCTTGGGACGGTGGAATGTGCTCATCCCTTGCCATGTCCTTGTTAAACTTCAATCTCATTGAATCCGATTGGGGATTGGAGGATAGGTTGCTTTTCTGCCGTATCTCCAGCTGTCCCTCCGCTCACCGTTGTTGGGCGGACAGCCGGGGCATGAGAAATTACGTGGCAGTTAGGTTGTCCCTGGGTTTGGTGATTGATCTTCAGCAGGCGGACGCTGTCGGATTTGATTGTCTCCTTCTGTGTACATCGAGTCAATAGCTTTCTTGTGTGATTCCGATTCGCTTTGCGGACTTGTCAATGGCGGCAACGGCGGCGGCGGCGTCGGGCGCAACAAATAGGCGACGAAGCTCTCTCACTCTCCACACGGGTAATCTGTTACGTGCCGACGACATTTTTCATGTAAATCAGATCCTTTTGAAGGACGACTTGAATTGATGTCGACTCATGGGTATGACGTTGCGCCGGAAATGCCGTGGCGGCGACGACGGCAGCACTTTGAATGACGGGGTGATTTGCGGAATACCTTCGACTGATGCTTGGAATATTCTCTGTTGGGAATGGCCTTTCCCTTACCTTCTCCGGGTAATGGTAATTTATTTGCAAATGTAGGAGGCTGCTTTATTCCTCGTTCTGCTGCTATCGCTTCCAATGGTGATGCTGGTGGTTACATTAGGAAATGAATGAATGACAGGATTGGATGGACGTAATGGATTCGCGCAAGGAAGCGTCCTCATGCCTGGGACCAAGACTGAATTGCATGTAATTTATTTTCCGAAGAGTTGTGCACGTTGTTTACGTCCTTGACGAGTTACCTGATTATTTTCGGATTGCAAGAAACTAGAGAAAATGTCACTCGGAGTGAGAGGAAACTGAGATGAGGAGGTCAGACAATATGTCCCACGAGAGCTGTGTAAGCAATTGAAGAATACGATGGTTGTTGCTGTCAGGGGCGTATTATTAAGATTTTAAACTGACATTATTTAGGAACGCAATTTATTGGCATTGAGGATTGTGGCCATTAAATGAGAAATTAGTGTTGATCCACTTTAGTTTGGTATTACCGATGCAAAAATGGCATGTCTTTCAAAGTGACGTCTTCAAAGGAAATGACTGGCTTCGTAAGGAAGAATAAATATTTATGGTATACCACGTCATTTATATTATATACTTCGTCGGCTTACTTCTCAAAACCATATTCTGTCCTTCCAATTTTTCAAGACCTTGTTGATGGTTTCAAACTGTAGTAATCCACAATTGCTGGATTGAATTCAAGAGCACACATCGTTTCCAGATTATGGCTGGTGCCAAACATCAGTTCTTCACGGTTTTTTTTTTAAATACATTCAAAGGGGTCAAGTCGCAGCTACTATGCAGTCAATTGTAATCGCCAAGGAGAATGATTACAGGAGTTGGGAATTTGCTTCAAAAAAGATTTCGACTGTGGCCAATTTGGGTGGGTAGTGGGTAAGTGCATCGGCTAACACACAGCAGGCCCAGGTTCGAGTCCCGGTCTGAACCCATCGCTACTTTCACGACTTACATCTTTTGGCTTACTGATAACACTCAAAGAGTACTAATTGCCATAAAAAACTTCTCAAGGTTCGCCGTTCTAAGTCGGCAAAAAGCTGTAAGACCCCTCTACTCGTGAGAGAAAAGCTGCAGAAACTAGACTCCAATCCCTTGTGGGTTGTAGGGTCAAGCATTTATTATATATTGGCTCTGTAACACTGTTGACTGAAACGAGGTTCTTACACTCGTTTTCCGTGGTCCACTGGTCCACAATTTAGAAAATCGCCAAACTCTCTCTTTCCTTTTCTCTTGCTGTTTAATTCTCTCTCCCTCTGTGTATGCATTGGCTTTTCGACAATAACTTGTGGATTTTCCCAGTTTCAGATGTGTCAAATTTGTATGTTAATGTAATGCGCCTCATCCGAAAAGAAGATTTTCTGTCTAGAATTCAAGCTATCTCAAGTATGTACATGCGCTGATGTACACTAATAATTGCTGACAAATGTCGCATTTTTCCAATGAAGTAGGTAATCGCTTCCAGTATCGGCCACAACTCACAGGTGGCGCCATCTTTCGAAACCAATTCAAATTATCCAATCCCCAATAATAATTAATAATAATAATTGAGTGGCACTACAGCCCATAACGGACCAGGGCCTAGCTTCTACAACAACTACTCGTGTTGTGCATGCTATTGTTCTTCACGGGTAGAAAGGACCTACAGTTTTTTGTCGATTCCGAACGGCGAGATTTGAGAAGCTTTCCATAGACAATTAACACTCTTTGAGTGTTGTTAGCAACTCGAAAGAGGTGGTGTCGTGAAAAATGCTAGGTGTCCCATCCGGGAATCGAACCCAGACTTTCTGCGCCGCAGTCGATGCACTTACCACTGCGCCACGGCGACCACCCAATCCCCAATAGTTAAAAAAAAACAGTAAATGTCAAACTACAACTACAAAATCTATTCCGTAACCCTTTCGTCATAAATGTCAGAAGAGCTTACGTCCCAACAAGCGTAGATTCCGTTACTATAAGGTTCATTGCATTCATTGTCATGCGTCATGAAATTTTCATAAACTCCTCAATGCGAAACAATATTCAAGAATATTTCATTTCCTTGAGTATTCATAACTGCAGCTCGCAGCCGGTTCAGCTGCAAGCACTTAAAATTACTCATTGCATTCTCGCATGATGAATAAGGAAAACATTCAGGACCCCGCCCCCGCCGTGCAATTCGGTGCAATGAAATAAAATTGGACTTAATTGAAACTCCTTGCATCAACACTACTTACATCACCGTCTGCCATCAATATCTTCCTGTGGAAAAGTGAGCCACACATACACTTGAAAAAAATCCTCCTGCTGTCGTTCATCGTGCACATCAAATGCCCAGAATGCAAAAGAAGAAGCACCCACCGAAGGACGGAAGAACACGGCGGCGGCGGCGGTTAAACAGGAAAGAAACAAAAATAACGATGAAATTAACTAAAAGTACACACGCCGAAGAAGGTAGCTCGAGAGAGAGCACATCCCAAGCACGCTATCCTCTATTATCTGCAATTTTCAAGTGGATAAACCACACCAACGGCAGCAACAGCAGCAGCAGCAGCAGGAATCCCGACGAACGGATATTTACGACTTCATAAGGACTGTTCGTGTGCCGCTGGTAATGGTTTTGCGATAAAGCAGGGAGACCCCGTATGGCACGGGAGCAGCAGCGTTGTGCTCATCTTGGCCACCGCCACGACCAGCGCTACCGCCAGAGAGCAAGAATGTAGCTCGTAGCGGAGGGAGGAATTATTGTGGTTGCTTCAACACGCAAGGGTGTGCTCCGGAAATAGAAGCTGGTATCCGCAAGAAGAACAAAACAAAGGCAGAAACATAAAATTTCTGAGGTTCATCTCTGCTGGTGTCGTTTTTGCCGTGCGGAGTCCCTTTCCGCACCATGACCTCCAACTCGCCTTGCTCGCTGACAATCAGAAAGACATTAAACATTATCCTCAATGGAGCCGGAAGAGGAGCACAAAAGGATCCACGGCAGCGGAAACAATTTCAGGATGCCACACCAGGCTCTCTGCACTCCAACCTTCACCTGGCAACGACACCGATAAGGGAGAACTTTTCTTTTGTGCTCTAATTGAATCACGTCAATGAATCGCGCCCACAGGCACTCAATAGCCTTCCTCTCAGCCTCCTTCCCTCTCCTAAGCACACAGAGGGGAGTGCTCCCCGCCGTTGTGCCATGATTTGTGCTCGCTAATGATAATGAGGTGAATCCTTGTAGCTGCCTGCACCGAGCACACGTGCAACGCATTCTCCGCGTACCAGCCAGTCGCTCTCTCGCAGGAGAAGTTCCTTTATCATTTTACGAGACATCAAACGTCGGGGGACGTAACTTTAATTAAACGTAATGAGGGCCGTGAGGCAGCGCCGCATGCCTCATTTCAATCCCGGCACTCGTACGTCATAAAATGTACGCGATGTCTGCGACGCCCAGGGCTCCAACGCGGAAGAGTCACTTATACCTGGCATCTGCTCGAGGGCGGGCGATAAGGATGCCGCGGTCTGGGTATGATTTAAGTGGATTTTGATTTTTACGAAGTAATCTTCTGTCGATTTTTTACCGTCGAAGAGGGACGCCACATGACGAGTGCACAATCCAATCCTTTGAGCTATTTCTAGGCCACCCTTCTCCCATTCATAATTAAAAATGATTTTAAGTGGAGTGGAAGTAGGGGGAGCAGGCCTAATTAATGCGATTACGCTGCAGCCGGAGTCGCTCGGGCTGCTGCATTGAATCGGAATCAACTCGTGTGTCGTTCGTTTCTTGGAGGCAGTGGTCGAAAATAGAACTGGTCGGTGTAATCCAAGGAAGATGAACGGATGAGGATCTACACACGGAACGTGAGATCGGTCGTAGAGTTCTTGAATAATGAGGCAGGGATGTAACATAATCTGGAAAAGCGAACGGATTGGGAGAGAGCAGCTGCTGTTTTTCCACGTAAGACGAGAGTCCGGACGTTGCAATGTCGGGAATTCATCACGTAAAAATTTAGAATGATGTTCGTTACATGTTAGTGGACGAGGGATGCTCAATCAGAGTTGCTCAAGTTTCTTGTATTTATCACAGCGACTGGAAGGCAAGAAATATACAATGTGGAGAACACATTTTACCCATCTCCTCATACTTCATACTCATCGTCCTTAGAAGAAAGACAGGAATTGAATAATTCATCAAAGTTATAGAACTTCAAGACTCCCTCGAAGCCTGGTGACGCGAAGACGAAACCAAATCAAAATTAGAACCCTTTAACTGCTCACGAAATATTTTTTTTATTGAATACTTAGTATGGACACCACTCAGCCCATGTGGCCCAGGGTTGACAACCAGTTGCCGACTCACCGGAGTCAACTGGGATGTAGGCAGTGCCACTGGCGCAGGTCATGATCATTGGCTCATCGAGTCCCGAGCACATCCACCACTGGTATGGATAGAGTGCTGGCCAGACTCCGCTCAGCTCCGACGAGGTACAAGCAGGCGCTCCAGCCTTTGAGGTGCAACTCCAGTCAGACCAGGAAACGCATCCTCCACTGCTGCTGAGGTATCCAGTTCCAGTTGGGCAGGTGACAACTTCAGGAGTCTTGGCGTCGGTGCAGGTCCAGTACTCAAGGGGAGTGTCCATGGCGAAGGTCTCACCGACCATGTCCGCTGTGCAAGTCATGGTTGTAGCTGCCAGACACATTGATGCCAAGCTGGCGATCAGGAGGGATGCAACGATCATACCTAAGAACAAAGGAAATTCCATTTAAATCGGATTAGTCAAGGTCAGTGGGCAGACTTACGGTTCATTGTGTTTATTGCTTGAGAATATCCAGTGAAGTGAATGATGTTTCGATTGAGGGTGGCCAATTTATACTGCTCCAGACTCTCTGAAGTCACTCGCCAGAAGATAGCCGATATCACGTTCGGCCACTGGCCAAGCTTTTATCAGCCGATAATGTCCGAAAAACTTCCACCCATGGAAATGTACAACGGCAAATCACATCGACTATCTGGAAAAATATTCTTTTGGATAAACTAATCAGCTGCCACTTTGAATATCGTTGCCAGCCATCCGCCAACGTGAAGAGTGAAGATTAGATTGAATACAGTTCCGAGGTAGAACTGCATGATGGAGCGCTTTTGCTTGGTTTCCATGGTACTTGTAATCTATCAATCAAGGTGAGTGTGAACCGAATGATTTAATGAATTAATCAAACCCGAGATTTCTTCAAACTGACTGACGGGTGAACTTGAATGGACTTTGGGGTGGCTTTCTTGTCGGCTTTTGCTAAAATGTAAGCAACGTTGAACGTTTTTTTACGGCGGAAACAAATTATATGTTTTTTTCTGGACTGATTTAATATTGCTTCCTTTAAGCCTCTTTTACTCCCTTTTAATGTACTCGTACTCGTTTTAAAAATCGATTCAAATAAAATCTCAATCACTAGAAGTTTGCATTCTCTGGCTAATTCTTATGCTACAGGACAACAATTTTGGCGGTTAGATCACAATTTAAAATAATCCATATATAGGAGAAGTGCAAATCCACACGCACCACCTATTTGTCGATTTAAAAGCCGCATAGGAAATCGTGCATAGAGACGAGCTATACAGTGCCTGTCTAGTTTCGGCATTTCTACCAAACTCGGCAGATTGTACAGCATGTCAATGGAGAATTCTCGCTGCTCCGCCAAGGTCAGTAACGACCTCACCGAGACCTTCAATGTGGAAAAAAGTTTTAGACAGGGCGATGCGCTCTCATGTGACTTCCTCAAGATAATTCTTGAGAAGGTCGTGCGGAGCTCACAAGTCAACACCAGAGGCACGATCTTCCAAAAGTCCGTCCAACTGCTAGCTTACGCCGATGACATTGACGTGATTGGACGAACTTAGGGAGCGGCTTTTGAGGCATTTGATGAAGCGGAAACGGCTAAAATGGGTTTGGAGATAAATGAGTGCAAAACGAAGTACATGCTGTCATCAAGGAAGGACGCACAACAACGGCGTCTCGGACGGAGCGTACCACTGGGATGGCAGGATTTTCGAAGTAGTCAGCGACTTCTTCTACAACAGCTTTATCGTTCCAGTCTTCCTTTACGCCTGGTCAAGTGTTTTCGGACACAACGTTTATGATGGCTAGGCCATGTAGAGCTCCGGCTCGAAAACTCTTTGAATTCGAGCCATTGGGACAATGCAGAGGTTCAGATGGAGCACACAAGTAGAACTTGAAGTTCGCAATTGCAGGCAGTTAGCGAAAGATCGTGCTGGCTGGAGAGGCTTGTTGGTTGAGACCCAGGTCCACCCCGGACTGTAGCGCAAGTAATAGAAGAAGATGTAGCTTGAAACTTGCGCTATCAGAATTCCCACAAGTTGGTCTCTCCATATTACATATTCCGACGTGATTTTTCAGCATTTTTTTATTTCGATATTGATTTTCGCCATGCTTTTCTAAAATTCGGGAATTTCGGGCGCTTAGGGTATCCCCAAGCTAAATGAGCCAAAACTTGGTACCGTCTAGAAATAACTTAATGATGAAAACCTATATTCCCAATCCACATAACAGTGTCCGTCATCAGCTTCCCACTAAGACCGCGCTGACGCTATTTACTAAGGCAGGCAATCAAGTATAACACACAGAATTCGAAAAGATACACAATTTAACTGATTGACGCCGAATCGTAAAAAACGAAAATTCCTGAGTATCCTGACAGACATATCGCCTACATTTGGAAAGGCAGTCATTCCTACCAGGTTTATGGGTTATCTCACTAAATAACAGGGTTCGGCTCTTTACTACGCCTTTGGGTATGCAAATGTCTTCACTAGATGTAACAACCTTCGACAATCTTAAAGCAAGACACCCTTTTCGATACGTAGGCGTCTAATCTAAATATTTCTGGGTGCACCTTATCTACTGATAAATTGTCAGCCACTTCATTAACTGACCTATAAAAGCGCCACCCTCAATCGAAACATCATTCACTTCACTGGATATTCTCAAGCAATAAACACAATGAACCGTAAGTCTGCCCATTGACCTTAACTAATCCCATTTAAATGGAATTTCCTCTTTCCTTAGGCATGATCGTTGCATCCCTCCTGATCGCCAGCTTGGCATCAATGTGTCTGGCAGCTACAACCATGACTTGCACAGCGGACATGGTCGGCGATACCTTCGCCATGGACACTCCCCTTGAGTACTGGACCTGCACCGACGCCAAGACTCCTGAAGTTGTCACCTGCCCAACTGGAACTGGATACCTCAGCAGCAGTGGAGGATGCGTTTCCTGGTCTGACTGGAGTTGCACCTCAAAGGCTGGAGCGCCTGCTTGTACCTCGTCGGAGCTGAGCGGAGTCTGGCCAGCACTCTATCCATACCAGTGGTGGATGTGCTCGGGACTCGATGAGCCAATGATCATGACCTGCGCCAGTGGCACTGCCTACATCCCAGTTGACTCCGGTGAGTCGGCAACTGGTTGTCAACCCTGGGCCACATGGGCTGAGTGGTGTCCATACTAAGTATCCATTGAAATATAATTCCTTCAGCAGTTAATAAGTATTCGATTTTGATTCGTTCTCTTGTCGGCACTAAGTGTGGGTGAGGTGTACTTGGAAGAGGACACATTCCTGGCAAGGGCGAACACTTCAGATTCGTCGTTGTGATTTAATATTCCTGGACAATGATGGCACTCATGTTAACGTTCAAGTGGAGGGATAAAATATTTCCTTGACTACGTGGTCATATCACAGGCTCTCCATTCAGGTCTTGGCATGTTGTATTTGCGTTGTTGGGAAATCAGAATCTCAAGGAAGGCGTACAACTCCTTCTCTCCGTGGAGAAAAAGCCAAGAAAGAAAACTGATTTCAAGGAAGGACGAGTTTCGATAAGACTACGGCACACACACATACAGAAAGAAGAAGCACTGAGAAAGACAAACTTCTTGGAGCGCACTTATTTGAAGAATTCCAGCTGAACATTGCCGGAGCTAATAAAGTTCTCCAGCGAAGGAAATAGAAGAAATATTTCCTGCAAGGACGTCGGAATTTGATTAAGGTGTATGATTCAATTTGGAATTGAAGCCCAAGACGCAAACTGTGCGGCGGTGTCCCGTCGCTGCTGCTCAGCCAATAGGTTGAATCATGTCCATCCTGTTTGTTTTCTCTCCGCTTCCGTTCGGTGGAAAGAATTCGAAGATTTTCATCTTACCGCTGGACCGTGCAACACCCAACCCCACACCTGCCGCAGCTAACGTACCAGCACATCTCATATGAAAATTTCCCGACTCCTTGCAACGAGAACTTGGAAGTTAATATATTAAATTTCGCCGCAGATACCAACAGAGTCGCAGGGAATACTTTGATCTGGTCCTGCGACGTAGCGGACTGTGTGAGAATCAAGGCCAAATCGAATTACCTCGGCAGAGAACTGATTCGCTCCACGAGCGCTTTTTCCCTCGCCAGCTGAATAAGCACCTGACCCTGTCTCCCGAATTTGGAAACGGGCTTTCTGTTGAAGAGAATTCCACCTCCGTTGCCCAGAAAAATTGAAAGGAATTCGCATAAATTCACGCAGAGCGGCACGTGAGTGGAAGGGGATCGCCTCAAGTTGTGAATATGAATTGATAAGAGCGTGTGTGTGAATGTGAGATAACCTTAGATCGTATATCAGTTACCCTGGGCGAGTTATTTGACCTTTTTTCGGGAGGTTTCCCTTTGTTGGCGGAGCCCGGGTGTACACCCAGGAAGGCGACCCAATTTGATCTTCTGTTTATTTCCGAAGGACCATTTAGGGGATAACGAATGGAGGGTCGTAAAAGTACGTTTTTTTCAATTTGTTGTCCCTTCACTCTTCGTGCGTCTTATCAATAAAAGGTGAGCCGAGGAAATTTGTATCCTTTGAGTGAGGGGGGAAGGGGGGTGACGTCAAGGTTGATGTTTATTAAAAGCGACAGGTTAGCGAGGTCTCGTCGGGATGAATTTTTGATTGCTTCCATGATGAAGGTGAATATTGAGGAAAGTGACGGAGAGAGGGAGTAGGAACGGATTCGGTTCAGTGGCGGATAAGGGAAGGTATTTGAACTGGAAATTCGTCGCAATAAAGGATGTGATTACATGGATTGGAGGGATCTTCTTCTATCCAAGGCCTTCAAGAAATTGTTTTTGAATGTGAATTTTTGAGGAAATACTTCTCATTTTGGAAAGACAGATGATGGACATGTTGTGACAGTTTGGCGGCTCATAGCTCTTTAAGTGTTTGATAGATGAATTTATCCCCATGAAATGTTTATTAGAAAGCTACAAAAAAAGCATAGAATTACACAAAAGTTTCTATTGTGAACGACAAACAAGGTACTTTTACCATTGCGAAGACATTTTATATATATATATAGGATATGCTTTAAGCGGACATTGGGTTCTTCTATGGAAGATCTTCCTTCGACACGTCAGGCTAAGAAGTTGGTTTTGAAGGCTTCTATCAATTTACAGAACTTGATTCGCAAGGGAAGTCGTGCAAAGATATTTCAGATTTGCGAATCGGCTGAGAAGGTTTTTGCCAATACAGGTTTCTTGGATTTAGGCAATTCTTAATATTGGGGATGAAAACTTTTCCACCTGGGCATACAAACAATGCTGCAATGTAGCAGTGTATGAGAAGTTCCTGATCTCTGAGCCGAAACAAAGCTAATAGGGATCACGTGTGCGACATCAAGTTGGAGTAGCTATGTATGTAGAAATTGTCGTCAGTTACCTGTTGTTGAATAAGACAACACCCTGACAAGGATGGTAGTCTTGCTCTGCATTTTATACATGTCTTTGAAGTAAGCAAAATTTATGACATTTATGATACGAGCGCGATTTACGATTCGTGGGAATATTCTCTCGCAGCTCTTATGGCAAAATTAGATTTTTTCTACAAAGTGATAACTTGTAGTCAGTAGTTGACTGCCTTGGATCAGTCAACTACTGACTGAGATTAAACTGCTAATTGTTCAGTTGTAAGATTATTGAATTCAATTTGTTATTGTTTGTTTTTTAACGTCCAAGAACTTATGATTTGCATAAAGAACTGATATTCCTACTGTTTAGTTCCATATTTCTGCTGTCCACAAGGGACTTGGGCCTAGACCTTCTGCGTGTGAGGCGACGCACTTACCCACTACGCCACGGTGACCACTTATCGCTATATTATGAAATATCTGTCAAGTGATTCTCATAAATTTTCGGATATGGATGTTATGAAACTATTCATGCGTGCCTATACATATATAAAGTGTTAATAGTGCTAGCAGTGTTAGGGGAAGCTGCCTTGAATCATGAATTTGGACCAAAATTGTAAATTTTATCGTATCGGGGCATATAACGTTGTTCGTATGAATCCACAAGTCTTTTGAAATAAAGTTAATAATGATAAAAACTGTAAAAAACTGTAAAATCCCGTGTTGTTGCAAAAAGTTTTAAATACTTACACATATTTGCATTGGTTGAAAAATTTGAACGTATTATCTCCGTCAGGCAGTTTTGCCTTAATTGGCATAAAATCGGTATAAAAGGACAACAATTTCGAAGATCTGAAAACGCATAGTATTCACTCACTCATTCATTTAGATGGTAACCATCCTAAAATGCATCCATTAATTTTATTGGACAAGTCTATAAACGACGCAGTAATATGAATAAAGTAAGACAACGCCTTCCGAAATTCAATCATCATACAGAATCTGTGTCACTGGAATAAATATATATGTACATATATGTATAAAAGATAAGTAAAACAATACTAGGATAATAAATGTAAATACACTTACATTTGCCAATTAATCGATAAAGTCGCATTCCAAACTTCTTGTGAGTTTGCATGTTCTTGTTTAAGTGCTGCATATGCTGAATTGATGTATATGCTCTTCTTCTTCTTCTTGTGGGGCTACAGTCCGGTTTGCACCTGGGCCAAAATACCTTTCCACCAACACGATCGTTCGCTAACTGCCTCCAGTTGCGCACTCCATGTTGATTGAAGTCCTTCTCCACTTGTGTGCGCCACCTCAGCCTAGGCCATCTTCTGTTATGTTATCCCAATGGCTCAGATTCGAAGACTTTTCTGGGCGGAGCAGTGGTATCCGTACGTTATATGTGGCGTAGTCATCTTAAGTGTTGTATCCGAAGACGCTTGACCAGGCGCATGTCGCTGTACAGCCCATAGAATTGGTCGGTAAATCTTCT
Source organism: Eristalinus sepulchralis (assembly GCA_944738645.1). NCBI lineage: Eukaryota > Metazoa > Arthropoda > Insecta > Diptera > Syrphidae > Eristalinus > Eristalinus sepulchralis. The sequence continues at coordinate 13,789,227 of OX122882.1, forward strand.
CCTCCAGAAGCCATCAACGCAAACAGGGCCGATGTATATGATCTATCATTTAAAAAATATAGCACGAATAAATTGACTTTGAACTTCCTTTCCAATGGCATGGGTTTCGTTTTAAAATAATCCATCCACTACCACTTGGTGTGGTGACTCACTGTTTGTGCCTTTTCTGGAATTGAATGCGAATTAAAATAGTGTGTGCAATTTTTCTCACTCCACGAAAATAGAGCGTCTACCGTTTAAGGTACTCCAGACTCGACTTCAAGAAAGCAAGTGTAACGTGGCATTTAACGTGTTTTTCAGCTAACACTAAGTTTTCGGATGGCTAGACCTAATTGAGCGTACAGACATAACTGCTCATGCCTGAAAAGTCTCCGCATTCTAGGCAATGGGAAAAAGAAACGGAGGATGTCCTAAGTTGAGGTAGCACACGCAAGTGGACAAGGACCTCAACCAACTGACCGCAATAGGCGATAGTTGGTGCAGTTCACAAAATTCCTGAAAACAGTCTCATTTATTTTGTGTTTGAGTTTAATAGCGTAGGCATTTGAAATAGCCCAACTTAGCTGTCATTTGATGTAACTATTACTCATTTGATGTGCACTATTAGCTGAATGTTTAATAACGGTAACCCTATATATGAGCATTGAGATAGAATTACATAAAACTTACTACAAATGTGGTGCTTAAAATGGCAGCAAGGCATTCAAATACACTTCACTTCATAACCCTTGAAAACCAACCGGAATCGCAGTGGGTACACATTTACCCCGTAAAATGCTGAATAAATTGGCCTCCATTTCGGCAGTTACAGAGACAACAATTATCTGAATCGACAGTGCACGGCCTACTTTCATGCTTATCAATTTCGTCGAAAGTCTACAACTCAATGCCACATTTCGGTTATAATCTCCGCAAAATGTTTACTATAAAGTGAGAAGAAAGTTGATTCCCTTCAACAGAAGTGCAATCTTCTTCTACAGCAGTCCAATTCAACATGAGGATAACAGGTAAATGAGAAGTTAGTCTTCCAAACGTCAGCCCACTGATCAAACCTATAATTTATTTTCAGTTGCACTCGTTTTGATTTTTATTAGCGCTGCTTTGTCGCAGGATGTCGTTAAAGATCGTCCAGACTGCAGCACGGAGATCCAGACAGGTATTAAGAAATTCGAATGCACTTTGGATCTCTCCAAGTTCTGGATCTGCGGAGCGGTTGGAATTCCTGCAACATTGACTTCTTGCCCAGACGGACAAGTTTTCATACCCGCTTTTCAGAGTTGCATTAGTCCAAGCTCTATTAATTGGCAAAATCCTTCTCAACCAATTCCCAAACCTGAAATTTCTCTGGCAAACTTCCCATGGGACTTAAGTGCCGTGAACTGGCAAAAGCCTTCCCAGCCTATTTCTAAACCTGACATTTCGAAGGAGGATCTCCCATGGGACCCCAGCACAATAAACTGGCAGAAGCCTTCCTACCCGATCTCAAAACCTGACATTTCGAAGGAGGATCTTCCATGGGACCTAAGTAACGTGAACTGGCAGAAGCCGTCTAAGCCTATTTCCAAACCAGACATTTCGAAGGAGGATCTTCCATGGGACCTAAGTAACGTGAACTGGCAGCAACCGTCTAAGCCTATTTCCAAACCAGACATTTCGAAGGAGAATCTCCCATGGGACCCCAGCACAATAAACTGGCAGAAGCCTTCCTACCCGATCTCAAAACCTGACATTTCGAAGGAGGATCTTCCATGGGACCTAAGTAACGTGAACTGGCAGAAGCCGCCTAAGCCTATTTCCAAGCCAGACATTTCGAAGGAGGATCTCCCATTGGACCCCAGCACGATAAACTGGCAGAAGCCTTCCTACCCGATCTCAAAACCTGACATTTCGAAGGAGGATCTTCCATGGGACCTAAGTAACGTGAACTGGCAGAAGCCGTCTAAGCCTATTTCCAAACCAGACATTTCGAAGGAGGATCTCCCATTGGACCCCAGCACGATAAACTGGCAGAAGCCTTCCTACCCGATCTCAAAACCTGACATTTCGAAGGAGGATCTTCCATGGGACCTAAGTAACGTGAACTGGCAGAAGCCGTCTAAGCCTATTTCCAAACCAGACATTTCGAAGGAGGATCTCCCATGGGACCCCAGCACAATAAACTGGCAGAAGCCTTCCTACACGATCTCAAAACCTGACATTTCGAAGGAGGATCTTCCATGGGACCTAAGTAACGTGAACTGGCAGAAGCCGTCTAAGCCTATTTCCAAACCAGACATTTCGAAGGAGGATCTCCCATGGGACCCCAGCACAATAAACTGGCAGAAGCCTTCCTACACGATCTCAAAACCTGACATTTCGAAGGAGGATCTTCCATTGGACCCAAGCACAATAAACTGGCAGAATCCTTCCTACCCGATCTCAAAACCTGACATTTCGAAGGAGGATCTTCCATTGGACCCCAGCACAATAAACTGGCAGAAGCCTTCCTACCCGATCTCAAAACCTGACATTTCGAAGGAGGATCTTCCATTGGACCCCAGCACAATAAACTGGCAGAAGCCTTCCTACCCGATCTCAAAACCTGACATTTCGAAGGAGGATCTTCCATGGGACCTAAGTAACGTGAACTGGCAGAAGCCGTCTAAGCCTATTTCCAAACCAGACATTTCGAAGGAGGATCTCCCATGGGACCCAAGCACAATAAACTGGCAGAAGCCTTCCTACCCGATCTCAAAACCTGAGATTTCGAAGGAGGATCTTCCATGGGACCTAAGTAACGTGAACTTGCAAAAGCCTTCCAAGCCTATTTCCAAACCAGACATTTCGAAGGAGGATCTCCCTTGGGACCCCAGCGCAATAAACTGGCAGAAGCCTTCCTACCCGATCTCAAAACCTGACATTTCGAAGGAGGATCTTCCATGGGACCCAAGTACCGTAAACTGGCAGAACCTTTCCAAGCCAAAGATTTCCAAGGAGGATCTCCCATAAAATAAGCCAACACCAGCTTAAAAGATGTCTGGAATATCTCGAAATTCTTCCAAAATGTGTTGCAGCTTCTTTATTTTAAATAAAGTTTTTTTTTTTCATTTAATTGTTAATTTTGACTATGGATTTTGAAAGTCAACCTCTAAGGCGTAGGGTGAAGGATAATCATATAAAGGTAAGCTCGTGTCAGACTAAGGACATTTTTACCTTCAGGATGTTTCTATTTTCCACAAGTCAACAGTCGATACTGACTACTTTAAGAATGCCCTCTACCGTCCCTTCCACTTTGCCGGGAAAGCAGAAACGAAAATGAATAAGCTTACAGCGTCACAGAACACCTCTAAAGCAGCGCACTTTGTCAGCGTCGACATCTGATCGTAATTAGTTCGCGTTTACACGCGTTATTAGTCCATATCCAGTTGCAGTCCGTACCTGCCAATCATCTTCTCGAACAGATTACGGAGTGATCACCTAACGACACCCAACTCCAGGACTGTCGTTAAAAATTAATTACAGCTAAGTGACGTCGTGTTCCCTAAATCATAAGCAAATGTGTTCCGCCTCACCACAAATCTAAATTTAATTCCACACCCCAGCACTTCCCCCGCGCTCCTTCAAATAAAAAAAAATAGTACCCACTCGACTCGAGTGAGGGTGAACTCTGCCGACAGTCTTCTCAGAATCCGCTCGAAAATAGAACCACGCCGTGGGACTACCGTACCCCGCTCCCCCACCACCGCCCAAGGCATTGATTGCATTTTCAAAACGATATCCCCATAAAGCAAATAAATTTCAAAACCATCAACTTAACGTCAAACCTAAGTCCCGACAAGGCGAGCAAATGGAAAAAAAAAACTCGCATTCCGCTGCCAGAAGCCGAGTGCCTGTGTGTACCCGCCAAGGCGCACAGGAACTCACGACCGGGATCCATTAATAGTACTTTGAGTTGTCAAGTTGTCAGGAATAATACACGACACCGAAAATATCATCCCCGTCCCTAAAAAATGAACCCTATGTGCGGGAATACCCGGAAAAATTATTTATTACTCCGGCAATATGTAGTGCTTCCCGAAAAAGAAGCAAATGTCCTTTCGGAGCGGCAACGTCGACAATCACAAGCGAAAACAGAACTGAAGAGGAATCCTTGGACGTCGAAAAGCGCTGGCATACGTCGTCCACATGCACACATGTGTCGCCTTGGACGAACCCTCTGCAGTTGAATCTGACCCACATTCCAGTCGGTCTGCGGCCAAAGGATACCTCCATCGCCGTAATTTCAACAATTACAGCCTCGTAAGTGAATGTGAGCTGCTCCAGCATCCAGTGCATCCGCAAGACAATCCCGGAGGAGAACTCGTTCAAGGTATGGCTGTCTGCACACAAATCTTTACGACAGCCAAGGACGACGGTTGAGCTCAACCGCTGCCGCTGCCAGGGGACTGAAGTAAACCAAAGAAAAGAACACAAAACAATAGAGCGGTTATTTAGGAAATTAACTTTCTGGGTATACATATCTTTGTCAATTACAGTGCCACTGGGTGTGGATTGGACAAGTGTTTGCATGCGAATGTGCACCCCGGGACGTATAGATCAGTGAGCGCGCCCGCGGTGAGATACAATTTCATTCTTGGAGATGAGTACTTTTTTGAATGTACAGTTTGTTTATGCTGATGCGGGGTTTGTTTTGATTGCTGAAATTTCCTGGCGCCATCAAGTGGGTAGTCAGTTTTTTGGGAAATGATTTATTTTACAGCTCAAGTGGATGGATGGCTTGAGGAAGAACTGAATTGCATTGACTATTTGGGCACTGTCAAGAATGCTCACTAGCTCTTGGTGCTTGTGCCGAACGAAATTACATTACAGCGTAGTAATCCATCATCACATACAATTGAGGTTAGGCTACTGTACTGACCTTGCGCAGCACATTTCTTTTGACCCCAGTCACAATGATTTGCCACCTGAAGTACGCCTGCGCACGTATTGTACATACAGGATTGACTTTTCCTGCACTTCGCACTGGCTCTGCACATAATCAGAGCGGGGAAAGGATTGTAACCGAAACTTCACGGGTAGCTGCAAGACCAATTAAGGCGTACTTGTATGTGTAGCGACAGTCAAGCTTTGCTAAAACCTTTAACCACTTCTTAGATAGTTCAGGAATGAAAGTCTTCTCGGTATTTAATGCGAAGGAAGAAGAGACCTGTGTCAGCACGAGATCACGAGAAATAGCATCGTGAATGAATTTACCAGGCAAGGATTAGGGAAGATATTTTAGGACCCGAATCTCCGGTGGAGGTAGCCGTGGCCCTTCCTTTCATCTATAGCTGACCCTATCGAGAGCACAGAAGTAAGTGGCATGACTCTCTAGGATTCAGACAAAGCGCACTTTCCCTAACGTCTGCAAGAAATCCGCGACTGTCTTATAATTTTTTACCCATAAAGATGGCAGACAACTTATCGGCGTAGAAACAGGCGAATACACTTTCGTCAAACACCTAAGAGAGCTACGGCTCAAAAATCTCTGCAACGCCTGTGCAGAAGATGAAGACCCTTTGCTCGGATCAGGCGGCTGATTTTTGGCATTGACTAATGTTTTCTGGGAGGCGCGCTCAGACAGTTTTCCCGATGATTGTATACACATGACAAATATAAGGCCAATATATCCGACAAACAAAATTCTGATCCAGAATATAAATTTTTCCCATTCTTTAAAGCATTGTGCCCAATACATAAATTTAATAGGAATTTCTGTACCGTAAAATAAAAATAACAATTGAGTGGCACTACAGCCCACAAGGGACTACAATTTCTAGCCGACACCGAAGGGCGAGATTTGAGAAACTTTTCATAGACAACTGGTACTCTTTGAATGTTGTCAGCAACTCGAAAGAGGTGGTGCCGTTTAAAATTCTATGTGTTCAATCCGGGTATCAAACCTGGAATTTCGGTGCGAGCCACCGCACTAAACCACCACAGATTGAAATGAAACTATGCATACAAAAAAAACTATCAGTTGTCGCATAACATAATCATGCTTTAGGACTTTACACTGAGTAAGTTTGTGGTTGGAAAACTCAGTAACTAATCGCTCCTACGTATCACGAAATTCGTTGTTTCAAGCTATAATAGGAACACAAAAATGTTTTTTGTCACGAAATCAAAATATCATATTTTTTAGAGTTTCAGCCGATTCATGCCATAAGTGAAAAAAATATGTATTTCAGTGCTCATTGGACATCTTAAATTTTTTTTAATTTAACAAAGTCCCCTTCTGCGAGATAATAAAAGTTAAAATTGTCAAAGAGAGCAAAGTACAACAGTAAGTACGTCGGCTCACAGTTTTGGTTGAATTCCATTATTCATTCCACATTTTGTTACAGTTCCACTTCTAGGACTAGGACCTGTCTATGCAAGCTACGCGACTCGGAATCGGATCGAATCCCCTCTTATCACGCGAGTACGGTAGAACGCAAAACAATGGTTTTTACAGATTCGATTTACAGTACAAAATAATTGCACATATTGAAATGTTTAATTACGAGTATTATGCTCCTTTCTTCTTCTTTCCTATACCTTTGGCTCGTGCCGTGACGATCAATTTGGGGTTACAATAATGCTCCAAAAGAGTCAACTGTAAAGCGATTAATGGGAAAATTTGCTAAAATTGGGTCTGTAACTGATGTAAAGACAACAGCGCGCCTTCGACCAGGTCGATCGATCGACAATATCGCAGCAGTACGTAATGATGTCGCTCAAACTCCATCCACCTCAATTCGGCACCGAGCTCAGCAAATTGGTGTTTCCAAATCCCTCTCCATGCATACAAAGTTCAGTTGACTCAAAATCATCTTTAGTGACGAGGCCCATTTCCATCTTGATGGCTTCGTCAATAGGCAGAATTGTCGCATTTGCGGCGAGGAAAATCCTCGAGTGATTCACGAGAAGCAAATGCATCCTCAACGTGTCACTGTGTGGTGTGGAATATGGGCTGGAGAAATCATTGGACCTTTTTTATGAAAATGAGTCAGGCCAAGCGCAAACAGTCAATGGTGATCGGTATCGTGAAATGATAACCAATTTTTTCGTGCCTAGAATTGAAGAAATGAATGTGGGGGGGATGTGGTTTCAACAAGACGGCGCCACATCTCATAGAGCCAGAGAAACAATTCAATTGCTGCATCAGTCATTTCCCGGTCGTGTTATTTCGCGTGTTGGAGACTAGAATTGACCGCCTAGATGGTGGGATTTAACACCATTGGAGTTTTTTGAAGTAGATGGTTTATGGAAATAAGCCGACGACGACTCCAGCTTTTAAAGAGGAAATTGGACGTTGCGTTAATGAAATACCGCAGCATTAATGCAAAACGGTCATTGAAAATTTCTTTAAAAGATCGCGCATGTGCCAGCAAAGCCGCGGCGGTCATCTGTCCGATGTGTTATTCCACACATAACCTCATCCTGTCTACTTTACGATATAATAAAAAAATTCACGATTTTTTTCAATATCTGCGTTTTATTTAAAATTTAAATCTTGCGTTCTAGTAGGGACACCCTTTATTTAGTTGTGATCACTAACAAACTTAAGTCTTGTTGATAAAACCTAGGACTGTTCAATGCCTTTTATGTGACTTAGGCAGGCCTGCACATGATGTCTGCTTCCTCCAGTCATGGCTTTGATGGACAATTTAATGCCCATATTATTTTCCAATGTGGGGTAATAAAAGTTTTTTGAAATGGAAAGTACAAACTGCGAAAAAGGTCAAATCTTATGTATAATAATTGAGTGGCACTACAGCCCATAACGGACCAGGGCCTAGCTTCTACAAAAACTACTCGTGTTGTGCGTCCTTCTGTAATCTCACGCGTAGAAGGGACCTACAGTTTTTTGCCGACTCCGAACGGCGAGATTTGAGAAGCTTTCCATAGACAAGTAATACTCTTTGAGTGTTGTCAGCAACTCGAAAGAGGTGGTGCCGTGAAAAAATGCTAGGTGTCCCGTCCGGGAATCGAACCCAGACTTTCTGCGCCGCAGTCGATGCACGTACCACTGCGCCACGGCGACCACAAAATCTTATGTATAGTGAACCAGAATTCAGCAATTAGCAACTGAATGAAAAGGAAAATCCGTAGTCAATAATAATCGAAAGCTACAAGATTGCGCTTCTTGGGAACAAATAGATATCAAGTATTTTTTAAACACGGTTAAGTACCTTCCCACGATTGAATGAATTAAACATGTATATATATGTATTTACTCTCTCTGCTAAAATGATAAACAAATTAACCTCAATCATGACGGTTATGATGTTGTCACACGACATTGACTGATGTGTGTTCACGCTTATTGTCTTACGCTTATCAGCAAGCAACGCCACCATGCCAAATTTGCATGCAATATGTCAGAAATTCATTGAAATTTTGTTGTTATAAAAAGTTGATAAGACCTGCTCTCCTTACCAGTTTCTCAATCCAACTCAAGATGAAATTAACCGGTAAACCAATTCATTGGTCTGTACTTCATTGTTCAAACCGTTATCTTTCCTTGCAGTTGCACTCGTCTTACTTTTCCTTGGTGCTGTCTTGGCAAAGGATCCAGTTGAATATCAACAACCGGATTGCTCAACTGTACTCCAAGTCTGGATTAGGAGGTTTAAACACGCGACCGACACCGCAAAGTTCTGGGAGTGTGAGAAGCTTAATCAACCACCTCAACTAATGACATGCCCCGAGGGAACGGTCTTCGTTGTCGGTTTTCAGGGATGCGTTAATTTGAATACTGTTCCCAAACCTATACTTGGCTAAAGGATTACAAAGATAAAGAAGCAAAGTGATCGTTTTCGAAAAAACTCAGATTCTGTCGAAAATATTTTGAAAAATAAACCAAACTAGGGAGAATTACACTCGAACACAGAGGGTTTGGTTTTTCATTTGATACAAACAAGCTTTAATTGGAATATGTTATAGTTGTCACATCGAGTTGAAATTAAAGTACAGTCATTCATTTTGTGATTTCAAGTTGCTAGCATTGGCATTTGCAATCTGTTTCGTTTAGCTGAAATCTAAAGCATCATAAGATAAGTTGAGTATTTGCCATTTACGATAACTGAATTTCCACTTTTCGCAGACAAACAACAAAATTTCTAGGTAAGTCAAAAAACTGTCAGCATGGCTGATCTCCTTAAGGCTTGTTCAAATTCGTAATACTGTCCAAATATAGTTGAAAATACTACTGGTGCGAGTGCAAGTTTTGCTGATCCAATCCGGATCCAAATTTATCGTTTTCTTTCGGCAAGCCATAGTTGAACATGTCGTACATCTCTATAGCTCAATTTCAACTTAACCATTATGTGTAGCCTGCTAACATTCGAAAAAGAGTCTACATGCATCACCAATCGGGCAAAGCATAAAAATTGATTTCACAATCAAACCTGACATCAAATCTCTTGAGCGAAAGTTATTTTCTTAGACTGTTTTTTATACACTTGAACATAGACTCTTGGGTTAGACTCAGACTTCGAAATTACTGGAATCATTCCCAGATGTCTGAAGTCGGGACAAAATTGTGAACTCTGTCGTTTCCCCACATGTAATCGTTTATTGGATGGCGCTACAATCTAAAATGGAGCTAGGCCTATCTTCAGCCACTAGACGAAAACCTCAAACGCGCTGTTAGTTTTCCTGCAGGGTAAGGGAGTTTTTGGTAAAACCTGGGGCCGATCACCAAAAAGATCTGTATGGATCTATACGGCAATGATAAGTCCTCTTTTTTCTTATGTTTCATTCGTTTGGTGGAACACGATTTCGCGAGAATACGTGACTGCTGCTTTCACCAAGTTTCAAAGAACAGGCTGTCTCAGCTGTACAGGGGCCTTCCAAAGCACGCCTGGCGCTGCACTTGATTCATTGCTTAATCTCCCTCCACTTGACATCCACGTCATGGGTTGTACAATCAAGACCATCTCCCGACTAAAAAGGAATGGTCTATGGTTCAACTCACACTGGAGCTTTAATAACCTCGCGCACCGCATCTCCTACGACCCAAGTCTCATGGACATGCCGTCTTATGCGGGGTCACCAATGATCCAGCTGTGTCGCTTATACACGTCGACTTTCCACGTGTCCAAAACTGGCTCTGGCCAAATTGAAATTGAACCGGGAAGGGAATGTAGTCAGATTTTCACGGACGGCTCCAAGACGACGGAGGGATCAGGGGCTGTGGCTCTCGTGAGAAACGACAACTTTAAATTTCACACCTCTTTTGGTAATTTCCCATCGGTCTTCCAGGCGGAAACGTTTGCGATAATAGCCACTAACTATATTGTGAAGAATAGGTGGAAGGGGCGAAGTATCTGTAATCCAGGAATACAAGTTTTTCCTTAATTTGGTCGGCAGACTGAACTCGCTAAGATTTGTCTGGGTCACGGGACTTCACGGGATCACGGGAAACGAGATTGCTGATGAACAAGCTGACAAAATTCAAAAAAGGCATTTGGGACTACCCGCTTCCTTGATAAGGGCTTCCGTCGACGATTGGGTCTCCCAACAGCGCAACCAGAGATGGCATGAGTCTCCAGGGTGCCAGCTGACCAAGAGCATGCTCCCGGACGTCAGCAAGAAATCCGCGGCTTTTCTGTTATCTCTAGACAGAAATGCGTGCAGAAAATTTGTCGGCGCAAAAACGGGACGGACCTTTGCTAAGCACCTAAGTCTTGGGCTTGGGCCTAGTGATGACATCCTTTGCGACGCCTGTGGAGAACGTGAAGACTTTTCAGAGATTTTCCTCTGTCAGTGTCCCGCCTTTGCTCGTATCAGGTGGCGGCTGTTTGGCGCTGATATGGTGGGAGCTGGAAACTTAAGCTCCTGCTGGTCCTTCTTCGAAAAACCAAGAAACTACAGTAAATGAAGGTTATTGCCTGGAAGTACAATGAGCCAGTGTTTGAGTCTGGGCGCTCCAGTGCACTGTATCCCAACTCCCACCAAAAAACAAAAGAAATCTTCAGCCACTCGTTATGTTGTGAGCGGTAGTGTTTCTTCACAAGTAGAGGGAACCTGAAGTTTAATTCCGATTTGGAACCATGAAAGTATGTCTATTTCACAATAAGTCCATTTTGTCGTTCTGTTAAGGAATCGAACTATCGTGTGAGTTGAAGCACTTACCCACAACAATCCAAATCATCAAGCTGTCAAACTGTCTATCTTCTCATTTACGAATGCACAACTCAAATGGCCTTAGTCAAGATCCACGGTTCATCGCCGATTGGTTTAACCTGAAGAGCAGTTAAGAACTGAGTTAACACATTGAAAACGCATTCACAGCCAATCCTTTCAGCCGATACGAGTAAACGAACGCTGCAAATGCCCTTGAGCTCTTGGCATTGTGTGCGATTGCAATTCTGTTAATTGCTGTTAATTTATTAACACACACAACAATTATTGAACAGTTTCGTTTGACATCAAGATAATTGCGCCTCGCCGCAAAGGAGACCACAATAAAGCATCGATATCGCCGGCAATCGCATCCCGTGCAAAACGGTAGCCGTTGACGTGCGATCGTATCGTCCGTCAGCTCAGCCACAACATCTACGTGGCCATTTTGAAATAATTCCCAAGCCAAACAATGCAACTACTGTGACCGCTATTTATTCGCTTCCTCCACAACTCATTTGCAAGCGCAAACATTTTCAGTCCCTCCAGCCCCCCCCTGGCATATTTAAATATGGTAAACGTGTGTGGGTGGGTGGACGCCCGCATTTGTAATTATCCTGCAACGACTGTATTTCAATTCATTGGCCCGCCGTTGTCTAAATTACTCCTAACGGCGATACTGCACAAATTAACCATTAAAATTCCAAGTGCCAACAGCCCCCCGGACGTACACAACTGAAATTGCTTCGGTCCCCGTATTCCCGTATTTCAATTGTGAGGGGCCCGCCGAGCGCCACTTCCACACTCTGTTAATGGGGCCCCAGTGCCAGGATGCAATAAAAACAACAATAACGCCGGCGCTGCTGCATTGTCCTGCCCGTCTGACACATCCATCGCAGACAGTTGAATGAGATGATGGACCGGTCTGGTGCGGCGCGCCGACGACGGTGACGTGCTGGATGTGAGGCGTGTTGCGAATTTAAAATTTGAATCCGCAGTCCTGCTGCAGGACATCCTAAGCTCGCCCATGCTTAAGAGGATAATGCAAATTTCATAAAGCTAAGCTTTGTGTCGCGTTGTGTTTTTTGCTGTTTTTCTGTCGTCGTGTGTTTTTTTTTTTTTTTGTTCGCCATTCCGCTCAAAGGTACGTCATCCGAGTCTGGGTATCCAAATGGGTTTCCACTGTTCATGTGGGGAAAGTTGATAACTTATTCATTAGCGGCAATGGAGAAGAATTTGCGTTGCAAGTGTCTCCCGAGAGGAAATTCATTGCATTGGATTTGTCCTTGTTGTTTGGACTTTTTTCTTTCCACCTCGTCCCATCGGTGTGCAGCAGCAACCGCCCAGTGAGTCGTGCACAGAAGGTGTCAATCCAATCGAGTGAGGACTCGGCAGTCCCCGCAGTGGGTGACAGAGTGAGCCGGGGCCAAGGGTATCGGATGGGAATCGATTGTAATCTGGATTTGCAACCCTATGTTGCGAAGGGCGATGCAGGGAGGATTGGCAAATAATGTAAGTGGTTTGGCCACAACCGCCGCCCGTCGCACCGTCATCTTGTGCATCCGGCAATTGGATGAGTGAAGTGAAAATTTCCTGATGGCACTTGGGTATTGAAATCCAAATATTGGCATTCCCCCGTGGCAGCTAAGCATATTTGGTGAATCTGTTTCCTAGTTCCGCACGGTAAAGTGGTTGCACAGGGATGGGCAACCATTTTGCGATGATTAATTTGAGATTTTCAGCTACCGTTGTAGTCCTGCCGGATGTGAGCACGCCAACGAGGACGACGACGACGACTGGGATCGATAGATAGATGGATTGATGGCCTTTTGTGTATGCGATGGGCTGATACATTCTGAATGCGGGTAATGTTTGACGGGGGTGAGATGAGCCTAGGACACCTAATGGTTGGCTTTTAGAAGAAGCCAGTCGCAGATGGATGTGTGTGGCAGGGCCTGATGCATTTGCTTGTTTTTTTTCTGTTGACGTGAAACTGGATTGTGTTGGTATTCGCATGCAACCGGGGACATGACGTTATCTGCAGCCAAAGCACGTTTAAGCGTTCAGATAATGAGCAAACGATGAAATTTTTTGACAACGACTTCCGGTGCACACAAACCGCTTCATAATTAAAACGTTATGAAGGAATATTCGATAAAGTAAATATTTAACTGCCCACACACGACGGACGGTATTTAACCGTCCCGTGAGGTCGTTTCGGTTGTTTGCGGTGGTTGCTCTCAGCTTCTGTTTGCATCGTTAACTGCACATCTGAGCTGTCACATGATCTTCTCTCCATACCCCGAGATAAGCCCAACGAATCCTAAATATAAGTACCCCAAAATCAGTAGTTTCCACCAGCAGTCGTCCTTTTATCTTCCGTGAACAAGGTTGCTAAAATGAAAATCTACGGTAATTCGAAGTGAACACCTTAAAATTTTGATTTTAACACCGATTCTCTTACAGTTGCTTTCTTATTCGCATTTGTCACCGTCGCTGTGGCAAGCGATTCATATGGCAATGGCCAGCCAGGATGCAAGACCGACGAAGAGATGATTGTGAAAATTTACAAAAACAACTGGAACCCGAGCGTGTATTGGGTGTGTGAGGAGCAGGGAAAGCCAGCCAAATCGGAATCATGTCCCATTGGAACTGCCTATCAGAACAGGCTTTACTACTGCATCCCTTGGCAGTATTGGAGCTGGGAGAAACCACAGATCCCACCAAGCAAACCTGATCCACAGTAGTGCGATACGTGTATTGTATCATTTGTTGTTGTGCACTCTTCGGGGTTCAAAAAAAATTTATTTCATTGATTCTTCTTAATTGATTTTGTTTCGTTTTCTCTTGTGTCATATTTGAGTTCATGATTCATGTGATGTGAGATTCAGGAGCTTTTGAAGGCGAAGATTTTAATTGAGAATATATTTAACGGTCTTTGGACAGGTGTCGTTAAAAGATTTGATATTCAATTAGACTTGACTACAATTTCTGACTTTCAGTTTGAAAGTTTATTTTATTTGAACTCTAATTGAAAACTATTCACCATACAGTAAGGTCGGCATAAATTGCCATCAGGTTGAGAACGATTGTGATAATAATAATAATTGAATGACACTACAGCCCACAAGGGACCAGGGCCTAGCTTCTACAACAACTACTAGTGTTGTGCGTGCTACTGTTCTCTCAGAAGGGACCTACAGTTTTTTGCCGACTCCGAACGGCGAAATTTCAGAAGCTTTTCATATACAATTGATACTCTTTGAGTGTTTTCAGCAACTTGAAGGAGGTGGTGCCGTGAAAAAATGCGAGGTGCCCCGTCCGGGAATCGAACATAGACTTTCTGCGTAGCGGTCGACGCACTTACCCACTACGCCACGGCAACCACGAGAACACTTGTGATGTTAACTAAAAAAAGTCGCGATTACCTAAGTGTAAGGTCCTTCTCCTTGCACCTTTATGCCAAAAATTGTATAAAATTATTAACTAGCATCTCCGTGGTCTACGTAAAACAAGAACGTGAAAAGGAAGATGAAAAGCAAATCAATAAACGTATATCGCATTGCAACACCTATATTGATTTGATTTCTTGATGGCCGCTTATTAATATAACTTCTTTAGGCTCCAATTTCTATTTTTAAGGTTTCTTTTTCAGAGATCGAAACTCTACCACATTCCAATTAAATATTGAGTAGCTCGAAAAAAGAACGAAACCTTCTATAAACGAGTGGAACTTATTTAGCCAGTTTATTTCTTTTCTTTGGGAGTTTTATTTTTTGAAATTGTTGAATATATTGTGGGCACTCTCTTAATGCAGATAGGCAACGATAGGCCTAACTGTTTTCAAATGACACTCTGGAGGATGTCCAAAGCTTAAGTCAATAATAAGCAATAAATGCAATGCTACAACAACGCTAGATATGTAATGGTTGATTCATCGTGAAGTTTGATTATCAATATGCTTTTATTTACAGATTAAGCATAAGTCCTGTCAAACTGATTCGTCATGTTTGTTCAGTACCATTTGGCTAGGTTTAATCCTCGCGACACAACTGCATCTCTAGACTGTTCAGCTGTATAACGAAAATCAGAGTATAGTAAGAAATGCTTTTCATGCGATTCCCGGAACTTACGGTGAACATTATCGACCTACTGCAACGACTATTATTTCAGTTGGTCGATATGTGCATGCACCATTCGCAAATTTGACACCCAGTCTACAATGGTGCTCATTAGCGACCTGTTTCACAACATCAAGCACGTAGTGAGAAGAATATAGCAGCTCTAGCTGAGAGTGTACCCAAAGACAGTTACGAATCATTTCATCGTTGTTTCATCAGCTGCCTGGCCATGTCTGGTAACTACGTCCTTCCTGAAATTCAAGCCCATGGTCTCGGTGAGCTATCTTGTCAACAAGACGGCGCTACAGTGTGTAAAACGTTGGACTTGTGAAGAAATAATTTTGCCAAGCACTTATGCACGATCTTCTTCTTCTTCTTGTGGCGCTACAGTCCGGGGTGGATCTGGGCCTCACCCAACATGCCTCTCAAGCCAGCATGATCTTTCGCCAGCTGCCGCTAGTTGCGCACTCCAAGTTGGTTCAGGTCCTTCTCCACTTGTGTGCGCCACTTTAGCCTAGGCCGACCTCTGTTGCGTTATCCCAATGGCTCAGATTTGAAGACTTAAGCACGTTGCCACGGTCAGTTGTCTGTCTAGATCGTGAAATATTACACACTTGGACTATTTGCTCCGGGGGTATTTTAAGTCTAAGGTCAGTCGCGGTCGTGTGACTTCACCAATATTGTGCTGGAAAGGCGGGCAGGAGGGCGGAGGACAGTTGTAAATACGGAAGGCACTATCTTCTACAAATAAGTGCAATTGCTGGGATATGCTGATGGCCATTTGTAGAAGCATTCACGGCTATTGAAGAGCAGACGAAACGAGCTGATCGTGAACGAGGATAAAACAAAATATATTGCTGTCGACAGAAAATCGATCCAACAAACAACACCTCGGTCGGAATGTCGTAAAGGAGTTTGTGTACTTCGGGGCAAACCTGAACTCCACAAACGACAATTAAGTTGAGATTCGGCGCAGAATTACCCTCGGCAATCGGTGTTATTTCGGCTTGTCAAAACAGATAGGGTCGAAACTCCAGACTCGAAGGACTAAGATAATACTCTACAAGACGCTAATTCTACCCGCACATTTATACGGAGGATAGTCCTGGACGTTTATCAAAACGGCAGAGTAGATTCTTGGTTCTTCTGAGACGAATATATGGTCTTGTCTGCAAGGAAGACGAATGGAGGAGAGGACACAACCGAAAACTTGAACTTTAACTTTGTATGTGCTGTACCAAGATGTGGATGTGGCTCGAAAGGCAAGCAGCCGTCGACTACACATCGAGTGAATGGACAACAATGCTCCAGCTAAGAGGATCTTCGAATCCCGGCCTTTGGGTTCGAGAAGAAGAGGAACCGAACCTTCGGTATAGAGACCAAGTGATTGCGGACGCAAGAGAGCTTGATCTCGACGACTGAAAGCAGCGTAACCGGGACTGTCAAGAATGGAAGGCAGCTATAGGTCAGGCTCGGACCCTTTAGGGGTCGCAAACAAACAAACTCGTGCAGTCGCTATGCTTCAACGACTCACAGAAAAACTTCTGAATGGACGTAATTGTGGCTACAATTCGCATGATATAATCTTCAAAAAGTAAATGCCATGAATTTTCCTATTAAGCGATAGGAACAATTTTAAGTTCGGTTTCAAATTAAGGAGTCTTATTTCACATTGTAAATGCAACCTTACAATGAATCATCCTTAAGCTTACAAGCGCTTGAAATAGGATTCAAAAATTCATCATATATAACGTCCATTTTGTACGAGTGTGAATGGGGTGGGATGAAGTGGGGTTTAATGAAGAGGGGAGTGTTACAGAGGGACACACGCACGTACGTATAACCACTACATATGCAAATAAACTTGCAAGGACCTTAGTGAACGAGTCATCTGTCTATAATGACAAATGACCCACTCGAGTGTGATATATAAGGACATAAGTGAGTCAACGTTCCTTCCTTGGACAAAACTGAGTAACGAGGGCTTCTCTTGAAAGAACAAGGTGGCTATGTATATCAACTTGTTAATCCCAGTCCTTCCCTGCTGCACAGAAATTTAGACGTTGTTAAAATCGGATGAGGAAGCTAGAGGTATAATGGAGAGTAACTTTCGGCGTGTAATATTTGGTCCATAGCATCTGGTAGAAAAAATTCAATGACGGATATTAAAATTGCCAAAATCCTGTTACTCGCAGTCACTAGAATGGATAAAGACAAACTCGCTCAACATCTATGCTTGTCGTGAGCAGAAAAGATAGATGTCCTCCGCCTCTTCTCCCACTTTCGTAGAAGACTTAGTTTTTATGAGATATTAAAACTTAAGTCCGTTCCCAGTCACACAGGAAGACAAATTATTTGCAACCGCACCGCAGGATTTTCCCAAATAATGAAGCAGATAAAATTTAACTACTTTCAAAAACAAAGCGCTCATGTAGAACATTTTCAAGGATCTCAAAATCGACATTCCCACCCTCTCAACGTGTCTCGGTTAGCTTCAATTTCCTCCAGCAGCAGCGCCATCTCACCGCACGCTTCTTCTATAACGCCTTTTAAGAAGCAAAGGAGAAACTTCTGGCACAAAGTCAGGGAAAAGTCGCACATGTCGCAAGCCTCCTCCCATAATTGCATTCATGATACAAGAATCAAAATCTTTCAACAAACTTATCAATTTTACTTGAAACCTGCTCACCCTAAGCCCCAGCCAGTGTCGCAGTCACATCACAGTTCGCACTACAAACGACTACAACGACAAAGACACGACACGAAGTGTCTGCCAGTTTGAAGGTATCAACTCAACTATAATCCCCTCACAAGACATAAACGGCACGGTAAATTAATTCATCAGCAGTTCCCCTGTTTTGCACACTTCACGCACCCAAACCCCTGTGTGCGTGTGTGCATACCGTTTTCCACTTCTGCACATAAGGACGGTGGAAGCCACCTTCTTGCCACTCCAAGCACATTGTGCCAAAGGCCAAAAAGTCCACGGCAAAGATTCACGGAGGCCAAGCTACACACATGACGAGCTCATACATAGCTACAGGTCACCCATCATCCTTGCTCGTCCCCCACCACTCACCACCCACCATTCACGTTCGCCATTGAACGCACCCCGAAGGTTGGTTTGCAGCTAAGAAGTTTTCAACTTTGAAGTTTCCATCATTCTCCCTGCCGAGCACTAACTTGGAAATCGTTGGGAAAATTGAAAATTAGTGAACTGGCTGCGGCGAAACTTCGCCAGCCAAGTGCGGAACAGTTAGCAGCCACCCCTAATCCCTGCTGCTGCAGACGAAAGCCCTCGGCTTGATCATTAAAAGTTAATAAAAGCTGTCTTCCGTTCAATCAAAACTCTATCGCGGCACCAACATAAATCAAGCTGCCGTTTCTTTAATTAAACCGATCCGAATGCGAGAGGGGGGCCCACCGTTGTGTCACAGCCGGGATAAATCCGCACAGCACCACTGCAGCCCCATTAACCGCGCCAAGCGACCGACAAGGCGCGACAATACATGAGCGCCACACTCAACCACTGCTGTCGCGGTGTGTTTTGGATGGGGTGGGGGGGGGGGGGGGATGCTGTACGCTTCGCTAATTAAAATTAATGCAATTAATTTATTTAGTGTTTGTTGTTGTGTCAAGGATACAAGTGCGACTCGGCTGTGCTGGGACTTCCAGAGGAGAGCTGTTCAATTAAATTAAGCCGCTCCGGGGTTAAGGCCCGGAGTCCGTTGTTGTGCACTGAAAGAGTAAACAATACGTTGCCAGTGTTGCTGTCGCTGGCGTTCGCGACATTAGGGACGGTCACTTGGAGACACACTCCGACGAAAGTCTCCGCCAGTCTCTGCCCGCCGCCCATCCCCAACAGGCAACAATAAAATCATATTTTCCCCTCGGAGTGATTTAATTTTTTTTGTTTTATTGCCGGAAATTAAGTGCCACCATGTGCTATGTCCTTGGTGTGTGTCCACGGGGGTGTGCTCGAAAGCCCGAGTGACTCCAGCTGAAGCGTGAGTTCGGGATTGTTCTGCGAACTCGGAAATAATTAATGAGAAGCGGAAAATTGAAAACTAATTAATTACACTTGTAAGCGCTGTAAATTTATGTAATTACGTTCCTCTCGAGATGTTTACGGATCTCGAACTCTAGTGGGATCCTCGTGACGCTGCCAACCAGTGCGGGGTGGTGGTGGTGGTGACTTTTCCATTAGCGAGAGAGGCAGAACATGCTTATGTGGCAGAAAGTCAGAAGGTGATTAAGCGATTGTTGTAGTTCCCCGAATTGTTTTTCATTTGATGTGGAATGGGGTTGGTGGTGATGGCTTTTGGCGACTAGTCGGCGTCTTTGGATGGCGGAGAGTCTGTGAAAGTTGCGTATATTTGATGAGATGGCGAACTTTTTTCGACTGAAAGGGTTTTATGCCAATTACAAGGACCAGCTTGGGAGGAGGGCACTTTGGAGTCTGTTGCTAGGAATCCGTTTAGACGGAAAATGAAAATCATTGAGACATTCATTGCGATGGCAACGTCTACTCTATTCAGTTTGGGTAATGGACTGTTCATTGCAACTGCTGTTTAGAGTTCGCTTGACTTGAATGTTATTCAACAGACTTTGTATGTCAATACAAGTTTTTCGTTTGAGTTTGTGACGTTTTTCAACGTATAGCTGTCAATAATTAAAATGCGAGGAAATGATCATGTTTGAGGTTGTAATACTGCTATATCCGCACTAACGCAATCCCGTTTTACGCAATTTCGAAGATACACAGTTCTCTTATCCTATAGATGCTGTAAGCAAAAATTTTTGAATGGTCTCTTAAAAAGAGAGAGGAAGAGAAAAGAAGGTTTATCCTTAGATCCTGAACCAATCGATGACGTAAAAGAGGAAGTGATCAAAATTATAAAGCAATTCAATTTTAAAGTGGATGCTAATGATTTCTAAGAGTCACTAGATTCACACACTCAAGAGCTAACAATTGACAAACGATTTCTGTTCGTCCCACATATTGCAGGTGGGATTACTGAACATTAAGTGGAGCAAACTTCCATTGGAAATACATGGGCAATATGACTCCCAAGACCCCTTCTGAAAACACCTAAAGCGTTACATTGCCTACAGGACAACGTTACAAGACAAGACTGCATCGAAAAACGAGTACTGTTTGTGAGCTACACAAATACAGCAGAAGGGAAGAACAGAACATCGGCTTCTCAAAGGTTATAAGGGAGAGAGTATGAGAAGCGCGCAGTTGAGCAGATAGGGTGCCATGGCAGAGATGAAGAGCAAAAGTTTTGCCAATAGGTGGATATAAGCCTCGAAGTCCATCTGCAACAAAACCGGTCAACTCCTAGTAGAGTCGCAGACGATGCTGAGAATTGGGAAATATTTTTCTGTTTCCAAATATCGCTGTTGGGGAGACTGTTTCTCACGATGTGGGCGACGATGGATGAGAATTCCGTCTCCCCAAAGTAGAACTCAACACAGAAATATCGAGAATGAAGTCGAACAAGGCAGCCAGATCTGACGTACTATCCGTCTGCTGATATGAAGTCTACTTTTCGGCCTGCACAAAATCAACGGTGAGATAAGATTGGAGGAAATCATGCTCAATGAGTGGTATCGTTTGTCCAGTTCACTAGAAAGGAGATCCTTACAACTGTGACAACTATCTGACGGACTAGCCGCAATAACATCAAGAACAAACCAAACATGAACAATCTGATATCTTTTTAGCCCAGAGAAGCATAGTTTAGATCAAATTTCTGCACAGTGCGAGATTATGGAGAAGACTAAAAAAGTACAAATTGACACTTACCACATATGTATTTGTCGAGAGACGAGCTGTACAGTGCCGTTTCTTGGTTTGGCATATAGACCAAATTCAAATTACAATGAGCGCTGATGTAGAAATCTCGCTATTGCAAGATGGGCAAAAAATTCACAGAGACCTTCAAAGTCAAACAATTTTTAAAACAAGGCGTTGTGCCGTCATGCAAGATTCTTATCAGAATTTTGGGAAACTCAGAAGTCAACATAAGAGGCACATATTTCAAAAGTCTGTTCAGCTGCTGACTTACGGAGATGACAATAATATTATTGGGCGAACACAGCGGGTCTTCAATGAAGCTACTGCCCTTGAAATGAAATCTACTGATGGGGACTTTGGATAACACCTTGATCATTCTTGTCCTACTGCCTGGTGTAATCGTTATAAGCAAATCCTACTTATGAGGAAGTCCTACTTATGAAGAAGACCTACTTACGATTTTCGAAATGTAAGATTTTCCTGCGTGTGCTTTGAAGATTTGTTAGTAAACGAAATTAACTTTTATCTGTCTGTTTGCTTTCTAGGGCCCAATTTGATACAGAGAAAACTTAGTTTAGGAAGTTCTAAGCAAATGAAAAGGAAACATAATTTTGTATGAGCTCTGATGCAATTTACGCTATGTGCGAGAGTCATGAAATAAAAACACACCCTTGAATACCGCAGTCATCAGACTTTGAACTTGATAAAGTAGTGGGGTTGTAACATATTGGATAAGTGCCTCAGCTCAGTGGATAAGGCACCAGGTTCAGTTCCAAGACGGAATACCTTACATCATTTCTTTCGCGTTTCTAACAACACTTAAAAAGTAATAATAGTCTAAGAAAAAATTTTCGTAGTTCGATGTCGGCATGAAACTTTAGGTCCCCTCCACTCGTGAGAGATCAGCATCACGCACCCGTCTAGTTGCTAAGGAAGCTAGGCCCAGGACCCTTGGGGGCTGTAGTGTCAATCAATCAAAGTAGTGTCGCCTATTGACTACAATCTAACGGATCGCAAGTTTTTTCTGTGTGTTACTTTACAATCAATATTGTCTAACCCCCGTCCGAGAATCGAACCTAAATTTTCGGTGTGTGGGTCGACGCACCGAACCACTACGCAACGGCGACCAATATCCTCCTACAAACTCGTATGTATACTCAAACTCCTGTCGAGTAAATATGCCCAAAAGCAACCAGGAAAGTTTTTGAATTTGGACTACCCACCATGTCGTGTGTCTTCATAGGCAAGAGCAAAGTCCATGTTCTACAAGGAGGTGATCCATCAATCGGTTAAATAATGTACTATACTAGTCCACAGATGGATCTCTTTGGGCAACTACGAAACACCGCTGTGAGGGTGTTCAGTACTGATGGATCTAAAATGCGCGCCCTGCTGGCCGAGAAGTGTAACTCTCCCAGAATGCGATTTCATCGCCGGCTTCAGCCGACATCTCTGACAATGCTCATCCAACTTAAATAGCAAAGTTGCCCCTTAAGTCGAAATAGATGCCGCCTGCGACTCTCTGATACACCTAGACCCTATTTCCCTTCCTGAAGCTAAACTGAGTGAGGGCGTTTCTCTTGCCCGTGTTAGCTGCCAATTCTTTCTAGCGTACAAAGACCCAGACAGACCGTAACATTCAGATAGTGAAATGCTTTCATGAAAACCCTACTCAAAGGATACAATCACTTGCTGCGACGCTTGTTTTCTGTATCGATCTTACTAAGGAACAAAGGTAAGTAAATCTTAGTTTGAAGGTCGATCATTATGATCGTAGCTATAGAATTTTATATAATGCCTCGACTGCTAAAGATAACATAAGTTTCCCTACCCAATGATTACGCCATAAGATTTACAAGTAAGCCACAAGCAATCTCTCTTAACGTCAGCTCCCACTTTGGTACCCGCTTCTAGTATGTCTCTTTACACATAAGTCAATATTTAACCGTCTCATTCTGAACTTGAACCGCATTTTGCGACCCAAGGCTAGTGGCATCAAAACACAATTTCCTTTGTTTTCCTTTCATCGGAAGCCTTGCAAACACCGAAAATTTCATAACGCAAGACCAACTTGCTAAAAATTCATTAAATCAAGCCTTCAGTGTCTACTTCTTCTGGGACACAAATATTTGATCCATTGTAGGTGTGTTTTGGTTTCGCTTGGAATCTGATAACATTCTCTTTGCCTTATCTCTGAATGCACATCTGTCGCATCAAGGCCTTTCACTTTCGCATCATTTCGCCAGAGATAAGCCGTTTGGATTTTAATTATAAATACCAGCACCGCCGTTCCTAAGTCAAACAGTAGTCTCTTTATCTGCAAGGGAAGTTCTTCTCGTAAAAGAAAATATGAAATTTTTCGGTAATTTTCAATTCAAACACCTTTCGTCCTGACTAGAGGTAAAACTTATCATTTCACAGTTTCAATTTTATTGGCGCTTGTCGCAGTGACGGTGGCAATTGATTTTGGTGGCAGCGGACAGCCTGGATGCAAGACTGACATTGAGTTGAAACTGCAAACATTCAAGAACAACTGGAATCCGTCTCAATACTGGTTGTGCGAGGAGAAGGGAGTTCCTGGCAGATTGGTGGACTGTCCCGTCGAAACTGGCTATCAAAACAGACGTCAAGGGTGCGTCGATTGGGAGGTGTGGTCTTGGGAGAGGCCTGATATTCTCATCAGCAAACCTGATGGGGAGTAGTTTAATTCTTGTTTCACTTTGAGAATAAATAAAAAATATACATTTGGTGTTTTGGAAATTTTGTTTTATCCGAAAGGGGGACTTTCTTAAATTTAGAATAAGAAAGGGCTTGGTAAAGTCCAAGATGATAATTCCCAGTTTGACATTGACTAGTGCAACAGTCAGGACGAAATGGAGTCGTATATTATAAGGAACTATGAAATGACACGGGAACAGGAACATCTCTGGAAATGAGTGCCTTGAGTGCCTACCTTGACGTACCCCATGTCCCTCAATTGAATTTAATATTAAAAAAAATTGTGTTTATGTTTATGAACAATCTCTGAACTGCCAGTTTATTTAACTTTATTTAGGTGTCGTTTGTGGAGTTCACGTTTGCCCCGAGGTAGACAAACTCCTTAACTACCTCAAAGTTGTAGCTGTCGATTGTAACTTTCCGACCGAGGTGTTATCTGACGCATCGAGGACAGCTCGTATCGCCTACTCTTTAATAGCCGTGAATCTTAAATCTTTTTGGCAACACTGGTTTAAACAGCTTATCAAACATCTTCATTTTGGTCTATAATTTAACCATGATTTGTCTTACAAACGAACAACGCTTGCAAATTGTTGAATTTTATTCAGCTGTGTCGGCCAGTTTTGGTGAATGGGCTCTTAGAAAGTTCGCGGAAGATCCACTTTTTTAGCGAAAAATTGTGTTCAGCGACGAAACTCATTTTTGGATCAATTGGCACGTAAATAAGCAGAATTGTCGATTTTGAAGTGAATATCAGCCAGAAGCATTGCAAGAGCTACCAATGCATCCTGAAAAAGTCACAGTTTAGTGCGGCTTATGAGCTGGTGGCATCATTGGAACGTACTTCTTCAAAAATGATGCGAATCGTAAAGTAACTGTGAATGGTGAGCGCTGCCGTGAGATGATATCCAACTTTTTTTGCCCAAAATGCAAGAGCTTGACTTGCATGACATGTAGTTTAAAAAAGACGGTTCCACATGTAACACAGCACGCGCAACAATGGACTTATTGAGAGGCAAGTTCGGTGAATTTTATTTCACGTTCGGTACCGGTCAATTGGCCGCCTAGATCGTGTGATTTAACACATTTAGACTATTTTTGTTGGGCTATGTTAAGGCTCATGTCTATACAGACAAGCCCGCTTCAATTGACACATTGAAGCATTTATTCGTGAGATACCGGCCGAAATGTTGGAGAGAGATGGACCATTTGAGGCGCAGTCAAGGTCAACATTTGCATGAAATAATCTTCAAACAATAAATTATATGGACCGTACTATCGATTCAAATAAAGATTTCGTGCATTTTTCTGCATTTTATGTGTTTTTTTGATGATATCGATGTCATCAGTATATTCCAGACGTTCACACAGTGTGCTGGACAGGATCTTGTAAGCGGCATTCGACAGGGAGATACCCTCCATGGTTCTTGCATGAGGTAGGATCATTTTTTTGTGGATTGTGGATTTTTTGATTACTTCATACTGAAAAAAACCGCAAAAAACCACACGTTCAAATAGGCCATGCACTCATGTTAAACTGAATTTGCAGATTGCCAACATTAATCGTCATTTAGTGTCGAATTTCATTGATTCATTGATCATACATTTGGGATTTAAGATGACTTGTCGTTCATCAAGGTGCAAGTCGTTTCAATGAACTATTTGAAGTGTTGCCAAGAACCAACATGTGACACACTCGCTATGTCATTGACACTGAAGGGCATTGTGTAGATGACTTTTAATTTCATATAAAATGGATTTGACCACTTTATATGTGGCCCTCGAGCACCCATTGCTTGGAAAAACACTAAACATTCTTATGTCAACAGAACACGTTCATAAAACTCAACGCCTCTCTAAAGGTGAACATTGTTAATAACAAACACTAGTCACAACCTTGGACACCTTTAATTAGTAATCCTTTATCCCATAATCTGTTGTTCAGTTCTAAAAAATCCAATTTCAAATAAAATGCTTTACATGCAGTAGTCATAAAGTCACACACACACAAGAAAAAACAAAAACTTCAATGTGCTGCATAGTCACATCAAATAAAAGTGAAACATTCCGCATCCCATAAAACTACCGAAATTACGTGAATTCAAGCGCCTATCGCCATCGCCGATGAACGCTCGTCCTCTCCCCGAACGAACCGTTCACTCATCGGCACACCAATTAAACCGAATTGACGCCTGTAAAGTGCCTGAGTAAACAGAAACGAGGTTCGATGAATTTCATTTCACAAATCCGCATCGCATTCGTTTAATTGAAAAATAATGTTTGCGCACCGAAAATCGAACGTGACTGGCTGGGAGGGAGGGGATTAACAGAAAAGGATCTTCTCGCCGGCTAACGATTCCTATCGCACACGTTCCGTCTGTTTAATACGTGATTTCAGTATATCACAAGGATAGCCTCGTAAAAAAGTACACCCGCGTCCACACATTACGCACACACTCCCATACACACACCTGCCACCCGACGGAATTTTCCAAAACAAAACAGATCCCTGGTCATTCGGTGAGCAGGGACTTTCAATCCCGTCCTGACGTCACGTACTTTCCAGGTAATTTACGTGCGAACACAGAATACCCGTGTATTTGCGTTTTTTTTTGTTGTGAAAGAACCTCACCTCTCCCCGGTGAAATGAAAAGAAAGAAAATTGAAGCAACGTGCCACCCGCCACTGGATTCCGGGACGAACGCTGCCCAAAAATCACCAAAGCGCACATCTGCAAGGATGTGCGGTGAAGGATCAGCAGCTCATTGCTGCAGTAGCAGTCGCAAACTTCACGTGCAAATAGTGTCGAGCTGCCGGTGGTGATACGTGATTCGGTGGGAATGAAGGACGATTGTTTGCCATGACAATGTGGAGCAGGACCAAATCCAAGGGGACTGTGTCAGTTTTTTCGTGGAAGTATATGCATCGATTCGGTTACAGAAAAGGCAGCGATACCGCCGAAGCTTTGATGCATTCAGATATGTGAATAAGTTGGATCGAAGGACTTATTTGCTTGTTGACAGGTTCACTGCAGTGTGTGCTGATGGTCGCGATAGTTGGTGGAATTGAGAGGGCGATGGCTGTGTTTGTTTGGCGAAGAGTCATGTAGTTTGACATAGACATGACAAATCAATGAGGACAGCAGGGTGTAGGGGTGGTGCCATTATTTGAGATGAAGATTATTATAACTCAATGGGTTTTCGGTGTTTTCTTCCTCTTCTTCGCTTGGCTCTTCATACCGTGATGGATGCATACACATGCACATAAAACAACATGGCAGATAGGGATTGAAGTGATTCGTTATTTATGTGCACCATATCTGACGAGTGCGTCCTATGTTGCCTTGTCTCAAAATAAGAAGACTTTTCGAGCCGTTTTCCATGATCCCGTGGTTTTCCGACGTCCAGACAAGTGTCTGGACCGGACGAATTTAGTCTCCCAACAGAATTATGGAAAGACTTGCATTTCTGTATTATCTTGGAACTGGTTAGAGGGTTAAGCCCTGAGCCCTTGAGCGCAGTTTGGTTGTCGCTACAGATGCAGAAATTTCCCCTCTTCCACCTATTCTTTGCAATACAGCTCTTAGCCATTAAGATCTCAAAAGTTTCCGCATGAAGGACTGACGCGAAGTAACCTACAGAGGTGTAAAGTCTAATGTTGCCGTTTTCCACCAAGGCCCCAGCTCCAGATCCCTCCATCGTCTTGAAACCCTCCGTGAAAATCCGAGTACATTTACTTCCTGACTCAGTTTCTGTTCAGAGCCAGTCTGGACTCAGTGAAAGTCGACTTTGTATGAACGACGTAACTGGATCGTTGGTGTCAACGCATCAGACGGCATGTGCGCGAGACTCGGACTAGTGTCATAGAAGATGCTGTGGCCGAGGTCATCATAGTTCTAGGGAGAGTTGAACCAAAGGCCATTTCATTTTAATCGAGAGATGGCTCTGATTGTTCATCCCATAATGCGGATGTCAAGAGGAGAGAGATCAAGAGCAGAGCCAGGAGTGCTAGGGAAAGCCCCTGTGCAGCGAAGACAGACCGTTCTTTGAAACTCGGTGAAAGCAGCAGTCACATACATACTTGCGCGAAGGATTATTCCAACAAACGAAGGATGCATAGAAAAGAAGAGGCGAAGGCCTACGAAGATCTTTTTGGTGATAGGTCCCAGGTATCGCCCAAAACTCTTTTACACTGCTAGAAGACTGACAACGCCTTGAAAGTTTTAGTCTAAGATTTCGAGCGTTTTTTTTTACAATATGGTGTACGGGTCTCTATATCCGTATCCACTAATCTGATTGTGTTAAACAAGCATTTTACGTAAAGATATAGACTTTCTCATACTTACTTATGATGATGGAAAAAGGCAAAGTGGTGGCCGAGGAGTAATGGGTAAGTGTGTCGACCGACACTTGTTGTTGCCTCACCTGTCGACCGATTCTCGCATTTTTCATTGTACAACATCTTTCGAGTCGCTGAAAATATTCAATCAGTACTAATTGTCTATAAAAAGCTTCTCAAATCTCCGCCTTCGGAATCGGCTAAAAACTGTAGGTCCGTTCTACTCGTGAGAGAGCAATAGCATGCACAACACGAGTACTTGCAGCAGAAGCTAAGTCCCTGGTCCCTTGTGAGCTGCAGTGCCATTCAATTATTACTATTATTAGAAACAGGTTAAAAAAGGTTTCAAGAACATGCGGAAAAATTTCTGCAATTAATGGTCAGAATGCTGTGAGTGTACACCGTACCCAGGAGTGGTTTGTTCGAGGTTTTAAATGCAGCTTCAGTATTGACCAAATCTTGCAGCCTCTTCCGTCTCGGAAAAACACTCTTTAAAATAAAAAATTGGTCAAATGAAAATCATTGTGTCATGATGAGCCACAAAATTCTACGCCAGTGGAAACAAACATCTCAAGAGAATATCTACATATTCATAATTATAGTGAAAGAGTAGAAAAATTTAAGAAAAAGTTTTGAGAAATTAATGCATTTCAGTTGTAGTCTTTATTGCAAATTCTTTCATTGAAAACAATGATCTAAGAATTCCCTCTAAAAGAACGCGTCCTTGTTCATCTCTCAACCACATACGCTCAAAATTACAACCAATCAGGTCTGCTAATGACAGGTTGTGGTGCCTCCCAAATCCACTTCTCCCAGATAATGCACTCCTGAGTGCTCATTTTATAGCCCGTCCCCTCCGGACACCTAACAGATTTGCCAGGTTTGCCCAGTTGTTCGCAACTCCAGTACCGACTCGGATCCCAATTATCCCGGAAGAACTTGATTCTCATTTCGAGTTCAGTCTTACATCCCGGTTGGCCGTTGTGCCACACGTCACATGCCATTCCCATCGTGGCAAGGGCTAAAATAATTGCAACTGAAAGGAAAATCGGATTATCATATCACAGTCGGTGAGAGATTCGAGATACAATACCTTGAATTTTCATATTCCGCGAGGAGTTGTGCTTCCGGAGATGAACTGCTGGTGGATCTTCTGGCGGCTTGGTACTTAAATCAAAATTCACAAGTCGTATCTCGTGATCATGTCGGATGTATAAATCATGATAAAATCATGAGATGCGCTGTTAACGAAGACAAGGGAAACGAGATTGTCAACTTTTTGCGATATGACGGACATCGGCTGTTAACGTGGAATCGTTTAACGACGACAGTTAAATACATTCGCGGTAAGAGATGTCGTTGAACGATTGTCTTCATAAAATTTGTCACTTTTTGGGAAGTGACACATGCAGCGTTTTGCTTGAAAATGTAAACAATTGCGTTTGTCGCAAAATTTGCTCTGAATTTGTTGCAATTTCGACTTGAATTCCACAAAAAGGAATTTTTTTTGTATCGTCAGGTGTTCCAAACAACTGCAGGGGAAGAACTCACACGATCATGACATCCGCATGCATTTGGAGTGCTGCTGCACCATCATTTTGTGAATGTGGACTGCATTGATGGAATTTGCAAAAAATGTTCTCACATTTCACTGTCGAATACTACGGGGAAAATGCGTTTCCTTTTGTCTTCGATCTAAAAAAAAAGTAAAAACTCTCAAATCCACTCCAAAAACCAATCATAGCAATTGTTCCATGCTTTCATTTGAATCCGCGGTGTGGATTCCATTCCAAAAAAAAGTCTCGGCACGATTGCCCCCGGGGACTGTACACGTTCAAATATAATCTCACCAGCAAGCGCCACTCGCCTAGAACGTGTGCAACGTATTTCCCTGGAGCTTACTATAAAAAACCAACAAGCAAACATCACATCACGTGATCACAGGCACAGGAAGCACACAGGAGTCAGTCACAGTGAGGCAACAAACACTTGCCGTCAGTGCCGTCAAACTACATCTGTCTTACCATTTAAGCTATAAATCCATCACAAGCGCAATAGCCTACAGGGCAAGACAGACACAGTCTGATGACAACTCTCCCCCGTCATAATCCATCCACTCATCCATCCCCCCATCGATGACAGAGTCATGCGTTGGGGTTGCCTTTGGCGGGATAACAAACCGAATTCGCGCTACAAAATCACTCGCTCAACGATGCGAAGGGAAAATTTCGAAAAAAAAAACCTTCCAGCTGCCAACTTGTGGAGCTCCCTGACTACACTTTAACAACGCACAGCGATGAACTGCTGTAACAACGCACCGCTTTAGAGTGCTTTTCCAAATGAAATTCATATTTCAATTTCGAGCCTCAGCTCGGGGGCTAACGCTTCGGCGTTCAATTAGCACCTAGCTCACGTAAGACGCCCCATTTGCATACACTTGGCATTGCAGTCACTCGCTCGCGCTGGAGAGTTGCTCTTGGCCAGAGCCCCAAAGACAGCACTGTTTCCAAATTCAGACGTCCCACTCCGGGCCAATTAAAACCACAAAACAAAAAAAAAAGCGAAGAGAAGGAGAACCGTAGCGAACAGAAACGAAACTCCCGAAATTGTCCAATTGGCCCCGAAAAGCTGCTCCGAAAGCGGCCGATGAACTTCGACGGACCCAATTCAAGAGTGCCGCAGCGGGACGGCTTAGGCTAATCATTGGTCGGATCTGTTTTTCTTTTCAACTTTCTTCTGGGGACATTATATCATCCCACAAGAGCCGACAGGAGGGGGCTGGCAAAGTATCTACAAGTTGAATTGAATCCCAGCACAGATATCGGCTTAGAACTTCGACCGACAGTCGAGTGCGGAGTGCTACAAACTTGTGCGGGAACTTTTTCTTTTGTTGCTACACACTCTAGATTGAGACTAAAATTCTCCTGTGGGCGCGGTAGGGGTGGTGTGGGGGCTCTGCTGAAACATGTGGCGGGCGGACAGGAGAATATGTCACCCAGAAACTTTGGGCCCGCAGTCGATCGATAAGTTGATTATCCAACTTTTTGTGTTCAAATAAATCCCACATGTGATAGCGGGAATAATAATTGCGGGCTTATTTATTGACGCTCGAATGTGTTGTGAAGTTTGTTTTGATGCCGTTTACGGCCGATATGGGACGTGAATAATTGGGGATGATAAAAGTTGATGTGTGTACCGTAATTTCGATTGGAATCTGGATTCGCTGAATGACACAATTTGATGTGGATACTGGATCAGCCCCTTTCCTCGCTGATGTATGCTTGGGACGGTTTTTGAAGATTTGTTTCGCATGCAGAAATTTGAACGGTAGCACGTTGTCGATATGTGATATCTGTTCAAATGTTGACTCTCGTGCTTTGTGTCAAACGAAGGCTTACCATGAGGAGCGTGGATGAAACTGGCTTAATGATGGTGTTGGTGAAAATGGAATTTTGTTGTTTCTCTCAACACAACTTCATAGGTTCTCACATAGCTCTTCCTTTGAATCCAGTTAAAAAAAATCGAGTACGTCATATCTGTGTTGCACATCTGTCGATCTATAGTTTTCCCAGTTGCTGATCAAGTTTGAATAATTTCGAAAATCTTAATCTTGTATCTTGAAAACGGCGTTGAAAATGTGTATTTTCAGAGCCATGTGTCAACCACAACTGGTCCAAGTGATATTTAATTTTGAAAAATATTTTTGTTAAGACCCAAAAACGGTGTATTTGCTACCAATTTGAAGATTAGATGGACAGTCGGACAAGGTTGATAAACTCTTCTAAAACTAACTCTGCGCGGCCTTTCGAAAATGGAGTGATCACCACATTTGTGTGATCTGTTAAAACAATTTCTTCACTCTCATTGATTCAACTGAGACTCGCTTGCTCTCCCGGGCCCAGTAGAATATACTTGCGTGTGCATAAAATAAAGGGTGATTCACGGTGAGGTGTGACTTTCAATGTGCTTTTATTAATAGATAAGGTGTGACTGCTATTAACCTGCTTTATTATTTTTGTTCAGTATAGATTGGCAAGTTATCGGGAAAAGGCACACAACCACAACAGCGTCTCAAAATTGTTCGGCTGCATTACGAATATCTGCGCTCTCTGAAAATTGTTTTTCTTGCGATTTGAGTCCTAGTCCCAAAGTAAAGGGTGATATTTTATCTATTATCTTTTTGGCAACACTGGTTTAAACAGTTAACGCACGTTTCGTGCTTTGTTTTACTGTCAATCATCTTCAGTTTGGTCTATAATTTAACCATGAATTGTCTTACAAACGAACAACGCGTGCAAATTATTGAATTTTATTATCAAAATGAGTGCTCTTCTTCCATTTTATGGTCAATTCATTTTTGGACCAGTGAGTACGTAAATAAGCAGAATTGTCGATTTTGGAGTGAATATCAGACAGAAGCATTGTAAGAGCTACCAATGCATCCAGAAAAAGTCACAGTTTGGTGCAGCTTATGAGCTGGTGGCATCATTGGACTGTACTTCTTAAAAAATGATGCGAATCGTAAAGTAACTGTGAATGGTGAGCGCTACCGTGAGATGATATCCAACTTTTTTTTGTCCAAAATTCATGACCTTGACTTGCATGACATAGATTTCAAAAAATCACCCTTTACGATATCAATAATAAGTGAGTGGCACTAGAGCCCACGAGGCACCAGGACCTAGTTTCTTCAGCACATACTCGTGTTGTGCGTGCTATTGCTCTCTCATGAGTAGAAGGGACCAAAAGTTTTATGCCGACCCCGAACGGCGAGGTTTGAGAAGCTTTGTCTATCTATTGCTACTCTTTGGATGTTGTCAGCAACTCGAAAGATGTGGTGCTGTGCAATAAATGCGATATGTTCCGTCCGGGAATCGAACCTACACCGCCTGGGTCGACGCACTTATCCACTACGCCACTGCGAATGTGGCTCCGCAAATAAGCCAATATTGCTTGTGTTTTCCGCGAGATACAAAATCGGTTCTTCCAAAAGGACCAGACTTCAAACGTACGTACCGAACTCAGACGTACGTAGCGACATCAGACGTACATAGACAATTTTTCAAAAAGTAAATGGACATTTTTAAAAGTGCGAGTTTCACGTCGATTTGAAAAACTGAGGAATTCGCAAATTGACAACAATTGTCGTAAGGTCGATTAAAAGTGCACAGTGCCACCCATTCGATTTGACTTTCGCCCACTTCTGCGATTGCTCATGACCATTCGCTTTTGAGAACCGTCGCCACAACTAAGAATTCAGAATCTCCAGAGACAATAATTTGTTTTTTCTTTTCTCAAAGTGTCACATATTTAAGGACAAAACCATCCGACACCATGTTTCCAAAATGTTGCCCAAATTTCCCAACCACTTAATCACATTACGAAAAGTTCAGCTAAGCCTTAACATATCATCGCTTCTCGTTGTGTCCTTCCTCATCAAATTCTGGACAATATTTAAGCCCACACGCGGTGAACAACTTTCCAACCACACACGCAGGAGAACCTAATGTAAAAGTTGTCCTCTTGAGTGCTTCCTGTTCTTTCAAATTAATTACCTTGCGAACGTCATTTCCAACTTCCAACTCCGAACTTCCCCCCACAGACGTGACTCAACACACAGAAGAAGGAGAAAAAAGTTCAATGAACAACTTCTCTCAAAGCCAAACATTTCACTCTCAGAAATCCATCAGAATACAAATTATCCAATCGTCAGCGTCAACTCATCCATCCACACAGATAGACAACCCAAAGCCGCAGTTCATCCCCTCCCCCACCCAACACAACCGAGCACCGAATGCAAACTTCAGGCAGGGGGCAAAAAAATGCAAATAATCCCAAGCCTTAATCAAAGCCAAAACTTTCAACTCATCAGTAATGATATCCTTCCTCCTCGATAACACTTTGACACTCAGTCACACATAAAAAAAAAACGGGCAAGTTCCAGGATATGAAAGAAAACTTCCTCATTGCCCTCCCTGTTGGTCAACGTTTTCACCGCCCTCGTCGTTCTTGTGCATTTCCACGTCAACCGCATGAAGCAGGAGCACAAATACTTCCCGCCCACCTCAACGGCGGATGGCACTTGGAGACAAAATGATGACGGTTGCATTGAGACTGAATTTATTGATTTCGTGGGGCAAAATTAAATCCTGTCAGAAGCTAAATATTCGGAAAGTTGCCAGAAACTTTACCGTTGTCTTCCCTGGAGGGACCTCGCTTCGGAGGAACATAAACAAAAGGACCCAACTGATACGAACAACGGAGGGAGAAAAAAAGGAAAATAATAAACTTTCGGGCGCTTTTTTTGTTCGCCTCCTGCCGTTCCGTCTGGGGGGGGGGAGTGGTAGTGGGACCGAATCTGTACACAGCCAGTGACACAATAACTGTGCGAAAAGTTCAAAGTAAAAACTCCGAGGATTACAATTTTCGCAAAAAAAAACTAAAACAAAAAGTTTTCCTTTCTTCCGTCGGACTCGCTTGGATGAGCGGGCACGCGGGACACGGGCTTCTTCAAAACACATACGGGGATCAGGCCGCTCAGCGTTGGTCGCCTGCTCTCCCGAGGACAATGCCATTGGGGACTTCAATTCGCTAATACTCCTAACGAGGATGACAGAATAGAATTAAACTCATTGCAGAGCCGAAAGGATTTCTGTGCGGATGGGCAAACATTTCGGGAGTGTCCTCATGCCGGAGTGGGCACCATAATTAGGTGAACATCTGATGAATTTGAGGGAATGCTCTCGCTTTGATTTGATCGAGGAGCGTCACATAATTGTGACTGATGAGGGTACCACTGTCCTTGTGCAATAGTTGACCGGTCGTTGTGTAAGAGCTCTCATGGTGGACGAACGCATGTGCCACGTCTGTGTCAGTCGAAATGGTGATAGATGGAGCAGAGCAGCAGAGGTCCGCTGAAGACCGGGTTACTGGTGGTGGGCATGCTCGGCAATCAAATCAAATGGCTGAGTATTTGATGGGGGAGTCGAAGTATGCTGAAGGATGGATGGCATGGATGGACACTTGCCGTAACTGGAGCAGGGCGATGAGTTGATGCTGATGAATGAGTCACTTGAGTGGAAGAAGTTGCCCACTTGACTTGTATAATAGCTGAGGGGAAAACTTTTGCCGTCCGATAGAGTGGAGCAGTTGTAAGTGCCTTTGAATGGAAACAATGTGGTAAGCATTGCCGGCTGTTGAGTAAAGTCTACTTAAGGAGTCTGTTACAACTTCTCGGACCGTAAGAAGTTTACTTGCTCCTGCACTAAGGCTAAGAAGATTTTCACCGTCATTGCTACAAAACAGAAAACAAAAATACACCATCCTTAAATTTCAATTTTGCATTCAATTTATTTCAAACAAACCAAAAAAATAAAAAAACAAAAATGCAAAAATGGATAAGGGATAAGGCCCTACACGACAGCACTTAGTTTCTGTTGCCCAAAATATCAGAAATAGAAAGATTGGGAAGCGGTAGATCAGGAAGTGGAAGTGGCCGCCCCCCAGTTAAAAGTCCGGGATTAACACACTCCCGACGACTGTTAAGGAAAATCGTGCCCTCGGGACATTGAGCCAATGTCGCAGGCTTGCCGCGTTCCTCGCACACCCAATACGTAGTCGGATCGGATTTGTTCCTGATATTCTTCTGCTCCATCTCACGATCAGTTGTGCAGCCGGGTTGGCCCTCCTCAAGTAT
Organism: Eristalinus sepulchralis; assembly: GCA_944738645.1. NCBI lineage: Eukaryota > Metazoa > Arthropoda > Insecta > Diptera > Syrphidae > Eristalinus > Eristalinus sepulchralis. Next base: position 13,825,033 of record OX122882.1, read on the forward strand.
TTCTTCCTGTGCCATGGCAACACCAACGAACAGCAAGACCAAAACCACTGAGAAAAGAGACGATTTAAGGTCAAGAGGCAGAAGGAGAAGAAGAATCTCATATTTCTTACCGTATAATTTCATGATGAGATGAATGCTGACTGAAGAAGTTTCTGAACGACTGATGAGAAGCAGAAAGGTGCAACTTTTTATAGAACGAATTCTGCAGGTCTTATCGTTGACACTGAAGAACGGCCTTTCAGATTCGGGTTGTATGATAAGAGCGAAAGTGGCTCAGTGCAGATCTGAATCATCTTGAGAGAAGGTTAGTGTGACGAGGGATAAATGAAGCAAATAATAAATTCAAAAAAGAACAGTTGTCTTCATCATCTCTCGAGTAACCTTCCTTCAACTTCGATTACACAAGGTGTGCCTTTTTTGCAAATTTACTCTCAGTTCAGTAATCATTGTAATGAATTCAACGCTGTTGTAGATAGCTGCTGTAAAATATTCAAGGACCTGATCAATCCAAATCGGACGCAACTGTCGAACTACACTGTTCCACAGTGCGGTGTTTTAGGCCGAAATGCGAATGGCATATTGTTATAAGTTTACTTTGAATGTGAATTTACGTCACATTTCGTAGTTAACCAACAGATCCAAAGCCATATGGCAAAAGTTCGCTAGAAAGTGCCCGTAGTTCAAAGCAGAATTTGAAAAAAGCTCACTAGCATCAGCCTCAGCAATTTCAATCATTTTTTGGCCCTAAATATAACGTTGATGAGTGACTTTAGACTTCTTCTTCTTCTTCTTGCTCTACAGTCCTGGGTGGACCTAAGCCTCAACAAACATGCCTCTCCCAGCCAGCACGATCTTTCGCCAGCTGCCACCAGTTGCGCATTCCAAGTTGGTTGAGGTTCTTCTCCACTTGTGTGCGCCACCTTAGTCTAGGCCCTCTGTTGCGTTGTCCCAATGGTTCAGATTCAAAGACTTTGGACTAAGGTCTGGCAAATATATATAGGACGTGGGCTGCCCTATATAACAAGTCACTCAATAAGTCCCGGGAGTAACCAATAAAAACAAATTTTCTAGACAAAATTCGATTTTACTCATCAACATAGTTTCCTTCAAGAGTGATCAGTTCAAGGCCGCTTTGATATTTCGATACCTGTTTTATAAAACGATTTATTTTTGGCCCCAAATAGGCTTAATTTTCGTCGATAACATTCGAGCCATATTGTTTTCTGGCCAGCATCTTTTTGAGGTTTGAAAGGAGGTAGAAGTCGCTGGGGGTCAGATCTGGAGAAAACGGTGGGTGCGGTAGCAATTCAAAGACCAATTCATGCAATTTGGCCATGGTAGCCAGCGACTTGTGACACGGTGCATTGTCTTGGTGGGAGAGAATTTGTTTATTCTTCATAAATTATCGTTGTTTGCAATTTCTTCCTTTAAATGCACCAAATATGTAGTATTCGCTGTTGATCCTTTTGCCTTTCTCAGGATAGTCGATGAATAAAATACCGTGCGCGTCCCAAAGTACGGATGCCATAACCTTGCCAGCTGACCTTTGTGTTTTTGGACACTTTGGACGTGGTTCACTGGCTGCTGTTCACTCGGTTGACTGCCGATTTGACTCTGGAGTGTAATGGTGATGCCATGTTTCATCCATTCTGACATACCGATGCAAAAACTCCCGTTTATTCTGGCAAAATAGCTCTATCATCATCGATACGTTGTTGTTTTTGGTCCATTGTGAGCAAACGCGGCACCCATTTCGAAAACAGCTTTTTTATGGAGTAATGTTCATCGAAAATAGTGTACACACTACCTTCTGATATCTTTAAGATGTCAGCTATCTCACGCAATTTCACTTTGTGGTTTTCCAAAACGATTTTGTGTACTTTTTTAACATTTTTAGGTGTAACCACATCAATTGGCCTTCCAGAGCGTTCAGCATCTTGGAGTCTGTACGGCCAGCTTACCACCGACAAATAGTTGTTTTTGATGGAGCAGAGTCCCTGTAACACTTTTCAAGCCATTGCTGTACTTGCACGGTATTTTTTCCCATCAAACCGCAAGAGTAGCTTCACTTGAAGCACTGTAACTTGTAACGTAAGAGTCAGGTTGTCATGAAAATTGACAGATATCATTTGAGAAGTTTGTACTTCCTAAAAATATGATAACATGGATTTTTGAGTGATGTGTTATATATACTCGCTTCGCTAGATTTAGCCATTGTTGTCTCATTTAGCCCACTGTTCTAGACGTCTTAGACGTAGACGAATTTGCAGCCTCAATTGCTAGCTAACGTAGTCTAACAACGTTTTTTTCTTAACTACGTCCTGGCGCCTTAAAAATGGCTACTAGGGAGGATAATGTGGCAAAAGTCCAAGATTTCGCCATTAACAAAACGCCCCTCTAAAAGTATGCTTGAAGGCTGGGACAGAAGACATCTTAAAACACCTCGTGGGAATACTGGACATAAGGAAGCTTTCTACGCGATTGGTGCCACATTTGCTCACTTCGACAGCAACCACTTCAGAACAGCGTTTGACGCGGCATCAGCGCAATCCAAATAAGTTCCTGTGTCCCATTTGGACCATAATTGATCCACTACCACATACCAGAGGCCAACGAGAAGACTTCGCAGAAATGGAAGACTGTCGTATCGGCCGAAATGGTGATGAGCACAGTTTTCTGCGACAAACAACATAACAACATTACCCAAAGTAAAACAAATTTATTGGTCGCCGTGGGGTTGTGGCAAGCGCGTCGACCACCACGCAAAAAGTCTAGGTTCGATTCCCGGACGGGGACACCTCACATTTTTTCACGGCACCACCTCTTTCGAATTGCTGACAGCACTTATAGAGTACTCATTGTCTATGTAAAGATTCTCAAATCTCGCCATTCGCACTCGGCACAAAACTGTAGGTCCCTTCTACTCGTGAGAGAACAGTATCACGCATAACAAGAGTAGTTGTTGTAGAAGCTAGGCCATGTGAATTGTAGAGCCACTCACTCAGCTCCGCTATCATAATGGCCAAGTCAGTCAAAGTAGGCAACAAACTACTGCCTCAAAACCATATTCTTCAGACGGTGGGACTTGGGACTTTTTTTTCCAACACCTCATCATGAATTAGCAATAAAATTTCCTTTAACCTAAATTAATCTTAGACTCACAAAATAGACACATGATGAAAACTTTCTCAAATATTGATTCCTTTGGAAGATGAAAGTGGTGTTAATACACAAGATAGAGCACAGCTCAGCAAATAGGAATCTATGAGAAACTGACAACTAATCTGCTTGAGGCTTTTTAGATACACATATTTTTTCCAATCTGGTCCAGGGGGCACACATAAGCTTTAATGTTTGAGTTTGAATTTCGTATTCAAAATAGCTAAATCCATCTCAAAAGATCGAACTTTAGAAAAGATACAGAAGACGTGTGTTTCTTTATGAAACTTACAGAGTCAAAACGAATAAGTTCTCTTACATTCTATCTCTCAGCCATTTTCAAATATATACTAAGTGAAAACATCAAAGCCGACGACAATATTAAGAAGAACCTGTCCTCAGTCCAAACACACAACAACAACAAAATACAAATCCTATACTTTCCTTGATTAACACGCTCAATTGTTTGCTTTTGACAGCTCTCCTAGAAAGAAAAACATCCTCTATACATCACAACTCACGTCAGGTGCTAATAACTTATCTCACTTAACGACACCAAACTCATTATCGGCTGATCTCAAATTATGTTTCTGATCCCTGTTTGAAACGACTCAATCACGTCCAACCTCTCCGCACAGTCACGTTTCACGTGCTGGACCCTGGACGTGGTTAACATATCCTCCCTTGCCTGGCATCCATCATTATATGGCAGGTAGAAAGTCATTCGGACATTTGTGGGAAAAATCGTGAAAATCCTATCAATTCGAAGGGACTCAGCCGATCCATGTGTTGAACATGTTTGTCGCGTATGTGCTCACATGACGTAATGACACTTCACGGAAACCGAGGACAGGAAATGTGATTTCCTCAGAAAGGTTGGAATAATTTTGCACACGAATGTAGCTAGAGAAAGTATTGAAAGTACTATCGTTCTCGCATGAGAGTAGAGTGTCAGAGCGCAGAGGTGTGCGAATTTTTGAAAGTGCCGCATCGCATCGGATTGCGACGCATAACAACAACCTGCTCTCGGAGAGCACTTGTAGAGGAAAATGTCTTCCTGCAGGAAGTAAACAAAACATAAGACCGGCGAATGTGGTTGTCTGCTTGGCCAGGTAGAGCAACAATTGACTGGAGAAGTTGTTGGTGCTTTATGGATGGCACTATATTTGAGAAGTTATTGTTTTCTCCAGGGGAAGTGGAAATGAGTTGCCAATGAATTGTTTTAACGGTGACTTGGTTTTACTTGCAGACTGAAATTTAATGTATTTTTTTCTTGGGAGCGATTGAATTTCAATGGAATCGCCACTTGTTTGAGTGAGCATTATTAAGTCCGCTACTTTTTAGGGATAGAATGGATATTTCAAGAAAAGTTTGTTTAATTTTGAATCGAACGTAGTCCCTTAGCCTGTAATCAAGAAAGCTTAAAGTCCTGAGAGATCGGATCCTAATAAAGTGGAATGTACAGAAAGTAAAAATATTCTAGCCCCCAAAATTTTAAAACCCGAAATTTTGAAAATGTAGACTCACAAAATCTTCAAATTTTAAAAATCAAAGAATTTGAAAATCTGTAAATTGTAATCTGGTCCGTTATCACCTTCCCCATGGTTAATCCAATACCACAGATTCACTCCCAATGTTATCCCTTAATAAAACCCAACCGAACCTAATTTTCCCCTAAAATCAAAAAATTGAAATTTTAAACGCATTCACATTTCCTACACGCAGCTAAAAGGTTTTCTAGTACCTGAAACACTATCCCCATCAAACGGCAACACTCTGCCATTCGCCGATGCTCGCGCATGACAAATACCCCTCCGTCAGAATTACTCACACACAGTGGCACCCGACAGTCGAACGCCTTACTCAATTTACGTTCACTGCATGGCATCGCACTCACTCCCACCGCACATGCCGCGCACTCCTCTCGACCATACATTCGCCATTGTTATGCGATGTGTAGCGGAATTCAACATCGGGCCACCAATCTGCGTCGCTCTCCGTCCATGCATCAGTTACATTCGGGTCGCCGCTGAGAGTGAATGTTGACGTGCGAGACAAGAATCTCTCGCTGCTGGAGAACTTAGTAGTCTCATCAACCGGTTCTGCGTGTTTTTGAATTTGTTTTTTGCTATCGCCGTGTCGTCACCGAACGAGACATAGTCAACACTTTCGTACAGAGACGGAAACAAGAAATCCGATCCACGTGTGACTGCGCTTCGCTACAAGCTGTCTGCTAAACGTGCCGTCTCGCTTAAGTGTCGTTAATTTTTCTAAATCAATCAGCGAACGATTCGTGGAATTGATTATCATCCCGACTGGAGCAGGCTCTACTTTGTAGAGAAGGTCGTTCTCGATCGGGCCCGAGGCCAAGTCTTCGCAAATACACAAACTACGCAGATTGGTGATCGTCTGTCGGTCTTGCGTTTGTGTGTTGTTGCTGTTGGTTTCTTGTTTGGTGGGGACTTCTCAGCAACACTGGGGCTGACATTCGCGGTTATCACCAAGTGTCATGCGATTTTAACATTGTTTCCCGCCTTTTGTGATTCCCAAAACACGACACTGATCTCGAATCGAAGTACGGGCTTATAAAATTTTAGAAACAAACTCCCATCTGAAACTGCGGCTTATCGCGAATTTTTCTGCGCCATCTATTATTGGCAGCCCCGACTTAATCGCATCCGAAGTCTGGCTTCAACCACAAGTCACATATACACTGACACCCAACCGAATATCATCGCGCGTGTGATTGTGCGATTGGTTTTTGCTTTGTGCTTTGTGGCTTTCGCTCTGCCACCTCTGTGTGTGTAAAAAGAAGTGTAAAAACTGAAAATTGCAAAAAGAAAGAAAAACAAAGTGACATATTTGTGTTTGCTTCTACTTTTGGATATTCGACGCGTTTGGTATTTGGAAATAGACGGACCTTCAAGCCCACGTCAGGACGCATCGGGCAGCCGAAAAAGGTAAGTCTAAGCAGCTCGCCTCCGTTCTGTGCAGTTAAACTCGAATTTGGGTTGTCATAACAAGGGAACGCCGCCGTTACGAGCGTCTCATTATCTAATGAATGCCTGCTTGGGAATTGGGGGGAAAGCTGTTTTGGCCTCGTCTTAGTAGTTTATTGGAGCTGTGAGTCAGTTTTTTTTGTTTCTTTGGAATTTCTGTTAATTGCACCGTGTGACGGCTGAAGCGGGGGATTTATCTGTGACGGGATGGCGCACATGGTATGCACACAGGCTGAATAACCAGTTCTCGGATGAGACAAACGTTCCTTAAATAAACATCGCTAAATTCAAGTTGCCAGAGACAACAAGCAAAATTGTTTGCACACTTGTGGCGTGTGGGTATGTCTCTTATCAATCTTTCTTTCAAAATGAAAGGATGATGGGTTTTTGAGTTTTTGAGTTAAGAAACATGGACTTTTCTCATTTGAATTGTCATATCTTCGTCTTCTGTGAAGGATGATTTCTTGTACGTCAGTGGAGTTTAAGACATGCAATAAACTTTGGCCATTGCTTCTCAGTGAAGTCAAAACCGCTGCGAATGAATTTAAAGAGAAATGATTAAGTTGGAGATTATGAGCTTAACCAAGGTGGGGCTTTCTGTTCATAACCAGAGTGAGTAGTTGCTCGCGCAATCAGCGGTCGTGATCATATTTCATATTTGTAAACAAAAATTACGTAAGAGACGTACAAAATGTTAACATTTCTTTTGTTGGCAACATTGTCTGCATTTCGGGAGATTTTAGAGTTTATAATTATTTCTGTCATAGTACCTGCACAAATTTATATCAGCTTTAGAACTGAGTCCTGTGTCTAAATGTACCAAAAAATGCATTGACCAGAAAGCGTACAAGTTGTTACTGTAGCAGATATGGGCTTTGAGGTCTCATATTGTTTCATTTGATATTCACAGTTTATATTCTATTAAGCAGACTCCTTCCAAGGATATACATAATTTCATGCACTCTGTGGCTTCTTAGATCCATTGACTTCAACTTTGAATTAGACTTTAGAGTCGTGCAATGAACTTGCCTTTATAAGTTTTTTTTCTGGGAAGCCTAAGAGAGTAATAATCGCCCTCACACACCTTGCCGTTCATGGTCGGCATTAAACTGTGAGTTCCTCCCACTTGTGAGACAATAGAGCCGAACTCTGATTTCATGTGAACTGCCGCACCCACTTTATTTATTTACATGCTTAGACCACACTTGCTCCACATCATGGCAATTTGAAAAATTCATTGTAGATCTGAAAAAATTTTATGAAACCTTTTATGAATACTGCCGCAAACGAGAAGAAACCATAATTGGGAAAAAACAAACTCTAACAAACTCAAGCATCTTAACTGTCATCTGTCCTAAAATCTGCAATCGATTGTATTTCACTGGCAATCAACTTACTGAAGTGTTTTACGAATAGTCTCTTAAGATACATAAGTGGATGCCAATTCTGGTTCTATAGTCATTGTCTGTCTTTTCTGCCTCATTCCCCATCTTGTGATGATTTCCTATCACTCAAAAGTACGGTGATTAGGTGAATTCTTCAAACTCCAAAACTAAATTGAATTCCCTTCTCATAAACCAAAAATGTGTAAACAACACAATCCCTTGAACATCACAGAACAAGGTGCCTAATCTTTACATGCATTAAAATATTCATCGAAAGTAATAAATTCCCCACAAGGCAGTCATCTCTACCTTCTAAGTCACTCAAATTGATTTCAGGAAGAGGAAATGTGAAAGTGTTCAGGGTGTAACATGAGCAGCAGAACTGCTGATCAAGTCAAGAGCTCCGTAAACAAACCCATATGAGAATAAATATGTTCAATGGGCTGGGATATGGCTGGGAAATTTCTAGGTTTATTGGTGCCATTAACTACAGTTTATGGAAATTTCTGGTGTCATCGGAAGAAGATAAACCCACTTAACTATTCATGGGACATGTGCTGTACCTGTGTGCATTTCCCTTGACTTAAAAGAATGCTGCACCACAACTTACTCGAAATGAGAACGAACTTAATTTAGGCAAAAAAATGCTGTCTCAAGGTTTGTGGGTTAATGTTTCTAGAATCGACTAGAAAAATGCAGCTGCAATCGATTTCATCGATGTATAACTGACTTAAAGTGTCTCCGGACTTTCCCCACATAAAGTTTTACTTTTATGGACATTTTCATTTTTTGTCTGTTTATGGCAAGGTTTTCTGTTTGCAGTAATTATTTTAAGAATTCCAGGTATGTTTTCAAATCCTTTACTGCTCAGAACATGTTGCACGACAATTACCTCGCAAATAATAACGCTGTCTGAACTATTTTAAAATACAGAAAAAATCTGAATCTTGTGCAAGTGCTACCTGGCAAATGACTGACAGTAAACTTTAATAAAGCGCTGGAAAGAGTGAGTAATCGAAAAATGCGGCAAATGGATTCTAAAGCGACAGTTAAAAGTAATTAGCTAAAACTCGAAAACAAACAACTCCTTGACAGAAAATTTAAATAAATTAGATTCTCAGTAAATGTAATTATAATGAAATACCGTTATTCAGACCTGTTCAAAATAATAGAAGAATGCACTCACTTTGTACCTTTTAGTTTGTTTAATTAATCAACACTAAGTGCTAATGGCTTTCGGAGGGCTGCATTTCATTGCCTACATCAGCCTACATATGCCAGTCAACCATTCATGCAATTTGTGTCAAAGTACAGAAAAGAGGGAAAAGTACAGAAACTCAAAAATGCATTGTAAACGAGCTTGAAGGACAGCCAACACGTGTTTTAAAAGTGAAACAGTTTAAAAGTTTTAAAATTCCTTGTTAATATGATGTGTTCTTACGTTGAAGATGAAATAATTCCATTTGTTACTTACACCAATTTTATTTTGTTTAAACAGTTATTGGTTAAGTTTAGTACTTTCTTTTGACATGTTTTTTGATATTTCTTCCTATTCATATATCTTCCTGCTTCTTCTTTCCGATACTCGATGTCCATTAATTTTTCGGAAAATCAGAAACTAAAAAATACGTTCATTAATATTAATAAGTGTCCTCTCTTAACTCGTAAAAAACATTCGACGTTAATGGCAGGACTCGGTCTTTGAAAATCGCGAAATTATTTGCTGACGAATAGCTTCAGACATCTGAAATCATTCAGGTCAAAAACTATATCGGTAGGAGAGGGGTGACTTCAAACTGAAATAAAAGGTTCTGAAGATCATAATACAAGGTTGCTCTAAAATATAGAAATTGGTTGACACCTTGGCCCACAAGGGACCGATGTTTAAGTTCTTCTTTAACTAGCATATCACTCAATAAGTCCCGGTACATATGGGCGGGTCTCTAACAAAAATTATCCACTTAATGTTTTTTTTGTTCGTTAGTGGCGCCCCCATGTGGTGATTTTATAGACAATTAATAATCTTTGTGTGTTGTCAGAAACTTGAAAGTAGTGGCAGTAAAGGACTGCGAAATCTTCACTCCCGAAATCGAATCTGTCACCTTTACTATGTGATTTACTCACTATGCCACAGTGCACACAATGTATTTCCAGTTTGTCTTTAATTTCGAGGATGATATATGTATAATGACATATACTGCCTTTCATATCATATGAACAGATCTTGTCCCTTCACATAAATTGTCCCAAAAATGAAATTTCTATTCACCAACCGATTGCTTTGTTTTGCTGCATTCCGAAACTATCCGAATAAATCGTCTACGAATCATAGTCCTTCCATTGTAAATAAATTTTTAAGCAATACGAATTTGTTAGAAGTAGTTCAACAACGGCAAATCTTTTCAAATATGTTGCCCCAGAGAATGAATATGACGTTGATATAATTGCTACAGATTTTAGCGAAGCATTTGATAAAATTTCTACACAAGTTGCATGGCTTTCAATCAGATATTGTTCAAATTGTATAACAAACGCCGTTAGTAAAGAGTACTACTAGGGGCTTCTTATCGAACATATTCAGTCCCACTGGCGTTCTTCAAAGCAACCAAATATTGTTTTGTTTGATTCTAGGTGATTATTCCATACGTTTCCATTACTCCGATCGGCGAGATTTGAGAAGCTTTGCATAGGCAATTAGTACTCTTTGAGTGTTGTCAGCAGCTCGAAAAAGGTGATGCCGTGAAAAAATGCTAGGTGTCCCGTCCGGAAATCGAACCCAGACTTCCTGCGTGGTGGCCGACGCCCTTACCACAACGCCACGACGCCAACACTCGAAATAGTTGGTGCTGTAAAAAATGTAAGGTGTTCCTTCCGGGAATCGAACCTAGAATCCTGGCGCATAAGTCGATGCACTTACCGACTACGCCACGGCGACCACACGCTTTTAATTACTATTCTTTGAATAAGTTGCAAGCAAGCGGGGTTACAATCACGTTGATTGTTGGCCGCCTGATGGGATTTACTTCTCCCTTTGCATCATTGTTTTGGTGAAATCTAATAATTAACTAAAAGTCAATTTATGTTAAGCTTACAATGAGTAGAGAAAAGCAATTTTGGCACTTTGTTAAATATTGACTAAATTCTGTGGGATTGTGAACACCCTTGATTGGTCGGAATCAAGTCACATCACGGGCCGAAGGTATAGAAGAAGAGAGGAAGAGGAGGAACCCATTTGTCTTAAATGTCTGCGAATTGTGATGAAAGGAACAAATTGAGCTGAGAAGAACATCCTCTACGAGTAAGGCGGCTAAAGAACGAGTCTCTAAACTCCACTGTACTCCCACATTTAAAAAGCGTTTTCGAATTCCTGAGGAAGAACTGGCTCATTTGAGCATATTCTGTACATAAAGACTGAAGATTGCATCGCAATATTATATTATAGTCCACATTGAGTTTTATCCCTCGCTCTTAGATTCTATCTATTGCAATCGCAGCATGGAGCACAGGGTTAGATAGTAGTGTAGTACTCAAGTTTGTGTATTCGAAAGAGTTAGCGAAGACGTTGCTAGTAAATGTCTGTTAAATGTAATATTAATTGCATTTGGCTATACAAAAGCTGGTGTACAGAATAACGTCTTCATTTGGTTTTAAGACATTATTATGTATTCGTCAGAAATTGAGTGAAAATTTGGAACATTGTGGTCATACTATTTTTCTTCTACAACTTTGAATGGCATTACATTTTGGGGTGGTCATGGGCCTTAACCAACATGCTCCTTCGAGTAGCCGGATCTCTTGCCATCTGTCTCTAAAGTCGCATGTCAAGTTGGTTGCGATTCTTCTCCATTTGTGTGCGCCACTTAGTCTAGGCCGTCCTTTGTTGGGTTGTCTCAAAGTCTTCGAATCGAAGACTTTTTGGGACGGAGCATTGGTGTCCAGACGCTCTACACGATCCAGCCACATTCAGCCTCTTATCTGTGGATGCTTGACTAGGAGCATTTCGCCGTAGAGCATTATAAAGTTTGTCGCTGTACATTCTTCACCAGATGCCATAAACGCAAACAGAACAAATAACACAGCACATAGAAGTTCCCTTTCGAGAAGACCTTCATCAGTCCTTTTAAATCGTGTTCAATGAACAAGGATGATGAAAGGAATTAAATAAAGCCAGACTGGTCTTTCGAGATAGGACTTTGGTACTCAACGTCTCGAAGAAACATCAGCTGCTAAGAGTGATTCTACGCTTGATGTATTATATTATTGAAAACGTATCAAAGTGGTGTAGGCTGCTGAAAAAATGTATATTCTTGGATGACGAATCTTACTCTTCGCTTGCTCTTTGATTCCCAAAAGCAAACGGTCCATGGTTGGTCGCTTTGTTCCACGACCCCAACATTTTTTCATGTTAGCTAGAAATTCTGAAAAAATCGATCCTCTTTTGTTGGGTTTTGAGTATTACACAATCTTAAAAAATCTTAATCATGCGTGGAAATTCTCAGAATGCTTTCAAAAATTCTTATATGTGCATACTCATGTGAAAATAGGGCGCCATGACTTTCAGAAAGAAACAAATTTTGTTCAAAGGTTAAGTTTTTTTTGATTCGCCTGACAGAGATAAAGCAAGCCCGAGTATGAATGTCAGTGGGGCCTTACTTTCAGACTGAATACAAAATTGGATTAAAATCCTAGGGAGATTTACAGTAGTTTTCTGAAAATACGTCTTAAAAGTGATCGTTGAGTGTGATAAGAATAAGTTTACCCACAACAACATCTTAACTCATCTCCAAAGTCCCGAGCAATACACATTTCATGTTCCCTTCGACTGTCGTCACAGAATTAGAATTTCCAGCTTTAGAAGAAAGCACCCCCACCTCAACACAGCTGCAATATTCCCCACAACAAAAAACGAAAAATTCCAAGAAAACTAAAGTCGACTACGGGGATGATCTTGTCACGTCAAAATAAAAATGTTTCGCAAACTACCGCACACCAGCGTCATATTTAATTCCAATCAACTCTACATTATAACACACGTACAAATCCCATCTAAGCATTAACTAGCGGTTCACTGCAGTTTATCATCTCCCGCCTTCGTCTTTCCGCCGTGTGGGTAATTGCAATCTAAACAACGTGCAAGCAAGCGATTTAATTGAAAATATAATCCCCAACGAGGGGCAAGGGGCGTGCCTGGCTACATGTGGTCCCAGAGGTCATTCATTATCATTCATCATTAAATCATCGCAGTTAATCTATCTGTGGAATGCACACAGCCACACGTTATCCGCCCTCAATTAGTTTCGTGTGAGCCATCAGGAGCCAAACCATCTCGAGTATTTTATCAGAGCAACAAATTTAATCCCGTCAAGACAATCGGATTAATTGCCAATAGAGTCCACACCGGGTGCTCACCATAATCATGAGTGAAAGGGTGACGATGGGCGAATGCGAAAAATTCAAATGAATCACTTTTTGCGTCAAAGTTATCTCAAGTTAAACATACACCTGAGCTGAAGAGAAAGATAAGCACACTTGCGTCTGTGTCTGTTCTGCTGAGGAATCATGTTGGGTTCTGGAAAAAATTACACGTTCCGATACTTTTGCTGTAGAGCACGGAAACTTATGTGTTGAGCATGTTTTTGAGGAAATCAGTTAAGTGTTAGCTGTGGCGTTTTCGAACTATATGACACTTGTGTGTAAGAAGTCCCGAGCTGTCAAATGAAATCGTTCAACAATTTGTGCTTCAAATCGAAAAACACATTGCAAACTTGATTGACAACTAGCGGTCATTCAATTCATGTGAAAGAGCAGACAAGGCTGCGAATGACTTTTGTGAGCCACGTCAGTCAAGCATGCCATTTAGCTTTGCACAGTGTCGATGTAGAGCAGTTAATACAATCAAGTTACGGTAAATTCTGAGAATGAGAATAGAAACAAAACAAATCGACAGTCTCCGGAGCCAGAAATAGTCTACGACTCATCCCATTCCGCAAATAGTTATCAAACCTCTGCTCTAATCACTCATTCTTAAAACTGCTATGAACATTTTCGATGCTATTTCGCAACCGAATTGTTGCACTTAACTACGAGTTAGTACGAGTGTATGTTTCTGTTGTTCCGGGAGGTCTGTCGGTCTGCATGCAGTCGGGGTCAGAGTCACGACTAAATAATGTGCAGAATCGCAGAACTTGCTGTTAAAGTAGGTCATGCGTTGAGGTAGTCAATGTGATGAGACCGGCATAACCCCTGATAAAAAGTGCATGCTCTCAAAAAGACGGCTGTGACTTTTGTCTTGTGACTGGAATTGCCTTTTGAGTGTTGACATTGCAATGCATGTGTTTCTGTTCTGTTAATTTTTTAGGGGATGGGAGTCATTTTCCTGTTTAGGGGGCTGTATAGAGATGCGAAGGGTTGAAAAATTAACAAAATGTTTTAATGCACTAATAATCCTTAAGTCCTTTTTTAGTTTTGATGAAACTGTAGATTTATTGATACAAATGAATCTGAAAACATTGCTTCTTCGTTGGAGAGTCTGTTGCACAAATGAGGAGAACTGTGCTATCAAACGAAAGAAGCAATAATCGGCTAGAGCGATATTTTGGGACTGTGGCGGGTCAGGTAGGACGTTCCATTCTCACTCTCCCGGGTATGATCTAAGGGATTTTCACTAGTCACGTGTTAGAATTATTTTGGATGTCAGCTAAAGTTGACATCGTTTCAAGTGTTGGATTCATTATAAATGACCTGATGCCACAGTATAACCTCCTCAGCATGAATATTCAACCGATTTAAGGATATGGTTGCATCACCGGACGGTTCTCTTGATTTGTCTTCCACTCGTTTACTATTAGCACTTATCAATCCTGGAGCAGACGCTCAATTTAAGCTGCCACGAGAATGCCAAATATTTTGCTTTCGAAACATTGCTAATACATAATCTAGGAAATGCTGTATCTCCAAATCGGGAAAGAAGTTATTTTTGCGTTTGGCATTGATTCTTGTCCAAAAATGTGTCCATTTCAGTGTTTTTGAAGAAGTATGATCTGGCCGTCAATATCAAAGTCAATGAAGCGGTCTCCAGGTTCCAGTTTCACAAATTTTAAAGGAGTCTTAGTCAACCAAAACTTTCTCTTTTCAAATTCCATCAAGACTCTAAACCTCTGTGATAACCACCTTAATTTATTGCAGCAATGTCCTTCAACTCCGGGGACTTAACACCTCTTACGCTATAGGTTCGGAATTCAATTGCTGATACAAACAACTTCATGGCCACCGACGATCATTTCACAGCCTCTCAGGAAAAGAATCAAATATTTCAGCGGATCGTGTCAACTCTGAAGTTAGGGGTTTGATTTCGTATTGAATTTTATTCATCTCTGATTTCCTGTACAAACTGAGGGAATACTTGTTTCTAAAATTCTGAGGAGATTCCCACATGTTGCCGTCGTTGTTCGCATTAAACTGTAGATCCCCTCCACTCGCGAGAAAACACAATCATGTACCGGGATTGTTAAAAATGCCAGTCCTGTGCTGGCATCTGAATTGTTGATTCAAAATGTATGTTCTTCCTGCGCCAGAAGGTCATACTTTAGAAGCAACTTTTATGTATTTTGTCCTCGACATTAAGGACAACAATTCATTGATTTATATTAATAACTAAGTGGCACTACAGCCCATAACGGACCAGGGCCGTTCTGTTCTCTCACGAGTAGAAGGGACCTGCAGTTTTTTGCCGACTCCGATCGGCCAGATTTGAGAAGCTTTCCATAGACAATTGATACTCGTTGAGTGTTATCAGCAAATCGAAAGAGGTGGTGCCGTGAAAAAATGCTAGGTGTCCCGTCCGGGAATCGAACCCGGACTTTCTGCGCCACGGTCGACGCACTTACCACTACGCCACTGCTACCATTGATTTCTGATTCCTTAGGCTTTATAAGGCAGCCCCGAGGTCTGTTTAACTTATACCATTGTGAATCTGTAGACCTTTTTTTTTCTCCATCGTCCAGCGTCCATACACCCAGTTTTACATGAGCTTCTCTAGCTTCTAACTTGGGTCTTTTTGGATATTCATGTGGCTTCTTGAAGTGCATAAAAAAAGGAATTAGATGCTTATAAAATTAAAATCAGCCTAAAACAAAATGGTTTTGCTTCATTCAACAGTAAAACTTGGTAGAGTACACACAAATTACATAATTCAGTCGTGAAGACGGCATGAAAACTTTCCCATCAAACACAAGTCAGTAAAACTAACGCTAACTTCAAAGTAGAACGTCAACTCAAAAAATGAGATAAACAATCAGCACTTAGATAAATTATTCTGATGTTTGCAGATTATTTTTTTGAATTTCAATTGCCTCCTACTTTTCCCCCTAATATGATATTCTTTTTTCAAAATTAAGACAATTTATATAAACTTCTACCCCCTCACCACCCCTGGGTCTGTTCGTAGATATCAATTAAGTAGTTTTTCGATTAAAATTTTACTGCAAAATTTTATTTATGTTTATAATAAGAGCAAAGACACGCAAATAGAAAAACCAGCGCTGGAGATAAGGTTCAGATCTATTTTGGGAGCTACTTATCAGCGGCCTCTACACCCTACAAGTGTACGCAAATTTAAATCTCTTTGTCAAGTTGTTTGAGTTTGAATCATGTTTTTCGAAATTTTGTGATTAATTTCTTGTTTTCTGTGTACCCCCTCTCTATCTGCACGCAAAAATAAATGTTTAGGATCGGAAATACCCATTATCTCCCATTATGCGAAGTATTTTTTTATTTATTTCTGAATTTTTTAATTGAAAATTTTATTTTTACGCGCTTCAAAAAATAAGAATTTCAAAGTTTCGATTACGGAATCTTTTTGAAAAAACCCAAAATAAAATCGGAATTTCCAAATGAAATTGATATTTTGGAATATTTCATTTCGTTCACTTTCGAAGCTGGTATTTTCTGGACAGAACTTACTTATCGCTTCATCCTTAAGTTCAGCCAGTCGTTAATATTTTCTTTTTATTTCCAATGATGCATTACTTTCTTGTTTTTAATCACAGGGTTAATGATTTGAACTCAAAGTTTTTAAAATTCTATATCAGTTTTATTTTTTGATAAACTTAATTGTGTCAAGGCAAAACATTTTACAAAGTACATCAATTTTCAAACTGTGTCACTTGGTCCAAATAATGGCCTTGAGATGGCCAAAGAAAGGATCGCATGTTGCACGCAAATGGCTCTGCGGTATATTGACCCATTCTGTTGCTGTTCTTTTTGCAATTTAAATTACCCCAGACAGAGAAATCCAACGGATTTGCATCCGAAGAATTTGAAATACATTGTGTCGAAGATATGAAGTTGGAATAATGGTTTTTAACCAATCTTGGTTGGCGCTTTGTGAGACGGCGCCGAGACTTGCTGAAATGTCTACGAACTCCGACCGAAATGTTTGTTTATCCAAGGCCGCATTTATTTTGACCCCACGGTCCAAAAATTCGAGCGGTGACTGACCATCGGTGGTTCTGGCGTCCCAAATCGTCACCATCGGTACTGCCTGCTGTGTGTTGCCTGTAGCCATCCAAAGGTTGAAATTTTCGCAGGATTCTCAACCAACCACTTTCGTGCAAGTGTAGCAACACTTTCGTTTTTCCACTCTAACTTTTTTCGATGTGGCTTAAGATGGCGTATTTTTGGGATTTTAATGGCTTGAGCCCAAGTCCATCTTTCAATATGCGTCGATATGTTGTGCTCACGAGAAACTTTTTTCACTTTCACACGAATTTCCCTCCCTTCACTTAACGAACCATTTTTGCAGTTGTTGATGTATTCTTATGATCAACTACACGCCGTTTTGCGTTTGCATAGCATCCTCGTTTCGAAGATCGCGAGTATCTCCATGTTGGCCTTGGGAAACCCAGCGTATGGATTATACGCTAAGGCCATATGAGTTGTTTGTATAGTTCAGTAACAGCTTCGTCTTAGGTAGACGCGATGGAAAGCGAAATTGGCCATTGAAAGGATCGTCTTCGAGTGAGGATTGTGCTTCAACCTCCCAGTGAGGTGCACTCCGAGATGTTCCCTTGTCTCATGATGCTCCTGCATTTTCGGGCTGTTTGGATGGCTCGCCCTATCGAGCTTTTCCATTTGTTGTTCGATCATCCATGCACCATACTAAACGTAATTTTTTTTATAATCAATAGACGGAGAATGTATTGTGCACTTTCTTAAGGCACCACCTATTCGAGTTGCTGACAACAGTCAAGCATAGCGAACTGCCTGTGACAATGTCTTCAAATATAGACGTTCCAGGTCGACAGTAGACTGTCAGTTCCTTTTATTCGTAAGTGAAAAATAACATGAACAACACGAGTTATTGCTGAAGAAGGTAGGTCATGTTCCCCGCGAAATTTTAACTCACCATAAACTTAAAAACCTCTAAAAAAATGCCCATACCGAAGTACATAAACTGTTCTAAAGAAGTACTATAAATCCTTAAACTCAAAATGAATTGCTATACATCTTCATTTAACGCATTCAATCACACAGCTGTGCGCGTATCTTTTAATGGTCTCATTACCCCTCATCGATAAACATTCTCCAGTGCGATTGATCTCACTTTGCATGCAGAATTAAAGAGATTTTCCTAAACATTCTACAGGGAGACGTTATGCAAATTTATCTCGTAACACTCTTTCCAAAAATTGTCTTAAGATTCCCACAGGTACACCCACCTGCCACCTCTCCTATCAGCGTTACATCACAACAAAAAAAAAAAAGGAAAAATTGAAACTTCAAAATCCTTCGAATCGGACGCCATGAGCGTTTTAACCACTCCCTCGCCATCATTGCCGCCGCCATCGGCTTGCCAGTGACATAATCGAGTACATCCCCCCAGAGTACCTTGTCGTTCCCCCAGAATTCATTCCTAAATCGATTATTCCTCCCATAAGTCCCGACGAACGGCAAAGACGAACGAAAAAAAAACCCAAAGAAAACCTCGAGTAAACGCCTGCAAGGACTCCATCTTTTCCTAAAATTAAATTCTCCTTATTCATAGCCCCATTTCAAGGGTCGTTCGCTGGGGTGAAATTAAATTAAAAAGACGAAAAAAAACGGAATATAACGTGAAAGTGAAGAACAACACCAAGATGAGGTATGAGGAACGATGTGAGAGTCTCTACTTATGTGCCTACGACACCGTGATAAGCGACAACTTAAGTCAAAATACGTGTACGTACGGTGCACACACACGTGTTCCGCAATCATCCCCACGCCTCACTCCCCACTGAGAAAAACGACGCCGCCGACGAAGACGAGGACGAGGACGATTCCGATTCTGCTTCCGCATCCACAGATAAAGTAAATAGCGAGCAGGCTCTTACATCGGCTCCCGTCACGTCGTCTTCGTCGTCGTCGCACGAAGTCCCGCGTGTACAGCGCGCCCCCTACGCGTGCTACAAGGCATAAAGACGTGGTACTTTCAAACTCAAAAGTATAAATAATAATTTCGAATTATTTAACTTTGAGCGCGAGCGAGCTTCCCTTTGCGGGTGGCAGGTTAGGGGTGGAACTACACAACTTCCGAGCGAGGGGCCCACCTACAGAATTTCGTAAAAAAATGAGAAATACAAAAATTACATAAAACTTCTGCTGACATCCGGGCCGGGCGTGCCAGGGGGATATTTAATTGGCAGCCGGGAAGGAAAGTTTTCCTACATTTTTGCCTTTCTTCACCCTTTCACCAGAAACGTCGACGTGGAAAAGTTTGCGATTCATCCAGAGAGCGCCACAGACGCTGGAATTAAAAATCAAACTTTCCGCAGGACTGTGCACTCTGCGATCCGCCCGCAGTCATCGCCACCATCATGGAATGACACTCGTCGACGGCGGCATCGTCGGTGGGGTGCTAAATCAAACAGATTGCAATGAATTTATAAATTCCGCGGCACCTGTTGTGATAAAGCTAGAGGCGACTGGTAAGAGGAGTCTGGTTAATTTACGGGCAAACTTCGACAGTTCAAAGAATACGAAATCTGTAGCTTCAAACTTCGACACACGGACGACTTTCGAACGGCTGTCTCTAATTCGATTTCACCCGTTAACTCTGTGTGTGTGTGTATGTGAAGGGGGGAGGGGTGAAGTTTATGGCGGTGCCCTCTTTATGGAACGAATAAAATTTCAGGAAAAGAGAGTGAATCCTTTTTGAGGAAATTGAAATTGAAAACATTTTATATCGATAAGACTTTGTGAGAGAGTTTTCATGTGTCTGTGCGGCAGGGGGAGCAGAATGTGTCGTAAAGTTACGAAGTGCTGGTGGGTGTGGTGGTGTTGGGTGTTTGACTCACTTACTGTTGGCACCAATGCATTCATTCGTGCCATCTCAAGAGTCAGAAACTTACGAGACAAGGGCTAGGAAAGGGGAATGTTTTTACGTTTTACGTCTGTGTACGTCTGTCTAGGGGGAAGTGTTAAAGGCGAAAGTTTTGAAAGATCTGTTTTGGGATTGGAAAAGAATTAACAGGTTGCATAAGGGTAACGTTTCGAAAACCAAAAACTTGAAAAAGACAAAATTTCAGAAAAATTTCGAAAAGTATAAATGTTGAAAATTCACAAAACTGCTGATAATAAGGACTTTGAAAATATTAAGAATACCAAAAAGTCAGATAGTCTGAAAAGACAGAATTTGTAAAAATGTCTAAATTGGGGAAATGTCAGAAATTGCGATTGAATATTCGAGATTTTGGATTAACGGATTTTGACTTCAACGGGCAAGTGCGGGATGTTCTTCTTCTTGTAGCGCTACAGTCCTGAGTGTGCCTGGTCCTCAACCAACAAGCTTCTTTAGCTGGCATGAAATTTAGGCAGCAGTCTAAATTTGGCACACCAAGTTATTTGAGATCCTTTTGTTCCGTGAGACCCCACTATTTTGGTGTCCCACTTGTTCGGATACAAAGACTCTGCCGGCTGGAGCTGTGTCTGCAAATGCGAGTTACATTCACACACAAATGGTTTCGTTTTTCTCCACAGCAATTCATGTACCAGAAAGCCGTCCCCGAAATATCCAACAATGGTGAAATTCATAGGAGTCCAAAATGTCATGCAAATCGTTTCTTGGATGTAGAAAAGATGGAGAGTGTTACAAACAGACCGGCACACAGTCATCTATGTACCGAAGTGATTATGGTTTCGTTTGTGAAAACCATAAAATTAAAAAAAAATGGCTAAAATCTGAAAACCACAATAGTGATCCATTTGAACACAGAGAAATGACCCTTTGACAGTTCTTCTTAACCCACTATGTTTCCATTTGCTACATATTTGAGGATAAATATAAATTTTTGTAAGGCCAGTTTTTTCGTATTCAGAGGTACACCACTTTGCTCTCTGTTTAAAACATTCTACACATCATGAAGCTTTACTTAAAAACAATTTAAAATTCAGTAAATGACGAAGACATCAAACTCTCCAACCATCGAGTCTAAAAATAAGAGTTTCAACGTTTTTTTAAAGGTGATTCATTGATTGGTTACAATTGAAATTAGTAATTAAAAATATATATATTCAGAAAAACTTAAAAAAATTCAAGTCAAATTATTGACAAAACATTGACATTTAAAACACAATGACAGATTTGTTCCCAATTGCCCTGGTTGCAGATATTTAAAAAGTCATACGCTGAAATCACTTTCCTGATGTTTATTATTGATGTGACCACATTGAACGTTTGACGACATTTTACAACCCACAACGGCACATAAACATATCTTTATGAAGGCATTTTGAGTTCAATCACCGAATTTAATTTCATACGCTTCGTGACTTTCAAGCACCCCTTCATTTTTACGGTCTGGTGAATTCACATGTGCACTTCATGGAATGGTGGGAATAGTTGACAATTGTTCACAAACGCTTTCACTTATGCTTTGCGTAAAGATTTTGACCAACATCCCTTCCACAGTAAAATCAATTCAAGAACTCAAACTGCTTGCCAAGAAACATCACACATAATGCTGCTATAAATTACGTTAAATGTCTCATAAGTCAAGTGCTCCTCTCCGTGCCTGCTCTTTGCACACAATTATATTAAAGTCATTTAGACTCGTCCTTATTCGCTAATTAACATCTCAGCCGTCGTATTTTTTTCCCCGGCACCCCGGCTGTTGGGTGCGGTTAATGTCCTTTGTCTAAAGGCGAACATCAGTAATCACTTAATGAGCACTTCTAACCGACATAAACTCAAGCTAAACGTTGACTTTATCTTCGCGCTAATAGCATAACATGGTCATAAACCAGAAAAACCGTAACAAATGCCACAAAACCGGCCGTATACGCTGCTACCTATAACTCACCGTTAAAGTCGGTCATTCTTCTGGTGCTTCTGCAGGATATGACATCAAAGAACAGTAACTAAGCTTCACCGCCCGCGCTGTCCTTATCTCCTTGTGTATGTGTGGAGGAGCAATATAAATAAATCATAAAAGAACGTCATTAAAGCTGTCTTCGCCCTCGTGAGGTTATTTCCTATTTTCAGGACTTCACGGCACATTCCAACGCATTATGACTGGACATGTGCAAAAATTTATGACCGTTGCAAACGCAATGCCTGGCGTATACGAGGAGCAGAATGTAAGTCTGCTGCTGCCTTCCAACAGCCCCTCCACGACACCCTACAGCCACTTAACGGATTAAAGAAACACTTAAACTGAATCACATTACGTTTCTCCTTTCGTTCTCTTTTTTTATTCTCAGCCAACCCGTTCATTCAAAACGGAATGAATTAGGATTTATGACCTCGGTTGAATTTCCTTTACCTGCTGCAGTTGGATCCTTTCTCCTGCATGGGGTGTCCCTTTGCCGTCACCTTCCTCCTCGACCGTGTTACAACAAAAGCGCCACATCGTAGCGGGGAATAATGATTTAATGAGCGACTCTCAAGGATACCCGTTGCCGGTGCAACTCGGACTTAGTGGTGTTTATCTACTTGGAGTATCCTGGGACATTATGCAAAAAGGAATCGCTTAAGACGAGGCTACGGCAACCCCGTCATTCATCATGGTGTTGGCAAATTTATCCGTTTCCCAACTCGAGTCCCTTTTGTCCTTGTCCTCGCCGCAGTGCCAACGGTAACAAGTCAACGGGGGTAACACTTCACAACCAAATTGTTGTTCTATTTGCCTTTAATTTCATTTTTACAGCCGTGGATAAGCACAACGCAAGAAGGATTTCCTCAAGCCTTTGCGCTCGTTCCCGGTCGTTTGTGTCCCGTGCTGTGTTTACGTCTCCGGCTACGTATTTGGCTAGCACTTTGAATTGTTGATTCGAGGAAGCGTTTAAGAGTAAATAGATGTGGGTGCCGTTGTTTGCTGATGCATTTATGCGTTTTAGACGCGCCGGGTGTTCCCCGGCTCAACGTTGCGGAAAATGGCAAAAGAAAGAGCGTTCGCTCCCACGGATCCATGGCTGGCTGGGCAAATGAAAAGTCCAGGCGTTTTTAATTAATTTTGAAACACGCCCTATGTATGCATTTTGACGGCTTTCCATGCGTGCTCGTGCCCACAAAGTACAGTGCGGGTGGGTGATAGCATTCATCTGGGCAAAGGTTTAAATTCTGCTTGTGTGAGGATTATTTTTCGATTCCATAGATGCATAGATGCCTTGCCGTAATTGAAGAGCCCACGTGTACGTGTGCCGAGGAAATGAAAACTAAAAATCCTCCATTCTTCTGTTCGTCCTATTATCCAGCTTCTTGTTGTTTCGATTCACAAAAGTGATTTTTTTTTAGTTAATTGATACTTCTTATCTATGTATGTGTTTTCAAAAATACGAAAGATTTGCATAAACTCACTTCAAACGGCAAACGCCAGCGACCAAACAAAAACCACTCAATTACCATACAAAGACACACTTGTCTTTTGTATCGGCGACAGAACCACAATTCATTAACGCAACAAACCGGCATTGGCTGCAAACAGGTTTTCGGGCGAAATGGCAGAGTCACCTTTGAATTGCCTTTCGACAGCGGTCATTTACTGTTGACAGATGAATTGAAAATTCAAAGCCACAATCGTTCAATTATTTGAAGAATTAGTGCATTAGAGATGTTGAATTTATTCAAACGGCATAACCACACGAATGTTTTGAAGTTTTTTTTGGCGGGAAAACCCCACGAACGAAGCGAAGATATATGGTCGTGAAATTCCAAGTTATTTGTATATGCTGTTGACTACACATCCGTTAACAGCAGGTTGATAATTAAAAATTAATGGCAAGGGAAGGTAAAGCACATGAAGGCAACTGATGAGTAAGTCACAGAGTTTCGGATTTGTGATATTTCACTTTAGCAAGTGTTACTTTGGGTATTTATCTCAATACACTTGTTCCTGTTGTGTTCCTTCTTAAGTTATAGTTTCGTTTGCGTCGAAAAGATATCTTTGTTTTTGACCTTAAAGGTTGTTCTTTTTCGGTTGGGAAAATTTGAACGGCCAAAGCTAGACATTTTTCAGATGAATGTTTCAATCTGATCTGGGCGCCGATAGCCAAAACAAAAATATTCCAAACTTTGAACTAAAGTACTTTTTTTCAACGATTTTTGAACGCGCTTGCAAGATGTTAATAAGGATTGTAAATGTGGAAAACAATTCAGTTTTTAGGCGCCTTCTTGTAGTAGTTCATAATGGATTAATATTTCATTCAGTTCACCTCCAGATGTCCTTTTTCACTGTCAAATATATCATCCATGCTATTTGGCAACAAAACGTCTCATAAAAGAGAGAGATTGTTTTCGAAATGAAACTGTATCGGTTGCGATTTACATATACCAAAGGTGGTCTTAAAAAATGAAATTAAGGCGCATTACGTCCAGCAAATACTCGTCTGCGTGCTTGCTATTCTTCTTTCCCACGTAGAGAGAACCTTTGGGTTGTGGGCGCTTCTGAACTGCGAAATTTGAGAAGCTTTCAATGGAGCATTGTCAGCAACTCCAAAAAGGTGGCGCTGTGAAAAAAGCAAAATGCTTAGTGTCAGAAAGTAACCATGAACCTTCATGAATTTGAGGTGCACTCGTTTTACCACAAGTCCTATCTCTTAAATTACCACAATACTGAATAAATGTAAGTATTAACGTTAGCGCTGTTTTTCAGGAGATGCGTTAGCAAATTGAAGAAATACACGAGGCTGCAAGGAATTGTTGCACAAGCGTCATGTGTCGAGTCCATTATTTTGTACCTTCCACATTGCAGTACCTGCAGGTGTTGGTAAATTGTGAGCACGCTGGGACAGTGATACGGGCTTTTGCCAACGACCTTACTTCGTTGCTCTCCAGGTAGTGAGAGGATTTGTTACATTCTCGAGGAGTCTAAGTCTTGCCAGAAGACCTCGGTTAAGTGTGTGGACGCATTCGTTTTCCATGAGGCACTGGTTTGTACGTCAACCCGGTTTCAGGCAGCGAGTTTTACTTTTATATCGACAGTTTCATTACCAGTGATTCGTTTGTGTCGCGTAACCTAGAATAAAGAGGTTTTTGTATTTTTATAGAGTTCCTGATGGAATTTGTAACTCTAAAGAAAAATGTTAGATTTTAAGATATTAAAGAGCTCCCCACGCTAATCGCTTTACGGAGTTTTTATACGGCAACGAAGTCCGCCTCACACATCTATGATGGGAAGGAAAAAAACAGCTTAAGTCGGTCGTGTAATTTTTCATAAACTGAATTTCACTCGCTTATAGCAAAATCAAACCATAATTTTTGAACAAAATCGAAGCCTAAAACTATGAATATTTTAATATTTCTGGTGCTTTAAGAAAAAAGGTAGTTTCGATAAATTTTTCTATGTTTTTAATTCAGTGTCTGAAAGATTATATGAACGACCTTAGTTATTTTTCTTATACCCACAGATACATATGTTAAGTAACTCCTAGTGTGTTCTTTGCTTGTGATTGGCGTTGAAAATACTAGTCTCAACTCATTCTAGTTGTTTAGAGCCGTCGGTATAGATGTTGACGCAGTTGTCAGAATCGAAATTTATTTTTGGCCAGAAATTCCTTGCTTAGTCCTTATTTATAGAAAACTGGAAATCTTTTCTGCGTCGAATTCATTTTGATGTGCAGCTTATTTATGCACTGTCTTACTTGGGAATTTGTTAATTAAGGAACCGCATAAATAACATTGTTTAGTCAGGTTCCGTGCTGTGATGACCCACTTTCTAACATCTGGCATTGAACTGTTGTGTTGTTTAACCACAACTTCAAGATTATTTCATTCCTTAAACTGCCCGAACTGAACTGAACTGATTTTCATTCCTCCTGAACTACGTCTGCATCTTCCCAGTTGTCTTCTTTTGACAAAATACATTCAAAACACCATAACATTATGATAGCGCGTCAGTTTGTTCCTTTCCGAATATCTGACACAAAACAAATTCACATTTCTTAGCTTTGAAAGAGATGACAACGTTAGTTTTGGAAATTTGCATTTTTGGAGGAATTCACTTATCGGCTTAAGACTTCGAGAAGAAGGCAACTCGCAGCCTTGAAAAATTCAAGTATCGAATATAGGCCTCTGAAGTTACCCACTTCGTTGCGGCCGCCAAGTATTGTTCCTATAGAACGACTTCTGTCTTGCATTTGTGCCAAAAACTACTTGAGTACAAATTAAGACTGATCAAATAATCAATTAGGAATCATAGAAATAGGACAATGGCAAATCCTTAGGTCATAAACTTAAGTAAGGATGTAGTTCATTTGCACCTGGCTTGCATAAACACAAAACAAAACAAACAAATCATCTTCAGCCCAACAACTGAAAACTGAAAATATCTTCTGACGTAATTTTATTCTTGACAAACCACACCCTCCACTGCTCACCCAGAATTTACCTTAAATCCCATTCTTGCAACTGTGTTTTTCATGGTACTAGTGACAAACTCTCCAAATAAATTTATCCCATCCGACCCCATGATTGGCTTGCACCCGACATCAAATCGACTCACCTTGACACACACATAATGTGACGCACGTCACCGTAGCTAAGGTGAACCCCACCGACACCAGACCTTGTTAGTCAAAAGCCCAATAAACAACCTCATTATCCAATATTTATCTAACCCCCAACGACAAAGCAGCCTCTAAATCAAACCCCTAACCTGTCCCAAACACCAACCGCCACCCAAGACGACTGTCAAACAACTCCATCCAAACAACCGAACAAAACCGAATCAATACACTCAGATACCCCGCCGGCAAGCCCGACGGTGACACGGCTGCCGAGGAGGGGGTGGAGAGATAACAAATCCTCAAAGCATCATCGTAAGGATCAAAATCCATTCGATGGGATAGTGGAAATCTCATAATTAACATGTTTTCCAAAACAGCTCCATTGTCACACCGGGACCGAGGACCCGAACGACGTGGGCGAACCACATGGGGAAGCGCGCACAATAGAGGGACGGAATACCTAAGCCGTGGGGCGACAAAAAAATTCCCTTTCAAATCCCAAACGATCCATAAAATTAAGATACACACGTACAGATTCTTTTGTTTTCCGCTTTCGACCTCGTCTCGTCGCCAAGGTGGACCTTTGTGGTCGTTTTCTCAGTTTTCCGTGTGCCACCCTCCTTTCGAACGCCGTGCCATGAGGAGAGAGAGCCGGAGGGAACCTCGAAACCGACAGCACCCTCTATCCTGCCCGTGACTGCGAAAGGATGAATAAATATATTTGATTATGTCATTCGAGCCCATTTGCGGCCATTCGAGGTTCTTGTTTACCTTTCCCCCGGATCGGTAAGTCTTTGAATGCCAGCCAGTGGAAGGGGATAAAGACAAAACTTATCTCGGGATGGAAGCAGCAATGCGGGACCGATGAAGCCACAATGCCATGAAAATGAAATGTCGCGTCATTAAAAGAAGGCAAGGCCCGCTAACAGGTGAAGGGCAGGAAAGCACCGGCACCTGAGCTGGATGTAATTACATCCAACGTTTGTCGTCCCCTCCACCGCTACCGTCGCCTTTCTTGACTTCTGGCTTTTAGCCGGAACGAAATACTCTCCGCGGAGTGCGGGGTGAGGGTTTCTTATTCATGACATGACGGTGGTTGGGGGAGGAAACACAAGAACATGGCAAACAATAAGATGATCAGATACGAGCTGAAGAGGAACGGGAGCTGGGAAAATTCATTAGAATGCCGGCGCTACTTGTTGTTGGTCATTTCGGGAGGTACCCTTTTCGGTGTCGTTTCCTTGAGTGATTGAGAGAAAGAGAAATATGGCTTGAGTGGTTGGTCTGCTGGAGTGTGCACGTTTTCCGAATACCTGCTACGTGTGTTCCGGCGTCGAATGCCGCAGGTGACACTGCTTGGAGACCGCGCTCGTTTGATTTCTTCGTCTGCAGTGCGTCCCTTCCTGTCATATTCGCTCACTCATTCATCGGTTTCTTCTGCATGACATGAGACGCAAACGGCGCAGTAACGAGATTTATTATTAATTTAATTTTTTGCGGGTCGCTTGTGGGCCTAGATACATTTGTTTTATGCTCACTTTTATGGATTAGATACATAAAACGAGATAAAAAGCCGCTCAACGAGGACGTACAAAATGTTGCGGCAAGATTGATGACTCCATGGTGGTGACTTCTATCTTCATAGCGTTCGCTTGAGATGTTCCCTTGTATCGCAACGGGGATTTATGAGCTTTCGTGCTTCATCGAGTTTCGCTTCTGTGCTGGTGACTGGTGACACATTAACTATGACAAGATGTGTATGGACTTACTTTTCGAATTTCGATCCTGAAGGATGGCCCCTTAAAGCTGAAGTCATGATGTCCTTGGAATTTTAAAACTTCGTTTATGATTTGATTAAGTGTCTTATGGTGGTTGCGGCGCACACGATGGCTAAGGGGAAGTTTTGTCATGGGATTCAATTCGATGAAGTTTTGCGGGTACTCGACGGCAATGCAGAGAAATAAAAACTGAATGCTCTAGGGTATCAATTTGGGATTTTCTTTAAAACTTTCGTAATTCTTTAGATGTGATGGAAATAGGATCAGACGTCAAATCGGAATTATTCTTCGGCTATCGAGAGGACGAGGGTTGTCCGATAAGTACTTGGCGATGGTGCCAAAAAATTTCTCGTCGAATCGGTTTTGCATGTGGGGGCTGGATTTAAGCAAAAATGGGAAACGGATTTTTTTGGTCAGCGGTTCTAGTTTTTGAAAGGGAAAACGGATAGCGTAGTCAGAGAGGGCTTGGATGAGTCTTTTTGACATCACAAGCACGGCCATAAGGTTAAGGAAAGTGACAAAAATCCACGGCCTAGTATTGGCAGACCGCCTATTGTGCGAGATAGCTTAAATAGATCACTTCAATTCAAGAGTATACGTGGGTCATATCCACCAATTCTGTCCGCGCAATAGGTGCAACTTTTAGTTTATTCAGACAATATCCGAGAAACCACTTTAGGGGAGTGTTTGCTGCTGTTTGCAATCTGAAGGAGTTTCTGCATCATTTTATGATCATCGACGAAACATCAGCTGGTAGACGCAAGAGACCAAAGAACAGCCAAAACAGTGGACTTTAAAAGGTGAATGTGCTCCAATGAAGGTGAAGATTGTCCTGATGCTCAGGAAGGTGATGATAATCACTTTCTAGTTTTAAGAAGGTGTCATCAGCATCCACTACCTGAAGAGGAAATGGAGTTTAACAAATTATTGCGTCGATCCGAGGCCGAAATGCAAACAAAACAGCCGAAGAACGAAAGAATGACAATGTACCGGCTCACACCTCCTCCGTGGTCACAGCTAAATTTGTCGCATGCGGTCTACGAACTGCTAGTTTGTCCACCTCCAAACTTGGAGCCGTGCGACTTCATTTTGTTTTCGTGTCGAAAGAGAGGGTATTGTCACTGCTAAGGCTTAACTTTCCGACTACCAGAATAAACAGATAAATGTAATTGGAGGAGGAGAGAGCAATAAATCGCTTTTTTCTCAAAATTTTCGTTTTTCCCGTGTAGACATGGGGGCCTTTTAAGCCCTTCTAGACATTTCTGTTACTGAAATTTATTTTTCTTTAATATCGTCCGCATTTTCTTCTAATTTTGGTGTGTCTCATTGCAATCTATGAGACCTAGAAGTCTCAAATTATTGTTTACCTTTTTTTAAGTTACCCAAAATTTCTGGGTACTTGAATTGAAGAATTGTATTCGATAATCCTAGACTCAGACCACATGCCAATCTGAATGACATGAGCATCTTCCAACCAATGTCACCCACATCTCCAAAATCTTCCAAGTTTTCTTAAATTTTTTTCCAATTCCCTTTAAACTCTAGAGTTTTTCATTTTTAATCTGCCCCTCATTAGGAGCCACATGAAATGAAAAAATGAAATTCCCCATCACTTTAGAGTTAAAAGAAGCGACTCCCCAATGAAACTTGACAAGCCGGGATGCGTCTCGTTAAAAATTCTTATAATATCCCGCCGGGCGCCCGTTTCTCAAATCCCACAATATCATAATGTATGCAAATTTCTGTTCAGCTGGAAGTCATTCATATTCATATGATCAATACAGCAACAAAAAAGAATCCACATCAATAGCAGGTTCAATTTATCTTTCAATTCCGCCAGTGTATCTATCAGTTCTGACTCTGTCACAAGTGTTCGAATCTTTTCCCATCTCACACCACTACAGCATCAGTTGCGAAAACCCAGTTGTGTTTACCTTCAAATACACATGCAGTGACACCTCTGAAGTCAAGAGAAACTCGTCTGCCAACAATGATTACTCATTCATCGATTTGTAATAACCACCGATTTGCCTCCGTGTGTGCGTACTTTCCAACAATCCCACTCTGACTGACATTCCCGCAAAATTTCAAAAGTTACATTCGCCCCGGTGGGCACGCCTGCCTCCTTTCTTCCGCCCGCAACCACCACTCGTCGGTCGTGTTTTGCAATCTTTTGGCCGCTTTGGATGGCTGTCTGGCCCCGTAACTTCTGTCTCTGTGCACTGCCTGCCTGCGGCGAGCACATGGCTACGTTGTGACTCGCCTTTGTGGGGGACCCGTAATTACTCGTATCTGCTGGATATAAAATATTAATCACGTAACTGGATGAGTGCAACTTGACAAGGTAATAATTGAAAAAAAAAAAAAGTTCACAGAGAGTTCAGAAGAGAGAATGACAAGTAAGTAAGAGGGAATGACATTTGTTGCTGCTTTCGGAGACACATTTACTTTTGTTGGTCACGTAGCATAGGGATGGAGTGTTGTTAACGTGATTTCAGTGTTACATCAAACACTTGACAGTACAAAAGTTAACTGAAGCGTCGTGCCACCAGTGCAGCCAAGCGACAACGACCGTGTGGCATCTGAGCCCTTTTCAAAGACACCACTACCCACGTTCCGTCGGCTGCATTCTCTCTCACTCTCTGTGTCGCTTCGTCGGAGGTGGGGGACAACCCACACGGCAAGACAAATAGCGGTTCTCCTAATAGATATGCGGTGGGTTCAGTCAAAATCTTCGGATGAATCTTAAAGTTTAAGTGTTCTGACCCAAATGTAAGTCCCGCCGAGGAGGCTTTAGGAATTCAGGTGAACCCACATTAATCGGACTTGAATCATGGAAATGTCTTTCATACACACACACACACACGACGCACACTCCTCGAAAGATCGCCGCTTCGGCGTTACATCTCGCTGAGCACACCTCCTTTTGGAGAAGCAATAAAAAAGAACCAAGAACGATGTGGGTAGGCAAGCAACACGAATTTACAAGTTCTTCTGCGGAACCCCTTGAGCTGCAGCGATACACCTAGGCAAGCTCCAGCAGTCCGTTGACCCTTAGACAACGCTTGATGATGATGACGATTGCAGCTTCGACGCCGCGACGGCACCAGTTAATGAGCGCAGAGCTCTTTTGTCTTCGGGCCAGAAGAGGATTCACTCGGCGCTGACCTCTTCGAATGAGATAGACCATCCGGTCGGTCGTTCGTGGGCGGTGGCAAAGGGAATTCTGACGCTGCCGCGGGAGAATGCTATTCACATTCAAAATGCGGTTAATGGACGTGTGTTTCCTCACTGGTGACAGTATTGGGGGGGAATGGTTTGCGCTGTCATGTAAGCCGATGGGCGATAAATCTCCCGTCAGCATGTCACTCTGAATGGATTGAATGCACATGGGCCGCGTGATGGGTGAATTTTTCCTTCACGTTTTGCGCGAGCCTCAAGAGCGTAAATGAATGGAAAGTACGCAGCGCAACAGAATGCGGCAGTAGACAGTCTGTGTGCTTAGGTGGCGTGTCTCATACGCGTCGGTGGCTTATTGGAGGAGGCAGAGACCGGCATTGCGTTATGAAAGAGCACGATTGTGTAACGCGTAATATAGTATTGGATCTATTTAAGTGCTGACTCTGACAGCTATTGATGTGTCGGCGACGTGTCGCGACGTACGAAAAGAAGTTCGTTTGCGGGAAATGAGCCAAGCGGCTTAATGATTGCAAGCTGTTTTCTGTTGAACGTGAAGAGAGTGTTAAGTTTATGCGCAGGAAGGAAGAGGACAGTTCTTTATTTTGATGACGGTAATTTACTGAGATGAAGATATCTTCGTTTTCTGTTTCGCCAATTGCTCCGTGGAGGAAATTAACATGCGAAAGGTCTACTAATTGGAGCGCAACTGTCATTTATCAGTCAATGCCCCGTTTGACTTCTCCATTAAGAATGCAGTTAAATAGTTCCCATGTTGCCACCCTCATCCAGTGCATTTAAGTGCCACCCAATTCGTGCTAGCTAACTCAGTTATCTCCAGTTTTTGCACGCCCCCCCAGAATCGGAATAGTACAAGCCAAATAATTGCCCCAAACGCGGTTCTGGAAATCCGTCATAATTATCTCGACGCACACACAACATGGACCTGCACGAGCAAGTACTTCATCAATAAAATTATCCCGCAAAGTGCAATTGAGAGGCAACAACAAACAGAAACCACACAGTCACGATTTGCATTTAGATACTTGTGAATAACGAAGCTTCCTCTCCACACGCTGCTTTAGCCCGTCAAATGATTTGTTGCAAAACAATGCACCCGCCCACTGTGCCACCCGCAAATAAACACAACAGTCAACAGCAATAACGGGGATTGCTAAGAGAAAAATAATAGATATTCATTTTGCTGGGAATTATCTAACCAGAGATACTCTACACAGCATCCAGAGTGGAGTGCTGCTGCATGGCAGAGACCGAGAGCACTTCTAGGCCTGCATCTGTGGTGACTGTTTGTGCTGATGCGATAATGCCATAAGTACAAATTGACAGAGATACTTTGCGGACATGTATCTGTGTAATCTATTAGCAGCAAATAATGTTCATCCTTCTGTTGCCTATGCAGCACAAGATGCTCTCAGTTTTTGATTAATAATGCTCATTGAGTGTGCGCCCGTTCGTCCTTCGTCCTGTGGAACTCATCGTTCTGCATAATCGATTGAAAGTGGCCGTTGCCAATGGGAGTCCTTTTGCTACAAATATGAAAATAAATTCTCTGATACAGTTTCACATAATTCTATTTAAGAGACTGGATGGGGGCAGGCGCGTCCCCACTGGTGACCATTTCCACTACAGTTGTGTTCGTTTGAGTTTGTTGAAATGCATATGTCTATGCGAATATTCGGAATGCTTTAACGTATGCTGTGTCTGTACAGGGTGTCACTAACAAGTTTAAAATATGAAAAAAATACGAATTAGGTTGCGAAGAGAGATGAACAAGAATTGAGAGAAAATCAAATTCTGCACCACCAATAGAGAAGATTTTAAGGAAATTAAAAAAAAAAATAAAAATTAGTCACCGTGGCGTAGTGATTAAGTACCTCGACTCACACGCCAAGGTGCCAGGTTCTATTCACGACCAGAACCCATCGCATTTTTCACGGCACCACCTCTTTCGAGTTGCTGACAACACTCAAAAAGTACTTTTTGTCTATAAAAAGCTTCTGGAATCTCGCTGGTCGTAGTCCGCAAAAAACTGTAGGTTTCCTCAAGC
Source organism: Eristalinus sepulchralis (assembly GCA_944738645.1). Taxonomy (NCBI): domain Eukaryota; kingdom Metazoa; phylum Arthropoda; class Insecta; order Diptera; family Syrphidae; genus Eristalinus; species Eristalinus sepulchralis. The sequence goes on from OX122882.1 coordinate 13,858,577, forward strand.
GAGAGAATAGAAGCACGCACAACACGAGCAGTTGTTCCGGAAGCTAGGCCCTGATCCCTTGTGGACTGTAGTACTGCTCAATTATGCAAGGATCTACTGCAATTACCGCAAAGATTGGTTCCACTTTTGGGTGGATGCGCAATGATGCAAGATCGTTGCGCTTGATATTTCAAAAACATTTGACAGAGTCTGGCATCAGGCTCTCTTGTCGAAAATACGTGCTTATGGAATTGATAAGTCTCTTCTTCAATGGATTAGAAATTACCTTTCGAACCGTTCAATACAAGTCATGCTGCATGGGTTCAAGTCTGATATTCACCATATTAATGCTGGTGTTCCCCAGGGCTCCGTTCTGTCTCCAACAATCTTTCTCATTTTCATAAATGATCTCTTCTACTTATAATCCTATTCACTCCCTTACATATTCATTCCTTGGCTCACGTTCCTCCACTTCGGCCGTAGACTTGGAACGGCAGCGTATGTTAAGCACATTAAATTCCAACCTCGACAGCATAATCGCTTGGGGTACAAGAAATAGAGTGTAAAATAGAATTTAATGCTTCCAAAACTCAGTGCTGTCAACTGTCACTCAAGCGTTCCCAAAATAATCAGCCGTTATCCATGGACGGCACCTGCGTTATTGAAACCGAGGAACTTTTCATCCTCGGTATGTGTATCAACTCAACAGTTAGTTGAAACGATCTCATACTTGAGGTCGCCAATAATGCTGCGAAATGTTATTTCGTTAGCTGCGTGGCATGTGGCACTATTCTGTTTGAAGGACTTATCCACATCCTTTCTTTCTGGTCACAAGAAGTGTGTTATCATCTCGCGATAGTGAACACCATTCACGGTAACTGCTTTGCCGAAGAAGTACGTTCCGATGACGACGTCAGCCCACAGATCGCACCAAACAGTCACCGTTTGTGGATGCATCGGCTTTTCAACAGTCACTCGTGGGTTCTTTTTTGCTCAAATGCGTCAATTCAGCCCATTCCCCAATGCGTTGAGACGATCAAGGGATGAGGGCGTTTGGCTTTAACGCCCATTTTCGTAAAAGACCTCAACATACTAAACGCGCTTTTCAATTCGGTGCCTCTTCATGCTTGAATTTGTCAAAACTTAAACAAAGAAATGTCAATTTCATTAATTTGGGCAAAATAACTTAACGTTAGACTGTCTCTCAGAATGAACATCGTGCCGTATGGTTGGACCATCCTTCACATACGAGTTTGTATGGATTAAAGGGCCTCCTGGCAGAGAATGTTTAAAATATCGCACCTTTTCAATACAAATGCTATTGTAACATATTTTTTTGACAATGAATGATAGTGAAATATGTTTTCATTAGCATTGACTCAATAAATAATTTGTTTGAACTTGCCGATCGAAAGGTGAGGACTTCGTTTTGAAAAACTCTGTCAGTTTCGATCTTGAGAAAGGTGTAGTGTCGTCATAAAAAGTATGTAGCCATAAAAAAGAAACCACTCCAAATATAAGTTTATGCATCGGAACTCTGTAAGAGATCTTAAAGTTGGTGTCGTTTCCATCCCAAAATGAATTCTTCATGGCGGTGATTAAACGCTTTACTGATTGCCACACATCCTAGTACATCGGTGCTCCATTGCACAATCCATTATCCACAAATACCACCAATTAGGTCATGTCTGCCCTTTGTTGACATAAAATTTCACATGTCTTCTTAATTTCTGTCTTCCATCATTCAGCTCATACCAGCAGAGTTATGTGGAACAGCTCGGAAATAAAAGCCAAACTTGCCTAATACCCCTTCATCTTCCACTTCAGACACACTCCCTTTGACTGCTTCAAATCAATTGTATCAATACTGATTTTGACTCAAAGAGGGCTTTCCTCTTCAACTCGATCAAAAGAAATTTCAACTGAATGAATGAGAACCTTGTTGCGCCACCTCATTAAATGCATTGTTCCCCCGCACTCAATCCCCGATTGTGTGTTGTGCACAGAATATCGGTAATCATAAAGTGCACCACAGTCAGATTCGAAAACTACAATGCAATTCAATTACGGAGATTCTCCGGCAAAATCCGCTTTCCGTGAATACCTTCGTAGGTCGTAAATTATCCAACAGTTTACACGATTCATTTCCAATGAAATTTTTCGATTAACTTCCTTACTAGTTCGGAGCTGGGAGTGCTCGTCGATTGGAATTACATTCATTATGTGCATTTTTTGAGTTTCATCTGTTGGTTTTCTGTTGCGGATAGGGGTGCAGTTTCTGGATGAATTTATGAAATTACATACAACACGAAACTGTAGATTAATGAAAAAATTCAACACACAGCTCATTTGACTTCCAGGCTTCTGCTCACTACCTTTTCGTATTTGATTAAAAATAAAGGCAGGATAGATACTTGAAATGAAACGTGATACAATGGAACAAATGGAAAGAACAAAAGTCGGGTACATTTGGTAATTCGTCGGATAATGATGGAAATTTGTCCAGGATAAAATTATGTAAAACGTGTGCATAGTTTGTGATAATGTCCCTTTTCAAGCCATCTGTAAAAATTGTAGCCCCTTCATATTCACCACATTCAACCTTTCGTTGTTCGCTTTTTTTCGGTGTACGTAAAATGCTTTTTCAAGCTCATCTAAAGACAAAAAGGATAGGCAGAATTTTTTCTCGATTTTAAAACATTTTCTTTACAGACACATTTATGGCAAACATTTTCAGATCTCAATGGTGCTGACAATAGCAACAAGTCATGATGCGAAATCGACCGAAGCTTAGAATCTTTGTTTTTAAGTATTAGACGCTGGGTTTGTCGAAATTCTTCGAACGTAAGATGTATACAATTTGTCTGTATACAATTTCATAATTTCTCAAATTTTGAGGAGTGTACAAAAAAATCTCTCAGTGAGGCCAAAATCACAAGAGAGTTCGGAATCGTATCTAAACTAAATCTGAGATTTCATATACCTACATTTATTTAAATTTTTTGTTTATTTGGTGTGTGGAAACACAAAAAGTCAAAATTCCGAAGATCCAAAAACGGTCCCAAAAGGAAGTCGAAAATAATACGCCTACGATAATTGATAAGTTATCGGTCGACAATACGTCTTTGTTTATGAACAACGTTTAAAATATATCTACAACATGACCAAACATTGTTTGTGGCTGAGATTATATAACAAAAGAGTTGTTTATTTTCAGGACAAACATTTTAGATCCGCCACCCACTGTCAAAGACATACTTGCTTATCAACGGAAACTCCACTGCTAATCTTTGAATCGATAGTACGGTCCACATAATTTAATGTTTGAAGATTATTTCATGCAAATGTTTACCTTGACTACGCATCAAATGGTCCATCCACTTAGTGCAATTTTGGCATACTCTTTCCAACATGTTGTCTTTCAATGCGTCAATTGAAGCGGGCTTGTCTGTATAAATATGAGCCTTAACATAGCCCCACAAAAAGTAGTCTAAGGGCTTTAAGTCGCAGACCGGTCCCAAACGTGAAATAAAATGTTCACCGAACTCGAGTCTTAATAAGTCCATTGTTGCATGTGCTGTGTGGCATGTGACACCGTCTTGTTGAAACCACATGTCATGCAAGTCAAGCTCTTGCATTTTGGGCAAAAAAAGTTGGATATCATCTCACGGTAGCGCTCACCATACACAGTTACGTTACGATTTGCATCATCTTTGAAGAAGTAGGGTCCAATGATGCCACCAGCCCATAAACCGCACCAAACTGTGACTTTTTTGGGTGCATTGGTAGCTCTTGCAATGCTTCTGGCTGATATTCACTCCAAAATCGAAAATTCTGCTTATTTACGTACACATTGAGCCAAAAATGAGCTGACCATAAAATGGAAAAAGCTGCCTTAAGCGTATAAGAAATCGTTTTTATTACCTTCTGACTGAAAAGACTGCAGGCAACTTGGTTTTAGTGTGCTAGAGCTCAGCGCTCCCTCTGTGTTGCTTGCGAATAAAGCAACGACACTGCAGAATACTTCCTGAGTCACTGTGTGTCTCTTTGCTTGGATCAGTGGGCAGATGTTTGGTGTTAATGTAGTGAGAGCTAAAGACGTAGGCCTTATCATAGAAGTGAAGTGCTTGCGGGTATTTCTCTGAAATCCAAGAAATTACAAAAAAATTATAGGCTACTGTACTCACAGGCAGAGTGTGTAGCTCAACATATGCATTTTCTCGCATTTTTTCAATACACGTGCAGTATATTCACGCTCACCCGCAGGCGTCCGTTTTGCTTGCAAAATCGTAAAAAAATAGTCGTCCAGTGAGCGGCTGTTTTTAAAAGGGGACTATGCTTACCGAGCACAAGATGGTGAAAAATTTTGATTTTAAATTCTGTTTTTCTGGACTGCGAAGGAGACTGCAAATGTTTTACTTTTTTTTTCCAAATTTCGAAATTTAAGATCTTGATCTTGGATCTTGGATTTCGAAAATCTTATCCTTTTCAATCTCCTATGACGGTAATGCATTTTTCTCTTTTCCTTGTGACAGAGATAGATATAAAAAGCAATATCAGTTCCGCTTTTGTTTTCTCTTCGCAAGCTTAAGCAATTGGCTAAATACAACTACAAGTAAACATCTCTGGTTGTGTCAGGAATGACAGTCGGCACCCACTCTTTAAGCCCTTTTCCCCCGTTTACCGCTGAGTCAAATTTTCAATTGCGCATGACTAGTTTTTTTAAGGTTACGCAACTCCTTCAAATCACCTTCTCAGAGCTGTCATACATTTTGGAAACTAAAAACTTACGTTTTAAGCTGAACCTTGTATAAGATTGACAATGTGACTATTACTGACTGTTGTTCTGACTTCACATCCTCAACGTCGATATGATGATAAAAAGTAGGAATTTCTTTCAATTGGCACCGCTTTGTTTTTTGCCATGTGAAAAGCGACCATAAAACTCTCCGTGTCGAACTCACCTTCCTGAAAATCCCTAATCCGTCTTAAATATGCTCACAAAAGCGACACCATTCTGCTTTAATCAACAAAAGCGGAGGATTTCCTATCCTCCCTAGCAGATGCACACGGAGACACCCTGTGTGTCTGTTTTGTTAAATGAGAAGCAACGTTATTTTGAGAAGAGGAAGACACTTTAATACCTCGCTCCGGGCATTGTTACAAACTCAAAACCCCAACTGCCGCCTGTCGTCCTGCTTAGCGATGCAACTGTGTTGCACACTGACAACTCATCGATAAGTGACAGTCATTAATAATGGGTGCTGATCGATTAAAGTATCTACGAGAAGCAAATTGAGTCGTAAAATGTGGTTGACACCTGCAGCAGGAGCCAAAGCTATAAAGTCTCTCACTCTCTGGCAGCCCATGGAACGAGAGAGATGATCATAATGGTACGTACGGGGGAGTGGGTTATATCGATGCGAGGCAACAAAGTGTCACTGCCATTGTGAACCAACAGATGGGTGTTTGGGGTGGCTTCTCGTCTGCTGAGGGGGGTGGGTCGGCCAACAAGCTATAAACTAGTGCTGAATTCAAGAGGGAATACAAAATTTTGCAACTACATTCAGACATGGGGCGAGCGTCCTGCCGCCGGACAGACAATCCCTGTCGTAATGTAATTTCAGGATAATTGAAGTAAATGAACAAGGATGTTGATTATAAATTGAATATTAGGATTTAAGCCACTCGACCGGGTTGTCATAAGTTCTCCTTTCAAAATTGTGGAAATTCACGTTCTAATTCTTGATCCTTTTCCATCGTTTCAGGTACGTACGACTTGGATTCATGCCCAAGGGAGTGAAGAGCGCCCGAAATTCAGACCAAGCACTAATTGTGCTTGCCCTTATCATCCGAAAGCATCATTCAGCAAACCATATTCGTAAACATATAAGGTATATCTTTGTGAATATCTCCGAGAAAAAGGCATGCCTCACATGTTTATTGTCCCGACGTCCAGTTTTATAGATTGAAATTTATTGTGTGACACACAATGAAGAACCCATCATCGGCTCTGTTCAAATGTTAATGCTTCAGGGTTACGAGACCATAACCCTTATCTCATTCAGACAACACTTTTTTCACAGACAGACCATCCCCGGCTGCTGTTTGTGACAAAATTCCCTGATAATGGCTGTGAATGAGGGACTACACCGCCAGACAAAAGCGGATAGCATCTCGAAATGAATGCCCGACTCTCCTTTCAATGGCACGAAAAATCCGCAGGACATCGTGCATTCAGATATAAATAAAAATCTCAAAACTCTAATCCTTTCATAATTCGGGAGCTAAATTTTGATAGAAAAAAAAAATAAGAAAGAAATATGAATGTGAACGCACACACATTTGCCTGAAAGTTTCCGTTGACCAGAAACCAGAAACCGGGACAGCGTAGAGGTGAGCCCCTCACTCTTGTTAGGGGGCGGAGTGGTGATGCATTCAATTTTATTCATGAACTTTTGTCCGAGAGGCAAACAAACTCACATAAAAATTTATCCTTCTACCTGGCGCGGTTTGTGGAAATTTCACATGTACGAGTATGTAGATCCTGTGTCAGTTGCACACATATGTACGTGCGGGTGTATAAATGAGGAGATTTCAAGCCGAACAAAAGGAAGAGTTTGATGCTTGGGGAATTATTTTTTGGAACTTGAATAGAATTCAAACCCGTCTGAACATATGTGGGTGTGCTTTTGGATGTACAAATATGTGATATATGTATATATTTTTTAAATTTGAAATCAAAAGCAGTTTTTCGGGGTTTTTTTGTGAAGGAACGACTTGCTCAGAGACCTCGCATCATTTAGGGGAAACTTTGGAGCGAAAGGTTCTCATGCATAGTTGAAGATGGCCAACTGTTGTAATTGAATTCAAAAGGATGTTTGTGAAAAACAAAAACCGAAATCAAACCTTTCTGTAGAATAAAACTTCAGTTTGAGCCTTTCAAAGTTTTGTGGTTGTGGTGAAAAGGTGAATTGCTTGCTGAACTGTATACCGTTCACACATATAAACTTTGCCTTCATCTTCAGTAGAACTTTGGATGAAATCGAAACAAAGGCCACGGAATTCGGCCGGCATTCATCATGAAGTTTGGTTTTCTATTTACTCTTTTTTGATAGATCACGTGTGTCTCCTGACAAACTGCTTCGTCATTTTTTGTCAGTATCGTTTGGCAAGTCATCATGAAAAGAATGTTCTAGCTATGGTAGAACAATATGCTTATAAAAAACCTTCCGAATGGATCTCTTCAGCCTTGCCCAACATTTACATGACATCACTTCCAAAATGCCATAAATTGTTCCTTTAAGTTAAAATATAGTTTTTGAGATTACTTCCAAATTTATATGTTAAATTTTACATTATAAATCAAACCTGACGTTGAATCACACTGTACACTGGCTCAACTAATTTTGCTGACATATCCCGCTCGTCGCTTGAAAAATACCCAACCGTTTTCAAATGTCAAAATGTTTAGGAATGTGTCAAAAGTGACTTACATGGTGATAATTTTGACTTGGAAGAAGAACAACGTCTCAGACAACCAAAAAAGGTTGAACATACATAATTGGAAGCATTGCGTGACAATGCTCTGTCACATGCGCAAGAAGAACTTAGAAGTACATACATGTGGGGTCGCCCAAAAATGCGCAAAGATCATTTCCGACCATTCCAAAACAATGGGAATTGTGTGAAAGGTATGATATTAGTTCCCATAGGAATGGAAGCCATGAGAGACGTTTAAAGGCGATAAGAAGATCGCGAACTGTGTGCGCTGTATCGAGACGGTAGGCAAAACTTACTCGGCTACATCGAGCGAATGGACAACAACTTCTTCTTCTTTCCATGGCGCTACAGTCTGGGGTTCACCTGGGCCTCAACCAACATGGCACTCCAGCTAGCACGATCTTTTGCCAGCTGCCTCCAGTTGCGCACTCTCAGTTGGTTGAGGTCCTTCTCCACTTGTGTGCTCCGTTTCAACCGAAGCCGTTCTCTCTTGCTTTGTCCCAATGGCTCGGATTCGAAGACTTTTCGGGTTGAAGCAATGTTGTCCATACGCTCAACATGGCCTAGCCAACATGGACAACAACGACAAGGAGGACGACCGAACCTACAGTGTAAAGACCACGTGACAGCCTACGTTAGAGAACTTGGTTTGGATGACTGGAAACAGCGAGTCTGCACTGTCAATGGTGTGTGCTACAGACGCATGCTAGTGTAATAGATTTCTGCTAGGACATTAAGAGACACGTTGTTCTAACAGGACACGTGGATAACGGTCGTAAAGTGTCAAACGAGGATCGCTGCAATGGACTTCCTGCACAAACGATACTAGGAAAGGAAGAAGAACAAATAGGAAAAACCTTAAATTTCCTTCCTCTCTAACTAAGAAGAACCACAAACCCCGTTTGCCTCAATCCCCTCAAATCTTTGGCTGATATCCAATAAAAGCAAATACACAATATGCACCCATTTGCACCATAACTAAAGTGAAATGCGCCCAAAAGCAAATCTTAAAACGACCATCTTCAAGACCTTATGCAAATCAATGACCATCTACTTAACCCACTTAAGACTCCCCAAAACTGGGCAGACATTCAATACATCATCGTCGCACGCCAGGAGACACCGAACCGCAATCTGTCTTAAGCCAAAAAATATTTTTGGCTTATTTACTGAAATTATCATGGGCCGTCATAATTTACCTCTCATGCCAGCGTTCAACCACTGAATAAAGTCCTTTTCATTCAGAACGATATTTCTACTGCTACCGACATGCCCCATCGAGTGGGGGAAGAGGGGAGAAAAGAAATGAAAAAATACCCCCCACCACACACACTCATACACGCAGAATACACTCGCATTGAGATGGAGATAGAGTAAGTGTCCCCCATTCGGTATCCCTGGGCTTTACAAATAACCGGAAAAGAGGATACAACGGTACAAAAAATATTGCCGTCGCTGTATGGTTTGGGCAGAGTTCAAAGGACTCACTCACCGAGAACGGATAGATGGCGAGTTGTGGGAATGCTGCAAACAAGAGTTTAGTCCTTCGATACTCTGCGCGAGTATAGATGTGCGTGCACTTATTCAGAAACCGTCTAGACAAAGTACTTTACAGAGCTAAGGTCCATTCAATACAACCCCCCTCCAGGCCACCAGTCGGCGATGACAAAAATGTGAACAGAAAACAATCCCTTTTCTTGGGACATTTGTTTGCTTGGATTCAATGAAAATGGTTATCCTGGGAAGACACACACGCACACCTCCGCACTACACCGGAGCCCGAAGGGATTTAATCAGAAAGTTAATATTTCGATGTCCTTTCTCTGGTCTCGTCCTTCCCCCCACCCCCACCGTCATCAACTGTATCACTGTGGGACCATTTTCAAAGCCATTGATTGTTCCTTTTCATCTATGTCCTAGCCTTCTGTCCGTCAGGGCCAAAGGCGCACACAATAACTGTCGTATCGCGTCAAATTGGATGTATCTCTGAATTTGACAAAAAGACCCCACCGCCCGTCCATCGATCAAACGTGCTGGCAAAAAGGACATTTTTATGGCCCCAACAAAATATAAGTAGAGTTCAGCTAGTTTAGCCATACCCAAATCTATCCCGCCCCCTCCCCATCGACCCTCCGCAAATAAGGGTGCCATGCATTATTAAGTTGGAATGTATTCCTAATCCCTAATCCAACTCTCTGCCCGTTGCCGTTCTACCCACCGAATCTCCGTTAAATCCATTGATTGGCCATTTTGAAAGCCGATTTTTATAGCAGCATCCTTGCTCCTTGAACTTCCGCCATCCACCTTCCCCGACCCCTCGTTGGGTTCTGTGTTTATTGGAATTTTATGGGTCATTTCCTCCTCGGGGACAGTGATTGAGTTATTTATCGGATAGCAGGAGTGGGCGGGCCAGATAGTGTCCTTAGAATGTCACTGACATCTGTCTGGCGAAATTAAAGAATTCTCCCATGAGAGCTGACATTTTCGGAATAAAAATTAATTACCGCTTCCGACTCAATTTAAACATCAACACACGTCCCGGGGGGCGGGGGGTTGGGTTGGTTGCCGAATAAGAACCGCGTCAGGATTGTAAATTAATGCTGTCGCCTAACATAAGTAGTTGCCGTCACGAGCGAAAGATGAGCAGCTCATTTGACCCGACACAGTGCGCCGGGTCTCCTCCACTGTCTGCTGATGATGGTCGTCATTCTCGAGATCTGGTCTTGAGTTTCTTTCGCCCTCCACTCAGCCGGACCAACGTCTCGTGCTCGCTCGTATGGTCGCTCGCTGCTGTTTGATATTTCTTTGGCGCGCTGATTTGACGTTAAATAATAGAGGAAAGGCAGCGAATAGGGAGCAACAGCAGCAACGGCCAAAGCAGCAGCATAGAAACTGAGATTAATGATGTCCGTCTTGTGTGCTTGTGTCAGTGTTCAAATATCGCTTGCAGCGTGCGCCCGTGTGAGTGTGTGTTGGGCTTTGGTTTTGGTCTCGAGATTAACGACCCTTACAGTCATTTATTATTGTTGGTCATTATTTTACGCTGAATTGCTTTTTAGTTTTAATTGTCTAATGCAATTTTGTTTTGTTTTCACGTCGGTTTGCGTTCTTTCGGCGCTCTTGTGTGACCGGGGCACCCGATGTTTTCATAAATCATTTCTAGAGGGGCTAAGTATGTAGGCGAGTGGGCACTTTGGAGGCTGTTTGACTTAATTGGCAATGAAGTTGCTGGCACTTAGTACTTGAAAATGTAAGATTTATGAAAGACTGCCTTGACTTTCTCAGGTTTCTTTATCTTAGGTCACTTGTTGAGCTTGTCAGCTGTCTTAAAACCACCGATATGACCTCTTGTCAGTTCAAACTAACCAACCTGAATCTCTTTCAAGCACAGGACGGTTCAAGACAAGGCACAAGTGCATTCACCCATTTCGGCATCAAAGTGGGAGTACTTTCTCTGTCTCAAGTGACTGCACACTGCTGCAAAGTCCCACACATGTCGGACTACAATGCATCCTCTCTGATTGCAATCGATATCCAAATTACCTTCACCCGGCCAACAAATGTCATTGAATTTGTATCGAGAGCAGAGAAGAAACGGTGGTCATCTGGATTTCCATTAATTGTCCTCAGCAATGCATCGTATATCGTAGACTGTGTGAGAGTGCTTCCTGTGGCTTTGATAAATTGAAGTTGGTTGGCAGATAAGAAATCTTAATCAAATGCTCATGATTGGATGCACTGCCAAAGAAAATAACTGGGGGACCACACCTTGACTGTTGCTTTCGAAGATGGCCTCCGGTCGACATCTATTGCAATAAACTTGGTCATGGGTGAGATGTGCTTACGCAGTGGGAATTTCGTTTTGGTTACTTTTTGGAGTCAGTTCACCTGCTAGGTTACGTCGACGAAATTGACGTAATTGGACAAACACAGAGATGAGGCGTTTGTTAGCATTGAAGTGAAAGCGGCTTAAATGGGTCTGGCGGTCAATAAGGGCAAGACGAAGTATATGCTGTTACGAGCATGGACACACAACACCGGCGTCTCGGACAGAGCGCATTACTAGGCAGCAGAAACTTCGAGGTAGCCAAGAACTTTATCTACCTCGGCTCCGCGACAAATACGGAAAACAGCATCAATACCGAAATAAAAAGCAGAATCACTCTTGCCAATCGCTGCTACTTTGAATTCAAGAGGCAATTGAGTAATAGAGCTCTCTCCTCATCCCAGTAATCTTTTACGGTGTAGAAACTTGGACGCTACTAAAAGCGAATGACGAAGCCCTTAGTCTTTTTCAAAGAAAAGTTCTGCGTGAGACTTTTTGTTCTGTTTGTGTTGATGGCATCTGGGGAGTGGATTTAATGACGAAGGCTGGTCCTGGTCCAGCGTCTTCGGATACAACGCTTTAGATAGCAAGGTCATGTAGAGCCTATGGACATCACCGCGCCAGCCAGAAAAGTTTTCGAATCCGAGCCATTGGGACAACGCAACAGAGGACGGCCTAGATTAAGATGGCGCACACAAGTGGAGAAGGACTTCAAAAAACTTGGATTGCGCTACTGGAGGCAGCTGGCAAGAGATCGTGCTTGCTGGAGAGGCATGCTGGTTGAGGTCCAGGTTCACCCCGGACTGAAGCCCCATCGGAATAAGAAGAAGAAGAAGTTCGTTTTGCAAAAACAAAACAACGAGGAGAAATGATTTGGTCGACTTTGCGATCTTGTGATTTTTGGACCTTATTATACAGTAGCTCTATTTTTGAAGATGAACTTCGTTTGGCACATCAACCTTTGGGTAATCTTTGTCTGTCTAGTCTGGAATTGCTTCATTCATTTTGACTATAAATTAGTCAAAGGCCGTTCTACAGCCTACAAGGTACACTGCTCGCTTGCATACATGATCGTTTTATTTTGTTAAGTGTCTTTAGTTGTAGCATGTTCTAAATAAATATTCAACAAATCGATGCTTATCCAAGGATGGACTTAGATTGTATCAAACGTACAAACGAAACCTTCAATATGTGAGTGTCACTCGCATAGGGTTTTGTTCAACGAAATATAACTTGTACATCAGTGTCGAGTGACAAAGAAAAACTGCTTAGGATTTTATTGAAGATGAACTTTCCTAAAATTACTTGAGTGAAAAAATTCCACTGTATACATATGTGAAAATTTAATCGAATGCATCATCTTCCTTTTCATTTCTCAACAAACAAACGCTTTAGCTTAATTCAAAGCACACGTAAAACAAAAGGAACACCAATAGACCGTTGAATCAGCTTGATGCTAGGAAAAGACTTTCCACAGTAAGCAATACATATGCAAAATACACCAACATCGCTGTCTGCATTTTCCCTTACACAAAAAATGCTCTCTTCAACCTGTTCCAATTTGAATGTAGAAATTCGCTAAACCCGGGTACCCGTGCAAGAACTGAAGAATTTCCCTCGAAAATGAATGGGATTAGGTTTACGAATTGAAATAGTTCATGCCGCACTCCCAGTCTAATTATGCAGAAGCCACACAGGAACATACCGACAAAACCGAACTCAACCAACAAATAGACTGTAAATCGACTTAAAATTCCTTCTCCACCACAAGGAATAAAGAAGGCACCTGAAGTAAGTTCACAGGTTTTCCCAGAAAAAAAGAACACACACACACATACACCCGTATTCGCATACCAAGCTAACCACAAATCCAATCGGCTTTATCTACGACTCTTTCAACGGAAGTTCCAACTTCATCTAGGGCCCTCTCCCCCCTCCCCCTACCTTTCACAGCCTTCCACAACTTGATTACCTGAATTCAACAATTTCCATGAGCTCCCGCTCTCCTTATCCGATTGGGATTCACTCGGCCCCGAAATTCCACTTACCGTTCAGTTCACCTAGTTCCACGTACATAGTAGCTCAGGCGGCCTCAGCCCCTGCCCCGCTGCGCGCGTTCTACCGTCTCCGGGAATCACCCATTAATTCGGCTCGATTCATCTCACTTATTTCAATCGATTTCATCTTGTTTCACTTGTTCTAAGTGGGCGGAGGCTGGCTGGGTTTACTCGCTTTTTTCGCTCCACCGAGCTTCATTTATCCCAAAAATGCTTGCTTTCAGGTGAGCAGCTCTCAAAACGTTCTCCTGCAACCGCACTACACGTTCATATGGGCGCTCGTGTGTGCCTCCGAGTTCGCCGTTACATACGAAGGGCGCTTCCGGCGTGAGAGAGAGAGTGCCTTGTTTACACTTTCGCGCCGAGGATTTGCAAGGAAGAAAGGATATTTCTTGACACACACACCCATGCACATACACATCACTGGCTGATATTAAAGTGCGAGCCGCCTGCTATGACATGTGATTTGCCGGGATTCAGAATTGTACGCTCAATCAAAAGGATTTTTCCCCGCTGCTGTGGTGTGGAAACGACAAGGACTCGGGTTGCTCGAGATGGCAGAGAGTTGTAATGCCACAAGTTCAAATGAGGATTTCTTTTCTCACAATTGACGGGCAGAACAAAAGACTGACAGATAAAAGAAGCGGAATCCGAGAGGGAGGGAAGAAGGTTGAAGGGATCTGTGTTCTTTGAATAGGAGAACGCAGCATCTCCTCTGAAACCTTACTCCGTTCCCTTTGTGAGCGGAGAAGGAGCGGCGAAGAGTAGAAGGGTTTGAGAGTCGGGTGTTCCAGTGGATGACAGACAGGTTTTCGATCCGCTTACACAAAGGACTCTTCCACCGGAAACGACAATTATATCTGGCATTTTGTTTGGCCAACTTTGGAGTAGTTTTCCTTATATTTTTTTGCTTTCCGCTTTTTTCGCAAGCCTATTCAGCTGGGACTGCATGTCCGACGTCCTTTCTACCATGTCCGGGGAGTCGGGAATGGGAAATGTGAGATTTATTAAAAGTCCTCGCAAGATATAAACTGCAGATGAGTTGGTCCTTTTCATTTCGTTTCATTGGACCCCATTCGTGATTCATTACTGTTTGCATAGCTGGAAGTCATCCGAGTAATCTTCAATTGCAATCTGAAAGCTATTCAAATAGAGCAGCATGTGCTGGGGTGCGGAGCTAACGGTGGGCTAGTGCTGATGTCCTGGGAATAGGTCAACAGATGAACGAGTGATAAGGAAGTGCTGAAGATGAGCACTGACGTGTTGGAAATTTTAAAATCTCTCCCGGGGATCTGGCTTCTTTGAGACTGTCTTTCGTCTTGTTTGTCCGCTCAGATGACAGAGGATGTGACAGTTGTGTGTGTGTGTGTGTCGTTGCTTCTAATTGAAATCGTGCCGATTCAGATTGGAGTGTTTTGCTGGAGCGCTGCTGTTTGTTTGCTCATCAAAGTGAGAGTCTATCTGATGGGAATATTAGGTTCTGTGTTTGTGTGTTGAAGGCGATGATGGGCGTGTGAAATGAAGTTTGTATCGACGGCAGAGGATCTGATCTGAAAAGGATAGATTCAATTGGATGCCTCGAGGAAAAAAATTCTGTCATTCTCAGTTCGTTTGGAATGAAAAAAATTCTTCTTCGTTGGCAGTTTATTTTCTTGCTTTGTAAAGATGTTTATTAAAACGTGAAATTGACTAGCTTCTGAGTTGACATGACCTAGATGGAGTTAAGTAGTTTTGTTTGCATAGAATCGCAAATCAAAAGAAAGTACGAGCGCAATAACTGTAACACTGCTACATTCTGAAGCTAGCCTCTGGGAGTTTTTGGCTCAAATGAAGATGAACTATGTACATATCAGCGAAAATTCCGTGACTTATGTATACTCATAGGCAGTCAAGTTGTTTACGGTTTTTCTCAGGTCTGATAAGCATCTCCCTTGTATGAAAAATGAATCCAAAACGTAAATTTAAATGTTGGCAATATAAACGCTTCCAGAGCTGTTGTCTATACACATACATACATACGTAGGGTTTTAAAGAGATCGTTAAAATGATCTTTGACAAATTGGTGTGGGGGTGGCGTTTCCTAATTTTTAATGTATTCACTTAGTGCCGCGCCAATATTTCAATCTGAAATATTAATTCCTTCCATCTTCCACGTCGTGGTCGCAGTGGCGTTGTGGTAAGTGCGTCCACCGCCACACAGAAAGTCTAGGTTCTATCCTATGACGGGACACCTCGCATTTTTTCACGGCACCAACTCTTTCGAGCTGCTGACAACACTCAAAGAGTATCAATTGTCTATGAAAAGCTTCTCAAATCTCGCCGTTCGGAGTCAGCAAAACACTGAAGGTCCCTTCTACTTGTGAAGAACAATAGCACGCACAACACGAGTTGTGGTTGTAGAAGCTAGGCCCTGGTCCCTTGTGGGCTGTAGTGCCACCCAATTATTATTATCTTACACGGTTCTTCGCCTTTCTCCGTCGCCAACATCAAGTTGTGGCCGAACCAGCTTAGTCATCTAATCTTTGCTCCCCATAAACTACTAAGCTTTTATCGCAAGCGAAGTTTACATCCGGCTACTGTCAGATTGTCAGCCGAATCGCACTGACTTCGCTTTGCAGCGGGCTTTTTCGCAGAATTTAGCAAAACGAAAAAAAAAAACAATATCAGCCGGTGATTCGATTTTTGTTTTTAGAACTGAATCACGTAGTGAAATCAAAGAATGCCTTGTACGGTGCCTTTTTTTCCTCGACTATAAAGCCATTGAATGAGTACGACCAGGTGCTCTGAGAACGGTGAATGCGGAGGGTAAAAGACAAAATTCTCGATCCCGTATTGGCAGACCACCAATTATAGGTGCGGGAGGCAGCTGAGACAGCAGGGAGTTCAAAAGACCGTATGGGTCATATTCGACATGGAAAGCTAAAAAGTCCCATTTGCTTTCTCCCGGCAACAAGCACCCTTGGAGAATTTTTGACAAGTCTACGTCATTTCGAGTCTATGGATGAAGCATCGAACCACTGGTACTCCCCAGAGAGCAGAGAGGCACAGTCAAAACAATCGACTTCATCCGGCGAACGTGCTTCGAAAAAAGTGAAGATTGTCGTATGGACCGGAAATGTCGTAACTATCGTCTTCTGGGATGATTCACCGAGAGCAATCTGCATCGAGCAAAATCACAGAGCTTTACTGTCTGTACCGAATTCGATGCCGAATTGCAGACTCATTTCAACAAAACTTCGAGGCACACATCCGCCTTCGCCAACACCACGTTAGTTAAATGTAGATTCGACCTACGTCGAGCGTATTCTTTAGATTTGTGGCGTGTGTGAAAAAATCACACGCCGGGCAGAAATTAGAGTCCAATGAGGGGGCTATCGCCGCCACGTAGACCTAAAAAAATGTATTTTCCGAGAGTATCGTTTTGTCAATGGCCCTGGTCAAAGGTCTACACATATGTACAAACAAAATGTAGGATTGCTAGGTTGTGTGGAGCTTATGAGCAACACAAGACACAATTAGGGCAATGCAACTGAGGACGTCCTCGTCTAAGCGTGGAGAAGATGGCGTTTGTTGAGAGAAGGAGCCACCTGCTTGAACCGCAGGTCCACTACGGAGGCCCAAACCAAGAACAAGACGTACTAGTAATAGTCGTCTAATGTTAAAGATGTCTCCCCCATTTGGGACCATTTCGTTTTTTGCCTAAAATGAGCTTACACAAATTTCCTTTTTTTTAAATGTTCTTATACCAAGGCTTCCTCGCCAAATACGTTTTAAATCCAATAAGCCACACCAAATTAAAGAAATCAGCAGCAATAGTCATTGTTAGGAAACCGCTCGTTATTCAGTCATGAAACCATTCCCCGCCCCTCTGTGACATGGTCCAGTCAACGTTTGTTACAGAACACAAATACCCTTCAAACGCGTTGACAATTACGAACTAATTGCTCGATTTTTTATGCAAATCCCACATGCCGGCAGATGTCTCCACTCGAACTGTTGCGAAGAAAAAATCCGATAAAATCCCAGAGACTTATGCCAGTTTCTGCACGAATTAAAAGCATATTAGCCCCTGACAACGTCCGCTCTTCAACAAATTCACACTCATGCCGACCCATCCAGGAATCATTAGCACACCATGCCGCAGTGGCCTCACACCGCCTTCGGAAGTCATAAAAACCATTTGAAATTCATTTAAATCCAACCTACTCATTATTCCTCTCGAGACACAGACCAGAAAACCGCCAGTTTTTTATTCCCTCTCAGACTAACCGTACGGATAAAATCCATCAGAGGAATCCTGTTTTACTCTTTCCGTGCTCCCGCCGCCCCGCACGGTGCAGCTTCAATCCGCCGTTCGCCTCTATCGTCTAGAGGTCGTCATGGTAATTGAATTTGCACTCTTAATCGAAAACCCCTCCGATGACTTTTTCATCGACATCATGGCATCTCCTCGGCCGGTGCTCCTTACGAGCACTTCCTCCGTTGGCCGTCCATCCATCGAGCCGTCCAATCATCCGGCCAGCCATTCATCTCTACGTCCATCAATTTGTGCTGTCTGTCTAGCAACACGACCCCAAGAGAGAAGGATAGCGTTTCGTTAATTGCAATGGAAATCCAATGATTTATTCGTTTTCGTCTTCTTTCTGTTGCTGTAGCTTCGCCTTGTGAGCTTTGTGAGCGCTTGAATCCGAGGCCACGACACGGGCGGAAAAGGACATACTTTCGCACAAAAGAATACTTCCTTCCCACGTCTCCACGTGAAATAAGAAATCCGCCACGAGACCTTCGCGCTGTTTCGCTGAAGGACCTGGCGGTTTAGTCCTTACAATCGATTATTACCTCATAATATCCTCCTCTTAGTAGCGATTGCGATTGTTCAGTTCGCATTTACCGGTGGATGGCGCCGGCAATTGTTCGGCTCTCAAGGGTGGCGCAGTGGGTGCGGGAATCCCGTATAATTGGAGCAATTTAGCATTCAAACGTTGCGGCAGAAGTATAATTGTTCGCTGTGCCTTTGCGGCTGGCTGGCAGGAGGTGAACGGCATTCATTCTGGAAATCGTGATGAAACATAATTTTATTCTTCTGCTTTTGCCCCACACAGACAGAGCGGTCGGGCGATCCGCTAATGAATTCAAATCCTCGCAAGGATCTTTGCTGTAAGTCGTATGCTCTGAGAAAATGGATTAGTGGCTTCATTTTCCGAGATTTACGGAAGTCGCACTGTAAAATCCCTATTACCCCAACTTCGCTGCTTTCACCGAATGTCCTCTCCTGGATTTATGGTTGCCATCTTACGGCCGCGCGCCTCCCCCCGAACGCGCTGTGTTCAACGGTGTCGTTGAAAAATTTGTGCGTTACTCAATTGGATTTATTTGCGATTGATATTGCCTGCAGCGGCATCAGCTTATAATGACAGGCTTTATGGGAATATTTTGTAATTTATTGAGCGCTCCTGGTGCCGGGGGGCTTTTGCTACCGCGGAGCCGGTATTTCGGAAACACATTCATTGAGCATCGGCTTCGGTGCGGAGTACGCGCGACGTCACGACACGAGACGCGCCTCTGATTTATTTGCTTCGCACCTTCACTCGAATCCTAATCCAATCTGGGAACGAAATTTTTATGCTTTCGTCCTTTGTTCGGTGGCTCCCTTTGGAACGGTCGCTTGTTTTGGTGCTTCCGCCGTTTTTTATGGTGTTTTTTGATTGCCTCTCGTTGATTTTCGTTTAATTTTCTTTCTGTTTACCTTTTTGAATTTCCCCGGGGGTGCGCCTTGGTGAATGGGGATGGCAATGAAAAAGGCATTTCAGGGGGAAATTTTCTTGTTTATCTTTTTAACACTTAATAACGTACTGATCTGTTTGAAAGTTGAATTTGTATCTTTCGGGTGAGGTGGGCAATGATGGCAGAGTTCTAAACTGCTGCCGATTTCGGTGCCGAAGGATTAATGAAAAGTTTTGTTAACGAGCCGCCGCTGCTGCCGTCGCTGTTGCTGAGAAAGTGCCGTTGTGAGGCAATTTAAGGAGAAATAGCCTAATTAATGAGTCCCATAAATTGTGGGCTTATTCACTTTAAACATCCAATTGTCTGTTGGGCCCGCTTTCAGTCCGAAGAGCGTTAAGAAGTTTATGCGTTTAATCGCTTTTAAATTGCTTTTTAAGTGAAGGACGGCTGGCTTCTTATTGTTTCTAATAAGATAATAAGGCGTTTATCTAAAAGATGTCGCAATTTTAATGGCGTCCTCGAGGATGAGTACCCTGACAGGGGTTTAAAGGATTGAATGCTATCTAATCGAATAAAATATGTTCGAAAGTTGATGGTTCTTGGAGGAGAATAATTTGAGACTCCTTTGCACTGGTAAATGTCTAATTTGAAGTCAAACTTGCGAATTGAACTGTTTTCACATACAAGCAGCACTCGAAATAAACATTTCACTGGATAACCGCAGTTGTTAGACTTTACAAGGTCTCAAGCATTTTTTCTTAATGTACACACCGTTGATACTACGGGAATTTCTGATTTGTGCCGCATGCCTCTCTTTCAGAGGTTCCTGACCTCCCATGGTACTAAAATTTAGCTTCTGGTCGAGCTGTGTTACTACGTTACCCTTAGTTGAGTTCCTTTACACAATCCTTCCAAATTTCGCTCTGCTGCAAGGACAGGAGTTTTTTTGACCCGAAGTCTACAAAACGCTTCCCAAGCAAAGCTTCTAGTGGTTTGTGCTTTGTCTAGTCTGGAGTACTCTACAGTTTGGGCGTTCACTGCCTGACAGAGATTTGGATTTACGTCGCCAGCTGCTTATATCATTCCAACTGAGTTCAAGATTTAGGGACAATAATTTCATCTTGGTGGGGAGGGAAGTCTTTCTATGGATAACATCATCCGGCTGCAAAGCAAAGCTCCACGCCGAGCTGCGGAACACTTACTTAGGCTGGGCCGCAGCCGCCACGGCACTCCGACAAAGTGGCCTATCATACGGTAAGACAGAAACAACGAAAAGGGGCTCCTGGTTTCCCATGCTACCAGAATGTAGACTCTATTTTAGCTGACATTCGTCTACGACGGCAACAACTTCCTCATTGGTCTTAAATTTCTGCTAGGCGAAAGACTTTTTAAAGTGGCACGTGCCCAAATCAAGTGTTAAATTCGAATTAGAGTCATTCCGCGTATGGCTCACGTTGTCAATTGAAACTGCTATCCATGAACCATGTTTTGATCTAGATCTCTGTTCTTGACGATGCTGGCTTCATAATAAGCACCCCCTACTCCCTAGCACAAAAATCAATTGCAATTCAAAATCGCACTCAAGTTTGTGAGTAAAAAAAATTCAACTCAGCAACATTTCCCTGACACACGCCAAAGGCAATTGAAAGAGGAACCAAATTAAATTCATCTTTCACCATTTTCGTCATCTCCTGTTTATAACATTCCCCAATAGCAGCCTCAAATGAAACACCGAAAACAACAGCTACCGAGTCGCACCTCCGTTCGAGGGGAAAGTTTTTCAAAAACTCATTATGCCAAGTGCTATACACTGACTGGCAGCATTTCCCTCCCTCAAACAACTGAACAGACACACATCCCAACAACCTGCAAACTACCCATGTCGAGATGAAATCTGCAATGAATTTCTCCAGTCACCCCCTCCATTCGTCGCCACATCGTCAACAAACAACAACTCGAAACAGCACTTCATCTATTTTATTTTGAAACTATTTTATGAATTCAATTGAAAAGTTTAACATCCGCAATTTATTTCCCATAAGTACGAGTTTAGCAAATCTATGTGGGGTTGAGGGCCATACTGCCGCCACTACCGTCGTCGGCGTCATCATCCAAGGCATCCCCGGTGACCAGGCAGCAGCGCACTGCTTCGCTCTGTTTCACCTCGAGCCACAGCAGCCGTGTGATGGAGAGGAAGGCAAAAGTTGTATCAGGATATTCCTCACTTCTCTATTCAATCTTCCTCTCGGCAAATCCTTTCCGTGGTGAAACCTTTGTGTGAGTGAAACGGGATAAGAGCATTAAAGTTAATCACACAGCGGCTGCGAACTTTTGAATAACAATGAAGCGAAAGAGGGTGAGGGACAACCAAACACACATGTATCCCACCGCTGAATGGGGAAAAAGAAAGTATTTTGTGCCAGGACTTAAGAGCGCAATTTGGATACATTTCGCAAATTCATGTGATGCTCGCCCAACTCGAACGGGCCGGGTCGGTGACGGTGAAATTTCCATTCGCCATCATCAAATAGTTGTGCTGCCAGCATAAGCCGCTGCCATATCCGTTTCCACCGGATTTCTGCGAAGATGACAGGGTTTCATTTCTTATTTTGCCTTAAGCATCTCCAAGTCGCCGGTTATCCCATGCACTGCTGGCGCGGGAAGGGGTGGATGAAAGTCGAATAACTTTAAACGATGTGACACTATCGCAACGCTCTCAGGCGACACGCCCCGACTGGCTGGGCGAAAGAGTGTATAAGAAAAAAAAAAGAAACATGCGAATGGATAAGCTTTCAATTACGATAGTGAGGGATGTTATGTCATCGGGTGCGGTGCTCAAATCCTCAAAAAATATACTCAGGGGATTTCGTTTATTCAAATCCTGTGAAAGTCTAATTGGAAAGAGAGGGATGAGCTTATGTGAGCTGTGCTTTTACTTGTTTACCGTTTGCTTTGTGTGTGGGCGCTGTAACTAAAGTGGTTTCCTTGACTGACTGATAGTTTCTAGGAATTCATTTCATTAAGTTGTCTACTTGTGTTGGATCAATAACCTTGGCAATCCTGAGTACTGTGTTTTCCTGAATGCTTCTTCTCGACTTTGTTCTCTACGTGGAAGCTTTAAATTTACTTCACCCTGTAGTCCTTTCTTCCTGTGGTCCTTTTGAGAATGAGCCATCATCATCATCAGGGTTGTCTCTGCTACCCCTGATTCTCACGCACGACAGATCTCCAGCCACCCAATCCTCTGGCGTTGACATCAACTCATAAGGATCTAGGCCCAAGTGTAACCGAATTTTGGAACCTCGTCCAACCACTTCGTCTTGTGTCTTCACAGAGGTCGCCAACCAGATGCATGTCTTACCCTAGCCCCCTCCCCGACGGAGGATTTATTCTGGCCGAACCTAGATAACGAAGAGCACCCTCTCCTGGATATTTAACGCTAACGAAGGCAACACCCGCATGTCGGCATTCAGAATCAGGTCAGAATGGTGGCAGTATGCTAGCGTCTTCCATCCGACATGCAATTGTGGTGGGGGAATGCAAATTCGTGCTGAGTACCACCATTTAAATGAAACATTTCGGAAAAAAGACCCCCACCCAAAGCGAATTCGAATCTCAGTTCTCTGGATTCTCAAGCATGACTTCATCTATCAGGAGCACTTAAGTGGAAAACATTCATAAAAATGAACTACAGCGAAAAATCATTCCCATACACACATATAGGCACTTACAAAGTGCAACTTTCACACTTTCCCTTCGACGGAGAGACGTATCATTTCCCTGCCACAACAGCACGTTGCAGTGACAGGAATTGCCTCAAATTGAAAAATTGTTGGCTCAATACGAAATTGCCAAGAAAACCATAAACAAACAACAGCTTGCGTTCAAAAGCCTCAACGTCACCGCACCGTGCCACCACCATCGCCGTCCCCTTCCAATGGCCGGCGACCCACTTCAAATGTCGCCCCACAGTAAAGTGAGTTATTGTTAAGTCAAGCATACGTCGCAACCCGTTCCAGCAGTTTGACCATCTTAAGTGCAAAACTAAGTACAATTTCTGTCTACAGCTCCTTCCTTTCTTCAGTTTTGCCATCCCTTCCGTTTTGCTCTGGCTTTCACCTTTTCAGTGGTGAGAAAGAAAATTTCCTGAAAATTAATTCAATATCAAACCAACTCCCCTCTTCTCAGTTGGTATGCGAAATCCTTTAGGCGACGAAGTCGTAAGTGGGGGTGTAGGAGGTTAAGTGGGCGGTGGATTGGTCATAGGATAAACGAGAATAATTATTGTTCCAAGTATCCAAACAGAAGTTTACTGGCTGAGAAAATATTTATTGCCACTTAAGGACGATAATCACACACACGCATCTCTCAACACTGCTCCTTCCCCACCCCCCACCCCTCATCCTCACGCTTTTCGATTCCTTTCATTGCCTTATTCCCGCAGCTCTGCACAGGAATGTTGCAATTTGCACTGTTGCAAGAATCACCTGCTCTGGATATGCGGGCGTGACGTTGGTGGGAAGGTGAAAATATTTCACAGAACGTTAACTCTGCGGCTTTTTTTTGTATCTTCACGTTTCATTTAACTCGCGTAAATGTGGTCGCAGCACCCTGAAAATTGAGGTTGCATCCATCTTGTGACATTTAAGTTGCGGTTCTCTTTCCCGCAGTTTTTGCCTCCTTTCTGGAGTCCTTTCCGTTTCGTCTTTTAGAGATTATTTCATTCTCTGAAATCATCTGTATGTGAATTTGAACTCCACGAGATATGAACAAGAAAATTATGTTCTGGCATCGGTGGGGGGTGTGTAAAACTAGGAAGGAAGGAAGTCTAACTTCTTCTCCCAGACATTGATTTCTTGGTATTTGAAAAGTGATTGCAAGAACTTTCTCCCACGAGTGTTTGTCAATTGACCATTTTGCGTTGTTTCTTTTTTTGTCTTTTCCTTTTAAGTGCCTAATAAGAAACAAAATTCAAAGTCAGTTTATTCACGCTCTGCTTTTTCTATTTCCAGGATATATTCATTATTTCTAACCACTGTGGGGACAGCAATTATTGGTGAGTCAAGGCAGTCTTTATATACTCGTCGCCCATTTACAGCACTGTTTGTTTTAGCGTCCAGCAGTTCGACTAATGCTGTATTGCTCTTTGAAATTGGCAAGACTGTGATATTCATTTGCTGGTTGTTTGTTTGAATTCATTAATAACTTGTTAGGTTTTTTAAAAAGTCTTTAATTTTCATGAAAACATACCTTTGACATGTTCTACAAAGTATCAACTTTGAAACTCACAATAATATTCCGATGATGGCCCATACCACAGGGAAATATGCTACTCTAACGCCAGAATTTAAGTGCACTGGGTATTTGGTGTTAACAGTTAAAAATTGACCAATTTTTTTTTTAAACGGATACAAATAAAATACATTCCGAAGAGAATTATTCAAGAGTGGATCACTAATCTTCACAAAATTACAACGCCTTTCTGTGACAAAGAAAAAACACATCACTTAGTAAAACCTGGAACTAACCAATAAAACACATTTTCTAGACAAAATTCGACTTTCTTCATCAACAATTATGTTGTACTATCAAGGAAACTCCTTCCAGAGTAATACAATCAGTCCAACGCCGCTCTAAATTTCGATGCCTTTTTTTTAGAACGATTTATCTTTGGCCTCAAAATAGGCTTCAGTTCCGGCAATCACCTTCTCATTCGAGCCATATTTTTTTCGGACGAGCATCTTTTTGAGGTCTGGTAAGGGGTAGATGTCGCTGGGGTTCAGATCTGGAGAGTGCGGGTGCGGAAGCAATGGAAAGCTCAATTCAAATTCGTTCAATTTTGCCATGATAGTCAATCACTTGTGACACGGTGCATTGTCTTGTTATGACAGTTCCAAATTCTAACTCATTTAATACTGGCTTCAAAGAAATTGAAGCTTAAGACGTCACCTTTCACAAAAAATATAGCATTGCCATTTAAAATAAATATTATCAAAGGAATTACATT
Organism: Eristalinus sepulchralis; assembly: GCA_944738645.1. NCBI lineage: Eukaryota > Metazoa > Arthropoda > Insecta > Diptera > Syrphidae > Eristalinus > Eristalinus sepulchralis. The sequence continues at coordinate 13,883,673 of OX122882.1, forward strand.
TAAGAACCATCCACCGACAATTTAGTACCAAACTTTTTCGAACGCCCAATAAGTTGGAAACATTTTTTGTATAACTGCTAAATCTCATTTCATATCGAAGATTTAAATGTTACCGTATAGACGCCTATTCGCTTCAGAGTTTTCAAAGACCTTAGTTCATGTCTACTCTCTAACAGCGTTTGGTGGCAAAGCCGTCCGTAAGTTAGTGTCTGTCACAGCTTTAGATTCTTTTTCTAATTTTCTTTTAAACGATTTTTTATCGAAAGTTATGTTAAGACCCAAACTCATACAGTTCACATATGTCACTAGTTTTATGTCTAAACTGACAACTCAAAACAAGAACAAGTGAGGTGACACATCCGACCTTTGCAAAGGTTAGTCCAACGAAAACGCACGATGATTGCTGTCAATAACCCAAGACTTTTTCACAGAATAAACTTCTATTTTTTTTTTTTGTAATAGAATCATCTAGTACAATAAGTGTGAAAAATGCAATTCAACCGATTGTGGACAATTCGTCGATTTTGCTGACCGAAAAGATCATGAAGTGCACGAAATGCATTTCGTCTTAAACGTCCATTTTCGCAAAAGGCCTCAGCAATCTCACCCCTCCATGGTTGAATTTGTCAAACACTGAGGCAAAGAAATGTCAAACTAACCTGAGCAAATATACTTAACGTTTAGGTGTGACCCACAAATAACAGCGTACATTCTATTTAGACGTCAGTCCTAGTAAAAAGAATTCCGGATATATAGAACATATACACTGATCTGATCTACTTCAAATATGCGCCATTTTGTTCGATAATTGTCTGCCATTTTAAAGGTGATTTCATTCTTATTATATAGAAAACCTGGCAATGAAAGAAACATTTTAGCAACCGAAACCTCTCTTGAAGCCATTTTTCAAAACCGTGATGAACTGAAGAATGGTGGATGCATAGTAACCCTCTAACCGAAATCCCGGAGTTTCTGACGAGTAACTATCGATGTGTGTAGCGGACAACGAAGGACGAAGGACAACTCTTCTGTAGGCCAAGGCTAGCCGCCACTAAGCGATTAATTCCTTCAGTCGGTCCAACTGTTGACAGAACACGACCAAATTAAGAGTTGGCCATAGTGAAGTAGCTCGCAGTAGATGATTCCCTGCCAATCCTACCATTCACAGATCGAAGCTTTCCTGGCAGTCAATCCTGCCCTCGACACCGTTGCCATCATTCCTCCACAATGAAGTTGTCGTAAGTGGCTTTAAGCTGATGACGACTGATGATGAAAATCAGGAAGCAACTGTCATCTTGTCGACATCGGTTGTAACAAAGTACTGAAGCCATCCCTTGCGAAAAATATTTTAAACGTTGACTCTACTGCCAAATTGCAAATTCTTTTAAAGTCGGTCTGAATAATAATCGCTGGGTCACCTCTATTCTTATGGACAGTGCCGAATTTTGTGAAAGAAGCAAAGAGACACTCAATCGTAGTGTACCAAATGCGTATCGCCACAGATTTTCATCAGAAGCACCCTCCATTTGTGTTCTTTTTCCAGCATAACTCAATGCACCCCAAAGTGAAATCTATCAGATCCAATAAAACCCGCCCAGTGTGCCCCGTTTCAATAGGCAAACTCATTACATTTTGACTTCGAATAGTTTGCTGCTCCAGTTGGAGAATTTCCTAGCCAAACACCGAACAGGGTGTTTTGAAGGCTTATTGCAGAGACACTGAATTGAAGCGTGAATAGTTAGCTCTGTGAACGAATTTCTTCACAGAAGACCGCATGAAATCACAGTCGTGTACTGGATTTCAAAATGAAACAGCGCACCCTGCGGCAAACAGCCTCTCACTGAGGCCACATGCGGAGGATACTAATTCAGTCCTGCTCTGTGGAATTTGTTTCGATTGCGGTTGGGATAAAGGTGGCCGCACCTAACCGAACTCGAATTTCAGATCGAAAGCTATGCACGATAAATTGCCTAAAGAGGATATTCACTTGATGATCGATTTTCAGTTGCTGTCCATCGACGTCAAATCAGCGCGTAGGATGCTTTTGTGCTTTTATTTTTAAATTTCTAGTTTAACGGACAATGTGAACCGTGTAGGGATCTCATTATTTTCTGTTGACATTGAGGGGTTGCTTTAATCGTCTCTTGCGTCGCTTCAATGGTTTTGCATGTAGAACCAATTCCATACATAACAAGTGCTTATTTGCCAAGGAGATTGTGAGGTGTGTAGTCGAAGCGGAAAGCCACCTGGTCACGAACTGCTTGTTTATTTTCAGCAGTTTGCGTTTGATTAACGCCAATATTAGTTTGGCAATAAATTGTAATCAAGCCACGGGCATCTGGCCTTAATTATGAGCCCATTTGCCGAACACAATATCCTTTCGTTTTGGCCTCCTTGTTGGCATTAATATTTGCACACACCCACCGGAGTGTGCAGAGGTTACGAGCAGGAGCTACACAGGAAGTGGCAATTCAGGGCCACTCAAGGTGGAATTTATCGGAACCCCCCTTTCTCTTCCCACTTTTCATCTCGACATGCCGTGCTTCTAATGAGTCCTAAGTGGGAACACTGAGCCGTGTAGTAGTCCCTGAATATTAAGTGAGGACATGTGTATATTGGAATGTTAATCAAAAGCAATTCAGTTGGCTTGATTGGAACACGAGTGAAAGATTGTGATTCTTGCAACGCAGGCACTACACGAGCAATAAAGTGCCCTTGACGGCAGTGTCCCTTAAGGATGTGCGAAGTGCCTCGCTGACATTTTGAACCGAAATAAGTGAGTTTCGCTGTGAAACTTTGTAACACGTTTCAACTTCGCAGACATCTCAACTTCGACGGCACTTTTGACTTTGACATTAAATAAAAACGCCAACTTTGGCATCTGTTTCAAGTGTTTATTGCGCGTGCATTTAATTTCAGACATGTATTCGCAGAAGTTTGCGGGAATTCCGAATTACTGCGAGATATTATGACAAAGTGCTCTTGTTTGTGAAGGACAAAAGTTTAAAGCACCGATTGCCATCTGTTGGGGACACGAAATTCTCGCCATAAAATTGTGATGTGACTTTGGTTGCTTTGCCAAAAGGCGTCTGTCATTGAAACGCGGTCGTATCCTTTGAGTTATTCATCTGTTGCAGTCGGCTCAGACGCACAGAGTATGGCAAATTCAATCAGGACTATCCACTCCGAGTTCATTCTGTTGCATGTTTAACCACAAACAGTGCGCCCTAACTTATTACACACCGCCGCCGGCGGGGAGTGCATGCAGCCTCGCATGGCGCATCATCATGCAGAGGCCACCTTAATGTACTTGACAATCAATTTTCATCGTTGCATGCAATGAAAGCAGGATCACACACAGATACACTGAAGCTCACAAATTTTATTTTCACTCATGAATAAATTTTCCACATGATGCTGTTGCTTCACAAGCCGGACAGCCTCCGAACGGTGGTGGTCCTCCTGTCCAGTCCTGGCAGCCGTCCAAGCAACCTCCACCTGTTCTGCAGTCGAGAACGCTTGTCTGCCTCTGAAGGACACCAAACATGTATACGCGAGGACACAAGGAAAAATGCCAAACGAAAAAATAAGTTCACTCCTGCTTAATGGCGCCACCATCAACCCACAATGTATGAACCTCTCGCCCGGATAAAAGTGAAACGCAACCGCACGATCTCGCAATACGCTCACATGCAGCAGCGTCCTGCCGGTCAGCGGGGAGGATATGCAAAGTTTATGCAATTTTAAGCTCAGACTTTGGCGAATAAATGCATTTCTGCGGGAAAAATGGGGGAAAAACGAACAAACTCCTCGATTGCCGGCAAAGGACACACAGAAACACATACACATAAGCATTTGGCACATGCATGCGGTTGAAGTATCTTATTTCGTTTCAACTTCCGCAGTCACCGATGGTGGTGAGGTGGATGATAATGGGAGCGGTGGCGGTGGCGGTGGTGTGCAGAAAACTTATAACGTGATCCTTGCACAAACTGTCGTCGTTCATCGGCTGGTTTGGCACAACGACAACGCCCTGCACATACTCAAAAGGACACGAAATTGCAATTTTCGCTTCGTTGTGTCCTTGTCAATTGAAAAACAAAACAAATCCATGCGAAACGGCACACAACACAAACACTTTGAGCGACAACTGATACAATTTACTGTGAGCGAGGAAATACTCTTTGATGAAATTGATATTAGACTTCGAGGGGGTTTTTATTGAAAATTGACACGCCTCCATCCATTGAGGGGTAATTATTCAGGCTCAATGGTGCATGCATGTCCGGAGCAATTTGATTTGATGCTGAACTCCACTTTAATGTGTATCCTCTCGTGTATCCCACACGGAGTTGAATATTTTCATCTTCTAACCTGTCGTCGATTATGTCCGAGAAGCGAAAGATGAGAAAATTGTAACCCTCGAGCGGGTTTACCGGATGAAAGATGTTTTCTCACATTAGACACATCCTGAGTACAAGGAACGTGTGTCCTCCTTCAAACAATGAATCCATGTTTGACAGTTTATTCTTTTTCATTGGTATGATTCACATTTGTAAATTCACTTCAGACGATCTTAGTTTGAGAGAATGTGTGTGTATCGCTTGGAGGCAGGACACATTTGACACAAATTCAAGGTACCGTCCCGAAGAAGTTTAAAAAGATATTTCGATTTCTTTAAAGTGCTCCATCAAATAAAGGTTCGTAAGGAAGGTGTGATTTTACACTTGTAACAAATGGATTGGGGATTTTTTTTTAACAATACAATGAAACAAATTCGAGATGATTTAATTGCAATCAATGAAATTGAATTAAAGGAAAGTAGTGGAAACATAAGTCAAAGAAGATTTGCTTTGCGCTCATTTTTTTTTATTTCGTCAGTATTCGGGCTATATCTGAATTTTACGGTTTGTGCCAATGAATGTGGAATATCGATCGATTTACGGGACATTTTTCTCATGTTTTCTGGTCTCTAAACCACACCTAACACACTATAATTCTCTACGCGGAATTGTCCTTGGGTATTACTTGGTGGGGATTGGCGATACACTCTATATTCTGGTTTTTCCTCTGCTTCGACCTGAAAGTTAATGTTAAATTAACTTTCAATGTGTACAAGCATAGTTCACTCCAATTCATGTCTGAACCTGTCGTAAAAGCAACCATGCTTTCAAGACTGGGTAAATTTACCGGTTGCCTATCTAGTACGAAACTACCATAGTCGAAAACTACGTGTTCTGCAACCTCATCCACATTTGGACATTGTGGGCTCAGTGGTGAAGTGTCGTGTCCACACCTATGTATGTAAGAACTTTCGATAACCGCTGTGCCGTGCTCACAGAATCTGGGAGATGTCGAAAACTATGTGTTCTGCAATCTCATCCACATTAGGACATTGTGGGTTCAGAGGTAAACTGCCATGTCCTTACTTATGTAGAAACTTTCGAAAGCCGCCGCGTCAGGACGGAATCTGTGAGATGTGGTAGTTACACTCTCGATCGATCTTGATGTTCAACTCTTGATAACGGGAATGAGCCTGTGCGTACATCTTCCCTTTGTGGAGACGTCACATCTTGCTTGCCACATTGCTAATGAAAATATCCGTTTTTCCATGTTTATGAGTTTGGCCTGCTGTCGATCCTTAGTTGGCTTCCGGTACATCCTCTCAAGCTCATCTGCCAGATTGTCGATAGGTACAATTTCTGCTATGAAGAACGCTCCTTCAACTGAAATAGTTCTGAATCCGCAAATGGCTATAGATTGACGTAATCATCTGTCGTCCCGCCGTGAGGGATCCGGGAACCTTTAGAGGGAGCTCGATCTTGGGCTCCATCTGAAGAAGCACAAAAGTAAGGAGGACTGAATTTGAGCCTCACACACGCGGGCGTTAATTATTTCTCTGCAATTCAACACGTTAAGCCTGTATACGCAACGAGCTAAAATACAAAGTAATGTATTGTATGTATTGAGTTGGTGCACCAAAGACCTCTCTTCACCTACTGTGTGGAATCCAAAAGCGACCGGTAAAATTCATTGGCGACAATAATAGGTCGGTTGATGTTTTAGGCAACAGATAAAAATGTCAAGTCTTTATTGGTATTAGAATTGGTCAGCTGCATTCCTCCAATTCATGAATTCACTCACAATGCACTCTTCAGTCAGAATGTCCATTAGTTCAAGTTTAGAGACTCATTCCTTAACCGCACCACACGAATATTAAATGGTCCACCCAAATCGATGTTACCTCCGCAGGAATTTAAGACCGATGACATCGGTATTGCTTCTACCTATCTTCCTCTATACCTTTAGCCCCTGCTGTGCCCAAGTTTTAATCACTGCATGCTACTCATAAACCCTAAGGAAAATAAGTGTATGATGAAATTTATTTATTTTTGAACCGCACCCCATGAATGGGAGCCATCTCTATTTATCCCCGAATTAAAATACTTTATGTACAAAAATGCATTGTTATCTGTGGGCACAGCACGCCTAGACAGGCACTTCGCCCTTTAAATTTTACTGTGACAGACACATATGACACACCGAAATTATAATGATTTCGTTGTTTGAACGAAACCGTAACAGTGTAAAATACTGACGATGACTTTGCACTTGGTTTCTAGTCTGACTCGCCATTTAAGGGTGTCGTGAGTCTTCTTACATTGACAACGTCGAAGTTAATTACCATCTTATTCATTTTTCAAGCCTTAACCGCTTCGCGGTAACTGACAAAGCACAGGAGTTTGTAGTCGAAAATTAAGATGTAATTCCCTTTAACTCCCTCAAAATTAGTACAACAAACAGTTTCGTTGTATTGGTAAGATTCGGGTTCCTTAATTAATTATTTGATCCGAGCAAAGGGTCGGCAAACCAACAGCTTATCAGTTCTTTATGAATCGCTAATCAAAGTCATGCATCACTTCACTACAATCCCTTTTGAAGGCCACAACAAAAGTTGTCAAAGTTCTTAAACTTTCTGGCCACTTAAGGACCCCTTTCCAGAATCCTACCTATACGGGGAAACACTCCCTACGAGCGAAAATCCCTTCTTATCCGCAATGAATCATTTTGCTGCTGGCTGCCCGCCTTCGTATAATTAAGTATTTATTGAAAACATTTCCAATTATTTATGAGACAACGGTAAATATTGATTTTTTGCGAATTCGACTACAGCGTCACTCGCTACATTCAAAATTCATTGCTCGGTGTGTCTACCTCAATCCGGCAGTCCTTTGCCCCCGCCTTTCGCACCGTCCTCTGCGTCGGCCCACGAATTGAAATTCAATTAGAATGATAAATGACAAAATTAATTTCAGATTGTAGGCTCAAAAGCGCACCTCCCCGCAGGGCAAGGCTCGCTCACGCTCGCACTGAATAAAGTCCTGTTTATCAGGACCCCATTGTGTTGATACAGTGGCTTTTGAAAAGTTTTCCCCCAGCAGGCTCATCCAGTCTTAACCAGAGGATACGGCAAATTTACGAAGAAATTTGTGGCCTTTGTTTGCGTTTTTGTGTGGTCGGGTCTGCGCCCGTGCCTTTTGGATTTCATTAATAATTCATAAGTTCTCGGCTGAGCGAGGACACAACAGACACAAAATTCACACAGCCGCTCAGTGAATGCGACAATAAGCGCGCGCCAGTGCTGCTGGATTAACGTGTTTCAAAAATATATCGTAAGTCATCGTCATCATTGTGTTCCCATCATCGTTCCCGTTATCGTCATCAACAACTTTACAAACATAAAATCAGCAAAAAGTCTTTGGCGGGACACCAGTTCCGGCATGCCACTGCCAGGGTATGCTGCAGTGCCTGTGAGTGGGTTGGCGATGAGGCAGACCATAAAAAGTCAAAGACTTGCTGGAGCGCTTCACTTACACATGAACAGTGCGAGATCGATAATTTATGTGCTGGGCGCGACGATACAATGCTCCTTGGCGCAATACAATTTTGCTTTTCAGTTTTGTATATTTTGCCCTCATTCAGGTTCTGTTTGGCGAGAGTGAGGAGGGAAACAGGGATTCCCAATCCGCTTAGGGCCTAAATGGCAACTTTTACAGACGGCAAGAGGGTCATGTTGGCTGATTGCTGGCTGCTTGACTCGAAGGAAAGGAAAAGTTTGTTTGTGTCTTGGCAAATCTTTTTACGCGAATTGAATTATTTATGGCCGCCCTGGGGAGAGTGGGCGAGTCCTGTGTTTTATTTCAAACATTTTACGAGGCAGAATAAATTTTCCAATTAGACGTGTCAATTTCAATTTTATTAAATAAGTGTTCTTACTTTTGTTCATCGCTCGGCTTGGGTGGTACGGTGGATGGATGTTGGCATTTTGTGTGACCCAATTTTGACGTCTCTTCAAAATTGACCTTTTTACAAATTCTTACTTCCCACATACCGCGGATATGGATGGATTGCGACCGTTTTTGTGATGGATTTCAATTTTATTAAGTGCTGTTGTGTGTCATGGTTTCATGGATTGGTTGGGGGTTTTATTAATTAAAATACAGTAGAGTGCAATTTTCTACCAGATAAATTTGGCAATTGAATCATATGCAGGCTGTCACTAACGGAAATTTAATTAGCAGCACGGTATCGAAGTGGTTTGAGTTTATATGCTGTATCAGACTGACTTTCAGACAGGATATACGACAATTACTGGCCAACCCGTAGACATAGTTCACTTGTAAACTTATTTTTACGTGAATGCTACGAAACCCTAAAAAAGTAAAACAACAAATTATAAGATTCAACAAAATTCCCTTCTATCGTACACTCGATTCATTTGTAGAAATCTAAAATGAGAGCAGTCAGTTGATGAGCACAGGCACAAAAACAAACCTGACTCAAGCACTAAGACAAACTCTTACCATTAGCTGCTGTAAAAGGACTGTTGCTTGGACTGTAACACAAGGAGGAGGGACTTAAAACCTCCGATCAGCACTGACGAACTCCTAACAGTGGGGGGAGCGTTAATCTCTCATCCTTTCTTGCTTATCTCTCATCTTGTGGTCGATGCTAAACAATTGCACACCAAACAACCTATCAACTGCATCAACTAATCAGGAACCACCAGGGGGTGCAGTTGGATGCAACTCCCCACAAGACCGCATTCAAATGAACACAAGTTTGCCACATGGGGCAGTTGAATATTATTATTAGCAATCTCCCTCATTCCCAGTGACAGCCGCTAGTTCCGGGCCTTTCCACTGCAGGTCAACACAGGCGCGGTGCCAATTGAATTGAACACAATTTCGATGCAATTATAAAATTCACATAATTTATCGCGCATCCTGGCGCTGAAACTTTTATCGACTAATTCCAACAACAACTCGATTCCCGCTGGTATTTACTTAGCTTCCTGTCCCTAACCGCAAAGGCGGCCCGCTCGCCACCATTCAAACCCAAAACATCAATAACTCATGGCGCTCGCAGGAAACAATATTTATTCCACACTTTTGCGCGTTAATTTCGCTGATAAAATATTTGCGCAAAACTTATTAACGTTTGCGATAAATTTTCTCTGGTCGCAATCGATGTACAATAATTAAATGTCGTGCTCCTCCGCCTTCGCATAATCACCGCCATCAACTTCGCGTCGGTCGGAGCGGCATTTCGAGTGTCGAATGAGTGTTGTTTGCGTGTTTTCCGGCAGAGTTCCTTTTGTGATTTAATTCGGTTTTTGTATTTTTAATATTTTTAATTATTGTCCGCATTCATCGAACTTTGATCAATGGACCGTTGAGTGGTGTGTTCCTTGTGCTTCCGGCGAGATGGGAGAGCACTCAAAGTAAATCGTAATTAAATTGCCTGGAAAAGGATGTGTGATGCGAGGGCGCTCGGTTTACACAGACCCACTGCAAGAGGGAATTAATGATATCACATGTTGTCTGGTTGTTTTTGAGGGGCTCAGTGGGATGGCAGGACATGAGCGAAATCCTTTTTAATTGAGTCAACAAATTCGAAGAACCACCGGAGGAGAGTGCTCGAAACGTTTTAAACTCAAATGATCGTTTGGGTGCGTAGTAATGAGGGGATTTATTTGTGTTTTTTTTCTTGAGTTCGAATGGACGTTCCAGAGGGGATGGTAATTTTAAATGATGATTGTGTTGTTTTTGAAAAGCATTCATAAAATCCAGCTGGGAAAAGAAGAACAAAACACCTCATGGCGCGTGGGAAATAAATCAGATTGAGGTATCATTTCCTGTTATGAGTCCATTTTCCACGGATACCACATGTTTTGGCTTGACTGAAAAACGATGCGAGTGTGAATGATGAACTGATGATCTATTGTTACCAGTTCTCCGAAAGGTCTTAAGGCATGGAATGTGAAAGAAAACGCTGGTGCTGAGTGTTGTGATGCTCACTAGTTATTGATTTGTTAAACAGTAGCACTTGTGTTCCAGGTTGTAAGTGTTCCAGGTGTTCCAGGTTTACCAGGTTTAGATTGTTGTAAGAGAGGTTACTAATACTTTAAAACACCAGTCGCACTGATCCTTAAGAAAGAAAGATTCTTAATCTCGCTTCTACCTAAAGAAAGCTTCTCAATCATACTACTAGGCATGTGCAAAAGAAAGAACTACTCTCTGACATTCCTGCTGGGTTTTAGACAGGATTGAAGTGGGTATCTAGTTTAATAGAAACTGAGATAAAAGTTACTCACTTTAAAGTGTAATCGTGTACTATTGAAGGCAACAATTGCAAAGATGTCAATGAAACAATATGCAGATAGAGCTGTACAGAAAACATCTTCCTTAGCGCCCGTATCACCCCTTAAAACCCACAACGAAAGTAAGTGAGGGGTTGCCTTCGTTCGATAGACAGTCAACATACGACTTAAGAAAGTAGAGACTTATTATATTTCCAAGAGTTGCTTAAACTTGTTAGCCTTTTCGTTTTCTGAAAATCGACGGCGTAGTCCTCCAAGACGGCGGGTGACTTTTTTAAGTTTGCAAGTGAACAGATGTCGCACGAGGTAAAATCGGAAGGAAACGTGGATAAAACAGACTTGTTCTACCAATTTTTCATTAGCGACAGCAGAGGTGTGACTCGATTCAATCATGGAGAAAAAAAGTTTTCTTCGCCAAATTAAGCTTTTACTCTGCAGTTTCACGTAGAAGAGCCCTGTTCGCCCTGTTAGTCTTTTCTTTAGAAGTCAATGAAGATAACACCACAGAAGATACACAAAACGGTGAACATTACCGGCAGATAGGACAGTCCTCTCCTTCTTCAGATCACATTCCACTGTTTCATTTGGTCTCTGGTCTCTGGACCAGAAGTGGGTCCATGTTTCGTCGATGGTCAGGAAAAGGCGCAAAATCTCCTTCGGATTACTCACAAACAGCGTCAGACACTGGTCTGGATTGGTCTCGCTGTCCCGCTTGTTATCAAGAGTGAGTAGACGCGAAATTCACTACACGTTGACGCAATCGGTGCCTACTGTCTCATCTGTCACGCATATCTTCAATCGACAGTCTGCCAATGCGAATTGTGGGGTACATAGGCGGGACACGTCAAAAGCAAATTTGCGGTCACGTTCAAACTCGATTTACTGACGTTGGCCATGAAAAGAGAAGGCTCTCAAATCTTCAAAATTTCTCATTTAGTCAAATTTCACATCGAAATCAAAATTTCAAAACATTCTCCCATCCATCAGGGAAAAATGTCAGACCCTTCCAAAGAACACACTCGTGCCACAAACGTAAACACTCAAATTAAATCACGCGCTGTCCAAAAAGAAATTTCTTCAAAACATCGTTTATTCGTGAGGAACTATGCATCGTCCCCTCGAAGAGCTGTTCTGCTCTCTCATATGTCACGTCAAACACTAATGTCTCTGTCTGTGCATTATTTTTTTTTCGGCTCTTCTGGCGATGAAACGCCCAACCCCGAGGTGAACGCTGTGCAATTTCCTCCAAACGAACTCTGACTGCAGCGCTTGCTATTCGATGGACAGTCGTCGTCGGGATCACCAAAGTCAAAATGGAATTCTTCAAAAACTTCATTACAGTCGTTCCTCGCAGCAGAAAAAAAGCGCACGAGTTGCCCGTCTCTGCTCGGAGGACTTCAAACCCCTTATACCGGCTTGATTTTCAAAGAGCGCCGTTATGCAGATGAAAATTGCATTCTTTTTGTGTGCTCTTTGGAAGCGGTGGCGCACTGCCATGCGTGCCTCTTCGAAGCACTATCCGCGTTTAGAATCTTCAATTCAGGTTTAGCCGTGTGCATGCATTTGTGTTGTCCTCCCGGGTGGGGTTTTTCGGGGCAACTTAAAGGATATCCGGCTGTGTGCTCGTTTCTTTGCAAACGCATCTGATATCTCTGTGCAGCATTTCCTGTGACAAGCACACGGGAAAACAAATCGCCTGGGTATCTGCCGTTTCTAATCGACTGTATCTTTCTCTCTTCTCTTTTCAGACTCGCTCCTAGTCGCATTATCACACAGCAGGAGTACAGAGGATACCATTAATTGCGCCTGTGTTTGGTAAGTTAATTAATTCTACCACCACTCCACTCACCCCTCATTTCCGCCTTCTCCATACCTTTGAAGCGAAAATTATAATTGCCCCCGGCATCAGGCACTCTCGGCAATCATCTAACAGTGTTTTCCCTTCGTCACGAGATGCTAGTGGCTTGTCGAAGAGGGATGGCCTGGGGGGGGGGCACTTAATTGACTCGTTAATCCAACCTCTTTGGATGATAATCGCATCATTTGAGGGAATGCCTTACAGTCATACAGCTGGTGAATAGATTTGTTTGTATGCTTTTCAATTATGCTCTTGCGGCGGCTTTCTGAGGCCCCCCCTATGCTCGCAAACATCGTGTTACCGTGGTGGATCCTTTGACGTTGTCGGCGCTCTGGAGGAGCATTATAATTGGCGGACAATGACTGGCAGTGTTCTCAGCGTTGCCTTGCTACGACATGGCCGGAAGGTTGATGAATGAGATACGACATGTGTAGATAGGAATACTGCCTTGGCTCCTCATTGTTGGTTAGAGGATTGAGGGATCGTCTGATTTATGCGCGCACTGTGATTTATATGTCTGGGCATTGATAATTCTATGATTCTGCAGATTTGCTCAACTCAATTGCGTTGTTCAGAGTTCAGGAAGGGCCCGTTTTAGGTTTGATCCCATCCGACTTCTGATGGAATTTATGCTAAATTGTTCAACAAATCTCCTTCAATCTTCAATTTCAGCACAGCAGTGCTTTACGTGCCACCATTGGTCGACAGTTCAAGTAACAAAGCCCCCTAAGGTGCTACTTTTAAGATTCGAACAATTCTCTTTAATTCCGACAACAAGGTGAAGTGCAAGCTCTGACAAAAGCATATGCACACAGCCCCCTGCCCGATTCCACCATTTGTCGGAGCAAGACTGCAAACCAGGCCAATATGTTACCCGTCCACCGGCAAGGACACACAACACAGGCCACACATTCATTCCCTTTGGTGGAACAAACTTATTAAGTCCACAGATTTGTCACATCTTTCTTCGAACACATTTGCACACCCCGAGGAGTTTTGCATACAGAAAGCAGAGCTTCACTCACAATGCATTATAAATGTCTTCCAACACACATACACACAGGAACTGAATGAGGGAAGTGGCAGCAAATAAAAAAAAATAAGTCTCCCGTTCGTCTTCTCTCGTTTTTGTTTCTGGCCCCTGCAGCTATGTAAACCCTTGATAACATCATGTTACACGGCTCAACAATGTCACTTGTGATTTGCTGGCCTCGTTTCACCCTTTTGTTGTATTATCCTTGGCAGTTTTTTTTCTTCTTTTGCTTTGACCGGGACATCCGCGAACCAGCAGCAACGTTTTCCCTGTTTCTGGGTCGTCGTTTTAATTATTCTACATCATGTTGTCCGCCCGGAGGGCGTTTGGGGGTGGGGGGTGGAGATAATGATAAACAATTTGAGGGGGGTCAGGCTAAAAGAGGGACATCCTCCGCTCCAACTTCATTTTGAATTACGCACAACTTTCTCGGAATTGATATCTCATCTCTGGGCCCGGATACCATCCCTTGGCCTTCGTCCTATTTCGTCGTCCTACAGGACATTGCCGCTTTTCGTTTGCATTTGTGAAAACTTTTCTCATTAAGTGGAGATATTTTTGGATTTTCCGGTCTTCGAAGCGGAACCGCATTCTCTCGGTTCGTTTGCAAAACCTTCATTTGCACATCGCATCAGAATTGAATTCATTACTTGAGCTGGCGTCGCTGCTAGGGCATGTGAATGACATCTTTGCGGCACGCATTATGTCGCATGTGTGGAACAGTAGCATAAGGAATCCGTTCCATTCAATTTTATCCATTGTGCTCAATGACTTCGGGGTTTCACATTACGATCAAGGACCTCTTCATGGGTGGTCTGAGTGTGGATTTGAAAGAAAAAGAAACGTGATTGATCCTAATGGGTGCAATCCGTTACGTTTACTCTGTACTTACAAAGAGGAAGGGTTGATTTAAAAAAAAAAAGTTGGGACTTGCAAATGTTGCCATGTGCCATATGTTTAAGAAAGAGGGTCATTCTTAAATACCCTCTGCTTGGTTTACCGACATTTCAGGTCCTTAAGCACATGCCACTGTTTGCGTTGGCTTGTATTTCCCTTGGCATGAATTCAAAATGCCGCCTTTGGCCAGTTGGCCCCTCTCGTGCGCCACGAATTCCCATCGCATTCCTTCATCAGTCCGTGTCATTGTTTGGTACTCTCAGCTGATTTTTGTAAATTCAATCACCGATAAGTTGTTTTGCTTATCTTGTTCCGTGCGACTGCAGACCGCATCGATTTATCTCTCAGCCGACAATTATTCCCCGTTGCACCGCACTTATTGTCATCATTTTTCCGATAATTACGGCAATTTTTCACAGCCAAACAAACGGCCGGCACGCAGAATGAAGCCTCGGCTCATCGTCGTCCTTAAAAAGCATTTCACAAATAAAAACGTAATTAATTGTATGCAACATGAAAAATGCCGCAAATTGCGCCAGCAGTGCAAGTAAATTGCGCTGCATTGTTGACACCTACCCCAGAGGCTGGGGTTGGGTGGGTGTCTAGAGCGGAAATAAAAGCACCGGAAAAGAACAACAGCAGAACCGAGCGCAGGGCGACACTCTCATCCATCTTTGTTTAAAAAGAGGAGTGTCATCCGCTGCCGCCTGGTTGGACAAACGAGCGGACAAATTGCGGAATCACCCACACACCCCGCCATTCGAGCCTCGATGTCGACGTCAGCTCTGGGAACAGCAATTAAAAACCGATTAGACTTAATTATTTCGACCCGCATATGCGGTTGGACCTGGATACACCCGGACGGCAATCACCGAACGCAACGATCCCGTTGGTTTTTATCCTGACGGAATTTTCGCCAGGATGCACATGACAAATCAATGCAAAGCCCTCAAGGCGCACCCAGCCACCCGGCTATGCTTTTCAATTATGTATGCATGCCCGCCTGAGGAGCCGCACACACTGGCTGCCATGTACGCAGTCCTAATTTCCATTTACACTCATAAATTCATATCAGGGTATTAAAATCTTCGGGCGCGCTTTGCCACTCTTCAATTTCGCGCGCGCGAGCACGAAGGGTGTCACTCGGGGAAGAGGAGGCGGAGCCGGAGGAGCGTTGCGTATCGGTGGCGTGCAAATGTGCATTTTCGCGCATTCCGCAGCAATAGCTCACCGGCTGCTGATTGAGAAATTAAATGTTCATCGTGCCGGCACCTGCCACACAAGCCCTACCCCAAGGGTGGCTAACGACTAAGTTGCAGTTTGTTAACCCTGCCGTTTGCTACAAGGCAATGAAGCACAAATTGAGCGTTAACTCATTGGCTAGGCGTTTGCCTATGGGGCTGTCCTCGCAACGGACGCCTAGCCATACAGCAGTACCACAAAAGGGCAGGGCAGCAGAAAATAAATTAAGACATTAAGAATGGCCAAATGGCATGTTATTGTCTTTGGGGCTGGCGGGGGTGCTTGGTGTGGCGGGAGGGATCGGGTAAGTTAATTGATGGTTCATGTTAGCTCGAATTTCACCTCAGTCCTGGGTTGTTGATGGGCGAACTGGCCCAAAGCGGCTGTAATTGAGGGCAGTTGCTCATATCGGTTGGTGTTGTTAGTTTCTTCACCACTCTACCTAATCGCTAGGATTGCCGACAAGGGGAGAGGACAGAGGTCAGTGGTTTATAATTTAAGGCGACTGCCGTATTAAAGTTTGATGTTGTGAGCAATTTCCCGATTCAACGAACTCATTTGGAGGCGAATCGTGTGGAAAGATGGTGTTTCCGATACACTGAGGTCGAGTTGAGTTACTGTGAGGTTTTATTGCTGGTGTGCCTATCGGCTGAGACATGCAACTTCAAAATGAACACAGAAACAGCATTACTCAAGAATTGGTTCACAACGTAATTTGGGGTCTATTTGATGCGTCGTGAGGGTGGTGAAGGGAGGGTACGGAGGAGTGATGCTTTCTTCATTTACGTCAAAGGAATCATTGGGACGGCCCAAAGGCCACAGCAAGATGAAAGACATAATTTATCTCATCACATCGCTTTGTTTCGTCTCCACCATTTCCATGAATGGTGTTACCTTTCTTTTCGCTATATTTACTCATGACTTTACGTCGTAAATCCCGAAATTTAAAACTGCGACACATGTCTGAAAACGAATGCGCAAAAATGAAAAGACGGATAGCACATTGCTCGGTTCACAGCTGGAATAAGGTTTTGAAGCTTTTCGAGTTTTTATCTCTTCAGGTTCGCGTTTCAAAATGTTGCTGTTCTTAAGCCTAAAATTTTGGCTTATCAGTTGTAACTTCTATCAGATTTTTGACTTTCAGAACTTTTGCAACGTAGGTCTTGCGAGGGATGAAACCTCCCCATTCTTTTGGTTTTTCTTTAGAATTCTTTGGGAGGAAGACATTCGAATTCCGATGCGCAGTTTCAAACCTTTCAAGTGTCTTCGGAGTTTGCGTATCTTGACGAACCTTAAAAGGCATCGTAAGACTCTATTGATCGGAGTCGGGATGGCGTGCAACTTCTGGGGGCTTAGAGGAACCTCGCACAATCTAGGGAACTTGTCCTTTGCCTCAATTACATCTTTCGACTATCTGTCATAGTAACCATAAAATGACAAGAATTTGCTTCCAGACCATCAGCAACACCCCGAGTCCTGCTGCTCCTTAAGGGGGGTTCAAGCCAAAAGAAATTCCTCAGTCGGAACACTCCTCAAATATATTTACGCGGCATAGCAACATGTTCAGCCCACATGACAGTTCATCACAATCAAATATTTATTTATTTACTGCCCCCAAGGATTCTTCAAAAAAGGACTCTGTCCAATTAGATCCACCCCAGCGTCGTCCATGCCACTCTCCTGCTCCCATGCGCGTAGCATTCCTCCACTCATCTCAATGGATCTCATTATTTCTAAGCCCATTGATGGCTTACTTAACTCAAAGGAGCACCCAGTGATCCCTTTGTAATTACTTTCCCACCCGAAAACATGTAACGATGCGGCACAGGGCATGTTATTAGTGAAAATGATCAAATAACTTCATCTGAAGTGCCGAAAGAATCCTTCTTAGCTCCAATCATCCGTAGCCCTTGGCTGAAGGGTGACCCACTCATATCCATATCCTGTGAGAGCTTGAGGGGCATCTCCTTAATAATCATTTCATATCGGAAAATCCTTATCCCTGTGGCCCTCGGCAAGGTCAAAGCTATCGTAATAACGAATCATCCGCCTGAGCTATGAGAGTATCCCCCATCGGTTTGTCCGTAAAAAGAAACGCGTAGGTACCCAAACTCCACCCACACCTCGCCAGCTATAAATACCCCGAAACGCATTCGCTTCTCGTCCAATATTCACGCATATTAACTCCGAAACAATCCCCAAATGGGAACTAGTGTGTACATGTGAGTCTCGGCTCAAGGACACCCCCTACCCACCCACAGCTGCCCCAGAAATAATTGGGTGCGTGGCGGCGAGGGTATTTTTTTATTTTCATTCTTCTCTCCACTCACTTGCTTGCCGATGGCACTTCAATAAGTTCGGATCCTTCCGCCCCTCACGCCCAGCCCAACCAAATAATTGTACCCCGCCGAGATGAGAGGTAAAGGACCTGCCTCTGAATCTGAATTAATTTCCAATCGACTGAACGCTTATTTCTGTGACGAGAGAAAATGGGACAACGTGCGAGTGCGAGGTGAGAAGGCAGGGAGAGCGAACGAGAGAGAGAAATTGAGAAATTTATGAATTTGATTGCTTCCGATGTGGCTTTGATTACGGCGAGGAAAAGTTTTTATGAACTTTTATTGCTAATATGAGGCTCGAGATACTTTCGGTATATATTTATATTTTATTGGCTCTTAGCGTTGCCACTTGCCACGCATTACGGACTATATATTCGCTCTGGCCTTGCTCGGCGCGGAGCACGAGTTTTTGCTGCTGTCGAACCTAAGCTGTAATTATGTGATATATGCGGAGGAGTATCGGGCTCGGAATTTGAAGGGCCATCTAGGGAATAATATGCCGAAGCATTCGAAAATGGTTTTTACATAAAACTTACCTCCCAGAAAAAAATGTGTATCGGCTGGATTCTGTGTATCGATATGGAGGTGTCGTCAGACTTAAGGAACTTGCTGACAGATATTTATGTGCTGAATGCTTGTAGAATTTCGTCACTTATTTAGAGATTCTATCTAATGATTCAGAAATACGTTAAAATATAGCTATAGTAGAGGAAACTCCTCAGGACGAAATCTTCTTGTCTATGCGCAGCCTATCCATTGTAAGGTAGGTGTAGAGGCGCAGAAACTTAGCAAGCTGCATTTTGCTGAACAATCTGTATAGCTCGTTGATGAATCTATTTCATTTTGATGTCTTCAATTATGCAGGACCAACATTTTTTTCCTTAAAATATGTACTTAGAGTGACCATGCCCATCCGCAAGCTTTTGTGTCATAAAGCAGGACTAGAATCATGAATGCGCCTTATTCCTTAATTCTTTCTTGGAAAGAAACAGAATTTAGCGGAAAAAATCTGCGTTTGATGCGGATATCAGTGCTTAAGACGAAGTCCTTGACTACTTCACGTCATTGTTGCCCGGGGTACTAAGTTTGCTGTGCGTCAAATTTTCCGCAAATCTTAAAATTAGATGGTTTTGAAAATAATTTCTCAACAAGTCGATTGTTTTACACACTGTATGGCTCGTAGCGTCGTCTTTTTAAAAACCTGAACTCATCGAGACTTTCTTCTTTTTCTACTGGCACTACAGTCCGCTCATCGAGACCAAGTGCCTGAATATTAGGAAGCACATAGACGGTAAAATACTAATTTCCCGTATTTTCGAAGCAATACGGACCAATGATCCCATCAGGTCATTACCAACATCATACCGTTGTTTTTTATGGATGCTTTGGTAGCTCTTGATATTCTTCCGGTTGCTCGCCAGTCCAATTTTTCTTACATTGACGTTCGTAAACTTCGTTACTGAACAAACTTTATAAGTCAAGTTGTACACTCTCAGCTTCGGCTGCTATTGTCTCTCCACTACGTACTAGATGTGGTCTAAACGGTTGACTAATATCCCACTTATATAAAGTCCCACTAAAATAAAGTGGGACTCAAATTTGGAAACGGTATTGGCAACAGTGGTTTAAGTGCGCACCATAATTATACGAAAACCATTTCTCACAAACACTGATTTTCGTAATAATAACTGAACAATGTACAGGGTGATTTTTTAAAAGCTATTGGAAAGTTTTTCGAATCGATAGTATGGTCCACATAATCTAATGTTTGAAGATTATTTCATGCAAATGTTGACCTTCACTGTGCCTCAAATGGTCCATCCGCTAAGTCCAATTTTGGCATACTCTTTCCAACATTTCGGTCGGTATCTCACGAATAAATGCGTCAATGTTGCCTTCCAATGCGTCAATTGAAGCGGGCTTATAGACATGAGCGTTAACATAACCCCACAAAAAATAGTCTAAAGGCGTTAAATCGCACGATCTAAGCGGCGAATTGACCGGTTCCGAACGTGAAAAAAATTGTTCACCGAACTCGCCTCTTAATAAGTCCATTGTTGCGCGTACTGTGTGGCATGTGGCACCGTCTTGTGGAAACCACATGTCATGCAAGTCAAGCTCTTGCATTTTGGGCAAAAAAAAGTTGGATATCATCTCACGGTAGCGCTCACCATTCACAGTTACGTTACGATTTACATCATCTTTGAAGAAGTACGGTCCAATGATGCCACCAGCCCCTAAACCGCACCAAACTGTGACTTTTTTTTTGGATGCATTGGTAGCTCTTGCAATGCTTCCGGTTGATATTCACTCCAAAATCCAAATTTGACCCAAAAATGAGCTTCATCTCTGAACACAATTTTTCGGTAATAAACTTTCTTAACATAGCACGCATTTTGATAATAAAATTCAATAATTTGCAAACCTTTTTCGTTTGTTAGACGATTCATGGCTAAACTATAGACCAAACTGAAGATGTTTGACAGTGAAACAAAACACGAAACGTGCGTCAGCTGTTTAAACCAGTGTTGCCAAAAATATAATAGGTAAAAAACACCCTTTAGAAATACTTTTATAATGTGCGTCTTTTTAAGATGACTTGCCCAACGATTCTGAACAAAAATTGCAAGGCAGTTTGACAGGAGTCACTCGTGATCCGTCAAAAAGTGTGCATTGAAAAACAAACCTCACAATGAATCACACTTTACATTTCTTGATTTCTTACTGAAGTAATTGTTCCTCAGCAACACCGCACTATGCCAAGTAAAAAACTTGTATTTCATATCATTTTATGGAGTTTTCAAACCCCAGTACCAAATGCAACCTTAGTCACCAAATGCAAACCCACTCAAGAAATTCCTCAGACATGATGCACCCTCACATAAGATTCAATCTAATTGAACGATGCACATCATGCGAATATCTCCAATGAATCCCATTTCAATTCAAAGATTAAAAGCTTCCAACCAATGAACCTAATGAATTACAAGAATCTTCAACATTTAGAGAAAATCAATTTTGTATCGCACTCTGCCTCATTATCTCATCAGTAACCATTCAACCCACCCAAGAAGTTCCTGACAAATTCTCAGTGCATACAAAAGCTTGCAGGATGTGTCACTGATATGCCAGTCAAGCACTTCAAGCAGCAAGCAGATTTTCCTCATAATCGCTGCGAAAATCCCTGTGAACCTCACCCCAGGGATAATTTGCATTCGAAATCAGTTCGAATTTGATTCACTAGACCAGTTGGGCTGGTGAATAAATAAAAC
Organism: Eristalinus sepulchralis; assembly: GCA_944738645.1. NCBI lineage: Eukaryota > Metazoa > Arthropoda > Insecta > Diptera > Syrphidae > Eristalinus > Eristalinus sepulchralis. The sequence goes on from OX122882.1 coordinate 13,904,977, forward strand.
ACAAGAATTATCACACCAACAAACCACTGTCTAAGATTAAGGTGATTTCCATAAGGAGCTCTAACCTTCCCGAAGCAGTAACACCCCTGATGAAGGATGGAAGGATGACGTTGAGACAGCAGCAACAACAACATCACCATCATCATCACCATATCCAATGTAATTTCCTTTGCCTTCACCTTAAAAGATTACGGCGGTTGCGAGGCGGCCCCACGCTCATGGAATATGCAAAACTTCTCCCACAGGCATGGCATTTGTAATTTTGAATTTCGAACCCTTGCTCGTCCCTTGGTCGTCTTCTGCACCATCCACACCCATACACACACAAGTAGGCTTTTGCCCGAAAGGGCAAGGGAATGGAAACTTCAAAAGTGCGCTGCAGAATGGCGGCGTATGTATGTATGTGTGTGTGTGTGGTTAAGTTTGTTAATTTGATTCAAAACAAATCCTTTATTATGCACTTAGTTGCTTACATACGGCTCCTATTGCCCACTTCCCAAGGCAACCAAGGAAATTCGATATACTCTCATCTTGGCCAGGAACTTGCTGCTGCCACACGCCTCACACGGTCCTGGATGCCCGTGCATAGCATATCTGGATTCAAAGGGCCTTCCCCGAATGAGATGCTGATTGGAATGCATATCCTCGTGCTTGCCGGCAGGAAGCAGGCTTGATGTTTATTCATAAGCCCCCCACAGTGCTTGGTGGACTGGCCATCGAAGGGCAAGGCGGAAGAGGCTTTTAGCATTCTGAGTAGATGTTCGAATGAATGAATCATTTTGTGATCCAATTAAATCAAAAGATTTGCCTTTCTGTGGTGCTCTCCTGCTGTCCGTCTGCATCCGTCTGGACATGCTGCACAATATGTCGTCAGGGCAGGGCGTGTGCCTGCTGATTGAGTCCACATACATCGAACCCTTCCTTCAATTGCATTTACTTTTGCAGCAATTCGCCACCAGACCGAGTCTATTTTGGAATTTCAAATGTTTCCATTGAGGGTCCTGTCATCTGATTCGGATCATGATTGGTATTTGCCCTCTGAGGGTGGACTTGGGAAAATCTTCTAAACTTATTTTCAATGCGATTAGAAGAAAATTATTTTCCCAAGAGGTAAGCTTGTGGTCAAGCTAATGGACAAGCAATTGAGATGCAGACACGAGTCGATGCACTGAATTCGTAGCTCATTGCCGGTCTGGAACTTTGTGAAACAGAAGACATTTTTCCTGCTCCTATTGACGTAGTTGCAGAAACCCATCGACCATCGCTGAAGCGTGCAGAATACACTTGAACCAGTGGTTTTTTTAAAAGTCCTTGTAAATCTTTCCGAACAACCTGCCAGTGGTTCAAAACACATAACTTTCTTGCCCCGACTATGCCAAGACCGGAGCGCGTGTGAGGAGTCTTAAAGCTGCCCTAACTCCGAAAGCACCCGACACACACCCACTTAGTCTGCCTTGTTGTGTGTGCAATGCCGCCGCCGTGTTTCCGCCATGCAGCCCCGATCACCCACGTCGATAACTCATGCGAGTGCAAAACGCAAAGTGCATCTGTCTCAATATTTTATCGCCGGCAAACCGCAATAAATATGAATTAATGGTGTGAACGAATTATTATCAGCGTCGGCGGCGTCCCTGTCCTGGAGCGCCATACGTTTGTCGCAGTCTGCTGGAGCCAAATCCATTAATTATTACCACAACGCCAGAGTGTCGGTATCTGCAGCCACCAAATCCGGGAGCAAAGAGCAAAGTCCCCAACAGGACAACACAAAGCCGCTGCAGGTGTGTGTAGGTCCGCAGCCGTCGCCTTCCGCCTTGCGCCTTGCAGAGCATCCTTCCGCTAGGCTGACAGAAATCCAAATGCAATTCAAAATGAAAAATAATATCGCACTTCCACGCCGCATTCGCACATGATCGGGAATGCAAATGTACGTCATGACGCTCCACCGCCCTTCTCGTAAACCCATAAACACGCGTCGGGACGCGATGAGTGAACACGGTCGCTGCTGGTAGTGGTGTTGTTTGCGTGAGTGTTTGGTTCAGAATGTCTTACCAGGAGAAATGGGGAGCTGAGTAATTATTGTGTCTACAGGTTGCCACTGGGACCGGCAGACAATCACCACGAAATGAGGTCTAATCCAATTCCCGGCAGACTATGTGCAACTGTATCTGCAAACGGCTCGGAGTGGATTCCACGAACTATTGCGGTGTTTTCCACGCTTCCCATGATGCGCATTGTAATCCGATCCAATTGGGAATTAGATCAGTGAGCAAGGTTAGCCCCAAGATGGCAGGACGGACGGGCGAAAGGTGGGACTGCCGTGGTAATGATGATGAGGACGGATGGTGATATCTTCTGAAGCGTTTCGCTTGATTGAACCCTTAAGCAAATTCTGCTCCTAGATGTGCGGTTGAAGTTGGATGCGGGGAGACGTGGCAGCGACAATGGATCTGAGTGGGAGAGATGCGAGTATGATGACACCGAAGCTAACAACATTAGCCACAGATGGCAGTGGATATGAGTGCGGAGTGAGAAGTGCGCCTTCCACCAGGCTAACGACACATTAATCCATGGTAACGACCACCGTGACGCTGACGACGACGACTATGACGACGACAATGATGCCGATAATGATGATGATGATGATGATGATGCTAGTGATGTGATGTGATACGATGCTTCTGCTGCTTTGGGTGTTGCTTCTGTTTGCGCCTCCGCCACTTCTCGGGTAAGCGACGATGGCTTCCACTTGGGGTTTGCCCGAATTAAATAATCTTTTCGATTATCGCGTCAAGGCGAGCGACGAAGGAAGGAGCCGACGCGGCAAGTTGCACAGTTTCGACTTGTGTATGTGGGGTAATTGGAAGTGCAACATACACAAGGGGTTACACTAATTGGATGACAGTCAATTAGGTGGGGTGCTAACGACGTGCGGTGATCTCTGACGCAGTGTGGTCACGAATGAGTGGAAATGGTGCCCGCTCTGCGACGGAGGATTGAAATGAAAAATACATGTCAAATATGAGAAATGAAGTGGCACTGGGGAGCATCTTAAAAGGAGTGATTCGATGCCAAGTGGCTGACTGCCAAAGACGTTTCGACACGGTTTTCGAAAGGGGTCGGATGTGGTAAAGCATTTAAACTAAAATGACATCGTGACGTGGACAAGACGAATTGCTGTCCTTCGACATGTTTGCGACGGGAATTGCGTAGTTTTTTTTACCGTGTACACTTTTGAATTGCAAACGGAGCCTTTGGCGAGTTCGTGAATTGATGAGACTTGTCTCAGAAAAGACGACTCTGTGAGGTAACTCATCAGGGCTTAAACTTAAGTTCTGTAATTTTTAAAATTCTACATTTTTTGGAAACTTGTCAAACTTACGATTTTGTTATTTTGACAGACTTCTGATATCGATTCGAGTGTCGAGTTGTGCGATTCAGCTGCACTTCGAAAGTCCCTTATGTCAGCACCGACCGGTCCTTATTGCATTCCTTTTCTTTCTTTTTTGGAGCTGTGATGAACAAACGTGCCTCTCCAGCCTGTGCACCGTCTTAGCCTTTTGCAAAGTCTCCAACAATCGAGAAAAGCATCTGCCCTACAAAACAAATTAAATTTTGCTCCACTAATGCTCGAACTTCTTCCTTCGCATTCGACAGAAATTTGTACCCGGTGAGTCATTTTTTTTGTTTGAAGGAGGCACAAGGTCAAATCTGGAGAATACGGAGTAGGGGAGAAGTAGTTTGTAACCTGTTTTGCACGATTTGGCAATTGCGGTGGTGAACTTCAAATTGTCGTGGCGGTAGCACAATTTTTTCCTCCCCGAACGAAACTGTTTTTTTTTCTGTTAATAAGCGTAGTAGAGGCCTCTGTTCCTTTTGCCCTTCTCCAGGGAATCGATATAGTTTAAAAATTGTCAGCCATCGGACATGTTTTTGCATTTCTCGGTTGAAGTCCAATGTTTCCACTGTTTCTTGATCTCTACTTTGCACTGGTGGATCCATTTTTCGACAATGGTTATAAAACGATGAAGGAAACCCTTCAGACTTCTCCTGAATAGCGCCAAACACTGCCCTGGGGAGTTCTTACAGTTGTGCTTGTTGCCCGAAGTAAGCAAAAATGGCACCTATCTCGCAGACAGCCATCAGAGGATATGATTCTTGCGATCTATGCCCACTGTCTCAGCTGTGTTGCAAATTTTCAATCGTTTTTCAGGTTACGAGGTTGCGGGTTTATGCAATGTTTTCGACCCCAGTAACTGTTTTCGGAGCACTTAAGCGAGACGCACAAAAAACCGACACGAGGCCGCGTTTAAATACGTTAAACCAATTCTTAACAGTTACCTTCAGAGTCTCCGAAAAATGCATCCAAGCTCACTTTGACTTAACTGGGCAATTTCCCTTCCAAGAACAATATTGAGACCCATATTGCTCATTTCCAATTTCCTTAAATCCGCGGTGAACGCAATGCAACGAGTCCTGAAACCTTGATAGTGTCTGTCTACGAGGAGGTACTACACTATGAGTTCCAAAGTTTGTATGGTGGCTTCAATTGGTTTGGATCGTGGATCAGTCGACAAGGGACCAAGACGCAGATTCTTCACCAAGTGCTAGTACAGTGTCTGCTATTAAAGAGGAGACCTACAGTTTAATGTCGACTCCGAAGAGAAAAACAGAGTGTTTTGCATAGGCAATTAGTACTCTTTGAGTGTTGTCAGTGAGAGTTGATGCGGATGATGAACGTTCACAGGCCATGACATCGGGCAGTGTCGTCGCGTTTACCCACTTCGCCATTGATTCAACTTGCATCTTTAGAAAACGTTGTCGTGCTCTATTTCCTGTCTCCTCGCAAGTTGACATGTTTTCTTTTTTCGATTTCTGGATGCTTGACTCCCAGTCGTCAAACCCCGCGGAGATGAACGATTCAACCGTCGCTGCGCGTTCTCATTTCCATAGCCGCAAAGCAAACCCCCACAGCAGAAGTAAGTTACCACATCTGAACTGCATATTATTAGGAACTTCGGGTGGCCATCTGCTGTCAAGTCAATCGCCTCACTGTCGATGCAAATTTCATTCTCCTCAAGCTATGCGCCACCATTTCCGTTCCCTGTCGCTTTTGTTTCCGCCAGTGTTCAGTTCCCTGTGTCCTAGAGAAAAAAAAACTCACTCACAAAAAAATGATTCAAAGTTCTACGAATTTAAATTTTTTTTTATTTTGCTTCACCATCCGACCGTTAATATCAGCAGCATCCGAGTGTCCCAGATCTGCGCTTTGTCGCCGGCTATTGTCCACTTTGTTCCACGTTCCCAAGTGCTACGACGCTACCGGTGCCCGCTGCTGTTCGGTTCGGATGCTTTTGTCTTTCGCATCCAAATGAAAAGAGGGACCAGCAACCCGCTGTAGAAGGTGGGCGGGCGAGATTGTGGGAGTGTTGGCTGTTCATAGACAGAAAAAATTAGGAAAGCATATCATTTGGTGTTCGTTACAACGGAGTGGGGGGTAGAGTTCTTTTGTTATTCCGTCGTCCTACCGACCCGAAAAATCCCCGAACTGAGTTTGTACTTTTTGTTTCTTCTTCGCCCTTTTTATGAATAACTGTCACAGAGAAATAAATCAAGTGCACAGAGACGAAGACGAAGGGAAAGCGACTACGAACTGTGAGAGACAATGAAGGAGAGAAAGGAAAAGATGAAGAAGGACGAGGAAATGTTACTGCTGCAGTCATAAATTCTGCGCATAAGTATCTGCCATGATAATGGGGATGAATGTGACTGTGGGTGGGGAAGGATGTTGCTGGGCGGCGTTCTAGGCTAAGCTCTGAGGTTTGGCATTGTTGTTTGTTCCGTTTTGTTTCTGACGGAAATGAGAACATAAGGGCGCATTTATATGTGGACAGACCTATTCTTCGTCACCGGTACGACAGTGGCGGCATTGTTTTGAGTTAACTTCTTTGAAAAGTAATTTCCTTGCAGGATTTATGAGAACGAATGTGATTTAAAGGACTGTATTTGTCGCTTTTAGACGTTGATACCTGCACACAAGCGGTTGAAGGGAAATGTGAGTGAGTGTAACTTGATGGACGTTTGTGATCGGAATATTAGGACCCACTTGGTGTTGATAGTTAGGTAGAGTCTTAACGTCCCCTTATCGATGACTGTTTGTGTGAATTTCCGTTTAAAAAATCCAGGATTCGTTGTAACCTCCAAGAGAAATGTATGTTGGCACAGAAAGCTGGTTCTGGAATTATTCAGTCTTCCTGTCAAACTCTTCTCTTGTCATGAGGAAAATCTTTTGAACCACTACTTCCATCCAGTCGGAAATGAACAATTCCTTTGTGTTTCATTTATTTAACAAGGCAATATGTCATTCACAAATTGACCAGCATATGTCTGCCCTTTGGGTCCACACTCCCTTTACGTCAACCAAATCTGTGTCCGTCTGTCATCCGAATGAAAGTATTTCTTTTGTTTTGGATCAGAACCCTTGTCAATTCTATTTGCATACAGCTCTCCCTCAACTGTCACACAAAGCAGCTCATTGTCTCATTGTTCTAACAAATTGACAAAACCATCCGCCCGTCCTGTCGTGCGTTTCCTTTTTGTTCTCGAACACAAAAAGAATTGATAAAAAAAAGGAAACTTTTTCCGCTCCGAAAGTGACGGTTGACATGTGCAAGAGCAAAGTGCGAATTAGAGCACTTCAACATACCTAACGCTTTGTTCCGTTCCACCACTCTTAACAATGTAACTATGTATTAGCATATTCATGTGCTTTTGTGTGTGTGTGTGTATATGTGTGTGGGAGCACTCCCTTTTTCAAACCAAGCACCTTGTTACGCATTCATCAACATAACCATCATCATCAGCAGCGCCATCACCATCACCCACCATCGTCGCCATCATCGCCATCAACGCCATCGTCACCATCTGCTCATCCGGCAGCACCTCGTGTTCGCCACATCCATCGCTGTCACAGTCATTATCAGTTGACTTAGTACAAAGAAGAAGAAAAAACCTTTTGAAGTCAAAAAGAGAAAAATATGCATGAAAACAATTACAGTTGCGAGTGTTGTTCCGGCCGATCCAACCCCATCGCAAATCATTATACGAAGCAACTGATGCGTCCTGCTTGCTACATTCTCACGGCCCTTGAGGCCAGACTGCGAGGAGGGGCATTTCTCCCTCCCCCTTGGTCACTTGCAATTATTACTTCTGCTCGCTGAACAAATGATGGACTTCATGGCTCGCTTTTCGGGTTGATCTTCACTGGACGTCATTGCAAGATGGGAACTGTAAAAAGCATACACACACTTCTGTTGCACGATAGAATCCGAGCTGCAATCGAAGTCATCGGGTTAGTGGAATGAATCTGTGCGCCTCTGAGGTGGGAACGTGAGCATTTACATGCAACGCTCTGATGAGCATAATGCGCTTGGCAAACTGCAAGCAGTTCTGGTGTGGGGTAATTAGTTATTTCTTTTGGTGCTTATGGCTTCAAAGACTGCTTGCGTTTGTCTAATGCAGTCAGTCCATGAGATGGAATGACGGGGTTTCTATTGTGATTATGTGCTACTGCACGGAATCATGATCCGTGTCATGCCATAATTGACACTCTGAAGTAGTCTTTTGTTCTAGTTGGAAATACAGATACGGGTCACTTTTCTGTTGCTTTCATTGTGATCTGATGTGTTGACTTTACTGTCCGTTAATGAGATTTAATCAGTACTGGGTCATTCTATGTTTCTTTTCTTTTTAACAGCTTTTAGTCTTGCAGTTGCAGTATGAAGTTATTGCGATTGTTTCTCGGAATCCATCGATGCCCTCATTTCAGTGTTTATTGTCTCATAAGACAAAGTCACCAAAAAGAAGAAAGAGCCTTTCCCACCGCGTCAAAAACAGTCTTCAAAGAGCATTGATTGATGCATTGCTGATGCTTTATATTGGAGTTTTGTTATGACTAGAAGTCGTAGTTTCTCAATAGTCACTCTAATAAGCCAGACTCTGGTTTCAAATGACCTGTAACGAGTGTGTGGGAGAGGTAGAGATTGATCTAAAAGTGGGTAGTTATAAATAATATAAATTGTATGGCTCTATCAGTGCATAGCTCCTTTAGAAAATACAATGTTATTTGTCTCTCACAAGGAGAGGGCTCTCACAGCAGTATATTTGCGACTCAGGAAACCCGAATTTGAAGAAGTTTTTCAGAGACAATTGCTCGGAAGGGGTGGTGTCATGATGTAGAAGACAAAAATGCAAGTGCAGGAATCGGTCGCCTATAGTTGATCCGTCTGTATCCAAGGCATGAAGTCGTTCTGGAACTTATTTTATTTTATGTGGGGAGGAGGTCCATTTTGTGGTCCATTATTAACCTATCGGGCATAGGAGTGCACCACACAACGGATGTTGTGATGGCTAACCAAGGGGCGCCACGAGAATGTATGTCAACTTGACCTGTGTACAAATGAGGATAGTGTTGGCAGCTCGCCATGTTGAGTGCGATCAACGACATTGCCTCGTGTGCACAAGTCCATTCCCCTTTTTTAAGCAATGACCAATTATTTAAACAAAACTAAGCCGCAAGGTTCTTGACAATTCTTTGTCTTAAATTCCGTTCAATCTTGCAAGGTAAAGAATCGCATGTTACCGATGATAATGATAAGCTCAACTAATCCGTGCTAAGTCGACATTTTTTAAATCTTTTCCGATACAACCCGTCGCTGCGATCATGTTTTTATTTTGGAATATTTGGGTGTCATATGCATAAAGAGGGGATTTACGTATGAATTTAGAAACACTCTCATTTCTTTAAACCCTAAACGTACACTAACATATTGTTGGTGATGGGACGCACCTGATAAGTGCTATAGGGGCACCCGTACATTAAGGATATAATATATAGGAACTAATGGAGTTGCGAGTAAAGTATTTCTATTTGAATTGGGTGGGCAACTACGTAATTGCGGATTTCGCCCATAGATGGCTCAAGTTTAATTTTTAGGATTGCTGACGTAATCAAAATGTCACACATTTTTTTTTGATAGTTGATACTTCAACTATGTATATAACCGGTCGCCTTGGCATAGTGGGTCAATGCGTCGACCCACATGCAGAAGGTCTAGGTTTGATTCCCGGACGGAACACCTCGCATTTTTTCACGGCACCTCCTCTTTCGAGTTGCCAGACAACACTCAAAGAATATCAATTGTCTATGAAAATCTTATCAAATCTCGCCGTCCGGAATCGGCAAAAAACTGTAAGTCCTTCGTAGGAGAACAGTAGCACTCACAACCCGAGTAGTTTTTGTAGAAGCTAAGCCTTTTTCTCTTGTGGGCTGTAGTGTCATTGAATTATTATTATTACTTCAACTATTTGGTTCCAGCGGTACATCACAGCACGATTGGGTTTTACAATATCAGTATGCGACGCCATATATGGTTCTAAGATTTGGATTAATGGTGTAGAAACATTAAAAGACGCTACCCAAGTATATATTTAGAAAAATTTACTTATGTATATATTTTTGTTGTTGAAAAAGAACGAAATCATCTACGAGTAACAGACAGTCGAGCTTGCCCAGTTGGTAATTGTTTCTCATCAATTATTTCCTGGGTGGTAGCACTAGCTCTCTTAGGATCTAAGATGTTCTCGATTTATAACTTGCGATAACTTATGGTGGTCTTGTGGTGTATCGGAACGTGCTACTTTTTCAAGTTCATTCAAATGCAAGCTCCTTTAATATGCAAAACAATGACTTTTACACTCTTTCACTGCGAAAATACTTTTCTTACTGAGGTCTAACTATACGCATTTGTAACTAAACCAATCTGTATACTGCAACTGAATTTTTCTAAATCAGACAGCCTCCAAATAAAACCTTTTCCAAATCGAATTTCCGGCTTGCCTAAATCTTTTTCAGCTTTTGCTGCTGTTGTAACAATAATACTCCCTTTCTTTAAGAGGAATGTTTGATTCTCCGTGTATGTTTGACATATAGGGGCGCAACCAAGTGTTCCTGTTGTCGAGAGTCGAAAATTGCAAAAACTAAAATTGACATTCTTTACAACCCACCTATGAAGCAAAGGATCGAAAAGTCAAAAATACCTTACGTTCCGTTCAAACTTCATAAGACTACTTGTGTCTCATGTACATATTATGTGCATGCTTCACTCTTGTCAACGTCATTTCGTTATTTAAAAGTCTAAAATTGAGTCCAAAATGTGGAGTACATCTCGAACGGCAAAAACCTTTCAAAAGCTGTCACTCAACGTAAAATTCACTTAAAACCAAAATGTGAAGTCAGATTTTGACCCCGTCTCACAGAAATCAAAACCAATCACTTTTACAGTGCCCAACTTAAAGTTCTCCCCCTCCATCGCAGTGCCCTCAACCCATCAATCCTAGGAATGGTCCCCATTCATCAAGTTCGCAATAAACCCGTGAACGATAAAGTCCCTAATGAGTTTCAAGGACCTAACAAACGTCACATCCACACCAAAACATAACTACTCGAAAAGCGAACAAAATAAATCTTCAATCTCATCGCGCAGCTCGGAACGCGAAAACGAATGCAATAACTTTCACATTTTCCTCTTTCATTTCAAAAGCAATTTACTCAGAAAATCTCTAGCAAGCATCATCCCCCCCGGTCTGTCCTTCCATCCAGCGTGACGCACTTATGTACTCGTGCCCCCAAGCAACGTCGCCATATAACCATCATCTCGTCATCGTCATCATCTCATCTCCTCATTCATTCCGAAAAGTAAGTCGTCTCGCAGCAACTTATGCTTGCAGTCAATGTTTGAACATTGTCTGATGACAAATTTTCGAAATTAAGTTTACGACTCGCCTCCTTGGCCAGTGTCCTGATGGAAATCGAATATGGCCCCCTGCCTGTCGGGCGTATGAAGTTCAGAGTCTGAACTCGACATCGTCGAAATCGCTCCCATTTGGGGCAGTTACGTGCAGTAACATTGTCGAATTTCGCAATTATAGACTAATTCTCTTGACGCACCCCTCCTTCCTGCCACAGTTGGGGAGTGTTGATTAATTCAACTCGTGCTCCGAGGCAAAGTTAAATATTAAAGTGACACAAACAGAAGGAAGAGCCTCCCTTCACTTCGAGGAGATGACGCTGTCATTGAGGACGACTTATAATTTGATTATGGCGAGAGGCCATCCAGGAGTGCTTCTGCTGGCAAAAGAGCTAGCAAAAGTGTGCGGGAAGAACTGATCGAAAACCTGGCAATAAGTACAGACAATTCCAATTAAAGTTTCACCTGCACGGATCACAAATACAGTCCTAACGGCTAAGGGATTGTCGATTAAATGATATTCTTAATTAAGACTTTCCATCCACGCCCACAGGGCGAATGTCAAATGAACTTTGCGGAAGAACGGAAATCCTTCAAGGCACAAACGAGGAAGATATGTTTCTTAAAAGTTCTCCCAACTCAGTTTCTTCGATTTTTCTCCACTGCGCGGTTGAGGAAATATTTCAGAGACAGAGAGGACATTCCTCTTCACATGGAGGGGACTAAATCGGTTTGAAGAGGTGCCCTGAAGAAGAAAGGAATTTCATGTCGGAGTGGCTGTGGTAAAGCACACCCTCATCCCTTTCCGATACCTTTATGCCCCCTCCCCAACACTGCCAAGCAGTGGAACAGCGACGATGATAATGGAACAAGGACCCGTAGCTGAGTTGTGGGCATCGTTCGCGCCATTCAAATGAATTAAATTTAATCAGAAATGCAAAGGAATTGCTTATGAAAGGAGGAAATTTCTCATTCAATTACCCAAAAGTGTTGCATAGCGATGAGTTGCCGAAGATGGTGGTCGGAAGGATTCCTGAACAACTCAAGTGCGGAAACAGGGAAACGAAAAGGAAGCGACCACTAAACAATGAGTGCTGAATGAAAAGAGACAAGAATTCCATTCCGGTGTCAAGGTTCGAGTTGCATATTCTTCCTGGTTAATTGATGCAGGCTACAGCGGGAGAGGGAGGGGGGGAGGTAAAAAACTTTTCTGCAGGACACTTCTCAAGTTCAAGATTACGTTGGATTGGATTATTTTCTTCTCTCTATCTCGCTCTCTGTCCTTCTCAGCCTTTCATTTTCGAGCGCACATTCAATCCTTAGTAAGGATGAAAATTCCAAAGGAATACTTTTGAAGAGTTCGCCGGCAATTTTATCTCAGAATCGAGGTCAGATTGGGCTGCATTCGATGGAATAGGATGTACAATTTTGTAAGGCGATTTGTTTTGAATTTAATTAAAATCTTTTGGACGCAGTTTTGTTCAAATTGAAGGGTACTGGCGGAGACATACATATTTGAAATTTGTCACTGATTAAGGAGTGAAATAAAGGAAGGATAGACGAGAATGAGGACGTCTACACATGTCAGTTGAGATGTAATTTGAAAGGATGATGGGCTTGGTTCGAAGTTGAATGTCAAAATTTAAGGGTTGCTTGAGCAGATTATTTTATTGGTTTCATCAGAGTTGAGAGGTGCAGAATGAATGTAGTCCTACGCCAGGACACTGTATACCAACTCTCAGATTAAGCATATCTTGGAGGTTCTAGCGCTGGACGGTCTCTAGTTCATCTTCGTCATATTACTCACCAATTAGCTAGCTTCCAATTATAACGTCCAAAACCGGACGTGGTGGTGGTTTCAAAACTTAGCCTCACCCGCTGATGTTGCCACTATTGAAGTCGACTATCGTTTAGTTGTGCAAGGCGATGAAGATCGTTAAACACCAGACTCTTGAGTTTCAACGTGGGCGGAAGGCGTTTTGGTGAAATATGCTCAGATGCCCGGAAAATGGCTAACTCGAAGGACTATGTGACAACATTTCTAATTTTCGTATTACGGACCGCCGATTAAGGGTGCACTGAGACAGTAGAAATTTCAAAAGATTGGCGAAGCGACAGGCGTCGCGTTTCTTTCCTCCAGAAAACAACCGCAATCGTAAGAACTCTTTAGGACCTTTATGCTTCTTAAGCACAAACCGAAGAAGTTTCTGCGTGCTTTCGTGACTGTTAACAAAACATGAATCCACTGGTATCCAGAAAAGATCAAGGATCTTTGTTCAAAAAAAGCAAAAACTCTCCAATCGGCCAAGAATTTTGTGGCCACCGTCTTTTGATCGACATAAACTATTCTTGGTTTGATTTAACGCTGAATTGCAGAAAAGTAGCCGCATTTGGCGAAGAAGAAAGTACCTTTAAGCCATACACACACCGATGGAATAAGCTACAAACTGCGGCCCCATTCAACATATTCTTCAGATTTGTTCCCGTGCAACTTCTTCTTGTTTCGAAAATTGGAAAAGTCACTCGCCGGAAAGGGACTTTCCAGACTTGCCGACATTGTATTTTACAGAGAGGTTAAAGAAGATGAAGATAAATTCAAGACCAACTTCGGGTCAAGAAGACTGCGTTGACAAATATAGTAAATTGTTGATCTTTCAAAATGTTTTCTTTACTTTTGTACCCCAGTGATTATCAGAAATGTTGTCAAAGCCAAATTATCTTCTTCTTCTTCTGTAACTGAAGCTACAGTCCGGGGCGAATCTGAGCCACAACCAACATGCGTTTCCAGCTTGCACGATCTCTCACCAGCTTCGTCCAATTGCGCATTCCAAGTTGGTTGAGGTCCTTCTCCACTTGTGTGCGCCATCTCAGCCTAGGTCTTCCTCTGTTACGTTCTTACAACGGCACGGATTCACAGACATTCCTGGCCGGAGCGGTGGTGTCTATACGCTCTACATGACCTAGCCATCTTAAGCGTTGTATCCGCTAAGACGCTTAACCAGGCGCATGTCGCCATACAGCGTAAAAAGTTTGTCGTTGAATCTTCTACTCCAGACGTCATCAACGTAAACAGGACCAAAAATCTCACGCAAAACTTTTCTTTCAAAAAGACTCATTCGCTTCCTCATTCGCTGTTAGTAGCGTCCAATTTTCTGCGCCGTAGAGGAGGACTGGGCTCATCAAGCTGTTGTATAAAGCCATTTAAGTCCTTCGAGAGAGGGCGCTATTACTCAATTGCTTGAGTCCAAAGAAAGAAAAAATATGAAGAGTGATTCTGCGTTTGATTTCGGTACTAACGTTACTGTCCCTATTTAATACAGTGCCGAGGTAGACGAAGTCCTTGACCATTTCGAAATTTCTGCTGCCTAGTAGTGCGCTCTGTCTGAGATGTCGATGTTGTGCGTCCTTCTTCGATGACAGCATATACTTCGTTTGCCCTCATTTATCGTCAGGTCTATTTAAGCCACTTCCGCTTGACTGCCAACAATCGTCTCATCTCATCATCAAGCGCCTATGTTCGCACAATCACGTCAATGTCATCGGCGTAAGCTAGCAGTTGAACTTACTTTTGGAAGATCGTGTCTCTGGCGTCGACTTGTGAATTACGCACGATCTTCTCAAGAATGAGAAATCTTTGATGAGGTTTCCGAATCCGCGAAAAGACAAAAATGGGGAATAATTTAACTCACATCTCAATTATGAAAAACCTCTAAAATATAGCAATTCTTGTGGTCAGCTGGTGCAAAAATTGCTTCTAACACTTCAAACACAAACGCATACAAAAAGCAAAAACCTTCGCCACTTACTATTTGTCTACGCTTTACCGCTTTCCAAATTTGAATTAAACTCACTTAAGCCCAAAATCACTTTGGCTTTTAAACGCGGCCAACCGAAACCTTTTTCACGGCAACTACTTCGTAAAGCTCAGGTTTAGAATAAGCCCCGGCATCATCAAATACTGCGAATCCAAATGGATATAGTTTAGGATCACATTCTGTTCATTTAACCTGACGATCCAGTTCCAATACATTTAAGTTAATCCACCATGAGAGTCGAGTACCCGAGGTACATGTATGCAAAAACAAAAACCAAAAATTTCACCTAACCTAAATGCTCCCCTCCTAGCAAACTAATGCGCACACAAAATATGCACTATCCCAACTATTCAATTTATGAATTGAAATGCATCATTCAAACTAATACTTCACGTTCTCATTATTTCAGGCAACATCCTGTGCAGCGTCCCACGTCCATTGGATCAAATACAAAACGAGCAAAATCCCCATCACGGACCATTTGCAAAAAGCCATGAATAGCTCAGCAGCTCAATGAAAAGTCCAGCCCCAAACTCCAGTCCGCATAGAAAAGGTAAATAATAACGAAGCAACCCATCAAAATGCATAAAAGCGGCGTGAAGTTCCGCTTTGCAATTTATTATTTCAAAAACACCACCACCACTACGGCACGGGAAGCACCAACAAAAACACCTAACAAGCACGGATTTTTCCCATTTACCAACCACGCCAGACACCCCGCCTGATTGTTCATTAGAGCGTGAAGGGGGGCGGTTAGGCCACCTCACCTACACACGGCATTTTTTTGTTGCGTGTTTTTTTTTTTTTTTTGAGTGAAATTCGATTTCCTAATGCCGCCTGACGGGTGAATTGAACTCATAGCCAAGCACGCCGCCAATTCCACTGCACCGGCCAAGCGCCGTTTAACTAGAGGCAATTTCTAAATAAATACATAAACCAGACACCAGCACAGCAGCCAAACGAAAAAACCAGGAATACACAAATTCGTTTCGAAAATAAAAGGAAATTAATGCGGGATCCGTGGCACATGTGTTGCATACACCCAGAAATTCGTGCTGGATGTGTGTCCTTTTTGCTCAAAATTCTGCAGCCATGAAAGAACACACACAGAACAGGCGAACAAAAAAAGAGCTCAAATCGCATGTCGAAATGCTTCCGCTGCGGAAGTAGCTCCTCTGTTGCAGAGCGTATCGCATTCCGGCAGAATGTCGAAAATAAAATTAAATTTACGCCTCCGTGCGTTGCATGTTGTAACCGCCAGGATTTCGCAGTCCTCGTAGAACGTTTCAAAATAATATTAATTTTTGTTGTCTACAATGTCAGCTTTTATTCAGCTGCTATTCGGCATATCCTCTGCACAGCCGGTGGGTGGCCCACCGCCCGCCACCACGGTCGCCTATCAAGCTTTTTGTGTCGTTTGTGAAATTTCAGCCAGCATCCGCCATCAGCGACGACGTTGTGCGGTGCATCCCAAATAATCTCGCTCGTGTTAGACTCCTGTCGTCGGCATGCTCCTGGGCGGTAACGGGGTGGAGAGCTCCCCGCCCACACCCACATGAATTTTGTAATTAAGCAAAAGTCGACGAATTATTTCGGAGGAGTGGTAACTCAACTCAAATTCATCAAAAAACGTACCGGTCTTTTGCTTCCTATCTAACCGGTCCCGATGGAGGCACGCGCCTGGATGTGCATCCACTCTGGTCTGTCGGCAGCCATACATACACCATTCGTTGTTATGTCTGCAAACAATTGGCATTTCGAGCGCTGCTTCTGTGTTTCGTAAATGTTAATGCTCACGACTCTATGGCGGTGTGTGGGCGTGCAGATATTTATGAAACACTTTGTTTGCCGGTCTGGAGTCAGACTCTAACTCGATCGCATTGTGTTAGTTAATTTGATATGTGTATTTAATGTTAAGTTAATTCAGCGGATGGCGGTGGATGTGGTGCGTGTGTGTTTGTCGGAAGTTTCAAACAACAGGGGAAACATTTAAATTGAAGAACGATTCAGTGATGAGAAGCAACTTCTGTGCTGCCAGATTGTCTGCACACAAAAATGTTTGTTTGCTTCTGCAATTAAAAGTTTGCAATTTTACGAGTTTGAATTAATTGAAAGTACTTATCACAACTGGATGCAACCAGTTCTGCGTAGGGTCTCAATTAAATTGAGTTCGAGGAATTTAAATGAATTCTTCTGTCTGAAGCGAGAACGCGTAATAGTTCCCGTAATGAATGCGGGTTGTGTCATTTTTGGGAGACTTATCATTGATTTAATTGATGTCTTTACTCAAAAACGAAGTGGGCTATGCAGAGGTTTTCAAAAACTATTTGATTCACATCACTGGCATACGAAGGAGATCACAAGAGGGACCTAGTTTTACCGATTCCAGTGCGCGGTGGAACTATGAATGCCAGTCGGGCAAAATGACAAAGATGGGTCTTTTCAAATAATTATACATATTAATATTTTTTTTATGATTTATATCAGCCCTTAGCTCTTGAATTGTTCTGGGCTTATTGACGTACACTTCTTTTTAAAATATCGCCAAAGAAAGAAGTCCAACAGTGTCAAATTCCATGATCGTAGCGGTGAATTATCATCGTCACGACGCGACGTCAGATAACACGGTCATTTTATTTCTCGCCCAAAAGAATCATTGTTGGCTTTGTGACACGTGGCGCCATATCATTGGAAGCACATTTAGTCCAGTAGAGACTACTACACTATTCACCGTAAGTGCTTAGCCGACCTCATTTTCGAAGAAGTACTGATGTCCGATTGCACCGACAGCCCATAAGCAGCAGCGCTCTTAAGCTTTAAAAGCAATCACTCGCGGATTCTTATTGGCCCGAATGCGGCATATTCACGAATCCACTGAGGTGGCCAAAAAAATCGGAAAGTGCCCGAAATGCATTTGATTTGAAGGTCCATTTTTGTAATTGCATTCAACAATCAATATTTGACAGTTTCAAGGTTGAATTTGTAAAACACTGAAACAAAGAAATTTCAAATTTAGTTGGGTTAACAAGCTTGATGACACACATCAGTAGTGTGACTCACAATTAACATAACATCATGGTTGGACCACCCTTTACGACAAGCTACCCAAAAGAAGCAGAACTTATGTTGTTATGTGCTTAGGTCTTGAATCTCTTTAGTTTTCTGTAATCAGCCCTCATGAAGTGTATGAGTTCCTTCTGATTGTTCCATATTCCAATGCGGCATCTGTTTATACATTTGTTAATATGTTGTCGCACATCGATTTTGGCGAAACCAAGAAAGGGAAAAGGCCCAGCAATTGACGACTCAGTGATTTTCTTGCTAAAAGAGCTGCCATCGTGGTTCTCATGTCCGGGTACTCACATCAGTTTTAGACTGTTTTTTTTTTTCTGCCAGTGTATTAAGTATCTCGTTCACGGACAGTTGCTTAGAACTTTAAGTTCTGCCTGACTATTGAATTGGTTAAGTTTCTGTTGTTAACACATTGAGTCTCGGGAAAAACCAATAAAAACACATTTTCAAGACAAAATTCGATTTCAACGTCATCAACATATTGTCCTTCAAGGTTGATACAATCAGTCCAACGCCACTCTAAAATTTCGATAAGTTTTTATACAAAGATTTATTTAAACAAAACATCAACGCCAAAAAAGAGGACATGTCCCCTTTAAAAGAAATGCGCTGGAAACGCTCCTTTATTTTCGGCGATCACCTCCTCATTCGAGACATATTTTATTCGATGTTGATCTTTTTGCCCTTCTCAAGATACTCGAATTAAATTCCGTGCGCATCCCAAACCTTACTCCCATAAACATGCCAGTCGATCTTTGTGTTTTTGATGGAGCAGAGAGTGAGAGATATTTTACCCATCAAAATTCAGTTTTTTCAAATTGTTTTCAAAATCGCGAAAGTAGCGTCACTTGAAGCACTGTAACTTGTAACCTAATAACCAGACTATCGCGATAATTTGACAGGTATCTTTAAATGCTTGTACTTCCTTAAAGTAATATAATTTTTTAGTGGGGCCCCCTATATATCAGTCCCAGGACTTATTGAGTGATGAATGCATTTTTTGCTTCAAATATTTGGCTCCCTAGGCTCTACAATCCCTGCTCGCATTTCACTAGTTCATTGACTTGGTCATTCCAGTCCAGTTAGTTTGGCCCCTATAAAAATGTAGGTTCTTTGTACGGCGCGTTATATGCCCGCACAGTCCTCAAGCACGATCACTCCTCATTCTTACTTTGTGTCCGTGCAAACGTCGTCGAAGAATAAAAATGAAATGAATGATTCGCGATGCTACAAAGATTCGTTCTTACTTATCTGCGTTAGAGAATAAAATATCATATTCTTTACATCTGCAAAAGCCTTAAATCTGTCAACCAATGCATATTCCAATTGTTACCATTTTTGCTCTCGTTTCGCTTTTCAAAATTGAGTTTTCATATTTTGTTTCTTGCAGATTTTTAGGCACATCAGTGAACAAAATAAAAAGGGAAACAGACATTTTTTTGACCTTGAAGCCTTATGGCTTTGTCACGGTACTTCAAACCAAAAAAAGGCAACCAAGTCTCAATTTAATTTTAATAGATCTGTCGATTAGTATGTCATATGCTGGGGTACGCCGTAATTTAAAAATTCCCCCCAACTTCGCATATGTGGGAATCGACCCTAATTTTGCCTCAAATTTAATTTCAGATATATGGACAATGATCGCTAGAGTAAATGCACTTATCATCTCAAAGTTTTCTGAACATTGCCCTATAAGCAAATCAGATATGAGAAGTGAGACAGATATGATGAATAAATGGACGGGCAAACAGAACGTCTTAAAAACGAAACCTTAAAAAAAAGTCAACCAAGTATAATTTTTTTTGAGAAAAGGCATACGTTTGATAAGTTTATCTGGTTAAAAAATGGCGATTTTAAATTGCCAGCAAAGCTCGCTCTAATTTTCCGCTTGTGGCTCTAGCAATGATTGACTTTTAAAGAAATTATGAGCGCAGCCTAGAGTGACTGAGTCCAGGTCAGAGAAATTGAAGGGAGTAATTTGCATATACTGGCTAAAAATAGCATGACCCCATCTTACTCGTACTCTCACCGACTTGTTTTTATTTCTTGAAATAAAAATAGGCATGCTTATCAATGAGTCGTCGTCGAGTGCACATCGTTTAACTTCGTTACTGCTGCTACTACAGAGTATAACTTGGAATAGAGTAAAAAATATTTATATTCAATTCTAATCACACTCAGAGATAATTACAGTCAAACAGAAATAGTTTGCAAAAGGATGCTTTAAGAGTCTAACTTCGGTTAAATTTGGTTCAGATAAATATCAATCAGATTTTCAATTCCAAAACCATTTTCATGAACTTCCATTTTAAAAGCAAATTCTAATTAAGGCAAGTTGGCTTCGGTTAGCTCAAAACCACGCAGAAAAGCTGAGAAGATTCACCGGCAATGGTTACATTTGAAAAGGCCGTTTGCAGTTAATTCTGTTGTGAACTGCTTTATGAATGAATTATACACATCCTCTTAACTAGTTTAATTTTGAATATTTTCCCCAGCCACAATGGCCCTCAAAGGCTTTCACTGAATTTTCCACATGATGCCTTCAGAAGGGGGATGGCGGCCGACGTCATAAACAAACTCTACCAGCCCTCAAATAAAATTACTGCCGTCGCACATGATAACTCTCTTTCACGAACTGCTCTTCACATGAACTCCTATCCACAGTTACCCGAGCATCTACCTACTTGTCCATATGTGGTGAATCTGCCGCCCCCTTTAGGCTTTGAATAAGCAAAGCGCAGCAAAATTTCATCCTACACCGCAAACGGGTTGCATGCCCTGGCCACTACCAACACCGATTCATTCATTTCATGACCAGTGCGCACATTTCAACACGAAAAGTCGTTAAAGCCATCGTCGGCATGGCGAAGCAGCCCCTTCCCGGCGGCGGCCCAAGCCCCATTAATAATCGAGAACGAAGCGGACCAGTGAGTTCGCAAAACGTTGTAATTCAGTGATAATTTGCTCTGTCAATTTCGGGTGCATCGCTATGTGTACACTGCGCCTAGGATTGGTTCATTGCCACCACCGCCGCCGTCGTCGTCGTCGCCACCGCCGCCGCCACCGATGCCGCTGGTGGCCGCAATTGCGCTGCAAAAAGAACGAAAACCATTGCCGGCTATAAATAAAGCTCTGTGCACCAAATCAGCAATTCAAATGTGGATTTATTGACCCGAAGGGTCATCGGGCTCTTCCCAGATAGACGATGACCATCGCACTCCACATTCACTCACACCCACGCCGCGACCGTCCCAGTTCAAATACACGCAGGAAGACAGACCGACCCAGCACTCCGGCGCAGACATCAATTGAATTTCCCGTGAAATAATTCGCCAAAGCCGAAGTGTAGCAGCAGTGTCAGCGGTAAAGGATGGCCCACGTTACGAGGATGGGTTGAGTGGCAGCCCTTGTGCTTTTCCGTGGCCTACGGTCAGGTCAGCGAGAGGCGGCGAGAGTGAGGTCGTTAGAAAAATTTCGGGGGCGGGGATCATTAATCTCACTCGAGATGGGTTCGAGACCCGGGGGCAGCTGTAAATTACAACAAATTTTGCAGCTGACTCTAATGAGTCCAATCGCCATGGACCGTAGCGCTCCCGTCCCCGGCTTGGCGTCCATGTTTGTGTTTTTTGGATTTTTTTTGTATCCTTTGGTCGGCTCGCCTGTCGGACGGATTATGCACACATGGATGCGAGGGCACTGCCGCTTGAAATATAAACCCAAACTTCACCAACGGTCGCCTGATGGACGCGAACCATCTCTGCATCACTACCAGTGCTGGGGATGGAACTTTTCACCTGTAGGTCGTGTGATTGCTCCCCAAATTGATATCCATCCGCTGCTGTTGGTGGGGGTGGGGTTGAGGATGGCCCTGGAGATAGGATTCTCTTGTTTCCTTGTTAACTTTTTCAATATCTGATCTGGAAGTGTACGCATCCGTTGCCAGGGTGAAATCCGGGACACTGGATGCGGAAAATGAGGAACTATCAAAATAACTCAAGCGGAGTGGGACAGTGCCAAATGGCATCGGGCGAAAGGATTAATTCCATTTTGGCGTGACCCATGCTGGTGGGTGGTTGTGTAAACATCCGAAGGCCCACCCGCGCTCTTTTCGCGTTACGTTCACCAAAGGATGTGCACGATGACGGCTCTGAGGCGTACGTGCGTGAATGCGTTTGACAGACACACTGTCGTTATTTAAGATGTATGACAAAACATAAATTCCCGGCGATGTCAAATAAAATTTATTGTTATTGTTAAGTCAATTCAGCCGCGAGGACTGACTGTTGTTTGGTCGCGTGGGGAGGCGTTGGGGGCTGGGTGCCCTTTATCCTTTAATAATGTGAATCAACACTTATCTGTGTGTGCGTTTCGACGTTGACACTGACTGCTGTCTGATGGTGGATGGGGATGATGGGGTGTGAAACTGGTTTTTAGTTGAATTTTGATTTATCGCAGCAGCCTTCAGCAGTTTGAAATGCAATTGAAACGACGGTCCGCCTCTTCTGATGACGGTAACACAACAAATTTAATTTTCAATGAACATGTGAAATATTTGCATGCGACTGTCATTCGGAGTTGAAATTCGATTTGAATATGGTGGGGTGGAGATGACTTTAGGGAAGGGTGGTAAATTTCTGCTTGACTTTTGGATGCAAGCAATAAAACTGTCCAACGGCAATTGCCGAACTTTTTTTTTAAAGACTTCAAGTTTATGCAGAACTTCAAATTTGATGTATTTGATGGATGCCTGCACGCATGGTTGTGGATTTTTGATCAGAAGATCAAAGTGGGTTGAAATAGCAAAATGATTCCTCAAGGCTATTCAATTTTAATAGTTTTGAAGTAACACTCGGTCATGGACAAAGTTGAGTTCGAAAGCTTTTAAGTCACAGAGCTCAATGCTTTCTTTTTTCGACTTTCTGACTGTTTTAATATTAGCTCAAGTTTGAGTTTGGTTTCGCTGATCTTGGTATAAAAATGCCGTTTAAGTCAGTTGACAACCATTTTGAATCCAGTTATATTCTACATATATTAAAATAAGTGTAGCATCCTATCCCAACACCGCTGCCAAAAGACTGAGCGCAAAGAAGAAATTGCGAATTAAGCGGAGATTGATGACGGGAGCTCTTCTACTTATACTTCCTCTTCAACAGTCTATAGATATCTTGGGTGTTGATGGTCGACAATATCCCACTAATCTGTGCTGGCCCCCCCTAGGGGACGAAAAGTGCTTTTAGGCCCAATATACACAAACGATTAAAAGTTCTCAATTTTCAACGAATACCGTTGTCATAATCATTTTCGGTGACCTGCTTGTTCGACTCTCTAGTCGAGAGGCTGTAGAGCAATAACCTCACCAGAGACCTCCATGCTCCTCGATCCTATGCCAGTGACTCTAAGGAGCTCTTCTAAAGTGCAACCAGGCGAGTTTATGGACTTAATCCAACCGCCTGTCAATCGCTTACATAGTCGATGGAATCGTTTCTAAGACATACATCTGAAGTCGTGAGGAAGGGAATAACCAAAAGATGAGCCCAAACTATCGAAGCATAGTCCAGTCGGTCGTCAAAAGTAACTGCTCAACTTGAAGTTCCCCCACCACTATCGCGTTTCTGGCTCTATTTCGCCGAGTAACTCCCGCAACAGCACGGAGAAATTCATATCTCATTACACTTATGTATTTCGTGAACATACACGAGACAAACCCTGAGATAAAAATCGATAACATGACTGTGACACCTACTTCAAATCTGATCCAGCTGGGCCAATCCTATCCTAGAAAGCTAAGTGTAGTTCCTCCCATGAGTCGTGAAAAAGACCCCGAGACTATCAATGGGACTCCACTAACATGGGAATTGCATTGGACAGGCGTTTTGAAAGTGACAATAACTTTGGACTTGCCCACATTTGTCACTGTCTTTCCAGCATCAGCACAAACCTATCGAGCAACTTACCCTCAAATTTTGTATTGAATTTTAATTTGCGGTTCATTTTCGACGGATGCCAGGGATATATGTATGTATGTACAAGAACCGATACAAAATATGTTGCACCCTGTAAATCGAGTGTCACTCATCTCGACTTTTTATCATCACAACTTCTAACAACGTTCAATTGTCGAGGGCAAACTTCTCAGGTTGTCGCTGTTGAATGTCGACATTAAACTGCAAGTCTCCTCATTTCGTGATAGAACAACAGCACGAACATAAAAAATAAAAGTGGGCTTTCAGAAGCTTGCCCCTCGATCCTTCAGAACTGCAGTGTCGCACAATTTGTGTACATATGTATTTTGAAATGCCTACTTTCAACAACAAACCGATTGGAGTTCTGTTAAGATATAGAACAAAAACCGAAATCATCTCTAAACACACAATCCAAACATTCTCCTACTTGAGAATTTCAAAAGCAATCGTCTAGCAAACTCAATTTCAAAAACTAATTACGACCGGCCTCTAATTGCTAAAGCGCAGCAATTTGGAAATATCCCACACGCCATTTACCACCTGTTCCTCGGAGTCTCCTCCGCGGCCGAGTGATTTCCGTTCATCGTTCTGCCTTGATGCTCTTGACTTACTCTCCATTCCATACGGTTATGCGATATCGGAGTCGCCCGTCGAAAGACAAGAAAACAAAACAATTGTGTAAACACTCGGCGGCGGAGGGTTCTTCGTTCGTCTCTGCAATCTGGTGTCCCTTGATGAGGCGATCGACAAGAAGGCAGACCCATTCCAGTAGCAGCAAAAATCTGATTCCGAATTCGACTCCCAGCAAGTGGTATCGAGTGACGAGCCGTAACCTGAGGCATTTCATTCGCGTTTGTTTTGTATTTTGTTTCGCTACACCAACACGTGTGGAGGGCGACTGGAGCACCTGTGTATGCTGCTGCCTTCTCGTCACGGTTTGATAAGTGAAGCCGGTGGAAAACAAAGAAAAAAAAAGAAACAAACTTTTCCTTTCCACATAAATCCTACAGATAAACAACAGCAATTGGTTGGCGTTCCATTGACCGGAGATTATCTTCTGGATCTAGAACCGGGCAAAATGGCTGGCAGAGAGTATCTTAATTAAGATAATTTGCACAATAGGCAATGAGGCCTGCTACGGCATACCGAGGGGTGTTTCGGGGTGAGCCTACGAACTCGATTTCCTTGCATTATGAATGACCACTCCAGTGGAAAACATTAATTTCCCGACGGTGTGGCTCCTGCTGCTCATGTGGTTCCCTTTCACGCTATCGCTTCTCCGTGCTACATGTCTTTCATTTCCGTGGAACAGTTCCCTCTCTTCGCTTCTCTCCGCGAATAATTTTGAAAAGGAAGAACAAAAAAAAGAACACCAAAGCCGATGCCGAAGTCAACAGTGGTTGCGCTGTGAGAAAGAAACGTTGGCAGGAAGGGGAACTAAAAGGGAAGAAGTGCCCTTCCGTTTGTGTTGCACTTTTGTGTCTCCCCTCGCGTCGTACTAATAACTGTCGTGAAATGACGGTGTAACAGCGTTGCCATTTCATAAGTTAATTGTACTTGTGTGCTGACAGTGCTCGTAGTCCAAAGAGGTTTTGAAATAGTTTGTGGCTTGAAATTTGAAAAATTTTGAATTTATTCACGAATGTTTTATTCGATGTTCAGATACTAAACGTGCACCTCAAGAGACAGATTACCTAGTGCCGGCCTAGCCTGCTGGTTTATAATTCTTCATTGCGGTTTTTTTATATGGGTTTTCAAGTTTTATCGCCCATAGCATGCTTATTTCTCAGTTTAGTACTTTTTCTTACAATGCATTGGCAACTCGAACCGTTGCACTATTCAAACTTAAAGACTTCGTTCGCTGATGACAACAATGAATAGAAGAGCAAACATTTCGCCGAGTTCATATTACTTTACAGCTTTCCTTCCCCTCCTTGTTGCCCCCCTCCAACATCCGGCGCACACCGAACAATTGCATCGCTTTTCGCTGTCCTTTGTGGAGTTTTTTTTTGCTTTTCGAAAGCCCCTGAAATAATGGTTGCCATTACAGAATGACGTCCATTCCAGACTCACTCATCGTCCAACAACTGTCCCTTCTTCCGTGGCGACTCCATTACTACAAAGTCATCCTTCCTTGAAGGACTACTCCGTTCGTTGTCCATGACAACGACAGGCGAACAGAATCAGTGGCGGCAGCCGACTCTGCGTTAGGATCAAGGAACTAGAACTAATTCTAGAAGTCGTACAGATTACCGACTGCGAATCGATGGACATACGGATAAATGGGTGGCTCGCTGCTGCCATTCCTTGTTTGGTCAGGAATGAAAAAAAAAAAAAGCTGCGATACAAGAACTGGATTTGTAGCTCGGAATTGTTTACACCAACAATCGTTGCATCCATAAACGAGCGTAATGATGCCAGCAGTGGTTGTTGGTGCGCGCTACGACCGCGGCGTGTTCTGAAGCACAATTCCATTTCGAGTCTGTCAACTCGCCTGTCGTGCTCTTGTTATCGTTTCATTTCAGATATTCTTTGGATTTTTCTGTGTTTGCTCAGTGAATTCAACAGAGGGAAAAAATAAAACGCAGACAAGAAGATGAACAGACGGCCAATTGGAATGAGCTGCTGTTCGCAGGCGGTCTGTCATTGTGTCTTGTTCTGGACGAAGTTTAGTTCCCGCACGTTCTAGCGTCATACAAGCACCGATGCTCCGCTTTTTCTCTGTCGACCGTCTCGTCGTCGCAGTCACATACAGCGGGGAGAAGGAAGAGTTTTGTGAAGATATCCAGTTGGCATGCGTCTGGGAGAGATGACTTGAAGCCTTATCCCTGATGCGTCCGTATAAGGAGTGTCTATGAATTAACAAATGAGTGAACAAGTTAACTGCTACCTTATTGGGAGATGTGGCTGTGAGTGCGCAATTAATGATTGCACAGAATTAACCGCATGTGTAAATTGATTCCTGGACTTGCTGTAGTAGCGCAAAAAGATGATGCACTGTAAATCCGGTTCGGTTTGAGGTGGTTTTCAGACACAAATCCCGACTTCTTGGCGGCTAAATTATTAATGTCAACTCTGTCCAACAGGAGACACTAATTGATTGCAACTTTGTAATCCTCCCAAATTAGCAGCGGCCAGCATCTCTTCACCTCGTGACTCGAGAAAATCCACAAAACGTCGTAGCTCATTAGTCTCTATTTCCCCTCAATCGCTCACTCACACCCAGTATTTCCGGAGAAAGCTGGATCAAAGTGTATCTCATATAATCGTGTACTAAATACCCAATTATGCTTCTCCCCTTCCACCCACTCATTCGTACATAATGAAGAGAAAAGACAACAAGAAAAAAAACGACAACCAAAAACAACTGAAAATCCCCACAACACTTGACATCTGAAAAATAATTATTTTTTCGCACAGATAACACCGACTTTCTTCTGTCTTCCATTAGCGTCGGAAAATAAGAAGTCATCTAACCATTTCCACAGACTCATCAACTCGACCCTGTTAGCCCTTCCCACGCCCTCACGGGCACATTGCTGCCAGTACCCGAGATGATGGGGAGTGGGAAAGAAGGCAAAAAAAAGTAATTATTTCCAAGATTAACTGACACGACAAGATGTCGCATTCTCTTCATTCGCATTGTTATTTTTCGGCTTATTTACCAAAGCAAGATAAATTTCTTTCAGTTCTGTTGGTGCCGCACATTTGTGTTAGACGAGGTGCTTCTCATTTTTTTTTTTTTTTTTTGCGCTGTTTTTCTTTCACTTTTCCTTTTCAATTTCCCTGCGTTGACTGACTGTCTGACGGCACATCTGCCGCCTCCCCCTCCCCGCTGGATGGCCGATTCGAAGAAGTTGCCATGACGGGTATTGTTCTGTGTTGACAGTAAACGTTTGTTTGGCTGCCGCTTGCTTATCAGATTTCTTTCATATTTTCTTTTTAGTTTGCGAGTTGATCTTCTGCGGACACCTTCTTTGTTTGAGAGAGAGAGAGAGAGAGCGTGGTGTGAGAAAATTATGCAAAATCCTTTTGGTCGTCAATGATGGTGGCCTTAATGTCTTTAATCTTTATCTTCATCTCTCTCCTGTTTTTTCATTCTTCTTCGCCTCGTACACCTTCTAATTAAAAAGCTTGTACCACCCTCCTCAGACAAAAAGGGATGACCAACATCCCATGGCCCCCTTCACTCTTCGGGTCATTTTCTCTAATTTCCTTTCGGCTTACCAGTGGCAGAGTGATTTTGGCATTTTTGGGAACTTTCCAATAACACTTGCGGTTGCATTTTTTTTCTCCGGCTGCCTGTCTCTGAATGGAACACATTTTTTAAATCCCTCTCCAAGTCAATGTGGTTCATTTTGCTGACGTGGTGGGAGGGGGAGGAAAGAAAATTTGTCAGATTTCAATTTGACAGTTCATGCAGCGATTTGACTTTGGCAACATGCTGTTTTTGGGGGTGAAAGTGGCCCTCTGTCGTTTCGGTATTGGGCCTTGCAGTGATTTATTGTTTTTCAATTTAAAAACCGATGACGAGTGAGTAATACGATGATGAGTTATGAAGGATCCAGCTTGCAGATGACAAGGGGAACATCTGTTAGGTGGATGACGTTTGGTGGGATTTTGAAACCTCTCCTTGTCACAGCTGCAGCTATCAACAGTAAATTAAATTTTGCCGGACATGACCTGTGTCTAGCTTCTTCGGCAGCTACTTGTATTGTTCTCACCCAACTTGTGGGGTCCTTCAGTTCATTGTCGTTTGCGCTTGTAGAAATTTGAGAACTCACCCTTTGAACGCAGTCAGTAATTCGAAAGAGGTGTTTTTCGTTGAAATTTCTAGATAAACCCTTGGTCCAGGATTCGAACTTAGGACTCCACTCTCTCATACTTCTACAAAATTTGGTTAACGATGGTATTGCGTTCAATAAATTATAAAAGCACATCTCCATCTGTGGCTCTTCCGACAACCACTCATTCAAATCCACATCAAACAGCATCAGCCCATTAAGGTTCGCTTAAATTCAAACCATCTGCGCATTCACACTCAAGTAGAACCATTCACATACAACTTGCAACCATTAAACGAATCTCGATGATCCCGCAAAAGGTGTTGATTACGTTATCGCTCCGCAATCCGTTCGCGGGGTTGTTTCCCACACGCGCCAAAGACATCACCCTTCATTCACCGCCTGAATAAGGCTCCCATTAGTTCTCGTATTCCCTTCACGTCTTCAACATTTGTTCCGCCACACATCCTGCCCACCACTTTCATTCCATTCCCACTCTTAGATCCTTGTAAGTTGCATGTAAATTAATGTGTGGATATGCAATAAATTTATTCCTCAACTGACTGACCTCTGTAATCCCCTTATCCTTGCTCTCTGTGTCATCCCCTGCCACCAGTGCTTATCCAATCTATCCGATCTCTCCGGGTTCCAGCAAGCGAAACATTCAATTTGTAGTAACTTATAATGAGCGCAATTGCTTCAATGTACTCGAAGCCGTTGCTCGTTTCGTCTTTAACACCTCCTCTGTGTGCTGCTGAGCAAGGAGAATCCCTTATCTCCTCCAGACACACACACACGCACACGTGCACAAACTTGACTGTATTTCATTTCATTCAATCCCCTCGACTTTGGTTCAATTAAGAAGACCATTAACACGGAAATTACAATTTCCTTAGCACACACAAAAGCTGGCAGACGCTCGCACTCTCGCGCCAAGCATTATCCTTGAGAGGGATAAAACTTAATATTCAGAGTGGCAGCGGCACAGCGCAAAGGAAAGGAGAGGGACAAGCTGCGCAGCACCTTGGCATACCAAGATATTGAAGCCCGATATTAGCAGAGTGAATCCATTTCGTGGCATTAGCAAGGAGAATAGAAAATCAGGACACACCCGAACGACTTGTAGCAGACACCTCCGTCGTCCTCGACTCAGCTCTTAATCCCTGTGCATGGCATTATTTCCGCGCGCATTGTCTGCGCCAAGACACAGGGATGCAGGTGGCCCGGAGTGGGGGCCTTCCATTTCATTTACTTCATCCTTGGCGTCATCGCAGAGATATTCGAAAGTTATCAAAGAGAAATCACCGTGTTCGCTAAGTGAATTGGAATTAGTTCGTTTCAGAAGGCTCACCGGGCTCGCTCGCAATTCGCCTGGTGGCGTCATTAAACCAAGCATCAAGCATATGGATCTCTGATTTCTTTTTCATCCATTTTCGAAGACGTGCACTGCGAGAAGCGAATGCACTCGACGCCTGTGAGCAGTGCACAGTGCAATGCTCATTTCGAGGTCCCATCTGCCGTTGTCTTTGGTAATGGGTTTTGATGACTTCTGCCCCGCCGCCACCCACTCTCTCAAGGACAAGTGCATTGCACCGTGCACTGCACGGTGCTGCACTACAAATGATTATTTGCTCTATTTCGTTGGGGGTGTATTTTCTTTTCTCATTTCGGTTTGGTTGCTTTGTTTGTTGCTGAGCACTTCTTGGATTTTCAATTTCGCTACAGAGCACGGTGCGGGTCCGCGGTTGTAGGTGGAAGATATTTGTGAAATTCCTTATCCCAACGATGGCTGCGCAAAGTTTGCTTAGAAAATTGAGAAATTTTCTCGGTCACGGGAATGGATTGCTTCTGCAATCGATGTTTGCCGGAAGGATAATGTACGAACGTTGTTTTAGGTGGGAGCATACGCGACCGCAATATGAAGGAGCGAACGACGCCGCTGGGGTGTGCATAAGAAGTGAAGTTTCGATTTACAGCCTGATTTCTGCATTAGCTTAGATTTGGTTTTGTTTTCATTTCACCGGCGAAAGCGTGTTACACGACATTCCCAATGAACGGTTCTTGCAACAGCTCATATTTGGCATGTAGGAAGGGTGAAGTTTTCATTTTCACAAACTTCAACGGAAACTAAATATTGAAGTTTGCGCTCTGCGCTAAAGTGCGGGGGAATTCTTATTTTTCGAGCTTAATTGTTCTTGGATCATGTGAAACGGTTCGTGACCATTGCTTTCAATATTTTCTTTACGTTTTCAGCCACATGAAAGGAGCTGCATTATAGCTGTCACGTGCACATTTTTATTTTACGTCTTTATTTGATCTGTACGTCAGTAAGTTGAAGTATGTTTTTCTATGGATTGAAGCTATCCATAGCTTTCTTCTTAGTAGTGTGTCCGTTTTTTCATGGCTTCACTGTAAGTACATCGTATTTTGTTTTTGAAATGTCATATTTATCTGACACTCATTCGCTCTATGGGCGGAACGCCCTACCTTATGGAAATCCGTAGGCGTGGCCCCTTCACCAAAATTAAGGAAAGTCTCTTTTTTCCACACCCCACTGTGTCGATGTTAGTTTCTTTTACTTTTGTTCAAATTAAGTCCTTGTTTCAAGAAATCATTTTTATACAAGGACTGAAGGCTGTTTCTTAAAAGAATTGAGAAAATCCTGATTCTAGCCAAATATCAGACACTGTTCATTTTTTACGACTTTACTGTGGTCTCAAACTATTTTCTTGGCATTATTCTTACAACATTGTTTTAGCGAGACTCGATGTATTCGATGTACGATGTATTAAGTATGTAACTTCTTAAAGTTTAATGATGTCCATCTTTCTAGCCGTTAGACAATTTTGGAAAGGAAAAAGTAGATTTCTTTCTTTATTCGACGAGGTTATGATCTGAAAAATGGGGATCATTATCCTCCCACTTTACTGCGTCCCTAATGATCCACTGATCCGCCTGTGGGTTCGCCGATTTAACTTCAAGAAAGATTTGCAGGCCTCCCTGTCTCAGATCACTTCAACAATGCGGCCGATTAAACACGTGTGATCCAGGAGTTTTTAGGCCTTCCTCGCTCTAGCGCTGGACGTTTTTTGAAATTGTCTTTTGAACGGGGTTCGAAGGATATCCTCCTTGAACATGACAATACCAACTAAGCCGGTCATTCTCAGTTTTTTTTAGAGATGGGTTCTTTGACGTAAGGCTACCTCGAATCTTTAAATTTCTTATTTTATCGGGCTTCGTTACCTCCGTTGCTATGCGAAGCATCTTCATCTCAGTTGACGTTAACTTGCTCTCATACTCTTTGTACGCTGTCCGATATTGTGAACCGTACAAGAGCGCCGGACGTACAACTGCGGTGTAGAGTCTTCCTTTCAGCTTAGGGATGGCAGAGTTTTCGGTCACGAAAGATGGCAGAGTTTCCCCGTCGCTTCATGCATTCTACGCTTACGAGATGGTTGATGTCGTCATCACAGGTTCCTTCGCTATTGATCATCGATCTGGAACTCCTCTTTCTCTTAGGACTATCCATATCAGATCCCTGGGGTGTCTATCTATCTATCTAACTTTTTGCCAAAATACATCAGTATCCTTTCACAGGACGTAAATCCCCTTAATTCAACAAAACAAACAATTTTTAAGTACTAAGGTTTATTTAAAAATCACAATTAAAGCTCAAAAAATACAAGGAGTGGCAAAATACATGTCCTCTCAATTTCAAGTGTCTTCTTTGACTCCTCTTCTGTTGTGTCCTCTCCGTGGATTTCCATTCGCTCAATAGGTTATTTATTCATTTATTTATTGTTTAGGAATTGTTCAGATCATTCTTGAAAATAAGCCCGTTTGTCTTTGGTTTTAAGTCACCGGCATATCCTCCCTAAGCTGCAATTAACTAGATTCATAGCTAAAACGGTTAGATGCGGTGGCGACACTACAGCAACATGTCGTCATCGCTGTCGGTGAAGTGGCCGTTTTGATCCAGCAGCAGGTTTGCCTCCTCATTGGATTCAACCTGCAATCAGAAGAATGCGTGAAATCGATTGCAGCACGTAAAATTTGCTTACCCTTGAGTAGCGTACAGCCGACGAGCTCCTGCGGAATATCCTCAGCACACGTTCCCTGCGCTCCGGCGTACGCAGCAGCAATCCCAAGCACAGGGCTATGCATAGAATCGAAACAACCACAACCAATATCGCTGCGGCACGTAAGAGGAAATTGAAAAAAAAAAAGAAAAGCATTCAGAATATGAACTAAGGAACAACCCAATATCCTTACTTGTAAGCGATCCAGATTTACTCCTCACAGCGCCGTCGAGCACCTTTGTTGTTGTAGACGTTGCTGCAGCAGCCTCCGTTGTGCTGCTACTGCTGCTGGTGGATGAAACAACCGCCGGAACCGGTGTGCTAGATTTCGGGATATCCAAACCCAAAAACTTACAAATCTCCGGTGTGCGTTGCGTGTAGATCAACATGCAGCTGCTGCCCTGTGTCGGAGAAAGAAGAATGAAACCTTTAAAAAAAATCCAATCGCAAGGCAATCAAGACGAGGTGGGCAAACGCTCTCTCAGGCGTTTTTCGAAAATGAAATATTTAATCCGAGCGCATCATATACTCGTACGTCCGCCGGCTCTGCCACCCACTCAGCCAGACAGACACTTTTAATCCTTTTCGAACAAAGGAAGGATAAAGCACAGTGCGCCAGCCACCGCACACACATGAGTGGTCGGCGACGAACTTCAGATTGTTTCCTTTGAAACCATATCCTCGCGCATCCTATCATAAGCTGCTTAAGCACAAAGAAAAGAGAGGGCGAAAATTTCATCTAAGGAACGGAAAGAAAACAACTGCTGCTCACTTACCAAAGCGGGAATGGGGGTGGCAGGCGGCAAGAAGAAAAAAAAAGAAACACGCACAAAGTATCCCTATTTTCTGAAGCTGGGAATGAAAATTCAATTTACGAGAATAAAAGTGTTTCTTTTTGTTTTCGTCTGTTTATTTTTCTTTCCAAGATTAGGAAGCATAATCGGTGGTTTCTTATTCTTTTTCTGTTTACATCAAACACAAAGGAGTGCGGAAAATTCGCACACAGGATAACCAGTTGCCTCGAACAAAAAATTGTAAGACGGGAGTTTATGCGGAAGCGAGGGAGACAACAAGTAATTTAGTAATTTTTTTATGAGCAAGGACATTCTGAGGCATGTGATTTTGAGGACGTTGCGGTTTTTATGGTGTTTGGTGGAGCGTGATTGATAAGATTTACCACATGAAGGACGGGTATAAAAAATTATGTGTTGACATACGCAGAACATGTAATGTGTGTGTGCGATCGGGGGAATTTTCATTTGTTTCACTTGGAAGGAATATAAATTTTGCGTGTTTTAGATCCGGGATTTGATGGTGAGATTATATGTTGTGTTGGTTCATATGAGTAGATGTGCACGAATCGCTTTCTGACAGGGTATATTGTAAATGTTAAAGATGTATACAGTTCACTCAGCAATGGTTCAACTTCTTAAGCCAGTTCGAAAGCTTGATTTTCTTGAGGTTTCCGATGTAGACATCCACGGCTAGAATGACCACGGGGACTAACTTTTACAAGTTTAAATACAAAAAGACGTCACACAAATCTGGAGAGAAGGATGAATAGGACCAATTTGGCCGTGGCAACTCTGTTATGATGGAAGAAGACTTTATCCTTCGCGACATGGACCTTTTTTTTTGCAATTCAGTATTGATTCGGTAAAATAACTTGTCATAGTAAAGAACTGTGTCCAATTTTCCTCTTAAACGCGGCGGATCTAAATTTTGTGAATCTCAGAAAACGGGTGACATGAGCTCTCCGACCGATAGGACTTTATGAATTCTTGTTTCTCGGTCCGTAGTGTGTTCTTTTGGATCGGTTTTCGTCGACGCCTACAACACAATGCAGATAATCATTCGAATCGACCTAAAATCACCGTTAAACACTGCTCCAAATTGGTTTCACAGTTGTGCTTGATATCCGAAGTGCTCAGAGGCTGCACCCATCTCTCCTTCGCATCCCAAAAATGTCATGCAAGATATGAAAAACGCAGTCTCTTGAAATGCCTACTGTCTCAGCTCAGCTCTCAGCTATCTCACGTTCCCCCAATACGAAGTTGTGGATTTTGTCCTTTGTAACTGTTCGAAAACCGAAGGCAAAATTTGACGGTTGCCATCGAAGAAGACGAGACACGGTATACGCCATCTGCATAAATGCTCTTCGTTTACGCTGTGCGATTTTTTTCTAAACATATAAATCAGTAGAATCACCTACTGATACTGATCCCTTCAGATTTTTTTAAAAACTGGAGACACGCCCCACACTTTAAGTCCAATTTGCCTGAAATTGACAGTCGCAAATTACGAGATCACTCAGCAAACCATGCTCTTACGACATGTTAAATTCTGAATGTACAAAATTTGAAACTCCCATAAGCTCAATGATCTAAAACCAGTCAAAAATGAATTTGTGGACAACGTATAAATACATAAAAGTTTTAAAGTTCACAGTTAAATTTATACACTCAACTGAACAACTGAACTAAACACTCAACTCGACTGAATCAAAGACAGGAACAGGGGCGGAATGTTGGTACAACTTCTTATCTTCAGGACTTTGTCTTAGATAGTCCAAGCTTTCGAAAATTTTAAATCTAAGATTTCAGAATTCTTAATTTGTCAACTTAACAACTCAAATTTTCAAGTGACTTCGCCTCACTTTCAAAATGTTGCCGTTTGCAACCGGCATTAAACTGTAGATCTCCTTTACTTGTAACAAAGCAACACCACACCCAAGAAGGGGGAACGTGAATAAAAGAACTGGTTACAGACTATACAGATTCCTTCTGATAGAATTAAACAACTCTGTATTGAGTAAAATATAATCCTCATCTCATGAACATATTATTTATGAGAGGCATGCTGTTCCTTATGACAATTTGTGGGCACTGTCAAGCCTCCTTCAAATACTTTGATGCTATTTTTCAAAGAAGACTCAAAGCTTGTTCTTCTTCTTCTTTCGAAACATGGGAGCTTCAATAATAATGGACTTAAATCTGCATATTACGTAGTTGCCCAACTTTGAAATGGAGTTTCTATGAATTTTCGATCAAAAGTAGTTGTCCCAAAAGGATGAGTTAAGTGTCATTCTCAGAAGAAGCACAGTAACTGCAGTTTGAGTTTTCTCGCAAACACAGCAATTCTGTTTATGAATAGAAAATTTCAATTCATCAATCTTCATTTCCGATTCTCTTCCATGCAATCTCGGCTGTTCATTCATCTTCTTACCTTCTTGGTCCACAACGATGGAACCAGGTCAGTAATGTTCACGTTCTTCACTGCTTGCAAAACTCTTCACTATTCAATACAGGTAATCAAATTTGCATTTACTCCACTTCAAATAAGGCCACATCAAAGATGGAATCAAATTTTCAATTCAAACATACACACACACACACAGACAAACAAAGAAAAAAGAAAACGAACTCCTTCAAGGACGCCGAGTTTTTACGAAGATGAACACGAAACACGGCACGGCGACGTCGTCAAACAAAAACATCTTGTTAGCACCAAAAATTCCATCCTTCAGTTGTGTCTCCTCCTTTTGGCCCCTGTACAGCATCATATTTACAACTGACTTTAGTTTAGTTTAAAATG
Source organism: Eristalinus sepulchralis (assembly GCA_944738645.1). Lineage (NCBI taxonomy): Eukaryota > Metazoa > Arthropoda > Insecta > Diptera > Syrphidae > Eristalinus > Eristalinus sepulchralis. The sequence continues at coordinate 13,941,089 of OX122882.1, forward strand.
TATTTTTTTATTTTGTATTTCACTTGTCTTAAATCTAGATATAAAATACTTAAACTAGTTACAAAAACTTTTATTTTAATTAAAAACTATCTTACTGGCTCCATGCGAGCACTCTAAGTTAATCTATGAGTTTTTATAATTGCCTTTCGGCTGGTGTTTTTTTTTATGTATGTTCAAGTAAAGGACTAAAGTGTGTGATACTTAATACTAAGAAAATGTTCTGTAAAAACTTAGCAATCTAATTAAATTATTTTTATCTTAACCTAACTTATGAAACTTAACCTAACTACATAATCTTTTTTTTTTTTTTTTTTTTTTTTTTTTTTTTTTTAATTTTTTTTTTTTTATTTTTAGTTTATGGACTATATATATACTACACTAACTTAATCTTAATCTTAATCTAACTTATATATGTAAGTTGTCCGTAGGGGGACCAATTTCTGCTTCAGCTGACGGCTGGGCCACCAGATGTGGCTCTAGCCACCAATAAAATTGCCTAGCCTTTTCCCGATCTTTAATGTCGCGAATGGGGATGGATGTGCTGAAGCGAAGATCACCCGGCCTTACGCTTCGTACATTGCTCTCGTAGAGCAGACGCTTGTCCACCGTTCGTCTTACTACGTGGTAGAGAAGTGGACATCCCTCCGCATCCTGGACCAAGCCAATGCGGTCCAGATACAAGAACGCTTCCGGTGGAATGAATCCACTTCGGCGTGCGCTCTCATGATATGCATCGTTCGGGTAGTAAGCTCCGAATATCAGCTCGTTTTCTGAAGTCATTCCTCGTGCAACGTGCCTTCGAATCAGCTTAATAATAAAATTATCCAGCCTATTCACGTTTGCTGCGTTGTACAAGATTTCATTAGCATAGAACTTCTTGTACTCAGACTCTGGGGTTCTGTACATCTTGAGACAAGCTCGAAGACATTGCCTTTCGAACACCCTCATCCTTTCCATCTGGGAAGGACTCAAGTTGAACCACACCGGACAACCATACACCATGATTGGCCGTATTAGGGCCGTGTAGCAGATAATCTTCACTCTGGAATCAAGTTGGCTGCTATAAAACAGCCTACTTGCCATAGCGAAGGCTTTTCTGGCTTTTGCCAGACCCGTTGCTGCATGGATATTACCATACAGAAACTGGTCCAACATAATGCCCAAATATCGCACTACACTCCTCACAGCTAATGGCTGCCCCTGCGGGTCCAAAATGCCGAACTTACGCCAGTTTTTGCTCGTATCTCTTGAAGCCCTGCACAACGGAGTTCGGAACAGGATGGTTTCACACTTCTGGTAGTTGATCTTCAACTTCCAGTCGTCGCAAAATCGCTGAATTTTCTCGAAGTCGCGCTGCAAGAGGATATTAATGACCTCAATCTTCGGTGCCGTCCTGTACGCTATCAAATCGTCAGCGTACGCGATCAGGTACTGCATGGAGCCAATTAATTCACTGGTGAAAACAGTGAAAAGAATTGGTGAATTCACTGCACCCTGCTGGAGCCCATTTTTAATGTAAAAGACATTAGTAGAAACCTTGTTGCCACTTTTAACAACAAACTTTCTACCTGTAACCATATTGTAGATCGTGTAAAGCAGTTCTTTGCTTATACCCAACCTCGTCAACTTGAGGAAGAGGCCTTCTAACCAGACGGTGTCGAATGCCTTTTCCAAGTCAACAAGGCAGGCCCCGGTACACTGGGTTTTATTTTTATTCCAGTGAATGTCCGAAACCAATTTTGACGCGGCATGTACAGTATCATGCCCCGCCCTAAAACCAAATTGGTTATTCGGTATTATTTTTTTGTCCGCAGTCCACTGCATCAGGACTCTATTGATAATCTTTTCAAAAACCTTGCTTATGCAAGGGAGGAGACTAATCGACCGAAGATTTTTCGGAAGCGAGGAATCTTTGTCCCTTTTGGGGATGGGTTGCACTACCGCCGTCTTCCAATGCTCTGGGTAATGTGCATTACTCAGAGCATTGTTAAACAGGATTGTGTATATCTCTACCGCCTCTTCGGGGAGATGACGCAACACAATATTCGGTATTCCGTCTATTCCGGTGGACTTTTTGTTCCTCAGACTGTTGAAAATGTCTTTGAGATCTACCTTCGAAATGATTATGGCATTAGAGCCATCTTGGGCGACGGCATTAATTGCCTTATTTTCATCATTGAATCTGGTGAAACCATGATTCTCAGAACGCCATTGCTGTATTTCATTTCGAAGGTAAAAATGGTTTAGCAAGGCTCTGTTCTCCAAGTCGTGATTCGGTCTACGAGATTCGTTGACCGTATACACTTCCTGGAAAACCGCTCCTATTGCTTCAACCTTCTCTTGGGCGTCCTCAACAATGAAGAACTCATTGTCCAGCACGGCCCCATCCGGATCGATGCCAACTAAAGTCAGTATGTTTGCGTTGTCGGTTGTTCTGTCAAGTCGAACAGCCTCCAAGTCGTTATGATCCCTCCTTCGGAAGACTCGGTTGATTTGGGGAAACATACCCGGACAGTTCGAACGAACAGCCCGAATCTTGTCTCCCCAATAAGAATTGATAGCAATTCTGTAATTCATCCGAATCAAACTCTGGAGGTTTTTCATCTGCGACTTGAGCGACCTCAGTTCCTGGTCGTCTCTGTCTGTAAATCGTCTGTAAAGTGTCTTGATTCTCGTCAGCAATCTGCTTTTTTGCACGTGCAGTGCGTCGATTGTATCATTCCGATAGATGTCGCCATCTGTGATCGGTGATACTTTAGGAATCGCTTTGTCCATAGTACGTTTTATTGTAGTGTCCATTTGTATGAGGTACCTGTCAACCTCTTCGTTAGTTAGGTTTCTGTTCGAGGGTGGTGTCATGTCATTCGAACGCAGTTCTCTGGATAGGATTCTGGAAAACCGCGGCCAACGAGCCTTACAATAATTGTAAGGATACGCCTCCACAAATTCCTCCAGTTCCACCATCTCGTTCGGGATCCTGATAACAGCGGCAAGCCCACAGTGATCACTGTCGTACTCAACCGTTGTTAAGCAGTTCCTAATTTGTCTGTTTACGTTCCGTATCGTTAGTCGTCTGTCAATTAACATCAGATCAAGATAAGATCCACTTCTGGGAAATGACGGCCTATCGGTTGCAAGCAAATTCAGCTTGAACTCAATAGAGTGCTGCGTCAACCACTCAAGAAGTGAATTCCCCCTGGGGTTTGACACAGAATTACCCCATTCCTCATGCTTCGCGTTCAAATCTCCGGTGACAACAAAGAAGTTATCCTCTGAGCATAAACGCAGTTTTCGAAAGAGAGATTCGAGCTCTGAAATAAAGTTTGTGGACCGAGGTGCATCTGGTGCATAGACCGCTACCACGTACAACTTCTTTCCACCTTGGAGAGAAATGCACGCAATAGACGCTTCCAGCACACCGAAACTTCGCACCTCACTGCAATACACGATCTTATGGCGAATGCCTTTTTTAATGAAGAGAGCAACCCCACCCCCTTGTGTGGAGTGGGGGCGGTCCCTTCGAATAACGGAGTAATCTTTGTACCTGATTGTGTGCTTCCGGTTTAGCTTAGTTTCGCTAACCATTAACACATCAGGCTTATGGGACTCCAACAGGTTAAGTAAAACCAACCTTCTCTCGATCCTAACAAGTGAATTTGCATTCACCGCCAGGATCGAAAGGTCTCCAACTGCTGGCGTATCCATTAAAACGGATACACACCTGACCCAGCGGGTCTTGACGAAAGGACTCGGTCCATTCGCAGAAGATCTTTCTGGAATTGCTCCATTTGGGCCTTCATTGAGGCCATCATGGAGAACAATTCCGCGAAGCCCATATTCGGGGCCTCCACCGGTACTGGTGCCACTTTTGGCACTGTCTGTTGTGCCGGCCGCCTACCAGACGCCATCTGGGCGTAAGAAACCACCGGCGTAACAGGTGTGGCTGGAGTTCTTGGCATCGACCTCGAATCCACCACTTTTTCTTTCCTTTGCATATCCTTCTTCTGGATATTTTTAACAATTGGACATCCCCTGTAGCTAGAAGGATGTCCACTCTCTCCACAATGCACGCATTTTAAGCGCGTCTTGTCTTCCACTTTCCCCTCTCCAAGGGGACAGCGCGCCGACAGATGCATCTCTGCGCATTTGCTGCATCGCGGCTGCCTATTGCAGTTTCCTGCAGCGTGACCAAAAATTTGGCACCTTGCGCAGAGAAGCATCCGTTTTTCACTCCTCAATTTCTCCCAGGAAATCATCTGAGAGTTGAGGACCTTTAATTTCCTCAAACTCTCAAGTTTGCTTCCCGGCGTTACCTGCACGAGGAACAGAGGAAGCAGGCGTTCAGGCGTCATCCTTGATCGAACAGTGGAGAAGCGCCTTACGGCAAGAAACTCCACGTCATCAACGTTCAGTTCTTTGAGAGACTCTAGGATGCTCTCCGGCTCAGCCGAAACATCCAACCCCCTCAACAAAACGGTTTGCACCTTTTCCCCCTTCGGCGTAAAAGTGTAAAATTCTACACCAGCTGCCGTCATCTGTTGCTTTACTTTTTTAAAACTATCCACTGATAGGCAGTGAATAGTCTGCTTCTGAAAGCCTTTGTTTTTTATTTTAAAAGAATCCCCTACGGACAACTTACATACCTTGATTGTGTCGTTTGTGTCCATGCCGCTTACATTTATTGGCGGCAGTCTCTTCTTCATCTGCTGGTTTCTGATGATCTGGTGTTGTTGCTGCTGCTGTTGTTGTTGCTGCTGCTGTTGTTGTTGCTGCTTCTGTTGTTGTTGCTGCTTCTGTTGTCGCTGCTGTTGTTGTTGCTGCTGCTGTTGTTGTTGCTGCTTTTGTTGTTGTTGTTGCTGCTGTTGCTGCTGCTGTTGTTGTTGCTGCTGCTGTTGTTGTTGCTGTTTTTGCTGCTGTTGCTGCTTGGGCTTCTGATTCAGTTGCTGCTTGGGTTGTTGTAGCTGTTGTTGTGGCTCCTTTTCTTTTTGCAACATCTCCTGTTGCCGCTTTTCACTGGCCAGTTTTTTCCTGGCCTCCAGCTTTAGCTGTAGGGCTTTTATGAAAGCTTCCAGCTCTTCCTTTTCTTTAATTTTTTCCGCCAGCTCACGTTCTTCAGCGTCCTGATCGTCGACCCTTGAAGAGGCAAGGTTTGCGAAACTATTTCCTTTACCGCTATACGATGTCTCATCGTTATAGTGGTTAATTTCTGAATCGTCGCTCATTTTCATACGCCTCTTTACCACATTTGGCTGAGACTTCAACATTTTTCTTTTCATTAAAATTTCACAGATTACTTTTCTTGAAATTTCTTCGCCCTTAATTGTCTGACTATCCTCGTCCATGACGAGAACACTCAACTTCACACACTTTTTGTAGTTTTGCTTCCTTTTTCCAGGAATTCCGAACGAAAAATTTTGTTCGCGGTCCCTTTTTCCGGGAAACGCTGATTTAAAATTTTTTTTTTTTTTTTTTTTTTTTTTTTTTTGTGTTCGCGATACTTTTTTCTCAGAATTTTTAATATTTTTCACGCACTACTCCGCACAGCCGATGCGCGTCCTTCCGTAATGAATGTAAGTGAGCGACTGATTTACAACTGACTTCTCAGCAATCCATTGAATTTTTAAATCAGATTTTGGAATAAAATTCATTTTCGGCAAGAAGCCAGCAGATGATGAATGAAGAAGATCTGTCTCACTGGAGACAGATTCGGTGTGTTTCGTGCTCCTCCCTCATTGCTGCCTGCCTGCCTGCCTTCTCAGTGGTTGTTATTAAATTTTAAATTAAAATCACTCACGATGCACATCTTCAGGATGGGGCGGGTTATCAGGAGACGGCGAGGACGGAGAAGAAGTCTTTGCCTGTCACTTGTGAAGCACACAGGATACACGAACAGACAAATGGGCATGGAGGCGGCAACCAGCAGACACTCCCATCGGACTGTATGTCAAAAAGTGAAATGAAAGGATTCCTTGTTAGGTAAAGTCAGTCAAGTGGCGGACGTGGAACGTGAAGCATGCAACGTGGGATGGGAGGAAAGGTGGTGCTATTAGAAGGTTTCATCAGTGTTTTTTTTTTCTCTTTCTTTCCTTACTTTTTCGGCACATTTTGGCTACAGATGATGGCATCCTCTCCACAAGACGTCGCTTGTGATTTAATTGCAGACTGTGCACGTTGGGAAGCAATTTCATTGCCGCTTCAAGTGATATTTTCCCAAAGAAACGACGACGATGGCGATGACGACGCCAACGTTAATATTTTCTTTTCTCCCCCTCACAATTGTGTCGAAGTAAATATTGGTTTTGCAACTTGAGAGAAAAGTTATTAATTTTACGTATTTCAAGATGAGTTGAATGAATGGAGGGGGGGGGGGGGGGGGTGGCAGAAGGATTGAAATTGACTGCGGAAATACCATGTAACCGCTGTATGTGAAGGAATTTTAATTTTAAAATTCTCCTGTGAAGCAGTGGTAGGTGGTGTTGGGGGTGAAGCTCAGGTGCAGCTTATACATACATACTTCGCGTCTACTTACGAAAAACTTGACGATGGAATAATTAGATGTTAAGTTGTTACCTAACGGTCTGTTTAACTTTCAATATTCTGCTTCATTCAATAGGTTTTAACTATTGACAACAGGATTTTTTTTTTTGGTTTTAGTTTCAGGAATGTAAACATGTAACGAAGGTATCCGTCTTTGTTTTTTTAAAAGATTTCTCAAAGAACACTGATTTTCATAACACGGCTGACCAATTTGTTGACGCTACTGTGGCGTGAGTCTTTTCATGATGCCTTGCCAAAGGATACTGACCAAAAATTGCAAAGCAGTTTGATAAGAGTCGGGCGTGATCTGTCAAAAAAACCTATTGAAAAACAAACCTCACGATGAATTGCCCTTTACAACAAAACTCTGCAGCATGTCATCCTGTTAGTAGTTGTCTGTCAGTTCAAACAATTTGGACTGACTTATCAATCGTATCATACACGCCAGTTTGCTCTCCCCAAAAGGTTATTCGCTTATCTCACCCTTATTGATATTTAATTTAAATCAATTATTCACCATTCACAATCCCTCTCTTTCAGGTGGGTAACGTGCTGAATTAATCAAACAATCTGTCCTGGGTAAATATTCAAAATAAAAAATTGTACATATTCTCTAAAAAAAAAAAAACATGAATCAAACGCCCAGAGACAATCTGTGCAGCCGTACGCTTTTGAATTTTTTAAACGTTTTAAAGGCAGTTTTGTTTTCGTTGTTTGTTATTGTAGCTCTTGGGTTTTTTTTTTTTGCATAAATCGTGATTCGTTCATAAATTTTATATCAGTTCATATATTCATACCTATTCAGGGGATAATCGAAAGGATATGTTAATAGGCAACAACACTTAATTTCCGGCATTTTTTTTAAATGCAATCTATACCATTATATGAATATGAGACTTTCAAACATATACAGACTGTAGATGGGGCCATCACCGTATAGGATTCAACTCCATTAGTTGACACATATGGGCAATTTCACTTATGTATAACCGTGTATATAGACGGTCGACACAATGAGGGCACTTGTTTTGTTGAGTAATATGTGCACTCAATCATGAAATTGATTCTAATTAGCAGATAATGCAATTATTGCGTCTGCTACCGGTTCGTAAAAGTTTCTTTTCTGGCTTGGTGTCGTGCTGGGCATTACTCAGATCAGAATGACACATTCGAAAACGCAATGTCCGTCTGAATTTAGATTGTGCCTATTATTAGATACTAAGTGATTGAGTACTCAACGAACAACCTTAATGTGACATGTCGCTTCTGAGACGACTTTTAAGTGCACCCAAACTGAGTGTGCGAAAATTTTTGGGGTGTTTTCTTGGATGAATTTTTTTGGGTGCTACCTTTGAATAAAACTTCAGTTTGTAGACCTTTACATTGTTAAAAAGGAATGTCTTCATGGTAATTCATTAAGAGTTTGTAATTCAAATTTGATAGAAAATAACGATTTACGAAGTTTAACGCTTCATTTATTCATCATTTTTTATTCATTTATTTTTTGGCAACACTGGTTTAAACAGCTTACGCATGTTTCGTGTTTTATTTCACTGTCAAACATCTTCAGTTTGGTCTATAATTTAACCATGAATCGTCTTACTGTTCGTTTGCAAATTATTGAATTTTATTTTCAAAATGAGTGCTCTGTTAAGAGAGTTCATCGCGCGCTTCCTCCATTTTATGGTCAGTTCATTTTTGGCTCAATGGGTACGTAAATAAGCAGAATTGTCGATTTTGGAGTAAATATCAGCCGGAAGCATTGCAAGAGCTACCAATGTATCCAGAAAAAGTCACAGTTTGGTGCGGCTTATGGGCTGGTGGCATCATTGGACCGTACTTCTTCAAAGATGATGCGAATCGTAACGTAACTGTGAATGGTGAGCACTATCGTGATATTCAACTTTTTTTTGTCCAAAATGCAAAAGCTTGACTTGCATGATATGTGGTTTCAACAAGACGGTGTCACATGCCACACAGCACTCGCAACAATGGACTTATTGAGAGGCGAGTTCAGTGAACATTTTATTTCACGTTCGGGACTGGTCAATTGGCCGCCTAGATCGTGCGATTTAACGCCTTTAGACTATTTTTTTGGGGCTATGATAAAGCTCATGTCTATAAAGACAAGCCTGCTTCAATTGATGCATCGGAAGACAACTTTAAAGCATTGACATTAAAGCAAGTCTTTGAATCCAATTTAAACCTCAATCTTATGTTTGAACTTGCTCCTACTCTCACAACAGAAGAGGGTCCCACTTCGTTCGTTTAATCCCTAACTTATCCTCTATTTCCGATTTAGATCATATAGCAGTTGAAGAAATTAAAAAAAAAACAAAAACCCCATCAATCCAACTGCAATTCGAGATCAATGAAATGGAATGAACAACAATTGATTTGAGTACACTGTTTCACCCCGTTCAAACCGCACCACACATCTGGCATTCATAATACCCCGACTATCTGACTGCAAACCTGATGTAAATGTTTACATTTTACGGTTTGCAATTGAAACAAATTGAAATAGTAGTCATTGCCTAGGTTAACCACGAAATGCAATTTCCAATTGAGTTTAATTAATTCATGGCATCCGTTGTCAATTCGGTTCGATTCACCTGCAAACCGAAAGAACCAACAACCAACGAATGAAAAAAACAGAAACTGAAACAGAAACCCCAAACAAAACCCTAAAATGCATTGCGATTTCGAAAGTTAATTCCAGCCAGGTTTCAGACTCAGTGCTCGCGCCTTACGGGATCATTTAACAACTCGCAGACTGAGCAAATTAAATTTTTAAACAGTCTCCTCCCTGGGAAATTAACTGTCGGGTCTCTGTTGCCGCTGGCAGTTTTCTACCGCCCACACACTCCGGCGTCATGAAAATCTGAATCTCATTTTAAACAAGTTAAATATTTACAATTAAAACGAGGATAAATAAAGTCCTGGTCAAGCACTAAAAAAAGGACGCTGAGGATACCAGCAAAGCAAAAAGAAAAAACCAACTCATTTTTTTCCGTCCACTCACGTTGGGAAGAACATCTGTAGAGGAGTTGCCTGCAGGCGTCGTTGTTGAGTGTTGGTTGTTTTTTGGGGAATTTTCTCTGGGAAATTCCTTCTGACACCAGCAAACATAAGTTCGGGCTCACCGACAACGAATGGGAGGGATTGGTAAATCCCGCCTTGTCTGAAACGATGTGGCAGGTGATGGTGCTGGTGGTGGCGAGCTTTTAAACATCACAATGGATAACGTTATTGTACGCCAAACAATGACATATGCAGGCGTTTAAATGACAAGAGAAAAACCAAAGAGTTGTGTTCCTCTGAATGAGGTGCAAACAACAGGTAAGCGCACGGGCATGTCTTCAGTCATGCCTTTAAAAAGGATACGAAACCGTTTCAAGCGAATAAACTTTTTCCCCATCGCCATAGCGCACATGCTTGTCATCCGGCAGAATGGAAAAACTTCTCTTCCACTCCACACCATTGTTTGACAGGAAAACAAAAAGAGAACTCATCTCCAGCTCACACCTCAGTCTGCACGTCAGGCGGTGGTGCTGGAGAGTTTATACCTCTGACGGAGGAGCACAGCCAGCCAGGAAATAGATGTTCTTACATGTGCCTTCATCAGCAGGTATGTGTGTGGGGGAGAGAGAGAGAGAAAGAGGTAGACAATAAATTATTTACCAGACTGCGACTTTTCGCCCCCCCCCCACCCCATTCGCCGCATGCAGTGCATACGTGTGTCTGATATGGAATACACCACAATGGATAATCAACAGGATACGTAGCAGGCGTCTGCGGAGTTTTCCAGTTTTACACACATTTGTATCTATGAGATCGTTCCGGCAGACATAACGTGGTCAAGTGAAAGTTTTATCAATCACTTGCGTGGGGGTGGGGTGTGCGTTCGACTTTATTTAACAAAACCCTGTTAATTTCCTTTTTTTACGCTTTGCCACCGAATGAGCTACGACCCCATACCCCCCAGGCATTGGGTAACAGTCGAGAAATGTATGGCAATTAAGTTTTTTGTTGAGGGAAAAGTTTTCCCTCAACCCCTACCATTCTCCATCCCTACATTTCAACAGTAGTTTTTTTGAGGGAGAGACACAGAAGGAGAGAGACTGAGAGATGAGGAAAGAGAATCATAATTAATACCAACGCTGGCAATGGAAGCTTCTAGCAATTACACCAATGAAGAGTTTTAATTGCAAGGATGTCTGTGATGTTATTCCATTTCACACCCCCTCTCCCCTTGCAGAGTAGACATTTCAGTTAATTATAATTGAGAGCTTAGATTTTATGAGTTAAGATAGAGATACGCAGCAGTAGTCTGATGTAATTATATTGTGGCCTACAGCATGGGCATGTCATTAGAAGGAAAACATTCAAAGCCACCACCACCACCCTCTCCGTTCGAGTAATTAAGACGAGTTATTTGGTGAATTAAAATTCTTTCAATATCACTTCATTTTGAAAGATAGATACGAGTGAACTTGTTGAATTTTCTGCAAGGAATTCAATTTGGCCGCAAATCAAGTTAAGTATCCTTGTTTTCGGTCGACTTGGATTGGATATTTTAATTGAAGCCTTTTCAAAAAATGTCGTGAACGGGGGTTGTCTAGGTTTTGCATCCTTTTATATAACTTTCGGGGTCTTTGTGTCATTAGGGCCTTTAGAACTTTAGATTTCTGAGATGTAAAATTGTTGAGACTTCGAATTTGAGGTCTTATTTAGCAAACGATGTGAGTGCCAATGTTTCGATACTGGTTTCAGCAAGAAAGTTTTTGGACCGTTCAAACCAAAAATTTCAAGACATTCTCGTTCAGAATTTCAAAGTCAATGAGAAATGTGAACTTGCCCATCCATTTAAAACTCAATAGAATGATCTTAAGAAACGAAATTTCACGTCACAATGTACTTTTCTTTGCACAATTTTTATACTCCTTACACAGCGGGATGTTTAGAGGTTGGTAAAGCTTCTGCTGATTCAGTAGAACAAGCAGACAGTTAAAAATTTTATTTCTTCGCCTTCGTTTTCTCAGCATCAAGCTGGCTTATCCTAAATTCTCCCCTCCGTTTTCAAGGCTGCATAAAATTTATGTTTGCATTGGATGTGACGCGGTGATTTGGCAAATCTCTCCCGCGATCCACAGTCGCTTTCGTTATCTTTTTAAAGACCGCTTTTATACCGCATTCAAAGCATGATGAAATGATGAAATACAAGAAAAATGAATTCCTATGTCTCATCTAAAAGCACTTTCATTTTTTGTTCGTCTTCTGCATAAAATTGCCCCAAAGTCACTAGTCAAGCGTTAAACGAGAAAATTACCCACAAAAAGGGAATATTTCACATTCGACACCCACATCGTTCAGAAAAGAGACGGGGAACGGGATTCAAACAAGCTTACTTGTCGTCGTCTTTTATGATGGCACTCGCCACTTCCTGCAACGACGACAGAGCCAAGATGCAGTACGAGAAGCAGGTGATGCCCTTACCCACTCGCTCTGCACGACACAGATACACACAGAAAAACAAGAAGAAAGAAAACGCAGTAAAAGTAAATAAAAACGAAACGAAGAAGAAATCCTCCCTTATTGACATATAAAAACGAAACGACAAGGTATTACACCGCAAAACTCCATTTTATTGTCCATTAAAATTTTTGAAATGAAACCAAAGGACTTGCTGCTTGTGTATGTGTGTGGGTGGTATAGCTTTGTGGGTTCGACAACATTCAAAGGACCACATCACAACAGAAAGCATTTCTCTGAGTTCAAGAAACCGTCTTCGCTTAGTCGAGTACGAATGAAGATGATTTGTATCAGTTACTGTTGAAGGACGCTACAAGAATCGCCCACGCCGGTGCCCGTAAAATAAAAAATATTAAAAGGAAGCAACGGAAAATGTGAACAAAACTAGGAAAATGACAAAATAATAATTAATGGCAATTAAAAATTATTATTAAAGAGCTGCCCATTAATACGGGGCTGTGGGTGGCATCTCTATGCTGCTCAGTCAGTCTCCGTCCACTGTCCGTTTTTTTTTTCTTTCTCTCACTCCACGTCAGTGTAAGCGGCGATGTTGTCAGTTTTATTGAGAACGCTTAGTAAATTGTCACTGCTGGCGGGGTAAATTAAATTGCAACTGACAGTTGATAGGGGCACGATGACAACAAAGGACAAAATAAAAACAAAAACGAAAAGTATGAAAAAGCTGTAATTAAAACGGGAAAGCACTCGATTGTCGTCGTTTTGCTTACAACTAATGAAATTATACCATTTTTTATGTTTTGGTCATTAATGGAAAATTAAATGGCAGACAGGAAGGGATGGGATTATGGAGAGAAAAGCAAAACCGCTGCGGGCGCCCTGTGCTGTGCTGTGTACCGTAAGTTTTGATGGATAATAAAAGAAAAAAACGTCGGGACAGATTCTTCATTGTTTTTGACAAATTTTAATGGATTCTTAATGAATTAACAATCCACCTCTGTGGTAACTGACAGAAGATGGTCGGAAATGTTTGGGTGGAGCAAAACAAAAAAAAAACGTATAAAAGTATGTTGCGGAATAAATTAATGGAACAAGGTTTTAACTTTAATGTGTCCTTGAAGAGATAGGGAAGAAATAAGTCGATTTGGAGACGTAAAATGCGTATAAAAAAAAGGTTGGCACAGGAAAATGAAAGATAGGGCGCTTTCACTTGTTTTTAAGAAGTCATACAGTTTTAAATGATGTAAAGAATGCAGTGAAGATGATGAACTGAAAATTTAACGCAATTCTCTTTCCGAAAAATGCCTTAAAACCAATTTTCAAAACAACACCAAATGCTAAATTGAAGCTTCTAAGCACTTTCTAAATTAAAAACGAATTTTAAATGCCAACTAATGATGGAAAAACCTTCTCAAAATAATGACCGAAAAACAACTCCCACACTTCACTTAACTTCAGATGTTTTGCTCTCACTGCAAAGCAACCTTTGTATACAAAGGCATATCCCCAATCGTTGCATGGTATCCAAGATGTTTGTTTGTTTCAGCAAAACAGAGCTCCTCTCCTCGTATAAACCATTCACCAGATGAACCCCCCCGTCATTTAATTTTTTAAAACAAACAAAAAAAAACACCGCTGGCACATTCCCAAGGGCATAAAGCCTCAATCACCATTATCCTTCTTTAGCATGACCCAAATCTACATTCGAAAGGAAGAACACTCAACTAAATCAACACGAAAAAAAAAACGAAAAGGAAGAAGAAATAAAAACCGAGCAAATGTACCATACAACCCTCCTTCTGACTGTCAATTTAAATGCAAATATACTCGTAGAATTTCACCTGCAGCACATCGTTTTTCAATCCTATCTGTCAATTAAACGCAAAGAATACCGCATTCGTTCACCTTGCTTACCTAACGACGGATATTCTGAAGTTATTTCTCCTTGTGAAAGCAAGTAGGACACTTGAGAGCATAGAAAACTAAGGCACACTGAACTGAATTCCAGTGAAGAGTCACCTCTTAAGCACGTGTCACCACCGCACCACACACCGACTAACAACGCAGTCATTTGCATTTTTCTACGCCATACAATCGCTTTAGGATAATCAAAAAGATTATTCTGCTAGATTAACCCAGCAGCCGCAATTAATTTTTGCTGCACTGCATTCCAAAATCACTTGCCCGAGGCGATCTAAATCGTTCAAGGGATGAATCAAAAGGCCCAATTAATACGGCATTTAATTAAAGTTTTAAAAATGCATAAGCATGCACACAGGGCGCCGCGGTGTTAATGATTGCCCGCACGCCCACTATGCGGTGGATAATTTTCAAATTCATGCCAAATTACGGCTGAGAAACGAGTGTACGCGTTGAAAACCCCCCACAAAACCAAATTAACTATGTTTTAAATATAATTCATTTTTCTTTTCTCTCTGCCACGTCCGCTACCACTCTCATTCACTCGACCGCCCACACGGACAACAGAGGAGTGGTTGAGCCCGCAGTGCTTTGAGCGCATGCATTAAGCCCAAACGAATAGGTTATGAATATTTGAAAATTCCGCTTTACGCGGAATACCTTTGACCAAGTGCGCGACCATCCAGATTCGCTTCAAACACACAACCCATCCCCCTGCGCAAAAAAAAAAGAAGAGCCCCAAGCCACCCACCTCAAAAGGTTTAATTTTTTCTCGCTCGAGGTTGCCAATTTATTTTTGTTTCTTCATTCAAGAACATGTAAGGGACGGTTGGGGAAAGGAAAAATAATTAAAAACTACAAGGAAAACAAAAAACAACCGGGTGGGGATCCAGTCAAAAAATCATACCATTATCCTTCGCTAGTTACGGTGTGGTGGAATTTAAGCTCAAAATACAAAGTAAATTACGATCCAATTAGGACGAGGAAATATGGACAACCCCGCAATAGGAACAAACGGAAGGCGGACGGAAAAAATAAAACCCCAACAACTGCCCGACAAGAAGAAGCCATGGAAAAGGAGGAGTATGATAATGAGGAGCATACTTGTCATAACCGATAAACAATTTTAATTTACAAGAATATTCTAAGGGGCGGGTGGTGTGAGTTCTCATTCAAGACTCCTACCTTCTGATAGGTTTTCCTTTCATTTTCTTTTTTCCCTCCTTTCCAAGGAAACGTGATAAGTCAATTAGGTTAAGTCTTGTATATTGAAAATTAATTGAGGAATAAATACGATCTGATATTGAAGTCTTTAGTATTTTTAAAAATGTAGGAAATATCTTAAATTTAGCAGAATAAAAAAACTGTTATTCGACATTATTTAACTTCCTTTCGTCAAAAATCTTTCATTAAAGGCATGCTCACACTCAGTTGTGTATGCAAAGAAGAAAGAATTCTAACCGTACATTTAAAAATTAATCACAGCAAAATGTTCACAGAATTTATGAATGCCCCACTTTTCAAATAATCAAAAATAAATCACAATTTAAAATTAGAAAATTTATACGCAAAATCAAAAAAGTTTTGACAGCCGAAATTTAATTCCCTTAAATGTCAGCCTCAAAATCACAAACTCGCCAACAAAGCATAAAATCCCTCAACAAACGTGAACAGAGACTTTATCCCCTGTGACATGATATGCCTACAAATATCTATGAACACACACACACATACACGCGTATTTGGCTGTCAACATGTCATCGCATGTGACAGTTGTGCTTGCTAAGTTTTCCCACCACGTTTGCCAAACAAAATTAAAAGTGACAGAAATAAGCTTTAAATTAGAAAATATATGGGGAGAACAAGGAAAAAAATTCGTGTTTTAAACACAGTTAGAAATGAAAATCTTCTAAAAATGTAAACATACATGAATTAATTCTGTGGAAAAAGTAAACTGAATAGCTGTCAGAAACAGGGGAGATTTTGTGAACGCAGGATGGTGGGGCGAATCTGGTTTCAAAAGCTCAATTGCAAATTTGTTCAGTCGTGTTGCGAATTTATTTTTTTTTAAAGTAGCTACATGTTACAAGGTGTACATCCTTCTCCTTCGTTGCGTTCCGGCACGTGGCGTAGGATGGTACAGAAAGGGAAGTTGTATGTTTTTGACCGTAAGAAAATGATAAACTGTGAGAAAGGACGGTAAAAGCAATGAAAAACATTTTCTTTTTTGTGATCAACGCGCTATTGTTGCATAATACTTCTAGGAAACGGAATATGTTTGAAAAATTTGCTGTGATACAGATTGGCGTTGATGACGTGGAAATGACAGCAACGTTGATTGCGCCACAGTGTTGTTTTTGTTTTTTTTTTTTTTAAGCCAAATTTGGCGTTGCTTTAGTGACCAATATTTGTAATGAAATAAACGAGAAATGACAGATTTTTTTGCAAAATCCAGGATATCTTGTCTCCTTGAATTATGGTGTTGCTGTCATTCATAAATTGGAGATAGACGTCCAAAACACTACGGGCTCATACAAGAGAGGATAGCCTCACATTAATTTTTTTTCTACACTTGACATATGTGTTCTTTATTATTTTCTTTATTTATTAAATATATCAAACTGTTATAAGTTTCTATCTCTACTACAAATGACAGTAGTTGCGTATCGCGTACTCTTTCTGAACTTTTGTGCGTCTTTCAATTGCTGACAACACTCAAAAAAAAAAAAAAACCTTAAGCGTTGTTTGAACCCGTTATTAAGATGTTTGTTTCTTCTTCTCGTGAGAGAACACACACTTAACTCGAGTGTTTGCTGAAGAAGATAGCCCCTGGCCCTTGTGCCAACTATTTTTTTCTTCTTCCTCTTTATCTTCTTCTTCTTGTGGCGCTACATTCCGGGGTGGAGCTGGGCCTCAACAGCCAGTTTTTCCACTAAAATAATATTAATATCTGAAGCTAGTGATATACAAATCGTCTATTAGCTTCGTTTCCTCCCAGCACACGGCAAAACTTTTAATTTACAAACCTGCAGCAAAACACAAAGTTAACCATCCACTCGTGGTCATCGAAGAGTTCAAATATTTATCAAAACTTCTCCTAGCTTCCCTTGAAGACATTCATTCGTTCGAAACTTTTGTCATTTAATTCCTCTTAAAGACCCCCAATGTATCTTCAACTAAACCGCAATCCGATAAGATTCATTCAAAAACACAATTCACAACTATTTCAAAATTGGTTCGTTTCCCTGAAAGATCTTTTTTCTTTCTTTGAAAACCAAACTTTTTCAATGCATCAACTCTTATGCAACTTTGAACACCATTCTCAGTCCACCCTCCGATAACCAATAATGTTCACTCAACCCATAAACCCCACTCTGACATCTCATTTCAATTAAGTTTTCATTTGTGCTCTTTCAAAGTGATGCGGATAGATTACCCGCAAAGCGTTGAAAATAAAAACTCAACGATTACCGCCCAAAGGCTTCGATCAACAGCGAAGGAACCAAGTTGTCTGCTTAACGCAAATCTTTAAGCAAGAACTTGCCAAATGACTGAACCGAACAAACTGCGAATCTTTGAAAAAGTTTTTAAACACTTCCTATCATTGGAAATGTATTTCGAAAGTTTAACCCTTCCCCGGCAGCATCCGTCCACGGTCCATGGCGACCGCAAAGGCCAGGATTCATCACCATCTCACAAAGAATTACCACCCACAGTCGTTTCTATTCAAATGCGAAACCCAGAGATGAAAATGGCAACAGGATACAACCGAAAAGCAGAGAGCGGGAAAAATGGTTAAGGAAGTTTCGCAACAACTTCTGTTGTTGCACAACAACGTCCCCTCCGCCAGTCGTGCTGATGTTGAATGCTGGCGTTAGAGTGCGGCTATTTTCTTAAGGAGCAAAGTTTTATGCCAAAGCACACTCCGGTTGTGTGCCGTGCCATGCCACCGAGGAACCACCAAAACAGAGATCCTCTGTGTGCAGAATGTGTGCCGACCAGCGCTAAAACCCACCCGCCCATCGCCCTCCCCGCTCTATCACTAAGTTTCTTGGTTTTTACTACATTAAACTTTCGAAAACATTAATTACGACATTATGGAATTACACATTGGGCTTTAAGTACGAAATGTAATTACAAACTTGCACTTGAATGCCGCTTCTGCTTCTGCTGTGCCGGGGTGGTTAAATGCACACCCACCCCCTCCGGCTAGCGAATGCTGAATGTGGGACTACAAACTGCCATGGTGTGCGCTGATTGTGCGAAAGCAACAAATAAAATTTATTAAATTAATTAAAGCCGCCGCCTACCATGCGAAACAGCGAGTCTCAGAAATAAATAACTGCGCTTGACACAGGAACTGTGTGCACTGGCCCGACTGTGTGTCCCGCGAACGAAGAAAACGAAAAAAAATTTCAAAAGATTTACCTTTTCCTCTTCATTCCCAACTGCAGGAAGGAGAGCAGACTGCACCGTAGGATTTGAGGCAGAACCGGTGGGAAGCAGGTTCGCTTCTGTCGTACTCACACGCCAGTGTGTGATAAAAGCTCGGCTAGCTGGGGAGAGCTCATTGTCATACAAATTATTTGCATTTATATTCTTCTGTTTTCTACACAATTTTGTGTGCACCGCATAGGGCTTCGTCATCGCAAGTGTCAGCTGGGAGAAGAAGCCATCTGCACGGACGGACTAATGATGTGGGGGCAGCATCCATTCACTTGGAGGTCTCATTAAATCACACGGGTGTTGGGGAGCTAGTGAAAGTGCAATTCATTTGTATCAAGTGACAGCGAACAATAGTTCTGTCGTTAAAGTCAAATTTGGGCACGCAATCTGGAAGTGTGTGAAATTACGACTTTATGGAAGTGATGTGCACAAAGTTTGAATTATATTCAAAGTCGGTTGTACTGAAAAAGAAAGTATGTCGTACTTAAATGCTAGTTTTCCCTCGAAGGTTGCACTTAATTTACAATCGAGTTGCCATAAAGTGACAGTTAGGGTGGTTGATTCGTATAATGTGTGGTTTACGATGTCATCCCAGGTACACACGTGAAGCAAGTTTTATTCATTCTTCGTCATACGGCGCTACAGTCCGGGGTGGTCCTGAGCCTCAAACAAACCTACAAGCCTCTCCCGCTGGCTCGCTCCTTAACCAGCTGTCTTCAATTTCCTACTTCAAGTTAGTTGGTGTCATTAATTTTTATTTCAATAAAAAAAATTATTAAAGACCTCTGATACCGTCGATGTCTGCGACACTTGTCACTCTCTGAGCACTCGTCCTTATCACAAAATGTAAAAACACAAAACTTTCTATTGCATATTTCGAATTTTGCATCTTCAAATTTTTGGCCAGTCTATTACTACTCAGCCGCTTTCTTAATAATTCAAAGAAATGGAATACTCTCCACTCCTAAAACCAACACCCTTTTAAAAAAGTATAAAATCCCATTAATCCCTTATCCCACAAAGCCAACTTCATCTCAGTTCCTTAAAGCATCCCGTTTCAACTGGCAGATAGCTCTCAGATTCCGTAAAACTCATTCGCATTTCTAATCCCTCATCAAAATAAACACCATAGCCATTTTCCCTCTTCCCCGTCATGCCAGCAAGTCACTTCATATACCAACAGCCTCTTCACTTATCCCCGACACAGACTAACAATAATCTCCCAAATAAATCAAATTCGTGGGGGGGGACGGGGGTAACTCTTGTTGTTGCTATAATTTACATTTCATATTCATCCTTGACTACCCTCATTATCAGTCCCAAAGGAATGGATAAACAATCCAGAACACAAAATCGAATTGATTTTAAAATTGCAACAATGACAGAGAGCAGAAAAAGACGAAGGCTGGAACCACTGCCATCGGAATGTGCCCATCCCAGCTGGCAATCGGATTAAGCCCAAGAGAAATAAAAATCGTTCTCCTTCGTTTTACGCTTCCCTCTTTCATCCAATTAGAGAATAAAAATAAACACAATACATCCCCACTGAATCCCAATTGGCTATTAAATCCCCAAAACAGGAACCAAACTCTGGCCGACAGCGTAGAAGAAAGAAAAGAAAAAAAAACGCCAGAAGTAAGAGCCACAAAAAAGGACTTGCCTCAGTCCCGGAACCTGTTTAGGCATAAATATTCAATTAGTCGGGCATTAAATCAAATCAACCAGGCAAAAGGCGAAAAGAAATTGGAAAGGACGAGATGAGAGAATATTAAAATGAGAAATTGCTTGAATGTCCTTAATTAATTGTTTTAAACGATACTATTGCCATTCGTTGGCCTCGAAAGCAAAGGCGAACGTCCCTGTGGGAGGTTCAAAAGTCCGTTTTTTTCGATTGTGAAAGGTTACGGGTTCATTAGCAAGGGAAATCAAATGAAATTTCATTAGTTATTATCGGCAATAATCCCTCCACATATCACACACACACCCACACAAACATCCTGCATCCGGCTATCTGAAATTCTCATCCGTGTGCCCACTTGTGTTGCTGCTGACACGTTTCGCGGTCGAGGTCAGTATCGGTGCAACCGATTCTACGGTTGCCACTTTTTTGGTTAGATTGCGGTATAAAGGTGAACGTGTGTGTATAGAGAAGGAAAACCGAACCCAAACCACAACCATTAGCGCCGTTTCATTCGCCTGCACAATACGACCGCAAACGATTGTCATTGTGATAGGTCAAAATAAATACCAATTTTGTGACCGTTATTTTTGTTTTCTTTTCTTTTTCAGATTAAACTAACAACTTGTACAGAAGGACGCTTTTGAAACCCCATCGAGGCAAATCAGATACAAACTGCAAGATGACAAGGGACCACTGCCGCAGCAGTAGTCTGCTACGCTTAACTTCACTGCTCTTCTTTTTCCTCCAACTGGCGAGAGTTGATTTGCTGTACATGCAAAGCTACACCATGAAAGTTCGCGAAGACTGCCGCAAACTGGAGGAGACCTCAAATTGCACGTGCTCCCCGGTATTGGCTGACTTTGAGATATCGTGCCCAGGAAACGGCTCCGATCCCAAAATTTTCATCCGCATCAATCAGAACAATAATGTCCAAATCGACTGTCATCATCTGGATCCGCTGGAGTACAGCCTGCTGCCGAAGATGACCGTGGGTAACAACCCGATCGTGCAGATCCGCCAATGTCCTCTGCCCCCGCGACAATCTATAAATCGCATTTTTCAGAGACTTGGCATCACTCAGGTGAACGCATTGCTCTTTGAGAGCAACGAGTTGGGTGGATCTCTTGCGCGCATGCACTTTGAAGGGCTCCAGGATCTGGGAAGATTACGACTGAGTTCTAAAGGTCTTTCAAAGCTACCAGAAGACCTGTTGGCCGACTTTAAGAACTTGACGTGGTTGGACCTGAGATCGAACAAGGTCGAATTGCCGCTGAACATTTTTGCCTCCTTGGAAAATCTCAATTTTCTCGAACTGGGCAATAACAACCTCCACAATTTGCCGCCGGGCATATTCCGAAATCAAAAGAAACTAATTCACTTGAATCTTTGGAG
The DNA here is from genome assembly GCA_944738645.1 of Eristalinus sepulchralis. Taxonomy (NCBI): domain Eukaryota; kingdom Metazoa; phylum Arthropoda; class Insecta; order Diptera; family Syrphidae; genus Eristalinus; species Eristalinus sepulchralis. Next base: position 13,962,558 of record OX122882.1, read on the forward strand.
CAACAATCTTAAGAACCTCACCAAGGAGACCTTCGAAGGAGTCTCCTCCATCACGGAACTTGATTTGAGCTCAAACAATATCGTCACCTTCCGCCCGGACGTTTTTGCCCTCCTGACAAACCTCACTAACATCAACCTCAACGGAAATTATTTCGAGTCTCTGCCAGGCAGCCTATTCTCTGAAAACAAGAATCTCTCGTTTTTCCGTCTCTACGACAACCGAGTGCCACTGAAACAGCTTCCCGCGAAACTGCTGGCTAATCTTCCCAATCTTCGGGATGTCCGTCTAAGCTGCAACCTTCAGACAATACCCGAGGATCTCTTCGCCAAATCCACCGCTATTCGGAACATCACAATCTCTGGTAACAACCTCACTGAACTGCCCGTCATGCTGTTTGCTGATCAAGTCGAACTCATCGACCTAGACCTGAGTCGCAACCAATTGATGTCACTGCCCGACGAAATCTTCCAGAACACCTGGAACTTACTCGTCCTCCGCCTCTCGCATAACCACCTCGTGAACATCACAAAGTAAGTCATTCTCAATCCCATGTCAGTCAGCTGCTATAAACCCTTTGCGTTCTTTCTCTTTCCAGTGACATATTCTCTGCTCTAAGAAACCTACAAATGCTCTACGTGGATAATAACAACCTGCTGACGATATACCCGAATGCGTTCAGCAGCACAAAGGCGCTGAGTTACATCAACATGGAGAACAATCAAATCGAGCTGCGTAGATCTTTCAACATAGAGACCGATGTGGCCGATGTCCAGGTCGACATAAACTCGCCCTTCCAGAACCTGGGACAGCTGCAAACACTCATACTGAGGAATAACTCGATCCGATGGATCTTTCTCGACTGGAGGCACACCATCCTGTCGCTGCGCACGCTTGACTTGAGCCACAACAACATCAGCATGATCGTCGACACCGACCTGCAGTACCTAAGTCGGAACATATTCGTGAACCTCTCGCACAATTCCATTCAGAACATCGACTTTAAGGACATTGAATTTCTAGAAGTGCAAGATCAGCAGATTAAGGTGGACCTCAGCAACAATCCAATAGACTGCGACTGCGTTCTGCTCTCCTTTGTTCAGTTCCTGAAAGGACAAATCGGAGAGAAGAAGAAGGAGTTTGTTCAAATCACCGCCAACGAGCTCCAGTGTAGCTCTCCAAAGAACCTGCAAAACCGCTTAGTCAAAAACTTGGCCTTTGAAGAGCTCCTCTGCCCGCTCGACTATGAGTCGAGTGCGCTGAAACTCTGCCCCGAACACTGTTCATGCTGGGTGCGTCTAGTCGACAAGATAGCGATCTTTAACTGCTCAAATGCCAACCTCACCGAATTTCCAGTTCTGCCAGACCTGAAGCCGAACCAGATTCACGGGCTGCAGGTGTTCGTCGAAAACAACAAGTTGACGAAACTGCCAAACGCCAACACGCCAGGCTACATGGACGTGGTTGAACTGTTCGCCTCCAACAATAGCCTGACCGAAGTTTTGGGCAGCAACTTGCCAAAGAACCTCAGGTTCCTGGACCTGTCTCACAATAAACTACGCCACCTAAACGACTCCGCCCTGGGCGCCCTCAACAGTAGTCGAAGCACCCTATCTGTGGCATTGGCTGAGAACCCGTGGATGTGCGACTGCACTGCTCAAGACCTCCTGCGTTTCGTGCAGCTGAACTACATAAAGATCCGAGACCTTAACCAAATGCAGTGCGCGGACGGACAAAAGTTTAACGAAATATCGCTCAGCACTATCTGCCCAGTGAACCAGGATCTGATTATCGCTGTGTGCATCCTGATCACCGTGATCGCACTATGCGCAGGCATCACCGCCGCCCTCTACTACAAGTACCAGAAGGAGATAAAAGTCTGGTTATTCGCGCGGGGCATGTGCCTCTGGTTCGTCACAGAGGAAGAGCTGGACAAGGACAAGAAGTACGATGCATTCATTTCGTATTCGCACAGAGACGAGGACTTTATTACTGACTATCTACTCCCCGAGCTGGAAAACGGTCCAACTCCCTTCAAGCTGTGCGTTCACGTCCGAGACTGGATCATCGGCGATGTCATTCACGATCAAATCATACGCTCTGTAAACGAGTCCCGACGCACAATCGTTGTCCTTTCGCCGAATTTCCTTGAGTCTGTTTGGGGTCGCATGGAATTCCGTGCTGCCCACACAGCTGCACTTGATGAGAAACGCGCCCGAGTCATTGTCATCATCTATGGCGACATCGGCAACATCGACTCGTTGGACCCCGAACTCCAGGCATACTTAAAAACGAAAACATACGTCGAGTGGGGCGATCCTTGGTTCTGGAAAAAACTCCGCTACGCAATGCCGCACCCATCGAAACACATCTCCGGACTTGTGAAGACCGCCTTGAAGAGCTCAACAGACGACAAACTGGAACTCATTAAACCCTCACCGGTTACCCCACCACTCACCACACCCCCAGCCGAGCAGGCGAGCAAAAATCCCCTCATGACTCACCTAAACGGAGTGGTGACACACGCCCCGATGCCCAATGGCAACGGCAACCCAGGCAACTACATGAACGGAAAGATTCCTAACGGACACGCCGCCCAGAACGGACACATCAACGGCGCCTTTATCATCAATACAAGTGCCAAACAGAGCGATGTATAGGGCAAGCAGAAATTCGGACCCTTCCATCTGGAACTGTGCACGTAGAAGGCAACCACCATAAAACCAAACACACACACACAGACACACTCAAACACAAACTATCTTAATCCTTGATGTGCATTATTTACAAAAAAAATATGAATGCTAAGTCCCCAGAGGCAAGACTTTTACGAGCCCTCCTAGACGCTTCAAGCAAACTGACGCGACGCAGCCAGTCGATGTTTCTCATTCAGTTTCCCCGTATCCCCTAGGCACCCTTAAGGACTGATATGCTCAAATATACTTTTAATTTTAACTTTCATTTTTAAATTTAAGTGGAGTAGGAATAAGACGAATCTCTGATGTGTAAAGATTTTTGTACGTAAACCGCGGATATGCAAGAACCCTGCTGTACATCTACAGACTAATTAAACGATAAGCATACACCTTTAGATATAGAATTAGATGAAACAAAAATGGATGAATGGCGCGTTTCGTTTCATTTTCGAAATTGAATCCAAAGCGGCATGGCACGCCCTGTCTTGCCGCCTTGTCTTTCGACACACATTCGTTTTCGTTTAGCCACTAGACAGATCTAAGATGAAATCTTTTAGAGAGATATACTTTTATTTAATAAGCTAATGGATAAGTTTGAAGCAAAAACAAAACACGTAATACCATAAGTTAATGATGAGAGAAACAAAACAGATAAATGGCCTTTTTATATCGAATATTAGTGAATACGTTCTCCTGTACATAAATATGATGTTTTAAAGACTAAAATGATATCAATAAATTCGTAAGATTAGAGAGTATAAATGGAGGTGGTTGGTTTCTCTTCTTTCTTTCTTTGCTTAACAGGGTGGAAATTACAAATCGTCGGCAAGCAAACAGCTAGCAGCTACGAAGGTTGCCTTTTATATTTCGGGATTGGGCAACTCTAGTGCTGTAATCTGGCAACTGCCAGATCTTTCGTAAAGTTTGACATTTTTGAGGTTATACGTACTCAGAACGTTTTGACATACAAGTGTGAAAATGTTTGCGATTATTTTTTATAACTTTCGACGTGGACGAACTCAACAACAGTGCATCGATGAATTTAATTTAATTTTTGGCGATGAAGCTCCATTAAGGACCATTGTTTATCGATGGTATGGTGAATTCAACCGAGGTCGTAGTTCACTCCAAGACGAATTTCGTGAAGGTCGTCCAAAATCAGTTGTTGTTCCGAAAACCATTGATGCTGTGCGCCAACTGGTATTGCAGGATCGTCATCTGACCTATCGTGAGATTGAGACAACCTTAGGCTTAAGTGGTACCAGAATACATTCAGTATTGCATGAACATTTGACCGTCAAAATAATTTATTCGCGTTGGATCCCACACAATTTGTCAATCGCTTAAAAAAAAAGGCTTGTGTCGATTGGTCGAAAGAAATGCTCCAAAAATACGATCGCGGTGCTTCGAAACACGTCTATGACATCGTGGCAGGTGATGAATCGTGGATTTACGCGTATGAGCGCGAAAGTAAACAGCAGTCGACTGTATGGGTGTTTCAAAATGAGCCAAATCCAACAAAAGTTGCTCGCGCACGAAGCACTTCCAAGCAAATGGTCGCCTGTTTTTTCGGAAAAACTGGACTTGTCGCAACCGTACCACTAGTTTATGGCAGAACAGTCAATTCTGAGTGGTATACAACCATTTGATTGCCAATTGTCTTCCAAGAAATTAGGAAAACAAACCGCCGAAGATGGATCACTCTTCACCAAGACAATGCGAGCTCAGACATCGGCTCAAACAACTGCTTTTTTGACAACTCAAAACATCGATTTGATGAGTCATCCTCCGTATAGTCCTGACTTGGCACCGGATCACTTCTTTTTATTCCCCCACGTAAAAAATAAAATGAGAGTTCAACGTTTACAGACACCTGAAGAAGCGGTTGATGCGTTAAGAATGCATGTTTTGGAGATACCTCAATCAGAGTGGCAAAAGTGCTTCGACAATTCGTTAAAACGCATGCAAAAGTGTATAGATCTTAAAAGGGAATATTTTGAAAAACAATAAAGCTATTTTCGATGATTAATAATCTCTATCTCTAATCCAGAAATATAAAAAGCAACCCTCGTACAAGGGTTGCAAAAATATCAGGTACAGTATATCTTTTCCACATTAAAGGATGATTCATCGTGAGGTTAGATTTGCACAGGGCTTTTTGACAGTTCACGCCTGTCTCCTATCAAACTGCTTTGTCGTTTTTGTTCGGTATATTTTGGCAAGTCGTCACGAAAAGAGTCACATCACAACGGTGTTTTCAAATTGTTCACCTGTATTCTGTGATAAACGTGTTTCGTGAGATTCGATGAACTTACGGTGCGCATAATCGACCAACTGAAAACCTTTCGCAAATTTGAGTCCTAGTTTTTATTAAACCGGATAGAATACATGCAACAAGTAGTGAAGAGAACGTCCATTCGTTCGCAGCATATTGTGCTTCCTTAAATTCAAGTACATGGTCTCTGTTAGCTCCGGTTTCAAAAAGACGGCACGTGAAGCAATGAACTTACTAAGAAATCCTTTTAATGAGCACTTTATTTCACGTTTTTTTCCCGTTAATTGAAAACCTAGATCGCGCGATTCCTTGAACTATTTTCCCTGGGGATGTGTAAAGTCTTAGAAATAAGCCGGTTACGATTGACGCTTTGAAAGCCAATATTACTCGTGTCATCAGCGAGATACCGGTCGCTATGCTCGAACGAATCGCTCAAATTGAACATTCGAATGGACCACCTCAGACGAAGTCGTGACCAACATTTGCGCGATACCATTTCCAAAAAGTAAATGCCATGAATTGTTCTCCTAACCAATAATAAACAATTAAAGTTCGCAAATATCCTCAAAGAACAGCTGAAATGGAAGTCTTCCAATTGCATAACATTGCATAGCATGTTTGGTGAGTAAAAATTGAGGATCATTACAATCTAGGAAGTTCTCTCACGAGGAGAGGGTGTACTGCCTACTCCTAACGGTGAATTTTGAAAAAAAAAATGTCTTCTTGAGTGTTGTGTGCGACTCGATGTATGTATGTAGGTGGCGCCGTGAAAATTGCGATCATCTTTTCGTTTCATCACGTTCATGGAAACGTTGAAGACTCTGTAAATTGTGAAGTGAAAAGAAACTACAGCCACAAGCGGTGTAAAGTTAAAAAAATAAGTTGCAAATATGTTATTTATCAAATATGCAAAAGTTGTCAAGTCAGTTTAAAAGAGCAGAGCATTAAAGACCCTTGCAAGCTGCCCACTTACTGCTTGTACTGCTGAAAACATTAAAGAAATCGAGAAACTTATGCTTGTGAATGCCTGAATGAAGTAAATAGGATGGTAGAGATCGAATTGTATCAGACATGGCCGCCATAACCATTCAAAAGTCGGTAGAAGATGCCACAGTGCCTTAGAAAAAAGTACGCCTCGCGAACTGTGGTGATAACAGATATTTTTAAAAACAATAGTTACTGGGTACGAAATTATGACCGTGAAACCAAGCAAAAATTAGCCCAAGCAGCGAGAGAAAGACCATTCTCCAGATACTCAAACGAAATTCAAGTTACCTCCTTCTGAAGGGAAACTCATGGCCACATTGTTGTAGGGGTCACAGGGAATATTGTTAACTGGGTACAAAAAAAGTGAAACGATAAACGCCATATTAATGTACAAAGTGACAACAGGAGTTTTGCTTATTCACGACAGTGCTCTCCTTCACACGACGTAAGTTTCAAAAGCTTTAATTGAATTCACATTTTTCGTCATATCGATAACGAGAATGTTTTGAACGCTGGCCGTCATAGCATAGTGAAGAAGTGCGTTCACTCACACGTTGAAGTTTCCAGATTTGGACTGTTGATCTCAAATTTTCTACACGGCACCACTTTCCAGGAGTACTCATGAAATGTAGGGGTTCGTCTTCTTGTCAGGGGTTTCATAAAAATACTTCCATACGCAGCTGATGTTTCCTACACGCGGACCAAGAAGTGATGCAAAATAAAGATTACTGAAATACTTTAGTCTGTTTAGTTTATAGCCAAGCATTTTTTTACACAAGCTGCTGTCAAATGGAACGTCTTTTGCATAACCTTTCACTATCAGTAAAATCTTTTTAAGTAAATCGTTGTCTGAAGTGACACTCAAAAGTATAATTCCGCATTAAAACTTTAAAGGACATACATAACCTTAAACTTCTCCGTTATCAACGTCCCAACGACATACAATCAAATGAACATAACCCCCACCGTTAACGGTGACTTCTTTATACTCTCATGCAGTCATTTACATAAAGGGGAACGAGGGCAGTACTGCTGGCTCCCGACAGGTGACTTCCCCACTCTTTGATCTGAGGAAATCATAATTTTCACTTAATTACAGTCATTTCGTCTGCGGCTGTGAATACCCGAGTGGCAGGCAAGCCACTCAGAAAAGTACGATCCTTCTCACTTATAGGTTACCCTCGGTCCGCGAAAGCGCCAATAGTCACGACAGGATATTGCGACAACGTGAACACTAAACAAGAAGTACTTCGCCTTCTTGCATAAAAGACTTTTCTCAGCCAGCAGAAGCTCCTGAATTATGGAACAGCAGCGACATGACCATTTGCGAAATTAGCGATTCACCTCCCCGCCTGGATATTCAGACATCCGGCGGTGGGACGGAAAACAAGACGTTTCGAAACTCCATTCATCCCGGTGGCCGGCATTGTGCGAAGCGACGGACTGTGTGGGCACGAGGGCAACTTTTGAAGTCTATTCTTGCTCGAACACATTCTATAGCCTCCTTTATCACCTGATGGCTTTCGTGTGGTGGTGGCCTGAAGGCCAAAGTTACCATCTCGTCTGTCCTCGTTCGTTCCTGTTGCTGGTGCGAGAGTCCCGGCGTTGTTGCTGCAGTAGTCGTCAATTCGAAAACGGGACGAAGCTGCCAGACAACTTTTAAAGTAGAAAACTTGGAAAATATAATTCTCCCCCTGTATCCTCTGTGTACCTTTTACGACAAAGTTCCTGCAAATTTTTTTTTCTTCTTCGTCTCACACTCCTCAACAGCGCTGCTCGTAACTCTCCTCCCCCGTGAAAACCAGCCAAGCGATGACGAAGCAGGGGGAGGTATTTCAAAGCAACTACTTGTGGATATGCCATTTTATAAATTACACAAAATTGAAGGTATTCTTTATTTGCTGGTAGTTGCGAGCTGGGAGCCGAGCAAGTTTCGACGGAGATCGGGAATGTGGGCTGATGCAGGGAGGAAAAGTTTCGCAATTTACCGTCTTTTTGTGTCTGCATTTTTCGTGTAATACGTTTCGTTATATTCTAACATTTTGATAAAACTCCTCAACACTTTCGAATAAATAACGAACACTTATAAAGTGGCTTTTAAGTTGCTTCGCCGAGTGTAATTTGTCTCTGGAGATACGACCAAAAAGGGGGGTGGCGGGATGAAAGCGCGAGAACTGGTAGACGACGACTACGACGACGACCAGAAGTTGTGAAGCCTGGTTTGCTTGGCTTTGAATTTAAAGTGCCCTCAAAGAGGATCAAAGTGTTAGGTTGTCTAGCAGCAAAGGCAGGTTAATTTTCTTATCGCGACCCCAATCTGCCGCTTTAAAAAGTTGAGCTGCTCCTGGATAAGAGTGGCAAATAACTTAAAAAGGAAGTGGTCTCCTCGTGCGGGAGAGGAGACCACTTGTTCTGAAGGGCAATTCAATAGAATGACTAACTATCTATCTCTGAAGTTTCTCAAGTGCGACTTCATTGGCTGGAGTTTATGGGGGGGGGGGGGGGAGAATTACCAGAGTCTTATTTCAAGGGATGAGTAATTATTGCAATTAACCGTGCAGAAGTCATCGAGTGGTGATACGTAAATTGGTAGCCTGTGGTTTGCCATAAATAATCATTTATTTGTTGTTAAACAGGAGAATACTACATACACCTCCTTTAATAGGCTTAGGAAATACATATCACATGACCTGAGGGACACTATCGGCGCTTACAGCTTTCTAGGCACTGAAATATCGTTTGTCAAGTTTTATTATCACTCCTTTTCCAAACAGTGATCGTTTCGTCCGGAACGCAAAACACAAAAATCTTGTCAGACACTTAAAGTGGTGCACAGACCAAATGGAATATTTTCCCAAAACCGTCTTCAAGTTATCTGATGTGGATCATATTTCTGATAACAACATTTAATATTTTCGTTAAGTCAATAAAATGAATGATCGGATATTTTCCAACAAAACGGTCGATTCAGAGTATCATTCGACTTCAATTCCTTTAGGAAATGGAGCTTGCGATTTTGCAAAAAGTGCTTCATTGCCCCAAAGGTAGCAAAAATTGTTGCTTATTCGTAAAAAACGTAAAGAAAACCGCCTCGTCTTCAATTCCAACACTCATTTACAATGACATTCCAACTGTCAGCTCTTTAGACAAAGCAAATCTGCTAGCTGCACATTTTGCGGCCAGCTCAACGCTACCAAATTGTGCTCTGTCTCCGCCTGTACTTGAAAGCGTAAATTTCTCCATAGGACAAATTCATTTTCGCGCTCGTAGAGTTGTAAGAGCACTTAAAGATCTAAACATGGCCCGGATGCTATACCCCTTGTTCTTCTGAAGAGGTGTTCTTCTACGCTGGCAAAACCACTGCGTAAGCTTTTCCATCTGTCCTACTCTCTTTTGGGCTTTTCCCGAGTAAGTGGAATACAGCATTTGTCCAGCCTCCCTAAAAAAGACTAACCATCATCACCCACCTCCTACCGACCCATAGCGTTTACGTCCCTATTTTCTAAGGTCATGGAAACGCTGATTTACCATCAGCTTAAGAAATATCTTGAAACCCGGAAGCTTCTTAATGACCGGCAGTACGGCTTCCGCAGCAACAGGCCCACTGGTGATTTGATGGCATATCTCACCGAAAAATGGAACCAATCTTTGAACAATGTAAAGGCATTTGACAGAGTCTGGCATCAGGCTCTCTTGTCGAAAATGCGTGCTTATGGTGTCGACGAATCTCTTCTTCAATGGATGAGAAATTACCTTTCCAACCGTTCAATACAAGTCGTATTGGATGGTGAAGTTTGATATTCACCATATTAATGCTGGTATTCCCCAGGGCTCCGTTTTGTCTCCGACACTCATCGTGCTCTGACTCAATTCCGGTCAATTAAGGGTACTAAATAATCCCTGTAGCACGCGCCAATTATAAAAAAAATTGAAGTTTCTGTGTAAAATGTACTAGACAAAGTTATCTTTAACAATCTCTTGATTTTGTCTATCTTGTAACAAAAGTTAACTCCACCATGACAGCCTTGTGAAAATCCGACATAAATCCGTCTTCTAGCAAACGAGAGATGCACAGAGTCCCGAACTCCAGAATCCCGAACAACGAAATGACCAAAGTCCTGAAATACTTTAAAACCTAAAGGAAGAGAGAATATCAAACTTATAAAAATTGGCAATATTTGTGAAAAATTGATGTAGTGTAAATTTGCATTATCCGAATTCTGCACCTGCTCCAAATTCTACAACGACCCCCCATCGAAGAGGGCAGACGGCCCACATACCTACTCTTAAACGTTTCTTTCTTGATATAATTTTCGAAATTGTTTTTTTCGGTATTTTGACTCTTCGGGTACCTTTGCTCAAATTATGAGGCCACTGAAAAAGCTGAGTTTTCGATAAAACTAACAACTACGAGTAACATGGAAATGGAAGAATAAATTCGCTTTTTTGTTATGGTATTTTAGATAGTCAAAAACAATTTTACTATTATAGGAACCTGCCGAAGCAAACATTAATTTTCACATAAAATGAAATATTGAGCGTTGTGTTTATTTAATTAAACAAGTCTCAAAGGTTCTTTTAATACCGAATCCCTGCTACAGCTGGCGCCAAAAGGAATAATACTTTTGCATAAATACCAGCCTAGACATATTATTCAAACCTTGATTGTAAATGCTCGTTAACACTAAACAAACAAATCCTCGGCACCTAACTTATGTTTGTCTCTAAGACTTCGTCTTTTCGCTCTGTGAACAAACTTCGTCCATGTGCCAATAAGGTTAGCTGTCAGGTAATGTTTAAATTGAGTCATTTTGTCATCTCATTGTATAGCTTCACTTTCACTGAACAGAGATTACTCCATAAAAAAAGAAATAAGGGATTGTGGCACATATCACATGAGCCACCTTACAGCAGCAAACCACATAAGAACGACACTAAGCACAGCAACCGACCGCACCACGTATTTCCAGCAGCAACACTGGTAACAAATAATTAGCTGGTTATTTAAAATGCATATTGTTGCCCCTTTCTTGGGAAAAAGTTGTTTGTGACGAGTTAGGGTTTTAGACTGATTAAGAGAGTTAAAAATTCCGAAAGCCCAAGATCTTAAAATGTTCAAAGCGCTCCTCCCCCCATAATTCCTTACTCGTTTCCAGAGAGTGCACCGCAACCCATAAGCAAAAGCAAAAGAGTAACAATAACAGTTCAATTAGCACGCACTATACGTCTGGTTTTTGCAATTTCAAAAATTCCAAAAAGCTAACCATCCAATGTCTTGAACATATAATGTCTAAGTCTGCCTAGCGCAGAGCATTTCTGATTAACACCGCGATCTGCACAGCGAAAAAAAGTTGGGTGCAAATATCCTCGAACTTCATCTTATTTGTTTTGTGCTACAGTCCGGGGTGGACTTGGGTCTCTTCCAGCAAGCCTCTCCAGCCAGCATCATCTTTCACCAGCTGCCTTCAGTTGGGCATGGTTGAAGTCCCTGTCCTCTTACGAACGTCATTTCGTTCGAGAATGACATCTGCTACGTTGCCTCTATGACAGAGACTTTTCGGGCCGGAGCTGTCTATATGCTCTACACGATCTATGCATCTTAAACGTTGGATCCGATGACGCTTAACTACATGCATGTCGCTGTACAGCTCGTATAGTTCGTGGTTGAGTTTTGCCTCCAAACGCCATTAACGCAAACAGGACCAAGGATCGCACCGCAAAGTTTCTTCTGAAAACGACGAAGGACTCCTTCATCCAACTGTTTGTGCACCGTAGATCAGCACGAGGAGGATCAGAGTGTTATATTGTGTAAAAGCAGCTTGGTGTCTCGAGAGATGGATCTGTTGCGTCCTGAGCCTAAAGAAGCGACAATTGGCAAGAGGAATCCAGCGCTTAATTTTGTACTGGTGTGTCTTACACCAGAGAGCCGTAGTAGACAAAATCCTTGACTACCTCAAAATTGTATGACGCTCCCTCCGAGAAATCCTTTAAAACCAGACACTTTTTATACAGCAGCAATTGGTGCCCTATTGTATCCCCAATCATTTTCAAGCCTCATGAAACCCAGAAAATATCTTCAAACTGACGTTCGGAGAAGCCATACGTCCTCGAGAAATCATTCCTCCCCAATTATCTGACCCGAATTAGGGTGTTCTGCTGACAATAGTCAATTGCAGAGATGATGAGCCTGCACGCAGCATACACTCGTCACATTACAGCCCAACACATTGTCCTCCCAATTAATTCCTATCGGCTACTAGACTGCATCCACAATTCCAAACAGTTTACCAAAGTGTTAGAATTGAATGAGCTGCTTCGGCACTGTTGGGTGTTGCTGTTTACAGTTGCAATTGGTTACCAAGAATTTGCTCAATTTGCCTCCAGTTTCGTACGGACTAATAACGTTTCTAATTAAGAATACGTAACACCCAAAGAAGGGGGTATTAATTGAATGAAAACAGATGTGCGCTCCCGTAGCCCAGCTGCCCAGGGAGCATCTCAACGTTCCTGATTCACCCCACCCTCTTTGATTTTGCTCCGCTCATCAACAGCAGCAATTGAAGAGCCGAGAACCAACAACAAGGGCGACTCATGTTGCCAAAACTAACAATTTCGCCCTGAAACACAATTCACTCCCTCACAAGCGTAGCCGGAGTGGATCCTGTTAACCCAACTTGGCTACAGTTCTTGGTGCCGACCGCACTTAGGATAGCAATTAACGTTTGCATCCAGTTTCGGTTTTTGGGCTTCTGCCCGAGTCGCATGTCCCCTTCATGGGCGCCTCACAGTGTACCGCAACCGCCTCCAAGGACTATCACAACATGCAGAATAACATGTACCAGACTCTGTTCATTTCCATTTTCCATAATTTAATTAACAAGGACCTTAAAGTGTATCCATGTTCACCGTCAGCGAGCATCCTTGAATACGTGGATATGCGAGCAGCGCGCTTTTCTCGCCCAACCCCGGGCAACGCATTGGCGACGGCGGCGGTCGCCTCATAGAATGCTCGATGGTTTCCGTGCCTTTTCACAACAACAATGCCAAGTTTATCGTAATGAGTTGTAATTTATGTGCGTGGTAGGTCCAGCCACGGGCAGCCAGGAGAGGGCTCGCCATCGCTTCCAGCCGACAATACATACAAATCCTCATTTAAAGCTTTCATTTATTTTCATCAGCAACTTCGGCCCGCCGCCGCCGCCGCCGTCGACGTGAAAAACGCGTCGCGTACGAGTATGAATGGACTTTAAATGGAGCGAAAAAAAGAGAATCGGATACCACGCGAACAGTGAATTGTGCTCCGGAATAACAATGAGTATAAGTTGTAATTGTGGGAAAATTGTTCGCAGAGTGGCCTGGCCATTTAGGCCAATTGTGCTTAATGGAATTTATTAAAATTCTGCCCTCGCGGGAGCCTCCGCAAGCAAGAGGAAACAGCCGGCGAACGATTCTGGACGAGACTTGAGGGATTACATGACCAAGCGTATTGGCTGGTGCTTCACGCTTGGTTGACGGATTCTCAAACAAACAATAAGGGGATTGTTTGATTTGCTGTGGCTCGTTAGAAATTGTGATTTCAGGGTTTGAAAATTTTTAGTGGTGCGGTTATGCTTTCAAATGGATGAGTAAGTGAATATTTTGTGAGGAGAAATTGGAAGCATTTGCTTATAACAAATTTTGGGGGATGTAACCTTCTGTTCTGGCGCGACCTCTAATAAAATGACGGTTAGTGGAAAAGAACGATCTCGGAAATACACAATATTGTTTCGAAACAACAGCATTGTTTGGAGTCGTCAGCAGTTGGATCCACAGTCCACAGTTGGATCCAATAACGAATTTAGCAACGATCCTGATTAAGAGGGTCCAAGCAAATAGTGTGACCATCAGAAGTGCTTCCTTCTGGGGGGGATAACTTCACTTCTTAATTCTGAGGTGTAGTAAAAAGGAATACATACGTATAAGGGGGCGTCTGATTGACACGGATGTGTTGGGAGCAGAAAGCTTAAGTTCTTTACAACAGAAGCGCCTGCTGGTTTTTCTTCGGAAAACCAGGAAACTACAGTAAATGAAGGTTACTGCCTGGTAGTACATAGGACCAGTTTTTCAGTCTGAGCAAGCCAGTGAGGTGTATTCCAACCTCCAACAAAAAAAAGCGGAATACATTATTTTCCCAATAAATAAAAATGGCTTGGTGCTCTGTATCTGGCTTAATGTTTGTTTCATTAATTTACAACTGATGTCAGTGTGGGGAAGACAGTTAGTACTGAAAAAGCTTCCTTGACAGTTATGCATTTGATTGATTTAATTTCATTTCGCACGTGCCGAAAATGAATCCTTGTTAAAAAGCAAATACGCTATAGTTTTTTTTTCAATAAAGGTGAAACCGCAAGTCATGCGGCTGAAATTTAGAATAGCGGTGGTGCTCCTGGGACTGTAACAGCCAACGATGCACAATTTTGATTTCGTTGATAGAGCTCCGGTCATTTTGAGGTTTAAGATGAACCACACTCCGAAAAGCTAATCGTCAAAAAAGTTGCTAAAATTATACAAATCATCAAAGCCGACGTTTTGTGAACACCGTTCATTGCACACAAATTCATTTGGAACCACCCGAATAAAGCCGGATGCAAAACAAAACCTGATGTATGGGTGTCACACAAGGTAGCGCAGAAAAATCTCATAGAGTGAATAAAATCTGTGAACCGCCGCTGTATCGCAATGAAATCGTCTTATTTTCTTAAGCAGAAGCTCAAGTAAAAACGGCCGTGGTCAAACGGCAATCAGCCGACGCAAACGGTTTTCTCTATCAGGAAGATTTTGTCCTGTGTCTGGTAGAATTGGCAATTAATAATTTACTATTTACAAGCTACTCTTCTACGGCCAAACTCTTAATTCGATGGTGTAATGTCAACAATAAAACCGTCTGAAGGAAGAAAAAACTCAGAAGCAGCTAGCTTTGCCTTGAATAAGAAAATTTGTCTTTTATAAGGTAGTCGATAGTTACTCGTCAGACGATGAGTCCGATTGGGAGGCTATTATGAGTTGCTGACAACACTCAAAGAGTATTAATTGTCTATGGAAAGCTTCTCAAATCTCGCCGTTCGGAGTCGGCAAAGAACTGTGGGTCCCTTCTACTCGTGAAGAACAATAGCATGCACAACACGAGTAGTTGTTGTAGAAGCTAGGCCCTGGTCCCCTGTGGGCTGTACTGCCACTTAATTATTATTATTAAGGCAAACAGTTATCGAACAAAATGGCGCATATTTCGGATCGGATAATTCTTCAAAAACCTAATGGATTTCTATTTTCTAAATCTGGTATAGAGGATGTTCAGTCTGTGTGTACTTTTAAACGACATTGGCTATTGCTTTTTTTTTAACGCTTTAAGACAATTGAAGACAATAGGCATGCGGCTTGAACCAGTCCATACCATTCAATCTTCTTAACTTATCTGACTCGTTTATTAGCTAACAAACAAAACTGACACCTGAAAACGCCAATATCCAGTAGCCTCTGGAATTGAAATGTGTTCTCTTTCTCACGTTGATTCCACAGGCTTTGTAGGGGTGAAAATTAGTTTTTCTCCTTGCTTTGAGCGTGTAGTTATCATTGAAGTGGTTACTGTAGCAAAAGTTGTGGGTAACCTTAGCTTCCCGGTGTACTCAACTTTTTCTATACGTATTTTCCCATGTAGTGTCAAAAGCTCCAAGGCGGTTTGATAAGTACTAAGCCTACAAAAGAAAACAAATATTTGGAAGAGACTATCCTTTACTTTCCTTTTCTCTTCTTATATACAAGACTCAGACATGCTCCAATAATTTAAAGTGGCTGAAATATGAGTTTTCTGTAAGTCTGCAGGGTAGGCGGCGAAAATCCCCTCATTCGACTCAAAATTCTGACAAAAAAAAAAGTCACTTTCTAAAACTTTGTCAAGTTTAGAAATAAAACTAATTTCACTCACCGAACTAAAATTTCACTAGTAAAAAATATAGTGGATGAGGCGGTCTTTCACAAACTTGATCATGCCAACGGGAGAGGTCTAAGTTGGTGCGTTTTCACTTTTTTCTTTTCCAAATGGAGACGTTTTTTCTGCAAGTCGGTGTCAAATCGGCGCAATAATTCGGCATAGTAGAGTTCTGTGGACGTTTTGCACTTCTACGGGTACTCAATGGAAATCAGTAAACCATAGTGAAGCTTCAATTGTCGGTCTGTCAATACGAGTGTGAATTTTTGTCTGTTTACCTTCCCTGGTAGTATTTTTCGAGACACCTAGGGATCATCGCTGCTCCGTCAAGGTCGGTAGCGAACTCACCGAGACCTTCGATGTCAAAAAAGGATTTAGACAAGGCGACGCGCTGTCATGCGACTTCTTTAACATCATTCTTGAGGGGATCGTGCGTAACTCACACGTCAACACCAGAGGCACGATCTTCCACAAGTCCGTTCAACTGCTAGCTTATGCGGATGACATTGACGTGATTGGCCGAACTCAGCGAGCCGTCAATGAGGCGTTTGCTAGCATCGAAGCGGAAGCGGCTAAAGTGGGACTGGTGGTAAACGAGGGCAAAACTAAGTATATGCTGTCATCGAAGAAGGACGCAGAACATCGACGTCTCGGACAGAGCGTCACTATGGGCAGCAGACACTTCGAGGTAGTTAAGGACTTCGTCTATCTCGGCTCCGCGGTGAATAGGGACAATAACATCAGTACCGAAATCAAGCGCAGAATCACTCTTGCCAATCGCTGTTTCTTTGGGCTTAAGAGGCAATTGAGTAATAAAGCCCTCTCCCGAACGACCAAAGTAACTTTGTACAACACCTTGATCATCCCTGTCCTGCTTTACGGCGCAGAAACCTGGACGTTACTAAAAGCGGATGAGGAAGCCCTTGGTCTGTTCGAGAGAAAAGTTCTGCGTGCGATTTTTGGTCCTGTTTGCGTTGATGGCATCTGGAGGAGAAGATTCAACCACGAACTGTATGGGCTGTACGGCGGCATGAACCTAGTCAAGCGTCTACGGATACAACGCTTAAGGTGGCTAGGCCATGTAGAGCGGATGGACAACACTGCTCCGGCCCGAAGAGTCTTCGAATCCGAACCACAGGGACAACGCAACAGAGGACGTCCTAGATTGAGATGGCGCACACAAGTGGAAAAGGACCTCAACCAACTTGGAGTGCGCAACTGGAAGCAGCTGGCAAGAGATCGTGCTAGCTGGAGAGGCATGTTGGTTGAGGCCCAAGTCCACCCCGGACTGTAGCGCCATCCGAAGAAGAAGAAGAAGGGATCACTTATCCAAAAAAGGTGTTGAAACGTGTAAAACCTATTTTTTATGATCGCCATCGAAGGGGAAGAAGGAGAAGAGTCGTTGCGTACAGCATTCAAACTCTATTTTGTTGCGTTCTCTTTCAAAAACCAAAATCACATCGATTGATATTCCTGTTGTTAATTTTTCTTAAATCAAAAGACACGCCCCATTTACACGCTGCCAAAAAGAAACAAACTATTGTAGTTTGATTCAACTGCAACTAGTTTGAAATTTAACAGCCATCCACCAAAACAAACTACACCGTAATACTTTACTCAAAGTGACCAGCGAGGCTGAAATCCAATCGGACCACTTAATTTTAATGTTTTCCTGTTTCTTGCATTGAAGGCAATAATGAGAATTCACGGGATTCTACTAGGGTCTGTCATTCTTCAAAGCGTAGTTATTAAACGCCACTGTTCTTCTTCCTTTTTTCCTTTCTTGTTTTTTTTTAATAATTGAAAGTGAAATTGAAAGTAGTTATAAATAATGGCGAAAGAACAATCTTAACTAACAACAAATTCCTTGTGTTTCCATGGGATAACTTAAACCATCTTCTTTGAATAACATCGCAGCAGTTCTTTCACTGTGTCATGCACTTTTATTCCCCATACCAATGTTACTGGAGTGGTTCCCTGCACTCCATCACTGGACAATACACCGTCAAGTAACTAATTCGCTAACAGAAAAAAAATTCTCATTGCTGCCAACTAAATATGCCCCGTAATGTGAAAAAACTATTTGCAGATTTAACTAGAATGCCATTTCTCCAACGATTTTGCAATTCACCTCCAAAGCATTGAAAAAGTTCACCTAACATACATTGCCACAAGCACTCCCGCGAACTTACCTGAACTCCTCAAACAATTACACTGCTTCAAAAACATTTCATATGTAGCGAATAGAATTCACTCCGAACAAGGAGATCCCCACTGGAACATCAAATGCCCTCGTAATGAGTGTAAAAAACTCAATTTCGAATCCAAAGTCCAATTGCACAGATGCCCGTCAGCTGCTTTAGCCCAGAGTCAAAAGTTTAAGATTAAATCCTTGTTCTACAAATCCTGTTAAACTTTCTTAGTTGCCCTCAGGCACGCAGTCGACCCAACCCGCACCGTCCAGTAAATGGCTATCCCAGCACGGCGGCTATCGCCAAGAGAGAATGTGCAAGTCCCTGCGAAAATGAACGCCAAATGCAGAGAGAAATAAAAATGCGTTTTGTATTATCGTGTTTCCTCTGCGCTCTGCATAATGTCAGCATCTGATGCAAGTGGAGGGGCGCGATCCACGGTGGAACAAAAACTCTAACAAGAGGTTTTGAGGCTGTTATACACCGCCATGGGCGGGAAGGAATCATATTAGAAGGGGGCGAAAAAACCCTGCTCCCTCCTGCGAAGGAGTGGACGGGTGGTTGTCCGTGTTTTTTTTTTTTTCTTCGTGTTTCAGAGTTCTACCACCATTTCCTTTCCCCTTCTCGTCTACTCATCTTGACAGTGTCGCCTTCACATTTCGTATTGTTCGCTGCTTTTTTGTGGTGGGGAGCAAGAACACATGCACCATTATCCTTTTATTTCATCGGTTCGCCTTTTTTTGCTTCTCTTTGGATAGCTCCGCACATACGAGCAGTCAACGAGTTGTTTCTCGTCTTCTTCTCCTCGGAGCCTTATAATGCGATGCTTTATCCTGTTACAAAAAGGAGCATTCAAATGAACGGAGCAGAAACACAAATGGCGGGAGCGTCGCACAACACCTCATTATGCTAAAGGGGTTTCCGTCGTTCCTCTTACACACACCTCGCTCCGGCTCGATGAGATTAAGGACAATAACTCACACATATTTACACATGTGCTACGGGTATGTTTGTGTGTACGTGTAGGGGGGATAACCCCACAGCGCGGGGGAGTAGGTAGCACTAAAACGAAAAAGGATACACTTTGTACTTACATCAGATGATGAGGAAGCATGTTCAGTCTCGGCGCACACAAGTCGAAGTTCAACGTTCACCAGTCCTGCGGGGAAGACAAGAAGGAGGAGAATAAAAAGGAGATTAATCAAATAGAAGAACGACGGTGTAGCAAAAATGTGTCAGTGGTTTGTTTTTTGTCCGTGTATATGGGTCAGGCGGAGAATTATTAGCGAGTGGGGAGACCAAGCACATATTGGACAGATTAAGAGTTTTCCGACATTCAGTGCAGACGACGGCGTCCTGGCTGCTCGTCATTCACTCTGACAAAATAAAGTGGTTTCCGGTTTCCAGAGTTTGAATTTCTTCTTCTCAACCCGTGTGGGGGGCTCACGTCTCCCGCTGCCCCTCTTTTTGAACTATCATCCTGATGAAGATGAAGTCATCTGTCCGTTTGTTGCGCTTTTGGAAAAGTCGTGGCAATGATACTGTCAAATGTTTGCTAGAGATTTTTGACAACTGTGACAGATGAGGGATAGAGTTACTGCGGTTGGTTAAGAGACTTGTTGACGCTTTAGGGATCGTTTTGTGTGAAATGAATTGGACTTTAGCAACTCAAGCAGTTGACATGTGCCGCATTTTGTGAGAAATATTTAGCTCTGGGATAGGTCCACTTGTCCCAGCACTTGAACGTGACATGCTGACATTTATGTGGGAAACTTGAGATGACATTTGCATTGTTTTATTGTATGTTAATCACAACTGTTGGATTTGAATGAGTAACACAAGCGTCTGACAGCTCACTTCTGAAAATGTTGTCTAACCTAACCGCATTTATTATCATTTCAAGAAGATTCATAAACAAAAACGCAATTCACAGCCTCTAGAGGGCTTTTCATTTCAATTAAATTTCGTGATAGAAAGCAAATTTGGCGAAAAGAAGTACCTACACAGCGCAACAGCAACAGTTACCTTATCTGGAACTAACACACGACCAAAGACTGTCCCTGCTGTCAGTTATTTTACATGTTCTAATTCAGAATTTCGAACGTCTTTCATGTCTTTCATCGCAATTAAGTTGCGAAACCCAGATAATAAGAACCAACACCCCTCCTCCACCCCACCACCAACAACCTTTCAGTGAAATCAAAACTTTAATTAAAGCGCGGTTAATGAATGTCATTCACAGTGGCATATTTAAACAATTCAAAGCATCACCATTGTGACTGTTTACATTCGCTTCCTAATGGAAACGATAAAGTCTGACGCAAAACCTCGTGCTGGGGCTTTTCATCCTTTCGATTCATGCATAAATTAAGGCAGCCGAAGGACGACGATGATGCTGATGCATGATATCACAGCTTCATGCAACCCAAACAAATGTACGACTATACACATATGTACATGTTTCTACGGGCGCTTTAGTGTTGGTGTGTATTTTTGTCGCATATTCAGTATACAATTGAAAAGATTATTTCGCCACATTCGGCTGAAGCCGAAGTCATTTGCAGAGCAGCAGACCGGTCGAAGCTTTTCGTGAGCACAATGTACCTATTCGAGGCCCTTGCATGTTGTGTCTGCGGCATCGTAAAGCTCCTGGCTTTCCATGAAAATGAAAATCATTAGTTTTTCTTTTGTATTTGCATTCAGTACTTTTTTTTTCTTCTCCCCATTAAAAATTCATAGACCGCATTGGCAAAAGTTGTTTTTCTCCTTCCCATTATCCTTGCATTTTTAAGTCGCACTCCTCTTCCTTTTCTACATACATATTCGCTTTTTTGGTCTCTGTTTTGTTTATTATTTTTGTTACTGGTCCTGGCTGCTTTTGTTTTGCAGCATTATCTTTATTATAGCTTGTTTCTGGGCGGAATATTCTTGAGCCGGCATATTGTGCAACGAGAGATAATAACAAGGCGCATTGGGAAAATTGCCAATTCACATGCTTTTCTTGGCAGGATAAGCATTGGA
Organism: Eristalinus sepulchralis; assembly: GCA_944738645.1. Taxonomy (NCBI): domain Eukaryota; kingdom Metazoa; phylum Arthropoda; class Insecta; order Diptera; family Syrphidae; genus Eristalinus; species Eristalinus sepulchralis. Next base: position 13,983,691 of record OX122882.1, read on the forward strand.
GTCTGCAGAATTGTGTGTATTTCGTTTTTGTGTTTGGTAAGGTAAACGTTAAGGAGTAACCGACGTTTTAAAATCTCTTAAGCACTTATGGAAATAGTTTGAAGGAAAAACATTAAGGATCTGCAAATTAAGGTAATTGCAAGATCTACCGCAGTTTTCTCGCCGGATGCGAAAATTGCATCAGAAAGGAGTTTATCTCGCGGTTTGCATTGCAGACACATTCACTTAGTGTGGATTTTTATTTTCTGCTTTATTTAAGGAAAACATTCTTTACCTTCTCCGTAAAGGTTTTAGCCAGCCATTTGATGAAAATAAATAGAAGGGCATTCAAACAAAACTTTGCAGGAAGCTGAAATTGCAATATGCAGTCGTGGGGTGAACCTACGTCGCAACCAACATGCCTTTCCATCTAACACGGTCTCTCGCCAGCTGACTCGCACTCCAAGTTGGTTGAAGTCCTTTTCCACTTGTGCGCGCCTCATATGTGGTCGTCTCCTGTTGCGTTATCCCAATGACTTGGATTCGAAAACTCTTCGACCCGGAGCAGTGTTATCTGTCCGCTTTAATGATTCTACACTTGATTTTAGTATTGAAGATTTTGTCTCTATTCACAGCGGAGACGAGGTAAACAAAATCCTTAACTACCTGAAAGATTATGCTGCTCATTGTGATCAGGCGCCTGCCTATTCTCTTGCAGCGTTAGAAAGACAACCATGTGAAACCTCTTGCAGAGTATGAACCATGTGCACTAGGAACGGAGGGGATAGGTATTTTCTTTCGATAGGGTTACAGAGGTCAAGTGGAATCGAATTGATCCTTTTCGAGGACTTCGGGAATTAATTTATGTTCAGCTACCTTAACATAAACTAAATGACATATCATCCCACGGTAGGTGGACAGAAGTGAAATCCTTTCATTTCTCTCCTTCTTATCTCTACCGCTCACATACCATGACAAAATCCTTGACAAATTCAGAGTTTTTGCTGCCAATAGCGACGCTCAGTCCGAGACGTAGATCTTATACGTCCTTTCCTTGTTGAGCATGCTTCTGCTTTGATCTGCTTCTGTTTTGATGCCAACAAACGCCGTGCTGTACTCGCCTAATGAACTTAATGTCATCCGCGTAAGCCAGCAGCTGAACGGACTTTTGGAAAATCATGTGTCTGGTAACGTCTTGTGAGTTTGGTGTGAGTTTCGATCTCCAAAAATAGTTTTGGAAAACGATAGCAGGTCGTCTTGTGTTTTTGACATTCAGGGTCACGGTGAGTCCTTTATTGTTTATAGCCATTGAAATATAAATTCAAGGGTTGACATGTAAGATAAATTTTTGTTTTCAATTGTTCTACTAAAACCACTTCTGAAGCACAAATTTTTCATAAAATGTAATTTTGGTGCTGCATTTGTTAATCACCGATGTGTCAAGTTGCAGGACAAAAAATTTAAATTTCAGAAAGACCAAAATGTCAACATTAAGAGCAGCCTTAAGTCCTAAGACTTAAATATGAAAAATTGTTCGCTTATCGGAATTTTCGAATAGGATTAGAAATATGAATACGAAATTCCGCACCGGTTCCAAATTTTACAGGGCCTCGAAACTGGTAGAATGCATGATGCCTGCGTAATGTTATGTGTACATCTTGACTTGGACACTATGTTATTCGAAATTTTTGGTTTTTAACATTTTAAATATCGATATTTGACCACAACCCATTACTTAACCGTCCAACGCGCTCTTTTTCAATCAGTGCTGACAAAAAGATTCCCCTGCGTCATTTATTTCCCCATACTTGTTTTATCTGACAAGACCCAGTTACGAACAAGACCGCTCACATCACTCACATCCAACAGCTGCCTGTTGCAATGAATTTTCATTATTCACGATTATTCCCGCACTCGCTCACAGGAATATGAGAAACATCTCCGAAAAACCGCTCCCCTCCGAAAAAAAAGTGTCAATCATTGCAAGTCAATTAAAATTCCCATTCAAAATGCCTGAATCCTCATCCGCTTTAAAACCACACCTACTTCATTCAAATTCACCCACGTTCCCGACACTCACCATCGATTCCACATGGTCCCGCGGTGCTGAAGAACACTTTGACCGTGCTTTCTGAATAATCAGTTAACGCTTTGCGGTGCTCGTCACCGCAGACATCAATGGTAAATTGCGTAGGTCCCCGAATCTGCAAATAGAGAATTGTACGCATACACGGGGGCTTAGCTGAATTCCCGGTGGTTTAAGGCCAAAGTAATAAACCAGCCGATGCGATGAGATTGGCCGAAATGGAATGTATCGGGATTTTGTGGTCGCTGTGATCGCCGTTGAATTAAGGATAATAGCTGTAGCGTGATTCCCTTCGACTTGAATTACGTGGGTTAGCTCCATTCCATCGCCACCAATCCCAGCTCATCAGCACCACAACCAGCCCAACCGAACGCTAGTCGGGATTATTTGTAAATTATTCAGTTGGTGGTAAACATGCCGGCACCGCATGTGCCAAGGACACATTCACACGAACCAGCGCCCGGGCCGCCTCGCAATTAACTTTACCTTAATTTTGCCTTTATCCGTGAACGCTGCGTTCCGCACGTTGAAGCGTTCGCTCAGCTGGTCGTTAATTATTTCGCAGGTGCTGACGTCGAACTTGCAGAAATGCGCGGGACAAATCACATTTGTTGGCCAGCTAAATTCGAAATGGCAATCGTTGACTATGGCTTCCAGGACTGGCGTGCCCTGCGGGAGAGCAAATGTACGAGACAGGATTAAAAATATGTGATGACAAATTCTAAATATATTGCAAAGGGTAGCAGTTTGCCCCGAAGCCACACACGCCCTATGGACATATGGTGAAATTTTGATGACAATTACGGAAAATGCACCGCTAATGAATTCGTGCGGTTTGTTTGAGTCCCTACAGTGACAGTTATTGCTTCGTGTGCATTTGGGCGTGTGCATAAACGTCGATTACGATTAATTTATCGAGATGACATGAGGTGTCGATGCTTACCCTGCCAGCGCGCGTATCGCAGGTAAACTGAATGGTCGATGACAGTTGGGTTTGCTTGTCCGCCCGACACGTACTGCCGCGCAAATACTTCAGTTCGGCACTTGTGCTGTTGATGCGTGTCAGGGAAATATCCGGATAGCCGAGACTCTAAAGAAAGAAAAGGAGAAAATATAATTATTTGAAATATTTAGTAGGTGTGATGAATGTTGTAAATGTGTTTTTTTTATCTAGAGTTACATGTAACGAAAATCAAGATTGTTCGTTTTGCTTTGTTGGGTATTCTTTAAGAGGAGAATTTTCAAAACAGGCAAAGTGTAACGCATTCTTAAGCTTAACACAAAATACTTTACTCAATCTTTTTTATTCTGCAATTGTGTCAAAAGTTTACTTTAGTTTACAACGAACAGACATGGGGATTACTGTCAACGGAGGATGTTTAGGTTGACTTCAATTTGGAAGTTATGATTTTCAATGGGAGGCGAGAACCGAGAAGCCCCACGACCTTCACATGACTAAAAAACACCTTGAAGCTAGATTGAAAAAAGGGATGAGCAAACTATGTATGGAAACACTGAAACAAAAATAAAAAAGATACTTGGAAACTGGAGTAGATATAGATTAGCTTATAGCGCCTGTTAAGGATCAGTAAATCAGAGTTAAGAACTATTGTTAAGATTAAGGAACCTGGTTTTAAGTATTTCCCTAGAATTAAGACATCACTAGAAAATTGATTAAATAAAAATACGAAAAAATAAATACATGGCAAAAATGAAAACGTAGTGTACGGCACGATTCGGCGTGAGGTTTGATTTGTAATATAAAATTTGATTTATTTATAAAGAACATACAATACAATGTAAAATTGTAATGTAGCTATAGAAATGCCGGAGCAACACAAGGCCTTAGGCAAATAATATAAAATAAAGTACATAAATTTAAGAGTAAACATAAAATGTTCATTATCGTTTAAAAGAACGATAATATCCTGCATCCTGATATCCTGCAAATTTTGACCACGACTACGTCTGAGACGCACAGTCAAAAAGTCAAATTTTGGGCGACTTGTTTAAGCATAGGTATCTTGTGGATAATACGCGTAGTTGCGGCTTTAAAGGCGCCAATCGTAGCTGGCTCATTTCTGAAGACCTTAAACTTTACATATCCAACAAAATGTTTCATTGTTTTAAGCCATGTTTAGCTTGAAGCTTCGTTTTGTTATGGAGCACGCCGAGACCATGTGATTCAATTTCAAAAAGAACATAGTCCATTAACATGGTGCGATAACGGTAACATTCAGATCCGCCTCATAGGCCTATAAGCAACACAATTCAGACGTTTTTAGTTGGTATATTTGTAGCCCTTGGTACTATCCAAATACGGGAATTTTGTTTCTTCCCGAATTCATTTAGCGAGAAAAAGGCTTCATCATGAAACAAAATTTGACGATAAAGAATCCGATTCCCATTGAACTTTTCCAGATTCCACTTTATGAACACACGATGCAAAATCAAGTCACCTGGCTTAAATTTATGCCCAAGTTAAATTTTGTACGCTTCTAGGCCTAGACCTAAGCCACTAAGAGCGAAGAAGGATCGGTTCGGCTTTCGCGCACATTATTCGCTACAGCAGCTCTTTTTGCTATGTGCCGGATGTAAACTGAAACTCAAATTTGCGAGTAAAATTGGCAAAAGTGGTTTCACTTGGTCGATTATGGGCACCGTAAGTTCGTCGAATAACACTAAAAATATTTCTTTTAGAACTCTGAATAAACAAGCGTTTTGAAAAGCAAACCTCACTCCTTTCCTATAACAGCCATTTGAACTGGATAAAACAAATCTTCTGAATTCAAATAACATAAAAAAAAATATTTATTTCAAAACACGGGGTGAACTGCTACCCTTGCATTTAATACCGCAATGCGTTAATTTGCCTTTAGTTTACGAGACGGTGACTTCAGAGGAGTTCAGGACGCAACATTTCCATAAGCGGAGTCTTGACGAAGTTGTACTGACTATACTATACTGACTATATGACTATACTGACTTTTTTAATAGAAACACCGTTCTATCCGACTCTATACTGCATAACAGTTAAATAATTTTAGAAAACTTTAGGAAACACTATGCACTGGTAATTATATTATTTGGAATTTTATCTGCCACCAGTCAGATGGCCATTTGCCAAAGAAGTCGTTGCAATTTGATTTAAATAAAAAAAAGAGTAAATTTAACTTTACATTCCCCTTCGGTTAAGTCCCAATCTCTCTTTAAAAATTAAACTTTTCAGCACCCTAAAAATACCTTTCACGCAACACTCTAAACATCTTCAGATAATTTAAAACAGTTTGAGCAAAATCCTAAAAGTCCATCGGCCCTTCGGTCAATGGATACGCTAATAAATCAAACAACATCCACTTCTCATTTTGTAAACACAAACAAGAGTATCCTCGGCCACAAAACATTTCAAAGAGCTCACCCTTGCATTCGCCGTGATAGTCGTCAGCGGCATTATTTCGCCGATCAAAACCCAATAAATTTCCAATTTCCTTGGGTTATTTTTCAGGAGAAGAACAAAGACCTAGACAAGGTGCTCCGTCCTTCGTCCTTATTTGCTGGCGCGCAACACAAAAATCAATAGGAAATCATCCTGGTCAACCGCAAGCAAAACCGTCGTCCTAAAGCAAATCCCTTGGCCGCAAATCCTTCCATTTTAACACCAACCCTCGATTCCGTGGAGACGAGTCGTATCTTCTCCAAATTGCGGTTCGTCGTTCATCTTGGACAAATACCACATTCGACAACATCGGCTTCGGTGTCCTGCCCTCATGTCGTTTGGCTTGAATTTATTTGCCCCCCCCCCGCCCCCCGCGTTGGGGGTGAGGTCGATAGACGGCAGTGCCACCCCCCAAATGGGTCGAGTACCTACCTCCCACTGCTGTCACATTGTTGTGGTCGTATCTCTTTGAGGAGATCTTTAGAATATTCTTTTGTCCTAGTCATCCTGGGCGGAATGTATTGTATTGCCTTGAACGTTCAGATTGAGTCGGAATATGTTGATCCCTGGGATAATGAACAAGTGAAGTGGGACGGATGAGAAGTTGTGTGTGATGTGTGTTGATGGACAGACTAAATATGTACGTATGATGCTCTTGTATGGATTATGGGGCAGCAAAGGGCAAAGACCCAATATTGACATTGTTGACAATCGTATTAGGCGTCTAAGTCGACTAGGATTTGATTACTTACACTTTGGCAGTTTGCGGAGGACTCCTTATCGTGGCAGGGGTAGGTAATTGCTTTTTCTTGGATCCTTAAATGAATGTTGGCTTTATTTTGGGGGAATATGAGGGTTTGAAGCAGGGAAACCTTGAGCAAGCAACAAGTGGTTTATTGAGCATAAATTTAATATTACACGTGGAAAGTAAACAATTGACGTGTCAGCTTTCTCCTCTAACCCCAAATTGTCTAAAGTGTGTGCAATTCTCTGTAGAAGTGTTTGATTTATTTATTTGGAATAATAATTTGAGGAATTCGGTCCGGGAATCGGAGCTGGACATTCGACCATTCAATCCTTAAATTATCATCAATGCTTAAACTATCATCAATTAAAAAATAAAAATCGTAAGCATTTGTCACTTCAAAGCAGAAAAACTTCCAAACCATGAGTCCAGCTGGGAACTGTAAACCCCATTGCTCAAGGCAACAACCTTTTCCAAATTATATTTTGTTCATCCAATTCAAAAGTTTATTAAGCAACTACATTCAAACGTCACCTCTCACAAAAACTCAATCAACACAAAAAAGTTCAGCCGCCAATCAGTCTGTAGCCTGAAGTCAAACTAATGCAAAAGTGAACATTAATCAGGAATGCCCTCCAACCTAAGCCTCGTCGATTTCAACAAGTTCATTGCAAGGATAAAGGGTTCGTCGGACCTTCAAGTGGTTAAAACTCTACCCCACTACCTGACCCCACACACAACACAACATTTTCCTGAGCATCCTTAAAGTTTCATACACACCAACCGGCACCCTTTAAATCATTCCACCACTCAAAAGTCAGAACGGAGAGAATTCAAAATGCAAATACCATAAAATCGATACCATCAAAGTGCAGTGGAAGCTCGACTGCATTTACTTACTGGCGGGCAGTGTAGCTCTGAAGAGGGATCCCAGAACCGGGGGGAAAAAAAAACAGAAATCCTGTACATGACACATGGGTGGATTAAAGTGTTTCAAATGATTTGACTCCAAACAGAGGACTCCAAGTCAATACGCGTACCTGCATAGGAAATTACTATTGAACACATTTCACACTTCATTCGCCGACGGCGGAAGCTGTGCCATGCCCTTCCGTTTCGCAGCAAGAAGTCGAAAGGGTGATGGTAAGCGTTTGGGGTTAGAAAGAAAGTTCATTGACGATTCAGCGCACCACCACATTACACATTGCACCACGAGCGCCAAAGTGACTACTGGATGGTTGCAGGAGGAAACAACAGCATCCCTCGCCCGGCTCCGTGCACTTTCATCTGCAAAATTGCCACAATTTAAGTCGCGCTACCGCTTCACTGTAAATGCATGTAAAATTCATTCATTTCCTGCGAGATGCACCCTCGAAAGCGATTTTTACGATTTTCACAGCATATACACCGTCGAAAGATTTTATACCGCCATCGCTGTGGAGAGGGCACAGCTGAAGTGGATACAGACTGTCTGGTAGAGGCACTGTTCGCGAAAGGATAGCTCATGAAATATGCACTGATACGTGGATGTTTTATGAAATCAAAATCTGCTGCAAGTTTTTAATGCACCCCCGACCACACCACACATAGGAACCGGGTCTGCACTGCTGTGAAATGAAACTGCAGGCTTTGGCGGTGTACATGCATGTGTGCTGTACTCAAATTGATGGCCGTGCCACACATGGCCAACATAACCACATATCGGTGGGCGTAAGGTGGGACGTATTATAGTTCATAGAAATGGCTTCATCCCTCAATATTTGTCATAATGTTTGACTTGGGGAGGGATGTTGGACGAAGCGAAGGAACAGACAGGGTTCGGAACAAAGTTGACTGCTTATCGTAGCTGGTCCAATATGAATCGCAATAAATCAGGAGCAACAACGGTCAAGTGGATCCCAAGCTGTTGGCTGTGAAAAGGAAGATACTTTCTGTGAGATTGCAAAATTTAATCTCGTGCTTGTGATGTCAGGCTTAAGTGCTGACCTACGTCGAACGTTCTACTCGTATAGTCCCGGCTGAAGCTCTGGTTTTGAATGTTAATTATGCGTTAGTCCACAGCAAATCTCTTTAGCTGGTCGAAACTTTTCACATCACGGATTATTTGAGGCATATTCTCATCCATTCGATTCAATTCACGCAGAGCTAATATGGCGATTGAAAACGGGGGCAAAGGAAAGCTAGGCCTCATGTGAGGCAGCAAATAAAATGAAATATGTGGTATTTAAAAATGTTGGTGCTTGAAGGTGTATTTTTTAACTTTCAAGAAGACAAGTAAGAGTAGGCTGATGTTACAATTCAAGTCGTTCCTATAGTATTTCAAATACCAAATCTGTGCTAAGGTAGCTAATACTTTGGAAAGCCATAATGTTTCAGACACTGCACTTTAAATACGGAGTGGGTTATTAAAATTCTCAAAAAGGCTTAAAATATTTTTCGTTGTTTTCCATATCGACTTCCTTTAAAGATAAAAATAATGAGTTTTAAGCCTGCGTCCCTATTTGAAAAATTATAACGAAGGTCTAACTGTTTTTCAGGGCGATCACAGATATTTTAAACAAACTAGAGTTACGCGCTTGGTCAAGCGTATTCGGGTACAACGCTGAAGATGGCTTGGCCATGTAGAGCATGTGGACACCACTGCTCCGGCCCGAAAAATCTTCGAATCTGAGCCATTGGGACAACGCAACAGAGGACGGCCTAGGCTAAGGTGACGCACGCAGGTGGAGAAGGACCTCAACCAGCTTGGAGTGCGCAACTGACGGCAGCTGGCGAAAGATCGTGCTGGCTGGAGAGGCATGTTGGTTGAGGCCCAGGTCTACCCCGGACTGTAGAGCCACTAGAAGAAGAAGAAGAAGAGTTACCGTATGATGTGCCTTGTTTACTTTTCCAATTTTGACACATTCGATTTGCACACAGTACTGTAACTATTTACATACAGTTTAAAAAAGTATTGTCATTTTCATAAATAAATAAGGCGCCTTATTAGTGATGGGCGCATCCGAATGATCATTCAAGTGATAATCGGTTCAAGTGAGATTTTGCTAACATAACGAGACACATTTTAAGGTCACTCCAAGAATTTTTAAATAATAAAAATAATCAATTCATACATATCTTTAAATCGTTCCAATGACTATTAGTTGAAATAAAATACAAGGGAGTACGTGTGGGCGTTATGGGGACCACAAGTAAGAAAAACTTCTTGACTGAAACTACTAATCAAGAACGTAGGGAGACTAAAAAAACAACACAAAGGGATTCATATATTTTTGTTTACTAACATACGTATACTTTCTTCTTCTTCTGTGTGTCGTTACATTTTCTTTTGTTACAATTTAAAAACAAAAAATTTGAAATAAAAGCAATGACCGAAACATTTGTAGTGTGAATTTGTTTTCAGTGATGCCAAATCGTCACACGATCAAACATCCACATCCCCCCACCCGCAAAAGAGCTTGTATCTGTATGGGTCATTTATTGTTTTTCCTTTCCTTTCTTTCCCTTAACCCAAAGGAAATGACATTTTTGGAATCCCAAGAAAAAATGATATACCTCCACGAAACGAAATTATTTGCTTTACACTTGGACAATATTGAGAAATATTAAAGGCTAACTTACAAAGTGAGTGCTTTGTCTTGGACTGGTCAAATGTCCGCTTCGGAACTATAATTTCATGATTTTTGACTTTTTTTCGTGGGGATTTGTAAAATTCCAGAAATGATTCAGTCATTAACGAAGTCTTTGAGCGTTATGAGCTAAGAGAATGCGCTAATGCGAAGCTACCGCGCCGGCGAACGACAATTATTTTAGAATTAATGTTAATATTTGTACTTAAGAATAAAGTCATTAGACATGAAAACTAATTACATTTGGTTTTATTGAGAGAGAGGAGAGTAGGTTTTTCAATAAAAGTAACTGTAGTATAACAGTGTTTTAACAAATTTACTTGTGCTCTAGCTTGCTCAGAAATCAGGTTTACAACAGCTTACTACTGAAGAAACAAACGTGTTTTATGCAATTATTACGAGTGCTAAGATTTGAATAACATTTGGTGGAAAACTACCTCCATTTGAAAAGTTTAATAATAATTATAGGGACACATCACTATAATTATTACAGTGAATCCATACATCGCATTTTGCAGAGACATGGAATCACTCAGGTGAACGGACTACTTTTTGAAAGCAAAGTTGCGTGGATCTTTTGCGCGCATTTACTTTGAAGAGCTATAGGATCTGGGAAAATTACGACTGAGCTCTAAAGGTCTTTCTTTTTCAAAGCTACCACAAGACCTTTTCGCGAACTTCAAGAAAAGCAAATCAACTCTTGGCATTGATCATTTGGTTATTAAAATACCTCAAGTACTAATCTCTGGACTTTTGAATTCATTCGATTATGCCCAAGAGCAGAATGACCGAAACAAAGTTCCCTATTTCTAATCTCTTGAAACCAATTTCTTCACTTGTAATTTTAAAATTTAAAGTGCTGTATCAATTGTTTTCGCCTCTGCTAAATATATGAGTCGGTCCATTGTAATACCCCTAAGCACCACCGACAATAAATAAAAAAATATTAAATGATACCAACCTGTTCATCCTCTGGTGTTGTTGCTCCCATTACCGCCATGCACGCAGCAGATCCACCAGGACATCCCAAACCGTACTTGGAAACCAGTGGCCGGCACACATTCAAGTAAAACTGAAAGCAAATGAATCGAAATTGAAGAACAAATAAAAATCAACACCACTACCAACCGAGGATAACAAGTCCGCCCAAATCAACCACTGAATGGTGTCAAAAATGTTATCCCCGATGGACATAGAAAATCCAATCAAACTACACGAACGACGCCAAATGATGTATGTTCGTACGTACCTTGGTGGACTTGCCAACCTCCGATTGTGCAATCGCCGGACTGACTTTCGCCTCGTAGTTATATGTCGTGCTTATCAGGGGTGTCAAGTCCATGTCATGTCCGCTGGGATCTGCGTCGTTGTCCATCACAGAACTCGTCGATCCGTATCCCTTAGTTTTGCATGTAATCTGATTCTGACATGCCAATTTCGTCTGATAGTGAATCAGTAGTTGACAATTGGAATTTTCAATTATTTTCGGTCCCGTCGACGATGATGGTGCATCACTGTTGGCAGCAGCAGCCCCAGCCTGGATGGTGTCATCTTTTGAGGCCGATTCGGAGGTGCTGGCAGCGCAGACAAATTCAATTTTCGTCGACCAAAATGTGGTCGCTGTTTTGTCCTTTGTCTTCATTTGACATTGCGCCCCAGACTCGTAGAGTAAGTATGGTGAGCCGGTTTGATTAAAACGCAAATTTGAATCGGTCTTGCCCAGCGAGGTTGATTGGCCATTGACGGTCTCGCATGCACCTGTAGGTAAGGAGGAGGGCATCGGTAAAAACTATTGGATTATGTGAAATGATTGGAGGTTTGGTTTGTGCATTTGTTTGTATGGTTAGTTTGGTATTTGGCCGATTGAATTCGACAATTACGTTCCATTGTGGGGTGCACATGCATGGGTGCGTAACTGCGGCGGACTGTAAACGCTGACGGCGAAGGCGAAAGGAATGTCGTGTATTGGGTTCGATTCGTGCTACTCTCGACGCATTTGAGGTATCCAGACAAAAGATGCTTGGTTATTGGCTTATGCGGAGATATCTGCTGGAAATCGTGGTGGTTTAGTATTGAGAAGCCGAGGTGGATGATTGTGAGCGGAATTTTTGCCGGTTGAGATTCTATTGTGTCTATTGTCTGTGTATATTTTTGAGTGTGCACAAAAGGGAGACATCGCTAGCACAATGAGCTATTCAATATTTGAATGCCTGAAAGGCGGACTGAAGGACACAATGCCAACATTTTTGTGCAATTGTGACGCCGGAAGAGACAAAGCGCGTATTAATGGAATGTCCGTGCGGCAATATTTCCATACGATTTCACACTAGAAGCATTGTGTTCAGATGCCAGAAATTGGAATTTTATTTTAGAAATCATTTCATTCTAGGAATTCTCTCATAAACGTCAGAGGCATGCGATCGTTTGTATGATGCCGACGATATTTGAAACTGTGACAATTAGACGAATTTAATAAATTTTTGTTGCGGATATGAATTACAATCAAACCACACTGATACACTGATAGATGCCGTCCAAAATACTTTTATACCGTTTTAAGCTCGAATAAATTAGTTCAAAGAAGAAATTAAAAAAAGCACCCCTCCAACATGACAACGCATCGGCTCACAGCTCTGTCGTCGTAATGGGCAAATTGTTCGAATTGAACTACGAACTGCTGCCTCATCCGCCTTTTTGTCAAATTTGGTCCCATGAGACTTCCTTTTGTTTTCAAATTTTAAAAACTCACTCGCTAGGCAGAAGTTTGGGACATTATCTCTAATATGGTTTCCTTCTTTGCAGACATCTAGAAAACGTATTTTTAAAACGGATTAAAGAAGACAGAGAAAAATTTCGTTTTTCCTTAAAATGCTATCTTGTCGGCTTTCCTTTTTATTCATATACCAATCTACAAACACAGATTAAATCCTTCTCCGTCATACCAAATCAATAATATAACCGTAACACCGTGCGATCTGAGGCGGGGAGGGTGTGTAAGGTCAAGTGTGTGTTTCATATTTAAGGGTGAAATCAGAGACTCGATTCAAATTCGATGGGATTCAATGAAAATTCAATTTTCTGGGTCAAATAATTTTAAATCTGGGATATCTCCAAATTCTTCAACAAAGAAGTCCACCTATAGTTTCAAAGTACATGTATGTAGCATGCATGCAGATGTGTGTTTGTTGTTGTTTTTTTCGTTTACTCGACTTTACGTACATGGGCGCTAGCCCCATTTATCCACAAACCAAAAATTTTCATTCACCAACATATATTGCTGTAATGGTGTAATGTTTTCGAATTTCGCGCAAATCGCTTTAAAAAACCTGGCAGATAAACGAGTATATAGTGCGACAGGCAGACAGCAGCACCGAAATCATTTGTTGATAAAAACGTACCTGTTATTCGCTATTTTGTAGAGAAAAATATGTGGGCGCAAAACAAAACACCGACATAATAGCTGTCTTTTTTTGTATATCATATCAGTTATACAATTCAACTGAATACTGCCCTACATTGATCAAAAGGAAAAATATAATAGAAACTGTCTTATTGTTTCTAATATGTTTGATGGAATACTGAAAGACTAAACATCAATCATCACACGAAAACCAAAAATTAAACATAAAGCAATATACTAAAAAAAACAAAAATATCGTTAAAATAACAATCTAAAGGAACTTTCACTTGTACATATGTAAAGAGTGTGCCAACAATAACGCAAGATTTAAATTTGGTGCCATTTGAATTGTCATTGTTTGACATTTGAACAATTATTATTGTTTGTTAGTAGAAGGTATAAGGCTAATAAAAATGGAGCGCTACACGAATGAACAACGCATTTTCATTGGGAAATTGTTTCACTAAAATGGTGAAAGTTTTGCGGCTACAGTTCGCAAATTGCGATCAATTTGGGGTTACAATAATTCTCCAAAAGAGTCAACTGTAAAGCGATTAATGGAAAAATTTGCTGAAACTGGGTCTGTAACTGATGTAAAGACAACAACGCGCCTTCGACCAGATCGATCGACCGAAAATATCGAAGCAGTACGTGATGATGTCGCTCAAATTCAATACGTGATGATGTCGCTCAAACTCCATCCACCTCAATTCGACACCAAGCACAGCAAAATGTTGTTTTCAAATCCACTATGCAGCGAATTTTGACGAAAGATTTGCACCTTCATTCATACAAAGTTCAATTGACTCAGGAACTGAAGCCAGCTGACCATCCACAGCAAAGAAAGTTCGTTAATTGGGTATTGGAAATCATCTTTAGTGACGAGGCCCATTTCCATCTTGATGGCTTCGTCAATCGGCAAAATTGTCGCATTTGCGGCGAGGAAATCGAGTGATTCACGAGAATCAAATTCATCCTCAACGTGTCACTGTGTGGTGTGGATTTTGGGCTGGAGGAATCATTGGACCTTTTTTTATGAAAATGAGTCAGGTCAAGCGCAAACAGTATATGGTGTTCGGTATCGTGAAATGATAACCAATTTTTTCGTGCCTAGAATTGAAGAAATTAATGTGGAGGGGATGTAGTTTCAAGAAGACGGCGCCACATGTCATACAGCCAGAAAAACAATTAGATTGTTGCATCCGTCATTTCCCGGTCGTGTTATTTCGCGTTTTGGAGAACAGAATTGGCCGCCTAGATCGTGCGATTTAACACAATTGGACTTTTTTCTTTGGGGTTTTTTGAAGTCGTTGGCTTATGCGAATAAGCCGACGACGACTCAAGCCTTAAAAGAGGAAATTGAACGCTGCATGATGAAATACCGCAGCATTTCTGCAAAACGGTCATTGAAAATTTCATTTAAAGATCGCGTATGTGCCAGCATGTGCCAGCAAGGCCACAGCGGCCATCTGACCGATGTGTTATTCCACACATAACCTCATCTTTTCTACTTTACGATATAATAAAGAATTCACGATTTTTTTTAAATATCTGCGTTTTATTTAAAATTTAAATCTTGCTTGTTGGGACACCCTTTAGATGTGTGCGATGCTTAAGACGACGATGACATCACAAACGGCTAAGTAAGACGGGATCGTGTTGCGTATATCCACTATACATCCAACCGGCTATATATGCAGAAAGCGATATCTTCGCGACAGAAACTTAACGTAGGTGAGTGATTGAGTATATTCTTTCCGCAGGGTGTCATTTTGTGTCCTCGATGAAGTGCTTAATCTTAATCTTCGATCTCAAAAAAGATTTTTTCTCTTTTGTTTCCTTTTAAAATCCTCAATAGAGGAGGTTTGAAGAAGATATCTGCATTGTATCGAATTATCGGAAACATAATATGAAACTGGTATGCTTATCGAAAACCTTAAACCCTCTGAATTGCAAAAAAAATTAAATATTTTCATTTTCTATACCAAATAATCCAATATACCCCCAACCAAGCTTACCCAACATTCTCTCCCTACCCATCATCCTGCTACGTAGACCACTCAAACACTCATACGATGCGGGAATAAAATGTAATAAAATACCCGTATCCGAACCCAAGCAAGCGTCTCGCCCACCCCAAACCCCACTTTCGATCTCCACGAAGGCACTGGAAGAAGAAAAAAAATGCGATTGATTGCACAAAATTGCCAACTTATTGGCTTTTTTCACAGTTCAATGGTTACTGCATGCGATGGAAGGAAAGAATGAGCGATGGGACGAGTCCTCATCTACCGCCAGCAGCGGCGCGGGGAAAAATCAGAATCTTCCTCGAACCAAGAGCCAACTAGCAAACACATTTCATTTAATATCATTGCACATAACTTCGATTGAAAACGCCATAAATATTTTGGTCGGGATACGAAATTGTTGAAACGTGTTCGGAGTTTACAATCTCAGGGCATTCCGTATCAGAAAGCATGTATACCATCGTCTCACACCCAACCCGCACACAACTCCATTCACCACTCCTACATCTACGCCCATATGCCGGTTGAGATAAACGAATTCCATGTCGATTAACCTAAATTGGGATTAAATTTTTAGAAAACCAATTTCTCCCTCCAGTAAATGTGTGTGCAGCAGCCAGCCTGAACCTCGGCGAAAAAAAAGTTGAATCGCAAAAAAGGACATGTGTGTGGCATTCATTTAAAAAGTTTATTGCAACTACCCCTTGTTGTGGTGGTTTGCAGATTTCTCACGAATTGCCAATTGGAATAAAAAAAACGGAGAAACTTGTTTGAACGATTCCATATCAGGCCGAATGTATGTGCTGTGTGTGTGTGACAGAACTTTGTGTGAGGGAAATGGAAGGATTTTCGGATATGTACCACGGAGAACAAGTGATTAAATGTGTTACCCATACGCACCAGTGAACAGCGATGGGACTCGTATGAATTTTCTTTTGAAGGCTATTTGTGAGTGTTGCCGCATTGAGATGACACTTCAAATTCCCTGATGTTAGTGACAGGATGTAGGGAGGAAAAAGGAATTGGAAACCCTTACAATAACTTACAACTAATTTGCGTGAGTAACTATAGCTTGAATTCTGCCTGAAATCGAATTGATTTGATTCTGATTACAGTTAATTATGAATCCATCGCAAATAGGCATTGTTCATGATGTAGCTGCTGATTACAGGAAGGGCCAACATGACAGCAGTTGCCCGCTCTTGTAAAGCCCTAGGCAGTACATAGTAGTTATTTTTGTGCGGTACGATATATGAACTTTTATTTACACAGAAACATGCGAATCCCTTTCAAACACACGTCCGATATTTCCACATTTTCGGCCATTCTTCTATTCACAGACTTTAATAACATGCCTAACAAACAAAACCAGATCAAAACGAAAATGGAAACAATGTAGACTCACCAGCAGCATCCGGGCATTGTGAACCAACATCTGAACAAATTCCAAACGTATACGTTTTATTATCCATTTTCAAGTTATACACTTGGTTCTTAAGACTGTTCATGTTGTATCTGCGAAATGCAAATAATGTATTAATAACATCCGAATGCACTGGCAACAATTGTATACTCACTTAAAGCCAGTAACAGGATCAATGGCCACGCATGGTTCAATAGAATTGCAAGCTTTCGAAGTCAGCCAAGAGAACTCGTATGAACACCCTTTTCGACCCATGAATTCTGGACGTCCATACTATGAGTAAATAAATCAACACCTGTATAACAATTGTTGAAAATGAGTAACAAACTTCAATGTCCTGATAGCAACTGAAATAGATGGTTGACGTGAAGTTATGGGTTGCATTGCAAGGCGTATCCGACTGATGCCGAATGTAAAGTTGACCATTCTCTGCGACGGGATTTGCCTCAACCGTTCCATAGTTGAAGAACCTGGAGTGAGACAGAGAGCATAGTCATTCATAAATCACTGAATTTAACATGTTCATCTTACATTTTCTTGTAATCGGACGCATTCATATCAATAAGGCAAACACTGCTTCCCGGAGGGCACATAGCTGCTTCCCCGTAGAGCACAGGCTTGCACACATTCATCACAAATATCGAACCATTTCTGTCCGATGTTCTGTCGAAATAAATTCAAAGTCAATACATAGGAAATCAGTAATTCAAAGACAAACTCACCTATAGTTGTAATCGCTTAGGCTCAGCAAATTGTACGTGTAGCCTGTGGAACGGTCTGTAGCAGAGCACCGGTTTGATTTAACCGAATCCGGCTCGGGGAGGCATGCTCTTGGGGTCTCCAGTAAAATATAAAAAGAGCATTCGGATTCAGCCTGGAAGTAAATATCAATTAAGGTTCGAGAAAATTTTCAGCACACACACTGTGATGCACTTACATATGGAGTGACTTGAGATTGAACTTTGTCCAGCGTGTAATCACAGCCGACAATCACATGCAGCTGGTACGGGGTGCCGTCCTTGCACGTTGACCCGTTCGAGAATGTAAAGAACATCTTTCCATTCCTGTAAGTCAATTGATGCTGAGTGCCTAAAGGAGATTCAAATTAGATTTGCCCTTCCGATGTCAGTGATTATCCCTAAAACCAAAACAATATCGCATCCTGTCATGCACATTCGCTTACCTAGAACGTATTCCTTTGAGCCACGTTTCATGCATGCAGCTACTTGGCTATGACCGTCACATGTCTTTGTTAGATTACCACATATATTAAAATCAAAGATGTCGCCCCGATTGCTAGTTGCTGTGTGAGCCAAATCCGAGCGCAACGATGTAAAATCAAACGTGTAATTGTAGATGGGTTCAGTGAGATGGCATTCATTTGTTGTGAAATCCTGTTTTTTTATCAATTGACAAGAAGAAATGATTTGTATGAAAAAACACATATTTTAGTAAAATTTGGGTAATGGTAAGTAAATGCTCAAATGTCAAGGTTTGCTGGAAAAGAGAATCTTGAAGTTCTTTAGTGTGGGAAATATAGCTCTTGCAAACGTAGTGGGTCTTCTAACTGAAAATGTTGAACTTCATCAAGTAAAATCGTCCACTAGGGAGTAAATTATTCACCCATACTCCACCCCACCCCCCCCCCCCCCCCCCAAGCACGTGCTGTTTGAGCTTACGTGAATAAAGGTTAATATCTAAAGCAAATTTGTATTGAAAACTGCACACATATCTGATGGTTAATTTTTACATTAAAAGTTATTAAATGTTGGTGTTACAAAATCACTTGCTGAAGAACGTAATTAAGCACGCACTCAAGAATAATAAACCGTCAATTTTAAACTTCGATTTGAATTCACTTTTAAAAGCATCAATGAATTATGCGCAAAAAAAGAGTTGCAACACACCAACCCAAGGACTGGACCCGAAATGTCCTGTATACCAAATTTCACAAGAAGCTAGGGACCAGAGCCTAGCTTCTACAACAACTACTCATGTTGTGCGTGCTACTGTTCTCTAATGAGTAGAAGGGACTTACAGTTTTTTGCCGACTCCGAACGGCGAGATTTGATAGACAATTGATACTCTTTGAGTGTTGTAAGTAGCTCGAAAGATGTGGTGCACCCACAGTTCTTAAAGTCTGATATGTATAGATATAAAGAATGCATCCAGCTGCTGTCCAACTAAGCTGCCTCACTTAATTCCAAGAAAATAAACAACTGATATACGGAACCGAATATCAAGGGACCGAGTCGCATTTGGGATCCTAGATGAGGAGATCATTTCAGATATCGAAAGATCCTAAGCTAAAAATATTTAAATCAAACGTGAAGTTATTGCTCATTTAAGTTGCCACTCAGCGTGGAATACGTTACAACCCTACACCATGACAAACGCCGACCTCTGGAAATCGACGGGACAGTTACCCATTCGCCTGCAAATACACTGCCGCAAATTAAAGTGGATTGGCCCGTAGCTCCGTAGACCCGATGACGACAACGCAAGAGGAGCTCTAGACTGAGATACAAAACAAGGTCGCATATGCGGTAGACTAGACACATGGAAGCGACTTTTTGTAACAGAAGTGATTCATGGCGACACTCAATTTATAGCTTATAACTTGTTTATTCGTGCACTATGTTCCACCTAGGAACCACGGAAGAATATGATATATGTGGAGTACGAACCAGATAACTGCAACTGATAGAAATCGCAGTTGTAGCATTTTCTTACCGAGGAAAAATTATACAGGAAACTTTTCTGTTATTTGAAATCATTCAAATAACAGAGAAGTAATTTACGCATTCTGATTAGCCTTGTAGACTGCGGACATTTTATTAGAGTCTTTGAATGCTCTAGGTTTTAGTTCTTTAACAATCACTTTTCCCTTTGTGTGAACCAGATGCATTTGTACAGTCGAGGAATGTCATTCGCTCCTTGCTTATTTTGCGTCCAGTAGCCGATGATGCATTGCTCATCAGTTTTTGTCTAGCATCTGTCTAAGTAAAACCCGGTCTCATCAACATTATAAATTTGATCTGTTAACCGATTCAGGTCTTAAATTTTGGTTAAAAATGAGTTGACGAAACCATTCTTATTGGAAAGCTTTTCTAAACAAATTTGAAGGTGACGGAGGCCATATCACTTTATGAAATTGGAAACGCAGCCATTACACACATTGAAAGATCACTCCTCTTCTAGTTTATTCTCATGCAAACCGTGAGCTTTTGCTTTGATGATATCAACAGAAATGGAGGCGGTTTGAGTTCTTTATTTCAAAAACCACTTGTAGAGGGCCGTTTCTATTTTTAGGTATTCAAAGAAGTTTAAAGGTTGTCGTATTCCAGCCTCAACTTTTCGAGTTATTTTTTTTTTTTTTTTGTCGACTTGTGTGCCTCATAATCTTGACAAAAAAACTTCTGCCGATACACCAAATTTAAGTTATTCAAAAAAAAACGATGATAGCCATCGCTTAAAAATCAAAACAATAACTCCTGCTACTTAAGACGATATGTTGATAACAGCTCAAACGCTAAAGAAAAGCAAGAAATACAAAAAATAACGGTATAAAAACGGTCATTCGCGAATTCCTCATAATACCATATGAATAGAAATGAGAACAAATGCAAGGGACAAAAAGAAACAAAACAAAACAAATAACGTATTTGTTCCCCACTAGAAACATAGAGATGTGCTGTTATCGAAGTATAAATGTCATAATGCTTGTATCAAGGGTTGCGATTACAAAGTACATACTGTATAGATATAAAACAACAACGTTTTCTCCTATAGTCTATTTACTTGGGTACGCATAAAAACAATGATGTAAAATATTTCTAAATGAAATAATCACAAAATCAGTTCTTAACCTTATTTCGGTTTTCAACATTAAATAATACTAAAAGTTTGTAAATTCATAAAAGAAAACCTAACATAAAATGCTATAACAATAAGCCAAATTATTTTTTATCTGAGGCGAGTGTAAGATACGCTTCTAACTGAGTACTCAATAAGTCCCCGGATATATAGAGGGCACCACTAACATAAATTATGTGTGTTATGTTATGCAGCAAAAAGAAAGTGCATTATAATACAAAAATAAATTTCCAAATATAATGTTGTTTTTAATTCCTTAAAGCTGGTAAAACTTGAAGAATTTGCGATATTATAACGCAACTAGGACACCGGTAATTACACACTGACGAGAATGACTGAGAATTAGTATCTTCGGGTTCTTATCGTCTTTAGGATGTAAAAACATACATAGATACCAGATTGATCTTTATCATTGTTTCTGAAACCATAAGATACATTGTGCATGCTGAAGGATATCCAGATAGTGTCACAGGGCCCTACTATGCTAAGTTCGATGCAGAACGTCCCGATTTAGCAAAGAAGAAAGTTCTCTTTCACTTCTTTACTCATACCCCTGCCGTTGCCACAGCAAAGTCAGTAGAAAAAGGCTAAGAATTGCTGTCTAAGAGTGTTCTCACGATTTGTCCCCCAGCTTAGTTTTCTTTCCAAACTTCAAAAAGTCAATTGCCTGGCAGAAATTGAGTCGAATAACTGTGATATTGACACCTAATTTGGTTGCCAATTTTGCAGATCTCCAATTGCCCCACTTTGGCTTAAGCGAAGTCATTTTTCCTTAGTCAAATAAACAACATAAAAGGTTAAGCTAAAAACTCAAATCGTTCCTCCTTATCGACCAACTGGGATAATAAACTGCTCAACGCAATCGGCTGCTTTGTTTGAAAATGCATGAATCATTCTATAAATGCCGAATAGCATGCAAAGATAAGAAAAGTTGTATAGAGGTGTGCACGGCAATCTTATCTGAAGAGTAAAATATATTTAGTCAGAGGCACGAAATCAGTTAGTGTGTGTGTGACGAACATCTTATTGTCAATGCACAATGGATGATCCAACGCTATGATCTTATATTGTTTACAAAAATTAATTTGTTTGTGTATTCATGTAACTGAAGAAGTAATTGAATTTAAAAACACATTGCAAATACTACTCTTGGCAAAAACTATTGTGTCAACGTCGTAAACATGGTATACATTTTTTTAAACATACATATTTCAAGGTCATTTTTAAGAACTGCATTGTTGCGACATGGCGCATAGGCCTTTCTCAAAACTGCGTTCAGACATTACACCGAAAGATAAATTCACTCTTAACTATTTAAAAACGAACACGTATCTCGTACACAAATGAATATTTAATAATAAGCATTTTGGAGGGATTTTGTTATCTCACTGTCTTATGAGTTCCCTTTATACATCATTTTTGCCAGAGTTATAATGGGATTAATGGCTCCAGCGATTGTATTTCTGCAACTGATGGTAAATACTTTTTCAAATATCTGTTTCAATTACGGGTTTATGTCTGCCAAATCTCAGTCTATCTTCTGAAATTTCATAGCACCCTCCTAAGGTTTACGAAGTCTTAAACGTCTACAATTAGTAATCGCACTTCAGATTGATGTGAATATGGGTAAAAAGGAGTACATTAGTACATTAGAAGTACACATCGTTACGCGAACAGAGCATATCTAATGACAACAATAGGTTCGTTGTGATCAAGTACTCCGCAATCAAACAACACAAAACAGAATCATAGAAAAGAAAACTTGCTACGAACTGCGCGGCTTGTGCTGCGCGCGAGAACACGTTTCACAGCCATTACGACACAGTAACAAATGCTTTCATCGACGAAGACGAGGACTAATTAAGGGACCTCAAGCAATTCCATCAAATAATGAAGTCTCGGACAGTCAAAACTTAATTATTTTATGGAATTGGCTTGGACAGCCAAAACGTCATTATTTTATGGAATTGTGGTATAAAGGAGTAAAACTGTGAACTAAAAACGAAAAAACTCGTAGGCGGCTAAATCAAAATGAAACTTGTTAACACATCCCCTACATTTCCTAGTCACTGAACTTTAAAAGTTGAAACGATGATTTCTCAAAAGGACAAGAAATCTAATTAAATATATTTCGTATTTCTTCAGATGCATTTTTCTTGTTTAATATTTTAAAACACTTTATTTTAATTTTGTCTAAAAATAAGTCTTTAAAAATATAAACAATCCGTAAGTCTTTTTGAGAACAGAAATTGTCCAACATGGAAACCCTACTCGTGCATGCAGTCGACCGATCAACACAGTGTTGTCAATCGCGTTTTATACATTTTTGTTCATCTCTATGTTCAGTACTACACTTGCGTGCTTCAACCATACATGATTTTCGATGAACCGTTTGGGGAATGTGCCAAAAGTAGTCGTTTGATTTAGAATGTCACCAGGTGTAGATAACCGCTCTTTTGAATTAACAGTTTTCAAAAATTATGTTTTTACTTTTTAATTCTGCAAAAAACATGTATTCAGTGCTCGATTTTCGTTGTACTCTTTGAGCCTATAGATAAACTCCTTCGTAATATACGCGCGGTTGAAGCACGCTTAAGTTTTTAATGATTTAGTGCGATAAGTGATTTGTAAGTATACGTATGCGTGTTTATATTGTCAAAAGTTAGTTTACGTAAGCGCAAAAGAGAGATCCACACAATCACAATGACTCTCGTTCGCACTTGTGTGTATTTCGCAAGATTGCGCCGTGTAATTCCGCACTAAGCAACGCATGGTCCCCAAATGAAGTAAGTGCATATTATTATACAAATTAAGATAATAACCTAATATTTCCGTCCAAATCTACTAAATTCTTTAAGAGTATTTTGGTGTGCGTATAAAACAATATGTGCACTGTCAGCAACAAAAAAAAACAAAAACAAAGCTACAATAACAGTAAACAGACGTTCGTGCTGTGAGTCACTGTACCAAAATGTCAGTTCAAGAGCAAACATGAAAAGTTTACTATTTCAACTTTTCTCCATTCCCCATTGTAAACATATAAAACATATAATAATTTTATTTCACCACAATCCAAAATAAAACACAACATATAATTAAAAGCAAAAGCAATTTTATTAATACAATTTTTATTTCATACAAACATCCAAGCCATCTGTCAAAAACATATGACAGCACACAAAAAAAAACAAAAACAGAAGCACATCAAAGTGAAAAAATGAAAACACAACACCAGAAAGAAAATGTAATCGGCAGTAACAAAAGAAACACAATTAAAAGAAAATATTTACCCATGGATCCAGAGATGAAACGCAAACGCAACATAATAGGAAACTTATAAGAACTACTAATTTGCACACTTGATGAGCCATAGCCACTGTAAGGGAATTGCAACTTTCGTTGCAATGTCGACACTAGTTTCTCGTGATTTTCGGAACGGTGTATGGAAAATTTCACTTCTATTAAAGAGTACTCTCAACAATGACCGGCCGTGTTAATCATCAAATTTGTTTGTTATCTATCACAAGGATTATTGCGTTTCAAAGAGTTAAAATTAGACCCCGACTATCGGCAACGATTACTGCAAAATGTCAACTGAAGTGTGTACGTTTGTTTAACTCTCTTCACGGCAGTTAATTGAAATGGTTCATGGGTGTGTTCGTTTCGGAAAAAATCGCATTTGCATCAATGTAACAAACTCACTATTTAAACTCATTTAGCACTTAAATCCTGTTAAACAATATTTTGGTAAAATTTTGGCTGACATATCATATATATCATACATATTACGTTTTCCAAATGTTGTTACTGGATTTTTCGTTTGCTCTTCTGTTCCAAAATAATTTCTGAAACTTTATTTACCACCTTAAATTTGTTTCGCTCTATTTTGTATTAATTTTCTTCTTTTCTTTTTATCATTCAATATTGCGTATGAATTCTTAATATTATACCTTATTTCGCAGACTTTGTGATGCACTAAACGAACTCTAACAATGTCATTTTGTCCATTTTTTTCACTGAACGAACTCTTTGTTTAGGAAATGTCAAACGTCATCCAACCGAACTGCGCTCATTGCCCTCAGTAAACTAAAATCTATTTAAGGTAACAAGTCGAGGAGGAACCTGTTACATCTTATGCACAATATTCCACACTTTACAAACGCACTTACGTCCACCAAATGGCTGCCACAACCGAACTTGACTCATCTCTTAAACAGGCCTTAAGTTTTCTTCATTCAACAAATCCACAATCGGCCGAGGATATACGAAATTGTCTGGATGAAATTATTAAACAGCGATATGGGTGTTCAAAAATGTTAGCTAATACAATCAGTAGGAAGCACCTTGACGAGGAACCTCAGGCACCTGGCACCATAGCCATCCCAATTGAAGTAGAAGATCTGACTCTTACTCAATCACCAAAGACTATCTCCGATTCACCGAACACAATCGCAGAGTCAGACGACATGGGTGGTGCTCTGACCATTTCAGAGGAAGTCGAAAATCTGAAAGAGTTTGGTGATCTCAAGTGCGTTGTCTGCGGGGAGATGATTGTAACTGCTACAAATCGTCTAATTGAATGCTCTAAATGTGGTTCACTATATCATCAAAACTGCCACAAGCCAAATATTACAGATGAAGAAGCTGATGAGCAGGAACTCTCCTGGACTTGCACAAATTGCCAAAGCAAAACGGTATCAACAAAAGTTCTCGTCGAAGATACAACCCTTCTTTTGAAGGCAAAATCTTCATCAGCGTCCTCATCCAGATCATCATCTTCGTCGACATCATCTTCGCCTTACTACCGTCAAGAACATTCTTCATCATCGTCCAGTAAACATAATAAGACAAACTCTTCAACCAAATCAAGTTCTTCAAAGGACCCGGCAGCAACGTCAACGTCGAAATCAGCAGCTTCGCCATCATCATCCGTTGTCACACCAAGCATTAATGTTATCAGTGCTGATAAGTCGTCATATTCAAGCAAAAAATCCTCACACTCTAGCGGAAGCAGTAGCAGTAAATCCAAGTCCAAACACCATGAGGGTAGCAGTAGCAGTAGTGGCGGAAGCAGTAAACGAAAATCAAGCAAATAATTTTAAAATTTTAATAAAAAGTATCTACCTAATAATTGTGCTGTTTAACTCATGCAAAGTGCTATATGAGCCGCAGATGTTTTTTTGCAATAGTTTACGGAGAAAAATTACTTCTTAGCTACATACATACGTTGTTCAGGATCATGGTTCTAGTCATTGAAACATCGTCAATTCTGATTTGCTTAATACGATGCCAACGATAATCTAGAGCCACATTTTGCCTGAGGAACTACCTCTGAAACCCTCCGACCGCGCTTCCCAATACCATGTCAACAAAAAAACTTGTATGTAGCACTCGCATCATTTTGTCCAAACAAAAAATACGCACATAGGATCTTTTAAATGTATTTTGTCTTGGCTTTCAAACATAAACAGTTCAATACAAAATTAACAATATTAAATATGCAAAAGGTAAAAAAAACTAATGGAAACCGAAAGAGTACGCAAGAGGCTCCACATGGAACACTGCATGAAGGAGCAAATTTAAAGCAAAATCACACTAATCACTTTAAATTCTTCGACTTGGGAGTGGATGCCTTCTTTTCGGGCGTAATGGAGTCTGTGTTGATCCTTCTGAGTTTGACCCTCGTCTGTGGTGAGGCTTTACTCAGTTTCGCCGACGGGGAATCTGTTTCAGGATCTGCTACCCTTTTCTTCCGCTTCACATTTACCACAACATTAGCATCCATGCTAACGTCTAGTTCAAAATTAAATTCATAAGTCTTTGCACTCTTCGGATTGGGTGTGAGGTTATCATTGATGATCGTTTTACCTGGTCTACGTCCGCTCCTCGGTGTTCCTGACATATTTTTATTTATTGTTACCACTGGGCTGAAATTGATTTTCGCCGAGAGTGGCGTGTTTTTATTGGACGATTTCGCAAGGGGTGACGGCTTTTCCGTTGATATTCCTCTGGGTTTCCTTCCTCTAGATGGTAATGGACTACTAGACAATGCCGGACTGTTTCTTGTTTTGGATGGGCTAGGAGACGAAAGAACTGGCGATTGCTTCAATGTTTTCGTACCTTTTCTCAAGGGGCTAGGGCTAGCGGCAACTTTCCGCTTTACCACAGGCTTGGCAGACTTCACTGGAGTTTTCTTTTCGAATATTTCGTCGCTGTCAGCCTCCTGGTCAGACGTGTTTTCATCCTTTAAATTAAGTTTGGCTTTAGGGTTTTCGGCAGGCTTCAGCTTGAAATCCAGGTCTCCTGAGTTGGGCTTATTTAAAGTTTTCAAGGCTGTCAAGAATATTTTTCGGCATTTGTCATAATCAGGCGTGTCATCATACTTTAAAGCGGCCACATATTTGAAGTATTCCAAGATTGCACCTAAAAAGTCTTCGAATAATTTCAGCACACGAGAGAAATGAAGTGGACTTACTTGGTACACTTTTAGGATACAGTTTCTTTAAGCTCCCACTAACATCGTCCATGAAGGATTCTTTTGATTTCTGCACCTTTAAGGGGACACTCATAAGATTCTCCTTTACCCAAGGTAACATAACACCCGACCAGTCGATCAAATTATATCCGAGAATTTCCATATCTCCCCGCATAGTAGCTACACCCAAATGTGCATCACGTGATGTATACTCAATAGTGCCATTGTGCATTTTTTTAGGATCCGGCTTGAATTCCTTTTTTGTGTAGTGGCTCGCTAAGCCAAAGTCGACCAAATAAGCTTGGGCTCCGCCACCTTTGCCGTATCCCAGAAGAATGTTGGAACCTTTCAAATCTGCATGCACATAAGTCCTTCCGTGGATGTACTCGTATACATCCAGCATTTGTATGGCTAATCGATAACTTGTGTGATCTGGAATTTTTCTTCCATTATCAAGAAAGAACTTCCATATATCTGAGCCATAGCGAGGCATCACCACAAAACGATGTTTTTGATTGTTGATGTCGTGTGAACCACTTCCAACAAGATATGGCATTCCAAACGACTTTAATCCCTTGCTCTTTTGAAACTGCTTAATATCATCCAGTCGGGCATTACGCATATAAAAATGCATTTCCACAAAAAGAGTTCCATTTGAATGTGGTTCCTAAAAACAATACAGAGTTTAGGGGTGATTCACGTTTGATTGAACCAGAAACCTTACTATTTTGATGACATACTCGTAGTCCGACGACTTTTTTGACGGACTTGAAGCCCTGCATGCTGAATAAATCTGACCAAACCCACCTTTACCTATTGTCGGACCGATTTTCCATGATTGCTTGGTCATATCCGTAACCACTTCTCCCTCCTTGACAGGTTCCGGCATTACATGGTCATTTTTCTTTCTTGCGGCTGGTTTCTTCTTTAAAGCCGGCTGTGCTGGGCCGTTTTCTTTTGTCTTTGCAACGCGCGGCATTGTTAATTCGAACGAAATTTTATTATACTCTAAACAAGAAAATGTGGAATGCAATATATTTGTACAAATGGGTTCGCTCTATGATGCGACGTTTTGTTTTCTTTCTTTTTAAATAAATGCTAAGTATTGTGGTTTTTGGATTTAAACGCGCCTTTTGGAATTCGTTATGATTTGAAGTTTGTTTTTGTTTTATTCAGTTTACTAAAAGAGGACAGCTATAAGTGTAAAATTTTATTCGTTAAAAACAAGACACCATTGTAAAATGGTGCCAATATTTAGGTTAGACGAAAAACCAATGCGAAACTTTTATTGAAATTTGGGTAACACTTATTAACAATTAACGTAGAATAACTTAAGTCAATCGGAGGTAAATTAATGGAGTTTTAGTCTTGTTTCAATAAGTTTTACCACGCTTACCAGTGCATGACTAAAGTACAAGAATTACATGGACTCCAATTTTTGGGTGAATCGACAATTGGACACGACTATCGAGATAGCATAGAGAAACCGCTATTAACCGGGAAATTGAGTTTGACGGACCAACAGACGGTATTATAGGAGTATCTTTTGAAAAGCGAATGGGAGGCATTGTGAAAATTTCTTTTTATACATTTATTCACAAATAAGTCATTCTTAAGGTATTTGAATGTTATGCTTCGTTTATTTAAGTTGAAACATTTCTAAATTCAAATCCTATATAAACCTAAGTACATATTATTATTTAAAATTTGAATAGAAATTAATGTGAAAATAAGCGAAACTTGGCAGCATTGATAAACACATAATCAACGAAAAATACATTTGGCGGCCAACAGCAGCAGCACACTGGTTCGATTACAATCGTGGCGTCTCTCTCGAAGTCATTTATTAAAAAAAAGTTGTACCGTACAGAACGTCGATTGTTTTCTCTGAAGGAAATTCATTCCAATTTGAAGTGAACTATATTTTTTATCGTTCTTTTAATTTCGATTTCGACTTCAAGTTACAAATATGGTAATTACAAATATAATGTTAACATGATTTGTGTAAAAATCAATTTATTATTTGAGTAAATTTATCGCTTGTAATGTGAAAATTTCTGAAATTAAAGCGAAAACTAATTTCCCCTTGTGAACTTAACCTAAACACATTTCTTTGCTTTGCCGTTCTTTTCTCTTCATTTTCTCTGTGTGCTCGCAACAATTCATTGCTGACAATGATGATGATGGTGATATGAAAATATGTGTGGCGCTAAAGGCAGGAGGAAAAGCTGGTAAAGATTCGGGAAAGGCCAAAGCGAAGGCAGTTTCACGATCTGCAAGAGCAGGACTACAGGTAAATTTCATCATGCATTAAATAGATTTATTATCCTCCATCGATTTGTCCATTAAGGCGACAGCGGCGAGCTATTTTTGGCGCCTTTTTCATTTTCGCCCGATATGATAACACGCTGCCTACATTCTCCCACTCCTTTTTAAAAGTTTTTTTTTGTTTTATCATTTCTCTTTTACAGTTTCCCGTAGGCAGAATCCATAGGCACCTAAAGAGTAGAACTACGAGCCATGGACGCGTTGGTGCCACCGCCGCTGTATACTCTGCTGCTATCCTAGAATATTTAACTGCCGAGGTAAGTTAAAGCAAAAAATTATTTGTGTTGAATGAGTTTTCTGTGTTTGAAAGCGCGAAGGTTTTGAATTTTCCGCCAAATGTTTGATTGGCGCGCAATGCTTTTGGGTTTTTTTTTCGGGAACTGCTTGTTTGTGTATGTGCTGCTTTGCACTTTTCTGGGTTTGCATGTGATGCGTGTGTATGTGTGTGTGTGTTGCCCCGGACAATGTTTGGGATATATGTTTTTTTTCTGTGGCGTCCCCCCGCCATTTTAAATTAGGGAAGTGCATTAGAAATCATTTGAAAATTATTCGTTAATTCAGTTAGTTTTTCCTATTTCTACCTAATGTGATAAAGTGATGTGCTGATAAACCAATATTTAACGTGGGAACTGAATACATGATAGATAAAGAGCGAGGTATCTTAAATTGATATGAAACTGACAGCAATTCGTTAGTTATTCCCTGACTGTTTACTGTTTGTAACACCAAAATATTGTATACAAACATTACAGGAAGTAATTATTATAATTTGTGCGTCGATTCCTTTGGTCACTGTTAAATTTAATAAAACAAAGTCTTTCCACTATATTCGTGGCATTGTTTTGACACGGTTTGTTGAATCAAAAAATATGCATGTGGTGCATTTCATCATTTTGATAAGAATGCTGAGCAGGTTTCTTTCACTCCATCACTAACAGAAAAATGTACTTCTAGACGTCTAATATCGCCGTCGATATTCTCAACAGAAACCAGCTTATTGTAATTTGATTCGATCTTTTAAGTAGTATTTTGTTTTCATGATAACGTACATGTTCTGTGATGTTATAGTAATCAACAGGTTTGAATTCACCAACCACTGCAATTCGACATATAAAGGCAGTATCTATAACCATCAGTGCATATTATATCATATCTTTTTATTTTCTATGCTAAAAAGATTCTTAAACAAGTTTGTATTTTTTTCAACTTACAGGTGCTCGAATTGGCTGGTAACGCATCAAAGGATCTGAAAGTAAAACGTATAACCCCTCGTCATTTACAATTGGCTATTCGCGGAGACGAAGAATTGGACAGTTTAATCAAAGCCACCATTGCCGGAGGTGGTGTCATTCCACACATTCACAAATCGTTGATTGGAAAAAAGGGAGGTCCCGAATAATCAATCTAAACAATTCGATTATTCTACTTTATGATTTTTTATATACATTTCTGAAACCAAGTTTCTCATGAGATGTGATTGACAATACACAGTCGCATGTGCCTTTGAAAATGTAGCTACTTGAAATATTTGTGCAATATAAAATGTTTTTTTGTTTATTTTTTTTTTTAAGTGTTCCTTAACAGAAAAGGTTTCTGCTACAATAAAAGAAATACTTTAAAAAAACAAAAAGAAATACTGCCTATTTCCTTTTTAGGCAAACGAGCAGTTGCAGTAGTGTAGAAGCACATTCGTATCGTAGTTTAGAAGAACAATAACCCATATTGTTTGCAGTTTAAATTTTCAACAATTTCCTTTTTTTCGATCTTACAGGAAGACAATGTTCAAGATTCTCAGAGGAAAAATACTGTCATTCTGTCCCAAGGGTATTAAAGCTAATTTCCGTATTGTTATGATAAAACTAACGTACTTTTAATAATTAAATAATATTTTACATAAATATTTTTTATTTCTAATGAAAAAAAAAAAACGACCACAATCACTTCTTTTTTTAAAAACGATTGAATAAATAAATAAATTTAAATGTAATTTTTTTGTTTGGAAAATTCTGGTTGTTTTCTTTCATCTGATGTTCGCAAAATGGAGAAAATACATAGAGGGAATTATTTTTCTTAGTTGTCGATTCTACAAATATGTAAACGTTGAAAGGCTAAATAGCCGTTTCGTTGACCGCTCAAACTTTAGATTGAAATTTAGAAAAATGTACGTATTTTCTTGAAGCATATTCGGTGTTCCTTGAATTTTGGGCTTTGGAATTTTTTTCTTAAAGGAACAAAGTTTTGCACTTCGAGTTGCATTACCAGTTTTTCTGTTATGAAGTCGTGAATTTAATTAAAACACATCCGATGCAATTTTATGTTAAATGGACTAATTAAGATCCTGTACGTTGTTTCAAAAGAACTCGATTACTTATTTAAGCAATTAAAAAAAAATCATGCAATCTACAAATGGTGAGCGAGAGGTCGAGTACAAATTTGTTTCTTTGCTGTTGTCCGGTCAGGGCGTTATTTTCAGAAGAAAAATGGTCTTGTATAATTGGAAACTGTTGTATGAATAGTAAAATATTAAACATTGAAATTGGGGGAATTAATTTAAATTGTTTTTATGACAGAATGTCTGGTCATAAAGCTATTCAATAATTAACCCGGAAGCTACCAAGGCTATCTATCCCGTGAAACTACCGCCTCATATGCTTAAGAATTATGTAAGACTCAGAATGGGTCATACTCGGTTGACCCACGTACATATTATCACAAAGCAGCAGGCAGATTCCTGCAATTTTTGTGAACAAAGACCACCATTCACTTATCCACACATGTATCAGTACTATCACCGGCCGATCGTTACAACATCTTTTATCAAGTATTTCAGAAAACAACATTAGATTAGTTCACTAAGTTCTATTAACATTAAACTTAGATCAATCTGTTTAAAATATATAAATATCTCAATAAGCGCAAAACCCTGGTAGTTAGTGCCTTACTGTTGTTATTATTAATATAATTTATTTATATTCTCAATAAAGTTATAATAATAATAATAATGTTTTTATGACAGAAAATATTGCAGTTGTATAGAAATTAATGTTCCATTAATTCTTTGACGGAAATCTTTCCAAATTGGTATTTTTATCAAATATTCACGGAAACTCAACATCGTCCCATAGATTTAGAAGTGAAACAAAGTCTTACTACAGTGAATCTGATAGAAAAATTTGTAGAATGTAATTCTTCAATGAAATTGTCGATCAACGTTGTTCCGCTCCAAATTTAAAGGAAACGTAGTAAAGTGCTTGAGTTTGAGCTATTGTACCCGCAAACCTTACTACATGTCTTTTTGCGACTTTAACACCATTCTAGAAACTATATATAAAATTTAGTTAAAGATATTATTTAGATAAAGATATTATTCATCAAATATGAATTCTCCTTGATCCCTATATTAGGTGTTTATAGCCTAATACCCGAAGAAAATGGATTGTTTCCACTAAGTTCTAAACCGCAAGCGTTTTAATACTAAATAATTTATTATTAAATTTAATATTAATATGGTCGTAAACAACAATTCTTGTACGATTTTATTTATTCCTGTAAGTTGTAATTGATTTGTGTTCCTATTTATAGCCGTAAACAATAACAAAAAAGTGTTTTTTACTGCCTTAAAATAACTCCTTTCATCTTTGACTTCTTTACACCATTTAAACCGCCATACGTTCTCATTGCACTTGTTTTACTGTTCAAATTTCATTAAGTTCAATCTACGAGTTAACACATTTATTTCCAACTTTCTGACACAACGGGTCTACTGTACGGCGTAGTGTGCGATACATTCGCCTTTCCTGTAACTTTATTGCTGGAATTGACGTCTTCTTAATCTCAATTCAAAAGAAGGGAAGAAAAATGCTTTTGTCGGTTGTGGAACCTAATTCTAAGTAAGCACAAAGTTTTTACTTTGTATGGATGAGACTTCATATCCCTAAAGACGTTAACTCCGATCGAAAGGGGAACTCTTTTTTTAAACAAAATTTTATAAAAAAGAGTTTTTTTGGTAAATGCTTAGATTTTACATATGAATTAAAAATATCAGTTAAACAGCAAAAAAAAAAGCCAAACAGACATAACGTTTGCGAACGGAATAACGCCTTTTCACATGCTTACGAAGGAGTTGATTTCAGAATGTGAACACTTCCTAAAAATGTGCAAAATACTCTTTTTTCGATTTCAATATAAATGAGAACCTAGAACCAAGAGTGCTTAAAGCAGGGGTATGATTTCTTAAATTTGCCTTATACCCCATTTTTAAATTATAATAAAACTAAACGTAAAATCTATTTTATCCATTTCGTCTTAAGCCGTGTTACTGCAGCTTCATTTCGCTAAGAAAGATTTTTTAAATAATCTTTCCGCTGTATAGAGGGGTATTTCAGAGTTGTTAATTTTTCATAGATCTTTTTTTTTTTAAAGTCATCATTCGAACCTTTTCAAATGACATTTTAAACGCATTCGTACATATTTGTAGTTAATATAAAGTATATTTTGTCCTTCCTTTTTTAAGTGACTGAAATTTGGCTTTCGGTAGATTTTGAGGTTTCGTAGCCTTAACTGTACTATTGGAACTTTGCCTACAGAACTAGGCAAAGGAAGGAAGAGTAAGAACGCAGAACAATTTCTAACTTATTTTAAATAATAATTATTAAACGGCACTACAACTGTACACTACTACTACAACTACGCGTGTTGTGGGTGCTATTTGTTCTCTCACGAGTAGAAGGGACATACATTTTTTCCGAATCCGAACGGCGAAGTTTGAGAAGCTTTTTACACGATTAGTACTCTTTAAGTGTTGCCAGCAACTCGAAAGAGATGGGGATGTGAAAAATTCGAGGTGTTCAGTCCGGGAATCGAACCTGAGCCTTCGGAGTGTAATTCGGCAAACTTTCTCCCTACACCACGGCGAACATTTAACTGATTTTTGGTCTAATGTATTTAAGGCATTGATTTTCACACATTTTCACAGAATTTTATTTTATTGTACTCTATTCGCGGCATAACATAACTCCATACATTCACAAATTTCCTTTATATGAGACAATCTTTTATATGGGAAAAAACTAATAAAATACACTGCTTACCTATTTACGTAAACGTCAAATTTTTTGAGGCATTCTCCAATTACGAAATGAATCAAGACACTCGTCAAAATTGCATGCACTTCTAAAAATTTGCACAACGTTCTTCAAATGAATCATCAGGGAAATAAATATTGTCATGGTCACTCCCTTTCTTTGAATGTGCATATTTATACTTACTCTTATATCAGATTGAAAGATTAATCAAAACTAGCATTGTTTGTATTTATGGTTAGTTGTTTCTTTGACAATAACAAGATAATAGACTTAATTTTACAAAGAAATGGCGAACATTTCACTTTGGTTTACAATTTTAACTTTAAGATATGCTTTCGATTCGTGTTATGGTCTCTGTAAATCTAAACTTAAGCACAAACTGTTGTGATTATTTATGTTAACCCAACAAGTGGGGAACATTCTTTTGAATGCGGTCGCACCTCTCGTTCAGCTCATCCTGCAAGATATGATGTACATGTATAAGGGTATGTTAATGTATTTGTTTTAAAATCTCTTACCGCCTCCAATTCCAAGCAGTTGCCCCACTCGATGAGAGTTACTCTGTGATCGTTGTTTTGATCGCAAGACTCCAAGAATGGTGCAATGCAGTGTTCCAAGCTGACGAGTGGTGCACGAATGGGGAAGAGTTCGTGACGAGACACTGAGCGATCAGTATCGCCGTCAAGGTCACACCATTTCCATACGGCAGCGTTGGCCCAACGACGAGTCATGTTTGTTTCGGCTTCCATTTGCATTTGCATGTAGTGTTCGGTTAATTCGTCGCGTTCGGCCAAATCACGCATGACGTTAAAGAGCCAGTCGCGCATACGACGTGGGAAGTCCTTCCTTTCTTCTTCAGTGCAGCTCTTTAAGGGAACATTTTTAAATTAAACAGATGACAATTAAATTAATTTGAATCTTAACGTACTGGTAGCTCCTGGCAAACGCCATAGTAGTCAATGTGCAAGTGGCTGTTGCTTGGGTCCTTGCAGTTTGGATCCTTGGTGTCACAGAAGCACCTCTGCTGGTACACAGAACAATCCGAAGGCCATGTCTGGTTTTTGTTCGTGCAAACATGGCGACGGACATCAATCTCCTCGGGGCAATCAGGAATACAGATACACTTAGCCTCTTCTCCGTTGCTGTGGCACACTCGACCAGCACCGCAGTGCATTTTTTCGCATGGATCGACTGAAAAGCACTTGATTTTCAAAAATATTACAGGTTTTTGAATCTACTCACTTTCAAGAACTGGGCTCAGAACACTGTTCCTTTCTCCTGCAATTTTTGAAGCCAGTTCATTTTCACGGTTGAGATCCTTCGCCTGAAATCAAACTGGTCGTCAAAACCGATCCTTGTGAAGGAAATGAAAAGGAAAAACTCACGGTCGACTTCTCTTCCAACTTCCTTAGTAGTTGTTCTTCGCTGTCGTCCAAATCGTCCCAGTCGTCTAAGTCAATATCCGCCAGTTCGGGAATGTCAGTAGCCTTAAAATATGAAAGGAGTATAAAGATGGGTGCTTTCAAGATCTACAAGTGATTACACCAACCCGTGCGCTGAGGGCAAAAACGCCCAGAAGTAGCAGCAAGCTCCACTTCATGATGGTGCCTGAAATTGAAATGAAAATCCAAATGAGAATATTTCTAAGCTACTCTACTTGGTTGAGGTCTTCATAAAGCGGAAGATGAGTTGCGATAAGAAATGTCGCAAATGTGTGACCTCGCCTTATCGTTGAAGGACAAGACGAACTAATCTTCTTTCTGTTCCCAATTTTTAATGTGTGCGTATGTGTGATATGGGGGTCAAGCTAAATTGTTCATTGAAATTCGGTATCATTTGGATTTTGTTGGTTAAGGTTGCCTCCAAATTATTTCGACAAAACAAAGAACTCGCAGTTTTAGTTGAGATCAAGTTTATTTTAAATAATTGTCCACGGCATCTGTGCAAAAACCTTCTTGGGCAGAAATGTGACATAATATCAAGAAATTAAGCCCATTCCATATAGTGCATTTGTGCAAACATCTTAAAGACATTAAAAAAACATCTTAGTACAGCAAAACCAAATACCGGTCCATTGTCGTTGCGTCAGATAAATTGAAGAGAAATAATGACGTGTCGCCATATGAATTTTTATTTCTTGAAGTTCTTAAGCTTAACAGAGCCATGAGTGTTCATTACAAAGATAGTCAATTTTTGTAGACCCATTTAGAGAATCTGCCTACATCTACAGCGTCTGTGAAACTTAACGTCGACATAGGCATCCAGGCTAAGGCCAAAGATGCTACTCTCTTATTATAATTATAGTTGCAGTTCTTCTAGTAAATATATAAGTCAAGAAACAAATACCAACACATATTCTGCACACAAAAACGCAAATGCTGGCGTCATGCTTGATTTGACTCCGGATGAAAGTATACAAAGGACGTATTTACCAGGAAAAAAATGAAATTGTACGCTTTGTAGCATGCTATGGATGTATGCTATCTGTGTCGACTCACGTACCCGGATTTACGTTGAATTATTTTTCACTTCATCTGGTAAATATGTACGTACACCGACAACAGGCTATGTATCATCCATGGCTCTAAGTCTGAATCGATGAACCAGATTTTGTTTACGTTCTTCGTCTATTTTTAACTGAGAGTGCCAGACATGTGTGCATGTGCACGACGGGAACGTTTAGTTTTCGAAAAAATTTAGAATCATCTGTCTGATGGATTCGTTGCCGGTGTATACTATACATATCATTTGCGCTTCAATGCAGATACTTGAATACTGTACCGATCTTCCGAAAAATAACGTATAACTGA
This sequence comes from Eristalinus sepulchralis, assembly GCA_944738645.1. NCBI lineage: Eukaryota > Metazoa > Arthropoda > Insecta > Diptera > Syrphidae > Eristalinus > Eristalinus sepulchralis. Next base: position 14,020,989 of record OX122882.1, read on the forward strand.
AAAAACGTTAAGCGTTACGTGATTATGCTATTCGCTAAGAAATTGTTGCCAACCGCAAGGACCGAAGCCTATCTGCTCCAGCAATTATATTACTCCCCCAAAAACGAAAAAATACTTGCAGTTTTAATGCGTATTTCCATAGGTGAAATATCGAAAAAATAATTTTTTTCAGACAACAAACAGAATCTCTTGAGAGTTATCAGTAATGCAGGGAAAGTAAACAAAAGTTTGAACGATGTTTTGAGTCCAACGAGGATATGGTAGTGTCATTACACTACATTGAGCTTAACAACTGGTATGTATATATGTATGTATGCAGGTGACTGCGACACACTCTACCTCCAATGTTTGTGAAACTATGTTACTTCAAAAACTACATAAGTAAGTTGCACAACAAATCCATAAAATAAGGGGGCATTTTTGAGTTTCTTCCATATGTACATACATTATACATAAAGGCTATAGTGTTTATGCAATGGTTACCTATAGGAACGATAGTCCACTTCATCACCGCAGCCATATGCAGAAGATTTACAATCTTATATTAAGACATATTCAAGATAAGTATGTAAGTAGAGTATTAGCTAATTGCTAATTGAAGCCCGTTTAAATTCTGTACTAGTGTAAATAAATTATGCTGCCTTTTCCCCTGTACAGTCTGTGGGCTCGCAAGACAAAAGACCTTATTTCTTTTTTCTTGTGTCTTTTATTTAAAATATTTCCTGTAGAAAACATGTCGACGTACAAACGAGACACTTAACCTTCGCTAGGCACCTAAGTTTGCTTGGCTTAGCGAAGGTGAAGACACTTCAGAGAACTTTCTATGTCAATGTCCCGCCGTTACTTGTATCATGTGGCGGCTGTTTGGTCCTGATGTGGACGGAGCTGAAAACTTAAGCTCTTTATCACAGAAGCGCCTGCTGGCCCTTTTTCGAAAAATGAAGAAACCACAGTAAATGAAGGTTACTGCCTGGTAATACAAGGGACCAGTTTTTGAGTCTGAGCGCTCCAGTGCAGTGTATCCCAAACTCCAACAAAAAAAGGATCCTACTAAATTATTTGGGAAATATATGTGGTATACAAGGTTCAACAATGCAGACGGCTTCTTCACGAATTTACTCGAAAACATGATTTTAGAAATATTAGTAAGAGCTAGCAGAACCTTGTTGTAACTAGCCACAGCTTGTAGTAGAACATTCTAACATCACGATAAGGAGATGTTATTAATAATAATAATTGAGTGGCATTACAGCCCACAAGGGACCAGGGCCTAACTTCTTTAGCAACTACTCGTATTGTGGGTAATATTGTTCTCCCACGAGTAGAAGGAACATACATAATTTTTTTCCGACTCCGAACGGCGAGGTTTAAGAAGCTTTTCATACACAATAAGTATTCTTTGAGTGTTGTTAGCTCGAAAAAAGTCGTGCGGTGAAAAATTCGAGGTGTTCTGTCCGGGAATGGAACCTGGAACCTTGGCGTGTAAGTCGACGCACTTACCTACAACGTCACGAAGACCAACAGATTTATTTACACAAATACGTATATGTATATTGCTTGTACAAGAAAACAAAAAAAAAGAAGAACAAAATTGTGTTGTTGAGAAAACTTTGCTGCCAATTCTTATCACTACGTAAAGACTTCAGAATCAGTATTTGCGTGACGACTTTTATGAATAAACGTTCTCTTTAAAGGTAGCCTACATCATTCAGAAGAAAAAGAAGTAGCATATGCAATCATTAATTCATAATGCTCAAGTCAACCTTATTCAGCAAGAAAATCCGCAACTCATACACTGTCGCAAATTCATCTTGCCTATGTGATATTTTTTGCTAGGGTTTCAATCTTGTGTTTCAATTGGATAAAACCGTTGAGAAGTGGCACTACGGACGATGTCCAGCAACTAGTGCACTTGGAATGCATCCACCCACAAGTAAGCGACCATATCAATTACCCCTGAAACAAATTTCATAGTAGTGCAGACTGATTATGTCAGCATCATGTTACGAAAACGGAAGATTGACATTCATTGCATCGTAAATGCATGTGTGTGTATGCAATAGCTTAATGCTGGTGTCTACCCCCACTAGAAACTAGAGTGGCTGATACGTTCTAGCATAAATACGTATGTACATACGAGTATTTCTGCCACACGATAGCGCTTGAAAAGTCGGGCAAATGATCCGAAAGACGGCAATTTCCAACAATGAAACGGAAGCTTCGTCTCTGATAAGGCCCAACAAGTGTCACAAAGGCCTTTAAATGCGATGAATGTGATACAGAGTAGAGATGACTTTTTTTTCTTTGTTTTTGCTTCCACAAGTATGTATTTCACTAAAGTGTGAAGTATGAGATTTTCTTGGTATTATCGTGTTATTTCATTCAGGAGTATGACATGTCAATAAGTACATATGTACTTTATATGATATTCAGACAAAACATATCTTTATCTATCCAGAGTTAAGTTGTGTGGCTGAAATAAGCTCTTAAGGAGTGACCCATTTTCGTAGAAGGTTTTTAGACCAACTTTCATAACGGAATTAATACAGTCTGTAAGTAAAATGTTGCATTCGTATGTTTCTTCTTTTAATTATATTTATCGTTTTCTACATACGGTGGTTATACCACATACGCCTTAACATCATCATTAGCTTTTTGAAAGCATATTTCTTTTGGAGAGAATAAAACAGAGATTTCATATGATACAGTGGGCGGGGGACAACCTACATAAGGCTAACAAATTAGACAAGGTGGCACACTCAAAACTGTCAACGCGAAGGAAACTGCACATAAGAATGCAATTCCTATATTTCAATTATGTTACAAAAGAAATTTTCACAAATTTAAATATTGCGTGGCACCATATTACTCAAAGAACTAGGGCCTGGCTTCTACAACAACTACTTGTACTTTGAATGCCATTGTTGTCAACGAATAGTAGGGACCTACAGTTTTTTACCGACTCCGAACGGCGAGAGGCTGTTTATAGAAAATTGATTCTCCTTGAGTATTGTCAGCAACTCGAAAGATGTGATGCCGTGAAAAAGTGCGAGGTGTTCGGTCCGGGAATCGAACCTGTGGGTGGCCACGGCAACCTGAAAAGCTTCACGATTTTTGAAACAATCGAGGAATTAGTACATCTGAATGAAATCGATTCCACTAACATTTTTGACGTCATTTGCATTTTCCTAACAAATGCAAACATCATTAGATGTTTTTTCTCATGTTAAATTTATAGAAAGATTCTAACTTACAGCGGCAATAGTAAAATGAAAAAGAACGTGCTAATTTTAATCTAAAGAACCATGATATTTTTTCGCGTATCTATGCGCATAACATATTTCCACGAATCACAAAATAGAAGCACAGATGCCGCTTGAAGTGTAATAGCATATATAAGCCTAAATTTTTGAACGATTTCAATGGTAAATGTTCAGATGTGTTTTCTATTTTAAATGATTAAATCATCCATCAATCCTGTTATTCACATTCCAGGCACTGAAGTCTGCTCTAAATTGATTACAATCGCCTTTCAATTGATGTCACTGCTGAAAAGTACCCCATTTCAGCCCGACTGTATGCAGACTCAACTTGATTCATTTTTTTGTGTTTGACTACGAATTCATCACATCATTTGTTGGCCTTGCAAAACGCATTCATTCTCATTAATAGAGTGTGTGGGTTAATAGCATAGCAATGTCGTCAGTATGAATATGTCCTCATACTTTGTTTCACGTGATATTGAAAATTACTCCAGCTGCTTTGCAACGTACATCTTCGTCTTCTCGATCATTTAGAATGTAAGAATGGAGCTAGATTAAAACTGTTCCGTTCTATTATCAGTAACTTATACGCATCCATAAAATCAGCAAATTAAGATCAAAAGGCTATCAGAAAATTTAAAAAAATAAATCAAGCCGAATGAGATCATATTCGGTTGAACAATGTTCGTGCGCGCAAGGCGCCGTCGAAGTGAATCATTTAAATGTAACTGAAACCACGTTAGCCACACTTTTACTTCACAATTCGAAGTTTGAGCCGAAAATATGATCCAAAGTGTTCGATGTGCACGAAGTTAATATCGTTTGAAGATTAAATTTCATTTCTGAAGCTTTGTTTTCTTCCCAATCTTGTACGAAATTTTTTTTGCCAACTTAGGCTTTTCGGCGCTTGAACTCATTGACCCCGTACTTTTGTATGATATACTAACAGTAAGCGTTCATTGGTCTATTTATAGCATAATCATAATTGAACTGTGTGTGCCGCAGATGTCAATTCAGTGGAATTTGATTTGCGAACAAATATTCCAAGAAATCGTATAGGAAATTAATTGGTTGCATCACTTTATGAAGTTCAGTGTCGAAGTTAAAGTTTTTTGCGTTCACACATTTTATTGTGAGGAGAAGAGAAGATGCAAGAATATCCTTGAAATTTTAGACCGGTTTGGTATTACATTTAGGATAAACATGCCGGAAAAAAGTTTTTTTCCAAAGCGATTGGAATGAGAATTCGAATGATAACAGAAAATAATATGATATAAACAAAATTTAAAAAAAAGAGTTAAAAAAAATTATATAAACAAGCGTAAGAAATTATGTCTCCTTTAATCAATTTATTTCCTCAAACAGTGCACAACTGTGCGTGATGGACTCGTTTTCTTAGTTTTCTGGAAAGAATTTTCTGCGATTCAAAAATTCGTATTTAGACTATATCTATATTAAGCAAACCAATTCGGAAAACAAGAAATTTACTACACAAATTTAAACATAAACAAAACAAACGCGCATTTAGGATCGTATTTATATTTATAAATGCACATAGAAGCATGCACATCGCAGATCAATTTTTGAAGAAATTCCATGAACAAATTTATTGATGAGGAAATCCTCTCTTGCTCCACAAACATGTTTTATATATCCTCTGTACACATTATATATTTTCACATCCGACAAAAAAACAAAAAACTACAATAATTTTCACTTACTCCTGTCTTTGTTTCTATTGAACTAAACCACTACACAAACTGCAGTAAATTAAAACAAAAATACTCGTTTTCTGAAAGAACTATTTACTCTTTTTAGAACCACAATTACTAAACGATACGGCTTCTCGGCACCGACTGACTTTTGTCTGAGTTATAGCTCCACAGCAGACCGATCAGTGCTCATGACCGACGCTCGCTGGAGGAGCATGAGTATGTCTGTCTAATCGAAACGAAAAAAAAAATCTCCACTCGTAATATGAACGCCATCACTTGTGCAGAAAACAGCAACAAGAAAAAAAGAGTCTTGTATAAAGGGGAAACAGTTCCAACAGTGAGTTCCTTACAGGCTCCCAAGATGTAGGAGTGCTGATAGCAGGTTTCCGTTGATGCGATGTTTATGAGAGCGATCTAGATATATACTCCGTTCGTTTTCCCTCATGTGGTTGGGTCGTGTGTAGTATTCTGAAGCAACAAACTTATTGGAAGATGAAAGTGTGATATTATGTGAGATGACTTCTTTCATGTATACGCAGTGGATACTGGGTTGGATATGATGAGCTCAGATGTTATTTTGAAGTCTTCCTTTCGTCAATTCGCTATATGGTGTTTGTACTGGGGTACAGATAACACATGGCCTTGGCAGACTTACGGGCGCATTTGAAATATTTATTTTAATATACTCGTACGTATACCATTGTAAAAGAAATTAAAATGTTAAATAAAATATAAATTGCAGTCCGATAATAAGAAAGTACAATCCTTCTTCTTCGTCACCTAAAGACGGAAGAGACTCCTTAACATCGTATACATAGTCCTCTCTAGTCCTTTTGTGTGAATACCTGAAACCGTTACTCATCAGTCATCAGTGTGGCTATGAAGATCCCCATGAAAAGGACCCAAGAAACTCAAATTTTGGGCAAGACACAAGAGATACAAATCAACATCTACGAGTACACTGAATACGACTACGTGTCGTACGCCGGGTTTAATTTAATTTTGGTGCTAAAACCAAACTGATCTGATTCTATTATTTTTTTTTTTTCTTTATTGAACAAATATTTACAATTTTAAAATTTGTTTAAAGCTTAAAACTATAATGAACATATATAAGTGTCGGCTCAACAACAGGGGCCCGATGGACGAACAATTGTCTTACATAGTTTTGAATGTGTACATTTGAATTATTTACAATTTAGCGATGTCCTGTCTTAACTTCGGGGTGTTCAGATCCGTGTGTCGATGGTGTTCTTTTGTAGGGGTTGGGCTTGTATTCGCCAGTTCAGCCTCGATGGTAGGTTGTATCACTACTGGAGTAGAAGTGATACGGCTCGTATTCAGTAGATGTCGGGGGGAAAATCTTTTCGCCTAGCATGTTGTGCGCGTTAAGAAATCGTTGACCAGGAACTGAGCTCTTTAAGTTCCTGACGATTGTGTTTGGATGGGTTCCAGTATCACGTAGCTGCCTGATTCTATTACTTTTCAACTCACCAATTTCTATGAAAATAATGGAGACCTGTCCTAAAGTTCTGTTACAAAGTCTCTCCCGAGATTTCAGAGAGTGCGAAATGCATTCGTGAACACTAGAAGCACGTTCATCTACTGGCTTATGGGAGGGAGATTGATTTGACGAAATTCACTAGACAAAAAGGAAAAACCAGAAAAGAATTCAAAAATGGGTCCGTCGGTAACCGACAGCAAAGCTTAGTTCATCTCGTTATCCATAAAGTACATCGATGTCTCGGACATAGCGTCAAGACCAAGGACTTTGTCTTTCGCAAAAGTAGAGACAACATAACCACTATCGAAATACAACAAATAAACAAGAAATAATTAATAACAAGTCTTACTAATCGCTACTTGTTCAGGTTTAGAGTGTAGGTTAGGAATTGCGTTCTCTCTCAAAAGACCAACACGACCTTGAATTACACCGAAGATGTATCTGATTCCCGAACATAATTTTGAGTTTATTTTATGTCGAAAAAAATACCGTTATATATTTATATTCATTCTTCTAAATTAATTCCTTTTAGTTCTGAAAAAAAAGTTTTGTCTACATGATCACTTGAAGTTTATGGTGAAAATGTATTTCTCTTATACATCTTTGACTTATCTTTATTATGTCAACATTCTAAAAATGTTATTAGTTATTAAATTTCATATCTATTCTGGGGAGCTCAAAAAACAACATTCATGCTGAGGTCGTATGACTTCTGTCCTAATGGTCCAGCGCCCGCAAAGCACAAGTTTTCAAGTACGTAATCGAGGCCTATCTAAAGTCCAAAGGGTTTTGAATGAAGTCAGTTTCAGAAAATTATTCAAGCTACAAAATGTCTGTTGTCTTTTTTACAAATTTTTAGAATATTATTCACATTATTTTTGTAAGGCTTCTAACACGACCTTATCCACAAAATTATGTCGAATTGCCTGTAGCTTTACCCGTAAGTCATTGTGCTGTTTGTTAGCCAAGATATGAACTTCTTTAGCCTTGGTTAGGTTAGGTTAGAGCCGTTGGTTAACTTTTAGGCAACCGCACTTACGCCCACTGTGATGCCGCGTGGATAGTTCCATGTTGTCCTTTAAAACCATTATATGCTAGGTATAAAGCTGTAAAGGTGTCTTACGCTAATTACGCTCAGTAAATTCATTAGGTTTTCTTTCCTTCTTTTGCAAGATCTTTGCAAGACAGTCGCAGAGAAAGTGAAAGAAGGATTATAACTCCTCCTGGTTTATGCAGCTCCTGCAGAAGTTTTGACATGTGCTCCATTCGCACAGTGGCCTGTCTAACCCGACAAGTAATATAGAGCGCTTCGGATTGAGCTGTGGCCAGAGGTTAGAGGGTATTTCACTCCCGCGCGAGGTTACTGATTTGATACCTCATCTGGTAAGTCGCAGTTCACCTGAATGTCATTGTGTCCTGGAACACATATCAAGTGGTTCTTGTGTGAGGTGTTTGAGTGGAAGTTCAAGAGATTTCATTGCAGCCTAGCTGTCAGAACAAGTGATTACATTCCCTTTAGATCAAGCATTGTTCCACAACCAGGACAGTGCCTCCTTAATAGCTATAATCTCTACCTGAAAAAAGATTTCACAAAGCACAAAGGTTGAATGAGAGAAGGAGGGTCAGGACGCTGGAGTAGACAGCAGCCCCTACCCTATCGTTCATCTTTAATCCATCCGTGAATACACAGTCTGGGTCTTCCAGCGACGTGGTAACAGTTCCAGTCCGACCCCTCCAGTATAATGGTTGAAAACTTTATTTTCTTTCCTTGGGAAGGTTAGGTCAATGTTTTGTGGGAGGAAATTGAAACGCTTTAGTGTACAGATTGCCGCACTGGCTGTGATTTCCTTTCCTAAAAAATCTAATGGACCAAGAAAAAGGAGTATATATGTCTAGTGCACGGTGGGGGTACTTCTAGGAGCTCTGCAACCATAGACGCTGACTAGATTCGGCTCGCTCGGTTCACTAACTTGTTTGAGTTATATGTGCTTTTGTCTAGTCTCCCGTTGATCGCATCTCCGTGTTGAAAAAATGTAGTAACAAGAATTCAAGTTTTCTTTTAAATTTTTTGTATGTAAGTTTTATATTTAATTAATAAAAACAAAAAAGACGAATTTAAATAAAATAAGGTACGTATATATAATATATATGTATATATATATATTTATTTTTTTGACCGTATCAGAATTTGCTTTTATATTGAACATAATTTCGTTTTAAACATTGCTGTGTATGCATTTGTTTAGAGAATAATTAATATATTTTAAAAAATGGATATACTGGACAAAGCTTTTGAGTGGCATTGAGGAAGTAAATCAAACAAACAAAATCTCAAAGAATATCAAATGAGGTTGGGTCTTACAAAATGTTAAAAATGTAATTTCAAACTGCACAAATGTGCGAGTATACCTTGTGTTAGGGAAGTTTCAAAATTTCTTAAAAAGAGAAGGGCGGGCGGCACTTATTTAATTTTTTTTTTTTAATTTTTATTGTTTGTTTTTTACAAATTGAGTTGTACGTTTTTTTTTTTTTGAATTTTTTTTTGTTTCTTTTGTTTATATGAAAATTTTTACTTTTATTAAATTATTTTTTTCTATTATAATTAGTTCTTAGATATAAACTTAATTATAATTTTAGTACATAATTTTATATTAAGACTAAAATTCTTTTTTTGTTTGTTTGTATCTTCCTTTAAACTGTTAATTTAAATGTTTGCTTGAATATTATTTTTAATTCTCTTGTTTAGAACATTTAAAGCATTGAAAAATAAATTCATTGACTTTTTTCTCTTTTTTAACAACATCTATCGAAATTGTTTATCCCAAACGTTATGTGTGTGTGCTACGAAGCCAACAAAACTAACACAAAAATTACCGACAAATAAAGCCAAAAAATTTGCGTTTCGAAAGCAAAACTTTATAGGTCCTCACATGAAACTCTTGTTTCGGTTTTGGCACTAGAAAAACTTTATGGTTAATGGGTGTGCAACATGTATGGATACAGGGTTAAGCACCGTGATTTATATATAAACTAGAATTCAAATGAAAAAATTTGCATTGCAAAATACCTATAAATATTTATTGACAGTCGACATTATAAAGTAAATCATACTTCAAGTTGGTGTTTTCTTTATTTTACATTATATTTGAATGCACAAAATACAATTTTGATCGAAAAAATATTCTTTTTAGAATTTGCTTTAATACTTAACATAGGTCATAGTGACTTCTTTGAATTAAAATTTCCATGTGTACTGTGAACTTACAAAATATTAAGCTTAGAGGCCAAAGTTGTACAGACTCATTCTTTTTTTGTCAAATCGTTTGTCGGAACTTAACCACAGGTTTCAGTGATTTCTTAATCTAAGAACTAAAAACTGATTAGTGAATGATTGAGACATTCTAAGATCCGTTAAGGATAATCCTTTCTGAAACTGAAATCCGAATTGAATCCCGATTAAAACATTTAAAGAAGTTAAACTCTGTGTTCAAGCCAGGCGAAAGAAGCAAGGCAACTACAAGTTAAAGATAATTTCGATAATATCGCAGGAGTATAAGCTAGATTTGCGAAAGTTGTTTGAATATACCAGTTTCCTATTTGATCACTAAAATGACCACGTTTCTTGTCGAAATCTATAGGTAATTTCGCTTAATCCAAGAAATACTGTAGACTTCACCTTCGATAGCCAAAATAAAAGATCTAATTTCAGTTTTTTCACATAATTATAATTATTCACTTTCTGTTGTCGTTAAGGACCTGCACAAACTAACATAAAAACAATATAACCACAAGTATAGTAAAAATGTGAAAGAAATACGAAATATATAGAAGGAAATAAATAAAAATGTTGTGCTTAGGTAACAAATACAAAATGTGAAAAAAAGAGAATAACACGGGCTGCGGTACGAATAAAAACAAATTGATAAAACTACGGACAGTCTCAGCTTTGTTAAGTGTGTATGTATAAAAAAAAATGTGGGCGACAAACGAAAGGGAAGAGGATAGATTTCAACTACATTTCTTAATTTATTTTAAAAACTTTGTTTCTGTCGACTTTGTAATTGCTTTTATTGTTTTTTGTTAATATATTTCTTTATAACTATTTCTTGTTAAAATTGATTTTCTAGATTATTCATTTTTTTCCGACACACTCACACTTCTTTGCGTATTTTATTTTTTTATATTCGTCCAGTTTTTGTTTTTTTTTTTGTTTTATATAAATAACCTTTTATCGAAAAAAAAGTTCTACATTTACATTTTAATTTATAACTTAGCTTTCATTTCCTTTAGATAGACTATCGTACTAAATTACGTTTTTTTCTTTCTTTAATTTATGTATTTTTTTACTTTGTCTTGCGTTTTCTTTTAATTCATTACTTGAAAGTACTAGTAATTTGCATTTTTTTTTTCGTTTTTTTTTTCACTTTTTTAAATGTTATTTTCTTCTATGTAGTTATTTATTTCTTGTAAATGTTTAAATTTTTAATGTATATATAAACGTACGAACAATAAAGTTTACAAGTCTTTATTTTGCTTTTTTTATTGCATTTTTTCAGTGGTTTTTCTCTTTTTTTAAGATTTTTTTATTTTTTTTTTCATTTTCTTGAAATTATTTGATGATTTTTTTTTTGATGTTATGATAAATTAAAAATTACAGAAAGATTTTTTTGTATGGTAAAATAAAAATAATTAAAAAGAAAAATGATAACCGCAATTCATTGTTCTCTTTAATAAGTTTATTTAATTTTTGTAAGACCAAGCTTGTTTTTGTTTATTTTCGTTTTCTTGTTTAAATAAAATTATTTTAATTTTTTAGGTTTATTGATCTTATAAAGATTAATGTGTGTAGATGAAGATTAATGGTTAGCGCCGGTTGTAACTGGTACCACCGCCGCCTGTATTGGAGCCTGAATTTCCGTTGCCGCCGCGAGACTGAGGTCCACTGCCAGGTGGACCTCTGCTGTCGTTGCGATTGAAGCCCCCTCCCATGCGTGGGCCACCGCTGGATCCACGTGAGAGGCTGTTATTTCCGGGATTTCCTCGCATCATACCGCCGGTGTTAGAGAGTGAACGATTCTGTCCAAGATTAGGTCGTTGTGGATTCCCCATGCTGTTGCCGTTGCCGCCATTGTTGCCAGACATATTGTTGGATTGACGAGGGGGCAAATCATTGGGATTACGCAAACGGGTCTTTTTCTCTTCCACGTTCAATTTTTGGCCATCGGGTGAGTTTTCTGGATAGTAAAGCGGCTGAAATAATATGTACATAATTATTAATAGGACTCCTAATAAATATAGATCTAATTTGTATACTCACGCAATGTGACAAACAGTTTTCAACAGATTGGGGATCCTGGTATGTAATGAAACCATAATTTTGCGGATTGCGAATTCCTGGGACTTTGGGGCTCGATTTTGAGTGAATTCTTAAGTCCACAACTTGGCCAAATCGACTAAACATGGCCTTTAATTCCTCTTCAGTTGCATGATGTGGCACATTGCCTAAGAAAAGTTGATTGCTGTCACTGAACTGCTGATTGTTGTTGTTGCCCGGGCGTCTTTGTTCAAAATCTAAAAACAGCAAATTGAGCAATTGGATCTTCAACTGCAGAGAGAATCCTCTCTTTCACTCACCTTTGTTCATTCTCGTTGAGTTCGTTCTTTGTGGCAATGGCGCCTGGCCAGTACCGCCTGTTTGCATGTTGGTATCAATCATACGGGACTGCTCATTTTTATACACAGACGAAGATGAAGACAGTGACTGTTGCTGAGACTGCTGGTTGACATTCATTTGATTTTGAACCGGAGGAAGGGGCACATATCCACTGCCAGGGGATGATGGATTAATCGTGGCGGTCGATTTGAATAGGTTGGCGTAGGTCTTGGGTTCGTGGCTGGATTTAGGCGCTAAAAAGAAAGTTAACACGTCGCAGTGCCTATGTAGTCGTATAAGGTTCAGTACAAACCTTCATATTTCTCTTGTTGGTGACTTTGTGGCTGCTCATCTTGGTAATCTTGATTTCCGGGTTGATCATTATAGTTTCCAATGTCATCTTCCTTAATGCTGCTTCCGGTTGCATTTGCATTAGTGTTTCCGGTTACTAATGACGAATCCATTGGTTTGATAGTGGGTACTGGAACAGCTCCCTGTGGCCCAACAGGAATTGCTTGACCCATAACAGGTAATGGGGGCGAGTGAGCCGATGAAGTTGGTAGACTTGGCATTTGAGCAACAACCTGAGGTATAGCGGCGGCGGCCACAACCGCCACCTGGGCGGGTTGTTGTGGGAGCACTTGTGGTGGAACAACCGAGACAACTGCTGGTGCCACATTGGTTTGTACTGGTGGTTGCATCTGTTGTTGTTGCAATGGCTGCTGGGCTTGCACTGCCTGTTGTTGAACCGTTTGTTGTTGCAATGAGGTTGCCAGTAAGTCCTCGTGCACAACACCGCCATTTAACTGAGTTTGCTGGGCAGCAGCAGGAGCAGGGAACTGAGCTAACGAAACAGTTTGAGCGGCAATGACAGGTACAGCACGTGGGGCACCTGCTACAACCGTCTGCGGCATTGAGTAGTAAATGGCTTGTTGTTGAGCTTGCGGTTGTGCCACAACAACTTGTTGCTGGGGCGGCTGTTGCTGCGGTGGTGGAACCTGCTGTACAGCATTAGTGTCAGTTACTCCAGCCATGTTATTAGCCGGAGGCACTTGACCTTGTTGTTGCTGCTGCTGCTCAATATCATGCTCTTCATCATTTTCCGAGCGGCTTTCACCGTCATTTTCTTCATCCGAATACATATCCTGATAACGGAAAATATCGTTGTGCACGTAGTACTTTTTCGGAGATTGTGCCGCTAACACAAACGTCTGAGTAAAACGCCTCATAGGTTGCCCGTCATTGGAAAGCTCGCCCGTTACCTGCACAACAACTCCATTTCCTAAAGTTGCCTGGGCGTCAACTTGACTGATCTTCGCATGACAGTCGCGAAAATTCAGTTGCTGGATACGATTATGGATGTTTTTCTGTCCAACAACCAACGTTGATTCACCGTGGATAAAACTTGAATTGTTGTTGTAAAAGCGATGCAAATGACTTGGTGCCTTATTCAACAGGGTGTAATATTGTCGAACGAATTCTCGTCCTACAGATTGTGGAGACGGTTGTTGTTCCTCCATTACCATTTCTTCCACGATAGAGCGTGAGCGTGCTTTCGTCTTTTTTACAGAAATGCAAATTTCAGTTTGGAAGTTTTGCAATATTGCTAATTGGTGTTCTTTGTGGTTGAAAGGGGTGGTTTCCTAAATCTAGATGAGTTTTAATTAAGAGTTGCTTATTGCGAGAAAATCAAATTCTTAGAAAAGAAGGAAAAAGAAGAAAAGAAAAGAAATAAGTTGTTAAGAGTATAATAAGAATGCTCAAATGTTTGCACGATAAGAGAATATCAATTAAATGTCATTCATCAATGTTGTGTTAATTTTTTGCAAGAACGTAAGAACATTTAGGCAAGAAATCCAAAACAAATCTTGTGAGTTAGATAACAAGAATATATTCAGTAATTCGAAAAGATGCGGCCCTAGTTTTCTAAAATTTAAGGTGGACAACTCCCTCAGACATACGACGGACAAATTATACTTTTTATAAATTATATTTCGTCTTTAAATAATAAAAAAAAGTAGAGCATCCTTTCTGTAAAATGTTCGCATTGGCGAAGTAGGTAAGTGCGTCGACCCATACGCAGAAGGTAGAGGTTCTGTTCTCGAACGAGACACCTCGCATTTTTTCACGGCACCACCTCTTTCGAGTTGCTGACAACACTCAAAGAGTACTTATTGTCTATGAAAAGCTTCTGAAATCTGGTCGTTCGGAGTCGGCAAACATTTTTTTTTGCAGAACGTTTACCTTAGCTGCTTTTATAACGCCAAACATTTAAGAATGATTCACACTCTGCCTTAAAAAATATTGATTCTGCTGCCGATATCACTGTGCAAAATTTTCTTTGGGCCCCATTGTATCCAAAGTAACAATTAAAACAGTTCTTACGCTGAAGTCCCTAGTGAAATTTTACACGTGGTGTATGTAAAACAAGCGTATATCCGCAGAATTAACATATCATATTAATATTTGAGAAAAATTGCGTCTTACAATATTTTGAAAATACTCTAACAATTTTCAGTTTGTTTTATGAAAGTTACACAAGAAACGAGGAATAATAGCCAACTCCGCCCATTTATGGGATAAATGTCACCTACTGAGAAAAGCGAACAAAGAAATCAAAAGACAAGAAAACATTTTTGCTTGAATTCATGCTTTTGCGATAAGAATTGGCTGCCTCCGTACGGATTTTCTTTAAAATCTAATGAAGCATCTCCAAAGTCAATAAATAAATTTTCGCACCATGAGGGGACAATCGCCGCCTTTTAAGCTGTGACCACACGGGAAGCAGCTACTCAACACGCTGTCGACCAAATATGTTCGTATACCTATCTCGTTCTCTCTCAATTTGCACAATAAACAAAAAACAAATTTTGCTATTATTACACCCCTATATTTAAGCAAATTACGATTAAATCAAGTCTTATGGTCCAGAAGTGTTATTTGTTCGACAATTTGTAACTTAGCTTCGTAAAAAGTTTCATAAAGTGACAAAAAACTCAACCAGTGTGGAAGCAGGAGGGAACTATAGCCTTCATGGCGTCGCCTGTGGCGGAACAGCGATTTGCAGGACGGCAAGCTATTCGACAAAGAAAAAAACTCATCTAAGCGACCAAGTCTAGAACTTTTGAATCCAAACCATTTATACATATATATATATGTATATGTACATGCATGAACATCTCAACAAAAGAAAGCAAATTTCCATGCGGCAAACCTTTCACTTTTCACTAAGTCGTCTAAAGCACGGGATTTTATAGTTACTCTACACAACCGAACACAAAACGATTCTGAGCAGGAAAAATAGCAAAGATCCTGAATGAGGTTACATTCCCCAAAAAAGGAAAATAAACTTTTCCCAGAATGATGAGAGCAGAAAGAAAAAATAACAAAACTTTTCACACATTCTTACCTTCTTCAGTCGGAGATGGTGAAAAAAAGATTTCGTCGGATAAACGCTTTTTTCTTTTCTTCAGCTTGGTTATTATCACTAAATGTTGCGGCAAGGCTCTCGATGGATGATGGATTTGCAGTGTAAAAAATACTCCTTCTCTCTCTCGTCTTTCTCTAATTAAATTTTCTGTTTCTTTTTTTTATTTCTAAACAAATGATCACAGATTTTAGATTAAGTTAAGGGTTGTATTTTTTATTCTTTTCGCTTTACTATTGTATGTTTTTTACTTGTTCAGTTGTTTCGGTTTCAGTATTTCTTTTTTTTAAATATTGTTGTGTCAAAAGAAAAATGCGAAAAATTGCAATTGAATTGTATTTTGTTGAGAGAAGTGCTATTCTTCTTTCTTATTTTAACTTCAGCAGAGTGTAGAGAAGAGGAACAACGACGAAAATTTTCTTTCTAGCCAGACATGGCACTTCGTTGAAGATGAAGTAGAGTGCGAGGGATAAAATTCTATGTTTTTTTTCTTAAGTATGCGATGGTGTCTCTTTCCACATTTTCCTTGAATCATTGCAGTGTAACTGAAACAGACTGGAATGCGGTTCGCAAAATTCGCAGAAAAAATGAGACAGATATATACTGAATGAATGAAAATTTTGACGCCGGCATGAAGAGCAGAGCGCAAGCTAATATAGCGAAAATTTTGCGCCATTGTTTAATGGTATAAAACATCGAATTTTCTTAACTATACCTATAATCATTTGCTTAAGGTGAACGCATAGTTTATGTAAAATTTTGCTAAGGCACATATAACTTATAACAACATAATGAAAATATTGTTACACAATTCTTTAACTATAACTTTTAACATGCATGTTTTATTATATAGTTATACACATTCATTTATTTATGGAAAAGTAAAAACAAAAATATTTGGAAACTTGCTTCTAAATTTTAAAGTAATTTATGCTGTACATGTTCTCAGTTCAAGTTCGACAGTTTGAACGCATGTTCTTACTTTTGTCCAGATATTTTCCGTTCTATTCTGTTTTAAATTTTTTAAAAGAGACTCATCCTCAGATTGTAATCAAGGATTTAGATGTAGTCGAAGAATTTTTGGGCTTTTTATGGATTAATGTCTTGGTAAATATAAAATTATCTCCCACATATGCTTAATTCTTTCGTAATAGATTTCAGGTCTTGCCTTACTACGTAAATATTTACTCTTCTAACGTTACATACAACCTCAGAGCATAAGTGACTTTCCTTTTTCGTAATATTTCTTAACAGGTATCCACAATACGAATTTCTTATACAAATATTTCCACAAAGCAAAATGAATTCACTTTTATTTGAAGAAAAATGCATATGAGCTTTGATGTTTTACAGACGATTCATTTTCCTTATCTCTTGTTTCTTCACCAACGTCGAGCTCCCTAACTTATTTCCTTCTATTCTGAAGCTCCACGGTTGATAAAAGAACCATTGTTGACCTTCTTAGATAGAAACAATGCTGCAAACCTCTTTGAGTCTTTTGTGACAAATTATTCTCAACACACAAATTACCACTACGACAATAATAATAATTGAGTGGCACTACATCTAGCTTCTACAACAGCTACTCGTGTTGTGCCTACTACTATTCTCCCACGAGTAATAGGGATCTATAGTTTTTTTTTTTTTGAATGACTCAAACGACTTCTGACTGATCTGCGGAGGAAAATCCAAGAATTAGCAGATGCTCAATGGCTCTTCCTAAGTAAGCCCGCAGGGACTATGGGTCCCCGGGATAATAGTGTAAAAAGCAACAGGACGATAAAAAACGTTTTCAATGGATGGACCACAATCAATTTTACAAAAATAAATGAAAATACAAATTTAACTCCAAACATAGACACGGAATAGTTTTGCATCCGCAAATACGCACATAAAAAGATTATTATATTAATTTTTGTAAAGTAGAAACCCTTATCTTGATATAAATGTTTGGCACAAGAAGATAAGGTATGCGGAGTTCAATAAACAGAGAAATTGCTACTGAGGTGAATTTGGTGTAAACAAATCAATGTACAATCTTAAGACCATGAGTGATTTGTAAATTTAAGACATCCCTTATTTGAATGGTTGAAACAAATAAGTGACAGCATTATAAGCGAATTTATCTAATGAAATGTGTGAGGGTTAATCTATAACTGTTCGCGTACTCAAAACCCAGTCCGTACGGCGTGATGAAGAGCTCTCGTGAGTCATGATATTCTCAAGCTGTCAGGGCTTAATTGAAACAACAATTCGCTGTCAGCCTTCTCTTTTTTTTCACTTTTCGATAGTAAATCAACAATACGGAGTGAAATACTGGCGTAATTGTTGATGAATGATGGTCATATAATTACATTGAATTTATATTAAAGTACCAAACTAAAATTATGCATCTGGAATGTTTTACAAGGTCAATGATTCTATAACGATAACTTAGATAAAATTTCAACACATATAACAAAAATATATTTTTTTTTTTAATCCATAACGTATAAGCGTGCCCTTATTCACCAAAATTATACCATTTCAATCGTTTTCCCGCCATTTTGTTTTTCTTCCTTTTCTATTCATCACACTTTCACCCAGAACTTTTTTCGCATCGCGTCTCTTCCGGCCATTACTGCAGTCATCACCGTGTGAGAGCAAGTGAAGTTATTTTTTTCATAAATACATTTTTTTTTATTAAATTTATCTAATAAATTTAAGGAGAGTAGTTATTAATTTATAAGTTAAGCTCTTTAATACAACAAAAGCAATGGCCGAGAATAAAAATAACGATTGTGAAATGAAAGGTGAAGATTTCTCGCAAGACGTTAGCACCAATGACCAACAAAATCAAGAAGAAAATGGTGCCGGTACTACAAATGGCAATTCCGCCGAATCCCATGGACGAGATGATGACAGGTAACTAATAAGTTTTGATAATTCTCCGTAAATTGCAACAAAATTGACATTCAAATAAATTTATAATTTAACTTCTGTTACGTAAAAATTTTTACACCCAAAAACGCAATTACATCTGCTGTCTGTATAAAATTAAATGATGAGAATTAGAAAAAAAAATCAATACTTTCGCGCCACCATTTTCTTTTTTCCCTCCCTTCATATACAATTATTGTTGGCTTAGTTAACCTATTCAAATTGAATGCGCCTTATAATCCACAATCATCTGTCCGTAATCGTGACTTAAATGTTTTTCAAGTCATTCCAATAATCTCTTGCGGATATCTTACGTTTTGAGTAGTTAATATTTTTACTCTGGCATTACTTAACTTTTTACTAAAAACAATCCCATTTCTCATAAATGATTTAGTTATTCTGTTCTCAACGTCAAAATGGCGGTCTATTTTTGTAAAAAAAACATTTGTATTTTCTGGTCACCTTCAAGAGCGAAAATATAAAAGACCGGCAAGTACAGCATTTTTTGATTGCCGGTACGGAATGTGTACTTTTTTGATCTAAATAAAATTTGTTTAAGGGTTGTTTGTTTCTGAAAAAAAAATCGTATTTTTTTATATACACTACATTTGATTAAGTTGTTGGATCGCTTTTTATTTATGTTTTATGTATATTATTAAACATTTTGTTTGTATTGCTTATTCTTGAATTCCGAACTTATGTGGCGTTGCTCAGAGGTTAGTTCTTCGAGACTCGATTAAGTTACTTTTCTCTCCTTAATATTGTTGTTTGCTTTCTGAAATATAATTGAGAATTTTATAACGAATATTTTTACACGGCGTCGTTAAATAACCGGTTTTTTCTAAAAATGGTACAATGATTGGATTTGGCGGGAGTTTATTAAGTTCAAAAAACTTCAATATCTTGTAAGTAAATAATCATGGAAGGTGCAAAGATGACGTAATGTTGCGAGCTGAGCTGTTGTTGGGGGATAAGGTGTTAAATTTTTATTCCACTCGACATATTTTCCTCTCAGACACGGGCAGTGCTAATGCAAATCTGATTTTAGTTTAATAACCTCTTGGACGAGCGTAGGGGTAGATACATACACATACACATTGGGTATAAACGAAAGTTGTCTTGAGACGTCGAGAGAAAAAAAGAGCTCGTTAAATCATTTAATGCGTACAACTATGTGGGTACTATCTGCCCGAAAACATGGAAAGTTTTTTTTATTATATTTCAAATAATTTTCGTTATCACAGTGAATAACAAAATAAGTATAAATAGTTTTATGATTCAACCATGTCTTCGTATTCGAATTGAGTTTGTGTACGTTATATAGAAAACGTCAAAAAAGTTTTGTGTTGTGTTCCAATGGGCACGGCATCATACAAATTGTACTTATTGGCTATGAAAAGCTTCAATGTAGTCATTCCAATTCGGCAGTAAACTGTAAGTCACAACTGAACTATGAACGCCCTTTTCCAATTTATTTATTGAATTTTAAATTTCAAACTGACCACCTCTATTGTCATAAAAGTACACAAACTTGTCTACATCATAAAAGTTATTTAAATATTATTTCAATCGTATTTTACCGACTGTAGTTCTGCGATTACTGTTTTTTTACGTATGTAAGCAATTTTTACAAAGATGGTGAACTTTAAGATTCCCATAGGTCAATAGAGTAAAAACAAAATTTGACCCACCAAAATAATAAAATGTAGAAACTAGTTTGGTATGAGGAAACATTTTGACGTAAAAAGCCAAAGTATACAGTTCACGTCATCTTGCGCCTTTTTATGTGATAGGTTAAGCAGCTTTCATGAAAAGTTTTACTGTAACTTCGTTTAGAATTCAAAAAAAAAAAAAAAATGTATGCAAATTGCAACGTTTGTTTATGCCTTTGGTATTAAGTGATTTGTATTTTTTTCCCATAAGAAATATATGTTGTGTGCTTAGTTAAATAATAATTGTTTCATGTAATGAAGTCTAAAATAAATCAGATATGTAAAAATCGACAGTTGTTTTAATTACCTTTTCGTGTCACTTTATTGTATGAGTACTAAGAAAATAGAAAGTTCATTGTTTGTATGCAATCAGATTTTTAAGCGTAACATTATCGATCCAATCATTGAACCACATCCAAACAAGTGTCTAAAGTCAACAATATTCACGTGTAGAGGAGATCTATCAATCCATTGTCGGGTAAATTGAAATTTTGAAATCAAATCATTTTAAATAGTTTATTTTCCTTAAATTAATTTTGCCTTGTGTTTTGTTTTAGACATTGTTTTATTTACTTAGTGTTAAAGCGGAGAAATTAACTCAAATTTCAATTAAAAGTACAGAATCTACTTTGGATAAAATTCGATGCCAATCTACTACTACATACTTCTCTTCTCTTCCTACACAACACGATCGAATATCGAGATAAATACTCAAAAAGTAAATAATAAAAAAAGAAAGATATTTTTGAAACGGACAAACACCGGATATCGCGGATGATTACACACTTTTTTGCAATTAAGAAAAAAAAGTACAAAAGCATAATCTGAATAAATTTTTGCAAATTTAAGTTAAAGTAATAAAAGAATATTAATTTTTTGTAAAGAAAAAAAAAAGCATAAAGTAAAATGAGAACCAATTCGGGCAATTGATCGATCGCTGATGATGACGAGATGAATGTGAACAAAACATTTTTAATTTCAATCAAATCAAATTGCTTAGGGAATCCTGTTGTGTACAGAGCGAACTAACCTTGTTCCTCTCCGGCAGGTATGAGTGAGAAAATGAAAGCTCTCAGAGAGTCGTGGGAGAGACCACCATCGACCCTACCTACCACTACTACTGTCAGCAATGATTCCCCCTCTAGCTAGATCAGTCTGGAGACTTCTCAGCTCAACGGAAGTGGGAGAAAGTGAAAGAGAAAGAGAGAAAGAGACGATGTGATGGTATTTATGAAACAAAAACAAAAATACAAACAAATAAAATATAAAAAGTTTAAAACAATATATAAATATATATATAAATATAAAAAAAATTGGATTTTTAATAAAAATAAATACACTGATCAAACTAAAATTCTGAATAGTATATTGATATTCTTATTGTAACTTGAAAATTCCGTTTAAAGTAAAGCTTTGTGTTGTTGCCTTTTTACAAATACATTGGAAAAGAAATACTACTTGAAACTTGAAAACTTTGATCATCTTTGAAATTCTTTGGCCATTGTTGTTTTCACTGTAAAGAAAAAAAAACAAAATTTTTTTCAAATTGAAATTCATTCTTGTTGTAGTTTATTCCACTATTCGAAATATGTACATACATACATATACTTTTATACTACTTGAACTTGATATTTTTTCTTATAGAAGATTTCTCTTTATTGATGGTCCTTTTTCACTAGTGGAGAAATATTTTGATGATAACTTTTTCCTAAAACGCGCACATTTTTGCTTAACCAAGAAAACATTTTGAAAAATGGAAATTTTTTTTCTTAACGTAACGTAGTACATTTTTCTAAATATA
Organism: Eristalinus sepulchralis; assembly: GCA_944738645.1. Classification (NCBI taxonomy): domain Eukaryota; kingdom Metazoa; phylum Arthropoda; class Insecta; order Diptera; family Syrphidae; genus Eristalinus; species Eristalinus sepulchralis. Next base: position 14,042,983 of record OX122882.1, read on the forward strand.
CTTGAGCGTGTTATGTTTCTTTGCAAATGTAAGAACTAAACAAAAATAATAGATAACGTGTTAAATGAAAGAAAGAAATGAAAACTAAGAAATTGAAGGAAAATGAAGACCTCAAAAAATAATCGAAATATTATCATTTCTTGAACCTGGTTTTCGGAAGATTTCTAACACTTGATTTTTGCTTAAATTTTTTCAGAAAACTATTTGTTGGAGGTTTAAGCTGGGAAACAACAGAAAGTAAATAAAATGCACAAACAGTCCGGCATATGCGAGTTTGCTTATAATGTTTGTCTTTTGCAGAGGAACTTCGTGAACACTTTGGTAATTATGGGGAAATTGAGAGCATCAACGTTAAGACAGACTCACAAACCGGCCGTTCAAGAGGATTTGCTTTTATTGTTTACACATCGGCTGAAGCAATTGACAAGGTTATCGCTGTAAGCGATCACATAATCAATAACAAGAAAGTTGACCCCAAAAAGGCTAAAGCACGGCATGGAAAGATCTTTGTCGGTGGTCTTACACCTGAAATAAGCGACGATGAAATCAAAGCCTATTTTAGTCAGTTTGGCAATGTAAGTTTGTTAATAATACACTAGATGTTAATATGTTCCAGTTAACTCACTAATGATTAACACATTTCATTTAAGATCGTGGAAGTTGAGATGCCTTTTGACAAGCAAAAGTCACAGCGTAAAGGTTTCTGCTTCATTACTTTTGATTCAGAACAAGTTGTGAATGAATTATTGAAGACACCAAAGCAAAAGATCTCTGGCAAGGAGGTCGATGTGAAGAGGGCGACTCCAAAACCAGAAAATCAACAAATGGGCGCCATGCGTGGTGGACGTGGTGGTGGCCCACGTGGAGGTGGTCGAAACACCTATCGTCTAGGTATGTAAAAATGATTATATATTCCGAAACGTAATTTCAATTCTAACCTGTATTAGAGCTAGGGCAATCATTTTATCAATTCATCCTCATTCGAATGTGTACTCCTCCATCGCGTGAAACCCCGTAGGCTATTTAATTCATATTTGAAAATGGCTTTCTCATTTATGTTCTTAATATGATATTTTGGTCCTTAAGAATATTTAATTGGTTGATTTAAGTATACAATGCAAAGCACAGTGAAAACAAAGACTTTAGGTTAGGTCATTCATGAAGTTATACTCGACTCCTTTTGTCGCTTTTTGTGTAGTGTAGTGTTATGGTCTATAAGCAGCTGTCTTCCTATTCGCACACCAAGTTTTCTGTCTCCAATGAGAGCGACTTCGAACCGAGCCATCTGAATGTTAAACCAGTGGACGCTTGATAAGGCGCATCTCACTAAAGAGTCTATAGGGGTTGTCGCTAAATTTTCTAATTCAGATGTATTGTAGCAAACGTTTTCAGACAAAAAAATCAATTACAGTTCCTTAGGTGGTTACCTTAATCCCGAGTTTTCTTGCATTTGTTTAGTGGCGTGTTACTAAACAAACTTTGGTTGTGAATTCGTAACTTCTGACTTCCTACAGATAAATGTCAACTCTGAGCAGGAAAATTCAGTTATAAAATATATAATGCATATGTGTGCTTTCTTATACTTGGTGGGGAAAGAAAGGCAGGAAGCAGTAAAGTAATGTAGTCTTAATGTGTAAATTCTCTCCGAAAGTTGTATATTTAATCTTTAATTTAAATTTTTTAGTCTTAGCATTTTTTTTTATTTAATTTATGTTTTTGTTGAATTGTTACAAATTCTCTTTAGTGTATGTCGAAAAGTTATTTCAACCTAACAAGGTATTTCCTTTCTACTGCAGTATGTACTTTCTATATTTCCATTAAGCAAAAAATTTCTTTTTGAATAAACTTCCTCACGCTTTTCATTCTTTTATTGACATAGTTGACAAATGTAATCCATTTCTATTTTGAAATTTTATATTATCGACTGCTTATTTGAAAAAAAAAAAACATATAGGAAAATCTGTTAATATAAACGCTTCGAATTTGTATTTATCTGAAGGTTACCCCCCACAATGGTCCGGTCAAGGTGCATATCCAACGTACGGCTATAGCGGTGGTTATGAAGCAAGTCCCGGTTATGATTACTACAGCGGTGGCTATTACAATGGTTACGACTATGGCTATGGTAAATACACTCAACAAAATACCAATCCCCAATCTACTTCTAATAATTATTATAATAATACATCATACCACAAAAATAATAGCTATCACCACTAATCAAAGTAAAAACTATAAGTATACTGTACAAAATGCCAACCACTTCTACAGCAGTAATTTAAACAAGCAAAGATTTCAAAATAGGCAAAACAACACCTCTAATTACAACAATAGATCAAGACCAAATTATTATAACAACAACAGACAACAACAACAACCCATACAACCACAATTACAACAACCACAACAACTACAATATGATGACAACAATTTTCAGTAGTTCTTTTTTTCGTTAATTTTTTTCTTTGTTTACAAAAAGAAATAGTTACAAATATCGTTGCCTCGATATATACACACGCATATAAATAATTCTTCTTTTGCTTCGATTTGCAAGTCAATTTCGGACACGTGTATCCCAAAAAGTAGTAGTACCCCTGACAAAACGATAATCAAACAAATTACATACATTTTTTCTAGATATACTTTTTTTTTCAAATAAATATACTGCAAATTTTACTTTGTGTAACTATCTTTTTCATATTGTTATACACACACGATGTAAGCAGAACATTAGATAATTTTGTATTTTTAATAATAACAGTGTATGACTGGCGAAGAGTGTGTTGACTTTATAAGCAAAAAACACAAAAATTGATTTTTTTTTGCAAAAACAAAATTTTAATGCATCATCATCTTTACGGAAAATTATAAAACTTATTTTCATCAGAAAGTTGCATGCTCCAAGTGCAAACCATCAACATTTCAATCCATATAACACACACACACACATACGCACATATATAACAAACAGAAGCATACTCGTATGTAGAGATATACCTCAAGTATAATGCAACAGTTAGACCTGCAAAATAAGCAATTAATGAACTGTGCCAAAAACTCTAAGTAGAAAAGTTATCTTGAATAAGTTCAAAGCAATATCTACTACCACCCCGACCCCATATGAACATTTAATTTGCATTTATTCTGATTACAAAAGGCAAACAAAACTCAGAATATTGAATTTTGATTTTTCAAAAATCTACGAGATCACCATACCTTACGAAATGCGGTCTTGTTCGTTGCCCTATTCAATGGAAGAAAAAAAAATTCACATTTCAAGATTACCTCTTTTTTCCATAAGTCAACTTGTGCCTTTTTTATATTTCACATATGAAAATATGAAAACAAATCATAACCTAGAAAGTAAAAAGGACGAACAATCAACATAAGAAGCACGTCTTGTATGTGCATTTAATGAAAATGAAAAGAAACAAGAAACTGACTGTATTTAGTCAAGCCCATAGATGAGCTTATTATATATACACACACCTATATATGATATAATATAGAGCTATATGCATATATTTTCGTATGCAATATTTATATTTATATATATACATATATATGTATACATATTTTTATTTTAAACATACTATTTTAATATAGTATAAGGAATATAGTGAGACACCACTAAGTTGTTTGCTATTGCACGGCTTATCTAATTGGGTCTCGTCGTCGTAAAAGAGAAGATAAGGACGTTCAGTGTGCGACATTCTTTGTCCGTCACTGTTTACTTCTTTTATTTGCACGCATTTGTTCAATTTTTTTTCTCATCAAACAAAATCGACTTTCAAACAAAAAAGAATTGATTTTACAAACAACACGTGTTTTTAGCGTACAACAAGAAGACTAGAAAATGCGTTTGTTTCTGTCATATTACTCTCTTCTCGTCCACTATGTTGTTGTTTTTTTCCACATTACTAAAAATTTAACGCAATACAAAACAAGAACTCTTCATTCGCAGTCACATACATCTCTAGAAACACACTTCGTCAATGATCTTATATTTTATTGAAAACAAAAAAACAATTTTTTGCGTAACTGACATACACAAAATACAATTATTATTAGACAAAAAAAAAAAAGAAAAGAAACCAACTTAAACGTAAAGTGAACAAAACAAGAAAGAATTTAAACAAAAAAACATTTTTGGCTGCATGTTTCTCAATGTTAATACATATTTCCTTTATCAGTTATTTTTTCAATTACGTATTTTCAAAGTTTTTTCCCACATATTTTTGTTACAATTTTGTTTCTAATTGTAAATATTAACATAGCAACGGCAATATTATAATAATAAATATTATTATTATTATTTTTTTTTTAACTTTGAATATATGTAATATCATTTCTTTATTTTGTGATACCGAGTTTTCTAATGTTTCGCCTCACTGTTTGGATGATATAATTTTTATTTTATATTTTATTTCTTACCTTGATTTTTTTAGTTTTGCAATCAAAGAAAATATTTTTAATGAAACTTCGCTTACTCTTTATACGAATCCGTTTTTCTCATTTCGTTCGTTTGCATATACGAAGAGAAAAGAGCGAAAAAGAATATGAAAATTTAGTAACACTTGGGCTAATATATACTCGTATGCAATTTTTTTTTTTGTTCTCTCAAATATCAATTCAATCAATCAGTAGTACATAGAGATTTCAAACAAAAAGAATAACTTCAATCAATTTATGTTCAATTTTCTATTCTACCTTCCGCGAGAGGTGAGGTGAGACATTACAAGTAATAATTTGCCAACGCCAAACGTTGTGGAAAATAAGGTAAATAAAAAAGAATTTAATATATGTGGAAATGCATTGTGAAACATGAGAATTATCTTTATATTTCTTTTGTAAAACAAATTTACTAAAACACCAATTATGAAAATCATCAAATTTATATATAAAACGATAAAGGTAGACAAACATAAAAAAAACCTAATAATACACGATTAAAATAAAATTTGCTTTTGATTAGTAAAAGAACAAAAAAATAATACAGAATGAACGACAATCCTAATGAAAGCTAAGAACAGAAAAATTATAAGTAAAACAATTTATAACAATGTTTTATGTTCTTTATCTGAAAGAAAAAACAAAAATATTAAAAAAAAAAACAAAGAGAAGGCAAATAAAAGAATCAAAACAACAATGTGTTTCTCATATATTTTTTATTTACCCTGTTTTCCAACGATGGAGGAGGTACTAGTGATTCGCTTTTGTAGAATTCAGATCTCATCGACGTATTTATTTTATTTCTATACATTTTTATTTACCTGAACTCTACCCCTTTACACCATAGTATGTTTTCTTTCTTCCACGTAAAATTTCTTGTTAAACATTGGCTCTGTCCTTTATGCACTTTGTTGCCATTTAACAGTGTTTATTTGAGATTATAATTTGGCTATCCGGATGAAAGAGACTGAACGATCTTTGCGCGTGTGCAGAATTCCTCTTATTGTGTTCAAACTAACTTTAGAGGACCCATATAGTTCAGCTGATAAAATTAGATCTAATTAGTGGTAGATAAATAAGGATATCCGTAGCTAGTTAACTTGTAGGTTATTAAATCACTTTTCAAAGCTTGACAAGCGGATTTAAAATCTTTTTGGACAAAAAAAAAACAACCGTTTAAAATATGTTATTTACCATTGAACGGTTTAAATCCGAAGGTTATATTAACAGCTGTTCTCGTACCGCTAAATAGAGCATATTTTTTTCAAAACGATTGGGAACACAAACAGTCTAGATTCTTGAGCGTTGTTTATGTGTTTTCCTTCTTCCGTTAATTTAAGAGCAATGTGGAAAATATAGGCAACCACTTTATGGATAAAGTGTATAATTTCCTTTTTCGGTCTTCTAAGTATAGGTCAAATATATAGTTAAAAAGCTCGTATTCCAGAGCAAACATGTTGGGATACATATGGTTAACTTATCCTATGCCTAAAATAAAAAAAAATAAGTTTTCACTATTGTTTTGCACTTACCTTACTTTTCGGGCAATTTTGACGTGACTTAAATTTTTAGTACCTAACTATGGCTCTGTTGTTCGTGCAGACAAAAATCTATTATTTTATGAAGGGAAATGCCAACAGGCGATACCCCTGTTTTGACTGCCAAAATTCCACTTCCACTTCAAATGTCAGAGCTCGATCGCACGATTTTGGTATCAATCCGCCAGACGTTCATGGCATTTATGAATGGTAATAGGTAATGAAATGTATGAACTTGGTCTGAGTAAGTTCAACAAGAGATCTTACTTTGTGAACACACCGTTCTTAGTTTACAGTTGTTGGTGATGTTAAATAAAAGTGCTGTTAATATTTCTTGTAGTACTGGTTTGATAAGTGTTTGTTATTTCTCCTATCTTAATTGGTTTTAATTTTGCCGTTTAGTAGGCTTAAAGGGCGGATAATCTTGATTTTTAATTTTTAATGTTTTCTTTGAGAGGACGGTAGCGAATTAGATTTGTTGAAGATTGAATTAAACAACAGGAATTGTAAAAGGTTTTCAACTATATTGTATGGGTTTCGGACGTAGAAAGGTAAGTTCTTAAAATTCCATATCCTGGTATGAAGATATGTACGACCAAAAGTACTATAAATGTCCTTGCATTCTTTAAAAAGGTCTTCTTAAAGATAAATAATTAATTTTTTGTTATAATAATTTAAAAAAAACTAAAGTGATTCTGCGCATGTCAAATAAGAGTTCAGTTTCTTTCAGTTAAGAGTTGAATGTAATAAAACAAATCGATACATATAAAAGTATAAATGCCCTAAAGCCCACCACACAAGTCGATAAAAAGTAATCGTGTATAGAATAATTTACTTGTTTCATATTTGCTCTTTGGTAAACATTTCCTTCTTTCTCTAATAAAATAAGTAAAGTAATTTTTGACAAAAGAAAAATTTTGAATAATTAAAAAAAAACTGTGATAAATTTAATGTTCAGACGGCTACGGCTATGGCTATGAAGGGGGCTACGGTAGCGGATACGGTAGCGGCGGTGGTCGACCTGGTGGACCACGAGGCGGTGCCAAAGGTACTACACATATTTTAACTTGTTCTTTATTCCATAAATAATTAAATAATGTCGGTTCTACTTTTTTGTTCAATTATATAAAATAATATAAATCGAATTGTTTCTGAGTGATAATGTAGAGTAATAATTTTTCTTGATGTGCACCACCTTCTGCGCTTTTCTTAAAATTTTCAATTCAAATCGGACAGTATCGAGTCAAAATTTTGCTTATAATTTGATATACATAAATTAAACCGGGTGGTGTTCAACTTTTTTTTCTTAATCTTTTTTAAAATAATGATTTAATAACGAAGGTGTAGTCCCATCGCATGGTGTCCAAAATAGTGTAGAACTAGTACTTTGTATTTTATTGAGTTTGTATTTTATGTATCTACATTAGAATTTCATATTTATATTAGGTACAATTGCTTTGGTTTTTACGCGCAATTGGTGATGAAAAATGGTGTGAGAGGAGGGGGTATATTTTTATAAAACCCTGAAACTGCTGTGCTGACCGAATGTATTTTTTTTTTTTTTTTGTTGAGTTACACGTTGGGTTAAGTAAATGATACGGATAAATAAGATAGATATTCAATTCATCAAATTCGTGTTTTGAAAATAATAGTCGTTAAACCTGTTCGTATCAAATTTTATCAAGATTCGGTTGCAATAAAACCAGTTCGGCGCGAACATAAGCAGATGAACAAAAATCGTAATATGCAAATAATCGAAACTGCGTAAATAGAAAAATAGCCACGTCTTCATTTCTTTGGCATTGTATTGACATTAATGTTCGGAACATAAATTTATTATTTACGCACATGATTACCTACATTCATAGGAAATATTGAGTCAATGTGATTTGCATCCAACATGCGCAGTGCATAAATACGTTATTTTGTCAGCACTCATTTTGCACGGACCACTATCACCGTATTGTTTACAAACGCTTATATCATGTCGTTCAAAATTTGAATAACGATGGAGAGCGTTACATCGTTTAAATAACGATTGAGAGCGTTGCAAGAGGTGGTGGTGAAAATCCCGAAAATTTTTAAGATGAGTTCAAGGAAAAAATGGCTATAGTTTATCGGATAGTGATATGATAGGTAAATTGATGTTATTTTCATATTTGGCCTCGTGATGCAAGTGGATTAAATGGGTTAGGCAATAAATCGAAATTCATATTCATTGGTCTGCCAATTTTGCTAAAAACAAAATTCACAGTTGCTACGAAATAAATATGATCTTCTTTTGCTATAAATTCTAGTTAAGTGTGTTTTTTTGGTTATGTTTACTGCTTGCTAAATTTTATATATTTGTAGAGATTTCATCACGTTTTGTTTTTCTTCACTAAAGATGTGGTATTATTTTAAAAGTCAGGCTGTACTAACTTATCTTTACAATAAACATAGGACATTTCTGTTAGAGGCGCCGTGTTTTTCCTAATGTGCTATTCTTATGATATTTGATCAGGTTCCTATCAGACAGGCAAACAGAGGGGGACTGGCCGTCAACCGAGGCATCAGCCGTACTAAAGTTAAATAATCGTATTGCCGTATTTTATAGTTTGTTGTGGTAAGTTACAATACAAACTAAGATTTAATGGTGGTTATTAATTTTTTTCTTTCTTTTCTTGACAGCGTATTTTTTTAAAATAGAAATGTACACCTTTCACCAATATTTTTTTTCATAAAAGGAAATTTATCAAATATAACATATGCCAGCAGATTGCACTTCATTCATCTTCTTCCATTCACCATTCCATTTGATATGAAATAGGAAACGAATTGACTCTGGAAATTCGAAGGAAAATCACAAATAGTAATACAAAAGGAAATAGACATACAAATTTAATAACGAAGATGCCAACAACCACCAACAAAACAAAAACACACACAAATGCAGGGTCGGGTATAATTAAAAAAACCGCAGAAATATGTAACGACCATGGAATATAAGATAGATGTCTAGAAATATTTATAGGAAAAATATTTTCCGTAGCAGGATGAGGAGGGTAGTATTTTTCCTTTTTGTCTTTAATTTGTAATTTGTTTTACTCTGAAGGGGTGGAAGTGAACAAATAATGAGAAAAAAATTTAAATGTAAAAGTTAGGAGGCATTTGCCTTCTATAGAATAGGTATATTGCAAATAAAGTAAAAAAAATAATAAATAAAAAAATTCATGAAACAAAATTCTGTATGATCTTAAATTACAAAACAAACAAATAACAAAACAACAAATTGCTTAAATTGTCTGATATTTAGTTCTTAACTTTAACAGTAATACATAGAATTGTATGTATATCTTTAATAAAACAAAAAATAAACATAAAACACAATAAAAACAAAATGTACAAAAAAAATCTAGAACAAGAAAATTTCGTTGTTTATTTAAGTGTACTATATATATATAAAAAAAAGATATTTTGAACAGAGCATATATAGTTGTAAAAACCGAAGAAAACAATGAATAAATCCAACAATTAAACAAACAAAATCTGAATGAGCTAGTTTATTATTTAACATTTAATTGAAGCAAAGTGGGTTAATTAGTTTTAAATTGAATTGAATTTCGTTCTTCAGTATCGTTTAACTTCTTTTTCTTTTCATGTTTCCTATCATACTGTAAGCGTCGGACTGATTTAAAAACAAAAGATTAATAACTCAAGTAAATTTTGTTTGTTTAGTTAGTATAAAGGCAGATGAACATGAATATGAGTAGTAACAGGATGTAAATCTATATTTATATTTACATTAAATAAGAATTAAGAAGTCGGGATGAGATCACAAAAGTGCATCAAAAAACACGCGACCACAGACAGTCATTAAAAGGAATAATTACATAGTTTCACTGTTTTGTTTTTCTTAAACCATGGTAGAAAAAGTGAAATCCATTACTAGTTTTTCCCCATGTATTAATTCCTTTTTTCTTCAGTGCAGTCAATTATGGATATCAAAACTCTTTTTTAATTAATTGTACTTATTTGTAGTGTAATAAATATAATTTTGATAAACACTTGAGATCGTGAGTCTTTTCATTTTGATTTACTTTGCTTTTGTGTGAGGTTCGTTGATAAGGTGCTTTTGATTTATAGAAAATATGATTTATAGCAATACTCGGTTGAAAGCTTTAGCGCAAGAAGAACAAAATAAAGAGCTCAAGGTTGCTTACTATGGATACCTGCGACACCAACATTTGTATAATCCTTGAAGAAATATTACATTTGCTAATGGGAAAAAGTGGAAATTAACCATTTTTCATTTTTATTCGCATTTAGTGAAATCAACAGATTTGCCCCTCTAAGCAACGCAGCCACTTGCTTCGGAACTTCAATCGAATAACTGTTTCATTGCTTACTGATCGAAAGAGCTAAAGAAGAACATACTCAAGGGAGAGCATTACTATATGCAATCTCTCTACTCAACACACCATAAAAGAAAATATTCCAAACGCAAAATATTCATTTATTTTTACATTTATTTCTTTATAAACATATTTAAACAAATCAGTCTTCTTCCTCATCTCGTCGGAATCGATGTTGGGTCAAAAAACCGATGTCGAAAATTGCTTCTTGGCTAAGTAGCTCATGAACTTCGTACTTGAGGCTGGCATTGTATGCATACTGGATGCTTGTATCGTACAGAACCATGTTGCATTGTGCCAAAGCTAAAATGCAATTACGTAGCCGCGCAATCACCTCCCTTTCACTTCTTGGGACTAGTGATAAATTTTGCGCAAAACCACCGTCTCCTTCAGATTCAGTGTCTGATTTTGGTGCAATCCAAATGAAACCATTGTTACCAAGTATAATCGATGCACCGCATTGTAGGTTGTGAAAATGAGTTTTTCGACGTTTAACTAATGAAGGCGAAACCTTAACCAATATGCCCTGCGATAATCTGCCGTACTTCAAACTCCTGGTGTACAGTGACAGTGTTCCTTCGTCATAAATATTCAAAACTTCAGCCGATATAAGATCTCCCTCCTGTAAGTATTTCCTCATCCTTTGTTCATCCTCAACGCATCGTCGGCGTAGCTCGCCGCCGGGGAGATTAACTGAAGACAGCAGCAGAACGGAGTCTAAACGTGAGTTTGTGTCCACCTTCCAGCGCTTCTGCTGAACTTCTGTAATGCGTGCTACCACCACATCACCGATTTCACCCACATATCTGCTTTTAAGAGGCTTAATGCAAACCAATTTATTCACTTGTTCCATAACACCTGCAACTGATGCTTTTATATCTTCTCCTTCCACATAGGTTCCATGGCCTTTCATGAAGCCTTGCTGGCCGGTTACTGTTTCGCCTGGGGTATACAGACGCGGTATCCTGGTTTCATTCTGTGATAACAGAGTCATGTTGACCCGGTCAATTGCCAAACGAATGTTTACATTTGTAGACATAATTACATTTAAGATTAATAACAAAACTTGCGATCAACTGAATGGCTGTTGGTTTACGTTTGATGTGATAATGAGGTTAGTTAGAAAACGAGCAACATGTCAAAGACCGCCAATTGTTTGGTATTCTAGCTTTTCCAAACAACTAATTGAATAATGTGATTTTGGTTTTGAAGCAAAGCTAAGATTTGTTTTTACATTTTTGCATACTGAGTATATACATTTAGTTTTTAGAAACTTTCTAAATTGCATATAAAAGTCCGATTTGACATATTTATTCTCTTGAATTCTTAATTGTAGTAGATGCGGCAACAATGCACAATCAGTTCAGTCAAAATAAGTTCATGAAGCATAGGTGACGCTGCATGCAACAAAGAAAAATTATAAAGTTATAGTTACAATCAGAAACCTATAAGCTTCTGGTTACAACTTTAATGCTGTAATGCATATTTGCATTTTCTGTAGTTTTTAAATACTATTTGGGCTTCACGGAAAAATAGTCGGAAGACTAAAATCATTCAGTGGTCGTCGTTATAAGTGCGTCGACTCACTCGCAGGTTCGATTCTAGGACGAAATACATCGAACTTTATCATGGCACCTAATATTTAAACCATATATCTAAATTATACATGGTACATTTATTTATTATCCGGTCTTAAAATTTAAAAATTAATGTTGGATTCGGCGTTCAATTCATACAATACTTTGGTCACTGTCAATGATAGTCCTGCCTCGATAACTCTCATTTGTTCAATTACACACATCCGCCAATTAATGTAATTATTACGGAAAATCACAATTTTTATTTGCAATTTTCAAGATTTCTAGAAAACAGTTACAAAAGTATTTAATATCAAAATCTCAGATAAACTGCAGGACATGATTTTTGCCTTAAATGAAAATTATTTGAAGCACCATAAGCCAAAAGGGCTATACAGGTGATATGATTAACCCATACGCCGCCGAATTAAAGAGGTAAAAGCATCCAGCTAGAATTCTTATCATTTCCTTCCAAATACGTTTTCTATTTTTAATGTTCTACATTTGTTTTAATTTGCGAAATAAATATTCCAAAATAACGTATAATATTTGTTATTGTAGTTCTATCTTACTTTTGGTACTGACTTTACCATCCCCTGATGTATGCTAAGTATTCTCTATTATTTATTTAAATCGTATACATTAGAAACAATGGTATACTTATAGTTGCTTATTTGAAGTACACTTTGGGAAGAAGTAAATAAGTTAAAATTGAATATTATTTTTTATAGTTTCAAAGGAATTGAGGGATGGGAAGGGATTATGCATCCCATTTCATATGTATAAGTAATTTGTATACATTAAAGGTCATGTGTAATTCGGCAGGGTGCTATCATAGCAATCGGCACGACAACGGCACGGAAAAAGGAACAGCTGGTGGCTAAGTCAGCCTTTGAAAACTATAATACATGCTGTCTCGAGCGAACCAGATCCTACCAAACCCTGGCAGTCTGGGTAAGCGTGTGTACGTTCATAAATCTCCTTCGATTACGACCGTTAAGAATTTTGTAATGGCCAGCTGCCCAAAACCAACTTCGACGGAGGATAAACTGTCAAAAATCCGCGATATATTACCATATAACCGTAAGTCATATTATGCATGAAAAAGCTGTCTGCGTGATAGGCGCCAAGTTTGCTCCCTCGGACAAGTGTAAACACTTCAGAACACTCTGTTAAAGCGCAAACTGTAAGTTTTCTGAACCTTTCGTGACCGTTGACGAAACATGGATCCACTCGCACGCACCAGTGACCAAAAACAGTGGAACATGCCCAAAAGAAGACTGTATGGAAAGATCATCGTTTTCTGGAATTCACGAAGCTCTGCTATGCTGAGTAGTTGGGGCTATTTGATGCTAAATTACAGAAAACACAGTCCCAATTGGAGAGGAAAATGTGCTCCTCCGCCATGAAAACGCACCGGTTCACACCTACCTACGAGCTAAATTGGTTGAATTAGGCTACAAAGTAGGCAGTACTTCTATATCGTGGTTTTCGGATAAGGAGTCGACTTACTTTTGTTTTGAGATTTGAAAAAGTCGCTCACCCGGCTGTGGGGATAATCTTCGTCACGGCGACCTACTCTGCAGACCTCCATAAAAAGTTTACTATTCTAAATTTTGTTTCGAATTTATTAAAAAGGACGCAAGAAATATTTTCTTCGTAATAAGTCCACATTCTACACATTGAAAAAAGTAGCGCTAATTAAACTGTTTCATGGAACATTCTATTTTCTCCCTAATAACCAAACTTGTCATTCAGTGATGTTATGCCATCACCCGACTGATTTTCTGGTGGCACCCACTTTGAATACTTTTCGGTATTTTCACACTCGTCCTCATCCTCAATGTCAACATTTTCACGCTTTCCCCTGATCCTCTGTCTTGGGCGTTTCTTCTTTGACGAAGGATTTGATTCGTTTGTATTTGAAGTTCCTTCTTCCGAATTTGTTGTTGCAATTGATAATTCTTCATTCACTACCTCCTCTTTGTGCTTGTTTACTTCAGTTGAAGTATTTTTAAAAGTTTCTGGAATGATAGTTGGACCGTATAGCTTTCGTGTATTTTCCATTTCATTCTGTTTCTCTGAAGCACTTAACTCCAAGGATTTTTTATCAGCTTTATCAACTCCGTCACGTTCTTCAGCATCACTTAACTCCAAGGATTTTTTATCTGCTTTATCAGCTCCGTCACGTTCTTCGTCGTCTTCAACCTCCTCTTCATCCGATTTCAATTCTTTTTCGACGGGCTTTTCTCTGATGGGATTCTTTTGTGGCTGCAATGTTTTAAACGAAAATTGATTGCGTTTTCCAATTATGGGAAGCTGCCTAGGCCTTTTGACTGGGTCCGTAGAATTAGTTGTGGATGCCAATGGTGAAATGGCTGGGAGATCAAGGGGTTTTGCAATTTGTATCATCCGCTGGATTTTCTGGTGATCTGCTTGTAACTCCTTTTCTTCGATTCTTAGCCTACGGATGTCTGTTTTGTCAAGAAGGGTCGATTCATCGTTTAGGTTTTCCATAAAAGAGTCCAGATCCTCATCCTGCCGATCTTTCGCTTCCCTAACCCGCTTCGAAAGTTCCTGATACTTTGATATTTTCTCCTCAATCTCTTTTATTTTGGCTAACACTTCTTTTTCCTGTGATAGCTGAAATACGGGTATATTGCATTAAATATAACTGCTTGCAGGGATTTTCCAAAAAAGGTTTACCAGATCTTCGTAAGTAAGTGCGGCATTAGTTGCTGGGTTGGACTTTCTCATTTTTTTCCGTTCCACATCTCCAGTGCGGTCGAAGAAGTCATCGTCATCGTCAGAATCAGCTGCTTGAACTTTTCTCTTCAAGGGCTCTGTAGGGGAATCGAATGGTGCAGGGGGAATACTTTATTTTGCTATAATTTTCATAAGCTTACCATGATTGGCTTGTCGAAGTACTCCATGACGATCGAGTATCCTACACGCTTCCAAAGCACACTGTACAACACATTCTTTTTTCTTGCCCTTATGGCATACTTCAGCGGTGATTCTCTTGCCGTTTAAGTCGTCTACTGGCAATTCTATGCGGCAAACAAAAGTTCCCACCGACATTTCGTCACATTTATATTCCAAATCGAGACCCTCGCGTTCGAAAAACCCTCTAAGTGTTTTCTTTGGATCATCAAGAAAGAGCTCTTCATTGTTAGTGCTAGCATAAGGGTTGACTGCTAGATCTGTTTCTTCTTCAGCATCATCGGCCATTCCCCAAGTTATTCCCTCTTTTTCTCGGGTTTCTATTTGCATCGCAGCGGTTTTCTTCTTTCCTGCTTCTTCATTAGCCCGCATTTGCTTTAATTCACTGACCGACATTTCACATTCTGGTTCCTCGTCAAATTCTGGTCCCTGAAGGATATAGCTCCTCATACTTGCACCAAGCCTCAACATATAACCGACTTTTACACGTATGTATGCCTTTGGAGGGATGCGCTGCTTATTGAGAAAGGTGCCGTGTGTGCTTCCCAAATCGTAGATATACCAGCCTTGTTCAATTTGTTTTTTGTTCTCAGTTGTTTCCTCATCGATTTTTGGTCTATACTGAAGTATCGCATGGAATCGTGACACTGTTGGATGTGCCATTTCAATATCATTACCTGGTAAACGACCAAAAACCCAGAATGGCTTTTCGTGTAAACACTTTACTTCATCGATGATTTGTCCCATTTTAAGAACTTCAAAGTGATATTCAATTCCTTCCGGTGGACAGCCAGACCATTTTGGTTCTTTGTAGGGACAAATTGCTGTTGGCGGAATTGGTTTGGAGGGAACCTCGTTATTTGGCGGCTTCACATTTGAAACACTATCATCATCTTCGTCTGTTGTTTTAGAAGGTAGTTTTGCAACCGCGTTTGGAACTTTAAATTCCTCCATTCGAATTAATTAAACTTTGTTATTTAATATCCTTTTGCGGGGATGTAAACAAAACACAAAACTTGAATTAATCCTCTTCTGACCAGCGTTACCACCTTGCTGCAATAATTGCAAAAGTGCAACTTCTTTTTCAGATCTTTCACTTTACTATTGCTTTGTTACATATATGTAGGTTTTTGCTGGATTCGAATTCTAGATTTGTAGTCGAATTATAATTTACTAAATAAGCAAATTCTTTGAAATTTGAAGAAAATTAAACCTGTGAAAACTTATAACTTTCAGAAGCGCTCTTCTTCGTGAAAACTATTATATTTTAAAAATTGATAGTTTTCCTACATTATTGAATTTAAGTGGCAACGCTGCCTGTAGCATGACATTTTATTTGACAGTCGACCACAATCCGAGTCACGGCTAGAGGGCAGTGGGATAGGTAAGGGGAAATTATCGACAAATTTGTGGCGACTTGGCCACACAACCAAATGCAGACTTCCGCACACAGATGGCATCGAAGTCGAGACAAAGAAGTTCCTGAGCTCCTTTTTGAACTTCACGACGACTTGTGTGAACAATGACCATTGTTCAAGTAGCAGTTATTCGTTGTCTTCTTATTTAAAGCGTAGAAGTGTAAGGAACACTTTTGGAGCAAGAAATAAAGTTAACATTTTTATAACGTTGTTTGAAACTTGTGTTTAAATTTAAATCTGGCAACCCAAAAAGCCAAAGTGGTGACCCCGACGCAAGTTTTTTTTTAAAAAATAACCAGAAATCTACGTTGTGATGACCAATCAGGAAGGCACACTCGACATGGATGCAGCTCCATCAACTCCTTCTCAGGCGAGTCCACTACACGGGATTGAAACTAGTCAACTGAGGGAAATTGCAGCATTGAGAAACCTGAAAATTCCACCCTTCTGGAAGGTAAATCCTGCTCTTTGGTTCGTGCAGATCGAGGCACAATTCCATAACAACCGTATTACATCAGACAACAGTCGATTCAACGCAATAGTCGCTGCCCTGGATCCAGAAATTTTGAACGAGGTGTCCGATCTTATCCAGAAACCACCATTACAAGATAAGTACGAATCCTTCAAAACACACTTAATTGCTAGGTTCACAGAATCAAAAGAACGACAGCTCAATAGGCTGATGACTTCACTCGAACTTGGGGATAAGCGCCCATCAAGCCTTCTACGTGAAATGCGCAGATTAGCGGGACAGAATGTATCCGACGAAATGCTATCCACAATTTGGATGGCAAGAATGCCAAATAACATTCGTGCCATTCTTTCCGCTAGTCACAACGTTGATCTCACTTCTCTGTCAGAAATCGCCGACAAAATACTGGACAACACAACAACTAATTCTGTTTTTGCGGCTGAAGTCAGCGAAGAAAAACTTAGCAGCATCGACTTCAACAGGAGACTCACAGCTCTCGAATATTCAATGTCCATTCTGACAGCTGAAGTAAAAAAATTATCAGCAAATCAATTTCGAAGTAGGAATCGCACCAAGTCACGTAACCGATCCACTTCGAGGCGGGCCAACTTTCCAACAACATTGTGCTACTTCCACCAAAAGTTCGGGGGAAAAGCAATTAATTGCAAGAAACCATGTGCATATAGCTCAAAAAACTAGCAAGCCTGTTGTTACCTGAGGCGGTTAACAACAGGTCGAAATCAAATACTGCACATTTTGAATGCCGCCTCTACGTGTATGACAAAAACACAAACCAGAAATTCTTGCTAGACTCCGGTTCGACTATATGTGTTTTACCTCGTCCTAACAACTGCCAAAACAAAAGAGGAGAAACAACACTTCTCGCGGCGAATAACTCTCCAATCTACACGTATGGACACAAGACACTTACCCTTGATCTCGGTCTTAGACGGGCAATAACATGGCCATTCATTATTGCCGACGTTAGAACAGCAATCATCGGTGCAGACCTACTCGCGCACTACGGACTTCTAATCGATTTGAAATCAAAACGCATTGTCGACAAGACAACGTCTCTAAGCGTGCCAGGAATTGTTCACTCCACTGGAATTACCAGACTGCTTCCCGTATTTGGACCTGAACCATATATCAGTCTGGTAAACGAATTCCTTCTTGGTAACAGAGACAATACAGCCGTCAAATCGAAGACCAACAGTGTGCAACACTGCATCGTGACAACGGGTCAACCAATTGCTGAACGTCCACGAAGACTTTCCGGAGATAAGCTGAAACAAGCAAAAAAAGATTTCGACGAGTTTTTGCGGAAGGGTTATTGTCGCGCTTCTAACAGTCCATGGGCCAGTCCGATCCACTTGGTTGAAAAAAAGACTGGCGGTTGGAGATGTTGTGGCGACTACCGTCGTTTAAACGCTCTGACAAAACCGGACAGGTATCCGATACCGCACATCATGAACTTCACTGAAAACCTGCACAATAAAACGCATTTTTCAATCTTGGACCTCGACAAGGCATATTACCAGATTCCTATGGCACCAGAGGATATCGAAAAGACTGCCGTAACAACTCCCTTTGGTTTGTTTGAGTTTGTAGTCATGCCATTTGGACTTAAAAATGCAACTCAAACATTCCAAAGGTACATGGACATGGTTCTCCGTGGTTTGGAATTCGTCTATTGTTATATTGACGACATATTCATCGCTTCAAATTCAGAAGAAGAACATCTTCAACACGTCAAGTTGGTACTACAGCGCCTTCAAGAACACAACTTAATCCTGAATTTGAAGAAGTGCACATTCGGAAAGTCCGAAGTAACGTTCCTCGGGCACAAAATAGACAAATCGGGTTGCAGACCACCGGAGGATAGAGTTGATGTAATTGCCAATTATCCGAAACCAACTACCATCTTGGAACTACGCCGTTTTCTTGGAATAACAAATTACTACAGGAGATATATACCACACTGTGCACACATTCAAGCACCTCTGAATGATCTCATTAAGGATTCCAAGAAAAATGACAAGCGTCCTGTTCCATGGACACTTTCGGCTGAAACAGCTTTCGAAAACTGCAAGAACAGCATCAAGCGAGCAACACTGTTGTCGCACATCAAGCCAAATGCACCACTTGTCTTAACCACTGATGCATCGGATACTGCAGTTGGTGCCAAGTTAGAACAACAAGAATCTGGACAAGGTAAGCCGATTGGACTTTATTCTTGCAAATTGTCAAAAGCCCAAAGTCGATATAGCACTTACGACCGTGAACTACTGGCGATCTATCTGGCCATACAATACTTCAAACATCTGCTAGATGGTCGACATTTTATAGTTCAAACAGATCACAAGCCATTGGTATATGCATTTCAACAACGCTCCGATAAAGCTCCTCAACGTCGCTTGAGACAACTAGATTTTATATCTCAGTTTACCACAGATATACGATATCTCCCTGGTGAAAGCAATCTGGTAGCCGACGCACTTTCTCGGATCAATGCTATATCAATGCCCTCACAGTTTGATCAACGTGAACTTCATCTGTCCCAGCTATTAGATGAAGAACTGCAAGACATCCTGAAGGAAGGGAATTCATCACTCAATTTATCAAAAATTACCTTAGAACCTGGTATTAAAATTTACTGCGATGTTTCAGACAACTCTATTCGGCCGTACATACCATCTTCATTACGCCGAAAAGCATTCGAGTCAGTGCACAACCTTGCACACCCAAGCGGAAGGACAACCAGTCGACAACTCAGGCAAAAGTACATTTGGCCAAACATCAGAAGGGATGCACTAAACTGGTCACGAACTTGCATCCAATGCCAGCGTTCGAAGGTAAATAAACACACACATTCAATGGTAAATTCAATTCCTGTTCCAGAACAACGATTCCATCATGTGCACATCGACATAATAGTTTTACCACTCTGTCAAGGATATAGATATTGCCTCACAATAATAGACCGGTTCAGCAGATGGCCAGAAGCCATACCCCTACGGGATATGACTGCAGAAACTGTGGCGAACGCATTTTACACACACTGGGTTTCACGTTTCGGTTCTCCTGTGCAAATAACAACGGATCAAGGGACACAGTTCGAGTCCGCATTATTCACTGCCCTCACCAACTTATTGGGGACTATACGGATTCGAACATCACCATACCATCCAGCTTCAAACGGACTAATTGAACGTTGGCATCGTTCATTAAAAGCTGCTCTTATGTGCCACGAACAAACCCGCTGGGTTGATGCTCTCCCAACAGTTTTACTGGGATTGAGAACGGCATACAAAGATGACATCAAAGCTTCAGCAGCAGAGATGGTGTATGGAAAAAATATCCGAGTCCCTGGTGAGTTCTTCACACCGGAACAAAACATATCCAACCCTCAAATTTTCGTTGAGAGACATCGAGAAATGATGAGAAAACTTGGACCAACAGGAACATCCAATCATTCCAGCAAAAAATTGTTCGTTTCACCAAGTCTTCTCACATGCACTCATGTTTTTCTACGATGTGACTCCGTAAAGAAACCTCTGCAACAGCCATACACCGGACCACATCCTATAATAAAAAGAATAACCAGCCAACTATTCACAATCAACGCAGATGGAAAATTAACAAACGTATCCATAGACCGACTCAAACCAGCATACATCCACTCCGAAACAATAGATGCAATAGTTGACAAACAATTTATTAATTCAACCAATTTTTCTTCTTTAGATAACAATTTGAAATCAAAAACAGATACCCACAAACAGCTGAGAAAAGTACATTTTGACGTTTGATTCAACCGCGACTTCGTCACTAGAGGGGGAGTACTGTGGCGACTTGGCCACACAACCAAATGCAGACTTCCGCACACAGATGGCATCGAAGTCGAGACAAAGAAGTTCCCGAGCTCCTTTTTGAACTTCACGACGACTTGTGTGAACAATGACCATTGTTCAAGTAGCAGTTATTCGTTGTCTTCTTATTTAAAGCGTAGAAGTGTAAGGAACACTTTTGGAGCAAGAAATAAAGTTAACATTTTTATAACGTTGTTTGAAACTTGTGTTTAAATTTAAATCTGGCAACCCAAAAAGCCAAAAATTTATGGTCACAAATCAATTTAGTGTGGACAACATCATAAAGTATCAACTATTTGTGAGGAGTAGATGACGCCTGCAACATCAGAGAGGACATTTCAAATAGGACATATTTGTTAGAGTTTAGTGAAAATGACGTAATGAATTCAACTTCTGAAGCCAAGAGCAGCCCGAAAATATTATTTTTTTTTCTGGAGCAATTTTAAAAACGTTGTGATCAAAACATAAGTACGAAATGAATAGCTTACTACTCAGTTTAATTTCATTATTGTTTGAAGCAAACGGTTTCAAAATCATTTGAACGGTCCTTAAACTTGTATACTTTCAAACAGTGTGTTCAAAAAGTTCGATAGGACTTTTCTGGTCGCCAGTTTGTAATTTCTTTGGTAGTATGAATTGTATGTTAAGATTGACTTTGTTAGAAGACATTTAAAAGAACATTTTTCCTTAAAAAGTTATTTATTTGAGTGAAAGGAGTTGCTCAAGTAACACCCAAAATATATTGTGTAAAATTTCGTTGCTTTTATATTGACATCTCATTGGTCAACGTCGAAATGAGTTCCGAGCGGCTTTACTTAATGTAAACTAATACCAAGGGCTAAAGATTAAACTCGTACTTTGAAATCAGGCATAAGAATATCCGCAAACACCAAGTCCAATTACGTTCTAAACCTCTGCTCGTTTACTTAAATTTCTCATCACAGATTTAGTTGCCGTCAAAAATAGTGTACGATTTTAGCTGCAGTCGCGTACTCCCTACAAAAAAAAAAAACGATATTTGATTACTTCTCCAAATCTTATGTCATCGGTTGTTTTTCGTGGCTAAATTCTATAAAACTTCTAGTCAAAACCAGCTGTCAGCAATTAATGGGTGTTTCATTCAGCGGTTTAATTTTCAATAGGTTTTTTTGACAGATCCTGAGTGACTCCTATCAAATTGCCTTGTCATTTTTGACCGGTATCGTTTCGCAATTTATCATGAACAACAGCGTTCCGAGGTTTAGCTGTATTACTAATATCAGCGTTGTGTGAGAAATGTTTTTCGATCAATTCGAGAAACTTATGATGCCCCAACCCCAGATTGCATTAGAGTATGATATATAGCCGGTTAGACAACATCCAGCACGTAGTGAAAACCGTATCTGTGAGTTTACGCAAAGACCAAAATGAAATAAATCAGAATTTTACAGTCAAGAATAACCGTTATCGAATCATGTTCACGAACTGAATTTAAGGAGCATGATTTCAACAAGACGGCTCTACGAGCCATACTGCGCGTTAAGCAATGTACTTGTTCAGAAGTAACTTTCCAGAGCGCTTAATTTAACATTGTGCTACCGTTAATTGACCACTACGTGCGATACCACACTCTTGGACTGTGTTCTCTAGGAATATATTAATTCTCAGGTCTTTAGGAATAAGATAGCTACGATTTTCCGTTCTGCACGTGGAAGGTGAGGTCCCTTAACAGACCACGTGCAGCCGAACAACTTGCGGAGGCCCTTGACTGCTACAAAGCAGATATCACCACCATCCAGGAAGTGCGGTGGGATGGGCCGGGCAGAAAGAAGATGAAGAACTGCGACATTTACTACAGCGACTGCTACAGGGAGAGAAGGCAGTACCTATTCGGTTGCGGATTTGTTGTTCGAGGCAGACTTAGGCAAAAAGTCATAAGCTACGATCCCGTAAGCGAACGCCGCTGGGATCTTTGCCGACCGAGTCTCCCTGAAACTCTCCCAAAGTTCGACGCTGCCTGCACTGACAATAGAAGAAGAATGGAAACGTTGTCAAAAAGCCATCAAAGAAGCTGCCACTTATGTGCTGGGTTTCCACCACCACCTAGAAGGAACCCATTGTTTGACGACGAGTACCAGCAGGCCTACCAGGCAACGCTGCATCGGACAACGAGAGCTGTTCGTGAGCTCTACGAACAGAAAAGAAGGGAAAAGAACCGGCTTCTCAGAAGGAAAAAGAGAGAGCATGAGAAGCGCGCGGTCGAAGAGATGGAGAGGTGTTATGGCAGGAATGAAGTCCGAAAGTTTTACCGAAAGGTGAAACAGCTATCCGGTGGATATAGGGTTCGAACCGAAACCTGCCGGGACCAAAATGGAAACCTTGTAGTAGAGTCGCAAAAGATGCTGAGAATCTGGAAAGATCATTTGTGCAGACTTTTAAACGGCGATGACGGCCCAAATCCCGCTGTTAGGCAGAATGTTCCACTTAATTTGGACGATGAAGGACAAGAATTCCGTCGGCCCGACTTAGACGAGGTCAAGATAGCAATATCGAGACTGAAGTCGAATAAAGCTGCTGGAGTGGATAGACTGTCTGCAGAACTGTTTAAAGCAGCTAGAGACGACCTGGTTGGGCGCATGCACCAGCTCATCTGTAAGATATGGTCGGAGGAAAGCATGCCCGATGAGTGGAATCTCAGCGTCATCTGTCCGGCTCACAAGAAACGAGACCCCTTCGACTGCGCCAACTATCGAGGGATAAGTTTCCTTAACATCGCATACAAGATCCTTACTGTGTGAACGCCTGAAACCGTTTGTCAACAACCTGATTGGTCCTTATCAGTGTGGTTTCAGGCCAGGGAAGTCCACCATCGACCAAATCTTCACACTACGGCAGATCCTGGAAAAGACCCAAGAAATGCAAATCGACACTCACCACCTATTCGTCGATTTCAAGACCGCATATGAGAGTGTGTATAGAGACGAGCTATACAGTGGACTGGGATGATCAAGCTGTTTCGTGCTTCAAGAGCGGGCTCTGTAATGCAATAGCTTCTTGAGTCCAAAGAAACACCTATTGACAAGAAAAGCTTCGGCAAGAGTTAATTATAGTTAGTGTTTAGACACAAACATTTTGTTGAAATTGAAACTGAGAGAAGTTGTTGCCCATAATTAGCAAAATTATGTGAAAATCTTTTAAAATAAAAGGGATGTGAAATTAAAAATAAAATATTATGTATTTAACTAAAAGTATCCATTGAAATGAAAAGTAGCTAACTTTAAAAGAAATCAGCCCTTTTGTGGCAAAACAAAGCGTTAAGGCAAAGCCATTTTTTATTCTCCTTCCCGTTAGAGGGAACAATACGTCCTTCATAAAATAATATTTCCCCCTATCCGGCTAACACAATGTGAAGAGTCAAAGAAAATATTACAAAATCCTCCATTGATTGACTGGAATTTAGAAAATCATGTAAGAATAATTATTTCATTATGCATAAAATTACGAAAAGTTGATAGCTGTCTCTTACAAATAATCTGGATTTGAATACAAAAAGAACGCTCCTTGTGATGGGGCCACAACGCATAATTGCGGTATCAAAGTGATTCGCAAAAGCAAAACTACTTCAAAGAAACCCTTAATCAGTTATTAATAAAGAGATAGTTTCCAAAAGACTGCATTTGTTTGAATAGACACCAGAAAAAAAAAGCAATTAGTTGTCTTGGGGCATGCAAATGGAAAACCAACACTGCCAAACGTAGCTAGACACGATTTACTTAATTTTCCATTTGAAAACACCACAAATCCATTCCCTGCGCTTCGTTGCTCTCAGTGAACAAAATGTACACACAGTTGAACAGTGGTATACCGGCAAAACGAAATTGTTTAGGCTTTAGAGCTTTTTCTTCTTGCCTTGGCGCCTGAAGGGTATTTAATGCTAAAAGTCAAAAGTCTTGTGCTACGTAGTACATGAGTATGTATGGGAAAATGTGTAAGGATCAAACTTCAACCTCTTTGATTTGGTGACACTCCATCGCAACTACTTACATATGTACGCGTTAATTACAAAAGGGTGTGCTGATGCTTACAGACGTGCGTTACTGAAGAAGAAGAACAAACTTCGCAGTTTTGCAATTTTCATCAAGTGCAAAGCGGTGCGTAGAAATTTCCATTATGCATTCAAGTGGGAATTCAATTTTTGTTTCGGCTTAATAATGAACTAGTTTGTGCAACTGATTTAACTCTTTAGGGGAACTACTATCTACTGCCAGAACAGTCTTTGATTCTGTACAAGCAAATTTGTGGAGAGTTAAAGCGTCCAATTCAAAATACTTAATGTTTACATCTTCTGCCTTTTAACATGGTTTATTTATATTTTTTTGATGCATTTGAAGTATAATGCTGTATTTATATTTGATCATATTAATGAACCTCCAACAATTTATTTTAAACACACAGGAATGGAAGGGTACGAACCAGGCAGAATGAATCTGTTGATAGATAGAAATGGAGAGTCATACATGGGGTAAGTGCCCTGGTACCCTGGCAACTTACATAAGTTCGTACTTTTAAGGTGAATGTGATCGCGCATGTTAGTTGTTTTAATTAGCTTGCCTTCGATTTCAAGACTCCTATGTATGTGTATGTTGTCAAGACAAGGTTCTCTAACGTCTTTCTCTAAAACCAAGTGATTGTCTCTATACCGGAGGTTCGTTCTTTCTCTCCTTCTCGAACGGCTGGGATTCGAAGACCCTCTTAGCTGGAGCGTTGTTGTCCATTCGCTCGATGTGGCCGAGCCACTGTAGTCGACCTTCTTTTGCCTTTCGAACTACATCCACATCTTGGTACAGAACATAGAGTTCGCTGTTGTGTCTTCTCCTTCAGTTGCCTTCGTCACAGACAGGACTATACACATATTCGTCGCAGAATTTTTTATTCAAAGAATCCAAGAATCTACTCTGCCGTTTTAATTATCGTCCAGCACTCGCCTCCGTATAAGAGAACGGGTAGGATAAGCGTCTTGTAGAGCATTATCTTAGTCCTTCGAGTCAGGAGTTTCGACCTATCTGATTTGACAAACCGAAATAACACCCGTTGCTAAGAGGGATTATGCACCGAATCTCCACTAAGGTGTCATTTGCGGAGTTCACGTTTGCCCTAGGTAGACAAACTCCTTAACTACCTCAATGTTGTGGCTGTCAATTGTCACTTTCCGACCGAGGTGTTGTTCGACGAATCTTCGATCTTCTTTTTGTTTTATTCCCGTTCACTCTAAGACTCCTGCCGCATACAAAAATCTGTCACAAAAATTCAGCTCCAGCACTCGGTCCTAAATTTGCAAATAGTAAAAATCAAACGAATTTAAACGTTATTTTTTTTATCGTTTGTTCATTTCTTACATTATTCTTTTTCATTTCGAACGAATGCAAGGTTTCCACCTAACCATTACAATTCTGTTCTATTCTTTCTGTTCTGTACTTTCTCGGGAGAAAAAGCTATTCTTTGTGATGGTTCGGCCACATGTTACGGGTGTCACTTTCAGCAATACTTCCGATCCTTAAAAACGATTCTATCAGGTAGGTGATGATGACAGTGTTAGAGTTAAAGTCGATAGCGAAGGATCGAGCGGCCTGATGATAATAAAACGTATAGTTGGTTGAGGTCCCTTTCCACTTGCGTGCGCCACCTGAGTCGCGGTCTTTCTCAACTGCGCCGTCCTTCGGAGGTGGATTCGAAGACTTTTCGGGCCGGAGCATTGGTTTCCTACCGCTCTACATGACCTAACCATCTCTTCACTCTTCTGGCTAAGTCGATGTCGCTAAGCAGCCCGTACAGTTCGTCATTACACCTCCTCCTCCACTCACCACCTATGCAGATAGGACCGAAAATCACACGAAGAATTTTCCTCTCGAAGGAACCAAGAACAGTTTCATCCGCTTACAAAAAAAATAAATATGACATATAGCTGAAATTGTAAACAAACGTTCAAGACGAGTGATAATCGAATGTACGAAGCCCTCGAATTTTTAAAAATTCACTTTATTTTTTGAACATACCTCAAAGTGATGTATGATAAGTGCTTCCAAGATCATCAGCAATTGCTGGTGGAGTTATCTTTTGAAAACAAAACGAATTAATTTGTATCACCAAAAGTTGATTTTTTTATCAGCTACGCCATAAGAATTGCAAATAGTAGCATGGATTCAAAAACCGGCTGATCCGGGATATGTTTAAGTGCAAAAATTGGCTTCACAGTTGCCATAAGAGGCATGCAAAAAGCTTTTTAGTCTTTTTTAAAATCCTTAATTATTTAATTAATAAAATCGAAGCCATTTACAAATATTCCGAATTCGTTTGACAAAATGTTTTATCTTTCACTAAAGTTTAGTCCTTTCATTTTGTAGTACTTGGAGAAACCGTAGCCTTTCGTGACAATGTCATAATTTAACATATTTCAAATTATATACTGTGTACATGCAAACATTTCTTTTGATGCGTATATTCTCAAAGAGTCGAGCACATGGCGCGACTTGCTTACATTGGGGTAGAATAGCTTAAACGAAAACCTCTCAACGTAAACTACGTAGGAAAACAAATCCAACGGACGGAACTTGTAATCGATTTAATTTATTTTAGGCATGCTTCTCCTTTGTGTTATATTTTTTATATCATTTTGTTGCGTCCTTAGTTTGTTAGTATACGATGGAATCATAAAAAGGCATTTCTTCGTAGTTAAGACTTGCGAAATGCTCTAACGACGTTTTTTTTGAACTTCGAAAGTGTATTTTACGTAGTCATTCAAAAGTTTCTCTGACGTCATTGCAATGCCAAATCAATAGCCGAAATTAGTGAGTCAAATTCACCATGAACTGTGGTGAGCGTTGGGGAAATACGGTAGGGGAAATCGGTATAGGGGTGTCGCTTTTAAGGGGTGACTTGTTTTTGTAGACGTAAAGTTAAGCTTTCACCACTGAACTACCGTTAGGAAATATGTATACCTGCACAAAGATATCTGATGTCTGCAGGGAGAGGTTACTGATAAATTTATTCGTAATTTTCACGCAAAGCAAAGATTGGAAAAAATGCTTAGACACAAAAATGGTAGAGGAATAGATGTTGTGAGAGCTACAGTTTTATTCTAGTCTAAAGTGTGCGCGCTTTCACGCCAAAATTTAGCTTTTGAATAGACACAACAATGTCGCAAAATTTACATTTAGACTTTTGTGGTAGCTCAATACAGAAAAACCAAACTAAAGGAAAAAAAACATTTGCTTCGCGACATTGAAACCAGCTTACTTCAGATTGGGATATGTGCACTATAGGCTGCAAACGTTTACCTTCGGTTGTCAATCTGGTTGCTGCAGCGAAGTTGACTAAATTTTGCAACATCCCCTTTTACTCGTTGAGTCATTGGTAATAATATATTGCTGTCATTAAATGTGCAACGTAATGTTCACTCAACGGCCAACCAAAACAGACTATAAAATATGGCGATGACATCTTTTTTATATGAACGTTTGCTCTCTATCTTGAAAATATCAAAAAACAGTTTTCTTTGAATTGGACACAAACTGGTGGGGCTGCAGCGTTGATAAAGTTAAGAAGTACTTTGGTATGTGACTTTAGACATTGACTAGGGGGCTACTCAATAAATGCATTAAAAGTGCCCTAACAACTATGATACAGTATTTTTCTCATTAAATTGGCAACACTTTTGTTGCAATCGTCTCGTAGAGAAGACGCCAAGCACCATCCCTACAAAAAGTCCACAAGTCCTTCAAATGATAAAGGCCATCCACCTATGACCGCTGAAAGTTTCCCCTCCAACGGTATTTTCTTCACACACCATCTTCCGTTTGCGTTGACCCACCACAAGACAGGTGTGTTCAAAAAGAACTTTTCTTATGTACAGCCCCCAACAGAGCTTCAGTGACACGACAGCTTTTCGCAGTCCCCTTTCGTTCGAAAACAAATCCGTTCTCCTACCGAGTACATCTTAAAACAGGACCTCCCGTTTCGGAGACCTTGCTCAATATGAAATTTCGAAAAACACTGGCCATATCTTCAGTTACAAATTTACCACTGAGCCCGTCAGATCGGTAGCGAAAAAGCTCGTTGCGTGTAGAAACGACACTCCGCCGCAATCATATCATCGTTAACATCTCTCACACAGACTTTTCACCTGTCTTGTGCGCTCTGGAGATTCTCTCGCTCCCACACAATAACCAACCACCCTTCTCCATCGGAACCACCAGCAACAAAAAGGGACACTCGCCCTCTTTGCCACCCGAAACAAATTTTTTCAGGGATGATCACCCACTGGAAGGGAGTATAGCAGCCAACAGCCAATCGACGTACATACTCCGTCTGTGTCATTCTCTGTGTGAGAGACAGACTTTTATTTAACTAATTTTCACGGAAATTGTTTAAACTACCTTTGGAACTCTTCTAAACCTCAGTTATGGCGCATCCTGGCTAATATTTTGTGCGATTTACATATTCCATTTTTGCCTTGCTCCGGTTTAACACAAGACTGTTATATAATTTTCAATATACCGACGGATGCGTGCGAGTCCTGAGATTACGAACAATTTTGCCAATCTCCATTAATGTCGTCGAGGATATTGAATTTTCGAAATTCAAATTCACACCGCATGAATGTAAATCCAATTGTCTTGCGGGCACATGTGCGGGCTACGTTTTAAAACGCGAAATAGTCCGTCTCAGAAGACGTCCTTGCGCTGGGGCGACTGTTGTTGGTGCGTGTCTCAATAAAGTTCAAACGTAACATTTTTCAAAATCCTACCACTCAGTTTCCTATTAAACCAAAGTGAATCACAAACCTACCAGTGAATACATATAATAAGTGAAAAATAATTTTACAGAGAAAATTTAAGTTTTTGAAAATGTCTGTGATGTGTTTAAATAAAATTTGCTCTTGAGCAAGTGTTAAACAAAAATAATAAACAAATACACACCTATACATATTTTACTGGTACATGAAGAAAATAACAAAAATTCTAAGCGCAGAACCTGAAGTCAGTTTTTCCTATTAGGTAAGTCCCAACAACGGTATACAACATCATTGTATGCCTGTATGTATGAGTATGTAGAGCGCTTAAAGTGTGAACAACCCCTTCATCCATACAATTTCCCCTCAAAGTAGGGGCAGAGCAAGTCAATTTCTGAATGGAAAGCGTTTCAATAAATTTTCGTTAGAGCGTCTCAAGAGCTTTAAGTAGTTTACCTACTTAACGGTGAAATTGAATAAAGCGTACTTTATTCGCAGATAACGCCATCACATGGTTTCTGAGTGTTCGCTAGGTACCGTTACATTGTTGGGGAGACTTCACGTGCGCTCCGCTATCCGAGACCGAGCCGAAAAGAGCGGAGAACCGTTCGTCTGCGCAGATTCATTCGTTTCGTTTTCCTTTTCGTTTTTCATCATTTGTATGGATAGGCGAAAAAAGAAAATGGTGTCATTCGGTTTGTCGTTCGTTCTCTTCTTACTGCGAACTTTTGGTCTAATGGAATTAACTCGGGGATTGTGGTGAAATGGAAGAAAAACGGTTAATTATTAATGGAAGCGGAACAATCGAAATGTTATTGCTAGCACATTATGTGATTCTTCACTTCGCAGGCATTATGATACTGTTCCAAGAAAGTTGGGTTATGTGGAGGCTAACCACCCAAACAAGTGCTGTCAATTGTCAAGGACATGTAGGAGGCATAATCCTTACTTGCGGCTTCTGTTTGAGTTGAACGGTTAGGCGGTCGCATTTGCTTGATGTATGCAGATCTTGTGAAGGTTTTTGCGGTAATTAAAATATACCTCTCTTTTCTGTGTATTTTTGTTTTAAGGTCAGCCAGAGACCATTTGACATTTCAAAAAATCCCATCTCAATGTAGCTACCTATCATGGCTTTTCAAGTTCATGTCAAGTTGATTGAGCGTCGAGTTTCTATTTTTACTGACATTTCGAATCCTTTTCAAAATTTTTAATTCAAAGCTCTAGCTTGAATGCAAAATTAATGACCGTGACTGCATCTCGTTGAATTGACAGGGTTGGTTTCAATAGGACGATTATGACCTGCTGCTGAAAATTTGATGTAATATTCAAGGCGCATAATTGTTTCAACCGATTCATGTATGGACCCGGTGCTACTAGTATTTTGGAACATTTTTTAAACAGTCTATGACTGTATCTTGAGGGAGATTCCTAGGATGGTAGATGTGTGTATGTCTCAAATATACACCAACATTTGTAGGCCTTTGCGTTCTTGGTGACTTAGGCGAAATGATTTTCTCTTCCAAAGAGGATTAAAACCACTCAAATGTAATTTATGCTTAGCGGGCTGTGAAAGGATTCACAGGAAATTTGAATATCTGAAAGGAAATTGCTGGAGTGAATTGCTAAAATATTGTTTTGTCAAATTTCCTTATATGTAACCTGCTACGAAGAGGAGTGAGCAAATTGGTGAGCACCAAATTTTTAAAGGAAAGATTTAATGTGTGCCTTTCTTTCTAATGACTTTTTAATTTTTATAACATTGAACTTTAGGTATACTTTCAACTTTTCATCAATTTATAAAATTGCAGTTTTTAAGCAAAGCCAGGCCATGCACATGAGAGATTTGCTTTGCAACCCAGGCCTAACTTGCTCTATTGAAATTATGATACAAAATAACGTACGCACGAATAATAGAATATTGTTGCAAATTAGTTCAAGGAAATCCGAACTCAATCCTAATTTCAAGATAAATTAATAAACAACTTCAATATAAGGGGTAATGTTGAATATAAAATGCAAATTGGAAATCATTTTTTAGAATTTTTTTTAATATAAATCTAATTTTAATTTTACTTAAACTTAAATTTAAGTATTCGTCTATTTCCTTTCCATTTATACATAAAAAAAAACAGTTTTTTTGAAATATAAAACATCCGTGCAAGGGTCAACATTTTTCCTCAGGTTGTCACAGACATTTTGTTTCCATACAATGAAATCATTGCCAATCACTGCTTTTTTGGGCTCAAGCAGCAATTGAGTGATAAAACCCTCTCTCGAAGGAATAAGCTTGCTTAATACAACAGCTTGAACATCCAAGTCCTTCATTACGGCGCAGAAACTTGGACGCAACTAAAAGCGGCTGAAGACGTACTTATTTGATGGCGTCTGGAGAAGAAGATTAAACGACTGACTCTATAGATTGTATGGTGGCATACGCCTGGTCAAGCGTCTTTGGATACGAAGCTTAAGATGACTAGGTAGTGTAGAGTGTATGGACACCACTGCTCCGGCACGAAAAGTCTGAATCCGAGACATTGGGACAACGCAATAGAGGACGGCCTAGGCTGAGATGGCGCACACAAGTGAAGGAGGACCTCAACCAACTTATAGTGCGCAATTAGAAACAACTGGCGGGAGATCGTGATAGCTGAAGAGGCATGTTGGTTGTGGTCCAGGTCCATACCAGACTGTAGCGCCAATAAAAGAAGAAGACAATGAAATCATTTGCAAACTGAAGCTGTCAAATGTGTATGTGGCTTTATCCCGATAGTCCTACTTCTTAGAATGTAAGAGCTTGTATGCGAACAGGCCCAACATTAGACCTGTCCATATACTCATATTTGCTTTTATTCTTTTTATGAAATTAGCGAACGTAATTTGCATGCTTTTGGAGTAAGAACAGTGGAAAATAAAACGTATCCTAAAGTCAAATAAAACGCAGTAGCATTAACGTCATAAGCAAAATTTTTGTAGTGCTCCAGTAGAAAAAATGGAGCATTATGGCTCAGGAAGAGTGGCGAACTAAGATATTTAGAATTATAAATTACGTCTCAGTATATATCCACCCTATTTGAGAAGACATTTGCATTCATGTTCAACGTAATGATATTCGAAATGTGATTGTTGTAGAATATGCAGAAAAAACGAGGAAATTGTATCCGTCAGTCAGTTTTAGGAGATAGAAGTGACTATGCTGACTTAATTTGCAAAGCGACAGATTGGAACACCAACAAAGTTGTCAAGAAAGATTGCTTCGAAAGTCTTTTATGAACTCGGCTTTTGTATCGTATACATATATGATATTTTCTTTCGTTGTTTTAAAATATAATTTCTTGCGTGCGCACATACTTAATAAAGTATCAGTTATAAGCCTACATCAGCAACCAGTTGAATGCTTCATATAGATTCGAAGCCAGACTTGACATGTCAAATGAATTTTTTTAAACTACTACTATTTCAATTTAGGCGGATGGATGCCAACTTTGGAAAGGTCGTAAGTTTAGAAGTTAAAAATGTTTTAAATATGTTTTCAATTGTTTAGACGTCTAGTCGACAGACGTGACGAGTCAGTGAGTACGTTCGTCAACTTCTGCTTTGGAGGAATGGTTTGAACATAAAATCTGGACTTTCATACATTTGGTACATTTTTCCAAACCTGGAAATATTATCAGAGAATGGAGAATGTACTCTTTGAATATTGCAACTCGAAAAAGATGTTACCGTGAAAAAATGCGATGTGTTCCGCTCGGGAATCGAACCTAGACATTCGGCGTGTGGGTCGACGCACTTATCCACTACGCCACGGTGACCACAGGGAGTATTTGTTGTGCATAAAAAGGTTGTCGTTTAGAGTATGTGTTGGAAGTCCCTTAAACTTGTGACAGAACAACAAGTGTTTCATAGGTTGTTAGGCCATGGCCTTCTGTTGACTGCAGTACAAACATTTAGTTATAATCTCGCGACTGAAGCTTGATACTTTCTAATCCCTGGCTATCTAAGAAAATATTTAAAACTCACGAATTGATAGTTTATGTCCCTACTCGATGCACCATTCTATTAAATTAAAGTTGAAGAAGAAATTTGTTTAACTGTCTGGTATTGTAAATTTTCTATTTTTCCAAATGTGGAACTTTTTGCCAAATTGTTTCCGAGGTCAACGCATTCATTTAACTAAGGGCCCAGCGAAAATAGTCTTCTGGCGATTGCAGACACTCTGTCTTCTTACAATGACCGCCAAAAAAAAAAAGATCAAAGAGGGTTCTCTGAGTCTGAGAGTCATAGATCGCCATTCGAATAATGATACAGTTTTCTTGTACATAGCTTTCTAAACGACCTTCGTCAAGAATTAAGTGATCGCCTTATTCAGTCATTGACTCATGGGTTCACTTCAAGTCAACTTGAACCATTACTTTTCTTATTCATCACAGCAGTTTGCAGTTTTTTTTTTGGGGAGAATGAAAACTGTCGCTAAGCCATTTCACATTTACAAATCCACTATGTGAATCATTGACAATTTGAAAATGTTAATTGAAGTGTTCCGCGGCGAAAAGCTCGATGTACTGCAGCGAACAAATTTCTGGGAATTGTGTTGGTGATAATAATATGACAGCATGTTGCGAATATCTTCGACACTTAGCACTTTAAAAGAAATGCATGCATTGCGAAATTAATGAAATGGTTTTGTTCTGTTTTTTTTTTTAACGAGACAGATGTAAATA
Source organism: Eristalinus sepulchralis (assembly GCA_944738645.1). Lineage (NCBI taxonomy): Eukaryota > Metazoa > Arthropoda > Insecta > Diptera > Syrphidae > Eristalinus > Eristalinus sepulchralis. Next base: position 14,077,134 of record OX122882.1, read on the forward strand.
AACTACGTTGGCAAATCGTTTGCCGCTTCGTGTGTGATCAGTCTCAATTGTAAGATTCAATCGTTCAAATGCCATTGTCTTCGGTTTGCTATTGAGCTTTAATTATATTGTGCAATACTCGTAGATTTTATCACTAGTGCATACATATGTATCTATCCGCGTCACGGTCGTCTGAGAAATACGCGGGAAAATGAGAATCTGTTTACTGCCGTTGAGAAAGGTTATACAATGTGATTGAAGAAAAGTGAAAATTCAAAATAGAAAAATTAGTGACGTTCGGAGTCCGTTTGGGGTGGTGGGATTTGAAATCATGTGCGCGGAGAAAATATCTTGCAATCATTTGAATTTTAAACGTTCTTCTGTCCGCGCATCTGCATAATGTCAACGTCACAAGGGCAAAAGTGTTTGCTGGCAAATGGATCTGTTCTTTGAGTAATTAATGTTGGGGAAGCAAAAACAGAAGAGGGAACACCAATTTTGACATTTGACCATCCATTCATTTACTCAACTTTTGTTGATAGACAAGATAAATTGCTTTAAATTATTGAAACAAAAAATTTATGAGTGAATTGGCATCAAAGAAGTGAATTTGATTCGAAGATTTGAAAAAAGTAGAATTAATACGTACGGTATGACTTCATACAAAACAACAATTTACATACTTATTTTTATTATATTGAATGAAATCAGATACAAAAGGATTTGTTATTCTTTTGATTCAGGTTACTGGTAATTTCGGTATTTGTTACTTAATTCAATTGAGGTAATTCGTGTAGTGGTATTTTCAACTTAAAAACGAACGTGCTTAAAAAAATCAAAAATAAATTTTACCACATGAGATTCTTTTTCACCACTTTCGAATGTATGTCTTTTATACAAAAGCAAGAAATGGAAGTCACGGAAGGTAGATTTAACACATATATATATATGTAGGTACGAGCTCGGTGCAATAGTTACTAAACCTACAAAAGCAAAAAGAAACATGTTGATTGTCCTTCTAGATCGATACAGTTCAACTTCTTAAACCCGTAAAATACGACTTCTGGAGATCTGTAAGGTACGCCTCCGTGACTGTGAGAAACCTCTTATTCGTGTCGCCTGTTATGCAGTTTGTCGTTGCATTGCCTCAATAATATGGTTTATTTAAGCCCCCCTTCATGTAGTCGATGTAGGTCACACTATATTAAAACCAGAAGACCGTGGCCATACCTTTCTGACCTTTTTTGGACCACGTTCGTCAGGTGAAGTCCCATTTCTTTTGCCTCTGGTGTATATCAGTGGTCACATGTTTTGTTGACGGACACGAAAGAGGGCGGAAAGTTTAACTTGATCTCAAAGGCATCATTTACTGCTCCAAAGCACTATTGCACTTGTTGTCCGGTGTCAGCAAACATGACATCCATATTTTCTGCAGCATAATATTTCCAAATATTTCAGCTATCTCGCGCACTTTCAATGAGAACCGTTGGTTTTTGTCATGTTGCTCCACCATGGTTTTATGGGCACCTGGTAGCTTAGAAAGGACCAACGTGCGGCCTCGTTAAAAGTCAATTTTTGATGTTCACCATCGAAGAAGCACCTAAGTGCTATTTGAATTCGCTGTGTGATATTTCTTTCAAAACCAGAATCGATTCAGCGATCAATATTGTCTTTTATCAATGTTTCTAAAAAGCGGGGATATCTCCACTTCCACACGCTGTTGGAAGGAAAAATGCGAGTCTGAACCACGAGCCAAACTTTCAGCGGCTTCGCAACCTCAACCTGTATAGGTCTTAAGTTGGAGTGGATCCAACTTCACTTATTTAAGTAAAGTTTTTTAATTTCATCGTAACCATTCGTTAATGATTGTTGTAGCTGTAGTCAACTTGAAACTACAAAAATTTGAACCTTTGAAAGCCGTTTTGGAATTAGCCCAAATTAGTTTATTTTCGAATTTATCGCCTGCAATCCATGTCCAGGCATTTAGCCAAGTGTCACTCTGACGTGTTTCTTTCTATAAATCAAAATTTTTACTTTTCGATTTTTAAAAATTGTTTCCTTCTGCTTTGCGTCTGATTTCAAAGTTTTTCGATTTATTTTTATCTATATCGACTTATCTTCATGATCGAAGAGCAGGAGCGACTAATGTTCATTTTGAATGAACATATTGAACAGCAGTAATCACAATCGTCGATTACTAGTCAAGTAGCAACCTACATACATGTGTTCTCAAATTCGATTTTTTCTTCTCCTTGGAAATATTACAAGGAACCCATTGTATCCAACTGCTAAGCCAATTTGCAGTTTACTGTGTTTGTTTTTTTTCTCAAATTACTTCGTGCATACGTGCAGCAAACTTTCATGTGAGGAGTTGTCCTGATTGTTACATGGGAATCAACTGAATATTTTATCTTCGCGTTTGTTTTGGAATTAGAGACGTGGATTGTGGATTGAATTGCAGATAGCATGACCTTCTGTTTTAATGCTCGCTTCTGATGAATACAAAATCAATGTAATTAGTTTACAGAATAGCTTAATTTATTTATTGTAATTTAATTGTAAAACTGGTTGTGTTTCTTATTTTCAAGGTCATGCGGAAGGTAAATCATTTCCCTCTTTCACACACTATCCGAAGTTGACTCTTAAATGCAATACATCTCTGGCAATACTATAGCTTATGTGAAAAGTGACATCCTTACTCCAATTTTGTTAGAAGCCATTACCAAAAATTGGAAAACAATTTTGCTTTTTTATTGTAGCCCATAAGAAAGTCGCAGGCTGCAGTAAATATTATATATTGACCTTTTTCGAAGACCCAATGTATTTGTCTATGAATTTGAAAAACAGTAACTAGATATACACAAAATCAAGTTACGTATTTGCTTCCAGGCCCTATCTTGATTCCATTTTCGTAGGACATAATTTAATCGGGAAAGCCGCTTATCTGGGATAAGAAGGGTCAGGCAGCGAAAATTAAAAACTGACTGAGATGAATAATAGGTTTGGACTCGAATGCTAAAATGTTTCGCATATAAAATGTCGTACAATTTCATTCCATTTTCAACTCCTATACGAAGTTTTCAATCATACACACACATAATAAGAATGAGGTGTGATCGTTCTTATACATTCGAAGAGGTACGGTGCGATGGTTAAGAATATTGATTTTTATGCGAGTGTAAGTCCGCATTTAGCTAGAAATTGACGCTCTAACCTGTGTTATATTACAAAAGAAGATGTTAATTACCAAAGGCAACTACATTTTAAGGAATCTGTCACTCGACACATATATGCATATATATCATCATATGGAGTATCATATGAAGAGTGCGTACATGGCGAACGAACACATCGAATCTATAAAAGGTATCAGTTTTTAAAAACGAAACCTTAAACATGTAGCCTAAATAAGCAAAATGCACATTAATTTGGGCCCTCTCCCTATTTGTACTGAATTATCCCAGAGACATAGAGAAGAAGTTGATTTATCGAAGATCTTATAATACCGTTGTGTGCCAAATAAATACTGTACATTAACCGAATGAAGAAAATATTTCCTTTATGCTTGGCTGCGCGTAAGATCGTAAATCCATTTAAGCAAATCAATAGCAATTTACTTGTGTAGAAGATTAAGTCATGTGTTGCTCATTTGAATTCAGATGAATAGCTATTGACATACAAAAAAATAAACCCAAGCAGTGGAACAGAAAATGCGTTTGTTTTAAATAAAATTGGATGGCTTTGTATTTAGAATTAGACTGCTGCGTAACTTTTTTTTAGCAACGACTCGCGTATGCATGCTATTGTTCGTCGAAATCAATTCATTTTTGAAGCAATTCTTCCGAAAAGCCTGGTTTTAGAATAGTGCAATTTTTACAGATTCATGATTAATGTTCCACTATAGAAGTGTTTGCTTGATATAAGCACTGCTGGCTTTCAGTAGACGATTTGAAAATATTGTTCATAGTTTGAACGTTGGAGGTTATTAACAATTCCATTCGATTTGTTGTATTAGCTTTTAACTATTTGGCTGAATGTTCGTAAAATATTGAAAATAGACGCCTCCCATGTTGTGCGCAATGCTCCGGATCGTTTTTGTTTGGTCTGCATGCATCGTTTCTCGTAAAGTAGCGTCGTCACTAACCGTTTTCCACATTTCACGCAGTTCGACATAGATCTCCTAAACGAGACTTGATAAACCAACGCCAAATGGTGCGCTATATTCTCAAACACGTCATTCATGTTTATGGCTGTCAGTCACCAACACCAAGATATTCCTCAATTTAAAATTCTATTGAAATCGTTAGATAATATAGTGTTGTTGACTATTCCCAAACCTAAAGAACAACGTAAACAAATTGACATAGTAATAAATCCAAGCCACGACTTGGATCTCGAGGATATTTTTACTAGGTAAACACTCTACCACGCAGTTTGTACTCAACTGTAGTGATTAACGGAGTAGTTCGAGCACCACATTTCATTAATGATTCCTATCGAACATACAAACTCAAGGAGAGTTCGTACTTACAGTGATCATTAACAGCAATTTCATCGATACAAAAGTCCTAGACAGGAAAATACTCCACAAAACACATTAAGACCTAGCGGAAACCTCATCACATTTTGACAAATAAATTATTCACGCCATCGAATTTGAATGTCCCCACTTAGATGAATTTCCATTAGCTCCAAATGCATTCGCTCGGTTATTCCAATATCGAATCAATACACGGAGTTTCGATATTAATATGACAGATTGTGATCACACACAAACACATGTAGACATAATGCCAAGGGGGCACGTGTGAATCTGTTGCCCTTTAAAAGCCGAAGGTCAAGAGACGGTGCACTTTTCTGAGTGGTCAATTATTGCTTAACAATTCCCCATCCCCCCACCCTCAACCTGGCGATACCTCTGATATTAATTTGTTTTTTGCGTGTGATTTTTAATTATATAAAAATAGAACGACGTGTGCAGTGTCTGGTGATGACAGTATTGTCTGGACATGACCAAAGGGTGAACTTACCTTAGACGTTGCGTGGAGTAGGCGTTTTCTAATTGGAATACCTAATTAAGCGTGAAAATGTAAATTGGAATGTAGTGTCCTTGTGCCGTGTTCAAAGTGATCAATAAATTCAAAATATGACTTATTTGACATACGAAGAGGAGGTGAAGGTCGGACTGCAAAACACACATTTTTCTTCAATAATTCGCTAATAGTTAAACGTTATATTTATCTATACAAATAAATAGAATCTGTGAGTTACCGATAAACAAAAATTGTGTTCGCGATTTCGAAGACAAATGAAACGGCATATCTTAAGAGCAGTTTCGACTTCAAATCTTAAGAGTTCAAGACCGAATTTTCAGGTTCTGAGTTTTGATACCCTGTTAAAAAAAAATAAAACGTTCAATTGATCGTCATATCGATCATGTCGATAAAATCACATGGTTTACACATGCTGAAGAAGTCATTCGAATAAAACGTGTCATTAAAATTTCAACTTAAAACAATTGTCCTGGAATGCCTGACTTCAGTCTTCAAACTTAGCTGCTTTGCGTTTACCCATGACTTCCTTTTGAGCCTTCAGGCTAAAAAAAAAGTTATAAGTCGTTGTATTTGTGCCTGTCTCGCTAATTAGTGTTGTCATGTCCTTGTGACGTTTTTCACATTTTAGTTGTTCCCGCCATTCACAGTTCACACCATTCACAGTTTTACCCAAGGTTCGCGCAGAGATTTCCCAGAGATTTGCAGGATGAGCGGTTCTCTAATGTTTTAATTATTGTTCAGCATGTGACCCTTCAACCATAACCATACCCTTGTAGAAAAGTCCGTTTTTCACTGTTCTGCTTCTCTCCGCAGTCTGGATTTAGCCAACCTGTCAAGATACAAATCCATTATACAACGGGTGTTTTTTTAGAGGTTTAGAACCTTAAGTTGGCGGCCATTTTTCAAGATCTTATTTCATTAAGAGGTTATAATCCTCAAGTTTATGTTCCCGGTAAACCGTTCTCTTCAAAAACTGATTGGTGTGTTTGATGGGTTGGTGAATTAATTGGTTCGTACTTCTTTTAAAACGATGCTGACCAGACAGTTATAGTTCACCGCTCTAGAGTCATGATCACTGACTTCATCAATTGAACAGCCATGATGTACAGGAGCTGTGGTTTCAACAAGACGGTTCAACATGTTACACTAATAATAATAATTGAGTGGCACTACAGCCCATAGCGGACCAAGGCCTAGCTTCTACAACAACTACTCGTGTTGTGCATGCTATTGTTCTTCACGAGTAGAAGGGACCTACAGTTTTTTGCCGATTCCGAACGGCGAGATTTGAGAAGCTTTCCATAGACAATTAATACTCTTTGAGTGTTGTCAGCAACTCGAAAGAGGTGGTGCCGTGAAAAAAATACTAGGTGTCCCGTCCGGGAATCGAACCCAGACTTTCTGCGCCGCAGTCGATGCACTTACCACTGCGCCACGGCGACCATGTTACACAGCTCGTACCATAATTGATCTATTGAAGGAAACGTTTGTTAACCGCATTGTTTCATGTTACGGGCCCGTGAATTGGTTAAGATGGCGTGATGTGAAGCCGCTTGAATATTTTTTGCGTTGTTACACAAAATAGTAAATAGCTAAGTGACGTTAGTCTAGTCGCTAGAATCCGCTGATAAGCTCGAAACGAATGAACAAGATTCACCGCGTTATTAACGAAATACAGCCACAAATGTTGGAAAGTAATAGAAAATCGGACCTCCAGGTTAGACTACATTTTCGCCGACAGAATTCGTTTTTGATAGAAATCTAGAACTTGTGCCAGAGAATAATCCGGGTTGTTTTTCTGACTGTTTTCAAATCAATTAACGGTATTGGCATTCGTCCATTTTGTTCTTAAGGGAGACGCTGTTAATTTCACATCAATTTATATCTGATCGCTGGCTTAAGCTTCACAAGAGTATAATGACGGTATATTTTTCCCGTGGATAATTATCAGCGTGCTGAAACCGTTAAGTAACAGGATTCATAACAAAATTTAGTCAGGAAATTTGTAGCTGAACCTAAATACGCGATGACATTATAAACCTTTTGATTGTTTTGATAGATGAGTGTCTTTCGTAATCTCGCCAGCTTCTGCAATAAGTTTCTGATCATCAACCTATTATATGTGTGTTGGGATAGGGCCCTCAAATATAACTTGTTAATCCGAAATCTTGCTAAGCCAACTGTAAAATAAAAGCTGGCTGATGATGAGTTATAATCAAAGGATAACTTTTTATCTGCAAGCATCTAACCGTACGATTAACTTTAAAAATCTTAATTGGGTCTAAAAGTCCACCGGGCAAAATGTGAAGTATCGTCTTAACAAGCTGAAAGGAAAATAAAAATCATAAGGAAATCGAATAATAAGAAAACAAAACTTAGCCATTAGTTCCCGCAAGAATTCTCCCCGTCTCTAAGCAGCAGAAGAATAAACTTTAATTCCCCTGAAAAAGACGAGGAGAGAGTAAACTTTCTAGATTATGCGAGGCGCATAATTTCAGGGGAAAAAAATGTTTGATGACAACTTCAAAAGCAGTCGGTTTAATTAAAATGAACAGGAAATTAAAGCAAAGGATGCTGAAAAAAAGGATTTTAGACCCGAGGTTACATAACATTAATTATACGCACACTTGGCGATTGTCATTTCACGTTAAGTACAATGAGAAATGCTATAGTTCACCAAAGCACTTGAATTCATCTAGAGTGGTGTGTGAAATGCACTGTGCATAACCGTCTACTCAAACACAGCATTGTTGTGAAAATGAGTATAATAATTGCAACACTGTTGGGCTAGGATTCAAAAAACCTTTTAGATCTTACGTAACACTCGACACACGATGTTTATGTGCTGTAAATCAGCAACAGGGATTACTCGACGTTCATAATGTGGTGGAAGATAAATGAGAACAGTAGCAATTTAGAGATGAAATGCCGTTTCTAAGGAAAAGCAATTTTTCTTCGCCTAATAACTTTCGTGTTATTTAGGGGTTGGCAAGGAAAGTGTCATCAGATGTTGGAGACACTTCGAAACTTTTCCTTTAACACTCAGACTAAACCGCCAATAAAAAACAAAAAAAAAAAAAAAAAAATTTTTCCAACAGTTTCTCGTTTTTCTTCTTTGAGTTGTGTTACGGTCCAGGGTAGAAAAAGTCTTCAACCATCAAACCTCTCCAGCCGTCGCACAGTTTGGTATTTTCTTAATTTCGTTGCATTTAGTACCCGGATGGACCTGAATCTTAATCAACATCATTCTTCAAGTAGCATAGTTTTTTGTCGGCTGCCTCCTAATTCGCACCCCAAGTTGCGTAAGGTCCTTCTCCACTTAGGAGGGTGTCCTCTGTTGCTTTGTCCTAATAACTCGGATGCAACGTCATTTCAACGACGCATGCCGCCTCACTGCCAGTAAGATCGTAGTTGAGTCTTCTTCTTCGGATGCTATCAACGCGAAAAGGGCCAAAAATCAACGCGAAAAGGGCATTGGAGTATTCCTTAATATCTGTGGTAACGTTGAGCAGTTGCAGAGAACGTGTAGCTCCCCGTCATTCATACAACTCCTGCACAAATCATTCAGTGCTTAGGTTTGTTTAGCTTGGTTTTACAGAAGAGGTTTTATTTTAGTGCGGATGTACGCAATATGTAAATTCTTTACACCTTTTCTTTATTCAGTTTTTCACGTTTCAAAGTGTTCTCTGACAAAAGTCAGACCATTTAGAAAAAAAAACATCCCATTTCAACAAATAACCTCCAACAAAAAACAAACCTAAAATGTACATAAAACATAATTTGATTAGTCGCGCAATTTGAATATTCTGTGTTTTTGTGAGTCGCGTAAAACTTAATGAAGTCCCAAACTCATGATTCGAGTACTTCACGGGACAATAAAATAAACTAGCTCAACACTTCCGAATTCATTTCAAATACCTTCCGGCTAGAAGTTGTTAATGTTTGATTGCCAAACGATGTACGATTGGATATCGTGAACATTCATGTCAATTGGGAAAAAAATTCATTTCGACGACTTGAGTTGTACTATTGTTCAGTGTGAGTATTCTTTTTTCTGCAATGATGCGGTGGATCAGAATGTATTCATGGAACATAGATTACTCGTAGAAGCGATTTATATATGGTGCCGCTGTGGGAATGAAAATATCAGCATTTTGCTAACAGGCACATTGCAAATGCAATATTCTGGAAAAAAATACATGCATCCCCTTTACATTGTGGTGAAAATAAACAAATTTACCTAACTTTTAGTTATATTTCTGAGTTCTATTGAGTTTGGGAAAAAAGCTTTTTTTAGGTTTCCTTTTACTTTCTGAACTTGCGATGCGATTTTCACGGAATTTCTAACATAGACATCTGCACTTGAGATAGTTACCGTGAACTTTATATGTTAGGGAATAACAAAGGACAGCTCCTATATCTGAAAAGTTAGGGCAACAGGAAAATTAAGTCGGGTATTTAGACTCAGATATGATAAATTCACTTCTATAACCAAATGCGACCGATAAATTTACCTTTTGATGAGAAATATGAGCTTCGTAATCTTAGATATCTACTGTCTCAGCCATGTAGCGCTCCTTATGTCAGTGGTCCATTTTTGGTCTTTTTCAATTTTCGAGGGCCCGGTTATGCTGAGATGGGTGAGAATGAACTACACGACACAAGAGTGATCTTGCTATTGTGGCACCATCTGGTGGTGACGCTTACTACTTTACGGGTCACTACAGTTTCCGAAGTTTAGTATGTACATGGATTGCAACCAACTGCCTACCAATTAAGAGAAAAACGAACCGTATATTTTCGAGTGTTTAACACACGTTTGGTTTATTTGTATTTTGATTAGAACAATTTTGTTTGTATTAATTGGAAAATATTCCTCAATAGAGCTAATTCTGACCTCTAAAACTTGTATGGCTTTCACATGATGGTATTCGACGACAAATGGCTTTAGTTTTCTCTCACTTATCCGTTCTGTCTCAATCGAGGCTATTTTCGAATACCTTGTTCTAATGGTCTGGCACCTCATGCCACCTTAAAGACCGTGGATCATTTCTTTCTGCACCAAGAGGGCACATACATTTCAACCAATTAACAAGAGTAATTCTGCGTTTGACTTGCATACTGACACCGAGGTAGAGGAAGCCAAAGATTCGGGTTTGCCTATTCTTACCCAGAAAAAAAATATATTTTTGTTTTTCGTGCTGAGCGTGCTGAATATTCTATTGTTATCTTTGTCCTTGTGCCGGCTGTTTCTTACAACTGTTTAATTTTGTTTAAATGTTACTACGATCTATTTACGAACTCACTGATTCAACTCAAAAATTGTTATTGGTGCCGTATAGGGCATATAAAAACACATTCGCGTTAATAGCAGTGTTTTTGCTCCTTTCACTGTATAATGTTTGCACATTGATTTCTTTCAAAATTTTAAGTTTGCGAACGAATACATTTGATATGTAATTTCCTTTTTTGATTTTCTGAACTTCTTTTATCTAATAGTACAGGTCCATTTTCACATTAACGGTATGGTAGCGAATATAAGCCACGGTCGGAGCAGATGAATAGGGTGCACCAAGGCTAAATTAGTTCCTTTAATAATGGATCACCCATCGTGGCAATGGCACCGCCCTATTTGTTTATTTAAAGCTTTTGTTAGCCTGAACTATGTTGGCCATAACTTCACTAAGAAAATAACGAATTATTTAAAACACCTTTAATCGTTTCCTCAAATGTTTTTACAACTTTCGACGCAAAGTGGAGACAGGGGGAAAGGAATTCTTAATAAGAACTGATATATCCTGTACCCAACAACAGTTCTATTAAGTATTTCCATTAAATATGAAAATAAAAACATTTCTAGCGTTGTATGTATTTATTAAAAACCTAAATTATGCCAAATAATAAAAATAATTGAGCGTCCACAAGGGACCAGGGCCGTGCCTTTAAAACAACTACTGGCGTTGTGCGTGCTACTGTACTTTAACGAGTAGAAGGGATCTACAGTTTTTTCCCGACTCCAGAGAGATTTGAGAAGCTTTTCATAGATAATTGATACTCTTTGAGTGTTGTCAGCAACTCGAAAGAGGTGGTGCCGTGTGAGGTGGCCCGTCCGGGAATCGAACCTACACTTTCTGCGTGGCAGTCGACCTTTACTTGTGCAAATACTCATTTTCTTTCTACTTTTTTTTACACTTTTCCTAACTAACTATTCACCGCGATCATTCCGTGATTATTCCATATTACATTGTTAGATTCTTTTAAAATTATTATTTAAAAATCCTTAAATGACAACTCACACAATTCAGTTTAAATTTAATAAATTCCCGAGATCTCAACACATTAAGTCTCTTAAGATTAGCGAACTAAAGTTTACATTTAAATTTCAGTTCACATTAATATTCACAAACATAATTCCGTGCTTGGTTGCTTTCTTTTGATTAATTTCCCCGACAAATCTCCTGATGAAAAATACAAATTTCATCAATTTATAATCGTAAGCTTCCGAATGTATGAACTAAAATTTATTCCATTCACAAGAGATTACCTGAAATGAGAAAAGAACACAACAAAGCACACACAAATTAATAAACGCCCGCCCACACGTTTGTTGCTGGCAAATCTCCAAATCCAGAAATCTTAAGGAAGAGGACGAATATTTCGTCTTTTGGAAAATTATATGAATAAGGGACACAAACAACACTCTTAACCTTTTGCAGACTCCCCAGACATTAAACCGGCCCGTAGAGATACATTTTTTTACTACAGGAGTTATTGATGATGGTCATGAAATGACAAGGAAGATAAAATAATTTCTCCTGTTTTACACGTACCGCCTGTAGCCACCCGGATACAGGGCTGCTTCATCGATTAGGAAAATGATAAGATATGCGACATGAGCTGCCCTTCGGAGGCAATCCATTAATTAATGTGTTTGCTACAACTTTTGCCAACCAGGTTCCTGTACTGAGCAGAAATACTTTGCCTAAAGAATTTTCAAGCTCCTGTGGGAAAGAGAAATACGAATTCACAGAACGCAAAAAAGTGAAATTGATGGGTTTCATTTCTTGGGGGTCTTAAAAGTTGTAAAATATTGCAAATTGCTATCTCTGAGGGGGGGAGCTCTTATGATGCGCGAAATATGAATAATTACGTCTGTCAAAAAGATGTCAGCCAGCTCAAACTCTGTGATGGTTTATTTGTTTATTTGAGAATTGAAAAAAATGCTATAACTAATTATACATTTGGAGATTGGCAGCACTGATATTGATTTAATGTGCAACCATAGTTTGCCTTGTCAAAATAAACTGGCATACAGGGTGTGCTAGGTAGCACTTTCAAAACTGAGGGAGGAACCTTAACGTCTAAAGTCTTACAACTTTTTTCTGATTGAAATGATTTGTTTAAATAACTTATTTTGAAATGAATTCTTTAAATGAAAATTAGCTATTTTCTCAATTTATTAAATTTTTTCCCTATGGGCATAGAAAACGCATAGTATTGCATTTACAAGGAGGTACTGTAATTCAGGCAAACAATTTTTACAGAAGACAACCTTTAAATTTTGAGGTTGCGTTGAGTGTGAAAATGTTGTAAAATTATCGCAGCTTTTGTGATTGAAGTTTGTCCAGCACAGTTGTAGACTAAGCGAAGTGCTGGGTAATTTGTTTTTACGCATGTTTGAATTTTGAATCAGATTAACATTTCCCTGACTTGGTACCCGTAAAGTGAGGTAGTTTTTAGTTTATTACAGCTTTGAACTTGTTGGCTCTCAACAAGGATATAAGCAAGAGTAGTTGAAATGATATCCGTGGGTGACGTGATATTCGTCTCGACTTCGCCAGGACAAGAACTGGCTGATCACAATAATTACTGGTCGGAAAACATTGCAGCAATTGGGTAGACGAGGAGATATGTACGAGTAGGAGATTGGTTTTGTTCTTCTTCTTTCTGTGGCGCTTCAGACCGGGGTGGAGCTGGGCCTTAACCAATATGTCTCTCCAGCTAGGATGATCTCTTGCCAACTGCTTTCAATTGTGCACTCCAAGTTGATTGAGGTCCTTCTCCACTTGTTTGCGCCATCCCAACAGAGGACGGCCTAGGCTCTGTTGCGCTGTTCCAATGACTCGGATTTGAAGACTTCGGGCCGAAGCAGTTGTGTCGCAGTTGGAAAAATATCAGTTCCCACTTCATCATCCGTTTTGGATCTTTCTACACTTCCAAAGGGTAAAATGACGCAATACTACAGGTTTTGTTTCTTCGAGTAGAAGCGTTAGCATGCATCCATGCCATGTTATACCATCATTACTGAAGATGACTAAGGAACTAGGGTTGAGGAGCGTTTCAAGCGTATGTCTGGGAGCGGTTCCGACAGACCGACTCATGCAACCTTGCCTTGTTCTTTCGTTAAGTTGTTCGGATATCATTAAAGTCGACTTTGAATTCTATAGAATATTCGTGGGAAGTAATTATAAATTTTATTCAGAGTCAATTGTGAACAAATATGTAAATACACACGTTTCCTGAACTTACGTGCCACCCCAATACCTCTTCTTTGCAACTTTAAAACATTTTTGTTTCAATTTCTTGTAAAACAACGTCTGCAGGAAAAACAAACAAATTGGCCTTATGAATTCGGTGGAAGTGAAAATTCCTTATTTTCTTCAGTCTATTCCTATGAGATTACAAGGAATTACAATTTGGGCACAATTCGAAACTTCATGGGATATGCCAAAGTTTCAGGGAATATAAAATTTACGAGAAAATTCAGAAAGTGAAATTTACCTTTGGATTTTTTAAATTGCAGGATTGTAGATACACACAAAATACTGAGTTAACTTTATACAAAACATACGATGATTGTGACCATTAAACCATGAATTTTTCGCTTCTTAGACACTTAATACTTCCTTACATTTTTAATAAATCAAAAGTATGCATTGTGAAAAATCACGAACAGATTTAAGTTTGAAGCCATTATTGATTTAATATATGTAACTCACTTTTATATAAATACATTATAATTTATTTTCGCTTCGATTCAGTGCATTGAAGCTACGGTTAAAATAGAAAGGTCAATAGAGTAGGGATTTTCTAGGAGAAGCCTATCAAATTCGGTGTGATGAGATTATAAATACTGAACTAAGGCATTTTATGTTTTTATTTTTGCAAAATAGTTTATAATTTCAAATAAGTTAGTGCTAACACCTTGCTTAGCGAGGACTCGAACAGAATCAATGTGCGTTAGATCACTAAAAGTTGCAAAACATAGGAAGCACTCCAAGGAGTGCTCGCTTTTGGAAGAAATTACTGCTATTAAGCGTACACGAATAAAATTTGAACATTTTTGTAGAGGTTTTTGAATAGATGAAAAACCCTATTGCTTTTTCGTGAACGGATGTACATAATAATTGCAAAAACCTCTTTCATGGCCGAATTAATTTTCAATTTTCATTGTTCTTAATTTTTGCCGACTTCCTCCTGCCATACTTTTAACATGCATTTTATTACTATTGTTTCAATGTCATCTTTAAAAAAGGAACAACACGAAATTGAGCAAGATTGAGGCTAGAAAGGACCATATTTCAACTTTGGCTGTACTGTGGGTATTGAACACAATTCATCGTGTTAAAATATATTCAGAACGCAGGAGCTGTAAAACTGATTATATTCTGTATTATTTGTTTTTCATTCCTTGTTATCATATGTAACAAATAGACTGAAATTAATATTTGTTCCCGAATACATTTTTTTCGAAAATACAATTTAATTATCTTTATTTTTTTCAAGTCTGAAATAATCTCCAAAATGAAGCGTTAGTGTACGAAATCGGTTCAAGGTTCACATCACAAGTTTAGTGTTGGTGTTGTTCCTTAATTAAACCCAAACTCCCTGTACAATCTATTATAGCGGTGTTTGTTCGATTTTAAGAAGCATGTAGTCTTTCGCTATTTCGTCGAACCGAATCGTTTTCTTTAGACTTTGTTATTGTTTAATTGCAAGGTTTGTTTTTAGAACTATAAATTTAAAGGAAAAGTTCAATATTAGACTTTAGACTGATATTGAATAGACTTCAATTTGAATGTAATCCTTGCAGGGATGAAAAAGAGAAACAGTTTTGGAAATAGCTCAATTCAGCAATTCAATTTCACTTTTTCAGCAGAAAAACAGAGGCTTTTTAGGATGCGGCTAAGGCATCAATACGGCTGATGAACACTTGCGCAATATAATATACATCTTTGTGGCATGAAAAACACACATTTACCACTTCAACGACAAAAGCACGTAAAGGTCAACTATGTATGTTACTCGTTGGGAGGCTTGGTTAAAAGACGGCTTTGCGATGATTCTATTTTGTTATAAAGCCCTGATTATCCGGACGTTCTTTAATCAGGAATATCCGTAAAGCTTAGTCGGTGAAAAGTTGTCGTTTGAGTCTTTATGAATTTATTATTTCTTAGCCGAGAAGGTCTAAGAAAATATTTACTTCAACTTCCCCACATGAGACTGGTAAGGTTATATTCCTGCAGCTGCAAGTATACAAGAACTGCAACCCTCAAAGGAACGAACAGGTTCAATCTTCTCCCACTTGGAATCTTAAATGTGGAAATTCTATAAAAAAAAGAGTTGTAACGATTTTGTAGCTTGTACAATAATAATAATAATTGAGCGGCACTACAGCCCATAACAAACCAGGGCCTAGCTTCTACAACAACTACTCGTGTTGTGCATGCTATTGCTCTTCACGAGTAGAAGGGACCTACAGTTTTTTGCCGATTCCGAACGGCGAGATTTGAGAAGCTTTCCATAGACAATTAATACTCTTTGAGTGTTGTCAGCAACTCGAAAGAGGTAGTGTCGTGAAAAAATGCTAGGTGCCCCGTCCGGGAATCGAACCCAAATAAATTTTATAACATATGCTTTTTATATGAAAATAAACCTAAAATGATTTAAAAAAAAAAAGAAAAAACATTCCGTGTCCCTCAATTTCTGTGAGAATCACTCTTGGAATAAAGTGTTGAAGTCAGATTTCAGTTAAATTGTGTAAGGTAGCTCAATAATAAATAACGCTGTTATGAAATTTATTTCAACATTACCAACTTAGTTACACAAGATATGGGGGCTCAAAAAAAAAAATACTCTACGACAAAGCATTTAAGCCCACGCCATGGCATGCTGACGGTTACATAAATCTGCGGTTATCGCACCCCAACCAACGCTCATTCCATCATCTGACGCTTAGCTTATCCGCACAACAAAATCCAGTGGGATTCATTAAAATCAAAATATGTATTCGAGTATCCTTGTTAATATCGATTACCTCTGTTTTCCGTTCTGCCCCACATAGTGCAGTATCGATAAGAAAGAAACACGCAACACAACTAACGAACTACCACACAAAAGACGGGTCGGTGAAGTCAAGGACGACAGGAAGGCAGAGAAGACGAAGAAGCAGCAAACATGATTAACATCGCCGGGGTTGTGAGCATTGTGCTCTTCTACCTGCTCATCCTTGCAGTAGGAATTTGGGCCGGGCGCAAGAAGGAGGCGGGCAATGATTCCGAGGAAGAAGTCATGCTGGCCGGCAGATCCATTGGACTGTTCGTTGGGATCTTCACAATGACAGGTGAGTGGTATTCGCAGAATCTTGGCGACTGCTTGTAATTGCTTATGATTTTTATTGTTTTTCTTTTTTCGCACCGTGCAGCTACTTGGGTCGGTGGAGGTTATATAAACGGTACCGCTGAAGCTATCTACACTTCGGGACTGGTATGGTGTCAGGCACCGTTCGGTTATGCGCTCAGCTTAGTGTTTGGTAAGCGAAAGCAGATGAGATAATGGATTTGAATGCGGTCGTGTCATGAGCGTCGTCTTAATCTGTCCGCAGGTGGTATCTTCTTTGCGAATCCAATGCGAAAGCAGGGTTACATTACGATGCTGGATCCGCTGCAAGATTCGTTTGGTGAACGTATGGGTGGACTGCTATTCCTGCCCGCTCTCTGTGGTGAGGTATTCTGGGCTGCTGGTATTCTTGCTGCTTTGGGTAAGTTGTTGAAAGGATTTTGAATTAATTAGAAAATATGTTGATTGAGTGACGAAGTTACACGTTGTCAAACAGCGGTGAGCTGAGAAACTGTTCACTTTTAACATTCATTTAATCAATTACGAGGATCACATTTTAGAAAGTGGTTTACCATTGATTGCCCACAGCGCGTTTTTTATTTGCGATAAATTGATGCTTGTTGAATTCGAAAGTGTATTCGGTAGCGTGTTAGGCAACGTTTGCAACTTGTTACACAGTTAATTACTCCTGCAGATGACTTCTTGTATGCACTTAACATTAGTTGTGTTTAATTTATTTTTTATTGCCATCATTGCTTCACACGCCAGCGTAGAAAAGGTTAAGAGGTTTAATTTTCGCTTTTCAATTATAACCGATAAATGCTATTGGAGGATGTGTGTTTGTATTACGGTTGAATTATTCGAACGCAACGTCCGCGATCCTTCATGATACCTAATTTAACAATTTCGTGTGCTAATGGATAAATAGGTACGTCGATAAGACGTGCCACTCAAGTGAGTAATAATTACTGTTGGGCCAAAATACTTATTCTTTTTCTTTTCCTGTCGCTACAGTCTGTAGTGGACCTCGGCCTAAATTAACATGCCTTTCCAGCTAGAACGATCTGTCGCCAGCTTCCTCCAATTCTGCATAACACGTTCGTTGAAGTCCTTCTCCATTTGTGTGCGCCATCCCGGCCGAGGTCGTCCTCTGTTGCGTTGTCTCAATGGCTCGGTTTCAAAGACTTTTCGGGCCGAAGCAGTGGTGTCAACACGCTCTACATGGCCTAGTCATCTTAAGCGTTGTATCCGAAGACGCTTGACTAGGCGCATGTCAATTATAACCACAGAAGTGTACATGGATTTTTTTTTTAAACCGTCCCAGATGGAAAAAAATGCTGGCTGACGTCCCAGTACATTACGGATTGTAACATCAGCTTAAGAAGATGATGATTGCTGCTTAAAATCACAATACCTGGAAAGTAAGCATATTCAACTTGGATCATGAAAAATTTGACATGACTTACAGCAAAAGACAGCAATTGAAAAAAAAGAAAATAATTATCAGGTTTTGTTATGATTTTCAGAGATGTTATTCGAAATTGATTTTAATCAAATGCAGAACGGCTATTATTCGGGTAGCTTCATTATTCCATCCCTGTAGAAATTCAGTGGAAACTTAGCGAAAAACTTAGCCAAATGATTTTCAAATTTTGTTACCACCTAGGGAGTTTTGCAGTGACAATGTATGGTAATTATAGGGTGCAAAGTCCGGTGGATGAATCAAAATTTCCCAACCTAGCTCAGTGTTTTGGGTAATCAAAGATGTGTGTGGCCTAGCATTGTTGGGATGGCAGCCAACTCTCTTTCAGTTGGCCAATCCTCATAAACTTTTCTTGATTGCTTTATTAAAATGGACTTTCTATGCACAGTGAAGGATTTGACCATTTCCCCATGTTCTAGACCCGTGTTCTAGATTTCCAATCCCAAGCATACAACATAACCTTGTTTGCCTTCAATCCAAAGTTTAAAGTTATTTCTGCCTGGACTCTGGCCTTTGACCATGGTATTCTTGTTTTTAACAATTTTTTCATCGCTGGAATGAAACGTTTCTAAAATGGTTTCAGTCCTTTACGTTTCAGCAGAATTTCTTTAGATTACTTTATGTGGCTTCTTTGATTAGTCTCGTTTTAGATTATTCGAAGCAATCACGCGATTGATGTTTAGTGCCTCCGCTATCTTCTGACAGCTTTCGTGATGGTCTTACTCTATCAGTTCCAAATATCATAGACTTTTTCAGTGACAAACTGATCAGTTGGAGGTGTATATTTTTCATTGAAAATTTTGGGTAACTCCAGGGTCCGGCGTTCACTCACAGCATTCTTACCATAAACTGCATCATAAAACTTTTTTTATCAGATATTTCGCTTCTATTCAAATCAGTATAACTTTTAACAACAGTATCGCGCTACATAGCTGTCTCCGCGGAAACTGTAGCCTAAGAATCTTTGATTCAAACAAATGTTCGCCTGATGCAATCAGATCTGTGCTTTCAGATATATGGTCTTAACATCACATAGTGACAAAAAAGGTGGAGACGCTCCGATACCACCTAATATTGTGTGTATTTGATGATAAGTTGGACGATGATCCTTAGTCGCACAAAAGTAGAGTTATAATTCGGTTCTTCTGCCCATTTACGATTAATGCTTACATTTTGACGAAACTTCGCAGTTCATCTATTAAAAGTCCATTCATGTATTTTTTCCAGATCTTTAACATTAAAAGTTTTTATTTTTAAATTGCGACGAAATTAGAAAGAGAATCACGTAATTCAAAGGACTTCAACTATTTTACGTCTTCACTTCAAAAAAACACTTCCCATCTGCTGAATTTTATTACTCTTGTTGCACATCATCACTTTCAAAATCGATTCCTAAGTAATTTCCTGAAGTGAACAATTTTTTATCGCAACCTGGTTCCTGTATGCCATTGTCAAATGAAAACCACATTTTCCTTGCAGGTGCTACACTCTCTGTCATCATCGATATGGATCATCGCACATCAGTGGTCCTGTCATCGTGCATTGCAGTCTTTTACACTCTCTTCGGCGGCCTATACTCGGTGGCGTATACGGATGTGATTCAATTGTTCTGCATCTTCATTGGCTTGTGGTTGTGCATACCGTTCGCATGGACCAATGATCATGTCAAGAGTCTATCATCGATGGACGTCGACTGGATTGGGTCTGTGGCACCGGAGCAAAAGTGGTTCTACATAGACTATGGATTGCTGCTCGTTTTTGGTGGAATTCCTTGGCAGGTATGCAATCGTCTTTTTCTACGATTTTCGCTGTTAGGGAAACGATTCAATTTTCATGCATTAACGAACTGAAAAAACGGTTTTTGAATTAATAAAATGCACTTTGCAGTTTTCAGTTCTTACGTCAATGGGAGAAATGAAGCACCTCCCCGCCAGGAGGGAGTTTGTTGGTTTCTCAGTTTGTGCATTCATCGCATTGTGTCTGCAAGTTGTTGAAAAATTGCTTATGAGGGTAATTTGCCAGTACAAATGGCTGCTGTCGGCACTACTGCAAAAGTCCTTGGAAAGTGCATACAAAGATTTTTTTTGCAACGGCCATCGATTGGACTTGCATGAATTAAATTTTTGCCGCAGCAGCAGATTGGTTTTCTGAAGATTCTACGTTTTTTAAGGAGCACTTCATGTCCTCCATGATTTTGATCTTCATTCTGTCCGGTTTCATTTTGTAGCGGGTGTTGTGTAAGATTGTGTAAAACACTCTCCATCATATTGCAGATGCCATTAAATTAATTTCCTGTCGGACACACACTATTGCTTTGTGTGTCCAGCCCATATCTTCCTCTTTGGCTCCACCCGAAGGCGCCATTGTCATTTTTAGAGAAACATTTAAAATTATGTACCTCCTTCTCCGCCCCTTTTCAGGTGTATTTCCAACGAGTATTATCAAGTAAGACTGCTGGCCGAGCACAAATTTTATCCTATGTCGCTGCATTCGGTTGTATTTTAATGGCCATCCCACCGGTTCTAATTGGAGCCATTGCCAAGGCAACTCGTAAGTATGCCCCTCCCCCCCTTCTCACGCAATGCTGTTGTGTCAAGTTAATTGAACACCGTCCACTCTATTTGCACACAGCATGGAACGAAACTGACTACAAGGGTCCCTATCCACTGACTGTTGATCAAACCAGCATGATTCTTCCTATGGTGCTGCAGTATCTGACGCCGGATTTTGTGTCGTTCTTCGGGCTAGGCGCTGTGTCTGCGGCCGTGATGTCATCGGCCGATTCCTCCGTCCTCTCTGCCTCTTCGATGTTCGCTAGGAATGTGTACAAGCTGATTTTCCGTCAGAACGCATCCGAAATGGAAATTATTTGGGTGATGCGTGTGTCCATCCTGGTCGTCGGTGTGCTGTCGACCGTAATGGCTTTGACGATTCCATCGATCTATGGACTATGGTAGAGTATGCTCAAGATTTCATGAAAGTCATTGTCTGCATGGGCGCCATTTCGATTGCAGGTCAATGTGCTCGGATTTGGTGTACGTTATCTTGTTCCCGCAGTTACTGATGGTGGTGCACTTCAAGAAGCACTGCAACACTTATGGCAGCTTGGCGGCGTACTTGATAGCGTTCTTCGTGCGGTTGTCTGGGGGTGAACCGCTCTTGGGACTGCCTGCATTTATCCACTATCCCGGCTACGATGAAGTGAATCAGGCGCAACTGTTTCCATTCCGAACGATGGCCATGCTCTTGAGTTTAGTTACTTTGGTCTTTGTGTCCTGGTGGACGAAGTAAGTACATATTGCCCTGCGAGCCACTTTCTCAGAGTCTAAAGATTCGTGTCTTTCAATTCAAGGATGATGTTCGAGTCAGGAAAAATTCCACCGAACTACGACTACTTCAGGTGCGTGGTGAATATCCCCGAGGACATCCAGCGAGTGGGCGAACCCTCCGAAGCGGGAGAGCAGGTAATGATGTTAAAAGGGGGAGTTGATTTCTAGACGTGTGCTAACCGTAATTTTAGTTCCCAGTTTTTGTTTTCTAAGTTTCATATAGCAACTGTTTAATTTTTTTGTTTTGTTTTCGAATAAAAGTGTTTTGTGTGTAATTATTCTGTTTATGATTTTGTTTGACTTTGAATTCGGCTCGGAGGAGGGGTTAGGGTGGAGTTTGGTATGCTTCTGGTTGAGTTCTTTGAAGCATTAGGGTCACAGGGTGTGGATGAACTCAAAATTCACTCAAAAATCAATCAAAAATCTGTGATTTGATGATGATTTGTCAGATGTTACTGAGATGATGTTACAAAAGCGTATGTAATGTGTTGTCCTACTTCCATTCAAATTGTAAATTTATTGGAGCACATTTGACACAAAGATTTCATACAAGTAAAGTGAAAATCTGATTCCGTTTCTCAGTGTTTACTCATTTTGATGTGATGTACAACTGATTTCATGCACTCACTTCCTAATTTTAAGCCACGATACTTAGTCTTTTTGCAAACTTTTTTGCGCTTTATTGTCTTCTTGTATCTATATTCGTTGTTTTATTTTAATTTATTAAATAACGGCGTGTCTTATAAGCATTTGTCGTTCTTTTTTAACATATTTGTGTTTTTTCTTATTTTCAATCCAAAGCGATACCTAGTGAGTTATGTGGGTAGTCCTTAACCACAGAAAAACATTCTTAAATGTATAAATCCTGAATTCTGTAGTGTTTTAAAATATTATCTCCAATCTCGCCTTTTACAGATAAGAATTTTTCATACACTAGGGTACTCGTTGCTTCCATGTTGTACAGAGGCATTCACTCTCCAAAGGTTTTGGTTATTAGATCTTAATACTTCTTCGTTCGTTGTTAAGATTTCTCAATTTTCATTTATAATCTTTCGAGATCATTCGATTCATGAGATTTTGGTTTAGACCATTGTTCTGAGAGTCGTATTGCTCAAGCAGCAAATGAATTAAAATACCAAATGGTATGTTAGAAGTTTTTTAAAGGCGCACATTTAGCAAAGTCTGTCATCAATGAATCATTCCGGCATTTGTTTTAGGTGTCTTATGTGCACGATAATGTTGAAGATTTAAAATTAGACAGATGAATTACGTTCTAAAAATATGAATTAACGGGTCTATATATGAAGTTAAGAATCCCAATATAAAGTAGGTTATATCACATAAAATATTAGTTTGAATGTTCTTACGGAACATTCATTTTCTGGTTTCGAAAGTAAATCTTAATGAAATACACACAGCGACACGTTTTTGATAATGATTTGAATTTTGAAAAAGCTTGGACTTTGCCATCGAGTGTTAAAAATAAAATCATTCAAATGGACGTTTCAGGAAAATTCGCAGCATGTGATTCTCTTGAGGTATTTTTTAATCACTTTTTCGCACATTTCGGGTGTTATCTCGGCCATAACTTGAGTGATGTTGGTTTTTAACACTTTTAGGGGTATTATGCAAATAAACGGTATCTTTGCGTAGTCCCACAGAACAAAAACTAACGGTGTCGAATTGCATAACCTTGGTGGCTTATTGATGTTGCCAAAACTTCAAGTTACGGAACCAGGTAATCTCCCCAGTTATAAAAACATAATTGGTAATATTTCATGGCTTGTTGGCTTGTTTTAGTCACATATCATCCAAGTAGCTCCGAATCGCTCCGAATTGACCCTAACCGTCCGCCCATTGGCAGAAGAAATAAAGACGAAGGACACCCAACATAGATCACACCATCATCACTTTGCCTAGATGTAACTGCACCTCTTCACTTACTTGTATGTTTTCTGACTCTTATACATACGTGGCAGTTCTGTTTATTAAGGGCTTCACCGAGCGAGAAATGTGCATCTTCACTAGAGAATCCATGCCAGAGAAGTAGTGGTTTAAGTATTTTAAATGCTTTTTGAACTCTTAAATTATGTCATTTCGTAAATGGCAGACATTCAACCAATATTGTGATAGTTCCAATGACAGCTAAATTTGGCAGGTGTCACAATTGCTATTTTAATGTCAACGTCACACGTTGAAGTGCTATTTTAATGTGAAATTTTTTTTTTTTGTTGTTTTCATTCAGTAAGTGAGTCTTCTTCTTCTTCTTGTGGCGCCACAGTCCGGGGAGGACCTGGGCCTCAGGTAAGATGCCTCTGCAGCCAGCACGGTCTATCGCCAGCTGCCGCCAGTTGCGCATTCCAAGTTGGTTGAGTTGAGGTTCTCCACTTGTGTGCGCCACCTTATCCTGGGCCGTCCTCTGTTGCGTTGTCCCAATGGCTCAGATTCGAAGACTTTTCAGGCGGGAGCAGTGGTGTCCATACGCTCTACATGGCCTAGCCATCTTAAGCGTTGTATCCGTAGACGCTTGACTAGGCTCATGCCGCCGTACAGCCCATACACTTCGTGGTTGAATCTTCTCCTCCAGATGCCATTAACGCAAACAGGACCAAAAATCGCAGGCAGGACTTTTCTTTAGTGGTTCATCCATCTGCCACATAATTTTTTAGGCGAATTTCTGGCCTTTTTGAAACTTAAAGAACTGTCCAAAATGCCGGTTCTTACCATCTGAATATCCCATTTCAAAACCTTAAAAGTATAACTGCAGACCACGCAAAGGACGATACGTTTTGCAGAGCAGAAAGAGCTAGTCACAGGGACTACTTAAATGGAATACACGTTGTGAAATTGTGTCAAAGTAAAAAGAAACATGCACATTTTATTATCCACTTGGACTACAATTACTCCGTCTTGCAATACATGGGTAGTGACAGTCCCCAAGATATTAATATTCTGGAGTCGATATATGTACGCTTAGACGAATGAAGTGAAGTCCAAATGATTATGACCTGCTCGTTCATCTTCAATTGTTACATAAACTTCAGTTGTAATAATAAAAGAATAAAGTCCCTGCTGCGGAGAGGCACACAAATGCCACAGTGAAATTTCACCAAGATTTTTAATAAATCCGCAAAAATTGTTATCCAAAACTTGGATGAGAGTTATTTAGAACACTTAACCTCACCCCCACTGCATGCAGTCTTCAGCGGGAGCAGCATGATCCCTATGCGAACATTACTCCCAGATTGGGAGCGGATACTCGAAGTATTTGGAATTCATTTTTACACCCTGTTACGATCACTGTTGATTGCTGATTACATTGTGCCTGAAAATTACGTCTGAAAATGTTTTCAATTTAAACAAGATACCTGCAACCTCAACAAAGTTTCAGTGCCTTTTGCAAATGAGATACCACTTCAATATCAAGTCAATCTCATCTTGTACCAGTGGTTTGTGTACAGTTGCCTTTTTCTCGTTCATGTGTTCAATTTGTTTTTATTTATTGCAATTAAATTTTTATTTAAATTCTTTTTCTACACCCTACTCCCTCTGCATGATGTTTGTCTTGAAACAGTAACAGACGACTAAGTGTTCACATTTCTAAACAAACAATCCAAACATGAATATTTTGCACAAATTAGCTCTCCGTGATGGCGGGTCCACTGGCACGATCATACGGCGCTGCCACAATGGTAGGTAAGGACGAGCGCAACGGTCGAATAAATCCAGCACTAGAACCGGACGACGATCTGCCCGTTGTCGAGGCACAGCGTCAATTCCAAAAGGCTACCAGCGGCTCTGGTAGCGGCGGCGGCGGTGGTCAATCCGGAACAGCTGTGCCAACTGCTGAGCAGGATAATACTGCCTTCTAATAGATACAAACAACATCACCGGCTAAACTATACATAATCCAAGAAAAATACAATACCTATACCAACTAAATATTTAACTGAACAATAGTAAGTATATACTTAAGATATGAAACTATATTTAAAAAGGAAATAACAAAACAAAGTATTTTTATAAATATACTCGAGTCTACAAGTTGATTGCGTTTTCGTTTCCTAACCTTAAGTTCAGATACATATTTGGTTTCCTGTTGGAAAGAAATTATGTGCTCAGGTATTATCGATGGATAATTGATTGTTAATTTATAAATTAGTACAAATAAATTTAGTTCAGACAGTTATTTGTTTTAGAGAGTTTTCTAATTTATTGTTGCTACCGTACTTGTGTTGTTTTCTGTTGAACAGTGTTAATTAGCATTTAAACTGAACTATATTTCATAGGGCTACTATTGCGTAAAGAAAGTATTAAACAGGAAATTACTATAAATAATTGTATAAAATGAAGAGTAAAATCATTAGTCCTAGCAACATATAGTACACAAATACACGAAAAGATGCCATGCCATTGCAAAACTGAACATATCATTGTGAATAATGCTGTAAGCGTAGTTTAATGTCACTTGTATCCTGACACTGTGTTTTTTGTTTTTTATTAGACGCGTATGGAGGATACACGTACAGTGCAAATTATTTGTATTCACGCGTAGTGTAGTTCTTCACAGGCGGGCGTACATTCATTTGTCGAGTAAGATGTTTATTGAAAATACGTAATTTTTTAAATTTTATTTTAATCTGAATTTAGACAGACATTGGTTTGGTGTTTTTGTAATATATGTATGTATGATGAGAATATCGTATAGTTGATAAAAAAAAGTGAATCTAGTAAGCTAATTTTCATTTGAAAGGGGTCCGAGTTTAGTAGGGAATATTTAAATCTACCGCGCAGCGAAGAAAAAAGCCTGAAAATACCAATGAATCTGTTTAAAAGCTTGAAATTCAAAAGTTAATTTGTGGTTAATTCATATTTAAGGAAAGGCACAACAATTGTCCCTAATAGAGGTGAGAGTTTTCTGAATTGCCAATTGAACAATCTCCAATATTTGTTGGTTTAAAGTTCAAAGCACATTCACATTCTGTCATAATTGTTGAAGGGATGACTGTTAGGGGGATTACCATAAAATGTCGACGTGGAAGTGAAGTCGCACAGTATCAGAAATTAAATGGTATTTACTTTCCTGTGAAAGGTATGAAAATATAGTCAGAGCAAAATTTGTCAACTGTCTATACTCTAAGGCACAACATTTAAACGTGCCATGTATACATTTCATATCTAAGCATTTTCCTAATTTGTTGTCGCTTTTAAAGTTAAACAAACCTAAATTCATTGAATTGGCAGTGGTTCATGTCATCACACATCAAATTTTTTGTATGTTCTTTGTGGGATTTTTTTAATGATAACTTGAGGATGCTCTTCCGTAAGACGATGTTTTAGGTCTTGTGAAACTCGTCAAATGGTATGATGGGTATGATCTTTTCTTTCAATTCTGTTGTAGCAAAAAAAAAAAAAACGGGTTTTTGAAAACGTGTGCTTCAGATTAAGACTTCAGGAAATATTGCTTTGCTTTCATAATTTCTGAAACTTAATTTTCATAAAACTAACATTCTAAAACTTGCATCCAACAAAGTTTCTTGGTCTTTCGAAGGAAAACCAGCAAGCTCTTCTGTGATAGAGAGCTTAATTCCCAACACGCCAGTACAAAACAACAGCCACCTGATCCGAGCAAAGGCGGTACATTGACAGAGAAAGTGCTCTGAAGTGTCTTCACCATCTCCACAGGCGTCGCATAAGATACCATCACTCACATACTCAAGTGCTTAGAGAAGATAAAGTATCCCGTTTGTACACCAACAAGTCGTCTGTAGTCTTTTCTATCTAGAGATAACAGAAAAGCCATGGATTTCTTGCTGACGTTTGGGGGCATGCACTTGGTGAGCCTGCATCTTGATGTTTCATGCCATCCCTGGTTGTTGGAAGATCCAACCTTCGACGGAAACCCTAACTAGCGCGGGTAGTCCCAAGGTGGGTTCGGGCTCTACGAATGCCCCTTTTGATCCTTGCCCAATAAGTTCATCGGCAATTTCGTTTTCGGTGATCACGTGGTGTCCCGTAGACATATTGTGCAAGAGTAATGAAGACGCTTTATTTTCTCTCCATTGTACGTCATTTTCGTACACCATCAGTGGAGATAAAAATACACACTTTAGCCCAGGTAGTAAGTTTGAATAAAATTTACACTTTTTATGCAATCAACCACCTAATCCAACTAAACTGAAAAAATTTATAAATTTGAAAAAATACATATGCATACATACGAGGCAATATTGAAAACGAGTACAGAGTCAATTAACTTGCGGAGTGGGAGATTACTAATGAGATCATCAAAATAAGCGTTGGCTTCACATTGCAAACATTATTACTTTTGGGTCACTAAAAATTAAATTCGTTGAGTACGTGGTCATCATCTTCCTTAAATCACTTGTTCCACTATAGGGGTCGCGGATGTAATGTACGCTCAAGAGCCCTCTAGACCGCTCGATCCTTCTCCATGAGAAACTATTCAAAATCGCAACCAGGCGAGCTTATGGATTTGATCCGACCACCTTGCCCTGCCCATAGAATTGCGTCTAAAGCACGCCTTGGAAGTCGGCATCCGTACCACGTGGGTAAACCAATAAAATAAAGCCCTTTCCGTCCGAAGACGTAGCTGTTTAACATTGAGTTTCCTCCGCCCGTCGCGTTTCTCAGCCTATTTGGCGAGGAACTCCCACACCGTCACCCAGAAATCCCATCTCGGTTGCTTGTATTCGCGATCTCTCTCTCGGTTCTGAGATCACTCAAATCTCATGACCATAGTTGAGAGTTGGAACAAACACCGAGTTGATTTTGACGACAAGTTCGGCCGTCCTTATTACTGATCTACCAAGCTGCTTCAAAATTGATCCAGTCTTGCCATTCCTACAAGAAAGCTTAGTGTTTCTCCTCTCACCACTTGTGAAAAATACCCCGAGATACTTAAACTTCTCCACCTGCTTCAATGGGACTCCACAAACGTGTAGAGTGCATTGCACAAATGTTTGGAAATTATCATTACTTCGGACTTGTCTATGTTCGCCTTCATTCCAGCTTCAGTACATACGGCCACAAACCAATCGAGCGCGCGCCGGAGTTCCGTCTGGGAGGTTGTGAGAACAACTAAGCCATCTGCCGAAGAAATATGACTTACCCTCAGCTCTCTCAATGTGAAACATTCCTCGCCAGCGGCTGCTTTGTTTAAAGTAGGAGTCTGAAAAGGAGCGGTGCCAAGACCCACCCTTCACCAAGGCCCAATGCGTTGTACTTTGTTTATTTCGAATTGCTTTTTCGCCTAAATCTAATCTGTTTGATGTCTTACTTGCAAATAAAGTCAATTATGGTCTGATGCTGCAAATTGTTTTATTTAAAATATGCGCATTTGCCACAAGGATTTGGAAAAGGACGAGGTTTACATTTCGTGGAATTTTTTGTTTAAATTCTAATCAAATTCAATAAACAATTCCTTACTCGACATATTAAGACAAAAACAAAATTAAATTAACAAACATATCTAGTGAATACTAAACATAGTCCTTAGTTGAAGGTAACGCTGAGTAGGAGAAATGCAAGTTAATAAAATCAAACACTGAATGCAACAAGATACATATCACTTATTGTGTCCTTCCCTAAAAATTATATATATATATACAAAACATATCATATTGAATAATATATAAAAAATCACAACTGAAACGAAACATATCATTTAACTGTGTATAGTTGTAGAGAATATATAAATAAAAATAAATATTGTTATATAAATGAAAAAATATATATGTAAAATGTGAATGTAAAGTAAGAAAATAAGAAAATCTCTGAAAGAGTTTGAATATTGTATGTTAAAAATAACTATTTAAAAACTATATATATGTACGTACAGAACACAATTAATAACTGAGTAGTACCTACTGAAAAAATTGAGTGACATGACAGCGTCATTGCAGTTGTTTCTATGTTTCAATTTAAGAATATTTACTGTTAAACTGTTAAACTGCATCAATACAAAACTTAAAACGTACTGAGTATACCTACGAAAGTTCTTGTTTATTATTGTTTATCCCTAAAGCAGGAAGATCATTCAATTTTCGAAAACTGTCCATATCTCAGTGTGTTAATGTGTTGACTTATTGAAAAGAATATTTGGTGTTAAAGATAATATTAATTTTATTGCTAATTGTATAAAATAAACGTTATAAATATTGAAAATATATTGTATGTAATTATAGGAAGAGAAGGAAAACAAACTTATTGACCTGCTGATGAATAACCGTTTTTTATTGTTGATTTTTGTTTCTTTTGAAATAGTCAAATGAATAAATATACGATATATATTTCATTAGTTGCAAGCAAGCCACCAAATTTATGATTTACGAGAAAACAAGTTAGAATTCAAAATATGTGCAAATCTAAGTAAACAAATAAAAATATACAAGATACAAATGAAAAAAGAAAAAAAAAAACAAAAGAAAAGGTGAAGTCGAATAAAGAAAATATATTGGTTTCCTTGTTGATGAAATGTGTGTGTGTGCGTTTTATTGGATTTATTTGAAAAGGGGGATAGTATTATTTTTTATTATTTTTTCTTTTGTTCGGGGTGGATCTGAGCCTTAACCAACGTGCCTCTTCAGCTAGCACGATCTCCCAGCAGCTGCCTACAGTTGCGTACTCTAAGTTGCTTGAGGTCCTTCTCCACTTGTGTGCGCCACCTTAACCTATGCTGTCCTTCGTTGCGTTGTCCCAGTAGCTCGGATTCGAAGACTTTTCGGGCTGGAGCACTGGCATCCTACCCACCTCAAGCGTTGTATCCGCAGACGTACTAGGAACATGCGCCGGTACAACCTGTAGAGTTCGTCGTTGAAGGAAAAGACAGTCCCCCAGATGCCATCAACTCGAACAGGACCAAAAATCGAACGTAAAACTTTTCTTTCGAAAAGAATAAGTGCTTCCTCATCTGATTGTAATATAATCCAAGTTTTCGCGCATTTCAGGAGGACTAGAATGACAAAGCTGTTACACAAAGCCAGTTTGTTCATTCGAGGGAGGGGGTCTATTACTCAAGAGTAAATGTCAAAAAAAAGGGTTGACACTTTAGGCCTCTACGGACGAAACACCATTTTTCACGGCACCAACTCTTTCGAGTTGCCGACACACAAAGATCATCAATTGTCCATGAAAAGCTTTTTAAATCTCGCCATCGGAGTCGGCAAAAAACTGTTGGTCCCTTCTACTCGTGAGAGAATAGTAGCACGCACAACACTAGTAGTTGCTTTAGAAGCTAGGCCCTGGTTTCTTGTGGGCTGTAGTGCCACTCAATTAATAAATTACAGCCCTTAAGGACCAAGGTTTAGCTTCTTCCGCAACCATTCGTGTTTTACGTGCGAAGCTTTTCATAGACAATGAAAACTTCTGTTGTGTTGTTCTGTTCTGTGTTGTTAGAAGGAGGAAGTCCGAGGTGTTCAATCTTCAGCGTGTGTGTCGACGCACTTTGCCGAATGTATGCAGATGTGAAATTACAGTGTGGTAAGATACTCGCACTACATTATGCAATTTTCTGTACTGTACTGGCAGAATGGTTTGCTTAACTATTGTGATCTTAGTCCGTAAGTGTCTCGCATGTTTGCCTTTGCCAAATGTGTTTGAAAACTAACGTAAACTTGGGATTAGATGTAGCCTCGACGTAAAATATTCCTAAACAAAATAATAAACAGGCGCCTTAATTATTTCAAATCCTCTAGCAGCGCAAAATAGGAGTATTATTGTGGCAACAAGGAGTAACAACCTAAGTCGACTTATGTCAGCATCTTTTTACACACTCTAATGTACATCAGTACATTTTTTTATCTTTTTATCTCTCACGGTTCATGAACTACAGACAAAAGAAACCCGATGTCGTTTTCGGTTTATCCATATGTTTTATACTTGATTTTAAAAGGCCAGGCTAGCACGCGAATCGCTCTCCTGAAAAGTGTGATTTAAGTTGATATTGCTTATTGCCAATAGTCACGGTTAGACATTTTTCCTTTAAAGAAATTGCGTTACGCTACAGTACACAAGGGCTCAAGGCTAAGCTTCTTAAGGGTGCCACTGTTCCTTCACGAGGAGAGGAAACCTACAGTTTATTGCTGGCTCCAAACGGCAATATGAATCAGCACTAAAATGAAGGTTTGAGCAGCTTTCCACTGACAATAAGTACTTTTTACCTGTTTTAAACAAATCGAAGGGGGTGGTGTATTGAATAAAAAGCCCAAGGGTCTAGTAGAAGGAA
The DNA here is from genome assembly GCA_944738645.1 of Eristalinus sepulchralis. NCBI lineage: Eukaryota > Metazoa > Arthropoda > Insecta > Diptera > Syrphidae > Eristalinus > Eristalinus sepulchralis. The sequence goes on from OX122882.1 coordinate 14,108,844, forward strand.
TCATTTTGGAGACTTAAACGTGTGAGGTACGATCGTTTCAGCCTATTAGAACCTGTATGCTCTATTCAACGACCGTTTAGCTACATTACTGATGTCTACAGTCGCCTTCGAGTGATGGCAGTGGAGTACTTGGTAAGTAGACCTTCGTGTGGAGTCTTCGTTCGCGTCGAATTTGTAATTCAAGCATCGAATTTGTATCGAATTTTAATCTCGATCGTTCCATTTCTAAGGCTTCATCTTTCTGTTGCCGACAACATACAGGGGAACAAAGCTGACATTAAACTGCAGGTCTCCTTTTCATGAGAGGACATACTTACGTACGGCAAGAACGGTTGAAAGTGATCATTCTAAACAGTAGTGTCACCTAATTTATTTCTTAATGCTTTGCATTTGCCTTCTATTGTAGACAAGTCTATATACAGCTCACGGAGATGTAAAAAAAGTTTCAAGAAAACGAAGGTTTTCATTCTTAAAGATTTCTTATAAGTTGGCCGCTTATTCTAAAGTAAGCTGCACCGTGAAGTTATGGATGAATGTGTTTACTTACGCGCTAAATATACCAGGCTCGATTCTTAAACTGCAGCTTTTACGGCACTCGCTTCATGATGTTTCTGACAAGACTCAAATAGTACTATTGTAGTTCTAAGTGAAAAGCTTCTCAAATTTCGCCGTTCGGAGTCGGCAGCAAACTGTATGCCCACTCTACTTGTGAGAAAGCAGTATCACGCACAGCACGAGTATTTGGTCAAGAAGTTGGGTCCTTGTGTATTTGTGAACTGCAGTGCCACAAAATTTTTTTTTTTAAATAACACATCACTCAATAAGTCTCGGGACATATAGGGGGCCCACCAACAAAAAAATGAATATCAAATGAATAATTTTCGTTAGTGACGCCCTTTATATGTATGTCCCGGGACTTATTCAGTGATCCGTTATGTACTCTTATGTTCTGCAAAATGTTCGTTCATGAATATTATCTTTATCCTTCTGTCAAAAATTAAAAATTTAGGTTAGAAAACGAAAAAAGCCACTGCGACTGTTTTTAGGACAGTAAAAAAGTATATATTAAGTACAATAAATTTACATGGGAACAGAAACTTATGAGTGAGTAAACGCTGCACGCGGCAGATCAGATACGTTACACAAGCCTAGTTCCTTACTACATATATGTATTACTGTAGCAGAACGTGTGATTTAAACATGTACGCTCTGCCTTGATCCTGAATACTGATCAGTCATCATCATTCATTCAATTCATTGTCATTTAATAGATTTTTTAAGGTTTCGTTTTCTTTATAGTTTCAGTCTGTTCGTCAGTGTGATTTTGAGAATTTTCATGATCCGTTGTAAATATTTATATTTGGGGAATAATTTGCGGTGGTTCTCTAATACTTGGCACAAGAATTTTGATGGTTTCATATTCTGCCACATAATATACTAATCGTCAGGTTGTTTGAAATGAAGTTAAGAAGTGCATATTGAAAGAGATTCGAAGGGAGGAACCTGTATTTTATAGAATCTATAAAATTTTGCAGTTTAATACTTGCATATCCTATAATTCGAGCCTGACTTCTATTAAATATGAAAACAAAACTAATCATTTGATGTTCGCGCGAATCTCACATTTGCCCACTTTTCTTATTGTTGTAGTTTTCAGTCCCAATTTAGATATCACAAATTTCATGGACTTGAATTTTAATGAACGACTTATCTTATGATTTGTGGGGGCGTGTTGCATTTTACAAAACAAAGAATCAACTACAGTTCAGCGATCAATTTTTTTTCCATTCCACAAGAACCCACAGAATAGATTGTTCTAGAGTCTCCCTCCACCAACAAAACTAGTTCTAGTCAAGGATTTCAATTGTATCACAACAACTTCACCCGCAGAGTTCTCCTGCCATTCCAAATTATAGTTTGGCAAATTGGCCAGTGGTTTGATTGAATAACAATTTTGAATCTTTGAGTTTGTTCGATAATCAGAAATTAGACAAATCTGCATGTACATTTCGGTGGAGCCTTACCGCAAATTGCGTCAGACACACAAATGCACAGCGGCGGTTCTAAAGACGCCTTTCCAAAGTGGCCTTGTTTGCAAAGACGACTGACCGTCTCCGCAATAACGGCTTGTCTTGCAACTGAAGCCACACAAAAAATTTCATTTCTCACAAGCCGTACGGCAGTGCACTACGCCATCCTAGTTGTTAGCAAAGCCCTCATAAATTTCCGACCTAGACATTAGTGAATCCGTCACTGAGTGCAGACGGGAATTAGTACGTCTTGAATGTGGCTCGGGCCAGACTTGCTCTTAAGACACAAAATTAATTGACGCATTCGTCATGCGGAGCGGCAACAGCGTGCGCCCAACGATTGTGCAACATATCCGAGCACTCAACCATGTGCCCTAGGAAATTGCATCAAGCAGAGGCATTCACTCACCAGCGATGACCTCTGCGGAAGATTTGCAAATATTAATCTGATTGCATCTGGCTGTGGCAATAATATGATGCAGGCAATTATCAGACTGAACGGATACGCAGACGAACAGGTATCCATCCATGTGTCAATACCAATTTGTTTGGAATTCAGATGCTCCTCCGAACAGAAGAGCGAATAGTCTCGGGAGAGTTTAAGGTTAGATTGCATCTAGTGCTCTGCTCCGTGGGCTGGAACAGAACAAAGCGAACGATCGGCGATTATTAGTTAATCTCGACGATTATAATTACGTCAATTATGCAGTTTGATAGCTGGTGCGAGCGCGATAGCAGGCGAGCGAGCGAGCGATCGTTGCTGCAGCGCACGGCAATTTCAATTCAATTGAAGATGACTTTGTGATCTGCATCTGACATTGCCCGCCGTGCAGTGTTGTGCAATTCGTCGCGGATTGTTTGTCAATAGAGCATGTGTGAACGTCACCTGTTGTTGGGGCGGAAAAATTGCATGCCAGTAGGTGCAACGCTCGTGCGAGCATAGCTGAGCACATCAAAGGCGGTTCAGAAATACCACCCGCTCAGCGGCGGCAGTTCTACATTGTTTTGCACGTGGCTTGTCGCAAAGTTTCAAAGTCAATACATACCGTTGCTTTTGCCGTAGTTTCTGGCATTCAGTCATGAGATTGCCGGTGCCGGCACAGCTGACAATCAGCGTGACATTGGGCCGATCTGTGTGTGTGCGGGCTTGAAACAATAACTTTAGCGTCGAAACAATGCAACGACATTCGCGTCGCATTGCATATGTCAATTGAATTAACCCACATTGCGGGATGCTGCTTGAAAGTGAAAGTTATTTTGCAGCGGCAATCACGCTGTCTAGCCGCGACAGTGTTTGATGTGATGAATGGCGGCGCAAAGTTGCCGTCGACAGGATAATTTCAAAGCCAGTTGTCATTGAAGGCTGTTGTTTATGGAGAAGTTTCGCAAATAACGACTGTCGGTGCATTCTTCGCATAACGTATGACTGGCGGCGTGATGCAATGAAACGGTTAATGACTAGTTTTCGTTTTTTTTTCTGTGCCAGCGAATGCATTTATATCTAAATTACAGCATAAGCTCATATTTGATCGATTTTAAGAAGAACCCAGAACTTATGTCATCGCCGCTATACGCGACCTTACCTAAGATGACAAATGCCAAGACTAGCTCCACCCTCCGGAGCAATTTATCATATGCGACAAGCACTCTTGACAGTGACGACATTCATCTTCTGCACGGCGCTTCACATCGCAAGCCATCATCATTTAGACAATTTTTCTATTCACATCCCAGCCAGTGTTATTAACGAATTGCCCAATCCCACCACACAGGCATTTGCTTGCTTTCCTTGGGACAGCACAACTATTTCACAGATACACATCTTCTCCCCTGCGTTTTCCACGAAACAATACTTCCATCCATTGTCCCCCTCCCCCGCCATCACACTCTGCATCAGATGAAATCCAACAGCTAGAGAGAGAATAATCCGATACGCGATGGTATTCTTCCATCCTTAGTCTTTTGTGCTTCACTTGAGATCTTGAATCAATCAGATAGCGCAGTTGGCGTCGCCGCATGCATGACGAACACACACTGCCTGGCGCTGTAGCATGGGCCTCGCCGCGCCGCGCCGCCAGTCAATCTCATAAATCCGGCCGCCTGGGCATAAATCCACTCGAATGGATATCATAAAATATCTCGTGCTCAGATTTCAGCAAATTGTTTTAAAGCGAAAATTTATGCATTTCCGTAGTGGAACTGCAACATCCATGTGCCATGCCGGACGGCTGCAACTGCTTGTGTGCTCGCATCGTCTTCAGTTGGGTGATGGCTTAGGCACTGGCTGCAGATGCAAATGATAACGCCAGTGAAGAGTGAGTATTATGACGGTTCATTATGATGATTGTGCCGCAATTGAATGCGATTTGCTAGTGACTACAATGTTCCCCCGTCTATTGCAGCCATCGTGAGTGGTGTTTTCCTTCAGTATGTCGGAGGTCCATCAATCATCAAGCAATTCGGCAGATTTCCACTTTGTAACTCTGTCACTTGGGTTACTCAATAGGCAATGACGAGGAAGCTCCTTCAACCTTCGGCGCTACTGCAAATTGCTTAAAACTGCAATAAATACTATTCAATTAGCTTCGGCCCTACCGAGTGGTCGGTTGTGTGCTTTCTCCATCGCAGTAGCTGAAGGCTAATTGAACGCATCTATAACCCTGCGGTTGAATTTCATGGCGGTGGTGATGTTTGTTTTTTGTTGAAACTTGGGACGCGGCACTTCCGAAATAAAAGGTTGTGAAAGATGACTGATGTGGTGGTGATGCGTTTTGTTGAAATGGTGCTTACATGATTTGTTTCCTGATTCGTCTGATGTCACATCTCTGGACGGCACTGTTGCAACTGTGATGGTCAACAACACGGTGGTGGTGGCCGTGAGTTTACGTAACCACGCAACGGACGGTGGTTTTGATTAGAAAAGCGGGTACTTAGGAGACACTCTAAGCTCTGGCAATGAAGGCAAAGAATCGCAAAATGATAAATATAATGATTTGACTTGAAAAAAAAAAACTTTTTGCTGCTTGATTCTGGTTTCAGTGATGGACTTGTAAATGCCTTTAATCCCGAAATACCAAAATCACAAGATCATCACGATATGAAATCCCGAAGGAAACTGCTTAACTTGGAGTAGGTGGAAAATTTGGGTAAAGATCAATATCAAGTATTAAATAAGATATGTGAAGTGCCCGTCCCCCAAGAATGACATAGACTGCTATAGAGTCATAATCTCTTCTTATTCAATATCAGGTTTCCAAAAAATTTTTGGCATGCCACTTAAGTAGTTGAAGTGAGAAGGATGTCACCGAAAAACAGGGAGTCGATGTAGTCCTTTGGAAAATTGCACCACTTCTTTAGTAACTGCATATATTGCTCATGAGGTCGTCTAGCTGTGACATGTGGAAAACATTTTTGGAAGGAAATTTCTACAGAACATGCATCGACTCACACAACGAAGGTCCGAAGATTTGATTCCTCGACTGAGAACTTCCCAAATGTCGCTTTTCGGGGTGGACAATAAAATATTAGTTTCTTCTAGTTGCGAGCGAACAATAGCACTCACGAGACGAGTAGCTGCTGAAGAAGCTGGTCCCTTATGGATTGTAGCGCCATCCAAATTATTTCCAGTTCTACGTCTTTTAGCGGTTAGACCGGTTCCACAATGAATATGACTCTTCAACTAGCACGATCTTTTGTCAGCTGCGTCTAACTTCGCACCCCATGTCAGTGAAGATTCTTCCCCACTTGTGTGCGCCATATCAGATGAGGTCGTTCTCTGCTTACGTTGTCCCAATCGCTCGGATTCAATGATTCAGTATGTTGTCCAATTGCTTAATATGTCTTAGCCATTTATAGCGTTGTATCCGTAATCGCTTGACTAGTGGCATATCGCCGTACAGTCTGTAGACTTCGTCATTAAATTTTCTTTCAGGTGGTTTCAACCCCAACCGGCCTAAAACACGTAGACAGGTTTTTAGCAATTTTAGCCGATTCCGTGCCAATCCCAGCAAACGCCTCACATGTTACATCAATCACGTCAATGTCATCCGAGTAAGCCAGCAGCTGACGAACTTTTGGAAGATCGTGTCTGTGGTATTAAATTCAACTTACATATTTACAAATTTGTATTTAAAACATAAATTCGATTAAAAAAAATCTTCGAAGAATCCATGAGCTCTCTTACACTGCATGGTTAGAATGTCCAAATTTGCGCATTGATTTTTTACCGTATTTCCTCAATAACGTTTTAAGCGTTATTATCCGAAATGAAACAAAGTTCCTTTTGAAAACTTTTCTTAGGGAATCTAATTTGGTAGATCTGGATGGTGGTAGTCATAATTTTATTTAGGTTTGGATCTTTATATCTCTGTAGCGCTACTTGAACTCAAAAAACTAAAAAGCAGTCCTTGATTTATTTCTTAAGCATGTGTCGATTCGTATATACTTATGACACAACCCAAGGGAATGCACCCCCACATGTTCCCCAATCAAAAATTGTCTTATTCCAACATTGATTTCTTGGTAAAGTGCATCTAATTCCATTGATGTATGCAAATCGTAAAACCGGCCCTCGCCACCGTTCATAACTAACCCCGAAATGACCTTGGGGCAAACTTACATAGTTCTTAAGGTAGATCGTAAGTTTTGTAATTAATTATAAAAAAGGTGCCCCATAGCATAGCGGATATAGCTAAGTACTTTTAAATTTTAGTTCTAATAGTTACGTAGCCTTCTTCAAAGTTTTAGTTTAGTTTTACTTTAAGCTAGGTTAAGTTTATCGATTAAAAGACGACAGAATGTCAATTTTTTTCCTTACTTTTTTTGGTACAAAATTAACATATACGTGTATACAAAAATAAATAATTTCTCAACCATTATACACAAAGGCACTTGTTACTAGAATAGATATAGACTAACCTGATTTTAAACTATTGTTAAGATTGAAGTATTACACTAAAAATATATTTGAACAAAAATACGCAAATAAAAAAAAAAATGCAAATCGTATTGTTAATATAGAGGAGTGCCGCATTTAGGCCTATGGATGGAAGGACAAAAATACTGACTTTCTATCATTTTGTTTGCAAAATCTAAGCCAAAAAGTGGTCCTCATAGGTACAAAGGAATTGCAACCAACATTTATGTTACTCAAACTCTATGACATCTATTTCCATATCTGAGATGTGTTTAGTGATTCTGTGTTCATAGGGATCACAAATGAATTTCAGACGAAATTTTACTATATAATACTAATATTTCTGTGGGTACTTTATAACCTAAAATGAGTTTAAGGTCAACGGAGACGCTGTTGTCTGAATACCGCTGCACTTATTTCAAGTTTCTTCTATTGTTTGAACCACCGCCAAAAGTTTCCATGAGGAACTTGCTTTTCGGGCTCGAAGGATTCGATGAGGAAATATAAAAAAATTACAATAGACCCAAATTGTTTATTGAGGAATCAGGTACTAAGAGTTTATGACGGAAAAATGTTTCGCATGATTCGTTTCGCTTTATCACCAGAATCACAAGATTGAGATAAATTTTCAACACAACACACAAATTCACAAACACATATGTATGTTTCCAATTGTTTGTTTTTTATTGATGTATTTAATTCTCAAGCAAACAAATTCACTTGTCCAATTTTCTATTTCAATCTTCCATTTCAAATATTTTTTAATTCTTCCTCTTTGAGTGCATGTCTCATTTTTGAGGTTGGTTGGTAATTTAAATTCAAAGGGCGCGCAAAGCATAAGTGATTGAGCCCTGTGACGCAGATTTGTGTGCTATTATTTGAAAGTTTTTTTTTTCACTACAGTTGATAATAATAATTGACTGGTACTATAGCCCACGAGGGACCAAGGCCTAGTACCTGCAGGAATTACTTGCGTTGTGCGTGCTTTTGTTCTCTCACGAAAAGAAAGGACCTACCGTGTTTTTTGCCTACTCCGAAGGCCGAGTTTTAAAAAGCTTTCAATAGACAATTGGTGCTCTTTGAGTGTTGTCGGCAACTCGGAAGAGGCGGTGCAGTGAAAAATTGGAAGTGTTGAGAGCGGGAACCAAACTTAGATCTTCGGGGTGTGGGTCGACGCACTTACCCATTATGCCACGGCGACCACAACAGTAATATCAATAAAAATTCTTTCTTTAATTTTTCTATTTATGTGGAGAATGTGGTAAGTAGAAGAGTTGAAATTGGGTCGATGAAACACAGCGATGTTCCTGATTTTGTTTCCATTCGGCAGTCACAAACCAAGTCACTAATTCGAAAGACACATTTTTCAAAATACCCCGAAATGAATTTATTACTGTGGCGGATACCATTTCCATTCTCAAATGTTTCGTTATAAAACACAGAATTTAAGTCTAAGACAATCCTGAAAACTCTACAATTTCTTAAATAGTTCGAAGTCGATATTCCATAATCACGTCAACAATTCTTTTAACACTTTCATTGCTTCTGTTCTGGTCGGAGGACAAAAACAAGCTCCGCCGTTGATTAAATTTTACAAATTTTTTAAGCGGAAAAACCACTCAAAAACTTGAGCATCATCTCTGTTTGGACATCTGAAAAGTTTCCGTGCGAGTTTCCCGAGCAACTTTGCGGCCACTACAATCATGATGAGCATACCAAAGTATCCGTCACTAAGAAAGTCAAACCGAAAGGAGGCTTTTATTAGGGACAACGCTGGAACCACTGAGTTGGGAGTTTTTGTTCCATACATCTGTAGGGGCTTCAGAAGGTCCACAGAAAGTCGGGTCCACAGCGTACGCAGACGTTATTAGGTGTTCAGTCATCAGACATTACAGTCGACTTTCAATCCTATCTGAATAGAATTATAAATTATGATCGTTTCCTTTAGCCAATTCTGAGCTACTGCAAGTCTTTGTGCTCCTACTGAATCTTATCAAAGGTCGTCTTTCCCAAGAGTCTTGTCTTTCCTAAGAGACGGGATGATTAAAAAAAAAAAGAAGAAACTTACGATATTCTAAAAACTTAATGACGTATAACAGTAACGTCAATTTCATCAGCACCGAGCCACCCAAAGTACATCAATGAGTGTGAAAGCCACCAGCACGAATGCAACTTTCCTCTTCAGTGAGTTATTCAGGCCAGACTGTCGTTCGCTTGTTTGTACACAGTCACACTTCTGGTAACCGATTGTCATAAAACCTCTTAATTATACACACACACACCGTCGCCCCGTAGAGTCAATTTCATGGTAAATGGTAAAGTTAATGGCGAAAACAAAAAACCGTCTAATTAGGCGCTTGCACATTGCAGCGCCAGATGCAGCCATTGGGCCGTTCATTCACACCGTACCCACCGGGAAGCTACCGCCTTGCGAGATCGGCGGAATTCCGTTTCGACAGGCAGAAATCGCAAACAGCACGGGGACATTTTCCACATATCGTTTATTCATTGGTAGTGGTAGCTTATAAACATTATTTTAATTTACAAAAAAAAAACATAAACTCTTAACAGTAGGTCGATGAGCGGAGAGTTGAGGCCGGCGCACGATTGGCGGCCTAAATGCGTGAGTTCGAAAAAATTTTGTGGATGAGCGAATGCGTTTTGGACTTAATACTGAATGAAGGGATGCCGGAGGAGCCGTGGGATGAGAGACGGGCAGCAGTAGAGAGAGAGAGAGAGAAGTTGACGGATGCGTAAGCTTCATTCATTCATAAGGCACTAGCGTGGTGAAGACCTGCCTGGGGATCCTCTACTTTCGGTATTTGTAGCCACCGTCGGACGAGTAGCTCTGTGGGATGGTATCCGGGACAGAACTGGGGGCGCCGTAGCTGGACGATGGGGCACCATATGAGCTTGATGGAACACCTGATGGTGGGTATCCGCCGGAAGATGGTGCGCCGTAGCTAGAGGATGGAGCGGGACCGGATGGGGCACCGTAGCTGCTGGATGGGGCTGAGGGGCCTTGAGGTGCATTGTAGTTGGAAGAGATTTGTGAGCCTGAGGAGTAACTGGATGCTGGTCCCGACGCTGGGGCACCGTATGAGGAGGATGGGACTGGTCCGGATGCTGGGGCGCCGTAGCTTGAAGATGGAACGCCATACGAGGTGGCTGGCGGTGAGGGTGCAGATGGAGCTCCATAACTGGAAGATGGGCCAGAAGGGGCACCATAACTGGAGGACGGAGCGGAGGGAGCACCGTAGCTAGAGGATGGAGCTGCTGGCGCGCCGTATGACGATGATGGAGCTGATGGTGCTCCGTAGCTCGAAGATGGGGGTGATGGTGCTCCGTAAGTAGAAGAAGGTGCCGGTCCTGATGGGGCGCCATAGCTTGATGATGGGGATGGAGCTCCATAGCTGGAAGATGGAGCTGATGGAGCGCCATAGCTTGAGGATGGTGCAGCCGGTGCCCCATAGCTAGAGGATGGCTTTGATGGAGCGGATGGTGCACCGTAACTGGAGGAAGGAGCTGAAGGTGCACCGTAACTGGATGATGGCCTTGAGGGAGCTGCTGGAGCTCCATAGCTAGATGACGGTTTGGATGCGGATGGGGCACCGTAGCTGGATGATGGCGAAGAATAACCTCCTGTGGAAGGTCCAGTTGGTGCTCCGTAGCTGCTTGATGGTGGTGACGGAGCGGATGGTGCTCCATAGCTAGAAGAAGGTGCTGATGGTGCGCCGTAGCTTGAGGATGGGGCACTAGGAGCACCATAACTTGAAGATGGCACTGAAGCGGGTGGTGCACCATATGAGCTTGACGGTCTTGAGGGAGCGGCAGGAGCGCCATAGCTAGACGAGGGTGCTGCAGGGCCGCTACTGTAACTTGGACCAACTGGTGCGCCATAACTGGAAGATGGTGGAGAAGGAGCTCCATAGCTTGAAGATGGTGCCGAAGGAGCGCCATAGCTTGAAGACGGTACGCTGGCACTTGGAGCACCGTAGCTTGAGGAAGGAGCAGCTACCGAAGGTGCACCATATGAAGACGAGGGCCGTGATGGAGCCCCATAACTTGACGATGGCTTAGAAGCTGAGGGGGCACCATAACTCGATGATGGTCTGGAGGGAGCTCCGTAGCTTGATGAGGGTTTCGAAGGAGCACCGTAGCTTGAAGAAGGTTGAGCTGGAGCACCATAACTTGATGATGGAGCAGGTGCCGATGGAACACCGTAGCTGGTTGCTGGAGGGGATACCTTGGGTGCCCCATAACTAGACGATGGTTGAGCTGGGGGTGCTCCATATGAGGAGGAAGGTCTCTTCGGTGCTCCATAGCTAGACGATGGACGTTTTGGTGGTCCATAGTTTGAGGATGGTGGGGAAGAGGGAGGAGCTCCATAACTCGACGATGGTTTCTTTGCAGGGGCCCCATAGCTTGATGAAGGACGACTTGGGACACCGTAACTGGTCGATGGTGGCGAAGCAGGTGGTGCTCCATAGCTTGAGGATGGACGGCCACTTCCGCCTGATGGGGCGCCATAGCTGCTGGATGGCCTTGAAGGGGCTCCGTAGCTGGAGGAGGGTGCGGATGGAGGAGCACCATAGCTGCTGGACGGCCTAGACGGGGCACCGTAGCTGCTGGATGGTCTTGAGGGAGCTCCATAGCTCGAGGATGGCGTTGCGGCTGGGGCGCCGTAACTACTTGACGGTCTCGATGGGGCACCATAGCTCTGCGATGGAGCTGCCGGTCCTGACGGAGGAGGCAGGTAAGAATTTGATGGCGCATTGTACCTCGTCGATGGTCTCTGGCCGGACGTCGGTGGTAAGTAGCTATTCGATGGCGCTGGGGGTTCACCGAGCACAACACTCATGCAGCATACAGCCACACAGAGTACCTGCGAAAAGAAAAGCAACACATGGTGTGTAAAGTTCCTGCAAAAATCCACTCACAACAACCTACCGTCGTCAACTTCATCATCCTCATCGCGATTGAACTAGTTTCTCACAAAATGCACAACCTGCAACGTGAAAGAAAACCAAGATGAGATCTCTTTATTTCAATTAAGAGGCAACCAAAGTCCCAGCCGGCAGTGCGCCGCGTTGCATAACCCCCAGCAGCGTCGACAACCGCAGCCGCATACAGTGGCGACGACTCGAAACGACTGAAATTTGCGCACATGCGTTACCATATTGCGTGCGCTTGTTGCGATACTCTATGCTCTCCGGTCAAAGTTAATTGATTTCTGATGCTCACAGCATCAGTGCACAAAGTCGTCCGATCACGGAGAAGATGCCTCAAAGTGTAGTGAAGTGAAATTCAACTCTATTGTGCGCCTCGCTTGCCTGCCTCGATTTCGTTCCAACAAAAGCGAAAGTAAGTTCACAAGCTGCCCTCCACACGCTGCCTTCTCTCACATGATATACCGCGCCGCACTGTTCGCTAAACCATTTCAAGTGATGATCAATGACGTCGATTAAGTCACAAAACGATCACCGATCGTGCTAGGTTCTCTGCCCCCAAACACCCAAACAATGCAGAGATTCGCAATACTTTCGATTGAAAGTGAAATCAAGCAATTGAAGTTGACAATCGGAAGTTCCCTTTTGTCGGGCGAAGTGCTTTTTGTCGGACAAAATCGAAAGTGAATCGTGACATTGAAGTTTCTCCCGATAATTCGATCGTTTTCACTTCTCAGGAAGTACCCGAGCGGGGGCACATTCGTACAAAGAACACCCAAGACCAATTAGGCCTACCAACCGCAGCCTCAATGGTAGCCGAGGAGAAAACCCATCCGCATTGTGAGTTACGTGACATATAACGGTGTTTGGAGAATTTAATTTGTTTTCCCTTGCGTGCCACCGTCGATGGGCGAGATCTTGAGGCAAGAGTGCAAGTGCAAGTGTAAGTGCTCGTCTGCTGAAGAGATTTTCACGGCGCTGCATCTTTGGAGGGACCACCTGCTCCGGTGGTTCGCACTGGCAGGAAGCCATCACTCGAAACCACTTGAAGGGCGCACACAACGTTTTTTTTCTGTCGTCTTGCTTAATGCGCCTAAGGTTCGCGTCTCATGTAAATGAGCATTATGTTTCCGCTTTTTGTAGCGTCTTCTTTTAATTGCGGCACATTTTTCCTCATTTCAAGCACAGACTTTTCGCCGACTGGCGCCAAATATTTGAATTCTGTTGCAAGCGACGGAGATACTGTCTCCCTTTGTGGGACGCCTTTGTTCCCATCTTTTGTTTTTCTGATTCTTATTCATGAGGGCATTTAGTCGTAATTTGAAGCTGTTTGCATAATTCCTCTTTGTCTGGCGCGGTGTCTGTGCGAACTGCGTCGGGGATTTGCAACATTTTATGTGCGCAGCAACAAGTTGCTGATCAAATAGTTGGTTTGCTTGGGAACTGGCTGGCTGATGTGCGTGCTGGTTTGCATTTCGTTTAATCGCCCACTGACGACGCTATTCAGCGACGACAACACATTTCAATATTGACTCATGTTGCATAAGATCGGCGGCTGTTTGAAGGAGACGGGCTTGTCGTTTAGTTTTGCATGAATTTCTTCGGCTTGGGTGTTTTGTGCTGTGCACGGTTTGCGAATTTAGGAAATGCTGTGCACAGTAAAGGGAGTGCAGTTGATCATTGCAGGCGATCGTTACGCAAAATTAAAATGTGGTGAAAAGTTGGAAAATCTACAGTTGTATGCTTTGAGTTACGTGAGTGGAATGGATTCACCGTGATCTATCTACATACATATGTACATATATGAAGGATGTTTGAAAGTTCACAGTCTGGAAAGGGAAATGTTAATTCATTCACAAAACGATCTGCTGTCAAAATGTGTTTCCTGTCTAAAGGACTTGATTGAAACCGCACTTTGTTGAGGGTGGGAAATTTCAATTTCATTTGAAGAAGTTTATTTGTTGCAGTATTTTCGAATATTCAAATGAGATGTGAGATTAGTTCCGATTTTTGGAGAATACGTTTTTTTTGAGGAAGACAAAGGTTAGGTATACTGAGGGGAAAATAAAGTCTGGCTAGGGGGAAATTTTATTTAGACGCATTCAACTGTGTTCTTGAATATTTTTCTGCTGTGTTGTTAAATCAGAGTCCTGAAATGTTGCATCAGATATACCATCAATTATCAAGTTTCCAGTGAGGACTAAGCTCGGTCGTTGGACTGCTTTCATCGGAAAATTTAAAGTTGAAATGAAAAGTTGAGTAACTGCCGCAGAGGTGCTCAGATATGACACATAGCACACGCTCCAAGAGAATCGAAAGAAAATGACCCGTATAGTACTTTGCAAAGATTTTGAGTTCAACTGGACTCCTTTATCATCGCATTTCTTGAGCAAACTATACGTTTTTGCTTGTAGAACTGGTGTGAATAATTTTAAGTTAAGAAATCACTCCTTTCTCATCATGGTAATATAAGAGAAAATGGTTAAACAATACTTCACTATACATGAGGCTTAGCAATCGAATTACATGACTCGGTGACGTTAATCGTCAGGAAATTGAAAATGCTTAAACATTCTAAACAAATTAAACTGGAATTCAGCACAAGAAATCTTTGAATTCAAGACACTGGGACAAAGAAGGGACGTACTCGTTTAAAATAGCACAAACAAGTGGAAGACAACCAACTTGATGAGGGGAAACGACTGTATTTTAGTTGCGTTTCAAATTCATCTGGGATCCATTGCCAAACCAAGATGAAGACAATTTCAGATTTTTGAAATTGGTGTCAAAAACTTCTAAGATGAGGTGATGTTGTAAGTGGCTCCTAAATAAAACATCCCAAGAAATATCCAAAAAGCTAGAAAAACATCATTAAATATTTCAAAAAATTAAAAGATTTGTAATACGTAAGAAATTAGTCTAGTCTGTTGTAGAGAGAGCATTTTCAAAGACTTGAGAAATTTTTATACAACTGAAAATCCGCCTACTAAATTGACCACTTCGTCTAACTCACATTCGCAGCAAATAAAGGCGTCATACTTGTTATTCGCTGTTTCTTTGGCATCAAGAGGCAATTGAGTAAAAGAGCCAGCATTATCATGTACTTGTGTTATCCCTAGACCTTACTAGTCCGGCTCTACGGATAAGAAACTTTGTTAGAAGCGGGTGAGGACGTCCATGGTTGTTTCAAAGAGAAAATTTCTGTGCAATTTTTTTCTTGTTTGAGTTAATGGCATCCGAAAGGGGAAGCTGTTCGAGGGCCAGCGCATAGTTAAGTGTATACGGTCTAAGTCATGCAAAACGGATGGACAATACAGTTATAGCTCAAAGACTTTTCGAGCCTGAGCCACTGTAACAAAGTAACAGAGGATATGCTCGTCTAAACTAGTTAAGAAGGATCTTCGCAAAGCTAGTGTGAAAAGCTGGAGATAGGTAGCGAGAAACAGTACTAGCTGGAAAGGCGGGGGCTAAAATCCATTCGGGAGACAAGCGCCATAAAAAATGAAGACAACATTGAAAACATACTACAAAGGGGCTAAAAGTTGTTTATGAACTATAATTATACACATAGCGCATCCAATCCAAGCGTAGATAGGACAAAGAGATCGCTCAAATTAACTGAAGTTTTTTAACACAGTTTTGATCTAGTTGGATATTGAGAGACTATCTGAAACTGAAAATGATCAGTTTGTGATTAATAATTACAAAAGGAACTTGTTTGTGTGCGGCACATACTGAATGTCGCGAACAAAGAATTTTTCTTGAATGATCGATGGATGGTGAATGCATATTGTCTCTTTCAATCTGTGTATGTCAGTCAGATTCGAAAGCTAAATAATTCAGGCTTGATTTTAAGGAAAGTAAAGTAAATCCTTTTTAAAAAAAAATAATCTTTAAATTGCTAATCTTGGCTCCAATTGTCAATAATTTCCTTGAACTGCTGCTGCAGGCAGCATTCACAATCTCCTTCCTTACATCTTAGTGTGTTTACAAATTGCAGGATATTTTGTAAGATGCGCAATCAAAAGTTCTGTCATCATGGGGATAATGAAAATCAGGAAATCAGTTCAGTGCCATCTACTATGTGACCGCATTTGATGTCTTTGAGAATGAAACTGAGGAAAATCCTTCACTCAGGAAGCCTAATATACAATGACCACACTAAAAGCCATTAGAGGACATAATCGTAAAATGTTATTTACGACTGTTGGGCATGATATTTATTTTTTTTTTTCGTCTAAAAGAAAAAAATCACACTTGAAGCAGTTTTTAGGCATTTAATGAATATGTAGAGAAGGAAAAACAATTCATTTCTTTTTCTTAGATGGAGCACTTTTCACACAAAACTACATGCTCTGAAGATAAAATCACAACGTCCTTCGCCCAGATCTCATCTTGTCTGAAATGCATCCACTTCTTTTCGTTGCATTGTTAGATATTGATTTCTTTTGAAGCGATGATTGAAACCGCAAATCTATGCACAGTTTGAACAAGAAATCAAATTTTTTTCTCATTGGAATTGACATAATTTGAGAGGTTGCTATTTCTCTTTTTTCAAAGTTGAGTGACAAGGTTGACTAAGGTCAAGTGACAGCGTGTTGGATTCCCAGATAAACTTACAAAGTGAAAAGAGGACTACAAAAACGTGAAATCGAGTTCAAGTATCTCTCAGTGAAAAACGACTTAACCAATTAGATTTCAATATCACTGTCACTTGTGACTTGATTTTCACTGTCACCCAGTCATTGACATTGAGCATAAATTGAGGATTCCACTCGTATGCTCTTGCGACAGGTGGAGATTATTTCGATGTTTCGACAGATGGATGCATCAGCTGCACTTAAGCACCTATTTGAAGCTTAGCTTTCACTGAGTGAATCGTAGAAATTAATCTGATTCAAAATTAGAGAAGAGTCGTGGTGGTTCATAGTGCAGGTGCAGGTGGCTTGTTTGTTCACTCGCGAAGAAGCCTCTTGGAGTGGAAGCAAAAGAAATATTTTTGCAAAATTCGAAAGGAATCTAGTAATTTTAATTTAAAAACTAAATTACTTATAAAAAATGATGAAATTAAAATTTCCGAGATGTTCCGAAAGACCAGAAATCACAGTGGCCAGAAAGAATTCAGAAATCTTGGAACCCTCCTCGGAAGTGGATTGCAGGGATTGGTGTGAACGCAGCACATTTTTCAGATTTTCTTTGCTGAAGTTCGACTCTTGGCAATTTAACTTTAAGTTCAGAAGGATTAAATAAAAAGTTCAGTTCGATTTGAACTGTGACCGCACAAACAAACATTATTTTTGTATTGCAAACATTAAGAGAAGGATTTGTGCCACAAAACCCTCTTCCCGTGTATAGGAAATCTAAGTAGGCACTATTTGTATTTTGTATTGCAATAGTGTCTCAATTTAAAAAAGGACGTTGACTTGAAAACTTTTGGACAAATGCGTTTAAAATGAATTCCTTTTCCACATCAACTCATTACTTCTCCCAATTGCATGCCAGATTTTTTTGATATCCGTTAGGTGAATTGAAACGGTACAGAAATTGTGAACTTTCAGTAATTGGAAATTTATCTGATTCCCCCTTTCATTATAATCCAGGTTAAGTGCAAAAAGCTCATAATAACAACAGCAACAGCGAATAAAGTAAATGTCCTGTTTTTTTTGTCGCGCACAAATTTTGAAAACATCGGAAGCACAAAAACCAGCAGGTAATCCTTTTTTTCCCAAATGCACTAAAACACAAACAAATTTGGGATTTCACACACTCTTCACAATGATTATCCTTTGCAGGATTTTTTTTTTGAATTTTTTTGTTTAAAACTGACCAAAAATATTTCAGATATCCCACGTAGTCGATGGTCTTCACTTTTCGGGAGATGAATAAAAACGGATATAAACCGAAAACAAAATGCTCTTAGATATGTTTATTCCGATAGTCGAATGCAAACTACATAGGGTACACTGAGCATCGAGCTATTTTATACCAAAATTACATATTTTCCCTACTTTGGCGCAGCTACAACAAAAACTTTTAATCATATCACGGCGTTGTTGTTGCATCTGGGTGTTTTTTTTTTGATTTTGTTTTCTTACACGATCGCCAAAAGAAAACAAAGATTTTTTCCACTTGCGGCATACCATCACCACTATGACAGATACTCATACTTCAGTTTGTATATCATTTAACGTGAGAAACAGCGAACAAGACTCGAGTCGAAAAATGCATCTTCCACACAGTGTGCGCGATCGATGGGGGAGGGGGGCGGCGCCGCTAAAACTGAAGATTCACCTGTGCAGCTTTGTATGGGAGGGAGGGCAAGAAAAGCTTAGACAAAGCCTTTGGCTTAGCAGTGTTTCACCAACGACTCCCATGGGGGTACATTCACGGTTACACCAACGAATCGAGGGCCCAAACAGAGTAGTCAGAGAGAGAACGGGCGGACGACACGTGAATGCGCATCGCGCTCGAAGAAGCGATCACTGAGGTATGCACACACAGGCGCGTACGTTGCGCGGCTTTTAATTAGGTAGATGGGTCGCAGTGGATCCGAGATGCTCTGTGCTGCTTGCCACCGCAGTTAGTGGCGCTTAATTAGTTCGTTTGTTGGGGCTTCGTGAACATTATGGATTTGCTGCTTCTGCCGTGAATTATGCTGAAGCGCGCTCGAAATAGATATTCAGTTGATAGCGGCTATTAGGTTATGTTGTGTGTGATTTGATGCGTTGTTGGGCAAGTGAATTATGCACGCGAATTAATTTGATAATTCCCCCGGTATTGTGGTAGCCGCTTATTGAATTTTCTTATATTTTTTGGGGAGAAAAACGAAGACATAAACGAGGAAATGCTGCAACAAGACTTATGCAAGAGACGTAAAGTACACATTTGCTGTGTTCAGTTGGTCTCCAGCTTAACCGGCGCACTGATCTTCTCGAAAGATGGTGTCTTCAAATCTGTTGGTTAACTGCTTGTGGCTGCTTATTGGTAAGCTGCTTTTGCAGCTTCTTTTGGGCATATGTGACTTGGCTGGAGTTTAATGTTTCTGTCATGTTTGTGAAGTGAGTGAATTTGATTGATTTTGTACAATTGTGACACTGTTGGTGGCTGGTGGAGTTGCGCAAGGTTTTGTGTTTGTTGCTTCAGAATCATTGCAACATTAGATGCAATTAACCATTGTCACTTTCCCCATGGTATATGCACTGCTTCTGAACGCACATAACCTAAAGTCCAAAGTAACGATCAAGATGGGTAACAGCTTAAGTTTCGAGCGCATGTAGCCTTTAAATGATTGCGCTTTTCTGTAGACTTCTTTGTCCGCGCTTGTTTCTTTTTTACAATTACAATATTACGTCTCTTGCAGGAAGTCCTTAGTCTTTTCGAGAGAAAAGTTTTGCATGCGATTTTTTGTCCTGTTTGCGTTGATGGCATCTGGAGGAGAAGATTAACCGACGAACTCTATCGAACTCTAATCGTTCATTACTCATTACAATTGTCAGACCCTGTTACATTGAGTTTTCGACTATTTTTTGTCTTCAATGCTTGTCAAATAGCGAGAAAGACGTCATCTGTAATTGTTTCATTTTGCAACTCCACACCAGATGATCCCAGCAAATACACAAATTAATTTTTTTTCAGTGACTAGCAGGCACGATCGGTAATGACGAGACATGGCCGCCTTATCCAAACGATGTTCAACGTCTCAACGCTCAACTTTCATACTGGACCCACTTCACTAGTCACAATCCGGTACAAAAACAGTTTCTTTTGATAGCGATCAAGCAACATTTCAGACAGGAGATATCATCACAACGCTTTGTGACATTAATTCATACGGCCACTCAATCAACTTTATGCATCCCTGTATTTGCTTTAAGCCCCAACCCAACCCAAGTGTCATCTTTCTCGAGTATTGCCTCTGCGAACTCTATTGGTGTCTAAGACGGTTTTTGTTTTTCGCTTTTAAAATAACCAATAAGTCGTGCAAACCACTTTAAACACGTTCGAAGGTGTAGAGAGTGTGACAGTCATGTGGACAGATGGATGCACACAAAAATTAAAATGGTTTCCGTTTTTGAAACGGAACCCTAAAAATACAGAAGCATATGCGACAAATGGTGTTTTTGAAATGTATGCCATCTATGACGAAAGGAGACTTTCAATACAAGATGCAGTCGCCAAGCAATAGTCCAGAAGGGACTTTGCTTGCAACTAAACGTATTCTACTTATTATTGTCCTTTCACAAGTTCAGAAGACCTGCAGTTTATTGCTAATTAGAGAAGGTTTTCAAAGATAATTTGTTCGCTTTCAGTGCTGGCCGAAAGTCAAAAGTGAAGGTGCCACAAAAGAATGCACCAAACTCGGATCTTTGGCGTGTGAACTTGTCCACTACACCACAGTATGCATCAACAGTCATTCATCAGAAACATTAAAATAAGTCAAACGTAAAATCTGCAAAATATGTCACCAACTCTATTCAAACAAGACTCTGTTCACACTTGTTAGCCCCGTCAAGGCGCCGTGCACGCTGCAGACGTTATCAAAATCGTTTTGTTTTGCGTGATGCTTCAGATGTTAATCTATTCCGTTGGTAATTGATTTTGAAAAAAGAAGAAAATGCCAGCCGCACACAAAACAAAGCCTAATGATCATGAGACACATTCATAACTCGTAAACCGTGCCGCAGAATGAGGGACATCATGCGGATTCAATTTTTGAAGATTGTGTAGCGCTTAAGTTTAGTGAGCAGTCGCCAGTCATTAGTCTGAACTACATACCTGTGAGGTGTTGCTGTTGGCTGAGATGTGACGAATTTGCACCCTAATGAGTGCTATTATCTTTGACATTATACAATTTTGTCTGTTATAAGATGACAATCTAATTCCTCATTAGGCGCCTTGCACTCTTTTGCAATGATTGAGCATTCGCTCTGCAGTTTTGTGCAACGATTCGGTTCATAAGTCATAAATTGCAGTGGGTCTCTAAGAGAGGGTGCAATGTGGTGAATGTGAGGTTATAAAGCTTTCGAAATGCAGGTGCTATGATATGATGTAAAGTTAGAAGATATGAAACAATTAAGCAATTCAAAAATGTGACTAACTTTACCTCATTACAAATTGTTCATAATTTGTAGACGCATTAAAATTTGGTGTCAATCAAGGTGGAGAGAATTTGACAAACAGTTCTACAATTTTGTATTGAAAGCATTATCCCACCAAGGTCCCCTCGAAATGTATCTTCTGATTCTGCCATTGGTGGGGGATTTTGATTGAACTCTGTATCTCCGCTTATATCAACTCGAATTCAAATTTAGCAAATAAAATCCTATCTCGACCATAAAAATCCAATATCTTTGTTCACACCGACCGAGCATCGAAGTGTAGCTAAAACAATCTTCAGCATTCACAGAGATATACGCAAAGGCAGACAGAGATGTTGCAGATATCACATAATTTCAGCGAATTTCAGTCAAAAAGTCTCGTTGTTTTTATTAGTCATAATTAATCTGCATACACCTTGACCATAGACTTAAACCATCAGCAGGAGATGTATCTATGCGTGAAACCATTACACGAGCCCTTAAAAGCATCGCAGCCAATGCCGTACAGAGCTTGAGGCCATCTGATGACCGCCATCACATGAAGCAAGACATATGTTCGTAATTTGAACATTTCAGATGTTTATGCCTTAGGCAGGCAGTTGCATTCAAATTAATCTTGCGGCCACGCTGCCAACTGCCCATCATAAATCTTAATTAATATACTCTGGCATTAGTTGGAGGATAGACGCATTCATATGAAAAATAGTGTGGATACTGTTTGGTCAAGAAGAAGCTGTGGAATATGAGGTAAGAAGATTGGGAATCATCTGTCAAGACGTGCATTGTTTAGGTTCAATTAAAAGTTGAGCAGATAACCTGTAATTGAATCGAAATGATACTTTGATATACGAGATGATGAGCCATTGTTGACTGGCACATTTGTCAAAATTTATTTGTAGCTTATAGTGATTTATGCGTGCTTGCTGTTTCAAACACTGGTAAAGGTAACAAAGTAATTATGTCAAAAGAGACTTCGCCTTGCACACTGAAATAAGGTTCATTAATTTCAAACCATACAGCCTGAAAATTAGAAGGAAAATGTCCTTCACATGCTTCAGTTTCTACATGGACCTTCATAAAGTCAGGCTTTTTTGACAGATCACGTCTGTCTCCTATCAAACTGCTTTGGAATATTCGTTCAGAGTCGCTTTTGTGCTTTAAGTGTGGTCTTAAAATTGTTTAGCATTATTACGAAAACTCGGCGTTCTGTGATAAATGTTTTTTATGCGCTTCAAGGTACTAACGGTACGTATAATTGATATACTGAAAACCCCAGTTGCCAATACCATTCGCATATTTAAGCTCCAGTTTACATAACTGGATGGTATTCTATCGGTTAAGATCACATTAAGCACGTAATATGTACACCGAAACCGTGTCGATTCGTCGTCGTTTTTAGCAGCTTGACAATGTCAACGGACTATGTGCTTCCTGACACTCAACCAATTGGTCTCATTGGGCTCGATTTTAAGCCGATGGAGCCTAATACACTGTGTGAAAGTATGAACCTGTTGAGAAATCATTTTGGTGAGCACCGTATTTTAAGTTTTTCTACAGTGAATGGTCTGCTATGATAATGCGATATTACGCGTTTAAACTACTTTCTCTGGGGAGTTGAAAAGTCTGAGGTCTTAGGGAATAAGTCAGATACGATTGATGCTTTGGGAGAAAACTTTATTCACGGATCGCCTAAAATCTAGACTACATCTTCCGGGTGGGCCACTTCAGATCTAGTCTTTGCCAAAATTTACTTTATATCATATTGGAAAAGGTAAATGCCATGAAATGCTCTTGTAACAGGTAATTAAAATTTCATGTTAACTTCTCAAATTAATTGAGAAGAAAGCCTTACAATTTATATGGTTATGGGTAGGGTGTATTTTTGTTCCTTGTTCTCCTTAAAGATGTGACAATCTTCGACAGATAAATAATCTTAGAGTGGGACTACAGCCCACAATAGACCAGGGCTTTGCTTCTTCAGCAAATACTCGTGTTGTGCGTGCTATTGTTCTCCCACGGGTAGAAGGAACCTACAATTTTTTGTCGACTCCGAACGGCGAAATTTAGGAAGCTTTTCACAGACAGTGCTCTGTGAGTGTTGTCAGCACCTCGAAAATTTTGGTGCCGTGGAAAATGAGAAGTGTATCGACCGGGAATCGGACCTGGACCCTTAGCGTGTGGCTTGACGCACTTATCCATTACGTTTCGGCAACTTCGAAAGATTGCTCAGGCTATTAACTTGCATGATTATTACTAACTTCGCAAATCCAAGTACTCGATCTCGGGACCACACACTGACCAAAACCCTGCATTCTCATAGCACTCTCCCCTTGGAACTGCTGTGATGTACTACTTTGCAAGTATGACAGGCATCCGTTCTTCCTTTGGCGCTCGTCTTGCAGCTTTTTATATCCGCAGCTCGCCCTCTTTATCATTCCACAAATATTCAGCCAATAGTCTTCTGTCTCCATCATCACTTGATTAGATCTGGTGAGTTCGGTAGATAACACCGCCATTTCATGAAGCATCGGCAATAGGAGGTCCAGTGCTTCACGTCCTCCTCCGGTTTGGGCGCACTGGGCAATGTGAAAAATTGTCGCGCCCCGGGTAATTTCCGTGGCCCGACAGGAACTGCTTTAAATGTTCCTTTTCCTTGAGTCCTGCTAATTCGAGTTTCTATTTGTGAAATCAAGATACATATGTATCCAACTGCCCTTTGGAGTGTCGGCACAAGGAGCCCTTTCTTCCTTCTTTATACTCCCCAGGCTCCGATGATGTTGAGGGGTTTCCTGCGATAAATCTTATTCATCTCGTCGTATTTGGCTTCATCCGATATCGTCCACGAGAAAAAAACAAAACCTTTTGTATTCGAGTGCACCTCGTTTTTTTTTTTTTCATATAAACAAAAGAACGATGAATGGGTATTGCAAGAGTGAGACCGAGGACAGAATTTTTCACCTAGAAACATTGGTTATCAGATGAGTAAACAGATTCCTCAACTTAATAGTGATTGGTGACGAAAAGTTGATCATCAAAGAATTTAAAGCAAAAGCGATCAGCTTCAACACGCGAGGAATTATGTTTCAACACCAGGCCGCAAACAACAACTCAACAGCAACCGTCAGATGAGCCTAAAGATTGATTGGGCGTCTATGCATCCAACTAAGAGTTATCCTCTGTCTCTGGTTTTGTGTTAAGGAAGATTTGTGAAACAGGACTCAGATTTTTGTCAGAAGGTACCAAGATTTCTACAGGAGAGGTGCAAAGGCACTACCACAAATTTAAAAAAGGAATTTTCCTAGAAGTTAAGTTTTCAATTTCGTGCAAAAATATGTTATCTCCCATTCTTTACCATGCTCACAAGCTAGGACTCTCATTTCAGAAAAATGAATAGGATCTGAAATTTGATATTCAAATTGTGAAACAAATTCTGTATGCAGTTAGAATACGAGAAGCACTATCAGTAACTTGAGTGAAATGAAGCCATGAGACGAATGAAATATGAGACCTTTTGCCTCAAAAAAAGTATTAAGTGGCAATACAAGACAGATACAACAAAGCCAATACTTCTTCAGCCACAATTCATGCTGATCCTGTCATTGTTGCCTCAAGAGTGGAAGCGATCTTGAAATAAATGCCATTTGAAAGTTTCTTCGAGACACTAATTACTCTATCCCGTGAGCGTTGTCTGCAGATGGCGACTGAAAAAGAAGGGATGAATAAAAGTCCGACTTAGGAGCTGAACCTTCAACTCACAAACAAATGATTTGTTGACTAGTCAGCGGCTTTGTCGATAAAAAACAAGATATGTTTACATTCAACTTTTCAAATGCGAGCTCAAGGCGCCGCTGTAAGTTTAAACCTTCATCAGCGCATTTCGATGGCAGATGGATTTCGTCGAGAATTTCTTTCCCCTATGGCATAGAGTTAGTTAGGGGAAGATCAATAATATAAATTTTGTGTAAATGTTTTGAAGATGATATAACAAAATGCTCGTTTCTTCGACCTCTCTCGAGGGAATAGGTTTTGGGCAATGGAATCAGTTCAATCGACAGACGCCCATTTACAGAAATTTCCAAGAATGTTGCACTCTGCACACACTTGCGCTAAACTCTTGCCGCCTCCTAAGTGTTGCGCGCAAAAAGTGTTTCATGTGTGATTCGAACTTTCAGCTTTTAATGTCAATAGAAGCCAATGCTCTCACTTTACAAGACTCTTTAATGAAAGTCAAAAACATGCATTTAAAAAATTCCATCGGAATTCGTCGGTTGCTTGTCGCATTCGGAATCAGAAAGTGTATTCAACTCGTTCCACGGATTCTCATTTGCAAAACTACACGCTACTGAGGAGTTAATAAATTAACCTGTCAATGGAGAACCGTCAGATAAGTACCTCTTGGCACATTTGAAGGGACTCCGCAGCAATACTCTCCGTTTGAAATCTATTGTTGCCGTCAAACCACTTCCCAAAGAAAGGGAGCGAGACACATAAAAACACAATCGAGACTAATTTCCGAACAAAATAGGTCCCTGCAAGTGTATCTATTTAAATGCAACTGAATGAACGGCAATCCATTACTAATTTTGAGGTTGCTCAAATGCGTTCGTCGAGTCAGCAGAACTGACGGAACGGCAACGGGCTCATTTCGCGGGTATTTCTTGGCGATTGTTTCGCCTTTGTCTGACTTTCAACATTCAGTTCGGCGCATAGAACGCGAGTGACTGCGGTTTTGTAATTGCAGCGGAAAGATGCACCAGTGTCAGTCAGTAGTGCGGCTATCATCAGAAGCATCGCACCTGATGCTTCGATACCTGCTGATGATGTTGATGATTATGCCAGAGCGTTGCGTCAGAAGAGCACGAGTGGGAGTGAATGGCGGTATCATCAACCACCAGCGCACATTCACAGATTTCCGTCCATGGAAACGCAGCAAAGTGTTATATTCGCACTAAGCGCGAGGTCTTCGATTTGGTCTAATGGCTTGTAAAACGTCCACTGTGGGGGGCGCTCAACCCACCCGCATCTTTGCTCACCCCGGCGGCCTTTGAACGTAGACTCTCAAGATGACCCATGCGCGATGGAGAGACGGTGGTGTTGTCATTGGTAGCGCGACGAACCGTGTAACAACAATCACTCGCGAAGACACACAAATTTCTCAGGTGAAAGTACGCCCCTTTCGGTTAAGTGGCCATCTAAGCCGGGACCTGGAATGTTTCGCGCTTCGAATCTGTGGGTCATTCGTTAATGTCTTAACAGCGGACTCGTTAAATTAATTGTCAATTGTTGCATTTGAGCGTTTATGTAACGGTGGTGGCTGTCGGCGCTGTGCGATGCGTCCGCGCGTAGGTTGAGGGTGCCAACCGGGGTGAGCCCTCATAACACGGCTTCGGTATCATGGTGACATTGTAATCGACAGCTTCAAGTGACTTTTACTTCCAATTTGTATGGAGAACAAGTGACGGTGTAGCGACACATCGGTGACAGGTGAAGTGCAATCGCAGGAAGAGGTTTGTTTTCGCTTTGATTGCTCCATTCGCTCACGGCCTAAAGGTGATGGCTGATGGCTCATCGATGTAATAGCTTGTGATGAATGTGCTCCAGTTAGGGCCCTTGGGCATGTGAGCTTATGAAAGAAAGGGTTCACAATTGATGAATGGAATGGGACTTGAGGATTGGCGGTCGGTCATTGGGTTACCAGTTTTTGTTTTTTCGTGGAATACTGTTGAAGGCGGTGATAGGGCGGCCTTTGCGATTCAATGGATTTCTTTTGTTTTGCTTTCAAATTGGGCTAAGCGGTGACTTTGAAATTCAAAGGCGGTTAAGTGTGCCCTGCGGTCGTTGAGTTTGATTATCATGGGGATGGTGGGCATTGTGAAGCAATTGTTACGAAGACATCACTGGCCATGAAAAGCACGCCTCTGATGGGTGGGTCAGAGTGTGTGGTGTTTTACTTGTGACTCCTGAGATCGTTTTTTTGCGATTTTCAAGGGTGTGACAACATTTTTGTTGGTCACAAGAGGAATGTAGATTTTGGAAATGGGGAAAAATTTAATTCTTGCACGTAAGAAAGAGTTCATACTTCGAAGAGGAAAGCAACATCCATGACTACTGACCAGAAGAACGAACATACGACACAATAATTCCCGGAATACATCAGTCACTTGTGAGAGAAGCATAAATCATAAGGAAACACAAAATTAAATCAATCACATCACAGGGCAACATTTTTTTCAGAAATCCTTGAAACCCATCCCACGCGACGTGCTCGCAGTGCTCGTTGCAGTCAAAATTTGCGCACGCTGACTTTGACTAATTGGGAGGTTGGAGGATATGAAAAAGTTTTACACATCCAGCTTTATGATGAATATTCACAGACCTCCCAGTTTTTGATTTATGAAACATTTGACCTTTTCCGAACCGTCAAAAACGACGGCAGTCGCTGTGCAGAACATAGAACAAGAGTTGACTAAATATCACTGTCAGACGCACAAAATATTCAATTGTTCCACACATGTGTAGGAAGTGTCAGTGCATTGTCATAAATCCACTCATGTTCGAACTAAAAACAATTAACGTCATGAAGTGACACATCCAAGGGCGCCACAGTTCGAGTGAACGTTCGGTTGCTGAAATGAAATTTGCATCGCTATGGGTTTTTGTTGCTCCTTTCTGTTTCAACAAACTGCGTAATCGCGATTTTTTTGGAGCGTGGGAATCGAACCTCAGCAGATTGTATGTATCTTCGAATATCGTTCTGCATACGTAATGTTTTAATAGTTGAATCGAACTTGTGGGAGTGAAATTAATTTCAAGAGGTGACCTGATTTTTGAAAAGAAACAATACGAAAAAAGAAAGACGCGATCGCATCTTTGGTCTCAGACTGAAGCCAATCGCGACGTTGTTGCGTGTTAGTGTGGAGACAGGTATTTTGTCGGAATTGAAATTTGACGGTATGGGTGATGATCGGATCGCTTGTAATTAATTGTATATGTTGCACAATCGCTTGTCTCTGCTTTGTGTGCGATTTCTTGATGGAAATCTATTATACATTATTCTATATTTGATGTCGTAGTACTTAGATCAGCATTCTAGCGTTACCCTTCTATGGTCATGTCCTAAAAAAACTTAAATAGTCCTTGAGCCTAAAGTAATGTTTCTGTAATATTCAGTAATGTTTCTGTACAAGCCTACCTTTCTCTGTTGTTTTTACAGTCGCTAGTATACTTCGTCTTATTCTCAGAGTGGCGCACAAGGATGAATGCATCTGGCTAATTCATTTCTTCTTAGGATATCAATAAAAGAAAAAGTAAAAGGCTCGACATTTTGATTAAGCCTTCTTGCCTACAATAAGTTTAATCGCTCGCTTTTGGTTCTATCCAATAGGTGAAGAGATGTTTTTGGAGCACCTGAGCAGATAGGAGCTTTGTTTAGGACGTATATCGGCCTTATAAATTGTAGCTTAAGCAGAGGTGGTAAAATAATTCTTACATCGTTTTAAGAAGCTTTAACATTTTACAGGAGTTTTGGTTGTGGTCATTCCAATTAATTCTAAGTCTAAGTTAAGCAACTTAACATACCGCGTATGAAAAGTCTTTCGTCTTTCAACGACGCGTGTGCCATCCATGGCTAAAAGCTGATTATTATGGAAACGCTCGGGTGACCGTACCGTACGACCAAAGAGGCTTGACGGGGGCCAAAGAGCGGATATGGAAAACCACCAGGGAAGGAATTGGTGAATTGGATTGGAAGTAGCAGACAAGAGATCGAATCGATTATAAAAATGCGAAACAAAACAGATCCCTGGGGAGCCTCGGAAAGAAAACAGATCCCTGGGAACACCCTTGTGATTATCAGATTTGAGCCCCCTTCCAAAACAAGTTGAGTTGAACGGTTCAAAAGATAATATCAAATTTATGCCATAAGCACATATTTTCGACAAGAGAGAGTCAAATACCGTTAAATGCATTTGCAAATAAAAGTGCAACAATATTGCTTTCGCCTCCATTGTGCAAAGGATGGGATCCACTTTTTGTTGAGATATGCATTCGGAGCACTAGTGGACTGATTGCTGTGGATACCCTAATGCCGCTCATCAAGTAGCTTCCATACTTCGAAGTACTTCATAAGTTGACGGTTTGTTGGCGTTTTCATGTCTTTACAAAGAAGTGATAGACCTATACCACGTCTCCTTGATGAAGGACAGATTGGACAAATGCTATTTTCTACTAACTCAGAAAGAGCCCTAACGCCTAGGACAGATGGAAAAGCTTATGCTATAGCCTACGCAGCGTAGAAGAAAACCTTTTTGAAAGAATAGGGGGTGTGGATACACACTTAAAAAGAAAACCGAATATATGCCCTAGTGGGCACCAGCGGAACGTCAATATTTTCCGATATTTAGACGTGTCCGTATAAAAAAGGTGGAAATACTCGCTATCCTTACGATGCCTACGAAGAGAGGTTATCTTCATGATATCCCTCATAGCGGTATGTTCGTTAATAGAAGTTTTATTCTGACAACGGCTTCAACTACGAAAGTAGCGAAATCTGTCGGAAAAAATGAAAATGTTCGGGGGGTGATCGCAGTGGTGTAGTGGGTAAGTGCGTCGACCCACACGCAGAAGGTCTAGGTTCGATTCTCGGATTCGCATTTTTTCAGTAGTTGTTGTAAAAGCTAGGCCCTGGTCCCTTGTGGGCTATAGTGTCACTCAATTATTATTTTTATGTTCGGGGCGGAGTAAAAATTTTGAAATTGTAATTGCCCACTGTAACCAAATCTGTCAAATACTGCAAGAAACAAACAAACATCAATCACATAACGTAGGCATGACGGATTAAAGACACAAACTTTATTCCCACCATAAACATGATTTAGTTTGTGAGGGCTTCTGAAAGGTTAACGAAAACTGTTTCCAAATTAGACTGCAAATGTATGTAAATGCTGGCGATGTAAAAAATAAATAAACTTCTCAAAAGCATGCCTAAAAGATAAGACATTCGTGTTACGTGGATGAAATGTAACCCAACTATGTTGATGAAGCATATCATGAATCTCGTAAAAGAGTTAACCGGCTGAATTGAAATTTGAATGAAAATGAAACGCTGATCTTTGTTTTATCTATTCATTCCATTTCGGAGCTTTGTCTCACTGATTGATTAAAAGATATAATTAATTGTTGTGAAATTAAACTTCTAAATGCACAGAATACACGAAGATTCAACCATCGGAAGTGCCTTTCCCCGCACCAACAAATGTCATTACTCATTACATAACCAAAAATTGCATATTAACTGCTTCTGCCCTTCTCAAATGTGCGGGAATTCTGCCATCACACAAAAAGAAATTTCAGGCAGGAGTCTATCAAAAGAGCACACCATTCGAACAAACCCCATCCCACAGCCCATTTTGTTGCATGCACACCAACGCACCACTCGAATGATGACACATGTCAAATTAATAAATTAAAACACTCAACGTCTTCATCCGATGAGTATGCCGCGACAAACCGATTTGCATATCAAACGCAACCAGCTCGAGAGCGATCACCGCCACCAAAATTGCTTCACCTTGAAGCTTGCCCTCGGGCAGGCGTGTTTGTGAACATCAAAGATTCAGTAATTGATTACAAATCGAACATACCGTGTCGCAGTCGTGTGCCATCAAAGCTCATGGCGAATTCTGTCAAAAGGCCACTAGATCAATATTTATGGCGACCTATTTTGAAATCTCCTCAAATACAGATTTCTTTTGAATGTTTGCTGAAGCGAGCCCTAAAGCTGTTAGCGGTGCATGCATGACCTTGAGGAAATCGGTGCTCTTTTCTGCGATTGAAATTGATTTTCACTATCTGCTTTGCTTTGCCCGGGAAGCCGTGTGGGAGCCAATGGGTGCGGACGGCCCTTTACGTATGATCCCCAATTACTCGTCATGAATGACACTTGTCTTAAAGTGGCGCGAATCAGAATTGATTTGAGGTTGCCGAACGGTTGTCATGAGTCAAATTACATTCGTTGCTTTTGCACGTGGTGGGATGAAAGCGCACAATCGCACTCCACGCTGGGGATTTATTTTTCTTTCCGCCTACCGTTGGATTTTAAATGTTTTGATAATGAAATCCGACTATAGTTTGTTTGAGTATATGCATGACAGTGCTGTCGGCATATGAGTAATGGTCACTTGGAATTTAGTTACTCTTTTCAAGGATTGGCAGTTTAAAATATGGAGCAGTGTCGCTGTGTGGAAATATAAAAGCATCAAGTAAGTGAATGAGAGATATTTTGATGCGACCTTTAATGGCCGCGCAAATAAGCGTCTTAACGCATGCTTCGTAATTAGCGGCAGTTATTCGTGAAGATTGGGCTTGCTTTCGCAACTTGGCTTGGGAAGTTGGATGCAATGTCAACCTTGTTTTCAATGCACTACCATTCATAACAAATTTATGTTTCGTCTTAGTCGAAAATAAGATTCAAGTGAAGAGTGAACTCAAATGGGAAGCATAGGCACAGTGCAGTAGATGGAAGACCTTGTTTGCGTGTCTAACACTACCTCGAGTGCGGCATATTCCGAAGTGGATCACTTGGATTATAATAACAAACAATTGATTCTGTTTTGACGAGAACACAGATTTTTTTTTTTTAGAAAATAGGGTTACAAGCACATTTTATGATTAAATGCAGGAAGAAGTGCGAGAATGTTAACATTTTATTCAATTCGCCAGCGAAAATAATTTTTAACTCGATATTCGAGAGATGCCGACCAGTGACAAATGTAGCAGTAGCAAATGCGATAATTTGGAACGAAATGGGATAAAACAAGTGTGCCAATCACAGCAATTCATTTCGGTGTAAATTCTAGAAGCATTTTCTTCATCTCTTTTCTCTCTCTTTCTTCCTCCTCTTTCTGTATCTCTCTCTCTCTCTATTTCTCTAGTGTAGAAAACCCAAGTTTGAGATCACCTATTAACCATGATTAAATTTGCATACTTTAAACACGCGCGACCTTCGATACCGCAAGCTTGGAATATCCCGAATTGGGTAATTTGATTCTGAATTTCACTGAATTTCACTGCCGAATTTGGAGTTATGAGAATTCTCAAGGAATAACCACTTGGAGGACAATATTCGCCGCTTTATTGCCGATATGCCGGCTGCAAATCGTTATCGAAAATTGGACATCCAGATTAGACCCGCCCGCGGCACGGCCAGTAAATTTAAGTTCAAAAATGTATTACATTTCAAAACTCCCAAGCAAAAAAAGAAAAAAAAAACGAAACCATCTATGGCTAAGTACAAGTCGAACTTTAATTTTTTTTTAATATCCCCTTGGGATATTTTGCACATGTTCACTTGAAATGTTGGCAATGTGATAGTTTCCTACGTTCGGTTTCCTTTTGTGTTTTATCCGCGTATTATGTTTCGAGTAGTGTCATTGTCCTTCGATAAATGAACTCTACAGGCGTTCAATTGTTAGGGATTCGTATAGAGCTATACTTGATTTTCTTCGCCTAATTTTTTCGAAGGTTTTCAGTTTTCTCAAACATTCTCGCACTTAAAAATTTTTGTGGTGAATTCGATTTTTTTACACGATGAAGAAGAAGAACTTTAAAATATTAAAGTCATTTAAAAAAAATCCCACAATTGACACCATTTGCACATATTTGAAGAAGAGTACCGCCACCACTCCATGCCGAATTTCCGAAGCAACATTTTAGGCATTTTGAGTGGGATAAACGACGCCTGCTAGCTGAAGCCGCATGTTGGTTGAGGCCCAGGTCCACCTAGGACTGAAGCAAAAGAGTAAAGTAAAAGAAGAAGAAGAATTTAGGCATAAAGACTTAAGACCTGAAAATTAATTTATCTTGAGCAAAGCTTGAAGTTATTCTTTTTAGAAACAGCACAAAATAAAGCAAAAATCTGTGCAATGAATTTATTTTTATTAATTTATGCGACTGTCATACACTCCTCTGTTAAGAAAATTATGCCAAAGTTGGAGGATCAATTGGTTCGGACCAACGCCAGTATCCCCATGGAAGACAATTCCTCAACTCGTGCATATAAGCAGTTCCATGTTCGCAAGTTTTGGCAACAGCAGGTACGTCCTTAGTCTCACAGAACCAATAGCGTGTGGGGTCCATGTTGTGTTGGAATTTTTGATTGAACTCAACGGGATCCTTGCAGGCCGACTGTCCACTGTGGCCTGGGGTCCAATAACCGGCTACAGCCACCACCAGCAAAGACAGAGCAATAACTGTGTGAAAGAAAAAGTGTTAAAAAATGTCATTGTCAAAATTGTGAAATTCTGAAATGAATACCGATTTTCATGATGTGCAACGTTCGTTGATGGATTTTGAAATGAAAGCGCCTAGAAAAGTGGGTAGGTTTTTATACAAGTTGATAGTGATGCGATCTTAATTGACTGACAAGAGTGTTCTTGTTAATGGAGCAGTGATAAGCACCAACATGCGCGTAAGACGGTAGCAATATTGTTTTTTTTTTGAGGTTGGTAGACACGGAATATTCGTTTATCAGATAATTGCTAACTTGTTATAAAAGAAAGCAAAATGTTGAACAGTTCGGTGTGTCAAGGTGATTTTTTTTAGAGCTCGAATGCATGGCACATGTATGTTCTCATGTACTTAGTTAATGTGCTTTAAAGCCCTGACATATGAAATTCGTAGATTGTATTTGAGAATTAGGAAATTATTTTATGACACATTGATAGAAATAATTAGAAAAAGCTGACAATGTATGTCATTTTCTTGCATAGAATTAAAAATTTGAAATTATTGATTGATTGTATTTAATTTTTTCTAAATTAAGCCATGATTTTTTTGGACAAATAGGGGCTGATGCATTAAGTATAATGTGGTGATGATGCGGACGAAAGTACGTCCACATTCATTTTGTGGTTTCAAGTTGATAGTACTTTTTTTGAGGAACTGCCAAACTCAAACATCACAAAAGTCGACGAGTAAGTTGATGAAAGTTTGCCATATACACTCGATACTAAATCACTGTCAAACAAGGTCTTAAAATGATGAAAATTAAACAGAAAAATGGTTGTTCAAACGGAGACATTACACGATGTTTTTTGTAGTCATAATAGTCCGACTTCGCAATCAATCGGAGAAATGAAGAAGAAATGTGAAGAGATTGGAAGCGATACTGAATACTTAAAGCTTGTGTGCCATTGTAATGCCCGGTCAGTCGGAAATATGGCGGCTGTAACTGCAAGCGCTACTGATGGCCGAATGTATTGGCTCCTCGGTCTTTGTAGCAATTTAACGTGTTGTACAACTCGCTATGGTGTATCACTATACAAACTTCTTGGCGGTCGGAACTATAGACAATACAATTTTTATAACAAAATTTTCTTAGTTATGAGGCAATCAGTGAGTCTGAAAACAAACAAAACGCCATATTTGGGCTTCAGAAGACCACCAATGGACCGAAGAGTTGTCGTTGCATTCAGACAAAGTTGCTGTTTGGTGTGCTCTACGGTCAAAAGGTTCGAAGCGATATTGCGGAATGATGACCGATTTTTTTGGGCTGAGCATTGAGAATTATGATTTGCAACAAGCTACACAACACAACCAATTATAACTCTATTGCATGAGTTGATTTCTGGTTGCGTTATTTCATGTTTTAGTTCATCAATAGGCCATCAAGATCATGCGCCTTATAACATACATTTTTCTGTGAGGCTACGCCCGTGTAATTAATCCCCGAACTCCAGTCGCATAAAGAACTTTACTCAAGTTTTGGACGAGATACCGCCCAAAATTAGCGAAAAAGTGATTAAAAATTCCCGAAAAATTATTGCTGCTACCAATCCTTCCGAGGCGGTCACTTGGCTTATATTGTTTCTTACACTTAATGGTAAAGTTTTTTAATATGAGTTTATTTTATTTTGAAATCAAGAATTTGTTAACTAGAAGATTTGGGATCCATAATTCTTTGATTAGTGCTCCTTCTTCTTCTTGTGGCGCTACAGTCTGGGGTGGACCTCGGCCTCAACGAACATGACTCTCCAGCCAGCACGATCTTTCGCCAGCTGCCGCCAGTTGCACATTCCAAGTTGGTTGAGGTCTTGCTTCACTTGTGTGCGCCACCTTAGCCTAGGCCGTCCTCTGTTGCGTTGTCCCAATGGCTCAGATTCTAAGACTTTTCGGCCCGGAGCTGTGGTATTCATACACCATCTGCGGCGTGTATGAATAAGCTTAGTCTTTCGAGAGAGGGCTTTATTACTCTTGAGCCAAAAAAAAAAAAAAAAAAATAGCGATTAGCAAGAGTGATTCTGCGTTTGATTTCGGTACTGATGTTATTGTCCCTATTTACTGCGGAGCCAATGTAGACGAAGTCCTTGACTACCTCGGAGTTTCTGCTGCCTAGTGTGATGCTCTGTCCGAGACGTCAATGTTGTGCGTCCTCCCTTGATGACAGTATGTACTTCGCTTTGGCCACATTAACCACCACACCCATTGTAGGCGCTTCTGCTTCAATGCCAGCAAGCGCCTCATTGACGGCTCGTTGTGTTCGTCCAATCACGTCAATGTCGTCGGCGTAAGCTAGCAATTGAGCTGACTTTTGGAAGATCGTACCTCTGGTGTTGACCTGTGAGTTACGCACGATCTTCTCAAGAATGATGTTGAAAAAGTTGCATGACAATGACCTTTTTTGACATTGAAGGTCTCGGCGAGTTCGTTACCGACCTTGAAGGAGCAGCGAGAATTTTCCATTGTCATCCTACACAATCTGACGTGTTTGGTAGGAATGCCAAAACTAGACATGACAGTGTATAGCTCGTCTCTATGCACACTGTCATATGCGACTTTAAAATTGACGCGTGCCTGTCGTTTTGCACTGCTTGGTTCTTTTCCAGATCTACCGTGGCGTGATTAGTGCTTAGTTCAACTTTTTCTGACCTGAATGTTAAACTGTAGATGTTTAAAGAAATTATTTGATTGTTAGAGAATTGACGATTTAAGGGGTGCATGAATTCTGCCTTTAATTGTTCATAAATGTACGAGCTGCATTCAAAATATTATCGCTGCATGTTCAATTAAAGTTATTTTTATTTTTCAATATTATCTGCATTTATTACATCTTGAGATAAGTTTCTCAATACTCTTAAAGAAAAGTGTTTTCTTTAGCTTTACAAAATATCCATTTATTGGCGCCTTGACCTCTTTATCAACAAAAAATTGCTTTCTTCGAAGACAGTTTTTTTTTTTGTCAAGAAATAAGAAACAATGAGTTGCCGCAAAGCCTGAAGTGCAGAGTGAATGTTGGATTTCTTCGAAGCCGCAACCTTGCACACAAGCCTTTCAAATTCGCGGCGTGTGCAGAGCAGCGTTGTTCTAAAGATACCTGTTGTCAGTTTACCCCGTTAATCTTATTTATTTCCTTCGTAAATGATGCAAAATGGATGCCTATGATGTGGCGATTATGGCTTAGGCCTTTTTTTTATTCCCATTCAGTACCGAATGGCCATGAGTTTCCTTTCAGACTGAGGCCTTGAACTTCCTCGCGGAGGCCTCTATTTGTGCCACAGCAATTTCTTTTTCTTGCTTTTAGGATCGGCGTGCAATTGTCCAATTTATTATTTGTGTTCTAAAGTGAAAGTTCAATTCTTTATTTTAAACGTGCTCTTCGCAAGTTTGCACGACAACTTCTCCTTCCTTATTTGTTTCGTTGGCTCTGTGAGTAATGCTATGCTTTGAGTAGCACATCAAATTGGAAGGACAACCAGGCGGTCTTGTTTTGTATACTAGTACATGATTTTCAAACACATTTTAGATTTTCTTTTCAATATTGCAAGGTGCGCACCACTGCTGAAAACTAAAAAATTTTTAGATTTGAGTAGTTGCGCAGTCGCCATCGCCTAGAGGGTGAGTTCGGAGGAGATATGTTAAGTGCGTACGCGGCAATTGGTTAGAAAACACTTGTAAGTGCGGAGGAAATTCAGATTTGGATCCGAGAGTATTTCCGTTCACCTTTTACTTTTCAAAGATCCATCTCTTGAGATTATGTTTTTGTTAAACATGTCGTTTGTGGTCGCCGTGGGGTAGTGGCTAAGAGCGTCGACTTACACGCCAAGATTACTACCACTTTCGAGTTGCTGACAACACTCAAAATAGTACAATTTATTGTGTTTTCGTTATCAAAAATGTCTGTAAGAAAATGTACGTTCTGGTCTGCCTAGTTACCAATTATACCTAATTCAGGCAAAGATTCACCTTACAAGGGTTACAATAAAGTAACCTTGAAATGAAGATGACAGATAAGGAGGGCCGCGCGATTCAGAGGAAAACAAAATCATTCTGTAATGCTGCACTATCCGCTTCGGTTCATGCTTAATGTACCTTTTAGATTGTCTGCTTGGTTGTTGTCACAATCATTCACAAACTAATTAAATCTACGACTGGTTAGAATAGTTTAAAGTACTATTGTGCATTTATGAGTATGATGTAAGTGCGTATGTTAGATTAAAACGTTTACCAACAAGACTTACAGAGTAGACAAATTACAAAAATATATAATTGAGGTGAGATTAATCATGAAGTTATGGAAGTAAAAATGTCGTCTAAGCAAGTTACTCGTATGTTATTAGAATTTTCCTTTTCTTCCCTTGAATCGTGTATTCATGTTATTTTTAGACAGTCAAGTATTGGAAAAAAGTAAACATTTGTCACATATGCTTGCAAATCATTTATGAACACGTTTAAGACACGCTTCTTGTTTCTTTTGCAAGATTTGAAAAATCATTGCTGCCTTATTGTTTCTGTGCTCCATAAAGGTTGGTAGAAAACTTGTCGTTAAATTTCCTTTAAAAAAACGTCTTAGACAAGGCGCGAAGCTGTCATGCGGGTAACTTTTCCAACACCATTCTTGAGAAGATTGTTAGAAATTGACAGACCACAGGTCACAGAACTAGTATTTTTCGAAAATTCAGTCAGCAGTTGTCTCAGCCGGATGACATTGACGTTCTGGCACCGAAAAAGAATTGATAAAAATTGGCTTTGCGATAAATTAGGGTAAAATGAAGTACGAGTATATGTTTTCATCAAGAAAGGCGGACCAACAGCACGCAATGAGGCGGATAACTTTCAGGTTACAAAGGACATCATTTAGCTCGGTCAAAGGGGGGAAAAGAGCAAGATCAGCACCGAAATTAAGCGCAGGATTATTCTTATCAAAAATTGCTTCTTTAAACTCAAGGAGTAGAAGACCCCGTCCTAAAAGAACCATACCGGGTTTATTTCTTGTTCAGGCCAAACCTGCTCCATGGCAATGAAATAAGATCTATCATATAAAATGTAAAATAACAACCTTCCTCAAGTTTCCAGTGTTTCGATGGAAACATCAACATAGGGTAGGTGCACCAATAATTGGCTAGTCACTATTATTCAACGTATTTTTATTTAAAGTTTATCACTAAGATATTTGGATTTATATATTTGGATAATATTTGCAAAAAGGAAGTAATAAATAAAAGAAGGTGTGTCTAATACCTTGGGAAAGTTTGACTGATCAACTAATCGCAGATATTTTTTTAGTGTGAAGTTCGGTCAAAAGTGAAAATCCCTATTTTAAGTTGGCGATTGTTAAGTACAGACAAAGGACGAACAGGTAAATTACAAGAGTTCAATGAGTACACACATCAAAACATCTTTTTTGCTTTAATGATCGACAAATCTAAGAAAAAGTAGGAATTCAGTATTTATTTTTTTTGATAAAAATGGTGGCCGGTTAATAGGGTACGATGTATGTCACATGTGCTGTCTGACAAGAAATAATCCATTCAATCATGATTAATGATTCTCAAGTTAAAGACAAACTAAGAGAACATTTTATTAGTCCCCCCTCGTGTAATCCAAAAGCTTTTGCTTTGACCTTTAAAATAATCAAAATTTTGCAAGTTTCAAGTATTTTCTGTTAAATGTATGATTTGAGAGTTGTGCTAAGCTGTACTTTTTCTGATCTGAATGTTTAACTGTAGCTCAGTTCCTTCTAACCTCTATAAAATTCGGACAAACTCTCTCTTCTCTCTTAATCAATAAAACACATAACCCACAATTTATAACAAACAGAATTAGAATAATTTGTGGAATAATTTTTTTGATGGCCCACTACTTGCACACTTACCCTACACCATACAATTTCTTCTGCAATAAAACAAGCAAAGTTTCGTTAATATTTTTTTTGTTTTCACTGAATAAAAGAACATATTGTTTCTTATTGCCTTAACTGGTTTTCCTAAAACTCACAACGCCACATCACAATTTTCCCCACAGTCAAACATACTTCATCTCCCTGTATCATGCCTCTCAACAAGCAATCATTTCAAATGACAAAGATGGGAAATTCATCAGTCTTCACTGAAACTCAACCTCCCATGAATATTTCCCAAGTCTCGTTTCGGGTGCGCCGTTACGCACACTGCCCTTCATGCACCCAAGCAGCCCTAATTAAAAATATAACCGGCTACAACTCCCTTCAAGCCCTTACAAATTCGATTCCGATTCCGATTCGCTTCCATTTGCATGCAGACACAGATTTTCCATTTGGTAGCGTAACAAATGAATTAATTGCCCACGAGTGCTCATTAATGCAGCAAAACGCTCAAAATTAACAGCGTCGACGTCTACGGCCATTTAAATGTTATCAAATAAATGGTAAAATGTTGTCGATTGTGAGACAAGAATTTCAACACGCACTTTTCGAGAGAGTCACCGAGTCTTGATGTCTTTTGCAACGGCCGCGGCATTGTTTGTCAGCGACTCACACAACAAATCAATTTGCCGCTTCGATAAGAACTCAATTGGGTTGCGTATAAATTAAGATGCATCCCGGTGTTTTGGGAAGTCGAGAACTGAGTCTTAGAACCTAGATGACTATGAACACCGGTAAGGATCCAATCCCGTGGAACAGTTGGGCCATGTGTTTGAATTTTTCTCGTTTTTTGCAGTTTTGGTTGCACTTTCGATTGCGCTCGCTGTTACCTTGGTAAGCGGCCATGTGTACGAGGATGGAGAGATAAACTGCATCGGTGCCAATGACGAGGGACGCATGTACTGGGACCCCACAGACCCAACCAAGTACTGGGTCTGTCCACCCGGAGAGGACTATGGAAAGAAACTCAGCTGTCCCGCAGGCGCCATGTTCCATGCCAACGAGCAGAGATGCATCCCCACTGGATCACCAGTCGACTGTGCCAAGGTCAATGTTTACAACGTCAAGTATCGCGATCTCGATGACGCAACCAAGTTCTGGGTCTGTGAAAAAGGTCGCAGTTTCGCAGTAAGGGAGCAGTGCCCCACCGAACACGCGTTCATGGAAGACACTCAAAAGTGCGTCCCATGGAGCGAATGGAAGTGGACGCCCCCAATGACAAACTAAATGATGCTAATGTATCCATTTGACGAAGACAATAAATTTCTGCTCAATTTCAATTGATTATGTTTTGGGAGTCCACGTGCGGTGGGTGACATCACTCCAGAATGAATAAAACACAAAACAAGCGCGTAACACGAGCAAAAATCAGTGAGGCGCAGACGCCGTCAATCAGTGATCGCTTTCACGAACGCCACTCAAGGGGGGTTTTGATTTTTATACGCTCTGACGTAGTGGTTTGGTCATAGTCCCATCTGTTCCCCATTATCGCTTCAATTTGCTGTTACTAAGTGAGACTATTTACATGCCTCGTGTTTCGTCATGGGCGTGATGTCATTTAACGGGATATACTA
This sequence comes from Eristalinus sepulchralis, assembly GCA_944738645.1. Classification (NCBI taxonomy): domain Eukaryota; kingdom Metazoa; phylum Arthropoda; class Insecta; order Diptera; family Syrphidae; genus Eristalinus; species Eristalinus sepulchralis. Next base: position 14,149,585 of record OX122882.1, read on the forward strand.
GCACGTGACTCGTGTTGTTTTAAGTCAATGGCTTGTGACAGCGTTGTTGTGTGTTGTTGACATGTCTGAAGGTCAATAGAAGTGCTAGAACTTTAGAATATGGGAGCGTTGGGAGAGTAGAAGTGGAATTTTCAAGTGACCGTGTGGCCTAATGGATAAGGCGTCGGACTTCGGATCCGAAGATTGCAGGTTCGAGTCCTGTCACGGTCGAACATTTGAATTCTTTTTCTCGATTTTTTTTCTGTGATGAGAGATGGTTTAATAAAAGAGTGTTGGTGGGTGGGCATTTCCAATGAGGGGGCTAATTGGAAGATCGTGTTTTGTTTAAGGTTTGAGGTGTGGAAATTACTTTAAGGTGAGTATTTTGCTCAGGGGTGCTAATTTGAAAAGAGTTTTGGGTGGGTGTTGCGAAAATACAGAAGTGAAAAAATTACAAATGTGAAAAAATGCGTTTAATGTGGTGAAAAAGACCTCATTTAATTCTTTATTTTCCCGATACACATGTGAATCTCATTTTATTGACAAAATAATGTTTTTCCTCACTTTTTGTCTATCCCCAAGAATGCTAAAATAACGCAATTACCAAAATATCACAGTAAAGGCTGTACATGCTCACTATTTGTGTCATTTCTCATGTGTCATTTGTCATACTTGTCATGAAGTTAGTATTTATTTTTCAAACAACTTACTTCATGGGAACTAAGTTTCAAGTTCACAAACCCCCTTGAATACACTCGGATTTTCATTAATGGTGACCATTAGGCTGCACTCACGTTGAAAGTTGCTCCGCACAAATTTGACGAAGCAATTAATTGAATTGTCACTTGTGAACATTTAATTGAGATTTATTTCATTTTCATGTGTGCTGTGCCACCTGTGTGGAAAGACGACGGCATAATTTAATTCGGGTAGATTGAGTTTTTCCTGAAGAAAAGTTTGTTTCTAGATTGTTAGACATCGCTTAATCGAGTCAGTGAATTATGTTAAGTCATTGCTGTCTGTCAGAAAGTTGATTAATTTTAAGGCTTTTATGTTTGACAGCTAATATTTATATACAGAATGAACATATTTCTGATCGATCCCCTCATGTTGCCATGTAAACAAAAAATTGGGGGCACTACAGCTAAAAGAGGACCCAGGCCAAGGCTACATTCTAACTGACTCAAAACAATGAGATTTTGGAATATTTTCATTGAAATTTAGATGAGTTCAGTTCAGGAATCGAACCATGTACCTTCGGCTTGCATATCGATCACTTCACGACGGTCATATACTGCGTTAAAAAGAAAAATATAAATGTTCAAATTAAGCTAGCGCAGTACTTTATGAGGGAAAATTAACTCATTAAGCTGTTTCGGGAGCTGAATAACTTCATCAAAATAATTCGAACGGTCAAAGCAAAATCTCGCTTTCTGAAATCCGAATGAATTCTTCCGAGTTCTACATTTAACCTTTCCACACAATTTAACGCATGACTTAATAAGTCCCGGGACTAACCAATAAAAAACACATTTTCTAGACAAAACTCGACTTTATTCATCAACAGAGTTTCCTTCAAGAGTGATAGCATTAGCCCAACGCCGCTCTTACATTTCGATACCTTTTTTATAGAACGATTTATCTTTGGACTTAAAATAGGCTTCGGTTTCGACGATCACCTCCTCTTTCGAGCCATATTTTTTTCCGCCGAACATCTTTTTGATGTCGCTGGGGGCCAGATCTGGAAAATACGGTGGGTGCGGAAGCAGTTCAAAGCCCAAGTCGTGTTGTTTGGCCAAGGTAGCCAACGACTTGTGATACGGTTCCTTTTCTTGGTGGAAGAGAATTTGCTTCTTCTTCCGTTTTTTTTTTTGCAATTTCTTCCTTTAAATGCACCAATAATGCAATGTAGTATTCGCTGTTGATCCTTTTACCTTTCTCAAGATAGTCAATGAATAAAAGTCCATGCGTATCCCAAAATACGGATGTCATAACCTTGTTAGCCTACCTTTGTGTTTTTAGACGCTTTGGGCGTGGTTCACCGGCTGGCACTCCACTCCTGTTTATTCTGTTTATTCTTAGGAAACAACTCCAAACAGCTCTCAGAATCATCGATATGTTGCTGTTTTGGTTCATTATGAGCAAATGTGACACCAATTTCAAAACAGTTTTCTCATGGACAAAAGTTCATGAATGGTATACACATAATTTTCTGATATCTTTAAGGTGTCAGCAATCTCATGTCATTTTACACTGCCGTTTTTCAAAAACGATTTTGCGTACTTTTTGGCCTTTTCAATCGTAACCACATCAATTCCAGAGCGTTCAGCATCGTTCTTGTCTGTACGGCCAAAAGTATTCTTTACTCACTGGAGTGAGGCAGACCTGCATAATCTCGCCACTCTTATTCAATTTGGTTTTGGACCATATAATGTGAACAGCTTTTGCAAAAAAAACCTCTGGGAGTTGTCAAAATGGAAGTTTATTGGCCATACACTCCGTAACCCCCATGCTGACGTCGGCAGAGAAAAGAAGCTACTAGTTAAAGAAAGACCGCTGCAAGCATTGCGTTAGATAAAATTCAATCCAATTGCAATTTTTGATTTCGTCCTTAGAACGGAATAAATTTGGTTTAAAGATAAAAGTACAAAATACAGAATAAGTCTTGTTTACCTACAGTTTGAGAAACCTGCGGTGTAATGTTGTGGTAACAAAGTCAGCGAATCTAAGCAAATACCGTTTGAAGGTTAGCTTAATTCATTAATTAGTATACGTCATTAGACGTTGCTTAGTTTTGTGCTGAACGTCATAAAAAAGCATGCATTCAGAAATAATGATTAATTTCTATCGTTAGGAAACACAACCTGGTTGTATTTTTCCGGGAAGAAATAGCAGACAGAGAGAAAGGCAAATTCTTCTTCTTAATGATAATGATGTGATAAAATTTTTACAAACAAAAGTAATACTTCAGAAATAAGTATAAGAGACATTTAAGAGGCATTGTCCGATTTTTGTATCGAAAATTGTGCTAATCGAAATCTTAAATTTCGTTCTGACCATCACGTCGTTACTATCGTTAGTTTTAAAGTGATCCTTAGGGAGAGGTGACGATTGTGGTGAAGAACTGTGTATTGACATAATGACAATCGATTGTTCACTTAAGGTCCAGCAACTCGGGCGGGTGGCCTTATGGCTCAGTTAGGTCATGAGTCCACAATTGTAAGATTATAAGTGGGCGCCGCGCAGAAAGTCTGGGTTCGATTCCCGGAAGAGTAAACTTGCATTTTTTCACGGCACCATCTCTTTCGAGTTGCTGACAACACTCAAAGAGTATCAATTGTCTATGAAAAAGCTTCTCAAATCTGGCCGTTCGGAGTCCGCAAAAAACCGTAGGTCCCTTCTACTCGTGAGAGAACAGTAGCACGCACGACACAAGTAGTTGTTGTAGAAGCTAGGCCTTGGTCCGTTATGGGCTGTAGCGCCACTCAATTATTATTGTTATTAAGTGCTTATAACACAAAAATGTCATTTGACAGATTTCTACCAACCCGCTTGAAGTCACGTGAATCGAATTCTTTTCCCTTCATATTTCAAGAGATCATGATTTTATCAGGATTCGCGGATGACTGGCATGGTATTTCCGGACAATTTTAACCGGAATTTTCATCCGTTTCAAAGCTTTTTATTCGACATGAGACTGATGTCAGTTTCATCTGAAAGCTTAAGGTCAAGGTTTGCTGTCCGTAAATTCATTTGTTTCTGAAAGGACAAAAACAATGTCCACATATGAATACGTTGAATTGATTAATGCAACGAGTGTGCGGTTTAAAAGCAGTCCAGAGCACGCTTTGATCGACCACCTGCAATCATCGGACTGTCCATCACATCCCACGTTGAGGCGCTCTAGGTGAATGCATATTGATGGATGCAACTCTTCACCTTCGAGTCCACACGAATAAGCATCACATGGTCAGATGGCGACTGGTAGCTCAGATGCATTCATGTTTGCAAATTTCGTTCGAGTCCTGACATTGAAACGTCATTCGCTAACCACCTTCAAATAGAGTGGAGACCCGTGCTTACAGCTGGAATCAACGGTAATTACGATTTTGAATTTAAGAGGCTCTACGCACTCAATGAGAGTGACGTCTACGTCGAGTGTTACGCTGCGATGATGATGCGGTTGTAGCCTCTGTCACATTTGCTTGTGTCTGTCCGATTTATGGATGAACGCGTGCAGTGAGGCGACTGTAAATTGACATCCATCTATTGCACGTAATTGGTCGCAGCCAAGTTCATTGCGATGACAGTGGACGTAAATAATGCGAGCTATGTGCACTTGTGCATGCAAACGGATGTATCGGCTTATTCTTAAAAGGAGTATTTTTACTTATTCAGATTTAATTACAGTTCGGATTTTAATTAAGTCTGCGACATAAGGAAAGGAAGGCCGATTGCCAGATTGAAATGAACATTCTCTGTGGACCAATGAATGTCTCAAGTGGATATGTTAGATTAATGGAGTTAATCAAGGATGTGTTTTGCTCAGAAACGGTGTGAGACACTGATGTGATTGATTGAATCGAGTCTGGGGGTTCAAAAAAATGATGTGTTGTGGAGGCTGAATGGAATGTGACCTATGAATGATGAATGCCTGGACGCAGCGAGAACTTCGGTAATTTGCCAAACTTTCAGATTGATTTTATGCTTAATTGATGATATGAAGCGTGCGTTACGAATGTGCGAAGAGCACTTCACGTCTTACGAAGACCTCTCCACCACAGAAGAAATCGACGGAGATTGAAGCAAAGGTCAGAATGTTACGATCTAACGCACGCTTTTGAAGCTACTTTGGATTGGAATGCATTAACTTGGTGAAAGTAAAACAGTTTAAGATACGCACATGACAAGCCATACGTAGTCACTGTTCACAACGCATCTTAGGAGCTCTTTACGCCCACCTTGGTGCAGGCCAATCGGTATGTCACACTTCTTGTGTCCCACAAGTGAGTACAATCACATTTGAAGTATGACAAGCCCTCGAAATGCAAAACAATGAAACACTTTCAATTTCTGAAGAACTAATGAAGTTCAGTGATGTTCAACGTATCTCTCTACAATTTCATAAGAGTTCGCAGGGCAAACAATATTTTAAGTTCACTTTCATTTCGCAGCAGCAATTAATTAAATCATTTCCACTTGACTCCCGGCGCGATATGGCGCCGGGTATGCAACCTATTCAAATTCATTAACCTCAAAATGATCAGCAAACGTCAAAGTGAAAATAATAACGCTCTCATTACGAGCTCACGTAACAGCAGTTATGTGAACTTTGAGTGGCTGGCAACGCACAATGAACGTGACTCTCTCATGGCGTGTTAACATGGCATGTAAGCGGTGTCAAACGTTTCTGATAAATGCAAATATATTCGGAAGAAAAACAAATCCACGCATATTTAAGATTCTTAGTCGGATAGCTGGGACATTTTTGAAAATGCGATTTTCAAACATTCCGTTCATATTTGAGCTTGAGAAAATAACGATAAATAATCCGACACTGGGTGGATGGGAATTCGGTTGGAGCTGTGCTAATGTGAATTTAGCGCCCCCCCTTGTTTGCTACTTGTTTAAACGAAAATTATGTCATTAGTCCCATGTTTAATTAATTTAAGCTCGTCAAGACAATGTAGGCGATCCATTGACGGTATTGGCTGAGGATATTTATTTGTACGTCGCCTTTAGTCAGTCTGGTTTCATTTTCTTGGCAGCAATGCAGGCAGAGAACAAATGTTGGTTAAGCGACAGTTGTTTCAATGTCATAGAGTCACTCATGGATGACGGACATATATTATATACATAATAGAAAGCCTACATTCTAATGGATGACTTCAGATCATTTACCTCTTGGCAACCGCAGTGCCTTATGGCTTAAAGAGCAATTGAGTAGTAGAACCCTCATCTGAAAGACCAAGCTTACACTTTACAACACCTTTTTCATCCCTGTTCTAATTCTAATCTAATCTCCCTTTCGGTTTCTAATGATGGCGTCTGAAGGAGAAGATGGCGGCAGGAGCCTAGTCAATCGTCTATGGATACAACACTTCAGGAAGTGTGGTGTCTGTGTCATGTGGGACAATGCAATAACAGGCATCCACGTATTGCCCACATACATTAAGTTGAAGATGCCATAAACCACGCTCCTTGCAATATGGTTGTCATTAAAATATTTATCAAAGAAAATTGCAGGACTCGCCGATAAAATAATGCTGCAACATATTTTGTTTTGTGTTCAGGGCACCAACGAAACACGAACGCTGGACGTCTGTGACATAAAACCGCAGTCGTCAAGAGTGTACGCTCATCAATCTTTCTCACAAGTTTTTCCCTGCGTGCGCAGTTTATTTGCCCAAAAGTGTAGTTACTTCAAAGTAAAAAATAAATTAGTTTTTCATTGCGATTATCGGGTGCTTTTGGTGTTTATCAACAATGCGCGCTAAACAAACAGAAATAGAAGTAGGTGAAAGGAAAAACTTCACAACAAAGGAAAAAAATACCGTCAGATAACAAAAATGTATTTATTTTAAATAAAAACCGTGTATAGTGAAAAATGGATAAAAAATAAAATAAGTAAACTTAAGAACTTTATTACTTATAAATAAAATGAAAAAAATTATTCGAAAATAGTTACGTTGTTTTATTAAAGTTTTTAAACACCGCACGCGCATGAGCGTGGCCCTGAGGTGAAATACCTCAACTGATTTTGCTCCAATTGACTAAAAGTCATGCAACTTGAGAGGCTTGTTACTTCGTATTACTAAAGTAAAATGATCAGATCTGCACATGCAGCTTTTGGATTGGATGCATGGGTGCATTTGACACTTTCCTGGCGAGAGTAAAGATACGACTTATAAAGGTTTTAGCTCCAAAAGCTTGCGAACATTAAAGGTGAAGTTAAAACAAATATTGTCAAAGCTCTCAAGAAGGTCAAAAAGAATAAGTTGGAAATTCGATTATTGGTTCTTTACGGTTAGCATTAAAACTGAAGCAGCTAAAATGGGTTGGCTATAAATAAGTATATGTTGTTTCAAGGAAAGACACACAACATCGAAGTCTCGCACAGAGCGTACTAGGTAACAGAAACTTCAAGGTATTCAAGGACTTCGTCTACCTAGGCTCCACGTTAATAAGGGTGTTGTTGTGCCAATTTACCGCGGAGCCTAGGTAGAGAAAGTCCTTGACCGAAATCAAATGCAGAATCACTCTTTACATTGAGTAATAGCGCCCTCTCTCGAAGCTTTATGTAACACCTTGATCATCGTAGTTCTACTTTATGACGCGGAAACCTGGACGTTACTAAAAACGGATGAGAAAGCCCTTAGTCTTTTTGAAAAAAAAGTTTTGAGTGCGATTTTTGTTCCTGTTGATGCCAGCTGGAGGAGAAGATTTAACGACGAATTCTATGGGCTGTACGGCGACATGCGCCTGGTCAAGCGTCTTCGGATAAAACGCTTAAAAAAAAACGAAATAAAAATTGAATATCTTATTGTAGGATGAAACAGTGATTTAGCATTACATCTTGCGTCCGTAACCACATGCGAGAATTGTTTGTATTATGAACCGAAAATAATTATTTAAAAACAAATTTGACTAAAAGAAAATTGTTTCACCAACATTTGTCGTGTTGTACTTTCTCTTCACAGGATTTTTGATGCAGCTTAATAAGAATTAAGAAGCAACAATTTATTTCTCATAAAAAAGGCTTTAACAGGTTAATGCTTTTCATTTGTGTATGTATACGTGTATATGTATAAATGGGAAAATTGAGAAGCACTTTCGCATTGCAAGAAATATTGCAAATTGCATCGTTCACTGTTGTAACATTTTCAATTCCCATTTCCTTATCAAATGGATGTAATAGGAAAATCCGTGATGTTTGATACCTTCTTTCCATTCCAAATGGGAAAACGGAAAATCCCTGATTACTTCAACAGTAATAAAAACGAAGAAAGGACATCGTTCCTTCAGCAACTGACCTCGAATACAGTTTTTTTCTTTTTCTTCTTCTTCTAGTTGCAATTTAACTGTAATTGGTTTCCTTCTTTCTGTCTGTTGAATGAGCAAGTTTTCATTCATCCCCTTTAATGTGGAGTCTTTTGTGGTGAGAAATGTGAGCTGATTTCAATTTTTATGGAGCAAATTTTTTATTGCCAAATGTGTGTGTGTGACTTAAGGCAGACGCAGATGCTTGCTTGTGTGGATACAGGATTTAGAATCCAAAAATTCTACAGTGCATAAAGGATCCAGCTTCTTCAGAAAATACTCATATTGAGGATGATGTTCTATTCCCGACATTGAATGGCAACATTTTTTAAGTTTTTAATAGACAATTATTGTAACAACTTGAGGTGGTGCGGCGGAGAATTTGAGATGCTCACTCCACGAATTGAAACTGCGACCTCTGGTATCCAAGGCGACACATTTTTTCATTTCGCAACATCTCGTTCTTTAAGCGACCAGGGCCTAGCCTCTTCAACAATTACTAGTATGGCGTGTGCGCCCTCACGAGTAGAGGGGACCTACAGTTTCTGAACGGCGAGATTTGAGCAGCTTGTCATAGACAGTTAGGGCCCTTTGAGTGTTGTCAGTAACTCGAAAGAGGTGATGCCCTGAAAAATGACAGGTATTCAGTCCGGAAATCGAAACCGAACCTCGGACCTTCGGCGTGTGAGTAGACGCACTTACCCACTACGCCATGACCACGGAGCTGATACAGGTTATCGCCCCTAGATTTGATGCGTCAGCAGCAATTTTCAAATTTCAAAGTCCGTTCCTGAACCATTTCATGCAATATCACCTCCGGCCCAAACACATGAGGGGAAATATGAGATACGAACTTCTTTGAAACTCTTTTCATTGAATGTACTAAATTATCAAAGAAAACATTATCTTTACTGCCCCTATTAGAATTGAATTAATTTGTCTCCGTCTCATATATCTACGCAAGTTCCTTAGATCTTATCAAAAACATGACACAAGGAACTTGATACGCCTAAGCCGTCTCATCATGATGTTTGACTTTTGTCAATGCCAAAACAAAACTTGTTATCAAAGGTATAAAAATAAAAAGGTTGTAAATTCCAAAACGAATATACTTTGGGGCGGACTTTCCGCACTGGTCGGGTTAACGTGCGTCCACCCTTTCTGACTCTGCTCACAAAAGACCGTTTTAGATGATCGATTGGGGCGAATACGTACATGGTTGATAAAAATTCATTTGATTTCCGAGCAGAAATAGATCGACAAGACGATCAGTCGTTCATTTATAGATTAAACGAATGGGTTAAGAATCAGCGAATATAATCGATTAGATATGGCTGAGGTCGATAAAGAACTGGGAACTTTGTGGAATATGTCTGTTAAAGCAACTCAACACAGTGAAGTATTTTATGGTGATGCCGTGGAATTTGATGCCATGAACTAAGAGAGAATATCCAGGAGACAGTCAATGTCAAGAAATATACAAAATTGTTCCTTTTATCTGTATCCGTATGTCAGTTTCAATAGGGGAAGCTTGAATTCAAGTTCAACTGAAATGAAGTCAATAGTTTCACAGTGCAAGCCGAACCTAAATTCAACATAATTTTAACTACAAACATTTTTTGTATGAATTGTTCACATCAACAGCGAATACAATTAATAATTTGAGTCCCAAGAGGTGCACTCCTATCGATGATAGCAAGAGCCGCTATAGCAAAGAACAAGTATTGATTTTTTGGTTGGCATTCACTCTAGTGTAGTGTCCCAAAAATGGAAAAGAAACAGCCTTAAAGATAAAAATGTGCTCCAAGAGATTGAATAAATACTAAACTGACGACTTTGCTTCACCATTTTCGGTAATTTGACAACGAATCGAATCAAAAATATGCCAACAATCAACTGATCTGAATAACAGAAACGCTTTAATGTTCGCCATGTTCAATCAGGAGACTATTTTCTCTCTGTCATAAATTTTGATTTTGTTAAGTAGTAGTAGTGTAGTCACCGTGACGTAGTGGATAAGTTCGTCGACCCACACGCAGAATGTTTAGGTTAAATTCCCGGACGGGACACCTCCCATTTTTTTACTGCACCACCTCTTTCGAATTCCTGATAACACTCAGAAACTGTCTTCTCAAATCTCTCCGTTCGGAGTCGGTTAAAGGTTGTAGGTCCGCTCTATTTGTGAAAGAACAATAGCACGTACAACACGAGTAGTTGTAGAAGCTAGGCTCTGGTCACTTTTGGGCTGTAGTGCCACTTAATTATTATTATTATTAAGTAGTAGTAGTAGTTCAAGTAGGTTCTCCAAGTTTCAGTTCAATATCGACAGATAGCAAAGAAGAACCTTTCATCTCCATTTGTGTATCGCATATTACCAACTTGGTTCAACACTATAATTTCTCCGATGCGTAGCCTAAGCCATAATGCAACTTTTAAGCTAGACTTTCATTAACTTTTAATTTCTCGCTATTCAACAACATTCAAGAAGAAGTAATTGTCAGTGATAAGTTGTAGGTTCGACCTACTCGTGAGCCACGCACCTCAAGAAGCTAAGCTCTGACCCTACAGTTCGCAAAACTGCAATGCCACTCAATTTTACCTAAACTTTAGTGCGAAGGTATACAAAACCCGAAATTGTAGTAAAATGAAGTAAGTTTATACCAACTCTTGTAGAAAGACCTTTAAATAAACTGGCATGCTTTTCGCTGAAAGTAACATATCGCTCAATAAGTTCCGGGACATACAGAGGGCGCCACTAACAAAAAAAATAAAATGAATAATTTTTGTTACTGGCGCCCCCTGTATGTCCTAGGTCTTATTGAGTATTCAGTATGTATTAGGAGTTGAACCAGTTCCTTGACTTTATACTATAATTTCAGAAGTAAAAACAAAATGTTTTACTATTCGATATCATATTGGTCGCCGTGGTCTCGTGGACAAAGGTTCGATTCCCGGACGGAACACTTTGCATTTTTCACATTTTTCACAGCACCACAGCTTTCGAGTTAATGATAATGAAAAGCTCGCCGTTCGAAGTCGGCAAAAGGCTTTAGGTCCCCTCAAGTGGTGAAAGAACAATAGCATGCACAACACGAGAAGTTGTTGTAGAAGCTAGGCTCTGGTCCCTTGTGGCCTTCGGTGCTACTCAATCATTATTATTCAAAATTTTTTATTGATAAAATAATAAGAAAAAAATGGATGTGAGTCTTCCTTAAATATTCTAATTTATGGCAGGAAACCTTTAGTTACTTGTTAAGATTCGAATCGTTCTTGGTTAAGATACGATTTCTTACATAATACTCAAGTTCCCCCTAAGAATGATTATATGATTTGACTACTGTTTTCATTAGGTTGCATAAGCATAATAAGCACAATAAACAACAACATGCTTCACTTCCTAACATCCTTAAATTAGTAAGATTATCTGTCTTCCTATGATAAAATTCGTCTCCGCTAGAATAAATCCTTTCACGAGAACAATTATCTCTTTGCTTTATGAGCTTGGTTTAAAAAAAAAGATTTGCAAGGCAGATTCACAGAGCTTGCTTGAGAAGTATTAATGTATATGCTTCATAGTCCGGACCTTTGTTCCTGTGATTTCCATCTGTTTCGGTCTCTTCAGGACTCTTTTCATAGTGAACAATTTACCCCGCGATTAACCGTTAAAAATCACAGTGTTTTTTACTAATAAACCACAAAAGTTCTAAGCGGATGGAATTATGAAGTTACCCGCAAAATGACAAAATAGTAGATAGTCATGGCCGATTTGTACTTGATTGAAATAAATTTCGAATAAAAGACAGTTTGTTTTCAAAAATGTACCAACAAACCACGGAGACAGACGTTGGTTTGGTAAGTCGCGTGGGAAAACGGACAAGTCAGTTGACGACGCCATTTTTCCAGAAACGAGAGTTTTGAAGCCCAAAAAAACCGGTTCGGGACATTGCGCTCAACATTTGAATAACCCCCATGATACTAAAGCTACAACTATCTTAAGTAGGAAATGTGAAAAAGTTCTATGAACCAAAGGTGGCCCAAAAAGCACGCGGTTTGGAAACCTTTGCATCTGTGTGGCATCGGAATACAACATTTTTACACTGTCATATATTATGAAAAGAAAATTTTCCATGACAACTGTTACATATCTGGGCAGTTGTTGGATACAGATAAAAACCCAAAATTCGTTTTCACCCAAAATAGGTTATGGCAAATGCTGAAACGAACACTTCACATTTACTTAACCAGAGAAACCGGTAAATGCAGTAAAATATTGTGAGGAAATCGATATAATGGCTAGAACCCGTACCTCACATGTAAAGGTACACAAACCGTTGCAAATTAGATTTGAAATTCTTCACTCCACACGAGAAACATTTGCACACAATATCCTGTTCGATAAAACATTCCCTAAAGAACTTTAATTAATCAAAGTCCACCTCATCGCTTTGCGTTGAATGCCTAATGATGTAACAGAGTCCTTCGAATTAAGAAATCACTACCCATTCACCGGACACGCGATGCTTTGGCATAAAATACCCATGGCCATCAGTTCCACGGAGAAAGGACACTGGTAATTCGCCCATAATTTATCAAATCAACCAGAATCCGACTGCTGGACAGTTAAATAATTAACAAACACAAAGAGAATTAATTCCACATCATCTGTGCTCGCAAAATATTTTGCTGGGTGTTAAGTAGCGCGTTCTGGCCGTCACCGATGTGTCATGGTTAAGAAATGCACTTTTAATTAGTCAACTCGGGGAAAGGAAATGCAAATCAAACGGAGGTCATGCAATCGCCGTCACACATCAAGTTCAACAAACGCCTTCGTCCTTGTGAAAAATAACAAATTCCAATCATTGTTGCCTGCGAACGGCTCTTTTCAAAAATAGACTTTCAAGTTTGTGAAAAAATTAAAATTTGAAAAGTAAAATTATCAACGATGACAGTTGGGAGGGGAAGGTTTCTTGAATGAAGAACTTCGAACCACATCGCTGTGTAGTTGGGGTTGACGAGGTGAAAAGCCAAAGCGCCAAGGCAGGGGATGACTTAGGGGAAGCTGGCTGGAGAAGCAGAAGTCAACCCCCAGTTTTGAGAGAGCTTTCGACATTCGCGCACATTGGAGGGGTGAGCTATATACTACAGTTTTATCGATTCCAAGCATCCTGTGGATGTGTGGGAGTTCTCCTTAAATACTGCTCCTGCAATCATTTCAATCTGCTCCGCCTTTTTGATAGAGCGACAATAAACTGACACTCTTTCAGCCACCCCCTCTGCCGCCCTCTTGTTCAGTCCATCCGATAGATAACCACTCCCTCGCGCAGCCATGTTGGAAAAATGGTCGATATCATAAACATAACCACTAATGTGTCTCATGCTCTCTCTTGCTCTCTTCGAGGTGTCCCGAATGAAGCCCCTCTCTCTCGTTCCCTAAGGTCATCGAAATGTCAAACTTCGCTTGAGTCGACACCGACTAGGGAACTTATCATAAAGGAGCCCGAGTTTTTGAAGCAAAGTGCGACCACATACCGAATATCAATGGCGGAGCGTGCATCCGGAAAAGTTTGTTGCAAGACCGGTTGTTCTACATTGTGTTTCGCGCCGTCGTGTATATTTGTGTGAGAGGAAATGCAGGTTACTCGTGTGGCAGTGAGTGTTTCTATTATTTTGAAGAGGAAACGCGCCGTTGCCATATTGACATGTTTGTGCGCCATTTTCGTGCTTGGTACTACTTCATTCAGGTCCTCTTCAGAATGACCGCATTCAGGGGATTCCTTAACCTTTTGGCATTTGATTCGGGTCCCAGTGGCCGAGTGGCGCACACTCCTTTGAATTTAAATTGAATCCAGTTTGGTATGAAGCAGGTCCGCGACCATTGCTCTGACTTTGGACAACCGACACTTGTCCCTTTGCTGGGTTGGCCGCGACTAATGAAAGATTAAATATTTAAAAGCAAACTGAATGTGCGTTGACATTAATAAAATAAGCGACCGCTGCTCGTTGCTCTTTTCTGGGCAGAAATCGATGAAACGATTATTTTCGTTCCGGTCTGTATCTGCTTAGATTAATTTGACATTTGAATGACAACTGAACATGGCTGGTAGATATTTCCATGACGTTTCCACCGTCGTTATGAGCTCGAGGGTTTTGCGTTTCCCGAGGATGTTTGCCATCCCAAGGATGTTTCTGATTTCGGAGAATGACTCAGGTAGAGCTTTCAACTTGAATGACGTACATGATTTCCGCGCTGAATGAGATACGAACGAATGTGTCGGACGTGAATGAAAGATGTGCATACGAAATTTATGCAATACAGTGTATGACGATGGTGTTTCCTCTCATACGGGCGAGTATCTTTTATGCAAATAACGTTGCGGATACACAGAAGTGTAAATGTATTTTTCATGCAAATGTATAATTCCTTTTGGCGTCAGCTGTAGCAGGTTTTCGGCATCAAATGGGAAACTTTAAGGCTTGTGCAATTAAATAAGCACAGCGCTCATTATTTTGTTTTATGTGCAAATGAATGTTTGCTTGGAATGGTTTTCATAATAGTGAAATATTTTTTATGTAACCTAACGAGAGGGATTTGCTTTTCCTCTTCCATGTTTTGCATCACTGTCAGTAGTGTTTGGAACGCAGTGTTTCCGGGGAGCAAACGTCTTTTGAGGATCGTTTTCCTCACAGGAGGAAGGAAGAGTTCCATGGGAAATAAGAGTCTGATATCAAATCTTTGCCACCCCATTTTTAACCTCGTTTCGATTGCTTTCGTGTTTATAGTATTTACTTCCTGTCATTTTGGAAATTGGCAAATATAAAGGGTGATTTTTAAAAAGCTATAGGAAGGTTTTTCAAAAAATTACAATACAGAAAAATGCATAAGATCTTTATTTGAATCGATAGTACGGTTCATATAATTTAATATTTGAAGATTATTTCATGCAAATGTTGACCTTGACTGCGCCTCAAATGGTTCATCAGATTAGTCTAATTTTGGCATACTATTTCCAACATTTCGGCCGGTATCTCACGAATAAATGCCTCAATGTTGTCTTTCGCTGCGTCAATTGACGCGGGCTTGTCTGTATAGACATGAGGTTTAACGTAGCACCACAAAAAATAGTCTAAGGGCGTTAAATCGCACGATCTAGGCGGCCAATTGACCGGTCCCGAACGTGAAATAAAATGTTCACCGAACTCGCCTCTCAATAAATCCATTGCTGCGCGTGCTGTGTGGCATGTGGCACCGTCTTGTTGAAACCACATATCATGCAAGTCACGCTCTTGCATTATGTGCACAAAAAAGATTAGATATCATCTCACGGTAACGCTCACCATTCACAGTTACGTTACGATTCGCATCAACTTTGAAAAGTACGGTCCAATGCAAGCCACCAGCCCATAAACCGCACCCAACTGTGACTTTTTCTGGATTCATTGGTAGCTCTTGCAATGCTTCTGGCTGATCTCGTAAATCGACAATTCTGCTTATTTACATACCCATTGAGCCAAAAATGAACTGACCATAAAATGCAAGAAGCACGTGATATACTTTCTTAACAGACCACGCATTTTGAAAATAAAATTCAATAATTTGCAAGCGTTGTTCGTTTGTAAGACGATTCATGGTTAAATTATTGACCAAACTGAAGATGTTTGACAGTGAAACAAAACACGAAACGTCTTGCCAAAAAGATAATAGCTAAAAAATCACACTTTATGAACTTATAGCGCTGTAGTCGGAATAAAAGTACGAGTCGAAATCTGTTGAGATTTTGACTGAAGAATATGCTACACAATAGTAAATTTTCAGTAAGTTGACGGCGTCCTACGCATCGTTCGAACCGTTGCCACTTGCCAACTTAGTACAACTGATCGTATGAAATGGGTGGCCAAGTGGTCAACCTTTTCTTTTGGCACAGTCGATTTTACAGCTGCTCTGTTGCCTATTCAATTGGAAGGGTTACAGTGGAACTTTGTGTGACGAAACTGTCGTGTCTTTACAAAATCCTTGGTAGTGGCGCCGTCTGAAGGTGAAACTAAGCACTTATTCGATCGCCGTCGTAAATAATCGTTGCTCCAAATTTTGCTCAGTGAACATCGTTCTTAATTACAGGTGCCTTAAATTGCCTAATCAGAATGAAACCTCTTTGAATATATCGCATCCCTGCAGAACTGCATGTTGTCGCGCACAAATGCCAGCATTTTCAACGTTTTGCAGATATTTTCGAGAGAAGTACTCTTTTGAAAAATTCCCATTGTTTGCATGGACAGTTATAAATCGAATGCATTGCACTACGACCAGACCATTCAGAGTCCCATTCGAGAGTGAATAAATGCTTTTGTGTTTTCTTGTCGCATTCCGTCCCATATGAGTGTGTGTGTGTGTCTCAAACCGCAGAGTAACACAGGCGATGTTATCGAGTTATCATATTCATTAAGATACAATTTAATTAAGTCGTTTAATAGTAACTGGCACCTTAATTAGTGAACATCGCAATTATGCTGTCAACCTCATGCAGAACACCTTAACGCAGTTCCCCGCCGCAGCCCGCCTCGGGTGGGGGTGGGAGGTAATTTGATTTTAGCTTGAAACAACCCCCGAAATCCAATTTAACTATTTGTTTTCAATTATTGCGATGACGACGACAACGGCAAGAATGATGGTGATGACGACGACGTTGCCAAACGTAACTCAGTTCCGGCCCCCAAAGAGCCTGTGGCCTGTGGTGGGGGATAATGAGAAAATGTCACTTACCGCGCTGAGCCCACACACACACCCCATTAACCCCTTCGAATGCAGGCCGACGAATTATCGATATTGATTTTTATTTTCACAATAACCTCTGCATCGGAGAGACACCGAGAGATGCGGTTCCGGTGGCTCAGGTATACCTGTGCGAATGACAGACGTAAATGGTCGGTGTTGTGTTATTGGTCACATGGGGGACGTGGATGGGGGAGTGTTTACATTTTTTTTTTGTGCAGGTCTCAAACACAGGGCTCACCTGCAGATTCGCGAGCACACCCACGCGCAGCATGCTCCCGGGTTAATTGCGAATTAGATCCGTCTAGCATGGTTGATAACATATTCCGATGATGTGTGCACGTCGGTTGGATGGGGCGTGATGGCTTTAATTTCGTTTCTGTTTATTATGCGACTCAAACAGAATTGCAAATAACACGGGAAGCATAAGCTGGAAGCGAAAAAATGTGAATGAATGTGTTGCCCGATATTATATGGAGTGTGCTAATGGTGATCGCTGGAAGAGGACTTGATGAGCTTCGACTGGCTGATGGGGGTGGACTGATTTGACTCTCTATGGGTTTTCATGAGTGGCAATATGAAAGAGCTTGCAGCATTAAGTGATTATGATGTTTCGAATGTGTTTTGGGAATATTGCTTTAAACGAGTAATGGCACACAACACATATAATAATCTGTGTTGGTTTTTTTCCTATTTTCTGATTCAAAAGGAAATGTATTTTTGGCTAGTTAGAGTTTGGATATTTGACAAAAAAGTTCGTTAATGCTGTTGAAACATATTCATTAGGCTATACCACGTGAAATCTCAATTTTTTCTTCACTGACTCCCTAATTAGGAGCTGATGAGTGAATATCTGTGCACAAAGAATCCTTTTTTTGTAAGATAAAGTCCATTGCATGGCTGATATGTGCGAATTTAAAGGTCCTCGGCGAGCAATTTTTTCCTATGAATTGGGACATAAATCGGGACATATCACCTCTAAGGCAGTCAGATACGTAAAAAACACATTTGTAGATATAGCGAACGCTTATAAAGTGGACGCCGCACAATGGTCGATAACGATTAAATTAGGGCTCTAACAGCGTATTTAGGACTTAGAATGTTAAGTATGTAAGTTCTGCTTTGAATTTTCAAAAAAGTTGTTCGACTTTCTTTAATCTCTTCACGTTCGTCCCGTGGCAGACAAATTCCTTGACTACCCGAACGTTGTATAGCACAACCAGAGAAGGCATTACTTTCCAGGATGCAGACTAAGTGCATGCTCCCGAACGTCAGCAAGAAATCCGCGGGTTTTCTGTTAACTTCGGACAGAAAAGAATGCAGAAAACTTGTGGGGGTACAAACGGGACACTTTTCATTCGCTAAGCACCTAAGTCTACTTGAGTTTAGCGAAGACACCCTCTGCGACGCCTATGGCAAAGGTGTCTTCACCTTCACTTCAGAGCACTTTCTCTGTCAATCTCCCGCCCTTGCTCTTATCAGGTGGCGGCTGTTTGGCGCCGATGTGGTGGGACCTGAAAACTTAAGCTCTTTATCACAGAAGCGGCTGCTGGGCTTTCTTCGGAAAACCGGAAAACTACAATAAACGAAGGTAGTACAGTGGACCAGTTTTTGAGTCTAAGCGCTCAAGTGTGGTGTATACCAACCTCCAACAACAACCTCAAAGTTGTAGCTGTCAATTATCACAATCCGAGAGATGTTGTTCGACTGATCGGGTTTTTGTCGACAGCATACATTTTGTTTTATCCTCGTTCACTCTAAGACCAGCTCGTTTCGCCTGGTCTTCAATAGCCGTGAATGCTTCTACAACAGCTTGCTGGGATCGAGCGTTAATATCGATGTCATCAGCAGATCCCAGCAGTCCCAATGCATGTAGAAGATACCTCCTCTGTTGCCCTTCGCATTATCCTCTCCAGTACATTATTGAAGAATTCACACGATAGCGCATCTCCTTGCTGAAATTCGGTCCATTTCGGTTTAGAATGGTTCAGAGGTTCTCGAACCAAACTGCACAGTGCATCGAATTGGTATTAGAGTTGTGCGACACAACCGGACCAGTTTTCTCGGGATCCCGAATTCGGCCATCACACCTAAAAATTCTTTGCTGTGGTTCGTGGTGTGTGTCGGTTTAAAACTTACAGGATTTGCCATAATGTGAAAATTTCGTCTATCGTCGATTTGCCGGCTCGGAAGCTGCACTCGTACGCGCCGATTAGTGCGGTACAAAACTGTTTTAGACGTTCGCACAATATCCTGGACAGGATCTGATTGATTTTATCCATCTATCTTATCTCTTATTACACGTTTTAAAAGGAAAATTATCAAAATTTTGTAGAATATAATCGTTTGGTTAAAACTAGTTAGAGTATGCATTTTAATCAATAAACTGGATTGCAGGAAGTTTACTTTATGATACCGGCTATCTCGCACCCATCTCTTGACAAGCAAGTGATTTGGTGGTTTTTAAACTAAATTTGAGTGTGACATGATATGTCGAAGAATGAATTCGATCGGCTATGGCGTCATTGATTTCAAGATCAGAAAACGATATCAATCGGTAGAGTCTGAAATTAACATCGGCGAATGTGGATGTATACATTGACAAGTCTGATGGTTGATGGTGATTTTTTAAGCATTAAGTTTTTTTAAGATAAGCGGGAACAGCGGGAAGAAGTTTTATTCAATCGACCTTTATACCACTAAGGCATTAGTAACTGCTCTTTGGGCCGTCTAATAGCGCCTGAATGCATAGTTCTTTGAGAATATGACCTTATTTCATTTCCAAATGTGAAATTAACCCAAGCAGCCAAGCAAAGGCCAATTTTGGAAGTGCAAAAACTGAGGAGAAAAACATATGTAATCGTGCGTTTGAACGAGTTCGTTCGAACCCCACTGTCTTGGTTGTCTCAGTTAGGATTGTTGCATATGCTTAACTGTACCCGATGTGCAACATGGTTATAAAATAATGAACTCAAATTGACACCTATTCCAAGTCCTATCTTTGATGAGGTAGAAAGAGTATGGAAAGGGCAACATGTCCCTCTATAAGAACCCTCTTGTTTTTTGTTTATATTGTTCATCGCATTCAAAATTCATTTAGTCTTGATTTTCTTGGAGGAATTAAAAAGTAGAAATAATAAAAAAGGCCGAAAGGCATAAGACAGAAATCTTAGGTTACCTTAGAGTACTCGTGAAGAATCAGTAAGTTAAACTAGTTTTACATATTGCTGTCTAGTATGTAAGAGATAATTTAATACAAATAAAAATGCATTAAAATATAGTCTAATCATTCAGTCTTTCACAAATCGTAAATAGATCTTGCATTCTGTGAAATAAAGTCTCGTCACTGTGTTAGGCCTTATTTTCAAAAAATTACATTATTGCACTGCATTTGATTTTACAGAGCAGAGAGATACTAAGAAAAACCCGTTTATTCACTGTTCGTGAAAAAATAAAATAAAATTAGTATCTGGCTGCAGTGCACTTACGACAGTCACTTAATAATTTTAATCGCATTAAATATTTATTTCTTATTTTATTATTGCTTTCTTGGTATTATCATTTTCGCATGATAAATAACTTCTTTGAGTTCCTCAATAAAATTAGTTTGAATATATTCCCAAGTTTTTTCTAAATCCCTAAAAATGAATCTTCACAATAACCATACTGCAGTTTCATTGGTTGAATAAATTGCATCAGTGGCAACTTATGCCGTCTTAGAACCAGACATTTCCGAAGCAGGTCAACAATTAACTCCAAAGATAAATGCAGGTAAAGGAAATGTACGTGCAATAGTAGCCTGATACAATTTTGCATTCTAGAATTTTCGTATCAAAATGAAAATCTTCACTTGTACAAGTGAGCGTAGGCGAGCGATGTTCGTGGAAAAGTTCTTGAACTATTCTTGGTTGGCGTGTGTGGAAGTCGTTACAAGCATTCTAAATCAAATACCCTCCACGAGGTGAAGGTGCATTTTTCAGAGGAAGAAAATGTGAAAACTCTGTCTGTCTGTTTTCATTCCTAGGAAAGTTCGCACGTCTTTCTTTTTTTTTCTAACGTCATGAGCCAAATGATTGAGGACATTCTATGCTAAGGTTTAAAGTGGTTTCTGGACATGAACGAATTTAACGATAGAAGGAGAAGGGGGTGATTGTGGAAACTAATTAGGGACGATGAGGTGTAACAGAATTGCCTTGCATATTTTAAAATGCTTGCAATGAAATACAAGGTCTGTTCGAAAAATAGGATTTGTTTATATTTATCTCAAAAAATTATTTATTTATTCATTAATATCTATTTTGTCCTCCTCAGATATAATACACTTGTGCCAGTCTGTTTTTCAATCATCGAAGCAGTTCTGACATGCACTTTTTGGTTTACCCTTGTATCTACTCAATCGTTGCAAAACGCGGTCCTTTTCTGCGTCTCTTCAATTTTGGGAATCGGAAAAAGTTGCAGAAGTTTAAATCCGGAAAATGCGGCGACTCGGACATGAGTACGGTGTTGCTTTTGCCCAAAAAATCAAAATCGAGCAATTTGGGAACGAATTTCGTTACCACACTGTTACTGTTAACATATGCTCGAGACGAGTATAACAACGTAAAGAAAAAAATGGATAATCGAATTTACGTAACCCCTACATTTTATATTTAAGGTTGAATCCTTCTGAATTAAACGATAAAGTGGACCCGATCGTTACAACAAATTCACTTAGAAGTGCTGTAAAGTGTCAAGTAAACTTGAGGCGATGTAAATGGCTGTAGACTTTGCCCTGAATGTGTTTGTTGTATAAGTTAATAATTATTGAAAAAATTATTGTCAGATTATTGTATTAATATGTATACTGGATTGATAATAAGAACTAGAAAAAACCTAACAAACTTTTGAAGCCTGACTTTCAATATTACTGATCAACGCTAGGTGTATAAACTTCCAAAGGTACTTAACTGCCAGATTTATCATTAGCAATGTCAGGCAAGGGAGTTTGGTAAGATTGCAGGACAAGCAAGCAATATGTAGCTGGTACTCAATTAAGGCGAAACAAAATCATCAAGGCTGTCATCAGGGAAAAGCGTACAACATCAACTTTCCGGACAGAACTTAAGAATGGGAAGAAAAAAAACTTGATGGTGGTTGATCAAACCGCTTTAGCAGTGAATAAGTGCAGAGCAAGTGTGTTGGTCATTATGATCATCTGCAACCCTTATGACTACAGCCTGAATGACGCTGACAAACCTCTTTCATTTTCTATCAGCTATCCAATGCATTCTACATATATATAACACCCGAATCTGGGTACAAGAAATTCTATCGCAATAAGATTTTGTATAATGAGGCCAAAGTGAATAGGGTGGATAATTTTACTATTGGGCTAATTCAAAGGCGTGTTGCACGAGCATTGACATCGGAAAACGAGCTCATATTCGGGGCTTACTACCCAAACGACGCATATCACGAGAACGCACGCCGAAGTGGATTCATTCCACCGGAAGCATTCGTATATCTTGATCGGATGGGTTTGATCCAAGATGAGGAGGGATGGCCACTTATTTATCACGTGGTAAGGAGAACAGTGGAAAAGCGGCTGCTCTACGAGAACTTTGTAAGGACAGTAAGTCCGGGGACCTCCGGTTCAGTACATCCATCGCATCCATCCACCACGGAAAGTAGTATGGATCGAGGTTTTTATTGGTAGCTATAACCTCCTCAAACTCCAGTTGTCGTTAGATTTTCCGGTTTACGTTGTTTGTTAGTCTTAAGTAGTTAGGTAGGTTAGTTAGAATAGTCGTAGATTAAGATATATATAAATTAATATTTTGAATAATAGATTAGATTGCTAAGTTTCTTAGCAATCTATCTCACTGGCCCGCATAGGGCCAGTGAGATAGTTTTAACAATAATTAAGAAATTTGTAACTAGTTTAAGTATTTTTACTTCTAGATTTAAGGAATTAGAAAAAATTAACAATAAAAAATACATTTGGAAATGAAAAAAAAAAATAAAATTCATTCTTATTTTGTTATTCATTTTTGGCATAGACCGAGATGCTTTTAAGTCCTCCATTCTTCTGCAGATGTACGAAAAAAAAGCTAAGCCCGCATGTATATAACAGTACAATAATTTCGGCAACAGTTCAATGAGGTAGCCACGGTTTTCTTTTAAGTTTCCTAGCATGAAGTGAGCGACTGGAATAATTGTTTGCATCCTTTCATAGAAATAATTTTAGCCTCTTGTAGGACTGCGAAAAAATCGGGCTCCTACTTATGTAGGTTACTTAAAAAGCGGTTTGATGAGTTTGCGATAACCAAGATCATATTACACGGTATTGAGAACATATTGAGACACGTTGAAATATTTTAGTTGATATGATATATCTGAATGACCTTATCCTGTTTCAAATCTTTTCTCACAGAGGAGTTGAGGCGTCTCATATTTATAACAACAAAGCCATTCAATAAAATGTCTGCCCTTTTCTACGGTTCGAAGGGTATAAACGTTATTTTTTCTACATGGACGAGGAAGATCA
Organism: Eristalinus sepulchralis; assembly: GCA_944738645.1. Classification (NCBI taxonomy): domain Eukaryota; kingdom Metazoa; phylum Arthropoda; class Insecta; order Diptera; family Syrphidae; genus Eristalinus; species Eristalinus sepulchralis. The sequence continues at coordinate 14,172,897 of OX122882.1, forward strand.
TGATTTCATTCATTGCGATATACCAAAGGAGTGAAGGGGACCATCGACTGAGATTGCTCTGACTGGAGATATTGTTTCTGTTTGCGGATAACTCTGTTTCTTTATAAGAAGTTAAAATAGTCGTAAACGTTTTGAAAATTGTGAAAAAGGCGTTAAAGACATCCTGCATTTCATCACAACAAGAAAACTATTTTAAACTAAGATTATTTAAATGCTGAACTATAACGATAAATCTGAAAAAATATTTTTCACTTATTTCTGATTAGCTTAAGTTGTAACCTTTCACTCAATATATAGAATTGCTAGATTCAACTAATGTAACCAGAGGTATAACATTTCAGGGGCATCTGATGAAAGTTTGTTGTCGAAATTTTTAAAATACCCAATTACAAATTTTGTATGAAAGTTCTTCATAAAACTGTAATTATTGGTTCCCCTGAAGGTTCTTTATATTGCAATGACATGGATGGAATTTCCAAAATAGGTCTACCATCGTTTTTGTGATATTCAGTTTTTGGCTCCCTTTACTTCTGAGCATAGAGTGGTATTCAGGCTGATAAGTTCAATCTGCCAAGAGATGATTTTGAAAGGTAATATTCATTGAAAGAAAGCCGTGAAGAACAATATAGGGTCTTCCCAAAAGAGCCGTTTCCCATCTTAATTAAGATCAAGCATCTCTTTCGTATAGTGCATAAATGTAAAAATCTCTTCACCCTTCTTTGCTTCAGTGAAAATGAATTCATTTGCCATTTCAAAGCGTTGCTTACATTTCTCTTACTCTTTGCAATAGAATGAAGAATGTTATACATTCGTGTTTGCTCCTTAGATACTTTTGCTATTCAAAATTCAGCTTTACAACGACAACGAATGAATGAAGTTTGAATGAATTTTCATTCTGACGAGATGACAATGAAGTCAATTTAAAAATGTTAATATCCTTGCAAATAAAGCAGTTATTCCCATCTCAAGCTCTGTCGCATGAATATGCACAAGAAAAAACTTCATTCCGATGCTAAGACTTTGCACAAATTCTTCAGGAAAGGAATGTAATGTCGAATCATCTATAAGCCGTGAGGAGTGTTCATCACGTTATGAAATATGAGGACTAAGTGCCTTTGCATCTGCAGTTGGAGCAAAAAGAATAATCCACACTCCAAAGTGTGACACACCGCGAGGCAATACACTGCAAAGTAGCTTAACCCAGATGCACCCACTGACACTTGCAAACGTTAATCGCTCTGGAAATTCTCGGATGAGTCTGCAACCTTGCTCGCAGACTCTTGAAATTCCAGGCATTAAATTTTAAATTATGTTAATTTCAAGCCCAGTGACATTTAAGATAATTAGCAGCATATACATTCTGCGTGCAGCAGGATGACTGCACCTAAGCCGGCGCCGCCGCGCCGTTACCACCAGCGCAACTGCCTTGAACAGGGAGGGCAAAGCTGCAGAGCCGCCTTCTACAAATGAACGGCTCTCATTAAACTTAATTAACTGAATAGTTTTGTGGATTTATAGTCTTAGAAGATTGCTTTCTGAATTGATGACTTCTCGCAAAGTGTTAGTCAATTAATTTTTTTCCCCTCCCTCCCCTTATAGTGAGAATGCTGCTAGGGCGAACGTCACAATATACAGGAACAGAATCCGCATCCGCATCTGAGGGAGCTCGTCAAAAGCAGCACTCGCACGCAATCTTGAGAGGAATTTAATATAAGCCAACGGGATAAGGAGTAACGTTGTTATATGCAACCTTCTTCGTGCGTCGTATTCGAATAATGAGTTTTTTTCACGTCCTCACACACACACACCCCATCGTCGCACTTGCCGTTTATATTTGGTGAATAATTTATTATTAACCTTCTCGTAGACAAGTCGTTTTATCGATCGATAAAAACGAACGCCACCAGAAGAGCAGCTCGCATTACCCGCGGCTTTGCGGTGAGAAAATTTGAAATCGTAAAAGCAAAAAAATTCAAGAATGGTCGTGCTTTTTAAAGGAAAAATAATTTTAGGGTTTATGGTGAAAATTTAAACAATTTGCCACATGCTCTTTGCGGGCATCACCGCTCACATGGAAGGGCACATTTCCCGCCCATAAAAGAAAATTAGCAGGCGAAGGAGAGAAGAAAACGAAGACACATTGTATCGTCCGTAGTTGTTTCATTCCATCGCCATTCAACGGTATACCTATGTGATGGTTTTAAGGGCGAAATAAATTTTGTTTATTGTTGAATTTTATTACGCACACCCGCGCCCAGGACTTGCGGGTGTTCCTTATTCAATTGACCACGAATGGTTGGACGGGAGTGGGAATTGATTTTCTTTTTCACCCAATTTGAGGGAGAATGAATGAAAAATAGTAATTATCGTCAAATTGATTTCAGAGTTCGATCAAAAGTTCGTCGGATCAGTGGCCTCGACAGTCAATTGGAGCTCGATTGGATGGGATACGTTCGAAGTTGAGCAAGCAGATGAGCGAAGAGTACATGGGTGAGGACGAATTCAATTGCAGATGAATTCAGGGTATTCGAAATATATATGAAAGGAGAATCGATTACTTTGTATTCTCTCCTGTCGAACTGTCGATTTCTTTGGAAATTTGCCCTGAATTCACTTCGTAATCAGATTGAGTTTGACTTTGAGTGAAAAAGACTATTGGAAGAAAAGCGATTGATGCTTACTTTGGAAGATCTTCTTTCAATCAAAGAAATGACGGAACAGCTTTCGCTTGGAACCATCAAAAGCAATGAAATAATATTCAATTTGAGTTGAATTTTGAATTTAAAAAATGTTTTCCAATGAAAACTCTAGTTTGTGTCAATGTGACCTCTTTGGTTAGTTTTAAGAGACAATTTTAAGCATATACGAGATGGACTTAAATAAAACTTCTTAAATGAAGAATGGTATAAGAAAAGACATTAACATTATTTATTAAAAAATAACGTCGTTCATGGGGATGCCTTGAATGACTTCATATTCTGTCACCACGTTTTTCTAAGACCTTGTCGATGATTACGGTCTTAAGTTCGAGAAGCTTGAATAATATTAGCTTTAAGGGCCCACAAGGGACTAGGGCATAGCTTCTGCAACAACTGCTCGTATTGTGCATGCTACTGCTCTCTCACGAGTAGAAGGGATCTACAGTTTTTTGCCGACTCCGAACGACGAGATTTGAGAAGCTTTTCATAGACAATTGATACTCTTTGAGTGTTGTCAGCAGCTCGAAAGAGGTGGTGCCGTGAAAAAATGCTAGGTATCCCGTCCGGGAATCGAACCTAGACCTTCTGCGCGTGGGTCGACGCACTTACCCACTACCCCACGGCGATCACAAACCGGTTTATAGGTTGTTAGTTTTTATATAGAAGTAAGCTATCGCATGAAAATTAAGATCAAGGTCTCTTTCATTTCTTCGTACAGGGACAGGAGCCAAACGTGGGCAACGAATTTTAATAAGTATTTACTCTGCATACTACTTCGTTCTAAAATATGTGATATTTATATCGCTCTGTGTTAAAGTTGCTTGCCATGCTACAGAAGTCCATATTCCGTGGGGAAATATACTATGCAATGGAATCTGAGCACGGATCTGAGGTTGAATGTTAATTTCTTTTGAGTGAAAGTACGCTGCGTATGTAAATTAATAAATTGGCTGGCACTATATACCGCAAGGGACCAAGCCTTTACAACAACTACCGTTCCTTAGAAAGTTGCCGATCTTTTAACCAAGAGCAGCCAGCACCTACCGTAACAGAAAAAACATCAAAAGACTTTTCGAAGCCTTATAAATATGAAAAACAACATAAGAAGGCAACACTGGTTTAAACAGCACGTTTCGTGTTTTGTTTCACTGTCAAACATCTTCAGTTTGGTCAATAATTTAACCACGAATCGTCTTACGAACGAACAACGCTTGCAAATTATTGAATTTTATTTTCAAAATGCGTGGTCTGTTAAGAAAGTTCATCGCGCGCTTCTTCCATTTTATGATCAGTTCATTTTTGGCTCAATGGGTACGTAAATAAGCAGAATTGTCAGTTTACGAGATCAGCCAGAAGCATTGCAAGAGCTACCAATGTATCCAGAAAAAGTCACAGTTTGGTGCGGTTTATGGGCGGGTGGCATCATTGGACCGTACGTCTTCAAAGATGATGCGAATTGTAACGTAACTGTAAATGGTAAGCGTTACTGTGAGATGATATCCAACTTTTTTTGCCCAAAATGCAAGAGCATGACTTGTATGACATGTGGTTTCAACAAGACGGTGCCACATGCCACACAGCATGCGCAGCAATGGATTTATTAAGAGGCGAGTTCGGTAAACATTTTATTTCACGTTCGGGACTGGTCAATTGTCCGCTTAGATCGTGCGACTTAACGCCTTTTTTGTGGGGCTTTGTTAAAGCTTATGTCTATATAGACAAGCCCGGTTCAATTGACGCATTGGAAGACAACATTGAAGCATTTATTCGTCAGATACCGGCCGAAATGTTGGAAAGAGCATGCCAAAATTGGACTAAGCGGATGAACCATTTGAGGCGCAGTCAAGGTCAACATTTTCATGAAATAATCTTCAAACATTAAATTATATGGGCTGTACTATCAATTCAAATAAAGATTTCATGCATTTTTCTGAATTTTATTAAAAAACTTTCATATAGCTTTTAAAAAATCACCCTTTACAAAGTTTTATGTACCCTTTGCGTAAGTTAAAGCAGAAGCGACCAATGCCTTTTATTTCCTTAATTAGGGATGAAGTGACTTTCCATAAGTAATGAGTACAAATATTCCACCGCTCACTGCGGTCAGTGACTGTGACAACCGACTGTGATCAGTAACTGTAACATATAAACGCTCAGTGAATGAATCTCAGAATTAACCGTGATTGGCGTTAGTTTCTCACAATCACTGTTTGCGAATAGATTGCTGAATCAATCAAATCTCCTAACTAAATCACAGTGAAAAGTGTGGTGGGCCCTGTCAAATCACTAGTTACTCTCATCACTGTGAAAAGAGCTATCAAGGTCCGAAACAAAGTCACTGTTTGAAGTCAAATCAAAACGTGGATTTCTTAACCAAAAGTCGCGACCAAGTTTCACAGAGCCATGGGTCGCAATAAAATCACTTTTAAGAGTACATTCTAGTTGTCAGTTCGTGGATGTTAGCAAGTATTGCATAAATCTAGGCCGTTTCTTAGGTTTTACTTGTATAAGCGCTCTCACTCCCATGCATCACACCACTCAAAAGACATCCCATCATACTTATCACATCATGGTCACACCATGCTTATTGGGCGATACCGCCTGCTGCCTCACATCGAACCAGTGCAGTTACCGGTACTGACCGTGGCGCTGCTGAGGTGAGAAAGTGAGAACAAATCAATAATTGCTGATTGGGCAAATAAATTTTGAAAGAGTATTTTTCTTTTTCATGTAACGAAGTCTTATACTTGTGACTTTTTTGAGTGACAGTGAATATTTAGCTAATTCGATTCAATCAATCAAAGATCACGATCACGGCTTGAAATCACGGTGATTGAAAATTCACCATTCCTATTTCAATAGATCACTTAATATGTCCCGGGACATATAGGGGGCGCCAGTAACAAAAATTATTCATTTAATATTAACTTTTTTGTTAGTGGCGCCCCCTATATGTCCCGGGACTTATTGAGTAATGTGTTACCTATATATATTTTTTTTCAAACTTGTTCCCCTAAGAACTAGATCGTTTACGCTGTTCCTCTAACGCTGTAAATGCTTATACAATGGCCCTTAGGGACGGTAGATATTGTCGATGTTACAGTTGATAGGAAAATCACAGTGAAAATCTCTATACTTTATTATTACATATCGAATATCGTCTGTATCATCAATTCCATCTCTCAATAACAGTATCGCTCTTCTACCTTTTTTCAAGTCAAATAATGAAATTATGTTTGCATAGCACAAAAAGCCCAAAAAAAAAAACATGAACACCTGTCTAAATTGTACAGAATTTGTTTACAGACCCTGCCCCATAAATCCAAAATCTTTGTATATTCAAAATGCAGAAATTGTTATGAAAGAGGCTTGCGAGGAAAAGTAACATCCCGGAATATAAAAACTGAGTAGATTTTCAAAAAAACACACTAAAGATTTAGAAATAGAGCATAGCTCACGTTACAATATCGAAAAACATAATCCCACTATGGACTTATCTTTTTCCTATACTCGTATGTGTATAATGTCGACGACTTAGCTCATGTGAAACAAAGTCACGCACAAAAAGCAAGTTCGTGCGTAGAATTTCGAAAGGACGATTTTGATTTACGTACAAAATATTCGTGTTTGGTGGCACATATAAATTAAGACCGAATTCGCCCTCTGCTTGCAATCAATAATGATTTTCAACTTACTATTAGGTATTACCGAAAATTACTGACATTGTCACTGACAATGGATGTTCCTCCCAAAAAACGTTTCTCAAGAAACCAGAAAGCTTTCTCCACTCTGCTCCTAATTCTGCCAAGGGATACCCTGGTAATTTATCGCCCACCCTGCTAAAATAACAGCCTGCTCCAAATTAGAATTTATGATCAGAAATCATCATGTCCGTCTGGGCCTCAGAATAAATCAAGAACACACCCACACCATTGTCGATTTTCGCCAATCATGTATTCAGAATCGGCTTCTAAGCATTTTATGCAAATGTGGTCATAAAATTTTCAACATTCCTCCTGATGGATATATTTCGCGCGCACAAAACTAGGGAAAAACGTGAAAACAAATAAAAATTCGGGGTCAGCAGTGTTTTTGCAGCCTACGGCGGTTATGTCAGCCATTAATGTGCCAAGGAGAAAAGAAAACCTCATTAGACGTCGGGAATTGTAAATTTTCCCTCTCAAGAATTCGGCTACCCGTTAAAATTATATTTGTTAGACGGACTAGAACAAAAACTGAATTTGAATTAAGCGCAGAAAAGAAAGAAGAAAATGAATGGAATTTTCATTCCAACCAAAGTAAACCGCAATACTCGGGGAAAATATCAATCTAAGCAATTTCATTTTCAGCCAGTCCCTAACCATAGCTGTCAGTCAGAGCTGACACTTGCAAAGACCTCCCACAACACACCCCAAAAGATTCGCAAAATGATTAAGATCGGTAATTCACTGGCTAGTACTCTGACCATTGTTTTCTTAATGATAAAAATCGGCTTCTTTGTATCGCAAACAATTTTCAAACAGAACAAACCAATGCTGCGGGGAATCCTCTCCTGGCCCCTTCCCCCAAACCACACACACACACACACACCCACACTTGGATACACACTCACCTTAGATGAGTATTTAAGAGGACAATAGCACTTATAAATTGTCATGACGTAACGTAGTGGAAAAAGTTGTTTTTTCCCATCCAATTGGTACACAGAAACTCCTTAATGGGAGCCTGCGCATTCCGTCACTCTGCTACTCCTTCACAGGGGTATTCAAACAATATATACTCGTTTTCGATTTTTTTCATAAGCGTGCACACACCCACACGCCCATATCTGGGGCACATCGCACACCAGTGCAAAACAGAAAAGTTTACCTACATTTTCTCGCACACAAGGTAGAGAGCGTGAGGGGAGTTGACAGGGCGAAGAAGGAATATAGCAGCGCGCTTTTCGACATTGGTCTCTCTCCCAACAGCACTGGGGGGTTGGATTTTGAATACAGCGAGGCATAAAGCAGACAGAAGTTACCTTTGCTGCGGCCTGGACGAACGGTGGTCGTTGTCGTCGTGTGCAGGATTAATCCAAATTTCAAGACAAAAAATACACAAAGCAAAAAAAAAGGCAAAATTTAAAATTTCCCAAAACAGTAGAGGCCATTTTTCTTTGGTTTAGTGTTCGATATCTCGGTTTAATTTTGTTCCTCGTCTAATTTCGACTGTCGAACACACTGATATCAAATTCACGGGTTCCCGAGAGAATTGAAGCGAACGGATATTTTAACAAATTATAGAAAATCCTGATTTGAAACCGCATAAACCAAAAGATAAAAAAAAAATACCGTGAAGTAGTGAACTTTTGTTTAATTGAAAGAAGTGCCGAGCAAATAAAGCGACAAACAGCGTAGATAAGTGTTTTCCCAACTAGACGACAGTGGCGTCTTCCGAAGGCACGAGCAGCGGTGGTGAGTCCGCCCTGTTTTCCAAGTTAGGGGGATCATTTTTTGGCAGCGGTCCTAATTCCCCCCAACGTGTGGTTTCAAATATCCGTGGATTTCTATCGAATCGACTGAGTAACATCGCTCCACCAGATACAGGTAAGTGCTGATATCCTTTCCCTCAAATCCTTCTCTTGTTATATAACAAAATTCCGTCGGATACACTCAACGGAAAGTTTGCGCAAAAAATAAAGCGCAATCGATCGATGGTGTGGCCAGAGGGGCAGAGAAATCGTGGAAATTCCCGAAGTACTTGCCACATCCGTAAGATGTCAAGATGACACAAACTACTTTTCATTCGCCTAAGTAGGCTCGTTGGTTACATGATATCCTACCTTTCCTCATTTACCCACTTACGGTGCCTGTATCTATACGTTCACATTGCGGTCGGCTTATTGATCGGTGAGGGTGGGTGGGGAAATCTTAAGAAAAATGTGTCGGTTAGGGGATGATCACTTCACTTAGCCTTCGGTTCGGCGGTTCTCAATGCGAGTGTCAATTCAGAGGTTTAGTGAAAAATCATCACTCCTCCACCTTAGCAAGCGCATGATCGATATTTTTTTTTTGCCCTTCTTCGAGATTGCCGTTCCACGCGGGTTCTCGTAGGTTTACAGACCCTTAAACTCATGGCACAAACTACTATATTTAGAACACACGAGTCTGCGTAGACGGCAACGCTAGTTGGTAGTCGAAAGGAAAATCAATAGGACAAGTTTGGTATAAGCGTGTTCATGCGAGAGGGAAAGATTCTTTCGTCACCCATGGGAATTGATGTCAAGGGGCAGTCCCTCTAGAAGGAGGTCAACTTTGCGAAGATGACACTTTTCGTAAAGTAAAAATCTTAACCTTGCTGCGTTTCGTGTATGCTTCTGCTAAGCGTTGCGTTTTGATGCATTTTTAAATGGGAATTATATAAGACTTCTTCAAGTGTCAACTCAAATGAAACGTTTTTGCGCTGTCTTGCGTTTCGAAATTAAATGCAGTTTGTCACTTACATCATTTTAGAATGGAAGTTTATTTTTTCTCTAGAAGAATGCGTTAGAAACAAAGTTTCCTTTTTTTCCCCAAGTGAACTCGGTTGACTCTCTGAACTCATATCCCGACTTTCAGAGTGTAGTTTTAGATGAAGACCAACCTCTTTCACGTTCATAGGTAGATATGCGAATGCATGCAAAATAAGCGTCTGATTAATAACCCAACGATGCCTTTCATCTGACCATCAATCACAATCACATCTGAATTCACATGCAAAAAAATTAATGAAGCAGCTATGCATGCATCTTTATGGTAATTAAATTATGTAGTGGGATTAAATTAAGTATGCTGAGTTAAGCGACTGCCTGAGTGACCCGACTGACTGTGAAAAATTGATTTAGGCGAAGGCACTCACTGAGAAAGTGATTTGGAATGTAAATTATAGTTCATGCGTAAAGCTATAAAAATATGCACATTTGTGTGAAAACACTTTATGAATCAATTAACGCAAAACGATTGTATCAGTGGTTGCATAATCATCGTAGGGGAATATTTAAGTTATGCGATCGCCATAGGAAGTCGGTTTTTTTAACAATTGTTAGTACACCTAATTCTGTTTTTACACGAATTATTTTTACACGAATTTGAAATAACACGAGTAAATACGAAAAAATATTTCTATTTTTACACGACATAATTTGAAATAACACGAATACAAAAAAAAACAAAATTACTTTTTTTACATGAATTATTGGATTTAACACGTTTTTTTTCAATGAATTTTTTTCTACTTAAAATAATTCTGGTGTGTATTCTGAGTTATGTCTATGTATGCGTAATTTCTGTTTTACGGGAAATGCGGGATTCCCCGAATTATTGATAAAGTAAAAATGTACATAATGTATTGTACACACAATTTAGTTCCTATTTGACAATTATAATTGAAAGATCGTTAGTTTTTGCTGATTTTTAACAAGTGCTAAATAAAATAAAGTAGAAGCTCATATAATTTTTGTAGACCAATAACAGGTTAGTTTCAAATATTTAATTTTAGATTTTTGCATTTTTGATTAATAAAATATATTTTGGTAGCCACACGCCATGTTACATAATTCTCCTGCATTAAAAATGAGGAAAGCGATCAGCTTAGATACCAAAATCAAAATTTTAGATCAACTTGCAACGGGACAAGGCGCAACGGTTGTGGGAAAGAATTTCGGAATCCATGAAGCTACTGTAAGAACAATTAAAAAAAATGAAACTGCAATTAGAGCATCAGTATGTTCTGGAACAAAATTAAGTGCAAAGTCATCATCGTATGTAAGGGATGTTGTTAAAGAGAAAATGGAAAAAGCTTTGGTAATGTGGATAGAAGACAAATCCCAAAAGAGAATACCAGTAGACGGACTTGCTATCAAGCAGACAGCATTAAGAATCTATAAACGTATCCAGGAAATTGATCCAGATACATCATCTCAGTCAAAAAAACATGCATTTTCCGCAAGTACTGGTTGGATGACTGGTTTTTTAAAAAGACACGCTCTCCACAATATAAAAATTAAGGGAGAAACTGCATCCGCTGATGAATTGGCTGCTAAAGAATTTCCCGAAAAACTAAAAAAAATTATTGAAGATGGAGAATATACTCCAGACCAAGTTTGGAATTTAGATGAAAGCGGCCTTTTTTGGAAGAGAATGCCTAGAAGAACTTATGTAGCAAAATCGCAGAAAACAGCCGGTGGTTTTAAAGTAGCAAAGGACCGTATTACGTTGTTGTTTTGTTCCAATGCTTCAGGAGAACGTATTCTTAAGCCACTCCTAGTACATCGTGCCTTAAGACCACGTTCCATGAAAAGTGTAGATTTCAATAAATTGCCTATACACTGGATGGCGAACAAAAAGGCTTGGGTAACCAGTGCAATTTTCACAGAGTGGTTTCAGAAGCACTTCATCCCAGAAGTTAGGCGCTACATGAAAGAAAAATGTCTCGAATTTAAAGTTCTTTTGATTCTAGACAATGCACCAGGTCATCCAGTTTTGGAGCACCCAAACGTACAATTTTGTTTTTTGCCGCCTAATACCACTTCCCTTATACAGCCACTAGACCAGGGGATAATTGCTACGTTTAAAACGTATTACATAAGAAGTTCATTTCATTATGTTGTAGAAAAACTTGATAATTATGAGGAATCATCAGTCATAGATGTATGGAAAAAATTTTCTATAATGGACTGCATAATTCAAATCAAGATCGCGTTAGATTTATTAAAGCCATCAACTTTGAACTCGTGTTGGAAAAATATTTGGCCAGAATGCGTAAAATGCAAAGATCCTGTTATCGATAATAACGCTGAACTTGCTGATATAATAACAATGGCCAATGCAATCGGTGGGGATGGATTCGATGACCTATCGTTAGCAGATGTAGAAGAATTGTTGGTAGATGAAAGCTTGAGCGAAAATGAAATTATAGATCTCACCCTTGAGACTCGTTATGATGAAGAACATAGTGACAGTGACGAAAGAGATCGTCCAATTTTAAAAGCATCCCTAATTAAAGAAGGTCTTGATCTCGCTACAAAATTAGGTAGTCATTTTGAACAACATGATCATGACGAGGAACGAGCTGCCAAATTTCAACGTGAACTGAAATCATTAATGGCATCTTACAGGGAAGTCTATAATGGGTTAACGCGAAATAAAACTCAATCTAAGATAACTGATTTCGTTCAAAAATCTACTGATGTCCCAACACAGTCGGCTAGAAATGATAATGATCAACAAAATCATTCCAGTGATGGCAGTGATATTGTAGTCTTTCGCAAACGTTTGCGTTTATTATCAGACAGTGACAATAAATAAAATTGTTTAATGTTTAAATTTTTCTTATGGTTGTACTTTATGTTATTTAAGTTTTTTGGCAATGAATTTCTGGTATTATTTTTTTTATGAAATCTAAATTTTAATTTATTTTATTATAATTTAGTTTATTTAATAAATGAAAACGAAAATAAATTCTTAAAATAACTACAACGATATTTTTTTTATATTATTTAGTCTAATTTTAACTTATTTTTTGAGGTCTAGAACCAATCTATTATTTTTGTACTTGGCCAGTATCTTTTTTTACACGATTTTTTTTACACGAATTTCTCGGGAACCATTCTATCGTGTAAAAACAGAATTAGGTGTATTTCAATTTTGAGTTATGTAATAGGTGTGATCAAAGTATCTTAATTGCTATCTCAACATTTTTCACATCCTAAAGAGTTATACAATGTCAATATTGCCTTTGATTTTGATTTTCTATGTGTGTGAAAATTATTAATTTTATGCTCTTTTCCAGTTAAGCTCAGCTCAGAATTTATTTTGAACTTATAAATTCCTCGTTTACACATACATATAGAGTTTGAGGATTTTATAGGAGAACCTAATGCTATTTTGAATTCTTTCAAACTTTCTTTCATACATTTACGGTATTACAGTTGTGAATTGCACTCAAATTTGTAGACCTTAGCACTGCTCCTAAGTATAGGGTTGGCAGATTTTTTTTAAGAAAATAAAAGTTAATTTTGTTTGTTTGTTTGACATTTTCAGTAAGTCAGCAAACCTAAATACTCCACTTAAGTCATCTGAGGGTAAAATCCGCAATTATGTACTTAATTGTCCACCCAATAAAGGATGGAAATAGAGAATCAGTTGGAAATGGAGTTAAATTAACATTGCATTCACCAAAAAGTTGCTACTTCAATGAATGGTCATATTTCCTCTAAATGTGCAGAACGTTGATTATTTAGACCTCCCAAAATTTGCTGTCAAAATTGACATCGTCCCAAAATTTGAAATGGTACGGATGCTCACAGATCACTTATTCTCATCGTTTATATACTGCGAGCAAATGTGTTCATAAGAGTTTCGCAAACATTTCACATTTTCTTAGACAGAGTTTGTGATCTCGATTGCTTTGGCAAAACTTAGAACAACATTTTTCTTTCTTGAAAATTAGAAATTTAAAAATTAATTTGACATTAAATCAAGATATGATCTCTATACTAAGCCCGCTTAGGTTAAACGGTAATTCGAAAATGTGTGTACAATGAACTCAAGCTTAAGTCGATACTTAAGCTATTGTAGTAAAGTGAAATGGGACATAAGTGCAACATATAAAGGGTTGATGATTGTGAATAACAGAAATAGTTTTCAGACAACTCTCCTGAGAGACTGTTAAATATGTGGCAGAAAGAATGAAACCAACAGTCTATTCGTGTACTGCGATCGAGTCAGATTAAAGCGTTCAAAATATATTCTTATTCAAGAAACGAAAATGTGGGAGAAAGAGATTCAGTACAGTCCAGATTCAGACAGAAATCACTTTCGACAGACATCACAGTTTTCAAAGTCTTCAAGAAAATGCGTCGAACAAGATTTGTCGTTTAAACCCTTACCTCTTGTTGGTTGTAATTTCACTTAATTAATTTTTGGATAAGATATGGACATATTTGTTGTGAAAGAACAATAGCATAATAAAACGTAACAAAAAGACTTCATGTGATCGCTGTGGCATAATGAGCAATTGCGGCGCCCTATACGCCGAAAGCCTAGTATCGATTCCCAGACGGAACACCACACATTTTTTAAGGTACCACCTTTTTCGAGTTGCTAACAACACTTAGAGAGTACAATTGTTTAGAAATCTTCTCAAATCTCGCCGTTCGGAGTGGGCAAAAAACTTAAAGTCCCTTCTACTGGTGAAAGAACTGTAGCACGCACAACACGAGTAGTTGTTGTTGATCCCTTGTGGGCTGTAATGTCACTCAAATAATTATTAGTCCTTTTACCATTGTCTTAAAAAAATGTCTTAAAAATAAATTGTATACCTTAGACTCATGTAACCTGTAATCCAAAGCCCGATTGACATCGAAACAGAATCGCGTTGACAACCAGAGATGGTAGTGACCATGGTACGGGTAACACCAGCAAACATGGTACGGTGCATTATCTGCCCTGTCTTTGGTAGGATGAGTAAAAAAATCTGACAATTGGGAACTCTATTGAACTAGGCTTAAAAACCTGAAATTGATTAGAGGCACTATTAAATTCTACAATGCATAGGAAGTTAACATCATTAAGTTCTAGGAACTTCCAAAATATTTGTTAAAATCTTGCTTTTCATGCATTTTTTTGCTTTTTTCATGCGAATATCTTTAAAAATCTTATCGTCTTGGTTCTGACGTTTGAAATTAAATGTCCGAGTAACAGATCTGGTCTGTGTTCGATCCCGGATGGAACACCTCGCATTTTTTTCACGCCACCACCTCTTTCGAGTTACTGACAATATTGTCTTTGAAAAGCTTCTCAAATCTCACCGTTCGGAGTCGGTTATTATTAACACATCTGATATTCTCCTTGTTTCTAAGACGAGTATATCGCTAAATGTGCCAACATTTTGAAGTACGAATAGAAGCAAGAAGAGAAGAGTTAAGAAATTCCAGTAAGCTGAAGTGACTTCTGTGGGCTGTAGTGTCACCCAATTATTATTATTGATAAGATAATAATAATAAGAAGTGACTTCTGAGTTGTTCTTCATGCGTTTCTTATTTCTCTTATATAGCTCAGTACTAAGACGGTTACTAGTTTCTGACGCGAGAATAGGAAGTTAAATCGTTCTTGAAAGCAACCTGCACCTCTGGTGTTTTGTTTCGTTTGTAAAATGTTCCATTTTGCAAAATTCCAATTTTTCAATACTCCTTCATACCACAATCTTGTGTAATTGATTGAACGAAATTTCTGAATACTTTCTTGTGTCCTCTCTATGGCAAACAATTCAAAAATGTTTCCTTTTGTACGTTGATTACTTCATTCAGACTGAGTGCTTATTGTGCAACTGTTTCTTTTGCACATTCGAACACACATTAAATGTTACTTTGAGCTGCGAGGGAAGTGTGAAAATAAATAATTACCGGAATGAAAACTCTGCATTGATACAATGAAGAATAGAAATTAAACTTGTTGTTGAAAAGTAAATCATTAAAAAAAACGTATAATTGAATGCAATGAGCTAACATTGGGTGACACTGAATTTCGTACTCGTCACGAAATGGCATGGCAAAGTGATTAAATCACAGTGTGCATGATGAAATTATTAGTCAACACTGGGCGCAAAAGAGTTGGATTTGATGAAAGTAAGTAGCGAAAAAATGTCACATGGGAAAAGTTAATTTTATGATATGTAGCTGTCATTAAGTGTGACATTTTCAAAGGGATTGTTATAAATATATTTTATTGTTGTCCAATAGACAGTGTCTATGCACAGGCTTCGAAGGTTAAAAGTTATTCGAGGGAAAAGTGTAACGATTGCTGTATGGAATCTTTTTTTCTAGAGAAAATTATTTGGTGGTATTAAAGTCTAAAGAAAATCTTAGGATCTAACGGCTACAATGCAGCTTATGAACGTGGAGTTACGCACCACTGTCATTAAATAAAAAATATATTTCTGCGTTTGTACACTTTACACTATTCTCAAATCTTTAGCTTACGAGTGACGTTACCTACAAATGTTCAGTAAAAAAAGGCTTTCGTTTCGCAAAAATAGAGAAGAATATTTGGTTTTCCTTTTATTGCCCGAAATTTAGTTAGTCCGTAAAATACTTGCATTTTAAGTTAAGTGCCTGGTAAAGTTAGTATTTTTTCAGACTGTAATTTGCTATGACTTTGAGAAATGATACGTGTAATGAATGTGTCTGTTTCCAATGAGCAAACAGCTTGGAGCGCCGGTTCATATACAAAATTATTTCCATTTGCCTGCCAATCAAAGATGTAATCCCAAAATTTAATCGCTTTAGTTATTTAAAAGCCTTAGTCTTACTATTTTGATACATGAACTAGACCATAGGAACCTTAGCACGAAACTATGGTCTAATCAATAAAACCAGCAGACTCATGGTTGTAATCAAAATTTAACATCTTCGGGACTTAAGAGTGTAGCCGATAATCAAAAAAAAAAAAAAAACTGTGTATGTGTGTGTACCACGTCTGACGTTATCCATTCGGGAGATCCAATTTTTGACTACTTGTTCGAACATAGCGTCTGGTATAGCACCTAATACGAGGAATCTTGACTTTCTAAGCTTCATTAATACATCCCCAAAGCAAACACTTCAAAGGGTTGACATCGGACGACATATACGGCAACCACCAATATGATTTCTCATAAAGTTTACGCACTGTACTGCGTCGTACATCAAGTTGTCGAATCAACCCAAGTTGCTGAAAATGACGACGAATCGACTCGTTATAGTTTTCGCGTACACTTTTATGTACAGTTTCAATTGATTTTTCACTAAGTGTTGGATTTGGGCCAACCAGTTGAGTATCACCTACCCATGTACGCTGATTCATAAATTTGAAAATATATAGTAGTGATTTCAGTAGGTCAAATACGTCGCAACGCAAGGATATCATTTGCAACGCAATGTCATCATAGGACGATGATTTCCCATTTTGGAAACACTGTTGTGGGGTGAGTCTTTTAATGATGCCAAACGGTGCTGAACAAAAATGACAAAGCAGTTTGATAGAAGCCACGCACGGTCTCTTAAAAACAAGCCTATTGTATATACAGTACCTCACAAAATTGAGCATGCACCTATCATTACTTCATATTCGTGATGTTTTAAAACCGACCACTTTTTTGTTTTATTTTTTTGGTATACAATCATAACTGAATACATATCTTAAACAAGAGTATATACCAAATTAACAGACAGTATAGAGAGATATGAGAAATCTTTGATGGTTAACCAAAACAGAGAAACATGCTTCCTTTGAAGGTCTTTTAATGCGCCCAAAGTGATTGCGTGGACAACAAAATCTTAAGCGGGCTGACGAAATGAGGAAACAAAATCAACTCTTGTTTTTTATGTGTCGTCCTTTTCCGCGGCACTGATACTCTTGATCAAGTATTCATTGTTTTTCACAACATTATTAAAAAGTTATGTAATCCTCTCCGACATTTCTTCTTTTCATTCCCGTAACATGGGCAAAGTTCTTTTCTTTCTATCTCTTTTCATTCGGTGAAATTAAAAGCAACAGTCTCTAAAAGCAAAGTTGGGTTGAGGCCCATGATCATACCATTTCATCGAGTACAAATTTGGCATACTGATCTCTTCTTTTAGAATCCTGGAATTTTAACTCCAAGTCACTTTAAATTATCACAAACTGTTTTCAATAGTCCCTTCTCAATATTTCGGATGTCATCAATCCGTGAATGACAATAGAGAAAGGTTCGCCATCAATTAAGATATCTCAATTTTGGAGCGGGGTAACCAGTCGAACATTCAACCTATTCCAAAAGCGTTATCCTGTAAAGCATTTTTTGTAATTCTTAGAAACCTTACATTCGCGCACTGTTCACGATAATCTGTTAATGCGAGAAAGATAAAAATACAAATAAACTGTCAGTGAAAAATAAATCCCACAAGCCGTACGGAGCCATCTTTTGTAACGATTTCGAAATATTGGCTCTCTATTATGATAGAAGCCGAAGCTGGTATTAGAAAAACGCCCACTGCCAAAATATCAGTTCGTTCTTACGACTCATGAGTTCATTCGAAAAGTTTTGTAAGACCCAGGCCATCTGTCATAAAATTCAATAATAGAGTGTGACAGTGCCGAGGAAATGCAAGTTGAGCTGACACAGCTAAACGATAATTTGCAATTTTTGTGCGTTTTTTAGTGAAAATATGTGAATTGTGTAGTTTGTGAAAAATTTAGCCTTTTGCTGCAAATAGAGACATTTTTTCAGCTTTTTTTCGTATGAAGCTAATTTCTGCCCAACAAATGCGCAACCCATCGATGTAATGATGAAGTGGTGAAAGGAATCTAAGTTTTCTGAGTAAGACGCTTAAGGTAGAACTTCACAGTTGAGTGCTTCTAAGGCACTACAAAGCAGCTTTACTGCATGTCATGGAGTAGTGTCGTCAAGAGAAAAAACATAGTCTTGCTATTTCTATATCGTGGCCTTTTTTTAAGTAGCGAACCATTCAAAGCAATTCAAAACAAAATGAATAAATTGTATGGTACTTAGGTCCAAGAAGTACCCAGACCCAGAGGCGTCCTACAGTTTATTGCGGACTGAAGCTTTAATACTCTTTGCGTCTTATCAGAAACTCTAAGGAGGTGGCGCGAGATGGATAGTCAAAGAATTGAAACTGCAACCTTCGTCGTGTGAGTCAATGTACCCACAACGTCACGGCAACCGCAGTAG
The DNA here is from genome assembly GCA_944738645.1 of Eristalinus sepulchralis. Taxonomy (NCBI): domain Eukaryota; kingdom Metazoa; phylum Arthropoda; class Insecta; order Diptera; family Syrphidae; genus Eristalinus; species Eristalinus sepulchralis. Next base: position 14,191,325 of record OX122882.1, read on the forward strand.
ATTCCCACATCTGATAATGCCGCTCTGGTTACACCAAATACGGAGCACCGTCTTGTCTGCCAAAAAGACATGGTCTTGCAGTCAATGTGAATGGTGCCCCTGCGTCTACCCATGACTTTTTGAACTTGGAATTGTAAAAATAAGTCAGCTCTTCATTTCATGTAATTATCCATTTAAAGGTAGTAAAGGAGTTTGTTTACGTCGGGGTAGACGCAAGCTTCACGAATGACATCCTTGTGAAGAATCGGGCTTGGCAACCGCTGTTACTTTCGTTTATCGAAACAACTGGGCTTAAGACTCCTGACTCGAACAGCACAAATTATGCTCTACAAAAGACTTGTCCTTTCAGTCCTACTTAATGGAGTCGAAAGCTGGATGATAAGTTAAACTAGAGAGCTGATGCTTGGTTATGTTTGATATATCTGCGAGGAAGGCGAATGGAGGAGAAGACGTAACTGCGAACTTTGCGAGTTGTACCAAAATGTGGATGTAGGCAAAAATCTGTAGTCTGCATTGGTTCGGGCACATCGAGTGTATGAACACTATTGCTCCAGCAAAGATTCTTTGAATCCGTGTATACTGGTTACAGAAAGAGAGAAAGACTGAATCTTTCATATAAGGACCAAAATGTCTTGCCCATAAAATCGTCATGACCAGAAGCAGAATGCCCAGTGCTGTCAACTATGGAAGGCAGCAATATCTCAGGTTCGAATTCTCCATGGAACGAAGATCATTGAGGAAGTAACTGTCTTAGAAAATAACGACTTGCTTTAGTGAAAATTGCCATGTATATTTGTGATTCATTTGACTATCTTTCAACTCATGTTCCGAACTTCTAAAAATTGTTCATCTCTCGTTGCCTATTGAAAACAGATTACTGAATAATGTCCAATTGTATGGCGAGTGGTCTTTGTATTTGCGAATCATTGTCGTTTAAAAATACTTGCAATTTCACGTCTTCACGGTGTTTAGATGTCTTCCACGTCCCTTATCTGACACATCGATACTGAATTACCACTTTTGAACAACTGAAACATCATTCTTGTATCTTATGGTAGCGTAAGTTCAAATGAATGCGTAAGTTCAAATAATATTAAATATACGTACGCGTGTATGGATGATAAGAGAAAATATTCCTTGCTTCAAAACTTTACTGCTTAAACTACGTTTCTGCGTCATCTGTTGTTCGAAATCTACATTTGATACTTGTACACAATGTAATTTAGAACCCAAATTGTAAAGAACAAGAAAGAAACTATTCCAATTGAAGCAGAAACAAATTCCAATAGATGGAGGAGGAAGAGTGAGAAGAGATCTCGAGAGTTTTCCATAGTTTTTATTAAATATATTAATTTCTTGTTTGAAATAAATGAAACCTAGTGATCAAAATGGGCTCTAGAACTGTCTATCAATTCTTACCGGCACCCCTTTCTTGCTTCTAACCCAACTTTGACACACTGATCTCCTTCAAACATTGCTTGGAAGTTTGACTTGATTTCTTTGGTGATCAATCATCTTAACGCCAGCAGACGTCTTAATTGTCCCTGAACGTTAAGACTTAATTACAAGTCCGTAAGACTGCGCCTCTTTCAAGTCTGCCAAACAGCCATTATACGCGGATAGGTAATTACATGAAAATGAAGTTTTGATGTGCACAATCATCTGACGAAAGTACCTTACATCACAGCATCACCCCCCCGGCTTGAAAATAATTCCATTAGAAATTCGAACAGCAAAACCCTCCTTAGCAAGGTCGTCCATTCGAAAAAAAAACAAACCCTTAACCATTGCCAATGCCCGCACACAGCCGAAGAAACGAAGAGGGATGCGTGCATAATTTCTTGTTTACCCTCAAAATTACTCGCTCCTTCTTCGACTGATGGAAACTGTTGTCTTTATCGTCACCCCTCTGCATCGAGCGCAGAGCATTCCCCACTCCCCATCCGCCAGCCCAGCATTATCGTCGGGCTTATTTATCCCGGTGAAACAATACCCAGTGTGGTCGTGTAAAATGGCAACCCCTCTGCTGTAGCTGCACAAGTTAGCGGTTGTATGTCAAAACAAAAGGATAATAAGGAATACAAATTGCTTTTACGGTTGTTCTTTGATACAATCAAGCGGTGGGGTGGTGTGGGCGCATAAAAGAAAATCCCATTTAACGCCGAAAACGATTTCAAGACATTTCCCATCGCCGAGATGTAGACAGGGGGAGATCACGCTCTGTCCTGGTGTTGGGATATTGATTGGAAAAGAAATTTGAAAGTTTGTTTAGACAATCCCACCCACCATGTTTGCATGCTGATGAGCCAGGGTATACGAGTAGGTGACATTTTGACTCATGGTGAGCACTTCATTTTTTCCCCGGCTAACTCGGATTAGGATTGACATTATTTTAAGTGGTTTAGGTACAAGCACAACGTGCATCGCTTCGGGGGAGGGTAATTTCTTTTTCGTGTTTGAATTCCCCACGGGAACGTTGATGGCCTTATCAAAATTTAATTCTTAAATTTTCCTCTTACACGGCACTCGGTGATATCAAGTTAATACGATCCTCTCGGCTTTTAGGGCCGGGCGTGTGCCTCGAAAATGGGTGCTATGTGATACATTCACATTGATTCTGTACTCGATGGTGTACGACTCCCTCGTGGCCCGGAATTTAATACGTTTGTTTTTGTGCGCTTAGCCCTAGGACTTGGTCGTCTTAAAGACCGTACAAGGAGCCATCAAAACGGGGGGCGTACCGAATCATATATTCTGCACGTCACGATACGTTTCTTAGCAATTTCTACTAGAAACCGAAAATGGAAGATGGCATAAATTTTTGCTCTCTCATTTTTATTGCAGGACAGAATGGTGAAACGTTTCTTTTTCTATCCCCATTTAACCATGTGAATGTTTGTGTGTGTGTGTGTGTTGGTAGCGCTTGGGGTTCGGTGTAATTCGTATGTGTGATGTGCTTAGTCTCCTGGGGGCAGTTAGTTTTTTGCTCAATCACCAAGAACAACAGCAACACTGAATGAGATCATGTACATGTTCTTTTCTACTTCGATGTGTGTGTGTGTATGTGCACATTCCTGTAATGGCATTCTTACCCAAGGATACACTCTCGTGTAAACGTTTCTTTGGAGAGATACATTTCCAAGAAGAAATTCATGCACGACAGTTTATGACCTCTGTGCTGCATGAGTTTTCATCATTTAGACGGACAAGCTGTAATTTTATGAGAGTCATACAGGACCTACGCCTTGTGTTAGAGATAAGATAAGATAACAAAAGTTTTCACATCAACCACTCAAACCTTCTGCCAAAGTAGTTGAGTGCTTGTTCTCACATTTCAGAGAACAATCGGTCTGCGATTCTGGTTTTAGATCCGCTTATCGCATGCCCTCCGAGAGCTTCGACATCGCACACAATAAAATTCCACAACAAACTTGAACTCACCTAATCTGCAGAGCTAAAGTGTTGCGTTTAACTTTTCAAAGAATTAAGTTCAAGTTCCGCAATGCACAAAAGAAAAACAAAAACTGCACCCACCCACGCGGATGCCTCGATCGCCAATCGAAATTGAATTAGTCTTATCCTACTTTTGAGGTTAATTATCCGCCTGTGCAGCGTTTCTTCCAAAGGCAAGCCAAGTGGCCACCACTTGTCTTGACCGTGCTCGTCCCGCTTAACTGGATTACCCTACTCAGGAGTGAATGAATGAAATCCACAAATACAACAAATCCCCGAACCCATTCCCCAGTTGACCGTGGAGAGGCGCTCAAGCTATACGCATTCAATTTAAAAGAAATTACTCAATGGCTTAGCAAATTGTTTCCGATTCATTAGACTCCCTTTCTTGGGGTGCAATGGTGCGACAATGCCCTCTAAATTTCACCCCTTTCTCTTCGGGCACACTTTGTTGTGTGCTGGCCAACTAGCATTTGAAGTTGCAAGGTTACACCGGATCGCAACACCGTCATTGTTTGCTGGGAAATCCTATACATTCGGATAATTGTCCGACATGACGCAAGCAATTGTGCTGTGTGACACGTCACAAGCCCCTTATAAACCGCACACTCTGCCGATAAAGAAGATAGAGGCTAGAGCAGCGACAAATGTAAACGGGAAGGAGGCGTAAGGGAAACAGGGGAAAAAAAAGTTCAAAAGAAAGAAAGAAAATAATTGCACTTGTACATTTTATTGCGATGGACCTGTGACGGTGGGGAGGCGGAGAGGCAGTGTGTTTGAAGTAATCCCTCATTTATTAAGGACTTAACGAAGCCATAACGGTGTGTCACCGAAAATTAAACGCAGCCCATAGAACTTCCTTAATCCAAGAGTGTGATAAGACGACGAACTGGCAACGAGAAAAAAAAAGAAAACAAAAAAAAAAAAAATATGCGGATTTATTTGATGTGGTAGCGAATGTCAATCGAAAGAGAAATTGAAAAGAAAATTTACGAAATAATTTGATTTGTTTTCGTCTCTTGGGGTTTGGTCTTGAGATTCTCATTGACGTTAGTGTTTTTTTTTGTTCTTTGGGGGCTTGCAGAAGTGTATAATTTGGGTCTTATGCGCTCAGGAAATACGCATTTTACTTTCAAGGGTTGTAATGAGGGTTTCGTTGGCGAAATAGTCCTTTTTCTGATTCTCTTTTTTCAAAGAAAAATTTCTGAAACGGAATTTAGTAACGAGAAGGGAAGCTCAGTTGCTTTGTGTTCGGAGTAACAAATGCGTAGGTGGCTTTTTTCAGGCTTTATAACCTTGAAAAGGGATGTGTTTTAAATTCTTTGACTTAAAAACTGAGTTTCCACAATGCAACTTTGTTATGTGCTGTACTTAAAATACCCCGTACACTTGTGACAATTGAGGTAATTTTAAACATTGAAGTATTGTGAAGGAAAGCATCATTTGAAATGTTTATGTTGTTCTTTTCTAAATACAAGTTTGAAAATAACATCGTTAGAGCAGAAAAATTCATTCCCAACTTTAGCTTTACTTGTTTGGATTTACATTTCGAAATGAAACTACGACTCAACCCATAAGCCTCTATAGCTGGCATAATCTTCTGTCAACTATACCCATGCTTCCATCAAGTTGTTTCACGTCCTGGTCCAATGCCGTGCATGAGTTCAATCCGGGACGCCGTCTTTTGCGTTTTCCTCAATTCATTAATATTCTGAACATTTTTTTAGGCTCTTTAAGCGCATGCCGTGGTACAGCTTAGCGTGCGGCGTTAAATGTACTCAAATGGGACCAAAAATAGGACGCAGAACTCTTCTTACGAAAACCAAGGCTCTCTAAATCGCCTTTAATACCATTCATTCTCCTGCGCAGCACTGAAATAATCAAGTATTATAAATTGAGAGAGGCTTCCATATTCAACTGCGTCTCGAGTCAAAAAAAAAAAAAAAAACAGACAAAAAACGGCAGTAAAGTTGAGACGTAGTCCTTGACTTTCCTTTTTGATGCTCTACCCAAGCTGTCAATGTTGTGCATCCTTGGCAACTGCCTATGCCAGATCCATTTTAGGAGCTTTTATGCTCGCCCAACAACGTCAATGTCATCCCCGCAAGCCAACAGCTGCACGTACATTTTAAAGATTGTGCTCTAAGAGTGACGTTGAAAAAGTCTCATGGGAGTTCATTGTCTTGTTTCACGCCTTTTTTGGCATAGAATGTGTCGGAGAGTTCGTAAACAGTTTTTAGAAGCAGAGAGAGTTCTCCATCGTCATTTTACACAATCTGACGAAACATATCATAGTTCGTCTCTGCTTTTACTCGGCTTTTACATAAGGATTTCCTGGATTCTTTTGTAAGATTTTTCCAAGTATGAACATGTTTCTGGCGTTCACACAAAACAGCTGAGAGGATATTGTACCCAACGTTATGGAAACCAGTCCCCAGATAGTCGGTGCAATCAAAGTTCCTCTCTTTCTTGTGTACCAGACAAATCACAGTGAAATTTCACTCGTCGGCGGATGATTTAATGTATGGGCATAACCAGATCATCTCCAGGTGCTTAAATAAGATTTGCATTTAATACAGACCTCCAGGACCTTTATTCGACTTCAGTCTGTCTATTGCTAGCCTGATCTGGTCTTAGTGAGACGACAAAATTTCTATCCACCGTAGTCCAAATTGAGTGGAACATTCTTCATGACAGCGCGACTTGGGTCATCACCAAATTCTCAGCACCGAATGCGACTCCTTACCAAGGTGTTTATTATCATTATGGCAGTCTTTGGTCCGAATTTTATATATGATACACTTTTGGCTCCATTCCTGTCATAACACTTCTCAATCTCTCGACTGTGTGCTTTTCATAGACTTTCTTCTGGAAAGCGAGCGCTTTAGCCTACTGTTCTATACGTTGCATTGCCTTCTGTTAACCTCCTGTTTGGCTCCAGGAATTTCTTCTTATGAAGAAGTTGAACTAACAAATTGCAGGGTTACACTTGCCATTAACGTTTCACTGCCTTAATACCTAGCACAAGCAAATTTTCAACTATTTGGCCACCTCAAGTAATAGATGATGAGACAGACTCAGTGCTTTAAAGTGCATAATTTTGACATTATTCAGGACTTATATTCAGACATAAAATCGTGTGCAACCTGTATAACTCTCTACCGATCTCTGTCTACACATAAAGGGTGATTCCGTTTAAAGTTTGATTTATAATGTAAAATAAAACACATAAATTTGACAGAAAACTTAAAATGTTTACTATTCGTCAAAAAAACAAATCATGCCATTTACTTTTTGAAAATGATTTCATGCAAATGTTGGACACGACTTCGTCTGAGGTAGTCTGAATTCGAAAGTTCACATTCTGGACTACTGGTTCGAGCATAGCTACTCATATATCGCAGATGACACGAGTTATGTTGACTTCCAAAGCGTCGGTCGTGGATGGCTTATTCCGGAAGTCCTGAAATTTTTCATATTCCTAGAGAAAATAGACAAAGGTACGATCTAGGCTGTAAAAATTGCCAGCATGGAATATGACGCTCACAAAATTGATGTCCCGACAAGTCTATAGTTTTACTGGGTGTATGGCTCGTACTGTTGAAACAACAGTTCAAGGCCATATGCTGAGACCATGTGCTCAGGAAGATCATAGACTGTTAATATGCCCAGTCTGCTGAAAGTGACATGAAGATGGATAGATTCGTCACTGTTTTAGAGTACACTCTGAGCTGCAGTTGTTAAAGTCTTTTCACTGCCGGTCGAATATCATGCACTTGCATGTAAACTGAAACTCAATAATGGTTTAAGAAGTAGGTCCATTCTGCGCACCGGAAGTTCCTAAAATCGTACGAAAATATTTCTCACAGAATTATAATTTTAGTAATACAGTGATGACTTGCCAAACGATACTGTGCCAAAAAGGAAGAAAGAAGTTTATGAATTGTCTCACGCTATGTATGAAAAAGAGACAATTGAAAGTCAAACCTGACGATGAATCTTCCTTGATTTCGCTGCAGTCTTTGGAAGTTGCAGGAAAGAGCCACAGTATGCAATAGAAGGTTCCTTGGAACTTTGCCAAAAATGTACAGCACCAATTCATATTATTGTCACCAGGCATGTCTACAATTATCCTCATTTGTGTATTCATAGAATTGTGTGTGTTTAAGGTCACTACTATCCTAAATTCAGTTCTGAATGTGTCTGTAATTAAGCGCACAAACATGCTAATTTCGGTTCACGCAAATTACACTGCACCCATTTTTCAACATCCGCACAGACCTCTCATTACAGGGTGGGCGAATGCCAAATAATATCCATAATCAATGGACTGGAGCTGGAAGTAATAATTTAATTACAAATTCGTGTTTAATTGCACCCCACTCACAGTCACCTCAAATTTATGCATGCATCCGAAACTAAAGGAAAAACCCCAAATATATCGACCCGACCAATGCCGCCGCCGGACCAATCTTCCAAACACACCCTCTGGCGCAACCACCCCACCAGGCCGCACATAAACACACTGTCCGGACATGCATATGTGTATGTGTGTTGATATAAGGCAATGACGGGGGCTACTGTAGCCATACCTGGGTTATAGCTCTTCAGCCTCCCCCCCGACCGGTGTCTGGTTACGGTTTCTGCTTGCCTGCCACCAGATGCCGTATCATAAAATATTCACATGGATATTGCACATCAATATTTAATGATATTTCAGTACCAACGATTGATGTCTACAACGTCCCCATAGCTACACGAAAACACACGAGCATGTACATGCATAGGCAACGAGTTCGTCCATCCATCCTGCTGTGCTGTGCAGGAGATACTCAACCCCTGACTGAAGGCAGGGATGGGCGCGACTTTATTTATGCTCCTTCCACTGCCATTCCACTCCATCCGTCCGTCCGTCCGAGGGGTAGACATGAGGTGCAATACAATTATTTTAGTTATGCAAACATTTCAGTTCCATTCGTCATCTTTCAGCAGAGTGGGCGGCTGGTGACGAGGGCAGATACCGCGACTGGGCTGACCTCGCCTAGGGGATGCAAGCTAAGGAAACTCATTAATATCAGAATTATTGTAACGGGGATCAGTCAGTTTGTGCTGAAATTTTCATTTTTCAATGAGATGACGCTCAAGGAAACATTCCATTCGAAAATGTGAACGAGTATCCTTAGAAGGATCTTCGTGCCGGAGTGGGTCTCTCTGTGCTCACGCACACCTTAGAATGGCGTATTTCGAGACCACCCTGCAATGATGATGTTGGGTCACGAACCCACTCGAGTTTTATCTAATTTTAGACCTGGCCTCGTTATACCACCACGAACAGCACCCCTGCTTTGTGTGGTTTTTCAATGTGTAACATTCATCATCGCATTTCGTCTTTTCAAATCGCCGCCCAACCCTCCCATTCATCGTCCCTTTATGGTGCGCACACTCACAGACACCCATGCTCGCACACCTGACGTTTTCCCTGCTAGTCATCTGATGTGGAATAACTCCTCGTTTTGAAACCCAACCTTTCGTAATTTGTAGCTACAATTCAGCGGGCGAGGGGGGGGGGGGGGGGCTGGGGGTGGATAAGGTTCATCTTCAGTTTCAGGTCGGCAGGAGTCAGGTGAAATTTCAAACTCATTTCATGTTCCATAGGAATTTTATCGATTTTCGGTGGAGGAAGTGGCAAATGTTTGTTTTCAGAAAATTGCTCCTCAGCCATGCTCTGCTCGACCCTCCTCTGCCGAGCCCATCCATTCACCGAATCCTTGATGGTGTGTGCGTTTCACAAGTGGTTGTTTGTCATTTGTAACTATTCCCATAGCGATCTACAAATGCGCATAAAAAATGAACTCGAACATTGCGAATGCAATGAGTAGGTTGGCAGAATAAAAAAAAAAACGAAGACCACTCTCTCAACGGAAGGACGACAGTCGAGAGTCCAACAATGTCAATTATAAATGAATCCAATTTTGCATTGTATTCATTCCGTGAAGGTAATTTCCCATCTCTGAATCATATCGTCCTCAGAGTGGTAGTCACGAGCAGACGACGGAAGGTTGCTCTGAACTTTTTCGAGTTAATTTCAAATAAGAAAATCCGGATCTAAAATAATTGAAACAAAATTCTTTCAGTGTGCCATCGCAAATCTAGAGGGAAATTCAATAGACAAGAGCATGTCTGTGGTGGTTTGAAGTAGAGTGAATTGTGATTACGCCCAGGAAATTGGGGAGGGGATAAGGGGGTGGCTAAATTTAAGCTCACAGGAATAGTCATAGGAAACATTTGCTGTCCCTTAGAAAAAGAAGTGTAAGAGAAGTCAGTTTTTCATTTCTTATGTCTTATTGACTCCGTGTACCACGAATTACAGATGTTGTGCCCTTACTTTCGTAGTAACACGGCTTACTCCACCACTATGTTAACACTGAATAGCTCTTGAATTTATCATTGAACTGACTAAAATTGATTAGATTTGAGATGATTACCTTATATCACTTTAACCCACAAACCCCAAAAGTATTGCACCGAATTGGTGACGTGGTCTGAAAAGTCGTCCAGTTGTGCAAAACGAACGCATTGCTGGCACCGTCTGTCATCATTATTTTTGTGTCGAATTTAGTTGGGCGTGTGCCAGTGAAAGTAAGTTGACAAGGCGTTTCTTTACCCCAAATATCTTAATCACACTTTACCTTACTTAATCACGGCAGGGACGCATGAGCTTGCTCGGAATAGTTGCTCCTGAAGACCAAATAGTCTCACACCCGCTGTGACTTGGTCTTTATACCGGACGTTTGGTTTCCTTCTGATTCCCGCACCTGTGATCTGCAATTCGAAGACCCTCTTAGCTGAAGCAGTGTTGTCTATTTGCTCGGCTTGACCATACCAGTATAAGGCGATGGGTCTTCGACTTCCCTACTCTTATCCACATCTTGGTATGGCATGTTGATGAAGTTGAAAACAAAACTAATTAACATTTACTCCCCTCCCACTTGAAGCTGTAAGCTGAGATTCAAAAATCCTTGTTGTTCTTTCCTTGTATTCGGCCCAGCCACTGTTGTCCAATTATCGTTGCTGTCTCAAGATGTGACTTCATCTACAGAATTGGACATCGGGCTGCATTCATACTTTGCGGTTACATCTCTTCCTCCAGACATTACCATTCACCCGGTGCAAAGGAACGCCCTGTCCTGTGGTTTACTGTCTAGCATTCCAAAGCTAACTGTGGTCAGAAATGGTTATCCTTGCTACAAAAATAACATTGTCTACCAGGAATTAAGTTGTCAATTCAGCTGTCATGAAATTCTAATATTTTGTCTCAGGTGGTATTCGACGGATCGATTTTTGGTTGAAAGCATAACAGATCACTCAATGACAAAATTAGTCATTTAATATTATTTTTTTTCTAGTGGCGCCCCCTATATGTCCCGGAACTTATTGAATGATGTATTACCTATATATACTTCGTTTTGAGCTTGTTCGCCTAAAAACTAGTTTGTTTCCGCTGTTCTTCATTCATTGCAAATGCTTTTACAATGGCCCTTAGGGACAGTAGATAATGTCGATGTCATCTGCAACCTGTTGTGAACAAGCGATGATGTCGATGTCATCAGCTCTGCTGAGCAGAGCTAACTAAATTGAGCTTTAGAACTTTACTAATTTGTAAAAGTTAGTTCCCTCTGAACTTCTAGACTTAAGGGATCTGAACCTTTAGCAGGTCGCTGAGCTCGGAAGAGTTCCATACTTTCAAATGAAAGAGCCGGCATTCATGAGCAGTTCGGTAGTGGCGAAAGGTGGCTTAAGTGTTCCACTGAATTTATTTTGTCTTCGTCCCTATAGGGCCTGCTAGTTCGCTGTAAGGTTTCATCTCATGTTAAAATTTTCCGTTTTCCATCAAGATTTTACTTAGATCATAGCAATGGAATATCACGTAGTCAGTGTGGCTGTGCAACTTTCCACTATCGTTGAAGCCTTTTCAATGAATTTTTGGCTGATCTGATGGGAGGTTAAATGGCATGGTTAGTCGATTTTGCACGAACCAATCTTTGCCAGTTTATTTGTCTTTTCATATCAATTGAATTCAGAATGTCTAGGGACAGACAATTTTGTAGCGTTTTAAGCTACCATCCACATTAACCTCTCCAGTGCAATATTGAAGAAATTATCAGACAGAGCTTCTCCTCGTGAAATCCGATGCAGTTTTCAATTAGCTCAGAAGTCTTTGAAGCAAACTGCACTGTGATTCACAACTGCTGAGCATCGTCTATTGGGCGATATACCTCGACAGCTTTCAACGAAGAAGGACCGCCTTTTTTGTGTATGGACCTAGGCTTCGAGTCATTGGTCTGTCCGTAATACGCTGCGCTGCAAAATAAGAGATATTTGAAGAAAACGACTAACAAGTCCAAACACATGTATCCAGAGAAGGGCAAGCGTCAATGCAAGTAGGCCGTGTTTCTAATTTCAACGTCAGACCTTTATTTGTTGATATACACACTTGCCTGAAGGACGATATGCCGACTATAGCGATCTTCCTAATTTATTTTAACATTTGCCAATCAGTCGCCATGGTGTAGTGGGTAAGTGCGTCGACTCATACGCCGGTTCGATTCCCGAATAGAACGCCGCGTCCACCAATGTATTGTGCCGCCGGTTCGGAGTTGAAGGCTCTTCGAGCTAAAGTATCGCATTTTTTCCACGCCACCACTTCTTTCGAGTTGCTTACAGCACTCAAAGAGTATCAATTGCCAATAAGAAGGTTCTCAAATCTCGCCGTTCGGAGTCGGCTAAAAACTTTAGGTCCCCTCTGCTTGTAAGAAAGCAGTAGCACGCACAACATAGGTAGTTGTTGTTGAAGCTAGGCTCTGGGCCCTTGTGGGCTGTCTAAATCATTATGACTGACTAATGCGTGTATTTACGATTTCGGTTTAGATCAATATACCCATTTATTGCAGCCGGGGGTTCGGTTATGAATTCAGTATAGATTAGAAATTCGAAATTTCGAAATGTCAAAGTCCTTCGAAATAGGTAACTTCCAGAAAAAAATATTATTTCAAAAATAATATCTCGAAGAAACATTTTGGAGGAGTAGGCACGCTCCCCTTCCTGCAACTCCTTGCTCTCAGTCAAGGTAGGACTTGGAGTAGTTACTTAGTTTTGATGATGTTTAATGATTTTGGTATTTTGGTCAGGGAATTTTGACTTTTCATCTGACCCGAGATATTAAGCATTTCCAAATTTTGTTCGTCTCCCCGTTACCACGTGTCGATATATTTCCAATTAATCTAAGACCGTGTAAGTCGAGGCCATTGAATCCAACTCAGATTTTCCTTCTAAAATCCCTCAAACAGTGATGGATTCACTGTAAACGGCTCTTTGACTTATGTTTGTACTCGTATACTGAACTTAAACATTTTAAAGACAGTGACACTACAGTTTACATGACATCCGAGGATTCTTTTGACCGTGACATGAAATGGGGTGGTCTTATACTCTTCCCAGTATCAGTATGAATTTAACTTCAAACGAAGAACTCTGCTTGTAGGTACTTACACTTTCGAAATGCGCAAATGGGGCAAAACAGTTTAATTCATCTTGTGTTGCCTTTCGATTGATGTCGCTTACGAGTACTGTCAATGGCGTCCGATTGAGGTCATGATTTGTGGGAAGGGCTAAATTTTCACCAATGACGTCCACTTGCTTACCAATTTCACATTCAAACAGCAATCAAGTCACTTGAAAAAAGGTTTACGACGCACCAACATGCCTCTTTCATGGTGTTTATGGAGGCATATTCAATTTTTCAGTTCAACAGCGAACATAAAAATACACGCGTCCTTAGACCAATAAAAATTATATTCCTTGAAAGCATAAAATTGTGCAGAAATCAAGGACAATTTTCTTCAGTCGGTCCCACTGCTTTCCCTCTCCCCAATTCAATTAGGATAATTAAACCAACGCCGCGGCACAAACTCTCTCGAAAATCCTTGAAAACAAGAAACAGAACAAGAAATTATTTCCGCAAATATGCAAATCCATTGAAAGGACCCATTAATTATTCAAATTAAGAATTCCATTCTGATAAAGGCGCAGGACTATGCTAAAGTGAAAAGTAAATATTGAAATATCGTTAGGACGTCCACAAAACAGTTGTAGAACGAATGCAAATACAAAGCAACGTTCACGCACGATGAGCAAGAACGCTACGCCTGTCCGCCCAGGGGACGATCCTTAAAATCCATCCAGCACAGTCATCCACAGGTATTGGGCCGCCGGGGAAGAGCGCTTACACATATCCTTTCGATTGTGGGTGTGGAATGGAAAAAAAATCGATTCCACTCTCGTTTGTTTTACTTATTTATTCATTTCCTTGACGCGCCTTTGTGAAGGACCAACATTCACGGTTAGGCGGACTCACTCGGCACATGCAACGAAGGATAAACTTCAAGCCATAATACAGGCAGACAAAGAGTATCCAAGACACGTCTCCGCTTTACGTGACAACGTCGGAAAAAAAATCCATACTCTCCGTAAGTGGGGTTGAAAATTGGAGGTTGCCTTATCACACTCGAGATCGGCCCAACGACCGACCTTTCCGCTTTCGTGTTTCAAGCTGATTTCTTTTTTTCATCCAGGTTTTAGGGTTCTTTTTGTGTGTGCAAAGTATAGGCACGCTCCTGTACTTGACTCAGGCTCTTAACATGGAATCGAAATTAAGTGAACCCACGGCCATGAGCATAAAGGAACGAAAGAAAAATGCTCACCCACACACACACCGCCGCGGTAAGCGAATCGGATTTACAAGGACTGTAGGTGGTGTGTGCAGGTGGCTCGCTTCTGTATGAGAGAATAATAATTATAATTACACTTGTACCCCCAGGCAAATAAATGAGTTCAAGGGGCCCGCATAATCACTGTGGCATGACGCTGCCGCCGCCGCCGTCGTGCCTTGATCCACTTCAAAATATTGCACAGAGCTGCCACTGCGTGGATGTTCATCCGGCCCGTGGTGGTGGTGTTCACTTAAAAGGGCACCCTCTGCAGAGTTTTGAAAAATATCAGCTCGCAAATTACACTCGTTTCAACTCATTTATTGCCGATAGTTATGGATGGAGGCTGGATGGTTTCTTTTGTTCGGTGATATGGACAAACTTCTCGTTCCTTGCGTGTTGTGTCAAAATACTTTGTTTCACAAAGCCACACACACACTCACCGGTCGGCGAAGTAGTCAACGATTTCCTTGTAATTATCGACTCTTTCCCACTTAATGGGCGGCAGCAAAGTACTTCATTTCCAATGCACACGAGCAAGCGTGGGGTGGAATAAATTGGATACTTTCAAAACAGTAAATTAGAATTTAACCTCAAGGGTTGAACGCCAACTGAAATGCGCACAAGGACGAAGCACAATTTTGTTTGTACATGGCGGACAGCTTTAGGCTGAATTTCATGAAACTCAAACTGTGTTTAGCTTGGTCCTGTGGGTCTTGAACAATGTAATTTGAGCGTCACTCATGAATTTTCACGATGAGTTTCTAATGCAACTAGAAGTTTAAAAAACTGCCGTGAGAGTATTTGCCTAAAGTGCTTACCACCGCTTTGAGCTTTAAAAATCAATTTTTCACTTGAATTTTCAAAAGCAAACGCTGTGTCCACGAATTCATGTGAAAATTTGCCGCATTTCCTAGACCGATAAACTACGAATAAATGTAAACAACATTTTCTGTGAATTTCTGTGTCTATCGGTTTTTGCAAAGTCAAATGCTTCAGAGCACGTTCGAGTGTCTCAGTTCGAGGGTTTGGTATGACGACTGCGCTGAAAACCTTGAGTATTTGTGACACGCGCTCGTCATGATTAATTGGCGTTCTGATCATTACTGCATATTTCATTGAACGAAACGATTAAGTGAGGCCGAGAAACAAATGCGCGACATAAGTTTATTTTTAGTGACAGTGCTCCGAGTCATGTGATACTTTGGATTGTTCTGATACAATAATTGAACTCGACATTGGGGAGTGCGTAATTTCAGAACCAAGCGTAGACATTTTATCAGTGATATCTAATCAATTTTTGAAGGTGTTCATAAGTTCTAAATAGTTATGTCGTTGCTGCTTGATATTTAAGTGTTCTTTCTTTTCGAATTGCTGACAACAAAGGGTTACAAATGTAATCAATGTCGGAGTCGAAAAACATGAGTAGTTAAGGAAGCTAGGTCCTGGTCCCTTTTGGGCTGTGGACTCACTTAATTTTTTTATTTTAAATAAATTTATGTTGAGAGTTGGCGCCATAATAAGCAGCCAAGTGCAGAAGTTTCTCCCCACAGAGAAATGTGGACATAAGGGAAATAAGGGTTTTTCCAAAAAGCAGTCGACAACTTTTTTTTTTAAATGCAAACCATTTGAGATATATCAAAAAGCTTTTCGGTTTGAACTACAATCAAATCAGTTATAAATGGAACTGGATCACATGGTCACAGCGGTCACGTTTGCAGAGGTCGATTTGTTGGACGCAATTTTCAACAACCTGGCCGCACATTTCGGCCACAACGGCAGCTATTTCACATTCAATGTTTGCTCTGAGCTCTTCTAACATTCTCTACTTGTGGCGTAAGCCAATGACTTAACTTAGTCCCACAGAAGATAGTCAAGTGGCGTTAGATCGCACGAATGAGGTGACCCATTTTTTGAGATAACACGCTCACCATACTTACTCTCGATTGTAACATGTGCTGTGTGGCTTATTTCATCATCCAAGAATAATGGACAATCATGGTGCGATAATGCTGACCATTCACAGTAAAGGGAATATCGTTAACATCGATGAAGAAATAGGCGTGCAAACCGCACCAAGCAGTTATTTTTCGTCTATAAAATGGTGATTCATGAAACACATGCGGATTTTCTCCAGAACAATAACGCATATTTTGCTTATTAACGTACCTAAAGAGCCAAAAATCGACTTCCTCACTGAAGATGATTTTGCGATCAAAGGCATCATTTTGACGCATCTTCTCCAGAACCCAATTGGAGAACGAACGTCACTTCGAATGGTCAATTCTTGAGTCAGCTTGATCTTAAATGGGTGTAAACCAAGATCCTTACACAAAATACGCCATAATGTGATCTGAGCGATGCCCAATTATTGAGAACTCAGTGAAATTCATTAATTTCGATCATTTGCTACGGACGCCTTAACGGCAGCGATATTTTAGACACTTCAACCAACGCCGTGTCTCACGGGCACGGCAACATCACGCAACGAATATGAAGACTCTAATTTTGTGATTGCCTGTCTACTGGGGTGAGAATTTCAACCAAAAATTGGAGTGAACGCTTATTAAGTTGCTTATTTATAGCTGTCAAGTCCCTATTGGAAAACCCTTTATATACTATATTTAAGATACTCTCAGATTGCAGAAAGAGATTTTTGAAACCGTCCAAAATATTTATAGGATGCCCGGACTAAGGAATGTTCAGACTAGCGAAATCGCACTGTGTAAGGGTCTACACGCTGTTGTTAAAATACAAGCTTATGGACTTAGTTTTTTGTGCGCTTAGAGTAATTCTGCCAGCTTAAGGGAATTTGACTTTGTGAATCAATTTTAACAGATATCAGAACATTGCTCAAAGTCGAATTTGCTTTCTGCTTTCAAATACCAATCTCGATTATGCATCAGTCAGTTTTCGGAAAGTGTTGTGCAAAATAGCATCAGTAAAAATCAGTGAAGGCTGGGCTTGGAATAACCGAAGCACCATCTGTTTGATGGCATACGCAACTGCTTAAATTTACATTAGTTTTATCAGCAGATGTCAATTTATTGTGAATGAACATTTTTACTGAGCTGGGTATACTTTCGTGAAGAAAACACTGCTTGGTGTGGATAAAAAAATGCATCCTTACGAAAAATTGTTATGTAAAGTTCTTTGTTGTGTATGTTAGTGGACACTGATTGGTAAGAGTTGGTGGCTGAGCATAACATTGACTGCATCAGTTCATATTGAAGGTAGACATATACAAAATTTTACCGGTCTATAATACCAGAACAGTGGCGTAGCATAGTGGTAAGTGCGGAGACCGCCAAGCAGAAAGTCTAGATTCGATTCCCGGACGGGACACCTCGCGCTTTTTCACGGCACCACCTCTTTCGAGTTGCTGACAAAACGCAAAGAGTGTCAATTGACAAGGTGTGCAAAAAAAGCATACAAACAATTATTTCAGTTACCCGGATAATCGAGGTGTAGGCATAATTTAATGTGTAACAATGCAACCAAAATGTATAACATATATTTATATAAGACCACAATCAATATTCTGTGCGAAAGAAAACTTAGAGGACATGCAATCGATTACCTAATATATCCGAATAATCGAGGTTTAAGTTCCACTTGATGTTTGACAAACAATTAACAACTATTATGCTTCCTCACCGAATTCTACCCACATCACTCATGTTATGCAATTTGTATCCGATCAACTTAACATACCCTTAGGGTGTTTTTTTATGATTGAAATGTGTGTTTATAGCGAATTTGAAGATAATTAAATTTAGTCCTAGACAAAAACTGAAATAGTGTAATGAAATTGAAATCAAATTCTCATATACTCAAAAAGTTGTAAAACAAAATTTGGTACAAATAAAGAAAGAAAACAAATATTTGCATTAAGACTCCCTCTAGGGCATCCTTTATCTTCACAGAAACAACATTTCAATCATAAAAAAGAATAAAAAAAAATACTCACTCCAATACTCTCAACTGCTTTTGAATACAAGTTAAAAAAAAACATAACAAATAATTAACTTACTCATTAATTAAAATAATCTAAGTAAAAGACAAACAAACACTGAAAGACAAAAACCAATCTAATGAAAACTTGTTTCTGTGTCGTTAAAGGTTGTCCAGACGGATGCCGCCACCTCATCTGTAAGCAATAAGCGATCAAAAGCATTCACACACACAATCGTTCAACTAGTCCCTCCGCGCCAAATGACAACGAAAAATGGCACATTGTCCAACAAGAATCGTCAAGTAATGAAACTGAGGCGATGATACCTCGATCAGGAGACACAAAAAAACGTATCCGTACTTGGATAAGTATCTAGATCGTGTGCTTCCACAAGTAGCAGCGGTGCACTGCAACAGCGTTGCACAAATATTTTAAATTCCTCGTCAAATCTAACGGGAACAGACACATACCGAACCAGTCAAGATGTCGTTCAAAATACCGGTCGTCAATCTGGAGTTCCGAGAGGTTCGCGAGATCCTATGGGAGAAAATCCAGGAGCCCATAATGCAGCGGCGATTGATCTTAGTCATCGTTTCTATCGCTCTGCTGCTCGACAACATGCTGTACATGGTTATCGTTCCTATTATACCGGACTACCTGCGCTACGTGGGCGGCTTTGACGATGGCACCCCTGCACCCCTGCTGATCAACAACATCACCGGCAAGCCAATTCCAGTCAAGCACGATCATCACGGACAGGACTCAGCAACCGGGGTGCTGTTCGCGTCGAAGGCCATCGTTCAGCTAATGGTTAACCCATTCTCGGGAGCACTCATCGACAGGATCGGTTACGATCTACCCATGATGGTTGGTCTGATCATAATGTTCTTGTCGACGGCTGTATTCGCCTGTGGTCGTAGCTACAGTGTGCTCTTCTTCGCGCGATCCCTGCAGGGAGCTGGATCTGCATTCGCTGACACCTCCGGCCTGGCCATGATCGCCGATCGGTTTACTGAGGAGAACGAGCGCTCACAAGCACTCGGCATAGCGTTGGCGTTCATCAGTTTCGGCTGCCTTGTGGCGCCTCCCTTCGGCGGTGCCCTCTACCAGTTCGCCGGGAAGGAAGTGCCGTTCTTGATTCTGGCGTTGGTGTGCTTAATCGACGGATTGATGTTGCTGTTGGTGATGAAACCCATCAAGGAACAGCTGAAGCTGAGCAAGGAAGTGCAGCAGCAGACAATACCGATTTGGAAATTGCTGATCGATCCATACATTGCCGTCTGCGCCGGGGCGTTGACCATGTCCAACGTCGCCCTGGCCTTCCTCGAGCCGACAATCTCACTGTGGATGGAGGACAACTTAACTACGGATAACTGGAAAATCGGAATGGTGTGGCTACCGGCCTTCTTTCCGCATGTGTTCGGAGTCATAATAACAGTGAAGATGGCGAAAAAATATCCACACCATCAGTGGCTCATGGCTGCTGGTGGCTTAGCCCTTGAGGGGCTGTGTTGCTTCATCATTCCGTTTTCAAGTTCATACAAAGTTTTGATGATTCCGATTTGCGGAATCTGCTTCGGCATTGCGCTTATAGACACTGCCCTTCTGCCCACTCTGGGTTACCTCGTAGATGTCCGATATGTATCGGTTTACGGTAGTATCTATGCCATTGCCGACATCTCGTACTCGATCGCCTATGCAGTGGGACCAATTATTGCTGGCGGCGTGGTTGAGGCCATCGGCTTCACCGCACTCAACTTCCTCATAGCATTTTCCAATCTCCTCTATGTGCCCGTTCTGCGAAAACTCCGCAACATCTACGACTTTAAGCATTTCGAGAACGAAGCGAACATCCTCATGCAAGATCCGCCCAATAAGGAGTACCAAACGTACGTCATGCACGATCAGCAGCCCCTGGACGGCGAGTTCAAAAATCACCTGGAATATGGCCAACAGTACCAGCAGGAGAACACACAGGAGACGAGTCTAGATCAGCAGAACTACGACTATCAACAGCAGCAGATCGGCTATCAGGATTCAAGCACCGGCTACCAGCAGTACCAGCCGGGCTATCAAGAACAAGGCGGCGCCTACCAACAGGATCCGCCCACACGGCATCTTCCACAGCAGCGTGTCGCCAATCCATTCCAGAATCAGCAACAACAGCAGCCCCAGCAGCAGTTCCAGCAACCAGAACCACCAAGTGGCGCCGGGCCTGGGGGTCGAGTATCGAATCCGTTTAGACAAGGATTTTAAAATGTTGTCTTACACAAATCTAGCCGTAGTCTATTTCTGTTTATATGTTCTCGATCGAATAGCATACATATTCCGTTAACCAATTGAATGTGTGTATTTTTAAGTGCGCCCTTGTTACAGCTGCTAGAGTCTGGAGCTTTTCAAAATCACCCGCGCGGCTATGGCGGTCATATATCTATGAGAATGACTAAGTATCTGTAGTCTAGTATTATTCAGTTCTTCGGTTCTAGGTAGATCATCATTTTTCATTTGTTATCCAGAGAATTCAACTTATATTGTACAGGTCAGTATATGTAGGAATATATGTGTAATGGAAAGAATGAGCAAGAATGTGGAGTTGTTGTTGTGATAATGTGTTGTGCTGTGATGTTTTTGGGGTAGACTTTGACACTGCACGTAGGAATGGCAAATGCGATTAATCAACGTTTTCATGATTTATTATCTGATTCACTGTAACAGCTTAAGATTCATGTCCATTTAGTGCGGATGGGAAAGTTGATTGTTGAAATGTTCGAAAGCTGATGGCTTGTTATTTCAGTTAACTACCGTCCATAATTCGCGTACACCTTCATAACATTGTAAGAATATGAAATTTGACAGGAGATTACCGACAAGATACTAGGTCGCACTTATAGGTTTAGCAAGTTGAGTTCGGGTGAACAACAACCAGTATCCGGTGGCTACCGACGTGGAGGTACTATAAGCACAGTTGATGTGTGGGAAACAGATACAACAGCTGGGCATCGCCAGGTTGATAGCAATCAGTGCCTACCCTGTTCCCACATCACCCAGCCACGAATTATGTCGACATGCGGAGAAAAAAACTGAGCTGACACGTAGAATGGCGCAGAAGGGAACTGTCAAACTATCATCCGTGCATCTCTCATGAGTACGTTACTTAACATAGGCATGAGGACATTAGGGCCTAGTCAGAGGCAGGCAGAAAAAATAAGCTGTCAAGTTAGAAAAGACAGTGCAAACATTGTTAGTCATTATGTTGCTTATTTTCTTCTGTGCAATTGATTGTGTGTTGCATTTTTGGCACCATTGTTGGCGGGGCCTTTCCGACTACTCGTCATAAGCATGAATAAACTATGAAGAACGACATGAGGTACATACGTTGCGTGGCGTCACGAAAATGGGAAAAGACTATTGTGTTCCTCAAACTCTGCCTACTCTGTGGAAATAGTGCCGGAAGATGAACTGTCAAAAAATTAAATATTTAAGTTCATCTGTGGAAGGCTAAAAAGCACTTTTTTAACATAAAGAAGTTTCCCCGAAAAGTATTATGATCGTTTCGCTTTACGAAGCCTTCATAAGCACTGAGCAGTATCGCGGTTGTGACCAACTTTGTGATGTTAGCAACTTATGTATGTCTGTAGTCTGTTACTCGAACAGTTGGCTGATTAAGAATAATTAATAAATAAATTAAAGATATTTAAAAATATTAACCCAAATATTAAGTAGGCAAGGATATTGTTTCGACTGTCAAAATCTAACAAAATGTTTTCTAAAAACATTGTCATTCTTCTACGCATGCCTGATCCATTGTAGATACTCCCTCAGTAAACAAAGTGAAGAGGGAGCCCTTCAAACCCCTCCAACTAAAAGGATACTCGTAAAAGAAGCTTGACTCAAGAAAAGCCAAGGTATTGTTTATTTCAATCGTATGACATAGTATCACGGTTGCTAAAGTTAAAGATTTGGTTCTGTGCGAGTCAGCATTGAATTATAGGTTTCCTTCACTTGTAAGAGACCATTACAACAATGAGAGTAGTTGCAGACAAGTCAGGCTCTGGCATCTTGTGGGCTGTAGTGAATCTAAATTTATTTATTTTTTTTTGTTTATTTTTCCTAGAACTAAATTTTAATATTATGTGAGCCATAAATATGTAGCGAAAACAGGGGGTGTTGAAACTTTTGTTTTGTGAAAGGTTTTGGGAAAGAAAAATTAATAGACGCAGTTCATGCTCCCATCTACACGGATTGCTTGAACATATTTACCATGTGTAGGGGAAATCCGATAAAAAAATTACTAACAGTTCATCTTTGAGTTGATGTAACAGAGGGCCCTTATTTATGTAAACAATTTTCTTATTTAGACGATCTTATGCATACAAAAATGCTAGTAGCAAAAATTCTGATTTTATCTGTAAGATTTAAGGTGTACGACCGTTTAACATAAAAAACGATTATAAGGAAAAATCAGTCCAACTTCCAGTGTTTTTCGACGACTACTTTGAAAGGTTTGTGCAATCAGCTAAATTTGTTTGGTAGCACGCCTTAAGGCTTCTTACAGCCGTTGTGTGATAAATGTTTTAGCTTTTAAATACATATCCCATATCATCTGTGAAAATAAGTTGAGGTAGATAGAGATTTTTCAGTTATAAGAATGAGGTAAAGCAACGCTGTTAATCCAATTTGCGCACTAAATCTTTCTTAAAAAATGAAATTATTTGTTCAAATGTGTGTAAAAAACAAAAACTTACAGTAGTATCAAGTGCAATATGTCATAAGTCACATATCAAGATCAAGTTAGTTTAGAAGAAAACATTTAGAAGAAATATATGATGTTCATAAAACGGAGGAGGAAAATTGTGACAAATGACATGACAAATCGTTGACAGCGTATCTTCAAACATAATGTTTTTCAATAAATAAGAAAGGTTCATCGAAATGATTAATATGTAATATGGCCACCCAGTTCAGAAAACGTTCTTGCTCAGAATTGAGTAAGTTACAATAAAATAGACGTTTCCATCGTCAGATGTATGAGACCTATTGTGAGTTTGAAAATTGAAAGCTGACGGAATTGCTTAGAGAACTGGGTATAGAAACCTACGAAAAATAATAAAAAAAAAAACGATTTTCAATTCCGAAGAATTGAATATTCTTAAATTTCAAATACTGTTTTCAATTCGGCGCAATGGTATACACGTTTATGACAATTTCTTAAATTTTTAAGCAGTATAAAATTCGGACTAATTGTAGATTTGACAAAGCAGTTAGTAGAAAACTGAAACTGATAAGGTAGAGGTTGAAAACTAAATGTTCCAAGAGCCAACTAGGAAAGATGGATGTGCTAAGATGATTTCAACAAATGTAAAATTTGTGTGGATTAATTCTGAAATGTTTATTTTTAGAACAAAATGTGAGTGAAAAGCAATATATGACATTAGTGTATATAAGTCTAATGAACATATTTTATATGAAATTGAAAACTCAGAACAAGAACAAAAACACTTGCGCAAATTAAAATGTTGTAAAAAATTGCAGTTGGGTCGGCTTGCTTTACTTTATTCAAAAAATATACTTGTGCGTGTATAAGTTTCCAAGTGATATGTCAGTGGTAAGGCCACGAGAAAGTTATTTGAACCAGGACCGACCACTCAGACCACTTTTCGAATACAAGTTAGAGATCTATTACACAAGTAGTTGGATTCAAAATTTCGGTTAACCTTTACAAATGCTGATCTTTTAAGTTAGGAGGACATGTACATTACAAATCAGTAAAGATTTAGCTAGAAATTATTTTATAACAAGAAATATGCTCAAAATTATCATAATAAAATGAACACCACCTTTATTCACTCACTTATACAAGCTGAATTTGTTAATTTAGACAAAACCAGAAATTATCACCAGGGACAAGAGCGTACACAGGAAAAATAATGGATGCCTTGTAATCCTAATTTAGTGTCTGCAATCACTCATCTGTCCCAAATTTAAGATATGTCCCATTAGAACCGTTTTTTAAACTTCGTGAGGCAATTACAGTGATAGAAATTTATAACTTCTACTTAGTTTGAGTTTTCAGTTTGAGGTTCTAAATAGATGCAAGAAACTTAATTTATATAAATAACATCAACATTAATGATACACCCCCCCCCCCCCCCCCGTTCTGCACTGTCAAATTCTACCCCAAAATACATCACAAAGTATGCTGAAGAGAGAAAGGAAATATAAAATATGATATTTTGAAATCCCTTGTTTTTTTTAAATCGTTTAGTTATCAAACATGAATTCTATTCAAATTCTAGGAACAAAGTATATATTTGTATAGGTACATGCATAAGTGTTTTAACAAGCATATACATTCATATATAGACATATATTTATATCATAGATTGTAAGCTTCAATTCAAAGTCCGTATTTCAAAAATTGCATCAATATCGCATACATATCATAAGAAGTTTGCACAAATCTATTCGGGTGCAATTGATGAAGTACACATCGACGGCGAATTGAAAATATGATTTCATTTTTGAACGCTTTCAGTTTGAGATTCGTTCATTCGGCCAAATCATTGCCAACTTATCGGCGAATTGGTTGAATGCAACAATCGAAACGTTTCTTAACATAAGACACAACCAAGGTAACGATACATATCAGAGTCGAATGACTCGCCTGTTTAAAATTACCACAGTGATATTAACTATTACTTAATATTATAGTCTTTAAGCTATCATTATATACATGCATACATGATATATAGAAATCTATACAGACAACAAAAATGTGTACATATACCGTCGAATGTTTGATATTTACTTTTTTGCACTCATCTTTGAAAACAAAAAAAAAACAAAATTTATTCTATATCATACACGATTTTACAATTTATATGCATACATTATATACTTATGTGTATAGGTGTCAATTTATACTCAATTATTAAATATACATATATACAATTGCAATGTAGAGTTTAAATGCAAAACTGTTATTATCCGTAAACATATCAGAAAATACGGCCATTTTATATTCACAATCGCATGCATACATTTCATTTTCGTTTTCCTCTTCCGTTTTCTGAGAATATAAAATTGTATTATTGTTGCATTGTGTATATAATTTTTGTAAAGCTAATTTTGATGTACTCGTATATCATCTGTTTCTTTTGTTCTTTCTGTTCGCGAATTGAGTATTTTACTACTTTTAGAAGTTATTTATATAAGTTTATAGAAAATATATGTGTATACATTTTCAAAGAATATATATATATATATATAAAACTCATGAAAAAATCTCCCATCAAAAAGTATCAATTAACGAAATATATTAAAACTTCAATTAAAGTGTATATTTGCCGGTTGGCAATTGTCGTGCGGTAGAAAAAAAATATATTATATACAAATACTTATATAAAATGTAAAAACATAAATATATACATAAAAGCAAAAAATTATATATACTATATATAAGTCTAAGTCATAAAGCAAAATTTAAAAAAAATGTAAATAGGACATACTTATTTTTTTCTTTTAGTTTAACGCAAGCTACAAAGTATTATCGCATCAGTTTAAAAAAGTGAAAATTATCGAAATTCTTAACACAATACAATAGTAATGGAATAAAGTAAATATAACGTCTACAGAAAGTATATAAGCAATATTTTAAACCAAAGAAGAAAGTTAAGAATGATTCAAGTGCGCAAATTAAATTTGAAAGATGCATAATTAAATTCCATTACCGTGTTAACCTGTTTCAAGTTTTTGTAGGACATGGTTGTGGTGACTCTATGAGGCGATTAAAGAGACACAATTCAGTTTGATAATAAGTCGAATTCAGCGAAAGTTGGCTTTACACTCTGAGCTAAAATCAAACGTTTCTACATCTCTGCACCGACAATGCAAACGAATTGTTTTTGAAACACGCTGTGATTTGTTATCAAATATTTGCAAAAAGAAAGTAAATGAGCGTCGTGTTAATGAATTAAGAAAATCAGAAATGATTGTTCCAGATTCCAGATGGCCGATTGCCACCGTGGAGTGGTCGATGAGTGCGTCGATTCACACGAATAAAGGTTCTGTCCTCGATTCATGAACTGGAGTATATTTCACATGTTTTGACGATACAACCTCACATACCGCAAAGAGTACTTATTGTCTATGAAAAGCATATCAAATTTGCCGTCGTACAGAGTCGGCAATAAACTATGTATGCCCCTTCAACTCGTGAGAATAAAAACGCGTGCATAGGGCGAGTAGTGTCAAAGGAAGTTGACCCCCAACCGGCTGTGGTGATACCTAATTATTTTTCTTATTCAATATTTTGGGTTGAAGGAAGTTTGAATTTCACTTAAGCATTGACTTTTAACTTGAATACACAGAAACGGAGGAAGAACATTTTCATATATTCTGTCTGACGACATGGCACACACGTTGTTTTTCACAATTTTTCTGTCTAAAATGGTAACTTACCCGTCAGGCAGTTGAATATTTAAGCCCGATGTGATTATTAGCCCAATGCTAAACCACCGTCGCACCAGCAGTTTCGATGTTTCGGTGAACCCTGTGCTTCAGGCGATCATTTATCAAACATCTCCACAAAGCCATGAATTTCATGGAGTTAGACTGCCAAATATGACCAGATTTTGGTAAGGCGAACTGTGAAATATTTCAACACATTTGGAAGTGGTTAGCTATGCTTAATGGAGTCTTCATTTCCGTGACCAATTCGTGTATTCTAATTGTTGAAACGAAAGTGCAATATAGTCTTTAGTTGATTTAAATGGACATTTACTCCATATATTAAGTTTGCCCGAGTTATCTTGCAACAGTTCCTTTTTGGAAAGGAACTTATTCCAGGAACTAGTTTCTGGGAACTTTTTAGTTCCATGTTGATATTAAAGGCGGTTCATGTAGGTTGAATTAAGTATTTCCAATTATATAGTTTAAATTAATAATGCTGCTCATTGTTCTTGTGGGATTGGTGGTACTAGATCCATGTCGGTTGTATTCTCATTCAGAAAAGAAAAAGAATATAAACTACGAAAGCAAACACAAATACAAGAAGAGCAACCATAGACTTGTTGAAACTAAAAATTCTCAATGGAAACTTCCCATAAATGAACTGTGAGTCAATGCACATTGTGGAACGTGTTAGCCGCCTGCATCAGCAGAATCAGTCCCAGAAATGCTATCAGTCCACAATTGTGGATACACGCCCTTAAAGCTATGAATTTGTAGTTTCAGCAGCATGTTCAGGTGCAAAACATGTATCAGTTCCCTCAACTATATACGAATGAATATGTTGAAAGAAGCAAGTAAAGCAATACGACTGGAGTATATCTGTCCTTGCATCTGAAATTAGAAAATTTGGGAACGATGTATGTAAAGTGTTTGCATGAACATTCATTTTATACACTCACAATGTGAACAATCTATTTAACTATAATATGTTGACCGATTGGAACTAGTTCCGAGAGCCGAAGAGAAGAGAAGAACGAACTTCTTCTTCTTCTTGTGGTACTACAGTCCGGATTGAACTTGGGCCTCAACCAACATGCCTCGCACTCGAAGTTGGTCGAGGTCTTTCTCCATTTGTGTGCGCTACTTTCGTCTAGGACGTCCTCTGTTGCGGTGTCCCAATGGCTCAGATTCGAATACTTTTCGGGCTGGAACAGTGGTGTCCATACGCTCTACATAGCCTAGCCATCTTAAGCGTTGTTTCAGAGGACGCTTGAACAGACGCGGGAAACATTTGCACAACAGACGTACAAGAATCGAACTCCAAGTGTTCTTTCCTAAACCGTCATTTACAGTTCCATGAACTATGGTTAAGCAACATGTTTTCGCAAATATGTTGAATGCATTTTTGTATTCTCGCGGCGACAACAAACGCGAAGTTTAAATGTCAATGTATTGTTTAAGGCTTGAACACATTTTTTGTTCAACTTAACCCACAAAACGAACGTAGCTTATATTTGCATTGAGAAATCGTGAAAATGATTGCCCTGAAAATTGGGTAAAAAGTTCATACTCTTCTTGCTTCGAAGAGATAAGGGTCGCTCTTTTAAAAACTGAGAAATGAATCTGCTTCCGTTTCGTTTATTTGTTCTGTTCGTTTTTCATAACGTCTCCAACAATTGTAATCACATCTGTGTGCCACAAAAAAATTAAACAGGAGCATTTACAAAATTCAGATAATATTAATTTATGACAACACAGAAATGCATCTTTATTAAGCGTAACAACAAAAGTAAAATACGAAATATTGTTGAATTGGTTTCATGTTTTCATCCCTCCCTTGTAAATAAATTTCACCACAAACACAGCTGACTGTGTTAAATAAAAGAAATTTAACAAAATGTAGTAAATTAAAAATTATCGATTAAATAACCTATAAATATGTGTATCTAAATAATCAGCAAGCGAACCCAAAGATTAAGTAGGAATGTAATGAGAGGAAAGCAGAAATCGAATTATGTAAACTATCAAACTGTATTAAGCTAAATACCACCTCTAGGATAAAATAATATAATTCCCATTAGGCATATTTAAAATTAAACAAAAAAACAAAAAACAAAAAAAAAAATCAGTGCCGGCAATGTGTAATATAAAACTTCAAATTATTCTAGTTTATTCTAGGATGAAGAAAAAGAAGCTTTCTCGTAGTGAAACAGAAGAGATTAGGATATCAAATTTAGAGTAAGCCATTAGCATAACCATTCAAATTACTTTAGCCTTAAGTAAGACAAACTATCAATTGTAAAATGATATTTATTTGTAATTAGATAAATTTTAGTTCAAAAGTTGTTTATTGTTGTTGAATTACAATAAAAAAAAAGATATATATTATAAAAAAAGTAAAAAACAAATAAAATAAAAAAAAAACAAACGCAAAATTATCATAAAAAATTACAGGCTGTATTCTACAACAAATATCTATCTTTCATTGTTCAAAATATATTACAAAAACCCGTCATGATTTCCAAATTCAACTTTGAAATTATGATGCAGTGTTAAGCGAAAGTTTAGTTCACAAAACTTCGTTTCCTCTTCGACTTCCCTCTTCTATAACGTCATACCTTTTCAATTCCAAAACAAATACACATATATACACATATATGTATGTAAACATAAGTTATTAAACGTGAACTTGTGAAGTAAGCAAAAAAAAAAAACCAAAACAAATACATATATACACTACATATGATATATTGAAGAATTCGAGAAAAAATGAGAGAGAGAGAGAGAGAGGAAAAGAAAAATAAATCTTTCCACAAATTAAGTGTTTGAATAGAAAATAAACAAAACCAGAGTTAAGTGTAATGTTTAATTAATTAATTGTATTCGAATTACAAAAGTTTAAAAATTCATTTAAGAAGGATGTATGTTTTGTTTCTTTTTCCGGAACTCCATTTTGGAATAATTTCAATTAGACATATGCATATATTATACAATATACAAATTTAGGTGAAAAACAGAAAACAAAAATGAAATAGAAACCAGATACAAGAAATTAAACGTGAAATGAAAATAGAACCAAAAACGTTCTAGTTGAAATAATTTTCTGATGTTATATAAAACGATGTAAAATGCTACAAATATACTATTAAATTATAATTGTTAACCAAACGATTTTTTTTGTTTTTTTAAATCCCCAATTTATTGGTTACCCCTTCATATGGTCATCAGTTATCATAACCACATCTTAACCAGGTCACTGCATTTTTTAAGGTTTCGTTACCATTTTCGTGCTATTGTAAGGGTTCTCACAATATTTGCGACATATCCTGAGGGAAATTCAGAATGAGGTTTGATTTATAATGTAAAAAAGAACAATTATACGTATTAACTTTTTGTTAATGTTGTCCACAACTACGTCTATTGAAAGGTCTAATTTTTGGCGGCTCAGTCCGAACATATCATCTGGCATCTAACGACTTACACAAGTAATGTTGGCTTCCAAAGCGTCAATCGTATCTGGCTTATTCCTGACCTGAGACCTAAAACTTTACATGCCTGCAGAAAGAGTAATCTAAATGTTTGATATCGTACGATGTAGGCGTCAGCAAAACGTAAAATTAAGTGCTCACCAAAATGATTTCCCAGCAAGTTCACAGTTTCAAGGGCTTTATGGCTCGTAACTCCGTCTTGTGAAAACCGCAGCTCTCCGAGACCATTCCTACAATTCAAGGAATCACATATGGAACGCGATATATTGACTCGTTACGATTTTCTGTCACCTACTAATTACTATAGTTTTTCTTCTACATGTTAGATGTGGTTGGAATCGGTCGAGTATCCTTCGCTATTGTAAACTGGATCCCAAATTTGCGATTGGTATTGGCAATGGTTCGTTCACAAGGTTGGTCATTCACATCTTAAGTTCATCCAATCACACGAAACAACATTTCTCACGAAACGTTGACTGTCATACTACAGCGGAACAATTTTAAGACTCTCTTGTGGTGTGATTCTATAGATGATGACTTACCAAATGATACTAAAGAGAACTTGCGAAGCAATTTCATAGAAATTACTGCTGATCTGTGAAAAATGTCTATTGGAAGACAATCTGAGGTAGCTAGCGTATAATTCAATAACTCAATCAAATTAAAAGATCCTTAAATTCGTGGTTTGTTTAACGACATTTTGACTCGAAGTACATTTACGGTGGTCTGTAGTACAAGACGCGTAAAGATTTCCGACTTTCTGCATTTAAATTTTAAAACAAAGTCTTTATGATGCGAGTGTGGTTCAGAATCTTCTCTTAGATGTTCAGAAAATTAAACAACGGCAACGATTTAGTTAATCACTTTTGCTGCATTTTTTCGATAAGTATCTATTCTTGGTGAATAAGTTAGAAGGGATTTTTAATAATATAGTGCGCAAAGAAGCAAAATGTTGGTTTTCAGAGACCACCTACCACCCACTAGACTCAACTGGAAGAGGGAGGGTTCTTTACTAATATCTGAGTTCTCTCCCCTCCTGGGAGATAGGTTCAATGGTTCTGGGGGGAAGAAATACATTTTTACCCACTTAATTTTTCTTTATTTTTTTTCGAAGTTTACTTGTTTTTTGAACCTGGTAATGTTGGGAAATAAGTGCGAACAATTTGAGAACAGTTCTAGTGATGATTAAAGAAATTTCAGAGATCACATCATTTTCGAAATATTTTAATAAAAATTGTACTTTAACGGCACAGTTAAAATATTTCAAAGCATTTGAGCAAAGGACGGATGTAAGTGAGAGAACAGCTACGGTCAGACCTCCTAACTTGAAAGACTATTATTATTATTATTATTTATTGGCTCAAATAAACGAAAGACTAATATAATGGTCTACAAAACGCTTTCTCACCTCTATTGCTGCATTGAACTGAATGCTGTATAACAAGTGGAATATTGAAATGGATTCGTGATACCAATGAATGGATAAAAAGAAACAATCGCGAACTCAAGATGTGGATGTGGTCCGAAAAGCAATGAATCGTGAAGAACAACGCTCCATTCCATCTTGGAGGGTTCTTCGAATAACAAGTTCGTGAAGGTGAAAAAGACCGAACCTTCGGTATAGAAACAAAATGATCGTCGTCTTTAGTCAAATGATGTTTTCTTTTTTCTTTATTGTAGGGCTTCCACTTGGCATTTCCATCTTATTCAGTTGGTTGCAGTTTTCTTTAAACTGTTCGTAGTGCGATTGAATTTTTATTGTCCCAGGTGTATCGATCATCAGTCAGTAGACTTGACGCATGGGTTGAATATTCTCAGATTCATGGTTCTGGAAATCTGGGAATTTCTTCCCTTCGTGTTGCCTTTTGAAGACGGTTATCCAGATCTGTTTCTGCCCAGTTTTATTATACGTACTAGATAGATAGCAGTGTGGTCGCCGTGGCGTAGTGGGTAAGTGCGTTGACCGTCACGCAGGAAGTCTAGGTTCGATTCCCGGACGGGAGCATATTTTCACGGCACCACCTCTTTCGAGAATTAAACAACACTCCAAGAGAATTAATTGTCTATGAAAGTTGTTGTAGAAGCTAGGCCTTGGTCCCTTGTGGGCTGTAGTGCCATTCAATTATTATTATGAGAAAGATAGCAGAATCTATCTGTGTGCACATTCGACGGGGCTTCCGTCGATGGTAATGGTTTCTTCTGTTGCAGGTGTTGATTCGCATGCCCTATATATTTTAAGTCTGGCTTGAATATCGCTGAAGTTTTGTGATAGGAGACAAATATCGTCTGCATAGTCTAAGTCCTCGAGTTGTCGTGTGTGGCGCCAAGTTATTCAGCGTTTTTGTGCGCAGATTTCTCTTAAAATTTCCTAAATGTGATCACTTGAGTAAAGTGTTGGTATATTTGTAATGAAAGAATTACTGATTCTTCCGCGAGATTACATTGCATTGCTTCGATGATGATAATTATTTTCTGGGTAACTCCTTTCGTTTACGTCCATGGTAGGCTGCATGTGTTCTGGTTCAGACCATTCAAGTTTCACTGTTCTCTTAAGTAAATAAGTAATTGCATTGTCAATAGTTAGATAGAGGTCAATCAAATTCTAGTTCTTGTGCGGGATTTTAATTGCATCTTCCATGTTAAAGGCAGAAATAAGGAGACATAACAACTAATCACATCTGCCACTATTTTCATTCATTTCTTTTAACTTTTTCGTTGGTTTTGTATCCGAGTAAATGCTTACAATAAACAATTAATTCATCATTTAAATTGTTTCCTGCATGTATATATATATATATAAATATATAAATATATAAATATATTTAAAATCAAATGGTCCTTAAAAAAAAGGCACCAATCAAACTTACTAATCGTGAGTAGAGTGCCTTAGTTCTTTTATTTTAAACTTAATTAAAGTAGAAATAATTGCTGTAAGTTCATAATAGATGTTCGTCAAAATTATATATTGCTATATTGACGTATATTGTCGGGGGACAACATATTTTTCCATTGTCGTCGTAATTGGTTGTACATTCTGCCTGATAGCGACTTAAATGTGCTTGAAGGTATTGCAAGCTTTGTAAATACCCTCTTAGCCCTCCGTGGTTTCATTTGGTCGTAATCGTTGTGCATCCAATTGATTCTCAGCACTCACTTTAAAACCAACACATTTAACTTGTTTGTCAATCGATGCAATTAGTTCTATGACATTTCTCATCTTCAAAGGACGATGTCTTAGATTTATTTGATGAAAGCATTGTTCCACCCTCGTATCTGCTTGAAGATCTTCACCGGATGGCTTTTTATTCTGAGGTGAATCTAAACTTGAATCAATACTCCTCCCCAGCTAGAAGGGTCTCTCGACAGCTGCCTCCAATTTCGCGGTTCAAGTTGGTATATTTCCCACTTTACTTTTGTGTGCCATGACCGTCAAGGAAGTCCTCTGTTACGTTTTCCAATAATTCGGTGTCAAAAACTGAGACAGTGTTGGCCAAACGCTGTACATGAAATATCCATAGATGCTGTAGTAGGCGCATGCCACTGTATAGAGTTTTCTGCGTAGAGTTCACTGTTGACTTTTCTCTTTTAGATTGTAAAAACGAAATAAGGAGCAAAAATCGCACGTAAGATCTAAGTCTCGATACTGATCCGCTTTTTATAATATCGAGGACCTAGCGCCAAAGAGCAAGACAGCGACTATCAAGTCCTTTGAAAAAGGGGTCTGTTACTCAATTATATCTTGAGCACAAAGAAAGTGCCATAGACTATAGTGATATCAGTACTGATGTTATACCTATTAACTGCAGTCCTTGGCTAGTCTCTGCACATTCTGATGATCTGTCTGAGACTTCGATATTGTGCATTCTTCCTTGACGGTGGAATATATGTACCTTGGCATGTCGTCAAAGCTTTAGCCGTTTCCAACTCAAAATCAGCAAACGCCTTATTGACGGATCTCTGTATTCGTCCAAATACGTCAATGACGGATGACATAAGTTAACTGAATGAACTTTCCAAAGAGAGACTGGATCTCTGGAGTTCCTTAGAATACAGCAAAACATAATATTTAATGGAACCCCTAAATGTATGCTTGTTTTAAACACTGACTGGCCGTATTATTTTGCACTAATTGCAAGTGCTAATGTGCCCATCCAATTGACTTTGTTGCTGCGCGTGCCCAGTGTATCATGTTTGCGACGATTCTTGCAATTGCGCACTTCCTTGCTGCACACTTTACGGTGAATTGATAAGTCAGTGAGCTTCTTGAAAGTGTTGACCGCAATTGCCAAGCGACTTAGAACTTTAAGGGAAACTTTCAAAAACTTTTCCTCAATGAATTGATTTTCTTCTAAGTGCACCACCGCCGATAACCAGTGATTTTCGTTGCTAGGCCTGCCCGCTCTTTTCACGCTGACTTTTCCAGCAATCAAGCATTATGTTGTTAGTCAGTTAATTGTTGTTCTTGCGAACCAAGAACAAGTTTCTAGCGTTCTCGTAGATCTGATTATGATTGCGAGCCAGTCGCGATTCATTTCAACGTTCAATGGTTTTCTTAGCATCCATCATCATAAAGTTGTCTATTCTTTGTCCACTTTTTGACTCCCATCCTCATGGTATCATACAGTTACCTGCGATGGAATTTGCTTAGACCAAATATAGACTTCTTTTAAAATTGTGGCAGATTCATAAAGTGTGAAGAGATGCCGTTTTATTATAAAAGTCAAAAGTCTAAGAATAAAAACGAAAATATTTACGCATAACTCAAGCAAATCCCATCTAATCACGCACGACACGAACGCATGCTTTCAGAGCCTAACTCACTTAGAACTTTAAGGAAAACTTTCAAAAACTTCCCCACAGCCTTTTCCTCAATAAATTGATTTTCTTCTAAGTGCACCACCGCTGACATAAAAATAGATTTTTAAAATCCACGCAAGAGATATAAGGCTGAGAGCAAACTTAAATCCATTCATTTACGAAGGATCTAAAGTTCTTCGGCGCTCTGTCGTCAAATCTCTTTTCTGAATTCAAGTTCTGTAGGCAGCGACAATTCACACAAAACTCTTCCTCGCACCCTGACAGATGTTCCACTCCGTGACATAATAAGGATAGTCATGAAAAATTCACAAGCATTTAAGTACCCGAGTGGAACGAGCAAAATATGCAGGACCTTCATCAGCACCAAACTTGTAGAAAGTTCAACAGTGCACGGGCGAGAAGATGTAAGCCCGCACAACCCACCACCAACACCATCAGCCGCCAGCCATCAAGCCGTAAACATTTGCTCTTTGGTGGCAGTCGGTATCCTTATGCTGTTGCCATGTAAGTGCCTCGCATTATTAATCCGTTAAAATAAACATACCACCACCAGCCGGGAGTGTGCTGGTGGCACACGCTCCAGGGGTGAGGACCAACCAAAACCAACCTCCAACAACCAAGACAAATGGATTCGTCCCAGCAATGAAGTTGCTCAGCACAGAGACGCACAACTGTGACCATCTGCGGCGACACGGGGTATCTAGGAGATCCCCCCCTCCCCCATCCGATAGATGCGAAATAATTCTAGTTATTGTTCATTTGGATTCGCCCCTTTTGTGCCTTTTTACAGGGGACGCTCCCTTTTTTGTGCGTTGATTTATTTGAAATTGGGGAATGGCCTGAAAGAAACCAGATGGAGATTTAATAGGATTATGAATCTTACCAATGTAACGGTTAACTAGCTTTATAAGTATGTATTCAGTGCTGTGAGGACTATTATCACACTGGTGGGTGTTAGATGTTGCAGCTATAAAGAGGCTTACGTCGGGGACATTATGCACGTCCCTTAATGGTTGAAGCCGTTTATTAAGTATTTTATTGGGACATTTATGGAATTTTAGTGTCTGTGTTGTTTATTGCTGTCAACGTTGCCTTGACATTATTTTAGTTTACGTTATCTTGCAGATTTATTCATTTTTAAGAAGCATCAAGGCAGTGACGTGTCTTCTTAACGGTTCGAAATAAGCACCTTTTGTGACTTAATTGTTAAATATGCGGCGTCCATCAAACGCTTGTGGTTGTTCTTCGTAAATTAATTAAATTAATTGAAAAGGTCTTTAATACCTGCTTCACGTGCCTTTCAGGGAAATCCATCATCAAAGCGAAGAGATGAATAATTTGCCTAATGCACACCCCCACGTCCTCAAACCACCCCCAGTGGCACTATATTTAATGAAGTTGTTATTGAACAACCAATTAGTCCGAAACTATCCCTCATTTCTTACTACTTTCGATATGTATCTCAAATTCATTGGTGTTCCCAAACTTGAGCAATTTGGCTCGATTAATTCAGATACGTATCTCAGAGATGGGCGAAGTAAATAAAATTCAAAAAACCCAAATGAGGGATGCATCCCTTTAGGAACTTTTTGGAATTTGAAGCCGGAAATTCCCCCTGGGCCAGGTCGAACATGCATCCGTACATACATACGCATTACGCTCTGCTGGCCACTTCGGTGTCCTTTCCCTGATTTATATATGTACATAAAATATACCTTCCTAATGGAGAGATAGAGAGAGAGAGTGCTCCGGACGTGATTGGATCAAATGATATCCGCTTCCTCTTCTGCACGCTCCGGGGTGACTGTGAAGTCTCTTACATTTTGATTTTGCACTTACAACGTGAAACTGTGTGAGAGGTGAGTTTAAAAATTTCAATGTGCGCTGTTAGATCGCATTGATTGAACGCGTTGTCGTACGTGCCTCATAGGGCGCTGATTGCGATAATGGAATACACTTACAGTTTTCGGGGAACGTTGAATCTGTCCACGGTGATGACACGCAACACCAGTTTTCACTTAATTCATGATGTTGGTGATGTGTTTGTGAGGATAAGTTTGGAAAAAAAACATCATCATTAGCAGGACGAGTCTGTCAAGAAAAAGTAGATGAAAGGAAGCGGTGCTCTTATAGGATGGGAAAGAATATCCGTTACGATAAAATTACTTTTTAAATTTCTGAATTACTTGTCGTTGTTTAAGTTGTTGTGAATGTGTATGCTTTAGGTCATAACTCTGTAGGTTAGACTTGCATACGAATTAAGATTGAGGTCGTTTTCTAAAGTTGGACAGAGATAAACCACAAGGATAACTTCTACAGTTGATATTAGACATGTTATGTATTATGCTCAAAGATATCTTAAAGGCAGTACAAATGCTTAAGCTGGAAACATTTTATGACATTCCTTTTATGTAGCAACCTTCCAGTTCGTAGTCAGCATTTTCAAGTTGTTAAGATACATATATACATATGTACATTAAAGTTTCTCGCCGCAGCCATAGAGTGTTTAACATGTTCACGTTACTTGTTTTGTTGTTTCCTGCCTAATGTTTTTCAGTTCAGTCGAAGTTCATACATACGAAGGTGTTTTTTAGGAAAAAAGAATTTCAACAAGGATAGCACCATCTTCGCTGATTGATCCAAGACGGAAGACGGCAAGAGAACGGATATTTTCTTTAAGACACTCATAGTAAATACTGCCTATTGGCTTACTGACTATTCCAGTTTATTTCAAACAGAAATCTTTGCTGTAAAGAATGGAAATGGAAATCACCTAATTTACAGTCGTATTGAAGGTGTTTCATTAACTTCAAATTCGTTAAGGACTGCATAGAAAAGCTTTCAAGCTTAAAATGCAATGGAACTATCCTCTGATAGGTCTACGGAGATGACGGTATTAAAGGAAACGAAAAGACAGCAATTGCTCTGGAGTGGTTCAAACTAAAGTAAAGCAATGTCTGACAATGTCACCCATCCTCCTATTAGCTTATAAAAAAGATTTACTGAACAGATACCTACAATATATATTGTTACGCATTTGCGATCGCGCCCGAGTTAGCCTTGACGATATTGACACCAACTACACAAAGCACTCGCTCTTGCCTAATCAGAAAACAAAGAGGTTAAGGAATAAAAGTGTGCTACCAAATCTTTCCTTAGTGTTTTGATTTTAAAAATTATATTAATAATTCAGTGGCAGTGCAGCCCACAAAGGAGCAAATCCTAGTTTCTACCACAACTACTCGTGTTCTACGTGCTACTGTTCTCTCACGAGTAGAAGGGACCTACAGTTTTTTGCCGACTCCGAACGGCGAGATATTTCAGATGCCTTTCATAGACAATTGATACTCCTTGAGTGTTGTCAGCAACTCGAAAGAGGTGTTGCCGTGAAAAAATGCGAGGTGCCCCGTCCGGAAATCGAACCTAGACATTCTGCGTGGCGATCGACGCACTTACCACTACGCCACGGTGACCACTGTTTTAATTTTAAAATCTGTAATTTCGCCATCGCAATATCATTTCTAAGTGAACAGTGGAAGCGCACCTCTGGCTAGGATATATTCCTCTTTTTATGACCTTAGTACGACCTAAACACACGCAGATCCCCTATGATAAACCATATGCCACCTCAGCGACATCCATCAACATGCATCCTTACAGGGCATACAAAATTAACATTCACGGCCACTGTAATCTCTCTTTGTGGCACAAGGTTCTTCTAACCTAACTCAACCTTATCTATCCAGGTTCGATCTAGACTTTAATTTATTTTTCACATTTTACGCCTACACCAAGCTGGAATTTTAGGTATTGCTCTGCTCAGCATGGAGTGTTTCAGTAATAATTTTCAAAGCATACCTGAGAGTCGGTACGAGTAACGCGCTGATTCCTTGTGAAGTGTATGGCAAACTTGTCTCAATATTCACCGATTTACCTTTCTCCCAGTGGACGCTGATCTCACCTTACACGAACTCATCTTCCAGAAGATTATCTGAATAAGCATAACCCCTAGGGCTAACTGGAAGTCTGGACCACAGTCACTAAATGGTTCTCTGCGAATGGATACGGACGGATCGAAGGCGAATTAGAGAGCGAGTATTGGCATTCACTCTGGGGATCACCATTCAAACGTTTTATTTGATTTGAAGCGTATTTCTGACTGGAATGATGTCGATTTAAAAGGCACTCTTTAGTTAAAGGAACAATTAGAAGACACTTATATAATCATTTGTACTCACAGCCAGAGCGCTATCAAATCCCTGGGTTATCTCAATTCTAAAAGGAAAACCCCTTTCCCTATTTGCCAGCTATCTCTAAACGAAATAACTAACTAACTGCTACATTGTGCAAGTCATGTGGGTGTTGGAATACTTTGATATCCTGGGTAATTGCAAATATGATGAGCTCACCAGATGCGGCAACACCCCGCTGCTTTCAGCTTCAAGAATTCTACCTTTTCATGTTAAACACTTTAACTCAGCATCTTCTTCAGCTGCAAGGTTTGATAACATAAATCCCAAATGGACAGCCTTTTTTGCTAAAAACTAACTAACTTGCCACCATAACCGCTTGGTCTGAACAGACCAATGCTGGTTCATTAACTTTGGCTGTGGCCGCAATTTTGAATGTTAAATCACAGGCGTCACCATTTTTCATCCAGGGGTCACGTCACAATTAGTCTTAGTTTTGAGGCGTCTGACCGCCCATGGTACTAGTAGATAGTTAAGCTGTCACTACCGGTCAAGTGCTCTCTACATCTGGGTCTGGTCGCCGACTTTTCATGGTTTTTGCTTCCATCAGTGCTGTTGTAGTAGTTATGGATGTGATCTTAAACCATTCATCAAACTGGAGACATCATCTGGAATCACAACGCCACAGCGGCTCGTGTGTCCTGTGGGGACGGGGTACGGTATTTTCTTTACATGAAACGTACCTTCCACTCCCATCATTACTGCAACACTCCTTACAAACTAGATAGTTTGTCAAGGGTGGCAAGATCAAACTAAATGGGTTCGTGCTTCAGCGCTGGCTTCCAGCTCAACTTACCTTAATCGAACTTTCGAAGCAATGATGTTCGTTTACCGAAGTTTTGCTTAAATTTACGGCTGTTAACTCATTGCTTTGATCACTAACCTGGGGGTTTAGGCAATACACAAAATGTTCCGTCGGTAATCAGAAATATAAAAAATTTGTTGGTTAGATCATTAAATACTTCCCAATAGAGTAACCTTAGCTCTTCCTATCCTTGCTTTCCTGCATTAATAAATTTCTGCATCCTGTCGTTAAACATAATCCATTCAACAAAAAGGGATATTTTAAGACGTTTCTCAAAGCCGCCGCAGCTGCTACTTCACACGATACAACCTCTCAAATATGTCAGTTTCATTCATGAGCCTTTTGGCAATTTCAAAAAGTGGTTAAGGAAGTTTCAGAAAAGAAAATTATCCTTCTGGTCGAGTGATTCCACTGGGAGTTACGATTCGTAGGCACAATTAATTAAAACTTTAGAAACACAGAGCCCCCTGATAGCAAAAACAAAAGTGAATGTTGTTAGAAAAATATTCCTCCACCCGAATGTTTCCAAAACCTGCAAAATTGCCAAAATAATTTTTCAACTACCACAACCAGAAATAACAAAAAAATGTTTCTTAACTCAATAACGAACCAAGAAACATTGGCGTATCCTCCATTTTGAATAAATGTTCGCACACATGTATTGGTCTCAGGGGAATGCCACCCAACCGCCCGAACCACGCCTCAAGGGCAAATCAACGGGAAGAATTTAAATGCCAATAAATCCGAGCCATTTAAGACCACCGTCGACGCACAACCACCATCACGCCAGCACCAGCCCCATTAACTAGACCCCGTCTATTGTAGCCGAAGAACGTTTGGAATGTGTTGCCTTTCCCGCCCCACAAACGAAGAGGGTGGAGAGAGAGTGAAAGAGAGAGGTGCTGCATGTCATTCCCAATTCCCATTGTCTAATGGTCTGGGGGATGAATGAATTGAGCCGTAAATCCTTTCTGGGATTTATCTTGACAAGCTAAGCTTTTTTTTTGGTTTTCTTCAGTCCTGTGCATGTCGTGCAAGAATTTCGAGCTGAATTATGTTGTTTGGCTGGCAGAAACGTATGTCGCATTTCAATTGACTCTTAATAAGGATTTCAAAAGAGCAAAGACCCATTGGCTTTGTGCGGAGACTGCTCTCACGGGTGGCATTGATTGCGAGCGGAAAGGATGATTTGTTAATCAAATATTTATCCAAGCCAATTATTGTTTTAGGGAATAATCAATATTCAGGATATGTCTTATTTGAATATCAGTGAGGGGATGAAAGCATTTTGCTGTTGTGTCTGCATTAACAGAATTCGAAGGGAATTTGCCCATGCTGAGGAGGTAAGGTAAATTGACGACGAAACATCCATCGACGTGACACTCCTGGTTGTCGGCTCGATACGTTCGTCACTTTGACGAGGGTTTGAAATTTACCTCTATCAAGTCGTTTCTTGTGATTTGGATTTGGATTGTGAAATGCAAGCCTTTCTTTGACAGGCTTTTAAGAAAAAACAATTGTGGCTTGTATTTTGCAACTTTAGACTGTAAAGCTTTGGTTTCTGTTTCAATAGTCATGTGGTTACACTTAGGCAGAAGCACAACAAGTTGACAGGGTCAATTAATATTTTGCTGAATACGGACAGGCAGACTTTGGCCCATGGCTTTAAGATAATGTCCAAAAAGTAGCCGCCCAGGGATCAAACTCTTTTTTTTCACAGAACGACCATTTTGATTTATTTAATTTACTTACTTACTTAAGGTGGCGCTTCAGTCCAGGATGACTGGGCCTGGAGCGTCTCCAACCAGCTCGATCTTTAGCTAGATGTCACTAGTTTCGCACGCATAGCTGGTTGAGGTCCCTTTTCACTTGCGTGCGCCACCTAAGTGGCAGTCTTCTTCTACTGTGCCGTCCCTCGGGGGTGGATCCGAAGACTTTTCGGGCCGGAGTATTGCTTTCCATCCGCTCTACATGACATATCTACCTCAATCGTTTGATCTTCACTCTTCTGACTAAGTCGATATCGCTGAACAGGCCGTCATTATATCTCCTCCTCCACTCACCATCTATGCAGACGGGAGCGAAAACTACACGAAACAAACTTCCGCTCGAAGCAACTAAAAGCAGCTTCATCCGCTTTTGACAAAGTCAATGCCTCCGCGTCATATAGCAGAACTGGGACGATTAAGATCTTGTAAAGCGTCACCTTGGTTGTTCGAGAGAGGGCTTTGTTTACCAATTACTTTCTTACCCCAAACAAGCAGCTATTGGCAAGAGTTATTCTTCGTTTGATTTCAGCGCTAGTGTGATAGTCTGAATTGATGGCGGTGCCTAGGCAGACAACGTTTTTGACTACCTCAAAATTATATCTGTCTGCTGTGACGTTCTGGCCGAGACATCGATGTTGGGTGTCCTTTCTCGTTGACAGCATATACTTGGTCTTACCCTCGTTTACCGCTAAGACCATCTTTGCGGCATCCGTTGCAATACCCCCAAAAGCGCCATTGACATCTTGCTACGTTCTCCCGATAATGTCAATATCGTCGGCATATGCGAGTAGTTGGACGGACTTCTAAAAGATTACTCCTCTGGTGTTGGCATTCGAGTTTTGAACAATTCTTTCAAGAACTATGTTGAAAAAGTTGTATGACATCGCGTCGCCTTGTCTGAATCATTTATTGACATCAAAGGCCTCGGTTAGGTCTTTATCGACCTTGATAGAGCAGCTTGCATTCTCCATCGTCATCCTACACAAATGGACGAGTTTGGCAGACAAAATAGACATTGCTCTGTATAGCTCGTCGCTATATAGGCTATCATACGCGGCCTTATCGATGAAAAGGTGGTGGGTATGGATTTGTCACTCCTGGGTTTTCTCCAAAATCTACCGTAGTGTGAATATTTGGTCGATGGTGGGATTTATTTAATAAGAAAGTTATAAATGCTTGAAAAATATATTCTGAAGGATTGGCAACTCTTGTCGGATATCATAACATGTGTGCCCCCAAGCATTAAGAGACACAAATTCCGTGGAACAGTTTGGATATTCGTCTGATTGTCATAACTGTTCATTTTCTGATAACTTAGTATGTAGCAGAATGCGAGTCGCCTTTAATGATTTTTTCAAGGCTACATGGATAAAGGAGGCATGGAAACAGTTTACCTACCCGGCGCTTCAAACTAATAGACAAAAAACACCTGCCGTCATGCATAGATTTTCGTTTTGTAAAATGTTCCTAAAGTTGCTCTCAAATGAATTGTTCCAGCGTCCTGAACAGCTCAAATTGGTGTGCCGTGTAAACAATAAAGGCTTGTAACCACAAATTTCTATGAATGATTACAGCCAGCCACTGAAGTCGACTTAAAAAAAATCCAAACTTAAAGACGGTAGCCACTTAAATAGAGTTAACTGTATAAGTTGAGGGCAATACCATGAAACTGCGCAAATGCGCAAACACTCTCCAGCGGGTAAAAGACCAACTTAAGTCGCGATTTAATTTTTTAAAATACTCCGACTGTAAGTCATGCAGAGAGTGGCTTCGACCCTCCAAAAGTTGTAATCTTAGCGTCGAAGACAAAAAGCATTTTGGCCAGCCCAAAATGTTTAAAGATAAGGAATTGGAAGCCTTACTAGATCGGTACCAAACGCAATGTGAACTTGCAGAATCGTTGGGAGAGGCTGAGCAAACAATTTCTGTTTGGCTTAAGAAATTTGTATTCGTATTGAGAGATATCAAAAGGCGATTTCTCACCTCGGAACTGCTTCTTGAACGGCATCAAAGGAAGGGATTTTTGCACCGGATCGTGACTGGAGATGAAAAGTGTACATACTACGACAACCTTATGAGTCCGTTCCATCAACATCTCCATCGACGAAAAAGGAAAACATCAACGGTTCGAAGGTCATGTTCTAAATATGTTGGGACCAGACAGGTGTGAAATAGCTTTAGCTGCTAAAACCAGACGGAATTTTTGATGGTTAATGTTATCGACTACAACTAATGCGTTTGAGCATGAATTCCATTGCATCAGAAATGGTCAGATCAGACCATAAGACAATGCAATATAGTTTTGCAACTTGATAACACTGATCACTACGTGGCTGTAGCCGTCAAAAACTACCTGAAAACGCTGCAGTGGGAAGTTCCACCTCAACCGCCGTATTATCCAGACCTTGCTCCTTCAGAGTCCTGTCTTTTTTCGACGGATGAACACTTGGGAGAGGTTCGAGTCTTTTGAAGTAATCGTCGAATGTAGAAGTGAGAATTTCAGCACCACCAAAGCACTGTTAACAAAGCATC
The DNA here is from genome assembly GCA_944738645.1 of Eristalinus sepulchralis. NCBI lineage: Eukaryota > Metazoa > Arthropoda > Insecta > Diptera > Syrphidae > Eristalinus > Eristalinus sepulchralis. The sequence goes on from OX122882.1 coordinate 14,235,612, forward strand.
CACACCTAGCGGTGATTTCGTCAAATTTTTGTCTAGTGGTTCCTAACTCATGGCTTCTTCTAAAACGATGCCTTAAAAAGTTCATTAGAGCGCATTTATTCAGACTGCCTTACTTTATTTACGAAAAACTTGTCTTCATATTCTGTTCAGGACGTTTGAGCAAATATTGAAACTTTAGCAATTTCTCTAGCACAAATTGACCATTCATACACCTCAATTCGGAAAATGTTTCCATACTAACGAAAATAAATGTCTTTAATATAAACAGAAATTGTACACACACCCTTATCCACCAACTCGCAAGAACGCACTCCGGAAGAAAAACTCCGCAGGAAGAAAGAAAAAATAAATAATCAGGAAATTATTTTATAGCAAGGTAGCTGCGAAAAGAGGGGTCCCATCCCCAGAACTCCGGAGCGTGTGCAGGCCAGACAACTTGCCCCAACCAACTTTTCTTCCACAAAAAAAAGAAAAAATATATAATTCAACAACGCACACATAAAATAAAACAAATCCTTAACGAACAACGAGCAATGAAACCCCCAAAAGGGAGAGATACATCAAAAGGGAAAAACTTGTTCCTTGCTGCGCAACCCTCCCCCGAACCCGGCCGAACCCTCAATTCACGTAAAAGTGTAAAAAAGGGGTGGAAAGCAACGGAAATACTATTTTCACGTTTACCTTTATGTTGCTAGGACGCCACTGCCACTGCCATCGCCACAACGTCGTGTTTGCTCAAGGCAACCGAAGCACGACGAACAACGCAACGCTGGGGGATGCGATTTCCATTTCACCGCCAGCGGCAAACTTTTCGAATCAACCCACAAACATGCCGCGCCAGGTACTGATGAAATTCAATTCGCCGAGAAGCACAATCAAGGCATTCGAAAAATCTTAAAGCATTCCTTAAAGTTTGCCGCAAGACTCACCCTTCTCCCGGCTGCCACGGCAACGCGGCATTTCTGTCGCCCGCTACAGGGTTAGATGTCTTGCCATTAGCATTTTATATCGGATACCTTATCGGCGACAGCATCAGTGTTGGGCCACGTTAATTACTTAATTTGAATCTGCTCTGGTGGTAACCCCTATCTGTCACCGCACCACCGCCGGCCGTGCTGGCCAATGCTTGGGGAGCGTCCGGACGCTCTGAAATTGCGGCCACGTGACTTCATTGTAAATTGCCTCCGCTCTATTGTCCTTCATTACCCCACAAGCGGAAGAGCCGCGGTAGATGAATCAAACGGAAGACCGAGAAGGCACGAGGAGAAAAGGATAATAAATTGCATTAAATTTGACATTATTGTTAAATTCTCTTCTATCATATCCACAAACTGGTGGCTGGGTACTCGGATCAACAATCCCGAGGGTGGCCGTCTCTTTGTGCTTCACAACGAAAGAGGATGTGCTAGTCGCTTTTTGTGTCCGTTCTCAAACTGGGAGCGCCTGGTTGGGGGGGCAGCATGCATTATTTATATGTACGAGTTGGATGTGCTCAAGTCGGAGTCAAACTCGATTAATCATTATTACATTTATTTCTGTTTGATTGATTGCATTGATTTGCTCGGATCGGCGAGTATCATGAAAAGTTGCCGGTTGTGCTGTGTGCGTGGGCGCCAACGACGCCGGTTGCGGGACTAATACGAAAATTGATGCATTATACAATTTTATCCGTCAAAATGGAATCATTCCTGTTCGTACGTGTGTGTGCACAGTTTCCTTGAAGTTCACCGAACAAAGTCATACATATGTACAATCGAATTGAATACGTAGTGGTTGATGTAGTGGCGGAATTTCGAGGCGATAACAAACAAAATGGTTCCTCTTACTTTGATTACGTTTTCGACTGAGGTGGTCTAAATTTAGAAAAGAATTTCGTGCGGCTCGTGCATGTTTAACGATATGGATATGTTATCTTCGTTTCACCATCGACTGGGGCTACATCTGGCATGGTAAAAACTCAATTGGCGGATACGTAAAATTGCACGCGCTCGGTTTTCAATTGCGGACTACAAATTTGTTTTGGACACATTTCTGGGGTACTTTCATTTGTTTTTTAATCAAAGCTTGCAAGGCATAATATTTCAGGAGTGCTTTTCATCAGTTCCGCCCCTAAAGCCCTGTTAACCCGGGCGTAGACATAAGCATGGTTACGTTTCCGATTAAATGAAAGTTTTGAACGACAAAAGAGAAGCATTCGATGGTAGAATGATAACGATTTTTCGAAGCCTAACCTTTCCCAGGGTTACGACCATAATTTGGTTCCAAATTCAAGTTCTAATGACGGTTTTAAGGTTCTGTATGTGCGCTGCGTAATTTTTGGAGTGTACACTACTGGCTTGCGAATTGTATAGGTTGGTAAAAAAAATACACATGATGGTAATTGTAAATAAAAGATAAAGTTTTCATAGTATAATCTTAATATCTCTCTCTTTGAAAGACAGACTGGGTTCAGAGCTAACCATAGGACATCCACAGCTATTGACAACATCATCGAAGATATAAGGCAGAATTATGACGGCATAGAAGTCATACTTCCGTGCCTGCTTGTCGTCTCTAAAGCCTTTTATAAAGTTGTACATCACAAGATACTTTGCTGGAAGTTGAAGAATTTCTTCTGATTGAATGATGGTCCTGTAAGATTAATTCACAGTTTCCTATCCGTCGAATATCAGAAAGTTGTTATTAACCCCGACAATCGTTCAACACTCTAACGTGTTAAACAAAGTATACCACGTGGTTCAATAATAATAATTGAGTGGCACTACAGCCCATAACGGACCAGGGCCTAGCTTCTACAACAACTACTCGTGTTGTGCATGCTATTGTTCTTCACGAGTAGAAGGGACCTACAGTTTTTTGCCGATTCCGAACGGCGAGATTTGAGAAGCTTTCCATAGACAATTAATACTCTTTGAGTGTTGTCAGCAACTCGAAAGAGGTGGTGCCGTGAAAAAATGCTAGGTGTCCCGTCCGGGAATCGAACCCAGACTTTTCTGCGCCGCAGTCGATGCACTTACCACTGCGCTACGGCGACCACATTGGTTCAATCCTTCACGTGGTTCAATCCTTGGACCAATTCTGTTTTCCTTATTTATTAATGGTATTTCCTTTCTTCCTCTAAACCTTCAGTCCGTGCTGTGACTTAATTCCGGTCACTTAAGAGCCGCCAAGCAGGCACAGAAGTGCGACTTAACTTTAGCGTGCTCCCATTATAAAAAAATTTCCGTTTGTGTGTAAGCATTCTACTATCCACCTTTATGCTGAGTGCAACTAAACTCTTCCAAACGCCGAGGTTGTCTTCAGTAAGGTTCACTCCTGCCTCCTCAACGTAAGCTGCAGGTAGCGTTTAATGATGTTATTAGGAAATCTTATGATTTACGCAGATTTGATCATGTGTTCAAGAATAGTAGACGTTTAATACGAATTTCTCTTTATCACTACCTGCATTCTTAAAATTTAATGTTTTGTTTATAAATAAAAAATAAAATTGGCTTCATCTGAGGGAACCAAACGTTTTAAACATGCCATTCTTGTCTTTCTTTCATCCGTCTCCAAAATTCCCATCCCTCCTTCTCATATGCATATAAAGGGTGTCCCAACAAGTACGCAAGATTTAAATTTTAAATAAAACGCAGATATTTAAAAAAATGTGAATTCTTTATTATATCGTAAATTAGACAGGGGGAGGTTATGTGTAATAACACATCGGCCAGATCGCCGCCGCGTCTTTGCTGCCACATACGCGACCTTTAATGAAAAAAATGACTGCGGTATTTCATTAATGCATTTCCTCTTTTAAGGCTTAAGTCATAGTCGGCTTATTCGAATAAACCATCGACTTCAAAAAACCCCAAAGAAAAAAGTCCAATGGTGTAAAATCGTACGATCTTGGCGGCCAATTCTGGTCAATAAAACGCGAAATAACACGACCGGGAAATGACTGATGCAGCAATTGAATTGTTTCTCTGGCTGTATGTGGCGCCGTCTTGTTGAAACCATATCCCCTCCACATTCATTACTTCAATTCTAGGCACAAAAAAATTGGTTATCATTTCATACCGAACACCATTGACTATTTGCGCTTGACCTAACTCATTTAAATAAAAAAAGGTCCAATGATTCCATGCATTTGCTTCTCGTGAATCACTCGAGGATTTTCCTCGCCCCAAATGCGACAATTCTGCCTATTGACGAAGCCATCCAGATGGAAATGGGAACCGTCACTAAAGATGATTTCATCGGCAAAATCAGCATTTTCATGTTGTCTCTCCAATACCCAATTAACGAACTGCCTTCGCTGTGAATGGTCAGCTGGCTTTAGTTCCTGCTTCAATTGAACTTTGTATGCCTGAAGATGCAAATCTGTCGTCTAAATTCGCTGCATAGTGGATTTGGAAACACCAATTTGCTGAGCTCGATTTCGAATTGAGGTGGATGGAGTTTGAGCGACATCATCACGTACTGCTGCGATATTTTCGGTCAATCGACCTGGTCGAAGCCGCTTTATTGTCTTTGCATCAGTTACAGACCTAGTTTTAGCGAATTTTGCCATTAATCACTTTACAGTTGACTCTTTTGGAGCATTATTGTAACCCCAAATTGATCGCAATTTGCAAACTGTAGCCGCAAAACTTTCACAATTTCGGTAAAACAATTTCACAATGAGAATACGTTGTTTATTCTTGTAGCGCTCCATTTTTATTAACCTTATACCATCTACTAACAAACAATAATAATTGTTCAAATGTCAAAAAACGACAATTCGAATGACGCCAAATTTAAATCTTGCGTTCTTGTTGCACCTTTTATTTTTAAATTTTAAGCAATCTAAATGGAAGCGCATATCGTCTAGGTCGTGAATTTTTGGCCACAAGTAGTCCATTATCATCTCACTATAGCCAACACATCATTCACTGTAACTGCTTGGGCGACATTATTTTCGAAGGAATAGTGCACAACGACGCCGCACCAAACAATCACTTTTTGGGGATGCATTCGCTTCTCAGCAATCATTCGCGGATTCCCATTAACTTAAATGCGGTAACACATCCACTCTGAGGTGAGTGTGTCTGGTCGCTGAAGATGATTGTCTTAAGAAGGATTCAATAAATTTTACGCGCTGCTTAATTGTGTACCCCTACATGTTTAAATTTATCAAACACTGAAACAAGGAAACATCGAAGTTTGTAAGGCAAAAAAAATTTAATGTTAAGGTGTGTTAATATGTGCCTTATGGTTGGACCTCCATATATGTTATTCGACTGATAAGACCACATCCAGCTTGTGGTGTATGCAAAGACTGTAACGAATAGTTTCGTCATCGTTCTCAGAAGTGTGGCTTGGTGTATTCGAATTACGCAAGGATCCCGGCCTAAAAGTGTACAAAATTCAACTTGTGGAAGAATTAAAGTCACGCGACTTGAATTTACATCATCTTTTCACAAGGCGGCGATTTTTTTACAGTAAATAATGCGCCCAGCGAAGACTATGTTTGGGCTTTTTTCTTTACGGATGTGTTAGGTCCAAGGTCTTTGGTTGATTGACGATTCTCGCAATATACCAGTCACTATGGTCGAACGAGTCACATCTTCGAATAGACCACCTCAGACGTAGTCCTGTTGTTTTAAGAGATTCGCTTCTGTTTAGATCATACTTTGGCCAAAGGCATAGGGATATGAAATGGCCGTAGTGGCGCTGTCCCCTTTTGCTTATCACTAAACAATTATCAGATCAACGAATCTTTTGGCTGAGTTAATGGAAGGATGGGTTTGTATTGCTTGTTGAGCCTGTTCCATTAATGCCGGACATGGACCCAGTATCCAAAAGGTCTTTGCAACTAACGACATTCGAGCCCAAATTAAAGTCAAACGTCATGGGATGCAAGAAAAAGTGATATACGTTGTCATTCATAATTATTAGCAATGTTCGCCACGTAGAATGCCTGACCGTCATTAGGCTGCCGACATAACTAATCTGCACATTTAGAAGCATTTTGCCAAATTACTTGAAAATGCTTTTGGTTGAAGTATATCCTGAATCAAATTAAATAAGTCCCTTATAAATCAACCCTTTTAAGAGCAGCCTTAACCACAATGTAAGTGGATAAGCATTTTTATAAAAATTAAGGTTAATGCCGTTTATGTTGCATCTAATGTATAAGCAAACTATTGTTGTTGTTTTTATTGTTTTTATCTTTTAAAATTATGAAATTGGTGGGTTATAGTGTTTATACCTTACTACAAAAAGCTTTTTTCTAGAAGGGGTGTCGTTTAAACTTATACTTAGAATTCTTCTTCTTGTGGCGCTACAGTCCGGGGTGGACCTGGGCCTCAACCAACATGCCTCTCCAGCCAGCACGATCTTTCTCCAGCTGCCACCAGTTGCGCACTCCAAGTTGGTGGAGGTCCTTCTCCACTTGTGTACGCCACCTTATCCTGGGCCGTCCTCTGTTGCGTTGTCCCAATGGCTCAGATTCGAAGACTTTTCGGGCCGGAGCAGTGGTGTCTATACGCTCTACATGACCTAGCCATCTTAAGCGTTGTATCCGTAGACACTTGACTAGGCTCATGCCGCTGTACAGCCCATACAGTTCGTGGTTGAATCTTCTCCTCCAGATGCCATCAACGCAAACAGGACCAAAAATCGCGCGCAGAACTTTTCTCTCGAAGAGACCAAGGGCATCCTCATCCGCTTTTAGTAGTGTCCAAGTTTCCGCGCCATAAAGTAGGACTGGGATGATTAAGGTGTTATATAAAGCAAGCTTAGTCTTTCGAGAGAGGGCTTTATTACTCAATTGCCTCTTGAGCCCAAAGAAACAGCGATTGGCAAGAGTGATTCTGCGTTTGATTTCGGTACTGGTGTTATTGTCCCTGTTTACTGCGGAGCCGAGGTAGACGAAGTCCTTGACGACCTCAAAGCTTCTGCTGCCTAGTGTGACGCTCTGTCCGAGACGCCGATGTTGTGTGTCCTTCCTTGATGACAGCATGTACTTCGTTTTGCCCTCATTTATACTTAGAATGAGGAACCAAAAAAGAGTGTCACTGCTTACTTGCAACAAAAGAGCTGTCTTGCTATAGTTCTTAGAACTAAAATCGCGAAATGCCCAAATACTCAACAAATCAAAAAAAAAAAAAACAAACCGATGATGCAAATGCGAAATACACGAATTTGAAAGTAATATTCACAAAAAAAACGTAATCTACCCCCTCCCTCACTGTCGAAGGCCCTTTTTTTATTTTATTTTTTGCAAATGCGTCCTTCTAGAATGTTGGCCATTCCGAGCAAATGGACTCTATCCATCTGCTGCACTGAGAATGCCCTGAGTGGACTGATTTCATACAAACTGGAAACGGTTCCTAGTTTCATGTTTACTTCTCAAAAGTCTCAAAAAGATTCCCATTAGGCTTAATTTGCTGAGCGGACTCATTCGTGTTTTCGAGTTTCCTAATTCGCTCTCGGCTGTAGCAGCTGCCTCCCCATAATAACTTTCTTCACAAACTTGCGTACAGTGCCTTTAGTTGCGAAACTATTTCCGAAACTTCTTCCGTCTTCCACACACCACCCAACTAATCCAACATTGTTCAAGCCTTTCGTACATGCACCAAAACTTTTCTTTTTTTCATTTTATTACATCAAGTCGCTCTGCCTTTCTAACGTGCGGTTGGTTTCAAACCATCTCTCACAACAGCGTCGAAACGTGCCCCTCACACTTTCGGTCTATAGATTTCCCTTTGTATTCCCCCGAAACTACATCTGCTATCGCAAACAACTTCAATTGCTCGAAAATTTTACTTTCCAAAACTTTTAAGACCCGTTCTAAAAATGAATGCGAAGAAACAGATAAAAGACAAGGATCTGGTGGACTCCCCCTTTTTGTGCTGTGTACCTGCGATGCCACATAAAAGTACGACTGGTACGCTCAGTCGAGTCGTTTTTGTTCATTTCTTTCATTGTGCCTCATCATTATCTCGCCCTCTGCGAATGTTCTTCTCAATTGTGTTTCCACACTGGAAACGAATTGTAAAGAACGGAAGCAGCACAGTCCTCCCATCCTCGCCCACGGCTTCTTTCCCAATAGTCTGTGAGGTCGTCTACTCCACCCCGGGACGACGGACAGGATAATCCCAGATGTCCATTGCGAAAGTGTGTACCTTTAAGAAGAAATTTATTGCGCTTCCTCCTTTTTATATCGGCAATCTCCTGTGCAAAAGCGATTGATGGCCGACTGCTGGATCACCGGCCATCTGAGGTCAGCTTTAATGGGAGTTGTGTACAGTTCACAAACATGTTCCGGATGTCATCCAACGAGCGCACGTCAAAGAGGGGAGTTTTATATTCGAGTCCATTTCGAGACGGAAAAGAGAAAATTTCTCAAATGTCATTAGGAGGAAAAATGTTTCCTAGTGAGCCCCGCGGAGTCAGTCAGATGCAGACAAGGTCCTTGAATGATATATCCTTTCATTTTCACAACACGCTAGATTGCCTGCTGGTGGGGTGCAGTGCGGGTGCTTGCCTGCAGAGTGAGTGTTGAGGAGAAAGCAAAAACTCTCTTGCCGACTATTAGGGTTGGAGTAGACGTCGAGACGGGTGAAGGATAAGAAGTCAAATGAGAAAATCCTCTTTTTGTTTTTGATAGGGAACAGCGGGAGCACTGCATCATCTGCATCAACGCTTTGACTGACATGCTGGGGGCACTTGATGCCTTTGTGTATGTTTCTCTCCGGTTGAGGGGCTGAAATTGTTTCCCACAGGTAAAGGCGATAAGTCAGGCGTTGCTGTCTTATGGGAAACATATTGAGATTGTGTTCTATATGAAAACAAAATAATATTTGAAACGTAAAGGATGTAGACTCAGTGTAGTTTGCTTGGTCCGTTTTAGAAAAGACCCCTTCGACGGAACCAAATATCGAGGGATCCGTCTCCTTAACATCGCTTGAGGAAGATCTGTTAGGTTTTATGTGGGAATGGTTTCAGGCCAGAGAAAACCAGGATAGACGGGAGTCACACATTGAGGCAGTGCCTGGTGGAGACTCAACAAGTTCAAATCGATATCTATTCGTCGACTTCAAGGCAGTGACAGAACTATTTTCTGGGGTTGGAACTGAATCAAGGAATCTGGCAGTAAGAGAAGTCAAAAGAAAATATGACACATCACTCATAAGTCCAGGGACATAAAGGGGGCGCCACTAAAAAAAATACTTAAAGAATAAATTTTATTAGTGGCGCCACCTGTATGTCCCAGGAGTTATTGAGTGATCTGTTACATATGCTATCGTTAAAGTAGAACGCGGTAGTAAGGTCCTTAAGATATTCAAGGACTTCATCTCCACAGTAAATAGAAATAATAACATGAATGACAAATTGCTCTTGCTGAACCCTATCCTCTTTCCCCCCTTCCCTTTCACCTTTCTCGAAAAACTAAGCCGGTTTTGTATAACACACTTTATCCTCTATCTGTCCTGCTCTCTGGTACCGAAATACATAAGGGTCTTATTTAGTGTGGATAAGAAAGCCCATAATATGTTTAAGAGGGAAGTTCTGAGAAAGATTTTTGGTAATATTTTCGTTGAGAACATCCGAATGGGAAGATTGAAGGACGAACTCTATAGACCACGTGGCAGCAAGAGCCTTATGAAGGGCCTGCGAAAAGCTCGCTTAAGCTATTCCATGCAGAGTGGACAACGTAGAATCTCCCCGAGGATACTTCGATTCCGAGGCAACGCAACAGAGGACATCTTTGTCTGAGATGACGCAAGAAAGGTGAGATGTTCCTCTACTGAATACGAGACAGCTGGCGATGGACTGTGGTTTAAAAGCATCTCGTTTGATCTCTCCGGCTTTACGCTGGACTGTTGCGTGAACCTTAGAGGAAGAAGACAAGGCAAGAAAGAAAAAAGAGGAGGATTGGTTAGTTAACATTTTACAACGGAAACTTCTACGGAACCCCAGCGCGCACTCGAAAGACTTGTGGCCGTACGTACTGATGCTGGAATGAAGGTTAACGTGGACAAGTCTGAAGCAATGATCATTTCCGAAACTCCTGTCCATGTTAGTGTAGTCCCATTGAAACAGTTGGGGAAGTTCAGGTATCTCGGCGTCTTTTTCACGAGTGATGGAAGGAGCAACACTGAGCTTACTTGTACGATTGGCCAAGCTGAATAAATTTTGAAGCATCTTGGTATATCACTAATAAGGAAGGCCGAGATTAGTGTTAAAGCCAAGTTTTCGGTTTTAAACTCTGACCAATGGTCATGAAATTTGGGTAAAGACCCAAAACAATAGATCGCATATACAGGGTGCCAAGATGAGATTCCTCCGAGCCGTTGCGGGAGTTACATGGCGGCACCGGGGGAACTCAATGTTGAGCAGCTACTTCTTGGAACGGGCTATGTTTTGTTTGTTTGGCTAAATGACACGGATGTCTCCTTCATCACAACTACCGAGGCGTGCCTTAGATGCAATGCCATCAGGTAGGCGACCTCTCGGCAGACTGAGTCGGGGTGATTGGATCAAGTCCATAGACTCGCCTGATAGCGCTTGGGAATAGCTCCTGATGAGTAAGAGTCGATGGTGGAGGATTGAGCGGCCTGAAAGTGTCTCGTGCGTGCATTGCCCTTCCGACCTCCTATGCGGAAAAAAAGGGTAGAGAAGATGGTGATAATGAAGATGACTTCTACAAAGGGGGGATCTAAGGAGTCTTTAGCGAGCAAAGGCGATGTATGTTGGAGCCCTTACCTACCAGAATAAACATTTGAACAGTACCTCAGTAGTGACACTGGGGTATTGTTGACGTTTAGTCAAGCGTCTTAAAACAGAATGTGAAAACTGACGTCATCCGGCTTAGTGTGCGAAAATTGAAGCAGCCGACGAGAGACTGTTCTAGATAGGGAGACATGTTGGTTTAGGTTTTTGGTAGGTTTTTTTCCGGACAGAAGCGTCACACGAAGGAGAGGACAAAGATCATCTTCAACTGCATGATTAAAATTATTTCGAAATACAATTCTGATTGTTTGGCTATTTTTTTGAAAAATATCGTTATTTCCACACTCTTTTTCGACACTTCTGGTGATCAAGGAATAAGGAGATTTAAGATTGGTAAATAATTCCTCGCTGTAAGACTCAGTCACAATTAGGACAATCAAAACTTAAGGAATTTTTCTCTTTGAAGTTTATTAAAAATAAGATGTAGACGGTAAGTCGACGCTCAATACTGTGCTCATGGGAGCTGATTCATATCATCTTTTTGAGGTCCTTCACCTCACTGTCCTTTTATTTTGAAAACCTCTGGCTGTTAGAGTATAAAAGATGTGACAGATTGTGTATCAAAGAAAGGCAGGCAGAGAGTGTTAACAGAGTCCAAATAATCGGCCACCCTGCACCCCAGAGGAAGTTAGTCCGAATTAGTTTAAACACAAGTCAACCAAGTCAGTCGGCCATACATATTTATGCATATGTATATGATGACCAGTATAGTGTAGAAATTAATCCGTTTATAATATGCAGCGCTTCTTTGCAAAGACGAAAGCATAATCTCCATGTGCTCAGCCTTTGTCGTTCTGTCCCCGATGTCGTTCTATTTAAAGAATTTTAAAAGCAAATACAAAACTGATGAAACCTCTATTAAACCTTGACATTTGCAAAAACCATATCCATCGTAATTAAATCACAAATCCACCTGCACAATCGACTTCCGTCTGCAGATGACTACAATCATTTTGTTCGAAAAACGTTACTCCTTCCGCGTGGGTATGAAAACGGGTCATATGGCCGAAAGGAACCCTCTTCAAAATTCATATTCTCCCTGCGCCTTGCTATATTTATACTCTTCCTATCTATAAATATCTAAACGAGGCAGGTTCATTATTTCCTCGCAGTCCACCTGGAGCAGTCAGCACAAAGGTGTTCCCTCAGGCCACGCCTCAGAGTTGTATTCAAATGCTGAAGTGGAAATGAAAAATTAGAGCCTAGATGTACAGATCCGAGCACACGTATAATTGAAAACTCTCCCGCAGTGCCAAGGGGACGTGCTGTCTCTTCGCACACGCACACCCACCCACCCACGTGCTTTAAGTTTCTACATCATTTGACCCAACAATAAACCCAACCAGACCGAACTGGTATCTTCATTGGAAACCGCACGTGGCGCATTTAATTTTGCCCGCCGACCTGCTCGTTTAATCATTTAATTCGCTGTCGACCAATTTTCTATTGTGCCCCACGAGAGGTGGAAACGTGTAAAACTACCGCACGGAATAATAACAACAAGCGTCTGCCCTCGCATAGGGATCGAAATCGATTTGGCGAGGGTGGCAACCAGGTTATTTATTTTTTTTTTTTTTTGCTTCGGTCCGTAACGAGGCCAATATTGACCGGGATCTCTTCTAAGTCTCCTCAGCTTAGAACGCTCTTCGTTGGGGCTTTTGGGATACACAACGGCGCCCTGTTCCGCATGCATTTTCATTCAACTCACAGTGAATGGGCGGATAAAAAGGTGAAGTCGCCTGTCGACCTTATTTCGGGCTGTTCTGCACACCGCACACGTTTCCAGTGTATAAGTCAACTCATTATCTTTCGGGCATTCGCCACAGAGAGTTAGTGGAGTTTGTCTTGCGCCGAATGGCGGCGAAACCCAAATCAATGCTGGCATGTGGACACACAGTTTCACTTTCTTTCCGATAGTTGGCCGAAACTTTTTGCCTCTGCGAAGGCAAAGGATTCACAGCTCAACCACACGGAGTGCGTCGCAGGGGATGAGGTGAGAGCAAAATTAAATTTTTTACGAGGGAAACTTTCTAATTGGGATATGGTGGAGTTTCATTTGGCTCATTGCAGATAATTCCTTAAGTGAATTTCGGTGGTTAGGCGGTAGGACTGGAGCAGTGTAGTTGGCCAAACTTTTCGCATGGCATATCGACGGTTTTATGTCCTTCCTCGTGTTGATGGGGTCGGGAGAAGCACTTTATGCGAGGGTACCGCAGGGGGCAGGGTGGTAGAGAATGTGTGAGAATTAAAGTTTTATGAGTGCTTCCACTGGTGTGCAAGAGAATGCCATAAAATGAGCCCCTGCGACATCCAATTATTGCGAGATTTTGAGATATGGAAAATTATATTTGTTTTATTACGGAAAAGGATTGTGGACGGGTACAGGTTTAGCTAAGAATCAGACGTTAAATTTTATTACTGATATTTTATCTGTTTAAATTTATAAATCCTAAAATGTTGATGTTTCCTTGTTCCTTTGAATTGGCTTTTATAACTTCGAGTATCGTGTTGCAGAATCCTTATTGGAAAATTCCTCTCTATATAGAAAATTGCAAAAGCGTCAGATAGACGGCGATTGGGAACCGTTCACGTATCCTATAGTTGCTTAAGTCCGTTATCAGACAGCGATGTGCGTCTTACAGAACGTCTTAGACAGTCTGAGTCCCCAAAAGAAGCCGCAAAAGCAATAATCTAGGACGTCAACGAGTTAACGACCGGAAGAGCACTTCATTCTATCGGACTGGTATCATTGTATGACGGCCTCGTGATGGCCGTTCCAATGTTCTCTCTCTCTCTAGTAGAGGGAACCTACAGTTCATTGCCGACTCGGAATAGCAACTTGAAAAAGGTGATACAGTGAAGAAATGCGAGTGTTGCAATAGCCCAAGTTTTCTGCGAAAAATACTCGGTTGAAGTCGATCTCAGGACACACGATCTCTGGACCATAATAATAACTGAGTATTACTACAGTCTACAAGGGACCAGGGCCTGGCTCCTACACAATAACTGCTCGTGTTGTGCCTGCTACTGTTCTCTCAGGTGTAGAAGGGACCAATAGTTTTTTACCGACTTCGAACGGCGAGATTTGAGAAACTTTTCACAGACAATTGATACTTTTTGAGTGTTGTAAGCAACTAGAAAGATGTGGTGCCGTGAAAGAATGCGAGCTGTCCCGTCCAAGACCTTATGCGTGTGGGTCGACGCACTTACCCACTACTCCATGGTGACTATAGATGATTAAAAATATGTAGTCTGATCCGACGCATCAAAAACTAACCGGCGTCTGTTGGTACGGCACTTTGGTTCGCTGCCTTTAACTTCGCACACTAAGCTGTTTGAGGGGCTCGGGTGAGTCATATCAGATGGTCACGTTCTCTTTCAGGTTGTCATTATGGCTTGGGTTGGAATATTTTTCAGAATGGAGTTGTATTATCCGTCTGCTCAACATATCTTACAGCGTTGTATCGATAGACGAATTAGATGGAAAAGTCTGGTAATTTGAGTGGAAGATTTTTTTAATTGAAGCTTACACCTACCATGGATCCATTATTATGCTTTTGAGAATCACGCTTTTAACCAGCTTGTGGCACGTAATGTCTTTTCATTCCTTCGGTGTTGAGATTCACAATAATGTACGCTTCGGTGGGAACTCCTACTAAGGCGTCATTCTGATTGGCAGTGGAGCTCAGACACTCATTCTTTAATCGCCGCATCCATTGAAATGGAATATTCTGCGCAATTAGAAAAGACCCTTGTTTTTAGAGGTATAGATCTTTGGAGTAAAATAAAGCAAAGAAGTTTTCCTAAATTGGCATTTTATTTACTTTATTCGAAGGTTAATCTTCTGACGTTAAATACGATTTTAAGTATATGACCGCCAAGGCTGACTCGGTGTAGTTCAATCTGGCTTTCCAGTTTCGATGACTGTTTTCAACATTTGTGGCTATATATTGGTACTAACATGGCAAATGTATCCTTGAAGTGGTCAATCATTTTGGGCTTGTCAGTCTTGACTAGGGACTTCAGATATCCCGCAGGAAACATAAATAGTCAAGTAGGTTTAAATTGCACGAACTTGGAGCCGAATTCATAAATCCGTAATGTAATAGGATGCGGTATCAAACTTTAATAAATCAATTGTTGAACGATCTGTGACATTTTACGCCATCTTGTTGAGACCAGAGCTCCTGCACATCATGGCCGTTAAACTGTTGAAGGAAAAATTCAGAAATCATGGCTCTATAGCAGTCACCATTCACTGTAATGTTCTGGCCGGCGTCGTTTTTAAAGAAGTTCGGACCAAATTATTTCATCGACCAATAAAGCACACCAAACCGTCAGATTTTTTGCATGTGACGCTGTTTCGCTTCACTTCTGAAAATTGGAATCAACTGTAATCTTGTTTTAGGCCCATTCACCAAATCTAGGTCTTGCTAGGTGATCCTTTTACTTCAATTCTTGCAAGAATTGCATTTTGTACAAAATCGTCCATAAAATGGAACAGACATATTTAACTTTTTTTGCACGATAGCGGATAGACTGATTCGGGTCTTCCTCTATTCTAAGCTCTACAGCAGCAACGACTATATCGAAACGACATCTTTGTGGATGCGGTTCATAAGTTAGAGTTAATGTGGTGCGAAAACATTGCTCTGATAGAGGACTAAGTTTGTGGGAAAATGTACGTAGTGCGTGCTACAAATTTCGAACAGAACCATGATTTTCAAAATTTGTTTCCACACTCTGGAAGCATTGTTCGGGCCGTAGCCTCTTCCCGTACATAGCATAAGTTGGGGTATAAATCACAACGAGAATAATGCACAGAATAAGAACTAATTTCTATTTTAGAACAACTAAAGGAAAGGTACTTATCGGATGGGACAAGAGCAATTTGTCTGCTGTCCATTTGTGTTCACTAAAGCTACCAAAGCTGTTTAAAAATCAAATTGTTTGTTCCACAAGCTCTTCGAAGGACTTATCAACATTATCAACAGTGATAAGGTCTTTTACAGTGTTTTTTTCAATCTGTACATTGCGCTCGGTGGTGTGCGGCACAAGTTACAAGCTGGTGCAGTACCACGTCCGGCAAACAGTCGTCACTCAGGTTAATGTGGACTGTATGTCTCCGCTTGCAGTCGATGGTCATGCGTAAAGATGTCTCCCTCCGTACGTATATATGCAAATTTTCGATCGAAAATAATGTACAGCCATAGATGAGGCTGGACATTCTTTTCGAAACAAAACATGACTAGTAACTTGGAGATCGTTAAAAAGCCGAGGTCGCTATTTAAAATGTCGCACCTTCAGATGTTATCCGTTCCCGAATTGCGTACTTGGTCTTTTGTCATTTTGAGGTTAAGAGTCTGACCAGCTGTTACCGCTTTCACATTCGTTCTCACGAGCATCTTTCATCGAACATCTGAGGCTCCTTTAAGCCTCCCCACATGCACAAGGGAATCATTTTTTAGGGTGACTTGGTTTTTGAAAACATTTCAGTTCACCCAAAGTTCACAAAATTCATCAATAAACATTCATTCCAAACAAAATCCAATCCAATTCCTCTAAGCCCATTCGGCGTCATTTAGAATACCTTCAAACTTTCAGACCGATTCAATTAATTCTCTAAGAATTCCCCCAAGCTTACAGGCGGCAAACCGAAAGAAGGAAAAACTTAATTAACTACACCGTTACTGTCGCGTCTAATGGTCGTTATATGTCATTCCGGCATTAAGTTGAGCCATCTACCTTAACCAATTTCGACAAGTTTCTCTCACACATCCACACGAGACTAATAAAGACCATGAAACTATCATCAATCTTGTGGCCACAACTTAAATTGTCTACTAACATTCCATGTCCTGCTCTGGCTCCTGCTCACCCTCCCAGACGGCAGCGAGAGGAATGAATGAGAAAAAAATCCGTAATTTTGTACCAGGACCAAAATGATTGAACAAATCGCCTCTGTCAGCCAATCTATCACATCCACTCTCCACTGCGTGCCGAAGGGGAGGAGGCTTTGAATAAAATCCGTATAAAGGGGGATGTGGACAATGTTCTCGCCACCCACGACACGTGATACAATCTATTTGCCTGCGCCACATCCCTTCCCTATCCCATCCCCCGAAAAGAGACAAATACGGAAATGAGGTTTGTCATTACATTGAACCAATAAAGTAATTGATGTTGATGCAGGCGTTCATTTGAATTTAATGTCTTCTCTTGTGTTTGACTCGTTTCAGGATGGAAGGACTCAATACTCTCGATCCCGAAAAAATGGCTCTCTACTGCCGAGTCTACCGACGAATTTGGATTCCCTGAGGTAAGTTTAATTTATTCTCCTCTTTAAACACGTAAAAGCAAAACTTACACTGCACACGTCCTTTCAAACAATGAACCAGATAAATGAGTCACAATTCACAGTCAGGAAGAGCGACAAAGCAGACAAAGTCAAGTCATTAGATTTGATCACACTTGTGTCTTACGTGCCTTTCCGGCGGCATTGATAAGATTTTATTTCAACTTTGGCTGAGTTTTCATTTGAGACACACCTGTGTGTCTGAGACTCAAAATGAAATTCACTTGAACTGTGTCAAGCACGGAATCAAATTCCTTGCGCAAACATCCTTTCTCACATTCGCCCGCACAAAGTCCCGGAGAAGGGAAAATGTTATCCACTTTGTCCATAAAGAGCAGAGGTGGTGTCACTGTTATTTGATCAGTAATTGAAAGGAAGCGGAGAGAATGTACTCGTCGTGCCTTTGTGCGTGCTTCGTCGGGGAGATAGGACATTTACGGTGGCACTTCTGTGAAGTGGTTTGATCTGTTCTTTCAAATAAACTTGCTTCAAGGATGCTTGACATGGACTAGGAAATACTTTGGTGCCCTACACACTCAAGATGAGTAATCAAGAGTGAGGTGGGATGTGGTGGAGTACGTAGAGGCTTTATTATGAGTTCTTGTAATTTTGTGCATTTATTAATTTCAATGGTGACATGGCGCAGGATATAAGAGAAAAATTAAATAATTATATTTTCGCAAAATCTAGCTCTAGTAAGGCCTTCAAACTGGGAAAAAGGAAGGAAAGCCTAAAGGATTCAGATGCAACAAATACGACAAATGTCAACCACATTTTTGAAGTGAAATATCTTTTGGAAGGGCTTGAATAAGATTTCAAGCAAAGAAAAAAATAATCATGGACTGAGACATAGACTAAGACGTGAATAAGAGCTTAAACTGGAAAGGAGATCAGAATTTAAAAATGGAATTGAATTTTAGCGTCAACAAGGACTTGGACAAGGGTTTGAGGGATTGAGGAAGGGTTTAAACTGAAAATTTTGCATGGACTAGGTCTGATTTTTTTCCAAGCCTGTGTGCAGGTCTTCCCACTGTCAGAGAATGCAGTTTCTCTCCTATAGCACGTGAACCCACTGTTTTTTCTAGATTCATTGACGATGATCATGCGCTTCTTGATTGAGGCTACGATCCTTATGTGAAGGGCTTTGGTCTAGTTTGCTACCATTTTAGAGAGAGTTGGATTTTGTTGATATATTCAATTGAGCCCGACTTTTTCTCAGCCGTGCTTAAGGAATTCATTTATGGCTATTTTGTGGTATCTTTGTCCTCCTTGTAAGACTGATGCCGTTTTATTTTACATTTTCATTTCATTAAATAGAGAGAGAGTGGTCGCCGTGGCGTAGTGGTAAGTGCATCGACCGCGGCGCAGAAAAGTCTGGGTTCGATTCCCGGCGGGACACCTAGCATTTTTTCACGGCACCACCTCTTTCGAGTTGCTGACAACACTCAAAGAGTATTAATTGTCTATGGAAAGCTTCTCAGCTCGCCGTTCGGAATCGGCAAAAAACTGTAGGTCCCTTCTACTCGTGAAGAACAGTAGCATGCACAACACGAGTAGTTGTTGTAGAAGCTAGGCCCTGGCCCGTTGTGGGCTGTAGTGCCACTCAATTATTATTATTATTATAAATAGAGAGAGTCCTGAGGAATAAACATAGGCTTACGCAGAACCATGGTGTGCCCCTTCAGTGTTTGATGGGATATCCTAGTTAGAATCATCAAGACCCGATGAGAAAGTTCAACAAATCGATCGAAAGGGTGTTGTTGAGATCATGCACGTCTATAAGGAACTAGTTTTTTAGGCAGACTCCGGTGCCTCCTTGTCCATACGTCTTTTGCAAAAACCATATTCTACTAGCATACTCACCAATCAAACATTAACCGGTTATTGCTCTAACAATCAGACTTATGCTGATCCTTAGAGAGAATATTGCTTTTTAAACACGATAGAAGGAATGGTTAAACCATCTCAAGTTGATTAAGTGGATCGCGTCCATGTGTAATTTTAACTTCCTTGTGGCGAAAGGTACTTAGGCATACCTTTCGATGTGCTCCTGAAGTAAGGATATCGTTGTCGCATGGCTGGCTAACGCATCAGCTCTGCAGTTGCCTAGAATATCTATCTGACCTGGGATCCATCAAAGGCAGAGATTGATTAGCTTAACCATCTCTTCTACGGATGCGCGGCGCAATCACTGACCACCATAGAGTTGGGATAACTGGTGTTTTACACAAACAACATTAAAATTTGTTGAAAAAAATGCTTAAGCATAAATTTCGAAATAATTTTAACAAACTTACAATGGAAGCTATTTCCGAAAGTTTCTGTAATTTGAATACAACTGAGATGTTTTCTATTCCGGTTTAATATTCCGGCAGTTGTACAAATCATGACTTAACTTGATCAATATTTCTTGAGCCTCATTAACACCAAAATACTTTTAGCTGAGCAGACAAAAAAAAAACAAGTTTGAAAGCACGTTCGTGCCATAGAATCACAAGCCCTTTCAAGATACGAGCACATACCTTTCTATGCAAGCGGAGATGGAATCCTACATATACCCGTAGCGGGGATATAAGAAAAGGGATCGTTCCAAACATCTGCACACACTTAGCCGGAGTGAGAAGTTCCGGTCCTTGTATTATAACTAAATTGAATAATTAAATCCATATGCAAAACGAATGTAGACTGTCGGCAGTTCGAATTGTGCGCTCTACACCGTCAACTTGAATGGATCACCTTCCTACAGTCCGGGGTGTACTGTAGCGTCAGTAAAAGAGTGTTGGGCCTCCACCAACATGCTGCTGCAGCTAGCACGATCTCTCGACAGCTTCCTCCAATTGCCCACAACAAGTTGATTGAAGTCCTTCTCCACTTGTGTGAGCATCTTAACCTAGGCCGTCTTTGTTGCGTTGTCCCAATGGCTCGGATTCGAAGACTTTTCCACTCGGACCAGTGGTGTTCAGACGCATGCCGCCATACAAACTGTAGAGTTCGTTGTTGAATGTTCAGTTGAATGTTCAGAAACAGGACCAATTATCGCGCGCAGAACTTTTCGCTCAAAGTGACTAAGAAAAGGTAAGCTTGAGCTGTGTGGTGCAGTGGTCGCCGTGGCGCAGTGGTAAGTGCATCGACTGCGGCGCAGAAAGTCTGGGTTCGATTCCCGGACGGGACAACTAACATTTTTTCACGGCACCACCTCTTTCGAGTTGCTGACAACACTCAAAGAGTATTAATTGTCTATGAAAAGCTTCTCAAATCTCGCCGTTCGGAGCCGGCATAAAACTGTAGGTCCCTTCTACTCGTGAAGAACAATAGCATGCACAACACGAGTAGTTGTTGTAGAAGCTAGGCCCTGGTCCGTTATGGGCTGTAGTGCCACTCAATTATTTATTAATTATTTAGCAGTGTGGGAAATAGATTGCATTGTAGAAAAGTGACATGGCTTGAAGTACAAAGAATGTGTTGGACAGAAAAATAAATTGGAAGCCGATTAATTGGACGTTCTGCTCTCTGAAGATCCACTGAAAATTTGCAAGAACACTTGGGTTCACTTAACAGACCGTTGTCGTAGGAAATCTCTAAGAGATGTTAATAAGCGCTCTTCAAAATGAAATCGTGGGTGGTGAAAAGTGGTGGCCTTATATGAATTTCGCGGCCGTGCATCATTGTCGTCACCTCGCTGCTTACTCACCGCTGTTCTTATTTTTTTGAAAAAAAAAACTAGCTGTTGTAAACCAAATTAAGCGATTAAGGACCAGGTCTATTTACGACAGCGCAATGCGTTTGAGCCAAACAGGAAACGGTCTCAAGAATTAATAAAGTTATTTTACAAGTTCGACAGCTCTTGAGCATATGTGGCAAGACCTGTGAAAATATACTTTCCAGCACACATTTTAACCATGTATCCTACTTAACACAACATCGCCTGTCTGACTCGTACCTCTCTAATTATGATAAAGTCAAAAATTGTATTAATTTGTAAAAAGACGTTAAGCCGTGTGGTTTTTTTTAACGTGGCATACATACATCTCTTTAGAGTTATTGGAGACGGTCTTTTAAATTTAAAATTTGTAGTGAAAAGACAGTGGACTTCTAATGTTAAATAAAAGGAACTGAAATGGGATTTAGCATGAACTTAACATACAATAGAGAAGAAGTCACAAAGGAGGCAGATGTGTACGACATTCTTAATTGATTTATGATTGCATTAGAACACAGTCATAAATCAAAAAATATGACATGAAAATTCTGTTGACCATTGTTTCCATAAAAAAAGTTCGCTTTTGTTAGTTATTGAAAATTCAACACCTCTGTACCTTGGATTGAGCACTAAGCCAGAAAGTCCTTTCCTTCCTTAACTGAAAAGAGGGCGAAACGAAGAAAAGAACATAGTCATGATGACGGTTTTTAATTATAGACAGTGAAGGAAAGCGATGTTACTTTAATTTCTGTTCAGTATTGGTAAAAAATTTGTTCATGTCCAATAGAAAGAAATCAAATGTTATCGCCAGATATAACAAAATAGTGGGTCTTACCACTTATCATGGACATTGATTGCTAAGTGCGTTCGGTCGATATTTCATCCCTCGTTTTTCAAGGACATTCGAGACATGTTCAATCACTGATCCCGATTAATAAACCAGTGGGAAATCACAAATTTGAAGACAATGGAAAAACTGATATACGTGAGTCGAGCAATATACTCGATAATGTCCTCTGAACGGAGTCATGACAAATTAAAAAAAAAAATAAAACCAAGCATCCTGTTCGTATTTCACAATTTTTCTCTGCCAGCTGTGTATATAATTCTTTTAAAATCCATGTTTGTGTAGCACTTTTTAGTAATCAACTTTATTTGTCCAGGTCCAGATGCAGTGCCGCATCTCTTAACGTTTATTTTTTTTTTATTTTTTTTGCTTTTTTGATTTTGCAGTGCTGTACAGTCGAAATATGATTATGTTCCTTCATCAGCACCTTTCTGTATCGCAGTGTTGAATGCACAGCTTTAACTGAAGAATGTATCTGCCTTAATTTTTTTTTCAATTCGACTATTCATCAGGTAGTTCTGTCGGTTCTTTGGTGTCTTTCAAACTTAACCCTCAGCTTAAATAAAGGTGACCAATTAGTTGAATATGAGCGATGTAATTGTTGAGGTGAGGCTGCAATTCAAAAGCGACCAGACAAAAAGTTCGCGTATCATTTGCAGTCTCGACAGCTCAATTTAGACCATGAATGTTGAACGTTTAAGGAAGAACAGTTAATACTACCTGTGATCGCCGTGGCGTAGTGGTAAGTGCGTCGACCGCTACGCAGAAAGTCTAAGTTCGACTCCCGAACAGGACAACTCGAATTTTTTCACGGCACCACCTCTTTCGAGCTGCTGACAACACTCAAAGAGTATCAATTGTCTATGAAAGGCTTCTCAAATCTGTAGGTGCTTCTACTCGTGAGAGAACAATAGCAGGCACAATACGAGTAGTTGTTGTAGAAGCTAGGCACTGGTCCCTTGTGGGCTGTAGTGCCACTCAATTATTATTATTAATAAGTTAATACTACCATAGCATTGTCAGAAGTCAAAAGGGGTGAGGGCTCTACAGATATAAACGAGTCTTTTTGTCAAGTGTTCTCCTGAACCGCCACCAGAGTGGATGTACAAAACAACGGCGCTAATATCAAGAGGAGAATTTTTTTTTTATCGAAAAATTGACAGTGCGAGAAGCATAATTTAGTAACATTGTATCCCTTTAGCTGGAAACACAGACCCAGCGATACTTAAACCCGTCTGTGGGTCCCATTCGACTCAAATTTCGACTCAAGGAGTGATCTTTGAAGTTTAGAAATGAAAACAAGCCACACGGGGACAAAGCAGGAGAAATCGGTGGAATGGGCAACAATCTAATTTGATCAATTCGTCCTGGCGAAGGTGGAGGTGTGAGCGATGTTGTCGTGGAAGGGCACATGGTTCTTCGAAAAATTGGGCCGTTTATTCAACTATTCAGTATCGAATTGGCGAATTGATTGGACATAGTAAAGCCCTATAACCGCGTCTCTTTGTCTAAGTGATCGATGTATACCCTGAGAGTCTCAAACGGACGGTGGCGATTACCTTTCCAGATGATAAAACAGTCTTGGCCTTCTTTGGAGCACCTTTGGCAAGTGTAGTCCACTTTTTTGGCTGTTACTTGGTCTCTTGTGTATACGAGTGGATCCACGTACCGTCGATGGTCCTGAAATCACACAAAAGCTCTTTCAAATTGCACTTAAACAGCGTGAAACACTGAAAGAGTGCTTGTTGCCCGAAGTCAATAATCGTAGCACTCATCACAACGACAGTTTTCTTATGTCGAATATAAAGCAACGCATATTTTTGAGATGGCTACTGTTTCAGCCAATTCGCACATATTTACTTGTTCGCCGGGCAACATGTCGTGGATTCTCCTCAGTTAATCCGCTGTGTTAGCAGTTTTCGGGGCACCTGGGTGAGAGCTCTAACAAGACCGTCTTGTAAACACATCGAAACTTGTTAAACCGATTTCTTCGAATGAGAAGAGTCACCGGACACAGCTCTCAAGGCCTTTTTGAATTCGCTTTACGATATGTCTTCGAAAAACAAGAATTTAATCAGAGACCGATAATTTCATTCCATTCCAGTCCATTTTTTTACAATTCGCGGACACTCCCACTTCCACAGCCGTTACAAATAAGACTGCGAGTCTTATTCGACCAAAGCTATCCCTCCTCTTGCGATTGTGATGCCAGAGGGCGGTAAAGCTAGTTTTTAATTGAAGCCCACTTCTACAGTAATTTTTAAATATGCGAGAAAATCAAAATCTGACGTACGGCCAACTTCCCTTCACTCGACAACATGGGACGAACTTCAACGAACGTTTCAGACATGTCTACACTAGTTCAAACTTTTTCAGCATTTACCAAATATCCACAACATTTTCTCGTTTCGTCCTTAAATCAATAAAGTCGGGAAAAAAGGAGCAAAACTTGAAAGACCATCACCGTGTCGAAAAAAAAACCCAACCTGCCACCATCAAATCCCTCAAGCCACCCCCATCCATCCCAGGGGACCGCAAAGTCACTTTTACTTCGTGTGCTCACAATGGGAATGTGTTTTGATAAAATGCAAATGTTTGACACTAACACAATAATGACAATTGTTGGCACTGTTCGGCGCAGAGAGGACGTAGCAAAAGAAATCTTCTAGGCACAAAATTACCTTCCACCCTCCAGGTCTCAGCCTCCCCTCGCCATCTCCATCCCCCGTCGCTGTGCTCGTCTGAGGCCGTTCGAGCGTCGATGGGATGAATGAAATTTCATTTCGGGAACTCCCTGGGGGCATGAAACAAAAACTTGTCTCCCCACGTACATCGCACGCAACACGCATACAACGAGTGGGTAGCAGGTACTACGCTTGTATGGAATTGAAATGTCACCCCATTTCCGAAATGTGACTGAACACGTCCTGATGGACCGGAGTTGCCGGTACCTGTGTTCGATGTACATAAACGTGAGAGGGAGAAAACCAAACGGGGGTTGTGTCTGTGTGTTGTTCACTTATTCGGGGATGGGGCTGGCTGCCAAGGACTAATTGAGATGCCTTTTTGTGTTACTTTTGGAAGCTGTTTGGGTATGTGTGCGATCTGGATAAATAATTGTTTAAACAATGTGCCAAAGGACGCTGTAACGTGGCCGACTGCCGAATGGGCGGTATGCTTCTGTGCAATGTTTTCTTATTGTTGTTAGCTTCTGTGTTTTGTTGGTTTTTGTTTTGTTGTTTGCTTTTGCTGTTACTTGTTCTCGGTTTGTTTGCCTTTCGCATTACTAATTATATGAAACACCGGCTTTTATTGTCAATCGGGGGATCACAGGGTGGTCTTACTTTGTTTGTGATGGAATTACGTGCAACAGTGGTTGTCATCGATTGACAGTGACCATGAGCATCGGCGAGACAATAGTGTGGTTCGAGATGTAGTTGGGGCTAGTGGCGTTCCTCACAATTAAGGTGTTAACTGTGCATAAGTGGACGGAAGGACTTGGGTTATGTCTGAGTTTCGTTTCTCAACTTGAGGAAAGTTACATCCAGCTTCAAAAACATTTTCTAATCAGATTTATGAGAAAAAAGAAGCATCCTGTGACAAGAGGTCACTCGAGAGACAATCAAAATGTATCCCGAAACAAAAGATTACCTTCACCAAGCAAACAAAACGTCTGCCCTTCGCAGTGGCGCGATGGTGGCGTAACCAATTCAAGAGAAATTCATTGCACTTGAGCTTTGTTGAAATCTATATCCGGCGCGCACTCCTTTCGACTGAGTACGCAACGATATTCTTTTGTCAAAAGACAATTACATGAAATTGGATATCCTCATTGGGTGTGTGCACACTTCACGAGGGATGATACTTCACCTTTTCCACTCTCCCCACCCCCCACATCCCGACGCTCTTCGCTTCAAGAGCCCTTTTGTTTTTCTTTTCAAATTCCACTTCGAAAGCAGTCCTCAGAGCTAAAGTTTATTAATCTGAGAACCGCATGCCTGTCATAACCAATGTTGACGGTGGGATTGGGGGTTTAAATTGAGAAAAATGTGCCCTTGGTGATTTGGTCTGCAGAACCACCCTGTCTGAGCAATTTCAGTGAATTGATGGGGGGGAGGGATTGTTATAGTGACAAACGCTGTACTTGTCAAAATATCAATTTAGAACGAAAATTCATACCTTTCGGTGTCACGGGCTCTCCAACCTTTAAATATTAAAAAAACCGACCACCCCAACGGTTGCCATCTTCATTTCAGTATGCCAATGTGTGTTCTGGCAACAATAACGGGATTGGAAATTTTTGAATTCTTATGCAGATTAACGACAGTGCACAGCAACCCCATGGCGTACATGTTTTTTGGTATTTCGAACGAGGAGGATTATCTTTTCACGGTTTGTTGACGCCTGCATGGCATGGCGGAGCTGTGAAACAGAAATTATTTCACTTGTCCCATGCGATAGAAGGTCAGAGGTTGTGTGGAAATAACTTTTTTCGACACCATAAGGGTGACAAGCGCAAGCCCAACAAAGCTGATTCCTTTTGTAATTATTTATGGGATTTTGAGTGTCGACGGAATGACAACAGGTGACAATGATGCGATTTGTATTTTTGTTGCATGAAAATTCCCCAAAAAAATGCAAATATACATGAATTTGTAATTTGAAATTTTTTTGATGGTTAAAGGTCGAACTCAGTCCTTAAAGATGATCGGATTGTACAACATGTATGCAAAGGGTGATTCTTGGTGAGGTTTGATTTTCAAAAGACCTTTTCTGACAGATCACGTGTGACTCCAATCAAACTGCCTTTTCAATTGTGTTCAGTGTCATTTGGCAAATCATCATGGGAAGCCTCACACCCCAACAGTATTGCCAAATTGTTCAGCGGAATTTCGAACATAAGCGTTCTCTAAAAAATGTTTTTTGTGCGAGCTACTGAAACGATTATTGCCAATATCATTCCAAAAATTTGAATCACAGTTTTCATTAGTGGATGATACTTGACCGGCTAGATGATATTCAACAAGTGGTGTCGTTGTTAGCAGCTTGGATTGGCGTATTCGACAATTTGGCGTGGAATCTTTCCACTTGTGCAAAAACTGATTGTCAGGCGAATTGAATTTGTGTCATTTTCAGTAAATGAGCAAGCAAATCATGCTGATGGGCTAATGAGCAACCCGAAGAGTACCAAGATCTAATTGAGTGGCACTGCAGTTCACAAGGGACCAGAGCCTAGCTTCTACAGCAACTTCTCGTGTTGTGCGTGCTGCTACTCTCCCACGATTAGAAGGGACCTACAGTTATTTTTCGACTCCGAACGGCGATATTTGAGAATACTTTCATAGGCATTTGATACTCTTTGAGTGTTGTCAGCAACTCGAAAGAGGT
The DNA here is from genome assembly GCA_944738645.1 of Eristalinus sepulchralis. NCBI lineage: Eukaryota > Metazoa > Arthropoda > Insecta > Diptera > Syrphidae > Eristalinus > Eristalinus sepulchralis. The sequence continues at coordinate 14,262,663 of OX122882.1, forward strand.
GTTGCCGTGAAAAAAAGCGAGGTATCCCGTCCGGGTATCGAACCTAGACTTTCTGCGTGGCGGTCGACGCACTTATCACTGCGCCACGGCAACCACTAAAAAGAGCGAACATTACGTCCATTAAAAATAGCGGTATGATGCGGTTTTTGGACTGTCGGAGTCATTGCTCCAATGATGTCGCCACATGTTGATGGACTATATGCTTTTCTGGAATTTAAAAAGATTGTTGCGATGAGCTCTGTTTTTAACAAGACGGCGTTACAAGCCAAACAGCTCGTGAAACAGTAGAGTTGTTAAGAAATCACTTTTGCGAGCACTTCACGGTAAATCCTTTGAACTACTTTCTTCACTGATGTGTCGACGTCTGTTGTGAGAGCACCGAAATTTTTTTCCTAACGCGCTCTGTGTTGTTTTCGAATTTCTTATAAACGATGCATTTATCTGCGTATCACAATGCGTTGACACATTACACCATACATGCACTTATTTTTCAGTCCTGTCCCCAGTGTATGAGTCAAGTTCTCTCATTATTAAACTACGGTTTTGACTGCTCGTATGTGGTATAAGCTTCCGTAAGAGATTAAATAAGACTTACCCTATCGATAGTTAGAAACTTCAAATGTGACTGAAAATTTTTCCACGAGAAAAGTTTTCAAGGAAAGGAAGAAACAAAGTTTCATTGCACCAGTTTCGTCCTGTAGAAGTCGAAACACATAAAATTCTGGGCCTAGGTATTAATGAGAAATCATAAACGCCTAACAGACATGTGTTTACCAAATTCACAGACCTTGACTTTTTGCGTGCGTGTGCTTGACGCATAGTATTGCGTCAAGGCAAGTTGTAACTGTCATCACTCAATAAGTCCCGGGACTTATTTAAAAAAAATGAATTGTCACACAATAAGTCCGGGACCCTTATATGTATGTGTGACTTATTGCGTGATGTGTTATGTATAGATGATGGATACCCTTATATTTTTTTTAAGTTTGAAAAATTTTAAACAGCAAACATGAAGTAAAAATCAATTTGAAACGAACAGAGCGTTCTTAATAAAAAAATTCAATTTCTTAAATTTTTGTGTCGATTAGCACCGAAATGTTAATCCCCGAGCCATATTCTTCTTCTTCTTCTTGTGGCGCTACAGTCCGGGGTGGACCTGGGCCTCAACTAACATGCCTCTCTAGCCAGCACGGTCGTTCGCCAGCTGCCGCCAGTTGTGTACTCCAAGTTGGTTGAGGTCCTTCTTTAGTTGTGTGCGCCACCTTAGCCTGGACGGTCCTCAGTTGCGTTGTCCCAATAGCTCAGATTCGAAGACTTTTCGGGCGGGAGGAGAGGTGTCCATACGCTCTACATGGCCTAGCCATATAGATAGAGTTCGTCGTTAAATTTTTCCTCCAGATTCCATCACCGCAAACAGGAACAAATATCGCACACAAAAATTGTGTCTCGAATATACTAAGGGCTTCCACATTCGCTTTCAGTAACGTTTAGGTTTCCGCGCCATAAAGTAGGACTGGGATGATCAACGTGTTATATAAAGCAAGCTTAGTCATTCGAAAGGGGGCTTTATTACTCAATTGCCTCTTGATTGGCAAGAGTGATTCTGCGTTCGATTTCAGTACTGGTGTTGTTCCATGGAGTCGAGGTGGACGAAGTCTTTGACTACCTTGAAGTTTCTGCTGCCTAGTGCGACGCTCTGTCCGAGACGCCGATGTTGTGTCCCCTTCCTTGATGACAGCATGCACTTCGGTTTGCACTCATTAACCACCAGACCAATTTTAGCCGCTTCCTCTTCAATGCCAGCAAACGCGTCATGGACGGCTCGCTGTGTTCGTCCAATCACGTCAATGTCATCTTCGTAAGCTAACAATTTAACTGACTTTTGGAAGATCGTGGTACTGGTGTTGGCTGGTGAGTTATTTTCGAACTTCATTCCTGCCATAACACCTCTCCATCTCTTCGACCGCGCGCTTCTCATGCTCTCTCCTTTTCCTTCTGAGAAGCCGGTTCTCTTCCCTTCTTTTCTGTTCGTAGACCTCACGAAGCGATGTAGCGTTGCCTTTTAGACCTCTTGCTTAGCTGCATGTGCCTGCCTGAACTCGACGTCAAACCATGGGTTCCTTCTGGTTGGTGACGTGAAACCCAGCACATCAGTAGCAGCTTCTTTGATGGCTTTTTGACAACGCTTCCATTCTTCTTCTATTGACAGTGCAGACGGCGTTGAACTTTGGAAGAGGTTCTGGGAGCCATATTGCCATGTTTAAAACAGCAGCTAGATGATGTGATCGAAATTTAATGAACTTTTACTTTCGGCTATGGTGCCGCATGAGGCAAACGCGTGTGTTGTACACCGAGTGCGTTTCGTACATAACACGTTTCTCTGTCGCATAATCAATATACATACGCGAATTGGATTTGTCGAATTTTCCTTTTCCCCATCGTTTTAGATGAAATAAAACCATCAAAGCATATCTACAACAATGAGAGTGATATGAAACATCGGAACGCAGCTGAGCACCATACTAGTTTCCGTCCTTTTTTGCAAATGATTAGCTCTTCCATTGAGCATGTTCCCAATAAAAATTAAAGCGGTTCTACTGAACAATGACAAAGCGTTGCCGCTTCCTACAAAGTCATTCAAACAAAATTCATAAAACCGTTCCACAATCCCCTTTCTTTACCCAACAGAAGTGTCATCCTCCTATTTTAAGACCTTATCTACTCACGATCCCATCAATGACAGTCACCCGCCGCGGTCATTGAAACATTAATGCAAATCGTCTGCGCTGCCATTCAGTTTTCGCATCACCCTATACGCTATTGCTCTTTGCAAAACGAGTCGAAATCAAATAAACAATTTTCATAATTAATGACACACGACAAACTCGGTTGATTCACTTACTCCATTGACGACAGCCATCTGCTGCCTGTGGGAACCCAGCCAACAGACAGCTTGGTGCTTCCTTAAACTGACGTAATTTCGTCAAACGACAAAAAAAATAGACCATAGACCGTTACGGGCGATGAGAGTCGTTAATTCGCCAACACGCAAAAGCGCACGCCCCGACTTCGCTCGATAATCAGTTCAGCACAAGCCAGCCTGACATCATAAAGCCCCAAAGTCAACCACCAACAATTTAATTTACGACCCCAAACACTGAAACACAATGAGTATCGCTTTACATAAAAATAAATTAAAAGAATTAAGAATTATTTGCCCGGGCGATCGGCTCGCCAGCTGTAATGCCAACATACTCATCAATGGAGCCCACTGGACCCGCTTGCGTACGAGTGCCGCTGATCCGGTGAAAATGTGTCAGTCTTCGGTTATTTTAATGGCGTTTGCAATACAGAGTGAATCTGATTTTTTAAAATTTTTTCAAGTAAACCCCGCATTGATTCGAGCCGATCGTGTGTTGAAACTTTTGTTCATATCCTTTGCAGACACTACCCAAAGTACCAGTCCCACCGCTGGACCAGACGATGACCGAGTACGTCCGGGCCCTGGAGCCAATTGTTACCCCCGCCCAACTGGAGCGCACCAAAGCCATCATAAAGCAGTTCACCGCCCCCACTGGCCTGGGTCCCAGATTGCATCAGTACCTTCAGGATAAGCGCGAGGCCGAAGATAACTGGGTAAGTTCAGTAGTTTCCTGTAGAGCAACTCACTTGTGTGTCGAAATCGTTTTCGGCACGATTAAGTCGGTGTACCACCGTCTCTATCGCCGATAGTCCGTCGACGACGATCGCCAAAGATAGCAGGTATTTCGAAAAATATTGTAATTCATTAAGTCCAAGCAAGCGCCTAGCAGCGATAAGAACGTCAGCATGTGAAATGTCAAGACACTGTCGAATTTTGACGGCTGACGCATTTGAAGAATTTCCATGGAAGTGTGCGAGTGTACACACGTGGTCGGAGAGCGTAAGTGCATGTGTGTAGATAAGTGTGCGGGGATATCAATCACATTCTGCTTTGACACGTAATCGATCGTGATGGAATACGCATGAAGGAAGAAATTATAATTAGACAATTTGTAATTGATTATTTCCTCGATAAATGCATGCGGGATTCAAAACAATGATAATTTTGGTTTGTTCACGTCGTGTTGGTAGATTAGCCCTGTGAGTACCTTACTACAACTATAGCAAATCATCACACCTATTTAGTTATCAGACGGATGTGGGGAGCCTGCGGGTTTTGCGCAGTTGACTCTAAGACGATTGCATGCGTTTTGTCCAGAAGATATCAGTTTCAACACACGTGTTCTGGGTTTTGCACCAGAGTGCATATGAACTTTACGTTCCTACGGCTTAACACTCGTGGCACATAGTTTTATTGAAAAATCGGCAAGACGGGCATGACACACAACCGACTAGACGAAAGAAGCATTCGATTAGCAAGCGTGATAAATATTTTTCTATTTTAACAATTTTTTGTCTTGTGGACGGAGGAAAAGCATGTCCGTTATGGATCTGGGCCTCAACTAACACGCCTCTCGAGCTAGCATGATCTTTTTTCCATTTTAATTTTTTTTTCCCTTGTGGACGGAGGAAAACCATGACGGGACTCGAAACAGACCCACTCGGTCCGGGGTGTACCCTACAGCCGTCTTTCGCTAGCTGTCTCCAGCTGCGCCCTCCAAGTTTGTTGAGGTCCTTCTCCACTTGTGTGCGCCACCTTAGTCTGGGCCGTCCTCTGTTGCGTTGTCCCAATTGCTTGAATTCGAAGACCTGTTGGCCGGCGCAGTGGTGAACATACACTCTACCTGGCCTATCCATCTCAAACTTTGTATCCAAAGACGCTTGACCAGGCGCATGCTGCCGTAGAAACCACAAAGTTCGTCGTCTTCTCCTTCAGATGCCATCAACCAAAAACCGCACACAGAATTTTTCTCTCAGAAAGACTAAGGGCCTCTTCATCCGCTTCAAGAAGCATCCATGTAGTAGAGGAGAACTGGGATGATCCAACTGTTGTACAAAGCCAGTTTAATCCTTCGAGACAGGGCTCTATTACTCAATTGCCTCTTGAACCCAATGAAGGAACGATTGACAAGATTGATTCTGCGATTGATTTCGGTACTTATGCTGTTGTCAATACCTCGAAATTTTTACTGCCTAGTGGTAGTCTCTGATGACAGATGACAGATGACAGCATATACTTTGTCTTGCCCTCATTTATCGAAAAATCCATTTTAGCCGCTTTCGCTCCAATGCTAACAAACACCTCAGCTCGCTGAATTCGTCCACTCACGTCAATGTTGTCGGCGTAAGCTAGCAGTTGAACGGACGTTTGGAAGATCGTGTCTCTGGTGTTCACTTCTGAGTTATGCAAGACGTTCTTAAGAATGATTTTGAAAAAGTCACATGACAGCGCGTCGCCTGTGAGGCTCTCAACTAGATTAAAACCATCCAACCCCATTCACGCCAGAACTACCTTGGCATTACTTTTGAGTTTCCATGTTACCGACATGAACACCTTAGCCCCGGATTATCCACCCGATCACTACTTTCTGTGATGCCAAATCACGTGTTCCGGAATGTTATTGAAAAACGATTACGAACTGTCAAGACATTTTACATCGGTTGATTCATCTTCACTCAAAGTGGAAAACGAAATAGAAAATCTGATTTTGGAAAAAGTTCGCTAAACGACAATTCCGTCCCGCGATAAAGCAAGTAACACCATAAGAGCGATCTTACTCTTCATAAAAATCCAAATAGAAAGCAAAACAACATAGTTTGTATGTTTTCCGTTTCACCCAAAATGTTTTTAATCATTTCGAATCCGAATACTCAACATGTCTCTGTTTGCCTCAAGGGTAGTCTGCCTTTTAAGAAAACCCATAACACTGTTTTGGACTGCTATAGTAACCCACCATTCACTCAGTATCTTTCATGGTATGGCTGTGTGACAAACTCTGTTGAGTCAAAATCAACGAATGATAAAATAAAATTTTACTTTTGAATTTGTGCATTTAAATTTCGAAAATCAGCAAAATTTTTCAATTTTTAAAATGAAAGCAAACACATCAAAATGACTGCAAAATCATCCGCATATTCAAGGCGATTGGATCATTTTTTATTTTCGAAAGATTCATACTCCAAGCTAGAATACTTTGATTGAACAAACTGAAATTGTTCAGTGAACAACAATTAACATCAATTCTCTGCAAAAAAAAAAACTCATAAAACCTCAGTCTCTAATTGAATTGCTGGAAGCGTAAAAGGCGTCTTTTGTCCGGCAATTAAAACTTTTGAAAGCGTTATTTTATTTCATTCATTTTAAAGTCTCCCCATCCTGCTCAGTTCTGAAAAATTAATTGATATTTGTCGAACTTGAAAATCAAATTCAAGTGTAGCTCATTATCGATAATGTCAACCGCGAGTTCCACTCGAACAAACAAGGTTTGGTTTTTAAATTTGTTACAAGCAATTCAAGTGTGTGCTAAATTTCAAATTAGTTAGTTTGTAAGTCTTTAGATTTTGAACTTTAATATGCTTAAGCTTCCATATCCAATAAATCTTTCGAAATAAAAACACATGGCAGTTGTGTTTGTCCACGACAATAATAATAATAATTGATGACACTACAGCTCACAAGGGACTAGGGCCTAGCTTCTTCAACAATGTCCACGACAATATTAACTTTTATAAAGGGTGGTCCAATGGAAACGCACGAGAGTATTTCCTAAAACTGGAGTAGCATCCCTCTATTCGCAAGTCCACATCACTCCGAGACATAATTGAACGCCGACTGAACTCATCCTTTACCTCCTGAATTGTTCTGGGCTTATCAACGTACAAATTTTCGTTTAAATATCCCCAAAGGAAGATGTCCAACAGAGTCAAGTCAACTGATCGTGGTGGCCAATCGACATTACCAAAACTTGAGACAGCACGGACATTGAAATTCTCACGCAAATGAATCATTGTTTCGTTGGCTGTGTACCGAGTGTCACCATCCTGTTGGAAGCGGATATTAGATCCATATCCTCAATATATGGCCAGAAGAAGTTCGTTATCATCTCGATATAGTGAACACCATTGCCGTCACCTGCTTCACCGACCTCATTTTCGAAGTGGTACAGCTCGATGACGCTGCCAGCCCATAAAAATCTTTGTGAATATATCGGCTTTTCCACAAATCGTAGATATTATTTGATCAAATGCGTCTATTCTGCTTGATAACGAATTCACCGAGGCGAAAGTTGGCCTTGTCGCTGAAGGTGAAAAATCACGAAATGCGCGAAAACTTAGGCTTCAACAATCTTAACGCTCTTTTCAATTGTGTACGCGTACCTCTCCATAGTTGAATTTGTCAAGTACTGACAAATAGTCAAATTAAGTAAGGCAAAAAAGCTGATTTCAAAATGTAATTCACAAATGACACCGTGTATAAATTTATCAGAAATACTTTTGTAGTCGAAAATAATATAAATACTTGTTAGCCAGACTGTATGTCGTTCCTCGTACTATCTATCTCTTCTTTGGCTATCTGATTGTGCGATTTACCCGAAATGTCTCCAAGTCAACTAACAGCATGCATTTTAGTACTTAGCCTAAACATATAAATCAACAGAGAATGGACAGTTCGGCCCTCTTAAGAAAGTCAAAACACCAACAGAGCGTTGGCCTTTTATTTTTCCGCTCATCCGCTTATCTCCATCGCTTGAGACCCATACACTTTTTCTTATGAGTTTACATACAAATATGATCCCAAAAGATCTCTTCGATAAGAAAATTTACTCTACGATAAAAAGCCTATAACCAACGAATGTTGCTGACAATACTTAAAGTTTACTTTTCGTCGATAGACATCTTCTCAAAACGCACCTTCCTTTACAAAGTCATTTTAATCTATTGTGTAAAGAATACAAGTTACACTGTTTTGAGTGATCACAGCGTGACGTCTACTAACAATCATCATCCGTTGACGCTTCCATCGCTAGAGATTTTTACGCGCTTGTATTACACGTGGAGGGCTACTGTCAAAATTTTGGACCAGATGAGCAAGTTTTCGTATTCTGACCGCATGTGGAAGCGGGCGTGTTTGTGGATTTTTGACATTCTGAGAAGGATCGATATAGATCGGTGATTTGATTCTTGTTTTTGCAAAAAAAAAATCAGGATTGATTGCAGCGGAGACCAACAACAACAAAATTGGTTAAACGAATATCAACGTGGTCGTAGCATGTGCCCTGAAAGCGGTTACCACGAAACGTGACAAAAATCTACGATCTTGAAGTGGAAGACCGTCAATTGAAGGAGCGATAGATAGTTGAGACAGCAGGCATATAAATAGGCCGCGTGGGTCAAAAGTGCCACGGGGACATTCAATAGCTCCTCTATTGAATGTGTCAAAAATTGTCACTGAATGATACAAATCATAATACACCCATTTTGGCAAACTTTCCGCCACAAAATTCACAGTAAACAAACAACTCAACCAGCTTCAGCTTCTTCAGATAGTTTTCATTGAAAATGCCCTCAATAAAATGATTCACAGAGACCTAAAGCCGTCCACACATCATATATAGTAATGATTATTGCTCCGGTAATAAAACGTACCTTTACTCGGTTGCTGGAAGTTTCGCCGACATTTACAACCGCCGATTATCGTGCCCGAAATTGAGTTTAAAAGCTCCCCAAACAGAGTACAAGTAGTCTATTCAATAGATTAGTTTCATTCGATCGAGTCGCGAGTATGAAAGGTAACCTCTCGAGTTTCCTTCCATTTCAGTTCACCATTAATGTATATTTTTTTCCACCTAGTCGTAATCCTGTTTGTGTGTCTGCTTGCGAGCACTTATGCTCAAATATTCGTTCCTAACTGTAGTCCCATGGAAGTTGGCCGCTTTTGGCCCTACTACGAGGATAAGCATTACTACTATGACTGTGTAAATGTGGGCTATTCAGTTCTCCTAAAATGCAGTAGAGACAGTGTTTTTAACTTCAACCAGCAGTCGTGTGTACTTGAAACTTCCTATGTTCCGCCACCTGCTCCTGAGAATCTACCAACAGAATTCCCGCCAGTAAACGGAAGTCCATCATCTTCCTCGACTACTACTACCACAGTCTCAACGACAGCTGAACCAGTAACTGATCCTCCAACTACAACCACAACTCCCGCTACTACTACCACCATTAGCACCACCACAACCATTAAGCTTCCCACTCCGGAGACAGCTTCCAGCACAACATCAACAACAGTTGTTACCAATGCCACAGAAACTACAACTGTCGTGCAGACTCCGAGTACAGAGGCCACTACTCCGGAGACGACACCAACAACACCGCCAACGACAACACCAGAGACAACGACAACAACTACCACCATAACGACACCTACCACAACAACCACTCAGACGGAGTCCACAATAATTGCAGGGCCTCCTTCGCCGCCTGCCACTGACGTGCCAATGCCTCCAACGCCAGATCCCACTCCACCATCGATTCAAACCGCTCCGCCGTCTGTCAGCCCCACCGCCATGTTTAGGAAGCGTTGAACGCTTTAATGTGCGAGTTCTTTGTGTGGTGTGTGCTATTAAATAAAAGTGATTTCTATTTATTTCAATTTCACAATACTTAATCTTCTACGAGTGAGATTGATCCTATCGAACGAATAAGTCCCGCCTATAAACGTCTCTGGACGTCAGTTCATATTCATGCTCATCGACAGATCCTGACATGAATTGCTGAGTTTGAATCGTAAGTCCGGAAAAGATGTTTAGAAATTCTAAGGAAAATGTTGCTCTTGTGTGAAATTTTTGATTGTATTGATTGTGCCACGATATAGGAAATTCATGCCTAAAATTGAGGACATAACGTGAAATATTGTCTACTACAGAGTGATCAGAAATAACTTTTAAGATAAATAATTAAGTTGCACTTCAATCCAAATGGGACAAGGAATTAAGTTTTTCAGTTTTCGCTTGTACGCACTAGTGTTTTCCGTCGAGTGGAAGAGATTTAGAGTTTACCATCGACTCTGAAGCGACCTCCTTTTACTAATTTTCGAATACCATAATTTAACATCGAATCCTCTCTAGCATGGACCCAAACCGGTGACCCCTTAAATCCATTTACATCTCTCAAAAAAGACAGTTGTCGGAAGAAGCAAGGAGAATACGGTGGGTGGGATAAGACCTCCCATTACAACGTTTCAGCCACATGGGGGCCTAGCGTTATCATGTTGTAAGACCACCTTGTCATGCCTTACGATCGCTTCTGGCCATTTTTTACGTTATACACGGCTCAAGCTCATTGGTTGTAGTCGATGACGTTTCTCATTAATGATTTCGCGTGGTTTTAGTAGCCCAAAGTACACCATACCCGTCTGGTCCCACCATATGCAGACCGTCGATATATATAATGGAACGTGTTCATCAAGCCTTGCTCAGTATTCTAATTTTCTTGGGGCTAACGTTATACATCGTGGCCGCCGTGGCGTAATCAAATACGCTGAAAGTCTAGACTCGATTCCCGGGCTGAACGCCTAAACTTTTTCACGGCCCGCCTCTTTCGAGTAGCGGACGACACTTAAAGAGTACTAACTGTCTATGAAAAGCTTCTTAAATCCGGTCGTGAGAAAACAGTAGCAAGCACAACACGAGTAGTTGTTGTAGAAGCTAGGCCATGGTCCTTTGTGGGCTGTAGTGCCACTCAATTATCATTGTTTTTAACGTAGTACATCCCCTTTTCATCTCTAGTCACAATACGGTGAAATACTCTTTCTCCTTTTATGTCTGTCAAGAAGCAGTTCCGAGTTTTAACCAAACGGAAAGTTTTTCCTGAGCCACTTCCAACAATTCTGCAAGCTCACTTTGTGTTTGGCACGGATATTGATCCACTAAAGTCTCCAATTTCTCATCTTTTCACAAATTTTGTGCGTTGGCCAAGACGATCTTCTTCGACCCTTTTGTATTGTCGAAGCCACTCTCTGCATGATTTATCAGTCGGCTGCAATTTTCTTCCCGTTAAAAAAAAAAAACAAATCAGAACTTCCCGCCAATGCTGTGCATTTAAGACAAATCCATACATTTTCGAAGACGCAAAAACAATGTTTTTGACTAAAACAGACGCTATTTATTGTCCACAAATATCACACTTTTCCAATAAAGTATACAGAGCTTCCAAGGTTAGCCACAACTTGCATCAGTGCGCCCTCTTTTGAGAGCGCACCGAATTAATTTGTACACCCAATATATAATATTTCAAATTTAGCCCATTGTTGGAGACAACGTTTTCCCAAATTTCAATTCCGCATCGAAAAAATTGGATGGCTTCTTGACTAGCCGCGTATTAATTCAATTTCATTTCATTTTAACCAACGCAAGGTCTGGGCTATGCTGCACGTGGGATAGGACTATCCATTCCGGTGTTTCTAAGCATGTTGCTGTCGTGCCTAGCAAACTAATTGTGTCCACGATTTTTGACCTTCATCGGTAGACCATGCCTTTGATCGTTATGTTGTCATTACAGCAGCTCATAACACACAAGCTAGTCCCATAACTTCCTGCACGTGAAACGTTAGCGCGGTTAATAATGGAACAATGGAACATTACCGCTGTATTCATACGATGTCCAATGTCTTAGAATAGATTATCGGAATGGACCCACAACCAGTCATAATCTGATACAAAATCCGATGTCTTTCGTGAGCGCTCGATCTGCATATGAGACACGTTCTATCACCTATCCACCTCTTGACAATGTCTTACCAATGGGAACATGGTTTGTTTGGTTTCGTGAGCAACGCCAAGTGAAATGAATTTGCTTTTGTTATGGATCTTCATCGAACAATGTCTTTAATCCTCACTCTTGTTTGGCAGTCCTAGTCGTTCGGTATCTTCGAAATCAGAATTACAACTTTTAAAAAGTGGTTGCCGTGGTGTAGTGGGTAAGAATCATAACCTAAAGGTCTCAGATTCGATTTCGATTTCACTACCCGCCAAACTACAATCAAAGTCTTTCGATGGTCTTTTTTAAGGCTTCTTGGCATTTGGAGTCTATAGTAGGCCTCTTTCACTTGATGAACTAGCACACACAATACAAGCAGTTGCTGAAGATGGGACTATAATCACTCGTGTGTTGTAGCAGCTAGAATAGTTAGAGCATGGTCACCATAAGCTTTCAAGAAAACGCGACGAATTCCATCTTCACATAAAAACAATGAAGTAAGCCACTCTTCAATCGGGGTGAAGCTCACAACTAAACGAAACATACAGATTCTGAAACAACATGGTTGCAGCTTTCCAACGAAGGTTTGAAAGTATGATTCGTTGGAATTGTATCAAAGTTGCACCAGCTCTACAATCGCATGCATTAACCGGTACAACCGTTAGACAAAATTGCTGTAAACGTTAAAGCTTAATTTATCATTCAGAAATTCAGTAACGGATGCCTCTTATTTTTGTCTTTAACAATAACACAAACAACTTAGAGTGCCTTTAGTCGCCCCACAAGAGACCAGAAACCTATATTCTTGAGCAACCACTTGTGCTGTTGTTCTCTCACAAGTGGAGGGGAGCTACAGTTTAATGCCAACTCCGATTGGGAAACTTTTTATAAGTTTTTCATAGGACATATTGGGACTTCCTAAATGTTGTCCACACTGGCATAGTGCGAACAAAAATTTATCGCCATGGTGTGGTAAAGCGTTCGAAATTCCTCAAAGATTTTTTTCCTATTGAAGAAATGGGTGTAGTGCTAGCCTGAAGTCTGCTTTATGTACTTGCCGGCAGGTTATCGAGGAAGTTCTCCTTCCTTAACGCGCCTCTACCCCCCTCGCTCCATTAAATGTCAGGCACGCATACGTTGGTGACGAGATCGACTTGGGAAATAGTTGAATCATTGAGGGTTTATTGTTTTTTAGGTATCGTCAAGGTTACACTTCGGAGGGTTTGTATTCGAGCGAATCTCGCCGTGGAACGCAGTTTCGGAGAATGTCTAGAGCAAATTTTAAATCGGGAACTGATAGCAGAACACATTCTTCTGAACAATATTCTCCTTGCAGAAAATGCCTTTCCTATAAAACTTGACCTGTCAAAATTAACTGATACTCTTGGAATGGATCCACATGCTTTACTCTGTGGAACAGAGATAAATATAGAGCGTGACAAAGTTCGCAGTTCCTGTACCAAAGAGCTTTCCTGGAAAACCGATCGTAGGTAATTTTTTTTTGTTATCTTTCATCATGATTCATCTTGTGATGCTCGAGAAACAGCAGGCTTTCTAAATGTGTTGGCCTGAGACTCTCACAAAATCCATGGTATAGAAGAAGAAGAGTTACAGGTAAAAAAAATCTGTGGAATATCTCAAAATGCGGTTGAACCCATATAAGCTATGCCAAGGACACACCACAGTCCTCTAGAAATTTCAGTCGGAGCTTCTTGCAAGATTACATGTGAATCCTTCTCCATTATGAATCCAATGTGAGGGACAGCGAAATACCAGGCAGAGTCAAAATTTACAAAAGTTATCACAAAAAACCCATCTATCAGCAATTAAGTCCGTTGCCACCCATAACACATGTCAAGTGCCCTTCAAAAGTGTGGATACATCAATCAACCGTGTCGTTGATTAGTTGCGTTAATAAACGATTGTATCGCAGAGATTTGAGATCTTGAGAAGATAGCCTGGTGACGCTGTTGAATCAGGGCCTATCGCAAACGTGTGAATGTGCTCTAGATTAAACGGCTAACACGCAATCAACTCGATTAACGAAGTTTGTATCTTCAAGGAATTCAAGGGATATTTAGTCATCACGTGGCTGACGCTCTTCTGTTCTTTCTATTTTGCACGGACTTTCACACAGAAACCAACAAAACGATCAGATCTCACTTCTTCTTGAAGGCCTAGTAGACTTAGATTACTTTTGGAACATAAGAAAAAAACGAGTTCTCTTCCATAATGACCAATTCTTGTATTGTTCTCACATACACTTACAGCTAATAAAGGGTCACTTGAAACTCGGTATCTACTTTAAGAAGGAGGGGCAACACTTGGTGGAGAAACATCGACGTTAGGCGGTGTAGGGGCTGGGGTGTCTGGCATTGGGACACCAGAATCTGTTGCGGGTGATGGTGGATTCGGAATGCCAGATTCGGTGGTGGTGCTTGCTGACACATTTGGTGGTGTTGGTGGTCCATCTGTTTCTGGAGCTGGTGTAGGTGCTGGTGTTGTTGGAGTTGGAGTTGTAGGAGCTGAAGTTGTTGGAGTTGGTGTTGTTGGAGCCGGTGTTGTGGGGGCTGGAGTTGTAGGGGTTGGAGTTGTAGGGGTTGGAGTTGTAGGAGCTGGAGTTGTAGGGGTTGGGGTTGTTGGAGCTGGTGTTGATGTTCCCACCGGCGGTGTTGGTAAGGTAGGTGTTGTTGAAGGAGTTGGTGATGGCGTCGGTGAAGGAGTTGGCGTTGGCGTCGGTGTAGGAGTTGGCGTTGGCGTTGGCGTCGGTGTAGGAGTTGGCGTTGGCGTTGGCGTTGGGGTTGGCGTCGGTGTAGGAGTTGGCGTTGGCGTCGGTGTAGGAGTTGGCGTAGGAGTTGGCGTAGGAGTTGGTGCAGAAGTCGATGCGGTTGTTGATTCGGTAGTTGAACAAGTGGTCGAAGTCATAGGAGCATCTGTTGGCAAGGCCGATAATGGCGGTGGAGGCATGTAGTTTGCGGGCAATGTGCAGCTTTGTAGGACATAAGTGAACACAGTTCCATAATTGCAGTTCAGTGTTGCGTTGATACCGATGTCTACGCAGTCGTAATACTGCCTATTGTCATTGTAATCCGGCCATAAAATTCCTACTTCATTTTCTGTGCAACGTAGAGTGTATGACTGAGCAGTGGACGATGCCACTAGCATCAGCGCAATAAAAATCGTCGTACCTGAAGAAAATTGGGAAAATGTTCAAAGTCTCTACCACGCGGTAAATTTGTTCCCGTACCTCTCATTTTGCGATTATCCAAAGTTTCTTACGCACGTATCAACGTGTTATTAAGTCGAAAATCTGTCGAAAACTAAATCAAACTCATGTCCACTCATATTTATATAGGCTTGTGTGAAATATCACAGCAATTGAAAAAAATGTTGATAAAAAGTCAGTTATTTTTATTCCTTGATTTTTCGCTAGTGAGTGATTTAATCGTTCACCCGACTCGATAAGCTAGATATTGATGGGCTGGTAGTATGTATTCTGGGATCTGGACATTAGTCACATGCTGTTGAACTGTTTTCAACTAATAGGGTACATTACGGTTGAATCTGAGTTTAGGTTTATTTTTATGTTCCCATGCCTCACCGAGAACTTTGATGTCAGAAAAGGTTTCGGACATGGCGACAAGGTGTCATCAGAATTCTTTAATATCACACTTGAGAAGATCGCGAGAAACTCAAATGTCAACACCAAAGGAATGACCTTCCAAAAGTCCAGTTCATTGCTTGGTTACGCGGAGGACATTGACGTGGTTGCTGTCAATGAGGCATTTGCTGACTTTGAAGCGGAAACGGCTAATATTGGTCAAGCGGTTAAGGGGTACCTGCTCCCACCACGAAAGGACGCAACATCGACGTCTCGGACAGAGCGTCATAATGGGCAGCAGAAACTTTAAGGCAGTCCAACAGAAGTAAATAGTGTCACCGTGGCGTAGTGGTTAGTGCGTTGACCGCCACGCAAAAAGTCTAGGTTCGATTTCCGGACACCTCGCGATTTTTCACGACACCACCTCTTTCGGGTTGCTGACAACACTCAAAGAATATCAATTTTTTTTTTTTTTTTGAAGAACGACGAACTTTGTAGGCAGTACCGCGGCATACGTCTACGGACAAAAACACTCAAGATGGATGGGTCATGTAGGTGGGGGGATGAATAATACTGCTCCGGCCCGATGAGACCTTGAATTCCAGACATTGGGACAACGCAACAGGGAACGTCCTCGTTTGAGATGGCGCCCACAAGTGGAGGAGGACCCAAACCACTTGGCAAATTGTTCTGCCAATGTCAACGTAAAAAAGGCACTGCCAACTGAATAGTTGACATAATCATCATGAATCCATCAGACAAGTGAAATCCCATCAAAACAATTAAAAAAAAAAAACTAACATTTACTACCGCACACCGATACATATCCGAAGAGGTCAGACAATGTTTATTAAAAATTTTTTTATCACAGCATTGGCCATGAATGCTGCCAATTCACTGAAAATGGGGTGAACAAAGAAAAAAAAAAACATTAAGTTGAACTTTATTGTGCAACACTCTACATTTCGTTTTTGAAATCAATCTTCGAACGACGCACGACAGCGAGACCGATCATTGGACAGTTTTATCCCTTCATGTTAGCAGGGTCCAGTACACTTGGTGGACCTACATCGAGGACTGGTGGCGTTGGTGCAGGTGTCGCGGGCATTGGAATATCAGGATTGCCTGCTGGAGATGGTGGTGCAATATTTATGGTGGATGCAGTCGATGTTGTAGTTTTTATAGTTGTTGTTTTGGTTGTTGTGGTTTTGGCTGTTGTTGTGGTTTTGGCTGTGGTTGATGTTGACGTTGGTGTAGTTATTGTTGTTGTTGTTGCTGTTGATTCCGTTGGTGTTACCGGTGTGGTTTCATTAGCTGCTAGTGTTGACGTTGATTCCGTTGGTGTTAGCGGTGTGGTTTCATTAGCTGCTAGTGTTGATGTTGATTCCGTTGGTGTTAGCGGTGTGGTTTCATTTGCTGCTATTGTAGTTGCTTCTGGTGTAGCGGTAGCCGTTGTGCTCGAAACTATTTGCGGAGTTGGAAGAACAAGCACAGGTGTTACAGTTGGGATTGATTGAGTTTGGGTTGTTGGTTGAGGTGTTGTAGTTGTAGCGGGTGTTGTAGTTTTTGCAGTTGTTGTAGTTTTTGCAGTTGTTGTTGTTGTTACGGCAGTTGTTGTTGTTTTCGGTGTAGTAGAAGTTGTTGTTTTTAGTGTAGTGGTAGTAAGAGTTGTTGTTGTTTTCGGTGTAGTACTAGTTGTTGTTTGCGGTGTAGTAGTTTCCGCTGTTGTTGTTGTCGGGATATCAGTTGGCAAAAAATTTAGCGGTGGTGGTGGTATATACTCCTGTGGCAGTGTACAACATTGATATACATATGTAAAGACGGTACCAGCATTACACTGCATATAAGTCGGTACGCCTACGTTAATACACTGATAATACATTGTATTGTCTTCGTAGTTGGGCCAAAGTACTCCAAGTTCGTTGGTGGTGCATTTCAAGACATACTGATCAGCAGAACACGCAGCAATCAGTGCTATATACAGAACAGTCAATTGAACTAAAAAGGGTAGAAAGAGAAAAAATCTAATTCAGTTTTAATCTTATTTCAGCGGCAATACGTTACCTTTCATGATGCGCAGATGTGTCCAGCCAAATTCAAGAGCGTTTCGAAAACTAAACGAAAATTATTCGATCATCATCTTTTATAGTGATGGGAAGTATATCAAAAGAGCACATCTCGGCAGAACAAGATTTCGATAAATGATTCTTTTCACTTGCGGTATGATAAGGTAGCAGTGTGGTTAAGTGATGTCAGAGAACTTGAACTTGGCGGACAAGTTTTTCATTTCCAAGTTAAAATGGGTCTGCGGAAATTTTGTTTTCAAAAAAAAACGACAACAACATGCTCTACCAAGAGAGTCTTTAGTAAACAGCCGACAATTTCCGCTTCGGTTAGCAATAGCATTGCCAGATGGATGGAATCTTGTAATTTCTATGAACTCAAATTTAATGCAGCTTCGATAAGTTAGATGACTTAAATATTTCGGGCAGAATAGGGACAATGGGTCATCCTGCAACAGATAATGACTTCTTAATAGCTGTAGGTAAACTGAAGTCTATGTTAGAAGTATTTATTGATGTTTCCGAAGGAATGTAAAGACAAATTTTGTTGTAAAAAACAACAATACACTTTGTGGTCTGAAACAAATGGAAATAAAATTTCCAATACAGCATGTAACTGTTGAACTTGTAGGAATTTACTTGATAGGGTCAAATGATAACAACACACCTTAAAACAATAAAGCTGAAGAGTCATTCTCTGCGTGCCAAAAACACCCTTTTCTGCGATTGTTCACTGAATTCATCAATTACTATCAATCTGGCAATGACAAAAACCGCAAGTCACCAAACAATTGAAAAAATGTACGCCGAAATATACATACATTTGGCAGAGAACCTGACTTTTTAATATCCGATATCGTATCGAAACTCAGTTGACAAATAGAAACTTGCTTAACATTGTATTCACATTAACGGTTACAACTGTCAAACACAAAAAGGAAAACCAGATCGAATGTCAATCTGGGCAGATAAGCGATAAAAGAAATCATATTTAGAAACTTGTCAAGAGCTGTTAAGAAATTTAATGAATTACTTGATGATTTGATTTTCTCTGAAAGATTACACCGTTAGTTGTCAGCATTTAATGTTGTTTCTTGAAATGTTGAGATTAGCAAGCGATGCAAGAATACGCACAATTTGAAGATGGAATATTTTGGGGGAAGTGAACAGCGCGGGATCCATTGCACTGCAAACAGTTATCACATTTCCGAAGATTGCAAAGCTGATAAGAAATGGAGAACTGAGGGAATCTAACGTGTGAAGTCTACCGATTGGTAGCGATAAAATATTTGCGATCATATCGACATAAAATTAATAATTACCGTCTATAACTACCAGCAGATACAACCAGTTTAGATACACTCAGTGTCGGTAAAGTGTTTTTCTGAGATGTTTACCGAATCTAGAAGGTTTGGGATTTCAAATGCTTTTCGCCATCTTTCAGAGACGGATGTATAGCTGATAAAGCTGAAATATGCCTTCGCATCCCGTTTCTTTTGATGGAATGCTGTTATCTTTTTGTTCCGGTGACAATTTCAAGGCTGACAATTAAATTATGCTTTATTTGCAATTCGGAATAAAAAAACTCAGCAAAACGACGTTGTGAGCATTGTGAAGAGAGCGGAATAGGTCTTGGGGTCAATCTGGGTAAGACAAAGTATATGCTGTCTACGACAAACACCGAGTTCTTGGCGACGTCGACATAGACAACTAGGACTTCGAAGTAGTGAAAAACTTTGTTTATCCAGGCTTCGAAGCTAGCACAAGCAATGACCCAACCATTCCATGAAACGAGTGATCACGCTTGCCAATCGCTGTGCCTTTGAGGCGTTGAGAAAGTAAGCCCTCTCTCAAAGAACTAATACATCCCTATGTAAGTCCTCGATAGTCCCAATCCTGTTGTGTGGCGCTGAAGCAGGGACACTAACTTAAGTGGACGAGGATACTCTTAGTCGCTCTTGAAATCATTTTTGGTCAAGTATGGTATTTGGAGGAGGGTACTGTGCAACGAATTGTACAGTGACATCAATCTGGGCAAACGAGTTCGAGCCTATAGTTTGAGATGGCTAGTCATGTAAAGCAAATGGACACCAATGCTTCGGCTCGAGACATCTTCAGCTAAGAATCCTGAAGGCCAATACGATGAAGAAAGATCAGGCCTACAGAATCGCATGCAGCTGTACAGGGACCTCAATCAAATGAGCCCAAATTATTAAAAGCATCTAGCACAACACCGGGCTAGATGGAGAGGCATGTTGTCTGAGGCCGAGGTTCACTATTGGCTTCAGCGCCAGATGAAAAAGAATACAACGTTG
The DNA here is from genome assembly GCA_944738645.1 of Eristalinus sepulchralis. Taxonomy (NCBI): domain Eukaryota; kingdom Metazoa; phylum Arthropoda; class Insecta; order Diptera; family Syrphidae; genus Eristalinus; species Eristalinus sepulchralis. Next base: position 14,282,321 of record OX122882.1, read on the forward strand.
ACAACGTTTTCACTTTTTGGAAACGTCAGGTGTTTCGGTATAGGAATGAGAATATCAGAAATGAAGGAATAAAGAACCTTCCTGTTCATCTTAGCCAGATTTGACTCCTCATTCGTGGATTTCGTGATTGTCTGAGAAATCGCATTATCCCACAGCTCCGGCTCGAAAAGTCTTCTAATCCGAGCCATTGGAAAAATTCAACAGATGACGGCCTAAGCTCAGATGGCGCACACAAGTGGAGAAGGACCTCAACAAACTTGAAGTGAAACTTGAAAGCTGGCGAGAGATCGTGCTAGCTGGAGGGGCATGTTGGTTGAGGCCCAGTTCCATCTTCGACTGTAGCGCCATGGAAAGAAGAGGAAGAAGTAAAAAATTGCTTAGCATACACATACGCAGCCTGTGCCTTGATCTGAGCAAATCTTCATTGGCTTCATGGCTACCAATGATTCTCCGGATTTCAAGGCCTCAATAAGGCTTGCCAGCATTTGTCGTGACCCCGGGAATCCTCGTTTCTCTAGAAAACGTCAAAAAACTAGATCGTTCTGTTCACATTTTATCCAACTCCCTTCAGAAACTCTGCCCACAATTTGGCGGTTTTTATTATTGAGTTAGAATCTAGCAATCCATCCTAGCTGCTCCAAGGGTTTCTTGTGTTTCTCTAATGTTTATTCACGTGTGGTGACCACCTCTTCTGCATGTCCTTACCCTAAATATATAAAATATGCCACAAGTCCCACCGTAGTTACAAGGATCAACGAATATTGAATCTAATCAATTTTGTTCCTTCGCAGGCCTATTATTACTGGCTGAACGACATGTACATGGACATCAGAATACCCCTGCCCATCAATTCCAATCCTGGCATGGTGCTTCCTCCGAGAAAATTCACAACAGTACACGATGTGGCTCGATTCGCAGCGCGCATCGTCGAGGGAATAATGCAGCACAAGGATATGCTCGACACGTTAGAAAAAACAAATCTTTCTCCACCTCAAGACACACGCTCAATATTTTCCCTTCATTTCAGTGGTAAACTGCAGCAAGAGCGCGCCACATCTCGGGAAAAAGGTCAGCCACTGTGCATGGCTCAATACTACCGCCTGTTAGGTTCGTGCCGTAGACCGGGCATCGAACGTGACTCACAGTACTTGCCGCAGCGTAGCATAGACGAGCATATCATTGTCTTCTGCCGCAATCAAATGTATTGCGTGGTGCTGAAAGCCAGCGACCGCGGCAAGCTGTCTGAAAGTGAGATTGCTTCGCAGATACTCTTCGTCCTCAGCGACGCGCCATGCCTCCCAGCCAAGCCGCCACCAATTGGTCTCCTCACCGCCGAACCAAGATCTCGATGGGCCCAAGACCGCACCACCATCCTACTCGATGAACGCAACCAACGAAATGTAGAACTCATAGAGAAGGCGTTGATTGTCTTGGCGCTGGATGAGCCGCTGGCAAACACCTTCAACGCGCGCGGGTTCACTGGCGCCACCCCGTCTACTCATTTCGCCGGCAGTCGCGACGAGACGAACATGGCGCATGAAATGATCCACGGCGGGGGCAGTGAGTTCAACTCCGCCAACCGATGGTTTGACAAGACGATGCAGATCATAATCTGCACAGACGGTACCTGGGGACTCTGCTACGAGCATTCACCATCTGAGGGCATAGCCGTGGTCCAACTGCTCGAGAAGATTTACAAAAGTATTCTAAGCATGCCTGACGCTGACGATGGAGTGCCACAACATCACCTCCCGCCCCCAGAACGGCTGGAGTGGGAAGTGGCGCCAGAGATTTCGCGCCGCCTATCGGAAGCCGCAATAACCGTGGATAGGTAAGCGCACTTTGAATTGTGGGGAGGGAAACGGTTTGATTTTGCGGATTACTCAACAGGGCCATAGACGATCTGGACTTTTACGTGTACCGCTACAAGGGGTACGGCAAGAGCTTCATTAAGTCATGCCAGGTCAGTCCGGACGTGTACATTCAGCTGTCACTGCAACTCGCTTATTTTAAGTAAGTCCCACCCGTAATCGTTTTGAATATGTGTCACTTGTTTGTTTTTTCTCTGGCAGACTCTATGGCCATCTGGTGGCTACATATGAAAGTGCTTCTACGAGGAGGTTCTTGCTGGTGAGTACAGGGCACGTTCCGACAATCTGTCAAAGTTAACACACATTCACGTAATTTCAGGGAAGAGTTGACTGCATCCGATCGGCCAGCACTGAAGCCCTGGAATGGGCAAAGGCTATGTGCCAGGGTGAAGGTCCCAACGTCGCCCTGGAGAGTGACCGTGAGGACGAAGAGGATTCTCGTAAAGTGAAGTTTAGCATTTACAGCGTACGCCGCCGCGTAGAGCAGTGCACTTAATGTTCAAATAAATCGTTTTCTTTTCTCCTCCACACAGAAGGACCACCTTCGTGAACTGTTCCGCTGCGCTGTGGCGCGTCAAACCGAGGTAATGGTACAGAACATTTTGGGTCATGGAATTGACATTCCACTGTTGGGATTGCGCGAGGCGAGCCGCGAACAAACCGGAACTCTGCATGAGCTCTTCACCGATGACAGCTACCGCATTGCGAATTGTTTCCTACTGTCAACGAGTCAGGTAGACGCCATTGAGCTAAATTTCCGAGGAACCATGCACCCACGAGCACTGATTTTCTTTCTGCACACAGGCACAGAGGACGCGATGCAATTTTCACTTCACATTCATTTCATTCACCTTATATTCACATGCACTGTTCGTTTCGCATTTGTTTCAAATCTAGATTATTTTTATTTCCTGCAGCAGATGGCTAGATACGTAAGTTTCATCAGTTGTGACCTGAAGTTAGAACTTCTTCGAGAGATTTCTTAATGGGTGCAGCTTCTGGACATGGGCCGTGTTCATGGGGAACACTGATCTGACTTTGCATCATGCTGGCGTCTTACTTTAACAAAGCCCAGAAATATGCAACTCGATTTAGCTCGCTCTCTCTCCACCTCCTCTTACTTAAATTTTTTCGAAGTTTAGGTCCTTCCCCACTTGTGTTGGCCACCTCTTCAACATTTCTTGACAAAATCTTTATTTTTGCCTAATCTTCAGACAGTTTTGCGGAAGTGTTATCAGCTCACGTGGCTGAGCATAATCAACAGTGTTATCGACCACATGAGTAGCTGCAGTAGAAGTGAATGGCTAAACTAATTATAGACCAAGTTCTACAATCGAAGTGACGTGCGTCACACGGTGGCAAAGTTCAAATTGTGAAATGTGACAGTGTGCCTTTGTTTACCAGAAACTGGTAGATCTTGTCATAATGAGCTTAACAAGGAATCTATAAATCTAATCTTGAATCACTGTTTTGTGGACATGTTTCAAAATAAAGGATGAGTGCCTGTGCAAGGTAGAGTGTCCTATGGAGGGGCGTTTAAATGAGGGAATGGGATGTTCATGTGTATGCGATTTTTTTGGAGCATTATCGCTGTAAATAGATTTACCCGCCTAGATACACAACTGAGCGTCTTTCATACTCTGCAAAGAATTTCTGTAATTTAAACTCTTTTCAAATTGGCGAATTAAGAATAATTTAGGGTTTCAAAGTGGTCACACGACGCATGTAAAAAAGATTAAACTTGATCAGGATGAGTTGCTAAAAAAAGCAATAATCTTAGTCTTCGGGCAAGAATTGACCTAAAATACAGCACATTCGCAGCCACTTATCAATGTCACTCCTGATGTGATTTCGTTTTTTTTTTTTCTGTTCGCGCATTCGAACAGAATCGAATCGAAACAGTTCGAATGTCACTCTTTTGTGATACAGACAGAAGGATCTTAAGGTGATTTGTAGAGATTGGTGAAGCCTTGTTAAAACATCATCCAACGACAACGCGCGATTATAATTGAAAAAAAAAAAACAACAAACAAATTTTCAGAGACTTATCGTTACATTTTATTTTATAATAGGGTGTCACCGAGAAAGGCTTCAGTGGTATACGTCTATTTGATTTTCGATATTTTCAAGGACTCTTAAGGATTAAAATTCTATGTTGTAAATGTTGCTAATTATCTCATTCCTATAACTGCTCTTGCGTTATGCACGTTCTGAATATCACCAAAGAAGGACGATCAAGGGTTTCAAATCAAACAATCGTGGCAACCAATTAACATCACCACGACGTGAGAAAACACGGCCATTGAAGTTCACGCGCAAAAGGGTCATTGTTTCGTTGACTGTGTGACAAGTGGCAGTATCCTGTTGGAAGCACATGTCGTCCAGTTCCATATCCTCAAATTCTGCAAACAAGACGTCCGTTATCATACCGAACACCATTCACGGTAAGGAAGTTGACGATTCTTCTGCGACAATAACGCGTACAACAGTAATGTTCTTCTGAACACTGTTTTCATATTTCCTATGGACCCAATTTGTTCAAATTTGCTCGTATTTCTACCGATTGTGGATACATTTGGTCGATTATGCAGACCAAGACTCACGAACTGCATGAAATTCATTTTCAATGTGATCGCTCATTTTCGTAGAAGGCTTAAGCAATCTTAACGCGCTGCTCTCCCAATGGTTGAGGCCGTCAAACACGGCAAAAAACTTCACGTTAAGGTGTGACTCCAAACTAACATAACATAACATTGTGCATTAAAGTTAAAGACTGTCCTTTTGTATGCACTTCCTCGACAAACGGATCAAAATTTATGATATTCCAGCGACAGCTCTGGTCTTCTGCTATCCATTTGCTTAATTCCATTCCACACATCGGGCGGTACCGGTAAAAATATATATAATATCATGTACCGGTACTAAAGTGAGCAACTACAATGTACCGCGTGCGACAAATTGAAATACATTTATCCATACTTATGAACAATTAAATTTTTGTTTTCACATCAGTTTTCAGATAGTTTGGGGATAACGTATGTAAGATAAAGTATGATTTTAGATAAATACATAAAGCAGAAATTGGGGCTGAAGCGATGACAAAATTTTTATAGTTTAAATTTTTTTTTGTTGCAGTTATGAGCCCAAGTGGTCGAACATGTCGTAGTACGGTTCGCTGGGAACGGGCAATAATATTGATATCATCAGCATATCTTAGCAATTGCACTGGTTTGTAGAAGAAAGTGTCTTCCGTGCTTACACCTGACATCCACACTATACTCTCCAGCAGAATATTCAAGAAGTCACGCGACAGCGCATCTCATTGCCGAAGCCCGATGCAGGTTTCGAATGGTTCAGAGGTTCTCGAACAAAACTGCACGGTGCATCGCGTTTGTGTTAGCGTTGTGTTTTTTCGGGATCCCGAATTCGGTCATCACGTCAAAAAGATCCATACTTTCGTTTGTGGTTTTAAAATCGATAAAAAGGTGGTGTGTACCTATTTGAAACTCGCGGGTCTTTTCCAGGAATTAGTTTCAAAATTTGGCCTATAGTCGATTTGTGGGGCCGGAAGCCGCACTGGTATGTGCCGATTACGGCTTTAGACTTCACACAGTATGTATGACATATGGAGCTATGGAGCGAGTATTCTAATCGTCGGACATGGTTTTGTTCTTCCAAATTCTAGAGATGATCTGGTGCATGCGTGACACCAGACCAAAAACCCTTTCCGCATTAAGACGCTTAGGACCAGTCACTACTTTCACAGACATCTATCGTGGATGCTGAGATTAACTTGTGATTCTGATTGCTTTGATTTCTCTTATTCAAAGTCTACACTTCTTAACTTTCTTCTTAATTTCATCTCTCCCCTCTTCGCCACTCGCTTAGGATATAATTTAAGTGAATTAAGGTCTTTTTCAGCTTGAATTGAACTGCCGGTGTAAGCGTAAGTACTCGAAAAACTAATTTAAATTTTTCATATGCTAACAGGCACTTAATTCTTTTCGACCGCTTTTATATGCACAGTCTCCTGCACATTTTGTATCTCTCATTGTGTAAAGTGTTGCTGCACCCAACTGATTTTCCCGCTTTTTTATTTGAATTGAATTAACAATAATTTTCTCCACGCCAAAAGGTCGCTTGTAGTACTGACTCTTTCATGGGATACGGTCCGGTAACTCCACGTGGTTACGGCTGCTCCTACAATCCACATCCCGATGAGATTGTCTTCTGTGTATCAGCGTTTTACTCATGCGAAGACACAAGTGCATCGCGCTACGCAAAGTCATTACAAGATTCCCTAGATATTATGCGAGACTTATTGAAGAATTAAAACCCAAAAATAACACACACACACCGTTTGTAGATAAGAATCCATGCATCCTATGACACTTTCTAAAAGATGATAGACCTATCAACTGGAATGCCTTGATGAAACATTAATGAAATGAAAACCAAAAAAACTTATACATATCACGTAAACTAAAGCGTAACACAAAAACAATAAGACAAAGTATATTAATCTATATATCAGTAAATACAGTTGAAAGATGAAATGCACGAGTTAGCGAAACGCCAACGTTTAGTATACACCGCTGGGTGAAATGAAACGAAATCAGTATAAACAAAAGTAATATAAAATTGTTAGTCGAAGTAGTCAATTAAATGTGGTAGAACTGAAAGTTATGAAAAAAAAAAAACAAATTTAAAAATACTATATACACAAATATATACATATATATATATATACATATCAATAAGTTTAAGTTTCGTCCCAAAAGTGGACGCACATTTTATAACCTGTTGCAGAAACTATACTAAACCTTATGAGTTGATGTTGATGCGAATTTGTTAAAATTGTTAATTTATGCACGAATCGGTTAGTTAACCTTACTCTTATAGTCTTTAGTGGATTCTTTAGATTGTCAGCAAATTAAGTTGTGTTTACGAATTGTTAAGCTTCTTGTTACGTGTTAAGAGTGTTAAATGTTACTGATCTATATATATGTTACTTAAATATTTGCAATAGAAATTTATGATTAATTGTTGTTCTTAAGAGCGAATATGATACTGATGTATTTAAGCATTTTTTTTAATTTAGTGAGTTCAGAAACTAAGTTCAGTTCAGACGATCATACATTTTCTGTTTTTCATTTCTTTTAAAACGAATACAAAATGTAAGCGTTTATTGCATTTGATGAGTTGCGAGTAAGAAAACCAGACTTCAAGTGATGCGAAGGACGAGTCTTAGAGTCTTATCATTGAAGAAATCATTTAGAGGGTTGCCGCTTTTACGATTTCATTCCGTTTTCATTATGCTCGTACCGCAAAGAAACAGTCCTCTTTGACAAGTTTAGTGAACCAGACGTGTATGATTTGTTTCAATTTGCAAAGGGGCGGTCGCGCGTCTCATATAATGATATCATAAGTTCGGTTTAGAAGAGGTCTACCCTCTACTCTTAATTAGATCTTAATGCATTTTTATTTATTTCATTTCACTTTCTTACATGTTAGACAGAAATAATTAAAACTAGCTTACCAGTACGAGATCTACTGATCTTAACTCCAACTCACTGACACTTCACAAGAGGTCTAAGCTAACCTAGGTTTTTTGTTTAACGCATTTCGGCCTCCCTTATATCTTAAATTCAGTGCGTAAGCCTATGTATGTACATTTTGTGCAACAGTTTTCTTGAAGAAAACTAGGAAAACTTGGAGTCCCTGCTTCTCTCTACTCCCGTTGTGACAGTTGGAATATACTATTTTTATCATCTTCATCTGAACTTGAACTTTTCCTGAGGTATTAACAGTTGATACCAATCAACAAATATTTTAAAGTGAAAAGGACAAACTGAATTTGATATTAACTTACTTTCACTTTTTTTTGGTCGAAACCCAATTGATTGTCAACCAATTGCAGTTATATATTATATATTGCTTGTAAAACATTTTCCTATACAATTCTTTGACAATATTTGAAAAGGGATTACTGTCTCATTCTTCTAAGTTTTCGTTACTTTCTACACATTTCTGAACAGTATTTTAGCTCCTCTTCCGAAAATGGTGGAAGCAATCAGGTTTTGTAAGCCAACAGATTTATCATTTGCCAGTAAGTGAAAACCAAACGAATTTTAAAATTCTATTCTAAAATTATATTACTTGATTACAAGTTATAAAGTTGTTACTCATTTATTTTCTTTAATTGTCGGACGTCTATTTATTTGATGTTGTTTTACTCGCCTATGCGCAACTGTCAAAACTGGTCACACAAAGATGTCCGTTTCGACAGTCACAAAGCTTAGAATTCCTTACACCACACCCTGTCTTTTTGTATCGTAATTCCGTGACCGTTTCTGACATATTTTTTATGCTTCCACCTTAATCTGAATTCAGTTAATTAAATAAATAATTTAAAAAAGTGGTATACTTGGTCTCAACTTTAGTAAAACCTCTTAAAAGGTGCAACCAATACTATTTCTTTTTTATGTTTTTAAGGTTATTGTGAATTTTATGTATTATTATTAATCTCAGCAGATTTTAGGAAGTCTGAGACAAATTTTAGTTCAATAAAATATTAAGGTCCCGTGCAAAGTGTTCAGCGCCGTTTTCCTAATCATTTGATACTGCCTTTTCGGCCAAAAACCCGTTTTCTTTAAAAAGTTCCTTTCCAAATGCCAAGTCTTGTGTCATTTAGTTATGTACTTACAAATGACAAACATCCAAGTTGATGATCCAATAGTAAATCTTAACGGTGATGTGATCTTCCTACAACGTTTGTTTGTTTTGGATCAACATTAAAAATAAACACTTAGATCTAAAAAATGCAAGATTTGAATATTATTTGTTAAAACTTAAAAGTGGCGGACATATCTGTTGTTTCAAAGAAAGCAATTCAAATCATACATATAATTTTTCACACACAAAGAAAGTGTTTGAAGTTGTGATTTTTAAGTCATATCTTTGGGTCGAATTTAGAGAGAGGTGTTTTTCTTCAAAAGTTTAATTCTAACTTTGCTTTCGATGACTAACTTAAAAATCATCGAGACGACTTATAATATCCCTTCCAAGCCGCCAGCCTATTCGATACAGGTCTCAAAGATTAAACCTCTAAAAGACTCATTTTAAGCAAGACACCGGCTATGGGATTCTTGTTAAATTCATTGTCCGTTGTGTGTCTGGATTTATAAATCACTTGATTCAAAAACACATCCGTAATACTGTTATTAGTGTCAACAGAATTACTGGTGGAACCAAAGTTCAATTGGCATGATGGCGGCTACCAGATCCAGGTGTTGAGGGAACCTGACTGGTAGTGACAGCTTGACCAGAGGCTATATTTTGGCACCACGGGAGGCCAGGAGCCGCTGAAACTTCTGTTCCAGCCTGACTGTGTGGTAGGCCCCCTTGTGGGATCATCGTAGTGACTGTGCTTATAACACTATATCGCGGGTAGACTCGACGTTAATATACTGTCCTGACTGGTCTGTATCAGGTTGTTCACCCTGCTGATTCCGGCCAGGCGGTTGGAGGACCTTACCGACTTAGTGTGAAGTTGCATTCTCAACCAGAGAGCGGGTTAGAGGTTCTTGAAAGGTCTCGCTCCAAACCAAGGTGGGGTGATTGTCCCTCAAGCATGGTCTCATTTGGTACTTGGATAACTCAGGCGTCTAGTCTTGCGTTATTTACATCTCTTGGCCCCATGATATAAGCCGTCAAAGCAGCTTATCACATAAAACCAAAATCCACAAGGGATTGGAATTGGTTTTTTTCTCGGCACTACGAACGGCTGTCAGCATTTTGGCATTTCAGTGACGTGGCGTTAATATTTGTAAAAAATTTGACTGTTTTCTTTATCTTTAAAAATAAACAAAACAAAACTATTGTCCCTTCAAAAAGAGTTCAAGTGGAGTTTAGCCTTCAAAAGAAGCAGAATTATTCATGTTTCAAACTTTCATTTTTTGAGCTACATACATATATAAAAATAATTCTCAGCGATTTATCGAATGCAGGAACAAATATTTTCCTTTAATTCTTACCAAAAATTTCTTTCATAAAAAAATAGGTTTGTTTCTGCATCATTGCATTTTTCCCCAAACATTCTGAATGCAAAAAAATTCCGAATCATGTGTCACTGGGTTTAAAATATTTCCCAGTCCATGGGACCGCGCAAAAAGTCGTATCGAATATTCAAACCATATCCCATTTGATTTTTGGTCTTTCTTATCTCACAGAAGTATGCAAAGAAAAATACCATTTCAAGTAGTTTATACCAAAACCTTAAACATTGTTGCAAAGAACTAAAAAAAGTAAACTTTGGTTCGACCGTGACAGGACTCGAACCTGCAATCTTCGGATCCGAAGTCCGACGCCTTATCCATTAGGCCACACGGTCAGTTGAAAACTCTGAGACAAACAAATCATAATAACTGAGCATTGAGAACACCTTAAAAGAACTGCCAGGTTTGACATTAACACTTATTGAATTTTTCGTTTTCAGTTTATTTATTTCATTTGGTAAGTTAGCGTACGAATCTACTATCTAAAAAAATACATATTAAAAGCCCGCACAGTATCTCTTGTCCACTACTAAAAGAAAGTATGAATATATACGTACATATGTGTATTACTGTTTAGAAAAATTGTATGTTGTTAGACAAAGTTATATAATAGACGTTACTTTCGTTGAACAAAGTTAAACAAAAACAAAAGATATATATTATACAAACATGTGTAGATAAAGTATTACAGCAGATAAAGCTTTAAGAAAACAAGCACGAGTTGAACGTACATATCTATGAATAGACTTGAGGAAAATAACAATACATATCAGAAGAATATTTACATACGTGTATACAGAAGCTTATATAGAAATAATTAAAATATAAATGAATATTATATACATGTACTAAGTAGATACAACAAAGTTATTATTAGAGTACCAAACCGACAAACAAACAAATTTTAAAAAGGAAAAAAAACGTGTGTTCAGTGTTTGTTAATCCTATCAGAGAAGTAATTGTATTCTGTTTAGATTGTTGAACCAAAAAAAAACTTTCATAAATTAACATGGAGCCGAGTAGGTTATCTTTTCTTTTTTGTAATTGGTGAGACCTAGACTGTAAAGGGGAAACGACACTTGTACTCCTCCATGAAAATTTGTATACACTACACTATATATGTACATGTTGGGTGTTTAAATAAATTTAAATAAATAGAAGCAATATATTTCAATGGTGGAGAAACGATCTGTTCTTTCTACTAGTTTGTATTTTTTACTAAAAGTTGGAATACCGACTGACAGGATGCATGAAGGGTCAAAGAACGTACGAATGTGGTTTATTTATTCGCATGCACTCAGAGGTGTCAAATCGTGGGCATTTACCCTCGACGTGGGCACTTTGGATCTCATAATCAGCTAACAGAGCGAAAGAGCGATTCTATACCTCTGTGGGTGATTTTTTAAAACCAACAGGAAAGTTTTTCCAAAAAAAAAAACACATAAAATTCAGAAAAATTGATGAAATCTTTATTTGATCCGATAGTACGGTCCATACAATTCAATGTTTGAGGACTATTTCATGCAAATGTTAACCTTGACTGCGCCTCAAATGGTCGATCCGCTTAGTCCAATTTTGGCATACTCTCTCCAACATTTCGGCCGGTATCTCACGAATCAATGCTTCAATGTTGTCTTTCAATGCGTCAATTGAAGCGAGCTTGTCTGTATAGACATGAGCTTTAACATAGCCCCACAAAAAATAGTCTAATGGTGTTAAATTGCACGATCTAGTCGGCCAATTAACCGGTCCCGAACGTGAAATAAAATGTTCACCGAACTCGCCTCTCAAAAAGTTCATTGTTGCGCGTGGTGTGTCATATGGCACCGTCTTGTTGAAACCACATGTCATACAAGTCAAGCTCTTGCATTTTGGGCAAAAAAAGGTTGGATATCATCCCACGGTAGCGCTCACCATTCACAGTCACGTTACGATTCGCATCATCTTTGAAGAAGTACGGTCCAATGATGCCACCAGCGCACAAGCCGCAACCAAACCTTTTCTGAATGCATTGGTAGCTCTTGCAATGCTTCTGGCTAATATTCACTCCAAAATCGACAATTCTGCTTATTTACGTACCCATTGAGCCAAAAATGAGCTTCTTCGCTGAATAAAATTTTTCGGTAAAAAAGTGAATCTTCGGCCAACTTTCCAAGAGCCCATTCACCAAAAATTTTACGTTGCGGTAGGTCGTTCGGCTTCAATTCTTGCATCAGGCATCATACCTAAATCCTTCCGCAAAATTTTCAACGTTGTTGAGTAACAGAGGTCCAATTGCTGCGAACGGCGACGAATCGATAATTGATGGTCATCATTAACACTGGCCGATACAGCTGCGATATTTTCTTCAGTTTGCACTCTACGTAAGCGTGTTGGTGGTTTAATGTCCAACAACGTAAACTTGGTGCGAAATTTAGTCGCAATAGCCCGAATAGCCGTTTCAGTGGGTCGATTAAACTGACCATAAAGTGGAAGAAGCGTGTGATGAACAGAGCACGCATTTTTATAATAAAATTCAATAATTTGCAAGCGTTGTTTGTTTGTAAGATGATGCATAGTTAAATTATGGACCAAACTGAAGATGTTTGACAGTTAAACAAAACACGAAACGTGCGTCAGCTGTTTAAACCAGTGTTGCCAAGAAGATATTATCTAAAAAAATCACTCTTTAGTACCAAAAAAGGACGCATCTTTTATTTCTTAAACGAAGTTGTAAGTCCATACCCAACTCAGTTCGTTTTAATCACTGAACACACTTATTCTCAATCTCCCAAAATTTGATAGAAACAACAAGGATTCTTTGTGTAGGTGCCGATGTGTCAACACGTCTGTAATTGCACTCGCCCTAGTGAAATCTATAAAAGGTGAATTGCAAAACATCATTTTCAACATTGCTATTTACAGCTTAAATTTGGCGGTGGTAAAGCAGGACATCTAGGTTCGATTCCCGGACGGGACACCTCGTATTTTTCACGGCACCACCTCTTTCGAGTTGCTGACAACACTCAAAGAGTAGCAATTGTGTATAAAAAGCTTCTTAAATTTCGCCGTACGCAGTCGGCCAAAAAACTGTAGTTCCCTTCTATTCGTGAGAAAACAGTAGCACGCACAACATGAGTAGTTGTTGTAGAAGCTAGACCCTGGTCCCTTGTAGGCTGCAGTGGCACTCAATCATCATCAACCAAAGCAGGGCGACGTTAAGTCTACGAATGAGAACTCTGTGGAGATCCGATGTGGAATCATCCTTGACAACCAGTGTTACGTCGGTTTGTCGAAATTATTGTTCTGAACATTCCTGACTCGAAGGTTCTAGATTGCGCTCTTCAAAGCACGTCTTCGAAGGAAAGAATCAAAGTTGGTCCTGTTAATGGAATTGAAGACACAGCAGAAAACCGTACCCGCTATACCAAGATGTGGATGTAACTTGGAGCTTCAAAAATTCGTCGACTCGGCTCGGCCATATTAAGCGCATGAATACCATGGCTCCCTAAAATGAGGGTCTTCGAATCCGAGTTTGCTGGTTTAAGAAAAAAAGGAAGTCGAAATGTTCAATGTGTATGTGGATATGAGACAGGTTGGTCTTGTTGGCTGGAAGGAACGTGTCTACGATGGTGAATAATGTAAGACAGCGACCCTTCGTTGGTCACCGGTCTTATAAAAAAATTTAAATGTAATATCTTCCCTAAGGGAGGAAAGTTTTGTTACTACTCTGCGCCACCTTAAAAGCCAAATTAAAAGAATGATAATTACCTGTCTTTCAGGAACGTTAGAAATATGTGTTATGTATATGGAAATGCGGTGCGTAACATGAGGAAAAGTGTGGAAAAGACAGAAAGGTTGCCGGTTGCAGCAATGCGTAGCTTCGCTGAAGGGGCAATTGACGAAGCACAAACAAGTATTTGGAGACTACACAAAAGAGTATATAATCGAAAACGAAGTTCAAAGTGAAGAAATCATTCAAGAAGAGCTTAGATTCAGCTACAAGGGAATGTAGCCAAATGTGGCAAAACAGTAAAAAAACTCATCTAAAAAATTTGACACTTTAAGGATAGACTGCGAAAAGGGTGACTTCCCAATGAATACAAAGTCCAAGAAGCAGCAAAAGCAACCGCAACAACGGAATAAAAGCGGTGACTCCGTCAACACAGGACAGACTACCACTAATGTTTGCGGACACAGCATTGCCCATCACACAAACCTACTATTTACAAAAACTGGTCACAATAACTTGGGTTAGGAATCTCTTTCAAAGGCTCAAATTCCACGCATGATCCTTTATCTCTAAACAAATGAGAAGTAAGAATACAGCTCTTCTTCTTCTTCTTCTTCTTCTTCTTCCTTTTCTTCTTCTTCTTCTTGTAGCGCTACAGTCCAGGGTGGACCTGGGCCTCAACCAACATGCCTCTCCAGACAGCTGCCGCCAGTTGCGCACTCCAAGTTGGTTGAGGTCCTTCTCCACTTATGTGCGCCACCTTAGTCTAGGCCGTCCTTTGTTGCGTTGCCCTAATTGCTCAGATTCGAAGACTTTTCCATACACGCTATGTGGCCTATCCATCTTACGCGTTGTATCCAAAGACGCTTGACCAGGCGCATGCCGCCGTAGAGCCCATAAAGTTCGTCGTTAACCTTCTCCATCAGATGCCATCAACCAAAAACAGCACGAAGAACTTTTTTCTCAGAAAGACTGAGGGCTTCCTCATCCGCTTTAAGAAGTGCCCAAGTTTCAGCGTAATAGAGGAGAACTGGGATGATCAAGCTGTTGTACAAAGCCAGTTTAGTCCTTCGAGAGAGGGCTTATTACTCAATTGCCTCTTGAGCCCAAAGAAACAGCGATTGCCAAGATTGATTCTGCGTTTGATTTCGGTACTGAACAATACAGCTCTGGAGGCACTAAATTCGCAGGGTTCAGAGAACATTCATGCAAAACTGAACTGAAACTAGACTCCTCGATTAAGATTTGGAATGAATGCTTCGTGACGTCGTGGTACAGAATAGAAAGCATGCTCTCCTAAAGCAATGCACGGTGGAAAATAAGGAATATCTCTTGAAACTTAAGTGTGTGTGGTACCCTCCTCATTGTGAGGTTTAATAGGAAAACCTTTAAAGTCTTGAAATGCGTATGGTGCTAAGAGTAACAGAACTTTGGACATGCATCCAAATACAGTACTGTCCCCTCAAGGTGCGTCAATTGTAAGCATACGTTCAAAAACAGAAAATGGATGGTTCTCGAAACACCTTTTGTGATTTTCATGTCCTGGTGCTTCAGCAAAATGTAAAGCTGCTTAGAGCTAAGGGAATGAGTATTTTGCTTGTGTTTGATTTCTATTGATGATGCAATGTGCTTCCTCCTTCAAGGGGGTATATTTAGCTTGAAAGTCTCTTGAGTGGGCATATGTATTTCGAATTTAGGTCCTACCAATTTTGTTGAATAATTAGACACCTCTCTGAAAATTTTCAACAATTCGTTCAAAAATGATAATCAAAAAGTCCTTTTACAACGCCGCGCCGCTTCGTTATCCTCTTAAAACAGCCCGTTAAGATCTTTATAGGCCAGCTTGTTGTCTCAAACAGACAAATTTGTACGATTGCGTAAAGTATACACTCCCCCCGACCTTAAGATTTATAGAAAGGCCTGGCTTCAGGACACACTGGCAATTGCAATCCGCAGGGTTCTCTTATTTTGTGGATTGGGTAAGAAATCCTAAACTGCCATTGAAAGGGGATGCTTTCCTCTGATCATATTTTACAAAGAGTCCATGCACCTGATCAAGTCATGGCTTGCTGCTGTCAGTTTCAGCAACCTTGTTTGATTTCAATTCACTTTATCTCGATCAGATCAGATGGACAGAGTCGTTGATCTACATCATCCCCTTCAAACTGATTCATTCCGCCTGACAGCGGTATTTCGTTGGTTGTCGTCACCAGTACTACTTTAGAACTAATGTGTTCATGAGGCAATGATGGGTTATGAAGCCCTTTGCTATGGGCGATAAATTTTAATGAGGCATTTTTAAATGCCATTGCAGCGGTTACTGAGATTGTGTATTGTTCCCAAAAACCGGCAAACTTTCAAGTTGGCTATGAAACAGATAAAAATACTCGCAATAAGAGGATGTTGTTTTGTTCCCTAAAACATATTCAAAAGATAACCTAAACACACGGCGACAATGATGAATGAATTTCGAAAGAAAGTTTACAAATCAAATATTCTTGCCATGGAGGCAACGCAGATAAGAACTTCTTTCTAAAAGGCCAAAACACACAAAGCAAGTGTAAATTCTAGGAAATAGATAAATAGCAGAAAAAAAAACTTGATAAGACGAACGTAATGAAACCATGCTTTCGAAGTCAACATTTCCAGCGCCAGCGACTGTTTCTACAAGCCCCGATAAGGCGTAATTAAAATGAGTTAATCGATTCAATGATATATTATGAATTTATCGCTAGGTTTGTGTGACGAAATCAGCACATCATTTTCAAAGTGATAATTTAAGCTTTCAGTTTCCGAGAGATAACGATGGAATTAAAGACGGGGTGTAGTGAAGATGCTTGTGCAACTAAATTGTTCTTTGGATTAAGGTTTCCAAATTAAAGCTCTCTACCTGCTAAAAAAACACCCATTAGCAAACTGATTGCATAGGAATATTCTAAGTTAACCTGTAAATTTAAAATGTTGCAGCGCGGCAGGCGAGGATTGTTTCACATTATGAGAGCTGAGGTTAAGCCATCTTCTTTTCTCAGATGACTAAGTTCTCCTCACATCATCGCAGACGGAACTCGAGCGTGCTCTCGTTAGGTTTGTGGCCGTATGCACAGATGCTGGAAAGAAGGCGAACGTAGACAAACCCGAAGTTATGGTCATTTCCAAAACTCCTTTCCATGTTAGTGTAGTCCCATTGTAAGAGGTGGGGAAATTTAAGTATCTCGGCGTCTTTTTCACGAGTGATGGGTTGAACAACATTGAGCTTACTTGTAGGATTGGCCAGGCTGGATAAATTTTGAAGCAGTTTGGTAGATCAGTAATAAGGAAGGCCGAGCTTGGTGTTAAAGCCAAGTTTTCGGTTTTGAACTTTAACCTATGGTCATGAAATTCGGGTAAAGAATCAACAAATAAGATCGCAAATTCAGGCTGCAGAGATGAGATTCCTCCGTGCCGTTGCTACTGTTACTCGCCGGGATAGGCTAAAAAACGCGACGGCTTGGGGGAGACTCAATCTAGAGCAGCTACTCTCGGCAAACCCAGGGCGGTGTGCTCGGATCAAGTCCGCTTAGTTGCGCTTGGATATATATCCTGATGAGTTCTGGTCAATGGCGGAGGATCGAGCCGCCTGCTGGTCTTCCGTACGTGAATTGCACCTGCGACCCGTTTAGTGAAACATGCGGATTAAACAAGAAAATGATAATGTTTTTAGCCTTCGTAGCCTTAGACGCGAGCCTAAGCTTAAGAATGTGATATGTATATCTGCGGTATGCATTTTTGGGGTCGTTGGCTGTAGAATCTTCGAGTCATTGTTTGTGAAAAGTGGCTTTAAATGGTAATTATCCACCCAATTCACACTTTGTTACGAAACGTTACTGCCAAAGAATTTTTTATTTGTCTGAATCAAGAGTTTTATACTTTTGATACAAGTACGAATACATTGTCTCTCTATTGTAATTTCATTTGCCATCTGAGAAGAACTCACCGTGAACAACACTGAACAGCTATACACCCTAAAAAGCCAGACTAGGACCATCACAAGAATTCGTTCAAAGTGGAGCACTGTGGTAGCTTCAGCTCTTGATCTTATGAATATCAACAAATGATTTTTATCAAATTTCGTCTTCTTCGGAGCACGTTCACTTGGTGAAGTGAACAATTTCGACTATTTCTTGGTCTCTTATGTTTTCCACTGAACAAAGCCACGAAACGATTCAGAAACGTTTTTTTGGATTGCCCTGAAACACCGTCAAACACTGCTCTTAAGGTGTTTTACTGCTGCTCTTGCTGTAGGGAGTGAGAAGGTGCGGCATCGATCGATAAACAGCCTTCTCATGACGAATAATAAATGCAGGATATGACCCATGCGGTAGGTATTATTTCAGCTTTCTCAAGCTCGTACACCTTCAGTCGGTAACCATTTCGATTCTCGATTCTTCCTTTTCGGGGCACCAGCCAGTGACTCAACACAAACGGTCGTGCGACTCGTTAAGATGATCGCCAACAAAGGAGGCGAGTGAATCCGAACACTGGCCGATATTGCTCTTTTTTCATTTCTATCCGAGTGCGCACTTAGAACATATTTTCAAAACCAATTGGCCTGAAATTGCTGCATTCTATTCTCCAGCCTCATCCTTAGTATGACTGATTCTTAAACTTTGGTCGTTGAAGTGGGATAAGAACAAACTACGAGTTCACGACATACAGTGCTGTTTGAAAAGATGCTGGTCTAAAATATTTGCCTCTTTTTACAGAAAATAATAATTTTATTTTCGGGAACTGCATTAATTGATTGAGTGGCACTCACATCACAAGGAACCAGGCGCCAGCTTCTTCAGCAAATACTAGTGTTGTGCATATTACTGCTCTTTCACTAGTAGAGGCGCGTACAGTTTTTGGTCAATTTCAAACTGCGGGATTTGAGAAGCTTTTCATAGACCATAAGTACTCCTTGAGGGTTGTCAGGAACTGGAAAGACGCGGGCGGTGAAAAATTCGAGGTGTTCAGTCCGGGAATCGGAACTGAGACCTTCGGCGTGTAAAGGGTCGATTTTTTTTTATAAAAATGAGTTCATATAACTTTTATAGTAGTCAGCAACGAAACGAAGTGATAAAATGAGCATTTTGGGTAAAATTAGTCGCGAGTGCAAGTCTAACATTTTGGCTCTGTCATGTCTCAAGTTGACAATTTTTTTATGAGATTAAAAATTGTCTAACAAATCGTGACACGGAATTAAAAATAGAAATTTTGAAATTGGAACCACCAGCAGAACAAAGAGCTCAGGAAGACCAAAAAGCGAAGAGAGACCGGCAACTGAAGAGAAAGCTTATCCTGTAAATCCGAAGATATCACTTTGAAAACGGACGTCAGACTACAGGAAAATAAATTTCGTCAACTTCAGTGAGGAAAAGCTTCAAGAAAATTGTGTATAGAGAACTCAAGCCCATACTGAAGACAGATTTTCTGAAAAAACCCAAAAAATGTGACCACAAAAACATTCTAGCTGAACTCATGACATGTAGAAATCTAAGCTGCATGTTGAAGATGGACCGATTTTCGATCGAAGACAACCAAAGAAAAGACTGAGATCTGAATGCATCGTAGGGATGCCCAAATACTGATGGCGTAATGCTCAGCTGTTGGTTCTCATAAGATTTAACAGCTATTTTCCTTAATTTTCCCAGAATCGAAAATGGCTGCACAAGTTTACCTTAAGGAAAATGCATTAGAGCCTTCTGCATTGGAACCTTTTGCTGACACTTAGACATTCACTTTTCAACAGAACAATGCTCCTTGCCACAAGAGCCAACATCCTAACTATGAATGCTTTCTACTCGTACATATAGAACTTTTATGACTTAAAGTACAGCCTAGTGGTCACCGTGGCATTGTGGTAAGTGCGTCGACCGCCACGCAGAAAGTTAAGTTTGGATTCCCGGACGGAACACCTCGCAATCTTTCACGTTGCCATCACTTTCGAGTTGCTGACAACACTCAAAGAGTATCAATTGTCTATGAAAGGCTTCTCAAATCTCGCCGTTCGGAGTCGCCAAAAAACTGAAGGTCCCTTCTACTCGTGAGAGAACAGTAGCACGCACAACGCGAGTAGTTGTTATAAAAGCCAGGCTTGGTCCCTTATGAGCTGTAGTGCGACTCAATTATTATTTATTACTTCGAAGAAAGTATTATCGATGTTCATCTCCCAACAGGATAGATCGCAATTCAATCGTATTTGCCCAATTAATAATGAAAATTAAAATGGCGAGAAAGCGTACAGGACAAATAAAATTTACTTATCCAAACCTGGAAAAGATTCCTTCTTCCACAATGATAAACTGAGTCAATGCCCTGATAAGTACTTTCTACTGAGAATATACAGGAAAACAAAAATAATTCACCAATAAAGAATTTGTGTTTAAGCCCCTAAAATGAGGACGATAGTCAAAATCGATCGCACTCCTCCAATGCTCCCGTGAACACATATCAAAAACTTCAACATTCTAAATGAAAAATGCAATTTGACAAAATTTGAGAAAAAAGTACTTTTAACCAATATTTTTTGTACAGCACTGTAACGTATGCAAGGTACTCGTCGTTTCCTGTTTTCAGCGCCACGAATAGTGCGACAGCAGTTATTTTATAGTATCTCTTGTTAAACAGAGTCTAAACATCTTTTCATTTTCTCCTCAAAGAATAGTGAATATTTCCTCACGTTCCAGAAGAGATAAGAGCTTAAAGAACTTCTCCTCGCATAATCAATAAATACCTTGTCGAATGTGAAAACGAAACTAGTCTCACAGTTAAAGCTGCTCATGCAATCTATCTCGGCACCAAAGAAAATGAAGTGTAAGCATAAACTTTTCTGAATGTTCCATCGAATTGTATTTCCTCTTTGATTGGCAGTGATGTTATTGTTTCTTATTGTTCTGGGATCACTGATGTTCCGTGTGGAAGCCGCCCATGTACCACTTACTGTTGCAACGGAGCCACCAACGCCACCAACTGATGATTACTATGAACAAAATTCACTCATTCCTAGACCAAAACTTGTCCTCAATTACTCGTAATGCCTGCCTGTTATGAATTGAAAACTAAATGAATGTCTCCAAAAAATTTGTGTCAAGACGGTTAATGTGGTTTATTGTTCGTGGTGAAGTTGAAGTACTTAGAAATTGAATAAAGTCCTTGATACTCCTTTGTTTTGTTTGTCTTTGAAGTTGAAATTGATTGATGAGGAGTGTATAGTTTATGACTGGCGAGAAATTTTTGTGTCCCTCTAATTGGTGCTTTAACAGAAAAAAACTTTCTAATCATTCTTTCCCGGTGAATGGCAGAAAGGAACCTAACCAATTTGCCAACAAAATCATTTTAACATTTTACAAATGTTCAAAGTCCCGTGACTGATTTGTTACAGGATACTATGCAAGGGAGAGAGCAACAAACATCGGAATCATGGCTTCTGTTTGGTATTTATGTAGCTCATGCCGAACTGTCTTTCGGTATCCTTGTACATCTAAATGATATTTCAAACCCAGTTGTGTACTCCTCGAAAGAGAAAAAACGGATGCCAAAATGAAAATACACAGAAATTCAAATAGCAACTCGCCCGACGCTGTATGAAATAAGACTCCAGGTAAGTTTTCCAGGATGCAGTTCAAATCATAGGTTTTATTCTCATATTTAAAAAGTTACAAATAACACCAATTCGGATCAGGGTTTGTTTGTTGATAGCACTGGCGTTGAAAAAGTGGGGGATGGGGATGATGGAAGATCGGGATCGTTACCACCACCTGAACCAGAAACATTTGGTGGAGTAGGTGCTGCTGTTGGAATTGTTGGAATATCTGCTCCATGCACTGTGAAGGTAGCCAAAAGGACTAAAACCACCAAAAAACCTATGTACAAAATAAACAACAAATTACACAAAACACGATATATAATATATATGCACTTATCATACCAGCTTTCATTGTTGAAATATTCCTGCGTACAAGGGTCGATGACAGAAACTGAGGCGGACTACGCTTCGCGTGTGGTTTTTATTCAGTTTTCAGCAAGCAGTGTTACTTCATTATCGCAAATATTATTGACGTATCATAATTAAGTTTTTATTTTGAAAATCTACTGATACTACTGATACTGCGATAAAGACAATAGACAATTTTAATTTCGGCGCTTGGTAGGAAATGAGGTGAATCCACAAGGCGTTATACATATCTGTTTCTAGATTAAAACAGCGGAAATTCAAGGCGCTATTGGCCAGTATTGTAAACACACATGACCATTACGTTTTCAGACTGTTGGGCAAAGAAAGAAAACAATACGTGCCACATATTGTTTTTTTTTGGCTTCTGGTAATCAATGAGTTGCTTGTATTTCTGGCAAAGAATTTTTAATTAGTCTTCCGCCATTGACGTGTACTGCATTCAAAAATAACTTGGAGTGCGCTCTTCAAAGTGAGTCATCGGGACAACGTGGTGTGCGAAGCTGAATGCAGATAGAGAGACAGAGAGAGAGAGAGAGAGATCCCGAATTAACTGCAGGGGCATTTTGGTTATTGGTCAGGTCTACCTCGAAAAAGGAAAAATTTTGCTTCCCGATTTTCATACATTGATCTAAATCCCAGGGGACTTATAACAGAAAGCACATTTTTCAAAAAAAAACTTGAAATAAAATTAAAATTAAAATGAATTGCATGAGTCGAAGTTGGCGGTTAAATACGATTGCACCCTTAAAAGTTATGAAGACTGGCGCCACAGTCCGGTGTGGACCTGGACCTCAACGAACATGCCTCTCCAGCCAGCACGATCTTTCGCCAGCTGCTGCCAGTTGCGCACTCCACGTTGGTTGAGGTCCTTCTCCACTCGTGTGTGCCGCTTTATCCTGGACCGTCCTCTGTTGCGTTGTCCCAATGGCTCAGATTCGAAGACTACCACTGCTCCGGCCCGAAAAGTGGCCTTGCCATCTTAAGCGTTGTATCTGAAGACGCTTGAGTAGGCGCATGTCGCTGTACAGCCCATACATTCTCCTTCAGCTAGCATCAACGCAGACAGGGCCAAAAATCGCACGCAAAACTTTTCTCTCAAAAAGACTAAGGGCTTCCTAAGGGCCCCTTCATAGAGTAGGACTGGGATGATCAAGGTGTTATGCTTAGTCCTTCGAGAGAAGGCTTTATTACTCAATCGTCTCTCGAGCCCAAATTATTGCAAATACTCGTATAAAATCGAAATTAAACCACAGAATGGTTGCGGGTACAGCGATAGAGTGGAAAAAGTGATAACATTGCACATTGGTATTGAATGTCTGTGAATTGTGGAGGGTGTAAGGATTGAGAAGAATATTTGTGTAATGCTAAACTAGGAATCTTTTGCCTTTACTGGGCGGTTAAGGACGAGTGGACGGACATATCTTAAATGTTAAAATATAGTTGGCTTACTCAATAAAACAGAATTATGTTTTTTGGTAAAAAAAAGAAAATAGTAATAACTAAGATCCGATACTACGTCTGTTCTTCTTCTTTTACATATCGTACCACAGTCCGCAATGGACCTGGGCTTCAAGCAAAAAGCCCCTCCATCTAGCACGTTTCTTAGCCAGCTGCCTTTAATTCCACACGCCAAGTTGGTTCAGGTCATTCTGAACCTTTGTGCGCCATGGCATTCATGAGCCTAATCTATTGCGTTGTCCAACTGGTTCGGAGGTGAAGATTTTGTGGCCTGGAATATGATCCATCAGATAGCATTGCAAGTGTATCGAAAACAAATGATAGCCTATTGAAATAACTGTTTACTTTAAATTGAAAAAAAAAATTTAAATAAACGTATCTCTGAATGATTTCAATAATTGTAAGAAATATTGTAAAGAAGTGAAATGAATAAACTCTCTTAGAACGTCCAAGTTGATTTTAAGTCATTCCCAAAGCAGCACCCATCTCACCTATAAGTATTTTCGTCTCAAAAACTCGCTCAAACTTTTCTAAAAAGTTAAATTTATAAACAAAGTCTGTTTCGGTGCTCAATACGCTTTAGTGCATCATGTGCTGCAATAAATTGAACTCAAAGCCCTTCATTTGTCAGGCATATGCCTGATTTTTGTAGAGAGTCATTCATTTCGTGATTGCAAGTTGGAAGCGACCACGTCAACACCAGAGGCACGACCTTCCAAAAGTCCGTTCAACTGCTGCTTTACGCCGGCGACATTGACGTGAGGCGGATAAAATGAGCTTGCCGATTAATGAGGGCAAATCGAAGTATATGCTGTCAGTGAGGAAGGACATACAACATCGACGTCTCCAACAGAGCGTACTACTAGGCAGCAGTAACTTTGAAGAAATCAAGGACTTCGTCTACCTTGGCTCCGCGGTAAGTAGGGACAACAATGTCAGTACTAAAATCAAGCGCAGAATCACTCTTGCCAATCGCTGTTTCTTTGGGCTCAAGAGGCAATTGAGTAATAAAGCCCGCTTTTTGCTTGAGATTTTTGGTTCTGTTTGCGTTGATGGCGTCTGGAGGAGAAGATTTAATGACGAACTTTATGGGCTATACGGCGGCATGCGCCTAGTCAAGCGTCTTCGAATGCAACACCTACGAGGGCTAGGCCATGAAGAGCGTATGGACACCACTGGTTCGGCCTGAAAAGTCTTCGAATCTGAGCCATTGGGACAACGCAACAGAGAACGGCCCATGATAAGGAGTGCGCAACTGGCGGCAGCTGGCGAAAGATCGTGCTGGCTCGAGAGGCATGTTGGTTGAGGACCAGGTTCACCCCGGACTGTAGCGCCATTAGAAAAAAAAGAAGCGTCAAACTAAACTTGATATTAGTTAAATTCTGCCATTTACGAAAATGAATCGCATAACAATCAAACAATGCGAAAGAATTATTAAAACTTACCATAAATGTGGTGTCTTAAGCGCAGCCACTTTTCGGCCAAACCGTGATTATTATAGTCTTAATAAGAAACGAGAGAAATGGAGTCTCTTGAAGATTTCGCCAGTTAAGTGTATTTCTTCGTGTAACTATGTGATCAAACGACTTAAGTTTGGTCGGTTTGTCTTCATGAGACACAAAAGTTCTAGCGTCCACACAAAACGACACAAAGGATATGTCACCGGACGTTAAGGAGATTGATCCCTCTGTAGATTCGTATAACCAGCGACATCGACTAAAAACTTCAGTAGATCTTAAAAGCGACCAATATGGAGCTGGAGCTCAAGGAATAATTTCGTCAAGCTCAGTGAGAAAAAAGCTCGTGAAAGCCCGACTAAGAGCACTAACGATTGATCTGACCTCAAGAACATCTTAATTGGACTTGTGACATGTGACAATTTAAGCTACATTTTGAAGATAGGAAGATTTTGTCTAAAGAGAAACGATTGTGCAATGCAACTTTTGGATGCCTCACAAAACTGAAGGTCTAAACTAGTGGCTTGTAGACGCTTCTGTAAAATTTAAAAAGGTAGTCCGGTTTTCTTAAAAACTAAAGTCAAAGCAGAAGCCTATCTCTGGGTTCTCAAAAATACATAGGAGTCTTCTGCGTTGGATCCTTTTGGTGACGTTAAATATGTTTCTTGCCATAGACCTAACATTAGAACTCTTGAGTACTAAAGTATTTTCATTGTTTTGGTATTTCTTGACTCCGTACATTAAGATTGCGAAGAAGCGTCTGGACATAATGGATGTCCTACCATATCCAAAAACTTATCTGAGTTTTGTCTCACAGATGTGCAGCTGTAATATACGTAAGGGGAGAACCAACAAAGTACTATCCACTGAGAATAAACAAAACTGCCCTGGGATATTTTTCCATCGGAAAAAAAATATGAATAAAAATTTTGGGGCGAAAAAAATCGACTTAGGCAACTATACGGCTTCATTCCTTGAATGCCCATATAAATACAGTTTCGAACCTCGCCGTAGTAGTAGTAAAAATTGCGATATATAAGCTAAAGGCCCCCTTCACCCCTTACAAAATTCTTCATTTTAAACCAAATGCTGCCGGTTTTTCTACAACCAAAAGCCTAGCTTATATGTCACTTAGGCAATGACTTCAGGTGGGCACCAATAATGCCACTCGCTGGATTGTTTCAGTTCCCATACTAGCAGCTGTAGGAACGTGATTTGTCATATCTTCCAAGAAAAAGTCTAGTTGACCTCAGTTTATGTCCTCATAGAGATGTAGAAAATGAAGTGTTTTTTTTTTTTCAAAAAACCATAAACACAATTTTCTTAAGAATCTTTTTTAACTTTAATGTACGTCTTATAGTAGAAGTGTATAAACATAGCCATCATAAACATGTTTTGTGGGAAGAACAGAAATCCAACTTTTTTCGGGAAACCACAATGTGGACCGAACAGCATAACCGCCCACTGCAGCGTCAACACTGTGAATTGAATCTGGAAGCACGTAATTTTTTTTTTTTTTTTTGAGTTTAAATTAAACGATGGACGCAGTCAGCACTTACAATTTGAAGGATCGTCATATATTTTTTCCACCAGATCTGTTGTGAGTTCCTATACAATGCCACTAGATAATAGGAGTACATAAATGCGTGCACAATAGCGTTGACGTAGCCAATGAAAACTACGTGACCACCTGAAAGAAAAACAGGAAGAAATTTACACGAATATTTAATCCTTTCAAAGTTCATACTGTCATATTCAAACGTAATCTTTTGGAAACTCCTACAAAATATTCAATTAAGCAGAAGATAGTGTTTAATTACGAAGATAGTGATTAATTTATAAATCCCTGAAATATTGTACAGTGAATTTATTTCCCAACCTGTATGGACTCGTCTTTTGAAAGAAAGAAAGGATAAGTAGCAACTCTTTTAATATCTCGTTTCGGGTGGCACAACAGAACGAGGAACAGAACGAAGAGAACGAACAGAACTATCATATCCCTCGTCGCATGATTCCTATTCCCACAGCGCGTTAAAGTTCTTCCCACTGGTGTGCGTCATCCCCAACAAGATTGACCTCTGTTGCTAATAGCATTCATGACGTCGACGGTTAATCTTCTCCCTCAGTTGCCATTAACGCTCTAACGAACTCTCCTGCGCTTTTCATAACGTCCAAGTTTCTAGGACTGGCTCTGTTACTCAATTGCTCCTGAAGCCCAACGAAACAGACTTAGAGGTACCCGAAGTCCTTGACCCGCTCTAACTTCTTACTGCTCATTGTGATGTTCTGTTTGAAACATTATGACAACATAAAAATTGTTTTGGCCTCATTTCGATTCCAACAACTGTCTGAGTGGTAACTCTCTGGGTCCGTGGAGGTCTCTTCATTACTTGGCGGTGAAGTGAAAGTTTTTTGCCGTCATCCCACATAAGTATGAATAAGTTTAAAGGGAATGAAATGCGTAGGTGAAGTCAGCGAAAATGGAGTTGATGTCGATCTAAGCTCCTTGGATCTTTTCCATATCTTGCGCCGTGTAAAAAACCGATTAATAGTAGGCTTCCCTATTCTGAAATCAAATCGGTAAGCACTGTTTCTTTGGTAGTTGACACAGTTGTAGGGGTCCCTATACTTTTCAACCTTGCAAACGAGTTTTAACCGAGTTTCAAACGAGTTTCCACTGATCTGACACGCTTTGTTCCGACAGTTTATAACAGACGACCTGGTTTTTGCGCGCAACCAGATCATCGCAACCCGCTTTAAAGAGCTCTTTGGCCATAATCTCTAGAAGATTTCGTCGACACAAGTGGGGGGATAGAATTCTTGTCGATCATCATCTGAATTGAGTTCAAGAGTCTGCCTGGATGCGACATTTTGGTCGTTGTAGCCGTTTAACAGTCTGCAGATTTTTTCAAATTCCCATCATCGACTGTTACTCTGCTTAAAGTTTTTCGCCGGAACAGATTTCGCTCCGAGCCTTATATTCACCGGACATCTTATTTTCTTAAATTTTCTAACTCCCTTTCTGTCAGTACCTCTTCATCTACTTTCCCTTTCCTGTATTTTTATTTCCCTCATTTCATCTTTTTAGTTCATACAGTTCACGTCCCTCGATGCAAAATTGGCATGTAGGCCTTTTTCCCTGCATCAGCCTGTCTGCAATTGTCGTCAAAACATGGGCATCAGTGGGAGGTTTTTTGATGGCTTCACTCTTCTTCCATCATTATTACCATATTACGCGAATTTTACATACTACACCAAAACTTGTTGGATCTAACGCTATACCCAGAAAATCTCCTATTATTGACAAAGTTACTTACAATCACACTTCTGTTTTTTGACACTGACATAAACATTGCATTCGGAAAAGCTAAATAAAGAAATACTCGTATTCCATTTTGTGCACACTAGATTTGATCCTAAAAGTATACCACACCCCTAGATCGCTATGGACTCGTTTTCTATTTAATAATTTTGACATTTATGCACGTCGTTCTGGACAACCAATCACTTAGACGGAAGATGAAATCATGAAAAAATTAACAAGATTGGCTAATAAAGCAGGCATTCATGACCAAAAAGTCATTAATCGCTTGAAAAAAACTGGAACGAAGAAGCTCGATATGTGAGTACACACATGGCACCAAAACACTACTTGATTCCATTTGCTCAAACGAAGCGATTTCATGTGTTATATGATGAAAATTAAATCATATACGGCAATATTGTGTGAAAACGAAAGAAAGATCGTGGATAAAGAAGGGTGCAGTTTCAAAAACAATGAAAAAACCTCGATACTGTGAGCTTGGTGGAACTCTTCTCAGAGTTTCTAGCACTTGAACAATTGAGAAGAATTAGCAATTCAATTTGGTCGGACAGGATTGAACAGCATCCGACTGGCAATGGGTTTCGCGCACTAAAGTCTCCTTTTTCCCTTTACGAGAGCCTTGCTTTCGACCAAGTCGACATAAATATAAAAAACTACTGACTCTGTCTGAAATATCTTCCTGGACGCTGAAGATTATTATAGATGATAGCCGCCGACAGCGGATTTTTTTCACTACTCCTTCTTTTAGATGGATCTTGCTGTCTGTCAAGGCATCCTTCTCATCGACGTGGCTATCATCTATAATCATCTTCAGCATCCAGGAAGCATCTGCTAAGCACTGACTCTGGTCAAGAAAACTTTTTTTAATGTCAACGTTAAACTACACACATCTTCGATGACACCACCGAAACTAAGATACTTCAACACGAGGACGATTTTAAGAATTTTGTGTGGGACAGAGATGGACAGAGAAAGATATTACCAGTTTCCTTTTTGGTATTCTCTTCGCGGGTTTAAGCGAGTGCGTGAAAATGTGATCGCAAGTAAATTTCGCTGCTTTGTACTCCTATTCACTTTCTGATCTTTGAGAACGGCAGTCATCCCATAAAATACAGCCAATGTCCATAATAAAATCCTTATCCTTCCAATGTTAATAGTGCGATGAGAACAGAAAATTATAAAGCACAGGAAAACAAATCTAACGAAAAGAGGAAAATTCGATTACACACGATTTTTGTCATTCTTGCACTGCACACATTCCTGGTTTAAGTAAATATTCAGTAATGCGGTCTGATATGACTGGCGTCCAAAAGGAGCTGATTTCTTGTCTGTGCGTCCTTTTTTTCTGCGCAGTAAAGACATAATTTTGAGAGAGAAAATGTCCATTATCAGACAGATTGATTTTGGGCCTTAGTTGAGAAGTTTTAAGGTAACCACCACTTAACATTAACCCTGAATCGTCTGATTATCTTATTTTCTGATTTCTGAAGAACTGTTTCAACGATGAATTTTTAAGCTTGCGAAATGCACTTTGATTATATTTTTGATCAGATTTTGGTCAGAAATTCTGGCAGATTTACACAGATGGAATAATTGGAAAAACATAAAAATCGTATACAAAGTATTGATCAAGACAAGCGCGTTAATTTTTTGAATTTGTTACCGAACTTTTTCGACCAACAAACCAAGTGAAAGGTACACAAGCCGAAGCACAGGTATGGTACACGACTTAACTGAGTGCATATTTAAATTAAATAATTTGTTACCTGGTATAAATCGAACACCAATCCAAGATCCAAACACCATGCCGATGTGATGGTATAGATGCAGGAATGTCACCTGTTTTTGCTTTTTTCGCAGCACAAAGAACACGGTATCGCAGAGATCTAGAACTTTGACTAGGAAGAAATAGTACACTTCCTTCGCCGCCAAGAGAGCTTGTTCATTGTACGAATAGTCGACAGGTTGACATCTCCACTTATAAGGACCAAAAAAGTACAAATAGCGGCTGCCCTTCAAATAGAAAACACGTAAAATCTCCTCGATTAACCGAACTTTCCACTTACTAAGTAGAACATTCGTATGGACAAGACAACTTGCACCAAATTGTACACAGTCAGGATTGATTTGAGCTCGAACGGCGGCCGGTTTTTCATGTATCTGGGTCCCCATTTTGTGACAAACTGATGGTACACAAAGATCAAAGCTGATAATACGAAAAAATTGCTTGACAGGATGAAGTCTTTCGTTCGAGGATCTGAAATGAGTGCAGACTATATTGGATTTGATCGTTTACTTGTGCTCTGTTAGAATACCGCTGTAATAGTTCGACACATCGTGATAGGTTTTGTAAATCAGTTTCAAAAGCAGCACCATTGTTGCGTTTTCAACTGGAGCACGATTGCGAACTGAACCAAGACTTGATTGCGACTGAAAGTACTTCTGCTGTATTGCTTGCCTTAATTCAGTACAAAGTCATAAGAATGCAATTTCAAACTCAACTTCATTTCGATGCGGGGGATGTGTGGGGTGTGGTTTCTAGACTTGATTTAAATGTTATGCGTTTGCTTGACTTGACACCATTTGCTTTCAATTCGCTTGTGAAACGTATTATCAAACTGTGCCATCGAATGCAAGCATTATTTGATGACGCATTCGGAGATATAGCTTGAATTTGAGACGTTTACTAAACATTGTTTTTAATCAAAGAAATGCCTTTTTTGAAATAAACCTTGAAACTGTGTGTAAAATGTCACTCTCTAAACCCAAGGAAGAGGGAGTTCAGACGAGATCTCGATCGGACACCTTCACTCCGCATTGATGTTCCCGTTCTAAAATTATTTCCGCCTTTTACAAAAACAAATTTCAAGTTGTAAACGAATGGATTGGACCCTCCGGTCAGTTCGATACGACGTCCTTCATTTTGTCACCACCTCTCGCCTCCATCCGCATCTGAATGAAGCACAATGTAGCAAAGACCACCTCAATTGCGTTGTGTTTTGTGGCAGTTCCAATGAAAAATTGAATGCCTTTGACCGAAACTTAAAAATGAATCAAAGTTCAGTTGCATTGTGCGCACATCATGCACTTCAGCTTGCACATGGGGCTTACATGTTCAAATGAATATTTATTATTTATTCTTTATTCAGTGAACTGATTTCTGCGGCGTTGAACGATTTTTTTCTTATTTTTGAACGATTTACGTGAAAGGGTCAAGTAACGCAGTAAATGCACTCAAGGGAGTGATTGAATTATTCGTTCGGAAATATTATTTCGTTTTTTAATTCATCACAGGTCGGACTAAATGCACATATAATGCGTGACGTGAACCGATGAAAATTCCTCAAGAATGTTTTTGATGATTGAAATATGTCATCAACGGTCACCAAACAATTTCTCCGCTCTGAAGAAGAAAAATTCTTAATGGTGTGTGTGTCTATGGCATTTGAGTTTTAAACCCATTGAACTATTGTCTATTGGTTGGGTGTTAGATAGAACAGGAATCAATCGACTTTAAGTAAATTCAATACTCGAAAGGTGAATAATAACTTCGAAATCGAAGACCTTTAAAATTCAAAACAGTCTCATTGACTATAAGGGGTGTTTTTTTGAGATGTAAAGGGTGTCCCAACAAGATCGCACGATTTAAATTTTAAATAAAGCGCAGATATTTAAAAAAAATCGTGAATTCTTTATTATATCATGAAGTAGAAAGGATGAGGTTATGTGTGGAATAACACATCGGTCAGATGGCCGCCGTGGCTTTGCTGGCACATACGCGATCTTTTAATGAAATTTTCGATGACCTTTTTGCATAAAAGCTGCGGTATTTCATTAATCCAGTGTCCAATTTTTTCTTTTAAGGCTTGAGTCGTCGTCGGCTTATTCGCATAAACCATAGCCTTCAAAAAAAACCGAAAGAAAAAAGTCCAATGGTTATAAATCGCACGATCTAGGCGGCCAATTCTGGTCTCCAAAACGCGAAATAACACGACCGGGAAATGACTGATGCAGCAATTGAATTGTTTCTCTGGTATGAGATGTGGCGCCGTCTTATTGAAACCACATCCCCTCTACATTCATTTCTTCAATTCTAGGCACGAAAAAATTGGTTATCATTTTACGACCCCGAACACCATTGACTGTTTGCGCTTGACCTGACTCATTTGAATAAAAAAAAAAAGGTCCAATGATACCATGCATTTGCTTCTCGTGAATCACTCGAGGATTTTCCTCGCCCCAAATGCGACACTTCTGCCTATTGACGAAGCCATCAAGACGGAAATGGGCCTCGTCACTAAAGATGATTTTATCGGGAAAATCAGCATTTTCATGTTGTCTCTCCAGTACCCAATTAACGAACTCCCTTCGCTGTGCATGGTCAGCTGGCTTCAGTTCCTGAGTCAATTGAACTTTGTATGCATGAAGATGTAAATCTTTCGTCAAAATTCGCTGCATAGTGGATTCGGAAACATCAATTTGCTGAGCTCGGTGTCGAATTGAGGTGGATGGAGTTTGAGCGACATCATCACGTACTGCTGCGACATTGTCGGTCGATCGACCTGGTCGAAGGCGCGTTGTTGTCTTTACATCAGTTACAGACCCAGAGTCAGCAAATTTTTCCATTAATCGCTTTACAGTTGACTCTTTTGGAGCATTATTGTAACCCCATATTGATCGCAATTTGCGAACCGTAGCCGCAAAACTTTCACCATTGTGGTAAAACAATTCCACAATGAGAATGCGTTGTTCATTCGTGTAGCGCTCCATTTTTATTAACCGTATACCTTCTACTAACAAACAATTATAATTGTTCAAATGTCAAACAATGACAACTAGAATGGCGCCAAATTTCAAACCTGCGTTCTTGTTGGAACACCCTTTATAACTTCAAGTTAACAGCCATTTTGTCAGCTATGAAGTAATTCACGTTTAGGTTAGTCTGTGATTTCAGTATGAATAGAATGACGGCTTCCAAATGTGGCCCAAAATCAGATTGTCGCCGATCCCAATTTTCATAAACGAAACGAAATTGTTTAACATAAAAATCTCTTTGGATGAATGGATACGTAAAAAACAAAACTGCCATATTTGGAGCGATGATAATCATCTAGGGCACGTGACGTTTATGGATGTACATACGTACGTTACATCCACAAAAAAAGACTGTTTGCTGTGTCGTAAGGGTAAATGTCAGTACTTCCTTAAAAACGACCAGAATATAATAGTCAATGGTGACCAATATAGAGGCATGATTGCAGAAATTTTCTTTCACCACTTGAACAGCTATGGAGTGCAGGAATTGTGCTTTCAACAAGATGGCACAACATGTCACACAACTTGTGGTAAAATTGATTTATTATCTATTATACATTTGGCACCCGCATAATTTCACGTTACGTTGCTGTGAATTGGCCTCCAAGATTGTGCAATTCAACGCAGCTTGATTTTTTTTGAGAATATGAGAAGTCGCCAGCCAACGCCGAAACGAACGAAATGGACCACAGGGAGGACAACATTCGTCACATTATTGCCGATATACTGCCACAAATGTTGGGAAAATTGCCACAAAAGTCATCGAAAATTGAACCTGCAGATTGAACTACTTCGGAGTCAGCAGTGACGGCATATGCCAGAAATCGTATTTAAGTTATAATCCACCCTGGCATCTTTTTGATTCACCACACCATGGCATCTGACTTGCAGATAAAAAAAAGCAAACAACACGGAAGATTTCTTTATTTTATTTATAGACTCACGCAAAAGGAATTATTTTTTCCCCTTTAAGTGACCGGAGTTACGTCACATCATGGAAAAGGTCAAAGACGAAGAGCGAGGAGAGGAGGTACTGTTGCACTTTGGTTTAAAATGCCTGTGCATATTAAATAACGAGTTTCGGATGATAATGAGCAGTCCTAGCGAAGCTTGTATTGCGGATAAATTCGTAAAGGGAAGAAATAAAAATGGTTCTGCGATTTAACGCCTTAAGATTCCTTTTTGTGGTGCTATGTTAAAGCTCATGTCTGTATAGACAAGCCCGCTTCAATTGACGCATTGGAAGACAACATTGAAGCACTTATTCATTAGATACCGGCAGAAATGTTGGAAAGAGTATCAAAAAATTGGACTAAGCCGATGGACCATTTGAGGCGCAGTCAAGGTCAACATTTGCATGAAATAATCTTCAAACATTACAAATGGACTGTACTATCGATTAAAATAAAGATTTCATGCATTTTTCTGAATTTTATGTGTTTTTTTGAAAAACACATAAAATTTATATTTTAATTTCTTTGTTTTGGGTACCAGTTTCAAAAAGCCTCTTCCACTCTCGTGTTTATGTTTTTCTTCGCTTCTGGCGCACAACAAGAACTGCTTGTAGTACATACGCAAAGGAAAATCAAATCAAAATTACCACATAAAGTCTTTTTGAACTTTTTCTTGTTGTTCTAATCGAACTTAACGATTTTAAAGTGGATAGTGACTAACATTGGCAGCTGCTTAAACTGACGGCAGCTAGGGCAATTGATTTTATTCTAGCCACTAATAGGGTCCTCTATTCCTTTTACTTACTTTTCTCTCTCGGCTTCTACTTTGTTCTCTCCTTCTGACCGAGTGATAAAGAAGTGGAATACCTCCGCATCTTGCATAAAGGAATTGCGTGAATCAAGTATTACAAAGTTTGTACTAGACTACAATATACGACGATATTGCTAGCTTTAAAAAATAAACCGAAAATGTTTCTGTTCGAGTGTAAATCGCATTTGCACAGTTCTTTTTTCCCAGCATCTCGCTTTGGTATTTGGTCTGATTCAATAACAAAATAATGTTGCCTATTATTGGCAAACTGAATATTAAATTGTTGCGCCTAAGAAGATGCAACATTTTAGGAGTGGTAAACAAACATTCTGTCTACCTGATTTACTAACTTTGCCAAAAAACCATCAAGCGGCTCAATGGTCTAGGGGTATGATTCTCGCTTTGGGTGCGAGAGGTCCCGGGTTCAAATCCCGGTTGAGCCCACTCTTTTTCTTCTTTTTCTCAATTAACGTCAGCAGTGTGTACATTTCTTGATGCTATTTTGGAGATCGGACACATCCGGTTGCCAAATAATTCAGTCAAGTGTGCGTATAAATCATTGGTGACGCACGCGGTCTCCTCTTTTAAGAGAGGACCCAAAAATTGTCTTTTGCTCCACACAACTGTTTTGGGATTTGACGGAGCTTTTCAGAATGGAATTCGGTTGGCCATGCATGATATTCTCAACAACAAGCAGCTCTCCCTAATTTCGGAGTAACTCATTCAGTTAAGTGACGGGGCAATCGAAACGAAATAAAATAAATTGGAAAATTTCTGTGTTTTTTTAATTTTTTAGAGCATTTTTCAGGTCATCGCCCTTGGTCCGGTTTCTTGGGGTACATTTCTTCGTGTCGTCACCTGCCACACTCACACTCACAAATGCATAACCCCATTCTGTTGTCTCATAGATTCCTCACCTCCATCATGAATTTATTTCATATGCCCCAAAGTATTTCGCAGTGTAGCTTCCTCTTTCGTCTTCCATTTCATTCGTCAACTTCGCGCATTTCCAACGCTGCCATTAGACACCGATCCGACACTCATGACATAACATAATTTCATATTCGGCCAAATGTTGGCCAAGGTGTTGCAAAAGCGGTGTGAAGTTCAGGGCCATGGTGCAGATACTCGAAATTAAACATGTAAAGTTGTGCGGTAAATTATTGCTTCCTTGTCGATAAGGTTATGATGCGACGCCTCGTGAATATGAATCGGAAGTGGAAACATTGACACGCTATACACAATCGTCAAGCGATAGCATCGAACCCGTTTGCTGGAGGATTTGAACTCCTTTTGGTGCGGAAGCTGATTGAACGTCAACCTAAATACTTGATCAATCAAAACAGCTGCCGGCGAATACAAAAACTCGTTCTGTGACATTTGAATACACGTCTCACTTGCTTTGGTCAAGATTTTTGTTAAGACTTCGGATGAGATAAGGTCATTGTGGGCGCTGTACTGCGTGCTTCTTTGTGCTTGCGGAGTGTACCTACGAAGGGCACAGCACAGCACAGCACTTGTGGGTGGGGTGGGGCCATCATTGCTATGCAAGTATGGTGGCCTTGTCGCAATAGTTTGTGTTACTTTTTGTTTAACTATGGTGTTCAGGTGCTCTGTACTGGATTTGTTTTGTTGCAAGAAATCGCTTCGGATGGACGGTCTGTTTGGGGTTCACATTAGGGAATCCCCCCGTGGTAGTGTGATAAATGACCAAAATGTACTTGTGCTGCTTATGAAGCAGTCTAACTACCTGTGGTTTGTCACACGAGAAGATATGCAAATGTCTGAAGTTCTCATCGATGTAGCGGATGGGACGTGACAATAGTGATGGTTGTTCCATGGAAGTGTTTGCACTCTGCCTCGGGCGGGATTGAACATTCTTTAGATAAGCAATGGAATGTGGGATTTTGTTCAATTCTCTGAAGCAACATTTCCTCGTTGAATACACTTAATGGTGTATGTCGTCAATTAAGGAACATACGAACTCAGTGCATTCAGTGGCGTCAGATGTCGTAGAGGGCAGTGAACCTTTTCAGGAAGCAATTCTTTCCCGAAGCTTAAGAGAAGTCAACATTTTTTACAGTGCAACAAGTCGTTGTACTTACAGCAAATTCTAAAAATAGAGATGTGGTGGATAGGCTTACAACCGGGACCTACTTCAGGAAACTATGTTTCGGAGTATATGCACATTTCGTCAATTAGCCTCGTTTCTGTTGACTTTATATTTTCGAAATTTTAATTTTCAACAATTACAGTACTCTTAGGTGTAGTACAGATGATGTGTTCATATCAGCAGTGAGAAGTAAGCAAAATATCTAAAATTAAAATTAAATAAATTTTTTGTATAACTGGCGCGCGCTAAAGGGATTACTTAGTGCCCCTAAGTGACCGCAATTAAGTCACAGCACGGTCCGAAAGTATAGAGGAAGAGATGGAAAGGAGGTACCGGTGCACTGTGGGTTGTAATGAGGGGAAAAAGTTGAGCTGGGAAGAGTATTCCATATTCGTGTGGTGCGGCTGAAGAACGAGTCTCTAAATTTGACTGTACGTCCGAAGGTGGGCCTAAGGATGAACGGGTGGGCATTCCTAGCGAGGCAAATATTGCGGGTAAATTCTTGAAGGGGAGGAATGCAACTGGCTAAGGGCATTTTTTGTTATAAAAGCCATAAAATAGTCGATGTTTTAGCGAGTCGATTGACTTCGCAACATTAGTATTACCAATACCTATCTAATAGGTGCAGGTAGGTTTTAGGAGCTCCAGACCAGATAGGAGCGTGGTGGGTAAGCAAAAATCACATTCCCAGAGAAATTCATCCTCAAAAATTGCTTTTTAACTATCCAACGTCTCTCAATGCAGCAGATGATGCACACACATCATCTGGCATCTTCTCGATTCCATAAGGCTTACGCAGTATGAACAAACCACTGTGTGCTGTAACATATTTTATACAGGCTCTAGCAACGTAGAAACCGAGTCATTCAAAAATGGCATTTCCGTCAAAATTCATGTCACTTCATTTAATTGGCAATCGAATTCGGTGTTATTTGATTTAAAAAAAAACTGCTCGGACTTGGTTAAAACAACAGTGGACATTGTTAAAAACTAATTTCTGTGAGATTAAAATATTTTGTGCATCATTCCAGCATTCTGCATAATTTCTTTTTATTTTCAAGTTTATACGAAGACTGTTTCAAATTTTATGGAAGCTGAACAACCAAGTACAGTGGCGAGCAAAACCGGTCGAATAAATGAAAAAAATCATGAAATCCTTAATAACATGCTTATTTATAGTCGTACTAGGATTTCTTTTGATTTGTTTTATTTGTTGATGCTTGCGGAACAGTAATAAAAAAAAACAATATTTTATTCAAATAATGGAAAAACCGAAAAGCAAAAAAAGTTATCTTTCCTTACTTGTCCACTTTTACACGTTTCGCCTGCAGTTCATGGAATGTGTGTAAATCAAAATTTACCGCTATATTTTTTGTTTTGCTTTTTTCATACATCTGCTCTCACACTTACTGAGCACGATTTTATTTGAGTTTTCGCGTGAGAAATTATTTTTGAGCTTATTTCAAAAATCAAACTCTGTTTACAAAATACAAAATGGGATAACTATCGAGTAGTTTGAAAGACAGTATCGCAGTCCTGATGGGAAAAGATTTGTCCACTAGGAAAATTGGAAAAGTGCTGAAAATTAGTCGTTCCACAATGCACTTGGTAAAAAAGAGACGCAGATTGGAAGCCGGTAACACATCCGGTGGTCGTACAAGGCTGTTATCAAATGAAGATGCACGCCTTATTGAACGAATGATGTTATCCAAACAAACTAAGACACTAAAAGAAGCTGCAAATACATTAAATAAGAATGTAAGCGAGTTAACGGCTAGACGAGCTCGGTCTGGTGTCAGACAAAAATATTAAGGCTCGGTTGAAGTTTTGTAAGGAACACAAATCTTGGACCATAGATGGAAATGATTAGCCTGGTTCAACGAAACAAAAATTAAGCGTCTTCAATCCGATGGTAAGGAATACTTTTGGCATCGTCCGGAAGACAGTATTCAAAAATACCAGATTAAACAAATTATGAATTACGGAGGTGGTAGTTTAATGATGTGGAGATGTTTAACTTGGTCGCAAATCGATTCAATGGTAAAAATCGGGGGCATTATGAAAAAAGAAGATTATTTTGATATCTTCCGGACAAATCTACCAAAATTTTTGGATAAAGCAAAGTACCTTATTGATGAAATAGTTTTTCCGCAAGAGGGCGGACATTGTAAAGAAATGGCTTAAGGATCAGCAGTTTCAAACGATGCTTTGGTCGGCACACTGCTCCGATTTGAATCCCTTCGAAAATTTGTGGGCGTTCGTGGAAAAAAGATTGTCGTAGTCGTACGGCGAAAGCACCCAGCAATCTCAATCAACTGTGGTCTAGAGTGTAGGCCGAATGGCAAGGTATTCCTCGCTCTACGATGGAAAAATTGGTAAAAGGATGCGAAAAGGAGTGGATAGTGTTATTAAAAACAGAGGCCTCTGGGCAAGATACTAAAGAATAGGAATACGTTAGGGTAACGTAAAACGTGCAAGAGTGAACGAATAAAAGAAGAAGACTTTTTTGATTTTTTGGTTTTCCTTTATTTGAATGTAATGTTGTTTTGTTTTTAAGCTTGCTCTATATAACACCTTGATCATCCCAGATTTGCTTGCGATTTTTGGTCCTGTTCGCGTTGATGGCATCTGGAGGAGAAGATTCAACGACGAACTCTATGGGCTGTACAGCGACATGCGCCTAGTCAAGCGTCTCCGGATATAGTGCTTAAGCTGGCTAGGCCATGTAGAGTGTATGGACACCACTGCTCCAGCCCGAAAAATCTTCGAATCTGAGCCATTGGGGCAACGCAACAGAGGACGGTCCAGGATAAGGCGGCGCACACAAGTGGAGAAGGACCTTTACCAACGTGGAGTGCCCAATTGGCGGCAGCTGGCGAAAGACCGAGAGGCATGCTGGTTGAAGCCCAGGTCCGCCCCAGACTGTAGCGCCACAAGAAGAAGAAGAAGAAGAAGAAGATTGTTTTGTTTTTATAACTGTTCTGCAAAAATCAACAAATAAAATATTTTTTTCATATATTCGACCGGTTTTGCTTTTAATTTTTAATTTAAAGAGAATTCGTGACATCTACCATCAGAAGTGTTCTTCGGGTTAATCCTTCTGATGATTTTTCGAACAACTCAATAAGTACGATAGCATTCTTGGTCACTTTTGATCTGTGAACAAAAACAACAGAAAAACTTTTTTTCTAAATTCATTTCATCACCCTGGACAAAAAGCGGGGGGACAAGTGTGTCGCTGCTGCTTTGTCGTACTTCACTCATTCTTACTCCTACACTATTTATTGCTTGAACAATAACAAAAAGTTACTTGAAAATTACATAGATCTTAGATGGCTTTAAGTCTTGTTTCGGAAGTGATAGAAGCTCCTGTGCCCCGTGGACTTATCACAGGACCAAAAAAATCTTCTTCTTGGGTAAGCGACACCGTCCCGAATGGCTCTGGGCTCAACTAGTTCTTAATTAAGTCCTGGCCTGGTACAATAGAGAAATAGATTGAGGCCATCAGTGTTCTAAACAAAGCCAAGATGACAATAATGGCTTTCTTGTTCCTTCTCCCAACAACTTATAGAGACCAGGAAATAGGGATCAACGAAAATTCCTATCCATGTCTAAATTCTGATTTGATGCGGTGTGTTATGATCAAAAAATTTCGTTTCCTTTGTGGGCCATACGAATGTTGAAGTAAATATCGACTTGTGTGTACCATCTTAGATGTCCTCCGATGTGTTCTCCCAATGGATCGGATACACAGACATTTCTGCATGGATCAGTGCTGTTCATACACTCTACATCTTTACAATTGTATCTGTAGATGGTTGCCTAGGCATATGCGGCTGTACGTCTGCTGTCGATTCTCGACCAAATCGTCGACTAAATCGTCGATCAATCGTCGATCAATCGTCGATCATAAATTGCACGCAGAGTTTTCTCATGAAAATAGTTTTACCTTAACTCTGAAACCCAAAGCCAGTCGTCACATACATATGTATGGTACAGAATACGACTTCTTCTACTCATATATATAATTCTAATTTTAAACCTCTCTCTTAGTATCGTTTACTGATTTCCTTTCAGTCCAAGTCGATTGCGAAATCCAGTCATGACTTGGGTGCATTGCAGCAGCAGCAGACACAACTTTTACCGCACACATGCTTTCATCACAAACACACTCAATGATCTTTCCATTGCAATTGAACAATGAAATCAGTTGAGTAATACTCTCTTTGCTGACCTTGAGGAATTCCTTCGATGATTGTACTCGTCTTATCGTTTCCGAAAATCTCTCGGTCTGCTATTGCGGTGGTCTCACATTTACGTACTTGTACGTGCATTAGACGAAATCGGAAAGAAATGCCTTTAATCGACGTGGTCGAATGTTCCCTAATCAGGGCGAGCGCATTATCCGCATCCAGAGTGTAGGGGAATTTATTTTTCTCAAGATCTGCTTGACCTTCTCGTGTTGACACTTGCTGGGATTAATTCTGAAATCAAATTTTTAATGAACGTATCGATTGATAACCTTCGGAGGACAAGGTTAGGTATCAGTCTCTTACCTGAATCGTCTTCTGGTTAAACTTGTGACAGGCCACCGAAACCACTGCCGCTACCTAAGTGGATGAAAGGTGGACACGGTATGATTCGAATGTGAAAAGCTGTCTTACTTTTGTATAGATACTCGGTTTCTAATGTTTCATGCAATCGCTTTTGCATTTAATCGTGACCAGAATACACTTGGCGGTGAATGATTTATTTAATGGACACGATATTATGGCGCGTGCTGTGTATCAATAAAAATTTGGTCAACTGACTCAGATTTCAACAGTCAAGTTGCTTCAAGTTTCTGTGTAGAAATTAGCGTGATTTTGGTTGAACTGGTTGAATCTAGCCGTACATATGTCTGGCTATTTGAAAATTCGGTTCAAAGGTTGTAGATGTGAAACGTAGGCGAAGTCATTATAATTTTATCTTCTCTAGCAGACTCAGTATATTTTAAAATATTTTGATTTAAGGATTTGAAATGACAACCTTAATATTGTAAGTCAGTGCATAAGGTAAATCGTCCCAAACAGTGGCCAAGCCGGGATTGACGGCCAGCAAGGTTTTGCTTGTAAGCGTATGGCCAGACGCTTAATTCTATCTACTGAGAACAACTGCACCGCTTAAAGCAGGCGATCGTCCAGAATTGGCCAACAGGAAGGGTGTAGTGTTCCACCAGGACATCGCCAGACCACACACTTCGTTGTTGTCTCGTCAGAAGCTACGGGAGCTCGGATGGGAGGTTTTATCGTATCCACCATATAGACCGGACATAGCGCCAAGTGATTACCACCTGTTCCTGTCCATGGCGAACGCTCTTGGTGGTATGAAGTTGAACTCAAAAGAGGATTGTGAAAAGTGGCGTGAAAATGGCGCATATTTGAACTAAATCCGATCACTGTAACACTTTTTATAATGCATTGAATGAAGAGCAAAAAAGTGGGAGGGAGATATTTGACAACCTGCGAATGCCCCAGAAGTGGTTTGCACTTTTTTTTGGCTTGGAAGACGTTGAACGTCTTGGGCAGCCAAAAAAGTTTGAAGATGAAAAACTAGAATCATTACTCTACGAAGATTGTTGCCAAACACAAGAAGATCTCGCAGAGTCTTTGGGTATCACTTCAGCAGTCCTTTCAAAATGTTTAAAAGCAGCTGGAATAATACAAGTTACGCCATCTCTTAGCAAACAACACAAATTAATAATTGTAGACCCAATATGAAGGTGTCAGTAATTTAGTACTCCACATATTATGCTAAGAGCAGTTATGTGAGGGCTTAGATTTTCTCTGGCTCGTTTAAAATTCTGATTTCTTGTCCTTGAGTTGAATTTACTCCTGGCTGTTTCAAGACTGAATCGTTTGTTTAACGTTCTTTTTCCCATAAGCGAGACAAACATTTAAAATGAAATACTCTGTGGTCGCCGTGGCATAGTGGGTAAGCGCGTCGACTCACACTCCAAGGTCCCAGATTCGATTCTCAGAAGAAACACCTTGCTTTTTATGCACAGGACCATCCCTTTCAAGTTGCTGACAACACTCAAAGAGTACTAATTGTATATGAAAAAAACTGTAGAGCCCTTCTGCTCGTGAGAGAACAGTAGCCCGCACAACACGTTGGTCCTTTGTGGGCTGCACTGCCACTCAATTCTTCTTCTTCTTCGGATGGCGCTTTAGTCCGGGGTGGACCTGGGCCTCAACCAACAGTTGCGCACTCCAAGTTGGTTGAGGTCCTTTTCCACTTGTGCGCGCCATCTCAGTCTAAGACGTCCTCTGTTGCGTTGTCCCTGTGGTTCGGATTCGAAGACTCTTCGGGCCGGAGCAGTGCTGTCCATCCGCTCTACATGGCCTAGCCACCTTAAGCGTTGTATCCGTAGACGCTTGGCTAGGCTCATGCCGCCGTACAGCCCATACTGCCACTCAATTATTAGAGTGAAAAACTTTCCCTAGATTTCTGTCGACTCACATCAGGGCGACTGACGTTCGATTAACAGACCGAACTTGTACGTTCTTAAAGTTTTTTAATTTTCTTCAAGTTCTGTGAGGTTCATGAAAAGAGTAAACAACCTTTTTATATCTCTTCATGGCTTACCTTCCTTGGAAAAGAAATAAATGTCCACCATGAGTATGATATCGAATACAGAAGGAAGTTGCATACAAAGTG
The DNA here is from genome assembly GCA_944738645.1 of Eristalinus sepulchralis. Lineage (NCBI taxonomy): Eukaryota > Metazoa > Arthropoda > Insecta > Diptera > Syrphidae > Eristalinus > Eristalinus sepulchralis. The sequence goes on from OX122882.1 coordinate 14,325,567, forward strand.
TCGTCATACCCTCAATCCTATACAGTACGAGATTAAAATAACGACCGCCGTGGGACTTTTTTATTTTTTTTTTTAATTAAACTTTGACCTGATGGAAACCACCCGAAATGCGATTCTTGCCCCCTGGCAAGATATTATTAAATCTATTCCGGCCATAATGCTCCCGATATAGTGAGACAAGTTTTCTGATCGCTAACAACATGTCATTGACACAAACAAAACTTACTTGCCTGCCCTTACGTGAGAGGCCAGTGACCCTCGTCTGATCCTAAGTGATTAATGCCTTACATCTTCAAAGGTCCTGTGCATGCAGCTAGTTATTAAGGGCATATATTTTTAATACACACATTTTCTACCTTGGTGAAAGGGGCTGAGTTTAGATAATATATGATTGAAGAGATTCAAATTGCTGCATGGGAGAAGTGTAACTGTCGAATTGCTTTAAAAAAAACTGGAGTTCATACGGAGCACGGAAACAGACTTTTCACGTAAAGGAAACCTTATTCCTAGTCGCAATTTAAATGTAATTTACCTGTTGGCAAGATCAGAAGATCTGTTCGCAGTTCTGTCTCATTTCGAATGATCACTATTGAGTTAGAATTGAACATAATAGCTAATAAACAGTTGTCCGAAGTCGATCCAAATGCGATCATTAGCCTTGTCTATCTGCACCCTTTGCTTGTCATTTGTAATTACTCACCGAACGTTAGCAACAAACGTCGTTATAAACGCATCACATCGGCGCCACTTCAAAATGCGTTCCCGTCTGTGAAAATCACCAGGTTCTGCGTCAACGAATGTGCTCGAGCATGTAACACCAAATATTTGCGCACCTCAAGCAAATCCGTCAATGCAAATATTGTCGTCTTACAGCACAACCTTCAAATGCACTTTTAGCCCGCCACCGACGCACGACAGCTCATACTCTTGCACTGCGTGATTCGTATTCAACCTGAATAGGAATTGCCAACATTAAGTGCACTCGGAGTACTCTTCTTGTTTTGGCATGCAGTGAACGTCCACCAAGCCGGTGAGTACCGACTTCAGTGAATTTTGCCGAGTGCGGACTCTTCCTTTGACACTCTCACCCGACCTTGCGCACATCCACAAGTTATTCATTTTCTTCGCACACCGGAGATCCCACCCCCCCACATGCGACACACACACACACACTTTCAGCGCTCTCCTTGACCGATCAAAACGAAAACAGCGCCAGAGCACCGAAGTTCACCCATGCTGCGATCAGCAGAAAACCTCAATCAAACTTCCAACCAACGTACTAGATCAACGAACAAGTTGCGACTTAGTTGGTCTCTTCATTCTCAGTGCCGCTAATTGATAGTTAATATGCTCGTTAAGTGACGTGCGATTGCTGACAACGGAGGCGGTGACGACGGTGGCAGCGACGATGGCGGCAACCTGTCAAGCCTTACTTTATTTATACACCACATTCATTTGGATTTGGTATCAGTGTGTTTTGGGTACCAGCAGATATCGGTTCAGTGTCAGTTTCAGTTTCAATTCAGTCTTTGCCCTCAATCACAGTCGAGTGGTTGGTCTAAGCTCTGTTAAAAGTGTTGTTCTCGCAGTGAACTCAGGACGGAGTTGTGCATAGATTTGGATACGTTTGTACAGTGAACAAAAAAAAAGGATTTTCTTTTTTATTTTCGAAAATTTCCCAAAATCCATCTTGTGGATTCGACTGTGGATATTTATTTGAAATGTAAGTTTAGTTTTTGTTGTTTTTTTAATTTTTTTTTGAACATTCTTAAGTTCAATTGAATTGGAGTTTTTGAATGTTTTTTGTGAAAATGGGAAAAAAATGTTTTTCTTAATTTCAAGAGAAAAGAAAATGATACTAAGATGTGGAAATTGGAAAAATGCATGTGACTTTGTGACAGAATTTTGATCTAGGTCAGTTCTCAGTTGTTGAGGAAAAAGATAAAATCAATTAAGTGTATCTGATCTGAAAATACATTTGCAACATACACAAGTTAAGTCAGTTAAAAAAAGAGACGATTTGAAAATAAAGTCAGAGTCTTATCAAAAAAAAAGTTCTAAAGCAAAAATATTTATATGCCATTGAAGGAAAATATGACATAGATTGCTAAAATGACGTCATAGTTTAGTTTTCTTCCATTTAATGCATTTCTGCGGCCTAATGTGGTCCAGGGAGGAGTAGTCATTGGTGACTAGTCTCGACCTCGACTTCAACAAACTTGTCTCTTCGGCTAACACGGTCTCTCGCCAGCTGACTTCGATTAAGGCTTCTACAGTCAATGTTAGGAAAACTTGACAAATTGCTGACCAAGCAGTACCATATTAGTATTGTATTTATTGTACATAGGTACCTTGTAAGTGAAGTATTTTTTTTGCAATTTTCTGGTTGCTGATCGATTTAGCAATCAAGCAACTGTCATTTCCGAACGGACTTATTGTATACTTTAAATGTTTTTTTTGTACTATTTTGTTATTTATATTTAGTGCAATTTTTCTAAGCTTAGAACCGATTGAGTTAATGACATTTACCCTCGACTTACGAGGGTTATGGAATAACTACTGAAAGCGGTTGTTTTTCTCTTTCAAGTGAAGTTCAAAATATGAAAATGTTTTCCCTGTTTGTGACTTAAGTAAAAATACCAGTTGAGTTAAAATGTTTTTTCGGTACTCTAAGGTGTTGACAACGTTGTCATTTTTAAGACGGCCTTCTCCCTTCGATCCGAAAACGTATGAAATTTTGTTTCCCATTTGAAATTTTGTCCGCCAAAGTTTTAAATCTTTGCACCATTTTGGCATTTTTTAAGGCTTTAAAATAGCATGAACAACATAATTAAGCTATTTTAAAGTTTTCTAAACAGATTTTGGTGTTTCTTGGTCTGCCCATAAGTGGTTTCCACCTGGGGGGCATTTGAAGAAAGTTCTTGAAGGCAGTTAAGTACCTTAATCGCCGATTTGCTTGCTGTCTTTGGAAAATTCTATCGGCTTCGCAGATGCTGCACTCTTTTGTCTTATAACCCTTCAACGCAGATAGGCCCTGATATTTTAATCCGTTAAATAAATGGCAACTTGAATTTCAACTGTCACGATGACTTTTCGAATTAAAAAATAACCACAAAAAATAACGTCTCTCTTGATTTTAGGGAAACAAAACACGAATGAATTTCATTTCATTTGGTAGATAATACCTCAGGGGACATTGCGTTAGTCGGTTGCCCTCATGTTGAGCTAAGTTCGTCAGGTGACAATACATACTTCAGTTTACCCGGCAATTGTTCAACTACGTACTACTTCATATTTTATTTAAAAGTGAATAAAACTTCTTCGCCGATAAACTTGGGCTAAAGACGCAGTTGTCAAATTGTCAAAGAAGTTAATTACTGCACTCTTAAGACACTTACGAAGAAATGTCGCGTGTTCAAATTCCGTTCCGCAATCAGTTAAAAAATGTCCAAAACGTTGCGTGTGTTCAGTAAAGAATGACAACTCCTGCAAAAACATATCACTCTTGTCATGCATTTCCCCAGCCTTTCAGGGTTTAGTTGGATGAATATTTTATTTCAGGCAGGTTTTGAAAATCCGTATTTTATGTCAAAAGTTGCTCTCTGTGTTCTTGTTCCTCTATTCAGTTTCTGTTTACAATACTTTCTATGGCATTTCATTCTCAGTCTGTATTTGAACCGATCTAATGTGAATTCAAGTTGTCTCATTCCGTCAAAAATTTGACATTCTTCCTTTAAAATTCGTAATACTAACATATACCTTTGTGAACTAGTGAAAAGCAGCTGGAAAGCTGGGTATTTCTTTGACGGAGTTTTGACCTTTTAACTCTATTCAATGAGAATTCGCTTCTCTTTGCTTTATAAAATGACTTTGTGAACAAATATCTTTTCAACTATTTCCTTGGATGTATTATATTTCAGTTTCCTGTTATTTACAAGACTACTGAGATAAAATACGTAAAAAGCAAAAGGTCTCTGTTCTCAAAAGCTTCTTCGTCCTTAACAGACAAACCACTTCGATCATTGGAGAGCATCTTTTTCGAGGACCTTAATCAAGGTCCAATTATATATAATTAAGTACGTACTTGGACCAATATACGTTCTAAGACTGACATGGGGTTACTCAAATGGGGTTTTTTTAGTCAATTTTGTTAGTTCTTAGAAGAGAGTTCCAGACCGAATCGTTGTACAAACATTTGCTGAATTGTTGAAGGACATTTTGTACCCTCATCTCTTCTCATTATTTTCGCAGAAAGTGATTGACATAGATGCTTAATCTTGTAACCTCTTTTTATTGCAACAATTGCACCAGTACTCCTTTGGAAGACTGCCACATTTCATCAGAAACTTCGAACAGGGGAAAAATAACTGACTCGTTGTTTACCCATCGAACTTCTTTAGCAACACAAAAGCGGCTTTTCCCAACCCAATTAATTTTCCACTTGCACTTTTCTACGAAGCACTTTACGACAAAGAATATAAAATCGAACCGCAATGCAAATCGCGAACTCATCAAATCATTCAAAAATGGGAGCTTCAATACCTGCCGCACACTCTTTGTTGTTTTAATTTTTTATTTTGTTATATTTTCGCTACTTTCCGTCACCATTTGATGGGTCAAACTGTGATTATATAATATAATAATTCTGGAGTGCTAAATAAGGTTTCCGGGTCAACGATAAACACCATACATACATAAGTACATTCGTTCGCTTAACCCGATGTGACCACATTACTCCAGCCTAGTGCTTGTGTGAAGTTGAAAGTTATGCAAATTTGCCAAAAAAAAGCAATGCACAAAAGTAAGATAAATTACAAATGCAGTGAGTGAAAGTTTTCTTTTTTAACATGAGTACATTTTTGCACTTGCAGATGACAGCATGTATTACAGATGTGACGTTTCATGCTTGATCCCTCCTTCTATTCCGTTGTCAGGTTTCATTACTGATCTTTAATTAAAAATATTAAACACGGAGACGAAGGCAACATTGCCACGAGAGCATTTGTCAGAGATGCCACACACTTCCTCTGTTAAGTGTTTGGCAATTTCTCACATTTTTTTCTCAGCGGAAAAATCGTTTAAAAATCAATTAGGTGACACTGTAACGTATTACTGCAGAGACACGATGAGTTTTTGTCTTAATTTTGATAAATTTTGTAAGAACAAACAACTGTTTGCGGTTTGGGCATTAAGAGGTCATTACGAATTCGGATTCCAATCGTGGACACTCGTCTTCGTGCGTCTACCACGTGTGTAATGGCAATAGAATTGAAATGAAAGCGGCACACGCGTCACAGAACGTGCGAATTTCGGCTTTACGAGTTTTAATTGTACAAATTCACATTGACGTCACGAGGGTTGGATGTATTCGAGATTATTGATCACAATTTAAATTATTTCACTGACGTTTGACAGTTTTGAGGATTTGAAATTCTTGTAAATTTATGCAGAACAGAACAGTTGCAGGTGATGGGTAACACAAATTTATCCTTATGCCATCTGATTTTATCCGCTTTATCGCTACCCCACAAAACAAAAACAATCAGACAGGGATATCTAACTATTCCAAAAAGCGGAAAAGGTGTCACATGATTTCTCAGTAATTTTAATACTAAAATTCGAGGTAAGAAATGTAATTTCCTGTAGCTAAAGTTGGATTAAATAAATTATTTGAAAAGTACAACTCTGTATCGGGCTTTGACATATTCCATATTTCACATATTTGACAGATATTGAAGATTTTTCGAATTATGGCGCTCTGACAGATAATTACGAATGAATGATTTTCTCACGTGACCTTACCCTCATGTCTGTTAAACTGTCACAAGAAAAGCTTAAAAATGAAATCAACGGCAAAAAAGAAAGAGACGAATATATGAAATGACAAACCATGTGTATCACACCAAGTGAACGCAACTGTTTCCTTATTGAGTTTGCGAAAAGTTAATTTTAAAACACCTTCTTCGGGTGCCTCAACAAATGTGCACTCCCAGTCTATGGACATCTGCCTTCTTGGGGTGTAAGTTGAGGAATACGTCCTCTGCTACACTGTCCTAATGGCTCGGATTTACAGAATCTTTGGGCCGGAATATAGTTGTCCATTTGCTTTACATGGCCTTGCCGCCTTAAGCGTTGCTTTCGCAGACCCCTGAATAGGCTCATGCCACCGTACAGTCAATATTGTTCGTTGTTGAAACTTTTCCTCCAGATGTCATCAAAGTAAACAGAACCAAAAATCGCAAGTAGAACTTTGTTCTCAAAGGAAGGAAAATCTAAGTTTTCGTTTGTCTGTTCAAATACCACAGAAGTTTTAAAGCGTGACCCAAAATGATATAAATTTGGAATCTTTCAACTGTTTGCTACAAACTCACTTATAGTGTCAACATCCGTCGCAACTCATTATCCTAATGTCAATACAAACACGTGATTGTTGCTTGCATCCACGTTTTATGTTGTGCAGCCTGTTCTATTAACTACAACCACTTCCACAAAAAAACCTCAAACACTCAGCCAGTTTGCTTAAGCTTAATGCAATTTCGAGTTGACTGCATACAAAATTAGATACGCACATGAGTGTATTTTAAAACGCGACTAAGGGCAAATAGACAACTCAAACATGAACCCATTGAATTCAATCGAATATTTTGCAAACATCATTATCATAATCTATTGTTTGCCAAGTTCAATCACTCTCCGAACACACCTCGCAAGTGGCAACGGAGCCATACGTCAAACTGAGAGACACGCTTATAAGTCTCATCGTCGAAATGACCGAAATTTTGGCATAAAAACGACTTCTGATCAAACGATTAGTTTTAACTGATATTTCCGAAACCAAAAAAAAAAATTCTTCACATGAATGCACAATGAAGACAATCGTCATCCACCCTGCAGGCCTTATTCATTCCACTCTCGTCTCGTTTAAGCGCATTTTTCGAAGCCGCAAAAATGAAAAGAGAAGGAATGCTTTCTCTAAGAATTCTGTCTAAGTAAAACTCAAACCACGTAAGCTGGTCATCGCGCCGAAAACGTTCGTTCTTGAATAATGTCAAATTTAAAGTCACTGAGAGTCGGTCACAGATTCAAGTCACGTTGCACTACGTCAAACAGAAACAGAGTTTTAAGCAAAATGTGGTCGTGGACGCCGTTTGACAGTATTTGGGGTAAAATTCCCATAATGGATGTGAGTCTAAATTAGTCACACCATCATGAACCTCGTCATGAACACCAATTATTGCCAGCTCGGCTGAATGGTTGCTGTGAGTTGCTACAGGCATCTGTAGCACGAAGAGATCCGAAGCTAGAGAAACATGAAAATAGTATGTGCTGTGCGAAAGATCGTTGTCGTCGTCATCGTCGCGGTTTGCTAAAGAGTTCTGATCGCGGTGAGACGACCATGAACTCCTTGGCACGATATATAGTGAATTGGAATTGTTTGTGAGTTTATGAGTGTTTGCCGCTCGATAGGTGTTGTATGCGCACAGCATCTTGTGTTACAAGGTGATGGGAGCTATTAATTTACTGAGAGTTTCTTTTCACACTCAAAGACAATGCGTTGTTACGTGTTTGACTCAGATCAAGTGTAAGCAATTGATGTGTGAATTTACGAGTTTGAACAGTCAGGAAATAAAATGACAATGGATCGTGTAATAAAATGCTTTCGTCGAACCGGTGTTCTTACCGATGTTGTAAATTAAGATGAGATCTTACATATTTATGAATTCTATCATAGTTGGCTTATTTTATAATCAGGCAACTCCGGGCAGAACTGTATGCGTAAACGTCTGTTTTAATTTATACTGATCCCTTCTCTTAAAGTTATATTCTCTTATCACGCATGAGTACACACCTTAATCGTGATTTTGAAAGAAATAAATTCCCTGACGAAATTCCTCTGCTTGGCATTACGTGCTCGGTTGATGTTACAATTGAACATCCCCTCAATGCATTGGAAACCACGCTTGGGATTACAACCCCAAGGACTTATCCGCACGCCTAGAGCCAAACTTGTGAAATGAAAAACACAAACTTTTTGCTAGTCTGGAACTTAAGCCTCTGGTGGTGTTCTAACCGTGTCCACATTGCCAACGACTATTACTTATCTAAACTTTTAAAAAACGTTCGAATTTCCGGGCCCTCTCTAGCGGCCAATCAAAAGTTTTTAATTTTCATCAACAATTTTATGGTTTCGTTTTCAACAAAAACTAAAAACATTACAATTTCGTTGTTTTCGTCTACCTGCATGTTTATCACATTATGAGACTTTTAAGACGCGTTTTCAAATCAGATGCCTTTAACCAAGCATTTAATGTCCAGGCACGAACATTTGAAATTCGGGGCCTTATGGGCCTTATGCGTCCAAGCACATGAAGTTGAGTCCAATGAAACACTGTGTATCAGCCGACAGAACTTTTCGAAAGAAGTGGTGGGTTGCAACATTTTGACAACCACAGAAATTTTCGCCCCCAAAATGTGTGAAACCTCCCGTACCTGAAAAAAGGAAATCACGAAACATTCCTTTCGAAGAGAACTCGCTAATGGTTTTCAACAACATGGAAATTTCGAAATCTAAAAAATGTCAAAATATGTATTCATTGCGAAATTTCTACCACCTCTTTCGAGTTGCCGACAACACTCCATGAAAAGCTTCTCAAATCTCGCCTTTCGGAGTCTTAAGGAAACTGTTGGTCCCTTCTACTCGTGAGTAAGATGACAAACTTTAAGGAACAAATTCTCAGCTTGTTCTGCAAATACTCGTGTTAGGCGTGCTGTTGCTCTTTCACTAGAAGGGAGGGTCGGTTTACCCGAAACATTTCATAGACAAAGAGTTCCCCTCGAGTATTGTTAGCGACTCGAGTCGTGAAAAAATCCGAGTCGTTTGGTCCAGGAATTGACGCTCGGACCCTTGATTATACTACGGAAGCCATAAGATATTTCAATTCACTACCTATCCAACTAAGTATCTATTTACTTAACTGCAGTTATATACATGTTAAGATCGCTTGTGTAAAATGTTGTTGGAAAGATAAAACAAAACGAAACCATGTTTACGTGAGTATAGCTTTCAGTTGTCTTGTTTATTTTTTCCATTGCTACATGCCAAAAATGTCTGCAAATGAAAGTGATCTCTCCTCCAATCCTTTATTAAAGACAAGAAGAAAAGCATGTTTCCTCGTATCCACATAATTGCCCCTTGCAAATAGGCATACAACATCCACATAATTGAACTCGCGTGCACGAGACCAACGCTCTGCGCTGAACTCAATTTCGGTAAAGAATCCACGTTGTTATGCAATCTGGCAAACGCGGAGGTTATCAAGCATGCCGCTGCGAAATGTTTTTTTTCGCGTGTTCTTTGGCCTAGTCTAGCCAATCATCCTCTGGAAATACACATATTCGATTGGTAAAGTCAAAATGAGCAGCCCATTGCCTAGCGCTTTAAAAGCCACCAACAAGTTTTGCAACAAAATTGAATAAAATTTTCGCAGAGTATTAAAGAGCCAGCAGGTTTTGTCTGCAAAGTTCAGCGTGTCGCTGGTGGACACATTGAGCCGACTCACAAGAATAGAACATTCGCGGATAGAAGTCAAGGTGTTCATCTCTTCTAGTATTATGAACAGACAGCGGCAGCATAGAAGCGCAAGAATGTGTTCGCCTTTTGCGGTTAGATTTGCAAATAATTTGCACAACGTAACCCATGCTATGATATTTTCAGAGAGGAACAGAGAGGCGGAGAGATAGAGACGTGATCGTTTCAAGGCCTTTTTGAGGGGAAAAAAAAAAACTTATGGTCGAAATTGATTATAATGACTTGGAGATAGTTTAAAGATGTAGATTTTAGAGTTTGATCTTGATCTTGTACGTGGAGATTTTACACAGTGTATTAATGCAAAAATTTTACTTTTTGAACCTCACAATACGTAAGTGACGGGATTGAACTGGGTATTGGCTTAAATATCTGTGTGCTTGAACTTAACATTGAGGAGACGTAGTAAAGTTTGCGTGATCAATGAACACGTGTTTTTTCCCCTTTCCTAAATGTGATGTAGGCTGAAATGGGTGACACTTCCATGTATGTTCAACAGATTTGTGACAAGCTCGCAATAATTTTTCCGGCTTTGTGCATTCAAGGGTTTTCAGTTGTTGTGGAGATATTAAGTCACTGATCGATGATACTACTTGGCTGGAGTGTTGGTATGTGTTTCCGGAATGAGAACTTTGAGAATAACGATTAATGGACCAGCATCTATAGGCAAATTTTCAATAAATCAAAGATTAAGAAATCAATGCAACAGGGGCATAATGATAGTATTTCCTCTGTTCCTAAAATACTTACATAACACGTCACTCAATAAGTTCCGGAAACATATAGGGGGCGCCACTAACAAAAAAATTTGTTGTTAAATTAATAATTTTTATTAGTGGCGCCTGGGACTTATTGAGTGATCTGTTTTGTATTTTTTTTTACTTTTTGTGAATATCTTCTAACAAAAGCGTTTTAAAGTCATTTTGTCAAATCTTTTCTTTAGTATTTGATTCCGACAGGCTGAGGCTTGTACTATAAATCAACGCACCTTGGAGCAAAAGTGCATTATACATCTGTATTTACCCGGGAAAAGAATTATCCATACTTCATCCCCCCCTTATGCCAACAGCGCTCAATTTTTTCTTCTTAACCGGTTGATGTTGACGGCTTTCCTAGACGAACCTAGTTTTCAACACTTGAAATTTGGCACAAATGCCATTGGCAGTTTTTCAGCTGAAACATAAAAATAATTTTGTCATATCTTGCGCCTAGCTGTTTCAAGCGCAATTACCTATATTTTGTTTTGTGGTGAAAATTCAGTTTTTCGAAACTGTGAACCAAAGAAGAATCTCAAAGATTTTCAATTCGATTGGTCCCCAAAACGTACAGTGGTAAAAATCATCACTCTCGAATATAAGGGTTCGTGAAGAATATTGCACAACGTCGTAGATTTCGTAGTGTGCTTGGTAAGGAGTCGAAACGACTTAAGTACACCACATTCACGGCACTTGAATCTTTCTTCTTCTTTTTTTTGAATGCATCCGCCATTTATCAGTATACAATGAATGTCTGTTTCAAACGTTTGTTCCTAATGATACAATACAACCTTTCTCAAAACTTTAATCAAAAACATTAAGGAGGGGGGGGGGGGCAAATTTGTAGCAGGTTCTTGGAAAAGAAGGAGAAATTCTAGTCTGTGTTCACAAGCGCCAATATTGGATCTGCATTTTGAACAATCCTTAAGGGACGAATCATATCACGAGGATAGAGAAACATTTTAGTAGCAAAAATCACGTCATATGAATTCATAGTTTTGTTTTGGCCACGAATACAGGCGTATCCCACGCCATTCCTTTGTCAGTCGTTGATTAGACTCTTCTTTCAGGAAGATATGGCGAAATCAAAGCGTATCTGCTTAAAGCACTGATACACCAGAGATTAAGTAACAATCAATACTGCAGAGATCATGGTCTAGACGGTCTAGTCATCTAGACCATGCAAACTAAAGAACCTGGAGACTGTACATTGGCCGCATAGCTTATGACCATGATTTACTGGATTTAATGGCCCCATTGATAGAAGAATTAAGTGCTCCCCACTGTGACAAGCTCAGCTCACACCTTCGCGGTCGCCACATCCGAATTTCTCGAATTATGTAGGTTACGAGCTGTTCCTCCATCCATCTCCAGATTTTTGCCCACAAATTTTTCATGTCTGATACCCGAAATCTGAATCGAAATATTCTTAAGATTCTCTCAAATCTTGGGCTAAGTACTAAACAAAATTATAGAAATGCTGGAGCTCTTCTCACTAAAAAGATACCAACCTCAAACTATTCTCCAAATTTTATGATTAATTATTTGGTGGACGGAGTTGGTTTTCTGCTTAAAGTTCTTGACCTCTGACGAATCTATTGAAAGTAAAAGCTGTTTACACAAACTGGGTTCTGACGTGATCGTGTGCATATTTAACAGTGATTGATGGCGATTGCGGAAATCAAATTAGCATACGACATCAATCGGCCTAGTGGGTCAAATATGGACATCACTATGGATGAGTATTGAATACGTCAGTTTTAAAATGCGCACAAAGGAATGTGTGCATATTTGTGTTGTTGTCTGTACTTCACCGCAAAATTGACATATCATTGAACACTTTGAATGCAAAAATTATTCACAATAAACATTGCATTTAAGTTTATTTGACAATGTAGGGAGGGTCACTACATTGTCAAATTAATTTCGCTTTTGGAAAAAAATTTAATTAAGTTGTGTCCTGCTATCCATATTCTATACGATTAGGCATAAGAGGCAATTACATGATCCACTCGAAAGAACAAGTTGGTTTGATCATCCCAATCCAGGCGTATTTGCGGAAACTTGTGGCACTTTCGACAGGAATGCTCAGCCTGCAATTTTCGACCTTGCTTGTGACGAAGTGGCGACGAAGTGTTTGGGCAGTTTGCCGATATGTTCTTGGTCATGCGTATACGGTTACAACGCTTAGGATGTCAGGTCATGTATGATCCATGCGCAATACTGCCTCGGCCAGAAGAGTCTTCGAGCCTAAGCCATTTGGACAACACAACAGACAACGTGGCTTATTGGCTACGTGCGTCGACTCACATACTCACTACCCACATTCTGAGATTGACCATTTCGCCTCTTAAAGTCGGCAAATATCTGTAGACCTCGCTGCCTGTGATCGATGAATATCACGCACAACGTGAAGAAGCTAGGCCTTGGTTCCTTTAAGTGAACTGTTGTGTCACCCAATTTAACAGAGGCCTCTCACGTCTGAGATAGGGCACAGAAGTGATAAAAGATCTGAACAATTAAAAGCATCTGGTGACAGACTGTGCAGGCTGAAGGAGTATATTGCTTAAGGCCTATATCCAGCGCTTGAATTTAGCGCCGCTGAAGTCTCTCTGCTTTTCGGCGTAAGAGCCAATATCCCAACAAGTCTATTAATCGAACCACACATCTGTTTTTCCCTTTTCTTGCCTTTATTTTTACGATTTCCTCGTTTAGCGCTTTTTCTCTCTTCAAGAACTTATCTCCAAAGTCGATAAAAGATCGTAAAAATTGTAACCGAATTGTATGCGGAAAAGCCTGAAGCGAGTCTTCCATCCAAACCATCGCACCACAATCGAGGCGAATATTCTAACCCGTAAGGCGCTTTAATTATGGTAATTTAATTAGTTTTTGTTTTCATTCATAAATACAGTTCATTATTCTCATCGTTCTAACGCACGAGTTTAACGCACACGACCCTGAAACACTCATTCCAATCCACGAAGCACCTAATTATAGTCACAATATGGTGTCGCCTGTCGTAGCAACGTCTTAGAATGCATTTAACCTCATTCAGCGTTCGACAGCGCAGCCGATCACTCCAAACGCCATAAGCGTCAAAACTGCCATCATTCCTCAGCGCACTTGAGAATTCAAATAAAACGAAATTGAATTCGATTTCGTTCGATATGGACACGGACACGCTTAGTATCCGTCATCGCGGCACAGACTCATCGGCTTAAGGGGAATATATTCGAGCGCGTGAAGAGAATATCGAATGCGATATGAATTAAGCAGTCTTCCGGATAATATGCATACACGTGATATTTATTAGTTAATCGCAGAGTGTGGCTTAGAGAGAATCGTCAGGTAGACTTGTATTTGGAAGCTGAGCTGAGTTCTCGTCGTGAGGCTCTGTGCTCTTCTTGACACTGATTTATATCAGGATGTGTTAAAATTCATTGAAACTTATTTCGAGAATCAGCCACAGGGGAATAAATTTGCAAAACTTAACGAGATAAGCGTGCCGCGAGTTCATGACAATTTGAAGAGTTGTTTGACTTCAAATATCAGCAACCGGCGTCGACGCTTTGTCTCTGTTCAGAGAGTTACATAATCTCAAACACGTTCTCGGTTGAGTTTGGCTTGAATTTACAAACTACACACCCTGGAAAGATGAATGATCTAGGGCTGGTCTCAGGGCGTTATCAAAGCTGCGCAACTTCAAGTTTGACAGACCAGACACTACAGAACCGGAATACAGATGGGTTTCGTCGCAGACATCCAATAGATTGAGATTTACATTTTGAATAAATTTGCTATATTCTAACCCTCATTTAATCGTTCTACCCCTTCAGCATGGCAGACTTTTTTTGTGGTTGGGTTGACATAGCTTCTGACATCTGCCATCGCTAAGCAGTCTGGCACATCGCCCCTGATTTGCATTCAGCGCACGTCATCAGTCCCATCGGATAATCAGAAATATTTCAATTCTAAAGCGTCTAAGTCGAGTTCAACAAGTGTCGAGTGTGTTATCAGATAAATACAACCACCCGTAATGCATTATGTATGCACTGAGGTAAACGTGGGTCTGCAATTAAAAATTACCTTTGAATTAGTGCACTTCTGATGGAAATTAATTTCATTGTAATTGAGTGTTCAAACTTTGACAGGTGAACTTTCGGTGGTTTCTCAAGGTCCCAGGGCATATTTCGACTCGAAATGCCCCTCCAACTATGTCCAAAAACTGCCCCCGATTGAATTGGAGACGTTTAATATTCAAAGCATATGCACACATTCTGCACTCAAATTCTCATCGCCTAGCCATCAAACATCACAATTTCCCGATTAGTTTAAATTTCAAAAGACACAAGTCAATCTCGACTACGACGCGCTTTATCTTGAATTCCAAAAGACAAACTATGCCACGAGACGATAAGCGATATCGCCGAAGAATAAAAAATCAAACTCAACTTTTTATAGAGAAGCGTGCGTCAATAATTTAACTGCTGGAGATATATATTTTTGGGAGCTTTTTTCAAGGCTCTTTCTTCGGCCAGAATAAACTTTGATGATACATCACCGCGCCCCCAAACATGGCTAACGCTGAGACGCGCATGTAAATCATTTGCTTGGCAACGATGTTCCGAGGAACTCAAAGAATTTACAGTCGAGGTGCTATTTTGAGGATGCTTTCGCGGTTGAATACCCGATGGTTATGTCATCAGAGATCAAGTTTTGAGCGACTGTTACGACTTCCTTTAAGCCTCCAAAGTCATTAAAAACCAGCTGAAGATTGATCTCATCAAGACTCGGCCAAATAGGAACATTCTGCCATGCACGCTCACGGAACCTTGTGTCAAGCTTGCAACATTGTTTCATTTAAGGAGCAGCAAAACAACATTTGCATATACTGGACGTGCTCCGAAAATCCGAACGGATATGGCAATTTTAACTAGGTTCAACCGGTCTTTATGGCAGTGGGTACAATTGAGGTTTTGTGTAATCCCTGAGGCAAAACAAAACGTGCATGACATAGAAGTGCTAAAGTACAATGTACGGATGAATATGTTGAAGGCTGTCTTTGGTCACGTCTCAGATTGAATGGATTGTTTGGACATTGAACACGAGGAGCAGTCTGGTCAAGGTCGCTTCGGAAAAGGTGACCTTCTTCAGCTGTTTTAATTATTTGAAAGAGATAAAATTCGCTTTGTGTGAGGCGAACTTAGGTTTAGTATGTTGTTCCAGTATGCTGCCAAGTTTCTAGGTTTACCGCTAAGGAAGGTGGGTCTTATTCGGTGTACACATATTTCTGCTAATTCATGTCTCGTTAAATCGACGTCAGTGCTCTCATACCGGTCCTAAGTAATTTTGAACGCAAATTTCGGTGCCGCAAAACACTTTAAAGCACCTTATTGCCTGTGAACAACACTTTTTTTTCAAAGCGCTTTCACGGCACCTTTCATCGGTTTGTTTGAATCACTTCCATATTCAGAGTTCAACCAATTGAATATAACAGTGGCTGACGTCTAATAGTTTTTATTGGACACCATTCGGGTGGAAATCGGGCTTTGTCGTGTGACTTGTCGCTTGGTCGACAAATTAAAAAAGGTGGCTATAATAGGCGTTTGATTGTGAGGTTTCATTTATTATGTAAAGTAAAACACTTAAGTTTGTCTTCACTGTTTGCTGTCGATTAGAAGAGCAATTCTTTGCATTTAATCTTTGAAAATTAACATCAGGTAAATGTTGGACACGACTACATCAGAGTTGGTCGAATCGGAACGTCCAATTTTGAGAACTGGTATCTAACGACTTGCACGAGTAATATTGGCTTCCAGTGCGGCACTCGTAGCTGGCCTATTCTTTAAGACCTCAGACTTTTTTTTACCCAGAAAAAGTAGTCCAAAGGTATGACGAATTGATTCTTCACGATATTGGCGTACACTCTCATCTACAGCTGCTATAGTCTTTCCACAGGATGTGATCTAACCGGTCGAGAATCACCCACTAATGTAAACTGGGACTCATATTTACAAATGGCGTTGGCAATATTGGTTTCAGAAGTTCAATAGTAGGTAACGTGAGTTCCGACTAAGACTAAGAAAATCTCACAGAACGCTGATTTTCGAAAAATTTTAAAACGCTGTTATGGTGACTTGCCAAACGATACTGAACCAAAATGAACGTGAAGTTTGAGAAAAGTCATGCGTGATTTGTTAAAAACAAATCTCATTGAAAATGGAACCTTACAGCGAATCACTTTAACATTCGATCATATCGGTTCGAATTGACTGTATCCGTCCGCCTATTTGTATTTTCGAAGAAATATGAACCAATGGAACGTTTTGACCATAGATAACATCAAACAGTCACAAAGCCTGTATACGAGAATTCATTTTGGATCCCATTTGAGTTTTCTGAGCCCCATATTCGGCATTTTTGTTTGTTTACATACCCACCCAATGTTTGTTGTTCCAACGCCGAAAAAGCATATCTACGGCGCGAAGCGGTGAAATGTAAGCAGACTTCAATTGTTACGTAAATTAGTCTTTAGGAATGAGGAAGCAAAGCAAATTGCAAAATACTCAGGGAGATCGATCATCCCGGATCATCAGCATCTCGTGCACTTACAGCAGCATAATGCACGTCTGTGATGCACAGGTTCCACTCTCGTCAAATTTCTTTAAGATCTTGCCGATGGCTTCCGTATTGGTTGATTATGACAACCATATTAATCGCATGCCGCGCAAAAAGTGTCTATGTTTGTATACCCACTTTTAAAGCAAGTTTTCATAACTTCCATGCGTCGTTTGATTGCAAATCGATCGATTATCGTAAATGGCAAGTTTTCAACTTATATTTATAAAACTTCAAATGACAGCTGAGATTGGTCGGTGACAAATGCCAGCGCTACCAACTTGAAATTATGAAATGAACGACCATGTTTTTGCAGTTTTATTTCAAGCTTTTTGACTTGAATTACCCTAATAGAACTATTAAGCTCAAAAGTTGGAAAAAAATACTCCACACCCGTGAAAAAATGCACCGAAAAACAAAACTAACAAATTTAACTTTTACTGTTTCGTTATTCTGTCCTCAATAGTTTTTACGTAATTGACATGGAAACTTTGAAAATCTAAAAACGAAGTTTTTAAGTGCTCTTGGTGTACATTATATGTCGAAATATGCATTCATTGAAGTATTTTAAAAATATCACAGACTGATGCTTTCCGCGCATTTAATTTAAACCGAGGAGTCTCACGCATTGTTTTCAACCCCTAAATGTAACAACTTCGCTACGAGTATGGCGAGGATATGAATGTAGAATGTTTGTTTGGAATATGAATATGCATTTGTACATGGCCGTGTATTTATTTGCATATACATACATCGAATCAGAAAATGTAGTGCGTGGCAGCATGATCGGATTTTGCGATATAAATATGCACCTCTATAATCAATCCTCGTTTGAATTTGTTGTGTGACAGCTAATTTCGAATTTAGTAAGTTATACTTGAGTAGATATTTAAATTATTTGTATCAGTTGTGAACGAAACCATTTATGTGCGAGTTGGACTTACCTTTGCACTCATTTTCATAAGAAATCAATCAATACTTGTCTGCCATAGGTACGACCGACAGTCATTATTTCTAAAAGTATGAGGGGAAAAATAATACAGAAGGACCTCCATTTTAAGACGAACCAATTCAATACAACGAACGTCCAGTTAGACACATCTTGACTCAGTTGTAAGCCACCATAGGGTTGCAGACAAAATCTCGAAATGCTCAATATCCCGGCAAGACCGATCCCAATGCTTCATATGAAAGAAAAGGTACTCGTTCAATTATTCATGTGCCTTGATCACTACTGAATTTGTTTCTAATTTTTTTCATTCAATCCTGCAAAGTGTCTCTTGATTTGTTAAAAAAAAAGCAAATTGTTTCTTTGAACTGTCCACTCGTTGAACACAATTGCCGGAATAAATCTAAATGAATGCTTAAACTGGGTTGTCTACGTGGGGTATTGAGTAAGTGACGTTGACTTACACACCGGAGGTCCAATGTTCAAGTTACGGCACCACCTCTTTCGAGTTGCCAACGACACTCAAAGAGTAGCAATTGCATCAAATTTCATTGTTCAGACAACAAACTGCTGGTTGTCTCTGTTCGTAAGAGAGCAATAGCAGGCACAACACGAGTAGTTGCTGGCACTAGTACCTTGTGGGCGCCAGAGTCCACAAGGTACAACGCAAAGTGGAACCAATAAGAAAATAATTTGAGTTCTTAACAAAAGTTAGAACTCGCACTAAATATTTAAGAATCTTCGTAATGAAATCCTGCCTCAGCCACAAACAGCTGAAGAGTTTCTTAGCATCACTCATCACTTTAAAAAAGTATTCGTAGATTAAGTGAGAATTCCTTAGAGGAATCAACATTTAAAATGGCAACATTGCTACGTGCTTCCAAAACCTTTCATAAGACCCTCACCCGAACAGTAACCCTTTAATCGATCAGTGCTCAGCGAGAATTCGAATTTCAAATTAAGAAAAACCCAACAGAACAATTTGAATGAGCAACTAAAGTCGGATTGACGTCCCTGCGTCTTTGGGCTCTCTTTTTGAAAAATGAGAAAAATAAATCAATATTCCGGTGATTAATATGCCGGCGATATGTGTACGTGATAAGCCTGCAAAACGATCACGTAAGCCAGCAAAACCGTCGTTAGTCGGCACTGGAGACACCGAGAGTAGCTTCGTCGACGTTGACAAACGTTCACGACACACTCAGCGACGATCGAAAGAAAACGAACTTATTTCGATAACCGATCAGAAAAATCTGACTTTGAATTATTTTGTATTTTCAGAATTAAAGCACACCAGAGCACACGAATATGACATCAATAATCCGAATTGTAAACGACAAGATCGCAGATCTTTCAAACGGAGTCGGTGAGTTGGCAATGGTTTGGTTTCCCGCTTCACCGTTGAACTAATTTCCGTTTTGCAGATAAAACAATCGACGAATGGCTCCTGATGAGTTCACCACTGCCACTTCTCAGCCTGCTGGCGGTGTACCTGGCATTTGTCTTGAAAATTGGACCCGCGTTGATGGCGAATAGGAAGCCCTTCAATCTGCAGAAGACGCTGGTTGTTTACAACGCGTTCCAAGTACTCTTTTCGACTTGGCTCTGCTGGACTGTGAGTACTGGCGCGACGTTTCTTACCTTGACACATTGCAATGGTATTCTTTGGCATTTCAGTCGATTCAGGAAAACAGTGTCATCTCTCACCTGATGGAGAAGAAGTGTGAAGTTCATCGGGACAGGCAGCAGACTCTGAGGCTGTACTCAGGAGCTTGGTTCTACTTCTTCTCGAAAATCATCGACTTCCTGGACACGATATTCTTTGTTTTGCGCAAAAAACAGAATCAGGTCTCGTTCCTGCACGTGTATCACCACACCGTGACGGCGCTCTTCTCCTGGGGATACCTGAAATATGCTCCTGGTGAGTTGAAGCAACTATGACATGGACCATTGATCTAGGATTTAACACAATTTTCATTTTTTTGATTCATTCCAGGCGAGCAAGGCGTCATCATTGGCGTCCTCAACTCGTTCGTGCACATCATCATGTACTTCTACTACATGGTGTCGGCAATGGGTCCCAAATACCAGAAATTTCTCTGGTGGAAGAAGTACATGACATCCATCCAACTGATCCAGTTCGTCCTCATCATGGCCTACATGGTCACAGTGGCAGCCAAGGACTGCAAGATGCCAAAGTCTCTCACGTTCTTCTTCATCGCCAACACACTGATTTTCCTGTTCCTCTTCGGCAACTTCTACAGAAAGACTTACAGCAAGAACAAGCAAGCGAAGGCCGCTGCGGAGAGTGCAAAGCAGACGAACTCCCTGCTTGCCGAAGGCGACCAAATAAAACGGCTCATCGACGTCAACAACAACAGCACAACGCCAGCGAAAACGCTTAAGGCCGAATAGAGCCACTAAACACGCTAGCTTAGATTTTGTTTTTGTTTAAAGTCCTTTTAATTGTATTGTATGTTTTTTTTTGTATTGTACTTAGTTGTGTAATGTTAAGTCTTAAGTTAGCTGGATCTGTGAGATATTTTCATTCGATAAGTGCGCTTGGTTGAGGGTCAATCTCGGGATTGTCGCAATAGAACTGAGCGAGCGAATATTAGACTTATGTGGAAAGCAAGCAGGCAATCGATGGGTAAGTTGTCGTGCGCAGACCACCCAACCGTTAGATGGCTTGCTTTTTTTGTGGAGCTCTCCATGAGAGTCTGCAGTAAGAGAAGAGAAATTGAAAAATAAATAGTAAACTCTGTTATTTTTATAAAGAATGAAATGTTTTATTTATTTCCTTGGACTTGGGATGAAGTGCGAATTAGGAAAAAAGTTCGAATGGGGGTTGAAACTGAGTGTTATCCACAGCAGGAACTGGAGGTGGTTGAAATTTTGTTGAACAGCCAATCTGACAGGGCCTTGCCTAGATAATAGTTATACAGCGTAAGGAACATATTTCTTCGAATCGCCAAGAAACAACGTCTACTCTTGAAATTGTCTGCTTCTAAGTCATGTTTTCTCAATAATAACTAAAACGCCAACCTTTTGTTTTATTCAGTGATGGGAATTTTTGACTACGGACGTTTCGAGCAGGGATGAACAAGGAAGCTGTGAAGCTGTGCATCTCCTTCTTCATTCATCCCTGGTTTCGCTTCTGTCAGGCTCGGACACCACGCTTAACCTTAGTCGTCTCTATATTATAAACGAGTTTGATGTAGCATGTATTTAGGCGCCTAAAAGTCTTAAATTCCGGGCAACAAACAGATGTCCAGCGGATTGAAGAGAAATAACTAGCAATTGGGCGACCATACATGGGAACAATAATTTGAGGTGCCAAGTCCGTGGAGCAAGTCGCATGCAGTAGGATTTCCCGGCTGAGTGTTTCCAACTTGCCGCGGTCTCCTTTTTCTGTATATGATGGGGCATTGTCGTTAAAAAAAATTACTTTGTGTTGCCTCTTGAAGCATTCTGGACATTTTTTTTCAAACAGGGAACTATTCAAAATCAATTGAGTATGGTTTGTGTTTTTGGGTATTCGCCATTTCTTTATATTTTAACAACCCATAACAGAATATACCGTTCTAATAGCATGAAAAACAGAATATCGTCTTTCTACCAAGGCGAGTGGGCCTCGAGTTTGATATGGATGGTGCGCCTTCATGCTTTTCGGTTTAGAAACTCAAATTAATCCACATGTGGTTTTGCAGCTTTCCAGTTAATTGTCGCTTAACTCGCGTGCTTTCCATTTACAGGACTTCTGAAATTTCTTGTAGCCTGATGAAAATACTTTGTTGACTTCCAATTGTGAGTTTTTTTTGACTTGAATGTGAATCATGTTTTTAGGTTCTTCACCTTTCTTGCTGTTCTTCTAGTTCAAAAAAATCTAACTTAAGACTGAACAAAGCAGAATAATGTTTGTGCTAATTCTTTACTCGAGTTCCGCTAAGTATTTAGCCTCAGCTCCTGATGTCGAAAGTGTCGAAACAGAAATGCGTATACGTCTATTTCTAAGACTTCAGCCGAATGGGGCTCGTAGTTTTGTATTAAGCGAGAGAGTGTTTACTCAATTTAATTATTCTGTTTAATTAAAAAGAGCAGTAGCGCTCAGTGTGGTCGCCATGGTAAGTGCGTTGACCCATATGCCAAAGGTCCAGGTTCGATTCCCGGTCTGTACGAATACACCTCTCATTTTTCACGGCTCCACCTCTTTCGAGTTGCTGACAACACAGAAAGAGTACTATGAGTCTATGAAAAGTTTCTCAAATCTCGCCGTTCGGAGTCGGCAAAATACTATAGGTCCCTTCTACGTCTCGTCTAAGAACAGTAGCACGCACAACACGAGTATTTATGACAGAAGCTAGACCCTGGTCCCTAGTGCCACTTAATTATTGTTTATATGAGTTAGTGATGCGAATCTCGTTTTTGTCCGGAGAATTGCGCAGCACAATTCAGCAACGTTTGGTGCTGGTCACGGTGACCCTTATTCTTCGATGGCGATGGTTAAAAACTGATTTTACGAGTTCAAGCCAATTCCAGGTGCCCCAAAAATGTCATTCAGAGCGGATAACGTGGCAAAAATCCAGTTGATCGTATTGGCAAACAGCCGATTGAAGGTTTACGAGATTAGTGGAGCAGAAAACCTCCAATGAACTAATTACTTGCCATCATTCTGAAATATTCTCATCAGTGTGGCATCAGGATAGGAAAGTCCAACATAAATAAGATCTTCACACTGCATTGGAACCTGAAAAAGAACCAACCAACCAACCCAATGTTTAGGCCGAAATTGATTGATTCATAACAATTTCAACATCATTCTCTTGAACACCTAGAGCAACACTTACTGATCAGAGCTAGTGGGACGATCCTTTCAAAGTCCTTACATCTCATGGCAACGAACGCAACGAGCTGTCAGTGATGTGAAAAGGAGTCTAACGAAAAACGAAGGCAAAACTCAATTCTATTCGATTCCCACACAGTTTCCGATTGATTCTGTTTGCGTTAGAATATTGGGGAGCCGTGAAAAGATATCAAATAAATGGGCACAACGCTTAAAATAAATAGTCCATGTAGACCACTGCGCCGATCATTTGCACAACACAACAGAGGACGGCCTAGGTTGAGATGGCCCACACAAGTGGAGAAGAAACTCAACCAATTTAGAGTGCGCATCTGGAGGCAGCTTACAGTTTGCAAGTTTTTGGCTTGCAGTTTAAGAACGCTGTCTTGTAGCGGACCTTTATGGGTTAACTAATAAGGAGACTGAGTCTGTACAAATGTTCTTCCAAGTGGTCTGTATTCCTACGTCACTTTCTTTACATTTCTCCTTACACAGTGATGACTAAAATTAAAACTCATGCCTACATCGTGGCATTGCCTGTGCCTTGTTCGTTGGTTTGGTTGAACCTTTAAACATTCAATGCGCACGCTTGACTGTGGTTTATAAAAAAGTATAAAAAAGAACTTGACACGAACATCGACTACATATGTGAATCACTGAATTAATTATCAGGAGCAGCTGTGCAAAACGAAGGATGAGCAAGAGTTCCAGTGATCTCATCTGCACGTGTGTGGTTTTGATCTAATCAATTCGCAAAATTTGTTGAAAATGAGTTGATTGAGGTACTTTTCGTCATTTCGCATATCGAAAGCAAGCCCGGGTTATAAATAACACCCTTAGCACTGACTGATGTCTGTAGATTGTGGAGAAAGCTCACAAGCCAATCACTCTCAGTGACAAATTCACTCAAATCGCAGGCAAAAGATGTCAAGATTGGAGGAACCATTTATTGGCACGATTGAGCAAACACATTCTACAACAAATGATCCATCTTGGTCTAAAGAGAAATGGAGTCGATTAACTTTTTGTTGGGCGAGTGTGCGTGCATTTGACACAACGCAAGTTAGTTAGGAAGGGGGTGGTCAGCTACAGCACTCTGAAGTGAGCGTTTAGGACAACGAAGCAGAGAACGCTCGAGACTATATTGGCACATAAAACGGAGGAAAATTCGAGACTGCGGTGAAAGGTCGTGCAAACGAAAGAAACACACAGTTCAAAATATAGCTCCACACAAGGTCGCCATAATTGTGTCAGTTACTCTACCCACGATAACCTCTTTGGAATTTCAGAGTCGCTTCAGACAGGACGTATAGGGAAATATTCTCTCCGAATAAGACTAGGGACAATATACTCCTTTTGTCCTTGCCTTAATGAAACGGAAAGATGAATGCACATTGAGGAAATCTGTCATTTCTCACACGAACTATAGGCAGAGTTATGAGAACCAAAGCGAGTACCGCAATGGTTTACAATAGGTTTCTCCTTTATTCCAAAGTTTTTAATATAATAAGCTGTACTTACCCGGGAGTTGACATACTCCGTCGTTGAACTGCATCCATGCGCATAGGCAAAAGTTACATGACAAACTATGTCACTCGAATTTACTAAAACTTCATTTTCAGTGCATACTCATAGGCTGCTTCGTAAG
Source organism: Eristalinus sepulchralis (assembly GCA_944738645.1). Classification (NCBI taxonomy): domain Eukaryota; kingdom Metazoa; phylum Arthropoda; class Insecta; order Diptera; family Syrphidae; genus Eristalinus; species Eristalinus sepulchralis. The sequence continues at coordinate 14,349,966 of OX122882.1, forward strand.
AAATGTTATACAAGCAATTTTTCCACTATGCGGTGGTGATGTCTTTTCATTGTTCAATATAAAATTGTCCAAATGGCTTCAAAATAATTTTTAATTTAAACAAATAATCGACATATTTATGTTATGTAAGTGAATATAGTCCTTGCACAAGCGTTTAATTTTTTCTGTAAAGTATGCAACATTTTAACGATGGGTACAGTACGAGTAGAAACTTTGATGTAATTTTTTCTTAGTCTCTTACGAGTATTATGTGGTTAGCTATTTTAAAGTGTTTTTTGGTTACAATAAATAAAAACAATGTTAAAAAACTTCGATGTAAAGAAGATTTTGACTGGAGCTTGCACTTGCCCACTGCAATGTAAGAAAGACGGTTTATAAAGCTTTCTTAGAGAGCACACAATGAAAAGATAAATCGCGAAGTATGTAGCTTAATCATGTGCACAAGCCCGCTCAAGCCGTGTTTATTTTCATTTCCCAATCTGTGAGCGAGATTAGGATTCAGTTTCGGTTCATATTTCAAAATAAAAAAGTGATCTACTTTCTCTCAATGGTTCATTAGCAATTTTTGAGTTGAAAAATTACAAATGACTCCTACGATCACTCTAGAGGACAAGATTCAACGAATTCCATAAGTTTCTAGTCAAAGGTCTACTAATGCAACAGAGAAGCGTTCGCAAATGGATAAAGAACTCAACAAACTTTGATAAAAGCTGAAGCTTTGTTGGTCCATCTTTATTACGGATCGGACCGAGAGTTGGAAGAAGTGGCACCTTGTCGTTAACCGAACTTTGGTAAAGTATATTTCGAAAACTTAAGAATACCGGAATGGAACCAGTACTTGGCATTACACAACTACACGCTTTAACTTTACAGTGAACCTACAAATAAAAAGAGCTTGTTGGGCCGCATTTGTTATTGGATCCGAGTAAGTGATCCGATGCCCTCTAATTTGTACGTGGTGGCGAATAAAAATAAAGCTTTCTTAAATGTGCTATTTGTGCACTAGTCGGACACCGAGCATGTACCTCTATGAAATATGTCCCAAAAGCACAGAAACCTGTAGGCGCTGTGGAAACACAAAAGAAACATATCATTTATGTGATTCATTGTGAAATTTGATTTTCAATTGCCTTTTTGACTGATCAAAATGTTTTTTTTTTTTTGATTTCTATCAAAATGCTTTTTAATTTGTGTTCAATATCGTTTGAAAAGTGGTCGCCGTGGCGTAGTGGTAAGTGCGTCGACACTCACGCAGAAAGTCTATGTTCGATTCCCGGATAGGACACCTCGCATTTTTTTCACGGCACCACCTTTTTCGAGTCGCTGACAACGCTCAAGAAGTATCAATTGTCTATGAAAAGCTTCAAATTTCGCCGTTCGGAGTCGGCAAAAACTGTAGGTCCCTTCTACTCGTGAGAGAGCAGCAGCCCGCACAACACGAGTAGTTGTTGTAGAAACTAGACCCTGGTCCCTTGTGGCCTGTAGTGCCACTCAATTATTATTATTATTATCGTTTGAAAAACACTCATTTAAAGAGTCGCACCACAACAGCGTCTCCAAATTGCTCGGACTTTATCCTTTATAAAAAAAAATAACTGCGCCTTGCCCGGAATAAATAAAAAATATCAATCAATAAACAAACTATAGGAAATCTGTTCAGAAAATTTACAGTTTTCCCAAAAAATATTTATTTATTCATGAATTTCTATTTGGTCATTGTGCCAGCGTTTTTTCAATCCTCGAAGGAGTCCTGATATGCACATTTTAGTATGCCCTTAAGGTCTCTCCTCAATCGCCTCAAAACACATTCCTTTTATGGGCCTTTTCAATCATAGGAACAGGAAAAAGTCGCAGGCGTTTCTGGTGAATACGGTGGTTCAGGCATGATTACAGTGTAGTATTTGGCCAGAAATTACGAACGAACTTCGCTGCCACACGCTTCATGACCAAAATTTCCGATAAACTTGACATGAGAAAACCGATATGCCGACATTTTTCACTTTTTCACGACATTTTCATCGGTTGTTGATGTGCTGGGGCGTCCAGAGCGAGCGTCGTCAATCTTCATTGAAAAGCTTGTATCATTGTAAACATTTTGTTGACTCAGAGTACACTCACCATTGTTAAGTGGAATATGTTCAAGTGTTTTCGAACACTTAATTACATTTTTTACACAAAATTCAATGCAAACTATTTGATCCATTTTTTTCGACAGCAAGAAAAAGCTGTACACGCAAAACACGTTTAACTTTTATTCATCTCATAAGCAAAATAAATGTGCTATATAGCTGAAACTGTAAACATATGTTCGAGACGAGTGTACCAACATAACAAAATACAAAAAAATCGATAATCGAATGTACGTAGCATGCGAAATTTGAAAATTCTCTACTTCTGAGACCTCGTACAGGACGAAAGTTCCAAGGCATCCTAGCTAGGGATGTTTTTTAATTTCACCAAAGCAGCACTCAAGTCCTAGACCGGAAGAGTAATAATAGACCTTCAAGTTGGATGAACTTATTTAATTAATTTTTCAATGGACACAGTGAATTTAGGGTAGATTAGAGAAAGTAAGGTGGTCGCCGTTGCGTAATGGGTAAGTGCGTCCCTGGTCCTGGTCCCTTGAGGGCTAAAGTGACTCTCTATTATTATTAGATAAATTTAATATAGTTTACAAAAATACATATGTAGGTACATAAAATGGTCGCCGTGGCGTAGTGGTAAGTGCATCGACCGCGGCGCAGAAAAGTCTGGGTTCGATTCCCGGCGGGACACCTAGCATTTTTTCACGGCACCACCTCTTTCGAGTTGCTGACAACACTCAAAGAGTATTAATTGTCTATGGAAAGCTTCTCAGCTCGCCGTTCGGAATCGGCAAAAAACTGTAGGTCCCTTCTACTCGTGAAGAACAGTAGCATGCACAACACGAGTAGTTGTTGTAGAAGCTAGGCCCTGGCCCGTTGTGGGCTGTAGTGCCACTCAATTATTATTATTAGGTACATAAAATATAAAATAAAAAAAACAATGTAGGTCGGCTTAAGTTCATTAAGGTTACCTCAACTGAGGTGAATTTTTTTTAATACAAATACTTCTGAGGCAAAGTATTGTTTTCTTTAAGAAATAAAAACAAAACACCGGACAATAAAATACCCGTAGCATTAAACAATGACAGCATAGGGCCAATAAGATAGGATTAAGATGATATTTGATTACCAGTTTAAAAAGACAACCTCAACTCACACGCCGCAGATCTGTTTACCAAACTTATTTATTTTCTGTTTAGCGATAAGCAACCTTAGAATGTTAATTCAACTTAATGTCTGCAATATTTGGTCAATAAATCTCACCAAATTTTATTTAATCACTTAAAGGAACTTAGAAATTGCACTAACTCGCCATCACCCGAGACAGACGAACACAAAAGTGAAAGTAAGCCATAAAGGTCAAATTACTGTGGTTTGCTCAATGTTTTTGAATGTCTTTTATAGATTTTTCAAGAACGTTGTGCTAAATAGTAACATCCTCATCTAACACGTTTGAAACACACATATGCATCACAATTTACCAACAGCCCAACAAATTCTTACAGAAAAATAATCAGGGTCTTAAAATCGTAAAGGGTGACCAAAATACAAGTTTCTCCTTTTAAATGCAATAAAATTAACGAAACCAAACTCTCTTCCATACCGTATAGCTTTATTAGAAGAAGTTTATGTGGATGCTCAGTATGGTTTCGCAGTATCACATACCGTCATCGCTAATCCCAGAAGACCTTTTCGATGGGTTGAAAGGATATTGGACTTAGGCGCTTGAATCTTTTCCATACACATGTGTTTCAGGTTAACTAAAGTTCAGAGAGATTACATAGCATTTCCAAAGTGGGCAACAGTCACCGTCAGAAACAGCACTAACTTCGAAAATACAATTTTCATATTTCCGAATGCTGTTCAAACATAAGGAGACCAATTTCATGTCGTGGCTATACGACATGGACTTTCTGTCAAGAATTTGGACGAAAAACAGCTGTCAGTGTCAAAATAGCTTTCAATTCCAAAAGAAAAACATGCGTAACTAAAATTCCAACGCTTATCAATTGGACTTACACAAGAATTTCACATGTACGTACATTCTATGTGAAGCCCGAAGGCGACAATGCGCTTTTATGTGTAACTATAAGGGCTTCGGTGTGCTGCTATTTCGAGAAATAATTGGCAAACTTAAGAAAAGACGTCTTTCGCCTACATTAGTCCAAATCAAAGAACAAGCCTATTCCCTCCGAAATATTCTACGTTTAACCATAAGCGTCTTGTGCCCTTTAACACGTTTAAAATCGAGTAACTCAAAAAACGTGTCTTATTCAATACTTCCGTGTCAAAAAAAAAAAAATATACGTAAATGTTCGGCACACGCAACACTGTCGCGTCGCCCAAATAGCCTCTCTCTCTCTAAGCCAGACACAGACTTCTTTCCCGTAGACTTCGCATATTTTATTGACTTTTTGCAAATTTATCGACACGCCACGCTGGAGCGTCTGCGACAAGGAAGATTAACAAAACACATCAGACAATATACATCAGACTTCTGTTAGCATCTGACGCCTAAGACCCAGAGCGCATGTTAGAAGTCAACGCGAGATCTTCTGCGTAATGAATCAGCAAACATTCGAAACCGGATCGCAGACAACTTCCTCTCATACCACACATACTGCAGGGTTCAAGTTCAAAGGTAATTTGTACGAAACGAAACGCTTCCGGACAGATCGATTGAAATTGAGGATGGCCAGCGATGATGGAGAGACCGCAGTCAAGGCCGACCGCCTTGAGCCAATCTCAACTGGCAGGTCATCAACATCACCGCATCCGAGACCCAGTAAATTATCTCCACATTCGCGTGAAACCGTCTTCGGTGCGATTTAAATGTGCATACATGAGCCAAAATTAGAACCTCTGCTGAGGTGGTGGGTCCGATGTGAGCATCTCGAGGACTCGTGTCGCATGCTGTCGTTTTGTCGACTCTTTGTATCATCAACCGGAAGATACTCTTCGGGCAGCGCAAGCGGCCCGCGAAACCAGTTAGGCAGATGGCTTTTTACCGTGATCTTGAATCTAGCCACAAGCCGGTGGTTGCTACGAGTATGGGGGATATGTTTTTTCTGGTCTTTGTGAGCGTTGTTGGGTGCTTGGGGAGTCCGAAGGAACTTATGTAACCACTCTTTCGAAACTGTTTCCCCCGGTCTGAGATTGTCGCCGATTTCCTCGTTGGATGAGACTGTTTAAATTTTAATCGATTTGCGGAACTGGTTTGGTCATGAGGCGTATTCTCCAATCCAATCACAGATTCTGACAATTGTTAGAATTAATTTTATTCATAGGATTTGCATAAGACGTCGAAGAAGATAAGACTATGGGAAATGCCTCCGCCTTGACTTTGGGTTAAAAGCGTTTCTAGATGCGGAAGGTGATGTATTCGATGTTCTTGGATTGTCTTTAGATGTGTCTCGTATTAGAAAACATATTTTCATTGAAGTAAAGACGTCATTGTTGGAGAGATGGCCTCAGCGGACGGTTGATCAGCGATCGGCTTGAGTTCTTCTGTGAGCGCGTGATGCGAATGGAGTGTGGACATGTTGGCATTGAAGGGTTCACAAACAAGGTCAAGGGCTTCCTTCTTGGCTCTCATTAGTTTGCAGATTAATTCAGTCGGGAATTCTTGGATTTAGTGCGGGGCAATAAAATCGAATCGATAAAGAAGAATATATTGGAGTTAAGGAAGAAATTCTTGTGGATTTTTACGCAGTTCCCAAGAATCTCGAATTAGTCAGGGAGCTAAGAAGTACATCTTTCATCAAAGCACCGGCCGTAAATTTACAGATTTTAACAAGTGGTAAAACATGTTTGTGTGTAAAGTGTGTCTCAGGAAGAGGCGAAGCAAAGGGGAATTAGCCGATCGGAATTTAGAGTATGAACTAAAGTCTGACAGTGTGGACTTTAAATGTCAAAATTGGATGAAATACTGCAGAGAAGGTTCTGCAAGTAAAAACACGGCAAAAAGTTATTGAAGACGAAGGTGCTTGTCAGCCAGATAATGCTTTCAAAACTTGAAACGTAGTTTATACAATTGGCCAAAAAAAGCGCTCACAAAACTTGATTGCGCTGACTGAAGTGGAAAATAAATGCAATGCCAACCTGTACTGCATCTCATTAAAATCAGAAAAAGTAGAAGGTTGCTCGACTTGCAGACTACCGATACAATATCGGATTGCGCAACGTTTTAATCTAAGTATAATAGAATCTTATCTTAAAAGGAAGTCAGTATCATACCCGCGCAGAACGGAATGAATCGCTTTTAGCTTGTAGAACGTGGGGAAATATTGAAAACCTATTTTACCGTGTCTTGAGGATGTCAATTGCTCGCCTCGGAGCTGCGAAATTAATCTTTTTTGAAACCGTGAAGGACAACAATCCGGAAACAATTTAGGCACTTAAATCCAAAATGATCAAAGCAATCTATGTGCTAAAATCGGAAGCTATCAAAAAGAAGTCTTTGGGGGTTACAGTCACAGATTGCGCTACGGCGATGCCAGCCGAGGCAGCCATTTGTACGTCGTTGTATTTCAGAATCAATGGGAATATTTGTTCTCTCTATGTAAAACAAGGCGTGGTTGCCGTAGCGTAGTGGGTAGGTGCGTTGACCCCCCGCAAAAGGTTTAGGTTCGATTCCCGGACGAGGCACAACGCAATTTTTCACAGCACCACCTCTGTCGTGTTGCTGACAACACCATCAATTGTCTATGAAAAAGCTTCTCAAATCTCGCCGTTCGGAGTCGGCAAAAAACTGTAGGTGCCTTCTACTGGTGAGACAACAGTAGCACGCACAACATGAGCTGTAGAAGTTTGGCCTGGTCTCTCCATCAAATTTGAATTGTTATATAAAACAAAGAAACAATTATTTTTGTTAGTTTTATTGAATTTTGAACAAGAAACTAGAAAAAATCCCGCCAACTCTGTATATTCGCCATTGCTGTTTACTACCTCCTTCCACCTCTCGGTCAATTTGGCTCTAACGTATTTAAGGCCTCCTCATTTCCAAGGTAGCGTTGTGCAATCTTTAACATGGGTGCAACCTAAGATTGGGTAATAGGTCCTATTTTGTTCAATTTTTTACGTCCGCAATTCCAATATCAGCTGGAAACATTTTGTTTACTTTGTTCGCTGATGATACTGTCATCTTCTCATCAAATATCATCACTAAACCTCTTTTATTTTTTCTATAATAAATGAAAATTAAGACTGAATGTCAATGGGTGCGAGTCGTTTTCTAGACACAGAGAACAGTTGTTTCTTCCTCAATCAAATACACAACTGAACGAGAAACAGTATGAAAACTGTGAATATTTCGAAGTAATTTTTGATGAAAAATTCACTTCAAAGAAACTTGTTGCGTAAACAGTAGAAAATGTAAAAAAATTGTAAGGAAACCTTGGTGTAGACAACAAATTGTTATCGTTTATACTCCCAGCTACAGTTGCTATAGTCTTTTCATTACGTGCTACTATGTACGATGTGGTCTTACCAGTCGAGTTTCATTCACTCATCTAAATTGGGACTGAGTGAGGTATTATCAACAGTGACCTTACTTCGTTAATTATGTGCACCGTAAGATCCTCGAATCACACGAAAAACATTTCTGATACAACGTTGAAATTCGTAATAAATCTGAACAGTTTATAGACTCATTGTTGGTATGAGTCTTTCCACGATGACTTGCCAAACAATAATGAACAAAAATGACAAAGCAGTTTCATAGAAGTTACAGGTGTCCTGACTGAAAAAGCCGGTTGGAAATCAAACCTTACGATGAATCACCCGATATGTGACACAGAAAAAGTATTCTTAAAGTGAATTTAAGTTATGACTCATAAAAAAAAAACCAAATTGTAAAAGATTTGGGTTATTAAGCCCCCTCCCAGTACAAGAGGCCCTTATTCCGAAAAAGATGAAAAAGAACGCAAATGTCTGAATTAGATAGTTTCAAAATGGAAAATCAAAAGAAGAAATGTATCCTAAACATTTTCATTCAAATTACGTGAAAGAAATGTGCTCCTCTGGGGATACTTTTCTAGTTGAGTGAACGGGGGGACTTACACAACATATGGTATTCTCTATCGCTTCAAATAATAAGGGATCTGTAAAAGAGTGATTTTGTTATGCACTGAAGATGATCACAATCCAAAGCGTACTAGAAAAGTTATCAAATCACAACATAGTCAAAGTTGTGATCTTATTTCGATGGTGAACTTGTAAGAAATGGTTAACAGGCCAAACAGACGGGACTTGGAAGGCGAAAGGATTCAATACTTAATATTCCACTTCCATATTTATTTCTATGTCTATTGAATTCGTTTGACGTTTAGTTTTGTTCGGTTAAATTTTGTTTTGTTAACTTTTGTAACATTTAAACGTAATGTTTGCAACTTAATTTAACTGAATTAAGTGTATAGAATTGGAAATCAGAAACAAAGACGTATTATGTAGGGTCTATGGTCGCCGTGTCGTAGTGGTAAGTGCATCGGCCGCCACGCAGAAAGTTTGGGTTTGATTCCCGGACGGGACAACTCGCATTTTTTCACGGTACCATCTCTTTCGAGTTACTGACAATATTCAAAGAGTATCAGTTGTCTATGAGAAGCTTCTCATATCTCGCCGTTTGGAGGCGGCAAAAAACTGTAGGTCCCTTCTACTCTTGAGAGGACAGTAGTAATTATTATTAAGATAGGTCGGACACTCGTTATAAGTAAAATCATTGACAGTTCCCTTAGATGAAGTGCTTTAATTTTGCCCAATACTGTGTTTGATTCAAAAAAACTTTAAATTTGAATTTGAAGCTAGGCTTGTCTAAAAGCGAGAAGTCCTGCAAAGCTGTCATTTTCACTGGACCATGCATTTGTGGCCAACAATCTTCCCCCCTCTGGTTTTTTCGACAAAGAACGTTTCGTTCGTTATTCATTTATGTTCTCTTGATATGCTAAGATTTGTTTCCTGTAATTAAGTGTAATTAATTAATTAATTAATCATTTTAAATTTTTACAATAAAATACTGTATATGAGAAATATTTTTGTGAAACAACATTCACAAACGGTTGGTTCGCTAGACTACCTTACGACTACCTACGACTCCAAAAAAATCAGCTCGTTGTGTTGTTTGGTACAGTTTGTTGAATGAAAACAGTCGGCTTTAGATATGCATGCAATTAAGAAAGAAATTAATTGATGCCCTACTCAAGCAAGCATTGAAAATAAATTTTAATAAACATGCAATCATGAAATACTTTCTCATAGCTCCCTTGCAATACGGAAAACATTCGCATTTCAAACTCGTCACACAATTCAAATACCAACAAAGACTATTGAAAAGATCATCAAAAGCATTTTCTTTTAACAATATTCAGATTTCCGTAGCAAAGGTCTTAACAAACATTTCCAGTTTACATCGATTTGCATGATATTAACCGAGTCCCTTAACCAGGTCAATGTCAAAAGCTGGAAAAACTCTTTTCTCCAAATCGATAAACATGCATTCCGCTGAAGGCAATCAACGTAACAGTACCCTGCCTGTCTCGGCTACCTACTTCATTTGGCGATAATGCCCACAACCATACCAGCAGCGACGTAGCTTGGGTGTGTAAACGTTTTGAAATCGATATACATATGTTACAAGTTTGGTGACTCTCAAATTAAACAGTCACAATGATTAATTAACCCGTGGATGAAGGAGAATTCGTTATTAGCAAACATTAAGCTGAGCATGCTGAACATGATGCCAAGTCTTACAGAATGTTCGGTTTAGTTTGAGTGATCACTACCGCCACGGTTTGCTAAAAGGAAACGATGAATGGAAAAAAACACATGCTCGCCTATGGTCATGATGTTTTGAGCGACTAGCCGGCTGACGTCATTTTGGTACTCACAAACAGTGTTGAGACTTTAAATCTTTAGGACGTGGTAGATCCATTTGTCTGCAGGGTGAGCCACTGGCAACAGTTTTACGGTCAAAATCTTGACAAAAATCAAGTAAGGAGTAGCTTAACGCTTGAAAAACGTTGGGAAAAATCGAAAACTTATTTCCGACAGAGTGCTTTGTAGCAAGTTTTTGTTTTTTGAAATGATCATTTGGCCGAAATGATAACCACTGCTGGGTGCAGTTGTTGTGGGAAAAGCTCGTGTGCAAGGGGACAGCACTCATGGTCCTGTCGTGACTTTAGTTATTATCTTGTCCGAGGATGCGCTTTCTCATCTGTGTGTCTAGGTAAACAAAAAAAAAAAAAAAATAGCCTCGTCTGGGGCTAAGAAAAGCCGCACGATAATAACTAAAAGCCAATGCATGGACAAAGAGTGACATCATTGGATCATTTTCCTTCGAAAATGTGACTAAGGAAAATAATTCGCTGAACAATGGGTTTTATAGAGCCATGTTAAACCATATTTCATGAATTTGGACGACTTTTTGTTTAATATTTTTATTGCATTTTGAAAGAAACCGTTATATTTGACCCAGTCTGTAGACTTTTAACATGTCAGTATGTTGATGGCCATACCACTACGATCTACTGACTTACTTGCTGTTCATTTTTACCAAAGTTTGACTTTCAAACAGAAATTGTAAAGCATGGCGAAAGTATTTTCGTAGGGAACATGCAACAGATCATCTGAAAAGTTTGGGAGGATGAAAGGATGCATGACGACAAGAGTATCATCTCTATATTTCCTATTCACAAAAATGGCGATACTGCCTCATGGAAGAACAATGGAACTATATCCCTGCTAAACGTCGCTTGTCTGTCCTATTATCGTCGTTTTGCAGCGCCGAGCGGCGCCGTTCCACACATGGAAGTGCGGCTTCCGGTCCAACATTTTTCACGTTAAGGCAAATCCTGGAAAGACCATCGAGTTCTAAGTCGATACAAGCCACTCCTTTATCTACTTTAAAATCGCATACGATAGCAAACATCGCCTGATGCGAATTCAGGATCCGCGAAAAATTTATCCGAATGTGTCGCAGGATGCTTAAAAATTCGCGACATATCGTATAGAACGACACCACAACTTTAGAAGCACTTGTGTAGTTCCTTCAATCTGATTTGTAATTTTTTCAATCTGGACTGGAGAGAATAGTGCGGAGAGTAGGTGTCAACACGAAAGGCACAGTCTTCTTTAAGTCAGTAAAATTGCTGGGCTACGCAGATGACATCGTCACGCTTACCCAGCAGCCGAAATATAAATTTGTTCTAGAGCGAAAGTCCTGACGGCTGGAAGGGATATCGGACAAAACGTTAATGTCTAAAGCTATAATTTTGTGGTAGGTAAGAAGTTTATCTACCTCGGAGGGAGCGTGAACTCTGCAAACGATTTTGGCGGAGATCCGTCGCAGGATAACCCTTAAACACGAAATAAGCAAAATCATGGCTTTCCCTGACAGACTTGTTAAACGGAGCCGAGCGAGTTGTTGGGGGCTTTGAGAATTTTTTTTTTGTGGATATACAGTCTTGCCTATGAGCACGGCCTTTCAGGAGAGAGGACAGTCCTCGGTTTCTTCGAAGCACGTTTGTCCGGTCATCGGTAAACGCGAAATACTGCTGAATCTTCATTGGATTGTGCTTGAAGAGCGCCAAACACTGCTATGAAGTGGTCTTACGGTTGCGCTTGTTGCGAGTGAGTAAACGTTGAAAACATCGCACAGCCACAATTCTCAGGGCATCACGTAAGTACGTGGTTTCTGTAAATGGTTGCTGTCTCAGCTTTCTCGCACAACTTTAATCGGCAGTTTGCCAATGCTAGGAAATTGGACTTTCGTCACGTCAGCCTTCGTGGCAACCCTTTTTTGGAGCCAATTTAACCAATTTTTGTCGATCAACATCAAAGGAAAAACAAATCACAGCATCTTAGTGCTTAGCTTTGGTTCAACTAAAGCTACGCGTCCAATACGGCTGACACTTTAACAGAATGTACCAATAGTAAACAAAAACAAAATAGTAGCGTCTTCAAGTGGTGAGCCCTCGTATAAGTGTCTCCTTTAGCAAAGAGTTGCAGGCTAGCATCTGGGGGTATCCCACACCCTAACAATTTTTCCTCAAATTTACTTACAGTACCTAACCACACCAACTATGTGATAAAATTTACTTGCCAAGTTGAAGGCAGGTGCGGAACAACGGCCACATATGCAAACAACGGAGATCCTGTCTCACTAAACAGACGTGCCGACACCAGCACATGTGCTTTGGTGATAATCCACGATTCACACCTTACTCACCACATCCCGCCCCATGCAACTGCTTCTTGTTTCCTTATCAAAAATTTGAGGACAGAGATATGCGTCAAATGAGGAGACAAGCACCTTCGTAGACAATTACTTTGCAGAGAAATATCTCAAGTACAATTTGAGCGGGTCAGAGGGATAGAAGCAGCGCTGGTGGCAGTGTGTAGGGTTGCAAGTAGACTATCTAGAAAAATAGGGAAACATTTCTTGTATCCTTGTTCGGGCGGATACTTTACAGACCACACTGGCAATTACAAAAAATGAGTGTGTATCCCAGTCACGTCCTTCACATTACCCCCTTTGAACGGAATCCTCCAGTTAACCTTCAAAATTTTAGACATAAACACATGCATATATATAAAAAAATTGTCATTTATTTTGAGCCATCATAAAACATACACTTTCTGATGTGAGTTTGTGTTTGGTTGCGTGTCGTGTATGCATCTATGTCAACTTCATCTTACACTAGTGGATTTTACAAAATTGTTCGTAACATCGTTTTGATTCTTTTTTTAATTTTTTTGATTTTTGTTTCTTCAATTAAATGACTAAACAGAACACAATAAGAATATTCTAGAGCACTCTTAACAGACGAGTCCTTAAAGCTAACGACAAACAAATACATAAAAAATGTTTACAGATAAAAGAAAGGGCTGATTTCTTTTAGTTTTAAATTAAGAAAAAAAAAAATGCTAACAGACTTAGGGGAAAGACGTGGCTATACCTAATTTCTATCCGCCCGACTGCAGGCTATAGACTACTAGGCAGACCAGGAGAGGGAATACGCCATTGAGTTAACTGAGGAGAGTCACTGCTGCAAAATCTATGTACAAATGTCAAGTTGAGTGGTTGTTGAGACTTTTCCCGGAACATCTATTTTCAGTACGGTCTACGGAGGCCAGAGTGATCAGTGCGGGTGCACTCCTCTCGTTCTTTGTTGATGAATTTGTTGTGCGTGGACGGGGGAGGGGCGGGCGGCCTTATAGGCTCTTCTTGTCGGTGGCAGAAAGTTGGTTCTGATTTTTGGCAGTGATACTGTTGTTATTCTCGCAGGCGTCTCTGGCGATTTGCTCAGCTTCGGCCTTCTCTTTGGCGGCGGCTTGCTTCTTCTTGTAGGACTTTTGGTAGAAATCGTTGAACAGGAAGTAGAAGAACACGGCGTTCGGGAGGGTGAAGCACACAGACCACCTGGGGTAGCCACAGTCGGTGTAGAGCAGTTGGGTCTGATGGATGAAGGCCATGCAGAATTGGATCTGATGGGTTTCAATGAGTTGGTGCGTGTGTGAGCAGGTTGGTCAGCGGAAGCGAGAGTGTGACAACAGGGTGGGAAAAAAACAAATAAAAGAGAAAAAAATACAAATGAAATAAAACAAAACATAATTTAGCGACAAATCAGCAGGAGAAGTGGCGTGTGTGTAGCCAGCGGCGGCGGTGTAAGGCCGTGCCCACTTACCATTTGCATGTTGGTTATGTACTTCTTCCACCACAGGTACTTCTGGACGCTTGGCCCGAGGGCTGACAGCAGGTAGTACGAGTACATGATAATGTGCACAAATGAGTTGATCATTCCGATGAAGGTGCCGTGACCTCCTGGATAGTATTTGGTGGTGCCCCATGAGATCATTGGCATGACGGTGTGGTGATATAAATGCAGGAAGGTGACTTGTCGGTCGCGTTTTCTCAGCACAAAGAAAACTGTGTCAAGTAGTTCCGAGATTTTCGCCAGGAAGTAAACGTACACGCCTCGAGCTTCCTACAGTCGGAAATGAGATGCAAAACAAAAATGAGTTCACTAATTTATTCGTTCGCGATGGATGCGATTTGTGGTTACCCTGTATGCCTGCGGTGTCCGTGACCAGTCGACGGGTTGACAGCGCCAGCTGTAGTGTCGTAGCCATGCTGAGTCCAATGCCTGAAATTCAAAACCGATACAGACGTTAGTGTGAATTGCGTTGCAATGACAGCTGAAGTGCATACCTCGTAGACGAGCCACGTGCTCACCAAGACCTGAATGAAGTTGTAGACGATGAGGGTGCGCTCTAGTTTGAACGGTTTTCGGTTGGCCATAAAGCGGGGTCCCCAACTTAAAACGAAGTAAAGGTACGCAGCGATTATTGTCAGACCAGGTACTGGAGATTTGATGAGTGGCCAGTCATTTGTGCGTGGATCTGTGGGGAGAAATGAATTATTTATTTCACTTTTCGAAAGAATGTCATCTCAGATCGGTGGTCGAGGCCACTGTGTGATGCGTTTTCTACCAAATGCACTTAAACACACATGTAGCCTCGGCCCTCAAATTTACATAAACCCAAAAAGCCAGCGGATGATCAAGCTCGGGGCGTATCGCGGCGGCTTAAATAATTTCATGTATTGCAACTGCAACACTCATCTAGTCAATCGCCGATTCCGACTGATGCAAATGAGGGCACACATATCTTATGAATATGTATCTTTTCGATGCAAGAAACAATGTTTTGATTATTCTTTTTATTGCCATTCGACCGGTGAATATTTAAGAGATACTGGACTACCTACTGAGATTCCGATGGACGACGTGACATTAATCAAGTGAGCAATACATGATACGATAGAGTATAAGTTTGAGGGCTTTCTTGTTGATGGTTTTGAAGGGCACATCCAACAATTAGTATAAGAAGTTTGTTCGATTTTTTAAAAGAAACCTTCTAGAAGTGAGCTGTAGAAACAGAGATCGTTGCTCCGATCATACATGAAATTCTGGAGCAGCTGCTAGAACTGCCAGACTTTTATGTTATTAGATCAACCCTGCCTGCAGAAAAGTTAAGAGCTGAGAAGCTCTCTTTTCCATACATATCATACAGGGATAACGGGCAACGTGATAACTGACCAAGAAAAGAAGCGGCAGAGACATTCACAGACCCTGATACATTCTGTGCTACGTCCTCAGCGACGAATTCAGGAACGTTAAAAGGTCTTCGATTTCAACCTTGAAGGACAACGCTGTAAAAGAAAACTACGCTTCCGGTGGGGAACCCAGCTGAAAAAGAGCATCAAACAGTTAAAAATGCGTGTCTGAAAGCAGTTTTCGCAAGATCAGCAAAATGGCCACTAAGTTCAGGTCCAGCCCGATCTGAAGCACCAGCCGAAGAATAAGAAGAAGAAGTTAAAAGTTATAAGCAAGGCATAGTACACATAGCCGTCGCGGTGCAACATACTCGGACAATAATAATAATGTTGAAGATACATACAGACTGGCACAATCTATTCAGACAAAAAGATTGCGCAGACCATTCCGGGTCTGATCCACAAAGGCTTATATTTTGAACATTTTTATTTCAGGTATAGAGACATGGGTTTGCCTGATGGACACTATTGTGTTGACACAAGTCCAGCAGCGACTAGGCTCTTGAATGCTGTAATCCAAGCAGTACTTTATCCATTTCGAGCTATACTTCCTCGATAGTTTCTCATTCCAGGAGACTTTCTGACTCAGCGTGATCAAAGACAAAGATCAGTTGTAACCACACAAGGTATGAACTTAAACAGAAATTAAGAAATTGAGTCTGATTGAGAAATTTGAAAGTCTCACGATTCGCTTATACATCATTCCATTCATCAATTCAAGGTAACAGAGAGACCTTAAACCTTCTGCAATACATGCGTTAAGGATTTAAGAAAACATAGAAATACGAAACAGATATACTGATCTTTGATTTCTGAACAGAAGGTCTATGAAATGCTGCTTAAATCTTATCCCTTCGAATCGGCAGTGAACTTAAGGTCGCCTCTACTCGTGAGAAACCAAAAACACACAGCGGTAGTACTTGCTGAAAATTTAGGCCCTCTTCTCCAAACCAAAGAACAAAGAAAGATAGGAATCTAAGTCTTTTCTACAAACTAAATAATCAGTTCCAAGCCGAAGTGATGGCCGTGCGGGGAGCTCTGCCTGTCACTTTTCCGTCCCAAACGATAGTTAACAAGTACTTAAGTTTTTCTACTCAATTTCATTTAACTCAAAGACGGCCATTGATCACCGCACATTTCTAGACGAGATGACTAAGCAATCCAATCGTTGTCTGTGATCGGTGCTAGATCATAGAAACACTATACGTGAGTGCAGAGCTTAAAATTTGTGCAGAAGCGGTATCGACTTGCCTATTCTCAAAAAAAGGTTCTTAGGCAACTATTCCATGAGCCGTCTTAACGTCCTTAACCAATTTCCTTCTGATCGCCTTTAAATGGTTCTAACTAGTTAGTTATATCAAAATACTAAAGTAGGAAGACAATGGTTCTGCACCGGAGTATATAAGTTTATACCACAGGGCGTCTCTTTATACCTAACAGCCTATTTTGAAATTTGTTCCCTTGTGGGCTGTAGCTGCCACTTTATTTGCTACTTGAACAAACGAAGGAACTAGTACTACGTCAAGCCAAAGTCGTTGAAACAAATTTTTGTCGTAGTGAAACGCTAAAGTCTGCAATGGTTTCAAAATTTTCAACAGTGTACGTTTTTTTCACTTCCACCAGCAGTAAACTCTTTTCTAAGCGATACTTCCTGATTTTGCAAATTACCACCAAGCCCTTGGTTTTCAAAGGTCACCCTGTTTAGTTCAACAGCGATCGGAGCACGTGTTACGCAAAATCTAAGTCAATACCACGCTATAGCAAATCTAATAGTCTCGCCCACAACTCGCACCGCCATATCGAGCCTTTGTCTTCGTCACACACAAACTTATTGGGCCGAAATTTGTCTAAGAGAAAAATAAAATAATCATCCAAATATAATCACATACACCGCCTTCACCGGACAAGGCCTTATAAGCTCACTTTTCTCAAGTACAAGCTGCCTAGTAACATCCACTAATTTGGCAGACCATTATTCGCAAGCGCAGGCCCGCTTGCGATTTCACAAAAAAAACACACACCCCTTCCCCAATCTATCCGCATTGCGTTAATGGAATTCCGGAAAATTAATTGAAAAAAGTTGCACATCAGTGGCGGCCACTTAAAGCCACCAAGATGTACAGAGATAACTCATTACATCCCTAGATGGGATGCCTGTGGCATGTATCTTCGGACTACCCTGTCGTTTCATAATTAAATTCTAAGCCTTCACTATTCACTCGCTCGTCGCTGAATTTAAATTCATCTTACCTGCTAGGTCTGTGAAGATGTAGTTCCACATGTCTGTCGTTTGGTTTACTTCCGCCATTGTTTTATCTACGGACTATCGGCTTCGTCTTGAACACAATTTGAAATAGTTTGCACTTTATTGGTGATTTCAAGGATAGGATGTGTCTAGCTGCAGGCGCTAGAAACCATCAGGATTCGGCACTATCTGTCAAGATTATCTGAAAGAAGAAAAAAACTGAATTAAGCAAAATTCAATGGGTGCTTATGTTTGGGACAGGTTGAAAATTCAAATAAAAAAGGTAAAGCAACGGGTATCGGATATCGATTGACGATGTCCCCGCAGACGTCACGAGCACATCTTCAAGGTAATTTGGACCCGGCGGAGGCGGCCAGACGAACCATACGCGTGTAGCATGTTGGATTTGACGTAACACCGAGAAGTGATTAAATTTATTAACACGGTTTTTCTTCTTTGTACGATGCGTTCACGCTCGTGTGTGTGTGTGTGTGTTATACCTTATTGTCACAAGATCATGATTTGAGTCCGACCACAAAAACGCAAAAACGAAGAGGACAACAAAACCGACGGCGGTCCCAGAAACCTTTCATCTGGCAGCTTCTGTCGCGGCCATGTGCGTATGGAGACTGATAATTGGGCAAATTGTTGCCAAAATAATTGGGTGGTTATGAATAAGAGTTTTACTTTCACTGTCTCTTGGCCCAGACAACTGCTGCGCCACTGCGCCGCCGTCTGGGGGAGCTAAGAAATGTGTGTGAAAAGTAAGGCCTTTTGTAAGTGGATGCCGGAAAATTGTTGTGTTGACACTTGCAAATGAAAAAAAAA
Source organism: Eristalinus sepulchralis (assembly GCA_944738645.1). Classification (NCBI taxonomy): domain Eukaryota; kingdom Metazoa; phylum Arthropoda; class Insecta; order Diptera; family Syrphidae; genus Eristalinus; species Eristalinus sepulchralis. The sequence continues at coordinate 14,368,234 of OX122882.1, forward strand.
ATGTAAACATGCGTCATGGGAGTGGGGGGGAGATGTGGTGAAACAGAAGACAACTTTGCAACATGCATATGTGGGTTGAAATTGGTGTGAATGAATGGAAACACAACTAAAAAGGTGTTCGTTCCATTAAGGCTTGCTTTTCGTCATAATACTGTCTAGAGGTGTTTTTGTTTTTAATTTGAAAGCTTTAGATTCGTCGTTATCGATGGTATGGATTTTGACCAGGGAATTTGCAAAGATGGTGATAGGGAATAAATTAGCACTTCAGTCTCACTCTAATCGTTTCTGTACTGAGACTTCAAGCCAGGAGAAATGTTGTATGTCAACAATTGCCCTGTTAGTACAGAAATAGCTTGCACTCGAAGATAGATCATTTTTTTATGTTTAAGATGTTTGAAAAACATATTGGAATACGATTTTACAAAGAACGTTAAATAGTGTCTGGGAACTGTGATCAGCCTCAGATCCTGTACAAAGAAAGTGATCGATATTGACAAACAATTAAATTAAGAGGTGGATACTGATGCCGTCCAAAAATCGCTGGATTCGTATTTTACAATCAAGAGATAAAAATCGTCAAGTTTGTAGAAATGAAAGGCATTTAAGAAACTACGCTAGGCCCAGTTGAATAGAATATTTTGGAATAGTGCAGTTTCCGCGAGAGAGGTCATTGAAGGAATTGCAAATTCTTGTTCTCTACTATAGTCCGGAAAAAATTAAATATGTTTGTTTATGAAAAATACAAAAGATCTAAGTTCAAGTTCATAATGGATAAAAAAAAGGCTAAAGCCGGAAAAAATCAATTTTTCAAAATCGAAAAAAAAACAAAATTTTCTAAATTTCAACATTTTGATGAAGTAGATCCATTTTTTAATCGATTACAATATTACTACAAATAACACCTCCTTTTTTGTATTTTTTATGCAACCTTTCTATGAACTTATGTTCTTGTAAACGTGGTACTACTGATTATCCTCAAACTTGAGGGAGTTCCCATATATATTTTTTTAAATAAATTTTGCTTATCCCAGAAATTTTCTTAACCACAGGGTTTCATGAATATTTACAAATAAGACATTTTTAAACCCCTCCTATGTGTTGTTTAAGCTCTGCATTGTTAACCAGTCTTCAAAATATGGACCAAATCGGTGTCGGTTATTCGTGATCATCTCAGCACCTGAATTTAAGACTAACAACTGAAGCAACTGAAGACGCACCTGGAGGTATTTCTTTCTACTTTCGATGTGATATCAAGAAATCGTTAACGCCAAATTGCTTCATCTTGGAAACTAAAATATACGTGGGGTAAGTGTAGAAGACGTGATCTCTGTGGCGTAGTGAGTAAGAGGTCGGATCGATTCCCGAATGGAACACCTCGCATTTTTTTCACGGCAATACCTCCATCGAGTTGTTGACAACACTCAATGACTGTCAATTGTCTATCAAATGCTTTTCAAATCTCGACGTTCGGAGTCGGCAAAACTGTAGGTCCCTTCTCGTAAGAGAACAGAACAGTAGCGAGTGTTGTAGAAGCTAGGCCTTGATCCCTTGAAGGCTGTAGTGCCACTCAATTATTATTATTAAGTATAAAAAATTGACTTGTTTACTTTAGACTCAGACTCTCTATGCGCTTGACAAGGAAGAAAGTACTGTTTTAATTTTAGTTCTTAATGCAATGTCTGGTTCTGAAATCAAAGAACGCAAGGAGGCTCGCTGAAGAAAAAAGACTGTAAAGGAAGATTCATGGGAGTGGTTTTGGTGTCGAAGCTTTATCAAAATCGGTCCCAGGTTCAGTGAAATATTTCAAATAAAATGAACACGATAAAAAAATAGAAGTATGTTGGAAGTTATTTCTTCGACAAATAAAAATTGATGATTGAAGCGACCTTAGTGACCTTAGTCTTCAGTACTGAACGCATTCAAGAAGTTTACATGATCTCATATTCAGACAATTCTATAGAGGAGTGTCACCGTTTGTCCAGTTTTCGGATAATACAATTCATCCACTCTAGATTAAATGCATACGGAACATCAGAATAAGATATTTTGAAAAAAGTTCAAGATAGTAGGGGACAGAGAGAAAGAGAGGAAAATAAGTTCAATGATCCAAATGCATGTATAGATGTCTTAATGAAAAGTAATATAAAAATCATCAGGTCTTAAAAAAATATGGAATGCATATGGAATGACAGAATATATAAATTACTTCTTTTTTGAATTTGTTTGTACGCTTTACATTTGAAGGGTTTTTTAAAAGAACAAAAATGATTTAGTTTCTTCTTTTGGAAATTTATCTCGTTCTGGTCTAATAACATCAGAGTTGTATCCAAAACGTTTCCTTAACAGAAAATGAAAAAGGAAAGTGTAAAGACATGGCACACTTGAGTTTGAATGACGTAAGGCTGCTGCTTTAAGATATCGGTAGGCAATAAGTTGTAATGCCACGGAGGTGAATGTTAAACAGTGAACGTTCCATTTCACCAATTTTTTAATAGATCAGGAATAATGTTAACATATTTGTTTGTGGCAGAAAGATAATTATAGCCAGGAAGCTGAAATGAATTCAGCGAACAATTTAATAAAAAATAAAAAAAAAACTATTCGTACATTATTTGTCTTCATTCGGAAACAAAACCGATTTTTGAAAAGTTGAACTTGAAGAGTATCATTTCCTCAAGCAACCTTCCATTTTAGCACTCTTATTATTCGTACTATCAAATGTGAAAATAAAATAAATGAAATTGAAAATTGTGCTTGAGTCCGCTGGAACCACATACGATACGAAATAACTGGGTAAGTGCGTGAAAGTGCGTTTTACAATCGAACACAAAAGGTTTCGTTTTCTATTTCATACATGATCTAAGAATTTATTAAACTTTGAATTACGTAATATGTAAGCATTTAACTGAAAAATTTTTGATTTTCCACACTTAATTGAGATTCAAATGCACTTTATTTATTATTCCAAGTGCTCACCAATGACATTCAAAAACCAAAATTTCTTTATAAATTTTTAACAATTCAATAAATTAATGGATACAAAATTTAGTTTAATATTAATTTTTCTTTGAGAGTACCCATATCCAAAACAAGATGGGCAGTTTTTGGGTCTCCCTAAAATAAACTGATTTCGTCTCAATGTCTGCTGAATGTTTGAAAGAAGACATAAACAAAACATTTAAAAAAAAACTTGTTAATAACAAAGACTGGGTTAGAAAAACAAACAAATCTATAAATCATGACTGTGAACACTCTAGAAGTATCTATCTCCTCTGAAAGACATAAATAGACTTCTTCTTCTATTGGGACACAAAAAATTGATTTGCAAATCAGAACAACATGTCTGCGAATTTATTTCAAGGCAGCCAACTAATCAGATAGCCAGACGAAACATGGCAGACAAACAATTTTGTTTGCCTTCTAGTGGATCATCCTTTTCAAACCTGATATGTCTTAAGAATGCAGACTCCATTGCCCAATCGGAAACCGGATACAGACATAGTTTCGCAACATGTGTCAACAAACTTTCAAAAGTCATGGTCATCTCTATTTCAGACCATGCTTGACTAAATTGCACAGAAAATTGTATTCATCAAGTCCCAAGTTGGTGTCTTTTCCTAAACTTACTAGGATAACAATGATCCCCGCTCGTGACTGTCTGAAGTTCCATTTTCAGCAGCAGTGCTGTTTGATTTGTCATCCTCAATAAATTTCCTTAATCAGTTCGTGACGATTTAATTCCTCAAGCGAAACTGGAAATCATAGAACCGGCTTGCGAGTAATTATCACAAATCAAAGAATCATCCATAGTCATTTCTATTTGAAGCAGGAGTAGAATTCTGATTCAAATCGTTTCAGCGTGCTCCGCAAGGCACACAGCCACTGAATGGATGTCTTTCGCACACCAAAGCTTACCATAAGAGGATTACATCCGAATTAGAGGTCATGCCAAGACCGTTCCAAATGAATTTTGATGTTTACCTCGCTTTGTATGGAAGAATCTGGCAACAATCAACAACAGCAATTATCATCTCACAGTGACACTGATCAAATTTACATACCCTTCTCGATGTAACCTTCTCGCGACTCCCCGGAGCGGATTGTTCGCATTTAAACCATAAGCCCATTGATAGACCTTTTGCATTACCGGTTTATAGAACCTGCACAACTCATTCCCATTACCATGCGAGAGCACACATCGGCACTGACCGATCAGGCCGCCAATGTCACTTCGCATGGGAGTGATAAAAGAGACCAAGGGTCTGTCGGTGGTTCAGTTAAAGTCCGCCGTGTTTGTTAACAAACATCCAATTTAACTTTCAGGCCCACAGCTTGCTCAAATATTTGACATAAATTAAGCCAAGCTAAGCAGGCGATATGCGGTGAAGAGCCAACAACTGTACCGGCACTGGGCGGTTACATCATTCACACTGACAATCGTCGCAAGATCGATGGGCATCGGATCGTTGAGGAACGGATGACACTGATCGTCTTCCAGCCTCAACCAGCCATGGCAACGAGGTGTGAAGAAGTGAGTGTGTGAACGGAGTGACACTGGGAACACGACACATGTGGAACTTCAACCTTGACACCTTAACAAGGCAAGGAAATGCTCCAAATACCTTGCAGTGCTGAAAAACTAATGACCGTTACACAAGTTCAGCCAATTGTCAAATATGGACGACGACCAGTATTGACAGAGTTACACAAGCGACAGAATGACAAGATAAGAGGCCAAGAAATATTTGCGAAAAATTTGTTTTAAGAGCATGGGTGACCTGGTTTGCGGCCAGAAACGTCCCGGACAGTTGATAAGATAAGGCGCGTTGAAAGTATCAATATTTCTCAAGCCACTTGTCTGTTCATAAGTTGAGTTCTCTTTATTGTCAAACTTACGTCTGACTGAAACGAAAATTAAAATTGTCTTACATCTGTAACGCTCTCCAAGAAAACGAATCGACCATTTCCAGAAATTCCCTTTTCCCATGACAAACAAAACAAAGTCAATGAACTTAGCAACTCCAGCTTTCAGAATACAAAATAAAAACGTCAAGCTGAAGTGAAGAATTACAGGCCAATGCTCCGTAGTCACAGCATCCGATGGCATGCCTTCGGGCTTGGAATTCTAAAAGGATCCAACGCAAACGGATTTCAGAGATTTTGCAATCAGAAACAAGTTTGCCTCATCTACGATACGAATTCATATTGTGGCCAAATGATCGAATAAACCAGTTTATAACATATCCGCACCAAAGATTTGAACGGTTCGAAAAAAAAACAACCACCAACATCGTGTGGGAATTTCGTGAAACCAGTTGATTTGTGTAAATTGAGCTAATATTCCATTGTCACCATGACATGGCAAAAATCCAGAACGTTTGAATGAGACATGCTGTCATTTTGGAGACTTTTTGTTTTGATCGGAGTTTCCCAAAAATAATAAAAATCGTTTAGTTCTCTTAAATGAATGAATGGATGTTTTAATGAAACAAAATATTAAATTTTCAACAACTCATGTGATCGGTGGGCTTATTGAAGTCAATTTTGTGCAGGATCTGAATACTTATGCTCCCTCAACCTATATTTTCTTCCTTGACCACATTCTAGTCAAAAGCAGGTAATGTTTAGAAATTACTTCAAAGTCCCACGCTGTCGACTATGTTTTTCTGCCAAATATGAACCTACTCTTGAAGTGATATTATAGTCCCGAATTGCAAGTAACTCAAGGAAGCAATTCCGCTAAACAATTCTAAGGTCTACTGTCCGAAGGTCTTCTGGAGCATGTTGCATCCCCAGTTGACACGTTTATTGTCACCCGCCTGCGGTTGCGCACAATGAGTTCTTTTAGGTCCTTTTTTCACGGGTATGCACCATTTGAGACGAGGACGTTGAGTTGTCCTAATGGCTCGAAATCGACTACTATTCGGCCCGCAACGGTGTGTGTTTTTCATGCTTTTTGTACAGACTAGTCAAGACAGACTAGTCTTGTATAACGACGAGGACAACGCTTGGCTAGACACATGCCTCCTTACACCCTATAGAGAGTTCGACGTTAAATCTTTTACTTCATACATCATTAATGCAAGCAGCTTCAAATATTGCACGCAGACCACTCCGCAACCACTTAATGACATTTACATTTCGGGTCCACATAGTAGGAATAGAATGATCATTGTATGAAACATGGACCCACCACTACACGCCAGTGTCAAATCTGCAGTCAGCGGAGTGCACAGCAGCCGGTGAATGACGCCCAAAGCGTTCAAAAACCCCAAAGGTCGGCTGGCAAGGTTATGGCATCCGTATTTTGGGATGCGCATGGAATTTTATTCAGCGAGTATCTTCAGAATGGCAAAAGGATCAACAGCGAATACTACATGGCACTATTGGTGCGTTTGAAGGAAGAAATTGCAAAAACGATCCCATATGAAGAAGAACAAAATTCTCTTCCGCCAAGACAATACACCGTGTCACAAGTGGTCAAATTGCACGAATTGGGCTTTGAATTGCTTCCGCACCCACCGTATTCTCTAGATCTGGCCCCAGTGACTTCTACCTCTTTTTAAAATAATATGGCTCGAATGAGGAGGTGATCGCCGGAACTGAAGCCTATTTTGTGGTCAAAGATCAATCGTTCTATAAAAAGGTATCGAAATGTCAGAGTGCAGTTGCATGATGTTTTTGATGAATTTTGTCTTGAAAATGTGTTTTTATTTGTTAGTCCCGGGACTTATTGAGTGATGTGTTATATAAGGTCAGTTTCATATTTTGAGAGAGGGCATGACTCTTAAGCTTCAAATACACCGCTTGGGGACAGCATTTATGTCTTTGCTTTTGTGGGTAGTTACATTTATTGTGTAACTGACATAGAATTTATTACCATTTGTGACAATATATCTGAGAAGACGACGTGGTACTTCAAACTTCACTTTGCCATCTTTTGTTGCCAGAACCATTTTAGCCGCATCCATACTTGTGCCGCCATGGCTCTCTGTATTCACCTTATCATCGTCCACGTAAGCCAGCAGAAAGGCTCACTGCGGACATGAATCTGCTGTAACCGTTGCAGAGATGTATGCTTTGGAGTGTTTGAGTGGGTTTCTGTTTCAAAAGTTTTGAAATGTCAATTAACGACAAACTTCGACTTAATAATTTTATAGTTTGAGAATGATGACTGTTGTAATATCGGGGCTGAATACAAACATGTCTGTTCCCGATTTAATCCGATGCATTTAGGAAAATCTACGATTGACTTTTAAATAAATTGTCTTTAGCTCAATAAATTTAAACGGAAAAAGTAGGGCCAGTAATTTTATATTTTCTTCCAATGAAAAGAGATATTTGAAGGGGAATATATAATGCGGCCACTTTAAGTGCGTCGGCTCACACACTGAAGGTTCCAGGTTTGATTCCAGCACTGAACAACTCACATTTTTTTAAGACTCCTTCTATTTCGAGTAACTAACAGCACCTAACGAATATTAATTGAAAGCTTCTCGCCATTCAAAGTCTGTAAGAAAAAAATCTGTGGGTTCTTTCTCCTTGGGATCCCTACAGTCAGGAATGCTCCTGTGTATTCCAGTTCGGGGTGGACCTGGGCCTTAACCAACATTCCTCTTCAGGTAGCACCGTCACTTCAGCTGTCTTTAATTTGTCACTCGAAGTTGGTTGCGGTCCTTCTCAACTTGTGTGCACCATCTCAAATGAGATCGCACTCTATTGCCCCTAACCAACTACAATTCAGAACTGTATTTCGAAATTTCTCAATCCGCCCAAAGTGGAGATTTCAATGCATAAAAATGCATTCCACATGTATTTGTCCTCTTAATCGTCTTCATCAACTTATGAATTTTCAATTTTTGACCGAAACAAGCGCCGGATACGGATTAGGAACTGCAAAGGTTCAGACACTTGAAGGCCACTGAAACAAAGCTCAAATTTATATTGATAGACATCAACACACATTTAGCGCCTACAGCCTTCCTACATTTCAGACTCCCACAGTCGATAAGTTTAACACAGAACTGTGAAAAAAAAAAACAAAAAACCAAAAATCTGTTCCCAATTTCACACAAAGGGTCAGTCGTGACACCAACAGCCGTCGGCCAAGAATCGTTGTAAAATCAAAACAAACAACTCCAAAGAAAAGTGTATTCACTTCACCTTGGATAAGGTAAACTGTTATTACGTGATTTTGCACAACAACAAAATGACGTCACAGAAATCATTTTGATCAGTATGAAGTATGAGCGTTGTTATCACCATCTGCTGTTCGATGAAAAAATTAAAGATTCAAATCCGCAAACGCATAATGCGACACGCACTCTGAAGGTTACCCTTCCGCTTAGTCACAGCTTCACATGTTGGAGTGTGGACTGTGGACCACCACTAGCTGTGACAGTTTCTTGCGAATTTCCGCAAAAATTCAAATGCAGGCAACAGACAGTTTCGATGAAATGAATCTGATAATTGTTTAATCAAACACCACCAATTTAGGCCTGCGGCTATTCGCGGCATGTGCGTGCATACGATGTGAAGAGAGGAGGAAAGAAAAGAAACAAAAAAAAAGAATAATAATAATTATAAACAATTGGTGCTTGTTTGGTACTCTTTGGTCTTGAAAAGCAATAGAAGGTCAGTGTTGGTATACAAATTGGTTGTTCGAATATACTTCCTTAAGTTTGTTTTGATTCGTTTGCATTCGTATTTATGTAGATAGCTGCTGATGGGTGATGCGGAATAAATTGGTTAAAAATATTTCTAATTAATTTGGACATCAGCGAACAAATACGAAGTTCCTTGACTTTGGCCGAAATGTGTCGAAGATTGCAAAAATGCACTTCAAGTTGAATTGATTGGCGATCAGAGATCAATTGCTGGCACCTTGCTTTAGCAGAGACCTTATCATAACATGGCTTGTGACAGATTTTGCAGAGTCATTGAAAACGTATCAAGCTGTGGCATGTGTGGAGGTCTAAGCGGACTCTTTGTTAGGGTTGGGGTGAATTCAGCAAAAATTCAGTGGGTGGGACTAGCGCCTTCGCAGAGGTCTTCACCTTGAAAATACGACTGTAGCAATTTTTTTCTTTGGATTTGTCCCAAAACCCATCAATTTAAGGTTTTTAACACCCAAAATCCTATAAATAAAAACGACACATAAACACACACGCATACAGCATACATCACAATTTTAAAAATTCTTCAAAAACGGACAAAAAGAAAACAACATCTCCACTAATTAATGGCAAACATTAACAAATTGGTACCGCTGTGGGCAGCCGCAGATCATATTATCACCTTTAGATATCCGAGAGCTTTTTGTTAATTATCATATCATAACAAGAGACCATGAGTCCTTAGGCCGGGCGAGTTTTTTGTTGACAAGACGAAATTACTTTAATTACTTTGCGCAGCTAGCAATGCTTAAGGTTCACACCAAATTAATTACGATCGTAATTTATGGTTGGCTTCATCGAAGTGGACTATGAAAGCGCGCTTGGGTATTGCAACGTCGTTTGCGTTTCGTTACAATTGTTATGCTTTAAGTATGCGATGAAGTAATCGAGGGGTGTTCGGTTTAAGTGCATTATTTGGATGAAATTTCAAAGAGAAAGATCTCGGGGAAAGGGTCAATGAAGTGATTAAACGGGTTGATTCATATTTAGGAAACTTGAATGTTAAGGGACATGAATGCGGAAAATGCATAAATGCTGAACATTTTGACAAATAACAGATAACAGCGTTTGCTATTTTGTAAATTATTAGAAAGTTTTGCGAAAAAAGAGAGCGAGAGCGAGAGAGACAATGAAATAGTTGTCGGCTTTCTTATCTTTTCAATCCTATGTCGTGTTTGCTTTGTTTCTGTTTCTCTCTCATTTAAATGATTGCATAAGCTTGCCGGCACATCGTCTACGATTCGCTTGAATCGACACGTTTGCGAATCGTTTGAGTATACACATCAATTTAAATGATAAGATGTTGTATTTTTCTTTCCTTAATACTGAATGGGTTTCATTCATGCTTACTGAAAGCGAATCATAATTTATGTTAATATTGAGAAATGGCGGGAAACAGAAAGATAAGTTTATTTTAATTTGAATTTAAAAAATAAAAAGAGGATTGCAACTAATTAAAAAATGGAAACCGTTCTGCACCTTCTATGTATCTTCCCGGCATTACTTTTTGTGAAAAACATGAGGCAGTGAAGAAAATCGAAAAATTATATTTGTTAGTTTTGGATAACTAAGAACCTCCACGGTAATACAACCCATAAAAGAAAAACAGCTAAAATTAAAATATATCAAATTAAATCTCTTTGAAATCACTTAAGGGTAAGTTTTGTGAAAAAAAAATCATAACTAAAATGTTCCCAAAAAATGCCGAAATTTATTTATAAATCAAAAAACTCTTTACTTCTTTACTTTACTCTTAATTTTATTCCCCTCAGAGAAGTCAATCCGGATCCAATACACGTGTTGCATGTTCAGAAAACAAGCTGAAAAGTCTCCCTGTTTCAGAACTGAGTTGTTAAATAGTTCAAGGAGTTTAAAAAGCACGAAAAACTCACTGTTTACAAACGGACGCGTATCCCAAAAACAAATGTATATTTTGACATGATGTCAGTGACGGTAGTCTAACTCTAAACGTTTAACAGTTGCCCCTATCGTAGTCTCAAAAAACATTTAATTCAAAATTTTCCGGTTTGTTCTGCTTACAGAACTGTAATAAATACTGTTAATCACATCGAAGAGTCGTTTTCGGTACGGTTGTTTTTGGTCTTCTTGACCGAACGCGAGCATGTGATACAAGTGATTTTCAAACAAGATTTATGTTTTTAATTGTTGCTTCTGCACATGGTGTCACATAAGCGCGTGCGTCTACATATATGTGAGTATTCAAATCATTCTGTAAAGAACCCAAAATGCAGAGAAAGTCATTTACAATATTTTGAGGTTAGAAATTAACAGCGTCCGTTAAGGAGCATTTTTTGAACCAAACAAATATAATTGTTCAAACAAAAGGCGAAGAAATTAAATAAGAACCAATCCAGACCTCCATTAAAGACAAACATGTCCATTTTAGGGACTCTTCCACTTACAAACTGAGTTTCCACTATCGAGAAGTTCACTGTACTTATGATGTTTGTATAATAAGTAGACACGATCAAGAACAATAAATTCACTTTGACTTTCCATCTAAAACCAAAGGAGTGCTAACTCATATTTTTGAAATAAGAAATAAAATTATCCTAAAATATATAAATGAAACATTTTTCAAATATGACAAACCATTCCAAGTAAACGACGCATCAAGTCAGTTTGATTTTAAAAATGTTAAAGGAATGATTAAGCATTTTTTGTCTCCTTTTAAGAATTTAAATTCGAAGATATACGGACATCAATTCATTTGATTTGAGCTCGGAAAAGTCAAAAAAATTATAACCAACCAGAACCAGTGTTTCCAGTTGTGAAGGTTGTAAGTAACAAGTTGTAGAAGTCCCAAATATTCATGAGGTTCACATGCCATGGTGAGCGAAAAATACGTTTGTAAATGTCACCATATTTAAAAAAAGAACTTTTTTTTACCAAACTCTTTTGTGGATAATGTAAATGATTTTTTTTCCTAAATAAAATTTATTTCACTTATTATCTTGGCATATTTTACGAAAGAATTTCAAAACTAGAAAATATTTTAAACTTATTCTAATTTAAAACGATTGAACCCACGCACATTTTTGGCAACGTTTTCGAAAACAACTTGGGACGAAAATGTCTCAACAAATGTTGAATTTTAAATTTAGTTCCACTTCAGAATGTTCACGTTGTTGATCACGAATTTCATTAATTTTCAAATTAAATGAATAAAAAGAATACAAGTTTATTTTTTTAGTATTTAAAAAAAAGTTAATAGCTGGAAGTCACCGAAAAATAAATTTAAAACCTAAATATTAAAAATTTTAAAAATTACAAAATTTAAAATAAAGTAGAAAAGATTTCACTTGAAATCGCAAGACTGTCAAAAGGAAACAAAATGCCCATGGCTCTCCCCGATATCTGCCGAAATTCCTTGCAATCAAATGATCAGATAACTGACTACCCACTTAGAACCACCAAAGCACATCTTCAAACTGGCACCAAATCTTTATCTCAACCTGTTTGTGATCTTCATTTGTCTCTTATTTATTCGCATCCGTCTCCGACGACGAGACGATAACGAAAATCTCAAAAATCTCTCTCTATCCGATTCACCACATATCCTTCAGTTTTCTTTTTTTTACCATCTATCACTCTTCATCGATAAGCAGAGAATTTAATTACTCAATTAAATACATTTTTAGAATTATTTAATGTCTGAACTCCCCACACGTGCATGTGCATACGAAGCAGAACTTTTTGTATTGTGGCACACTTCAATCCTCCCCCTCGCATTTGTGCAACAGTCATACACACTAGCGAGAGTGGAAAAAAGCTTTGCAGCCACCCAAACTGCAGAGCGTAGGGGTTGTCTGCATTTCAACTGGCGCATTGCAATTGCACTTTTCTAACTCACTGCCAGGGCTCATCTTCACGACGACGACGGCCATAAGGAACGAAAGCGCTCTATCTCTGTATGCAAGGATTCGGTTTCAAGTGACTCACCTCTTTAATCTGGCACGACTGTCTGTATCTGCAGGCACACACAACCGCTCTCTTTTGGCAAAATTCTTTTCTCACTGTGATAATTGAATAATCCTGTTTTCTTGACGAACGAACAATCAGTGTTAGTTAATCACAACCGCGGGCAGAAATTTTGAGAAAAACAAAAATGAACACTCTTAGTTTGCACAAGGTTACTTTGTAATTGACGATTATCAGGAAGCTCAACGGTCACTCGGAAGAAATCGCAAAAATTAGGAGAAAACAGAACAAAAAAAAAATAAAATCCAAATCCTTTCGACTGGAGCCCGTTTGGTCTATCTGTTAGCTTATGAGGTATCTTTGGGTTTTCTTAACCATCCGGATTCGACGAGACCCATTCACGAACTGAGCTTTGACCACCAAATGCTTTTCTAGGTATATACTAAGTGGCGGCAGTGGATGTATGTCGAGGGAGTGCTCCACCGTTTGGTTGGTGGTAGGTGATAGTAACTTTTGCTGGGAAAGCTTCTACTAGCATCTGGCGGAGGTTTTATTTCTGCTATTCACACATGTACACGGTTGTGCGCGTCGAGCACATGTGTGTGTGTGTGCGGTGCATGCAAACTTATGATAATTTCCATCTAAGGGCCAAAAAATGTGTCTTTTGTCTTGGGCAACGGCATTGATTCATTACCGCGCTAATATATGCACGAGTTCAAGCAGTATCTGCGAACTTACAAATCGATCGGTTGACCTTAGTAGAGGTCTCTTTCCTCTGGATCTTCGGCGGTGATGCCGCCGCTGTCTTCGCGCGATTTGGCATCGGTCATTAACTCATGGCTCACCTACTGAATGGAATAATCACGCACACCAAACTGAAATCCGTGACTGGGGAGGGGAGGGAAATGCAAAACGTTCACTGCTACGAGCGTATGAATAAACCGCCGAGGAAGTGAATTTCAAAACTCAAAAGAATTGAGAACGCGTATAGGAAATGAGTCTTCCCCATCGTCGGCGGTTCGCTTGCGGGGTAGCATATGTGTTTCAAGGATCCCGACAGATTTCGATGGTCTTCTCCTTCTTCTTCTTCTTCTGTCATTTGCTGCGAAAACTTCCGGATGATTATGTGTATTCGAATCGGAGTTCAATCATAAATCATCTTGTTCGGTGAATAGGTGCCAACTGGGTTAAGTGACGAATTAATTTCCCTGCATCTGGCTCCACGATCAATGTCAAGAACATGTGTGTGGTCACATTACAGAGTCTTTCGGCTTTTGTAAATTAAGTAATTAGAACTCCGGTGTATCGACGATTTTTCTTTTTTGTTGGTTTTATGCCTTTGGTGAGTGGCATTTGATTGTCGCATCATTGAAATTGGATGGTGGTGCCGTGATAGATGGGAACCAGTTCTTGGACGAACGAAAAGCAAAAGTGATGCTACTCTTGATGAAGAATTAATTGGAATTTAAAATGCAAAAGACCGGACTGTGAATGAAGGGGAAATGAGCAACGTGTTGTTTTTTTTTTTTTTTTGTCACATTTTGCCACAAACATAGAACGAGTAAGTCAACACGTAGAAGAGTTAAATGTTTTTTTTTTGTCTTTCGATTTCAGGATTTCGGGGTTATAATTATGTATTATGTAAAATATAGGTGTTTTTTTAAGTCTGTCTGTAAATAGATGCGGTTCGGCTCACTCGTCTTTTGAGCAGCACATGTGTTGAATTTTTAATAAATCGAAGATTTATCTTGAAAATTCCATTCACCCCAAACGTTGACAGAAACTTTTGAGTTGATTATAACATTTTGAACAGAAATCACTTTTGAACTTGAATTCAAATGGGCACAGTGCAAAAAACTCGAGAAATTGAACAGACACTAAGAAGGTTATGTGCCAAAACGAGCAGTTTTAGTTTTGGACTCGTTTAATGCAGTCGCGTTGTCAAGATGTTTATACAAAATGGGATTAGTTTAAGAATTCGATATTATTCGATTTTCAAGTATTTCCATTTTCTTAAAAAAAGTTGTTCTTTTTCTACATTTCGGGCCTAAAGCAAAGTTACTCTAACAAGGTAGCATTACAGTTCCACATCTCGTAGTACAATTGAACTAGATAGCTGGAATTTGGAATTTATTGAATTTGGTCCACAAGGATAGTGGACTCTGGTGTGGATACAATTGAAAACGGGAAATTTTAAAAAAATTTCGTTTAAAAACGAACAATTTTAACATTGATGTCTTCTTGAGGAATATGTTAACAGAGAACTGAATAGATTATATCGCGGCATGCACCAGACCAAGCAGTTACGAATACAACTTTTAAGATGTTCACATCATGTAGAAATCCTGAACAACACGGCTAAAGTACGGCAGTTCTGTGGGACCGAGCCATTCGGCGATTGCAATATGGGCTGTCTTCGCTTGAGAGTCACGCATAAGTGGAGAAGAACCTCAATCAACTTTGGCTAAGCAACTGAAGGCATGTTTTGACGGACAGTGCTGGTTGAAAAGGTGTGTACGTTAAATAGGAATCAAATTTAAAGAAAAAAAGTGTATTGTTCGTGATATTTTCTTTTAGAACCAGCAATCAAGTTTTAAAGAAACAAGAGAAGCTTCGCAGCTGATATTGTCTTTTGTCGCAAAATGTTTGTTGAAGCATAACAACTTTGACACTTGTAAGATTTTATTTAAGTTTACGTCTTTGTTGTTACATTTCTGAATAAAATTTAAATAAATTTCGGAGCACTACCATCCAAGAGGGACCAGGGCTTGACGTACTACTCATGCTGTGCGGTCTCTCCACGAGTGGAGGAGACGAACAATTTTATGCCAATTCTGAACGTTGAGACTTAAAAAACTTTTCATTTCTGAGTGCTGTCAGAAACTGGAAAATGTCGTGAAAAAGTGCAAAATGTGCAATCTTGGACCTTCAGGGTGCTAGTCGACGTCCTTACACACACGTGTCCCACTACGGCACTGTTTCGGTACATGGGGTATCAGGGACGAGCTTCTTAAGCAATCATTTGTGTTGTGCGTGAGTTAGTTTTCTAAAGAGAAGAAGACCTTAAGTTTAATGATAACTATTTACGAGTTGTCAGCTACTCAAGTGACGTGGAGCATAGAGATTGATCAACGAAGGAGACGACGTACTTACCACCTACACCACGGTGGTCACATTTACTGGCTTAGGTTCGTCTTAATTTTGTTAATATATCACCTATACGCTCTTTTTTAATTGTTGGAGTACTAAGGCTGATTTACATTATCATCAAATCATATATCATATATCTTATGAAAGTTGGTGTTAAATAATTTCCTCAGACGGAAAAAAAAAAATTTAATTTCATGTCGCTTCTTCATCTGTTTTTTTTTTTTTCAAATGCACACCTCCACGACTTAGAAATGGACCAGGACAGTATCTTTTACTAATCGTTATTTAAAAGAAGACTGAGTTACTGAATGTTGTCTTGAGACAATTGGAGCAAAATAATGTTCCCATTTCAGATCAGACAAGTCTATAAGAAAGAAGACACCTACAAAGACGCCAATCACCGAAGAAGCAGTAAATCCTGCTGTTCAGCTGCTGCATTCATTAAGAAGCATTGACATCATCGGATGAACAGAGCGAGTCAATTATAAGGCACTGAAACGGAAGTGACTTGAATGGGTCTGGTTGCAAAAGAGGGTAGAGGGTAATTGAGACGGTAACAGTTCCTTCGCTCGAAGACCAAATTGACAACCAACAACACCTTCGTCTATGGCCCAAAAACTCAGACGAGCAGGTAGACTCCTTTTTCGAGAGATAGTTTTTACGTGAGATTTTCGGCTCCGTTTGCGTTCGAGGAAGAGGAGACTCAACGAAGAGCTCTCTAGGTTGTGCGGTGGCATGCGTCTAGTCAAGCGTCTGCAGATACAATGCTTAAGATGGTCAGGCTTTGTAGAGTGGATGATAGCACTTCTCGGACCTGAATAGAGCTGGAATTCTAGCCATTGGGAAAAAACATGAGAAGACGTCTGTGACACGCGCACACAAAGTGAGCGAAGGACCTTAACCAACCTGGTGTTCGAAAATGCAATCAACCGGCAGTTGGAGAAGTATGTTGGGCGAGACCAAGATCAATCTTAGATTCTAATCCCATATGAAGAAGAAAAGCTAATTTTAAACTTTGCGTAAATTTGTGTAGCTTGACAACATCAGGCAACAAAAGTGAAAACAAAAAACAAGTGTATCGTATATGAAAACGTTACTTATGTTATATTTCGTGGCATATTCTTAAACATCTCAAACCATTTATAACCTCTAAGGCATCGAAAGCACCAAGTTACGAAGTTACCAAGTTATGTCCGAGCACTTAGCACGTCTGCTTCGGGTATTTCCATATCGCTACGACTACCGCATTCATATTTTTCGAAACATTTAAATCAGTTGCGCAGAAGTTCAAAAAAGTAAAAAAACTGCGCCTTTTTTTAAATGGATTCATTATTCAGGACTTGAGTGTCTATTTCACCTTTAAGTCTATGCTCTACACAGTATGGTTGGAGCTCTTGTTGCATACCTTAAATGAAGTACATCGAAACGTCCTCACACTTTGAAAGTATTGGATTGATTCGATTGACAATATTTTCATTGTACTCTCTGAGCTATAGGTGCCGTCCAATCCTGGCGATTTCGAGCACGCTGCTTCTAGGGCTCAAGATCAAGTTGAATATTGTTCGCGATCACTCAATCATTATACCAATGCCTTAACATATAACTCCTTCCTAAATACGCAGTCGACGAGACTCTTGGCTGAAGTGTTGTTGACCAATAGCTCGTTAACTTGGAGTCACTTTTGACGACGATTTTGGACATTTGCTTCTTGGTACGACATGTAAAGACCACGGTTGTGCCTTCTTCTTCAATCACCTTCGACGCGTAATTTTCCATTAAGAGGTAACAAGGATTTGCTTTTTCGCTTGGAAAGCGGATGGAATTAGCATCTTGTCGAGTATGACTTTGGCCTTTCGAGACAGGGGTCACTAAAACTTCTTTTGACAGGTTAAAAACAATCAGTTTCCGAGGGCGATCCTGCGTCGAATCTCGTTTCAACTCATCGTTTATAGAATTAACTCTTGTCCCGATATAGGCAAACCCTACCTACCACGAAAGCTGGCTGTATGTCATTTTGATTTCTGCACCGAAATGGATCACGTTGGCGTCTTGTCAGATGGGGGACAATCAAACACTTTACCCTATGTGGACAAAGCACAAGAAAAAAGTTTTGCCGGCACCAGGAAGTAGCATGAATCATAGCCCGAAGTCAATGTGACTCTTAAACGAAATCGTACATAAAATTAACACTGCGGACAACATAAAAAATAAATATTCAAGAATCAATAAAATTCGCTTAGTGAATATAATGTTTTATGCAATTTTTATTGGAACTCCGTAGGCTTTAAGCCTAAACGTTCATCGATCACCGGTCGACTTGTAATAAAATATAGCCGACAACAGCAGTTTACCTCGACAGATAACCGAACCAGTCATTTATTCCTTTTTAAGCATGCATAAACCATAAACGCCAAATTAACTTCCATGCATTGCGATGAGAATTGAAAAGTTCTCCAAAATGTTCGTCATTTTGTGTGGAGTGAGAAGAGTCGTCAGCAAGATTCTTGTGAAGAACATTTGACAATGACTTGTCCAAGAATAAATGAATGGAGTTATGAATGGCCAAAGTCGCCTCCGAATACAGCAGACTTTTGCGGAATTATTGACTCGACAAAGTTGTGCACTGTTACACTGCGGAACACTTAGATAGAAGAATAGTCTGCCCAAAAGTCCGTCAGCACGTTTTTTTCGTGCTATTTGAATATAGATACTAATTCTACAACGTGTGGTAATAATTTCCATAATTTAAGCAATCCTATGCCTAGCTGACAAAGACGAAGAACAGGTACTAAAAAAAACGTCAAAGAATATGTTTACTACTAGGGTTGGTCTATTGTTTGTGTTCTGGCTGAGCCAAGCAGCAACACGATGGTGTATTTGAATTAGCACATGCTAAGATTCCACAACTAAAATAAAGTCGTCAGGGTTAGGATATAAGAAATTGATTATCATTGAGCGAGAAAATGATTAGAATCTAGCAGCGACAGCAGGAAGAGATGCGCGACTTTTTCGGCATTCGCCAATCAAAGTGAGGATCGGTCTCAGAAAACACATCAGATCGACAGTAATTTGATTAGCATAGTTTCACTGAGCATTTGATGATAGAAACAAGAAAAAAACACAGAAACCAAATCACTCGACAATGAGTTGATGCAGGCGATGGATTAGGTGTCGTATTTATTTCGAAAATCAGGTTCGAGGAGCTTGATGGCGTCGGTGTCACTAACCGCGCGATACGAAGATTCGCTTTTATGTGCAAAAACTTGTCGATATTCTGCAGAATCTTCGCTACATCGTATTTCCGTGGTCTGTGGTGGCAGCACACACTGAGATCAGATGTTCAAGATAAACGGCAAAAAGAACTATTATCACCTACACGAATTGGAAACATTCTAGAAGTCCCCAACTTGAGGGGATGATTTTCAGTTCCTATCGGGTGAGTCAAAACATATTGACACCTCGGTTTCTGCCGTGATAGAATTTCAGGTTTCGGCTGATTGTTACAAAAGATGCTGCCCGTTGAAATGTAACGTATCTGTGAATTTTGTGCCTTGTGTTGTTTTTTGGCGTCACCAAGCGCTCGTGGATTATTTAAATATCAGGTTCTTGATTTGAATGCCTCGCTGAGACTAATGTCTAGAAGTGGGCTTGGCCTGTGTGTCACGTGTTATTTAAAGATTTTATTTATTAAAAATGCTAACTTAAGGTTTGAGGGAGTGTGGAGTGGACTGAGTGCGGAGATATATAAGATTTCTTTTGTTGATTCTATCCAATCCACAGTTTGATACAACTGTGGGCAAAAACTTCGATCTTTTGGAACAAACATTTTCCTTTACCTTGCAGTCACTGACATCTCTGTTAAATTTTAAATCAAAATATTTATTTTGTAAACTGCTAAAAGTTTTGCGGTCTCATATTCAATTTGTACATACATACAAACAGCTAAAAGTGTATTTTTCGTTTTTTCTAATTTCAAAGAGTATTCAACTTCAGCTTTTCGCACACGGCCTTCGGTAACCAAACTCTATTGAAAACAAGATCTTATGAGTGTCACCAAATGTCACCAAAAGTTCCACTAAACTTAAGACGAGACACCGTCAAAAAAACCTTGAACAGCTGCTAATGACAAAGAAGGAACGGAGGGCTTTACGCGAAGATGACTCTGAAGCATATTTTGAAAATTAGAAAAACCCATTGGCGGAAGTATTTTGCATCTGAGGGGAGAGTTCTTTGAAGGGTGTGAAATGAGTATAAATTAAAATTTGTTTTGATTTACAACAAATAGTTTCCCCATGAAAGTATCCATAGTTTATACCTAAGCATGTTTCTTTTTTCTTAACTTCAGAGTACCAAAATTCATAATAATTGCCAGAAAACAAGCTGTGCGAATATTCGCATTCCAAGACCAATGATATACCACAAATTGGTTAAAAAGAGCAATTAACTGAATTCATGTTCTAGCAGTCACAGTAAGACAAAGCTGTGATTAGTTAACAAACTTAGTTCAATATAGACTAAAGAAAGGCTCTATTCTCACCACTGCAACAGATTTTTTTTCTTGAATCCTTTTCCAAACCTGTTGACCGTATTGTAGGGGAGTTAATCGAGGAGTTAAGCATACCGAAATACATTTGTTTGTATATCGCCATACAGTAGAGCAACATTTAAACATTTTGGAAACAAGTTTAGCAGCTGTTTCACCAAAACCATCAAACGTGTGGGTGAAACGAAAGTCTTTGGCGTGCTTAAAACTTTATTTAAATTTTGTTTGTTTCGATTAACCGTCCACAAGACGTAATGGATTGCGAATTAATAATCACGCGGTCATTGTGGCATTATGTTGGTGGCTTGGTAGAAGAAGAAAATATATCAATGTCCAATGCTCACTGAAGAATCAGCTTGCAGGCCGGAAATTTAAATGTGGAAGCACTGAAAGGTACTCTGCACATTTATCAAACATATATCATATCACATACGAAGACTGTAGGATGTCGTAAAGCGAGACAAGACCAACCAGGCGAGTTCTTGCACCAAGTCCGACCGTCTAGATTATTAAGAATCTTTTCGAAAATCGTGAACATAGGGATATTTAAAAAAAAAAATTTCTTCAAGATATGTCTGCTAGTTTTAATTAAGTTTCGTGCGAACCTTAAGGTAAAAAACCCCCTTAAACAGAAGCAACAACTCTTGGCTTGAGAAAAAATTGCCCTTTCTCATAGCATTGGGATTGAACAATGATACACACCGGTCAGCGTATGCCACAAAATGTTAAATAAGAAAAACAAGCGTTTTAAGTGAACGTATATAGTTGATGAACATGAAACACAAAAAATAAACAAACAGAAACATAATTATTAATAAAACAGTTTGCTATACAAGACTGAAATGTTTTTTTTTTATTTTGACTTTGCAAAAGGAACTTTAAAAAAACTAAAATCCCCATACACAGAATCGGTTTCCACAAATCACAACAGTGCCCTCGTAAGGTTCGAGTTTGATACTGAAAGTGAAATAAGCGGAAATCACTGTGCGCCTTAGCATTTCTCTGACAAGAACGTTTTGAATATTCTCTAGTCAACTGGGTGTTAATTTTTGTATACATTTAATGTTTTGTTACATTTAAAAACGTTAAAAAAAAAAAAAACGTTAATGGTTTGTTTGTAAGGTGTGGCGACTATTAGTGTAAAAAATTATTTTTTTTTTATTTTCATTTTCAAAAGCAATCGCAACATTTTCCTGTAAAATGTGTTTAAACAACATTAAAATCTTTTCATGCATTGCAATTGAAAAAACTAGAGTACTAAATGCTGTCAACGCACGAGCGCGTCGTTACTCGTATGATTT
The DNA here is from genome assembly GCA_944738645.1 of Eristalinus sepulchralis. NCBI lineage: Eukaryota > Metazoa > Arthropoda > Insecta > Diptera > Syrphidae > Eristalinus > Eristalinus sepulchralis. The sequence continues at coordinate 14,389,845 of OX122882.1, forward strand.
GTCCATTAGTCTTTAAATATAACCATAAACTAATATTTTCCTGGTTAACTCACCCTACAAATCTCCTTTGCATCGCCCTCGCTGTCATCTGCATTGTCGAGTTAACAACAAATTCGTGAATAGGATCTCCAAAGGTGTAGCATCACCCACTACCAGAAACCGTGCAATTCATCACCTCACATAATTTTGGTGTTTTGACAAGCCCGTCAGCAGTTGAATTTTTTGATCATTCTTTCGGTTGAGTATTCATCGACTTTCCTCACTCAGAATATTCACAACCACCTGAAATCCTGAAATGATCCAAATCCCGAAACGTTAAAACCATAAATGCCCTAGGTCTCGGCAATCGAAAATTCGAAAAATTAAGGTCCTCACTGTTGTAGTATAATGTACTAGACTCGACTGAGATGGCTAGGCCATGTAGAGCGTATGGACACCACTGCTTCGGCCCGAAAAGTTGGTTAAGGGCCAGGTCCACCCCGAACTGTAGTGCCACAAGAAGAAGAACAACAACTTCCTTTACTATATGTATCTCTGCCCAATTAAATCATTTAGACATTTTCATAATGAAAATACTTTAAGGACATTTCAACATTCTCATCAGTATTAGCCAGACCAAATCAAAGTAGTTTATTTGTTAAAATAGCATAAGTAAATTAAAACCATTAAAACTGCACTGAACTGAAAAACTTACCACATGCCACACAGCACGCTAATCGAGTGATCATTTCATATCCGATGAAGTTAAGAAAACATGTCACACAATTTTTAAAAATGTGTCTCCGCTTGTTAATGCAGATAATCTTATCCAAGGCACACTTCGTTTCCCCCTATTGTACGATAGGCTAAATCACAATGATTGAATTTTGTGAGAAAAATTGCGGTGCTCTCCTAGGAGGTTTCAATTTCATCTTCAAGTAAGTTTAAAAGACATCTGCCCCTGCAAATATACAAGTGTTTTGTTTTTTGAAAAAGATCATACATCGGTACAGTAGAGTGTGGGACGGGGTAACTCATGAGTGACTTGATCAATTCACCAAAAAACGATGGATGATCTAAATCGTATCACAATTTCGATTGTTCAAGTCAATAGATTCATTCGAATGGATTAGAAAATTCAATGAATCGTTTTGTTGATGGAGTCATTTGGCGAATTTGACCGAAATGATCCAAAGGGCGAATTAATTTTTCTATCCAGCGATTCCAACTTGAATTGAAAGGCACACATCAAAGCGGCGAAATCGCATATGCTGCAATTAATGCGAAAAATATATCACTTAAGACCTTATTGCTCCAAGCAAGTTCTCACCATGATTTACTATGCACTTGCAAATTCTAAGCTTCAATATGGGATCACGCTTTTGATCCGTTGTTCAAGTCCCAGAAATGTATGGTTAGAATTATCTGTGGTAAAAATCGTACTGTTCACTGTTGGCCGTTATTTAAAATGCTTCACATCCTTCCTTTAGGACATCTGTATATCTTCAAAGTTCTTAAAGAATTTTATAAACGTATACTGTTAATAGGACATCAAACTATCACAACCTGCGTGTAAACAATCAATCGCTAGTATCAGTTCCAAACGCACATAAAACTAAATTTTCTTGTTTTTTCACCATTACTGCTTCTAGATGTTTCAACAGAATTCGAATTTCTATAAGACAAACGACTAATATTCATGCCTTCTTAAATAAAGTAAAGTATTGGCTATTTAATATCAATTATACAAATATAGAGACTATATTGCGATGTATGTAATAAAAATAAGAAAGGAAATAGAATTGAAAAACAAAGATTTGCTTTCTATATTTGCCTATGTTCACCTCACTTCTGTTTTTGTAATTTCTTCTTCTTTTACCCCACACTCATTTGTTTTTATTCCTATGTTACCAGATCATTCGATACTGACTTTATGAGTTACAGAATGATTTTATCTTCTTATTTTTATAAATGTTGTTATTAAATATATTGTAAATTAGACCTAAGATAAAGAATGAATAAATATATGAATATGAATAGTAGAGTTTCGGTCATAAAGATGTTTAACTGTTCATAAATGCAGTATGAAAATATTCTATCTGAGACTGGATACGTCGAAGTACGATTTGATTGTACCTATATATTTGATCCTCCTTTCAATTTGTTGAATGTCAATTTTAATATTTTACAACTAAATACCTATTAAATTATTTGTACTAAAGTTCTTATTCATATTGGTTGCATCAAAAGCTGTTGAAACAAAAAACCAAGCCTTCTATGTGAAAGTGTAATTCCGAATTGCATTTTTATATATGACTTAAGCGCCATTTCAATCTATTTACAACTCCGCTATGATCTTTCTTTCATCATAAGGTGTGTTTAATGAAATTTTATGACAGAGGAGCCATTGCGTGGCGAGCGTAGCACAAAATGTGATTTTATAACACTACTAATGATAGTTTTTAAACAGAATATATTTTTAAAACAAGATCTAAGGACGCAAAAAAATGCCGCTCTTCTGTTATGTAGCTTCGTTATAGTGTCAAATTTGTGATTTATTTGAAATATACAAATTTTACAAAAGTATATAAAAAAATTTAACATCATGTGGAATAAAATACACAATAAAGCATGCATCACCCTAATGAACTGAAATCAAATGCTTAGCGAAGTTAATTTAGCTTGCATAAATTTAGGCGGCCACCTTATGTTAGATCCGACAATGGAGGACATTTTCAACTTTTATTTTTCTACTAACTATCGTTCTTATCGACATTTAAATTTACTTTCTGTCTAATCGCCATCTTTTTAGCAACAAATTAATTCATAAACTAGGGATTAACACGTTTGTGCTGCATACAACCTAAAACTCAAAACTACGTAAAAGTCACTTGAACCCTTTTTTATCAATAATCGCTTTATTTAACAATTGAAATTATTGTCCCAGTGGCTCAATTCTCACTTCTTTCAAAGTTGTCCTCAGTTAAAGGGTTAAGCTGCGCGCTATTGATGAAGTATATACAAGACTTTCAATACGTATAACTCGAAACTACAAAACCGTCACTTGGCCTTCTCTCATTCTAAGGGCTTCAGTCATTATTGGTGTATCATAATGAACGTGATTCGTTTGCCTGTCGTCTTTTTTCTGGAATATCTCTTTTCCCAGGAACCTCGGAAACCGTGAAGCCAGATTCTTACCAATTCTGATCTTATGAGCAAAGATATGAGTGATTTTACCCCTGCTTGACTGTCACTGCACATGACCATGCTCTCTACAACAATCTGCAAGTCTAAAAGGCTGTTAAACTTGTTGCAGCTTAGAACCATGTTTGTTGTCTTTCCAGAGTCACAGTTCAGCACCGAATACACGGGTAAACTACAAATTATTTTGTAACGACCCTTTTTTGTAAGGGCTTAAATCTTACGCCGGTCGTCATAGTTTTTAATTTGTTATTCAGGTTATTTCTAATCGACCCTGCACTCGTTGACACAAACGAGAAGGGGAAATACCTGAAACCTTGATTAACCCAAGACAAGGTCGAACGTTGCAGTTACTTTTTTTCTATTAGCCTGTTCACTTGCCATCAGCTATTAGTCGATAGAAAATTGTTTTACAACATGCCGCTGAGAGGATTGCGTCAGGAAAATATTCCACAACCATCAAGCCTTTACCAGGGGAGGAGAGTGACATAATCCAATTGATTGCAAACAGGCATTGATCCCTAGCTACCGATAAAGGTGAGGTGCGATAACTACTAGTGTCAGCGTTCTCAATGAATAATGGCTGCATTTAAACAGTAGATAGTAATTACATTGTGCGTTTGTTTACTTGCGCCCACTGAGGTCCCAGTTGAACTTTAACAGAGCACAGCTCTTCGGCTGGGATACGTCAAGCGGATAGTAGCAAAATGATATAATTGGGACAGACTCGTGTGGCACGTTGTCATCGGTTGATCTCACTAATGTGCTTATGACCGAGAATATGTCGGTGATGAGACAAAGAGCCACGCCGGAGATGAAGCACGTTTAGACTTAACTTTCGATTTCGGTGGTCAGACTAGCCAGTTTCTGGTTTTCTTTTAGGTCCGATTACGCAATCACCTCTCGGGGTCTTTCACATACGAAGCAAACTCCAGCAGACGGTGACTTTTAAACAAATTTATTCGAAACTATTTTAGAACCGATTCTGGCGATTAATGTATGCATACGATTTCAGTATATGCATGAGCATGAGGTCTATGAGTGTATGCGGTTTTGATGAGCTTGCCTAAAATGCGACGTATGGTCTCCCAAGGTGAAATGAGCTAAAGTCACTGCCTGGTGGCAGCTGGTGGGAATACAAGGAGTTTTTCATTCAAATTATACCTTAAAATGGTAATAATTCAAAAAACAGAAACTTCACCAAAAGATTAACATGCGGCTGCAATTGAAATCTAGCGCATACATCATTTGAAAGTTTTTCGACGTGACATTGACCAGGTTCACAGGGATTTTGGAAAGTCAATAAAGTTTTTGATTTGATTACGGCGAGTTTTCGAGTTCAAGTTCAAGTTCGAACTTGAAGTAGGAAGTTGCTTATTAATTCGTTATTTTTTCTCGTTTTTGTGCCATGTCGCAAATAACTTCCGCAAAAAGTTCAGTACTTGAAACATAAAATGGCCGAATAATAAGGAGTTCTCCAGTTAACATCTGTATCAGAGGAACACTTTTTAATAAAGTGGTAATTTGTTTAAGCGTGTAAGACTGTAAGGTTTCATGAAAATTACCGTTATTTTGCTAAGGAATTACATTCCATGCTGTCGGTAGTTCAAATTTGAATCGCAATGCAAAATGGTATGCTATGGTCACTGACATTTTTGACGAACTTCTTCTCGGTTTAGGCGAAGTTCGCACTTGGCTTTATATCCGGCACTAGCCGGAGGGCTCTCGATCAATTTTCCATTTCTCAATGTATCTCTTTACATCGTTAAATCGAGTGCGTGCATAAGGACTATAAGTTTTGTCATCCCATTGGGTGTAAATTTCTGAATTGATTAAGCTGCCGTTTATGTTGTCTTTTGTTTCCCTACGTCCCTTTTGCTCAGTTTTGTTTTTTTTTAAATTAGTCCATTTGTGAGTCGAATTAAAAAGATTGGGGTGTGTCATACAGACACCAGTACTGTGACCATAGAGATCTATTGTGCGTGGTTTCTGGAATTAAGTGCTGTTTACAGAAACTTAAAGTTTTTCCAAGATGGGAAATCTTGTCCCTGTTTGTTACATATGGCCGGTTTTATCATTTTTAATCCTCCACGGGCAAGGCTTGGGCAGTTGATTCGCGTTTGTTTCTTTCGTCTGGCCACTTTACAATTTGATGGAAGTGATAATTCCTAGCTCCGTGGTCTGTAAGTGTTCCGCATAAGATCCCTAAGTCAGTTTTGTCTAGTTTAAGGACTTCTTTGGTTCGTTCTGAATTGTAGTTTTGTTGTATAAACTTCGTAGTTTCAAAATTTAATCAACTTCTTCAGTGATACATTTGTGTGTGAGATGGTTGGATGGGTTGGATACAGTAGAGGGTATCTGAACACCTGTCTTGGCTTGTACGTCAGACTTTGCATTGCCCTCATGGGTCTGGCACCTAGATTAGCTCCAGACTGTCACTTTCTGTCAGTCTATTTAGTTTATTGTGACATTTTCAAGTTTGTCAAATAAACTGATGTGTCTTCTATGCACATTTCTACAAAACCGCTAATAAACAGACAAAATTCTGTCACTGCTACACACTGCAACAACCTGTTTTCTCCCAAATTAGGAAACTTCAAACGTTCAGATTAAATAGATTAAAGCACCGCAATTTAGAATTTACAAATTTGCATTCACATCCGCATTAGCAAAAAGTTGATTTCATAGAAAGACAAAGGAAATTATTGCTAAACGGCTTTTTGGATGAAAAAATAATCAAAAGAAATACCAAACTAGGAAGAGGCTTCCAAAAAATACTTCTGTCGAACTAGAGGAAAATTCACTCGGGATGATCGTTCTGCAATGCTAATCACCGGAGCTCCTCCCTCGAGAGCTGAATTCAAGTAAAACTCAAATCGTTGCTTTCAGTCATTAATCACAAACTTCGCCCACTCAAATGTTGCCTTCAAAAACTTGAATGGGTGTCGATTGTGAATAATAATATATCTGAGTTCAGCTGAATTCGATTGATGTGTTAATTGTTTGCTAAAATATTTTATTTGCGAGTTGGTCTTTGAACTCGATAATTTTGGAAGCACCTCCATGTAGACTCACAAGAGATATCAACTGAATCATTGCACTATGGTACTGCGCCATTACAACATGCGGGATGGGAAAAAGAACTGTTTCTTGCTATGGATTGATGTTTTTACATTGTGAAGTAAATCGTGCACTTGTGATGAAAATCAATTAAGGCAATTATTTTCAAAACGAAAAGTTAACCACTGTCTAGGGTTTCGTAACGTTCTTGATTTAATAAAGTGTCGCAAAGTAAAAATTCCTGCCACATAGAGAAATTTTTCCCAAGAGTGCAGTCCCAGAGTGTGACACGCACAATGGAATCATATGCTGATGATAGGAAAACTTTACTCTCTAAGCCACACTCGATAATAGTTCCTATAAGCAGAGGACCCAATGAAAAGAAAGCCAAATTGTTGCAGATAAGTGTGTTGAAAGGATAGTGCGAGACAGAACAGGTCCAATCGCAAGGAGGTGCATACAGACGTTTTTTTTAAATTAAGATGACGAAACTATTAAGCTTTTAGTTCCTGTCTTATTTTATGATTTTTTTACTGTGTTGGTGATAAATAAAAAGTAAACATATTGCTACATATTGTTACAGGAAATTATTTATGATATTCATTTCGTGATCTCAAGTTGGTAGCGTTGGCATTTGACACAAACAGCAACTCGACTGTCATTAAAAGTGTTACAATATAAGTTGACTGTTTGTCATGTCAATGCGTCAGAAAAATTACAATTTACTCCGAAATATACATTTTGCAGTACAGCGTATTTGCATTTCCGGTCTTATAAAGTTCAACTTTCAGACGATTGCATCCAGTTCGGAGTGATATTGTGGAATAATAACCGATTTCGACTGTCTCGTCTACCAAGTCATCTAAAAAGTCACACAAAATGAACAATTATGGTTTTATTTCGTGAGAAGTTTCCTAATAGCACAAGAGTAAAATCATATGATCTGACACCCACAAAATTTTCTTCGATTCATGTTTGCACAAATATTTCCTTAAGCTTGGACGTTTTAAAAGACAAACAAAACTCAAGTTATGGCCAAGATACCATGTGAAATGTACAAAAAAGTGGTTCAAATAGGCCCGAGGCAGCCATTTGCAACATATTGCCTTGCACTTCTAATGCCAATGTCTGAATCTTATAAGGAGCTAGCACCTTCATAAAAAATGTATCGCTGAGTTTCTTTTATAAGGATTTACGTAGAAACCGAAAAATGAATGAGTCTTATAATATTTGCAATAAACTTCTTCTTCTTCTTCTTTTTCTTGTGGTGCTACAGTCCGGGGTGGACCTGGGCCTCAACCTACATGCCTCTCCAGCCAGCACGATCTTTCGCCAGCTGTCGCCAGTTGCGCACTCCAAGTTGGTTGAGGTCCTTCTCCACTTGTGTGCGCCACCTTATCCTGGGTCGTCCTCTGTTGCGTTGTCCCAATGGCTTAGATTCGAAGACTTTTTGGGCCGGAGCAGTGGTGTCCATACGCTCTACATGGCTAAGTCATCTTAAGCATTGTATCCGTAGACGCTTGACTAGGCTCATGCCGCTGTACAGCCCATACAGTTCGTGGTTAAATCTTCTCCTCCAGATTCCATCAACGCAAACAGGACCAAAAATCACACGCAGAACTTTTCTCTCGAAGAGACCAAGGGCATCCTCATCCGCTTTTAGTAGTGTCCAGGTTTTTGCCATAAACATAAACATCGAATCTAGAACTATAAGACAAGTAAGATAAAATGTGTGAAATTTTTCGAGCGACGGAACACGTCAACAAAATGAATTTGGTCGGACTCCGTGCATTTTACAAGCTTAGCTGCATAGTATAGGAGTATAGCTGTTTTCAACGGAATTATGTAAGTGTTGGTTGCAACTACGTGTTAAAGTAACCATTCGAGAGGTCAAATTTTGGGCGACTTGTTCAAGCATAGAAACTGTCATCTGGTTGATAACACGTCTAATTTTGGGTTACAAAGTATTAATCGAAGCTGGCTTATTCCCGAAGACCTGAGATATTACATAATCCCAGAGAAAAGAGTCGCATGATCTAGGCGGCCAATTTACCGTAGTAAAACGTGAAATTAAGGGCACACCAAGTCAATTTTGAAGATAGTCCATTGTTTCGGGCGCTGTATGGCTAGTAGCAGTGTCTTGTTTATACCCAAGTTCACCGAGATCATGTGCTTGAATTTGAGGATGTACATAGTTCATTAAGCATGGCATCTTAACGTTAACCATTGGCGGTAATATTCTGATTTCCCTCAGTTTCTCGGTCTCAGCTACAGCTTCTGTAGTTTCTGTAGTGCTGGATGTAGCCCAACTAGTCAAATATCATCTACTAATGTAAACTGGGACTCAAATTTACATCATAAGTCCTGTGAGTCCCACGAAAACCATTTCTCTGATTTCGTGAATCGATACTGACAAAAACGCAAAGAAACCACTCGAAATCTGTCAAAAAAGTCTATTGAAAATGAAAATTTTAAATGAAAGACATTTGATTTCGTTTTTTTAAAGCGAACTTTTTTACAAATTTAATCGGATAATCACCCTTTTCAAAGTGGACACATTGTGAATGTTTTTTTTTTTTTGTTTCTTATTTAAATTCTTTATGTAATTTTAGCCCCGCTGCGAAAAATTCTGTCAGAGAAACTCTGCGTTCAGTTAATGAGAATTGAATGTTTCCAAAAGTCCAGTAACAAACTGTCTGTAGATGGCACCGATATGTTATACAAACGGGAAGATATATTACATCTGGCAATGCTATAGCTCATTTGAAAGGTTATACTACATTGACCGCATATTGTTTTTCACAGAAAATAAAAGTTTTAATAGTTTGAAATATTTCCTCTATTTAATGGCTTAGATAGAAACCTTAAGTGCTGTCCGTTCTTCATTCTACAGCAGTTTTTAAAGATTTTTCGGATGTACCGACTTATAAAGCCTTCTAAAAATACTTACACTTTTTAAGAGTCACCCCTCTGTCATAAACGATTTTAATGACGTTTCAATTATGTGATCACAAATGTTTGAGTGGCCAAGGAATTAGCTTTATAAAAACGTAAAAAAGTTCAACAAAATGTTGATTTAGTTTTTTCTTTTAATATTTCGTGCTCAAAAATGTTCGATAAGACTTAAGCAACACATTAAAATCACATTTTAAGTTTAAAGTTATTTGCCTTTTTAAAAATATGTGTCAATTCAGAACATGTTATTTCTGATTTAATATTATAGACGAGATATAAAAAAAATAAGATGTCATCTTCATATCCTCATTTGTCAGAGCCTATGCCTATACACAAATTAAATCACAACCATTCACCAATTTCAATTCTTAAGCGACATCACTTCACATGTGTGCTAACGCGATAGGTTTCTGTTGTTTCCTGGTATTCACCACTAGACTCATCAATCGCCTTGACACCGAGTCGCATCAAAGGTCACCCAACACCACCTTGTGCCAAAGCACCCAGAGAAACTCAGTTGCATCATCGATACGAGTTGAATCTCTTCGCCACTAAGCACTGGCGTGCACCCTACAACCTACAAGCCGTGCTGCCCACTGCCAAAATATGTAAAGTGAAAACCAGTTCACGATCGACTTTATGCGTTTCTTTTTTTACAACGTTTGAAAATCTCATGCAATAGTCAACGGTCAATGTCCGTAACCCACTACGGTCAAGTTTAACCAACACAAAAGGCCACTGCGGGCAGCAGAAGCCCAAGCGCTCTGGTGCGAGCAGCTCTTCGACGCAATTAAATTATTTTCCATTTTGCTTAAATCGAATCGGACTTGGGATTGCGAAAACTAATCAGAACCTCCGCGTAGTCTCTTTGGTTGAGTGGACGCTGTCTTGTCCTACACTTTCGTTGTGCTCCTTGACACGATTGCATACCGTCATGGAACGGTTTCGCGATTGACCTGCAGATACCGTGATGCCGTTTGTTTGCCTCGTGATGAGGAAATGATTTGAATATGACACTTATCAAACTGCAGGCAACAAGCTTCCGCACTTCCTGGGCCTGAAGGTGAATCCATTCGACGCGGGTGACACTGAGCGAGTTTCACCACTGGAGCAAATCATAATCCTAATCTTTGGGCCCTTCACGCACCGCACTGCTCGTGGCTGCTTGCATCCGATGCTGAATGTGCGAATTCGCTGAGTTCCGAGTCCAAAGTGCGGCCTCGTGGAAACTTGTTTGCATTTATCTGGCGATCTTGAACCTTATTGAAATACACTTCCTGCCTTTATTTGTGGCATCAGCGGAGGTATGCCGACAATATAACCAAAATTTATCGCAAAAGTTCGGCACGAAATGAGCGCATTAATTTGGTACGTCAATTGTGACAATAGATCTCGTTGTCAGGCTTGCGACGTCAGTTTGATGTGAAGACAAATGCAATCAAAAGTGTTGTTTGGTCGTTTTATGATTTGCATTTCCATACTTGGAATCAAGCCCGAGATCGAACACAGATCAGTGAGGTGATTGTGAGGTAATTTGGACGTTTGCAGACGTTTTATGTGAGCTTAGGAATACGTGGGAAAACGAAGATCAATATACTTTCCTAATGAATTAAATTATTCTCCAAACAAGTGGCACTCGTTCGCATCAACGAGAATGTTGCGCGGAGAGATTAAATCTTTGGATTGGACAAGTTTTTCTTGATGCGGAGTTTGGCAAAAAAGTCTTAAGGAAGCAAAACATGCATATGTTCTCATACTTGAAACGAATTTATTTCTTTATGCTATCTTAATTGTGAAGCATATCCAAATCACGACGCAAATTATAAGCACATTTAGAATTTCACAGAAACAAGGAGAGGTTTTTGGCGGGACTTGTTATTACCAACTGGAGGTATGCGATCTATTATATGACCCCTCAGTTAAAGTTCCTCGACAGAGGCTTCATGAATTTAAAAAAATGTTAGTTTGAAAATCTGCTCGATCATGGGAAGCATAGAAAATAAAACTAAATCAGGTCTTATTGCAAGTGTTGCAACAGTATGAAGAATAATTGGGAATGCCAGTGCGTATCATCATCTTTCAAGATCTAAGAAAAGAGAAACGCTACTGTGTGGCATCGTACTCGAGAAGGTGGTGTTACTGTTACCGACCGCACAAATGACAGTGGTAAGCTACAAAAACTTATTGGAAAATAATTTTCAGAGACTTTTATGTCCACAAATTTGTCATTTTGGCAGGCTTACGCCCTCATTCACACTGCGCGCCTTGTTAAATATTTTATCAGGGAGCACAATGTGCCATTACTTTAATGGTCCCCGTATTCACCAGTTTTGTTCCAGTTCGGTCCTCAAGTAGAGGACAGAAAATTCCTTATTTTAGTCATTAACCTTAGAATGAAATATCACTAGACAACATAAATAATCTGTGTCATTCCATGTCACAATGAATTTATGAAGTAATTGTAAACAAAGTTGGCAGAACACACAGCTGGGAAATTCACATAAAATAATTTTCTAAAAAAAGTGGTCTTGTTTGATTAAGTAAGCATTAATTTGCAATTTCAATAATATGTATATACAGTTGATGCAAAAAAAAGCGTTTTTCTATTGCATAATCTTGCAAGACAGCCAACGATATGCTATAAAAATGGTCTTTGTTGTATTAATGAGCAATTAACGTCGTTTGTGATTATTTAGTTGACGCGGTGTGTGTATTCGCTAAGATGCTTAGTCAACTTGTAGAGAAATCCTTTCACTACTCTAGTTTATTTAAGCGGTGAAAACTTTTGCTGAAAATGAAAAAATATCCTAAAATACATTCAATGAGAAGGAAGAATTCAAATGAATAACACCAGCGTCTTGCACGGGAAGTGATTCGCCCTTGGTCCAAAATGCATTCAAATCGAAAAACAAATTAAACTGATTTTCAAAATCACAGATCTATACAGTCACACGATGAAAGACTTAAGGATGTAATTAATAATAATTGAATGGCGCATACAGCCCACAGGGGACCAGAGCCTAGCTTCTACAACAACTAAACGTGTTATGCGTGATACTGTTCTCTCACGAGTAAAAGGGACCTACAGTTTTTTGCCGACTCCGAACGGCAGGATTTGAGAAGCTTTTCATAGACAATTGATACTCTTTGAGTGTTGCACTTTTTTCTTCATTTTTTTTGTTTTGTTTTTTTTTCTACTTTTTTTTATTCTAAAATTCCTAAAAACAACCTTAACCTACATGCATGATTTGGCGCTATAGACTTAAGTACCCCGTGTATTTGTCTTAGAAGTTATCGAACGCAGGTTCTAATGAAACCACCAGTGAACATGCTGTTCTTCGGCAGAAACTGCTCTGTCGCTGACAGAAATCGCTCTACTGAACCGTAGGAGATCCTCGTGACTGCGAGCGACGTCCGGCTCATGTAAAAATTGCCTTTCTACTGTTCGGCATGCGACGTGGAAGATGATAAGGCAGTCTTCCATATTTTGTATCAGGCCTCTAGCGTCTAAATAGAGGAAAACTCCAGGCGGAATGAAGCCGTTAAAACGTGTCTATTCATGGTACATTTCATTTGGATAGTAAGGCTTAAGGATCAGACTATTGGTTGAAGCCATGCCTCGAGCAGTGTGACTTCGTAACAACTTAATAATAAAATTATCTATCCTTATAAGGTTTGCCTCGTTGTAAAGAACATCGTTGGGGTACAATTCTGGGATTCTGGTGTTCGATATAAACGAAGACAGGCCCGAAGAAACTGCCTCTCACACAACCTCATCTCTTCCATCTCGGAAGGACTCACGTTGAACAACACAAGACAACCATACAGCATTATTGGTCGGATGAGGGCCATGTAGCAGATTACTTTCAATTTGGTGTCAAGTTGTTTGCTTGCCATAGCGAAGGTATGGTCAGAGCTGCCATCATATGAATAGTGGTCCAACCATATCTCTAGATATCTAACTAAACATTTAACTGTTAATGGTCGTCCTTTTGAGTCAACTATGCCGAATTTGTGCCAGTTCATTTTCGTGTCCCTTAAGGCTCTGGACAGTGAGGTTCTAAAAAGGATAGTTTCACACTGCTGGAAATTGTGACCCGATGTGCTCGAAGAGGGAAAAAGCAATTCCAACAAGCTCGCCTCATAAAACAACTTGATATGTGTGCAATTATTCCTTCTATAAACAAAATCAAAATAAGAAGTTAACTTTTTTTCGTTCCTCTTTCCATCGCTTATTTGTTCGGTGTACTTCCGTGGCTCTAACCGCGATTGCATGCAAATTAAGAATTACAAGTATTTCACTAGTGTTTTGTTTCGAATATTAAAGATTGGGGAGAATTTAAGGGTGGCTTTCATTGGGCAAGAAAAATAAACATTAGAGCCCCCACATCTGTCGTTGGACTTCTTTTTTGGAAAAGAAAAGCAATTTTTCTTGGCCGTACCTGTTGGGACGATGCTGGCGCGAATAGGATGCGGGCTTTATATAGATCTTGTCTGGTAGGTAAGGATTGGCATATAATAATAATTGAGTGGCACTAAATCCCTTGTGGGCACAAGGGATCAGAGCCTACCTTCTAAAATAACTAATCGTGTCATGCTGTTCTCACACAAGTAGAAGAGACCTACAGTTTTTTGCCAACTCCAAACGAATGAGAAGCTTTTCATAGACAATTGATAGTCTTTGAGTGTTGTCAGCAACTCGAAAGAGGTGCTGCCGTGAAAAAATTCCATGTGTCCCGTCCGGGAATCGAACCTAGACCGAAGAAACTAAATCATCTTTACCTGGGTATAGCTCGCACTTGCTCAGTTTATTTAATATCTTATTTTTTCTGTCTCGAAAACACCTTAATTCATATAATCATTAACATCTGGCAATGTTTTCGAGAACACTTGTATGGTTTGCTGATGCACTTAGTGAATACAGCTAAAGCCAAACACCTGAAATGACCGAAAGCCTTAAACGCAAAATTCCGTAAAATGTAATTTGGAAAACAGAAACCTCCTGTTTCCTCAATATAACAATAATTTTCCAGAGATCTCTCAAGTTTTATTATTGTCGGGGCTTAAAGCATCATCTGACTTGAGCCATTTTGAAACTGTGGATTGGTGGTGTGGATTTGTACGTTAAATAGCTGAATAATGAATATTTGTACAAACATCTGTCAAGCCTTCCACCCACCGATACTGCTTGAGTTTAAGCTAAGGTCTATTAACTTATTAAAGAACAATAAAAGGTAAGACTAGGATAAAAGCTATAAAGACTGAGACTTAATAAGCCCCTAAGGTAAGTTCTCACATAAGAAATAATCTTTCGTTTACGCTTCACGTGTTCTGAGAACGCAAAATAATCTTCGAATAGACATCCTACGTTTCACAGAATTGACATGCACTCAAGCCTCACTCAGGTCTTATTAAACTGATAGAATAGCAAGTATTTAAAACCCCGACGCCGCTGTAACGCCTACTTTCCTTACAATTAAGTTTAGAAAAACGGAAAATGTGACGGTCGATTAAATACAGTTTTGCTCATGTCAACAACTGTACACAGCTGTCACCGACGTGCTCACATATTCGTAGTCGTCCGTCCACATAAAAATTTATCTCATGTCCAAAGATCACAGATAGGTCAATGCAACCGCTTACCCGCAGACACACGTCATAGACAGACAACTCCAACAAATAACGCATTTCAAACTATTTTGCAATGTTTCCTGAACAGATACGTTTAATTCACCTTGAATCCGCATGATAGCAAATTAGTTTACACATCAACACCCCACCGCGCAAAAAAAAAAACAAATCCCTAAGTGTTTTGTTTTGTGGAAAAATCCGTAATAGCACCGAAACCTGTCCTGCGATCTGAAGTGACCCTAGGGCGGCATTTAAGCCAACACTTAAGGCTGCACTTGCATCTTTTACGCAATCATTCTGTGGGACGGCCTTGATGGGATTCAGGAATTTCACAGGGATCCTGAATGCATTACACTCACTCCGCTCGCATGCCGGATTCCAAGCATGTGTCTGTCCACATGGATGTGACTCGGTAAAGGTAGGTCAGGACTTACTGAGATAAATGTCGAAATCAGAAAATGAAACAGAAAACCCAAAAAACCAGTCACCACACTTCTTTTTATGAGCCCACATACCGACTCGATGTGCGCCACCTCAAGAGACTTACGCGGCTGCCGGGTGGTCAGGTGATGTAACATTTGCTCTCGTGAGTTGGAGCCAGTTTGGATTTATGAATGACGGAGGTGCTAGTGACTGCAATACGTTTTTTCTTCATTTCTTTTCTCTGCCTCCGATCTGCGACTCAAATTGCAATTCGCTTTCGTTTGAAACCGGCTTTCACAACGACCTTGCAGTTTACGCTCGCCAAAAGGCTTGTCCCCTCGTCGACCGACTTTTGGTTTCGATTTTAAAAGAATATTTCTATCAAGTTCGGCAACAAATGCAAAAGGTTATTAGCACTTGTGAAACTCTTATTAAGCCTCATGCAGGTCTGCTCATTAAAGTGTATCTCGGCGCTGTTTTGTGCGATGTGTGCGTGTGTGTGTGTATGTTGTTACCCGGCGAACTTTCAATGTCAATTTTTCGGTATGAAGAACCGTACTACCAAATTATTGCTATACTTGAGTCTGCCACTTCGGTATTGCATAAAAGTTATTAAATGTTTGCTTTATACAAGGGCATGTGGTCTTAATTGCTGATACGGTAATTAGTGTTCGCAAGCAGGTAGCCAGTACTGAGGAACTTTGTGTATTGTTTATGGCTTTAGCGCTTAAGAAGTTCCAGTTAATGATTCATATTTGGGACGGGTTTTTGCGGACAGAGAAGCTGATGTTTTGACTTCTTTTTTCAAAAAACAAACATATGTTGAGACAATTTACATTGTTACATCCTGCTCTGTGGATAGAAAATTCTAGATATCTTGCCGGTGTAAAGAGAAAAGCAAAAAAAAAAATCGGATTATTGATCTCCGATTATGTCACTTGGTGTTGTTACCGGTTCGAATTGTGATCTTAGCTGGGTTACGAGGCCTTAAAGCAATGTTTGAATTAGAAGAAATCGCGTCAAATGATGAAAGAAGCAAAAAATAGTTTTCGTCAGATTTCAAACTAGACAGTAAAGAGCGGAAGATACAGACACAACACATTATTGAATTTGCTCAGATTCAAAATTCATGTCAAAGGGAATCTCCGGCGTTAAATATTTTCGTAGATTTCTCAAATCTGTTTTTTCTTAATGTTGAGGGTTTAATTTGTATTTGAATTAATAAACATTGTTTTATGTTTTTAACGACATTCTTTTCAAAATTCACTATATGAATGCAACAAACTTTCAGATGTCAGCATTGATTGTGCACTGTAAGACCCAAAGTATTTCTGTTCTAGAGATGAACAATTTTATGACAATCACTAAATGTTTTGCTTTTTTAAGTCTCCAAAGAGTCAAAAACTCATGGTCTGAACGCAGAAAAAAACCACAGTCCACCACTGCAGTAAGACGCAATCAGATTCAAAAAGCAAGAACAGCCCCGAAAAATACACTAACTCTATACTGCACATGTTTGGCCTTGCCAATGTACTTTTTGCAAGTTTGATAGACTTTGTCAGATAATGTCACTAAATGCACCGAACTTAACCTCGTGCAAGGATGCGGAGTCTTAAGAAGCACTATATACCTGGGCCGCAACCAACATGACTCTCCAGCCAGCACGATCTTACGCTAGCTGCCTCCCGCTGCGCACTCCAAGTTGGTAGAGGTTCTTCTTCACTTATGTACGCCAGCTTAGCCTAGGCGGTCTTCTGCTGTGTTGTCCCAATGGCTCAGACTCACTGAATTTTCGGGCCGATGCAATGGTGTCCATATGCTCTGCATGGCCTTACCATCTTAAGCGTTGTATCCGAAGACGGTTGACCATGCGCATGCCGCCGTACAGTTTATAATGTTCGTCGTTGAATCTTCTGCTCCAGATGCCAACAATCGCACGCAAACGTCTTCTGTCGAAAAGACTTAGGGCTTTCTCATTCGCTTTCAGTAAAGTCTAGGTTTCCGCGCCAGTAGGACTAGGATAATCAAGGTGTTATATAAAGCATCCTCAGTTTTTCGAGTGAGGTCTTTATTACTCAATTGCCTCTTGAGCCTAATGAAACAACGATTGGAAAGAGTGATTCTGCGTTTGATTTCGGTACTGATGTTATTGTCCCTATTCACCGCGGAGCCGAGATAGACGAAGTCCTTGACTATTTCGAAGTTTTTCCTGCCTACTGTGACGCTCTGTCCGAGACATCGATGTTGTGTGTCCTTCCATGTTGACAGCATGTACTTGGTTTTACCCTCATTAACCACCAGACCTATATTAGCCGCTACCGCTTCAATGCCAGCAAACGCTTCACGCTCGCTGTATTCGCCCAATGTAAGCTGGCAATTGAATTGACTTTTGGAAAATCGTGCCTCAAGGAGGATGTTAAAGAAGTCACATGACAGTGCGTCGCCTTGTCTAAAACATTTCTTGATATTGAAGGTCTCGGTGTGTTCGTTACATGCAAATTAATTTGCTGCAGTCCTACTCAAGCCGGGAACGGATATTGCAAAAGTTGACCCTTACTAGAAGACCGCAAAAATTCATAGAGTCGACCATTCTTAAATTGTTAGGGGGCTTTTGAGAAAGAGCATTGGCAGTTGGCTGGTAAATTTTGGTCGAAAGAGATAAAGGTGGCCCAAAAAAGGGTGGACATTTTTCACAAAATCCCTTATACCTAAGTACATACACATATGAACAGAAGAGTGCGGATATTGTGACGGCATAGGTCGTACCAAGCGGACGACGTACAAAATGAACTATGAGATGGAGTAAAATGTATTATTCCAGCAGCTTTTAAATATTTTGAAATGACTACTTGAGTGACACGCAATGATTCTGCGAGCTCTTCCTGTGTTTGGCAACAATCTTTATAGAGTAATGCTTCCAATTCTTAGTTTCCAAACTTTTTTGGACGCACAGGACCTTCATCGTCTTCTAAACAACTTTGGGCACATTTGCTCAACTAGCGAATGTTGGCCATAAAATTACACTAAAATACGATGACTTTCGGCAGCAGTTTTCTTCATATTAATGAAATGAAGAAGAACTGCGCGCAAACGCACTTTTTCAGGCACAGAATTCGACATTTGAGTTTAGGCTTCGTAGCTTACGTAGCTTTCCAACGCATGTTTCAATGGAATATTAACAATTTAATAAAACAAGTAACGCAATCTCTTCATTAGACGGAAGAGGTTTTGCTTCTATGATTTGGCCACATAGTATGAATGTGCCTTTCATCATGATCTCCAAGGCGTGCCTTAGATGTAATTCCAACAGGTAGGCGACCGCTCGACGGACCCAGGGCGAGGTAATTGAATCATTTCCATAAACTCGCTAGACTGGGAAAAGTTTCTAGTGATTTAGAGTCGGTGGCGGAGGATCAACCGGTCTGGAGGTTTCTCATGCGTGCATTGCCCCCGCAGCTCCATTAGTAGCCGAACCTTTTGTCGTTGTAAAAGGAAAGGAATTTATGGAAAAAATTTGTTATGTTGTTCAAAACGATGGATCGCACAATCTGAAGTCACAATTATCAGATGCGCTCTTTTGAAGCTTGCATGCTTTTGGCTTAGTCGCAATAATCGGTTAGGATTGTATCAAAAGTACTCCACTGTATATATTTTATAACTGCCTTGTCTGAAAATATTCAAATAAAATGTTTACATCCTTTTAAATGATATTCAAATCTTAACTGACATTTTTTCGAATTAAATCCACTTATTGAACAAGAGCATTTTACTGAGCTGCTCCTCTTCTTGGAAGCCTTCCTTCATTTATCCAATAAAACTCGGAATCGCTTCGGAGGGATAAGGACAAGAACGCTCCCACGCGTAGTGGATGTATTCGCGCATGTTGCAAACACAATTAGCTGTCAAGCGTTTTCTATAAGCAAAACCGACTAAGGTCGCGTACCCTCTTTTAATGGTCTAAGCTCCCAACAGCAGAGGAATCTAAGCCAGAAATTAAGCCGCGAAAGTTGTTGTGGATTTTATCGAATCGAATTCTAATTTTCTTCCACTTCCCAGACACTCTTCAGTAAATCCTTCCCATGGTCCGGAAGTATCACAAGTTCTCTCAAGGCACAGAGCATTTAGATAGGAAGCAGATCAAAGATTTCCTGAATAAAATAATATATTCAAACATATAAATACTATTTTATATTTCCATAAAACAAAAACTGTTATCTTAAACACTTCCCGAATAAGTTGACATCTTTCGAAGTAAACTTTTACACTTTAAAAACCTGATTACATTAATATAACATGAACCGAAGCAACAACGCGACAAAAGGGCTTTATAACTTCCAACCGATACTGGCACGTGCTCAGACATCGTCGTCAAAAGAGGCAAAGATAATGGGCTTGATGATAGCCGACGTTAGTACCCAGACGTGTAGCTAAACTGGTAGATCATGATCTTGAAGGTCTCTGAAACAATTTGATTTTATGATCGTTTCAAGCACTTACAGATTTCTTGTACAAAATCTGTATCTCGCTGAAATCTATATCGGTTTTGCTTAAGTGGAATTAGGGCGCTCATTAAAAACAGAAACATGAACCTTCAACGGAAGTGATCATATCACAAGCATATCACAAGGAATATGTAAAGGGCATACTGCTGATTCATGCAAAATGAATTTTTCCTCGACAAAACGAGTTTTTGATCAACACAGCACACGTCCAAGAAAGGATCTCATCATCTTTCTGTCGTCATTGCGAATCAGTTTACATCATCCCATTGCGTGTGAGATGCATCTTTCCAATTTGCACTCTTCTGTGCATGGGACGGGTTTTTTTTCGAATTTTTGGAATGTGACATTGACGCACGCTCATGTAAGCGTCACACCTGCAAGCTTGCCCTTCTGCGAGAGGAATGATTTTTCATTCGTCAAAAAAAAGAGATACTCTGAGTAAGTTGTAAAAATGTGCAAAGGTGATGAATGATCTTCTCTTCTGATTACAATTTTTGTTTTGAAGTGAAAAAATCTTGATGGAAGATCCATCGTCTACGTCAACGCCCTTGAATTTAGGGCAATATTCGAACTGACATAATGGGCAATAAAGGCAGGTTTAATGGGGCAATTGCTGTACACAAGTTGACCCAATTAGTTTCGTACTTTTTCGGCCGCATTGTCTTTTATTACCTAGGCTAGGTATGTTGGTTTAGTTCTGTCGAAATTGCAAGTATTTGGTGTATTTGCACCTTTCCCTCAGTGATCTATAATGAGATCTGTTTTATTGCCTTCTACTCGCCGTTTACAAGCCCGACTACTCTTGATTTACTTTAGGCTAGTGAACGTAATCATTCGGCTAAATTCATAAGAGCTTCGTATTGGCAAACTTTGGGGCATTACATGAACACATGACAGTACTAGATCACAAAATTACAGCAGATCTAGTGGTACGATGTGGCGCATGCTGGGTGTTTTGAGTTTCGTGCACGTAAATATCTGATTGAAGTCCCTTTCCATCTTTCTTCGCCGTCTAAAGAGAGTCTGTCTCAATCGTCTTGTCTGCAAGGAAGGCATTCTCTGAACATAATAATCTAGCCATCGGAGTCGTGCCCATCGGATTGGTTTGATTAGACCAATGTCGTTCGACAGCTTGCACAATCTTTCCTTCAAACCCAAATTCAAACCCTTCGCTTTGAAATAGCGACCAAAAGCCCTTTCATTCGCATTTGGGACTATCAAATTAGAGCTAGATAGCTTCAAACGTCAAAATGGAGCCTTTTTGTTTTTTAAATGCCGCCCAGGGCAAAGGAAACAGCAATTCTCCAAGTTTAACGTCCGACCTAAATATTTCCGTGCCAATGTCATTCACAGAGTGTACTGAGAAGCCTAGATAGACAAAACCTTTAGCTGCCTCAAAACTGTATTTGTATATTGCGACACTTCGTACGAGACCTCTTTTGTAGAAGCCCTCAATCAGCGCTTTATGCGTTTTGGCGCAGAAATTTGGACCTTAATGAAAGTGGATGTGTAAGAATTTTTCGAGATGAAAGTTCTTCGTGCGGCTTTTGATTCTGAATGCGTTCAAGGCTTCTGGAGAAGAAGATTTAAAAACGAACTTTATATGGTGCCGTTGGCATAGTCAAGCGTCTACCGATAGAAGGTTATGTATAGCGGACGGATAACACTGCTAGGACAACACAACAGAAGACGAAATCACACAAGTTAAGAAGGACCCTAATCAAAATTGGAGACAGCTGGAATGAGGTCATACTAGTTGGAGGCCTTCGTTGAGTAAACAAGGGACATTCTGTGTCGTTATCCTGCAACGACGGACGAGATTTGCAGCGATCCTAAAACAAGACAATGTGCTGTGTAGCTGGTCTCAGTACAAACTGTCATCCCACCTTTTGCTGGGTTGAGGGGAAGTGCAAGCAACCATACCCTTTAGGAGTAGTTTCACTTCATTATTTCAATATGAGGACAAAAGCTAGCAAAAGTCAGACTATTTTGGAAAAATTTTATGTTGACCATGTTTTAGCGGAGCGATGTGTCAGAAGTACACTGTTAGCACTGTTTTAAAGTTCTTCCTTTAATTTCGAGAACGAATAACCTCCAAGACATTTATAGAAAGTTGAAAGATGAAGAATTAGAGGCACTGCTCGACGGAGATCTGTCACAAACGCAAGGAGAAATTGCGGTTGTTCAACAAACGTCTTCCGATCATTTTAAAATAATGGGAATGATCCGAAATTTGCGGATTGCGTGACGTATGAATTGAAGCACAAACACTTTGAAAGGCGAACGAAACATAAGCTAAATGAATGGATTTCGTTTTGGTATCAGATTGTGACTTATGTTAAAAGGATGATGCGTTACATTATTAGAGAAAGCAGAAATGTATCACGCTGTGGTCGTTGTGGCGTAGTGGTAAGTGCGTCGACAGCTACGCAGAAGGTCTAGGATCGATTCCCGGACGGGACACCTCGCACCACCACTTTCGAGTTGCTGACAACACCCAAAGAGTATCAATTGTCAATAAAGAGCTTCTCAAATCTCGCCGTTCGGAGTCGGAAAAAAAACTGTAGGTCTCTTCTACTCGTGAGAGAAAATCAGCAGGCACAACACGAGTAAATGTTGTAGAAGCTAGGCCCTGGTCCCGTGTGAGCTGTAGTGCCATTCAATTATTAATTATTAGAAATGTATCACTAGCGCCAAGTTTTCTAAAACATCTCACATCAACAAGATCGTGTTATAAATAGGATTTCAAATTTGACAGATACTTACTACAAATATGCCATCACTAAAATATTTAGGGCCCATGTTTATACCTGTCAAATAGTATGACTCACGCAGACGCTGTCAAAAGGGAAATCAAATCAAAAGTCGCCCACAAAATATTTGATGCTATTCGCAAACTCACCTAACAATTCACAAGTAAAACTCCTACGCAGTTTCAATCTTCCATTCACTTCTTGCAAACTTCAACTCACACCTCATCCCTTCTCAAGATTCCTTTACCAAATGGCATGCATACAACTTCTTCAGAAGGGGATTCCATTCGCTTTTCAACGACCGACGACGGAAAGTGAAGGGGTTTACATTCCTGAAATACCACAAAATAAAAAAATTTTGTAGCTACAGCTAGCGGTCATGTTCAGTGGCAGGGTGACAATAAAATACATTTTGTAGGCCGTTTCTTCAAACTCTTGACAATTGAAGTAAAACCGGATTTGCGACGTACGAAGGCTTCGCCTCTGTAAAACAATACCCTAAAGTGTCAGACCTTAAGTTGTACTGCGACCACGATGTTAGTTAAAGTGTGAACCTTGATTAAGATAACCATCGAACGGTTATTTAGACGTGCCCTTTTGCAATCGTTAATCTTGTACTTAGAAGCGATTCCTTGACAAATACATATAATCCAATTTTTTTTTTTTGATTTAAATTTAAATTGAAGGGTGAATGACAACTTTAATAGTTTCCAATTATTCCAGTCCTTAGA
Source organism: Eristalinus sepulchralis (assembly GCA_944738645.1). NCBI lineage: Eukaryota > Metazoa > Arthropoda > Insecta > Diptera > Syrphidae > Eristalinus > Eristalinus sepulchralis. Next base: position 14,413,080 of record OX122882.1, read on the forward strand.
TGACAATTAATTTGATTTGACAGTGGGTAATGTATTGTGCTTTGAATGGTCAGACATTCTAAAGATCAATTTTGTTTGAGGTTAACCAACTCATCTCTGATATCATCGCATAAAATAGTTCCAAGGTAAGATTCTCGACCAGCTTCCAAAAAAAAAAACATTAAATGGAAATCAGTCGAAGAGTCTGCTTGAAACTAATCACACCATCAAACCACGTGACTGTCACTCTGGCCTTAGAGACATCATACAAACTGCATTCGCCTGACCAAAAACTCATCTCTTAAATTATTCCTCAAACAAGACAAAGTCTAAAGTCTTATATCAAATGTCCATCCAGATATTATATTCTGTGGTTTTTTGTGATCAGCAAAGCCTCAGCAGAAATATAAGCTTCCTCGCAACCGGAAAAAAATCTTCAAATGTGTTTCTTCTTCTTCTTTATGCATGCCCGTGATATTTGAAAAAGTTCAAGGATCTCGCTAGCTGGGCTAGAGCAGAAAACAAAAACCGAAACTAGTTAGAAATTCGGTTGAGAGGAGAGGGAACGGAGTATCGTATACGATACTTACTTTTATTTTTGCAAATTTATGCAAAATTATTTAGCCACTTTTCATTCAATCGCAAGCGTGTGAGATTATTTCCGGAAATGGCGTGTGATCTAGCTCGAACTATCCAACTGCTTAACGAAACAAAAATTTCATCTATTCTGAAGGTATTCTATTTTGAAGTATATAAAGCAATTAATTTAATGCTTTGAGATCGAAGTCAAGGAATGCCGATGAAATTAGTTTAATGGTAAGATCTTGTTTGGAGTAGATATTGGAGGGCTTCCCGCCGATACTTTGAAGCAGTGTGAGTCTCTGTTCACTGTCCACTCACTGATAATAAACATGAACAAAGCCAAGTCAGTAACCAATGGTTGTGGCTGAAAAGAAACAAACCACTATAATCTGTTGCCAATGATGCCTTAGTCGGAATAAGCTCAAAACTTCGTCACACTAAATAACATCCCCTCTCCTATTCGAGGGAGCTTAACTAAATTCGCAGTCCACATGTATACAGCAAAACTCACCAGAAGCCATAACGAAGGTTTTTTTTCTTTTCAATCGCCATCGGCTAAGGTCTATGGACTTCCTTTAAGCTGAACTTCAACTTAATTCATTTGACATTGGCGAAGTATTACAAATTCCGCTACACCATTGGAAGGTGAACTAACCACGGCATTGAATTTGCAATGCAGAGAAGAACTCAGCGACATGCCACACCATGTATTCAAATCTACATCCTGAGCTCTTCCCACCCGCAAAATTATTAAACACTTTCGAAGGTCATATCCGACTGTATCGTAGATTTGCCCCAATAAACGTCAACGCGATCGCGCTTCTTCATCCAACCAACACAAGCTGACCAACAAATCAACCCTGAAATCCAGAATGAACACTGAAAAAAATTCATCCATCGCATGACCCACTGCTTCTCTTCTCTGCTTCTCTTTCGCGTTTCATTCTCTCCCCCAGCCACTGTCACACTGAATACAACTTCGTAGCGAACCTTGGTTCAGTCGGCAGCATTTGGGTCTTGATATCCCGCACCCATACACCTGTGTTAGCGTCTTGAGCCAGTGCCGCACTACCAATCAGCCAGCCGGGCTCAAAGCATAAGAAGGTTAACACACATGTGCGCCTGTATCTGTCTCTGTGTGTGACAAGCCGACAACTTGCAATATCGACGATGTATCTCGTATCTCTTCGAAATGGTTAGCATTATTTTAAGTTATGATCGTCGAGAAGTTTTTCAGTCAGTTAAGCATAAACTTTCAGTCGGTTCGGTTAACAGCGTTCAGTTAAGCTCTCCTCATTCAGCGAAACGCTCACTAGCGAGGATACCAAGGATATCATCGTGCAGCGAGTGTACTCTCTATATCTACAAATTGTGATACGAATATTAAGCGAGTTCCGACCAGTTACATCCTTTCAGTTAACACAAAAGAAAATACTGCAAAAAAAAGATAATTATGTCCCATTGGGACGAAAGCGCAATTCCATTCACGCTCGTATAACCGCCAAAAAACGATTCAATTCAAAAATATTGTGTTCTTAGCCGTTTTGGGTGTGTGTTGTGCGGTTATAAATAAATTCAAATTGTTTGCTAGTTAATTAGTTTTATTGTTCACTGATTTTCGTACAAAAATTTCATCGATATGGAGAGAAATATCACATCAAACTATCAGTATGCCGCTGAGATTGTCAAAGTAGCCTTTGAAGAGTATCAGACACATCATTTGACCAGGAATTACACGGGATTAATTCAAAGATACTACGCGTTGGTCGAGGAAGAATATGGAGGTTTGTACAATTGTGTCTTTTTGTGTTCAAATCTATTTATTGTTTGTGTTAATCTTTAAAAGTGAAAAACTACCAAGACTATCCGGGTTTGACTAGATTTGCATTTTCTAAACTTTTTTCTGTGTGAATCCCCTCTAAGATTAAAGTTCTTTTTGTGTTGTTAAGAAAATGAAAAAACTACGCATGAAAGTCTTATGCGATGCAGTCATTTGCGGTCGATTTTCAAGTTTTGGTTCCACAAATGCAACGAAGAATACGCAAGAGTTGGGTAGCGAACTTTGTAAAAAATTTTCTGTGCGTAAGGAGTTTTCCAACGAACATGATTGAAAATTATTGAAGTTCATGACATCGAATGAACCCGATTTGGTTGAATAATTACATGCTCTGCTGCTTTACCTCATGAACACGAATTACCTCATTCCGATAGAGGCTAGATTCGATAAAATATCTATTCATCTTCGAATGCAAATGAATGTCACACACATACAACGGGGCGTATACTTATGATTTATGTTTTTGTTTCTTCTCTAATGACATGCAGTTGAGAGGTATATATTTTATTTAGCGAAAAAATGGTTTATTTACACTTTGGTATGAATTTAAGGAATAGTTTAAAAAGGTCTTCTTTAAAGACAAATGTTTGCGCAAAAGCAATTGGACTTTGGGCCATTATGGAAAGGAATAGAATTAAAAGTGAACTTTAAACCAATCTACAGATTAGTATAGCCCATAAGAAAAACTAACAAATCGAACAGGCTTTCGCTTAATCAAAAGTAAATGTGTTAATTTTAAAACGTATTTCCCACTTTTGTGAAATAAACTGAATACTTAAGCAATTTTTCAACTGCAGCTACTCAGGGGGAACACATCTCTTGTCCTTTGTTCTTCTACATCAATTTGTACATCTAAGTCTCTTATTGAAGGATCTAGGCCGTTGTAGCTTACTAGAAAGAAATTTTAATTCTTTGAGTTTCATTTTCTATTTTTCAAATAATGACGAAATTTTAATGGAATGACTTTATTCTTTATAATTTCTCAAATTTCAAATTGCAGTCTCCTTTATAAGAAAGACGACCTTCAAATTGTACTCCCTGTCTGGTCAATCACACTCGAGTTTATATCTCATTTTAATTCTTAACTCCAATTTGTAATTATTTTCAAACCTCACATTTGGGAGCACAAAAGCAATAATTTCTTTAGTTTTTGTTATTAAAATGAAAACGTTCGTCTACCTAAATGAGCGTCAAGAAAGTTTTTTCTCTTATTTTGTCTTGTGAACTTTAGTCTTGTCATATAACACATAATTATCAGAATTAAAACAGAAGGAAATAAAACGAAAACGTCTTGATCACGTCATTTTTGCAAAGTCCATACGACACAGGTTTATATTCCTAATGAATCAGTTTTTAGGGAAGTGACTGTCTGAGAGATCCTATTAAGTTGGTAATTGCTATGTGCTAATATGATTATTAGGCACATTTGTAAATGAAATTATCAAAAACTTATTTGCGTTTGTGATATGCATGGATATGTTCAAGTGAATTCGATAGTAGCTTTTAGAATTTTTTTTTTGAAAAGCGTGAACATTTCTCACAAACTACGTTTTTTTACTGAATATGTTAAATTTAGCTATATCCTAGAAGTCTTTCTCCGCCTTTCACCCAAAACCACGTTAACTGAATTGATTCCAAACTTATAGAGTTGTTTTGTCCCTTTGACATTTTTTTTAAAAGAAATATAAAATAATTTATACAAGACTTGCATTGAATATGTTGATGGTTGCACACATCTGGACTGTTTTACATTTGCAATTCTTAACTTTCCTGTTCCATTAAGTTATTTTCTTATGACATAATTGATGTGCATTCACCTTGTGTGATACAACTCGCACCCTTGTGTATTTGGTACGAATGTTATGTGTGTGAAAGAAACTTGAAGTAAATAAATTAAAGCCATACTCGTGTTTACTCTTTCAAACAATAAAACTGATTGAAAATGTAGACGTTTGTTCGTTTTTAGGCACTATTTAAATTTTGAAAATGTACTCATCAAAACAGATTCTTGACCACTTCTGTAGTTGCATTAGGAAGTAGATGGTTGATAAAGCCCCAAAGGCGATTGAACGAACGAATAAGCATTCTATGGCTAAACTTATAGAATCCCGAAATCGAAAATCCCGAAATGTGTCGAAAGATCCGAAAGACAGAATAACGATATGCCCAAAATTCGGAAATGCCAAGATCCCAAGATGCCAAAAATACGAAACCAAGAATCTGAAAACCCCAAACTACCAAAAAGGTAGATCCCTAAGCGATGAACACCCGGAAAAGCGAGAATCTTGAAATGTCAACAAATTAAAATCCTGAAATGACTAACTTCATGAAAAGCCAGAATCACGAAATGCCCAAAACTCGGAAATGCAAAAATTCCAAGATGCCTGAAATGATTAACGTTATGAAAAGCCAGAAAACCGAAATGCCCCAAACTGCGAAGACCAAAATCATGACATGCCCCAAATTCATGAAAAAAAAGGTCCCAAAATATCAAAAGTTCGAAAATGTCCAATATCTATATACTCGTAAGTTAAAAAAACAGTAAAGCCTGAATCTCATACTGCCCGAAATAAGAAAGTGAGAATCACGAAATGCCCTGCAATTCTGGAGACAACTTCCTTAAATGACCAAGAACTCGAAAAATCAAAACCCGGAAATGCCCAATCTGCACAAATGTCAGAATCCCTTTGAGCTCGAAATCACGAAAAGTGAGAATCTCGAAATGCCGAAAATTCACAAAAATCGAAATTCTGAAATGCCTAAAATCATGAAAAGCCAGATAATCGAAATGCCCAAAACCGCGAAAACCAGAAACAAAACATGCCCCAAAATCACGACAGGCAAAACTCCCGAAATGTCCTAAGTTCGGTAAAGCAAACATCTCATGTAAAGTCTTTATCCCGAATGGTCTGAATTGTCGGCAAACTTTTTTTTCCAAACGGTCAGTTGGGTCATCAAGAGCATCTAACAAAAACCAAATTGTTCCAATACACAGTTAGAATTCATTGAATTCATAATTCGTTTAAGGCCTCTTATCTTAGTTCTTAATGTACTTCTAATTCAAAGTGAGCGCATAATTAACTTCCTTTGTTACACATGTTATGCAGTTTCGCCAAGCCTTGAAGGGTAAAAGTAAAAGTAATTCTGTGAAAAAAACCACATTCTGTCGACGAATATAATCTTCTAAAAATTCAACACACCTTTTCCCAAGGCCGAACGTCAACATGACTCATTTGCAGTACTGTCGCCGTTTCCGAAATTATTTTAATTATACTACAATTAAAAAAAATTATTTCAAAGCACCAAATTACTGAATCGAATACCCAAAACTACGAAAAGTCAGCAATAAATATAAAATAATGTTTCTCTGAAATCCAAAACCCGCAACAAAGAAATTATCAAATCGAATAGCAAACATTCAGAAGTTAAACAAAATTCTCAGCAAATTGTTGCTTTTTTTCAGTTCTCTCATTTTGATTTTGTGCTTGAATTTGGCGTCAAACTTTAAATCAATTATGGATTGCTGTTGGAAAAGCTTGTGCTCCCACTAGCCACTGACTGACTTTATAAGGGCAAAGGAAGTAATAGCGACCGACTACCGCCCCATGCAAGAAGCATAAAACACGCACTAAATAGGAGTGGACGCTTTTTACCCGAATGCAAACGTTTGCGCATATTCGATTTGATTGAGCCCGTTCGCACATTTACCTTGGTTTGCTTATAATTATTTGAGTTTCTGTTTAAGCGAGTTGTATTCTTTACAATGTGACAGAGAATTTCATACATAGACCTACCAAAAATGTGTCGCACAAATGTTTTGTGGGATTCAGGTGCATGTTAGTCCGGAAGTGGTTCCTACACAAGATTCAAGCCTAAAGTTAATTAATTCTATCTGACATCATGCTAAGATATGTCTCGTCTAGTCAGATGAATGCTGTATGTATGCGTGATTTTTAGGTCTCCAATTTTGCTTTTGGGCCTTTTCGTTTTGTTACCCTATTCTGCGCTCATTCAGAAATATTTACTTTGTTCAGGAAGACAGTTATTTCGCGCAAATTTTCCTACCTGCACATGTGCCTACGCTGAATTTATATCATCTTGCGTACGCTATTGTTTAGCTACAGTTCGATAATGATGACCAATTATGGAACATAATAAGTTATGCTTTCTTTGCACTGTCTGGGTCTATGTGTTGCTGTGAAATATTTGTTGGTCATTACCTGTAATTCCACTGACACTTTGGGCATTGAATTGCCCAGGCCTTCATTCAATTGCATTGGTGCGTGCACAACTTTGCATTATATTCGCAGTTGTGCGAAATCGATCATTGTTACTTTCTTTATCCATCTAAATACAAGAACGCTGCTAAGGTTTTGCGAAGAAGTTGGAAAGTTTCTGTGTAGACTTCTTATGATCTATCTCCGTCATGTATAATTTTGGGATTTTCTTTTTTCTCTTTCTGTTTCACAAATAATTTCTTGACTACTTTCTGGTTCACAGATGAAGCCTTTAAAATTTTAAGAACATTTGGCTCCTAAAAATTGTCGGAAATAGACCGGATTGCCGCAATTTTACAAGAGGATAAGACCTGGGTAGACAAAATTCATTTCAGTTGCTTGATTGATTCTAGTAGCTCATTCATATATTTAAAAAATCGAGTAATAAGCAAGGTTCATGAATACAGCGGTTGTTACCGTGGCGTAGAAGGTAAGTGCGTCGACACACACGCCAAGGTCCCAAGTTCGATTCCCGGACTAAACACGTCGCTTGTTTTTCACAGCACCACCCCTTTCAAGTGCTGACAACACTCAAAGAGTACTAACTGTCTATGAATAGCTTCTCAAGTCTCGCCATTTGGAGTCGGTACAAAACTGAAGGTCCCGTCTAATCGTAACACACCACCAGTAGTTACTGAAGAAGCTAGGCCCTGTTCCCTTGTGGGCTGTAGTGCCAATCATTTATTATTATTATTATTATGAATGAAGCAACATACATACCGCTAATTCCTTTTATGTCAACACTACTGTCTACTTAAGGCTAGGATCCATATTTTCAGCAATTTTTTATGTTGTGCGTACTCATGATTGCTCACGAATGGAAGTGAGGTTCGGCTGAACAGTATCTTTTCCGATCAGTTAATAATCAAGAGACGTGTACCCGTGTGAAGTAAAGTCGGAAATTAAACTTTGAACCTAGAGGCTACGAGTCAATGCACCTATACAGTCCCCGTTGTGGGTTTTTTTTCTGCAATTAAATTCAATTAAAACAAATATCAATTAGATGGGTGGAAATTTCCTTAGTCGAAAATTTGTTAGTCGAGCAAATCTTCCTGTCAAGTTTTTTATGGTAAATATTGATGTTTCGATGCATTTTTCATAAATTTTGTTGATCATTCACACGAATGATTTCGAATTTCTTAGCTATGCCAGACTACAGATAATTTTAGGATTTAGGATTTTAGATTGATTCATAATCTCATTTATTTCCATTTTGAGAACTCTTGGTCCTTTGAAATTGTAAAATGGTAAAAACTCATAACTGACATCTGTGCAAAAAAGTGAATTTTCGTGTATGTTTTAATGCCTGAAACTATTCAAACATTTCTGCTGCCAAAATATTGAAAATGTGAGTTGTGGTGAAATTATGAGTGATACAAAATGTTGAAGTAAGAATTGCTCGAGTAAGAGTTTGAAACGGGGTTCAATTCGGGCAAACAGTACCTGTTGGCACAAGTACATTCAAGGGGATGACACGAATTTAAAGGAACGAATAAAGATTTTTTGATTTACAAAAAAATTGGTTATTACATAAAGTATCAGAGACTAACTCCCTCAACAACTATTGATCTTGTGGTTGTGATTATTCTCTCACTTAATGAGGGGACCAACAATTAATTTTTGACTCTGTGCGAAATGATTTTATACACTTTGAAAGTTGTCAGCAACATAAAAAAGGTATTGCCAAAAATCAACTCTAGAACTTTGGAGTAGTTTTTATTATTGGCTTCCTAATGTAATAAGATTGTTGTTTGATAGATGAGTAAACGAAACCTTCCCAATGCAGGCTTTGATTTAAATTTTTTATTTTAGTTTTCAAAAAACGGTTGTCTTCATTTCACAAGCACCATTTCTCCTAATTTTATCAAATGATTTAAAAAAAAACGTGTTTGCATTATGAATCTTAACATTCGGTTAGACATTTGGATATTCCGAGGAATTTCAATAATGTGAAATAAGCTTGCAGAAGGCGAAAGAATGTGAAAGCTGAAGAGACGTGGTAATTGAAAATGAGGTCCTTCCTCCGGACTCACCCAAGAAGAGTAATAATAACGTCTAACCGAATGTCAAGTGTGCCCTATCTAAGACGAAGACATCAATTGTGGCGTTGCCCAAATGGTTCGGTTTCGAAGCCCCTTCGGGCTGGATCTGATTGTATTCATAGACGCATGGCGCCGTACAGCATGTAAAGCCTGTCGCTGAGTTCTCTTCTCCAGATGCGTTCAAAGCAAACAAACACCAAATTATTTGGTATAAGTAACTGGTTTTCTGTTAAATTTCTTAGGAACTTGCTACTTACATCTCGACCACCTAAAATCGTTTGGCAGAGGTTTACGTCGTTAATCAATTCAAATCGGACATGAGGACTGTCTCTCTATCTAGGTAGTTCATTTTTCTAAGAGTCGTCCTTTTAATAACAAAATTCTTACTGTTATTTTATATTATTCATTTTATAAGTTTTTTTACAAAACATTTTGTACTCACAGAAACAACAGTTCCACTAAAGTTGAAAATGTGCCAAGCACCTGCTACTCTCGACCATGTCTCGCCCTGTCCTGTCTTTCTGGCCAATAACTGGCCTTACATCCTTGCAAGGAAACGAGTAATTTACTTGACAGGGAGTTGCAAGTAGGAAAAGTTAATCTACAACATTTTGAGTACATTTTTGAACTTTACAGAAAGAAGGTGAACACAATACGTTTTTCACGAGTCTCTTCATGCCTTCCTGTTTCTATTGCATCCAATGAAGCATCAGCATAATCTGCTATGACACCCCAATTATATTAACAATTGAATTCACACGCCACAAGACTTTAAATTTGATGACAAAACAAACAAGAAAGGGCAAACTACACACCATTCACGTGTACATACTTTCTCACCTCGCAGACCGCAAGTACCTTGAGAAGAAATCATGCTTTCGATACCATCTGACATCTAATTATTCTACAGCAGTTACAAACAGGAATTCATTCGAATTAAAAGCAAATTATTAAAAATTAATAACGAACAACAAAAGCATCTACGTACAAACATGTCAACGGGTACTCGTCACCGCCGACATAATGAACTTGACTACGCCGTGCCGTGCCGGCAAAACAATAGTCAGCGCAGTCAGCGAATGGCTGTATCTGCACGGCTCTCGTATGCTTGCCTAAGACGACCTTGTCAATGTCAATAATTGCCAACAAGTTCATTCCCTCAATTTAGACGTTATTTTTCGAGTGCGTGAAGGGGAATCGGCGAACTGTATGGATTCGGTAAATTTGTGCGAGACAGCGTTTAGCAGAAGTGCATGTGTAGTCCCTCTGCCCACCGTTCAGAGTTGGTCATGTGAAGAGGTCATGGTAAAGTGTGTTAGCCCGGTAGCAGAGGGCAATGATAGGGTAATTAAGGCAAAACAACACAAAATAAGATGGTCGCACATTGATTGGAGGCAGTACCTTGAATGCGGGGGCCAACTAACTCACTCAACAGTGCGTTCAACCAATCTAGCCTGCCTAGTGGTACTTGTTGTGCTTCTCCGATCAGACAGATTGCGTCAATATGGAATTTGCACTATTGCTTAGGTGGCAAAAATCGCATTTGTTTTTATTGTGTACATTTTTGGGGGACTTGTTAAGAAACCGGAAGTGAGATATTGCTTTGGAAATGAGAGTCTAGCTCAGTTGATCTAAAGTAGGCTTTTGTGGTTACGGGTGAGAAAAGTGTTTTCACTTTTTCTGAAACAAAAAAAAGTGTTACGTACAAGCCAAAATACCGAAGTGACAAAAGTTCTAAGAATCAAAAATTCCCAAAGGCTCGTCGTGTATCCCCTTGCAATCCTTCTTCTTGGTGTCGCTGTAGGATTTGAAATAGGTGCACATTTCGTCTAGTGCAATCTTTCTTTAAATTAATTTCTTTCCAATTTTTTAAAATGTACAATTTTGGGTTTTTGCCATTTTGAGTAAGTAACATCTTAGAATTTTTGGCATTTTAGCTATTTGGGGGCTTCGGGTTCGGAATTTTGTAATTTGGGATACTGTTCTACAAGAACGTCCTGCTTAAAAGATAAAAATAATTTAGTGGCACAACAGCCCACAAGGGAGCATGGCTTAGCTTTTGAATAAACTACTCGTGTCTTGCATGCTATTGTTCTCTCACGAGTAGAAGGAACCTTCAGTTTGTGCCGACTCCTTCTGTCCTTTTCAAGGACAAAAAGTATTCTTTGAGTGCCTTGAGAAACTCGAAAGCGGTGGTGCCTTGGAAAGTGTGAGGTGTTTCATCCGGAAATCGAACCTAGACCTTCGGCGTGTGGGTCGAAGTACTAACCCACTACGCTACCTCGACAAAAGTCCTGCTTGCTTTGCCAGAAATCTGGCGGACTACAGCCACTAAACGTCGACATTTGAAAAAGTCAGCCTTTTCAAATAGTTTATTCCATATCCAAATGTGTTCCTGGTCGCCAGATGATATGGCTTGATTGTGAGTCTCCTGCTTCACAGAGGCGAGAATATCTCTGTCTAGTGTCACCGGTTGCATGGTTGAGGCAGGTTACCAGCTTTAGTTGTTAAGGAAGCTGACTGGAAGTAACAGACTGACCAAATGGTGCTAAGGGAAATCATAGACCCCAGCCTGGTAGTGCATTAGGCCCCCTGTGCAGGTATCGTGATTTAAACTCAAATCGTGGGCAGAGTTGGAATAAAGTGTGCCGTGAAGGTTAACCATATAAAAGTGTTATTCTTTGTCCATCTCATCATCTTATTTCTGCCAATTTAATCCGACTTAGTGTGAGGGTAGCTCTGCAAGTGAGTGCTGTTAAGCACGAAAACCTTAAATATATTTAAAAGGTACCACTCTCTAGTCCCTAATAAGGACGAGTGACTGCCATTTAGGAAAATATCTCATCCGATACTAGCGATATTTGTCTGCATTTCGTCAATTTTTATTTTGTCTTTTTGTTATACAGAATCTGTAACATTAGCTGAGAGGCAGACGTCAGTCCAATACCTATCACCTATTATTTTTAGCGGTGGCAGAGGCAGTACATTGTGTACATGCAACGACGTCTAGTCATAAATTCTGGTGTTCTATTCCACATTCTCCGGTCACAAACAAATGTTTTAAGAAGTCATAAACACTCCTATATTTAACTTTGTTCCTAATATCGCCTCCACTACTCAACACATCATGCAAATTATTCAAAAATTGTAACCTTCACCTTACGAGCCGCGTAAAAAAATGAACACACCGACATGTGTTAAATTATCAGCTAATGTACCACTTAACGCAGACTACCCAATACAATGAAATCGAACACAAGAATCAGCAAATATAATTAACACCGTTAGAGATTGACAAAAAATTACTTTGCCACCAATACATACACACCTCAAAATTCGGTTTTGGCATTGCGGAAGCATCTTGTCAGAATCTTCTTCCGCCTCGTTAAGGTCAATGAGCGATCATCGCTTCAATCAACAAAACATAAGAAAAGCATTTAACCCACCAATTCGATTCTTGTCCGGAACGCTAGCTTCACGCCTGCTGGCAAACATCTCAAATAATAGCAACCACTGTAATCGTGTTAAATTGAATTTAATGAATATATCCCTCATCAATGACTATCGCCGATAGTATCAATTAATTTCCCACTTGATTGGGGCTTACCCTTTAAGCAGGTAGCAATAGGCACGTTATCTGGATCCTCTTGGAAAATTACAAGTGCCCCTGATTGCAATTAGTTTCACCGGCAAAAACGTGTCTTCTGCGAAAGTAATTAGAATAATTTCATAATTTTTCACTTGACGTCATCTTGTTACAACTCCGCACTGTAACCGTGTGTGATGTAATTTCTTCGCGTATTGAATTCCCTTGTGCTGTGAATCTGGTTGATTGATGAAAAAAGGGAGAAAAAAATTTGTAATGATGTTTTTGTATTTTTCTTTTCTTTTCAGATCCGAGAGCGAAAAGGTTCCCGCTTATGGACAATCCACTGTACACATTTGGATTAGTTGGAATTTATTTGTCATGGGTGTTAGTTGTAGGACCGTACTATATGCGGGACAGAAAACCATTCAAGCTGCGGCAGACACTTGTTATCTACAACGCTTTTCAAGTGGCGTTAAGTGCTTATATGTTTTATGAGGTGAGCTCGAATACTTTGTAATTGATTAAGCTATTTATTTAATCACTTAAGTGGAGGAAGGTTTACATTTTGTTTAAGTTTTTTATAATGCTTTTTTTTTTTGTTGAGGCGAACATAGTCCCGAAATGCACAGAATTCCAAAATGTCTGAATCTGAAATTTAACGAATTTCAAATGCAAAATTATGGCATTGGATCGGGGGCTATTATGTTAAGCAACTACTCGCGTTGTAAGTGCTATTCTTGTCTAAGGACTAGAGATGGCCTGCAGTTAATTGCCCACTCCGAGCGAAGCCAATAAGTACTCTTTGAATGTTTTCGGCAATTCGAAAGAGGTAGTAGGAATTCAAGGTGTTTCGTCCACAAGTCGGCTCTGAAATCTTTGACGCGTAAGTCTATGCACTTACCCAGTACGCCACGGCGGCTTTCAATCATACAAATTGCTCAAACTTATATTGGCGAAGATTGCACTGTCTGAGTTCAGCACATTTCTACATCTAATAGCCAATCTCCAACCATACAGAGGTTGCAGAAGGCAGCATACCCCCCATACATTCAGAACCACATTATATTTCTAGAGATTTCAAGATGTTGATTTTCATGACATTGATCATTTCGAAAAAAAAAAAATATTTTTTGATTTGGTAAACATTTTAGAACAGAAATAGTAATGTATGTAATGTTGTAGCAAGCATGAGCAATAACTGCCTGGCACAATGTCTTCCCATAAAGTCCTATTCACTTCTCTGCCACCATGAAAGGAGTATTACCAGGCTAAGAAAATAGTTTTCAAATTTCTGAATACGAGTCTAATTTTTGAGCAAATTTGTTTGGACCAGGGACAAAAGGTGCACAGATAAACAGCTTAAAGTAACTCAGTCACAGTACTCATAGTTTTGGGAACACAACCGTATATTTGCGGTTTCGTACCAAACGAGTCCTAGTTATAATCCAGATAAAACTCGTAAATAAGAAATTTCGGAACTGTTAGCGACACACCGACATTCTTGGGAAATCTGTTTTTTATAAAAGTTTTCTTAAAATGCATATGTAGATATATAGCCTCCCAAATATGTATTCTTTAACAATCATATTAGACTTTTCAGATACATGTGCACCAACGCCATCTAGTGACAGAAAAAATGGAACCTTTTGTATGACACATTAAAAACAGACAAGCTCTACGGCACAACTTCATAAAGTAACGTTTTAACATTAAAATTAAAATAATAAATTTAAGGAAGATGAGGCTGGAACTAGAAAAAAATCTTTATAAAGTTGATATGTATACCGTTCGACAACAATATAAGGCTGCTCCAAACTTAGTAATTAACTGACACCGGAACAAGACATATGCGGAAAGATGAAGTTTTTCAGATGCGATGTCCAGATTTATCAAAATTCCAAGACATAAGCATTCATATAGTATTGTAGTGTATTTCAAGCAGAAACCAGAAGACCAAACACGTTATTCCGGGGACTTGTAAAGTAGCGAACTAACTACACAAAAAAAAGCAAGGTTACGCGAGATATTTCTAGCTTTTAGTCTATCCACGTACTTACCTTTAATCTATCTCCGCACGTACAATATTCAGTATAAGCGATTCATTATATGAAACACATGAACTCGAGAGATGCTTTCCAAAAGTTGTATTCCCTTGAGTTTATTCCCTAGTTTCGATTCGATTTATGTTTGCACATGGCTTAGTAGGTTTTTAATTTTCTTTTTTCAGTAATTATGTATTAAATCATAAGCCACATAGAGTAAGTAGAGTCCTGTGTTCCCTGTGATTTATGTACAATCTATAAAGAGTAAACAAACTTGTAGCACGATTTCACTGCTCACTTTCCAAGGAGTCTTACTTTAAGTGGCATACGCCTTAATTGAACATTTGTATCAGCTGGATAATATTAATCAAATGAATAATAATTTCTCCAAACTATCATACCAACTAGCTAATACAGCCCGAAGTAAGCCATGGGCCTTAATCATATCATGCGTATCAGTGACTAGAACTGAGCTCCTACTGTCATCTGGGCATTTTGCTATTGGTACATACGCAGCAGACTAGGTTTTTCTAACAGCGACCTCTAGCTTAGTTTCTATTTTCTCTATTCATTTAAGCCCCTCTTTAAACGAAGAAAAGCCCAGCCGGGAGGATATCTCTTCCACAATTTGAGTAGACTGAGTTGAACAAGCTCAAGGTTTCTAATTGTTTTTAGGTTAAGTTTAACTCGTTGTTTGATCCACATAACATCACAAGTCGGCAACATATTAAAGCAACGTATCACAGAAAACAGAAATATCACGTTTTGGCCAGAATCGCTTTTAAAGAAGTACGGACTAAGTATTCCACCAACCCATAAAGTATAGAAAACAATAATTTATGTGTATGCCCCTACATCCGCCAATGTTGTTTACTCACGTGTCTATTTAACCAAAGGTGAGCTTCATCGCATTTTGAACAGAACCGTGACTGTCAATTTAAATTCGCACAATGTGAGAAAACAATTCAGGTAAAAGCCTATTCAAAAGCCAAACTCAAATCAAATCAACTTAAAGTTGACAAAACGGCAGCTAGTTAAAATAGTGTTGCCAACTTAAAGTAACAAGTGATTATTCCTTCTTAAAAAGCTGCAATCTTTCCTAGCAATCTGTTAGAGGTAGAAAAAATTGTTCCGTACAACTTTTTTGTCCCGCACACTTTAATGGTCCAAATTGTACTTTTTTATATGAAAAATAAATTAAAGAAGTTGTGCGGCACTACAGCCCTAAAGAAACGAGTACTTAAGTTATATACCAAATATTCATATTGCACTAACGCATAATTAGAAGGGATCTACTGTTTTTTGTGGACTTTGAAGAGTGAAATTCGACAAACTTTTCATTAACAATTAGTACGCCTTGAGTCCGTGAGAAAGTGTGAAATGGAAAGTGCAGGTATCGAACCTGGGACTAATGCCGCGTGAGTCGGAGAATTTTACCACGACGACAACAAAATTTCAAAATTAAAAGAAAACCTGTAAAAACCGACTCAATCGGGAGACGTTTTAAGTCAGAATTAGGTGTATTTTTTAAATTTCTAGTATTTTCACATGTTGTATGATTTTTTAAAGAAATCCGAGACGAAGTTTGAGTGGAATGCAAAAGTCTACTGTAGTTGCGGGGTCAAACGTCAATCATGGCTTGGAACCAAACTTTAATATTTGCACCCGATAAACATTACTACGATTATGAGGACCATTAAGTCGGCATTCGTCGAGTTCCCTAAAACTTCGTCTTCTAAAATCCCCTTAACATGGAAGGGTTTTAGTCACTTTTTCCACATCAACAGACAACAGTGTGTAGTATGTTCAAAAAAGAAGCAAGGTTCTTAAATTTTTCAGAGCCAGTGAATATAAGTCGATCTTGAAGGTTAGGATAGGATAAATTTCAATGAATTGAAGCATTGAACAATATACGTTAATTTTAGTAACAAATGGATATAGCACCATAGTTGCGTCGTTCCTTCTCTTTCTTTATTTATTTAAAACAAAACATCGCTTCTTTCTTTCTAGCATCTTATGGCTGGCTGGCTGAATTTATACAATCTAAAATGTCAACCCGTGGACTACTCTGATGGACCAATGTCAAAACGAGTAAGTAAATCAAAACTAAATTGTAAACAAGTTACAAATAGTTCAAATTATCACACAAGCATGCAGATTATTTCAAAACCCACTAACCTGGCTCATTTTCGTTGTACAATTTGAATCGAAGATCAAAGCAATCAGACACTCGGGAAGGTTGAATAAATTTAAGCCCCGGAGTGCATTGAATAAATATTCATAAATCTGTCATCTGAATGCACGACTTTCCTATTATTCCTCAAACTGTGGCGTAATGACACAAAATGCATAAGACATGGAAATTTATGCTTTCTTTACGAAAAAAAAAATGTCTTCCAAAATTCCAAGCACATTGAAGGACAAAGATAAAGAGCGCTGAAGCGTAAACCAAAACGCATCCATCACGGTGTAGATGTTTGCGTTTGAGAGTTTACAGAAATATCATAGTTAGCGGTTGTATACTTAAAATACAGCACTTGGCCGAATAACATTTCGCGATGTGTAGCCATTTATATGTTTTGCAATGAGGGCGGCGACGGTAAGTTTGCACTTCAAATGCCAGCGAACTCACACAAATTCTCATGCACCTACCGATGTTTAGAGACTCTAATTGAGACCGTGTTTACCCAATAAACACCACATTCTACTACACTATTGCATAACACGCAGAAGAAAAAAAAACGCAAAACAAAAGTCAAATCAACACCGAGTGACCATGGTTTGGTCCATTAAGCTCGCCTTCTGCAAACAAACCGAATTCCCATTTGCGAGGCGAAAAGTGAACGAAGAAGGAGAAGCAAAACAATAAGACCCACATTAATTAATGAACACACAAGTAATTCGCATATGACAGACAGTCGTCGAAATTAAGTGAATCACGCTCGCAAACGTTGCACGCTTTGTGCCTGAAGAAGCATGTAGTTCATGGATACGCTGTAAACTTGGAGCGCGCACACATTCTTCGACAGTTTTTCCGTGTCATAAAATGTTGCATTCATTGATTTATAAGTTTTCGTGGAGCTCTTCGCGTCCGTTGTGGTGACAGAGGGCGCAACAGGTGCATCGGAGGAGAATGATTCATTATTCTAACAGTTCACTTTCGTCATTTCACACTTGAGTGCATCCGAGTGCAATTTTTTTCTCCAAGTAGAATATGCACTAATCATCAGACATGACAACACACACAAGGGGGTCAGAGACACAGAGCAGCGACTTTGCTTCTTTGTTTAGATTGCATGCTTAGTGCGGTTTTGTAATCATCAACAACTCCTCACTAACGAACGCTTCAACTCATTCAAGTCATTCTTTCCGTCTTTTCTTTCGATTCTCTCTAGATGCTTAACCTCTGCTACATATACTACCTATCGAAACTGACTGAATTTGCGGACACAGTTTTCTTTGTGTTAAGAAAGAAGTCGTCACAAATCACATGGCTGCATGTGTACCATCACTCACTGACACCACTCGAGACGTGGGTCCTAGTTAAATTCATTGCAGGTATGACAATCCTCCCTAAATGCTTGTCCAACCTCTTTTCTTACATCCCTTCGAATCTAGGTGGAAATGCAACATTCCCAAATATTCTCAACAACTTTGTCCATGTCTGCATGTACTTCTACTACATGATGTCGGCTATGGGACCAGAATACGCCAAGTTCCTGTGGTGGAAGAAATATATGACTGAACTGCAAATCGTAAGTAAATTTAATTTATCGACACCTTCTCGCTGTTTGTACATTGATGCGGTAGGGTCGTGGGTTTCTAAACTTTGCAACTTCAATAAATCTACTTTTCGTTGGTATAAGTCAATTGTGCTCACCTCTATACTTAACTACTTGTTGACCTGTGACTTATAAAAGTGTGCAATCTGAGAGATTAATTGTTATGAGAGACGTCAGAAGCTGGGATTACTTAAGAGAGTTTTTTTTCTCGTCTTCGGAATTGTGAAAATAGCATGCTTACGCACAATAGGTTCAAGTGAACCATTTCTGTGAATTTACGTACGAAGTGCGTTCAATTTGAAGAGAACAGCTTTCAATTCGATGCGGCCATTGAAAGATGCACTTTGCGCACGCTCAGCACGATCTTTCTTGGAAGAATCGTTTTTTTTTATGTAGAGAGTAAGGAATTGTCAACGGAAGCGCATTTTGTGTTGCCAAATAAATTGACTGCGCGTTGAAATGCCAATTAGAAAACAGGTTAAATGCAAAAAATAAGGGATATGCGTTGACATAAAGAGAAAAGACATTTTTGACGAAATGGCAATTAGGGTACCATCTGACGGGTGTTTGAAACCACTGCTTGGTTTGGCCTTAATAAGGCGCTGAAAATAAGAATAATTGAAATTTTTATTTCCGACTTAAAACAACTGAGGAGCGGCAATCAATTCACAATTTGAACCTAAAAACGTAAAGAATCATTACGCTGGAAAATGAAGACTTGGTAACACATGAACTGGACAGTGAAGATTTAAAAACGTAATTGACCGAATTTGTGTCTGCTGAACCGCAAAAACGTCGACGTTCCAACGTTGTGAAGCATTAAGAACGTTTGGAGAAAGCACTCTTGGTCGAACCGCAAGCCAAAGTTAACGATCCAGAAGGACTAGAAGCTTGACAGTGGATCATCTTCTTTGAGCTGCAGTCTTAAGGACAAATGGAGAGACACTACAGCTCACAAGGCACCGTACGCTACTTCTTCAGCAACCACTCGTGTTGTGCTATTATTCCTATAGGAGAAGAACGGACCTACAGCTTATCGGCAACTCGGAACAGCGAGATTTTAGAACGGTTTTCAAAAAGAATTAGTTTTTAAGCAAAATTCTGAATTCAGGCCATTATCGTCAACACAGTATTGTCTCCAACAGGGCCCCAAAGAAAGAATTGTTTAGAAGTGGCCACCTTTAATCAATAGTAAAGAAAGTGTGTTCCACCTGGATTACGCCAGGCCACATATACGTCTGAAACTCCGTGAGTTTGTTAAAAAGGTCCTTAGCCTTACAGGTTATAATTCCAACCCACCACTAAGTGATGGCGCTTAAAATGTTGAGAAAAGAATGAATTGACGTCTGACCAATAGAGGGTTAAGATGTCCAAGTAACGTCAGCAGAATACGATTGCTTTTACAACATTTCAGCATTTATCAAAAATAATCAAAAGATGACCCAAAAGAAAAAAAAAGATTTGTCAAGGTTTATTATTTTTACTGCGATGTTTGCAATCTTACAATCAGTTTAAGTTCTGAATGTCTTGGAGTAGTGGCTATAGAAGTTAAAGCCGCACTCTTTTGTGAACTATATATTGCATTTTTTACGTGCCTTACGCATCGAATCGAAAAGTGGTCGCCGCGGTGTAGTGGGTAAGTGCGTCGACCCACACGCCGAACACCTAGAATTTTTTCACGGCACCACCTCTTTTGAGTTGCTGACAACACTTAAAGAGTATTAATTGTCTATGAAAAGCTTCTCTGATCTCGCCGTTCGGAGTCGGCACAAATCTGTAGGTCCCTTCAACTTGTGAGAGAACAGAAGCACGCACAACGCGAGTAGTTGTTGTAGAAACTAAGCCTGGTCCTTTGTGGACTGTAGTGCCACTCAATTATTACACGTATCGAATAATTGTCAAGTCTGACTCGAAATGATTTCTATGAGTTTATATAATGAATTTGTCTAGTGAGTATACATTCTATAGTATCGTTCTGTCCACGAAAAATCAGGATTTACATCTTTGAGAAACCAGTTTATGGTGTACGTAGCGGAGTTGACCTACAGTTTAATACCGATTTCGGATTAAGATTTAAGGAGCTAGTTTTAGCAGTTCATTCTGTCAGGGAAATAAGAGATAATCGATGTTTTTTTTTCTAAATTTGGGATTCAAAGCAAAGAATTCGAACGTTAAACTCCGACGAACTAAAGAATAAGGCACTATAACGTCCACCTAATATTTGAGCATTATTAATTTCACATTCAAATGTGGTCAAAAAATACCGAAAATTTATTAACTTGTCAAAAAATCCTTATTCATTGTCAAAGGTAGTCTCAAAGGAGGCAGTGTATTCTGCCAATATTCAAAAGATGCTGCATAATCCTCTTCGGGAACTGTTTTGCTGAATACTTTCAGACATTTAAAACGAAAAAAACTATAGTAGGCTGTTTACAAAAAGAACCTGTATCTAAAATTCTCTATTTGAAAAAAATTCTCTATTTGAATCAAAAAAAAAAAATTAAATTGTTCAGTACTTTTTGCGATATAAACAAATTGAAATATTTTTCCGATTTCAATACAAATTACTTAAAAGTCGAAGAAACCAGTTGCCGATTTAGTTCATTCAAGTTCAGTGCTACTGCGTGCGATTCTCATCTAGATTTGCCAACAAGTTTGTCTGATAATTACTATACAAGACTTCAAGTGGTCGAAACCAATTTAAATAACTTACAAATTAATCTGAAAACTGGTTAAGTGCAAGTAATCCGACAACTTACATGGATCACTGATTACCTTGGTTACATGATAAGGTGAATACATTTCTTTTTCGCATTTTTATGTTTGGAGTTGACCTTTTCCAGTAGACCAGAGCTGTGATATCAGATATATTTTTGGAGGAAAAGACTATCTTACATGGACTGAGTTTAGTGCACTTTTCTGATTTTCAAAACAGAGTAGACCGACATTTGCATACATTAATTTTGTTCACTTGCAAACTAAGGAGAAGGAGAACAAATTTTGTTCAGAAGTAGGAAATTTCAGTTTTGGAAGATTCACAACTTTCCCAAATTGGATTAAGAATCAATCGCAAGTCTTTCATTCTGGAGACAAAAAACAACAGACGACCTTGTAGACAAATGCGTCACCAGAAACCGAAGCCCGAACTACATATAATAGTAGCTGCACCTAAACTAGACAAGAGTGCCATAACAGTTCACACACTTCTTCGCAATAGAACACTGTTTGTTTGGACATAAGGAACTAAGTCTTCCATAGAACGAATTCTACCCCAGGGTCACTGCAAAGTGGTTTCTCCTCATTGAGCGCACACAACATGGCAGGAAACAAACAGACCTTCACATTTGGACTCCAGGAATTGTCAGAATCGAGTGGGCGCGTCCCACAGTCTTCGCAAACAGAATCCAAAACAGAAAATGCCATCAGATCTATTTAATCAATTCAGCAATCAAATTTTATGGGGATGAAAGCCGAATTTCACAACAGAGACCGACTTGAACATAATTCAGAAGTAGTCTAAGCTTAGCTTCGCCTTTTGTTATGTCTCAAGTCGCACGACAGCATTCTCCTCATCCCGAAAGGAATTCGCATAACATCTGAATCATAGGCTTGTGACTACTTTGCATATTTTTCTATCTTCTGTGAGGCTTACATCACATTTTATTGACCCCCCCCCTCCCCCCTTACAGCCCCTTTTCACACGTGTGAATGTAAAAGCGCGCGCCTTGTAGTCCAACCCGAAAAAGAACTCCATTCGATAAACCCGTTCCGATGTGGTAAATTTTATCGAAGCCCACTAACACATGCACACGCTTTATCAAGGAATTGCCCAACTTCCCGCGTCATGCAAAGCGATACACTCGTACTGGCCAATTTCAATCAATTCGTTTTTCATGCACCGTGCACAGCGACTGGCTTCTTTCGCCCCACTCCATCGTGACCTAGTTGTAGAACTCTTCGCAGCTTAAATTGGTTGCCGGTGCGGTGATCAGACTTTGAGAGCTGCTCGTGCAGCTTGCACAAAAATCACCGCCAGCCAAACTGGAAACTTCAAATTTCACAATATTCCTTTGCAAAACAAAATGTTGATAGAACAGCTGGAATAACCACTTCTGCGCGCACTTTATGCTGTTGATCCGTTGCCGCAGTTTGTGAATGCACCAAAAAAAAAAATTCCACTTCTGTGATTGATGATATGCAACGCGTGGCTTGAGAGTGGATCAAATGTGTACTACCAAGTGGATGTTTGAACAATGCACTGAAGGGGGGAGGCTTTGAAAGATGTTGTGCCTTGCGTTGACATTTTTCAGTAGCAACGTCTTTAAGGATATTTTAAACGAAGACAATTTGCTAAAAATTGTTTAAATCTTATTTTGAGTGCCCCTCAGCCTGAACGGATGTGTAGACACCAGGCCACAGCAGAAATTGCACCGAAACCAGTTCAACTAAATTCGACCTTGTAGGTAATTAAGGTAAAATGCATGTCCACGCGAAGGTTGCCTTGACGTTGACGCTGTTTACATCGGAAAAAGTTACGAAACTCCAGTATTGGAATTTACTTTAAGGAGTGTCTGTTGGTCTTTTCTTGTGGTAGGATTGAAATTTTTTGTTTTTTCTCAGGTTTTTCACAAAATGCCAGACAGACAAAGCAGCAAAACAGGGTTCTTCAAGGAAGCATTATACCGAACGACGAATGAGCTGTTTGAGAGCGCAAAGAATAGGAGAGAAGAAAAGAAGGAGAAACAAAGAGAAAAAATAGAGGGGTTGTATTTTTGATATGAAGCCTGAAAGTGTTAAGAAAAGGTTGAGCAAGTTCCACGAGGTTACCTGTTGGAACAAGAATGGACACATTTTCGCTTCTAGTAGAGTCACTTTTGGTGCTAAAAAAAGTTATTTCAGTAGACTGGCAAGTCGCTGTCAAGTAAAATGTTCAATTTCGATAACGATGGATTAGCGTTTCGTCTCCCAAATTTAGTTGAGAGGATGATGGCAACGTCGGGATCGGAGTCAAACGAAGTTACTGATGTGAATAGACAGTTCCTAGAATTGTTTAAGGCAGCGGGCGATTTCTGTATTAGGTCTACGTTCACTGATAAAATATAGCTGAGGGAGGAAGTTGCTCAGTGTTGAGGCAAAGCAGACCGCATCTGTCTTCTAAGCTACACACTCTCTTGACTTTGATGGAAAGCCTAAAGCCGCCCGCGAACAATTTGATGGCCCCTACCAGTATGGTCACAGGTCACGAAAGTCTAAGAAGAATGAAGTGATCCGGAAAAGGGGCAAGAGTTGAAAAAACGCCACCTATACAAATGGCTTTGGTTTCAAGGTCGTGTGTGGCATATGTGGTCGCCATGGTGTAGTGGGTAAGTGCGTCGATCTACACGCAGAAGGTCTAGGTTCGATTTCCGAACGGGACACCTCGCATATTTTTCACGACACCACATCTTCCGAACTGCTGACAGCTGTTAAAGAGCACTTATTGTCTTTGAAAAGTTTCTCAAATCTCGCCGACTGTCACTTCTCAAATGCTTCTCAAATGTCGCCGATCGCTGTCTCTCAGGGCTTAAGAGCAATTAAATAATGGAGCAATTAATTTCTTAAAAGACAAAGTTAACTTTGTAAAAATAGTCGATGTCCCCAAGCAAGCGAACGAGATCATATCGCAATGTTTGCATAGCTGACATCTAAAGAAAGAGATTGGAAAACGATATATACAAGTTTTGCAGCCACATGTCTCTAGTCAATTGCTAAGGGATACAGTAAAGGCCGTACAGAAATTGTGGTTCATACATTTTCGAACCGAAATATCTTAGAACCCCTTCTGTCAACGCAAGAGCGAGTTTCCCAAATCGAGACTACGCACAGAACTGAAATGGGACATCATTCAACTGGGGCAAAAATTGAGAGGGATGTGGAGAAATATTTTAGACGAAATGCACCGTTTGTTTCTTCAACCTTCAAACTATGAGTTAAAAGTATTGAGATTTGTTTTGTTTCTGTTTATGTTTGACAAATACCGCAAATGACAAATTTTGGATCGCAATTATCAGAGCCGTGGTGTTCAAAGGACTGACAAAGGTGATAGATGGTCATTGTTACACAATCACAATAAGAATTTGGCTTGTTAAGTTAATTAGATTCCTTATCAGGTCTGTGATCCATTGAGGAATTGAAGCTATGCTGAAACAACCTTGCTCCAATGTGGAGAGTTCCGAGTACACTGCTTTTAGTCAAGACAATTCATCTGTGACGACTTAATTTTTACGTTTCGGTCTTCCTCGTCTCCTCGAATGGAGCCTGAGACTCAAACACCCTCATATTTGATATTCGCCGGATGTAGCGAAGCCAGGTTAGCCAACAGTACTTTTCCTTCGCAACTATTTCCACATCTTGGTACAGCTAGTACATTTAGCAGTTGTGTTTTCTTGTCCAATAATCTCCCAGGCAGACAGGACCATGTATTCGACGCAATATATTTCATTCGAAAGAACAAAAAACTTGCTCTACCGTTTGACAAATAGTGTAGTATTCGTCTTTGTACAGTAATACTGGAAGGAAAGGCGTCTACTAGAACACGATTTTTGTCCTCCGAGACAGAAGATGGCCCTAGCTCTTTTGACAAACACAGTGGGAAAAAAACTACTCTGACTATTTGTTAAAAACTTGACCAACATTTAAGATACATGCAGCGTTCGTATTAAAAATAACTTAAAGATATTTTTTTTTTTGTTTCGTCTAAGTCAACTAAATATTTTCGCTTTTTCCAAAGTACATATCATAAATCTTTGCAAATTAATCACAGAACTCCTCGCATAAAAAAGCCACAGACCGCCATCATCACACACACCCCTTTGATGCTTCCGATTAATAAGCACATCGTTATAATGTTCGAGTATCGTTTTCATCTCATAGATACCATGTGCCAGCGGGGGAAAAAAATGCGCAATAAGTTGCATCGAAGCATGCACGTTCAATTACAGTCAACTGAGATTAATGCCTTCGTGAGTCTGAACAAAAACCCAACAACTACAAAATAAACGTTAAAACAAAGAATAGCTCAGCTCACTCATGCGCCACAAGTCACATGTCTCATTGTGAGCCGAATGCTGAGATTCATCTGATCAGCTGATGACGGTGTTACTTGGGGTCAAAAGAAGGCAAATGCCAATTCATTTCTCAATAGGCGCGAAAAACCGAATTATTAGCGTCTCTCTTCCCACCCCCCCCATTCTCCTTCGTCTGTATTGCGCCAAAAGTGGTCAAGTGGAGGAAGAAACTGGTATCCGATAGAGCCGATGCTGCTTCACTCACAACTTGTGAAATCGAAAGCTCGAACCAATCGTCGTCCTCTCGCCGGTGGTGGGCACCTTCACAAGAAGTGCATGCACGCTACGGCGGACAGGAAAGTGAGTGGCTTGAGAATGTTGACTGTGGCAATCATTACCGGGCTGCCTCATTCCACTGCAGCGAGCGACCCGATACAGTAAACAAGTTAGTCGAAAAGTGTGTCATGCTATGAGATAATTATGGCTTCTGACAGATTTATTCTCCGATAGATCCCTCGATCGATATATGCGACTTGAAGAGGGTTTTTGTTTGGATTTCCTTTGATTTGTTTCTTTTTTCTCACTTCCGATTCTGGCGGAGAGAGACACGAAGTATGCTAATGATTCGCGTGTAGTTTCTTGAATGAAACACTGAACTGATACACGGATCTTAATGGGTGATTGTGTTACCCGTGCCTAAGCGATCGTTTCCGGGCTTAAACTTGTTTGATGGGTTTGCAAATGTGAACGCTTACAATTTGATTTAAGCTTTTGACTTATTGAATTTTAAATGGTTTCTGATCTTTCGACTGATGCTGAGTAGTATCAATGTAACTATAAGTGTATATTAGAGCATTTTGTGGGTTTATGAATGTTTCTCCACTCTAAGTTATGCGGGAACCTTATCGATAATCAAATCAGCATTGCTTTAGTTTTAAGGATTTGAGTTGGAATGGTAGGAGGCAACTCTAGTGAACTGTACGCCAGGTGTGCTGTGGTTTGTTCTTTTTATGCGTTCGCGTGTGCCTTTGCGGCGCTACAAAGTCACTGGTAGTCTATAACTAGAGAAAAAACGCGTAAATTTAGTGTCGCCCCTGTCGGATTAAGTTTCCCACTGGATGGACGTGTGTGATTCCGTCTGATTGAATACAATTTTCGGAATAAGCCCACACTCGAAGAAGACTCATTTTCGTGCGCTTCTCGGGAGTGTCGCCAAAATGCTAGCAGCCTCATTGTGAGAGGACGAGAGACTGCATGTGTATGTCTGTGAATTCTGTTCGCAAAGATTAATTTCGATCATCGGTTGTCAAGGACTCTGGAGAGGAGTGCCCCAAAGCTGCCCCAAGCTGTTCGCAAACTTGAGCATCAACCGTCACCGTTATCCGCCAGCTCTCTATAGTTACCAATACTTCCTTCGTCCTACTCCAAATGTCAACTTATACCTGAACCTTATACTTATACCATTTCAATCCAAGACTTCTTCTGTTGCACTACCCTAGGGGATCGAATAAAAGATTATTGAAGCCGAAAATGTTCGTTTGAGTTTGAATTTGAGCTTATGTTGGAGTACGAGTTTAAGTCTACTATCGTAAAAAGTACACAGCTCAAAATTTCAAATACATTACTATGGAGTGTCTTCAATGCTGGATATAAGCAAAAAAAAAGTCCCAAAGGATTGTTTACATCAGATCACGGTTTTTTATTGTATGTACGAGTATATACGTTGCGTCGCCATGGCGTAGTGGGTGAGTGCGTCAACCCACACCCCAAAGCCCGAGGTTCGACTCCCGGTCTGTACACTTCGCATTTTTTACCGCGCACCACCTCTTACGAGGTGATGACAACGTTCAAAGAGTACTAATTGTCAATGAAAAGCTTCGCAAATCTCACCGTTCAAAGTCGGCAAAATACTGTAGGTCCCTTCTACCCGTGAGAGCACGATAGCACCCACAACACAAGTAGTTGCTAAAGAAGCTAAGCCCTGGTATTTCGTGGGCTGTAGTGCCACTCAATTATGCGACACTCACTGCACCTTTGTACCCGTAGGCGATTAACTAGACACGCCTCAAAGCCTGTACAGAAAAACTTTTCAGTGAAACTACCAAGAGCCTTGTCATTCGGCTTCAAAAAACGTCCTCGCTTCTTCTCGCAGTACGACAGGATTAGGATAATCAAAACCAGTTTAGTCATTCGGAGATGGCCCTATTACTCGAAGCGGGGAAGAAAAAGTGCTCGAATACCTGTCCTGTGGTCCCCTATGTGGTTATCTCCTCTTCTTCGGGTTGAAGTTATGTTTTCCACTCTACACAACCTCGCCACCTTAAGCGTCGTATCCGAAGACACGTGACGAAGCCCCTACCGCCGTACAGCCCAAAGTGTTTGTCGTTGAACCTTCCATCCTCCATATGCCATCAATATGCATTTTTACAATATTTTCCAAATCTGAGAAATGCAGATGATGCAACGCATGTTCAAGTTTTTCCACCGGTCATGGTCAGTTTTCGTGGATTGCCTAATGTCATCCGCCCTTGGGGACAACTGATGCCCTTTCTTCTTCGTTTCCCACACGAAATGCATAACAAGCTGAACTTGAAACAAATAATTATGCAGATGTGCATCAGTGTGACTGAATTCCCCACTCCCTTAGAGCGAAGGTCGTGCACCTTCAGCATTAGAGTTTATTTTATCGATGAAGGTCGTTCAACCCATTCGTCGGCAAATCAAGTTTAACACCGCACCGCGCCGAGTCCATGCGAGACCACACCTAATTGCAGAATGAAGTGGATATTTTGTAACGCTCAAAGTAATTCCGTTCCCATTTCAAATTTAATTGATCATCCTTTCCGCTTGCGACTGGCTCTTAATTACCACTTCCACCTATTCATAAGTTCGCGGTTCTAATGCAACCGCGCCAGAGCCAACACCAGACAGAGTCGTCATCGCACAGCCGAACGAAAGCCAATCGCCTGTAGAATTGCTCGTGTCTTTAAGCACACATTGCTGAACTTTAAAGTCTTAACCTACTGCCGCAATGGAAGTTGCCAACGGTCTATTGGTGTGGGCTCGGCCACAGCGATAACGATTCATGCTGAAAACTTGAAAGTGCAAGTGGCCACAAAAGGATTAGTTTATGAGCGTGTTGTCGTTGTCGCTGTCGCTGTCGTCACAACCGCGACTTTCAAATCGCTGCCTGGGATGTTTACAACGTGACTGTATTCTTTTTTTTTTTTTTTGCGCTGCCAGTTAAGCAGCAGCAGCAAGTCATGTTGCAAGTGCATTGCACTACTTTTAAGCTGGCATACCAAAGAAACAGCGCGCGGCAATAGATAGATAGATACATAGACATAGATTTCCTATCGGACGCTGTGCTGCATTTACTTCTTGTCGCTGCCATCTGATTCGGATTTTGCTTTATCGGGCATGATCGCGCTTCCAACCGGATTGTTATGTAATTCCGGCTCGATGCAAGTTTGCGTAGCATTTTAGTATCTTGTGTCTGGGTTGTATGTTAATGGTCCCCTCATCGCTCGGATGACCAATGAATTGTTTTGTAGGTCGCAGATGCATAATGCCAGCGAGTGGAAAGCGCAGCGAAGAGTGCGAGGGGGAGAATTTGTTTATTTTGATGTGCAATAAAATTTGCACCAGGTACAAATTGAGCGCAGCAGCTGAGAGGGCAGATGAAACAGAGATGAAAAAATGAATTGAATTATTTTTTGCTTTTTATCTTAAGTTACAATAGAGTATGTGGTTGGTGGTAGTAAACAATTGGTTTGGGGAGTGTTTGAGTGGAGATTTGTTGTTGAAAACACTTTAACAAGAAATGATTTATTTCTTTTTAGTGGGGTAATTTGGTGTGCACGATCTAGCAATATTTAAAAGCCAGACTTAAAAGGTGCTTCGCATTTCGCTATTCCGATTGAATCACTTATTACATTTATGAAGACTATTGTGGCCTATAATGAGCTTTGCTTATCGGAATAAGGGAGATTTCAGAACTGATTTGTATTTAATAATATTAAACATAAAAATTTATAAGATCTGAGAATTAAAAACAGTTCTGTAACGCATACTCCCTGGATTCTGGCAAGAAGGCAGTGAAAATGGCCGAGATGTGGGAAAGGCTTGTTAAAAGTAATCGAATTAATTATTTCAAGTAATTGAAGATGTTCATAAGCAGTATATGAACATACGATATAACGTGGTCTACGTAAACGAGTACCCCCTTGTCCAGTGCTGATGTCAGCTATTGTCGAGATCGAAACAGAAATGGACAAGACAACGCTCTTCATCGCCCATCGCACCCACGCGCTCAAACCAAATCATACAATGTGTTGTTGCAATTTGAATGAGAGGGTAAAATCATAGAAATACTGTAAATGTACTAGGATAATAAACACAAATCAATCTTAACAATTATATAAGCGTGAACGGTTCAATTTATCACAAACAGACAATATTAAAGCTTATTTTAATTTGAAAGACTTCTGTAAGATAGCTACATATGAACCTATCCTAATAGTTGCTAAAGGCTTTGGTCCCTTGAAACAATTTATAAGTTATAATTATTTTATATTTAGTTTGGCATCGATGCATATATAAAAGATAAGTTAGTTATCATTTGCTTTAAGTCCTCGGTATTTTTAGGACGTCAAGAGCAATTTGTCAAAAATGCCATCCTTTTAGTTTGTAATCATTCTTGAGCCAATATTAAGTAAGAACTAAATTGAGTGAGCGATTGCCCGAAGAAGAGAATACAATTTAGAATAACTGATGCACTTATATTAAATAAATCATAGTGAACCAATAAAAGGACAAACTAAAAAACCCATGCAAGTCTTCAAAACTTCCCTTTATAAAAATAAATAAGAAATATTTAATATAGTCCTTATACCATTGTTAGCCTTTGTACCTAACTCGGTTAAGAGTAGTTGAACACTACCCCACGGGTAGGGTTTTCCATACAAATAAAAAATTTTAGATACGTGTACCTAACCAAAGAATTTGTGCCGTAAATCCCTCAGTTAGCTTTCCACTTTTCCCATGGCAAAACGTAAGAAAGTGCCAAGTATGGAAGTATTCATTCACTTAAGCTTAAAGGTCCACTTCATCTAAAGAAACGTTGCTCGAAAACCTCCTCTTCGTAATGTTGCGTATGGCAATATAAACGGATAACATTTTCAACGTCTACGCTTAATGGAATCTCAAGACAGAACCTCTTTTGTTTCTGAATTATATTGAGTTTTCAACGTTCTCTTTGGAGTGTTGAGAAGAAGTTTGGATAGTTAAATTGAGTTTATTATTTTTTTATAGTGATTCAGAAAACGTTGTGCCTGTCTAGACGGGCGGACACTACTGTAATAACCACTGTATGTCTATCATTATACTAAAACTTTTTGCATTCAACTATACTTTAGAGCCATAGCTGTAAAAATATTTTTATTTTTTAATATGAATTTGTAGAAATTTTGATGAACCTTTACTTTGTTCTTTTTTTAATCCATTCCAAATATATTCACAAGGATATACGACTTAAATTTATTGTGATTCAAGAGCGATTTTTTAATGTGTTTTCTAAGAAGGATCACGAATACAATACTGTTCCAATTTATGTATCTTTTAAAGCTACATCGTGCTTTTTTGTTTTTTTAACTTTCTTTTTTCCGAAAATGGAAAATCCCTTAAACATTTCCTTTCAAACATGATCATCTTAAAATAATTGCGTGGCACGGCAGCCCACAAGAGACCAGAGCTTAACTTCATTAGAAACTACTCGCGTTGTGCTTGCTACTCTCCTCTTACAAGTAGAGGGGACCTTCAGTTTTTTGGCGACACCAAACGCCAAGCTTTTCATAAAAAAAAGTACTCTTTGAGTGTTATCATCGAAAAACTTGAAAACTTTGACGTGTGTGGTTGATGCACTAACTACTACACCACGACAGGATCATCTACTTCATTCTTATTTTTATCTAAAAGAAGCTGCAACAAACAGAATAAAAATGCGAAAAGACTTGGACATAAAAGTCCAAATTTCTACTTTAAAAAATTTGGAGGAACATTCAGTGTTTGAAGGTCGCATACAAAATAATTTTACAGCCCTTTTATTGACAGTTAGCTGACAAATAGAAATAAAATCAAATTTCAACAGACCTTATTGGAATAAAGCACTGTCCAAGTGGCGACTACAAGTATACGCAATCAAAAATGCAGACTTCTGTCCTCATAACAGACTCCTTCTTTAATTCAAATATCAACACAAACCTGGCGCCGACTTGTAGTCGCCACTTGGACAGTGTTTTTTCCTGCTGCGGCCAGAAAC
This sequence comes from Eristalinus sepulchralis, assembly GCA_944738645.1. Lineage (NCBI taxonomy): Eukaryota > Metazoa > Arthropoda > Insecta > Diptera > Syrphidae > Eristalinus > Eristalinus sepulchralis. The sequence goes on from OX122882.1 coordinate 14,444,575, forward strand.
TAGCCCTACTCAAAATAGTCCAATAAAAATTTAGGAATTCTAGCAAATATTGTTGTAACACAGAAATCGTTCAATGCAGGTCACAGGTTCAATTTCCGGTCTGAACACCTCGCATTTTTCACCGTACCACCTCTTAGGATTTTCTTATAACACTCGAAGAATAATAATTGTCTTCTAAAAAGCTTCTCAAATCTAGTCTTTCAGAGTCGGCAAAAAACTGTAGGTAACTACTTGTGAAAGAACAGAAACGCACACATCACGAGTAGTTGCTGAAGAAGTTAGGCCCTGGTCCCTTGTGGGTTGTAGTGCCTCAAAATTTTTATTATTGCTGTTAAAATAAAAATCATAAAAAAACGACTATGTCGTCGATTGAACTTTCGCAGCTTTTTGGGTCGATGGAGTTCTTACGAACTCACTACCAATGTTCAAACACATTGCCGTGAATTATAACTTATTCATTCCTAATTTTAATCTAGATGTTCCAAAATCATGTTCCTTCTACATTTTTACTTTCTAAGTCAGATAGTTAACTTGCATTCAACGCCCACTAAAAAATGAAATCGCTGTAAATTACGCGTAAAAGCAAAGATGTTGCACCATCAATTATCAACTCGATATTCGGGCAAGATTCGCTCAAGAGCACCAAGAATCGCCAACACCAAGGACATATGTGACACCAAATGGTCTACACGGGACCACTAAATTATGAATTAACTTATCGAAAGCAAGTCCCACCACCAATTCGTCCGCTTAACATAATCTTGCGTCCACAGCATCGCCTGTCTCTATCATACTCGTATATAGACATGAATACCAAAGATCAAATTAAGGTTTGTGTTCTGAATCTATTAGCAACGCCCAGCTTTTTGCGCGTCGCTCAACTCCCATGTGGCATCCGAATCTGCGTAAGAAACCGGCCCCTCACTATTCGACATTCGACATATAAGTCTACAGCATACGAGTATAGTATATATTTTGCATAACTATTTTAACGTGAATGACCTTCCGTGCCGCCTCAAGGTATTGACCAGTCATAGGTTTATTCACATTTTCGCCGACGAAGTCTTAACTTTAATTGTTCGGTCTCTAGTGGAAAAGTCTCCAGAGCTAGGAGCTGCTTGAGTAACTGTTTTCAATGGAATACCCCCAAAACTCTCGTAAACCTCACGCCAGATGAGTAATTCACCTCACCGCTAGACTGCATATTCAAGGTATCACTTTAAGTTGGATTATTACACTCAACCCGATAATTTAGTAGCCGAGGCTACTGTATGTTTAAGTGGATTGGACGGGTATCTACACTCGACTTCACTTGCATGTGCCGTCGTCTTTTGTAATTAGCGTTCCGGGGGTAGTCCATGAGAACGTTTTGGTCACAAGTGCTGACATGAAACCGAAGCTGGAGACGGCATTACGTCAGATCTGCCTGGGCACTGGGCATCGATTTGGCAATACACAGAAGAGGATGTTTGCACTCGAATTAACCACGTTCAAAGTCAGTGAATAAATATCATAATTTCGCGGGGTTCTTCGCAGTCCACAATTTTGGGTTGATGTTTACAAACGCAGTTCCCTGCGCATTTCGAGCAGCGAATCGTAAGAAGCGCCTCCATTGTGACCTATTGCGGAAGAGACAAACTTGAACTTGAGCTTGATATACATAAATACATAAATGATGGGGATTTGAGGAGTTAAACGTGTCATTGTGTGCGATAAATTTTCACTTTCGTGGATGTATTAATTATTTATATGGCATTTTGGCGAATGTGTATAAATTAACATATGATTTGAAAAGCAATATCCGGTAACAGTGTTCAAACACACGCCAAAAACAGCGCTGGAAATTGTTTAAAATATTTATGTAGCTGGTTTATTTGATTGTGGCTGCAAAAAAAAATGGTTCCAAATCGAGAGAAGCTTGTAACTTTATTATCTGTAGGTGAAATATTTACAACCTGGCTAAAGTCCACCCAGATTGTAACACCACTCAAAGAATGCAGGAGCACTTCTAACAAGTTCCTTGGATGATCTTTAATTGAGTTCCCTGTTTTTAAATTGTGTTACGATCCATGGCGTATGGTTTCTTTAATGTTTTTATTGCACGAATAATTAAAAGACAGATTCACAAGGGAAGTACGTCGGCAAGATAAAAAAAAAACGGTAGAGACTAGGACTAATCTGATACCTAAGAAAAAATATACGTTGTTGATTACGATGATGCGGTCCATATGTTTCGTTCTATTTTGGTTTAAGTATTTGGCCAGAAGTTAACGTTGATTCGTCAAGAAGAATATAACTGACAATCTACCATGTACAAGATCACGTAGACCTAGGATATGTATATTACAAACTGTCTTCACAGAAAATGTAGCCTGACATGTAACGTTTCAAACACTTGTTCACGTTACACAATCAGATTGGTGTTTCCAAATAATTGCACCCAAACACGAACTAGTGACAAAAAACAGCGTAGACTTTTAAGACAGTATACAAATCTTGTTCCAAATTTGAAGCACAATTCCGAGTCATTTATCGAATCAAAGCACTTGAGAATAGCTTTAAAAAAAATCAACATAACCACTGAGGTTTGGCTTAGAATGTAAAATGAAACGCATAAATTTGAAAGTGAACTTAAAATGCTTATTATTCATTAAAAGAACAATTCATGGCATTTACATTTTTAAAATGATATCATGTAAATGTTAATAAAGACGTTGTCTAATAGTGATCCATTCGGCTGATCAAATTTTGGGCGAATCGTTTGAGCATAGTGAATAGTATCTCGCGGAGAACACGGATAATGATTGCTTCCAAAGCATTAATCGAAGCTTTTTCTCAGTCTTTTCGAAAGAAAAGTTTTGCGTGCGATTTTTAGCCCTGCTTGCGTTGATGCTATCTAGAGCAGAAGATTTAAAGACGAGCTCTATGGACTGTACAGCGACATGCGGCTGGTCAAGCGCCTTCGGATACAATGCTTAAGATGGCTAGACCATGTAGAGCGCAGCGACACCACTGCTCCGGCCAAAAAAGTCTTCAAATCTGAAACATTGGGACATTGCAACAAAGAACGGCTTAGGTTCAGATGACGCACACAAGTGGAGAAGGACCGCAAGCAACTTGGAGTGCGCAACTGGAGGCAGCTGGCGAGAGATCGTGGCTAGACTGTAGCGCCGCAAGCACCAGAAATATGGCAACGCTTACTAGAATTGTTGCTGCAACCAAATACTGCTCAATTTGTTTTTTTAATCTTTCACGATTTAAATTCACAAATGCTTCAAAACACACTCTTAAAACTTCGCGCCAATACAAATGTCTAGGTTCTGGTCGAGAAGAGACGTCACATGACAGAACGAGTGAAAAAAAATAAATTACATGAAGCAATACCTTGTATTTTGTATATCGTTCCTTCTAGTCTTTTTACATCACAATTGGAAAAGGGACGATATGCCCTCACCATACTTACTTCCCCGTACGTCGATAAATAAAGGTTGTTTAAATAAGTTAAGCTAAGAAAAAAGTAGGGTCTTAGACCCATATTCGATAGAAATTTTGTGTCCACTTATAATTCTCTTGGAAGGTGCATACCTGCATGAAACATGGACTTATGACTTACTGTGCGAAACACATTCATCAAGTTTGCACCTCTTAAGACTTAAAAAGCAGCCCTCTTATTGTACAAATAAAAGGTGTTTATTGAATTTATTTTCTTTTCCATTTTCAGGCTCAATTTGTTCTCTGCATAGTGCATACACTTCGTGCTCTATTCTCAACACAATGCCAATTCTCGAAATTCATCTCAAGTCTACTCTTCTTGAACTCAACGATATTCTTCTGCTTATTCATGAATTTCTACATGCAAAGCTACAAGAAGTCACGGGCAAAGTCAGTGGAGGGAAAGACAGACTGCAAGGAGGCAACAAAAGCTGTGGCGGCCCTAAAAGATAAGGTCAACTAACCAATCAACGTCACAAAACCGAAGACCACAAGAACCACAAAACAACAAAACACCCTTAAGACTTTGTTTTAATTTTATTTTTGTACATTTACATGTTTTTTATTTTATTTTTGTTTGTATTTGTAGTTTTGCTTAAAGGAAAATTCAAAAGAACTTAGACTAGAGTCAATAGAAATTGTTCTTTAATTCAAAAGCCAAAAAAAAAAAAAAACAACACAAGAAGGTCACAAATTACTGACAAGCTACCATGTACAAGATCACGTAGACCTAGGATATGTATATTTGCAACTTGCCAGAGGTGTTTCTTTATAGCTTGCTCGTTTTGTTTGATTTAAGTCTCACGCTAAATTGGTTTCAAATTTTTAATTAAGTTTCGTCAGAGTCTGTGGAAGCTGAACACAAAAGCTGGTGGTATTTAATTGAACTGGGGATAGCCTCTAACTGGATGCCGAATCGAAATAAAATAATAACTGTAACAAATAAATACATATAGACATGGGAATGCTATACATGCATTATATTTAATACTGGTTTACATAGGACATTAGATGTTCTGTCTGTAAATAGAAAGTGTACAAGTTTATTATCTTGTTAATTTTTTTTTATATTGTATCCTAGTCTTAACGTGAATATGACACAAATGATAAAAAAATACATATATTTATAATTTTAAGTTTTTATAACATCTACTGTAAAATAATTCGAAAAAATATACATATATGTAGGATGTTGTATGTTGCCAAATATTTTTTCGAAAAATAAAACCAATAATATTTTTAAAAAATTTCGTGGAGAAGAGTTTTTTTTTCAAAAGTTTTTTTTTCTATTTTGTCAAGGAACTCTCCACCGCGTAAAGGAGGCTCTTCAGCGGAGACGACCCCATCAACAAGGCAAAACTATAAATAATCATTTTCCAGGTCATACTTCTAAAGCGTACAGTGTATATGATTTTTAGAAAAAGACGGTAACATTTCATTATATATGAAAAAGAATTGCCTGCCTACGAACAGTCGTCTAGCATCCGGCTTGACGGATTGATGATAACCTAGTTATTGGCCACCAGAGTTTTGAAAATTAATTTGAAGTGATTTCTGATGTCAAGTGCCATTTCCTTACTTTCTTTGCTCAATTTCTATTAGGGCTTTTTGATTGCGAGAAACTTACAGGAAGGTTATCGTAAGAGCGAGAGTTAGTCGATTGTCGGAAATTGCGAACATTAAGACTTATCTTAAATATCACTTTCCTGTTTGAAGTTAGTCACTCAATCAAAGGGGCACAAGTTCGTTTCTCACCGCAGGCACGATTGTTTTAAACTTCGGCATCTTTCGTACTTGGGACTCTGTTCTGTAAATTCCTAATGATATCTTATTCTCTTTTTACTTTTTACAAAAAAAATGTTTCACTCGCCAAGTGGCTAAACGAATACCCTTCTAACCCAATATTATCCCTTAAATTTATATTAATCGGAAGTCATAAGAATGTATGAATGAAAAATTGTCTAACGATGGCACGAAACCCTGATTATGTATTTTGACTCGGAGAAAAGAATGAGCAATGTGACTTGGGTGACAAGCTGACCATAATGCTCGTTATAAGAGGCCACTGCGCTATTGGAATACATGCCTCTTGGCTCGGCATCTCTCAAAATAAATTCTGCAGGAGATGTGGGGATGAGAAACAGGTTGCAACCATTTGTTATAACTTCAGCCAAGCTCACAATGGTGTTAAAAAATAATAAAGGAACTATCCGGGCTGTGGTCGCCGTGGCGTACTGGGTAAATAAAAGTGTGCCTTAATTATTAAGACACAATTATTCAGCTATAAGCCTGAACTTCCTTTACCATACATTTTTTGTAATATTTTCCATTACAGAATGAATGACAGTATTAAGGAAATTTCGCTATCAATTGTAACAATATCAACCGGCTCAAACCTGTAGGCTGAGATAAAAAAGCCGTCTCAACTGAAGCATTGTTGCCATGTTGTTGCATTGATGCCAATTTCTTCAATGTGGCTGAGTCAGTACAGTGGACAGTTTTCTGCCTTTGCGTCGGGGTATAACTGGTGGAGTAAATTTTGTATTTTTGTTTTTAATAATTGAGTGATGCTGCAGCTCACAAGAGAACAGGGCCTAGCTTCTGTATCAACAACTTGTTTTGGGCGTTATCTTATTTTCTCACAAGTAGATGAGACCTACAGGTACGAGTATTTGCCAACTCCGAACAGCGATGCTTTTCGTAGACAATCTTTGCAACTCAAAATTCCTGCAACTCCTTCGGCGTGGACCGTTTATCCGTATATCGGACTCCATTTTTTTTTTTCGTTCGGGGATACTAATTTAGTCATTTTCTGCTCTTAGTGTCCACCATTCGTCTTCATAAAACAATACTGGCAAGATGAGCGTCTTGTAGAGCGCTATAACTGTTGGTAGGAGAGGAAAGAGATTCGACATTAGCTGTTTTGACAGCTTAAAAGAATCCTCGCTTACGAAGGGCGATTTTGCGCAGCTAAGATGTCATTCATTAAGTGCATGTCTATTCCGAAGTAGAAAAATTTCTTAACTGCCTCAAAATTGAAACTGTAGATAGTTACATTTTGTCCGAGATGGTAGACAAGCGCTTAAATGCACATAACTAAGCAGCATATTATCTTGGAAAACATGCAGTGGTTTATAGTATACATAAAAAGGAAATACGAGCACTAAGTAACAAATTGACAAATGGAAATTTTATATTAACAAAAACGCCCAGAAATATGCAGTATTTGTAAGATCCTATGATTTTTTCACAAGTAAAACTTCTTCTGTGAATTGAGTTTCATGAAACGAAAGAGTGACACGTTTAAGTTACTTGATTTCCAAATGGATCAGAACAGGGCTTAAGATAAAAGGAAGAGGGCTTTATGGTAATGCGACACGATATTCAACTTAGACTTGAACCCGAATTTGGGCAAGAAAGACAACCGCAACTTACACAAGGACTAAGGCCACAAGTTAGGCTCGAAATTTAACAAAAAAAAGTAACTGAAACTTGGGCACGGACGTGAACTGAGCATCATGGAGAAGAATTTTAATAAAAATGTATCATGGGCACGGAGTGTGTGCAATTATGAAATGGTTTCTCTTTTGGGCTGTGGTTCGTACAGCTCCTCGCCATAAATGAAGGCAAGACGTGTATATGCTGTCAATGAGAAAGGTGACACAATATTGACATCTGGAACAGAGAGAACCAGTAGGCGGCGGAAACTTTGAGGCAGTCAAGGACTCCGTTTATCTCGGCTCTGCGGTAAATAGGGACAACAACATCAGTACCGAAACCACGTGCAGAATTTGCCAAGAAATAGAGCCCTCCCTCAAAGGACTAAACTTGTTTGACAACAGCTCGATCATACCAGTCCTCCTTTAAGGCGCAGAAACCTGAAAAAAAAAACTGGACGCTATTAAAGGCGACTGAGGATACCCTTAGCCCTTTTACGTTGATGGCGTCCGGAGGAGAAGATTTAACGACGAGCTTTATAGACCGTACAGGCATGCGCCTGGTCAAGAAACTTTAGATATAACGCTTAAAAAGACTAGACCATGTAGAGCGTATGGACCCCACTGCTCCGGTCCGAAAAGTCTTCGAGTCCCAGCCATTGGGACAACGCAGCAAATTACGGTCTACATACATGTAGGTTCAGATGGCGCACACAAGTGGAGAAGGACCTCAACCAATTTGGAGTGCGCAATTGGAGGCAGCTGGGGAGAGACCGTGCTAGCAGGCATGTTGGTTGAGTACCAGGTCCACCCCGGACTGTAATGCCAGTAAAATAAGAAGAAGAAGTTATTCCTTTACCGCGTGTGAACTTACTCTCAATTCCCATTTTGTATCAAATTGTTTTTCAAATATCTTCTCTATGTATATATAGCTCAGTTTAACGTCTACTTAAAACAAAGAAAAAACTGCCAACAACTTCACGTGGTTGTCAAAACACAATCTTCTCTTCACATCTAAGAAATACTCTTAAAAAAGCAATCTGACCTCCGCACTCTCTTGACTTGTGTATCAATAACCTATCAGCAATTTTGTTTTGTGTTTTGCTCTCCCTCATTCTACAATTTTACGAAAACAAATCAACGTTCTCTCTTTCTCCCCATATATCCCTCTCGTTCATAATTCAATTTTTGACATTTACACACTCTTCGTCCATTTTTCCAATTGTGGATATCAGACACAAGAACTTCAATTTAGAAAAAGGAAATTGCACAAATTAATCAAGCAGCACCAGAGTCGATTCCCAAAGAGTGTAGTAACACAACGAAAATATAAAAACGATTCTCGCAGCAAACAGCGAGGGACGCATCGCTTATCCTTCCTCTCAGCACACTGCATCCCGCCAGCACCTCAGCCGCTGTCGCGAGTGAACCAATATTTGCATAATAAATTATACATTGGAGACGGAATGAATTACAAGTGAAAATCATAAGATACCATCGAATGTCACAATCGAAAAAATATCCCCCATTGATTATGAAATAAGATCGAAAACTAGTGTACAGAAAGTCCCTGGGAATGTGCGAAAACTTTCCACAGAGCAGAATAGGAATACTAACTCAGCGTGGTGTTAGAGTAGCAAAAGTTTCCCTACATTTTCAATATAATTGCTGTGCAAAAGTTCAGTGACTATCGGTGCGTTCAAAAGTGAAAACCAATGACAGTCACAGGCATCCATGCAATGGACGTGAAATCACAAGTAAATCATCCAGTCTTTTCAAATACCAGTTGCGAGGCCACCACTGATGACAACCATGCCGGAGCTTCAAAGAGTCATTGCTCCCCGGCGCATGCAGCGGAGGATGATGTCAAGGTTCTGCTGATCAACGAGAACTTTCACCCCGACGGCAGCGGAGAGGAAATCGGTCTCAACGACATGAACGGTGCACAGTGTGGACGGGGACCAGATATTCCAAACCAAGTCACTTGGATAAACGACGATCTCGACTTGGACCTGGAAATGGGAAACATATTCTTTAACCGTGTTGACAGCAGAGATATCATCTACCAGCCAAAAAAGAAGAACATCAAAATGGTGGGGAAGTACGTGATGGGTGATGTGTTGGGCGAAGGATCGTATGGGAAAGTGAAAGAGGTGCTAGACTCAGAGAACCTCAATAGGAGAGCTGTTAAGATCTTGACCAAACGAAAGCTGCGACGAATCCCAAACGGGGAACAGAATGTTCAGCGAGAGATCCAACTGTTGAAGAATCTTAAACACAAGAATGTGATTGAACTCTTGGACGTCCTGTACAACCACGAGAAGCAAAAGATGTACCTTATCATGGAGTACTGCGTTGGAGGATTACAGGTAACCTACTCGTTGATGCACTTTCGAGACTGATGTTTGTCCGCTTTTCAGGAAATGCTAGACAGTGCTCCAGAGAAGAAACTACCTCTATTTCAAGCACACAGATATTTTCGCCAGCTGATCAACGGGCTGGAATATTTGCATGGCTGTCGTGTGATACATAAGGACATCAAACCGGGCAACTTGTTACTGACACTGGATCAAACGTTGAAAATCTCCGACTTTGGAGTTGCCGAACAACTGGAAACATTCGCTGAAGATGATACATGTACAACGGGACAGGGCTCACCGGCATTTCAACCACCGGAAATTGCCAATGGACAGGAATCATTTTCGGGCTCTAAAGTGGACATCTGGAGCAGTGGAGTGACATTGTAATTATGATTGTTTTGAATGTTTTAATGTTGAGTAGAGGGGGTTCCTCTCTTCTGACCAATTTTACGTGGATAAAATCTGTCATCTCATGGACCATATTAAAGTTAAATAAATTTCTTTTCCCATAGATACAATATAACAACAGGACTTTATCCATTCGAGGGTGACAACATTTACAGGCTATTAGAAAATATCGGACGAGGACAATGGGAGGCACCCGATTGGCTCTATCAGCTGGACAACAAACTGGCTAAACTTGTTCTGGGGATGCTGCAATCGGATCCAGATAAACGTTTTACCATACAACAAATTCGCTACGAACCGTGAGTGGAATTAGTTGCGAAAAATGTTTCCATACTTAACGTCCCACTCACCCCATAGATGGTTTATCTCGGTCCCCGAAGAGAAGGGACCACCAATTCCAATTCCACCACTTAAAGATGACAAATATCGTCGCTCCACAGTACTGCCTTACCTAGATGCTTTCCACTATGAAACCGAATACGACCAAGAAGAGAACTACTTTACCGAGCACGACCTGAATCGTAAGTTTATGGCAAAAGCAAGCATTCAAGCAAAGTTATGTTTTTGTTGTTTTTCCTCTTTACAGAGGAACTCGCCCGTCAGGCGGCGGCCGCAGCTGCTGAAATTAAAGCCCAAAAGAGCGCCGCATCGATATCGAACCCAACGATTTCATCTGTCGGTGCAACAGTTGCCAGTGCAGCAGCCACCTCTTCGAACAGCTTGAAGGAGAATAAAAAGCATCACTCGTCGTCGGCGTCATCGCTGAAACGGCGGGCGAAGAAACTCACATCGTGCATATCGGTCAGAAAGCTGACAAACTGTCGGCCGTCTTGAAACGATTCCATAGAGTCCACTCTTCCTACTCTCCCACATATATTAGAAGTATTTTTATTTTCTTTCTTATTTTCACACAAAACTGAACGCGTCACATCTTCACCTTACTTAGTTTAATTTTCTGATTTTTGTTATTTTCTTTCTTCTATTTCTGTTTTTATTTTTACTTTCATATCATCCTGTCTGCTAACGCGCAGTGCTTCTCGCTCAGAGTCACAAAACTTCAGAAACTTTCCTACCGACAATACAATACATACACAAACATACATACTCGTCAATATTCGCATGCAACTCTCTCATATGCAACAGACATTCGGAATTCTAAACATGTTTACTTATTTTTGATTTCCTGGGATTATAAAAATAGTTTTGCACGTATGAATGAGAATGGGGTTTTCTTTGTTTGAACTCGAGACATGAACTCATTTTTTTTCTACTTTTGCTGTAAAATCAATCGCCATACAAATGCACTCTTGCATACGTGTGTGCATGTGAAAGCAAGAGGCTTGAAAACAGAAGCTTATTCCGAATGAAGCAAACAGTTGATGTATTCTGTGCGAAGGATGTGAAAACATGTTGCGGCCGCTGCTGGTCAGATCGGTCCGTGACGAGGGATACTTAGACAAAATTCATGTTAGTGGGTACAAAATAAAACCTTATAAGTAAATCAGGATCCAAAGTGAAAAATAAAATATTGTTAAATAAATGAAATAAAAAAAATATTGAGACTATTGAAAACGACAAAACTTTGATTGCGGGGCGGCGACGAGAGCGTAACTCGACCTCGTTCAAATTGGCGTTTTTGCTTATTTACTAATCAGGACAGAGACCCATGATGGGTCCGAACGGGAGCTAAAGCTGTTTCCGGTTGTCAAGACCCAGCTCTCTAGTGTCCGCGATCGCATGTTCTCTATACTGGAGGTTCGGTCTTCCTCTTTCTCTTCCTTCTGAAGGCTGGGATTCGAAGACCCTCTTAGCTGGAACATTGTTGTCTATTCTCTCGATGGAGCCGAGCCATTGTAGTCATCGGTTTTTTGCCTTACGGACTCCACATCTGATGCAGAGTTTGCGGTTGTGTCTTCTCCTCTCTTCGCCTTCCTCGCAGACAGAACAATATAATCGACACAGATTTTTCTTTCGAAGGAACCAAGTACTTACGCTGCCATTTTTTTTATCGTACAGCACACGGCTGTCTATAGAAGTAAGGGCAGGATGGCGTTTGTGCAGGGCGGTAATAATTGCCTTCCAGTGTTCAGATAACTTGCAACCATAGAACACAAACTAAAAACGGGAGTTGCCCTGGTGCTCTAGAAATCAATAGAAGCTCCTGAAATCACCGATCATCTGGCAAAGAAGAGCAAACAGAATAAGACGAACATAACGGTATTCAAAGAGAAATCCTGATCAAGGCAGCTGGGGGAACTGTGGCGCAGGTACAAGCACAAATAATTTGAGTATTATTTGAAATTTGAAGACAACCAAAACTAAGTTAAGCTAGTTGTATTCCACATCGAACGCAGATTCGTGGAGAACAGTGCCATACGTGCAGATGCTTCTGTCGATAAAGTTGTAAAATAAGTCCATTGTGGACGCACCTATCGACAAAAAGATATTTGTTCCTACAGAAAGTACAGATGCTCCTATCGAGAGAGTTGAGAAATCGGTCTATTGTAGCCGAACCTATAAACAAAGTTGAGGGATCTGTTCTTACGGAAAGTGCAGAAAGTGCAGTCCTTGCGGAAGGTGTCCAGAAAATAATTTTAAATCCCAAATCGGTGAAAAAGAACCTACGTGTCGCTAGAACTTTCACAACGATGAAATGAGGTAAAACGCATTCTGATACTCCGACATTGTAATACCACAAATATGACGGTTAAATGCTGAAGACTCCCTCCCTAACTGAGCTATCACAATATGTTCAAGACGCCAACGAACTCGGCCAAGTCAGGTTCCCTAGATATCTGTCCCTAACCCTGTTGATAAACAATTCAAAGAACGATTGTGAGAAGACTTAACTAAAGAAATTGAACTTCGGACCACATCGAAGATTGGACGGGACTAAAGTACGGCTTTGTCAAACAAACAGTCTTAACCTATCAGTTATCCACGAGATCTAAGACGACACTGTTCCACAAATCACAATCGAAAGGCAAGCCATGCGCTAATATCGCAAATGAAACAACAGGCAACCAGAAGAGCAGAAAGGTGTATTTACGAGACGATAGGAGCCCCATTTTACAATTGAGTTCGTTTCCTTCGGAAGACTGCAAAGTGCGCGATGGACAAGCATCTACTGCTAGCATAGACTTGGGCAAGAAGGATAATGGTCTCGCAGTAGAGTTCCCTTTCCAGTTTCGTACGTCATTAGAGGAAGAACTCTCTTTAGCATTCTGTCTCCCAGACCTGAATTGAAAGACTTTCTAAGCTTTAACCTACATTTTATATTGAAGAACCTAAATCCGTTGTCGGTATACAGCTCAAATATCGTGGGCAGAGCCGATTCAGACTGTTTAACCGAAGGATTCCGTTCAGACGGTTATGCAAACTCTCTCGGCTAAATGTGGGGTTTCATAGCATCCGAGTGCTGTGACTCAAAAAATGTGTTAGAAAGCTCATTTGGAAATTGGGTTACTAAGGCGACAAGTCTTGCCAGGCAGTAATCACCTTCATTGACTATAGCTTCTTGGTTTTCCGAAAAAAAAACAGTAGGCGATTCTGCGATAAAGAGCTTAACTTTTCAGCTCACACCACATTAGCGTCAAATAGCCGCCACCTGATACGAACAAAGGCAAGACATTGACAAAAAAAGTACTCTGAAGTGTCTTCATCTTCTTCAGAGGCGTCGCAAAGGGTGCCATCACTTAGCCCAAGTAGACTAAGGTGCTTAGCGAAGGTGAAGTGTCTCGTACGTACGCCGACAAATTTTTTGCACTCTTTTAAGTCCAGAGATAACTGAAAAGCCACGGATTTCTTGCTGACGTTCGGGAGCATGCACTTGGTCAGCCGCCTGCATCATGGAGAGTCATGCCATCTCTGGTTGTGCTGTTGGGACCCAGAACCGTCGGTGGAAGCCCTTACCAAGAAAGTGAGTAGTCCCATGGTGGTTTCGGGCTCTACGAACGCCTCTTTTGAACCTTGCATAGCTAGTTCAACCGAGACCCAGACAAATCTTAATGAATTCAGTCTGCCGACCAAATTATGGGGAGGACTTGCATTCCTGGACTATCTTGGAAGTGGTTAAAGGGTTGAGTGAGGCCTTAAGTACAGCTTGGCTGTCTCTGCAGACGCAGATACTTCGCCCCTTTCACCTTTTCTTCACAATATAGTTGGTGGTCATTACGACCGCAAACGTGTCCGCCTGGAAGACCGCTTTCAAAATACCTTAAGAGATGTGAAGTCTAATGACAGGCTTGGTTCTTCGAAAGATGTATATACAAAACAAGCTAAACATTCCCTTCTTCAAAGGGAAGTTTGTAGGCGGATGGAAAATATACGTCTTTTAGGAGGCAAGCAGCGGAATTTTAGGAAACATTGCCAAGGACTTACAAATTGAAGAGTTTGCACAGAATTTTCAAGACATGCAGATATAGTTCAACAGCATTTCATGTTCTCTCTACCGGGAATCGAATAAGAATCGTGAAATCTACGTCCTCTACCAACTTGTGCAATTAATAGCGAAGTCAATAGTCGTTCAAATGTACAACAAAAGTATGTCTAAAATGATCTTCGAATCCTAGTCTACAGATCTCTAGGAAAATAAATCGTGAATGTGTGATATGAAATGCATGTGATATGAAAAAAACGAAATCAAAACAGTGTATCACCCAAGAAGTCAAAAATAGAAAGTAATTACTCAATCTGCGTTATTTCGAGGCTCGTTAACGTGATAAGCAATTAAACACCTTTGAAGATAAAACAAAAGTCTGTTCGACAAACGAAGCACTCTACTGATTCCAACGCTTTATCGAAATGTATAAACTCTTCTTGACGTTTTGACACCGATGATCTGAAAGAGTTAAGTCTTCTCTGACAGGTATACCTTCTGCTACTTAACATTATCAGCGCTTTCATTCAGTCGAAAGCCGATAGTCAATTGACGTCACAAGAAGATAGCTCCTGTGTAGTGTACTTTACCCAGCCAACAACGCTGGGCATGGTCACTATTCTCTCATATCTCCTCATCACGAAAAAATGCAAATTTCAAACAACTTTTGTAATTTTCTCATTTCATTCGTACTTATAGATGATTTCGTTAGACTTATGTAGAAAATTGCTTTTAACGTCGCTCTCTGTCACTTAATCATTTCTCTGAAGGCTCCGGCGGCGGATTGTCTATCTCTCCCATGTGGAACATTTGATGATAGTGCGCGCCAAGCTTCGACAGTTTCTTTTGCATTATATTCCGCAAAATGTCCACGTACTGCGGTAGAATCTTGGACGTGTTGGGGTTTCGCCAGTGAAGCGCATTGTTGTCGCATATGAAGAGGGCGGGAGATGGTACATTGTCTTTGAGGTAGTTCCAAATGCATTCCTTCAGTATGAGAGCGATCTGCGATAAAACGGAACCGATGAGCTTATAGGCGAACAACTGAGGAGGGTGGATATATTTACCTCTGGTGGTTCAAAGTGTTCGATGATCATATGCAAGCTCGCCAAAGGCGGTGGCAGCAGCTGACCCATTGATAGAATCTGCAGGAGTTTCCTGGTGCACTGCATCAGTTCTTCGTTTTTGTCAATTTGCTGATATCTATTCACTGTATGACTCGATGATTAGACGGAAAGCGAAGACGGTCAAAGATGCTTACCATTCTTCGCTCTCCACTGATGGAGGCACGTGGCACATAGTGCGCGCAGGAGCACAGAAGAAAAACAGAGTGCTGGACGATGTGTTGCTATAAAACCTAGTATTGCCCAAAGGATCGGGGATGATATGAACGTCCGTCGAATGCGCAAATCCCGCTCCATCGTAACCTTTGTGAATTCCTCATCGGGAAACGGCAGCCCATTGTACATGACGTCGGTTGAGACCATCTCGACCAAGAGCAGCGACACCATGGAATAACCCTCGACCTGATTTGGTTTATCCTAAAAACGATCATCATGAGCATATGACTAGCCAGCCTCCTTCAACTCACCAGATCATTGCAACAGGAGTCAATAGCTTTGATGAGCAAAGCTTGCAACTCAGAGTCTGGGTCGGTGGACTTTGCGTTTATGTTCTCCGGTCGGAGACCCTTGCCAATAACTCCTGCATGGAGGACGGTGCGATTGGCATTGGGACCCACACTCTGTTTCTGATTGGCGAATATAAGCATCTCGCTTTCAGGGATCGCTGTTTCCTCAACTTCTGGTTCTTCGTAGGCACCGAATAGATAGCCATAGAAAAACAAAGCTCCCTCCACAAGTTCCCTGAGACAAGCCGACCGTGCTGACTTCCTCGCACTGCACAGACGTTGGAAGAGATTGAAAGCTCGATTTACTGCCGTCGACCGCAGAGTTGGACCTGAAACGAAAGAGCAGACCTCGTTAGCTTTCGAAAGGTCGCAAGATTGATCGAAGAACTTACTCTTTTCCGTCAGACTCCAGAAGAAGTATTTCACAGTCAGATTGGACAGCTTTAGCACATCCGCTGTGCTCATCACGTTCAGCTTTGACCCAGCGTCGATGGTGTTGAGCAGTTCCACAATTGTGTGGGCCAACAATCCGTGGTCGCTTTGCTTGGGCACAATAATTGCCTCATCGGTGTCCATTTCTTCCACGTCGTTTGTTAACTTAGTTCTTTTGTTTCCCTCCTTTATATTTCCGTTAGTCGTGATGCTCTTGTTGTTGTTATTGTTCGAGAAACGCGCTGATTCTTCCATTTCAAGGAGAAGCTTCCCCAGTGCACAGTTGAGGACTTGTAGGACTTTAGAGAGGCAGTCGTTTAGGGTGTTTACGATGCTTTGCTGTTTTAAATACGAGACGATGTTCTTTTTTTCCAATCTGTAAGGAATTTGTAAAAAAAATGTGCGCCGTGTTTGAGGTTATTGCAAACTTACTTAGCCAACGATGCCATATTTTGAAAAGTGTTCAATGCCTGAACCTGTTTGTCATTTTCATGAAACTGCAGCTTCAACAGCACTTCCTCCAAGACCATTTGGATTCCCGGCTTGATTCCCGGAAACTCAACAACTCCATTCTGTCCACCCATGATGCGAATCAGGGCTCCGATCCCCGCCTTATTTATCGTGTACGATTTCCTTAGAAGTTCCGAAATGGTCTGATGATAGATATGCGACTGTTGAGTGGCTGCAAGAGAATAACAAACGATTAGCCTGGGTCAGATTTGAGTTCATTTCCAGCTTACAGACAAGCAAAAGCAACCGCACTGCGGTCTGTTGCTCGATCATGTTCGTGCTGAGGCAAGCTTTCCAGAGCAAATACTTGGACGCATCTGTGCCCAGATCACTTAACAGTGGACAGCGCGCATTCATAAGAATAACCTGTTCCAGTTCTTGGAGGTTGTACTCAAGGAAATCCTGACACCACGAGTATTGTTCCGACAGTTTCGCAACAGTCATCAGAAGCTTGGATCCGTTAGTCTTAAGCGTGAGAGCCAGATTATTGAAAGAAGGCTGCATATCCACAAACGTCTTATTGTTCATCCAGACTGGTGTCTGGCGGATAATCGCCTCCAACAGAGTGTCGTTATCTGAAAGGATTTTTTTTTTTTTTTGAATTGAAGAGCAAATGGAAGAATGTCTACATACACATGTCCAGGAATACGGTTACCATACACTGCAAGACAGACTCGGAAAAGTGTGATATTTGGGTGATGAACGGGATGATGTGCACGTGTATGGGCTTTTTCGGCACAAATCCATCCTGGAAGACATTCAATGTTAGTTTGAAAAAAGGCTAGCGAAAAATATACTCAAACCTCAAGCAGATCACGTAGGGCCTGCATAAGTTCCTTCTCATGGGCGTACGCTAAATAGTCGAGAATTCCAATTTCCGAGTCGAACCGACAGCGAAAATCTTCGGAAAATCGCTTTAACCCACATTGCAGAATTTGCGAGATAATTTTGAGCGGGAAACATCCGCCCAGTCGAGCCACAACCCAGTCGAACGTCAGCGAATACCTTTGAAATGCAGCTGCATGAAAGAAACTTGAATTAAACCCACTCCTCAAAACATTAACAATCCACTTACCAAGTAACGTTTCAACACAAGATTCGGCTTCGGCATTGGTGAGCTTTCTGAAGCACGCGCTGATTAGACTCAGTAGTCCTTTCATTGCACTGCAGTTTAACCAGAAATTGCACGACGCACCGATACTCATCTTTCGCTTATGCGAGTACTTATCAGACAATTTCCCAACCAAGTCAAGACTCCATGAAGCAATCAATGGACCCCATGCCGGAGGTCCCTTATTAACCAGATTCTCGAGGGCTTCTTGAATATCCACAAACGACTCGTCCTCCAGGGGCAATGGGTTCTTAGTGTCACTGCCAGCGGTGGAAACATAGTTCGCGACCGCCACATCGAATACAAGCGAAAAGTATTCGAAGACGATTTCACGCGACGCTGGCAAATCATCGAGAAGGTGCAGACTCGTTCGAACCAAGTGCGTTGCATTTATGTTCTTCGGATTGCCGCGATGGGTGGTCACCGATGTAATGAATTGTTGCAATTCTACAAGTATGTGTTGCTTTAACATTGTTGATTTATTTGATAAATTGTCGCAGGAGGAATCAAAACGTAAACATTGTACGACCAACAGCAAACGAATGAAGGGAAAATGTGATGAAATGTCAAACAATTGCACTTGACGTTTATGTCAACTAAATGTTGATCAAGCGCCATCTAGGTCTGAAAATAGATTTCATTGAGTTGTATTTAAATTGGTTTTGTTCGTTTATTTGAATTGTTTTTTTTTAACTCTTTTTGTAACCGATGCGTTACTCCGTTTTTTCTATATTTAAAAAAAAACTTGGAAAGTGCAGTACCTAGATATACCTTGACAGACGACTAACGATACGGAACGTAAACAGACAAATTAGGAACTGCTTAACAACGGTTGAGTACGACAGTGATCACTGTGGGCTTGCCGCTGTTATCAGGATCCCGAACGAGATGGTGGAACTGGAGGAATTTGTGGAGGCGTATCCTTACAATTATTGTAAGGCTCGTTGGCCGCGGTTTTCCAGAATCCTATCCAGAGAACTGCGTTCGAATGACATGACACCACCCTCGAACAGAAACCTAACTAACGAAGAGGTTGACAGGTACCTCATACAAATGGACACTACAATAAAACGTACTATGGACAAAGCGATTCCTAAAGTATCACCGATCACAGATGGCGAAATCTATCGGAATGATACAATCGACGCACTGCACGTGCAAAAAAGCAGATTGCTGACGAGAATCAAGACACTTTACAGACGATTTACGGACAGAGACGACCAGGAACTGAGGTCGCTCAAGTCGCAGATGAAAAACCTCCAGAGTTTGATTCGGATGAATTACAGAATTGCTATCAATTCTTATTGGGGAGACAAGATTCGGGCTGTTCGTTCGAACTGTCCGGGTATGTTTCCCCAAATCAACCGAGTCTTCCGAAGGAGGGATCATAACGACTTGGAGGCTGTTCGACTTGACAGAACAACCGACAACGCCAACATACTGACTTCAGTTGGCATTGATCCGGATGGGGCCGTGCTGGACAATGAGTTCTTCATTGTTGAGGACGCCCAAGAGAAGGTTGAAGCAATAGGAGCGGTTTTCCAGGAGGTGTATACGGTCAACGAACCTCGTAGGCCGAATCACGACTTGGAGAACAGGGCCTTGCTTAACCATTTCTACCTTCGAAATGAAATACAGCAATGGCGTTCTGAGAATCATGGTTTCACCAGATTCAATGATGAAAATAAGGCACTTAATGCCGTCGCCCAAGATGGATCTAATGCCATAATCATTTCGAAGGAGGAACTCAAAGACATCTTCAACGGTTTGAAGAACAAAAAGTCGACTGGCATCGACGGGATACCAAATATAGTGTTACGTCATCTCCCTGACGAGGCGGTAGAGATATACACAATCCTGTTTAACAATGCACTGAGTAATACACATTACCCAGCGCATTGGAAGACGGCGGTAGTGCAACCCATACCCAAAAGGGACAAAGATTCCTCGCTTCCGAAAAATCTTCGGTCGATTAGTCTCCTCCCTTGCATAAGCAAGGTTTTTGAAAAGATTATCAATAGAGTCCTGATGCAGTGGACTGCGGACAAAAAAATAATACCAAATAACCAATTTGGTTTTAGGGCGGGGCATGATACTGTACATGCCGCGTCAAAATTGGTTTCGGACATTCACTGGAATAAAAATAAAACCCAGTGCACCGGGGCCTGCCTTGTTGACTTGGAAAAGGCATTCGACACCGTCTGGTTAGAAGGCCTCTTCCTCAAGTTGACGAGGTTGGGTATAAGCAAAGAACTGCTTTACACGATCTACAATATGGTTACAGGTAGAAAGTTTGTTGTTAAAAGTGGCAACAAGGTTTCTACTAATGTCTTTTACATTAAAAATGGGCTCCAGCAGGGTGCAGTGAATTCACCAATTCTTTTCACTGTTTTCACCAGTGAATTAATTGGCTCCATGCAGTACCTGATCGCGTACGCTGACGATTTGATAGCGTACAGGACGGCACCGAAGATTGAGGTCATTAACATCCTCTTGCAGCGCGACTTCGAGAAAATTCAGCGATTTTGCGACGACTGGAAGTTGAAGATCAACTACCAGAAGTGTGAAACCATCCTGTTCCGAACTCCGTTGTGCAGGGCTTCAAGAGATACGAGCAAAAACTGGCGTAAGTTCGGCATTTTGGACCCGCAGGGGCAGCCATTAGCTGTGAGGAGTGTAGTGCGATATTTGGGCATTATGTTGGACCAGTTTCTGTATGGTAATATCCATGCAGCAACGGGTCTGGCAAAAGCCAGAAAAGCCTTCGCTATGGCAAGTAGGCTGTTTTATAGCAGCCAACTTGATTCCAGAGTGAAGATTATCTGCTACACGGCCCTAATACGGCCAATCATGGTGTATGGTTGTCCGGTGTGGTTCAACTTGAGTCCTTCCCAGATGGAAAGGATGAGGGTGTTCGAAAGGCAATGTCTTCGAGCTTGTCTCAAGATGTACAGAACCCCAGAGTCTGAGTACAAGAAGTTCTATGCTAATGAAATCTTGTACAACGTAGCAAACGTGAATAGGCTGGATAATTTTATTATTAAGCTGATTCGAAGGCACGTTGCACGAGGAATGACTTCAGAAAACGAGCTGATATTCGGAGCTTACTACCCGAACGATGCATATCATGAGAGCGCACGCCGAAGTGGATTCATTCCACCGGAAGCGTTCTTGTATCTGGACCGCATTGGCTTGGTCCAGGATGCGGAGGGATGTCCACTTCTCTACCACGTAGTAAGACGAACGGTGGACAAGCGTCTGCTCTACGAGAGCAATGTACGAAGCGTAAGGCCGGGTGATCTTCGCTTCAGCACATCCATCCCCATTCGCGACATTAAAGATCGGGAAAAGGCTAGGCAATTTTATTGGTGGCTAGAGCCACATCTGGTGGCCCAGCTGCCGTCAGCTGAAGCAGAAATTGGTCCCCCTACGGATAACTTACATATATAAGTTAGATTAAGATTAAGATTAAGTTAGTGTAGTATATATATAGTCCATAAACTAAAAATAAAAATAAAAATTAAAAAAAAAAAAAAAAAAAAAAAAAAAAAATTGGTGTAGTTAGGTTAAGTTTCATAAGTTAGGTTAAGATAAAAATAATTTAATTAGATTGCTAAGTTTTTACAGAAAATTTCTTAGTATTAAGTATCACATACTTTAGTCCTTTACTTGAACATACATAAAAAAAAAACACCAGCCGAAAGGCAATTATAAAAACTCATAGATTAACTTAGAGTGCTCGCATGGAGCCAGTAAGATAGTTTTTAATTAAAATAAAAGTTTTTGTAACTAGTTTAAGTATTTTATATCAAGATTTAAGACAAATGAAATACAAAATAAAAAAATACATTTTAAACTAAACTAACCTAGATATACCGGTAGAAGTTAGCTTTTTAAAGTTTGCAATCTGCGGACATCAGAAAGGATCCCTTTTGATAATTGAATCAAGCGAACGTAAAGGGACAAACTCAACAAAACCTTCAATGTCAAAAAAGTTTTTAAACAAGGCAACGCACTGTCTTGTGATATCTTTACATCACACTTGAGAAGATCGTGCGTACCTCAAAAGTCAACACCAGAGCCACGATTTTTCAAAAGTCCGTTCAACTACTAGCTTATGTCGACAATATTCATGCAACTGGACGAACACAGCGAGCCGTTTATAAGACGTTTGGTGGCATTGAAGCGGAAGCGGCAAAAATGGATTTGGCGGTATATGAGGGCAAGACGAAGCATATGCTGTCATCGAGGAAGGATACAAAACATCGACCTCTCGGAAAGAGCGTCGCACTATTCAGCAGAAACTCCGAGGTAGTCAAGGACTTCGTCCACCTCCGCGGTAAACAGGGACAACAACACGAGTACCGAAATCAAAGGCAGAATCACTCTTGCTTCTTTGGGCTCAAGAGGCAATGGAGTAATAAAGCCCTCTCTCGAAGGACTAAACTGGCTTTGTACAACAGCTCGATCATCCCAGTCCTTCTTTTATGGCGCGGAATCTTGAGCGTTACTAAAAGCGGATGAGGAAGCTCTTAGTCTTTTCGAGAGAAAAGTTTTGCGTGCGATTTTTAGTCCTATTTGATGGCATCTGGAGGAGAAGATTTAACGACGAACTCTATGGGTTGTACAGCGACATGCGCCTAGTCAAGCGTCTTCGGATACAACGCTTAAGATAGCTAGGCCATATAGAGCGTATGGACACCACTGCTCCGGCCAGAAAAGTCTTCGAATCTGAACCATTGAGACAACGCAAAAGAGAACGGTCTGGGTTAAAGTGGCACACACAAGTGGAGAAGGACGTTACCCAGCTTGGTGTACGCAACTGGAGGCAGCTAGCGAAAGATCGTGCTGACTGGAGAGGCATGTTGGATGAGGCCCAGGCCCACCTCGGACTGTAGCACCACAAGAAGAAGATGAACGTACAGGAGACTCTTGGTATATTCTTTACAAGAGCTGTAGAAACGACCTAATTATGACAATTAATCTTAATCGTACCGCGCCTGTAAGTGCGAAAAGAAAAAAATTCCAAACATTTTGTAGGTCATATTATCTTCTGTAAAAGGAGATGTATGCCATAAGAAGCATAGATGACCGGTAAGACTCATTGTGTATTCCCATAAGAATGCATTCATCCTTATATGAACTTTGAGGTAGCACACGATTACCAAAACCAACCTTGAACAACTGGGATACAATCCGTTTAATTTGAAACATTTCAGAAAAATTACCTTTTTTTGTGGAGATAATTAAATAAAAAACGACATTTTCGAAAAGGATATAACTATATACGGAAGAAAATGTTAGCTGGTGTTTTTTTTTTGAAATTCATCAAAATGAACTCAAGCACAAACCGACAGCTGACCACAAATTATCTAGCACTTAGCATTAATTATCGCGCTGAAAATTTGTCCCCCACAGTGGTTAATTAAATTTCATACTACTTCTGAGTGATGCCTTCAAGTTGGCACACTAATTTACAGGTTTTCCATTAGGTCAATGTTAAGCAGTGTTGTCAATTTTTAGGTTATATTGATCAATTCAAACTTTGGCAATATTTTAAAAATGCTTCGGAGGATTTCAACATCTTAATCTGAAATTGCAAACTCTGTTCAGTTGGGGGAGAATATTCTCCGCTTGTATGCAATATGAATTTTAAAATCTTAAGAGATCAGTGAACATCCGTTACTACTTATAAATCAATTCTAATTTGGAGTTTTACAATTTGGATGTCACACTTTGCGCCGACACCTCAGCTCAAAAGTTAGCGGAGTTCCGTGGACTTCTGTGCAATATTTGAGGAATCTACACATCGCGTGGCATTACGTCGCTCAAAAATGGATAGGTCACTATGTCTTTTGAGAGATAGCAAGAGAGAGAGAGAGAGAGAGAGAGAGAGAGAGAGAGAGAGAAGGAGAGAGAGGGAGAAAAAATGAGGGGGGATACAGTGTATAGTACTAAAAGTAAAAGTTTAAATTGGAAAGATTATTTTCACTAACATATTTGACCTTTCGCAGATGTTTTCTTTTCACCAGCAATTCTTCGTGCAATGAACGCTTCCGCCAAATTTTTTACTTACTACAGATTTTAAGTTCAGCGCATTGATTTTGTCGCCTTTTATTTCCTTTGTGGCAGTCCAAATTTTTGTAGATTGAACTTAAAATGCCACGACGAATTTTACGTGCCGTAGATTTTCAGAGGTTGCAGCTTTTCAAATTTCGCAAATCATCCAAAAAATGTATTTACTTATGTTTGTGCATTTTGTGTTTCTTGCACTTTAAGGACATAAGGCCTAAACAACATAGTCATAATCCATATATGATTTTTTTCCTTCTTATATTCGACTAGGTTATGATCCGAATAATGGGGATCATAACCCTCTCACTTTACGACATCCCTACTGGTCTACCTGTAAGGTTCGCAGAAAGACTGTGAGTTCCAATCCTCTTAAGATACAGTAGCTCCAACGAATAATCGGACAAAGGTTCTGATTACTTATCAAGCAGTACAATTAATAAATATGTTGAAGGTGCTATATTTTATTTCAAATTATTATTCTTTGACAAAAACAAACACTTTAAAAAACTCAATATAGTGGTAAAAAACATGACAATAGAAACAAAAATATTTCTTTATTGTGTAACAAATAATCGGACAAAGAATGAAATATAACTAAAAATTTATAGCCGTTGGCTTGCAAAACTGCCTGTAATCGGGTTGATATCGTTCCTACCAAATTTTTGCACGTTCCGGGCTGAATAGAATGCCAAGCCTTTACTAACTGTTTGAGATGCCGAAACTTGATTACAGTTCCAGAGGATAGGATTATCTGAATTCATGCTACCAGACACCACCCGAAAAACGATTTGCACACTTGAAATGAGCACCATAAAAAGAAATCGTCTATACGATCACTCAAGACGTCGGATGGATACCGCGCCGACTATTCAGGACCACATGGTTACGTTGTGTATTTGATAGGACCAGCTAGGCGTTGTGTATTAGAAGCAAAAGCAACCGACTGAAAGGACCACAGATGACGTTTATCGATGACAATTGGTGTGTTAGGGGCTAGTGCTGAAGAAAAAGTTGAGGTTTGATCGCGAACCATGGTCACTGTTGCGTAATGGGTAAGTGCGTCGATTCACAATCTGAAGGTCTAGATTCGATTCCGTTAATGATCATCTCGTATTTTATTTGTCACGACACCGCGCTCGGCGAATTGTTGACGGCATTCAAGGAGTATTGATTGTCTATGAAATGTGTCTCAAATTTCGCAGTTCCCGGTAGGCAAAAACCCGTAGGTCCTCTTTACTTGTGAGAGAACAACAGTGTGCATAACAAGAGCACTTGCTGAAGAAACTAGCCCCTGACCCCTTGTAAGCTGTAGTGCCTTTCAATTAATCAATTAATTATTTTTCATCTACTAGAAAATGACTTCTAATTTTTCAAATCTTATCCGTGTAAAGTGGGTAGTCAGGGTTTGATTTAAACAGATGTCTAAACATTCTCTAGCAGCCTTTGCGATATCTGTCAAAAATTATTTCTGCCAATTGCCTCGCTTTTCTACATTTTAGTCTTTTCACACTTTCTGGCAACACTTCATCCCCACTCCTTAAGATTAGAGATCCAGTCAATGCTTGTACTCGTACAGACCTATTTTGTTGCGCTATAAAGCTCGGCCACAAGCAATGCTTTGTGACACTAAAATGAGGCCGTAAAATGCGCTAGACCTTGGTTTCGTTCAATGGAACATGTCCTGGTTGACAAGATAACACTTCGTCAATCAACATGTGATGAGGTCAAAAATTGGATTGATAAGTGAATATCAGATTAACCGACTGATTTCTTTTTGGGTGGAGTTCACATCATGGCAGAGAAATGGAATATTTGGGCCAGTGGACAACAAATGGAAGATTCAATTTGAATTACACAATAAATAAAATATGGGACTTTAAAAAAACAATCATGAACTAACTTGTAAATTTACGCGTCAAGGACTTTTTGTGACGTAGTGGATCAAGATATGACTCCTACGCCAATGGTGCTCAATACAGTTCCTTTCAAATCTCGTGAGTCGTTGATAAAACATACGAAGTGTTAAATGTCAAGAGAAAGAATCTTAAATTCACCAGTTCAAGTAAACATCCCCATTTATGCCAATAGCCAGCGTATTGCTCTTGATGTTCAATGCTTTTCTCCTGCGGTCAATAGAGTCCCAAGACGCAGTGATTACCCACTATACTTGTACGCAATAACACATTTCCCCATTTTATTGATCAAGGGTGTTCTAAATTCAAGGCAAACACATTTTGCTGGATAACCATCACAATAAACTCGAATCAAACACAAACAACTTCAACTGATGCATTTTTGTCGCCGTTCAATAAATCGCTACAATTTTCAGATAAAAGTTAAAACAACAACAATCATAAGCCTTACCTCTTAATAACCCATATCATGTCTTATTACAGTCAAGATCACCTGTCAGTGGTAGAGGCGACGCAGATAGTGCAGATTTTCCAATCACGATAGTCTACCATTTCTTAATCTGAATTTTTCGCATGCGGCCAATTTGTGCTCAATTACACGTGCACACCATTCTTGTGCACCGATGCATGCGACGAGCCCCTCGTATCGGTATACTAGGGTGATTTGGGACACCTCTAAGATGCAAGCAAGCTCATTAATAACAGGCGAGTACGATTCGATCTTAGGCAGACATGTACTATTGCAAGATACCCGTCAGCCGTGCTCCTATGGCGGTAATATGCCTTTAGCCATCGATTTTTTTTGTTGTTTTGTTGATCTCAGTCATTGGCTAATGACAGCTCGATGTGGACCTTTTATTGCTGGGCTTGGGCTCCAGCAACTGAGCAACTGCCCTCTTGAGGGTATTAAGGAGCGTGCAAGAATGGCTTTATGCGACAGACCTACACGTATCTGTTTGATGGTTTCACATTGCGAAAGCGAACGATGTGTGTGTGTGTCTTTGAAAATCTACATTCAGGCAGCACCTACCTTCAGGCTGAAATTTGAGTAATAAGTGGGAGCATGCAGTGTGACCTTTGTTGACTTGATCGGCCATTAATGTTTCTTCGACGAGTGGTTGCAGATTTGAATTTGGATTGAGGAGGAGGATTTTCTTACGAGAGCATACTGAACATATGTCTGGCCATAATGGTATTTTAATAATGCAGCTGCGTATATGTAGGTGGTTGGAGTTCGTTGGTCACTTTGGTGCTTTGTCTGGAATCGAGTGTCACATTAGCTTTCAAGATCAGCGATTAACATACGAATACGAATCACGTGTGACGAAGGGGGAAGGCATTTCCCGTATTGGGTTTGGACAAGTCCCACGGTTTTGACTGCCATCAGCACGAAATATCACAAGGTCGCACGCATGAGTGGAAGGTTATTATGATGGGATTGGGAATCTTCAAAGTATCGGATACTAACAAAATCCGATACTATGCACCAATTCTATTGAACCTACACGAATTAAAGTTATTTTCTATGTAGTTTCACCGTGACTTGACTTAAAAACCCAATTTTTGAGACGCGTACTGTGCTAGAAGCAGCCTTAAATTTCAGTAGGTCATAATTGCTTCTGAAGATTTGGATAAATTTCCGCTGCCATCTTGTAGACGTGTCACTAACTACGTGCTTATTCTGCTCGGAAAGATGCATTTAGCCCATTGCCACTTAAAGAAATTTCATTTTATTTGCACGAGTAATTAATTTGGGCCAAAACTCGGATTTACTTCGCCTAAACTCCGTCAACAAAGCATTGAAAATAATAATTGAGTGGCACTACAGCCCACAACGGACCAGGGCCTAGCTTCTACAACAACTACTCGTTTTGTGCATGCTACTGTTTTTCACGAGTAGAAGAACGGCGAGATTTGAGAAACTTTCCATAGATAATTAATACTCTTTGAGTGTTGTCAGCAACTCGAAAGAGGTGGTGCCGTGAAAAAATGCTAGGTGTCCCGTCCGGGAATCGAACCCAGACTTTCTGCGCCGCGGTCGATGCACTTACCACTGCGCCACGGCGACCACAAGCATTGAAAATATTCCTTCCAAAATGTTCTTCGTCTAACATAAGCAAACGCGGCAAATATTACCCGGCAGCTTTCTACTATAATTTCTAAATTTTGATTGGTATAAAAGCATGACATAACCTTCCATAACCTTTGCTGTCTACCTCACTTTAATTCGACTGTTAGCTAAAACTATTTGGTGACCTTAAGCAATATTACCGTCAGTAGTCGCAGTTTTTAGACGTCCCGAACGTTCATCAGCTCTCAAGCTCTTACGACCACGTTAAATTCAGCTGCCCAAAATTTCACTGTGACAAATGATGGTGCGGAGGCTTTATGCACAGAGTCCAACTCATATTGTATTAGCGTAGGCGTTTCGTATTTCAAATACGAAAATTTAATAATCGCTCGATTCTCAATTCGTTTCCATTTTCACAAAAATACTAACATCGGCTCACTCAAGTGACTTTCAACTAAAGACTGTGTGTCCAAAATGGCTGAAATTTCTGCGAGTAACTGTCGAAAGATTTTAAGGCCGCATTTGACAGCGTGCATAGACACAAGTTATGCAGTGCCATGTCTAGTCTTGGCGTTCCTACCAAACTCGTCAGATTGTGTAGGATGACAACGGAGAACTCTCACTGCTCCGTCGAGGCCGGTATCAAACTCACCGAAACCTTTAATATCAAAGAGAATTTGAGACAAGGCGACGCGCTGTCATGTGACTTTTCCAACATTCTACTTGAGAAGATCGTGCGTAACTCACAAGTCAACATCAAAGGCACAATCTTCCAAAACTCTGTTCAAATGCTAACTTAAGCCGACGACATTGACGTGATTGGATGAACACAGCGACAGTTGAAATTGATGTCAAAGCGGCTTAAATCGGTTTCCCTCAGCCCGAACTGACAAAAATGTTAAAAAATTTATAATATCTTGAAAGGCAAACAGTGAAGTTGTGAAACTGCCTAAAGAGACTTGGAGTTCGGTTCTCCGAATTCAACGCTTTAAGGACAAAAACAATGATTTGCCGAATTTGTACTTCGACTGTTGAACAAAACCAAGGTCTCCTGAAAGTATGCGTTGCTTTGAAATAAGAGTTTCAAGATGATCTAAATTGTTTTCCCCGATTATCACAGCTATTGAATTATGGTCATTGAGACATGAAAGAAAAGTGTTTTGCCGAGTTGCAGTCGAGCGTCACAGAAGACAAAATTAAAAAAATGCTTAGGGACAAAAGGCAACGGTGGAAGGAAGGAAATACAATTTAAGCAAAAAGTATACAAAGTACAATTTATATACTCAATGTGACGGAGGGACACGAGCTATACACAAACGTATGAAGTTTTGGGCGTTTCAGGTTTGTCTTATTGTCTTTTGGTACAAAACCGTTGTGATTGTGATGCGGTGTTGATATAAATCCCTCTACTAATCTCAAAACAACTAATAAACAAGAAATGTAAAAAACCAAACTTAGTATTCATTGTTTTACCAGCCTTAGTCATCTATATGCATTCATAAGCAGTCCAGTTACAATAACAAGACAGAAAGTTATTGCATTGTATATCTATACATCTGTCAGACAGATTCCTCAATATCTTTCCAATTCCCACCCTTTTACAGGTGAAATGAGGTTCAATCAGGTCTTTCCCGTTTGGGTTCCTTTAGTAAATGCGAACAGATTGTAGACGTAGACGTTTAGAATGGAAGTTTATTGTCATTTAATTATATTGTAATGTAGAGTGTTTATAAATTATGAATGACATACTTACGGATGTTGATTGTTTTGATGAAATTATTGATAATATTTTGGCATAGTGCTAAAATCGCGCTAAACGTTGTTTTTCAAGCTATCAATTGTTTTTATTAATTCTTCACGCCAATTTGGTGCGCAATAAATCATTTGCTAAGTTGACACTGTCTTGTTGAAAGGACAAGAACACCATCATCGATTTGACCCGTTTTTATCTAATTTATCTTGTTGTTTCTCAAATTTTGAAGAGAGGGAAAATTTAAACTCTTGAGTGATGTCATCTTTTAAGCGGGGTGTGATTTGCCTGAGACCTGCTTCATCTTACCACATACTAGAAGCTAAGTATTTGCGTTTTTTTAAGTTATATTTCAAATTAATGTAATTTTTCTTCATACGCACCCTAGGCATAAACAATATCAATAAAAAATCATGGCAGCATTAGCTACACTTCTAGTTTAATCCTTATTGAAGACGGATATACATATGAAAGTAATAAGGTCCAGATAAGATCGTGCGATCTGTGACTGCTAGGACATTCGACAAATTACGTCGTCATCTATGGATTCTTAATCTCTCCACAGTTATCTCGTGTGAGGAAATGTTTATTCCCCACAGCTGGCTCGCTAAAGGGATAACGTAGACCTTTAGGTGATTGGGATCAAGTTATAGTACAAGTCGATGGTATAACAGAGAGGTACCTTTGCACATTGGTCTTAAGAACATTCAATAGTTCTTAAGACCAATGTGGGGGTAAAGAAAAAACAATTTAGCCCCAACTTCACGTATATAGAGGCAATCTAAATTCTGACATATGTAAACTGATCCCCAGGTCAAATGCATCCGCATTCGAAATTTAGTTTTAAAACCTTTGTAGGTTTGAACGAAAGCTTAACAATCATTGAAGGAGTGGTATGAATTAAAAGTTTCAAAATATGTTTTAAATTGCGCCCTTTGCATGTGAGTTTAGGCATTTTTCATAGTAGAGCAGCGATTACTACGTCAGGGAGCAGGCCCTATGTTCTGCGTCAACTACTCGTCTTATGTGTGCATTTCTTCTTTAACGAGTAGAAGGGACCTTCTGTTTTTTCCGACTCCGAACGGCGAGATTTGAGAAGCTTTTCATAGACAATAAGTGCTCTTTAAGAGCTGTCACCAATTCGAAAGAGGTGGTGTCGGGAAAAATTTTCAGTCCGGGAATCAAATCTGGATCTGTCACTGATCGACGCACTTATCTACTACGCCACACCGCGGCGGCCGCTGCGTTTGATGTATGCATCAAATTTCATGAAGTTGCTAATGCAACTCTATGCAGTTTCAAACAGGCAGATTTGAATTTTATAACTTTTCTTAAAGTAACATACCTCGGTGTTCTTAAATGGGTAAACTCTAACTGACTGGAAAAATACCAAATCCTTTCCTTATTCCAAGTCGTAAGTACGCATGAAAATAACAATTAATCATCTTTCATACACCTCCGGTCAACATTATGAAAAGCACACAACTACATGCTTCAGTCAGTCCATTGCAGAAGATCTGGTAGGGCCTCCAGTGACCCTAAGTGCACTACGACAAAAACTTACCCCAAAAACGTGATTGATTAACAAAGTTTCACAGCTTATTTGTGCGTCTTTCCCAATTTATTACCATTCTTTGCGGCAAGCAATCAGTCAACAAACCAAAATCAGTTTCTCATTGACGCGTGATTTGACTGTTAGGAAAGCAAGAATTTGGCATATTTGTATGCATACTTGTTGTAAACCTTGGCGGTTTCTGCACCACCGAACGTATCCAAACACCACAAGATGTCTAAATGTGAATATTTCATCACACAAAGCAAACGAGATCCTACACGGTTGCGTTAATTAAATTAAAATCAAATTAAATTTGCCAAATGACACATGTCGCCGTCGCGTAAATTTCTAAATAAATACATAAACAAAAAAAAAAAACTTAAAATTTGCTGCTATTTTCAATGTCATTAACAGATGGATGAGATAAAATTTCACTGACTGGACTTTGCAGCTACTTCATTCCCGTGGTTCCGGAAGGCAACGTCGCTTGGGTGTATTAAGTTGTCTCATTTCTGCCATCGATATGCAAAAATATCCGACAAAAGAGCAATTCTTGGGCGGGCACACAATCGGCCAGATGTGCGCGAGAAGCCTTGCCTTGGCCGTGAAAATTGCTTGCACACTTAGTAAATAGTAATAACTTAGTTTTTATTTATGCGTTGTCCTTGCTTAGTATTCGGACTTGCCGAAACTGAATTTACAAATCAAATTCCGTCTTCTCGACTTCTGGCAGGAGGTACCTGCCCATGTCGATGACTTATTTGGAGGAATTTGCTTTTTGTCTCTGCGGAAGTCGGCACATCTTTTATAATTCAACTTAATAATTCAGTTCCGAAGAAGTTGGGAAAAGGACTTTGGTACGCCAGACAGTAGCCAGATGGAACACCTCCGAAACTGGTTTCTTTCTGACAATTTATAATATCATATTTGACTTGCTTATTTTTTTGTTTGTTCGTCATTCTGATTCGTATATGAAATGATATCCGAAGCAGTACAGACTACTGATGGCGGCAAAGTTGGTTTGTTTTTAAATTTGATGAATTCAATGGAGAAATTAGAATAAGTTTAGTTTCAGGTTCGGTTCCTAGGTTGAACGTTTATCTCCCATTTTCACGACATGACCTCTTCCCAGTAGTTGATGATATTCAGAAATTACTAATTGTGTTTGAAAATTTTAAAATTCTGCTCTGAAAAGTATTCAATTTTTCGCTCGGAGTCGACAGTAAACTGAAGATCTGCAAGGGATATTTTAATGCACCCTTGCTGAAGAAGCTAGACCCTGCTCCCTTGTAAACTGTAGCGCAACAAAATGTGTTTTATATAAAAAAAAAAAAAACGCTACAAGTAGCTTATAAGTCTTCCAGCCAGTGGCACATTAAGAAAAATATCTGTGGCTGTGTATAATCTAAAAGTAACGGGAATGAGCGACAAAAGAATGAGTGCATAAAAAAGGGTTGTGCCGGTGATCGAATGAGCGCAGGGATTTGGGAAAGTTTTTTGATTATTGTATAGAGAAAGAAGAGATGCCAGATGCTAGACCCTTATTGCATTGTTCTTTAAGGATTTGACTCATACGCATCTTGGTACAATTTGAAGAGTTATCAGCATTCATCACCTATGCATGCAGAACTTAATTTCCTCAGTCATTTTGATTATCATCCAATACTCGGCTTCATATAACAATACTCGAAGGAAGAGTGAATCACACAATCCCCCATCTTTGCAATTTAGACAGACAGACCTCACATCGGTTCTTTATGACAATTTTAGGACCTATTTCGGCTATGATGACGTTTGTGTTACTAGTTATTCGTCAACTGTGTGCGACATTGTGGATAAGTCCATCACACGGTGAAGGGCCCAAATTCGGTTCCTGGTAATTTTTCGCGCCACCACCGTCTGACAACACATAAAGAGTACTAATTGCCTATTAAAAGCTTTTTAACGTAAAAAGACTACTAAACGTGACAGAAAAATAGCAAGCACATGGCAGAGTAGTTGCTAATGAAGCTAGGCCCTGGTCCTTTGTGAATAGTAAATAATAATAACTTAGTGACACTACAGCCCATAAATGACCAGAGCCTAGCTTCTAGAACAACTATTCATGTTGTGCGTGCTACTGTAACGAGTAAAAGGGACCTACCGTTGTTTCGCAGACTCCGAACGATAAAATTTAAGAAAGTTTTCATAGACAATTAGTATACTCTTCGAGTATTATCAGTAACTCGAAAGAGGTGGCGGTGTGGGAGTCGGGAATCGAGAATCGAACCTGGACCTTCGGCGTGTGGGTAGACGCACTTACTCACTACGCCACGTCGGCCACCATTTCTGAATAGAATCGTCAACGAATTTATTAAGTAAATCTCAAATCTCACATAAGATGTGTTCTCTTTAACAATCCAAAATAGTAGAAGTCAATGAAAATCAATGAAAGGCTGTTTCCGTATGCCGAAAAAAGGGTTGTATGTCAAACGATCGCACTCTTGGAAAGTAGAAAATATCCCTACCCTCCTCCCACTGCGCACAAAAAATGTGAGTGCATTTGTAGTTCAGTTTTGTAAGATTTTAAAATCAAATTCAAGTTTGGTTTTGTGTTTTTTTATGTTTCGAAATTTATTTTCTTATTTTTTTCTATTGTTTCTTTAATCTAGTTATAGTACTCTTGAGCTAGTTATAATGAAATGTGATACTTAAACTATCTCACTGGCCCTTTGCGAGCAAGTTTAGGTTTGGTTATTATAGAAAATTATCTTGTGGCAATATTTTCTTGTTTTACTTTTGAGAAAAAATCTGTTTTAATACAGAAAAAAGGTTTTTTTTTTATAAAACGAAAACTTAAATTTTAATTTTACAATCATTACGAAAACCTTATTATAGCTTAACAATCAGTTGTCTAATATAACTTAAGCTAATTTGAACTGATTTTTTACAAACTTAAACTAACTTTTCTAATTTCTTAAGATTATTTTGTTTTAGTCCTCTATTTATTTTTTATAAAGTTTTATTTTTATTTTTTTTTTTCATTCTATCCTATTCTAACTAAATTTACCTTAACATTAATGCACGGGAACCGCAAGGAACACCGAGCTAGTAGTATTTGAATAAGATTAACATCAGCTTGGGTGTCTGGTGGTGGAGCAACCACTTATTGATCCGCAGCCCTTTCTCACACTTCGCTCGATCGCGGGAGTTATTATATTGAATAAAACACCACTTGTTATTTTATTATTTATTTTTATTTGACAACAAGGTCTTTCTTGTTTGAACAGTGAGTTTCGACGTGCCACACTCCCAGTGAGGTTTTTAATACGTTGCTTGTCTGTTTGTTTTTGTTCCTAAAATCCCAAGCCTTGCTCCGAACACCACTTTCGAGAAAACCGCAATCTGTTTTGTGTTGTTGTATTTAAAGAACTTGAACCCCGGCGCAGGTGTGGGAGGAGGTTTTGTTGTCCAAAGTGTCATATACAGTGTGTACATGTAACTCGGGCAGTGATGGCTCGACTAAACCGGGGCCTATCTGCTCTGACTTACCCCATTGCGGCTTCGTAGAGATCCTTCAGCATGTTGGGTGAGTCCAATTTGGTCAAGGTATACGAAAGTCTAATGGGATTAACATCATTCATCTTCATTTGGGTGAAATACGCCAACGAACAATATATTCCCCAAAATCATGGCACGCGTAACATTCGACTCAGGTTAATAGTGAAATAAGAATAGAATTTTTTGTGGTCAGTCTCTGGGGTTCGGAATTTCTTGTGACAGGTCCGATAGTGTTGAATTCTCGAACATCCTCATCCTTTCCATTTGAGAAAAACTCACGTTTAACCATATACCACACATCATATTTGGCCAGAGAAGGGCCATGTAGCAGTTTACTTTGCGCTCATGAACTGCTGTAAAACGAGCTCCAGGGCTTTCTTAACTTTTGTCGAAACAAATTTGTTTCGCTATCGGTAAATTAAATTTGCCATGCCAAGGAAAAAAAAACCTTTTAGCATTATTTTTTAATTTGTGATTATTTTTAAAATTCTGTAAAATTCAAAGCTGAAAGAATTGTCAAGCAGATGTACATTTAAGCGTATTTTCCTGTGGTTGTGCTCCTCTCTGGAGCAAAGTTTATTCAAACTGCTTAAAAATTGGGAGAATTGAATTTGAAAATTGATTCAAAAAATACACACCTATTTTGAGGCAGGTTTTGATCAATCCGTCTGCTTGTCGTTGAAAAGGAGTGACAATGCCTTTGCTGCCTGCCTAGCTCAGCAGCAGTACTAACTTACATTAAGTGCTTCTTACTCGGTCCTGATTAAAGAAATTACGACTCAGTGCATCGTTTGGTCGAATGCTTTGTGCAGTCCTACAATGACTCAGATATGCCTGAAAGTCCTGTGAATAGAAAATTTTGGGCGCTCAATGCAAATAGATTACAATTTAGTTTGATTGCACTGTTGTATGCAGATGGAAGCCCAAGCACACCTCAAACTTAGTCTTAATTCAGAAAAGATAAGGCTGAGAATCTGCTGAACATCGAAAGCCACAATCCACTTCTCATTTCTTCAAGCAGGTAAAACAATAAACGCAGTGAAACTGTGAGTCTATTGACATATTATTAATGAAAAGTGGAAAGTAAACATTGGTCCCTTGAGCTCAAACCTAACACGTTACGTTACAAAAGCTGTAATAGTTGCGATTTGTAATTCGTTTGCACTCACTGCACACTTCTGATTTTTTCCAAACGGATTATTAAATTTTCCGGCAGCTGCTATCATTGTCCTTTTCAGCAAAAGATGTTCTGAAATCGAGCAAGGGTCGCAGTAGCCTTTGAATACACTTAAGCGTCCGAAAATCAAGCCTTCTATAAAAAATAGAAGTTGCGGGCTTTGAAATACGATAAAGAAGGTTATAGATGATGAATATTTTGACTAAATTTTATAAAAAAAATCACACACCAAAAAAATCTGTTTTTTTTTTGTTTTTGTGCTTGCCACCCTGTTTTCTATAAGACTGATGCGTTCGCTGCAATTTCCCTGAAAAAAGCCTCTGAATCATGAACTGACATTTGGGAGGAATTCACCAAAGAGAACTTCTCCCAATAAACGCCAGTATTCCAATTTTCTGCTAGTGTGTACCAACTTTAATCACAAAAACCCCAGACAAAATATACATTCGTTACACACAGCAGCGAAACGAAATCACAGTGAATCCATTTATCTAAAACAGAAGAAAAGTGGGTCGCCAGCGAGGTATGTTTTGTAAACGTTTGCCAAATATATTCGTTTCTTGCATAATGAAATGCAAAATTATACGTTAATCGCGTTCTGTTTAAATACCAGCCCGACAGCATACTGGACGTAGTCAGCCCCATTATATTTTCACATTCTCGATAATTGTTGTTAATAGAATTATACTTCGCCATCAAGATACACGTTTTCTTGAAGAAAAACAAAAAAAAAACGAAAACCTTCACCGACAACCGTGTCCGCCCAAAGTCAAATCACAAGAACATCAACAGCGTATCGCTGTAATTAATCTGTACAAAAATGCATCACTTTCGTTTTCGAAACGACCAATTTCGAAATGACATCGCTCGCCCAATATTGGAGTTTCCCAACACCCACTTCCTAAAAATTGAACACAAAAAAAAAAAAGAGAAAAAAAAAAAGAAAATCATAAAATACTTGACGTTTACGTATTGATGGTGGTCATCAATCGGCTGGGGGAACGGTCTTGCACTTGATGCATTCGCTGGTGGCTGCGCGCGTCAAGATGAATATTTAGAGACTGCGTCCACGCAGCGCGGTGTGTGTGTGCACACGTGTATGCCAGTATCGGAGTGTGATATAATTTTCCGGTTTGTCTTAACATCGTTTTCATTAATTTTTGTTGATGTTTCTGTGAATTTTGTTTTCTTTTTCTTTTTCTTGACGCAACGTTTCGGTTTTTTTTCTCTTCTTCTTTTCAGTTCATGGTCAAAGTCTGTTTGGAAATATGGAGGCAAATATAATTATTGTTCAATTTACAGATGAATCTGCGAGCTGGTCGTTTGGCGGATGGATGCCATTACATGGACCGGAGAGAAGCATTTATTCCCCGTCTAATGTTAGGCAATAAACGTCAAATAGCACAGAATCGATGGGCGAATGCAGTGGCATGTCGTACAGACGTTGTACGTTGTTTTGTTTACTTTTGAACAGTCATGCGGTTTAAATCTCGACTGTGGCGTTACATAATTGAGTGAAAGCAGTTAAAATTTGGATATGCGCGGTGATCAGTGAAATTTGAAAATTTGAATGCAGCCCAGAAGTGCCAGTAAGTGCAGTTAAGTGTGTTTACTGCGCCGAATGCAATGAGAAGAAGGGAATTACAAGTGCCTGTGAGTAGAGTTTTTCAAATAGGGTGTTAATTAATTGGATGTTGAATCATTCAAAATCAGTATGAAGCGGGGTTTTATATTGAATTGAAATGTATTGTAAGTTAGGTGTTTTTGTATCTGGTACTTAAAGTGAAATACATTGTCTCCTTGTAAGGAGAAAATAAAAATGGATGTCATGAGTCAGGATGAACCTGAGAACTACCCGAACTCAAATCAACGTCCATAATGTTGGATAATGTTTTGGCTCTGTACTTGGTTGTGCGCCGGATGGTTGTTATAAAGTTAGTAGACACCAAAACCTCCAAATATTATCATTGAGCTGCCAAGAACCCACATATCATTAAATCCAAATTGAAAAAAAAAAAATTCGTTTGGCTCACATAAAAGAATAAGACAGATAATTCAATTTAGTACAAATTATGAGAGTTTTAGCTTAAATGAATAATGCATGTGCGAGCTATACTCACACACGTAGGGTTTCGTTTTTCTTTTCGACAACATTTGATCCAATATACAAATTTTAACCTATGTTACAGACTTTACATTTGACAGCTTATAGCAAACATATGTGAAGGACATGAACCAAAAATTATTTCATAAAAATCACTTTCATTTATTATATTGTATCCAATTTTTTTAGGCACTGGCCAACCACTGCTTACTGAGTAACCACCATCCGGATTTCAATAATGTTAAAATTCTGCAGACTGAAAAAAACACCAACGTTATTTACAGCAGTAACAATATGAACAGAAAGCTGGACACACAAAACATATCGGTGATTTAATCAGCAATGGTAATGGCCCGCCAGTTTGAAACATGTAATCCTTTGCACCAACATCAAGACTGATCTTCGCCCAATGAAGTGCCAGCAATATGTGCAAAAATAGTTTTTATTTTAAATACTATATTTTCAATTTTGTTACTTCAATTTAATGTTTACTGTTAAATGTCAACGAATTTGTGTGCCAAGCCCTAAAGTATTACCTAATTATTAGTTAATGCTGTATTGTTTGTATCGTGTCAATAAACAATGATCTCCTGAAAATGACAGCATCCCCTGTCGTCGAGACAACACAAAATTATTTCATTTGCTCTCTAATGACCAAAACAGCCGACGAGGAATTCGATTCTTCAACCACAAAGTACTCCAACTTGGTCACCTTCCCAACAAATTTTCTTTGTTTTTTACTTGTAATTAGACTGTGCTTGTGATCTTTTACGTGTTATTAATAGTCACTTACTTTTACAGACACGGTAATATTTGGTACTCTATGGCATGATTTAAACAAGATTAAGTCATGGCCCAAGACAAGTTTAATATCTTGTACTTTCGAAATTAAAAAAAAAAATACGCAGAGGTGGTGCTAAAGCGACAAGGAAAAACTGTAGCATTACTTTATAAATCGTATTCTGGCAAAATGTGAAGACCGATTTTTTAAATCAATACTTCTAGAAAAACTTTGCTCCTGTAGATGGGAGAATGGATAGCAGCAATACTCTTGGGCCCAGAATGCCCAAAACATTTTTTTTTGAATATTTTATTGCAATGAATGCATTTTTATACATTTGGTACATTTGGGTAGAAACTGGAGGCGGTCTAAGATTTCTTTAACAGGATGTTGAATCAAACTGTTAAAATGGAAATCCCCCTTTCATTTGAAAACATATTCATAACTGATGAACTTCATGTTTTTTACTATTCAATAATTGATGAACAAACATTCATTGCTAGATGAAGCAATGGTTAAGCAGATTGCAGTGTTTGCACTGAAATTTCTTCCCATGTATCACAGAACAGATAGCTTTCCACTGTAACAAAATTTAAACAAGATTTATTAACACAAAAAAACAAAATAACGATCATAAAACAAGAACAAAATCCCATAAAAAACTGATATATCAAATGTTATGTAAGGAACATACCGTTTTATAGTTCGAGCAGTAAATTTAAAAAAAAATATAATTTGGCATTTTTCTAAGGCACCGCCCACTGGCAACAATCAAAGAGTACTAATTGTTAATGAAGAGTTTTTGAAATTTAGTCTTTCGAAGTTGGCGAAGTCCCTTGTGGGCCACTATGAAATGAAGTAAGAAAATATTCGTTAATTATAAATGTAACTGATCATTGTGATGTACGAAGTGGTGTCAGCAAAAAGCAGTCTAACTATAGCTAGCAGGTCGTTTCGAATTAAGTGCGGATACTGGAAAAGACTTTCCAACTGGTCTATACCGACACAGCGTTTTATGAGAAAAGCTTCGACGGGAGATCTCCGATCGGTAAGTGGTTTGTTATGGTAGCAATAATATAGATGTATTCTTTAGACCTGTTTTCCAGCTTTATCGTTTTTGGGTTCCGGTAATACGGAAACAATAATAGAGATTATATATATTCAAGATCAAATGAATTTTTTTAAAAAGTAGTTAGTATTTATTAAGCTTATTCAATAAATTATAATATTTAAAAACATTTCTCACCCATCAATAAATGTTCTATAATTTGAAAATATTGTTGTAACTAATTAAAGGAATTGTTGTTCCATGGTGCTCAGTTAATTTAATCCAAAGTGCAGTTTATCGTGAGATTAACTTAGATCACCCGTGAAGTGTCAGTAAGTTAGATATAAGATCGAAAGTTCACATAGTATAAGCTAGTTTTAAGTATTTTTAGCTAAAATATAAGTAAAGGAATTTAAAATTTAGCTAAAAATACAATAAAAAGTTGAAAGTTAAAAGCAGTTTATCGTGCGCATTATGGGAGAGAATGGCGAGAATCAATCCACACAAAATTAATCAATTGTGGCAATACACTGCCACAATAAACCATCATCAACATATAAATACAATTTGAGGGGTTTGGGGTGTGCATACAACAGATCAATAACTACTCAATTCGAACTAAACAATAGTCACATCAAAGTAAGCAAGGCACGGATCGTGCATGCACCACTTGAAAAAGATGAAAAAATATTAAGGAGATTATTATCCTTCACGAATTTGTAGTCGCAAGATCTAGGCATGTCAATGAACCCGAAATGACATAAAGGCTCAAGGTCAGATCTATGTGGATGGAATGAGTGAAAAGGACTTCATCCTACAATGCCACAGCGAACATTTCTCTGATATTGTAAACAGGTGTTTCGTAAATATCGCACACGTCTTGATTTATTTTGTTCCAACTCCATTCCGAAGAAGTTTCTCGGTGTTCTTAGGAGTCTTATATATAATCCAATATATATAAAAATATTTTTACCTTTAGTCTTTTCTTTTTTACTCTGAATACAAAAACTGTCTGTATGGGTCTGACGGAATCAGGAAGCATGCGAAAGTGTTTAATTTTCATTCTGAGGTTTAGGACAGCACTAATTTCTGTCGTAAGGTGAATGGGTTTTCGAGGAAAAAATTTAAAAGAGTTAAAAGTGCGTGACGAATAGCGAAAAGTTTTAAAATTTTCAGATTTGGACAAACACCGAAAAACTTAGCCCATCCGGACTGGTTGCCCACGTCAAATCGTTCAATAGATCAGGACCTAAAATTGTTGTTTTAAATAAGGGTTTAACCATATCATTGGTATAACCCTGATCGTGATTTTCCAATCACCATGATTTTCAACGTAATTATGATTTGTAAACATGACAAAACTAAAAAACGCCTATACTTATGCAATGGTTGTTAATACCTGATTTATTGTTCACAGCGAGTGAAGTAGTTGTGCCTTTGACACTGTTTGTAATTGGGAGTGCAAATGTGCTTTGAAGAATGTTTGTTCACAGCGAGTGAAGTAGTTGTGCCTTTGACACTGTTTGTAATTGGGAGTGCAAATGTGCTTTGAAGAATGTTGTGTTGCAGCGGAAAATTCTGTGTATCATGTTTTGGTAACAAGAACAAAATTGTTTTTCAATTAAACATTACGGTACTTACGGTACACTTTTTATTCTTGTGCTATTATTTCCTAAGTATGAAGTATGAAATCCATGTACTGAATCCTAAAAACCAGTACAGTGCAAACTTTAAAAAGTCATTTGTTGTTTTTGCGTTTACATTCTACACCTAAGGTTTTTGGTTCGGTTTTTGGCCATTCTGCATTGTTGTGTGACTTTTTGATACTTCGAACAACGGTGATTTCACTAAGACTGCTTTTGTTGTTGGTCGCGGTTCCTTCTTTTTCCACGATGATTTTTTGAGATCGCCGAAACCCCTTTTTCACGGTACTTTTACCAGGAACTAGTGACTTTGTTAAAACACTTGATTCTTTTCCCCAGCGGTATTGCAATTATTTCTATTCTCGTGCGCAAAATAAAAAAACACAAAACCGAAAAAATAACTGAACTGTTCCCCAATTACTTATGACATTGAAATAAATAACTTTCCACTATTTCGCCTTTTAATTTTTGACTGTTTTCATTACACTTTACCTATACACTTTACGAATATAATCTCATTCAAACAAATATTTTGTATGTTTCATTTTAAATTTAAGATTTCATATATTACCGGGAAGGATCATGTAGACAACGGCATATGCTCTTAAATTCTTCATTTTATACTTCCGTTTTTACTTCTTGGAACGTTGTGTCCGCTAAGAATGTTCTGCTTTTTATCAATAGCTAATCAGTTCAATAGTCTTGTTTCACGAAACTCCAAATGTATTGTGGAGGATCTTAAGAAGATAGAATTAAACAAATCAATCGCGGACCAGGTCAAAGAAACAGTGCAATCAGCTGCAAAGTCTAAGTACTGGCTAGGCGCCTTCAGCCATTTACTTAATTAAGGTTGACAATGTGATCGAATAATCGATTCAATCAACAAGGTATGAACAATTTGTCGTGGAGTAAAAGCAATCTGTCTCAGCTTTGATCCTTAAACACTTCAAATTTCTAATAACGACATTCGTTTAAAGGGACAAGAACTAAGCTGAATCTGAATACAGGAGCAAAAAATAGAAAACATCTGCCTCTGCGCAACTGCCCAACAGCAACGCTGTCATAGATACAAGGATCTGCGCACAAACACATCACCCTGCTGATAAAAAATGGATTTTCTCAAATAGATCCAGGAGGTACCCTCCATAAATGGTCTAGGCTCCTTTATTAAGCTGGTGTAGCTGAACAGGGGTTCCTATTGGACTCTGTACCTAATTGAACAACTTTAACCGACTTAAGACTTTAAACTTCATGTCGAAACTGCTTCTTGAACATAGAAGCAGCACTGAAAAAAATCTAAGGCTGCTATTAAGTCTTCCCACCTTCTTTTAGCAGAGAAGAATATATTACAAACATAAAACATACATAAAACTTAACGATTAATCCATATAATTTCTGAGAATATTTAATTTCATTCGATTTTATCACGTTACAAGTCCCAACAGATAGCTTCCTTGATCGGGTTATCTCATTACAAGTGGACTCAAAACAACCGAATCGATAGAAGGTCTTTAACGAGATAACCATTGGCATCAGCCACACTCTCCCAGCGACTCATACTACGAGAACGCGTGCTTTACAAACTCAGAGGCAAGGTTGTTGGCTGCCAGCAAGGCTGAGCCAAAACAAGTTCACTATCGCATAGATTCATCGTTCGCTTAATGCAATTCACCAATTTATGTCCTTAGTCTGCCCAGCCTTCACGCAAAACTCATAACAGACAAATAACCGAAAAAAAGGGAAACAAAATGAAAACAGACAGAAACAAGAATTTTTTTCTACTTCTTCGCTTCGATTTACGTATAATGTGTAAACTACTGATTTGATTTGCTTTTATTACAAACACGACCAATCCGCTTAGGCCTACAGTCGGGCGGCGAGA
This sequence comes from Eristalinus sepulchralis, assembly GCA_944738645.1. NCBI lineage: Eukaryota > Metazoa > Arthropoda > Insecta > Diptera > Syrphidae > Eristalinus > Eristalinus sepulchralis. The sequence goes on from OX122882.1 coordinate 14,487,872, forward strand.
CCGCTAATTATACACATAGTACGTCGACTGGTTTTCGCAACCAGTTTCTCTATTCAATCGGTCTTGGGCGGTAATGCGAATTCAATCGAAGCATACTGGATTTGCTATGTATCGCGTTTATTACCCCGCACATGACCTTAGTTTTGACTGAGACTGTGAACTTGCCGCGTCTTCTGGTTCAGGTGTTTCGTAGATCGGCGGACGTTTGTCGTGTGTTGACGTTGTCATCCTTCCGGCTTGTGTAAGGGAGACACGCAGATTCCCCGAGTTCGAATGCGCGAAAGGAGGAAATGAGAATGAGTTCAAGGGCGGACAGCACACTTGCATTGCATCCTTTTACCTGTCAGCGTACTTGATGCATCTCCTACTGTTTGGCGGTTGTATGTCTTTTTGTCATTGAGTTTGTGGTAAACAAGGCGACAGTGTTTATTTTTTCTGTTTGAGAAAATGTCCAATTAAGCTAATCCCCTTATAGGTGGAGCGCATCGAAATTAGCATCACGGAAAGGTTGATCGGCACAAAGACTCCCAAAACGGAGCAATGCCTTGACATTGTCACAAGTGAACACAGTGGAAAATTGGGTCATTGTGTCTGGGAAGTTGTGCCAAAATTCGTTTCTGACTGAGATTATAAGTTTTGCTTATATTTGGAATTGAAACTGCGTGCGCGTTTGTTTAACACTTTTTGTTGAATACAGTCAATGTGTAGGCTTAAGTTATGGTTAAGGTTGTTCCAGTCAAGTATGCGGACTAATAGCCTCTAAAGTGACTATATTTGGTTTTGAGACAAGCTTTACTTTTTCTTCATTCAGAAGCAAATTGCTCTTTGTCTTGAAAAGCCTTTCAAATGTATTGACATCAAGTGCTTACAAAGGTAACTCTTTTTTTACTGCAATACGTCGAATAAATGCAACTGAAAAGGGAGCACTGTCGTTCACTTTGATGCTTCTTCACCGCATCGTTTTACTGAAACCGGTCCAGAACTAGTTAGATCATTTGCAGTAGTATCCATTGAATTAAGATATTATGGACACCCTGCAACTGATCATTTTGTATGAATCCAATTATTCCTTGCCTCTTTCTTTGCATCTTCTGGCGACTGTTGTATTCCACAAAGCTGCGCTATTTCTAGGCAAATTTGTTCTGAACGATAAAGACTCAGAGTTAAGCATACGCAATTATTTTTTAATACGTGGATAACTTTGATTGAAGAAGTACGGGTATATAATTTAAATTTCTTATGGAGATTCTTGTGATTCCCCCCTTTCCTAAATGTGGATGGATTTCCCTTTTTTTACTGCAATCGCTGCCCGCTGTTATGTATCGTTCAAGGTCAATGCAACCAGTGTATCCTTGATGACAAACAGAAAACTGGTTTTTCGCTTTTGCCGTTGTTTGAAGTTGTCCCCCCTGTGTGTTGAACAGCAGTTACTTGTTAAGTTTTGTCTTGGTTCTCTAAAGCACATAGAGGTAGCGATGGTAATGATGGCGGTGATACGTTGAGTGCTGTTGAAAAATTTGAGGGAAAGGATAATTACCAGAAATAGTAATTTAATTTCACCGTAACATCTGACGCAATTCGCAGACCGTGTAACGCGAGTTGAATTGTCATGAAAAAATTTCGTTGTAGCTTTGCATGGAGTGAACGAACAAAAAATCGTTGGGCTCCTTAATTCGTGTCTGACAAGAAACACGCAAATTATTATTTACTCTCTCGCTGGATATATGAACGTATGCACGCACGGAAAAGAACAAGACTTTCCAAAAGTCTTAAAGAAGATTTAAAATTTCAATTACTACACTTTCCTTTTCTGTAGAAGACTCATGTGAGGAAGACTTAGAAAATCAATTATAGGCATACTCAATCAAAATGTTCAAAACGATGAAAAAGAGACTCTAAAAGGCACTTTACTTCGATTTCCGAAGTCTTCTAAAATAGTGCAAACATCAACGCACTTTTCTTCGTCTGCTAAATGCTTTAGTGCAAAATAAAAACCTTCTTTTTAAGCCGAGATGTTTGAGGAATTCGAACAACTTGAATGGAAAATTGTCTTCAGATTTCTCTTAAATGTAATATGAATCATTGATTTCATCTTGTGTGAAAGGTAAGATATTTATTTTATTTTTTATGAAGATATTACTCGACTCCTTTTTTTTTTTTGGTCAGTACAACGAATTCGCAAATGCAACTTGGCAACATTGCGTAATGCAATAACTTTGCAATGCTTTGAAAACACTTTTTTTTAAATTACGGAGCGCTAAAGGCTTTATATGTTACTCTTAAGTGACAGGAATTAAGTAACCGTACGAAGAAGAGAGGTAGCAGTGCACATTGGATTTTAGTACCCGTGGATTGTAATGAGGGGAAAAATTTGAGCTGGAAGGAACATTCTATATTTGCATGGTTAGGCTAAGAACGAGTCTCTAAACAAACCTTTGAGTCCCAAGAAGGGCTTGGTTTGAGCGAATGGGCATTCCCAGCAAGACACGGATGAATTGTTAAAGAAAAGGAATACAGCTGGCTATTTAATTTCGGCTTTTCTGGTTAAAATATCTATAAAAGAGTGATAATGACGCGACCATACGTTCTAATGAGTCAATTTACAATAATAAAATTATCCCCAATAAGTTTTATCGCTCATTTGAAAGTTTTTAATCGTTTTTTTATAGTATGAAAATGTGATTTGGCATCATCGGTATTTGAGTCCGGGATAAGTTGTTGTTAAAATTAACTTGGGACAATTTTTAATGACATCATCCTCTTTACCAGTCTTACACGTTATGCAATAAATTCGGGATTTTTGACAGGCTATTGAAAAATTTTGTGAAAAAAGCCAGATTTTAAGATTAAAACCCTAAAATGACTCTTCAAATTTGAATATACCTTTAAATATTAAACTTCAATTGTCAAGCAATAAACTATTCCAAAAAGAATATACGATAGTTACATTGTTTAATAGAATGTAGCACTATATTTATTAAATGTTAGAATGTCAAAGAATGTGAAATTAAAGCAAATTACTATGATAGCATGGAGTTAATACTACCAGGGTGTTATTTTTTGTCTTTAGCAACAATTAAAAGTTATATCAACAAATTAATCATTTAAACGTCGGCTAATTTTGTGGGGCGTTGGGGGTTCGAAGTCTATTTATGTGTTAACCATCCAACCCAAAACTCTTGCAATCAAACACAGCTGTCAAAATCGTTCAAATTTCGATCATATTACATACATACATACATACATAATTTCCTTCCTTAAATAAACTAGGCCTCTACATTTTAGATCATGATAAAAACACATTTCAGTCAAATGTCTATTGCATTTACATATGTTACAGAATTTATTTTATTCGGTTTCTATGACCAGTCGTAGTAGGCTACGAAAACAAAAGGCTGACAGAAAAAATTAAGGTGCCCGAATAATCAAAATAATCAATGTACCAAAAAGCCACGGACCCGAATATTCCAAAATATTCAAATGTAAAAAGCACTTAATTTCAAAAACATCAAGAACCTAAGTTGCCTTTACAATTCTGTTTATATTAAAATTTAGCGCCTACTACAAATCATACAGCGACTAGCATTGGGTGGCAAAGGGACAGTATACCACCATTCCAGTTTTCAGGAGATTTTTTTCGGTAACTATTTCAGAATATTTGTCATTTCTGGATTTTGGGCATTTCGGGATTTAATTCCTAAACCGGGACAACCTTTTTATTTAATAAAATTGAATTTTAAACAAGAGGAATGCAATAATTCTAACCATAGTGTTATGGAAAAATAATTAGGGTTTGATAACTTTGTCAAGCCGCCATTATGTGCGATTTCGTTCCGAAACTACAAGTTTATGATGGGTTTCTGCGCGATGGGGTATGGGCGCTAGTTTAACCGATACGCAATAGTTGATGTCAGAATTATATTTCGTTCTTTCAAACTTGATGTCTTTGCAGAACCTTAAGTATAATATAAGATGGTTAAAGTTACTTTGAAAGACAAATCCTTTTCCTTACCATCCCAATTGGTCAACCAATTGATGATATGTTCTAAATTTGTTATATGATCTATATTTGTTATATGAGTCTATATAATGCCGAAAAACAGCCTGTGTTGGAAAATAGCCATGGTTCGAAAGCTGCTACAATTGGGATTGGAAAGTTCTCCGCATTCGCCGTACTCTCCTAATATTTCTTCAACGAAATATCACCCTGCCGTAACCGAAAAGAGACCTTTGGAAACTTTTAGCGTCAAATGTTCAAGCCTTCATATGTCAATAACCAAATACAAAAAGAATTATTGGCTTCTGGTTAAAAAAAAGTTGATATTTCATGTGATACAAGCTTATGACTTTCTCCCAAAAACATACATTGCTTCCAAATTAGTCTCCACTCCTGCATCTGCGGTTGGGATGATCAAATTTTAATACAATGATATCCTTTGGCAGGCTCTTTAATTTATACAATTTACACAAACATTCGCACGGTTATATTCGCAGTCGTAGCTTTTCTTTTAAATGTCCATCTTCTGTCAAATCTTACCGTCATTTAAACTCATTAAACACTCTCTCCCTTGCAGCTCAATTATTTTTTGTCACTCACTTATTATATTCATTTAAACGCACAAGCTGATGTCACCGCATGTAATCTCCCATCAAATACTTTCAGGCTGCGTGTAAGAAATTGTCGCATTCGTAGTTTTCCAGCCACCATCTGTGACCTGAGCACAAAGCAAATACCAAACTATCTGTTGATAAAGATATACTTTCTAAGACTGACAGCTTTTGCCGTTGGGATATGTTAGATTCGACGATGACCACTGGAGAAGCTGTTTGTCTACATACCCTAAAGCCAATTTTGATTGGATCAATTTTGATAGTAGCTCTTTGCTAAGGTGATTAACCTTGAACTCAATACGAGTAGAGTAGCGTGCTGTGGCTTTGGGTGAGAGATGGAAATTGCACAAAAATGGAGCAGAAAACTTCATCGATAGGTATTTCCAACTACGGCAAAGATATTTTGATGGAGTCAGATGACATTGAAGATTGTGACTATGGGAAGACGCGTTTTTGTGAAATTTTGTTTTGAATGAAAAACAATTTTCTCCTTATAAGAAAATTTGTGGATCATCGAGATAAAAATGCAACAAAATTTTAAGCTCAATTTAACTACTTACGTACTTAAGGAATTCAAGATCGTTTAGCATTAAACATTCAATGGAACGACCCCATGTAGTTTTTTTCAACTGCCAAGCATTTACGTATTTAACAAATTTAATGTATCCTTGATCAGGTATATGCCGCTGTAGAGGCTCGTCCCTGAATCTTCTCCACCAGATGTCATTAACTCAAGCACTTCGAAAACCCTAAACAGGACTAGATTCTCTAAAAAACCACAAAGCAGAACAGGGATAACCCAGGTGTTGAATTTATGTATTAACGACGAAGTCAATGTGGGCGAAGGTCTAAACTAACATTCGTTTTTTAGCTCCGTTCCAGACGTCGATTCTGTGCGTTCTACCTGGATGACAGAATTTACTTTGTTTAGGGCCTCATTTTCCACCAACGAAATTATTTGCTTCCATTTCAATATCAGTAAACGCCTCACTGACAGATCGTTGTGTTTATCTAGTCACTTCAATGTCATCCCCAAAACCAGAAGCTGAGGAGAGATTTGAAAGACAACGTTTCTGACTTTGACTTGTGCTCTTGGACTTATTTTGCAAATATCGCGTCTCGGGAGGAAATGTCATAATTAGACTTGTTATGCACGATGTCATGTGTAGCGGCCCCAAATTTGGCAAACAGTTGCTAAATGTCGCTTTCTACTTCTTGGGTCTTCTTCAGGATCTGCCACAGTGTGAAGATTTAATCAATTGTACACTTCCTTCATATAACAGAACACTGATGAGGATCAACGAGTACTAACTTATTTCTGAAAGAGAAATCTCTTAAGAAAACTGATCCCTTGTTGGTTGAGACTTCTCTCATTTTTCTCCTCGGACTATAAAGACGAGGTGGTGCATTCTTGCAACCCGATCGTCTCTAGCTGTTTTATAAAGCTCTGCGAATAGTACGTCAGTTCAAGCAGGTTTGTTTGTTTCAATATTAGTATCCCGTTGACGGTCTGACAGTGGTATTTGGGTCATTTTTTCTCAGCTGCGACGACGAACTGGAAGAGAATATCACAAAAGTAGGGAATTCTGAACTTAATTTGCAAATATTTAAGGAATTGTTCGTGCAATTGGAAGTAATGGGGTTGTTGGCCAAGGAAGCTGGGATCAAGACTTTCACATAATGATTCCAAAACTGAAAATCCGAAAAAAAAAATATTCCGAAAGCCTCGAAATGGGCCTACATGTATTTATAATCGCTTATCCGATATTTCTTTTTCTGTTACTTTTGAGCTCCCTTTTAGTATTGGAGCTCCAAGGTTCCATATTAATCCAACCCGAGAGACGCCGAAAGGCGTTGCATGTTCAAAATGCTGCTGCAACGCCAGAAAAGGAGCTGATTTTCGTATCGCATTGTTACTGGTGAAGAAAAATGGAAAGAATTACGACAACCCTTTAAATACGGTTCTCATCAGAGCAGAATAACAAAAATTGGCTGGCGCTGTTCTTTTTCATGCACAAATTGCCAGAAAGTTGGGGAAAAGTCATAGCTTCAGATGGGAAATACTTTGAATAATAAAGTACTGTTGTACATGTTTTTTCTTAAGTAAACGTTCAGATTAAAAAAAAAAAACGCACGAATTAAATTGTGTACCCAATAGAGATCTTAATACATGCTCTTACGAAAGGCAATCATGACCAAAAATGGACCATCGCACAACCTCGACCGTCCTCGGTACAAGGAGAAAAAATCCAAGCACCCTTTTAGACGTTCTTCTAGGGCACTCCGCAATGGAAAGACACACCGCAGGACTGGGAGTACCATATATAGAATGACTTTGGCAGCAGGTGCTTCGACGAAGAAGAGGAGGACAGCTCGGCACCTTTTCTTTGCAACTGTTCAGCTTTGCGTAGAAATTGATTTTATTCCACAATAATGATTGCTCCTATTCGAAACAACAAAAGAAAAAAAAATCTCATTTCTGCAAATACAGAAAGTTCGAGGACATACAAATGGAGCAAGAAGGTGTGTGCATCTTTAGATCTTAATTCAAGGCATACACCCAGACTGTATATTCACGTTCTTCATTTACAAAAATCAAAAAACTTTGTCTTTGACATTTACGAGAATCATAAACTGTTTCAGATGAAAACCCACGCTCAATAAACCCGATAGTTTTGGTATTGACCTTCTCGGACCAACTTACGAATCTAAAATCCTCCCAAATAGAAGACCATACAAAACGCGTTCTACACACCCACCAAACAATTGAGCCTCGATCGATAACAACCGCTAAAGAGCAGCTCAAATCCCTCTCACATTCTCTTTCTCTCCATTCGCATTTCACACTCACTCTCACTCTCTCTCTCTCCTTCTCTCTCTCTGTCATGTATAACAATTAAAAAACTGTTATACATGAGTTCTAACCAAAAGCTTCGCACCCCAGCATACACCTGTACTGTGCAGCAATCTTTCAATCTCACTATCGCAATCCCAGCCCGACATCCATGCATCCCAACGCACCCAGCTGACCGCCATCGCATCACCGAACACCTTGATCGCACTGTACCATCGATCACACACTGGCCCTAAACCAGTGGCGAAGTCTACGACGAAAAGCATGAATTAAACCAGAGAATTATGCATTCCGCTGTCTTGGTGCGAGCACGGTGGGGCAAGCTCATATAAAAGCAAAGTGTCAATGTTGACGGAGACTTATTTCAGTGACTTCAATTTCAGCCAAACGTTGTCTTGGTTGTCTTGCGTGTGGTGTGGTGCAGGAAGGAAGCTTGCTCTCTATCTAGCTTAACTTGCTTGCGTTACAAATAACCAATAGCGATTGCGTCTCAACAAAAGGATACTCTCTCTCGGTGGGAAAAAGATTTCCAATCTGTTGGATTTGTTCTCGCGTCTAGCAGTCTGTGATACTTAAGTGCATTACATATTCCATAATTTTTTTTTTTGTTGAGTTTTCATTCGCCGTGGCCATAGGCAAACGTGAATAGTGAAGTTTTCGGTTTCAAGGAGTTGCCGTGAATTTAAAAGGATTACCAAGGATACACAGTTCATTCAGTTTAGCGATTTCAGTGATTTGTTACAAAGTGTGAATTGCCGCGTAAAGCACATAACTGCCAAGAGAACGAACACGGATTTAATTGATTGTCGAAAAAAAACTTTTTTTTTGCCTTTGTACACTTTTACACCACTGCTCCCAGTCTCCGCAACACCCTTCAACAAAATGGTGAGTTGTCGCTCTTGAATGTGAATGTATAGATTCTTCGTCCGCTAGCTGCATTTATCCAGACGGTGCACCTCAATTATTTCTTTCACTTCATTCTTTTTTTTGTCGAACGCCAACCGAAATCTGCTGAGGCAGCATGAAAATCCAAATCAAAACTGTAACTCAAACACAAATTGCACAATCAAGAAAACAACAAAATAAAAAAAATTCGATACAATCAGGCCTCGATTAGAGGCAGTGATCGCACAGTGTGTCGAGGTGCATTGCCATCGCACAGTGGAGTGTTGGTAAACAATTTGAACAATTTCATTGGGTGGACATTTGTCATTCGAACAATTCGAGATATGAATTCCTTACACCGTTGAGTGGCGCGAATTTATGTGCAATTTGTTCGAACTTGTTCAAATGATAAGGATCTCTCAATCAAATGTGCCAAATTGCCAGCTGTGCACCTTAGAATCAGGGGGACCGTGATCAAGACGAATTTGACTCTATCTTTTGCAAAGTGATGACGACACATTTCGTAGTTATCAGTCCGGATTGTGTATGCTGGGATCTTATTTGAATTTGTCTGGCGGAAGAAACCCGATTGACTAGATTTGGGCCTTAAATGAATGGCAATAAAATAAATATTTTTTTTTTTCTTTGGGATCAATCACCTTTAGACGCTGTAGTGGATTTTCACAGTTCGGTTGCTGATTAAGAAATACACATCTTCCGTGACACTTCGATAATGTGAAGAAGCCACATATATCCAGAGGAGCAACGCACCTTGCGTGTATCTAATTTTAGATGCTGCCACTCGTGAATCTGTGGAGACTCTCGTAAAGATCACGAATTTAGGAAAATCACTATTTTTAAGATCATAATTTTTCTCTTGTGATATTTTTATATTTGCGTCATAGGATGCATGCATTCCATTTTTATTTCGCGAAATCATTGAAACTCTTAAGATACTAACTGGAAGTTGCTTAACGGGTGACGTTTATAAGGAGGACCAGGATCGTGTATTTAACATTTTTTGGGCATTTCTGATTTCTTCAAAGTGCTTTTCCAAAAAGAGCTTTCCAAATATACTAAGAAAAGCAAAGTCCCTTTTACGTCGAGACTGAACTCTTTACCGAATGCTTGGTGTGGTGAGCAAGCAAATCTCTGAAATGAAATTTTTCGTTGGTTCGGTACATACATATTAAAGGTCCTGTTACTAGTTCATGCTTTTATCAAAGTTGCTTTTGAGAAGTTTTTTTATTCATTCGCTTAATTACGCGTTTGCTTAAGCAATGACCTGATCTTTTGAACTGAGCACATTCCGACTGATATTTATATTTGGGAACAAAAAGAAATCACTCAGAGTCAAATCTGATGACTACGGTGACTGACTGTTAAATAAAATTCCATGTTCATGTGTTGTCTTTGAGAAGAAGAAAAGTTGCACGCTTCAGCAAATATGTTTTTTTTTCCACTTCATCATGTAATATTGGAAAAATGTCACGTTTTGTAATTTTGCCAACTTTATTTAATCAACATCATGCCGCCAATTTTATCGATCATTAAAGGCGAGCTTTTAAGTCACACTTCGTACCTTTGTTTGTATGATCTGTTAAATAGATTCAGATAATTTAAGATAAGAAACCGAGTAAATCGGATTCTGTTGTGACAACAAAAAGGAAAGGGATCAGAAAAAAAGAATATATGACTTTTTCACCCATCAACTTAATGAAAACTGCTTGTGTTGATTTAAACACGAAAAAAATAATATAAGTAATCAAAATACTGAGGTCTTTCATTTCGTTCTTTGAAGTTGGTAGCGCTGGTATGTAACATTTGCCATACACTCAGCTGACATTTGAGTGCTTCAGCTTGGACGAAATCAAAAAAATCAGGGTAATTATCAACATAACACGACAAATTAGGACTTTATTGTGTGGGAGGTTTCCTGGTGGCGTCAATTGACCGCCCAGATCATGCTATTTTAGACGGTTAGAAGCTTGTTTTTTTTTTCTATTTCTACGCAAACTGTGTTTTGACAAACTATCGTCAAACCCTAGACCCATGAAACACCAAAATTCCTCAAATTATGGCTGAGATACCGAGAAAAATGCTTGAAAAAGTTTTTAAAAGAAGAGTTTCCAAAAGAATTGAATGTGACAAGTCTTCCGAAAACAGCTATTTGAATAATATTGTTGCTTACACTGAATGCCAAAGTCTGAACTTTATAAAGAATTAAAATTTATCAAAAATATATCGCTATATTTGTTTTGTTAAACTTTACTTTCGAAACTACTATTACTTGCCATTTAATAGTAATAATTGAGTGGCACTTCAGCCCACAAGGGACCATGGCCTAGCTTCTAAAACTATTCGTGTTGTGCGTGCTACTGTTCTCTCACGAGTAGAAGGGACCTACAGTTTCTTACCGACGCCAAACGGCGAGATTTGGGAAGCTGGTACTTTTTGAATGTTGTCAGCAACTCGAAAGAGGTGGTGTCGTAAAAAACTGCGAGGTGTCCCGTCCGCGAAACAAACCTAGATTTTCTGCGTGGGGTCGACGCACTTACCACTACGCCACGGCGACCATAAAATCTTGCCATTTGGAGTTGATAAAAAATTGTAGATCCCTTCTACTCGTAAGAGAACACAAGCAAGCACAACACGAGCTGTTGCTGAAGAAGCTAGGTCTTGGTCGCTCGTGGGATGTAGCACCATTCAATTACTATTATTAAACAGAGCAACCATAATGAGCACATTCCTACATTCACGCTAGGAATATTATTTTATTTTGTAAAATGATAAACATTGGTCACATTGATCCTTGCAATATTTTCATAAAGTATCAACCAGCAAAAAACGAAGCCGGATTTTATACGATCCCCTACAGAATAATGCAATTTAACGTTAGGAGTACAGTGTGCCGATCTTGTTCCTTCGTTTTGGCGGTTTAATACAATTTTCAAGGAGGCGCCCGACAAGTCACTTGAGTAGTTTCTTTGTATTTCATAAAACTGTGCATTCTCTTTCGTATATAGAATGTTGTCTTTTGAAGAAATTATTTTTTAAGTTTATTATTTGGTCTTCTTTTTCTTGTGGCGCTACAGTCCGGGGTGGACCTGAGCCTTAAACAACACGCATCTCCAGCCAGGACGATCTTTTGTTAGATGGCTCCTGCTGCGCATTCCAAGTTGGTTGAGGTCCTTCTCCACTGGTGTGCACCACCTTAGCCTAGACGGTCCTCTGTTGCGTTGTCCCAATGGCTCAGAATTAAAAACTTTTCGGGCCGGTGAAGTGGTGTCCATACGCTCTACATGACCTAGCCATCCTAAAATTCAGAAATACTGGTTCAGTTTGTTATCCATTCTAGGTTTTAAAAAAATTCGATCCTTCTAAGACGTTTCTTTCGTCCAATATGACAATTTCAAGTTCAAAGAAACAATTGCGCTGCACTTCTAGTGGCCATGAAGAGAAAACCTTAACTTGCATACGCTTTATCAATGCCTCAGAATATGTTAACTTTTCCCATAAAGTTAACGCGTTAGATTTCAATCCACACTCTGCTTCGATCTTATCTTTATAGCCTCTATCGATCGCGACTGTTGGAGAATTAAAAGCTTTGCTCTGTACTTTTAGCTTTGTTTAAAATAATACAATTATATAAATTTGATTCGTGTGTCAGAAACTAGAAATTTTTCGCAGTTCTTTTGTTTAATTTGAAAATGATTTTTCAAACAACCGAATTAAGTGTTGGAAGTTCATATTTCAGTTCCTGCCTATGCAGTCATTTCATAAAAATTGATTTGGAGAACACAACGTACGTGGTAACATTTTCTTCATGAAGCTGCTTAGATTGCAAAAAAAACCTCGTCTATGATTTACGAAAAATTCCTTTCAATTTTTTTTCACGTCCAAAATAACTAACTTCTCACATAAATCTACAGATCATGCGTTTATTCTCCAGACAACGCTCCCACACAGTTGCGTGTTCTATCAAAACTTTCACTCTCGTCAATTACAACTTTACTACTGTCATCACCCTGCTATAGGGGACATTACAAAAAAAAAAAATATTTCCCACCACCGGCTTTTTATTTTTTTGATTTCGCTATAGTTTTTTTCTTTCCACTAATTATTTATTTATTATCGTTATAACATAACTTACAATTAAGTGCCTATGGTCTGTCGGCTAGTTGTGCAAAGTACACTTAGCCAAACGCAAAATGTCGAACTCTGGTCGCTGCTTTTTGTCTATTTCCCGACAATAATTACGTACATAATTCTCTTATGAATATTAAATATTCCGTCCACGAAATATTCATGCAAGTCCAGACTATGGAACTAGTAGTCTTGGCAAACATACACCGACCGAATGAGACGCCATTTCACCGATATAATATTACTTTGGGTCAAGTTTAATACGCAATGAGATACGCATAGAAATTGAGATAAATTACCCGACTGCCATACATGGGAAATCGATTTTCATGTCTGCCTGCTATCGAGCGGGAAATCAATTATTCACTTTATTGCAGCTGGATTTTCTTTCTAAGCAAATTCGTGCCTGCTCTGGAAATGCATTGGGAACGAGCGATATTTTCGGAAACGTTATTAAATGCACAATCCTCAACAAGTGACAAATTGAGTGCGAATGTGAGATGTATACCAAACATATTAGCAAAGAACGGCTCTGTGCTGTTAAGAAACTGGTTTAGTGAGTTGTGAAGTAATTCCTTGTTCTTTACTACCGTTTTATCGGTTTCGGATGAGGTCTGTGTTTTTTGCGCCTTGAAACTTTTGTCACACTGCGTTTTTTTTTGATATTTCTTCGGATAGAGCGTTGCTTTCGTACGGATAAATGAAGTACAGCAAAACTTAAATCAAATATATCGATTTTGCTTTGACATTGCTTCAAAACTCAACTTGTATTAAGTGCAGAAAATATGGCAACCATCTGAGATTTGACCCCGTTTTAAAAGCCCCTTATTGATAAGCTTATTGGGAATGATACTTGACAATGTTGTGAGTTTTTATGATATCAAAATTTCTAAAACAAAAGATGATCTTCTGTTTCAGCACATCGCCGGCCGAATTTGCATTTTCGTCGCAATTCAAGAAACACTCTGTTGTTGCATTCTTTCCTATTTATTATGATCCATGTTTAGGCCGTCTTTTAATAAAAAGGCCCAGCCCGACCTTCTTCATTGATGAGAAGAACGAATTAAGGGTTAATGCCATACATGTTCCAACGGGAATGATTTGAATAATCGCAACTCGGAGTCTTAGCTCATAATACTGCATTTCAATATACTAATTTAAACTTAAATTTCGTTGTATGAACTCTAGGTTCAAGTGTTTTCTCTGCTTCACTGGGAAAGGTTAAACCTTAAACTTGGTTAATTTCGTGAGTTAAACAGAAGGAGAGTTCCGTTTTTTTTTTTCGAAAATTTTTATGTACTTCAAGAATGACAAAGTTACAGTCAGCTTTTCCTTTAAGTTGTCAACCGACGCTATAATTATTTAATAAAATGTTATCAACTTTTGCGGACCTAAACTATGTATTTGATCCATACTCTAATACTGAACGAATTGAAATTCTGATTAAAAATCATGTTAAGATTTTGAGTTTAAAATTGTCACCGTCCCACACATCGAACTGGAAATAAGAACGTAGCGAGGCATACCAACTTCTTATGCGACTTGTTGGAAGTCATTAGTTTGATTTCTGTTACTGCCCTTTCCACTTTTCCTCATTCATTTAGAAAAAAAAAGGCCTAAACGTAAACTCCAGATGTGCAAATGAGTGATTAATCATATTTATAACAATTGATGGATTAATCAGTGCTAAGTGGAGCCGTAAATTTTAATTTGTTGGCGTCTACAAGCATTCACTTTCTTTCAATATCAGGTTGTAATTTGAACCGTTTTAAAGTGAATCACAACATTTCTCATTTGTTTTCGTTATGCGCTGTAATTTTCCGGAACTTATTCAAATATCTCCAGTCGAAATCTTGCATTTATAATTTGTTACCATAACAATGGCTGCAGCCGAGCAGTCATCAACAGAATAGAAACCAAAAACTAACCTACACACAGTAATTTTATGGCATAACAATTTTGTTTTTTTTTTCTTTTCATTCATTTTCAAGTAAATGAATTCAATTCATATTTTTTAATTACTTTTTTTCTCTCCTCTTCCGCATTAATAAGGCGGTTTGAAAATAAGACAAGTCGCCAAAGATCTCATTTCTTGTAAACATGTTTCGCGTTACAAATTGAAAATTAAATTTCTTTCGAATATTGTACGTCTATACCTTTTGTGTCGAAAAGACAAATGGTGACACTTACATTTCCTTACTTAGCACAAGTTTCCTGTTACTGCATGTGATCTTTTATGATTAATTATTAGGAACTAGAGCATTATTTGAAGGGAATTTTTATTTTGTCATTTTCGACATGTTTAAGTTACTGAACATAAATTTCCATGACTTCGTCGACCCTTTGTTCGAATGCTCGACCAAATTACGGTGTATCTTTAACAATAAAATAAATAGCTCGGAAACGAGCAAACCACTTCCTTGCTTTTTTCCAGCAGCAGTCCGCTCCACTTTCCAACCTTTTTTTATAATTAAAAGGGCAAGGTTTTACGACAACTCGTAAACGTAAACAGTCTTTCGCGGAAAATGCTATTTAAGGAATGTCTTCTTACAAATTAAAGGCTACATGGGAAACTTTCGCACAAGCTATAGTATGTCCAGATGTAATTTACTGTATTAGTGGTACAACATTTTAGGGTTACGGCAATCTTACATTTTTCTAAAAAACTATATTTTAAACAAACTTTCGGCACCTACATTTAAGTTGCTTCGGTTGGTTTATATTCTGTAAAGTGAAGTGAAAAATTTTATTTATTATCAAAAACAAGTTTAGTTAAGGCTGCAGGGCGATAGTAAGGAAAAAAATATATATTCCAATGAACAAAAAATCAGTTCTAAAACGCATTATTATAGGTATATCAATTTCAAGAAAACAATTGTTATTAGACTCATTAAACTTTAACGAACATAGCAAACTTTGAGAAGGGTACACCTTTTTTGTCCTCTAGAGCATCTTCAGTTTCATGTTTTTTCTTTTATTCTGACCTCAGTTGAAGGTGTCAAATTGAAGAGCAAAGCTGTGCTACTTTAGAATTTTTCTGGCTTCTTTTATCTTCGAATCTGAGCCATTGGGACAACGCAACAGAGGAGGGCCCAGGCTAAGGTGGCGCACACAAGCGGAGACGGACCTCAACCAACTTGGAGTGCGCAACTGGAGGCAGCTGGCGAAAGACCGTGCTGGCTGGAGAGGCATGTTGGTTGAGAAGAGAAGAAGAAGAAGAAGAAGCTCTATTTATCCTCAACCACACATGACTCAAAATGTGTTACTCTTTTCAGCATGCATTGCTTGCTCTGATTGAGGATCCATGAAATCTGAATTTCGATCCATAAAAAACTTCTCAACTCTCATGCGAAGTCTTTCTGTATTGTTACTTTTCCTACTCGTGAGTTCTATCTAAGGAACGAACACATTTAGGTCTACTTGTACGTACAACCAATTAGCCTATTAAAGTTTATAACATCTTCAATTTTATCGCTCACCCTACATTTGACTACAACTCTGTAAAACTTTTCGCCAAATTAAAACCAAATTCACCAATCAAATGAAAAATGAACTCAACTCTCACGCGAAAATCGAAAAAGTTTACCCCGCAGCCAACCTCAATGGCCCAAAATAATTGAAACACACAATTAAGGGATTGCCGGTTTTCCCCTATCATTGTCTTACAAGCCCCATCGAAATATCTAGAAGCAACATTTTTCCCTTCCCATCCCACAAAAACCATCGACGACGGAAGAAAAATACAAATGATCAAATTCAAACTATTCAGAGTGGCGATGTCGGCATTGTGATCGAAAATAACTTTGTTTATTTGTTTTACTGATTGATTACAATTCTAATGTGATTGTTGTCATTCAACTGTAAGACGAATCAAAGAAGAGAAACAGACAACAAAAAAAAAACTTCATATCAATGCTCTCTGTGCACACCTTGATAAGACCTCCCACATTCAAAGCGCCTTGTATGTAGTACGTTCCCAAGCACATGTTGCTCGTATCTACAGACTAGATAAAAGCTTTTGTCGCCCGCCCGTTAGTGTCACGGGGAGACCGTGAGGCTATCACTAAACAGTCGATTTCTTTGCACTCAGATAGTCTGGGCAAATAATAAAAAAAAAGAACACAAAATTATCATTTTATCGTTAAGTCGTGTAGTTTTGTATGATTTGCGAGTCGTTTGTTCCAGAGTCACCGCGTATCTATGACCGATCCGATGCTTGTCAATCTTGACACAATCAGTCGCGAAAAATACACTACAGACTCTTTACAGACACACTCTTCCTCTCTTTGTTGTTGTGCCCAAAAACCGTTTTGATACTCGTAGAAGTGTAATTACTCCGCAATGACAGTTGATGTGATTTAAATACGCCGCTGTGTACATTTTAATTGTTGTTGACAATGGTCTTCCCTCAGTTCGAAGTAAGTCTAGCCGTGGTTATGTGCGTGTCTTGGAGCCGACGGGGGTGGCAAGGGTTTCAAATTGTAACAAATAAGGTGCCCTTTTCAGTGACAGTGATTTTCCCACTTGTTAAGCCAGTGGCGTTTCCCAGGCACCAAGGTCAGCTGTTTTTTTCGTTTTGCCTTTGGTGATAATTTGTTAGAAAAAAAAAAAGAATGACTTTGCTATGGGTCGTATTGCATCGGTGGCACGCTTGAATTGGTATTGATTTAGGTGCAATAAAAACTTGTTTCATTTATAGTCTGTTAGCGCACGCATGTGAAGAATTTTTATTGGTGCTACCCTGTAGGGGACGAACTTGATGGGATCTGCATTTATATCGTGTTTCTTCAGAGTCATCTGAGTTCCCGTGTTGAGTACACATTTGGTGATAATTTACATAAGGAATGCCGTATAGGCTATCATTTTGATGGCCTAGAGTCAGGAACTATCCTAGGTCAGTAATTTAGTTTTTTTTGTTTTTGCTACTCAATGCCTAATGGATGGATGGCTGAGAGTGCTCACTTCTGGAAACATCAACCAATCTAAACGTGTTTTGACTTAAAGCTGACCAGGAGGGACGAGGGACTCACACAGCAAGTACTACACTCTTGCCTTAATTGGGATTGATCTGTTAAAAGGAAAGGCCCTTAAATGGACAGAAATGTTGCATTCCTCTTATTTTTGTTTAGTTTCACTTGATTGAGTATTTAAATGATTTTCCCATTTCCCTGAATGTGAATCCGTAGGAAAACATTTTTGCATTCAAAAATACATATTTGTTTCTGACTAACTCATTTCGCACTTCAAAGAAATTTAATCACGTACCGCAGATAAATCTTGCTCATTTGGCGTACATCCAATCACTCACAGTTATTGTTGGTATCAGTCGCTGAATGGCAAGTAGATTAGAGTAGTTAACACAGCTGTTGAGAAATATCATAAAATGCACTATGTTCAGCACCCCCAATGTGACATTTGGAAGACCTACGTAGGAAATGCATAAAATTTACACTTGACATTCCGTACATGGTTCAGCTCTCGAGAGAAGGTGTACGTCCATAATCCTAAAACAAAAATGCGCCATTCACACAAGTTTCTTGAAAGCCAATGTTAATTATATTCGAGCAATGTTGAAATCAAACAAAATGTAATTAGCCCACTTTATAATAACCACAAAAAAAACAAAATACAACCAGCACCTCAATAATTTAACAGCATCTCAATCAAATGAAAATTGCGAAACACAAGACCCAAATGACTGATTGCAGTTGGGTGTTTATTCTCCCCAAAGTACTGACTAGAAACTCAAGACTTTGAACCTACTTAACGAAATAATTGTCGAGGTAACAGCGTCTATCGAATGAAAGAGACTGATGGCTAATTGTCGGCAAAATCGAAATGAATTTCAATCAACGAAGAAAAAAGTAGAAACCCTCGGCTTAATGTTGTTGCTGCTAGTCTGACTTGTATGTTGTCATATAAACACATCTAAGAATTAAAAATCGTTTAATCTAAAGAGGTCATACGGTTCTTACTTCAATGTTCTCTTGTAGTCTTTAAGGTCAAATTCAGCAGTGACAGTAAGGTCACGATAGATGCACTATTTTAGGTTTGCGTAAATTGTATTTCTTTGATAAGGATTAAAGGATACATGTTAAAAAAAAAAACCAAATCCCGCAAATCTTTTTGCATATTCTCCACCACAGATAATTGTCCAGTCAAGGTCGTTGGTGTCTGGTTTTATTGAAAAGGAGAAGTGGTTTTGTACAAAAAATTCAGGTAAAACCATTCATACTCGATCGCTGCACAGGCCAGTGGGATTTTAAATACATCTTTCATGAGCAAACTGTGTTGCCCAGAGGATTACTTTTATGATATTGAATGATCTTTTAATCTGACCTGAAATTCGTTTCTCATTGCTGCCGAAACAAGTTTTACAGGCCTGACAAAATAAAGAACCATCACGAATGTAGTTTGTTTGCGCGCTTATTTTTGCATTAAAACTGTATTTAATATTACATCAGTGAGTTCAGTGTTGCGGAAGGATGAAGATACAAAATAAATTAATACACAATAAATACATCTTCTGTATGAGTTTCAATCCGATTTCATATTGCATTGAAAAAATGAGTTAAAGCAAAATATTTACTTTAGCTAACCCATCAGCTTACAGATACTACTTTCCATAGATTTTCCAATCTATGCGTTGTAGGAACTTCAAACAATAGGCAATCGTAATTTGAAACAAGAACATAAAGTACTTGTATTTTTCATCATCTGTCGCATGGATCAAATGAAACGTGACACCCCCTCTTGAATACGTCATAAGTGTTCCAACAGAACGTTTTATTGCTGTATCAGGTATAAACAAGTATCGTTATTGTATCTCTTCAAGGTAACAATCATCGGAGCGGATTGGTTTTTGAATTAGACTAGACACTCCCGCCTTCCGCGTCTAGCATGAGAGATATTGATTCTTTCCTCAAATGAACGTTAATTTTTTTGTATCGGTCACTATGTCGCCAAATGCATGGGAGAGTAGTTTGTGTCACATGAAACATGCGCTTTTTGAAGCAAAATGTTGTTAGAAAAAAAAAACAGAACCAATGCAAAGACTCTTTAACGGAATATAATGGTTTTGACCAGTTCGTTCATAGCTTATATCGTTAATTGTCGACTTTGATGTTGTTGTAGTTTTGTCACTGTCGCTTGTGACTGTGATCTTTGGGAACCCATCCAGCAATTACAGTAGCCTTATATTTTCAGGAACAGTGAAACCTCCATTGAATTCACACCGATGATTCGTCCTTCTTTCCTCCGGCTGAGGGAGGTGGATTTTGGGTATAAAAGCATTTCAAAAACAATCATATCCAAGCGATATATAAAATTTTAATTATTTCGGTTCTAGTTTTCTGTGCTTAATATGAAACCTTAAGATCTTCCTTAAAAAAACAAACTCTTTATTGTTCTATTTGAAATACATTTGCTCTTTTTTTTGTTAAGCTGTGTGCCGAAATCAATCAAATTCTAGCCTTTACTAATATAAAGCTAGAAGGTATGGAAACTTCAGTTTCTGCAAGTGTTTTCGAAAGCAAGCCATTAGGCTAACTTAACTGAGTGTGTCCATTTCTAAAATGGCGCCCACAAGTGGAGACGGATTTCGATAAATTTGAGGCAAGTAATTGAAAACAACTGATTAGAAGATGTGGCAGCTGTTGGGGGATATTGGTTGAGGACCAGATCTAGAGAGAGAGGAATGTTGCTGCGCAAACATTATGTTAATTGTGCCCTCTTTTAAAGCCTTATAAGCTTAAGTGTTTGCTTTTATATATGAGTCATTCACGAACGTTTTTATAGTAGTACTTGACTCCTGTAACATTCTAGTATAGGAAATCTATCCCAGAGTATTCCCTCTAAACTTTAAGAATATAAAATGGTTCCAACGATTGTCTTTCCTCAACTGGGAATCGTGAAAGTATGCCTCCTGTTTGTTTATGCGTCAAAAGATCCCAATGCATGCTTAGAATTTCATTAGATTCACTACAGATTGTAAAGAGTCTCTCTTCTGCAAGCTCTAGCTTCCCTAAATTCAAAATATGGACAAGAAAGAGTGCTTATTTTGATACAGGCTTTATACTTAATCCAGTTTTATAGACCCAGAAGGTTTTTTGACAGTCTCACCTATTTCAAACGTTTCCCTGGCTGTTTCTTTCTTCCGCTTCCCTGAAGACCTCTCTATGTATGTGAACTCTTACAGCGCAAATTGGTTTAGGGTATGTTAAGGTTGTTGCAACGCTTTACGTGGTACGAGGAATTCATCCAACTCGTTGCCCTCTATCCCCTTGTTTCTCTTACTTAGGTCTTTATGTTTCTGCAGACATTAACAAACAAGTCTTGATCTAATGATGCCATATTGAAGTTGGTGGAAATTTTGTCAAAATTGAAAATTTGGAAAACACTGAATCTGTTGCCCAAGGGGGGAAATACTTCTGCATCATTGGTTTTGGTTCCACTTGTATGTAACTTTACTCTCACTCTGTAAATTATAAATTGATCTCTCCATTTATTGCTTATGCAAAACTTATGAAATAGACTATTCGTCTTGGAATACCAGGAAAAAAACGCGACGTTTTGAAATTCGACATGCACATTTTCTGCAAGGTTACTAACTCCTTTTCTGCGCACAACTATAATCGAAATTTGGTTCTATTGGCTAATTTGGCTGCACTGAACACCCAAAGAGTGTTGATTATATATGGTCCCCTTTTAAAAAAACTCCCTACTAATTGTAGTTTCAAAAGAAGATCCCATATGAGCTGTAGCAATGCCAAAGTAGTGAATCTGCCACAGAGATGAAGATATTTTTGTGCATAAACATTGACATCTCAAGTATTAACGCTGCTGAAATGTCAAAAATACAGACAGTGTGACAGACAGTCAGATAGAAAACCAAATGAAATCAATATAGCTAGGAAGGATTGCTTATTAGAAAGGATTAACAAAACAAATTGCTTAATTTTGTTAAGAACACTTTAGTGCTTCTAACGAATCCAGCAATCAACCACAGAAGCTCTGCATCTGGCAAAATGGCAAAATGTCAAAGATAAAAATGTCCAATGTGTAATGGATTGAAATTGAGATCGAAAAAAAGATTTATAAAAAATTTATAAAAATGTATCAAAAACCACAGAGACTCATACAACGCTCATAATCGATGCCACTAATTCACAAATTTATAAAAACCTCCAGTTTTCAACTAAAACATCTAACCTCAACTTTAATCATGGCCAAAAGTAGAAAATACAGTCCACGTCTATAATACCGATCTAAGGTGTAGCGATGTCAAACCCGGTGGTTTTGGGTAGACAGCCTTCGATCAAGAGAACGGCACATTAAATGTGAATATACACTTCGTTAAGGTAAACAATTTTAAAATTTTTTAAAATTAAAAAGAAATTACAGGAAGTTTGTGATAAAACTCCTACGAATATTCACTAATCGAATTTAAAGCAAACTTAATTTGAATTTGAACTTGAATTTCAAACAATATGACGAAATTATGATAATTGCCAGTTTTTAACAATAAATACAAGAAAACAACAAATAATAATGGATTTTTAAAATTTATTCGCAGAATCGATCTGCTGATATTACTTCAAATAGGAACAGGTACGATTTGATAAAGCGAACGTCAGAAGATTACGACTCGAAGTGCCATGAAAATTAAATAAATTCCCTTTAGTTTAAATGCATTTATGTAAATCATTACTTACATACAGTAAGTGCATATGACTAGAGATTTCTCCGCAACTACTTGCCTTGTGTTCACATCTCCTCTTTAAGAACGGAGAACACGCATAAATTGATGCAAACCTCTGAACGATCCGGGAAATGCATAAATTGATGCAAGATTCCTGGCGCGAAGAATTGTCTCGCTATCATTTGATTTTTTCAACATCAATGCTGAAAAAAGATAGTGTAACACTCACACCTCAACAGCAAAAGTAAGCAACTTTTTTAAGTTTGTTTATCTGCTAGCTTATACGGATAATATTGACTTGAGTTGCCCAACACAGCGAGACGTCAATGAGGCGTTTGCTGGCGTTAAAAGAGAAGCAGTTAGATTAAGTCTGGCGACATGCGAGGGCAACGCATATGCTGTCATCATAAAAGGACATACAACATTGACGTCTCGGACAGAGCGTAACAACAGGCAGCAAAGATTTTAAAGTAGTCGGATGCTTTATAAATAGGGAAAACAACATCAGAATCACTTTCCTTAATCCCTGTTTCTTTGAGCTATAAAGGCCATCGATAATAGAGCACTCCATCGAAGGACTTTGATTTGTACAACACCTTGACATCCCTGTCCTGTTCTATTGTTCTGTTTGCCTTGATTGCGTATGGAAAAGATGATAAAAAAAACTTTCCCATATGCTGAGCCGCGGCTCGTATCTACTAAAGTGTCTGGTGACGCATGTTAAATCTAGAGCGTATGGCAAAACAGCTCCGACCTGCAGAGCCTATACATTCGAGTCATGTGAATTAAAAATATGTGGGGTTCAGCTAATAGCTGCTGAAGGGGAGGGAAATCACACTAAATAGGTGCCTAGGCAAGGCAATCTAAACGCCCCATTTAGGTAATTTAGAGCACAGGGACAAAATAGTTCCGCATCAAAAAATCAAAGCAATTGCGACAAAGCAACAGATAACGTCCCCATCCGAAGTCGCACAGAACAATCGCACAAGTTCAGAAGCAACTCAACCAACTTAGTCTACACAGGTAGAGAGAGACCGCGCTCGTTGTAGAGGCACGTAGGGACTCATTACTCCCTGTCCACTCCTAATCGAAGGTGTTCTAGAAAATTCTAAACATCAAACCACTTCTGGTTAGAAACAAAATTCAGACTACATCTCCTCCAATTAGTTAAAACAAAAACTCTCAAATTAAATGAACATCAAAATCAACCACATAGATAAAACATTTTAGATCCTCAACGCGCATTCATCGTGTAAATTTAATTGTCAGTTCATAAAACAAAAAAAACTGACAATTGCTTCACGAACTTGAAACCTTGATTTAATTAACACATTCATCTCGAACGAAAAGCAAAAGATTTCCAAACACTTACACACTTCATTAATAATACAAATCTGCAAAAACTTAACTGCGATAATTAACTGCAGACATGAATATCTCACCACCCTTTACCACGGTCCGCATTACTGTCACCACGAATATCTACAGAAAACGAATTCAGATATAAATCTGTTTTTCGGCTGCGAAGGTAGGGATAGCTTGCATAAGACACCCGATCCAGCTGCGTTTACCGAAATTATTCATTTTTTGTCGTCGTTCATTTCATTTCAACTTGACCTAGAAAGCTTCGGAAGAAAAAAATCCCAACGAGCTGCACAGACCGATAAAGACCCCATTCTGAGATGTTGCACATGTGATCCACTCTGAACGCACTTCACTCAAATGCATCGGCTCTAATCAACAAGAAACGTTGTCGTTAATCAAAAGTGCGGCTCATTACAAGATTTACAAACTCCGGTGGAAGCGCACACGCACACACAGTATGCGTCTGTTGCGTATTCCAGATCACTCAACGACATCTCGTTGGTTTCACTTTTAAGGCAAAATGAATCTTTGGGTTTTTCTTTCTTCTTTTTCATCACCCCATCCATCTAACGTCGTCGAGCTGTCGATCTGGCATCATCTGTAAGATGGTTTAGATTCAAATGCATTGCATGTGAAATTAGGAGAGACGAACTTTGCCTTTGATTGTTGAGTATCTATACAGCGTGGTGCGGTGTTATGTCATGCAATCTTTTGACGCGATAAAGTTACCTAAAGCTTTACGTACCCTAAAAAATCCATTCGCTGCACGCACACACCGGCGAACCCGCGAGTGTGTGGATTTATAGGAGGAGTTGGGCATTAATAATACATTTATGCATGGAATCTGGCGCAGCAGTTTCTTTCTCTGATGAATCGGACAATGAGGATGATCATCGATGGCGGGGCGTCAGTGGTGTAATCACTTCGCATCTTGGCCTTGTTAAATATGCTTTGATGATTCATTCTTTCGCAGATAAAACCGAGCATTGGCGTCAAACTAAAGCGGCGTTAATTGAAGATCGCGATGATCCATTGTTGAGAGAAATATCCGCGGATCCTATCTGCCATTTGCACAACTTGACGACAAGACAGGGCAGGCGAGTGTCTCAGAAGACCGCTGTAAAACATCTGTCGTCATATTGTATGCCCCCGGGCATTTGGTGGGCATCAATGAACCGTGAGCCAACTCACGGTGGTGGTCTTTGACAGCGTTGGTTGGTGACCATTCGATGAGTAGCAGTTGATGGCTGAGTAAACTTAAGTATGATTGTCAAGGTGGCAAATTGAGGTATTTCTACGTTGTCCAGACATTTGTCTTGTTGATTGAGCAAAGCTATGCCCCGCGGCTGTGAATTGTTTGGCGGCTAGATTCCCACTGTTCGGTGAAGTGAAAAGATTTCACAAAATCTATGCATTATTTGGGATACTCACTGGACAAGATGACAAATTACGAGAAGCGTACAATGTGTAATGGGAATGGTTGCTGATTGTTTGCCGGAGGGCAGTTATGCGTGAATGCCATCTACTGTGGTCATTTACAACAGCATCGGTGGCGGCAATACATTCAGTGGCTTTGTTAAAAGCGCAAGAGAAGGCCTATTTGGTTTGGTTTGAGTACAAAAACCAATGTTATGCAGTTTTGATTCTTTTTTCTTAAGACTATCGTTTTGCTTTTTCTTTTTTTTTGTCTTTCTTAGAGGGAACAATCAATTTTGTAAAGATTATGGAAATGGAAGGCAGTTCCATATTAGTATCAATGTCATGACTAAACATTCTTACCAGCAAAGAAGTTCGGTTAAGTTCCCAGTTGAACAGCTATTCTTTTATTGATGAATGGAGGAGCTTTTTTGAAACTCTAGCGGATAAGCTGCGGTAAATGTTCTTCCACGTTATTTACCCTCCTTCCAGGCACTGTGACGAATACTTAACATTTTACAAAAGTAATGTAGGGGACGTAAGGCGTGGTAGACAGTTGTAAATGTACGCATGGTGTCATTTACACAGTTTGAAGTACTAAAGGCGGCAACACATGTTTTAAAATAAGAGAAAATTTGGATTTTTCGACTTTTGTATGTGATGCGTTTTATTGTCATAAGGAATGCAACTATAAGTGTTTTATTTAATTCTATTGACAATTGTCCAGTAGTTTTAAGTTCTTTACCATTCTATAAACAATTTGAACCTATGCCAAAGATAGTTAGGTAATGCTTTCCAAAATAAAAGGCAAGCTGTGTATGCCTTGTAAATTTTGCACCCAATACAAACAAAGTCACAATTGACAGTGTAACAGACACCTTTCGGGTTACTGTTCAACGCCACCCATTGCTTACATCAGAAACTTCTCAAATACTGCTTTAAACAAAGACTTACTTCTCATCAGTCGCAAAATAATCACTCTTCTGGAATAGGAATGCCAAGCAATGAAATTGACTTCAAACAAATTGTTGAAAATTAAATGAATGATGCTCTCAGTCGCGGTGATGGCTTGTAAAAATACAAGCACTTGAAGACACCCAAGCCTCTGCCTTCGATTACGTCAGCTAATGAAGAAAACCCTTCAGATGTTAAGTACAAAAAATAAGATGCTCACATTTGAGAGTGTTCTCAGTGGCGAACATCATGGCGTAGGTAGTTGCTTCAGATGAATGATTAATTTTTGACGTAATATTTATTTTTTAGAAGTTTTCGTACCTGACTTACAGGAATGCTTACGTATTACGTTGATCAAGAAAACCTTCGTTCATATTATGTGCGATCACTGAGTGTGATTGTGATTAAATAAGGAAATATTGAACAAGAGAACTTTGAGTTAGTATTGATAAAGTAATCAACTTGAAGACGAGGTTGCTGTTATTGAATGGATGGGGTAATGGGACAATATTTTATTTTTGGTCATATAAAAGTTGGTTTTCCTAAATTAAATCAAAGTGAAAAAATGATAAGACAGCATTAAATGGCCACAGCATGTGTGTTTTCATTGGTTTTCACACTTAAATCCGCAAATAAATTGAATAATAAGTAGGATGACGCTACAAATCACACCAGGGCTTGATCTTGATCAGCAGCAACCCGTATAGTGTATGGTATTGATTCCTTAACCAAATTTGTTGACACATTTAAAGCGACGTCCGAGAAGTTCTTCAAAGACAAAATTAAAATAAATAAAAATGAATAAATTGGGATATACTGTAGCCCAAAAGGATAATGGTCTAGCTTCTTTAGCAATCACTCGTCTCTTGCGTTCAATTGTTCTCTTGTGAGTAAAGGGATCAGTTTTTTGCCGACTTCAAACGGCATTGTGTTGTTGGTAACTCGAAAGATGTGGTGCCGTGAAAAAATTCAAGACTTTCAATCACAGAATCGAGCTTGGGAACTTCAGCGCACGAGTCGACGTACATAGCCACTTAACGACGAGGGACACAAAATAAGATAAATAAGGCAGGAAACAGAACTTTTCTTGATTCTTTGGTTTAGATTTTCATTAAATCCGCAACCTCCAGTTTAGAATTTGGAATAGAAATTTTGCTTGCCACAGCTTCATGACCAGCGAAAAATACGATTTTATACGAACTAGGAACGGCTAATTGGGAAAAGATCTGTTTAAAGCGCAGCTTTCAAGTAGGCGGCATAACATTAAGGTAGAAAATGACTTTGTGTACCTCGGCTTAATAAGGGACAACCACACTAGTACCGAAAGAGTGGAATCCTCTTATCAATCGCTGCTTCTTTGAACTCTTATTTAGTAACAACTCCATTCCTCGAAAGATGTAGCTGGCATTGTACAATAACTTGCTCTATGGCTTATCTTGACGATTTTAAAAGCGGATATGCACACTATTGACCTCTTCGAGAGGAAAGTTCCGAGTTCGGTTTCGGACCGTTGATGATATCTGGATAAAAATATTCAACGTGGACCTAAGCTATTAGGTGGCATACGCTAAGGCAAGAGTCAACGCATGCAACGCGAAAGGTAACTAGGGCACAGACAACGTAGCTACAGCCTGAAAAGTTTTCTACACCAAGCCTGAAGAACAACTCAACAGGGGACATTTATGTGTTGGATGGCGCACACAAGTGTAAGAAATTTTCAATCAAACTTTGTATTGGTATATGGAGACTGTGCTAGCAAGAGAAATATGTTGCTTGAAGCTCAGGTTTAACCCGCCTGCAGCGCCAAAGAAAAAGATGAGCATTGCAAGCAGACTCTTTGGATCAAGTCAATCATTAATTATTGCTGTTAGGCAAACGGGTCTTTAAGTCCATGCCTTATAAAAATTAATGACAGGAACCCCAAATCGAGATAGCTCGGGCAACCTTATCCCTGCCTGCGTGGCGTACAATTTCATAAATATTTCGGGATAGTTTGACCCCAACAAACGAGTCAAAATATTAATGGGACCCCAACTGACTGGTCATCAGGTAAAGAGACTCGGTGTCCCCTTAAATGAATTCTAACCACACTGCACTGCACACTGAAAGGTGAGATTTGAGAAGCCTTTCGTAGACAATTGATACTCTTTGAGTGTTGTCAGCAACTCGAAGGAGGTGGTGTCGTGGAAAAAATGCGAGGTGTTACGTCCGGGAATTAAACCCAAGCTTTCTGCGTGGCGGTCGACGCATTTACCACTACGCCACGCACAAAATCTATTTTTGGTGTCACTTCAGATCTTATGTAGGCCTCAAAAACTGAAGTGGCACCAAAAATACATCCTTTAATCTACTTGCTCTCTCATTCTCTCCGTACCTCTTTTCCTTCGGTCTACACGTCAACAGATATGAACTTTAATTCACGTTAGAATAGTTTTGATAACAAATTGTCATCAGACAGCTAAGAAATTGAATATCTCTGGTAATAATAGTTTTAACTGGCAGTTACACGGCTTATGTCAAAGCTGAGATTTTAAACTTCATTTTCTTTGAAGACATTCATATATTGGCACTTTTCTTGAAAAGTTATCTACGTTTAAAAATAAACAAAAATTCGAAACATGTACAGTATATTGGCAGAGGCAAGAAACGTCACAGTTTTAAACACTAATTTTTGTATTGCCATCTATGCATTCGTAGGAAAAAGAAAATGATAAATGACAACTTAACCGAAACGTATAATCTCAAGAATTACATGCTATTAAGTCCAATAACGTTACATCAGTGCGATCCCTTTAATTACCACTTTCCACACCTTTGCTTGGCAAGCTACCTCGTGATTTATGCAAATTTAATCGTCTCTGCATTACGCAGCTATGAAGAATTTGTTGTTAATTCAGATCGACTCCCTATTCATCTGTCTGTCACCCTAGAGATCAACCTTGACGTTAAGCCTCACAGACAATTTGAGCTGTGAAGGCAACTCTGGTGCCAACTGGAATAATCACCAATTAATATTATCTTTGGACTTAATGTGCGAAGCGCCGCCGGTGTGTGTGTGTGTGAATACATCCATCCGCATGCAGGCAGCAGCAGCAGCAACAGCAGAGGCGACACCGAACCGATTGCATTGCATTCGAATTTGCATACGATTTTGCAATAATGTTGACCTTAAAAGTATCCAGCAGTGATTAACATGACCAAAAGTTTTGCTCTTTTGAATTCGGTATGTCTCAATCTGAACATAGCAACCGCATTTCAACATCATGATCAATTTCATAGATACACAATCTCTCTGTCCCGCATTCGCAATCGCAAAACTTCTTGTTTTCACATCGTCTCATCGCCACCACCACAAGGTGAGGACTTTCAGCGACCTTGGCAAACACAATCTGACCGACGCATTCATATGAAGACATACAGAATATCATTCCTCCACGATGACGCAGTGCAAACTATTTATTCCATAAATACACACACGAATGTATGCTGTTGAATCGATTCATCAAATAGTTGTTGTCCGTCCACTACACTACAATTCGGCAACAATTTGCGTTCTGTGCTTCGCCTGCCCACATACCTAGATCGATTTGGATGAAAGGCATCAGCCGTCTGTTGGTCGATCTTTTGAGATGAATCAGAAATCACTTAGATTTCATCTCGCTGGCGGGCTATTGCGAATGAGGTTCGATAGATGAGAGCCGTAACTGCTTGTAACAAAGTAAACCTGTTAGCCGCTTGAGAGAAGGCTCCGACTCCCCTTTCTCCGGGACTGCTTGCACGCGGTTCAATGTCCAGCACAAGACCTTTTTTTTCACACATAGGGACGTATCTACAGATTAATTTAGTCATATGACTTCAAAATCTACCAGTATTCTATCTGTCAACGATGACTTTGCACAACTCCGGGAATCGGAATCAAAGAACACTTTAGAACTTGATTTTGGTATTTCGCCACACCTACTTGGCGCAAGCTGCTTCTTGTTTGTGGAACCAATTCGAATGAATTCATTTCGCTCCCGTCACTCACTAGAACCTGCCGCATCATGTGTACATATCACACATCTTTGATAAATTAATATTTCCAATTAATTCATGTGTGCGTTTTTTTTTTTGTATCTTTTCAGGTGAGTTTGGATGTTTTTCTCAGTGAACCGCTAGCCAGTAAACAATTTTGGAGTATTGTTGAATTTAAATTTTTGTATTTAAATTTTTACCGAGGTAAATTCATGCTTTCTGGGTCATTGACACTATTGTGGGCAGCAGTTAAGTTTTGTGGGAAATTAATGCAACGTTCTGCTCTGAAAGAGAACAGTGTGTCAAAATGGAATATGCAAATCAATTAAATATCTTCGCGACCTTCTTTGCCATTAGCAAAGAAGTCAAATTGCCAGATTTAAGAAGTCTCTGAATGCTGATGGCTCTGTGTCTGATTCACGATTCATTAAATTGCCGGAGTCCTGTCGTGTGAGACATGATTATCATTTGCATAAATTATGTGTACGGGCAGGTGACTGACATTATAAGTGATGTAGAATGGAGAAATTCAATACCTTTGCTGACGCACAAAACGTGATAAGTTCTTAGGAGAGGT
Source organism: Eristalinus sepulchralis (assembly GCA_944738645.1). Lineage (NCBI taxonomy): Eukaryota > Metazoa > Arthropoda > Insecta > Diptera > Syrphidae > Eristalinus > Eristalinus sepulchralis. The sequence continues at coordinate 14,518,394 of OX122882.1, forward strand.
CTGGCTTTCTTGACTGTTCGATTTTGGAAATTTGCCTAATTTTAAGCTAAACTGAATCGAGACGGTTTTCGTTGATTTGATTTTGAATATTTTATAAATTAAAGCATGCGATTATTTCAGTTCTTTATAGTTCTAGAATATTTTACCAAGTTTCAAACAGTTTTTTTTATAACACGATAAGTTTATTCTTTTGATTTTTAATATGAACTCGATCCAATAACTACACGAAACCCTAGGCACGCGTAGACAGCATTTTAAGATATCGGTACGCCCTTCAGACAGGCTTAAAATATAACATGCGAGGTATGGAAGGCTTCACAATTACGAGACCTTTTCGACGCATTGACGGTGTAGGCAACCACGGCGTAACTTTTTTCTAGAGAGTGACAGACTTTTCCGTTTGGAATTGGCAAAAGAGTGGTTTCCTTCTTCTAAAGAAGTCACCGCTGTTCAGTACAATAATAATAATAATAATAGAGTGGCTCTACAATCGTTGTTCAGTAAGGTTAAGGTATTATTACGAGTATTTTAATAAAAGAGCTTTTAAATTTCTTGGCAGAATCAAACTAACGAAGAACATATTTTTCAATTGCCGAAGCGCATGGTCAGATAGATGCGGTTACTAATTGCAGGAATAAAGAGTTAAGTGTTAATAAAAGAAACCACTTCACTGTTGTTGTCCTTTGTAACTGACTCCGTAACTTCATAATTTCCTCTGCGATCCTTGTTTCCTTTTCCAAAAAGCTAGCTATGACTATCACACTTGTTACGGAAAATATTAATTTTAATAATATCTTCTAACTAAACAAAGCTTAAGATACAGCTTTCAGTATTATTGTCAGATGCAATTCCCTATTAAAATCTCCAGCTATCTGTGTTTATAGCTCTTCGGCGAGATGCAGGGTCTGCTTTCTACGCCTTTTAGTCGTTTGCAATCTTGTATGTTATGAAATAGCAACAGACGTTAGAGAGCACGCGTTTGGTTTGCCAGTATCCTGGAGAGTCAAGTCACCTACAATTGCGCTTTCGAGTTGCCCAACCACCTAAACCTCACCAGCGACGTAAGAAGTCCCAAGGAGAACTCATTTTTTGAGGGGATCTCTACTAATCCTTCCCTTCAACTTCCTTGCCGATCTTATTTCCCCTGATTCCGCAGTGCCACGAGACCCAAACAAATCTTCAAGGAGCCTATGCAATTCAGAGTCAGAAAAGACTTGCATTCGTGAACTGTCTTGGCAGTGGTTAAAGGACTGCCCAACACTCTAAGCACTTAAGCTTCTCCCCTTTCATCAGTTCCTCAGAATATTGTTCGTGGCAATTGGAATTGAATAATTGTAATCCTAATGGTTACAGCCTGGTAGTACAATGGACTAATTTTTGAGTCTAAACGCTCCAGAGCAATGTTTCCCAACATTCAACAAAATAAAATCCTAATGGCTTTTAAAAGGCGTATTCTGTATTGCTTACTTAAAAATGGTTTTTGAGCATGTATGCTTTGAAAAAAATATAAATGCGGCCAAGCTAACGCATTCTAAGTTTCAAGATGTATGAGACACAAAAAGACAGTTTCCTAGGCCTTTTCAACTAAATAAAAAGCTTCCATAAATCAATTAAGCCATCTTGTCACGAATCCCCTTAATGAACCAAAATCCACACGGCTTATTCCAAATGAACCGGCTGCACGCGCTCTGTAGGATTAATTCGAAAATTACAAAGAAAACAAGACACAGTTACCATCTATCAATCGTTGAAAAGATAGAAATAATAGAAATAATAGAAAACAATATATTCATTCAGAGAAAGCCACTTAGACAAGCCCTTTTTATTGTGATCATCTTTTTGTTTATGAATTACCCAACATTTGTTGTACTAATTAATTTACTTAGCCAACAAACAAATCAAAAAAAATCCTACCACAAAAAAATCAACATATGGCGCGAGTTTTGCAAAATTTTATACGTCAATGTGACGCCTGTCACTGCGGTATTCACCATTCAGTATCAAAATGTCCCAACTGACATTGAATTTTGAGATAACCGCTCAATGGAGAGTAAACATTTCCTCACCCGGAGAGCAGTAATTAAAAATTCAAAAATGCTAATAAATTATTTCGGCAACGCCACGATAGCCAACGACATAATTCAATAATGAAATCGCTTCGAATGCATAATGTTTTGTATTTGTATGTTCGGTTTTCTCGTCTGGGCAGCGTACACGTAATTTCGAACAGATGATCAGTGGTGGATAAGCAGGCTTGGCATGACATCTTTGCTTGATACGCAGAGCTGTAACGGTTATGTCATATGCAAAGGGCTGTAATTTTAATACATAATGTGGTCTTTTTAAGTTTGACTATAGGTTTAATGGAAATTTTGCAAATTTCAATGGCTCATGGGAGGTGTAAACTTGCTAAATGGACATAATTCAATATCTGATACGGGTTTGAAAAGATCCGTTCGTTTTTCAATATTTTGCACCAAACAGTCATTTGTTATTTGAGATTTCTTGACGCGTTTGGACCATTTGGATCATTTGGAAACAGGTTCAAAAAGTGAAATGGTAAAACTTGAAATGCAGTTTCCAGTCGTTTCAGCGGTCATTAATCGATTAATTATGCGATCTCGTATATATTCCGTTGGTTCTTGAAACAGGTAGCAGAGTTCGCTTTGCTTCGTTCAATGAAAGTAACGTCAGCTTAGGCGGGGAATCTTGCTCAACCTGTCAAATGTAATCATTGTTCATTTTAAAATGATTCTGCTTCACCCCCCATCAGTTGATAAATGATGCAAGAACTGCAGCCAATTTCGAAATCTATCAAATCTAGGCAATTACTTACGTGTTGTTTGGAAACTATTTGACTAATGATTTTCTAAGATCTCAAACATCATAAAAATGATAGATTAGGACTTGTGCTCCGTCTCTCTTCTTACAAGACACGAAACAATTTCGACTTGCTATTTGCATAGACAAATGATTCAAATACAAAAGCTTGGTCTAATTGAGTTCAAACCATTTTTTAGTTCCATTGAAAGAAGAAAGCGAATCAAAACTTCTTTCATAACAAAAATACTCGTATGATAACTTTCGCAAATCATGTCAAAAGAAAGCTTAACCTGTTTGCAACATTCCTTTATTGTAGACAATTTAGTCTCCTGCACAGAAAACCTGAAAATTTAACCAAAATTTGATACCATTCCATACAAAATGTCGCCAAAATATGCCTACTACCTTTATAAGACTAAAATCATCTTTTCTAAAGTGTAAATTAATTACCACAGAAAAGTTTACATTGGCCTCATTTGGACGATGCATCTTTCGATAGATGACCTCTTTCACGGTCGTTGTCCCACAGGCAACTAATTGCCGATGGCACAATTCACCTCAACACCATCTAACTAGGTCACAATAAATAATGGCAACATCTCATCCATCTTCGATCTGTCAGAAATTTACATTTCAAATCTGTTTTCTTTTTCATTGAATATATTGATTATCAGTTTCAACAGGAGATACAGTTGTAAAAGCGAATTTGAGATATTCTCCAATTCATCAAATCACATCTCGTTGTCAATTTGACATCCACCGACTTCGAATCTCTTTCATTGTTAATGTCAAGGCCAAAAGTGTTTCACCAGTCTACATTTTGATAATGTTATTGTTTTGAAATTTTGCTTAAGCATGTAGAAGGCGAATTTTGAATAAATTTTCTAGCAAAACGATGGTTGGAATTTTTCCATTGCATCTATTTATCATCTATGGGGCCATATGAGGATCGATTGAATTTGAAGATCCACTGCTTAGGTGTGGGCATTGATTTCAGCCATAGCGTTGTGCGACTAAGACTTATTGCATCCATCACTTTTCCCAAAAGAAACATGGCGTACTCTTAATTACAACTTCATGATCATCAAACTTCCTTTTAAACGACGGGTAATAAGTGAGATGATAAATGGCACAAATCTCTAACTACCTCATCCAAACTGGAATTGATGTAATTATAAGTAACCTTGTCGTTGGTACAAAATACATTTCATCACACACGCTCTGTTTTTCATTACAAAACAAGAAAGCAAAAAAAAACCAAAAGCAGAACTCAATTTGAAGTCTGAAATTGTGGTCAATCTTTGATTCAATTTATTGCGATTTTTTATTATTTTTTATCTCGATCCAATGTCAGTTGTTGAGGAAGTGATTTTTGAGCACCATTTTTTACGCATTAGTTATGAAAACTGGTTAACACATGGTAACTGCACATGGAATGTTAATTGCGCGCCTCTCGTAGGCAATGACTCGTGCTACAATACACTCGTGTGATATCTGTGCTGGACGAGGAGATGAGAAGGGAACTGCACCACAATGATGTTGTCCTTCTTTATTAGATTACATGTCATAATGACGCTCTGACGCCTCTGTCCTGTCATTTAAACAATTCATCGATTGAATTGCAAACAATTTCATTCAGTCGAGCACTTAAGACTCACAAACGATAGATGTAATGATAGACGAATGGTAACAATTGTAAAACAAATTACAAACAATGAGCTTATGGGTCATAATTTGAGTGTACGCTGGGAGTTTTTTCTAAGCCCCCACGTTCTTCATGGGTGCTTATAATTAAATCAATTATCACTGCACCCAGGTGGTGGCAGACCATGGGGAACTTTACCATCACTTCCGTGAACCATTGTACCGTTGTATTTAGGAAAGAAAAAAAAACAAACAAAGTTGTTTGTATCTGCAAAATGGTACTCTTTGAGAAAACTCTTACGTTCATCACGACTGTTTTGAGAGATGTGATGAAGTAATCCTTTTTTTCTATGTTTTTGTATTTTAAAAACAATGAATTTTTAATAGATTTCAATCGTGATTTGCTTGGCATTTGATTAATTTATTCACAATCGGTAATTATTGGATTGAGAACTTGTAATGAGGATGGGTGTGAATGGTAGATATAATCAAAATCGATGAGATATTAATGGAATTTGCCTATTGCTTGCGAAAAATGCAGAACAAGTTTGTAGGAAGTGTATGAGGAATTATTGGTATTTCCTTATGGCGCAATACTACGTCCTTGGTAGATGAACAACTTAGTCGACATTTATCGGTATTATCAGGGACTCCTTAGTCAATCAATTTTGACCTATCACGGGACTTCTTCCGAATCAGAAATAAATCGCGACTAGGCTTTTTTGAGACGATGTGCCGTCAATTAAGTTGTGATTTATGAAAAAAGAGATTTGTTGTAGCGGCTACTCCTTCATCGGAGTCCGATCACTGCCCTAGAATTTCATTCATCTTTTTAATCACAAAAAGGAGAGTCTTAAGCAAGTACTGGCTTACAAAATAAATCCCAAGGACAAATGCATTTGCCAAAGAAAGGTAAAAAATTTATAAAACCGCTGAACAAGGAAAGGAATGTTTAACAATCGACACCACATTTGTTTTAAAGGTTTTGTGAACACAACTTATCAGAATCAGAAATCACCAAATATATATAGTTTGTGTAAGCCACAAAGAAATAAACCTCCTAACAAGGATGCAAACGATCAAGAGGAGGAGACTTAGTTCGTCCCAAAGACGCAACTCTGTTAAAGTATCACGGCGAATGAACTAATCAACAGATCATTCAACGGTTGCATTCTAAGAAGCTTTAAGGTTTGACCAAGCATTTTTCCTTAAAGCCTTAATAGAGTTCCATAGGTCGGTATCCAGTAATAAGTATGCAGATGACGATGGGTGAATCCTACAATGAAAGGCTAACAGCCGCGATCACAGCCTTAGTGTTGTTACCGACACCATGTTCTTTCGAGCCCCTTCCTCAAAGGGCTCAGAGATAAGATCCTGGCATTCGAGTTGTGGCACTACCCACTCCTTAACGCAACCACATGCCTCGGAAGCGACCAACCCAACTGTTGACAACCCTGACAAGGGGCAAAGAATAATTTTCAGTTCAGCACATAGAATGTGAGGTCCTATAACAGACAACAGGCAGCCAATGAGCTTGCAGAGGCACTAAACTGCTGCGAAGAAAGCATTCCCACCTTTCAGGAAGTGCGGTGGAATGGAACAGTGGGAGAAGATAGGGAAAATAACATCAGTAGCAAAATCAAACATAGAATCACCTTTTTCGATCACTGTTCCCAACCAAGAGGCAATTGAGTAACACAGCTGTCTCTCGAAATACCAAACTGAGCTTGTACAGCACCTTGGTCTGCTTGCCCTACGCCAAAAAAACTTGTACGCGTTTAAAGGCGAAGGAGGCTTTCGAAAGAAAAGTTTAACCCTGCTAACGTCGTTGTAGAAGCTGGGCCCTGGTCCTTTGTGGGCTGTATTACCACTCAATTACTATAATTAACGTTGCTGACCTCTGGAGGAGGATATTTGAAGGCAAACTCAAAAGCGAACACGTAAGACGGCTGATCCATGTAGAGAACCATGTAATGTTCCATCCAGAAGAGGTTTCGAATGAGAGCCTTGGGACCATACAATATAGAGTCGGCGTCATCTTAGATAGGCCACACAAGTGCAGAAAGGAGTCAACGAACTTGGTGACAGCTAGCAGGAGAACCAGGTTGAGAGATGGATGCTGAGACCCAAGTCCACCTCGAGTCCTAGCGCCAGACTAAGAAGAAGAGAAATAACAAATTCCTCCACTTCATGGTACGAATCTAACCCGACAGCCCATAAGTCCTTGACTACACACTGAATATCAAGTTAATAAATCATTTATCATTTCAAAAGTTTTAAAGTGAAAAAAGAGCGGTGCTAGGAACAGTCTCCTCGAAAACCAAGTTTAACGTGAATTATTTTACAAACATAGGCAGTAAAGTAGATATGGAAGTTTATACTTTATCCCCAACCCCCATGCTTGGATTTAGGATTTCATTGCTTCGCAGTTTGTGTTTTCTTGTTGTGTGAACTTTTTAGTGTGTTCGAAGTCCCCGTAAGAAAGCGAACTTAATTTGTTCCTTTAGTAGAAACTCAGATCCACATTGAAGTTATGTAGTTCCCGAGGACTGAATTCCTTGCACCACAGAAACGACAAATATGTGCGGATTCAATAATTCATCAATCTTTCCACGACAAATCCGTGACACGTATATTTCATCCCCTTCAGAAACTTCCACTTAAAACGATTATAAATTCATCTCCCAGATATTAGTCATGCAGTGCCCAAGTTGAGCCATTATCATGTCTTTGCAACAAAGTTGCACGGAAACAATTACAATCTCAGTCTCCAAGGGACCACTGAATTTCGACAAAATAAAGTGAAACCGTTTAAAAGACAAACAAACAGATAATCTCCATTCATACATTATCGAGTGTGTATTCAGTATTTCACATCGCATCAACTTCATCATTCTTAACGCCGAAGTCAAACAATAAACTCGTGAGTGAGTAACGCCATAACGCGAACTGTTGCACGTGCACTTTCGTTGAACCACCGCACGATTGCTGTGGCAAACCTCTTCAAGCCAGAGACAGACAGATGCGATTTGAATAGCTACATCCGAACTTGATCGTCCATTACTCAATTAAATTGCTGTTTTCAGACACAATTATCGGATCCGCACATCGCCGCCGTGGTCGGGTGAAGTAAAATAAAAGTGAAAATGCCTCCATTGACCGACTGACTATGACTCGGCCGTAAGCAGTCCCCCCCATTTCACCGAAAAACTCAATTGAATTATGCAATCAGATGTGGTGCTCACCGCCGCGCCGTTGTCGTCATAGTCACACTCATCGCCATCGTCACATAATCGGCTAATTACATTTTCTCGATCTAAAATTGTCCCATTATTCCCAATGAGACACACTTCCAGACACCAGCCGGAGCTATCTGTCGCCCCGCGGCCCTTGGCCGCTCTGCATCTGGAACGGAGTGTTAAAGCATCAATTTAGATTCGGGTGATAGTGTGCTCACAGACCGATCTTGCGGATGTTTTGAGAAAGTCTCCGCCGTGATACGTTCGATCAAAGCCCGAGACTGCCTCTCTATCACTTGCCGATCTCGATTCGTGCAGACTCTAGGGCCGGTCTCCTTCTGTAATTACATGGCCAGTTGTGTACCGCGAGTTACACATCATTTTACTGGTAAGGTGCTCATCTAACAATCGCTGTCGTCTCCCGTCATCGCCGTCGCGCACCCGATGAGTGTTGACTTTTATTTTGGGCCGATTTCGGTCCACACAACGCAGAGAGAAACCTCCGCCGAGCCGGACATTACATGGTCGCGACCGAAGACAATCGGAAATGAGACAATTTAATGCCACTGCCTTCAAATTAGAGACATATTTTTCGACGTTTTCGTTTTCTTTTTCGGCTCGGCGGACAAGCAGCGCGAACATGAAACAACACCAACGACGCAGGGCATGTGAGGAAGTGATCTTGAAAAAGAATTTCGTTTCTGTTGGCATTTCTGGGATCTTTATCTTGTTTTTTTGCTTTGTGATCAGGTGAAGTGAAATTTAATTGAAAAACCTGCATTAGGCTAGGTGGGCTGCGTATGAGCGTATGAGCGTGCGCGGAACGCGGAAATACACACAAAAATTGTGGCAGCTCACGATGGGAACAGTAACATTTTCGGCTTGATTTCTGATTTTTATGTGAAATAAGCTCCGCGAATGATTAAGTGCGGTGGCGAAGGAGGGCCGCGGCTTCTTTGAAATACTCCGAAAATTCGTTTTATGTAATCAGAGGGGGCTGGATTTCTGAGTTGTGGGCAGAGGGTGAATATGTTTTCTAATTACTCCGAGTGGCACGTGGTGATGTAATGTGCCGTGAGGGGGAGCAACGGCATCGAATTTTACATGAAAATTCAATCTAAGTGTTAGATTCAGATGAGACAAAGAGTTTATAGAGTCTATTAAAGAAATATTAAATCAATACTTTAAAAGACCATGTAGTCTTGAACATTATCCTGACTGTGGGGAACTCCCAACTTCAAATTGAAAAGCTAAAAGTGCACTCAACCGCAAGCAAGCAGGCTCAACCGCATAAAATAAGTCGAATCTCAGCATTGGAGAAAGAAGAACATCCTCTAAGAGAACACAAATTTATCTTCAGGCGACTTACCCGAACGCTTACAATCCTTAATTAGCAACTCTACTGGTTCCTATTAGCGTGTTATTTGACCGTGGAAATCCAGTAAAAGCAAAAATGATTGTGGAAGTCACAAGCTAAGGATATACATTCACCACATTAAATGTGTCTAGAAAATATGGAGTGCGTTACCTTCATATTCCTTGTCTGATTGTATAGCATAAAGATGAGTGTCAAAGTGACAAAAAATTGGATCTCGTTTTGATGCATTACATTAGCTAAGAGGGAAATGTTATTGAATAGAGAGACTTCGGCGTGATTGCAATGGCTTAGTTGGGGATGATTCTTCTCCCCATCTCACTATATCACTAGTTTACATAAGAGAACATCGTGCCCTAAGCTACCTGGGATTAAAGAGGGACGGTGAAAAAGGCAAAAGAGTTAGAATGCCTAATATCTTCTGATCTTCAGACGGGCACCCTAAATAGAAAACAAAATTAAAGAGAATATAGGTTAGTGAAAACCATGTATCGTAAGCACTCCGAACTAAGGTAACTTCCTGAAGTTACTCCTAACTTACCCAACCCTAGGTAAGTTTATTCAAGGTAAGAGCAGTTGGTTGTCAATGGGCAACCATACCTAGGCCGCCTTTTGTGACCATTGTGAAGCGCGCTTTAGTATCCTTACAACCAATGTTAGCTAGCTACGTGTTATATAGGTGTCCCACACTAATGTGGCTGAGTCCACCTAAGTCATCAAAAGAGTACTTTCCTAAATTCTTTCTTTTCTTAGCAAGAGCTTGGTTGGTTTCAACATATTTCTCGTCGCTTACCCTTTTAGAAGCCATTGTGAGGGATGCCGAGACTGCAGGCGTTTACTCCAGTAGGGCAATTGTCTGTAGTAACACGACGTGCTTTGTCTTAGCTGATGAGGCAGAGACAGCGTATAGAATTAATCTGTTACCAAATGGATTTGTTTTGCTCGCTCAATGTGTGCGTTTTGGTAGGTGTACAGGACTGTATTGAATGAAATGGAAATGGAAATGGCATGACAACTTCAGATGAATTCAAGGATTTATTACCGCGTTTGGGAACCTTATTGGCTTCGCTATTCTACTGGACTTCAATATGTCTGGACAGCCAAAACTTGTGGATGTTGAAGTTCTTTGCCTCTTAAGAGATGGGTTGCACTTAAAGAAGGTTTAAATGGAAGCTATGGTCTCCAACAGATTGGACTACAGTCTGGCTATCTGAACAGATGAATTAATTTCTTTTGGATATAGCATTGTTCCTCAACCAAGACAATGCCACTTTGATTTTATATAGATTTCTCTGCCTGAAAGACAGTATCAAAGAAAATTGTTAGAGAGTAGAAGATTAAGCTCCACTTCTTCGTTCGGCTTTTACCCATCCATAAATATACAGAGTGAATTTTCTCGCGACATGGGTACAAAGTCCCAATCTGAAGTAAAACAGAATCCCAGCCCAACGTCCAGTCCAAACTTTGCTTGCAAATTTAATTTTAAAGAACAGTTTAAAGAGAATAGGATCCCTACCCATCTTAATACTAATTCTACTTTAAGACTGCATAACTTCGTTCATTCATTGCACAAGGCAATACCATCTCAGCGTCGTTTGGTTGTTTCTTAATAACTTTAGGGTACCGCTGGTGTTGCCACAGTCCGCCAGCCCACAACTCAAGTCAAATTGGCATAACTTCATCTATTTTTCGAGAAATACTTTTCTGGTGGAAACATTAAGCAATAACTACCCCTTAAAGGAAGGGGAACCTTCAGTTCGCATCTAAAAATCCCAAGGTGGTTTCGAATTCCTTTTGACCTCTGGTCTATTGAAGCGTATAATTTTAATTAATGACAAAACTACACGTCCGTTGCAATACTTACCTTACAAAAACCGGTTTCATTATGAATTCAGTATGAATTCATTGTAACAAATAATTGTGTTGTCTTAAACCTGGCTTAAACTCAAAAGCCAACAATTTCCAATTGCAATCCATTCCGTTCCTCTATGATTTTCTCGTATAATTCACACTATTTATTGCTTTCTAGCAAAACTAGTCTAATAAATCTTTTCAAAAGTGGTTTCCCAACAGAATCTGCACGCAGATTGAACAATGTGTACACATCAACAGTCGCACCAACGGATACCCCAGAGGAGCCACATGAACTCGCCTGCAGTACCTATTGCAAAACAAAACCTTTTCAACTTGAATTAGCCCATAAATTCAGCGGATTAGTTTATGAGCATGCCTCTCGTAAATTTCTCTAACATTTTCACGTTGATAGCACTAATTTCAACGGGCTGCAGTGACAGCGTATCTTCATCTGATCAAAGACCGACCCTCCATTGTCTTTACACCAGTGGACCAGCACACTTTATCTCCATAAATTTTTCTCGAAATCCAAATGTAGGGCATGGGAAACTACAATTATATCATGCTACAGATGGCATGCGTGTAGCAAAGGCCTTTCTTCTTTGAGGTAATTATTGTTGCTGTAGATGGTCGTACTGTAATTTTTTTTTTGCTTGATCTCGTGCCGCTGTGAGGTGATGTTTTGACAGCTTGTTTGGTGAAATTTACGCGAATGAAGGCACACGCAAGATTTCGCACAGTCTCCGCTGCGATTGTGATTAAGACATAGTCGTGACGTCCCTACCCTCTAATTGAAGTTCTATTTATTTATCTGTAAGTTTGCGGAAATAGGGGTTTGTCTGGTATTAAGTAGAGTCTTGACGGTGACAATAACTCAAGCAGTGAATGGGTACAGTGGTTGTGGAATAATCAATTAGTTGCGCTCTGTTGCATGTGCATTCTGAGCACATATCAACGTGTGTGGTGCTTCAACTAATCTCAAATCTGAAGGTTTTACTTAATGTTACCCTGATTCATGATTTTTCTAGTGTAAACCCCTAAACGTGGTTTAATTGTATTTCTTTGGATGACAACCTTGTTATGTGATGAAGTCGATGTTTTTTGCTCGTTTCTCTTTAATTAAGAACAACGGTTTCACTAGAATCCATTTTCAAACATGTGCGAAGTAGTGTAAACATCACCTTAAAAGATATGGTGAACAGAAGATCATTCAGAAATGAGAAGGCAATAACCAAATTGCGTCAGAATAACGCCTAAAGTAGACGTCATCTGCAATGAGAATCTTCTTATAATTACAGCCTGACAACAAACTTCACACTCAAGTGTCATCATCTTTTGAAATCAAACAAGTATTCTCGTGCGTCTACTTCTCTTAATGTCGTACATAATTCTCATTTACACTCCCGATTCTGTCAACAGTTGCAAGTCAATTTTTTACACCTTGTGACGGTGGATACTGTTAAGGCGCGCACACACCGGCACAAACTACAAATGCATTCTTCTAAACTTGTTTCAAATATATAATTTATTGACTGTAAAACCAAATGTGTTTATACGGAGGATTGAAGTCCCCCCCCCCCCCCCCCTTGAACGCGGAATAAAATGGTAATTAGTCGACTTACGACTTTATTCTTACAGTAATTTATTTAGTCGCGGTTTAACCGAGGTGTGGGTCTATCTCTTTGTCTTTAAAATACAGAGCATTTCTTCTAGAACAATTCAATGATACATCGATAATGCGACGCAGTTTCAATAAATTTAATTGGAGTGTTAAGTGCACTTGATCGGTCTTAACGAAGGTGTATTTGTAATTATGTATACACTCAGATCTGAGAAAGCATCGAAATTACTTGTTGTTAAGCGTTTTTTTTTTTCAATTGGTGATTGAAATCCCAAGTGGGAGTTGATTCTGATGTTTATAGTAAATATTTTTGTTTGAAAGAAAAAATAAACTTTACAAAAATTATTCAGACCTCGACGTATGAGAGGAATGGCGTTCGACATTTGAGAGGAAATGCATCTGTACGAACTGAGGGAAAGAACTGCAGAAAGCCACTTAGATCAATCAGTGCTCCGGTTACCTCGGGTAACTCTTAATTCTCCTTATTCTGCAAAAAGTTTAAAGACGTCAAACGGCGTTGATTACATGCATTATTGTCTGTGACTTTTAGTCTGTATTTAAGGACATTTTAGAATGTAATCTGAAAAGGTACTGCTCATTTGATTTTTCTTAATTTTATTGCAAGTAGCTTATAAAAATTCACAGGCATTTGCACAAGTACCTCTTTTCCTGCTCTTCCTCTGTACCCTTCCTTTGTACCCAGTACTGTAATTCAATATCGGTCACCTAAGGGTACTAAACAATCCCCTTAGCATGCGCCAGTTATAAAAAAAATAGCTAAAACAAACAGCATTCTGAAGAAGATGAATACAGTTAAAATATATATCCTTAATATTCGTTTGAACCCTGTTTTCCTTGTTTGGAAAACATCATCCGGGAAATTATGGCAAATACAAAAACTTGTTTAGCTTTTTAACACAAAGTAAATGAAATTAAGTTTTTTTTAATGTTAAAATGTCCCATTTTCTCCCAAATAATGGGCATTTGGTAGAAGTATTGATATTCTCTCTTGATTGAAAAAAAAAACCGCGCATTGAGAGCTCCAAAAAAGTTACGAAAATGCTGCTTTAAATAAGCTAATGTGCAGTGATTTGCTCTATCACCTCAAAAACTATAAATATGATGTTGTCCACTATCTGAGTGAAAAAGTTCAAAATGTTTTAAGAACGCTGATTTGAAGGCATTAGTCGATGTGCTGATAGCAAGAAAACATTTCTTTGGAATTGTTTAGTTGATAAGATAAAAATAAAAAATATAATGTCCATAGTTCGCTCATGATTCTATATATGTTCGTCAATAATAATAATTAAGTGGCACTACGACCTACAAGGGACAAGGACCTAGCTTCTTAGCAACTGTTCGTGTTGTGCGTGCTATTGTTCACTCACGAGTAGAAGGGAAAACTTTTCATAGATAGTTAGTATTTATTTGAGTTTTGGCAGCAAGTCGAATGAGGTGGTTCCATAATAAATGCGAAGTGTTTAATACGGGAATTGAATGGATTTTGGATCTAGATCTTCGGCGTGTGAATCGATGCACTAAATCAATCCTACGTTGTGAGCTGTTTAAATCCAACGAAGTTACCATTCTTAATGTAAACAACTTGAATTGATGTAATTGAGTTGAACATGGCGCGAAAAGCCACAAAAATACGATGAGAAACACAAAAAGTGATTTGATAGAATAAAAACCTGAGGTTCTCAATAACTACCAGAAACACACGCACAGAAGACAAAAGTATTGCGTATATGCAATATGTCCAGCTGCCTTAGCACGTTTTGAAATGTCGCTTGACTAACACCCAAAGATTCTGCAAGCTCTTCTTGTGTTTGACAACAATCTTCATAGAGTTATGCTTCCAGTTCTTTATCTTCAAACTTCAAAACTTCACCTTTTAAATCGTGCAAACCACGGCACGTTCGCTCAGCTAGCGCATGTTCACCATAAATTTCCACCAAAATACGACGACTTTCGGCAGCAGTTTTCTTTATATTAAAGTAATGAAGAAGAACTCCCCGCAAAAACACATTTTCAGGCACAAAGTTTGACATATTTGAGTGAAAATACTATTGTTGTTTACGCTTCAAACGAATGACATTTACTGAAGTGACGTACAATGACAGCAGCTTTCCAACGCATGTTCCAATGGAATAATACAAGTTACGCCATCTCTTAGCAAACCGCACGAATTGATTTATAGACCCAATAATAAAACAAAAAAATTGGGTGGCGCTACAGCGGCCAAAGCCTCCTACACAAGCTCCAAGGCCTTCTACATTCTACAGCCACAATCCGTGTATTGTTCTATGTCAAGTAAAAGGGACCAACCATTTCTGCCGACTCTGAACAACGAAATTTGGAACGTCTTCCAAGCTCCGGTCTGAGATGAGTTGTTATCGGTACATTAAACTGTATCAATTCATAACAATTCATTCCTACGAATTGCCTACACTTCTTGGCAGTTCGAAGCTACTAAAATAAGGGTAGTCAGTCACAAGAGCAAAGACCCAACACTGCGCCCTCAACTTATAAGAACTGAGGCTATCAGTCGTACAAATAAAGAACTGCAAATAGTCTTTGAAGCTCTTACTTACATAATTCTCTTACAGTTCATACAAAATTCCTGCGTGCAGTCTCTGCGAGCAATGCCATTTGAGAAGCTTCTCAAAAATATTGTTACACAATTTTTTTACTGTTAGCCACAAAAGTAAAATACACAAAACCAATTTAAACTGCTACTTCTTTATTTGGCATAGTCTCCATGGGACGTGAACCTCAACCAATATGCATTTCCAGCAGAAATAGTCTGTATCCAGATGCCTTTAATGGTGCACACTAAGTTGGTTGAGGTCCTTCTTCACTTGTAGCCGCCATTTCCGATGAGGACGTTATCTGTTGGGCTTGTATCACTAGCTCTGTACCGCTACGGTCTACGGCACCTAAAAAAGGAATTATACACACGTAATGTTAACTAAATTTACAAACATTGGATAAGAAACAACAACAAAAGAAACAAGTCAATAATACCATTAAATCCATCTCCTTCAGCAACCATTCAGGTGTTATTCGTCCACGAATAAACAATTTAATGAAGCTGTACACCCGAAATTTAAAAAAAAAGGTACTCGACTAAAGTGAATGTCAAACTCTATTTTCACTCCAAGCCTTTGTATACAAATTCCATTCAAACTTTAACAACCTACTCAAATGAATAACGATTTAGTTGACCAGAAGTCAAAGGTGGTTGATTATATTTTTGTTAGATGATTAATTTAATCCACAACACCTATTCAAATCAGGCACGAACTTATTGCTCATCCCTGAAACCAGTTAAAGACTTAAATTTCCATGTCGACGGGAATACCAAGTCATGTAATAATTGGAGGGTAACCACAAAATCACAGTCCATCCACATGGCTGTGTCTGAAATATTTTTTAAATTGTCGGAAAAACACGTCAAAACAACTGCATCCGCACAAGCTCTTGTAGGAAATGTAAAGGGATAGCACAATAATTACGCAATAATTGCAAAACAGGAAAAATAAACAAAACATTATGAATTATAATTGTGGATTGTCATTGACTGCAATATCAGTTCCTTAACAAGTCGCACGTGAGGCAGCAGAAAGCATCCCAATCACAAATTGCACGTCGTAGCATATGCAGGGAAAATAAAAGCTTTTCCGTGTGGACAATAACCGAACAAACATGCGGTTTTTTTCCATAATTGGTGGCAGTTATAAAGGTCGTTCAGTTTCGCGCCCCTAGTTTGTAATGGAAAGCTACCGAAGAGTTGAAAGCTGTGGAATGCGTTTACTTCGACTGCATGGTGGGATGACTGTGGTTCCAGCCAACGCGAGAATGATTCAAAATGTTCTTGTTGTGATTATGTACGTCGCTTTGTCAAGCAATTCGAGTGCAGCCTGAGAGTATTTTGAATTACCTTTAGCTGAGATGATTCAACATCTGCCACAATGAAGATTTAACTTCTACCTTGCTGTTACGAAGAATTTGAACTGTCATCGCATTTAGGCATGATACGATCTTTAACAAGAGTCTCCTACTGCAAACAAGTTGACATTCTTGCAATACTTTTTGCGTAGTACTGACATTAACACGTAATAACCTTCCACAAGCGGGTGAAGTTCGTGAATCACATGCTGGAATCACGTTCTTATAAAATTTCACAGTGTTACAATCTAAATCCATTTCTTGTACCATTCTTTTCCTTCATTATTCGCCCTGGTTTATGCTCCATTATCGCCTTACATATATATGTACCTAGTAAAGCATATTTACACAAATATGCTCACAACTGAATTTGGGACCGCTATTCGAAGCAACGACCTCTTTTAGGTTAAGGTGTTCTTCGCACATTCTCCGGCTGTTTCTTCTTTACGCAAATCGAAGTCAAGTGAGTCATTGTTGCAATAAACAGTTGCACTTTTGCTTTTACTGTCTAATTTGGAAGAGTCAGCAAATATTTCTTTCGTTTTCTGGAAAATTGGTTTGACCTGATGAAAGGCGAGACTGTTGTTGGATATCCCCGAGAAGTTCTAAAGTTTTGTCACAAATGTCACAAGCACGCCCTGCCATAATACATTAATTCAAATTCACAGTTTATTTGATCGAAGTAAGCCATCTTTAGTCACTTAAATGAACCTTTTTTAAAAAAGAACGATTTGAAATTCCCAATCTCCCAACAAATGTCCGTGTTTTTTCTCATGAAAAAATCTGACATCTTTCAAATTTAGTCATGGAGTGTTTGTTTTTTCAACACTTCAAGTGAGTGAACTCCAGAATTTGAATAAATTGAAAATATGAAGTAAGAATTTAAGTGATTGGGTTGTACCAAGTAAGACGAAAGTGTGAACGTCTTCCAAAAACGACTGATACGATGAACCGAGGACACATTAGGTCTGTTCTCATTCAAGCCCTGACTGGTTTTCATTCTCGCATACAGTTTTAAAGACTTGTAGAGGGGATATAGTTAAATGTCAGCTTCAAGGGATTAATTTTGCTCCCAAAATATTGTCAGCAACTATACAAGAGGGTACGGTAGTATTTATTGTTCACATCACAAGATGTGACAGCTGTGTCCCGCTCGCAATCTTAACAGAAAGCCACTATCATACCTCTGCGCAACGTTCGCCTTACGTTAAAATATCGTTAGAAAATATTGCATAGTGTAGAGAGATAGACCCGGAAAAAATATAAGACATGTTTTCGTTCAGTTTACAAATCGAACTGGTGATCCAACGCATATGGTAAACGCAGTTACAATTATTTTTCAAGAGCTTACATCATTTGAAGTTATGACCGACTTAATTTTTTGTCAATATGTTTTTGACACGGCGTCGTTTTGAATTAATAAAACCAATGGTTGAAACTGCAATAGTAATACTCGAGCAGCACTACAGCCCACAAGGGACCAAGGGCTAGCTTCTGCACCAACTACCCGTGTTGTGCGTGCTATTGCCATCTCACAAGTAGAAGTGACCTACGACTCCGAACAATGAGAGTTGAGAAGCTTTAAATAGACAATTAGTACTCTTCGAGTGTTGGCAGCAACTCGAAAGAGGTGATGCCGTTGAAAATTGTTCTGTCCGGAAATCAAACCTGATCCTTAAAGTGTGAGTCGACGCACTTACCGACTACTCCATGGCAACCACAAAAACGGCAATAACATATAATTTTAAATTTTCAAAGAACAAGAAATCAGGAAATTAACCTACACCCCAACATACCTGTCTCCTCGTGCCAAACGTATTTCAATTTAACAATTTGAGGACTTTGTGTGCCGTAACGGATTTAATCCTGAAAAAATACACAATTCGTCATTGAATTCTATGCACTCGTCGAAATTATTCAAATTTTTACTTTGCCGCTTTACTTTAAGACTTTTTTTAAGACTTCACTGTTCAAATAAAAAACGAACACATTACAAAAAAACATTTTTAATGAATAATACGAGTTCATATGTAAAGAGAAGTACATCGTCTTGTTTGAGCCGATTAGTATACGGAATGGCTTGAATTGAAGTAGTGCTGTAGTCGTCGCCGAAAGAGCCGCATTTGTTTCTCTATTCTATTCTATTATGTTATTTTATTGTTTGGTTTTAACTTACTCACAAATGAATTAAATAAACTTATATTTTTGAATTATAAATAAAACCATACATATATGTTTATAATGGAGACATTTTTTATTACAACCTACCAATTTAACAAAACCCACACTTGTTATTTGATCCACAATCCATGGCTTGTTTTATGGCTTTGATGCGGTGAGGTAGGCCTTATACATATATGAATGTATATATGCAGGACCTTATATATATTTGTGCCCTTTCCCATGAAGTGTCCAATGAAGAAGACGGAGAGGTTGAGACTGATTTGGTACATTGCCCTTAAGTCAATGCAGTTCTACCACCCCAAAAGCAGTTAAACACCGAACAACATGATCCATCTCCCGCCAGGGCTTGCCTTGTTAAGTCAAGCTAAGTGGCAGCATTTTCGCGTAATCTTAAGTGGTTTTGCTTAATTTGCACACCCTTGAAATATACCCCACAGTTTGCATTTTTTCAATAGTTTTTTTGACTTCTTTTCGGAAACTTCTTGGCATAGGCTTTAAGGAAGTATCCTGACAATACTCATAAGAAAATTGTAGGCAAATTTTAATTCATGACTTTTTTCAAATTTTTGTCCGGGAAACAAATTTTATTTAAAAAATTTCTACCTTCAGTAATAACTGCTAAAAGAACTATGTGTTACCTCAGCGGGAGTTGGTGCGAAAGTGTTCCAATTCAAAGTTACTTCTTCATAGAGAAAACTAGTTATTTTTATTGAAAGGAAGACACACTTATTATTTATATATTTTGCATAATTGAATACCAGTACGAGTTTCCCATTTTCGTATCAAAAAACCTACTAAAAAACGTATATTTTAACAAACATTAGGAGACAAAAATCCGTTTTTAATGCAATTTCGGTCTGTCACTTCGGGTTAGATGTGCGAACTGTGTCCAAACTTAGACCTTATTCGTAAAGAAAAACAAACAACTTTATCATTTTAAAGGACTAACACAGCATTTACAATTTCAACCGAATGATTTAACCATTTCTAAATGCCTCGCAATCGTGCTTCAATCTGTACGGGGTTCTTACTCAAAAAAAAAACACGCACTTCTGAGATGGTATAACAGACTCTCTTATTTAATGTACATCACATGCTTTTATAGACATTAATGGGTACTGCAAGTGTAGAGATCCCCTATACATTGGCTCGATGTTACTCACTGGAAATTGCATTATATACACAGTGGTGCAAAAGAGTCAGCATATTAGTAGAAAATTATTTTTTCTACAAATCTATATAGAAATCCCATTGATATGGATAGTGCGACAGGCAAACCTTGAGGGTTGTTGTTAATAGTTTCTTACCTCAGAGCAATATTTCCTCATCACGTGAGCATCTTCTTGAATACTTACAAAACCCTTTCAGACGGAAATATTTTCATATTACTAAATTGAAAAAAGGTAATAAAGTTTTTTCTTTTTGACAGCTGTTTACGTGGGAAACTTATAAAGTGAGGTAACTCTAAGCCAAAGAAAACCTTAAAAAATTCCACAACTTTATGTTTATTAAGCATTTTTCGTTATATATGAAAATTTTTAAAGTCGATTAATATCTTTTCCACTAAAGCTCAATGAATCAAGTAACACAATTTGCCCTGAATGGTTGTAATGATGCAAGTCTTTTCAGCCGTAAGCTAATTTTCCGTAAAGGTTGAAGATGTAAACTTGAGTTAAGAATCACACCGTTAATTACGTTTTTGTTTAAATATCCGTAAACACAAAAATGGATGGGTAGGGTACTCTACCGTAGCTTACAGCAACTGTAATGTTGTTTGATAAATAGGTTTGCTTCATATACTTGCCCTTAGCAAAATTTTGAGCGTTTGTTAATCGATTTCCGTATATAACTCCAAAATGGTCAATTAAAAAAAATTCGTTAGCAAATGCTATATAAAGGACAACACCTCCGGAAATATAAATTGCATCTGGCAATGCTATAGCTTAGGTAAAAGGCTATATCTTATGCCTTTATTTTGTTTGAAGACATTATTAAAATTGCATATTTCCGTTAAAAGTTACTCACGTCTATAAATGACTGAGCAGTATCGCCATAGTTCGTTTTTTCACAAGTTTCATCTTTTAATACCTCTACCTCCCGGACTGTAGTTCTTACTTTCAATAAACACGTCGTTAAATTCATTCGATTCTAATTAATATTTATTCTATTTTTGTATTTCAGGCATTCCTTACATCAATTTACGATGGATGGCGGGACCTAATGGACAACAAATCCGATCCGAGAACAAGAGACTGGCCGTTGATGAGCTCACCCTTCCCCACGATAGCTATTAGTCTTACATACGCATATTTCGTAAAGGTGAGTAACGCATGGCCACATCCATTCAATCCACTAACTCCATGTGAACCTCTTCGCCTGCGAGAAGAACGAATAAAATGGTTGTCTTTACTACACGCTGTCATTATAGTTCGATGGACACAGTGCACAAGTCCTTGGAATAGTGCACAAGGCTACTCCAAGAAGCAGCACCATTACACCAAGTGGCTTTGTACCCAATTTTAGCGGCCGGTTTTTATGCGATGCATCATGACCAGAATGGGATGCTGTAAGTTCAAGGACAGAGTCTACCATTTTGCAATTTGGACTCCCTCCGATTGGTATGGTAGATAGCAAACGCTCGGGCACAGATCGCTTCGCTTTGGTCGTGTTCAAAGTGTTCGCGAGTGAATTTCTTGTTTTTACGTGCATCCTTAATGAAACCAGTCTGTTGGATGAAATCTGATGACTATGCACATTCAGTAACGACGCTTAAATTAAGTCAAAGATGCTCGTACATACGTACGTGTGTGTGAGTATTTAGTTGAGTGAGGGAGACAGACGGAATTTACGAGGCCTTTTATTGGTGGATGTGTCTCCAAATCGATTGCAAGACCGGTATTTTACTAGACATATGTCCATTCAGGTGGAATCATTGATGCGCAATTCACTTGATCGAATGTCTGTTGCTTTCTTTTCGATACTTTAAGCCCGGTTTCAACAATCTTTGCTAATTGGTTCAGGTTTCTGTTTCAATCGTAGTCCGCAAATCGAACCGAATTCTAAGTGGTGGCACATGTTTTATACAAGTTTATAAGGTAAAACTGTTGTTTGCAGTTTTAAGCTTATCTGAGAAAAAACCCACACAAACAATGTCTCCCAATTAACACTATCCTCTAATTTCTTAAGGCAACGTTGAATTTCCCACACGCAAGGGACGTATTTTCCCGCCCAATGCATCTGCCAGTCATGCGCATCATCGAAATTAATTTTTCTTAAATCACGCTAACGAGGAAGATTTTAAATTCAATTTCAGGTTATTGGTCCCAAATTGATGGAAAACAGAAAACCCTTCCAGCTGCGAAACGTATTAATCGTTTACAATTTCATTCAAGTGATATTCAGTACATGGTTGTTCTATGAGGTGAGTGGCACTTTACACATGAATTTGCCTAAATAATGAAATTTCGTCATTTCAGGCTAGCATTGGTGGATGGTTGAATGGCTACAATCTTAGGTGTGAACCGGTCGACTACTCGAACAGTCCGAAAGCTTTGAGGGTAAGTTGCATCACAAATTGGGATTTTCCCCGCGATCCCCATCAGAGGTGTTTGTTCTTCATCGACAAGTGTGATGGCATTGCTAAGTTTTTGCCAAATTGGAATTGCCCCATTCGATTGTGTTTTTATGACAAAATTTGCAAAATTTTTTATTGACTGCTGTCAACGACCTTATCTTAAAGAACCGTGAAACCCACAAGCATGGGAAAATTCTGTGATAGACGTCATCATCTCGAGATTATGCGTATACCTAGCGGCTGATACGTAGGTGGGATTAGAATCCTGTGCTACTTTATGGCCGTAGCGGCAGAACTCATATTACAGATTCATATATGTATTTGGAACAAAAGTGATTGGAGTGTCTGAATTTGATTCCTTGCCTAACATTAGCCAAATGGTAATAATTCCTGTAGATTTTGTTTTTGTGAATAACGTAGACAACTTTGTAGATACAATCAATGCGGAAATTTGCGAAATAAATGCATATACCGCTATGTGTCCCAAATTAAATTTAAATTTCATGCAAAAGAGATGGAGGACATCACCGATTAAAACGGGACAGTCTGAATTAAATTTACTTTTGGGGACAACTCGAACTTTTTGGTGCATTTCGGAGTAAAGCTTGCTTTAGATATGAAGACAGAAATCTGTTCTAGACAAAGATTGTAAGATTTCAGAAACTCGAATTTTCTATACAC
The DNA here is from genome assembly GCA_944738645.1 of Eristalinus sepulchralis. NCBI lineage: Eukaryota > Metazoa > Arthropoda > Insecta > Diptera > Syrphidae > Eristalinus > Eristalinus sepulchralis. The sequence goes on from OX122882.1 coordinate 14,541,340, forward strand.
ATATGTTTGTAGTGTAGGTGAAAAATAATGTTCTAAAACAAAGTGAAGTCAAGAAGCTTATCATCTCACCTATTTTACGAATGCTCTGCAACTTTGCATATGAATTTCTCCGATAAAAAAGCATAATCCCACTTTTTCGACTTTATTTTGACCTCCTGTAGACGTAGCATAGCCACTCGAATTATAAGTGCCCAAACCTAGAATGTAGTTTTTTTTTTGAATGGCACTACAGCCCACAAGGGACCAGGGCCTAGCTTCTACAACAACTACTCCTGTTGTGCGTGCTACTGTTCTCTCACGAGTAGAAGGGACCTACAATTTTTAACCGACTCCGAACGGCGAAATTTCAGAAGCTTTTCATAGACAATTGATACTCTTTGAATGTTGTCAGCAATTCGAAAGAGGTGGTGCCGTGAAAAAATGCGGGGTGTCCCGTCCGGGAATCGAACCTAGACTTTCTGCGTAGTGGTCGACGCACTTACCCACTACGCCACGGCAACCACAGAGAATGTAGTTTTGCATAAGCTAAATTTTTGCTTAGGGTCTCAGAAGTAATTGTATGAACCTTCAAAATAGACAAAGTCGGCTGGTAACTAAATTTCGACGCTGGTACAAAATTAGGTTTCCACTAAGCGTGTGCAAAAATAACGAGGCCCTGTTTTCCTTTTCGAATTCGTACCAAGCTCGGCAGTTTTTTACACAAAAAAGTAAATTTCTATTTTTGATACCAACGTCACAAAGCTGTTTAGGTTAGAAATACGATTAACAATAAGACGCCGTTGCAGTTGGCATCTCTTGATTTTAGTGATTTTTCAACAGAAGTCCACCATTTAGTTCAATGCACTTGACCAGCCACAACTTCGTTAACACGGGTTAACTGAAAAGTAGGTGTTGAAAGTAGGCCTCTGTGCGGGCGAAAACTCCCTTATTCTGCCGGAGAGTGATTTTTTAAGTTTAGAAACAAAAAGGTGTCAAATCTGGGGAATACTATAGTCCGTAGCTTGATACAACACATTTGGGCATAACTAGTGCATGGTGCGAGCTGTATTGGTAGAAAAACACTTGATTCTTCGCCAAATAAATAGGGTTTTCTGAATTTCAGAATCGAATCGATCCAATTAGTCGGTATAGAGACGCCCAATACCGGATTTGCCATTCTCCAGGCGCAGATCACATCTTGTAAAGTTCAATGTTTCGACTGTTCCGCGGGCTCCGGTGTGTACCAGCAAGTCTATGTTTCGACGCTCATGAAACGTTCAGAAACTCCTCCGAACATTGCTTCGATTTGATCTCATAGCCGCGTTTGTTGTCTGGTTTGAAGCACCCAACTTTCTCTTCTTTTGGGAAATGACCCCCACGGTGTTTTGATATGCCAACTATCCAAACTGCCTTCAAACATTGACCTTCTATTGCGCTGTCGTAGGCTTTTGAGACGCTATCCTTGGTAGCCATTTTAGGAGTACTTGGGTGTGGCTCGTCTACAACCGACGTGAAACTTATTAAGGCTGTTATAGAAGAAGATGGGTAACCGAACACAGCTTTCAAGTGTCCTTTGATTTTGCTGAACGAGTTTGCTCTGAAAAACCAGAATCAATTCGCCAAGCAATATTTTAACTTTTTATAAATTTTATGGAACTCAACCAACTTGGAGTGCGCAACTGGCGGCAGCTGGCGAAGGAGCATGTTGGTTGAGGCCCAGGTCTACGCCGGACTGTAGCGCCACAAGAAGAAGAAGAAGAAGAGATAGGAGATAATAGAACTCATCCTTGCTGTTGTGATCCTTCTCTTCTGTCGGGGCGTGAGCGCAAATCAGGCTGATGTTCCCGAATGTAGCCTCGATGCGGTTTGTCATGCTGCGTTCGCTTACGGGATCGTAGTTTGAGACTTTTTGCCTCGAACAACACATTGGATCCGTCCATATCCGAGGCATGTTGTTGTCTCTGAACTCGGTTATTTTGTGTGGTTAGTGAGTTAGCCTCACGCACAACCTACAGACTGGGAAGTCAGTCGCTGGTTCACCACACAACGGTTGCTGTGATGGCTATCCAGGGGGCGCCATAGGGAGGCTGTATATCAACTTGACCTGTGTACGGACGAGGATAGCCTTGGCAGCTCGCCATGTTGAGTGAGTTCAAAGACGTTGCTTCGTGTGCATAGGCCCATGCCCCCCTTATCGAACCGCCCCGGCTTATATCGAACAAGGCAAAGGCTTCGTAATACACGGTGTTATAATTCGCTCAAAAAATGTCTAATGTCACTTACTTAAATTATTTAAGAACTCGATCCCAAGATTAAAGAAAATATATAAAAACGAAAACATTGCGATCAAAACAGCGATAAAACTGAAGCACTAACATATTCATCCAGCTACATCCTATTTTGCGTCTGCCTTTTTTTACTTTTTTTAAAATATATTTTTATGGCTATAAACTATAAGCTTGCTAGAATAGCACGTTTCGAGAAATTTGCAAGTTCAAGTTGATACAGAGTAAAGGAAAGTTTTAGAGCAAACACGTTTTTGAAATGACGCGTAGCAAATACTCCGCTGAATTTAGACAACATATTATTGCTGGTTTTCATGCAGAGGAACCAGTTAATTGCATACTTAAAGACTATAAGACGCACCATCCTATTGTTTTTTTCTAAAATTTGGTACACATCGTGGTGAAAGGTGATCTCGTAAAACCGCATACATTTGAGCACGCAATAGGCGGGTGTATTAAGAAAGCCCTCTTTGTGGTTGTAAGGTAATAGGGATCGAAATGGGTTCAGTCGTCTCCAGCAGCTCCATCAAGCGAAATAGATCTAGTAGAAGAAGTGCATTAAGACATCAACAACCATATGCCGACAATTGTGTCACTGTTCTTTAGTGAACAGTTCAGTCAAAATGTTGAAGTGTGCAGCGCAGTCCCCAAAACACAACCTCATAGGGTGACAATTTAACTGAAAATTCAGCGAAAAAGGCACAAAATAAAGGATTCGCTTTTTGTTCGATGTTAAGTAAAATGTAAATCAATGAACCGCAAATTCGTAGGGAATACTTAAAAACGGGAAAAAAATGCTTTAAATTTGTCGTAGTTGTTTTCGTTGTCAGATAGCTTGATAAATAGTTTAATTTCTTTGTTTACAAAGTTTTGCATAATGACGCATTTTAAAGAGAATATTCACATTTATCGAATATCATCCATCAGGCCACCGTGACGTAGTTAGTAAATGCGCCGAATTACAGGGTAAAGATCCCAGGTTCGTATTGAGACTAAACATCAAGCAATTTTTTGATTCTCCACCATTTTTGAGTTGCTTTTGGAGTTGCCTGATTGATTATAAAAGCCTTCTCAAATTTCACCGACTTGGAGTCGGAAAAAAACTGCAGGTCCCTTCTACTGGTGATAGAACGTTAGACCACACAACACGGGTGGTTGCTGAAGAAGATAGGCCTCGATCCCTTGTACGCTGTAGTATAATGTAACAATGCATGATACGGTGCTATTGTTTCGTAGGACACTTAATTAATTGCAACAATCTTGGTGTAGTGGTTAGTGCGTTGACCGCCACGCAGAAAGATTTAGGTTCGATTCCCGGACGGAACACCTCGCATTTTTTTTCGAATTGCTAACAACACTCAAAGAGCATCAATTGTCTATGTAAAAGTTTCACAAATTTCGCCGTTCGGAGTCGGTGAGAGAACAATAGCACGCACAACACGAGTAGTTGTTGTAGAAGCTAGGCCCTGGTCCCTTGTGGGCTATAGTGCCACTTAATTATTATTAATATCTTGGTTATTTGTTATTTGTTCGTTGCTGCAAAACTGTATTTTAAGTATACACCAATTGGTTGGCAATACAACTGTGCAAGGGACCTACTGTTTGATTCCGACTCTAACCCTCAAGCTGGAGGAGCACCTTTTTCTGCAATCATTGCCGGCAAATCGAATAAGATGGAGCTGTTAACATGTAAAACATAAATTCAGCTCAGGGATCGAACCTAGAGGTTGACACACTTACACATAACCGCATGGGGTTCCTACAGAAAAATGACGTATGGCTTTAAAAATTATTGAAATTAGCTATGACCTCATTCCTTGACTTAAGTATGAGAAAGTGACTTTAAATCATCCTTCTCCTGTGCTGTCTGTTGGAAAAACTTCTCAAAGCAATCATTCTTCTTCACGTTAGAGCTCATATTGTCAGCATGACATATACAAAAAAAATACTTTATCCTAAGAACACGACTTTTATCATTCCTTCAAGTTTTTTTTTTTTTAAATACAGTGTCTTAAAGCGAAACACAGATCTCATCGCACAAATGCCACAAATTTTAAGAGAAGTGTGGCAATTTACATTAAATTTTATAAGAAATCCCTGTGAAGAATCTTACTTAATTAAACGCCATCAAAACGAGATTTCCATCTTCTTCTACGAGACATTTTATGATAAACGATAAACATATTGCGAAAAAATACGCCACCCACTGTGACATCGCTCGCAGATGTTATGCCGTCTGTGTAGGCTTGGCTTATGATCAAAAATTTCATTCACAGATCCGCGTTTTCTGACAGCCATTGTTGCAATCGTTGCCGAAATCAACTCAAATTTATGCATATCATTCAATAAATATGCGGCCGTATGCTAGAAAGCTTTGTTTGTTATGCAAATTCGTCGGCAAAATGACGAAAAATCCATCCACATCAGCACCAGCTAGCTCGAGTCATGAACTTCTGATGGTCAAAGCCCACAAATCGATGTAGGAACAATAAAATCGAGTATTACCTAACTCTAAGTCTTATTTAATTGATGCTTAGTGCGAAGCTGTGCACGCAATCGATTGGCTAACGTGCATTCTTGTATGCAATGAGTCCCCTTCAAATTAGACTAGAGTGCACTAGGATCAGGCTCTCTTGCAGTTTCATCCCTGTGAGAAATTATTTCAAAACCAGAATCAATCGAGTCCATAAAAAACCGTGCAACATGACTAGTCAAAGTTTGTTCAGATCTCGTAAAAAGTAACTAACTGCCTGCGATTTGCTTAAGCCTTGTCACCGCAAGTTACTAGAACTTCAACCTTCTAACGTAAGAGGGAACACTCTCTCCGAGAACCACTCCAAACTGTCACTTAATGCCAAGTTATTATCGAATTCACTGATTCTGCAAATATTTACCCGCAAAATTGTTGTCTCACCCGTCACAGTATAATTTCAAATAATTTGCCTGAAGCGATGATGCTAAAAAGTTACGCACACTCCCACGTGGCAGACGTCAAGCAGTTGCACTCGGAGCTAATATTTACCGATGGAATTGCAAAACACATCATCATCACCATCATCGTGTTGACACGGATGTAATTTCATGTCGTTCATTGGCTTTCTCATTCACAGGTTGCATCCGGTTGCTGGTGGTACTTCTTCTCAAAGTTCACCGAGTTCTTCGACACGCTCTTCTTCGTGCTGCGCAAGCGTTACGACCAGGTGTCCACGCTCCACGTCATCCATCACGGCATCATGCCAATGTCCGTCTGGTGGGGCGTTAAGTTCACACCCGGTGGTCACAGCACCTTCTTTGGATTCCTGAACACCTTCGTCCACATTGTCATGTACACATACTATATGCTGGCCGCGATGGGACCAAAGGTCCAGAAGTATCTCTGGTGGAAGAAGTACCTAACTGTCCTGCAGATGATCCAGTTCGTCCTGGTCATGGTTCACTCATTCCAGTTGTTCTTCAAGAACGAATGCAACTACCCCATCGGATTCGCCTACTTCATTGGCGCCCACGCCGTCATGTTCTACTTCCTCTTCTCGGACTTCTACAAGCAAGCCTACCTGAAGAAGGAGGCAAAGGTGAGTGTTCTCTGAGGTGTTAGAAATTCCATCTAAATTCGTCCTTTTCACCTTGCAGAAGGAGAAGCTAGCCGCCGAGAAGAACCATGCGAATGGCTTTGCCAACGGAGTTGTCAGCAAACTGAAAGCAAGCGAAATCAACGGCAACACAATGAAGCACCTCATCGATGGCATCAATGTGACGACGACGCGGCACAGAGCCTACGGCGGCGGGTCATCGAATAACTGAAAGTGTCGACCACCCCACACTTTCTAGGGACCATAACTTTAACTCGTAAAGCAATTTTATCGTCATAATTTAAGTCTTTTTTCATATTAGCAATATAAAAGAAGAAATCAAAACAAAACAAGAAAAACAAAAACAAAAGCAAGCAAAGCCCAACAAACAAACAAACAAACAAATTGCCCCCTCACACAACCATACCATGTAATGAGCGATTATAGATGTTCTTAGTTATTTTATTTTTAACTATTGTATATTTAAGTCGGGTGCACAAATGAATTAGAGAATTAAGAGTGACAGCGATGATGTTCAATTTGAAATTCGACCTGAGAACGGTAATAAATGAATGGAAAACTGTTGAGTTTTTCAAAATCAATGAAAATCTGAGACGTGTGTGTTTGTTTTTTATTTATTTCGATGGTTTAATCTGGACTTCCACTCATCTTCTTCCGGACCCCATCTCTTGAACAGCTGATTGTTCAAGAATAAAAAGTATAGGCCCTGCAACTCATGGGAGAACAGTAGGCTGATGCCCAGGTACAGGTTCAATGTGGACTGTTTTTGTTTCATTCCAAGAGTACTTTTTCTTTTTCTTTCACTAACAAAACAGCCTGGGGTAGATCCGGGCCTTAACCGACATCCCTCTCTGAGAAGCATACTCGTAGCCTATCGCCAGCTGCCCAAAACATCGCACGTCAAGTTGGCTGATATTCTTCTCTTAAGGGTGATTTTTAAGCTATTATCTTTTTGACAACACTGGTTTAAGCAGCTGACGCACGTTTCGTGTTTTGTTTCACTGTCAAACATCTTTAGTTTTGTCTATAATTTAACTCATTTTTGGCTCCATGGGCCCGTAAATAAGCAGAATTGTCGATTTTGAAGTGAATATCAGCCAGATGCATTGCAAGAGCTACCAATGCAACTAGAAGAAGTCACAGTTTGGTGTGGTTTATGGGCTGGTGGCATCATTGGACCGTACTTTTCCAAAGATGATGCGAAGCGTAATGTAACTGTGAATGGTAAGCGCTACCGTGAGATGATATCCAACCTTTTTTTTTTTGCCCAAAATGCAAGAGCTTGACTTGCATGACATGTGGTTTCAACAAGACGGTGCCACATGCCACACACCACGCGTAACAATCGACTTATTAAGAGGCGAGTGAACATTTTATTTCACGTTCGGGACCGGTCAATTGGCCGCCTAGATCGTACGATTCAACGCCTTTAGACTATTTTTTGTAGTGCTCATGTCTATACAGACAAGCCCGCTTCAATTGACGCATTGGAAGACAACATTGAAGCATTTATTCGTGAGATACCGGCCGAAATGTTGGAAAATTGGACTAAGCGGATGGACCATGACAGTACTGTCGATTCAAATAAAGATTTCATTCATTTTTCTGAATTTTATGTGTTTTCTTTTTAAAACTTTCCTACAGCTTTTAAAAAATCACCCATTTCACATAAGATCATGTACTTTTTGGAACTTCAATGGCTTCAATGAGCCCAAGCTCATTTTCAGGATATGTTGCATCCATGCATCCATTCCAAAGTGGCTGTCCGGACGTATGCCCACAAGACTTCGTGTCCAAACACTTTGTGACTACTCACAGCCACTTTTCATTTTGTTTTGCAGAACGACAAAATTGAAACATCTGTCCAGTCGTTTGAAGTTTTGAGCGGATGGTTTTCATTTATTTATTTGTTTTATTAAGGTGGATGAAAACTATTAAATTCTGTGAGCAGATGTTATATAGTTAACAGCAATCGTGTTAATACTGCAACACGAGGAAGGGGGCAGAAAAAACATAAAAAGGCAAGAGAATGGGCAAACGTCTGATTACTGCGCAGACAACCTTCCACCTCGACGACAAAAAAATAATGAGAAAATCAGAACGAATGGAACTGCACTGCTCACGCACAAAATTTATGCGCTCTTTTTCTTCCCCACAGAATTTGTCCTGAAACTACAGAAACAACGTTGTGAGCAAAACCCGTCTGGACAGGCACAAAGATATGTTGAGCTCACGGCACGTTTTGCTTCCATTTTGACGCTGAATTTGAGAATTCACTTTTCGCACCATTTCAGCCGATGTTGCCATTTTCTTATGAGCACCTCAATGGCGTTGTGTGCTGTAATAGGAAGGGAAAAGTCTTCGAATCTGAGTCATTGGGATAACGCAACAGTGGACGGTCTAGGTTGAGATGATGAACACAAGTGGAGAAGGACCTCATCCAACTTTTAGTTCGCAATTGGAAGCATCCTTCGCGGGTGAGACATCGTGGATCGCTGTTGTAAGAGACATGTTGGTTGATGCCCAGGTCCAACCCGGTCTGTTGCGCCATGGAAAGAAGAAGAAGAGGTACATTTCTCTAGTTCCCTCGTGTCTTCCTCGGAGAGAGCGAATTTCTCGTTCGTGCATCTTACTTTTCTGCGCAGGAAATAATGGGAGTGACATCATTTTGACAGAAAAAATCGCCTTATCGCATAATGTGAAATGGGACTAAAAAACGAGATTTTAAGATTAACTATGCCTCAAAAAGTTTGCTTAAGGGTGAACTGATGGCCACAGCGAGGGAGGTTTGTATTGAAAACGAATTGTTAAAGGGGACGAACGCACGTACCTAATAAGTTTGGGCATCTTTTGTTGAAATACCGTTGGAACAGTGATAAGAGTGACTCATTGCGACACTTGTCCATCTAAAATTCAGTTGATAAGGGAAAAAAGAACGACTTTCGGTTTTGATGACACAACCACCATCCATGATTTGAGTGACTGTTAACAGAATCGAACTCTTAGGTGCATCGAATTCCACTCTTTTGTTTACTCCAAGTGATTAAGATGGCAATATCGCCAAGTACTACGAGCTTACGGCCAAAGACAAGGGAACCAAGGAACGAGGATACTGTCATCAACAAAGGAATGGATGGGTTAGAAGAAGCAAACAAAAGATTGAGGTAAAACCGAGCCCTGGGGAGCACCAACATCAATATGATGGTAATAAGACTCAAACTCGTCAAAAACAACTTAAACTGAACGGTTGGAATGGTTACTTATAATCCATTGAAGAAGAGCCTTATTGCTCACATTTTCATCTTGGGCGAAGTTGACCTCTGTTGCGTTGTTCCAATGGTTCTGATGGATAGATTACTTAGAAAGGATCAGTCATCTTGTTTCAGCAGATATGGATGCCAGTAGCTGTACTAGAGAGATTAGAGTTCGTCGTTAGATCTTCCCCTTCGTGCGCAGAACTTTTCTCTAAAAACCCCACAAGGGCTTCCTCATTCGTTTCTAACAAACGTCTAGGTATCTATTCAATAAAGCAGGCAGACATTTTAAGGCATTGTACAAAGCCAGCTTGGGCTATTTTACTTGTTTTGTATCTTAACTCCAAAAAACAGCGATTGGCAAGAGTTATTCTACGATTAATTTCGGCACTGATGCCTTGTCCCTCATTATTGCGGATTATGAGTAGACGAAGTCCTCGATCACCTCGAAGGTTTTACTATAAGCTGTGGTGCACTGTTCGAGCGTCGATGTTGAAATACTGTCGAAACTATTAAAAATATTTCTTGGAATATTTATGACATCCCTATATTTCGTCCCGTAACGGGACGTTAACCTTGAAACTTCATTTTTTGACAAATTCACTACCACCACTGAGGTAGGACTCAGAGAATATGTAGAGATTCATCAAACATTTTGTACTGGTCACGGCCAGATTTTGAAATACGCGAACATAACTTGTTTTATGCCAGTTAGCTTACGAAACGTTCTGGCTAAGAAAAAAAAAGCATGCTCTTAGGAGACCAAGAAAATTAGCTTTATTTATGTCATTATATTATGTCATACTTTAAGGAGCAACATTACTACTTACCTGGGCGTATGCAATACGCATTTATGAGTACAGTTTCAGTTATGTTACTAATATGGTATAAATTTATAACAAATTCGGTTCACACAGATGTAAATGCGTGTACACCTTAATCTCTACAGCCTGTAAAAGAGTTTGTCGGTTTCTATTCAAAATCTTATAATTTTGTTGGTTCTTGGTGATAAAATGGATGTGTTCAATGATACATGGAATACGACTACACAACTTTTTCACGGGTTGTTTAAAAGTACTCCCGGTACCATAGAATGTTAACGCGTAAGATAAAACTCGATTCCTTTATTTGGAAACGAAAACAACATTCTGTGAGAAAAGAGCTTCGATCCGTCACAAGAAATGCTTGAAAGAATTTGTATTCCTACATTAGTGACCCCGACCAGAGCTTCTATTTTAGGGATAATACATTCATCCATACGGCACAGTTAGAAACTAAAGAAAAGAAAGACCGGGGCTCTAACTGCCAAATTCCTGTGACACAAAGCAGATTCAGTTAAATATAACAATGGCTCAAGAGTCGTTGTCATGTGTGCGTCACACCGTGTTTTCGAAAAAGTGAAGTGACACTTAAAGAGAACGCTGTAAGCGTGTAAAGTTCTCTGCTACCATCGTTTGCTTATAATGACAACGGTTGCGGCATTATTCTGGACTAGCTTTCTCATTACACTGTAGAGCAGTAATCAACGCCGTTCGGAGTCGGTATTCTACGTAATGAGTATAGTCATTTGGTGCTGAACTGAATCAACATTTAGATTTGAAAAGAAAAAAACCAAAATGGTGGAATTAAGAGGCACAGCTGAAAACCAAATGCACGTTAATGATATGTTTTAAATCGGAATGGGACGATTCTACGTTCGCATTTCTCACATCAAAATATCATAAAAATCGAATCAGTCCTTTTTTTTCAGTTTTTCAGTTTTCAGTGCATTTTTATTTAATTCATTTTTCTTACATGCTAGACAAAAATACTTAAAACTAGCTTACAAATAAAATCTACTGATCTTAATTCTAAAATACTGACTCTTCACGAGTACTCTAAGCTAATCTAGTATATTTTTCTTTTTGCCTTTCGGCCTCTTATATTTTTTAATTCATAGCTTAAAACTAATTACATTTTTTTTAATTCCTTCAAGAAAATTTTTTAAAAACTTGAAATTCAGTGTTGTTTTTTCTTCTTAACCTAACTTAAAACTATATGATGAAACTATACCTAAAACTAAACTAAAACTTATAACTATATACAATTAAATACTCTTAAGCTTAACTCTACTTAACTACTTACAGTAAACCTAACTATGTCCGTAGAACTATACGGACGCATGCACCAGGGCGTATGTGTTATTTATATGCTTAACATATATATCTAATACGCCGTGATGCACCCTTTTTTTAATTTTTGTTTTTTTATTGTTTTTCTGTGTGTTTTTTCTTTTTTTTTTTTTTTTTTTTTATCGAATCAGTCCTGCGTTTTGACAGTTGGACGATTGGTTTGTGTAAGAAATTATTTTTTTATGTAAATTTTAGAAACGGCAATTAAATTAAATATTTTACATGATATGCAAATCTTCGCAAGCCTCTCAAAAAATCGATGAAACGCATACAAAAGCCTATCAAAGGATGGATCAATGGATTTTAATGCAATTTTGTCAGTTAATGTTACAAAACCGTAAACAAATCAATTTGAAAACAGATTTAACTCAAAGGCGTTTTCTCCTTCCAAATATGTAGATTTTTCACAATTTCTTTCCTCCATCTTGTGTCAGCTTTCACGTCTATTTTTATAAACAATTCAAAAACTCGCATATATTTCTGTAAGCCATATGTGATACACAAAAACAAACATTTTATATAAATTTTTGATAGTAAATTTTGAAGCCTTTAGCACATAGGCGACAAAACACAAGCTCTAAAAATGAGGAATAACAATGTCTCCAAAAATTCAAGAAGAACTAATCTTTCATCTAAAGTTTTGTGCAACCAAATCATTCCATTGGATATCTATCCATTGCATATCCAGCTTAATCGCATACAACTCAAACTGTCGTCTCCTACTGTACCACATTTATCCAATTGTCATTTTCAACCGCAACAACCGTAGACCGTATCCAAAGTCTTCTTCGGAGATATTTCATCTCTTTTTCATTTATCAGTGCTCAAAGTCCTAGCAGAACGTCCGCACTCTTCACACACGCTAAGAAAACGTTCTACAGGCTATAAACAGTTAACCTTTGGACAGTCGTGCCGTTTTATTCGTTCCTCCCTGTAGGCGCAGCCCGTATCAATTCGGTTTCCCCCGTGTAGCCACTATAGTTCGCCGCGTATCCGAACCGCCACCATCTGCCAGCCCCTCGTGTGTGTAGTAAATAGTTGGTCCGTTCGAGAGTGGAGTGAATTAATTTAAAACCAATGTGCAGTGGTCGACTCGGACTGAGTTTAATTTTAACCGCGATCGAGAGAATTACACGCGCAGCCGTTTGTTGTTGCCGCCTTTGCCGCTTTCCTGTTTGCTAAGCCAGAAGTGCTATCTTTTGAATAGTAGTTATCTTGCTGAGTGAAGTGAACGCTTTTAATTTTCGTTTGCAAAATCTACATCTTCGCGTTGAATTCCTTTTTTTTTTTTGAATTTGTCGAGAACAGATCGTGTGTCGGCGGTGTGTGCTATTCGGTTGGCACCGCTTCTTCCACCTTTTCCGGTCCACAAGTCATCAGTTTTTGTGTAAGTTTTCATTAAAGAAAAACAAAAAAAAATTGTGCAAAGAAAAAATTCCTTCAAATTAGTCATCGCACTCACACGTCAAGACACGAAAGAGAGAAAGGAGGGTGAAAAGCGCTTGCTCTCTCCCGTTCTAACATCCTGCGGAAGAGGAAAACAGCCGGTGCCCCAGATTTGTTGATTTATCTAGCTCCCCTCCCACGAGCCGCACACCTTTCTGGTGCGCTGGTGTCTGGTGACCGTTGTTGACCGATGGTGTGTATGTGATGTTGATTTCCCTTCTGAAAGCGCATCGACCGACCGGGATTAGATCATTCCTGTCTCATCCAGGCGCCGGCAAATAACAGCGGGTGGTAGTCTCGGGGTTTTTCATTTTGACATTTGCATAACATTCGCAACTTTCTTCTTGAGAAGCTGCCCTGCCTGCGGAGCGGTGTGACGCGGTGCGCTCCAATAAGATGAAATGTTAATTAATTAACGGGTAATCGCAATTGGAGTGAGGAAGACGACCCGACTGCGGTGCACATGTCTCGGCGGAGAATTGGAAGTGTTTTGACATTTCTCTTGGAAAAGGAAGAATTTTCTTTTGGCCGCTCCGCTGAGGTGAAATGTGTGCAAAATCACTGGAAAAATCAGTTCGAAGTGATGACATCATTTGTTGCATGCTGTATCATCGTGCTGTGCTTGTGACTGTGCTTGTGGTGTTCCCAAAGTAAAATAAAACCTGGTTTTTGATTTCGTTAAGGAAAACAAAACGTGCATTGTCCAATCAGAAGAGAAAAAAAAAGGAGCAAAGTAAACTGTTGCCAGGGCATCGGGTTTGATAGCGAGTGAGACAGAATGGGGAAGGTGTGTTTCATTAGGGTGAGTTCATTGTATTTCCTTTGTGGTATCCTTGTTTTTCTTATGAGTTGCCGTGGTTGTCATGGGCGGTTGGTCTCTTTTCCGCCGCAGGTATGCGCGCCGGTTCAGGGAAAATGACAGTAAAACGATGGTGCATGTTAAACTGTCACTCCCTAGATTAAAATAAAAGAGGTTATACGTACATACATAAATTTTGTTTGAAGAATATGAAGAATCGCCTGTTACCAAGGCGCTGCTATGAAATTCGTTGTAAAAGTTTTGTAATTTGTGGCGCCACTCGTTTCCTCAAATTTTGTTCATAATCTCTGAATCGGTGGCACTTTCTCCACACACGTATGACGGCATTATCGTGGATTTTGAGAAAGTTCAAGGGCATGACGAAGATTGAGGCGAGTTTCAAGTGGATTCATCATTAATCATTCCCATTGTGTCTTAACAGATTTTGAGTACGTAATTGCGGGAAGGAATTTCTAAGTGCACGAGATGAAATTTTGAACTTAACGAAAGTGATTGATTTTCATTGGGCACATGGCCCGGGTTAATGTCGGATCATCCATGGAATGCTTGATGTTTCCTTGCATTGTGCCTTCATTACAATGTACTGCTTGAAGTGCTAATACATGTGAAACTAGAAAAGGCAGATTAGCTGCTTGTCACAAAAGTCAAGAGTCTTCTTTTTATTTCAAAATTTGCGTGTGCATGGATTCCTGTGTCAAGGTCTGAAGGTTTATTTGTGGAAAAACATCTGCTAAGCATGCCGTTGCCATGCATGCGCACATAGTAAGGATTGTGTCTTTATCCAAGTCCTCTTCTGTTAAGCCATGTCCTCTGCTGTCGCTGTATTCCGTTCGGCTAAGACTTCAATCTTATGGAAGACAAGTTTTTCTCTTTTATTTGTTTTGGAATTATGGAAGTGAACAAATTTCTAAAGCTGCAAATTTCAGCCCGCTGGAGGCTATTTGCAAATATTCGTGTTCAGCGCCTTGCCTGATTTTTAACTTTAATACTGGGATCCAGAAAATTTGATTTATGGGTTGTTTTAGAAACTGTAACCCCATCAACAAAACATATTCAAACTGAGGCTGTCTACAATATCCCAGTCCATCACGTACGTGCAGAGGCCTTGTCTCAAGTAACAACACCTCGCCAGATTTGCTTAAATGTGCTCCTTTTTAGCAGTGTGTTCACACACTCTCATATACCGCAGATATATTTCAATTTGTGACATTTAATCGGCTGAAATTGAACAGCAAATGGAGCGGGCGTAGTCACATTGTAAAACTGCATCACAACAAAGTCATTGAGGCGAACACACTCATCAATTGCACGCAAAACAATTAAGATAACTTAAGCGGAGATTTATTCAACAACATGTCAATATCATAAGAGTTCCTGCTGTGTACGGGGGAAATGGAAGTGGTTTCAAGCGCTTCGTTAGCAGTGATTGGAGTCCTTGTAAATAAACATTACATTGGCGCTTATTGCTTGTTTGTGTGTTTTCTCTTCCAAGTGATTACACATGCGCGACAATCAATCATACACGGAAATAAGTGTTGCGCAATTTCGCAAAGACACTAAAGTGAGTCTACGATTATTCTTCAAATTGTGATTGCAATTTGTAAATATGCATTCTGATCTTACATCGATCACGAGACGTCTAAGTGTAAGCACTTAAACAAAAACTAGACAAACTGGAATTCTTAGGAGGAGTCATGAGGCACTGGAATGGAAAAAATAAACATATGTTACCTTTTGATTATCATCCGGAAACTCAATACAAACGAGCAGAAGTGTGTGCACAAGATTTTGCATCTTTCGTGATTGCTCTGGGATAACCTTGAAATTATTGCAAATACTGGAAGTGTACTTTGGTGTTAGCGTAATTTTGGCAAAACTGACATCACTTAGCGCGGCAGTCAGTTTGTTGGTGATCAATTCACACGTTCAAGGGGCAAGCACTGCTAATCGCGGCTGATCGGTTGGAGGGTGGTTAGGGAAGTGGAGCTCATTAGTTATGTTTTCAGGCCGAAGGTGAATTTTGAATCGATAAACATCAATTGATTATCGGTATAGGATCACATACCAAAGGAAACTGGATTCGACAGTCGAATTCGAAATTGTAGGAAACCAAATCTGCATTGAATCCGGTCAAGGAGATGAGCGCTTCTCTTTCTGGCGATAGCCCCACTACAGATAAGTGCAACTACTGAGCTTTGTTCATGACATCGGCATCCTACATCTTCCTCGGTGCGACGTGACCTCCACAAATTTAATATACAAGTGCAACTTAAGCCGATTTAATTGCTCTTTAAAATCTTAAATTCACTGTTTTTGCAGTCAACAGTAAACTTTAGGTCTCCTCTTCTCCTGAGTGAACCAGATCACTCTATTAGTTGCTGCATAAGCTATGCCTGTGGTCGCCGTGGCGTTGTGGTAAGTGCGTCGACCGCCACGCAGAAAGTCTAGGATCGATTCCCGGACGAAAACACTTGCATTTGTTCACGGCACCTCTTTCGAGCTGCTGACAACACTCAAAGAGTATCATATTGTCTATGAAAATCTCGCCGTTCGGAGTCTGCAAATAAATGTTCATAGGTCCCTTCTACTCGTAAGAAAAAAGAAAGCACAACACGAGTAGTTGTTGTAGAAGCTAGGCCTCTGTCCTTTGCGGGTTGTAGCGCCATCTATTTTATTATAATAAGTGACTTATAAAAGCGACATCGAGTGCATGGGCAACGATGCTCCCAACCACCGCTTTCGACTTCCGCAAAACTACTACTTATCCCGACTAGGATCTCTTATTAAACATTCACACATCGATAACAACGATGCTTACTACTCATTGTATGCAACGGTGTGCCGGTGTACTTCTTTGAGTCGTTGACTAAAAGCACACACAACTGTGAAAAGGTGACGTTTACGAACTTCAAATATTTTCCCAACGTCTTCACATCTTACTTAAATATAGAATTCAAGAATAAGTGTGAGAACTCAGGTTCGTGGCAAAAGAAAAAAGCGCCTACAAGCCAGTCCAAAAAATAATTGGGTAACATTCGATGATGAATGATTGGCGCCCGTGTCTCATTAAAAATGCTAATTTTCCTGTCAATTCTGTGAAAACTCTCCTGAGGGAAATTAAGAAATCGATGATCGCTAATGAAAAACTATTTTTCATAGCTACCGCTGGGAGCTCTCCGGATTGAGAAACTCAATTTTAAAGACGTTATGGCTTGTGCACGTTCAGTTGGAAAAGCCAAAAAACATGAACAAAAAATTGGATGGTTTCAATCTTTGAAGAGAATTTAATAAACTCAGTTATGCTATAAGTATTTCAACTTAAGAGCTACCTACTGAGAATTTGATAGTGAAGTTTTTCAAATACTCACTAAAATTTATCTCAAGTTGCTGTAATTGAAAAAGAAGTAACTATCCTTGCAGCAACCATCACTGAGATACAATAGATCTACTCAAATCCAGAGGTTGTAACCACAGCCGAAGAATATTCAGCGATTATTAAGCTTCAAATTTTCAAGCACACACCCTTGCAATTCAACTGGAATGGTGTACGGTTGGTCGTTCATATTTCAAACAACCTCTTGCTCGATTACAAAATCGAATAACAACTCTGCAGCAAACAACACAAACTCTTTACCAACAAATCTATGAGCCTTAAAGATTCAATTCTCTTGTCCCCTTTTTCGTGAACAAATATTTTGAAGCCTTTGCCACAAATTGACCTCAATAATTAAAGCAAACATAAACAGACATGAGTTACAATAGCAAATCAGCATTCAATCCGAAACAAAAACCACAGAGGGATGTTTGAATAGCACACGACAAAAGTGCAGAGAACCACACTCCTTTGAAATGTTCCACTGAAATTATCGCTGCTGTTTCTCAGCCGGTTGTTTGTGGTTTTCTCCAGCGAGCAGACACCAAAAATGCTTACGAGCTCATATACGTTATGCACTTGTAGAAGCGTGATTTTAATCAACAACTCACGCAGTTACAGTACTCATGTTATACATGATTTCAGAGGTCTCTGAAGGATTTTCATTCAAGATAACATAAGTTAGTGTTATCAGCAGCGTATTAGATAACTGCATCGGTTTACGGCCTAAAAGTCACAGGTTCAAACTGTGAATGCTCTACCTAGCTATTTTTCACGGCACCACCTCTTGCTGAAAACTCCTGGACTAACTACTAACTGCTTCTGAAAATCTTCTCAAATCTCAACATTCGAAGTCAATGATAGTCTGTAGGACCCCTTTATTTCTAAGGGACCAAAGCACGCACAACACGATTATCAGCTGCTGATGAAAACTAACGTCATTCAACAACAATAAAGGGCAGGACTATGGGCAGAAAGTAACCGGAAATTTTAATTTGATTTGTCTGAAAGCCTGATAGCCCTAAACATTTTTTTCTTAAGTTGAACCTACTCCGTCTGATTCGTCTGACACGTCAAAATATTCAGTGTGAGTGTGCTTGAGACACATGTCCTTTTGAAAACTACAAGTCAAATGTTCGTTTTTCTATAATGTCTGAAACTATTCAAGACTGCAGTTCCCGAAGAGGACTTTGCAGCACGTCAGCACAGTGTTCTGCTACCACTTAAGATCAAAGTGGGTTGGAATGAATAAACCGTTTTTTTATCCATAAATTAATAACCGGTGTTTTTTCTCGAATTTTTTACAACCACCTTTTGGTGTTTGAGACAATTTGGCCATGCATGCGCCTAGTCAAATATTAACGGATTAGAGGCTATAAATTGATAGGCCATGTAGGGCATATGGACGGCAACATAGTTTCGGACGGAGGTTTCTTTAAATTCGCTTCATTGGGACAGAGCAACAGAGGACGTCCTCGGATAAGATGGCCCACACAACTCTCTGGATGTATGTTGGTCAAAATCCATATCCATCTCGTACTACAGCGTTACCGTTAGACCACGTTCTTTTTTACCTTTTAGTGGCGCGCCAATGCCAACGAGAATGAATATTGTAAACTGAAAAGAACGCAACAGAAAAAAACGTGTGTCATATCATGCTGCTAGATTGGGCAAGATTTTAATTTTTAAAGATGGTTAGCCTTGAGTTTGCAGTTGAACGAAAAAAAAACTCAAAAGTAAAGGGTGATTTATTAAAAGCTGTAGGAAAGTTTTTCAAAAAAAAAAAAAAAACAACATAAAATTCAGAAAAATGCATGAAATCTTTATTAGAATCGAGAGCACGGTCCATATAATTCAATGTTTGAAGATTATTTCATGCAAATGTTGACTTTGACTGCGCCTCAAATGGTCCATCCGCTTAGTCCGTTTTTGGCATACTCTTTCCAACATTTCGGCCGGTATCTCAGGAATAAATGCTTCAATGTTGTCTTCCAATGCGTCAATTGAAGCGGGCTTGTCTGTATAGACATGAGCTTTAGCATAGCCCCACAAAAAATAGTCTAAATGCGTTAAATCGCACGATCTAGGCGGCCAATTGACCGGACCCGAACGTGAAATAAAATGTTCACATAACTCGCCTCTCAATAAGTCCATTGTTGCGCGTGCTGTGTGGCAGGTGGCACCGGCTTGTTAAAACCACATGTCATGCAAGTCAAGCTCTTGCATTTTGGGCAAAAAAAAAGTTGGATAACATCTCACGGTAGAGCTCACCATTCACAGCTACTTTACGATTCGCCTCATCTTTGAAGAAGTACGGTCCAATCATGCCACCAGCCCAGAAACCGTACCAAACTATGACTTTTTCTGGATGCGTTGGTAGCTCTTGCAATGCTTCTGGTTGATATTCACTCCAAAATCGCCAATTGTCCTTATTTACTTACCCATTGAGCCAAAAATGAGCTTCGTGACCATAAAATGGAAGAAGCGGGCGATGAACTTTCTTAACAAAGCACGGATTTTGATAAAAAAAAATTCAATAATTTGCAAATATTGTTCGTTTGTAAGACGATTCATGGTTAAATTATAGACCAAACTGAAGATGCTTGACACTGAAACAAAACGCGAAACGTGCGCTTCCTGTTTAAACCAGTGTTATCAAAAAGATAATAGCTAAAAATCACCCTTTACTTATGGACATTCCAATTGTCTATCTGCTGCAATTTTTCTTATATATCGCGAACTTACTCGAAGAGAACCAATATCATTTTTCAAAATTTGTCCTAGTTTGACTTGAATTTGACTGTTTGTGTCTCATTTTCGAAGGACACTTGAAGAGCATCGATATTCCTGTTGCTTTAGCCTATGTTTTGTCAGAATGATGCAGAACAATCCAATCCGGCAAATTTCTTCATAAGACTATTAACTGCTTATCGACTGACAAACGTTGGTGATAACACTTTTTCATTTGCCGTCATCGATAAGGTATTTGTAATAAACTTTAATTATTTGTTAACGTTTTTCGTTCGTGAAATCCGCCATAATTCATTTCTTTTACTGCCACCAGGCACTTAATGTTTCTTTATCGTACACGAGTGCCACGATTTTGAGTCGGTTGTCAACTATGCAGCTACCATCAGGATTCATACCCTTCCAATTCTACTTGGAGACAAAATTTATCATAATTAAGAAGTCTTCCCGTTGAAGTCTCTTTCTATACAAATCGTTCCATTTTGTGTTAAGAGTAACGTTAACAAAAGGCGGGCAGTATGTACCTGCCTTTCGTTCTTTTTCTTTTTGTCTTCCTAACGGATCGGAAAAATTTCGTGGCGAAGAGCGGAAAGACAATGTCTATGCATCCAACCAATAAACGACCAAAGGTCAAATCACACACCACGCACTCAATTTCCCATCATCTCTTGCAGTACTGACTGGGGTGCATGCCCTCAATTGTCACTACACTTCCGCAATTTATTCTACTATCTGCCCCACTTGAACGATGACATATTTCGATGTCTGCCAACTTTTCGACTCACCGCCATCTTTACCCTTGTACTGAGGCATTTGATAATAACGATGCTGGGCGTGCGGCAGAAGTACGTGAATAAATGCGGGTTCAGTTCATTCCTCGACAGGAACCAGTTTTAATTTGAATTCCTCTGCCGCTCTGCTTCTTCGATAGAGGATAATTATCCCATGGCCCATGGCCTATGGCCCATATCCTTTCAGCTTTTCTCCTTTCACTTCACATACTCGCCCATGTATTGGGATTTCTTTCTCATCTCTTTCGAGATAAGTACATGGAATGTCTTAAATGGTCCCACTCCCATTAAGGAATACATACGATCTTACCCAACTGGTCTTGATTGCATATATTAAAACTGTATAATCTTTGGTGATTCGGATAAGTGTGTCCCATCGGTCGAAGATGTGTAGTTTGAATCTTAATTTTTGAATATGTTTCCGGGGTGAATATGTTGAGAACTTGTTACTGTTTTTCTGTGGTTTGGCTTTGACACTTTTTCGGTTTACCTCAACTTGATTAACATTTATAGCGGCCTTCGAAACGGGCGACCAAGCTTGCGAGAATGGAAATTGTAAACAGAAAACTTCAAGAACGTGGGCTTATGTGGTTTGAAGAGAACATTTTCTTGCATAAATTATCGTAGCAATTGATGCTAAACTTGCATCACATTTTGCTGAAAGATTACGCAATGTTTTACTTTCGAAGAAGAAGAAGTTGGTGAGAGGGTTCGATTGATTTTATCAGCATTGTTTCGAATCCGAAGTAGAACACTGACATACGGGTGCGCATATAAATCAACGCGAAATCTACGAATAATCAAGTCTTTAGAAAAGACATCTCACACGATGAATGTCAAACGCGTGTTTGACGCGCTTTGAGCAAAATTCTTACAGATACTGTAAGGCTGATTAGCTGATGTGAAGCAAGTCGGTTGTCTGTAGGTTAAATGACTTCTTCTTCCTTTACTGGTACTACAGTCCGGGGTGGACTTCAATGGTTACAAAAGAACGATTGAGTGGAAAAATCTCGCCGGCTAATGGAACACATTTCTCTGGTTGATATTGACACACTTGCAATATCTTCATCATAACTTATCTTTTGTACGATTTGAAAAAATGTTCAGAGCATGGGGGTTTTGAGGGTCTTTTATTGGAACGGAAAAATTTCTGAAGTTAGCAAATAAATAAATCCTGAGTAAAATAAATTGAAAACGTAATTTATGCCGGAAAATGAGTTTGAGTTTTTTGAAGTCGACTGTTTCGGTAAATATTATTTGGTACCCTTTCAAATTCTTTGGCTAACATTTTTTAAAGGCTACTAATGATACGGACACGGATTGTAGGGGATTGTGTCTTAAGTTATTTAAACTGTAACTGCACCGATAAATTTTCATATTCGAGAACAGGTTTGCATTGAAAAGTAACGCTTGCACACAATTGGCGCGCTGATATCCGTAGCAGTCTATGTCTCCATGACGGGAAAGTGAAACCCGCGTAAAAAAAATAGGTAAAAAGAAATTCGATTTGTGAAAGTTTTAGTAAACATAAAAAAGGTCCTACGTGTATACTCTTTCCTTACTTAACGTCTTATAATTCTGACGATTCTTTGCTTACGGCCCTGGAGACCTTCCTTCTAGTCCTGAAGATGCAGATGTCTTGCATCCCCGATTTCCTGATCCTAATATTGGGCATTTCGTTTTCCCCTCCTTTCTAACTATGACTCCTATTCGAAAAGTCTCTTAGCTTGAAAATAGGTCTCCATATATCGGACGTAATATTGTATGTAAAGATTATGTGGAGCATACGTTTGGTCCTACGAGACAGAGGTTTTAATCCCAACTGTTTCAACAAACCGATTTAAAACCGCTTGCCCAGGGCCGACGTCGGATCTTTAATGTGGTTTCGTTTCTTGGGCTTACATTAGTAGATGCGTTGTTTTTGATCGACGCCATATATTTTGTTTTGTCCTCACTGACCTTAAGACATAATTCATAGTTTGGTTCACCTCTTCTTCAATTGTCCTATATTCTTCCACTACACCAAGATTGATTTGATAGTTTCCTTAGTGGCTGCAGCTGTCCGCTGATACCGTGATACGATCCGATCGCGTCAGCTTTCTCGGGATCCTTCCCTCAAATTTCACAACTCATAATTATAAGGAAGGTCTTGCATCTTTAATCGACATACATAAATCTTCAATTAATTCAGGCCTAAATCTTAGAAGACAATCCTTTACAACACCTTTGAAGATTGAAGTAAAAAGGAGCCTTGGTTGGGGACAAAAGCTAAGTTCCCCAAAATCTCCAAAATCCTGAAGTGCCAAACATTTTAAAATAAACAAAGTCACGGAAAGAGAAAATCTCGAAATGCCCAAAATGCTAAATATCCCTATGGGCCATATCACGATAATCAAAATCCTGAAAAGGCATATCAGAAGAGTAGGCATGGACGGCATGTTTTGGATTCGAATCCTGTAACTTTCACTGTTTAAAATATTCGCAAAATTGTCAATTTTATTGTTTTCCGACCTTTTTCGAATTTTGGCTTTTCGGGCACTGAGGAATTTTTGCCATTTCAGGATTTTTACCATTCGAAATTTTTAGCATTGCAGTTCGATTTACTGGAAGGGAGCCTGATCAACCGAATTCATAAAGCACCTACCCCAAAAGAACCAAAATAAGAAAATAGATCGATAAGGGCAATATCTGATCAACTGCTATTATTGTCTAGCAATTGGCAAGGCAGGCAGGACAATATTTGAGTACACTTAATATAAGTTGATTGAAGAAATTGAAATACACCAACAAAAGTGAATCTGATATTCTCGAAACTCTTGCTCCAGACACATCAACTTCTTAATTTTTTTCATAATGTCGAATTTCAAATGCGAGTGTAGATACCTCATGTTCCAGAATTTCATCTGTATCAACTCTATTGGATAAAAACTTGACGACGTATTGAAAAGAAACGCTTATTTTTAACAACAATCGTTTGACTCGTCAATTTTTGTCGGGTTTCGTCAAACTTCGTAAACCTTCGTTAAGTTCTTCGCCCGCATAACGTGATGAAGCTAAAACCTTCATCAAGCAAAACGTATTGCATGTCGCTGTTCCCAGTCACTCATACAAGCTCTAAAAAAATAAATGTTGAAAAACGAAATTACATGCTGAAATATTCAACAACACAACTCCATTAAAGCAGCACTCTCCCTTCCCAACTAACATAATTGTTTGATCTCCAGTTACAAAAGGTGCCTAATGTAAACTTTCATAACTGTCAAAAGTCAGAAATGTCACGGTAAACGCCATAAAAGAGTCTCAAATGACAAAATTAGTGCCCCTCCGTCCACACATTCCAGAAAAACCATCGTTAAGCAACCATAATTGAGACCCTCCATTCGCGTGTACTTCGTCTTTCCTAGCGTCGGTCGTTGCCAACGTGTCTGGTCGCTCTTACTAATGACCCTGCACTGAAAAGCTTACAAACAGGATTACACATCTAAACCCTCTTTTATCTCGAATCTTAATTCGTTTTCTTGTGTTCGCGCGTTCGTCAATTGAGTCATCCGAAGTACCCTCGAACTGCCGAAAAAGATAACACAGCGCAATGAATATGCACTGCCGACCACACACAGAATAAAGAAACTGCTTGTGAGTTTGTGGAATGTCGTGCGATTTCCCTTATCATCGCTTCTAAATATAAATTCGCAAGAGTGTGTGGGGCAAGCATCATATCTCGGCCCTAGTGCCAGTTCCGTGCGCTGTTCTGATGAGCAAAAACTCGATTACATTGCGGGAACAACTCGGGCCGCCGACTCATCAACGGCGAGACGAGCCTCTTTCGTTGAGATGTATTTTTTCAAGCGGTCAATGTTCTTACCTACTTTTCAATCTAGCGGATTATATTGACCGTGATATAATTCCACCCGGCTGGAGATGCCAACCAGTAGCATGACTAGACGGTTTGCTGTTCCAGGTGTGTGGCTATCAGTCGAGATCGGTCGGGCGAAAGTGGACGGGTTGCTTTGATGGGATCGGGAAGAAATCCAGTTTTTGGGTCTTACCGAGCCGCTATCTCATGCACATATGCAAATATCGCGTTCAAGAATCTACGGCGCACGGGTGCCCAATGTGTGTTTTTTGACTGTTTCCCTGCTGCCTGCCGACATTCGCTTGGGGTTTTTTTTTTTAGGACGCGATGTCACCTGTTTCCGTGCTGTTATCCAATTCAATGTGCACTAGCGCCAAAAACATTGTGCCACCTTTAGTGCTACTTTCTTTACCGCTGATCCAATCATCGTTGAGCGGTGTCTTGGTCTGCTGGCGACTGGTCAGTGACTAGTGGCTGTGTGTCGACGTCGTCTTTTGACTTGGGCTTGTGGCTGCGCGGGGGCACTTTTGTGCGTACACTGCCCGACGCACAACACTGGGGTGTGTGTGTGCGTTCATGACTTTTATCAAACAAAAAACTCAATGGAATTTCAAAATGTGTTTTATTTTGTTTTTGTGTTTTTTTTCTCTTCCGCTTTTGTTTGCTTAGTTCAGTTGGCGCGATCGTCTGAGTGACGTTGAGATGTCGATTAGCATGACTTAATTTGGGATTCATTCATTGGCTTGTGGCTGTGGCACGACTTGCACCACATTCCATTCAAAGCCGAGGGGAAAGCATTACCGTTTATGTTTTTGTGGTACTTTGTATGGTTGGTTGAAGCATGGGACAAACCCCCTTCCTGCAAATATCTTGCAGTTTATTTTGCCGGGCATTTCTTTTGATGAAAGTTTATTTTTTTTGTAGTTCATCAGAAGTCCGTGAATTGCAAGTGGAGTAAGCTTTAAGTTTAGGATACCACTGAGAAATGAGAGGTGGTGATTGATTAATTTGGATTCAAAGTCCTTCATAAGATCGCTTTTTTCCAGTCTACAATCGTGTGATAGATAGTTTTGAGTTTCAATTGACTTTTCGTAACAGATCACACACGACTTCTAACTGCTTTCTTATTTCTGTTCACTGTCGCACCACAACAAAGTCACTCCGAATATCAGCGTCCTATAAGAAATGGTTTTCGAGGATCGTTTTCCGAGACGATTCGAGGAATCTACGGTGCGTTTCGCAAATTTTGAGTCCCAGTTTACATTGGTGGATGATATTCGACTGGTTGGATCACATCCAGCACGAGAGTGTACACGAAGATCGTGACGAATTGATGCGCTCGCTCGCACCATTTTAAAGGACTATGTGCATTCTGAAATTCAAGCACATGATCTCGATGAGCTCTGGTTTCAAAAAGGTGGCGCTACAAGCCATACAGCTCGTGAAACAATGTGTTTGTTGAGAAATCATTTTGGTAAACACTAAATTTCACGTTTACCGTAAATTGACCACCTGGATCGTGCGATATCACACGTTTGGAACATTTTTTCTGAGGATATGTAAAGTTTCAGATCTTCAGAAATAAGCCTGCCATGATTGACCCTTTGAAAACGAACATTTCACGTGTTATCCGCGAGATATCAGTCGCAATACTCAAACAAGTCATCCAAAATTGGACCTCCGAAATGGACCATCTTAAACGTAGTCGTGGTCAACAGTTACATAAAATAATTTTCAAGAAATAAATGCCACGAATTTTTCATTTAAACAATAGTAAAAAGTTTAAGTTCACTTTTACATTTATGTATTTTACTCTTTGTTATAAATCAAATCTCAAGATGAATCACCCTTTGTAATTGACAAGACACTTTGTTGCTTTGATTTGAATACACAAAATGGATTAGAAAACAAGTTTCTATATTTTTTGGGTTTAGTTGATCCTTTTTTGAACCCAGTTTTCCGTTTAAAGGCAATACAACTTTTTTCTGTGTGTAAGTTCATCATTTCGAAAATGTTGTTCTTGAAAACCAGAGTTTCTAACTTTAAACCTTTCGATCATAACTCAATTCAGCCTACATTGTAATTATTTCAATAGGAGGGCCAATGGGAAAACCTTTGAAAAACGTGATCTGCCACGTGTAGCAACAACTAAACGACGACAAAAATCATGCCAATTAACATAAAAAAAACGCAAGTGAAAAGGATGAGACAATAATTTTCTTCAAGTCGCTAGCGCATGATTTAATGCATTCATCTGTACATTTACTTTTGCTCTCTTTAAAGATAAGAATAGAAAATTAAATGTGTATGTAATTTTACAGTTTGTGAAGTGAAATGAATTCTGAAATTATAGATACAGGAAACTGTCGTGCTTTCAAAGTCACATCAGATTAGAAATAGGACACAATTCTTTTGATATGTGTGCCTACTTTTCAGCCTCTATCCTAGTCCGACTCTTAACACAATTAAATTAGCACAGAAATTCAAAGTCTGGCATAATTTTAACTGTGCTGTCAAAAATGCAAATTTTATGACTTCATCTTTTTATAAATTGAATCGAATTTTAAACAACCATCAGATCACCACACGAATAAATGGACAACGGAATAGATACGCATTGTCTATCAACCTGAACGTAATCTGTCTGTGAAATACTTACGAAATATGTTATATCATTCAAAAGCCCAATGCATCGAAATTAGTGATGAATTCAAGAGGTTTGTGCATAATTTCCATAAAATTTCGATGAAAGACAGTCCAATCGGCTGCACTTCACACATGTCAGAAAATTGTTTCCAAATGAAGGAGAACATTTTTCATTCAGGGTTCTAGAGTCTAATTTCCTTTTCTGTCACTTTCCAATGTCGGCTATATTCTATGCTCTACTCAGACAATAACTGAATTTAAACCGAGACATATTTTCGTACAATTTAAGCAAATCAACTAACAAGCTAACTCTCACGCGACACACACACACACAACCTCTAGAACTCAATTAACACATCACAGTTTTAATTAATTAATTAACACAGATGCAGTGTCGTTGCTCCCGTGGGCACAAGACCTATTTCGCCCCTCTTCAACTGCAGCCAGTAAACAAAATCGAAGACGGCGAACACGCCTTCACATCTTACATAACTATGATTTACACCACGACTTGACCGAAACAACAACAGCAAAAAATATGAAAACAAACACAATCATGAAAATACAAATTTCATGACCGTCTAGCATTTTAGTTTAAGGTTGCTTCATTTTTTCGGTGAGAAAGAAAAATAAATAAATGTATCTCTCTGTATCCGAGCACGTGTTCCGCCCATAAAAAAACAAACGAAAAACGGAGAAGAGGCCTACCACTCCCAAGTGGGTACGTACAATCGAATGAAAAATGCGTATGCGGGGCTGTGTATTGTACGAGTGTATATAGCTCTTTTTTTTAATTTTAATGTGCGAAATCTCCACCTTCCCCAATCCTATCTGTCGTGCCAAGAAAGTATATTTTTACAATTAACATGTGTGTTAGCTGCCGAGTTGGGTATATTTTAACCAGTTCTCTTTGCCATTAATGCTTGAGCTTCTAGCAGTGATCTTCTTCTTATGATCTTGAATCGGAGGGTAAACACAGATTTTTGTGGTGTGTAGTTTTGAAAACATGAACTTCGATCGTTCAGACTGGGCACGCGCTCTTGTGATTTATGAATGCCTGTCTATGAATGAGTATCGGATGTTGGGAAGGTTAATAAACAGATTTCTGAAATTTGTAAGTAAACATTGTAACTCATGTTTCAATGTTGATGAACTATTTCTGAGGAATCTTTCTAAAAGCAAGAAAGTCAAAGAATTTATTGGTGCAACATGTTACAAACTTTCGTTTCGTTTGTTTTTTCCTGTCATGTCATATTATATGTTAGCTCCATTTAGGCAGATATTTAATACTTGATGCAGACGGCTTGTAGGTTTTTAAATTTTTGCACATTTTTGGAGCATCTTCTTCTTCTTGTGGCGCTACAGACCGGTGTGGACCTGGACCTCAACCAACATGCCTCTCCAGCCAGCTGCGCCAATTGCGCACTCAAAGTTGGTTATGGTCCTTCTCCACTTATGTGCGCCACCTTAGCCTGAGCCGTCCCTTGTTGCGTTGTCCCAATGGCGCAGATTCGAAGACTTTTCGGGCCGGATCCGTGGTATCCATACGCTCTACATGGCCTAGCCATCTTAGGCATTGTATCCGGAGACGCTTGACTAGGCGCATATCGCTGTACAGCCCATAGAGTTCGTCGTTAAATCTTCTCCTAAAGATGCCATCAACGCATACAGGACCAAAGATCGCACGCCGAAGGTCCAGGTTCGATTTTCGGACTGAACACTCGATTTTTCATAACACTACCTCTTTTGAGTTGCTGACAACAGTCAAAGGATACTAAATGTCTATGAAAAGCTTCTTAAATGTCGCCGGTTGGAATCTGAAAAACTGTATGTCCCTTCTACTCGTGAGAGAACAGTCACACGCACAACAATATGAGTAGATGTTATAGAAGATAGGCCTTGTTCCATTTTGGGCTGTAGTGCTACTTAATTATTATTAACATATGAGAGCTAACATTATGTCAACTATTCCCTATTCAACTTTTCCGAACCTTTACTGTATTAAGTTTTTATTCAATGTTTGGCTGAATGCAATGTTTCCCATTGAATGGAATGTGCCTGGACCCTGTTCTGGTGTAAGATGATCCACATTTAGTGCGTCATTGGGCCTTTATTTTGTTATTTTATTAATCCATCTATCATAGTTTTTGATTGGTCAAAACACGCAAGAAGTTCACATCTGAATCCTGAATCGGTCATTTATTGCTTTTACAATTTTGGTAATGGCCTCAACTCTCCTGAGTTACTGACAACATTGAGAGGGTATTAATAATAATAATAATAATTGAGTGGCACTACAGCCCATAACGGACCAGGGCCTAGCTTCTACAACAACTACTCGTGTTGTGCATGCTAATGCTCTTCACTAGTAGAAGGGACCTACAGTTTTTTGCCGATTCCGAACGGCGAGATTTGAGAAGCTTTCCATAGACAATTAATACTCTTTGAGTGTTGTCAGCAACTCGAAAGAGGTGGTGCCGTGAAAAAATGCTGGGTGTCCCGTCCGGGAATCGAACCCAGACTTTTTCTGCGCCGCAGTCGATGGACTTACCACTGCGCCACGGCGACCACATTGAGAGAATTGAGAGGGTATTAAAGGTCTAAAAAGGTCCACAAAAAGCTTTTCAAATTTCGGTGTTCGGAGCATCAAACTGTTGGCCTTCACTTGTGACAAACCAATAACAGGCACGACAGGCGAAGAAACTGTGCCCCAATTTGTTGCTAACACTTGCACCACCCAAAGTATTTGTCAATTAATTCGTTCGTCTTTGTCTGAATGTAGTCCTGAAGTTTAAGTAAAATACTTGTACTAACGTTTTTTATCAAATTTTCAAAGCCTTTCAAAGCAAAGTCCTTCCTTCCTCATTGGTGAATAGTTTCATATAAAAAAAATGATAAATTCACTTTAAGCTGTTTATAAAAGGACATGTATCTCAAATACTAATGAATATTTTGACGCAAAGTTTTAGACAGATGTAAGTGAGAGCAGTGCCAACATAAAAAAAAATCGTTTCTCCCTATGGGAATCCCAAGCACCCCGTATTTCTTGTCCACAGTAGTATCTAAATATTTGAACGAATGCTTCGCTTTTTAATCCCAAAATATATGGTGTTTCCTTGCAATAGGAGATTCTATTCTCGTTGCCAATACTTGAAATTATTTTGCTGTTAAAATTATTCTGTATGGCGGTTCAAATGTTTTCTAGTGCAGCGAAAATATTAAACTCTTGAGGGGCAAAAGTGTATCTCCATTTCAATGACCAATAAACGCTTGCAATACATACGAATCCTCCAAGAATGCACATCCTGAAACACAGTACTGTGAAGTTTGCAAGCACAGACATTTCTCTATAAATCTGCTTTGTTGTCGTTCAGTTTGCTCCCTTCATTCGTAATTCAACTTCAAACCGGTGCCCGCAAGTTGGGATAAGTATTCCATGTTCAAAGTGTGTAATTTTATCTCAAAAATATGAATAACCCACTTCATTCAGGTGTTAATTTTGCCGCAAAGGTATCATTATTTTTGTGAAGTGCCATAACCACTCAAGTGCACCTAATCACACGAATGTTCTAATCTTAATTTAATCAGCCAATATCTTGGATCTGTATGGCGCCTTGAATTGAAGTCTCTTAACACCTGATGCGTGTAGATAGCTTAAAATTTGCAGATTGTCTAACAGACAATAACACAGAAGGTACATCATTTAATCCAGTTAAGAGCCTTATATAGAAAACCAATTTAATGGAAGCAATGGATGTCCATAAGCGCCAGCTAAATTATACGGAGTGCTAACTTCAGATGCAATAAAACCAAAATCTTGATGGTCACTACCAAATAGGTCCCAATAAATAAAACACCCCCGCAAATCGGGTATTTTATTGTTCCTTCAACACAGTTACTAGACGCTAGTTGTCGTTATCGATGTACATGTTTTCTCACCTTCGTAACGGTTCTGTCGTATAGAATTTCATTCACATTTCATTTCTCTTGTGCTCGGCTTTGGCGCAGAGAGGCAAATTCCTCTGACCAGCTATGGGCCGCTGTCTATCAATAGACATTTGATTCTGTCTCTTCCCCCTGACAACGCTTTGCATTCAATCTGGTTTTGGAACTATGTACATATATATGCGAGTACATACATGTGTTCACACAAGTTGATTTGCATGAAAAACTGATTCTTAAGTTCTGAGCAGGTGGACACGGGCGTCTTCAGAGGAATCATCAAATCTTTTTAAAATATGCGTGAACGTTTTTGGTTTTAAAACTGGAAAAGAAAACAATGAACAAATCCAAGGTTGTTAACAGGGGGGAGGGGAAGTGTCCTCTCGATTAGAATATATTACTTAAATTAGCAGGCATCACACTAGCGGCTCAGCAAGAAGTTAGTTTAGTTAACTCAAACACAATGTGTTCGAACAATGGAACATACATAATTGTTTTTGAATAATTGGGTCAACTTAAAAAGCTGTGAAGATGTCATGCTGCATGGATAATATGATATGACAACAAATGAAATTAAGTTTTTTGTTTTCGTTTCTTTAGGCTGAAACAAAAAGTGCATATGCAAATTTTGAACCAAGGGTAACCTCTTCGACGTTGCATGCAACTGCATGTATTTCAGAAATTAAATCGACGAACAAATGCAAATGTGCGTGCAAAGTCAAAGATTACAGTTCCATAGGCAATTTCAGAAAAAGGTTTTTGCATTTTTCGAAAACACATTATTTAATCAGAAACAAATTATGTCAATTGGTCGTCAAATTAGGTAAAAGGGACGGACTTTTCAAAAATACATCAAGTGCTTCAAAAACGAATTAGTAGCTTCACTTCACAATTCTTTATGGAAAAATTTTCTTTCCCATTATCAGGGGAATAGTTCTTATCACCCGATGAGAAATTCCATAACTGGGGGATGATTCATGCACGCAAGCAGTGAATAATCTGTTGGGTTCTTTGGCATGATTGTGCGCAAATTATGTGCATGCCGTCGATTATCTTTAAACTTTAATTAAACATTCAATTTTGAGTCACTTGATATAGTCCCGCAGTGCCTTAGTGAGAGAAAATTGTTTAATTTGTGCTTCCATCTTAAGAACTGCAGCATTGGTGGTGAACTGCCGTCAAAGCATATCGTTGCTCAGCAATTATTGTGTTTTTGTGATTTTCATAGTCTCCTATTAACTCGATACATTTGACCCAGTAATGCACCTACTTCTTTAACCCGTTGAAAAAACATGTTTTCTTTAGGACTGGACAGTATGTGGCGCTGAAAACTCCCTTAATCTACTTAAATTTCACTTCTGCGAGTTACCTTTTTAAGTTTGGAAACAAAAAGAAAGAAATCGCATGGGTCTAAATCTGCAAAATGCGCCAAATCGGGAAGCAGTTCTTAGCCTAATTCGGCCGACTACTTGTTTCCAGAATTCTTCATCAAATCGGATCAATGATTCAGAATTGTAGAATCATGTTCCTGGTTTGTCCTTCCAGTGTTCGATGCAGATCTCAAAAAACGATGGTTATCCCAGTTACAAGAAATAAGACGGTCTTCGGAGGCGAAGGTTCGGCGGGTGAAGTTCACTGTTTCGACTATTCCTTGGTCTGAGGTGTGTAACTGTGGATACATAACAAAGGTATTTCGTCGATGTTTGCAAAAACTCCTTCAGATTTCGCGTAAACAGCGCCAAACACTGTTGCACTTGTGTGCCGGATTGAACAAACATTACACCCATCGAGCAGCTTTCTAGAATTTGACTAACGCGGTGTTTTGACATGCCTACTCAGCTGTCTCTCGTACCTTCAATCGGCGGCCTTCCAATACGCTGTCCTTGGTAACCATTTTTGGAAAACCTGGGTGTGGCTCATCTAAAACCGACTTGAAATTTCTTTAATAAATTTTTGACGGTCACGGAACCACCGTTTACATAATCCAAGCGCTCTTTGATTTCGCTCCGTGATTTTCTTTTCTACTAAGAACAAGCATCGAAACACCGACATACATTGGCAGACAGAAGTCCAGCTATAAGAATTTTCTACAAGTCAGTAAATTTCTCTTGTGATGGTGGCGCCTCTTGCGATAGTGGACTGTGAGGCTAAAACTGACTGGCCAAATCTACCAGATTTTGTTTACAAGGCTGTTAAAGGTCCATAAGATACCTTGGGGGAAACGCTTTTAGTTTGGTACACATTCAAAGTTTGGCAAAAGATTCTCCAAACGCCATTGCACAGAAAAATTGCCCTTTAAACAACCGCCCATATCAATATCAAAAGATGTGGTAATTAGCGGTAGCAGAATTCATTATTTGGTTTCCCAACCTAACACGTAACACTGAAACTGTATCTCACTCATAACACAATTGGTCATCTATCTTACAAAAGCATCCCCTGCAGGTTTAGTTACATTCGCACTAGAAACCAGAAATTCAATTTTCTCATAACAACCACAAAAATATCAACGTTCTTCCGAACATCCAGTCGTCAGACCCGTTATATGTACATCCATAAAATCAACTCAAAGCGCACAGAAGAAACCTTTTCTGCGGTTCACTGCGTCATTATAACGGTAACCTTCCTCACATCAAAGCCCACAAAAGCAATTAAAAGTGTGACAGTGTTCTGGCCCGGTATGGTTGCGCCAGAAGTTCCAAATCAGGAATTTTGCAATCTCCAAAGCTCTCCACGTTGCGTTTATATTTGAATCTAAAAATATATCCACTCGTGTCTATCTACACACATTCACTTGACATAAACCTCATTGAATGTCATGATCAATTGAGTTATGGGTCACAGCGTAGAGTCGACGACGGCGTTGTCGTCATTGGTACTGATGGCGGTTTGGTGCGCTGCGCCCCGGGCTTGTCAATGCCGCCAATTGAATGGCTACATTTGAAGATCAGACTACGTACATACTTCCACTCAGATGCCAGCTACAAGATCGCGCTCGCGCATTGACCGACACAGCTCGCGTGCTCGTGAGTAAGGTGAACTTGTGTTGCACATTATGACACTCAAAAGAGATTGAATGAAGCTTACTGCGAGTGGTGCTTATAGCTATCATTTCTTGTCTCGTGCACTCAAGTTCACCTTGTACATGCACTTGAGATGCATTTCCTTATGGCCAATTGTTCAATAATTTAAGAACGCAAACTTACGTGATATGACCCCATTTACCGGCTATTTAGTATTTCCCACCATGTGCCACTGCTCACGGGGAAGGAAATCAAAACGAGTGAAAACAACCCACTCCAAGTGAATTAGATACGCAAGTGGGCTGCCCCATCAGCACTCGTGTGTGTTCGCAAATACACATTTCGCAAAAAAAAAAAAGAAAAAAAATAGACACAGTGAAGAAAAAAAATGATTTAGCAATACTCCCATAAATGGCCTCCACGCCACACACTCACACACTGCACACAACGTGCTCAACTCAATTATTATCTAATCTGGAAGAGCACCGGAGGAGATTGCAGAGCAGTTACGAAGTATCTGTAATAGGTAGCGGTACGCAAAGTTTTTGAAGAGTGAGTCAGTGGTGGCGCAATCTCTACCGAAGTGGTTGCTGATCATGATCACACATTTTGTTGGAATTTCACAAATATGCATACAAACACACAGACTGTCTGTAGCCAAGGGATTACCTGTGTGTAGTTCAGCGGAGGTTTTTTTTTATGGTTTAACCGTTATTTTGTAAATTGCATGATTTGTATGCACCTCGAATTGCAGATGGGTGGTGAGAATTCAATTTAAACGAAATATTTGCTTAGTGAAGCCAACTTCACTTCAATTATGTTGGATTTCAAATTGGAAAGATGTAAACCGGTTCAAGCTTTGAACTTCAACTTACTGCAGTTGGAAGAGGGGTGATAAATAAATAATCCCTTTTTGTTCACGGCTTTCTTTCAAAAAAATACTAAACATTTGATTTGGCATCACTTACGTGCTATAAATTCATTTTAAGTCACCTTAGACCTTATTAATGTTTTGCAAAGTATTCAGAGGCACCAGCTATTAATAAGCTTTAGCGGTAAATGTCATCAAATGTCAAGAACTTTGCTATGCAGAATAAATCTCTAAGTGCTAAAACACAGTAAACGCGACAGTAAAAGCGGAAATTGCACATTACCCCGTTTTAGGTCAGAGTGGCAAACACATTTTTATGCTTTTTGCTTGGATCAAAAAGTTAACCTAAAAATGCATCCTTCTGATCTTGTTTACTCATGAATAGAAAACGATTCATATACAACTTAGTCATTGACTTAGTAATTTTGGACAAATGACATCTATAGCCCAAAAAGTTTTTGTATTTACTTGCGCAACAAAGGGCATAGTCTATAAAAAAAACTAGTTTTTTGCAAAAACGGAATATAATTCGCAGCAGTCTTTAAAACAATAAATCCACATTTTCGCACAGATATATTTTAGTATGCTACAACAGATTAATAATTTTAGGAGTATTCAGGATACCATTGGACAGTTAGCCAGGTGAACGGCACGCGAAAAACGGAATCAAAAGCATGGAAATGTGCAACAGTCAGCTGTTTTAAAGGAACACTGTAATTGGGTTTTTGGGATAACTTATAACGGAACTGATTTTAAGTTAGTTATGAGTTAAGGAAAAAATTTGGAATAAATTGGCATATGTGCCATCCAGCTCTGGATATGTAAATTGCACAGAAGTCGATTTTTAACTAAAAGTTGTTTAACATGGAGGTTTTTCTGCATTCAGCTTAGCCCTCCAAAATCTTTGTTATGTGAGGTGCACAAATGTTCCGTTATATTCTGCATTTTGTCTACCGTTATCAGTATTGCGGAGACAATACTGATATTTAGTCAAAATTTTAATGTCACAAATACCTTTCTACAAGCAAAAATCGCTTAACTTCCAACAGAGGCGCATCCGATTTTTAGAAGGGGAAAAAATAATTCCTTAAGAATGTACTCTGTGTCTAAACAATGTTTACGCATGGGACAAGCTTTTCAAATAAGGTCGAGAAATGAAGAGAACATCAGCAACTGATATAAACTTAGGAAAAGTGAAAAAAATTCTTCTGGAGAATCGTCGAATCACTATTAGATAAGTTGCTGAAGATGTCGACATATCGGTTGGCTCATGCCATGAAATCTTTTTGAATTTTTGGGCATGAAGCGTGTGGTTTTTGCATCACGATAATGTACCTGCTCACTCGTCATTGCTTGTTCGTTATTTATTGGCCAAAATAAAAATCGTAAACATTCCTCCGCCACCGTATTCACCAGATTTGGCCCAACTTTCTTGCTTCCCA
This sequence comes from Eristalinus sepulchralis, assembly GCA_944738645.1. Lineage (NCBI taxonomy): Eukaryota > Metazoa > Arthropoda > Insecta > Diptera > Syrphidae > Eristalinus > Eristalinus sepulchralis. The sequence goes on from OX122882.1 coordinate 14,577,574, forward strand.
AATATAAGAGACCCATGAAAGTACGGCGTTTTGCGACGAATGAGAAGATAAAAACCGAATCGTTGAGATTTCAAGGTCATACCAAAAAGTGCATAAAAACTGCTTCTAGGAATAAAAAAAAAACGCTGGCACAAGTGTACAACATCTAAGGGGGACTACTTTGAGAGGTGCCAAAGAGAATAAATAAATCTTTTTTGAGAAAAGTAAAGATTCACCTTATTTTTTAACACACCTCGTATGTGGGCGGTTCACAATATTTGTACAATATTTACATAACAAACGTGACACTAACCAAACAAACCTGACAACCTACATTTATGTCAAACAGTTTTTAATGACGAGTGCTGATTGAAAGAATTTCATTTTTAATAAACTGCGATTCTGAGAGGCAAAAGTTAAGACCTGACTTAAACATTGTGACAAATGACAAGATTAATTTCAACGCAGGCGATGATACATCTATCCGCCATCGACCGCTGTTTAACATAGTTGAACAGTTTAAAACTGGTAAACATAAAAGTCTAAAGACTCTACGGACATTGTTACGTCATCCGATTTATATCGTGTTTTAATTGACTGTCGACGTTAGAAAAAAACAAAATATTCAAATGTTAAATGTTATTAACCCACTTTAAGAAAAAATAAACACTTTCAGAAAAAAAAACAAAATATTGCAACCTCGACCGTTGTTTACAGAGCGAAGTCATTCTTGCAACAAATTAATCCCAATTTGTGCATAAAATTGAATAAATCGAATGCAATTCTTTCCCAATCAAATCGAATCATATCCTCCGGCGGCACTGTCAAACGAGGTTTGTCGGCTAACCCGTTCGCACAAAAGCAGAAGTTCACTGTGTCATGGTGCAATTATGTAAATCTATTTTGGGTTTAATCCAAGAAGAAAAAAAGGAAAACAACTAATCTTGCATATTTTTAGTTTTTGTGGTTTTCCAAAAGCGAACAGAAAAAAAATCGAAACGCTTTAATTTCACATGAAACACCAAATGGTATCTCATTAACCTTGGACTGCGTGAAGAGTGCGAGTGGGCGTTGCACTGCGATAGGACAATAAACGTTTTCTCTTTTCTCATTGTATTGATGAAGTGGATAGAGCTGTATGAAAGCAATAATCCAAATCAATTAATTAAGAATGAAGTTTGGGATTTTTTTTTCTGTTCGCTTATCGAGCGGGAAATCAATAATTTGTCAATGCACAGGGGTAAATTTAAATGATCGTCTATTGTTCGAGTGTAGACGAAAATATGGTATACATCGGCCAATTTTCTTCATGCTGTGTGATTTGTGATAAAAAATATATTTTTTATTGGATTCTTTCTTTTTTTGTTTTAATGTGCTATTATAGGGTGTGACCAATTTTTCATTTGTTGTCAACGACGACAGTTGGAGTAAAAAATTCTGAGCCACTGGTGAAACAATTCAGTCAATTAGTCAATTATCTCGTGTGTACTACGATCCTTGAGGCATCACTAAATTAGTACAAACATAGTTTGTTTTTTTAAAGCTTGATGAAATACGCATTCCAACAGAATATAAGGAATGCCTTGTAATGCCTCTCAAGAGTTTACTTCTTTCTATTGTCTTCAGTAATATTTAAAGCACGAAATGAAAGTACTTGTTGGATTAAATTTAAACATTAATCGTAGAAGATTTTTAAACACATATACATGGTATATATACAAAATGTGAATATTCGTTAAACTTTTGAATTTCGGATGATATTTCGTGTCACTTTTTGAAAGGCGATTTAGTTCTCCTTATCTTTCTTCTTAGTGCGCAGTCTAACATTACTCAAAGGGTACTATCTATCTGTCTTTGAAATGCTTCTCGGAATCGACAATAAACTGTGGTCCTCTTACAACACCAACAACATGGGAAGACAGACATTGTTCCTTTGTGGGCTGTAGTGCCAACCATTTTTTTTAACAGATTGATTAATTTTTTCGAACTTCTACTTCCGAAGTATTGGAAAAGTGTAAAATTTAGAGTTACATATGTATTAATGAGCATTCTGGCGCGATCGATCGATTGATAACTTTGGAAGCTATGTTGCGCCAATCCCAAGTATGTTGTCTATAACTCAGTATATCGTTCAACTGACCCCCGCGCACAGCACGATTAGTTGCTAAAGGTGCTAGTCCCCATACCCTTGCAGGCTATAGTAAACTATTTATTTATTCTTATATTCTCAAGCATGAAATTTTGGAACTAAACGAAATATATGAGTTTACTCACTATTTACAGAGCACCCGTCATCAGATCTAAATATTTGTAAATCGTAATATTGTACAAAGTTCAATGAAGCCTATTTTCTTCAGCCCACCAACAAAATTAAGATTTTGCCAACCATTAGAACTTTAATTTTAAATTTCTCATCAGAGATTATTGTGTATTGCATTCGTTTTTAGGGTTTCGTGTTTTTTTTTTTTTTTTGTCAAACTGTTAAAATTTTAAATCATAATAACTTCTAAAACATTTGAAATAAAATAAACAGATTGGTGTATGGCTTAGTTATGTAATAGAATAAATAAAAAAAATACTAAAACCGCATTTAAGAATTTATATTAATTTTTCGCGCTGAAATGAAGAGCTGTCCCACTTACAATAGAATTGGAATTATGTGTCAATTCATATCCCTAGTCAGGCTGTGTGGTGATCGCATTAGTGAGTGTCAAAGTAACTCTATCCAATTTTTCTTGCCCAATGTACCTTCCCGAAGATCCGAAATTTGTCAGGTTTTTGTGTGACTCAAAGGTTGTAATTGATTGTGTTATAGTATTGTACAAAAAACGTTCAATTTGCGATTATCAAGGACATTGTGACATTTTGTAGAGAATGTAGAGAAATGTAGAGAAGAAGCACGATTTCTGACTGTGCGTGCAACTGCTCGTATATGCCGGTTGTGAGTTGGTATTTTTTGCACCGAGATGGAAGCGGCTAAGGTGGGTGAATGAAGACAAGACAGAGAAAGGGTCGTCAACGCCGTCGTCTTGGACAAAGTGTGAGTTTTGAGGTTGCTAACGACTTTGTTTATTTAGTCTCTGTAATCGGATCTGGGAATGATATTGCCTTGGTCTATTGAAAATAAGACCAATCATAATCCTGATCAACTGCTGTGTATTTGGGCTCAGACGACAATGGAATAAAAAACGTCCCAATTCTGCTGTAGTCCCAGGCCTACTGTATGCAAAAGAAGTATAAACCGGGCGAAGAAACTCTTGGCCGCTCCAAGAGAAAAATCCTTAGAATTATGTTTGGTTCCGATTGCGATGAAGCAGTCTTGAGGCTTGGTCAAGTCAAACGAATTTGAATATCTGGATTCAGACGACTAGACTGTGGAGGTAGAATGGACACAAACGTTCTGGTCCCGAAAGTCTTCGCGTCTAATGACAAGCGACAACGCAGTAGAGGAAAACTGCTATGGCGTTACCAGCTGAAAAGGGGCTTACATCAGTTGGGCGTATGAACTAGCCTTGTCCAAAACCGTGCTAGTTGGATACGCATCTTGCCTCAGTAGAATCTTACAGGACTGTAGCATTAACCCAAGCCACCTGCACATTATTTTGATAACATAGAACTGAGAAACACTCATCGGAAAAATTCGGATGTGTAGAAGTGGAAGTAATTTATGTTACGTCTTTTAAAAGAGTCTTACAAATCTTCGTTTCCCCATCAAGCCTTGACTCACTCCCTTTCTGAGTCACATTTTATTGAATTTCACAAGATAGATTGATTTTATTTCTGTGCTCATTCCAGTCAACATATGAAACACGAATTTTTGGCTACAAATTTGAAGAATCTAAAATTTGCAATTCTTAAAGCAGATAATGTAATTTTCAAAGTGGCCAATATCAAAACAACAAGTCGGGGGAAAAAAATCACAAAAAGTTATCTGACAAGAACTGTGCTTAAAAGATACTTGCGGTGAGATTACTCGGCGCAGCGGAACGAGATTTCTGTTATACCGTTACCGAGTTCTTGGGTGACGTAGAGAGATACGACTGCCCGTCTAGCTGTCGAGATAATGGGGATCATTGTCATCTTGCCACAGCAACAATCATCCACATGTTTCCCCTTGGCTGCCCATCTCGTCTGAAAATATTTTTTTTACATTCAGATTCAAGAATGAAAAAATAACCACACTCAAGTGGTACCGTTTTTGTTTTATCATCTCTTCGTTAAGAAAAAAATGTGCGAACAGCAACGAGAAGATAAAAGGAGGAAAAAATGAATTTATTCATATCCAAAGTTCGGGTGAAAAGAAAGTTGTTGATTTTTTCTTTTTTGTTGATATTCTCCTCGCCTTTGCACTGCTCCGCCACCCAGCGTTCGTCAGGTTGTCTTTCATAATTTCCAGATACCGTACATTGCGTCAAAACTGAAAGTTGAATCAGTCGGTGGAAAAAAAATCGCCGTAGACCATTAATTTTTTTTTCGGGTTGTCTTTTATTTCCCTCTGTTGCGCCCTGTCCCCAGCCAGTTCAACGTATTTACAAAACGCACACGGATTTCGGCCGAAAAGAGAATCAAAAACCTCGTGGGGAGCTTTTCCGCGATGGAATGTGCCAGTCGTGGCGGTAGGTGCAAGTATTTTCGATTCGCTCGTGGATGCGAATTCAATCGAGTGAGCTTTTGTTACCTTATCACACGAGGTGTCGGTGTGAGTTTTGATGCTGTCGGTGTGGTTGTGTGTCCGGTGAGGCGGAGCAGGTGGGACGCTGTACGGCGAATGAATGGCGACAATATGAGTTACTTGGTGTCATGGCTAACTATGTGATGGTTAGTAGTGCGCCAGTTGTTGCACGATTGGGAACACATAAGTGTTAATGTGGGTCACTGGCAAAAACCAGAAAGTGTTGGACGCTTTTGAAGACTGACCACAGCAGCTGGTGACGCCGCGGCAGACGTATCCGCCACGCGACAGACACAACAAGTGCGAAGAGAAGAAGACGGAGCTTTTGAACATAAATATTTAGCAGGTATTTGACACGCGTTGTCCAAAAAAAAAAAAAAAGAAAGATCCACCAGGGGACCACGATTTGTATTTTATATTGATCTCAGTTAAGTCTAGTGTAGTACTTAAGGTCTGTGCGAGAGCACGTCTGTCAGACGCTCCAGCGGTGCCCGCCAATGTGTGATGTGTTGTGCTGCAAGGTGAAACTGTTGTGCGCTGTACGTAAACAAAAACTCCTAGTTGTTGATCAGCTCATTTCAAGGTCCTTCCTAGGCTCTGGTCAAGCCCCGCTCAGCTCTGAGGCGAGGAATTTATTTTCTTTCTTGTGCCTGATATAACTCATCAAATCGTACGGCTCTATAATGGATTACAGTGTTGTGTGAAACGTGCCAAGAATATCCAAAGTGAATCACATACTCGTCCGATGAACTGATTGAGGTGCTGCCCGTGTGTGCTTTTGGCTATGGACTGTGCTGGCGGTTCAACTGCATTTCGTCTATTCGTAATTGGGTTGCAAAAACAAAACATACAAAACGGATATTCATTTGAGTGGTGTAGCCATTGTAACCAGCGTATTGTTGAGTAACCTTTCGTAATCGCGCGCCGTTTCGTGTTATCAGTCCGCCTGAAGCGGTTTGTATCTAGTGGAATTTAATTGGGTTTGTCATAAAAATATTTCTGCACCTCATATGGTTTTCCGGGAAAACAATTTCTATGGCATCGAAAACTGTAATGTGCTCAGCGGACTAGTGGGACGGGGAATGTGAACCATATTTGAAAAATGCCTTCTGCATAGGTGACTTGCAAAATCCGATTGTCTTTCGAATTAGTCCTGTTCTATTTATAGTCTTATCTGTAGTGGCTTGAAGGTGTAAGGGAGAATCGCCTGCTTGTGAGTCATTGGTCTAGCGATGATGAAAGGTCGGGTTGGACTTTGTTTCCGGGCACTTTTGTGAGACAAGTGGCTGTTTTTGGTTGTGAATCATTTGTGTATATGCCGGCTGACGAAAACGTCAGCGCGTAAACAAACGTCAATTTGTTTTCGGTGTTCTGTGTACAGCTTGTTTTTCTGGATCATGAATTCCTCTCAGTGATCAGTTTTGTGGATTAGAAGTGGAATGTGGTACCTGTAGCTTTGATGTTAATTTTATTCAGTTCTGAATACCAAAACATTACCATTAACTTGTTTCTCTTTGCACGGTGACATTTGAATTGTTTTCTCTGCGATTCAATCTTCCTAATAGTCCATAACGTATGTATCGCCTGAATTCAGAATTTGTTTGTGGAATATTCATTGATTGACTGCCAAGCACAACAGTTTTTATTTAAAGTTGAAAAGTCGAGGCTAAGTGTGTTTTACCTTCAATTCAATATTTTTGTTGCGAATTTCATGCAAGAAAATATTCTGTGTTACGCCTGTTGAATTTTGTAAAATATTTCGGTGCTTGGAACCTTTATAGAAGTTGATTTCAAATCTAAAATGAAAATAAACATAAAATGAAAATATTGTGGAACACAGTTTTGTCTAATTTTTCGTAAAAAAAAGAATAACTTACTTGTTAAACAGCAATATCTTGACTAACGGAATATATTACAACAATTGTAAGCCAAAACACGAAACGTTGACTCTTAAAAACCTCCATTTTCGAAATTTCATAAAAGCCAATCCTGTCGCTTCGGCAATTGACTACTTCAACTGCGATTTGACTGAAAGTGTAGTCTTAGCCGGCTTTGCTTCAAATTCATTAAAACAGAGTGGAATTTCAATGATGCGAAGATGTCCGCTGAACTGTAGTGCTTGCAAAAATATTGTTGGAACTGCAATTCTCAAGTGTTTTTAGCTTAATGTTGATGTAGAAGCTCAGCCCTGGTCCCTTGTGGGCTGTGGTGACACTCAATTATTATAACATAATGTTAAATTAAGTTCGGTTGCGTTGCAAACCACAAGAACCATAATCTAGATTCAACCACTGTTGTTGGTGTACTTTTTTTCTCAAGAATGGAGGGAACCTATAGTTTAAAGCTTTCCACGAAGGGTGAACATTTAAGAAACACTCCATAGGCAATGAATAGCCTCTCAGCGTTGTCAATATCTGAAGATATGTGCAGCCTTGTAAATGGAAGATAAATGAAAGTCCCGATACGAATTCTAATCTAGGTCTCCGACTTAGTGTTCGACACAAAAAGCCACAGCGACCACAAGAAAATTAGATACAGGCGCTCTTCTCCTTCTTCACCTTTTACTTTCACTACAGTTCGGACTGGACCTGGGCTTCAAGCAGCATGCCTCTCCAGGCAGCACGATATCTCCTCAGCTGCCTCCAGTTGCGCGCTCCAAGTTGGTTGAGAACCTTCTCCACTTGTGTGCGCCATCTCACCTTGTTGCGTTGTCCCAATGGCTCGGTTTTGTAGATTTTGCGGTTCGGAGCAGTGGTGTCCATACCCTCTACATGGCCTTATGATCTTAAGCTATGTATCTAAAAACGCTTGACGCATGGCTTATAGAATTCGTCTTTTAATATTCTCCTCCAGACCAAAAATCGGAAGCAAAACTTTTTTTCTCAAAAAAAATAAACCTTCACTTCTTTTTGTTAAAATTCAAACAATTTTGGTCAAATTATCGTATTCTTCGACAATTAAAAGTTCGACTGTACTTATCGAAAGGCACATAATGGCGCAATAGAATAATTTTCTTAAACAATTAAAAACGAACTTCCACTCAAATGCATAAGATTAAAACTCCGAAAAATCATTGTTGATTTTTAGCTTTTCGTCAGATTTTCCTCATGCACTTGCTGCTAGTTATCAAATGTCAACTCTTTCATTATTGTTTCCCTATAATGTTAGTCCGTATATAAACTTACTTTGCCCTAAATATTTGCAATGGTAGATAATCTGAAGATGTGCAACAATCTTCCTGTCTTCACCTTGTAACTTCTTTGAAAAGTTGTACAAAAAGAGGCAAATAATGAAAAGATGTAGGTGAAGCGAAAATAGAGGAGTTTCCCAAAATCGCCTATTGCGTAGATTGATCCTTAAATGCACTACCTGGGATTAGCAACGATGAAGTCGTGATTGTGACACAATTAATATTTCAAGTTACATGATTTTAGATCGTGTTTTTGTTACGTTTCACTTAAAAATTCTGCACCCCACTCTGTTCTACATTTTATGGCAAATTCGTGTTTGTGACATAAAATTGAAAAAACGTGACGGAACATTAATTAACGTTTTCTTGACTTAGAACTGTCAAATAATTGTTAAATTTTCCAAAATGGCATTTTAATCACCTATTGGACAAATTGTGTCATTAAAATGTTCAATATATTAGTTTTTGTGTATGAGAAATAAATTTTATATGTTCGTGTTCGAACTTTTTTGATCATCTTTTTCATGCAATTGTCGCTGGTGTACTTTTTTTTCAAAAATTTCCTTTTTTTTAACCTGTTCTGTTCTGCGACCGTCATAACGTGTGGCTTTTATAAAGTTTAGGTTAAATTTTCATCGCGAATGTTTTATTTCGTTACCTCTTTCCTATGACAAACTTTTTAAATTTCTTTGTTCGGTGTCGGTAATAAACTGTGGGTCTCTTCTCTAATCGTGTGAGAAAAATTACATGTTCAATATAAGCTATAAAAAGCCTCGCCCTGGTGCCCTGTGGGCTATGTCCAATAACTTTTATTAATAATTTTTCTAACTTAAACATTTTTATTTAATAATTTATTTATAATGAAAACGATGTAAATGATGATAGATTAACGATATAACTGTCAATCTATTTAGATCTCTGAAAGGTTACGTTTCATATTGTAAACATCCTTGCAGTACTCTTCACTTAAAACTTGAAAAGTATTTCATTTAGAAGAAGAAGAAGAGAGAAGAGAAAATTTCTTTTAGAAGATCGAAAAAGATCATAAATTTATGACCGCTAGATCACCAATCAGTTACTCCCCATCGATGAGCACATTTTCAAATTTATTCAATCCACATCTGATCATAAACGACTTGACCCCACTTTCCAACATAGACGCACTACGAGTATAATAATATTCGCAACATAAACCATTTACCATAACTTATGTAACCTTACCATAATCAGACACCCACTGTAAACAAAATCACAATACGACACAATCGAAAGTCAATAACATGTCAAATTGTGTAACAAAATCTATACATGTGCCAAAAAATCACTGAAACCTGAACAAAAAAACACCTGTAACACAGCTATATTTCCAAATGCTCCATTACACTCATTCAATAAAATACGTTTCCAGCCAAATTAGAATTCCGAATTCAACACCGCCGACGACGAAGTCTTCGCTCTAATAATGACCACAGACTGAAATTCCTTACATAACAGTGTGACACACATTGGTAGTAACTTTTTTTTATGTCTTTGGCAAGAAAGTTACCACACTCGGGCAAAATGACAGAAAAAAAATACAGCGAAACAAAACCAACATCGATTTGTGCCTAAATATTTAACCGAAACTTTCGGGCAGTTGTTTTTTTATTTATTTATTTATAAGGAGCGCCCCGTTGCGGCCGCCGTCTGTCTGATTTCCCATTATTTAAATATTTTCCATAAAGCCCACGGCGTTATGTGATCACTGAGAAGAAGATGCAATAAAGCGTACTCAATAAATGTAAATAATTTACCATACAAACCACGTGATGATGTGGAAAAGGGGAAAAAAAGTTAGCCGCGTAAATCACGGGCTCGTAAAAAAAGTTGCACAGAAAATACCCTCCTTTTGTTGATTATGATAAATTTTCTTTAAATATTTCTTTTGTGAACTCGTAACTTAAAATTTGTTCTCTTTTCCGTTTCAGATTCTTGAGGCATAAGTCAAAAGTGTTTTTTTATTTTCTATTCAACACCGTCAGTCAAGGGAATTTCATACTTGTGTCAACGAGCAGATTCACGGATTCAACCTAAAGTGATTTTTCTAGTTTCATTTATATTCATAGGGTAAGTTTGAAATGTACTACTTTTCTTTTGTATGATTTATAGTGCATATTTAAGAAAAAACAAATTGTTTGGCCATGAAAAGTACATACCGTAAACAGGGTTATTGCTTACTTTTAGTTGCTTGATGATTTTGAAATCTACCACTCTCTGTTCGAGAGGTGGTTATGTTTATGTCGTTATCAGTTTTGTTTAAAAAACAAAGTTTTGTAGATTGGTGTTGAGGAGGGCAGCGTCGGTTTTAAGAAAGAAGACGACTAAGCTTTGATAGTCGAAAGGAGCAATTCTTATCGACTCACTGCATTTCCACAAAGCAAAAAACATATACAAGCCTATATCCTAGAAAAAAGGAAAAGATCAAAAAGAAAAGGTCAAAAGCAAAAAGGGAAAGGACAGGAAAGTGGAAAAGAAAGATATTCCAAGGTTTGTTCCTTTTTCACCAAATAAGAACAAAAACTTACTCGCAAGACAAAACTAAGAGTCCTTTTCTTTACCTACATTCGTAGACCCACTTCTTCTTCTTCTTCAGATGGCGCTACAGTCCGTGGTGGACCTGCTTCCAATTGCGCACTCCAAGTTGGTTGAGGTCCTTTTCCATTTGTGTGCGCCATCTCAGTTTAGGACGTCCTCTGTTGAGTTGTCCCTGTGATTCGGATTCGAAGACGCTTCGGCCCGGAGCAGTGTTGTCCATCCGCTCTACATGGCCTAGCCACCTTAAGCGTTGTATCCGGAGACGCTTGACTAGGTGCATGTCGCTGTACAGCCCATAGAGTTCGTCGTCAAATTTTGTCCTCCAGATGCCATCAACGCAAACAGGACCAAAAATCGCACGCAGAACTTTTCTCTCTAAAAGACCAAGGGCCCCCTCACCGGCTTTTAGTAGCAGGGATGATCAAGGTGTTGTACAAAGTCACTTTGGTCGTTCGAGAGAGGGCTTTATTACTCAATTGCCTATTAAGCCCAAAGAAACAGCGATTGGCAAGAGTGATTCTGCGCTTGATTTCGGTACTAGTAGACCCACTTAAAACTATCAAATTCAATCCTTCAAGGAAACAACACCCCCTTCAGCGTCGAAGAAGGCGATCAGGGTTAGTCAAGAACCCAATCCTACGACATAGTATAGACCTTAAAGGAAACATCGCCTCCATCAGCGTCGTTTCACGATCAACATTCGTTACGAACCAGAGTGGGGCTAATGTTGACTAATATAGCTAGCGTACCGTGAAATACTGTAATAGCATAAGAGATGATGATCGATCCACTATGGACTGTAACGCCAAACATGGAAGAAAACGATCTTTTTGGGAAATGAGAAGAACTACCTCAGGAACTACGTTAAAGGACATATTTTGTCCTTCTAAATCTGATTTTAGGCTACAAATCACTTCACTTTTATGTTAGTAATTTTAATGATTTTTTCAAGGTTTAACTTCCGTAGAAACTTATTTGCGTTAAGTTGTTCCAGTTGGGTTTAGTCACAGGGACAGTTTCAGTGAAGAGCTGCACGGCATACCCGGTCAGACGTAGGGTAGTTCTTGTCCCCCTCCCTCGCACATTACTCGTTGCAGACAAAAAAGTCGTAACAATACTTGTTAAGATAGGAAGAACTGAAAAGATAGAAAGGAAGAAAGTCTCAACACAGTTGGATGGACGTCTAAGGTAGATAAGGACGGTTGCTAGCGGAGCTAAGCCGACTAACCTCGACTAAACCTGAACTACTCTACCTGTCTTAAAACTACCTAATAATAATTGAATGACACTACAGTCCACAAGGGACCAGGGCCTAGCTTTACAACAACTACTCGTATGGTGCGTGCTTCTGTTCTTTCACGAGTAGAAGGGACCCGACTCCGAACGGCGAGATTTGAGAAGATTTTCATAGACAAGTGGTACTCTTTGAGTTTGGTCAGCAACTCGAAAGAGGTGGTGTCGTGAAAAATTCGAGGTGTTTAGTCCGGGGATCGAAAGTAAACCTTCTGCGTGTGGGTCGACGCACTTATCCACTACGCCACGGCGACCACTTCTTAAAACTACAGTTTCGTCAAGGGATAAAGGTTTCTTGTTTTCACAAGTCAGTTGATGCGACCTTTGCTATCTCTCCTGGCGAATTTATGAAAGGTAGCACCCTGTTGTGTCCATCGGTTCATCCACACTCTCTATATCTCCTGAGCCTAAGGATCGATTTTTACGAAATTTCGGGTATAACACACTACAGGAGGAATCGTGATTCCTGCATTAACCTTGCAGGGAACTATTGAAGGTGACTGCCGCTTACGTAATGTTAGGGGTCATACTGCTTATCCTTATCTCTTCACCTCTGCTCTGTTGTAATTTATGCATATTCGCTCAAACAATTAATGTGTTAAAAATAATTAACAATAACAAGAAAATATTAATCACTTGCAATAGTAATTAATTAAAGCATGTAATTATCTAGCGGTAATTGTGAATACCAGAAGATAATGCCGACATTTGACGGAATAAAATAATAGCCAGGACTGCCAATAGACTTTAAATTCCAGATCATGCATTCGCTGGACAACGTTCGTTGGACACGGGGTAGATAGTTGTAATTATTTACACAACAACTTCTTGGAGGAAAAAGAAATGTTTTTCTCTTAATTGAGGTGATAATCATAGGATTGACATCTAACTTCTAACAAGGATACAATTGAAGGGCATTACTCGTGGTTTTATGTAGATTGTTTTCTTCTAAAGGCGTCAAATGAACACGCTTTTGTATACAATCCTACAATCACTGTGAAATATGAATGATATCATGCTAATTTTTAAAAAGTGACAAAGTGCAATGACCGATTGGGGAGTACCAAACAGGAGGCCTAGCCGGCGACGCTGCATCGAATAACAAGAGAAGGAAGAGCCACGGCATCCCAAAGCTAAAAAAGAATGCTCGGTCATCATTATTATCATCAAAAATGTTCGGTCGAGGATCGGAAGTGTCCAAAAATCCAAAAGTTGTATCAAAATGTAAAAAATGTGTAAGTCGCGGTCGATGCTGAAAATTTAAAAAAACAACTTCTAGAGACTGTTAAACGGCGTACCACTAAATCTGAACAACGATGGGCAAGAATTCCGTCCCCTCGACCTAGCAAAAGTCAAATTCGAGACAGAGGTCGAACAAAGGTGCTAACGTCCTACCAAAACTCCTTAAAGTTTTGATAATCTAGTTGCGGCATACACCATCTGTTCGATATGGTCGGATGAAACCATCCATCCATAAGCTAGAGAGGCATGTTAATTGAGGCTCAGATTCACTTCGGACTGTAATGCCACTCGAAAAGAAGAGAAAGAAGCGTATCCATGGCAAAAAATATAAAAACAGATTTGAGTCAGTTCCCATTCGCTTATCCATGATAATTACTTTGCGGTGCACTGTCATGCAAATACACATAAACATGTTAAACACTTTCGTTTGGATTTATTTTAATTGACTTTGACAGACTGAAAAGTCTGTGAAAACGCCATTCTAATGTTCGATTAGGGGGTTTTCAACAAACAAACACACAGTCGACCGAAGAATCACTTTCGTTATCCATTAACATCTTGTTACTCGCTGCTAAGCTGCATTCTGACGTCTATTCACAAATTCCATCAAGTATGAAGTGATGTTTTATTTGATCTATCAATTGGTCGATTACGCTAATTCGCTTTACATTCAATCCAAACACAAATCCACTGCACACGAGATTGGTATCGAGTGACAAAGTTGGGGCTGCAAAGTATAAAATCATGTCGTTCGTTGAAAGTTCGAAGGGTTAGTAAGCAGCCCGTTCAGGGCAACATTTTAATTATTCGCTAATCAAGATGTAGTCCCTTGTAAATCAAACACAAAAGTATACACGCGTTTTTTGTAGTATGGCGTGGACTGTTCGAACTAAGTCCACGTAAATTCTGTACAAAGGAAAGCAATTAAAAATAATTTTATGTCATTACGCCCATAAAACAAAGGTTTTGTTTTTCATTGTAAATAGTCTTTTGCAAGTTTTTATCTGGGGCAAGGAGCAGACGTGAACTGCTAGGCACGCCGACACGTGTTAGTCCATCATGCATTTCATATCTGACGTTTATTGTTGTGCGGGTGTTCTGAAATTGAAGTCGACTTTTACGAGTGTACTGAACTGCCAAGTGCTAATTTAAAAAGAAAAAAAGCATTTGCTTCTAAGCAACTGGAAAACGAGTTTCGTGTCATTCGTTCATTGATTCGCGACACCTTTCCACGAAAGAAAGTGCTTGCTGAAGTTGATTTCTATTGAATTCGATTTTATGTGAATTTTTGTTCAAAGGAGTCCCAAGTTAGAGGTACGATAAATTGTGCAGTGTTCTGAAACGAAATCCTTTGATCTAACTGCGTATACCCGTCGGTTTAGGTTGAAAATAAAAATAAATATCTAAAACTTGCAGAATGTTTCTTGAGATCCAGTTTTGTCTTCTATGAGAAAACATTGAGTGTGAAGTGTTTTTAAATACTTTATTGAAATCCTGTGAATTTGCTGCAATCGGAATACAAAGAACATTTAATATTAAGTCCTTTCAGTCGAAGGAACTTGTAGTCACATATAGGACTACTGGTATTAACTTGACCAAAAGAATTGTATTTCTCATTATTATTGTTTAAAATTATAAGCAAACATAATTCTTTCGAAGGTGGGAATTAACGGTATAAAAGTGCATAAACGCTTGAATTGACTTTTTAAATTTTAACCCGTCTTTTTCTGTATTGTCAATATTTTTAACAGAAGCCGGTGCATCTTTACCTTTGGCATCAAACTAAAGGATAGCAGTGTAAGAGACACGTGGTACCTAGCTCGTCCGTAAATATCCGGAAACTAATTATATTCGAAGAGAGAGTTGTCACGATTACCATAAGCCTATAAGCCAACGCAAAATTGCAGGGTACCAAAAAAATTAAAAACTTAATTAAGTATTCATACAGTTCGTTAGTTAGACCGCTATTTAAACAAACATTCATCAGATGGGAGTCCTTTAGAGAAACTTAAACTGACAGGTATCAAACAATTTTTTGAGCTATATGCTCTCCGAATGTTTTATTACTTTGAAGAAGATTCTTAATAACTAACGGAAGCAGGAAAAAATTGTATTTGTACGTTGTAATGAAGGTTGTCTGAAAATTTTCTGAACACAACTTGGAAATAGCTGTACTTGTCAATATAAGCTAGAGAATGATAGTTGTGAATATCTTGACAGTTATTAGCGATGCCATTTTGGACGCGTAGTTTTTAGTGTTTTTGTGAAAATGGAAAATCATTCTATCGAGCTACATATATTTTCCAGTTTTTTCGCTTCCGGAACTGCAGTGTTCATTATGAAAGCAGTTAATACATTTTTAATTGTTTACAAAAAAGATGTGTATCTCGAACTAAATTCATATTTTGATGTGACATTTGGCACAGATTTCAGGGTTAGTAGCACGAATGTAAAAATAAAATTAAACCTCATTACCAGCTTGAAGTTGGATTAGTTTTACCCAATTTTAAACAACACGCCTAAACGACCGCAATTTAGCGTTCAATGTTGCCTTTCAGTTTTTTTGACTTCGCTGGCTTCTTGGTGTAAACTAATGACTGAACGAAAAATGGCGTAAAAACGCACATACGAGGCGGTCAATCGACTGGTTCATTTTTTGAGATAACACGCTTGCCATACTTACTCTACTCACTCGATTAAATTATGGGCTGTGCGACTTGTGACACCATCCTGTTGAAACCACATGTCGTCCAAAGCCATATCTTCCACTTCCGGTCAAAAATAATCGGTAATCATTGCGCTATAACGCTGACCATTCACAGTAACTTGACAATCATTATCTTCGACGAAAAGCTATGACCCAGTAATGCCGCCAGCATGCAAATCACACTGAACTGTTATTTTTTGTGGATGAAGTAGTTTTTCCCCGGAAAGTAATAACGCAAATTTGGATTATTTGCGAACCCATTGAGCCAAAAAATGAGCTTTATTATTGAAGATGATTTCGCTGTGAAATTCATTATCTTGGCGCTTCTTCTCCAAAACCCAATCTGAAAACGTACGCCATTTTAAACGGTACATCGGCTTCAATACTTGAGCCAATTTGATCTTATTGATATAGGTGCAAACCAAGATCCTTATCCAAAATACGACACAATGTGGTCTAAGCGATGCCCAATTCCTGAGAACGCCGTGGGGTTGACTGATTTTAATCGTTTGCTAAGGATGCCTGGGCGGCAAGATTATTCGAGCAACCCGGTGCCTCATTGACCTGGCAACATCTGACCACGAATTTGTAGAGTCCATTTTTTTTCACTAAACTTCTTATTGGTGTAGGGGGAGAATTACGAGCTAGAATTGGAGTTAACTCTCATAAAGTTGCGTCGAGTTGTTATGATTTTCTGACGTTGCTCGTTCGTACTATGTTGAGTTTAGTAAATAAATTGACAGTGGCAGTTTAATGAAAGGGTGAGTTCACAAATCAAATTCAAAGTTGTCGAGACCCTATGGGTAAACGTTTTGAATACTGACTTCAAAGGACAACGGAGACAAGTTTTGTATTCGTCTATTCATGCAGTCGTCAGATTTTACTAGCTGTCTTTCCAAATTTAACAGAGAGTAATACATGTGTGTTATCATCTGTGCGCAAATTAAAGGATTTAGAATTGAACACAATTTTTTGGGAAAAGGCATTCATTAAGTTCCAGTTTAATCATTCGAATGGTTCATTGAATTAGTAAAATAAAAGGTTAAGAAAAGAAATGTCTTTCAGTAGATTCATACGAAATAAGTCCCCTTAAACAATTACTCAAATTTCGAACGTTTGAAATACAATAAATTCATTGCTTTTGTTTCAATTAAATTTTCAACATTCAGTTTTCTTTTGATTACAGATAAAAAACAAACAACAAAATGGCGTTCATACTACATGATATCTACGACTGGTACAGAGACCTCCTGGACAATCGCAGTGGTAAGTGTTACACCTCCAAACATGTCCTCTATCACGTCTGAGCAAATCTGCCAAAGAACACGTACATCGGTGCCTGCAAAAGACCTTGACTTCATCTACGTCCTCTTAAGCCGAAATCCATTCATAACCCCCCATAATTACTTCCACTAAATATCCGTACCTATTGTAGATGGATACTCGTAAGTGAACAATTTTTCTCTGCTTTGACGTTAATGTGTTATATGACACAAAGGGACACAATTTTGTCTCTCAAATTTCACTGAGGTCAGGTCTCTGCGGTTAGAAATTTGTGTGACAGGTGGTGAATTGAAACAAAAGAAAAAATACCTATGGATATCGTAACATCACATGTCTTGACACGTCCACAGAAAGGAAGTGTTCGCTTGCTTTGTGGTGGTCTGTGAGTAATTGAAGCTGCCTTGAAACATAACACGCGCTACGTGATGATTGAAAAACAGAAAAGCCTCAAAACGCAGCGTTCGTTCACAAAATTTATTGAAAAGATTAAGTTTCGGTTAGAAAAAAGGTGATTTATAACTATTTACCTCTTCTTTTCTGTTCTGTGACGTCTTTAAGAAATCGCGAACAATGTACTTCGAAAATATGATTCCCATAA
Source organism: Eristalinus sepulchralis (assembly GCA_944738645.1). Taxonomy (NCBI): domain Eukaryota; kingdom Metazoa; phylum Arthropoda; class Insecta; order Diptera; family Syrphidae; genus Eristalinus; species Eristalinus sepulchralis. Next base: position 14,595,113 of record OX122882.1, read on the forward strand.
GTTTGAAACGCAACACAATTGTTTTGGGGTGATTCCATTTGCACGTGATTAACGAGCATATCGGGTTTACATCTAAAGCAAAACAAATTGAACAAGTTTCGCTGTATATTTTGTTCGGTGTTTTGAAGAGAGAAATAATCGATTGCGTTGTCAAACTGAACTCGTATCGGATATGTTGTTGTTAAAGTGTTACGAGTTTCGTGACTGGTGCATTTGTATCATATGTATATTTCTTTTTACTATTGACATATTTCTTTCATTTGAAAATTAATACTTTGTACGTACAGTGCCCGACAGAAGTCTTTGTACGACGCCTATTTAATTTAATTTATTTACAAAAACTATTGGCGAAAATTCCCAACATGGCGAAAGAAAGAAATTTTAATGCTTGCGTATAGTAATTCGATCGTCAAGAACTGCCTGAATGCTTGTGCCTATTTAAGCGACCAAATTTTCAAATTAGTTGGACGTCATTTCGTTGAATTCTTTTATAGCTTCTCTTTTTGAACAGCAGATACTGCATTTTCTCATATTGTATTCCAGAATTTCTAACACGTGTTCAACAGGGATGAAATCGAAAAATCATCAAATGCTCAAAATTTTTATAAATACAGTCCTAAATGATCAAAATGTCGATGAACAAAATCCGTGAAATGAAAAAAAAAATCGTGAATGAAACATTTTAAAAGAGTGGGTATGGACATGCTGCTGTTCACATGAAACTCTCCTGCTTGCGGTCGTTGCACAATATGAAGTGGGTTCTTAATTCGGAAAACGTAAAGTTTTGCGTATTCATTTTTCATAGAATTTTTTTATGATTCCAAATTTGGTGTCTTTTCGGTGTTTTAGACATTTCAGGATTGAGGCTCTTCTGTATTTTGGTCATTTACCGATTTTAGAATTTTGTATTTTGACATTTCTGAGTATTTTGACATTATAGAATTTTGACTTCTGATTTCTTTTGGATTTCGTTACTTTCGCATTCCGTTCAATGACACTTAAGTCTTTCATTTGAGGCGCAGGGACATAATAAATTAGGCATTTTTTGAGGCTTAGGATCTTTCGTGGAAAGGTTTAAGTTTTCAAACATGTTACTTACGGACAACTTGGCTTCACTCATCTTACCATCGCAAAATCGAAAGGAGATACCTATTTTATAAAGAACTTAAGCCCGTAAACCATCAACCAACAATTGGTCGTCGTTCAGTTAGTTCAAAAGAATTGCCGAACCGAACAATTCGTAGCTTCCAGATTTACACCGCTCACAAGAACTCGGTATTTTCGAAAGATTCGAACCTGAACTGAAGGTTGTTGGCGATCGTTTTCAAAGGGATGATCATTTTATGTGACGATAATGTCAACTGGCACTGTGATGCGATTTTAACACATTCGACTCTTTCTTATGAAGACCTTATATGACAGCTACATATATTTTCAATAAGCCATAAAGTACAGCCGTTATTAATGCCAGCCTAACACATGTCATTGGCCATATTTAGTGTGGAAATTGGCGTCGACATACACGATGAAGGTTCTGAAGGAGTGAACATTCATCCCTTAGTTTTTTGTATGCCACCACTTGATTCGGTGACAACACTTAACGAAATTGTGAAAAACATCTTAAATTTCCTTTCCGAGTAGGCACTAAACGGAAGTTCCTAAAGAACCTAGGTCCTGCTCCCTTATATGATTTATTATTAATTCAGGCTGGACGTCACACAATGGCATACTCCATACATAGAATTGGGTCTTTAACTTAATACGTGCCGCTTGCTAAGAGATGGCGTAACTTGTATTATTCAATTGGAACATTCGTCATTTTACGTCACTTCAGTAAATGTCATTCATTTGAAGCGTAAACAACAATTTTTTTTTTTTTGCACTCAAATATGTCAAACTTTGTGCCTAAAAAAGTGTTTTTGTGGACAGTTCTTCTTCAGTACTTTAATTTGAAGTAAACTGCTGCCGAAAGTCATCGTATTTTGGTGGAAGTTTATAGAGCTTTATCGCGCTTGTTAAGCGAACGTGCCAAAAGTGGTTTGCACGATTTAAAAGTGGGGATTTTGGATTTGAAGACGATGAACGTCCTGGGCAGCCAAAAAAGCGAGAAGGTTAGGAATTGGAAGCATTTCCCTGTGAAGATTGTTGCCAAAGACAAGAAGAGCTCACAGAATCTTTGGTTGTCCCTCAAGCAGCCAAAACGTTTAAAAGCAGCTGAATTTCTAAATACGCCGTCCCTTAGCAAACCGCACGAATTAAGTTATAGTCCCAATAGAATCAATAAGCTTTTCAAAAAAAAACAAAAAATGTCGATGATATCTGTCACATTCGTTGATTTATTGAAATATAAATATGGAAGGAGGTTAATAAAGGGCCCGCACTGCTGCATTCCTAAACGCAAACAACTTATGAATGAATATTCCAATATTCACCTGCCATTGTTACTCGCTCAATTTAATTCTTTATTCGAATGCAATAAGCTTAAGGTCTACGATTGCACTGAATTTGCAATTGACTGCAGTGTCCAATTAATGAATAAGTTGTTTAATTTCATTCCGAGAATATATTTCCTCAATTGTGGCTGAGGGCAATAGAGGACTTTAAAATGCATGCAAATTATTTGCATTTTCACTTCCATGAAATGAAATTTCGTATATGTCGTATTATTTTTTTAAAGTGTGTATTTATGAGTGAGAACCAATGTGATGATGACACCTACTGCGATCCACAGAAATACATTCTCCGTGGCACTGGACATATTTTGCTTTTTTTTCTACTGGATCTCATAGGCAAGGAAGCCTCTACGGAAATTGGGTGTAGCTCTACGAAACTATGGATTAAACTAAGACTCAGTTTCATTTGGTCTCACAAATAACTGGTCTCACAAATAACTGGTCTCACACCACTCAACTTCGAGAACGTTTCTCAATGAGCATACCGGAAAGGTCGACTTGGGACCAGTTACCCACTCTGTATATTTACAAACTTGTCAAAGATGGATGATGGGTTTGGAGCTGATGCGCACTTCTGAAACTTGAACCTTAGTCTCTCCATCAGCCTACCCGTACAGGCTCGGATCATAATAACTAAAGAGGTGTTGTCATGCCAGAGGAAGAATGCTGAATCTGAAAGAAATATAAACATCTTTCCGACAACCAGGCTGCAATTAAATCCATTGGTAACCACCTGGCTCTTACCGAAGTGGCCAAATAATTCAGCATTCACCAGGTATGGGCGTAAACACAGTGAGATCCAAGGAAATTGTGAGACTAATAAACTTGCCAAAAGTAGTACAAAATTCTTAATCTCGCCCGAAGGTGCAATGCCTTCCACAACCTTCGCTATGGTCCAACACCTACGAAAGGTCTGCATATTCAGTGAACAAAAGATGGTCTAATGCCTCAACACAAACCGTAGTTAGTACTTCCCTATGGATAATAAATGTCCTTAACCATTGGAGTGCTGAGCATTCACAGAAAATTAATTCGAATAGTTTGTCTTCTTCCAAACATAACCGGCTTTCACTGTCCTCGCATAAATTCAACTTATTAGGAGGAGTTATTTCATTCAAGGCCATTGCGGTAGGCCACTAAAAACTTGTTAACTTCTTTAAGTTACATAAGTAGAGGGGCTTTCTCCCCTTATTTCATACATTTAAAAGTGTAGCTGAAGAGAAAACACGAAACCACGTATGCGTGAGGCTTGCACAGTTCATATAAATGTTTTCGTTTTTCAAGACCAAATAGATTTCCCAAGAAAAGGCTCCAAATTGCCAATGAAAGGCTCAGCTATTACCCGTCTATTGAATCAAAATGTAAATCTGATGAAATCGCTAAAATCCTACATTAAAATGTCATTCATTAGTTTATGATGTACAGCATTCCATAACCACAACCGTTTAAAATTAAATAAAAGCATGACGGAGCCCATAAAGTTGTCGTTAAGCATGTGACTTCAATAATTATACTTTATCGTCAATTATTCACTTACAAGTGTTGGATGGGGAGGTATGACTGTAATTCATGTTTTTTTAATAACTTCGGATTATTCATAATGTGTTGCGGGCTAATTGAATCGGAAATATTTTTCGTTTTGCGAACTTAAGTCTAAGTTTATTTTTTAGGGATCTATTTCTGTCAAATCGATCTATCATATGTGGCAGTCCATTAAAGAATTGGTGAAATGTCGATTACTTAAGTTTTATTTTGACAGTGTCAGATTTAGTATGAAGGATTGTGACAAATTCACCTTATTTCCTTGAAACAATAAAGTAATAATAATTGAGGAGCACTTCAGCCCACAAGACACCAGACCTAACTTAGACAACTACTCTCGTTGTGCGAGCTACTGTACTCTCACGAGTAGATGGGACCTACAGTTTTTTGCCGACTTCGAACGGCGAGATTTTAGAAGCGTTTCGTAGACAATTGGTACTCTTTAAATGTTGTCAGCAAATCTAAAGAGGAGGAGGTGAAAAAAATGCGAGTTGTTCAGTCCGAGTATTAAATCTGGGACCTTGGCATGTGAGTCGACGCACTTACCCATTAGACCACGGCGACCACAACGAGTGTGGTTTAAAAAATCTTCCGACCGACCAATGAGTCAGAGCATTTTTTCTCAATTTCTTTTTATTTCATAGTTTCCTTTTATCCCTTCACACCTCTCCCAGGCGCAACCGCTATCTCTGTACTCGTCCAAATAGTACTTGGCATTTTGCGCTGCAAAGTAATTGTTCACGAGGGTGATTGCCTCCTCATTTGAAAATATTTGTCAACCGATGGAAGTTTTCGATGAGGGAGCCAAAACAAGTCTGAACTGTTGAATAAGACACATGATCAAGCAGTTTGTAGATTTTCGCCATGGCGAGCGCTGAGGTGTGAGGTGTAAAGTTGGCAGTTTTTCCGCAATTATTATCTGCATCTTGTCATGTACTAATTCGTGATATGCATCTGTAATGGTTATTCCTTTTAAAAAAAACTTTTACTTACTTTATCCCAAAATACAGTCGCCATCACTTTTCCATCTGAAAAAAAAAACAGTTCTCGCTTCGCGTTGGTGTTGGAGAATCCGAGCATCCTTCTCGAACCATTAAATTAAATTCGTCTTTGTCAAAGCAGTCGTGTTTATGCACTTGGCGTGGCCGAGCCATTCAAGGCGTTGTATTTTTGCCTTCTGGACTGTTCGTACATTCATATTGTGCTGCTGCTCCTAGAGTTCGCGGACATTTATTTTCCTCCATTCACCTTTCTCGCGGACAAGACAAATTTTGACGTAAAATTTTTCTTTCGCAAAGAATTCCTCTGCAGGCTAACTTTTCGTTTAGCTTAAGTCCTTCGAGCCAGAAGTTTTGAGCCCAGTTGTTTCGACAAACTGAAGTAGCACCGTTAGCTAAGGGCGGTTCTTCGTTTGGTCTTTACGAGGATGTTCTTTGTGGACTTCACCTTTGCCCCGAGGTAGACAAACTTCTTTAAAACATCAAAATTTTATCGGTCGATAGTAGTTTTTGACGCAGGCGTGCCCGATCAGTTCTTGCTCGACATCCATTTCTCCATAAGGGTTGGGACCAGGTCGTTTGTTTTTCAATCGCCTTTAAAGCTTCCACAATGGCACCTTGGGATTGTGCTATGATATCAATGTCATGTGCATATGCCAACGGTTGGACTTATTTGAAGAAGACAGTGCCTTCTGTGTTTACAGCAGCTCTCTGCACTACCTTCTCTAGTACCTTACTGAATAAATCAAACGACAGCGCCTCTTGTGCAAGTTTCAAATGGTTGAGCAGTTCTTGAACCGTACTGCACGCGTATTTGTCAGTGTGGTGCGACACAATCGAATCAATTTTTCCAGGATTCCGAATTCTACACAATTTGTTTGTAATTTGTTAAAAATACAAAAATTGTAAAAAATGACGTTTGACAACATTTTCCTTCAAACTTTTCGCATTGTGAATATTTTAAACTTGAACGTGAACGTGTACAATTTCTGGATGAAGTCGTCAACTACTAAAATTGAGTTAATTGTGAAAAACTCACACTTTACATACAGTTTAGGAGACTTCTAGAAAAGATGCCTAGTAGGAGGAAATGGTGCATAGCTTGATCAAAATCACTTCATTTGATGCACTGTTTTCAAGAAACAGAAAATTGTCGTGTGTTGCCTTAAATCACGTGTTTAGTGAAGAGAACGAAATTTGCGGTTTCCTTTTGCTCATTCGCTCATGTCTGCATCGAATTCCTGCTTGACTCAACTCTTCAGGAAATTTCTAGAACGATATGGAATAACCCATCCATCGTTTAAACACAACTTACACAATAGGGCTAATCATCAGCCAATTATCTGAACCGGATTTAAATGTTACGTCTCCTGCCCTCCTTCTCCATCCCCCACTTCAAGATACAGGATTCAACATTGTCTCCGTCAATGACGGTAAACACACCCAAGTCTGCTTCAGTCGACCGCAATTTGTGCAACAGATGTGCTGTAACTTTCCAACGTCGACTTTTGGTTTTTCCCCTTTCTTTCGTTTATTTACTCCAACCTGCACCAACCAGATCTGCACCAATCACAAAAAAAAAATTCCTTGACGTACTGTCTACCCATGTGTTTGTATGGATGTGTGCAGTAATATGTATTTTTGTTATTTTTCTCACTTTCCAGATCCCCGAGTAAAAGACTGGCCAATGATGTCCTCACCATTTCCCACACTCGCACTATGCATATTCTACGCTTATTTTAGTAAATCTCTAGCACCAAAGTTAATGGAGAAACGGAAGCCAATGAACCTTAGGAAAGTTCTAGTATACTACAATTTATTCCAGACTGTATTTAGCACGTGGTTATTTTATGAAGTAAGTGTTCGTGTCTTCGAAATGCAGATCCAGCGGTTTTTCATGTTTTCTTTGCTTTTTTTTTCTTGCAGTATTTACAAAGCGGATGGTGGGGCCATTATAGTCTTAAGTGTCAACCGGTAGATTACTCCAACAGCCCACTTGCGTTAAGGGTGAGTATCGGATGCCTGTTGTGTGTGACTGCGTATGATTTTCGTGTGTGGCGGGGGAATGCAAAGGCGAAGTTGTTTTTATGCCGCTTTGCAGTGTCTCGCCACATCTTTGTACCTGATTCTTTATCGTCTTCTTCTTTTCCGCAAACAATCTTTCTTTTGAATGAATTTCTTTCAATAGACATCTATGAATTTATGACAGTATGATTTTGTAGTGTTGTATTTGTCCGTGTTGTGCGTTGTGTTCTGTATTTGGGTTTGTCGTTTGATTATTGGATTGTTTTTTTTTTCGTTTGTTTCATTGTAGATGGCTCGCGTTTGTTGGTGGTACTACATAGCTAAATTCACAGAATTCCTTGATACGCTATTTTTCATTTTGCGCAAGAAAACGGAACATGTCTCAACATTGCATGTCATTCATCACGGTTGCATGCCATTTTCAGTTTGGATGGGCATGAAATTTGCACCAGGTAAAATTTTGTTTTTTTCTTTCTTTTATTTATTTATATTTTATCTTCAGTTTGTATTCGTCTTTTGTAAGCAATTTTGTATATTTTCTTTAATTCAGTGAAATATTCTTGCAAATTTAAGTGAATTTAAGTGTATTTAAGTGGTTTACCGCATCTACATTATTTAATTGAGAATTAGTAGATAGTGTGTGTTGTCTAGATTTAAATAAAAAAACATTCAGCAGAGGCATAAAATAACACATTCGGAGATGATTGAAAGATTCTTCAGCGAAGAAACTCTTCTGGAATGAAGAATTACCATATTTAGCTGTTTGGATCAGTTGCGAAAATAGATTCGCGAAAAAAATATAAAATCAGCGAATAAAACCTCCTCACCGACGCTGTGTGCCATAAAAGAAACTATTTTTTTCATGAAATTTAGGGATGTGCTGTTTGAGTAGGTAGAATAGTCACTTATTTTTAACATCCGGGTTTCTGCTGAGTTCGCGTGTTCTTATATTTTAGAAGAAGACAATCTGGTCCGTACATGACTTTATATTTGACACAGAGCTTAACAAGTTTCGATCATTGATGTAACAAAAGGAAAGCGATTTTATCAGATTGCGTATTACTTCAGATGGTTGTTTTTTTGTGCTCTAAATGCCATTAAAAAAACACTAATTTCATACAACCATCATTTTTGACAAATTTACTTACAATAAAGTCCGGGGTGGACCTGAACGTTACCCTTTAGGGATTTTCAATTAGCCGGAGGCTTTTGCTAGCTGTCTTCAGTTTCGCACGTATAGTTGGTTGAAATTCCTTTCCATTTGCTTTACTTGAGTCGCGGTTTTTCTCCACTGCGCCGTTCCTCGAGGCTATATTCGAAGACTTTTCGGGTCGGACCGTTGGTTTTCATCCGCGTTTGTCCTATATGACCATTTGATTGGATCTTTAATGTTCTGGCTTGTCCTCTATGACCTAGTAATCTCGTTGGATCTGTGATCGTCTGGCTGTGTAATTGTCGCTAAATAGCTTGTACGGTTCATTGTTAAATCTTTTCCTCCACTCACCATCTATGCAGACGGGATCGACTGTCGGTTTTGTCTAATTAATAATAATAATAATAATTGAGTGGCACTACAGCCCATAACGGACCAGGGCCTAGCTTCTACAACAACTACTCGTGTTGTGCATGCTATTGTTCTTCACGAGTAGAAGGGACCTACAGTTTTTTGCCGATTCCGAACGGCGAGATTTGAGAAGCTTTCCATAGACAATTAATACTCCTTGAGTGTTGTCAGCAACTCGAAAGAGGTGGTGCCGTGAAAAAATGCTAGGTGTCCCGTCCGGGAATCGAACCCAGACTTTTCTGCGCCGCAGTCGATGCACTTACCACTGCGCCACGGCGATTGTCTAATTATACCCCAAAAATGGACACCAGCAAGAAGAAGACACCCCTGTTGTCACAAGGAGTCGTTCTTATAACTTTTAGACACTGAATTTAACACACAGAGGAAGTGATTAAAACTGTGGTTCTTAAATGACAATCAACAAAAAACATTATTTTCTTTTAGATTTTCGCTCGTGATTCTTTTGACAATTTAAAGTCTAAGACTGCTTGTGGTAGATTAAATGCGACTTATGAACAATTATACGAACAGCTGTTTTTTTATTTGATAATTTCCGAAGCTAATAAAACAAAAAAACTAAGTCAACAAATCTAAAATTTATCAGAAAATATTTTTATGGCGACCCTTATTTTTGTTTAAAAAAAAAACATTTTTTGGCACTTTAACATGTAGTTTTGGCTTCGTTGACTTAGTTTTTATATCAAAGATGAATCATGGATGGCTGGTAAGCTGTTTGTCGAAATTAGCGATAACATCGTGAGTCGTATCATCCCGTGGCCACAAAGAGGGGACCAAAAAATTGGCTCATATCCGATAATAACTTGTTATTACAATCTAGAACCACATAGGAAGACTTGAGACAAAAATGATTGTCAACAAATGACGGTGTTAAACAACACACATGCTAGCCAAGCAGGTTTTATAGCCAAAAATATGATACTGAGAATTTGATGGAAACCATAAGTGAATGAATGAATGTTGAGTGAACAGTTCTCTACGTAAAAACTCGTTCGTTCTGTGTTCCGATATTAAAACCGTTGGATGAAAGAAATGCCAAAAGAATGTTTTCGGTCGTATGTCAGGACGTACACATTCACAATTTTAGGCCAGACTTTCCAGAAGGCTGTTACGGAAAACCGTATGCGTCTAAAGTGTGTCCCAACAAGAACGCAAGATTTAAATTTTAAATAAAACGAAGATGTTTAAAAAAACGTGAATTCTTTATTATATTGTAAAGTAGCGGCTTTGCTGGCACATACACGATCTTTTAAGAAAATTTCCTATGACCGTTTTGCATAAATGCTGCGGTATTTCATTAATGTAGCGTCCAATTTCCTCTTTTAAGGCTGAGTCGTCGTCGGCTTATTCGCATAAACATATGTATGTCAAGGCCATGTTTATATTCAAATAATTAATATTTCAAACCGTCTCTTTTTTGACCCATGGAAGACAATCTCCTATGAGAGAAGCATATCCCAAAAGGGCCAAACACCTGGAATAAAACAGCATACTTGCACTAAAATGGTTCACGCTAAGTTCAGTTTTAAGCATGGGTCCTCGTCTGTTATCGTTAGTTTGGCATACCAAGTTGTTAAAGATTAGTTGCGGCTGTTAAGCGCTATCTCAATTGGAAACGCCTTCTTTTGAGTCGAACAATGGACAGGTCTGAAAAAAAAAATGGAAATTTGTATACCGAACATCTTAAGACTATTGAAAATTCATGTCTCAATCAAAAACCTCCCGATTGGACACCTAATTTTTATTTTTTCCTATGTCGCTTTTGGAACAACGAACCATTCCTTGTTCTTGAAATTCCAAAATATTTGTCAAATGTCGCCGTGGGCTTGTCGTCTCTATGTCTTCAACTCAAAAACCTTTGTATTCATTCCCACGCTCTTTAGGGACTAGCTCTAGTAAGAATAGTGTTTTAAGCCGCTTAAGTACGTTTAGGCTCATGTCGACGTGCAGTCCTCACAATGTTGTGGTTCAATATTCTTCTCCAGGTTTTATCAACGAAAAAATTCCCAAAGATCGGACGCAGTCGTTTTTTCTCAAACAAAAGTCATTCTCATCTTTATGTAAAGCTTTGTTGACCATTGCAGGATTGAGTGCATAACTCGAATGATTCTGGACGCGTACAAGATCCCTACTCACTCCAGGCTTTGATTTTGTGCAATGTGTTGATGATCTTCTAAAAGTTTATACTTCTTCTTTGAATGGCATTTAATTTTGGCGTCCTCAACCATTATGTTTCTCCAGCTAGCACGGCCTTTCGATGGCAACATCCAAATTTGCACCCCAAGTTGGTTGAGGTCCTTCTCGACTTGTTTGCGCCATCCCAAACGAAGACACTTAAGACGACTTTGTTCGTTGTCCAATGGCTCTGATTCAAAGAATCACCAGGCCAGAACTGTGTCATAAATTCACTTTGCACAACGTAGCCGCTTTAAACTTTGTAAACATTTCCTCACGCCGACTTCTTCAGACCACTACACATTCATAGTGCATGGAATGCACATGCACAGGCATTCCTAACCATGGCCTACCACACAGTAACCTCACATTCTGCTTGAGCAGCAGACTTTCTTTCAAGTTTAGCCAAACCCCCGGCAGTCAGTACGACTTGAAATTGTAACATTGAACGGTTCCCGTAACCTTGGCTTCATTCATTCACGTCAGCCGCAGTAACGAACTTGCAGGTGTTGCATCAGAAACTTCTTCCGCATGTTTGCAGAGTGATTACTGCGCTTTAGCGATAACCAAGTAAAAGTAAGCGCAAACGAGAATTTTCTGCGATTGCTGAAGATGCGGTTAATGTGTAAACACTTATTTCAATTAATCATCGGCGCTGAACAAGTCGTAACCTCAAAACAGTCTAAAGCTTTGTTAAGTTAGCTCCTGGTACACAGCGGCGAGACATTCTAAGTTTTAAAATCAACAGCCGTATGACACTTTAGATAAATAAGGGTTCTGACTAGCTAATAGGGTAATTTATAAATGTGTCTATTATTTGAACACATCCAGCCGATTGACGTTACTTATTTGCCAGGCTCTTCTCAGAAGTGTCGATGCCGGATGTGAGCATTGCGCTTCGTGCAAAACGAGGTGAGATTTCCTGCGCACAGTTCAGATCTTCACATCGCTTACGAAATTAGGTGTCAAACGAGAAGTGTGCGCGATCAATCCGCTTCGTTTCGGTGCAATGGGGTTTTGCAACTCGTTGGTAGTTGTGCATATGCGGAAAGTAGTTGGCTCAGTAAACTTGCCACTACTCTCTTTATTTCCATGAAAGTTGCTCAACACGTCCAACCGGCAGCTGCGGCGACGGTTCAGTTGGCCATCGTTGTTATTGTTTGTGCTGAATGGGGGTCTTTTTCACCAAGTTGGAAAGTCCAACATGCACCGATGCACCAGCCGTAGGTGAAATAATAAACGAGATAAAATCTCATTGCCTTACACAAGTCTATGCAGTCGGCGATTATGCAATCGTTAGAGGTTGCTGCTGTTTTTTTGTTGCTTTTCTTCGTCACATTTTATGAGTGAAGTAGAACATGGACAGTGACTTGTTTGCTGATGAAAAGTGAAGAATAGAAGGCATGCATACAAAGCAGATGTATATCGTCGAAAAGGGTATTTTGAGAATAATTTGATTAACAGTCAGTTGCAAATCGATGAGCAGCCATTTTCAGTAAGGAAGAGAGGGTGTCGGAGAAGAGGTTCAGTTAACAAGCATAACCTTCAACATGCTCCAATGTAGATACGGCAATTAAATCCTTATAAGCATTGTTTTCATTCACGCCCGATTTAATGTGATCACGGCAATTAGTTCCATTCCATGCGAAGAACTCCAAATGTCGCGAAAAAAAATTTCACAATGTAGACCTACTACCTAAAGAACTTCTTTAAAATCGCCAAGTCACGAGTTCATTTGAAAACGTGTCACTCTACTACATTGTTGCTCAGTAGTTCTATCAATCAATTGCTAACCACGCTGGAAAATCTTAATTGAGAATCATTTGAGTTGTCGAGTGGCTATTAACCCCGACACAAACGCCAGCTACACGCATCACACCCTCGCATACATCTCACGCTATAGTTCAGCATTACGTTTGATCTCCTGTCAAGTGAGTTGAATAATAAATAATGACTGTGTATGACATTAAAATGAAGATCATGCGTTTCTCGGCATTCTCTCTAGTCAGAGTAAAATATTTACGATGTCGTTAAGAGCTTTAATACTCCCTCCAACTCAATGCCGTTAATCGGAGTTTTCCATTGAAAATGAGGAAAATTGATAGACCACGTAATTGTCTAATCGTTAAATACGACGTTGTTTCCTTCAAACGCATCCAAACACTTCCGTTTTTATTAGTCAGGAAGAGAATGCAATTTTCTCATTCATTAGATTGATACCTTAAGTGACATATTTTATTGCAAAATTGACATTTTCTTTTAGTTTTCATTTACCGTCTAGAATAGCAACATTTTTACACAATTTTCAATAAACTAACCTCAAATTTAACCTCTTTTCAGGTGGTCACAGTACGTTCTTTGCGCTTCTGAACTCCTTTGTACATATTGTGATGTATTTCTACTACATGATTGCCGCAATGGGTCCACAATACCAAAAGTACATCTGGTGGAAGAAGTACCTCACAACCTTCCAAATGGTAAGACCGCAACCGATATCAAAACTGATAACATCTCACCAACGCCACTTTTCTATTTCAGGTGCAATTCGTTGCGATATTCACACATCAGTTCCAACTGCTGTTCAGAGATTGCGACTATCCAAAGGGATTCATGGTTTGGATTGGCCTACACGGAATTATGTTCCTATTCTTGTTCTCGGACTTCTACAAAGCAAAGTACACGAATGCTGGACGCAAAGCAAAGGCTGCCCTTAAACAAAATGGCACAACAAACGGCCTACTGTCGAATGGTAGTGCGAAACATGAAGTGAGCAATGGTAGCAACAAGGGTGCTTGTATGGTAAGTGCATAAACATTACCTCGACCTAACCTCGAAAATCCCATGCAATTGTTTATTCCTCCTCTCGGTCTTCATTCGAAATATAAACACAGGTTATTTTGCTACAGATTAGATGAAAAGAAATCGCACGTTTTATTAAGCGTCAAACACAATATGCCCATTAGCAGATGGTTGCGAAACCGGATGGACCACCGCCGACGAAAACAAAATCAAAACAAGATTCAATGTATCGCCATATGCACGAACACGTGCTACTCCCTCTCAAATGATTTCATTTATTAATTGACACAACTAAAAAAAAAAGGAACAACACAAGCACAGTCAACCCAAATTCACGCAGAAAAAGCGATCAAAACAAAACAAACGAAAATGTCCTCAACGGCGAGAAATGTAGAAATGTCTGTTGACCTCCACTTAACAGTTGTTTTGTGCTTTTATCAAAGACCTTGATTCAACTGTGGCGACATACGGAGCGCGTTAATAACTCTGCAGATACATGATCTACAATTTCAAAAGCATCTCATTCAAGGTTGCCTCTTCCGATTGTTTACCTTTCTACATTGGACTATGGACGGGCAGATACGCTGTTTCTTTTTGCTCTTTGTTCGACCAAAACCTGACTTTGATTCCTGATTCTGAGATGCACACAAGCATATTATGAGTGTATCTTTCAAGTCTCCTTTCCCTTTCCTTTTGCAATTGCTGTAGCATGATAAATTTCAAGTTCACGATCGGTCATCGTTATTCCAGAATAGGCTGTGTGTGAGAGAGAGAGAGAGAGATGAGAAGCACACACACAGCACAGCACAACAGGCTCCTCACTGTCGTTACCTTCGGCTCTCAAAAGAAGATGATTAAGCTGAAATTGAGAGCTTGTCTGCTGGTTCGATGCGAATGTGAAAGCCTATGACGGTCGTTCTGCATAAATTTATTAATTATAAAATGCGTTAATTTGCGAAACGAGGATTTTTCTGTTCGTATGGTAAATATTAATTTTCGTGTGCGTGTGTGTGTGTTGGCGGGGCGCATTAATAAGTTTGGCAATGAAAGTGTGACAGTTTGAATGAATAATTCTACCGCGAACGAAGTAACGCATGACGAAACAGGGAAAGGGAAAATGTAATGGTTCCGCTTTGATTGTGATTACCTAATCACCTGCATATGTGCGTTTGGTTTTTCCCTGATGGGTAGATGTGTGATATCGAATCGAATTGAATCGTACAATCGTCATTGTAAATAATACGTTTCGCGCGTCTGAAATTCATTTGTTGCGCATAATTTGTACGATTTTTCTACGTTGCCACAACGCACGACCTATAACGGACGATCAACGTTATTTCAAAATGAGCGACTGTGCGTCCAAAATGCAACTGTTATGTAATCTCTGCTGAATGTTGATTGAGTTTCCCTTATGCTAAACGACTGCTACTTGGGAGGTGGCTTGCAGTACACCCATTAACTTAACAAGTGCCGGTTGGTCTACTTTTTCCTAAAAAAAACCGTAGCTTTAAAGTAAATGTCAGGTCACGGCGTACAGGTTGTCAAAGATAAGCCATAAACAATAAAACAGAATCCAAAGTATTTTGAAGAAATTATGAACAATGGCGCATTCGCTCGCACTGCAGCTTTGAGGCGGTTGCTGCGTTGTGGTTCTTACCCATGTTAAATTTAATTTAGACCTTATTAGACCGAATAGCTAGAGAACACTGCTCCAGCCCTAAAGGTCTTCAACTCCGAACCAGTGTGAGAACGCAATAGATGACGCCCACGAACTCGATTGCGCACTCAAGCGGAAAACAACCTCAACCAACTTGGCGTGCAAAATGGAGGCAGCTTGCTAAAGATCATGCCAGCCATCACCCTGGAATGTAAAGCTGTAAAAAGAAGGAATTCTCATTTTTTCAACCAGAAGTTATCACAAGATTGTGAAGGGAAATCCTTACATTTCTGACAGGTTTTTGTTTGACGCCGCGGTGTTTGCGAACACCTGTCAAAAACTAAGTTCGACACATTGCTTGTCTATACTTGAGCAAATGTAACCTGGGCTTTAGTTTAAAAAAAGTCATTTTGATGCGTCGGTAACAAAGTTGTTGATAATTTTCTAATAGTAGAATAAAGAAAAGATTTCCCTTGTGATATAACTAATTACGATGGCTTTTCAAAAAGCTACGCTTTGTAGTTTGTTTATCGGACGCAATAATCTGTGACGATGATCAACTTAACACCTCTTATGTTTTTAACAATGAATTGTAGACACTGGTGTATGTCATAGAGACTTTAGGACTACGATCATAACGATCTATTGTACACCCCATTTTTGGTCTGGGTAATTGGGTATTGTCCTTAGAAATTCGACTCTTCCTAGACGGGGTTTCTTTTAGGTGTCTCTCCCTGTTACAAATGTTCTCTTTATCACTTTAATTCGGACAGTGCTTGGACAGTTGATTTATCAGTGTTCCATTGTTTCTTTCGTCACAGTGCCTATACCTATTTGTACTGATAAGACTAACTTTATAGAGGTAATGACTCCATGATAATAACTCGTGACCTGTCAATGCTTCACATAACATCCTTAGGTCAGCTGTGTTAACTTCTAGAGCTTCCTCGGCTCGTTGAGCCTTGTAGGTGCTTCAAAGTGAAAATTGTTTACTGAACTAATTTCGTTTCAAACGATTCGTCCATTGATAAAAATACCTACGACTGAAGTGCACGTGGGAGCCATTCCTCAATTGCGCTTCGAAATGAAGTTTTTATAAACACACATCGATCACTATATGAAGTTTATCGATTCCTAAGTTCAGAAAATACGAAGAGTATGAAAGACGTCACAGACAGATAAACATAACGAAACAATATAAAGGTTGCGTTCTGTGGAAACGAACCCTTAAAAAAACAAGCAGACAGTAATACAGAACAAAGCGTATCAGGATTCGTTTTCTCTTTTAACAAAGGCTGCTCACACGAATCAGCCAATTGCTACATTCATAATAGTAATAGAGTGGCACTATAGTCCACAAAGAACCATGGCCTACCTTCTTCAACAACTACTCGTGCTGTGTGTGCTACTGTTCTCTCACGAGTAGAAGGGACATACATTCTTTTGCCGACTCCGAACGGCGAGATTTGAGAAGCGTTTCATAGACAATTGATACTCTTTGAGTGATGTCAACAACTCGAAAGAAGTGGTGTCGTAAAAAAATGCGACCTTCTGCATGTAGGTCGAAACTACATTCGATCGCTTCCAAAATTCACTTGCAATATACAATATCCACTTTCGATCGAACAGTTAAGTTATGAGATTCGATTTTTAAGGGTTGACTATAATGCGCATGAGCTAGTGTTAAATGCGCATGGGTGAGTGAGCGAATTCACCTACCCCTATGAGCAAACTAAAATTGTCGTCAACGAATGAATGTGAAAATGTCATTAACACAAGTGTTTCGTTAAGCATGAATTAATGCTCTCTAGATCGCACTCGAACATTCGAATTTGACAGATGGGACACAAACAAATAAGAGAAAAAGGAAAATATATAAACGGACTCATCCGAGTATAAATGAAGAATTGGACTCTATGGTGTTCTTTTATTTTTAGAAATTTTACATTTAAGAAACCACTCCTTTTGCGTTCCCTTTTTATTCATCGAACGTAGTAACTTCCTTTTTTCTTTTGAATTTTTTTTAAGAACACAAACTACCTTAAGCGTGAGTTCGAATTGTTCCAATAACACTATTTGGTCGTTGGAAGCCATTTTTCGACTGAAGAAAGATTGATTTGCGCGCATGTGTTCATTACAGTTATAGCGGTGTTTCGTGCAAACATGACGAAGCATTTTGTTAAAATTTGACTCTAGCTCATGTTTCTTCATGCGCGTTATAGTTGGCCCTTTAGCCGTACCAAGCGATACATGAAATGCTCTTCCCAACTCGATGTTTTTCTCCCCTTTTTCAATCAGCAAGTGGTTAGGACCAGGGCGGACCAGTCTCTCTCTCTCTCTCTCTCCCTTTCTCTCTCTTCTACTTTAAGGCCGTGCTCGTGATTACTTAAGGCCACTCAAAATCAGAAATTAAAACATAATTTTCTACAAGTATTTAAAAAGTTTTCCTTTTCACTGTACTTTACTGTATGTCGTAATTGGCATATTTTCATCTTAAAGCACACTGAAGTGGTTTCAAACTCTTGATTTAGTCCTGCTTTACACTCGGTACACGCGTTATTTGGGTGATGTTTCTCAACGAACTCAAGGTCATTTCTATCAGAAGAACGAGCATTTTTTTTATTTCGAAAACACGGACATTTTGTTCTGAAAAATTTCACATTTGATCCTTAAGATTTACATTTTCCTTTCGATTGAACTTAAACAATTCATATTTTATTTTCTTCTTTTTAACAGCCCGTCCTAGACGATGAAGATAGCTGTAAAGATAAGACAGCATCCACAAACGGACACGTTGGAAATGGATACAAGAACGGCTACGCCAACGGACATGCATACAAGAACGGCAGCGCTCTATCGTCGAATGGCAGCATTACAGGCGATAGCAGTAGCTCGAGTTTGCACCACAGACAAGTCAAATAACTAAAGAACGCAAGCACCACATGTAGCTAGTAAACTAAGATAATTATTGGTAAAAGAAAACAAGATTTGCATGTATTTAATAATTACAGTCGCAATCATAATTATTATAGGATCAAGTATAATAATTACCATTGCGATGGTGTCGTCGTCACTCTCACTTCTGTAAACTTGTTGTCACTTCACATTTTGCGCGCGTGCATTTATATTCAATCTTCGGGTTTTTTTTTAAACTAATTACTATTATTTAGTTTTCATTGGAAAATTGTTAATACTTTTGTTTATCCAAAATTAGTCATTTTTTTTGTATGTAATTTCTATGTAAGCATAACGATATACAATATTTTTCTACTATCCTATAGTAAAATATTTACAGCCAAAAATAACAATTACACGACAACATTAAACAAAATTGAGAATCTAGCGGACAATTAAAGGAGAGAAACAAATTGTTGTAGGCTTAAGGAGACGGTCCTTTTTTTTTATTGATTATACATATATTCTATGGTTTAAATAGACACCACAAGAGATACTCTAAATTGTTTGTTTTCAATCATTGACTTTTGTTAAACGATAAAGATATTTTTCTATTTCTCTTAAAAAAACAACATTCTTAGATTAGAATGAGAAAATTATAAAAAAAAGAACAAAAATCCGAAACAATTCTTTGTGTAGTCTTAAGGCGAACAACGCTACGATCTAAGTGCATAGGCAAAGCATCTCTTTCTTGTTGGTATGATCATTTACATATATGTTTTTATTTTTGTTTTTCATTTAGCAGATACATATGTAGAACAGGTGGTCTTTTATTATTCAGGGAGTATCATTGTTTTCTTAGCAAAGCTGGTTTTGAGAAAATCAAATACAACAAACGGAATGGAAGTATATTGTACACCTACGTATGACACTTTTGATAGTAACAATAACTAGAATAGTTATTTCTTTTTACCTGTATAAATAAGAACTATGTAACTTGGATGAAGAAGTATGAATTGATGAGTAAAGGGAAAAAATATATTTATATACATATATATGAATTTGTTTATGATTGTTTGGTTTCTTTCTTTTACTCTCTTCCTCAAATGACTTGTTGGGAATGTCCTTTCCTTTTCTTTTAAACATAAGTATGTACATATGTGATGTAGTAGAACTTTAATGTGAATCTGTTTTTTTTTTTTTTTGTAAATGGCTCCTTGAGAAAAAACAAAACAAAAAAAATCTAAAACAAAACTCCATATTGAACAAGAGAAAATACATGTCCTATATAAGTATACAAGTAATTTGAGAAAGCATAACCCACCTATTGTAAAGTGTATAATCTATTTGTAATTATTCACATATTCTGTATCGGCCATAGTATTCGTTTAGGATTATTAAACGCTCTCAATGTGTAGTTCAGCATTACTGATTGTTTTATTGGCAAATCGAGATTGTTAGAACATTGTGCAGAATTTCCTAGATTATGTATCGAAATTAATAAACCAAAAAATAGGTGAATAATAAATCTGAGAAAAATCATTTCCGTGATGAATAGAAGACGTTAATCAATTGCAGTGTACATCAAGTTTGGATTGATATTTCATTTTTAGTAACAACGTCGCTGTGACTAGTTGAAAGCCAAAAAAAAAAAAAACAAATAAATTTTAGATAGTCCACTATTTGATGGTAGTATTTTTTTTTCAAGAGTTAAGCATTCAGCAGCTTTTAGTGATATGTAGAAATGTCTATCTCATCTCTACTTTACAAAAGTCTTAAGTAGAATCCTTTCTGTTAGATAAACACTTTAAAGGATTTAGAACAGTGAGTAAGAACGTCTGTAATGGTCAGACGTCCAGGTTTTTACATAACTTTACACTTTTATCTCGCATTGTATGATATACCTGCAAAAATACAAAATTTAAACATTGCGTGCCTATCCTTTGACACCATCTCTCTTAAATGCTGATCGAAAGAGAAGCAATACTCATTTCCTTTAACATTCCTTATTATGAAGACAATATAATTTGCCGTTCAATGCGAATTGAAACAAAGAAGACTCTTAGCCAAATTTAACAAAACTTGCTATTTGTATCAAAGTAGAAGAACGTCAAGAAGAATGCAAATGAAATGAAGATCCCGTTTGTCTTGTTATTCCTCTTAATTTATCTGTTCAATAAGTCCACTTCCGTCTCAAAAATATTCTCGTATTACGTTCGTCACCTATAGTTTGTGACTCGTTCTACTTTGAAGGTCATGTGTATAACGAAAATGAGCTGTCTTGGATTATCCTGTAAAATGTTAATTCGTTGACGTTGTGCCTCGAAGTTCCTGTAAACTGCTTAAACTGCTGATATCCTCATGGAGTACAGAACATATAAATTAGGATCGGTATTGAAGTGCTGAAAATGTGTAACTGTAACGCGACATGTTCAAGCGTCAACAATCGTCAACATTTCCGTCTTTTCACGTGGTTTCATTTTCAAAGACACTTAAGGAGGACAGTTCGCTTTAAAACAACCACCAACATGCTATATAGTTCCTGAAACGATTCTTTTAACAGGCCCTAGCATTCTTACATCTCAAGTGTACGTTCTACTGTATTTTATAAAAGAAAAAAATAATATTTCATTTTCTGGCAAAGAATCTCGAGAAATTTTTAATTCCAACAGGACCAAAATTCGAGATTTAATATTGTAGAACCTAATACTTACAAGTCCGAAAACCTGTGAGGAATCAAAGCATACAAAGCGACATACTAACGTAAACATATGTAAATAAAATCCTTTTTCCAATTGGTAGTCTCCTTTACTTTTCACAGATGATCTTGATCAGATCAATGTCATAATTAAACAGACCCAATCAAATGTTTGAAGAAGCTTCAACCATATTTGTCGAGATTTTAAGGCTCTGCAGCAGCAGTCAAACATCGGAGAGTTAGTAAATTTTTATGAAACCTTGCAGTTCCCTTTGGTGAAAACGTCTGTTTTATGAAACTACGACCCTTTTGGATCATGAATGGAGCTCCTGATCAACCACTGTATCTTGTGTTGCTTGTGCAATACACACAAATTAATAATTTGATCCATCTCTTTGCGCAGGGCGAACTGCAGTGTTCATACATATACATACATATATATCTTCACTCTGTGTATTAAATTATCCACCTTTTGTATTTCCTCAGACGTTTACATTTCTTTTTCCCTAAATAAAAACTTGATCCATATACCAACCAAGTAAAATGTGTTCTAATATCAACTTAGTAAAAAATTGAAAATAACAAAATAACTGTTTTTCTACATGTTTACATGAATATTGAAACAGAGAAACATACAAGTACAGCGCACTCGAGAAATTAAAATTTTAAAAAAGAAAAATTGAAAATCCCACAAAACTTGCGAATATTTCTTCAGAATTCCAAATATGTATCGGAGATAACGCAAAATAATCTCTTCGAGTAGTTAAGCTATTCCAGTTAGTGATGTTCGATTTAGGAAATATGTATTTAAAGTCAATTTCAAATTTTCACCATATTTCTGTTATTGTTTAGTGACTTTATCACTAAATGACATTAAAAAATCGGTAGTCGTTTCAGAAGTCATAAAGTGAAACGTATTCCTTTTATGACACTTGTCATCTTAAGGTACAACGGTTGTCACTAAACAACACGAAAAGTTACAAAAACAATCAATCACAATTTTGTGACTGAATTCAGTTAAAAGTATGTGTGCCTTGCATCACAAAGTTTATATACGTTTTGAAGGGAAAATTCATTTTGGAATAAGATATATCAAGCAAGATTAATTTACCGAGAAAAATAATTTTCAAAAGACGCTTTTCAAATATCAAACGCACTAAAATTCTCATTATGTAACATACATAAGGAGCGTAGATTTGGGAACACGACACTGATATGATAATGCGTTCTTCTCTCTTCCATTAGGGCAGTAAGAACATGCCCCTGTGTAGTGTGGTGTGTATTTCACAAAGTAAAGAGAAAATTCAAAAATATTCCCTAGCCATGCCAAAGTCTGATACAGGTTTTAAGTGTTTCAGAGGTTCTTGAAACGAACTATACAACTCACAGTGATACAACTTATAAGTAATTGTAAAATATTGAAATCTCCCAACACGAGAAAAGGAGCTTAAGTGAGAAAGCCAGCTGCATTCCTTCCCATCAAGAATTCTCTTCGGAAAATGACAACTTTCATACTATTGTGCCCTAAGACATATTTTCGTGTTCAGCAAAAAATTCTTCTTCTTTTTATTTTCTCTAAAACTGCTTCATAACGACATTTACGGTCTCAGTATGTACACGGATACCTTTTCCAAAGAGCTCCATGTCTTAGATTTTGTGAATTGACTTTAATTTGAAATCGATGTTCTTTGTGATATGAAAATGTAGAAGTACTGATTTTCATTTTTAGCCCAAAATTTTGCATGACTTAATTTCTGAGTGCAAAGAACATAATCCTTGAACCTCACGGTATCACGATCGTGTACATGTTTTTTTTTCAGATCACTCAAAGCTGAAGCTGTATGAAAGGTCTAAAAAATTCTTCCTCAGAAAAATGGTTGAAGTTCAAAAACAATGGGTTGTAGTTTTTTTCTCTTCAATGCAATTCTGGTTTTGAAGATGGACTTAAAACTTAGGCTTGATCACTTAACTTCCTTAGGCCTTTTATTTTGAACTGAACGCCTGAATACTAATCTCGTTTCGCTTTCCTTGAATGAAGATGTGAACTTAAAAGGAGTCCTTGTATAAGAAAATACGAGACGTTCAACGTGGAAATGCGATGCAATTCACAATACAGTTGTTTCATCAACATTTAGCTTATATACAAGTTTATACATAGGCTATTGGCATTTTCTCTGCATCCACTGCAGAAAGAAAGCTGATGGCAACTATGTCAGGTGTATCCGAAAGACAGATTCGCATTTTGTAACTCCAAATTCTTACATTTCTACCGACATTTTGGAATGAAAGAATATGCAATTGACTGATTTATCTGACCAAGATTTTCAAGGATAAAGACTTTAGGATTATAGGAAAGGCACTGGATAATAAATATTTCTATTGACCAGTAGACAGCTGCTAGCTGATAAAAATGTCTCTCAGATGGTTGCAAAGCAAGTCAAAGAAGCTGTGAAAATAAATTATGAGGAGTTAACATTACACTGCACAATAGTATTGATATACGTTTGCTTTTCGAAATGTGCGCTTCACACGCTAGTCAAGGAATTACTCACTACTGCGTATACTTAATTAGAAATTAAAAAAATTAATTAAAAGATTAAAGATTGGAGAAGGTTCTCAAGACATTGGAGAATATTTCCAAAGTCGCCTACTTCATTCGAATATTATGGTACTCATTAGTGATTTCGAATTTCTTTCTAAATTTTTAAATTATTGGCCCAAATTTTAATTGTCTTATAATAATTAATACAAAGTTATAAATCAGGAAAAAAAATAAGTTCTAAACTCATTGCGATCATTCAATAAATCAAAACATACAAGAATTAAATTTTATGATTCAACTCTTCGAGAAATTTACAGCCCTTGCCCTAGATGTGTATTTTCAGTACTTCTTTTGAGTTTTTCAATGTATACCAAACCATAAGGATTTTCATACAAGTATCCACATTAAATTGTGCCTAAGCTATATGTTGTTCATTTAATTGCTAATCTTGCATTTAGAAAAATGTATTCATTCGTATTACATGCATGCATATGTATATAACTTACTATACAATTTTTGTAAAAGAAATTAAACGTTCATATTTGTTCCAATTCAAAGTGTGTTGAATTTCAAGACTAATATATATATTTTTAAATTGTAGAATTTTAAGCAATATTATACCATTACCAAAAATTGTTCAGAAAATGCGTTAAAAAAAACAACAAAACAAAAAAAACAAACAATAAACTATTTTGTATGGCGAAACGGAATCTTGTGAAAATTAGAAACACGAAACAACTTCTTGGTGAGACGTAATGAAGCAAAAAAGGGAACATGTACAAGCATTTTATTGTAAAAAAAAATATATTATATAGAATGGAATAAAAAAATTTATATAAAAAGAAACGGACTGATGTGTTTTACTTTTGAAGGGCAAACTGTCAGAGGCGTTGAAGTTAATGTCTTAGTTTAGTTAAACTCAAGTAAAAACTCAAGTTGAGTAGTTTCATGCGTTTCCAGCATCTTTCTCGAATATGGGCATTTGTCGCATTCAAATATATAGCGCGATATGATTGTGTTTTACTAAAATTATTTTCACCCTGATTACGAAAGTCGTTCGTTACTACTCAAAATGTACTTTACACGATGACTATTCAAGGGTCATTCTGAGCCTCCCATAAAACGATATATTAGGCGGTACCGCAGACTCTCCGCAGTTTTTCTCTGTTTTATCATGGAGGTGGAGATGAAAGTGAAAAAAAACAAGGAAAAAGTAGAAGAACTGGACATCCCAATTTTGACAGAACACATAGTTTTCATAGTCTGCCTTATCTGAGAATGATTTGAAAAAAAAAATTCTAAAAAGCGTTCGTTCGATTCCATCGCAGAAATTTGTCCTTTCACTGAAATTTTAAAACAATTGAAGCACGACCGACATGGAAGCAGTCAGAAGATGGTGGATGCACTAAACATCAATCATATTGCAAGTAAGAATGATCTAAAATGAGAAGATTCCTTAAAGAAACACGCCTTTTGGGCGCCATATACATATACGAGTATCAATGAAAAAAAAAAAAAAAATTAACAATCATTTAATCGCTGCTGAAACGTCACGAAATTTAATCATTTTTAAGGCAGCTATTACGGGCGATCAAAAATGGTCTGAAAACGAAAATATACATCCCAAAAATAACATGGTCACAGTCGGGTGATCGATCACAAAGGACAAGGTTCTGTTGAATTTTTGATGGGACTCAAAGAGAATTTTCTGATAATGTGATGTTTAACTCGATCCTTTACAACGACAATCGACCAACAAAAAGGGAGTTGTTTTTTTATCATGGGAATGATAGATCATATATGTATTTGTAATAACGTGGAACAATTTGACAAAGTCTTGTTTGGAAAGTTTTAATGCATACATCGTATAGCCTGGACCTTGCACCTTCTAATTACCATTTCTTTCGGTCTCCGCATAGCCGAAGGGTCGCTGAAAATCGCATGGCTAAGTTGTTCGCTGATAAATCACAGAAGTTTTGCATCGATGGAATTATGAAGCTACCTAGAATTGTAAGTCGGTAGATGTTCCTTAGTCGTTCAATAAAAATCTGATGTGTAAAGGATACTCAGAGTTTACACATAGAGAACGTAGTGTTCTGTGTGCTCTGTGATGGATAAAAAACAAAGTATTGCAAATGCCATGGTCTTCGATAATTGTTGCCAATTGAAGCTGTTGTATCCGAAGACGCGTGACTAGGCGTATGTCGCTGTACAGCCCATAGAGTTCGTCGTTAAATCTTCTCCTCCAAATGCCATCAACGCAAACAGGACCAAGAAAGGACCAAATAACGAACAGGAACACACCTGATGAATTTAAATGCGGAGACACTTCAACCGTTTACTCCATTTAAATTTTGCCCGTTTTAAAGTAAATCAAAGCATGCTTTTAGGCAAACGACAACAAATGCTTATACCATTTCCAGTTTTATACCAACTGTATGAAAAAGAAGACATTTAAATTGAAGAGCATCGCTGGTAAATGAAATCGTGAACAAAAGTTTAACCGACATTCCACTAAGGTTCACCATTCAATATCAGCGAGTACTTTTAATTTTATTCAACCGCAATCGGGCTTGCTTCTCTTTATTAATCTCTACAGTAATTTATCTGCCAAAGCAATTTATTGGCTTCTGGGAAAAAACATCTTACAAGTCAAGACGTTTTTTCTCAGGAAACCCATCTGATTAGATTACGTTTGAAATCGGTGATTTTCCTTCACCAAGGAAAGGTGTTTGGTAATCTTTCTAAATCTTTATAAGTCTTTGGTAACCAACGGGTTATCGTGCGATTATAGCGAGTCATATTCTGCCTTCTTACTTATCGTTGTCTGTCTGTAATCTATTTAAGCAATTTATTTTCTTGAATGATATTTGTGTCAAGGTTTGAACACCTAGCGAGGAAAATATTTAATCCACTCACAGGCTATGTATTTTTTTTTTTAAATATTAGATTAAATGTAAGCTCTCATGTTCATTTAAAAAAACTAAGCAAAGGGCGCTTTACGGGGAACTTACTATACGACACACGAAAACTTGGTACTGAGACACGCTATCCATACATTTGAGTATGATTAGATTGATGCGGTAGTTTTAAGTACATTTTGTCTAGCAGGTGTCACTAAATTTAGATTAATAAAAATATCATTGAACTGTCTGTAGACCGAAATGATCTTAACATCTCAGTTGATGAAGCGTGTGTCACAGCAAGACTATTTTGTTTATCGATATTCTCAAATCAGCATCAATTATCGAAAATTTCATTGATATTCCTTCAGAAGGTGACAGTTGATTGAATTCAAATGAGTAAAGCAGATGAGCAGACAGTAAATATATGTTTGGAAACTAAATGGAATTCTTTTTTTATAAAGGGACTATTTGCGACCCTGGTTGCCGTGGCGTAGTGGGTAAGTGCTTCGACCGCTACGCAGAAAGTGTAGGTTCGATTCCCAGACGGGACACCTCGCATTTTTTCACGGCACCACCTCTTTCGAGTTGCTGACAACACTCAAAGAGTATCAATTGTCTATGAAAAGCTTCTTAAATTTCGCCGTTCGGAGTCGGCAAAAACTGCAGGTCCCTTCTACTCGTGAGAGAACAGTAGCACGCACAACACGAGTAGTTGTTGTAGAAGCTAGGCCCTGGTCCCTTGTGGGCTGTAGTGCCATACAAATATAATATAATTTGCGACCCTAAACAAAAGAGACGAAATGGACTCTCAAGTGAACGGGTTGGATTTTAAGACCAATCGGAAATTTGCATTACAACCATACGAGTAGTTTTAATCTGAAAGCAAGGGCTATCAAAAGTTTTTATTCGCTCAATGGGTTCGAAATGTCCACATATGAAAAAAGTTGCAGAGTATCCACTGCTAATTGTTATTGTGTCGAGCATAGGCAATCAATCGGTCAAGTCCCTAGAAATTGATGGTAATTGGAGAATCCGGTGATCATCTGTAAACTGTTGTAAACTTAAACATTGTGACAACAAAGAGCAGACGAGACCAGATTCCAGGATGCGAACTAATACGAAACAGGTGTTCTAAAAGGAGAATGATAATTATTAGCAGAAGACGTAGTGAAAGATTTTTCTTTAATAGGCTAACAATAGCAACAACATTGACGTTATTCGACGAACACAGTCGTCGTCGTCAATGAGGCATTTGTTGGCAGTGAAGCGGAAACGGCTAAAATGAGTTTGGCGATAAATGAGGTCAAGAGGATGTATATGCCGTCAGATTCAGCAACGAACTCTATGGCTATACGGCGACATGCACCGGTCAAGCTCCTTCGCTTACAGCGCTTAAGGTGGCTAGACCACGTAGAAGGTCTCACACATCTCCTCAGCTCCGGCCAGAAAAGCTTTCAAGCCATTGGGACAACGAAACAGTGGACTGCCCAGGTTGAGATGGCGAACACAAGTTGAGAAGGACCTCAACCAACTTAAAGAGCGCAATTGGAGGCATCTGGCGAGACATCGTGCATCGCTGGAGAGGCATGTTGGCTGAGGCTCAGGTACATCCCTGACTGTAGCGCCAGTAAAAGAAGAAGAATAATACTATCCTAGTCTCATTCGTCCTTCTTCTTGCCAAGTTTAAGTAAAAAACTGTCCACGCAATCATCAAAATGACAAAGATTAACATTAAGAGACGCGCGTCTTTTGCTTCATTTGCCCTGTAATATTTTTTGCTGTTCTTGATGAATCTACAAATAATCAAATAGGTTGCTTCCAGACGTTTAAACCTTTCTCCATTGAACTAAATCGAAGAAATGTTTTCTATCTTTGGCGATTTTTGTGAAACAAGACGAGTTTGACAGAAGGGAAACGGATATAATGATGTATCCCAAAATCTTCAAATTCTTAAGTTTCCAAAATGCGAAGCTTGAAAATTCTGTTAAAATGGGTTGGCATTATCCAAATTTTGTATTTGTTAAGATTAGTTGGAGTCCAGTCCACAAACTAAAGGATGATGGTAAAGGAAGATTCCAAAATGTCTGCAGCCAAAGAATCGAACATTGAATGCCACATCTACAATCAGTCTGAACTTAACTGAACTGAACTCTATTTATATTCAGAAAAATACAAAGAGCTTAGACCACGATAAAAGCCCTTGTTGTCTGCAAAAAATAAAGAGAAGCGCTTGGCAGATTTTCCAGCTTTCTTTGAAATGTGTCCTGAAAGTTGGTCCAGTATTTCTCCCCCACTCACTCGCATACTTCAAATTCTAAGAACGTTTCAATGAGATTTCAGTAACATGAAGAGTACATTCGATGGGCCTTCTTGAATTAGCCATAACCTCGAATCTGTCCACACTAACCTTTATCCCAGTAATACTAGTACATACATAACACATCACTTAATAAGTCCCGAGACACATAGAAGGCGCCATAAACAAAAAAATAATATTTAATGTCCCGGGACTTATTGAGTGATCTGTTATATCCAAAAACTAAGCAAGTAAGCAGCTTTCTTTCTTTTATAACTTCAATTATTTAATCCAATTAAAGCATATGAACAGTACGTTAACGTTATGAGGTCCACAGCAAAGAATTATGAAATTCAAAGCCCATGAGCGCATAGTTCTGAATGAACAACATTTTGGATGTAAAACACAAATACGCCAAGTTCTCTGATTTGCTAATGAAACTCTATGTTTAAAATTTTTCGAGGGGCGAAAAATGTCTTCCTTCCCAGCAAAAATTCAAATTAAGTTTTTTCACATTTCGGGTTGGTAGAGATTTCCATTTTCAGAATTTTGAAACTTTAAGATTTCTAACCAGTCCGTGCACTGTCATCGTCGACTTTGTTAGGTGCTGTAAAAACAGTTCGCAGTCTCTAATAGAATGTTCAAACTCATTAAATCTTCTTTTATAAAAATGCTTAATGCAACTTCGTGGTGTACGAATAGAAGGACAACAACCTCAATTGCAATCAGAAAATGATCCAAAAGATCCCATCAAGTATTTGTAGACGCATGCATTTATTACAACTTGTAAGTAGGGAACGGAAGTAACTTGAGAACATTTAAGTCACTCATCCGCAGTCTAACCTCCAAAAGCACAACGTCCGTGGATTATCAAAACGAACAGAGTTATTAACTCCCAACTTGAAGGGCAGATTTATGTATCGCTACCGATAAGATTATTCTTTTTAATTATTGGCGTGCTTCTGATTGAACCGAAAACGAATCGAAAAGGCAACCTCAAAGCCGGTTTATATTTACCAGTCAAATTGAGTAGATCCGAACCCCTTGAGCAAGAAATCTGAAACAAAGTAAACACTCTAGAACTCAGTCATCCGTGAGTTTGATTTTGTTTTTATTGCTTTACTGCCACACTAGACACTGGTCGCGGCACACAACATGAAGCAAGGTCAAACGTTTAGCAGAACACTGGCTGCTGTAAAAGCAGATTAATCACACTCCCTTTGATGGAACTAGCATGAGGCCAATTAAGGCCGGGCCATCCAGTGTCGTGACAACCATATGTGATCACCATAAAGCCACGAATCGGTGATGTTGTTCGGATCAATGATCTTGAATTTTCCGATGAAGGTCACACCTGGGTGTATTTGTGTGTGTGTAGCTACATGTGTGAACTCAACTGAACTGCAACCTACTTCCTGCTAGAAACCACTTCCTCAGCTCTGAGCTGTGTGATGCACGATCAGTCAGGTGATAGGATAATTGTGTTTACCCTCGTCCCTCACAAGTGTCCGTATGTTTGTTTGGGCAAGTAAGTACCGCCCTCTTCAAGTACAAAAGCTTCTAGATTAGCAATTGAAGTTTAACTACCTATTGCATTCGGAGCCTGTATTCAATGCACCAAGTCGGTGGATATCAAAAGATGCAAATACTCCATCAGATTCGACGCAGTAGGTGAAGTGATGACACCACATCAAATTAGTTAGTTAATGATGCCCGCCTGGAAATTGTTTAACAAACAGAAATAAATACAAATTGGAAGGAAGTCTCTAAGGGCTTCGTCTGTGCCAAGAGTCTTTCAAAGTCCGGTTTTTCAACTCAAGCTTGTGACTTTAAGGTTACATAACGCGAGAAAAATCACTATCCGTAGGAAGGTGACGCCTAAGAACGCAACAAGTCTGTAATTGCTTTTTGATGCAAAATATTTGTCCAATTCATTGGATAATTAACGCTAAGCCGGTTGAGTATGTGTGCGCCTCAGTCGATTTGTCTGAACAAGTGAGTTGCGAAATTCTTCCTTTTGACGTCACTCGTGCACGGGTGACTTTGCGCTCCCATCCGTTTACGTTAGTCAAGGTTTGCAGTGTGAAGCAACGTCAGGCTTCGAGATGAAACGAGGTTAGAACTCTCTAAGGGGCGATGCCCAGCAATTATACAACGCTCTGTATGCAAACTAAGTAGTGACTAACATGAGCATGACTGCTGATTTGCATAGCTGATTAATCCTTCGTTGCAGGCAGACTTCGATAATTTATTTGGCTTATTGAGTGCGAGGTGAACGTTCTATCCTTTGACTTGTTCGGCCTGTTCTTCAGGCTTTGCCACTGACCGCGTGAACTATGTTGTTGTCATTGATAATTTTCTTCCGTACTGAATTTGCATTTTGTCAAATCAAAAATTTAGGAAAACTTAAAAGAGAGAGGGAAAGAGAGAGATAACGCTCTTTGGGAGTAATTTCTAAGATTTGTCGAACTTTCAAGCTTGCATCAGTTTTGAGGTAAATCAGCCTTTTTTCAAGACACCGTGGTAATGAAAGTCATTACAATCCAACTGTTAAGAGCTTCAAAAAGACGAAGTACGTGTCCTGCATTCTGTTTGGACGAACTGTCATGCTCGAAATCACAAATTTCCCGGTAAATTAATGCTTTAGTAGTGCTCCTTATTGGACACAACATTTTTCCATTTTTATGACAAGAGGTTGATTCCGTGTCGACTTGTCGGTCAACTTGATGGCTATCCACGAATCAAACTTACATTTGGAGAAGTGCTGACCAGGATTGCATTGCATTTCATTACCTTCCATTGAGTGGAACAAATGGTAATCAGCCCGCGAAAAGTGTGAACTTAATGGAGGATAAGGTAGGACTTCGCATTTCAGTGTTTTTAAGTCTGTTTTGCTTAGGTGTCCAACGAGAATTGATTTCAACTAAAAATTGATCCTTTGAATGCCTCTAAGAACCAAATGTAAGATTCATTGCTTAATTTTGAGGTAGCCATGGAATTTGTCTGCCTCGGGTCAGACATAAACTCAATAAAGAACACCTTTGTGGAGAACGAACCTTTGTAATAAATGCCACTACCATTTGTCAACACGGCAAGGGTTAAAACTTCTCAATCGAAGGACCAAAGTCATGCTCTACTCTCTATTCTTCCAATTCGGCAATACGAAGCCGAAATCTGAACTATAAGCAAAACGCTGGAGCAGATCTTGGTTTCTTCGACAGAAAATTCTGCACTTGATACATGGTCACGCCTGTGTGAAAAGTGATTGGAGCATATGACATTACGGCAAAGTCTACAGGCAATATATGGATTTAATCGTTTAATACACTTTGTCAACCCTATGAAACAAATAAACAACAATGCTCCAGCTAAGAGGGAGTTCCAGACTCAAGAGATCGAAAAGAAGAGGAAGACCGACAATTTGGTATAACGACCAAGTGACCGTGAATGCAAAACAGCTTGACCTTTATATCTGGAGTTAGCGTCCCCGGAATATTTGAGGATGATGATTGGCCTGATTATATAGATAATTATATCAATGCATGAATGAAGATTAACAAAGCCGTTATTTTCAAATCTTTGATAAAACAGAAACTTAAACTTCCAATTGAAATGTGAAGCTAGGCTGATATAGAAGACGTTCAACGAAATTTAAATCTATGAGGTCTAAAAGAGGAATGACAGAAATTAACAAGGAAAACTCATATTTTTTCTTTTTCTTCCTGGGATGGAATATCACTTCGCCATGAAAGGAATTGAAGCATTTAGAATGAGAAGGACTCAAGTGACTTCTTGATTAACAAGCATTTAAAGTTTTACGTGTATTTCACCAGAAGAGAGTAGCTAATTTTGGCAGCAGACATGATAACATTATGACGGAAAAAAGGAATACAAATTGAAAAATTTCACTCAACTGTTTGTCAATTTAAGCGCAACGAGTAACATATCCGTTATTATATTCCTTGCTCATGTATGATACTAGAATCAATAGATACTTTAGATTTCACGGACGGCCCACGTGGATTTACATGCAACCCTAGAAGACCTGTGCTGGTTTAAAAAATTAGCAATGCAATGTTTAATTTTTAAACAGTCAACAGTGGAAATAATTTTGTAAATAAAATGTGCAGTCGCTGCACAAAATAAGTTTAAACGTCATGCTTACTAGCTGTTGGGAAGGGAAGGGGGCTTGGCTTCCATCATTTGATAATTACACGTTAAGTAGACATGTAAATAGTTATTATAATCCCTACTCGTTGGATGCTGCATTAAAATGTTACTCAGCTGCATTCCTCCACTTCAAACATCCGCGATACACTCTTCGTTGGGAATCCTCATCAGTTGAAAGGCCCAAAGTTACACCACTTTTGGACGTACTATGGAGAGACTCATTCTTTAGCCGCATAACACGAATATCTGAATATTGAATTTCCTATTCATTACGGTCCTCATTCATTCAGTCCAATGGTCAGCGATACCTTGTCTCCCTGCCTTCCACCAGCACCCTGGGCGGTGCACTTTAAGATTATAAAAAAAAAAAAAAATTATTTAGAAGACCCTTCCGGCGGTTGTTTTGAGCGGGGACTAGTTGTCAGTTTTAAAATTGCTTCTGGCACACATACTTATGTTATGTGGAAAATTAGAAAATATTCCTTTATTCTTGCCAATGGGGCCCTATCAGTTGAACAGAGCCTCTGGCAGACGGTGAAGCTGTGAAAAATTGAGGTGAATATTGTATGCTACAAACGACAACATTATGAGCCGAGTACAGAGTTCGTCCTAGCTAGACGTCGGGGACTCTCCCTCAAGTACTCAAAACGCTGCACTGAACGTACTTCTTCACCTGTTTGCTCTTGATTAAGAACAGTTTAGTTTTCCATTCTGCAAATTTAATTTTATCACTTTGGATACCTTACTCCGCAAGCACCGTACCTTCTAAGGCTGACTATGAGTCGGAATCACAATCGCGGTACGGGGCTTTGCGAATATTCA
This sequence comes from Eristalinus sepulchralis, assembly GCA_944738645.1. Classification (NCBI taxonomy): domain Eukaryota; kingdom Metazoa; phylum Arthropoda; class Insecta; order Diptera; family Syrphidae; genus Eristalinus; species Eristalinus sepulchralis. The sequence continues at coordinate 14,628,673 of OX122882.1, forward strand.
CGAACGGATCCAAGACGAAAAAGAAAGTTGGGATTATCATTAAGCCTTGAGACCTCACATTCAATCTCCAAATGTTATGTGGCGTATTTTTAGGCGAAACGATGGTGATTATAGAGGCACTCTACTGGTCAATGAAGAACGTGATATTTGAAGGCCGTATCATAATTTCTTCCCTTAACTAGACAGCTACCAAATCCCTGAGTATGGTTACGACAGACGACCTTAGGGGGACATCCGTCTTTCGCCCTCATTGTCCACGAACCACTTCCGACAGCTTTTTTTTTGGCTTCTGATCGCTGCTCAAAACACCTCTTATGTATCGAATGTACATCCAAAGATATGGCTAGACACAACACTTGACCTCCATGAGACTGCTATAGCACTGTGACATTCCAAGGAATTACATTGCACATGAATTTGATAGGAGCAACACCCCCTTTCCCTTGTCTAGAATTTCGTGATATACGTCTTATCTAATCATCTTTTCGGCTCGACACGATTAGCAACATGTACCGTAAATGGCCCTAATGGGCAACCTGTCCTGTGATCAAACTTAACTTGCCCAAATGAAATCCTGATCCAATCTTCTCTAGTCATGCGAAGACCAGTGTAAATGAAGAAAATACCGCCCAACCCCAAGCCCTGATAAGTATCTGTCAACTCAAGAATTTCATAAAAAGCTCAAACTGATTTAGCCCAAAATCAGCATGCGCTCATTTGATTCCCTTCTGAATTAGACATTCGAAACCAAAGCTTGAGCGCAGCTCGTTATTGAGTTAATTGTGGCACACATTGTGTGGTTTTCCTCCTATCCTTGGCGATATTTTTAGCCGTTTTCGGCGAAATAACCGGAATTGTCAAATCCGTAATGATCTTGACACTGTGAACAATCGGCATATATTTCCTTGAGATCGCTTTCGTTGGCTTTATCCTCAGAAAGAGGCGCTTTTAATCTAAAACGGAATAAATTATTTTTAATTGATTCCGTGGTTTATACAAATTCATTGGGCGATGTTAGGTTTATTCAAATCAAATATCCGTTAAAATTTACATATGTGTGGTTTTAAACTCTTCATATGAAGTTCAATTTTTCTTGTTTAAACAGTCTAATGTGTCCTTATTTATGTGGTTTCAGAACAGGGAAGTCAAACATAAATCTGGTTTCTACATTGCGACAGATCCTGGAAAACCAGAGAAATGCTGATCGACTGCCAACACCTATTTGTTATTTTCAATGCTACATATGACCAGCTTTACAGAGTCATCTGTAGTTTTTCTATACCTGTCAAACTGGTCAGATTATGCAAAATTACGATGGAGATGTTTCGCTGCACCGTCAAGGTCATTGACGAACTCACCCAGATTTTCAATGTCAGAAAAGGTTTTAGATAAGGCGACGGAGCCGTCATGTAATTTTTCAAATTCTTTTTTTTTTTTTTAAACAAAACGTTTGCGAAACTCGCAAGTCAACACCCGAAGCATGCCCTTTGAAAAATCCGTTCAAATGCTTTCTCACGCGGATATCATTGACGTGATTGAAGAAACACAGGGAGGCGTCAATGAGGCATTTGCTTAGGTGTCTGCTTCTGGTGGGAAATGAGGGCACGAGTATGGTAAGTAAGTAGTGATTCATCATGCCGTTTGATTTATAATAAAAAATAAAAATACGTAGATTTAAAAGTGAACATGCAATTTTTATCATAGGTTAAAAAAAAAAATTCATAGCATTTTCTTTTAAAAAATGACATCAAGTTACTGTTGGACAGGACTACGTCTGAGGTGGTCCATTCGGAAGATCAATTTTTGAGCAGCTCTTTTAATAGCGCCTGGTATCCCGCGGAAAACACAAGTAATGTTGGCTTCCAAAGTGTCAATTGTAAATGGCTTTTGTTTGAGTAGCATCAAATATTTTACGTTGCTAAATTTGTTGCACTTTTCATTCAGAATTTACGATCACTGTTAAGAAAAATGGTGAAAAATCACGGTTACGGTAAGACGTAAGGTGAAGACACGGAGACGGCAATAAACTGTAGGTCCTATCCCCTCATTTTGGGATGCTTTCGTTAACAAATAAATACTCTTTGAGTACTGTCAGCAACACAGAGCTATTCAAGAATCGAACTTGGAGCTTGGGGATCAAGCTCCTACTACTTCTCGGTGGCCACGGCTTAACCGTTGATTTAAAAATTGCTTTCTCGCCATCAATATATTTATAATCTCCTAGATTTCTGTGGGTGTTTCTTGTTTAACAAATGCGATATCTTATTAATATGCTCGCTCTCTCACTTACGCTGTATCAAGATACTTGTAATTGAGGAGATTAATAACAAGTTGTTATCGGAACTCCATAATTGCACTACATTTTCCACTGAATGCTGTCCTATATATCTTTCTCTGACAAGACGAGGATAGCTTTAGGCAAAGGTAACTTGTTTGCCTTCAATTCCACTAGCTGATTAGAAAATCGATTAAACTTTGTGTTTATTTAAAATTAATTGATTATTAATTATATTTGGCGTTTTAATTCTCGTTAATTGTTGAAAGTAAAGTTTTCGTTTTATGCTCTCAACTCATCTACATAGTTTTTTGTTAAATTGAATTGCCTATTGTTGGTTTAAAAAACGTTTTGATCGGAAGAATATGCACAAAATTATATGCAATCATTCAATACAAGTGATTTGAGGAAATGTTGAATTAAAAAAAAAAATTTTGTGTCAGTCTAAGATTGTTTCTGCGAAGGATTAGGATTTTTAAGAATTCGAATTTCTCCTGTTGTTAGCTTTTGTTTCTGTGAACTTGCTTGCGTAAAATACTTTTTCTCGAAATGACCAATTGAAAGAGAACAGGGATGGGGCTAAACGAGGGATCTGGGCTGCACCTTGTGACCCCTATCACCTCTAAACACCTACCTAGCCACCAACCTAATCCATGCTTATGATTGCTGTGAATCAGTCAGTTCATTTCTTCCTCTAACACCAAATATGATAAGACTGCGGTCGAGATAAATTGCAGTGAGATACGTCAGTCTGTAAAGTGGGAGAGAAAATTAGTGAATATTGGGTGCTCTGAATAAATAATGGTGAATGCATCTAGCTTCCGTGGAGGGTGACTCCTTAAGATTCATTTTGTTTTGAGGCGTTATATCGTATTTTATCGTGAAAATTTATTTATGTTCAAAAATTGGCAAAATGTCGAAACATAATCTTTATGTTTGCCTTTTCTGTTATGAAAAAAAAAGAACGCGTTACAGGCTGCTGAAATAGTTTACAAAGACGATACCACAGAAAAGCTGCCGCGAATTTCTTTGTGCTTTCTTTAGTACGAACATATTGGCTGCCACTTTGTGAGATACCTGGACAATTATGACTCTCGCGATAGGCGTTGCGGACAAGGTCACGAACTCCAAAATCTCCAAATTGTCGTAATTCCGAAATGCCAAATTCCAGAAAAGCCAGCTTCTGAAAAGGCAAAACTCGGAAAAATGAAATCCAGAAAGAAGCATTTTAGGAGAATAGCTGTGGAGAACGTACTGCCCCTGCAAACCCCAACCTAGAGTCATTGTGGGCGCTGAATTAGGATAATGCTAGTCTTGTGATTTCTGGTTTTTGTTTTTTATTTCAGGATTTTGTGCATTTTGAAATTTTTGTGTTACGAGATTTTAAAATAAACGAATTCTGGCTTTAAAGGATCTTGGATTGTTTGGCTTTTCAGGTTTTTTTTTGTGATTTTGGCCATTTCGGAAACTTTGGCTATTCATGCCGTTTCACAATGAATTCTTTTTTTGACATTTTGAAATCTATGATTAGTAAATCAGTCAAACTGATAGAAAATATATGCCTTTACCGTCAAATCCAAGTCCACCAAGTTTCTTAGTACATGTTTTCATAGATAAAACAGAAACAGTGTTCTGGTTTTAGTATTCCTAAACATGAAGTTGTTTCTGAGCTTATTTGTTTTATAGGGTAAGGGAGTGGCCTCACGGACAACCCACAGGCTAGTAGGCCAGACCCATTATTTATCCCTAAAGCAGAGGTGTGACGCCTATCCAGGGAACGCCACGAAGAGCCTAAGTGTCAACTTGACCTGTTTACAGGCGAGGTTAGTGTTGGCAGCTCGCCATGTTGAGCGCGGTCATTGAATCGTGTGCACAGGCACATGTCCCCCCACCTCGACGATACTTAAAGCGGATGAGAAAGCCCTTAGTCTTTTTCGAGAGAAAAGTTCAGCGTGCGATTTTTGGTCCTGTTTCCGTTGATGGCGTCTCGAAGAGAAGATTCTACGACGAACTCTATTTGGTGTACGACGACATGCAACTGGTCAAACGTCTTCGGATACAACGCTTAAGTAGGCCATGTAGAGTGTACTCGCATGAACACCACTACTCCGGTCCGAAAAGTCTTTGAATACGAGCGGGAATCCATTGGGACAAAGCAACGGAGGAAGGCCTAGGCTGAGATGGCGCACACAAGTGGAGAATGACCTGAACAAACTTGGAGTGGGAGCAGCTGGAAAACTATTCGCCTCACATCACTTTTGAAGTGGAGTACGAAATTAAGCACTTTCGCCTCAAACTGTTCAAAAGTTATGTGAAATTCGATGTGGAAAGACCTTCAAGGGAAACAGTTCCATACATAGATTGACGAACTCCATTATTTACATTTTTCATTAAACGGTGTTAAATATTTGAACCAATTACAGCTTTAAATTTGTCCTTGCCTTTTATATCACCCGATAGCATTAAACGGTGTCCTTGCATTATAAATGCTATCAGCAGACTCCACCAAAATCTACAATTCACTTGGATCATTTGAAGAGTTTCAAACCACAAGGAAATGAGCAATTCGATGATACAACATTCATCACAAACAAGCAAGTCGACAAATTTTTCCTATTCAATGGAATTTAATTTATAATCTGGCGTTGCAGCCGAGTGCTACTAAATGTCGCAGCATTTAGTCAGTAATTCACCCGTGTTTACTTATTCAGTCGAGAATTTACCGGAAAAATACTCCACAGAACTGTCCAAACATCATCCAACTTCATTCATTACCCAGCAAGCAATAAGGAGAGAAAAAAAGAAAAACAAAATAAATGACATCAAATTCTCATTCGATTCTAGAGTTCCGTGATATCTTGACAGCCGATTCGTATTGGCAACAGTAGTGCTTGTCTATGAGTGTGCATCGGACCCACCTTTGCACTCGCTTCATAGGAACATTACTTCGCAACTAATTGACGCGCAGTGGCAGCAGCTTCGGCTCTACACCTCACACCGGTACTCGGCACACGGCGCGCGGTTGTTCTCCAGACAGAGCTTCAAGGCAGGATCACAGACACCAGCCACTGCAATTGTCCGTCAACCAGCCGACCAGACTGATCGCGATTTCTAAGCGGCACTGCATCGCGCGTCGACCAGACTTACACAATATTTCAGTTTTCGTTCAAAAAGCAAAAACAAAACGATCCATTTCGTTAGCGCTGCTGCATACTTATTGCAACGGAGATTTTAAGTGACTCAGAGAGTTCAGTTGTGTGATTAAAGTGAATTTTGGAAAAAGAAAACAAAACACCACTGAGGCGAGTGGACATTTCTGTTGTCAAACGTGTTGATCTGACGGAAGGTCTTTTTTGCTGGACAAAGACTTAAAGGTGTTGTGTGATTGTTAAATTCTGATAAATCTTTGTTTGTTTCGTTGACAATTGGAAAATTTAGCAACAACTGAAGTTTGATAAAATCAATTTTTTGAGGTAAGTTTACAAGTTAAGAACAGGATTAGGAGGGAGTTCTGATTTACACATTTCATTCTGACAGGAATGTCAATTAAAGGAAACCTGAAAATGAAAGTCAGCAAATGCAATTTGTGTTTACTTAGAGGATCTGAACATCAGCTGAGAAAATATTGCTTGTCCTTCTCGGTGTGACATTCTCCTTATTGACCGATTGCACTTCCAAATAAAAGTAGAAACTAGAAGGATCTGTATTACTTTCAAGGATTGAAGTTCTTGATTTTCCTTGAAGGATTTCAACGTCTAACAAGCTTAGACGACGCGTTGTTGGTGTGTGCACTGCAGCCTGGGTCAACTCCCTGCAGACACAGACTTAGTATCTTGTTTTGTGCATTTTTGAATATTCTGCTTGCGGAAGACAATTGTTTCCGTCAAACAATAAAAAGAAAGTCGACTTCTGACAATCCTACCCAGTCTCGCAGCGACCACAAACAACCGTCCAGAAAGGGAAAAATATTTTCTTCAAAAAATCAAAAATAGATCCATTGTCATTTCCTTCGCTGAAATCTTTATCAAACACCATTTGACAAAAGCTTGTCTCATTGACATGTCACAATCATTGCCATAGCACTGAATCAAATAAAACATTTCTTCACTGCAACTCATCATTTCCGAATGACCTCGTGGGTCTGCTGATGCCTCAAGATTAAAGCGCTTCCGTAGAACAAGAAACGTCAGTATCAATGGAACATGCTTACTATCCCAGAAAAGTATACACTTCCGGATCCATTCATCAAGTTATACACACGTGCTTGACCTTGCGAATGGATTCTTATTCTAATCCCTCAGGGCCACGTGACATCTGACAAATTAAATATGTTAATCCGTTTCGCTTCTTTTGAGTCGTCTCAATGGAAGAAGCAACTTAAACTGTATGAAGAAATATTAAAAAAATAACCAGTTAACTTGACTCAGTCAAGGTTTTCAAAATTTCGAATGCGGTTTCGGCTTATATCACGTGAAAATGTCTTATTCGATTTTGGGTAAGTCGGAGAGACGATCTGGCGACTTAAAAAGAGTGCGCCATAGTCCCAAGTAACAATGCAATTTGTCAGATTCTCCAGCAATTGTTGTGAATTAGAAAGAATGAGATATAAACCTTTCCGGAGACATATGGGGTATTTTTTATAAATTTTGATTGAAAACATTTTCTCAAGTTTTGCTGAAGCAACTTTTGCTTGGGCTCCTTCTTCATTTTTTTAATTTGCGTGCAATGTATTTTTGTTACTGCATTTATGATTTACTTATATCCTGAAATTATGAAGCACGTCAGGCCACGTTAAATGTACAAACTCTAACTTAAACGGGTCTAATCTACGTCAAATTCAATCGAAAGTGCGAAAAGTCTTAAAATTTCTGCTAAAATACATTCACCTGCCAAGAGCTAGCTCCTTTTTTAAACGGTCTAAAGCTAAGAAGCCTTGTTATATGCACGTCCATAAGACTTAGTAGCATTGAATAGTAAGCAGCAGATTTTGTTTGAACACATAAAGATAGGCTAGCGAGAGTGATTAAAGCACTTTTTGCTTTAAGGTTTTTGGGAAATTGTTTGCTTATCGCTTATCTACTACTCAAAGAAGGCCACTAACATCGTGGTGCAGTGGATAAGTGAGTAGACTAAATGTTTTGGTCCTCGATTAAGCTCTCGTTGATCTCATATTTTGCACGGCACCATTTCCTACCAGTTTCTGACAAGAATGAAGGCGTACTGAAACAATATTCTCAAATTTCACCGTTCGGCATCGGCAGTAGGCAACAGGCACCATTTACTCTTGAGAAAACTATAGCACGACACAACACAATTATGTATTATCAGCTAGATCACTTCATGAATATGGCCTTGAATAACGAATTCCAAAATATCGAAATGTTCAAAATCCCAAAGTGCTCAACAAATCTGAAAAGGCTTAATCCCGTAAAGGGAAAACACCGAAAATGAAATCCAGAAAGAAATATTTGAGCACGGAAAACGAAATCCAGAGAAGGTGTGGAGGACATGCTGCCCTTGCAAACCCCAACATTGGATAGTTGTAGGAATTGAAATAGGTGATGAATTCGAATAATGCAAGTTTTGTCATTTCAGAATTTTGTTTCTTTTCGGAATTGTTCTTTTACGAGATTTTGAAAATATTAGATTTTTACTTTTTAAAATTTTGGGTATTTTGTAATTTTTGACTTTTTGAAATATTGTGTATTTTGTGATATTGTTCATTCCTAAATTTTGGATTTTTTGAATTTTTAGGGATTTTGACTTTTTGGTCTTGGGATTGAATGATCTTGGGCATTATGGAATTTTTGGCATCTTGAGATCTTAACAATTTGGAAGGATTTGGCTTTTCGGAATTTTTTTACATATCGGAATTTCGAACATTTCCAAATTTTTGACAGTTCGGAATTTCGAATTTTTAGGGTATTTGACATTTTAGAAATTTAGTGCATTTTGAGTTCTTATCCCTTCGGAACTTTCAATATTATGGCGTTTTATTTCTCGGGATTATGTTCTTTTCTGCTGAGAAAAGCATGAAGTATTTTCAGATTTGTCCACGATATTCCTATTGTGGTCGCCGTGGGGTAGTGGGTAAGTACGTTGACCCAAACGCAGATGGGCTAGGTTCGATTCCCGAACGGGAAACCTCGCATTTTTTCACGGCACCACTTCTTTTGAGTTGTTGACAATCCTCAAAGTGTATCAATTGCCTATGAAAATCTTCTCAAATCTCACCTTTCGGAATCGGCAAAAAACTGTAGGTCCATTCTACTCGTGAGAGAACATTAGCACGCACCACGAGTGGTTGTTGTGAAGCTAGGCCCTAGTCCCTTGTGGTCTGCAGTGTCGCCCATTATTATTATTATTATGAACGATATTCCTTAAATTTAGTTTTTAATAGAAGAATCATCATGTGTTTTACTTAAGTCCAATATTGCCAATGTGAAGTAATTGCCAAGCTGTCAAATGAATCGTTAACTAAATTTCTAAGAAACTCGGGTCTGTTTCACAAGTTTACATTGAGCTCAGAAAGTAGTAAAGCTAGGGTACATCTAAAGGAATAGAACTTTTTTATAAGAAAATTTATCTTGTTGAGTTGAAAATATAAATAAATAAAATGAATTTAAGTCAATCGCAGTAATCCATTCACTGAGATGTGATTCACTCTTGTTCTTCAACATTCTTTCGTATTTTGGTTTAAGGTGTTTCGTCATTTAACCAATCTTTTTCTTGTGACAAAGATTCACGACTCTATGTCTCCTTAGAACCTGTATTCAGGCAACTTCATGATTTTGGTAATCCTGGAAAATCTCTGCGTCATTCGTTTGTATTCAAACTTCTTCTTTTGACACAATTAGCCACCAAGTTAACATGTCAATGCTTGATATTTTCTCATTAATACAGTGTATAGTGCCAACAAAATGGATAAGTTTAGTAGTTTTAGTCAATCAGAAATGATGTGTCCAAGGCGATGTGAATTTGCTTTATTTTTTATGACGTCCACCTTGCTTTGTCCTCGCTCACTCAAGCTGAGTTTCGTTTTAACTTCTCGTACATGTGTATTATATGTTATTGCAATTGTGGATGAATGATTGTATTTAATCGATTATTCCACGATAGCTCTTCAAATGCAAGCAGAGGTAAACTTAAAAGAGTTTAAAGTTTCGTAAAGTTCAAGAGAAAACGAAATGTTTGCCTTTTGCCATTTTTTTTTCTCAGTATTTCTACAATTCAAGGACTCTTGTGACTGAAAGTAAGTTAGCTCTTAAAATAAATTGACATCTGATATAAAAATAAAATCATTAGGAGGCCCTGCAATTTAATTCCTTCAGATTCGAATCTCAGCGAAGAATCTATAAGGCGTTAAGCAATTTCACAATTCTTCCCTCATTCTCTCGTGTCCCCTTGCATACCGTCTCCACGTTAACTTGCATACGAACGAATCAGGTTCCAGCCAAGGACACGCAAGCTTACTCCAAGGTCCCGCAGCGATGCGCAATAATGACTATCATCCATGGATTAACCCTGCAGCATACCAATGAGCATCATCCTCATTTGATAAGGTTAATGACACAAAACGAGCGAAACGAAACTAGACATAAACCGCGAACTCCACTAACCACACAATTATTGCAAAAGAACGCATAAATCCGAAGCCTTTACGACTTCACTTTAACAACATCGCACAGTTCACCTCAAAGTGAATACCGCTACTAGTCGCGACACTACACACAAGCGCAATCTCCCAACAGAGCCATGATGCCACACTCATACGTAGGATCGTGTTTAGACAGCAAGTGGTACACTGATGCAGCTCGCAAACCTTGCACTTGACTTGCTCGGTAGGTTGCTCTTACTTTTCTGGACTTGACCTTCTTGCAGTTTCGTGTTGCGGCCGCAACGAGTATCGTCGTCTGTGGCGTGGCCATGTCAAACTGTCATAACTTGTTATACTCAGACAGCCGGCTGCAGCTGGATTAAAGATGTGATTAACGACCTTGTCTTGGACTCCAGTCACTGGATGCCACCCAGAGGTTCTTGCAACATTCCCGTCAGTGTCCCTTTCACTTTCACCGAGGTGACCCTTACGATGTGCGATGCTGTAGCTGCGAAATTCCACATGAACCGGCTTTGATCTGGCTTTCACTTCCGGAAACAACACTTTTCTTGAGATTCAGGTCTTGAACTAAATTAAGCTAATGAGCAAAAGTGGAAGTGAAATATGCAAATCAAATATTCACCGCGTTGCAACTCAGCTCTCCGCTGTCCGCTGTCTCCATCGCTGTGCACCGTATGGGTCAGGTACTCCCAAGTTAGATAACACCATGGGCCGCCGCCGCGCCGGGCCAGATCGGATAGTAATCAGAAAATTAAACAATCGCTGACCTCAATTTCAGCGCTGTTGTTTCTGCCTTCTCCCTTTGCGTCGAATTTGACAAAAGGCGTCACTTGACAGCTGATGCCGATGATGCCACGAAAATTTGCGCTCGTTAACAGATCATAATCAAACTAGCAGTGATGACTGGCTCCAGTGGGTTTCAGATGACGCGGCGGATGGCGAAAACTGCCGGCGACTGTCAAAAGATTCGGTCACAGGGAAAGAGAATATTTGTACATTAGTAAACATCATGATCTTTTCGAATTAGTATACATTTTGTTTTATCGTCTGTCAGTCTCTGCTGTGGCGCGTGCTGTGGTGGGGATGCGTTCGGTGGTGATGGCGATGGCGGGCGCAATGAAATTGGGAAACACTCCCCACCTGCGGAGACAGAGCCCGGTAAATTGTGGAATGAATTTGTAAAGTATTGTTTAACGGCTTTGTATTGGATTACATAAATCGAAGGTTTGTAATATTGTTTGTTTGGGGGTTACACAGCTGATGGCTTATGTGTTGCTTCGGAGTAATTATCGTGGTGCGCACGGCTTGGTGGGCTTTCTCCAGATGGGCTTGCGAGAAATACCTACGACGGTGATTTATGATTTGTCTTGTGAAAATGATTAGGTTGAGTATTTCCGTCAATTTGATGATGCTGCAATGTGCTCAATCGTGGTTCCCCTTCTGCTTATCTGCTGGCCAGTAGTCAGTGTCTCGTAATGGCATATTTACCTCGTCTTGTTCAGACAAGGAAAGCTCTTGCGAATAAATGGAATAGTACTATGTAGATTGGCAGTGAAGCTTGGGTCTAAGTAATTGGCAAAATTGAAGTTTCTCTATTCCTTCCTTAAGAGTTAACAAATAAGTCTCTAAAAGCTTCTACAGCGAGCTTAGAATAACATAGCCAAAGGGATTTCTTTTTAATTTTTTATGTATACAGTAGTTTCTAATTTCTTAAAAAAAACACACACATGCATAGATATGAATAACGTATACGACTAGGAAGAGGAAAATAAAGAGTTTTAAATAGTAGCTTTTTTAAGGTTTCGTTTTCAAGGAACAAAACTTTTAAACTTTTCGTCTGTTCGTCATGTCTATGACACTCTTTACAGTGCTTCCGTGCTCCGCCTCCAGTTTCTACAACGATGTGCTTAAGAATCTGAAAAAAAAAATACAAAATGTTGTTGTTGTGGCAACTAAGAATAAAAATTGTTTTTAACTTTGTCGTAATGGGCCTGTATCTGTTAAGTATCAACAAAGACGAAACTTGGAAAAGGCAGTTTTGAAAAGCCCGAGAGCATTCGGGAATGATAACATTTGGAATATACTTTTAGTGTAGAATTCAAAAAAATCGCAGATATAAGGTATGTGACGTTTTCCCTTTAAGGCAGATGAATCAATCAGTCAATCTCAAAGGTATCAGTAACATTAATTTTAATTTTCGCCCTTAAGCCCCTGAGCTTAATCAGTCCATACACAAAGTTGGAATAGAGATTGATTGCGTTTAATCCTCCTGCAACGGGCAAAGGTATTTGGAGTGGTTAATGGAATGATGTTGCGCAAATATTATTTATGTTTACTTACGCCATGTGTGCAGCAAGGACGTAACCGATTGGTGTTTGTCCGGTAGATATGTGTGATTATATTTGAATCTAGTCAAGTTAATAAAAAGAAAAGAAAAAACGAAATCTCATATATTCGAGTGTAACTCGCACTTGCTCACTTTATATTTTTTCTTTTATATTAAGAATCACGATTTTTCCACAAAGAGATCGAAACCCTCGGTAAGCCTATATCGCATCTCTTTAAGGTTATTTATTAGATCACAATGTTGCTGGTATACTTTAGATTGTTGGTGAAATAACCACTTTTCCTTCTCTGCGTGATGTTCCGTTTGGTTTTAAGATGTTTGAATATTTGAAGCGATTCATAATAACATCTTCTGGGTTGTATTTCACTCATAGATGGCGTTAGTTGAATTTTTAGGTTTGCTGACGTAATCGAAATGTCAAACACAGTTTCGTTATTTGATAGTTGGTACTTAATTTTTTTTATTGGTTGTGTGGCGTCTGTTGACAAATGGAATCTAATTTGTAGAATCTACATAAAAATTTACAATCAAAACTAACAGGGAATCAGGAGCGATAGCGAGTAAAAGAATCCGATTAAGTTCAATTCGATTTTTTCTGGGACTTGGACAGAGTCAAATGTATTATTTTTAGGGTGGCGCTACTGTCTCTGCCACCTGTACCAAATTTCAAGTCAAAACGTTTACGTCCTTAACAACTCCAAGTGGATTTTTCATTTCTTAACACTGGTAAGTGCGTCGACCTCCACGCAGAAAGTCTAGGTTCGATTCTCGGATGGAACAGCTCTCATATTTTCCTCTTTCGAGTTGCTGACAACACTCATAGAGTATCAATTGTCTATAAAAAGCTTCTTAAATCTCGCCGTTCGAAGTCGATAAAAAACGGTAGTGAGAACATAGCACGACACAACACAAGTAGTTGCTGTAGAAGTTGGGCCCTGGTCCCTCGTGGGCTGTAGTGCCACCACAATATCCAAAACTATTAAATAACCCAGATTGAACCCAAGAGGTCTTTGCAGCATGGCTTGAAAATTGGAAACACTCGGAAAAAGTGTAACTTTTGGGTTACTTTAAGGGGGTCAAAACAAATTTACGAGAATGAATTAAAATTTTTCTTATAAAAACAATTCCGGGAATATGGTTATTGATTGCAAATTTTAATGAATTCAACCTTTTATTCTGTAGCGGAAGACAAATTGCCTATTATCGAATTCCAATCATACACAGTTCCAGTACACATCAAGACAATAAACGCTGAAGTTCTCAGCCCCTAAATCTTTGCAGGAAATTCCAGCTTAGCGTCAGTGCGGAAAAATTGCACGCACATGCGATCATACACTCATCATCACCTTGTCCTTGTGAAAAATCCAATTTATGATGACATGTGCATTGAGGTGTAAGTCTGAATCGCAAATTTGATGCATAATTTCACACACGCACATCTACTGCAGTCTGATTGCAGTGAATCCTTAAGCTCAGATTTGCTTGTTCGCCATCTTGCTTTGTTGGCAGCCACAGGTGATAGGAGCAGCTGTCTGTCAAAGTCATTTATTAGAAACTGTATCTGTACGTGACACATGCACGTGATTTAAATCGTGATTGAAGCGTTCGATGAGAGCATTTAAGGCAAGTGAGGATGCTTAATGGGCTTTATTTAAAAACGATTATCATATTCTGCGGATAAATGAGTGTGCGTCGGCGAAAATGGGCACTGTTTGGCAACGTTGGGATGTCCATTAAAAATTCATTAAGAAAGATTTCAGTTGAATGAGGGAATTAGTATTTTCTTCCTAATGAATTGTGCAATATTTGCATGTTGCTTTAGGAAGTCAAAAGTTTCGAATACTTCATAAAAATTGATACTCTTTCAAGAATGCCGTGTTTCTTTTAATTTTTTATCAATTCTCGCAATTAAAGAAGATCGCGGTAGAATTGAATGCAACATTGTATTAATCTTTGCATGTTGTAATTTTTCTGTAATTTTCTAGAACAGTAATTACTTGACATTTATGAATTTAAAATGTTCATTGCATATGTATATTCTTTACGACAAAAAAAAATAACAAAATTACAGGGAAGCTCTTAAAAATGCGATCTAGGTGGGTGTTGCATTTTAAAGGGCGCAATTATTTTTGAATAATAAATCCGCGCATGATGTGACACGTATTATTTCAAGTAACTAACTAACTAGAATCTCATTTGATCTTATTACAAGGTTGAAAGCCAGAAGACAGTGAAGGGTTGATTGAGGGTCTGTTGGAGTAAAATAAAGATCGACTCTACTCGATTGCTGTATGTTCGGGGTCAGTGGGAAACTAAAACGAAATATTTTTTTTATGGAGAAGAGGTTTAAATACAAACTTAGCAATTCGAATTTGATATTCCCAATTTCCAATTTCCAAACTTAGCAATTCCAAATTTTCAATTAAAGCTCGAATCCAGAAGCTCGGACATCTTCGAGTTTTTGTAGTCTGTATAACAGAAGAACTAAAGGAATGGCATTTACTATCTGTACCTAATCCAAAATAACATGTTTTATCGTAAGGAATGATTGCTTAGTACGGACAATAACCATACAACTTGTTAAAAAAGAAGGATATAAATTTAAGTTGAAATTTTTATAAATGAAGTAAAAACTGAATCTGAATCTTTGGCCAAATGCTACCTTGGGCAGAAAGGTCTTTATTTTTTTAAATTTATTTCTTTTCCTTCAAAAAAGTAGTAATAATAGAAACGGCATTGAACCGTAGGTCTTCTCCACTGGTGAGAGATTAGCATGCACAACTTGAATAGTTGCTGAAGAAGCTAGACCCTGCTTACTCATTGACTGGTCGCCACTTATACACGTATTCCAAGTCAAAACTCTTGTATGTACTTAATGTGCAACTCGTCCTTCAAACTCCATGAGTGCAACTGGGACCAAATTTTATTTGTTGAAGTTAGCGGTTTTTTGCGATGTAGTCAGAGCTTCCGAGCGGAAGAATTTATTTTTCGGTCGACGATAAAGGCTGATAGGTAAAGCGAATGGTTAGAGTTATCCTTCCTTTCGGGATTTCCTTTAATTGAACTTACTCCAGTTCGTATATGGTAAACGTCCTTCAGGATTTTACGTTTTGTTCAAGACGTTGGTGTTCGTATGTCTGTTCAAAAAATTAGGCGAATTTCCAAATTTTGCGAGCTACGTAGTGCATTCGATTATCGTTTTTTTTTTTATTTCGTTATGTTGGTACACTCGTCTCGAACATGTATTTACAGTTTCAGGTATATAGCGTATTTATTTTATTTGTGGAAGGCATACAAGTTAGACGTGTTTTGTGTGTTCGGCGATTGAGGAAATTCAAGCCGAACCGCACCGCTGAGAGGGCTCAAGGGTATACCAAAAAGTTCATTTCAGAAGTGCTTCGAGAATTGGCACAAAATAGAAATTGATGAATAAATAAATAATTTTTTGAGAAAAATGGAAATGCACCTTATTTTTCGAACATACCTCGTATGTACTTCATTTTAAATTAACTTCACGCTTCTACCCCACTGACCACTGTCCACTGTGGTCTACTGTGTCCATTCAATGCCATCGACATTTACACAGATTTGCGAGAAATCTGAGTAGAACTAAATTTTTTGGAACAATATTCTAAAAAATTGTCATGGTTTTTAATCACCCTGTGTAAATCGAATTTTTGAAATCAAAATTTGGACATTAATGGAACAACAGAAGTACAGAAGTATCAAAATTAGACAATTTAAAAATATACCGTGAGAATCGATCTCTTAAGCACTGATCAATCCTCCATATTCACGGCTTCATTTAATAAACCCTCAAATCTTTAAGTTTCCACTTCAAAGTGTCATCATTTGACTTTGTATCTGTCAAAATCATCAAATGACCGTCATAAATAATTGAAAAAGCAACAATTCAAAAGAAAGGTCAGTCTCATCCATTCGATATCGCCTGGCAACATTTGCGTACGCTGTGTGCTACATTTTTGCATGCGACCTAATCTAATACAAGTTACCTAACGGTTACACGTTTTGCATAGAAAAAGGCGAAAACACACAAAATAAAATTGAATGAAAGACAGACAAACACAAGACAGAAAAAAAAGCTAAACACACATTCAACTCAGCATCTACTGCGGAATGTCGTGTTTGGTGGTTATTTCTGAAGCTGCTGCCGCATAAAGGCACAACGCCGCGACCAACCGACGGTGACGGCGACGATTAAGCGACACCGACACCGACAGCCTTTGATGGACTCTTGATTTCATTCCTAATTCAATCAAAATTGAAAAAGGAAAACGAAACGAAAGTTGACTAAGTCTTTTGTTTATGGCCGAGGTGTTAATGCAGTTTGGGCAAGGTTGATGGTTTTATTCATTAGTCGCTTTATACAATATGGGACACAGGGTCGACAATTGCCGCATATCAAGAGTCGCACGCCGAGTGATCACCGCTCGGCACTTATCGCGCCGCATTTGGTTCATTAGAGCGGTTTGACGGATTCCTTGCAAAATAAATGCACTTGTCATCACTTACTCAAGATTTTAAGGAGCAACTGTTTGACGTTGAGAGATGCTTACGCTTTAATCACGGACCTGTCAAACGGGCTTTGTGGGCGTGCTGGCTCTTGATAATTTAACTTTAATTACCAAACCGGGACTGTTTCTTTTATTGGCACAATAAGTCATGTTCTGATGAAGCCATCAGTTACGAGTGATTGCCGTAACGTAAATGAAATATTGAGATTTAATCACTGCAGGTGTCGAGTGATTTTCAACCGGGCACATCTGATGATTTATGAAGATGCCTGCATGTCACGCTTGCTTCAATTGATTAAATTACTGATCATCAATCAAATCAATTTGACTCGACAAAGACGCCCCAGTCAGAGGTCTGCAGAATCGTCACATCCAATATCATGTAACCAAGAGGAGATCAATTCTGTTTGAGACAAATCTTGGCAATGCTATCAGTTGGGAAGACTATTATAACCAGTCTGTGGTCATGAATTAGTATATAGAGTTCCGCCTACAATTTGCTGCAGCTACAAATTAGCGGTGATTACGTGGCGATTGTGCGGTTTTTTTCCATTGATCACATTACTAGCTATTACCCAGAGTTCGCTTACAGAATACATTTGTAAGTGAACTGGTTATAAGAAACAAACAAGTGTTAGGATATTCTAGTGGTTTTCGTTGCGCAAGTGCGATATCAATCTTAGGAAGCGTACTTTGTTGGCATGCTGGTCAAAGTGATAACACGATCTCTTCGACATGACACCCTGCAATGATTGAGGTTTTCTTTCAATCGTTTCAATCGCGGTCATCATTTATTGCGTTGTTTTTGTTTTCTGTTCAGTTGGGGTTTTTGTGGACACATAATTAGATTTCGAATAAATGTTGTAATTTTTCCACTAAATGTTGATTGAATTGTAAGTTTTTCTTGCATTCAGCTTGGTTCTTTGTTCTGTATGTTAAAAACAATAAATTAAAAAGAGGAACTGCGATATTTTAACCAAAGCGAAAATTTGGAAGCCCAGGCGATTACCAAAAACAGATGTCCATATGAATGCTCACTGGATTGACCGGCCCAAAGCACTGACTTAGACTTCAGAGAGAACTTGGGAAATGAAGTCAAAGTTAAAATAATTAAGAGAAACTTCAAAAATATGGAAGATCTTTAGTTTGCCACACATAAACTTGGTAAGCCATACGCAAAGCAAACTGCCAACAACTCGTGGAGCGTACAGGTGTGGTGCTGCCAAAAGCAGTGGGTACAATACAAAATGTTAAATGTTGTCAAATTTTAACACGGCTTTTACTCCTTTTATAAATAGCACAACCTCAAGAATCTTAAGACCAAATGAGGAATATTTCAAGAAAAAATCTCTGTGTTCAGTCTTTAGCACAGTTTGCGTTGATGCTTTTGTGGAGAAGGTGATTCAATCACGAATTTTTCGAGCTGTACAGCCAGGCTTGTGCGTATTTAATGCAATGGAAAACATTGCTCTAACCCGAAGAAACTTTAACTCAGAACCGGTGATATAATGGCGCACACAAGTGAAGAAGGACATTAATAATAATAATTGAATGGCACTACAGCCCACAAGTGACCAAGGCCTAGCTTCTACAACAACTACTCGTGTTGTGCGTGCTACTGTTCTCTCACGAGTAGAAGGGACCTACAGTTTTTTACCAACTCCGAACGGCGAAATTTGAGAAGCTTTTCGTAGACAATTAATACTCTCTGAGTGTTGTCAGCAACTCGAAAGATGTGGTGGCGTGAAAAAAATGCGAGGTGTCCCGTCCGGGAATCGAACCTAGACTTTCTGCGTGGTGGTCGACGCACTTGCCCACTAAGCCACGGCGACCACTAAGAAGGACCTTAACTAATTTAATTTAAAGTGCTGAGTTTGGGCTTGCTGGTTGAGACCCAGGTCCATTCGGGACTGGGATTGCGTACGCTCAAGTAGGTCAATATCGTCAAACAGCAGCTAAAGGAACTTTTGGACAACATGCGTATAGTGTACGCTTGTTCTGAAGAATGATATTGAAACAGTCTGTCATGATAACATTTTGCCTTGTCTAAAACATATTGAGACATTGAAGCTCTTGTTATCGACCTTGATGGAACAATGAAAGTTTTCCATTGTCCTCTTACAAAATCTAACGAAGTTGGTTGGAATGTCAAAACTGGATATATGTATGTACATGGTCAATAATTGTGCCAAAGTAAACAATTTTGGAAAATTCATAATTTTTCAAATTGTGTCAATAGTTTTTGACGCGAATAATAGCCTCGAGGCGCCTGATGAAAGGATCGTACCCTGAACTCAAGTGGCTTTGCGGTATGGCCCATTTCCGCCGAAGTGCTTGTTTGATTTGGTTCAAACTTTTGTATATTTTAGTGCTAATTATCGCCTTGTAAGTACTTTCGAGACAGAAATCCAACAGATTTGAATCCGGAGAATTTGCAAGCCATGGCGTCGTAGAAACGAAGTGTGGAACATTATTTTTGGTCGCGTCTTTTTTGAGACTGGTTGAAATACCCACGTTTTTCGATCAAAAGGTTAATTTGACAAAGGCTGCGTCACTGCCTCTAAGAAAGTTTCGCGGAATACGGTCGCAGTTTTTCTGACGCCACGGTGCAAAAAAAAAAAACGAGCGGAGAGTGACCATCGGTGGTTGTAGCGGCACAAGCCATCACTATCGGTGGACGGCCATGTTGTGAATTTTCGAAGGATCTCTATGGCAAGTGAACTCAGTCATTTTGTTTATTTAGATATGTCCGATAACATACAGCAGCTCATCGAAAAAAAAAAATAAATTTGGCAACTCACCAGTTTCGTGGGAGTTTAGAAACTTCTTCTCTCTTTGGACTCTACTTCTTCTTCTTCAGTGCCTTGATTCTCAAGATAATTTTTCAGTATGTGTTGCAAACGTTCCAACCATATATTGAACTCATTAGCCATTTTTCTTCCACGTCGGCACTGATTTTGCTCTATTCAAGCCTTCAATTTGGGAACCATTTCTGTCGATTTTGCTGTTTCTTATGGCCTCGTCCCTAGTGTTTTGCAACGCTACCAGCGGTGTCGAGCTATGATTGCAAGCATAAATGATTTATTCACGTTGAGGTGTTAGAGGTCTCTTACCATTAGTACTTAAGGTTTTCAGCGATCACGAGATCACATTCCAATTGCCATCAAGGATAAAAGTATTACAAACCATCTGAGATGCATATCATTTAAATGGCTTGCGGACCGTAAAATTCGCTATCATGTGTCAGAACTTGAACTCACTGTCATGAACGGTTTGGAAACTACAGCAGCCTCAAGTTGATTTCAGCTCGAGTCAATCAGGATGTACATATATACATATGTACATTCAACCCTGAAAATGACAAAATTTGGGGGGTACATGTTGATTTCCATTGTTTTGACCCTTTCCAGAATCTCCCGCAATGTGAAGGTCTGACCTATCGTTGCGAGGCTTCAAAGCCCTTTACGAATGTTTGGAAAAAGGCCAAGAACTCCTCAGACAGCATTCATTGAAATTCATGAACTTAAAGCTCCAATTAATCTTCTGCGTGCGCTGAAAAACGAAAATATAATATTTTACGCTTTTCTTAAATCGCTCAACAGCAGCATGTTTGTTAATCTTCAAAGTGAACATTAAGAAAATACATACGAAGGGTAGCTTCTGTCCAAACCATTCGAGTTTCAAAGTATTCTTGAAATATAAGAAATATTTGCGATTAAGCCAGAATGTAAAATTTCGACGTTTGAATCTTTATTGCTTTGGCACCACATATCTGACAACATAAGCACATCCTAAAGATTGACAAGTTCGAACTTTTGATTAAAGCAAAAGCATTGCTTTCTCACTTTTCCACTCTTCCATTACAAGTCGAGCAGCATAGCGTCGCATTTCCAGCGTTTCCTCGATTCAAAAATTTCAATACATTCTCCCTTTCCCTAGTCAGAACACAAAACGCACTCAACCCCTCCACCAGAAATGCCCCACATGCACCACCCTCACGGCAACCCCGCTGAAAAGAGCCCAATTTCCGACCAAATACAACCGACTTTCGCATAAACTCACTGTGCCACCTCCCCATGTGACCGGACTGTTAAGCTGACACAATTAACTCCATCTTCAAAATCAAAATCAAAAACATGGCGAAACGTTTGAAATTCTCGACCCACCTGCAATCGCTTTACAACGTACTTAAGTCCATCTGCAACCAATTTACCAACCAAACACGGTGTGTCAAAACTGTGTGCTAACTACCCGTCCATTGTTTCCGTTGGCTACCTCCGATCCATTCTATCATCAAACTAATGGTCATGCTAGCACCCTGTAATCACACTGCACGCCATGTGTACAGATACTTATCAGCGGCGCGCACCGAATGCACAGCCAGAGCGATTGGCCAAGTTTACCACCGCAAAGCGCCCCATTACCACCGCGGTGCTGGACGCCACCCAGTCCGGCCGCATTGAAAAGTCTCAAATTGTTGTTGTTTCACGGCAGTGGATGATTTTTGTTTTCTTTTCTTCGTCGCGTTATGCAACCGCAAGCATAAAGTTATTAAAATTGTTAACATGATTTTGTTGCAGTGCGATGCGTGGCAGACATGTTGACACTGCGACGAATTCGTATGAATGACAAATAACTCGAGGAGATTTCAATGCTGCTCGCCGCCACCGCAGTGGTATAGTATTTGCTTACACCGAACAGCTCAGCAGCTCGACGGCGAAGAAGCGGAAATTAATGACACGCATGACCTTTAAATTTTGAAGAAATGGCTGGCACTGCAAGAGTGGCGTAATAGCTGCTTCTTTGGCATGGCTTGGAATGTCTAGGTTAAGCGCCGGTATGTGTTGAGGGGGAGGTAGGTGTACATTCGGTTGTTTACTTCCTTTTTTACGGCTTTGCTGCTCATTGCTGTTGTCATTGCTCTTTGAAGTGATAATGTGAGAAGTGCCTTGTGCCTTGGGTGTTTGTGATGAAGTATGCTTTTGGTTTCTCGGCGAATACACAAGTGTATTTATTTTTTTTTTGCCGGAAATGAAGGTAACTTGTTTTGGCAGCATCTGCTGACGGCAGTTGCTTTTCATTTGTTGCTTGACCTGAATTTATTTATATGATACTGGAAGCAAAGGTACTTTTGGAGTCTCGGCAGAGCCGATTAAACACATTTTCTGTTTCGGTTTCACTTTAAACTGCCAGAGGACTTAAGCAGAATTTGATTTTGTTTCGTTTTCACAAATCCAAGACACTTTGGACGCCCTTCAATCGGTTGTATTTTTGCATAACAGTCATAAAACCCTCTATTGCACAAAAAATCAATGGCCTCTGGTATCTAGAGCATCGCGGTCAATTCACTTGACGCCCATGACTTATTTCACTTGAAACGATCATGAATTGTTTGACCAATGTAAGTGCGTTTCAATGACGTTTAACGTGCCACCAATGTGAAGACTTTGAGCCAGTATTTCTTGTAATAAACGAAATGTAGGTTTAGTACTGCGGAAACTAGTATTGCCATCAAAAGCTAGACTAGTTCAGAGTTTTTTTGCGCTGAATCGTTTCGGACGTGTTTTCAAAAATCTCAAGTACGGTGCATTCTGCGTTTCTGTGTCAGAACGGAGACGTCATCACATAGAGTGTCGTTTCCGCATTTTTAACTTCCATTTCTATTCAACTCTTTAAGGTTTCTTGAAAGCGGTCACAACACTTCCTTCCCCGTCTTTTGGCAACACCAAACGGCGTAGGAGTTGCTTCTTGTATACTCTACGCTCTTTAGTGTTTTCTGTAGCTCCCTTGTTCACTGGTTTCAAGATTGCTGTGACCTTTGGTGATTGAAACTGTAATTTAAATTTCCGTCGACTGCAATAAATTTCCCCGTTTTTGAGTGAGATAGTATATAGTCTGGTATAAAAATAACCTCTCTTCCGTTTCTTTATTTTCGATGTATTTTACATTTAAAATGCTAAAGTACCTCTCAAGAAGCAGCTTAGAATTCATCCAAGCACTCTTTGTTAAAAGTACAGCAGGAAGTTGAAAGATCGACTCTTTTTAGCTTTACCGATTATTGGCAAAAGTGACATGCCGAAATTGCTACTTCCCTTTTTTAGGCTTGTGTTAACCTTGGCAGTGACTTTCAGTTTAAGTCAGTTTCATCAGCATTTCGTAAGTCATTTACCAGTGGTGAGAAAGTGTCTTTAAACCTCTTTTTTTCTTCATTTTCCTTTTAAGGTTGTGTTCGTATAACTAACATTGCAACTGATTGGAGTTCGCTTTTGTGTTCAGTTAACTGACGAATGGTATTTGTTTCCTTAAATGGGCATCACTTTCTCTTCTTCTTCTTCTTGTGACTTAATTCCGCGCTGCGCGTGCGGCAATTAAAATACAAAAGTTGGGGGTGCAACCGGGCCTAAACCAACATGCCTCTCCAGCCAGCGTGATCTTTCGCTAGCTGACTCCAGTTGCGCACTCCAAGTTGGTTGAGGTCTTTCTCCACTTGTGAGCGCAACCTTATCCTGGGCCGTCCTCTGTTGCGTTGTCCCAATGGCTCAGATTCGAAGATTTTTCGAGGCGGAGGATTGGTGTCCACACTCTCTACATGACCTAGCTATCTTAATCGTTGTATCCGCAGACGTTTGAGACATAAACATAGAGTTCATCGTTAAATCTTCTTTTCCAGATGCCATCAACGCAAACAGGGCCAAAAATCGCACGCAAAACTTTTCTCTGGAAAAGACTAAGGATTTTATTATCAACTTATTCGACGCCATAAAGTAGGACTGGGATGATCAAGCTGTTATATAAAACAAGCTTAGTCCTTCGAAAGAGGGCTTTCTTTCTCAATTGTCTCTTGAAACCAAGGAAACAGCGATTGGCAAGAGTGATTCTGCGTTCGATTTCGGTACTGGTGTTGTTATCCCTATTTACCGCGGAGCCTAAGTAGACGAAGTCCTTGATTACCTCGAAGTTTCTGCTCCTTCCTGAGACGTCGATGTTGTGTGTCCTTGATGACAGCATGCATTAACCACCAGACCCATTTTAGCCGCTTCCCCTTCAATGCCAGCAAACGCCTCATTGACGGCTCGCTGCGTTCGTCCAACCACGTTAGTGTCATCAGCGTAAGCCAGCAATTACACGAACTTTTGGAAGTTCGTGCCTGGACATCACTTTATGGTGACAAAAAACTTCAGTCGCATGATTGTCTACTTAGGAGAGATTTCACTATTTTAAGTCTGAGATGTGGTAGCGCTGAACTGGTGAAGCAAGCGCATGACGGTTTCCCCTGCTCTTCCCTGTTCTTACAATTTCTACAAATGTCATTTATGTCAGCTGTCACAAATCAGACAAGTGTTAGTCATTTCACAACCAGCATCGTCAGAAATTCTAAATTAAAGACGGATGGAAGATGGAAGTCAAATCAGCGAGACATAGGATTTTGCAAACAAATGTTCAAGCAGATTAGTCTCCAGTGTCATACGCAAGAGCCTCTCATACGCCTCCCACACAATTTGTTCAAAATTCTGATCATGAACGAAGGTGATCGTGATACGATTTCTCCACAAATCTTTGGCCCCTTTTTTTGCAGTCGCCACCGCCGACCCGTGCCAGATGTTCGACAATATCAAAGTCAAGGCTTTCAATGCTGAATTTCATAACAAATTAAAATCGTTTGCGAACTCTCTTTCAGTGGTTATTCATGATGAATCAGCTTACTTATCTGATGGAGTACCACTAGACACTTGACACACAAAAAACCCTTTAAATCTGTCAAGGACACATCATACAGAGAGCCAGCACTTATCTGATATCGTTATTGAATCGTTTTTTTTTTTTTAAGAGATCATGATTTTCCATAAGGTAGCAGTTAACTGGAAAAGCATTAAACAAACATTATACAAGGTAATTAAGTCTGCTTTACGAACACCGTGAATAGCTAAATCGTTCATTTATATCTTCAGTTTTTTGAGCAGGCTAGTGACAGAGGAAGCACTAACATTTAATGATGGAAATCATTTCTCCATTGTGTGTCTGAGTGTCTTTTCATTGACAAAAACTGAGTTAATTTGTCACCATTGTCATCTTCAAAGTGGGTATACACACAACATATCCCTTGGGGTATGTGAATCAGTGCCCAGAGTGTGGCACTGAATGTTAGGCAGACGGATGTTAAAATCGACCTTGTCACGAGTAAGGAAAAAAAGAGGTAAGTTAGAATTAGGTTTAACGCTGATGGAAGTATACTCGTATGCTGTCATCACGAAAGGCAGTACAATATCGAAGACTCGGCTAGAACACGAAAGGCAGCTATAACTTCGAGTGAAGTGAAGGACTTTGCCTATTTCCACTCTCAAGTAAATTACTACAACCATCATCAGTACTGAGGATAATCGCTTTTTCTTTGGGCCCAAGAGACAGTTTTGTAGCAGGCTCTCCCTCAAAGGGATATACAATAATATCTTGATTATCCCTGTCCTTCTCTATAATTCAGAAGCCAGGATAATTTGAAGAGCGAATAGAGTCAGAAAATTTCTGCGGTCAAACTTTGCTCCTGTTTGCGCTGATGGCTTAACGGATTTTGAGGATGAGAGATAATTCTTTAGGTGTATCCAAAGCCTTCCATGCTGGATACTAAACTTGCTAATTTGTGAAGGATATTTTTCCTAACCTTGACACTGGTTTTAAACGCCTTTCGGTGATATGGACAACCCACAAGGCACCAGAGCCTAGCTTGTACAACAACTACTTGTGTTGTGCTCACTGTAGGGGGGCCAACAGTTTTTTTTGCAAAGATTTGAGTGTTGGCAAATACTCACAAGAAGTGTCGCTTTGAAAAATTGGAGGTATAGAGTCTGGAAATCAAACGTAGGAGAAGTCGACGAACTTATCCAGTACGCCACGGCGACCACGGTTGCTTGCTTCTACTTTCCTTAATTCCTCTCTGGAGAGATGATCTTCTACAGAGCGGAATGGTTTAGAGCCTGTGAAGGGTTCTATTGTCTCTTTCCTGTCCAGGTAGTCAGCCATCTCGGTACCCTGACCCAGTATGAAATACGTTATTTCGCTGATTCCCCTACCCAGCTCTTAAAATTAATGCCCCCGTTCCTTCACCATTTCTTGATCCCTTCCCATTCTATTTAATTGTCTTGCTGCCCAGTCTGTACTTTAGGAAATTGAAACATAATTTAAAATAGCCACTTTTTAAGTAGCTAACGCACCCACACCCTCTTTGGCCACTCTTAGGACCGTTTTATTCACTTGCTTTGAAACTGTGTGACTCCCTAGAACACACTCCAAGAAATACAGAACTAAAGAATTTTAAGGCGGTAGGCCCCATTTTGTCACACTATTGCACCATCACATAGTAGGCTTGTGCGTCCACTTATACCCCAGAGATTCTAGAACCCTTCTTCTTCTAACACTTAAAAACAGAAGCACGAATAGTTGCTGAAGACGCTAAGCTCCGGTCCTTGTGAACGGTGTGAGCGTGTATCAGGCCTGTGACCTATGAAAGGTCGAAGTCTGAGCTATAGCTGCCTTCTATTCTTGACGATCCCGGGTCCGCTGCTTCCAGTTGACAAAAACCAAGGCCTCTAGCGTCCGCAATCACTTGGTTTCTGTACTGGAGGTTCGGCCTTCCTCTCCTTCATGAACCCGCAAGCTGGGAATCGGGTTCCTCTTAGCTGAATCGTTTTTGTCTATTCGCTCGATGCGGCCGAGCCACTGCAGTCGACGGATTCTTGCTTTTGAACTGAATCCACATCTTGGAACATCAGATAGAATTCGCGATACTGTTTTCTCTTCCATTCGCTTTCCTCGTAGACGGGACCATATATTCGTCGCAGAATTTTTCTTTCAAAAGAACCAAAAATCTGCACAGCCGTTTTGCTTATCGTCCAGCACTCGGTTCCGAATAAGAATACGGGTAGGATTAGCATCTTGTAGACCAGTCCTTCGAGTCAGGAGCTTCGACCCTAGGTGGCTGCGGAGGGTCATTTTGCGGCGAATCTCCATTAAGGTGGCGTTTGTGGAGTTCACGTTTACCCCGAGTTAGACAAACTCCTTAGCAACCTCAAAGTTGTAGCTGTCAATTGTCACATTCCGACCGAAGTGTTGTTCAACGGATCGATTCTTTGTCGACAGCATATACTCGTATTTCGTTATATCTTCGTTCACTCTAAGACCAGCTCGTTTCGCCTGCTCTTCAATAACCATTAATGCTTCAACAACGGCTTGCTGAGAACAGGCGACAATATCGATGCCGTCAGCATATGTGTTGTATTTAAAACTCCCCCTCTCATATGCAAGAGTTGCTGACTTGCCGTGATCCCATTTAAATACCTCGACGATAACGATCACGATTACATGACAACGCTTTGAGTGCCTTAACGCTTTTCCCTGCCTTGTACACATAAATTAATTGTCTCCAAGAGTTTAATAGATTCCTCCTTTTGATTTGAATGCTCCTTCGAGCAACACTAAAGCTCGATACATGAGAGCATTGGCTCCACAAGCACGAAAAAACCCATTCATATTGTATTTCACAAGATTTCGTATTTTTCGCCAAATCACAGCCCCTCTCACGAACTCTTCACTCAACACCATAAATTCCTCAAACTCTAAGTAAGTGCTTAGGACAACATAACCCCTGTACCCAGCAATTAGACTTTGCACACGATCTTCACATTCTAAGGTGATTCATAGCGGACAGCACAAAGCCTGACTCACACATCTGCGCAACATGACAGCCAAGTAGTGGTGGTTGTCGTGCAAAGTCCGTGTTTGTCAAAGTCAAGCCAAAAAAAAGCGTTCAAAATTCCAACTCAACTCCCAACTTCCCGCTGAAGAATCATTAAGGCTCACTAGCGTGAGGCGACACGGAGTTTCCATAAAATGTCGGACGTCATCACGTCGTGCTCATGCGTTAACCCCTGCGAAAAGTAAAAACTTCCCCTTCTATGGTGGCGAGGAAAAACGACAAATTCACGTCGCAAACATGTTTTGACTGTCAATTATCAAGTAACGAGCTGGTGATGATCATCAGACGCGCTCGCGCAGCCATATATTGCTCGATCTTCCAGAACGTTCCCGACCGAGACTACCCCCTCGGAGCAGTGGCTGTGCGCAAATTTTCACACACCGCAAATCTGTTGTCAGGTGGCGGCTGCTTTGCCAAGGAAACTCTGTCTGGACGAATCCCCATTCTTTGATTTATTTAAGCGCCTTAACGCTGAACACGTGTGCGTGCGTGCGCGGGGATGAGCTGGAAAAACGGCACATAGCGTCACTTAAAGTCCGGATGAGTCTGAGTAGCGATCTTGGTTCGCCGCATTAGTATGCCGCACAGGGGGCAATATACACCAGTGGGTGTGGAAGTGTGGTCTCCTCATTTCAATATATCAATGCTGAGAGCTCATAGCGCAGTTAGCATTCAGATGGAAATAGAGAGACAAGTGAGAGAACATAAAGAATTCTAGGAAGGCAGTAAGTCAAAAGATTCGACTTGGCAGAGTTTTTTGTGTGGCGCAATCAATCTTGGTGCGTTGACCGATGGCAAAGAGGTCTTTGGGAATTTCGCAAGTGGACTCTAGATGTTAATCTCAGATAGGGCGTGCATGTGTAAGGAGTCTCCGACGCGCATGCCATGCGATCAGTCTTGATTGACAATTCATGACATAAGGCAAAGGAAATGTGCAAAACATAATGCTACAAACGCGGTTCTAATCAATGGTGGATCTTTTAGCCGGCTACGTTCCTTAGACATCCGGGTTCAATTGCAGGTCTTACGCGTGTCGTTGACTTTTACTTTTTTGCCCTTCCCTTGGGAGCAAATAATCCCACATTTTTGACTTTTGGGTTTTTGGGACAATAGGGGATTGAGTTTTCGAAATTTTGAGCTGTAAAAAGTCACGAATTTTTTGATTTTTGGGGTCTTACTGTATCCCTTAAACGAGGGGAAAAGATAGAGTTCAGCTTCCAAAGTAAGTACCTGTGATTCGTAAGTAAGTGTGATTCGAATTTTGATCCTACAATAGCAAGATGCTGCTTTTCAGAAGTCTATCAGACGAAAGCGTATTTTGATAGATTCACTTCCCTAGTATCGCAGTTGTGCTGCAGACACAGACTGCTCGAGTAAGAGGGGGCAAGGAAATAAACGTCCGTATGAGTCTTATCAGTTAATCAATCCCGTCTGCAGCAAAATCGCAGCAAACTCTTCTTCGATTTAATTTTGAACTAATTTTCTAAATTTCATTACCTGACGCCTTTTCAACTTTAACGCTCATTTCGGAAGTCGATTAATGTAGTTCATTATTTTTTTTATCTTTTTCATTCGGCTTTGTTAACACGCATGTTCCACTTAAGTGGTAGAGGGGGCAATGCATTCACGAAAGAAGACACGCTTGGGAAGTGGTGATAAAGGGGACATCCGTTACACGTGCCCCAACTTATAAAATATAGTCCTTTCCTCTCAAAGAAGGAGCTGCTCAACACTGAGTTCCCCCCCATAGTCGCATTTTTCAGCCGGCGAGTAACACCCAGAACGTCTCGAAGAAATTTCAGCCTGTATTCGCGATGTCATTCTGTCGTTACTCAAATTTCGTGACCATTGGTGAGAGTTGGAACAAACACTGGGTTGAAAACCGATAACTTGGCTTTGACACCAAGTTTGGCTCGAGCTTGGATCTAAATCTAATCCAAGCTAGGCCTTCCTTACTACTGATAAACGAAGCTGTTTCCAAATTTATCCAGCAATCCTACAAGAATGCTCAATGTTACTCCTTGGTGTAGTTCAAGTTTCCCAAATCTCAAAATCCTAGAATCTGAAAAACAAAAAATCCGTAATCCGAAATTCTAGAAAAGAAGAATTGTATTATTTCCTTAACAAACCTGGAGTGTGAAGTGAAAGTGAGTACAAATAGGAAGTCTCCAACTCCCCTCGTGTACTTTTCGAAACTTTGTTCTCGAGGTAATATTGTTATTATTTATTACCTTTAGTTCAATTTTTCCCCATTAATTACCATGTTAGCTTAAGAGTCATAACCGTTCCCTCCAGTGTGGTATTGCACTACTAGGCTCCTGTGGCATCAGGGAGGGGGAAAGTCAGTGTTAAGGTTTTTTTCTAATCCAGTTCCAGAATTATGATGCTTCCAACCACTGCGTTTCTTCATATCATTGTTGGTACCTTTTCAAATACCTACACCTGATAGATACTTGTGCTTCACAACAACTGGAATTTCAACTGATTCACTACAAAGTCTACAGTCCCTCCTCTGCTAAATCTAGCTTCCTTGAGTATACCTTATGCCCTTCTTTCTCCTCTTCATAAGCGTCAATTTTGACCTAGGGTGTTTTTGGCAAGGCTCGTGCTAAGAGATTATTCCGTACTTTTGCCAGGCCATAAATCTTCTATGAGGACATTGAATCCTCAAAGCAGAAGGGTTAAAGGCCTATGAAGGGCTCTGCTGTCCCTTTCTGCTGTAAATGATGTGACTGTATTCTTGAATCACTTAATTGAAAATCACATCCATTTTGTTGCGGAATGGCGGCTGCCAGACTCTGGTGTTTAGGAAACCTAACTGGTAGTGACAGCTTGATCAGATTCTATATTCTGGTGCCACGGAAAGTCAGGAGCCCTCAGAACTTCGGTTTTAGACTGACCGTGCGGTAGGCTACCTTGTGAGAGAATCGTGGTCGCTGTGGTTTAAAACACAATATAGCGGGTAGAGCCAAGCTTAGTGTGTGTGTTGACGGGTCTAGGTTTCTGCAGGTACTTCCACACGAATTTTAGTCTAATAATGCAGGAGCAAGTGCCATGTCACTGTCAGTGTAGTTTCCATTATGACTGGCTTACACATTTCTTTCCGTAACGTAAACTTTAGCCGTTTCTCCGTTGTTTTTTTATACATCGGTATACCATTTATTTGTTTTGTTATCCAGTTTGTCGATTCTGGGGTAATCTTCTTCCCCTTCAACTCCTTTCCTTTAAATTTAAGTCCTGAGCAAATTATAAGAAAATTAAATTTTCGGATCATAGCAACCGTTAAAAGACATCTTTTGACGAGTGCAAAATTCAACGATTGGTAGGACTCGTTCAAATGGCTCCTGTAATGCATAGGCATGACATCCTTAGCACTTCGTTGAGTGCTTCCCTTGTGCAGGTCAAGTTTTTATTTTTGTTCAAAAAGGATCAATAGTAATATTCATCGTAGGATGTTTGGACTACAAAACCAGAATGTTCCCACCAGGCTCCTACGCCTTTCTCTTCTTCTCTATCTGTTAAAGGCAAAGGTTTAAGGTCGCTACGCAAGCAACCTTCCAACTTGACTTCATAAAAATATTGAGAAAATTGGAACTATTTGAGAATGGAACTGTACTGTCCAAGCAGATAACTAAATTTTCCTCATAAGCATCCGCCGTTTTTCTTTTCCACCGCATTTGCCCAGAAACTACCGACATGACGCTGTGGGCACAACACGTCTGGACAGAGAGGCACCATGTTCCACTGCATAGAGCTGTCGCGCTTTCGTAGGGTGTGATCTAACCACTGCCACTGACGTGTTTCTTCAACGTTCTCTCGTATAGAAAATTCTTAGGCACTTGTAACTTTTTTATGCTCGTCACTTGTCGCATACCTGGTCATACTTCTAAAACTGGAATCAGTATTTTAATGGATAATGTTTTCGGTGCACTTAAGGGATTTCTTTCAAGTTTCAGACTCCCGCTATCGGTTGGATAGTTTTCCAAGGAAATTATCATAGATCGCCACGTATCAACCTCAAGAACAAAAACAAATAGACCAGTATGGCAACAACTACAAGGCAAAACTTTAGTTCGGCACAATCCGTCGCGTGACCAAAATTAGATTGCGATCAAATTGTTACCCGCAAACATACACTCCCAGCTCCGGCAAGACCCGCCCATGTTTGCTCTCAAATGTTTTCACGCCAAAAGTCAAGCGCTTAGAATACTGCAATCTCAGATTCTACAAGTACTAAGACGCCCCCTCCCCACCAAACAAACAACAATCACAAAGCCTGCTAACATCTTACCCAAACACTCGATCGCGTCTACTCAAGGCTGTGATGCGATCGCTTCTGCGATGCGAAAGACTATCGCTGACAACAAGTTTTGCGCCGTACACCGGATCAAAGTCGAGAAATCAAAATCATTTGCCTTGTTTCTTTTTTCTGCCGACTATGTTGTCTTAGATGTGTCGTCGAAATGACAGATTTCCTATTTGTCAAAGCATAAAGCGCAAACAAAGCACAATTGTCACACTGACAGCTTGGCAAATTACCACGAACAACACGCTGACAGTCCGAGCTTAACTTCAAAACAATACAGTCGCACGTGAATAAGGCCTTTTGTCAAAGGTTATAAGCGTGGCTTGTTTTTGAAGGCCAAGTGCCTGCGCTAACTTTGAACCTTTGGCCAGTGTGTTTACCCCAGATTTTTTTGTTTTACATTTATCGACACCTGTCAACTAAAAACAAAGTGAATCGTATTGTGGCGTAAAGGAAGGTTTAACGATCTTTTAGTATTCAACAACATGACTCTGATTGAACACGGCGGAGACGGTTGCGGTGGCGGTGGCGGTGGCGGTGGCGGTGGCGGTGGCGGTGGCGGTGGCGGTGGCGGTGATGGCGGTTAAGCACAGTGCTTTGCATCTGCGTGCACGTGACACAGTGCTCTTGGATTGATCATAAAATATATCAACTTTTAGCACTTGCCGTCTAGCATAAGTGATTTCGTAAAAAAAAGAAATGTTTCGTTTGTTTGTTTGTTTTTTTTTTTTTTTGTTTGTCGACTGGTTTTCCTTTTGCGGTTGAGTTTGCTTCGCCGAAATGAACTTGAATTATTCATTGTTTATATCTTTTCTTATTGGAAACATATTTTTGTTTTCTTGCATCAGCACAACACAAACCATTGATGGTGAACAACTCGAATGCACTTAACAGGCTTTTTAATTGCCCGCCTCTTCTTGTGGTCTATGAGATGTTAATGGGGCAATTAAGATATTCTACGGTTCAATTAAGAAATGCGCAAAAAAAGATTTATTATTACCTGACGGCGGCGTGCTGCCGATAATGAGTTGCGGGGGAAGGCATGGATTTAATTGACGTGTAAAGCGCCTTGAGCAATGAGGAAGAAGTTGAGTTTATGAATTATTAATAAATTTATTCAGTGATCTGATACCCTTTGAATTCATTGCTGCAATTTACTCATTGAAATTTTCAACTTACCATCTAACGTCTTGCGAAATAGGGGTCAGTGTGTATAAGACATGCGAACAATTCAATTTCAAAACTCTTTCAATTTGAGAATTTAAATTCAAGCGCGTTCATTCTTCTCCGTTAGAGGCCATTTTTCTTTTTTTTTTGAGAACCAAAACCTTTCATAGATTTGATCAGTAACTGATGTTTTTTTAGAGGCCAAGAACCTTAAGTTCTTAACTTAAAGTTTGCTTAGGCTTTTCAAGTGACTGACACCTATCAGTCAAAGTTGTGCAGACTTTGACCCAAAACGACATTGCCGTTGATCCGAATTTAAGAAACCGATTTTTGTTTAGCGATGAATCTTATTTCTGGTTGAATGGAATGGAATTTGGAGCGATGAAAATTCTCAAGTGTATGTTGAGAGGCACTTTGATCTTAGCCATAAGGCCGAGAAGCGAGAGCTTGTTGCGTTTTGGAAGTGCGTCGACCGCCACGCAGAAAGTCTAGGTTCGATTCCCGGACGGGACAACTCGCAATTTTTCACGGCACCACTTCTTTCGAGCTGCTGACAACACTCAAAGAGTATCAATTGTCTATGAAAAGATTCTCATATCTCGCCGTTCGGAGTCGGCAAAAAACTGTAGGTCCCTCCTACTCGTGAGAGAACAGTAGCACGCACAACACGAGTAGTTGTTGTAGAAGCTAGGCCCTGGTCCCTTGTGAGCTGTAGTGCCACCCAATTATTATTATTATGTTGAGAGACACCCTATATCCACGAAAACTGACTGTTTGGCATGCGCTATGGGTTGGTGGAATAATTTTTCCGTACTTCCATAAAAACGATGCTGGCCAGAACATTACAGTCAATTGTAACTTTTTCGTTCTTCATTTAAATAAACTTGATTTGTAGGAGCTGTTGTGATTTCAACATTACGCGCAATTTGTCACGCTGCTAGTGCCACGACTGATTTGTTAACGGAAACGTTTAGTAACCACATTGTTTCTCATTACGAACCCGTAAATCCTCCCCCAAGATCGACCAATTTAACGCCGCTTGACAATTTTTTTCTAAGGGTTATGTGAAGTTGTTAGTCTATGCCGATAAAACTTACCGACTACGTCCCAACCAGAGGATTTCGAATAAAGTAAATTTCATGTCAGTTTAAAGAAGTCATAATGGTTTCATTTCTATTTCCAAGTTCTATACTATTTAAGTTCATAAAACCGTTCACCCGTTGGCTCGAAAATCAAAAGAGACAAATATGGGATCGGGTTTTACGTGATTATTTGCCGTTACGGCTTATATCACGGGGTCAATTTTCCCAAGAGTTGTCGATATCGCTGGACTAGACGCCTTAGTTACCCAAGTAGCAAATGAGATCATGCCTAGGGGCATTCACCTTGGTTTGGAGCGAGGCATTTCTTACCGGTTGAGAATAGAACTCCTACTGATAACCGCCTGGCCTAGTTCTGGGTTACACAATAAACTAGACCAATCAGCTCATTAAACTTACCTCGGGCTTGTGCGCGATATTGGGTTTTAAACCACAGCAGGATACTCGCACAAGAGGGCATTTAGTCGGGCTTAAACCGAAGTTCCAGGGGCTCCTGACCTCCCGTCACACCAGAATATAGCCTCTGGTTAAGATGGCACTACCAGTCGGGTGTTCTTAACACCTGGGTCAGGCAGCCGCAATTTCACCACAAAATGGACTTTGGCTCCATCAGTGATTCTGTATACATTAATAATTGTGTTATGGATTTGAGTTTCAATCAAGTGATTCAATAATCCAATCACATCAAATGAAATTGGTTTAAATGAGCCATTCCTAGGTGCTTCGAAAACAGAGGATAAAGTGACAAAAAATTAGGTAACCTAGACAGGCAAGCAGTTAAGACAGTAGCCATGTTAACAGACCGCGTCAGTTATATCCTGTTTGAAATATTGAGCAAAAAAACTGTCTGTGCAACTGGTGCTTCGTTTGTTTACTTTGGACAACCGACAATCGCCACTTATGAGTTGTGTTTGACATTGTTAAAGAACAATACGTCTATGGAACTATGGGGTTCAAGAAACAGTCAAATTAGTGAACCTGATGAAAGTGATTCGAAGGTGGGGGTGACCGCACTGGTAGCCGGAAAGGTGGTGGGCACCCTCTATTGGACTAATTGGAAACAGGCTCTACCAATTCGATGGCCGATCCGACACTCTTCCACCATGAACAAGCAAGTGGTCAAACGTCCACCATTGCAATCAGTCAAATTTGTCGAAGAAAGGCTCAAATTATTGCCCCATACGCTGGATGGGACCAGGCTATATCTCCATATGTAGACCAATGAAACTTTCACTCCTGAAGAAGTCACTCATCGGAAAAGTATTTGATTCGAGGGGGAGTTACCGCCGTTACAGAGGTTTAGTTTTGAAAATCTTCAGGAAACTGATTTTGCACATGGCTTGAAGAAGTTGGAGTATCGTAAGATCAACTGTAGCTTACAAAAAGGCGACTATAATGAAAAGTAATCGGGCATCTTTCCAAAATTATAATTTTTGTTTTAAAGACTATCGAATCATCGTCGTAAATGAACTTCAGTACTCAATATGAAGAAAACGATTTCAACTTAAGCATATATTTCTAAATGAAAAGGTTGTGGTCATAGCTAATTTTTTGGAATGAATGAAAGTATGTTGGATTAAGTAAGCAGAG
The DNA here is from genome assembly GCA_944738645.1 of Eristalinus sepulchralis. NCBI lineage: Eukaryota > Metazoa > Arthropoda > Insecta > Diptera > Syrphidae > Eristalinus > Eristalinus sepulchralis. The sequence continues at coordinate 14,664,358 of OX122882.1, forward strand.
TAGTCCCCATGCTGAGTAGCCTATGTCATTCTTTTCTTGTTCTACGACAAGATTATTGCAAAATAATTGCAAAAAAATACCATAAAATATTGAAAACAAAACCGAATTTGTTTTACATTGTTTTGAACAACATTTCCGCCGGAATTGACGTAATAGGTCATCTTTAAACTCAGGTCTCTAAAATCAGATTAAAACATATAATGCAACAAAGTGTATCAACATTCAAAACTCAACAATTTATTCAACTTTGGAAAAGACCGTCACATTGACACGTACTGTACGATCTTAAGAATCAACAAACGCTTGTTAAAAATGTCCTTCAAACAGCTGTAAAGTGCGACACTCATCTAAGTCCAGAGTCGTCAGTTGTTCTTTTGCTTCTTTGTATGTTTCCTGGACTGGATGTGTAATCGAGAAAAAAACACACCTTGGATAATTACTCTTTTCCGTAGAAACTTTTGAGTATTTCCCTACCTTTTGTGCTTCAGAAAAGTTCTTAAGTTCAAATTCATCATTAAACTGTAGGTTTCCTTTACTCTGAGCAAATGATGTGATGGTTGATGCATTTGATGCTAGATTTGCGGACACACATTCGTTGCCTAACGAAATATCCATAAACAAACAATTACTTATACTTACAACGCATAAAAATGATTCACAAAGAATTAATTTATCAGAACGCATACATACAGTCCCAAATGTGTCGAAAAGTGCATGTTAAACTGCCATCATCAAAATCACCTCTAATCGAAATTGGCGTGCATTTCTGATCCAGTTGGACGTCGCCTTTCCCAGAGCCTTTTAATTGGTTTGCATGTCGAACGCCCAAGTCCGTGTTGGAGCGGACTCATTCTGTCATATCTTAATAATAATAATTTCAACGGTTTTTCATTTTCATTCACACACGCACACAATCTAGTCATTAGTTCAGTACTCCTGTGCCTCTTAACAGAGTGTCCATTTCAACACCGATGAGCTTAACGCGTACACGCCACAATTGCAATGCGGTAAGCGTCCGCGCCGCCGTCGTCAGCGCACTCTTCATCGCACCCGTTTTCAAGGCCCAAAAGTGTGTCAATGTTGCTTGCAAAAAAAAGCAAAAGTGGAAAAACCGTCACTCTTTGGCATCGTCTATGAATACACACAAAAGCAGATGCTAATTCATACGCTTCTGCATTTACCGGGTTTGTGTGCAAATCTCGGATGGATTATGATGGAGTGGCTGGGAGGACTACTGCCACCAGCATGCGATGAAAGTAAAAGTTTACCGTGGGCAGTCAACGTCAGGAGATCTATGAACGATCATTTCTAATTAAGCTGCGCTGTCATTCCAGTTGAGCAAGTGGCTGGGAACGTGTTTCGAGCGGTGGCTAAGCAGCTGAAACTGTTATCCTTTTACAGAAAGTCCATAGACCGCGCTAACTACATCGTCACTTGGAGTTATTGTGGCACGTGTTATGCAATCTGTGTTGCTCCACGCTGCGCCAACGGAGAGGGGTGCTCATAATTAAGATCACTGATCGTGAGCCGTGGAAATTGTAGAGTCTTTCAAGATACTCTCCCCGGCCAGTGTTAGCGGAGAGTTAGTCGAGAGAAAAGCTTCAGGCGTCCAGTGTTCGCGGCTTTCAATTTCGTCACACAAACTGCTTATCAAATTATACGGATTATTATTTGCTGATTACACACAGCGGCGGCACCGGACGAATGCGCCATTGTGGTCAAGTCAAGTGATTTACTTGTAATTGGAGTTTGGATACACAAACTTGGAATGCGTATGGTATGAATACGAAACGAACAAAGTTGCACAATTTTAAGACTTTCTTGGACACTGGACGCCGAAGCAAGACATGAGCCAGCCACACTAGTGTTTTGGAAGAAACGACTTTAGCGCCTGAAGGGGCGAATGGCCGACAGGAGCTTATTGGCGAAATAAGTGTAACATTCCTGTAAATAGAGGTTGTATCTCCAGTTATGCTGGGAGTTTGTAGGTCAGATCAGTCAGCAGATGTTGAAAATGGAGCAAACGGCATATACGCCGTGTCAGCGTGAAGTGAGGCTGTTGCGGGCAGTGTATTACTTTTAAGGAAAGTCTCAGTGGTTATTTGACTATGAAAAAATGCTGACAAATTTGGGACCAAAAATCTAAAGGCTCAAAAATTCCAAAAATGTACCGAAAAGGTGGGGTTTCGTATTTTGGGATTTCTTCTTCTTTTAGAAAATTTTAAGAATCTTGTGCGTTTAGTCCTGAGATAACCCTTCGTTGTCCTTATGGACTAGTCACTTACGGTTTGAAAAATATTGTAATATTGTGGCATGGTACAAAATCTGGCGAAATGCGGAACGAGTAAGTAGTTCATAGTCAACTTTGAGCTTTTTATACCAATTGGATATCACATTTCTTCAGTGACTGCTCCACTCAATCTTTTGAATCTGTCCACGAAGACTTAATAATTTTCACTAATGATGTTTAAATCGACTTTAAGGCAATCGATGCATTTTTACAGGAGAACCTACTCTGGCGCTCAATCGAAGAAACCCACTGGCTTTATTGTGATGATTGTGAGGTTTAATTTTCTTTAGGTTTTTTTTTGACAGATCACCCGTGACTCCTATGAAACTGATTCATAATTTTGTTCAGGGTCCTTTGACAAGTGATCATAGAAAGACTCACACCACAGCAGCATCTCCAAATTGTTCTGCTTTATTACGAAAATCAATGTTTAGTCACAATTTACTTACCGCGCATATAATCGGCCGACTGAGATCACTTCTGCCAAAACCATTCGCAAATTTGAGTCGCAGTTACATTAGTGTATGACACTCGACCGGCGACCGGAAAAACCACATCAAGCAAATAGTGAAGAGCTCAACAGCTTGGCCATGCTAACAGACTACTAAATACTTCCTGAAAATCAAGCACATGTTCTCGGTCAACTCTGGTTTCAACAAGAGGGCGCTACAGCTTGTGAAACAATAGACTTGTTGCGAAATCATTTTTGTTTTGTTTCGGCAAGTTGGCCGGTTAGGGATTGATACTAGAGGGTGATTTTTGAAAACTAAATGAGAGTTTAAAAAAACACACAAAATTCAGAAAAATGCATGAAATCTTTATTTGAATCGATGGTACGGTCCATATAATTAAATGCTTGAAGATTATTTTATACATATGTTTACCTTGACTGCGCCTTGACTGCGTCCATCCGCTTAGTCCAATTTTGGCATACTCTTTTCAACATTTCGGTCGGTATATCACGAATAAATGCTTCAATGTTGTCTTCCAATGCGTCAATTGAAGCGGGCTTGTCTGTTAAGACATGAGCTTTAATATAGTCCCATTAAAAATATTCTAAAGGCGTTAAATCCGCCTTTAGAATAGGCCGATCTAGGCGACCAATTGACCGGTCCCGAACGTGAAATAAAATGTTCACCGAACTCGCCTCTCAATAAGTCCATTGTTGCGCGTGCTGTGTGGCATGTGGCACCGTCTTGTTGAAACCACATGTCATGCAAGCTCTTGCATTTTGGGCAAAAAAAAGTTGGATATTATCTCACGGTAGCGCTCACCATTCACAGTTACGTTACGATTCGCACCATCTTTGAAGAAGTACGGTCCAATGATGCCACCAGCCCATAAACCGCACCTAACTGTGACTTTGTCTGTATGATTGGTAGCTCTTGCAATGCTTCTGGTTTATATTCACTCCAAAATCGACAATCCTGCTTATTTACGTACCCATTGAGCCAAAAATGAGTTAGATTAAAGACCAAACTGAAGATGTTTGACAGTGAAACAAAACACGAAACGTGCATCAGCTGTTTAAACCAGTGTTGCCGAAAAGATAATAGCTAAAAATCAGCCTTTATTAAACAAGCTCAGTCCCTCTAGAGATGGCTCTATTACTCAATTGCCTCTTGAGCCCAAAGAAACAGCGATTGGCGAGAGGGATTCTGCGTTTGAGGTAGACGCGGAGCCGAGGTAGACGAAGTCCTTGACTACCTCAAGGTTCCTGCTGCCTACTAGCACGCTCTGTCCGAGACGTTTGTTTCCAAGTTATGCCTATCCTTAATAAACCGCCAAATTTACCAAAACGTCAAAAAAAGTTAACATGTCGCCAATAAATAAGGCTGAATATACCCGATGGCATGAATGATCTTAGGAGCGAGGCCTTTGCTTTGCGAAAGGCCGTCTGTCCATGAATCTGGCTCGAATAATCTTGACCACTCTTACAAATAGCGGCGGGAGGTTTCGGTAGATCTTGGGTCTTATTGGTATGAACAGCTATTGATCGACTGTTTACTGGAAATTTGATGAACATATTGAATGATATTTCCAGATATTTCCAGTGGTTCTGTTTGTGTTGATGACATCTGAAGGAGAAGATTTAGTAGCGAACTTTATAGGCTGCACAGCGGCGTGCACTTAGTCAAACGTCTACGGATACACCGCTTATGATGTCTAGTTCATTTGAGCAGATGGATAAACCCGAAGAGTCTTTAAACTCAAGCCATTAGGAAAGACGACTCCTTGTCATCGAGATCGCAGAAACAAGTGGAGAAGGACCTCAACTAATTTGGGCTTCGAAATTGAAAGCCGCTGGTAAGAGACCGTGATAGATAAAGAGACATGTTGACTGAGGTCCAGATCAACCCCGGACTGTAATTCTACTCAAAGAAGGAAGATGGCTAGGGAGATTGAGCAGTTTAAAAGTTAACGTGGTGATTTCCGATTTACGGACATCGGAAGGTGGTGTAGAATGACCAAAAAGTGCAAAAAATCAAAATCTCAATACATGAAGTTAGATATAGTCTTTTTTGACTTAAGAGAAGGACGCCATTAAGAATCCTCAATTTAGTACGAATGAGGCATCCAACTCACTTAGAAAAAGAGTTTCTTGTTACTTGTTATACAACAACTCTCCTCGACATCAACCCAATGGCTGTCCTGAATCTGTTTGCCTAGCAGATAGCATTTTCTGATTTTGACGTAAAAGCCATCAGTTGCCCGAGGAAAGAATTAAGCACATGAGAAAAGTTTCCTTTGTTTCAGAGCTTGCTTTAAGGATCTGTTTCTACCAAGCAATACAATCTGCTTTCTTCTAAATACATTCAACTTTCGTGACTCACAGTAAACTCACTGTGTACATTCAATGAACTCACACAGTTTCTTGAAATTAAGCGATGAAATTCTGAGGAGCCGGCTCATTCATAAGCACCACGAATACTTGTTTTCAGTTCACATTAGAGCCACTAACTCGCTGCTTGTGCAAACTTGTATGACATTTTTCTCAGTAACTTCGACAAATTAGTCGCGTAAACTTAGACGTTGGTTAATCTCTGAGTCATGAGCATGCCGGTATCCCGGATCGATGACCACGCAAACAGAATACGATCTTTCCGACAGGAAAGCACACAAATTCGGATTTGACTTACCTCTCTGCCTCCTACAAACAGACGTCAAACACATTAAATCGCTACAAAAGGAGGCCAACACCTAAGTACCCCGCACGGGGGGAACCATTTGGAGAAAAACAAACAAGTACTTAGTTTTCCCAATAATTCCGACGTTAGATAATCAGTCCACGGTCTGATCGACTTTACGCATGCAATCATAAATTAAACCGGCGGCCCCCGTGATTTCAAAACCGAATCATTATGACAGCAACAGGGTGATTCCTCCCATCTCAAAATGCATGTGCGCTCGAGTGGATGCATCCGCATGGTATTCAATCGGCGTCGCAGCAGCTCACCGAATTGTGTCTGCTCTCTGACATAAGAGCAATAATTGTAAATGCTGTAAGTGCTACTAATTCCATGCCCATTGTTGTCATTGTAATTACACACCTTGAGCCCTTAGAGATACAAATTACTGAATCAAATAAAAATTCCATTCTACGGACCTCCATAACACATTGCACAACCGCGCCGACAATGAGCACACCACCACCGCCGCCGCCATCGCCTTAGCCATCGCTATCGCATGCACTTGTACTGGTTACTGCTCATAATTGTAATGGTACCTGTTCCCTAATCACAGCCAACTTGTGTGTATTATACCTTCTTGGCTTGCAAATTAATCCAAATGAAGTCAAGGACGGCATTAGCCTCATACGTGCCTACTTGTGTCCACTGTACGCGTGCATACAAACAAGCACGCCCCCACACGCACACGCGCACACATGCAGGCGAGCGCGGACGCTCTGGGGAATTGTAACACCCAATTGGTATAATTGTTTTGTTAATACGTCGAGTAGTGTAAGTCATAACGTGTGGCAACGAGCTTCAGGGCATGCCAATGCCTTCGGACTCAGATGGCTTCGATGGAACTTCAGCACTGCCGCTGGACAGTAAGACGCGTAGCGACGCGACGAACCTATGCGACATACCGTGGCCAATTGTAGAAATTGTTGCTCCACCAGTGCTGCACACACAACGGCTGAGGGGAAATTTTTGTAGGTCTTGTTGCGGCCGGTCCGTCGTTGTGCGCCATTGCGGCTGTGTGCCTGGTTAGAGAGCATTTATATTCCACGACATGCGCACGGATCACAATTAAATTCTTTCATCGATATTTCGACGCGTGGATTGTGCAAAGGCTGTTGAAAGCCAGTCCAAACTTCGCGCTGGGCCATTTAGGCCATTCCACCATCAGACGCGTCTAACATCATTCATTGAGGAGCAGAGAGCGCGGCAAATCTGCCTTGGAGGAAGATTAGCGTGCTACTGCAGCCGTGTGCGGAGACGCGGTGTGATGAAAAGCAGTCGCTAAATTGTATCACCCACCGGTCACTTGGGACGGTCACGTGATGGCGGTGCAAATCAATATCTGTCAGTGCATGCGAGCTAAGCAGCGGCCGCACATAAATCAAATCCACGCTAAGGGATTGAGCTGGAAGCAGCAGTTTCCTTTGATTTTTTTCCACACACACACGCATGTGTAAGTGTGCTGCGGGAATGGACACGGAAAAGCACTCTGCGGAAGCCTATTTCTTTGAAAGGATTATGTGCTGTGCTGTTGAGCGCGTGGTGTTATAGTGCGATAGCCTCAGTTGTGGCGTCCCATCGTGACAAGTTGTTTTTTTTTTCATTTTTCGCATTGCACATGTGGCATTGAAATGCGGGGGGTTCAACGTTCAACGTTGTAATGTGGAATTACATTCGCTTCTGTGGGACTTACTGCATGTACAAATGTCTGGTTGGCTCTTAATGCTCAGAATGATGAGATTTCTTCGAGGTTGAGTTTGATGTGATGTGTGTGAGGGGTTTAGTTAACGTAATCAAATCACGGGAAGATAAAGTTTAGCTGAGACTGCTCTTTGATGTGGGCAGGCTGGATTCCACCCCTTTGTGCGCCCCGTAAGGTTGGGAGTAACTTTAAACTCTCTCCAACGCAGTGTCACCTTCACTTCGAACATGAACTACGGATTCGGATACCAGGCCAAGAACTTTAAAGAAAACCCTGCCTCCAGTTGGCACAATGATACACACAGGCTCATCGCAGGCAAAACCAAACGCATCTTGCGGCAAACAATATTCAACACACTAAAGTGAGGATTAATGTTTCAAATCATAACTTCGTTAGAAGAGCGCATTATTGTCTTGCAAGTGCATTTGTCGCTAATGCCCATGAACTCCATTTTACCACTCCCAGCGCAGTGTCGTTGCGCACATACAGCACCTCATCAAAAACTGGATAAGGTTTCAAGTGTCTGCATTTCATACGCAGTGTGCTCTTGAATTTAACGTAAAAAAACCAAAAAAAAAAAGACGAAAACAGACTTACCCACTGAGAGACCTTGATTTCCTAATGGCCAAAGCACTTGCATATAAATCGTTTAATGGACATTTTGTCCATAGTCCAAAGCAAACAGCTGCACCTTGTGATTCAATGCGTTTCACAATAAATCAGTGAAAATCACAGGGCTCTTACAAAATTATCTTGCGAATGCGACGTTTGAAAAGAAGACTGAAAGCACACGAAACCGAAAACAATGTGTAAACACATAGGAGAGGCTAGCCATGGATGGTGTTTCATGGCGACCATGCCACACCAAAGAGAGTCAAAGCTGCTGTTCGATGACTTTGAGAAATGCCTTCCATTTCCTGACTGCTGGCTTAGCTTCAGTCTTCGAAGAGAAAAAAGACGACAAAAGTCCTCAGTGGTATCAGAGTTGTATCGGCTGCTTATTGGCCGTTATTCAAATGCCATTAAAATTTGACATAGTAAGTGAAACGAGGTCAAGGCCCCTCTTCGTGCAATCATTCGTGTGTTGTGCGTTTAACAGTTTTGGCACATTTGGATGAGCCTACGCACTAACCCGCATACAAACGCTGAATTAAAAATGACCCATTATGCGCGCGCGGTTAATGATCAGTCACTGAAATGAGATGTGGCAACGATAATCTAAAATCGGAACTCTTGTCCTACGGAAATGTTGCGTGTTAAAATTGAAGCGATTGCCAACCGGAGGCCTTCAGATTCGCCTCCATCTTAAGAGGAAATATGAATGCTGTTGCTTTTGCAAAAAATATTTTTGTGATTTCTTGGAATGGGGATGCTTTTTGTTCCTTTTGGACAAGCATCAATCACCTTGCAAGTTGTCTTTTTAAGAGAGAGTTAAAATTGGTTTTTATTTAGGCTTCATGGCTGTGTCATTCTTTCAATTATTGACATCCAGGGAACGGTTATTCAGCTCGAGGGTAAATTGCTTTGTTAACATCTAACTCTTACATACTCCCACACTTACAGAGTTGATTTCATATTATAACGCAATCCTTATTTTGTTTCATTGATATTTCGATTTATTGATATTTATCCATTCGAGGAACATTACCAAAACTCTTTCGAAAAAAAATCTGTAACGTATTTAACGAGTGCTGAATTACAATAAACGGAACAAATGCAAGTCGCACTCGAACATTAAAGGTTTCGTTTCTATTTCACACTTGATACAGACAATCCAAATATGTGCAAAGCTTCCAGTTACTTATATAAATATGTATATATGTATTTGTATCCCTGCAGAACACACAACCGAAGTTCAAATGCAAGGGGTTACCAGGTAAAAAATTAAAAGCCACGGAAAATGGCCGACATTTATTTCTGTAAAAAAATTAAAAAGTCCACGTTTTCTTAAAAAATGTAATTTAGTCAAAATATGATACTTTTGACAGCTGAATGACGATGAATTTGAAAGAATGTTGTTGAAAAAACATGTTGCCTACCGCTCCTATCATTTTCCTTGGTTAAAGAATTGAGAAGTGGGTTGGTGCTTTCCGCGCCGACTAGGGGATCCTGGGCAAAGACTAAGTTGTAGGAGATGTACTCCGTTTTTCGCCCGACTGCAATCACTGTCCAAATCTTTACGGCTGTCGTACACATGAGCAAGAATGGTGCATTTTGACGCTTTCGACTTAGTTATGCACAGGTTTCTAAACGGCCTAGTTTTTATGCCTCGTCCTGGCCATTAGGTACTTTGTTGAAGACTTTCTTTCACAGCCCGCAAGGAACAGGAGCCTAGTTGCGTCAACATCTACTCCTGTTGTGCTTGCTACTATTCTCTTCCGAGTAGAGAGAGCAGCCGACTCCGAACGGCGAGATTTGTGATTATTCAGCAATGGCTTAAGAAGTGTTACAGGGACTCATCTCCTTTAAAAACAACTATTCATCGGTGCTATGCTGACTTTAAACGTGGTAGTATACACACCAACGATGCTGAACACTCTGGAAAGTCAACAGAGGTGGTTACACCTTAAAACGTCAAAAAAGTAAACAAACCCTTTTGGAAAACCGCGTGTGGTAGCTGATACCTTAAAAATATCAGAAGGTAGTATGTACACTATTTTGCATGAGAAAGCTGTTTTTGGAAATGGACCAAAAACAAAAACTTATCGATAATTCTGGAAGCTGTTTACCTTTTAATCCTTGGAGTTGTTTCGCCATAATTAGCCTCGGTATGTCACAAAGCGAATTGGACAGCAGCTGGTGAACCACACCCAAAGCGTCCAAAAATACAAACTTTTGTTAGCAAGATTATGGCATCCGTATTTTGGGATGTGCACGGAATTTTATTCATCGACTATCTTGAGAAACTTAAGAAACTTGGTCTCCGTGGCGTAGTGGTAAGTACGTCGACCGCCACACAGAAGGCCGAGGTTCTATTCCCGGACATAACACCTCGCATTTTATCTTTCGAGTTGTTGACAACACTCAGAGCGTCAATTGTCTATGAAAAGCTTCTCAAATCTCGCCATTCGGTGTAAATCGTTCTATAAGAAGGTATTGGAATGTTAGAGCGGCGTTAGACTGATTGTGTCACTCTTGAAAAAACCCATGTTGATGAAAAAGTCGAATTTTGTCTAGAAAACATGTTTTTTGGCTAATCCCGGGACTTTTTGAGTGATGTGTTATGTTTAGAAATAAAGTTGAGTGACTGCAAAATACACCAGCTTCCATTATAGGCCGTGGTCTATCTGACGCCCCTGAAGGTCACCACTTTATCTTATTTAGACTTTCCCTTCACACGCTTTTGTTCTTGCACTGTCGCTGTGTCAACATAGCAAGCAAATAAAGTTCCTACACCCTTCCTGAGGTTTTATTTTATCAACAACGACACCCCAATCTCCACTTATCAACACAATTAGCGTTTAATCAGCGTTTTACTCCGGGACGATTGACATAAATCTTCAAAAGTATTCAAACCAAAGTTTCCTGTTGACCCGACAAAGGAAACAAAAAAAAACAATTAACCGTAATTAGGGCAAATTTCGATTACGTCCCTGTTCGCTTGAAAGCGATTGATGTGCACTCACGCAAGACCCAGCACCCCCTCCTGGAGACATGTAACAATGTGGACTTTTCAAGCCGCCATCGCAATCAAGGCATGATATCGTATTCTCAATCAACAGAGGAGGAATTCCTGAGCCATATCAACGGGCGCATACTCCGCAAATAAGCAGCAACCTGCCTGCCTGTCAATTCGTACTCCAAGGAACACGCACGAGACCGATTAATAATTTAATTTTCCAAGGAGCTGTCTACCGTTCCGGTCGATGAATAGGCCAACATCGTGGCAACCGCCACCCGACAGCCTCCGCCGTTTGCCATCTGCCTTTTTACACAGTTCAGTTACCTTGCCAGCAACCGCGGCACCGCAAAAAAAAACGCCACCGATGCCGAAAAGAAAAAATATCCAAATTAAGGCAATTGAAATTCAATTAAGCACAGCCCGCAGAATTCTTCGCCTTCGCTTCCTTATCAGTCGTTGGAATTCTAGACGACGGCTCTGGAGTGGAGTTCGAACTGTGCGCGACACTACACACACCTAGAGCAGCAGGGCGGTCCCCGCCCCCTGTGCGGACACCGTTGCCGTCCGCGTGAGGTATTACGCTCGCACACGTTCGAGTAATGTGATGAAGAAAATCGCGTGTAAAACGTACCGACAGCCGGGCTATCCAAGTATCTTGCATGAATCGCTTACGTAAGAGTTCGCTTTGAATTCGAGATCTATCTGTCGTCGTCTATCGATGTGGAGATTTTGCCAACTGGTGGGGGTGCCACAGTCGTGGATAAATGCGTGTGCGCCTTATCTGTCAGCGGGGTACCATTCAGCCTCATCGCCGCCGTCTAGTGCTTCTGTGGCTTATGTGCAAACGGCACCTCGTCGAACATGGTGAGGGAAGAGTCTTGCCTCAACCGCTTTTCTTGGACTTTCCTTCCAAACGTTACGAAAGGTGTGTTAGACCAATCGCCTACTGGCCTGACGTCAGACAAAAATTTTGCTGTCTTCTACTCTTGCTTCTCGTCTTTCGTTTGGCAGGTGAGCGTTGTGTATGTTCTCTCCTTTCGGCTAGGCGGCATATGTTACTTCCCGCCAAAACTGTGCACGACTCTCTTAGCTGGCGCATTCAGCGAAAGTCACATGTATGTAACCATGAGGGAATCTAGTACAATTTTCTGGATTGGTGCGCTCTCTTACGCCGATTGGGGATTGTGCGCAATACAATAAGAACGAATTTTCAACTGTGACGCGAAAAGAGCACAGATTCCCGAAATCAATTCAGCGATGTGTGCAAAATTAAGAGACTGCTTGGTTGGTATACAAATTCGTGTGTACCCGTACCGGTGTGGGGGCTGGATCAATGTCTGAGGTGAATGGATGATATAAGCTCACTTTGTCGATTTTCTCTCTGATTTGAAGGCGACCTCGCTTTGCTAGCAATCCGAAATTGGGTTACAATGTAGGCCAATTTATTGATATAAGGGAGTACAGTGTGGGAAGATTATACATGCGCCTGGTCAAGCTACTTCGGATACAACGCTTTAGACGACTAAGCCATATAGAGCGTATGAACACCACTACTCCGCCTACGGCCTAGTTTGGGGTGGCACACATGTGGAGAGGGATCTCAACCAACTTGGAGACAGCTAGAGAGGCATGTTGGTTAAAGCTCAGGACTGTAGCACCAGTAAAAGAAGAAGAAGAAGTAAAGATGGTATAAAACCTTCCGTTGCTACAATACTGAAAATGTTCAGCAACCGACAGCTTTTCAAGACTTACCAAGTTGAATAGGACACTTCTTGATTGGGTCATCTTAGTAGGGAGCGTCCGTTTTTGTGTCATTCCAATTGGCAATTGCGACTCAAAAAATTCGTGGCATGAATATTTTCCACGCGCTCCAAGTGCTTTATTCACCTTATTAAATTTTATCGCCACGAAACGATAAATAGGAAAGCCTAATTTTGTTTGTTGATATCAACCCTTTAACCACTTCCAAGATAGTCGAGGGATGAAAGTTTTCTCTTAATTTGGTGGACATACTGAATTCGGTCCCCGGAGATCACGGGATCACGGGAAGCGAGTTTGCCGATGAACTAGCTAGGCAAGGTGCAAAGAGGCAGTCGTAAGTCCCGAACCCACATTGGGAATACCCGCTTCCTTGGTTAGGGCCTCCGTCCACGCTTAGGTCTCCCAAAAGCAAAACTAGAGATGGCATGACTCTCCAGGATGCAGCCTAACCAAGTGCATGTTCCCAAACATCTGCAAGAAATCCGCGTCTTTTCTGTTATACCTTGACAGTGCAGAAAAGTCTACTTGGGCTTAGTGATGGCACCCTTTGCGACGCCCGTGGAGAAGGTAAAGACACTTCAGAGCACTTTCTCTGTCAATGTCCCGCGTTTGCTCGTATCAGGTGACGGCTGTTTGGTTCTGATGTAGTGGGAGCCGAAAACTTAAGCTTTTCATCACAAAAGCACCACCTATTTTTTTTCTTCGGAAAACGAAGAAACTACAGTTAAATCAGGTTTGAGCGCTCCAGTACAGTGTTTCCCAACCTCAAAAAAACATCTCGAAATGCCAAATGTTCTTAAATTTTATAGAACAATTTTGTAGTTATACTTACTCCCCAATCGGAAGGTTAATGTACTCCAGAGGGTTGAAAGGGTGGTCAGTGTCCCTTTTCTATACGCATTCGGAATGCTTTTTTTCGAACTGACTTTTTCGTGATTTTGCAATTTTGAGATTGTCAGCACCTGGAATTTCAGAATCTTGACCCCAGGACAAAATGTATTTATGTATGGTGATTGTGTTCCATTTTGCAGATGTTTTTTAAGAAATCCTAACTTGGTATCTCCGTCTCAATACATTCTTTGCTTAAAAATCAAACATCCTTCTCCCTCAAATAGCTCCTTAAAAAAATTGCCTTCAACCCCCCGTCTTCTATAAACAAATGCTGTCACATTACCGCAGTCATTTGCTCCACTTATCTTAATCCTTTATATACTCTCTCAAGAAGTTCAATCCAATCGATTTGTCTGTGTACCTTATTCTTGAAGATACATTTCCCAAACTTTACCCCGCCCAGTCTAGCTGTTATTGAATCCATTGAGTGCTTAATCCATTACGGAAAACAAATACCTACGTTTTATAGAAGAAAAAAAGTAAATCTACAGTCAATAGTTTGTGGATCGATACACAAACTGTTACATATCCAGGTGGAATAAGTCTTCACACATCCGAGGGGCTCGCATCTAAGTCAGGCAGCCGTCCGAAGTTTGCGCTCTTCCCCCACCAGCAGAGAAAAATTTCGATGACATAATGTTCATCCGTAACCATCAAAACACCAACCTTCACACACATCTCCTTTCGGTCTCACTTTTATTCGTTTTCTCCTCGTCACCGTTACCGTCGCCACCGCTGCCGCCCATCGTGATTTTTTTTGTTCTCTTTTCGGTTGTTTGCTTTTGTTTGCTTTCTTGGCAGCACCTAACGCAAAACCGGGAGTAGACAGAGCTAAGGTTCGTCATATGATTTCCCAGAATGTAGTAATATCAGCACAACTGGTTTCCCCTATCTAAGACCGTTCATCTCGCACTGATTGTGCTTATAACGAACGCATTCCGCGAAGAGATACGAAGGGCGCCACGCCAAAGAAATTTAAGAGACTTGGAGAAAGATAGAGCTTGAGAAAGAGTGAAATTAACCGTGCTGAAATGGTGAAGTTAACTTGAAAGAGAGTGAGAGCGAGAGAGTTAGAGAGGGATTAGAAAAAATAGTGATAGCGAGAGTGGGTATCACTGAGGCGCACACATGTTTTGCTGTTACGAAATACACATGAATGTACTTGTATCCATCCATTCATCTGTTCCCCTTTCCTGGATGAAACAATCGCATGCGGTGAGACACAAACACAATCAGCAGTGCAGAGAACTTTTCTTCTCAATTTACTTGCGCAGAAATCTGTCGCCTGAGAGTGTGGCAGCGGGTGGCGCGTTCTCTTTCAGATACTCGCCCATCATCCATCCAGTGTTAGTTCTACTTTGGATTGTGTCGGGTGAAATTTACACTTCGGATTCGACAAGAAAAAAAAAGAAAGAAAAAATTGAAAAAAAAAAAATCCACATTTTGGAAGGATACCCCATTTTTTCTCACACCAAAGTGAACTCGAATACAGCCACAGTTTGTTAGTTCCACCACGCCTTCGCCGTTTCCATCTCCGGAAGTCTGAAATCCGATTAGAACTAACCGCTCCCAAATAGAGCAGTTAAATTACAAATCTGCCTGTGTAATCGTTTTAAAGTGTCGGTTTCCGCTTAAGTGGATGCAAAATAATAAATCGCCTCTCGCCTAGATACTTTCACATTTACAGTCCGCTTTTGTAAGAGTCTCATATGTGGTGAGCACATTCTGGGCGAGTGCTGCCGCGATTCTGAGAACAAATGTTGAATAACCTCAAAAACTCTTCCTGGATCCGGAGTTTGACACCTGCCATGAAGTTTTCTGTCTTCGGCTAGCTGCAAAACTGCAAGCATTTCAACTCGCACACATGCACGGCACACACAAGTTCATGTTGACCAGTCTCTCGCCGTCCGTTCTTCGTCCCCCGCACACACTGTGAATGAGTGCTCGGTATCCGTGATTTGATATTTCGCGGTCGAATATCGCCACTCTTGTGCACGCATTTCGACAAGACCCTGAATGTGTGTATCCAAAAAGAAAACAAACACCGTAATCAAAATTCGGCTTCAAAGCTCAAATGAAACAAATTTTGTTTCGTTTTTGGCTGAAATTTCTTCACATTATGCTCTTGATGATTGCCGTGTGATGGAGGAATAATAAGAAGCAGAAAAAAAAATCCGAAAACCCCAAGTCAAAGAAGAAGAAAACAAAATGAAAAAAAAAAAACGCACACATTTCGTTTTTTTTTTAACCAAATCGAATATGTTTTTGCTTTGTTGACTTCAGTAGGTTTTCGATAAGCGCTCAGTCAACACCAGTTAGCGTGTGCCCGCGTACAGTTTCGGCTATCATCGTTGTTCGTCCCCGTACGCCGTTTTCGTCTTAGACTCGTTATTCTAAGAAGGCTCTTTTGAAGAGTAGGATACAAATTTGAAAAAAAAAAATTTACCACTATCTCTACCTTAATCCACACTCTATTCGAAGTGGTGAATGAGTAGTAATCATCAACTACTAACACTACCGCCACCACCACCATCACCAGCACCACCACCACCCTCTTCTAAACCGTCGCCCCACTCCACCACACTCCCCGCCCCAAATAACTTGTGCGGAATGGATAGAGAGTAGTATAGTATCTACCAAATCGTTGTCGCCATCAATAGTCATACTCCGGGTGGCGGTTGATTAATTTCGTGCGTGTGTGTGCTGCTTCTACGAAGACGAAAAAAAGAAAAATTATACATATATGAAAAGAAACGAATCAAATGAAATACAACAACAAAATTTCCTACTATTTGCTTAATTTGTCGTTACTAATTTGTTAAGTGTTAAGTTAGTCAGTTGTTTAGTTGACTACTTACCTTTGCGTTGATTAGGCGGTTCGATTGTCGATTGTATTGATATCCGTAATTCATCTAACGGTTTTCCACCTACTCGATTTCTACAATTTCTTTCTGAAAACTTCATTTTATAACATTCAAAGGATACACTTCTTTGATGCTGTATTTTGAATTTGAAGAAATAAATTGGTTTTTTTGTGTATTTTGAAAAAAAATCATTTTTTTATTTTGTTTTGTTTCTTTTTTTCTCTCTCCAAAAAAAAAAGACTTTCAGTATAGCAGTACAGTTTTCGATTCTTCTATCTGTCTAACTATCATGAAATACAATACAAAATAATGATTGTTAAAAAAATCTTTCAAAAGAAGAAGAAAAAAGTGAATGTGTGATTTTTTTTTTGGTTGTTTGCTGAAAGTGAAAACAGAAAGTTTATTTCTCTCAAAAATCATCGCCTACAAGAGAAATACATATAGATAAAAAGTTAATATATCTAAAATATTTTTTTAAGTGTTGACGATAGCTGTGTTCATAAGTTTTAAGTCAAAAAAAAAAAAAAAGAAGAATATACACGAAATAGTCATATATAGTTAATTGTTGTGTTTTTTTACATTTTTTATTAAATCTAAAATACCTATATAAACATAGATAATCGATTTAATAAGATAAAAAAAAAACTCTGGTTGTTTAGATAGTTAAATTGTAGCAATAAAAGTTCTCGACAGAAAAGGATACACAAATTTCAAATTTCAAAAAAGTGCGAACACATGTTAAGAAACCAAACCCATCCTGCTACGAAGTGATTGTTTTTTTTTTATTTAACTTAATTGTTGCTGTTATTTTTTTTTTGTTTGTTATTGCGAATTATAAACCCAAACAAGAAATCGATTCGAATCTTAAGTGGATTTCTGTCAACTGATCGCCTGAATAATTGAGTTTTCAATTGGATTTTGTACAATTAATTCCTTTTATTTTTACGAAGACAAATCTTAAGGTAAATATTCTTTATTCTTTGTGTACATACATATGTTTAGAATAAAATTATAATTTATTTACGTGACATCGAACGATGATGGTTGGGGGACAAAGCATCTTTTTGCACTATGCGCTATGTGGTGACAGTTGGGATTTGTTGTTTGTTTACAATATTGTACAATTCGGCCATAAATGGTAGGTGACTTGAATAGATAAATGGGGACTTTGTTGTTCCGATTGTCGGATTGGGCACGAGGATACACATAAATACGTTTTCTTGTGAGTGGTTAGATGTGGGGAGTGGGAGTTTTGTGCATAAACAAACATTGAAAACACTGTCAAGGTTTTTCGACTGTACAGGTCATCAAATTCCCCAAAATACTTCACGGGAATTCAAGCTTCAATCAGTGTTTATTTTTTGTCATAATAATCTTATTATTGAATGCTATTTAAGTGTTTTGTTTGAACTTATTCAGGAGGAGTTGTTTCTCTGTTTTGTTTCTTTCAATAAGACTGTCGACACCACCGTGGAGGATATTGTTTTTCTGTTTCTTCTAAATTCGAAGGAGCTTCGGACGGTTTCGTTATTGTGTTGCGTCCATTAATATTCGTTAGAAATAAACAAATAAAAATGAGTTGTGGGCGTAGATTCTTCAGCAGATCTGCTCGTGTTGTGCGTGCTATTGTTTTCTCACTAGAAAAGAGGCCTACTGTTTATTGCTGACCTCCATCGGCGAAATTTAAAATGCTTTTTCTAGGCAATTTGTAGTTTTTGAGTATTCTGGGTAGTGGTGCCGTGAAAAAATGCCAGTTGTCCTGTACACGAATCGAACTTGTACTCACACGAACGAAGTCCACATTGGGAAGCCTTGATGCAATATTCAAGTCAGTGGAATAAATCGTAATTGACTCCCTATCAAATCTAATGCAGAAATTCCTTAAATAAATTTAAACTTTTACTTAGTTAAAATGTGTTAGTTTGTAGAGAATTATAGTAAAAGTCCTTAAGGAATGAAATAGAACAAATCTAAAAACGCACAGGAAAAAAAGATCCTGAAAATTCTCTAACATTCAAAACATAATTTAATTGAATTTAAGCTTCCAAATGGAAACAAACAAGACCGCAACTTGAACGAATTAACATACAGATAAAAATTAGAATACCAGGAAATGCAATAAATCCTTTTAAATTTTAGCCAGAAGTTAATAGGCTAATCATTGCCTTCATTCGATATTGATTGCGTCAAATTTGTTTTCAGTTTTAAAGGAATTATCAAATGCTATCTAATTTCGTCAAGTTTGTTGCAACTTCATTTGGAAAACGAATTGATTCGCAGTTTTATCCGTCAAAAATATTCGTTTATCGAACATTTGATATATCTTACCCACTTTTCAACGTTACTTTCTGTCACAAAATATACAATTCTCGAGTTTAGAATAAAACTTACACAGTTTTTCGTTAACATTCATGATTTGTTAATTTTATAAATTTTCACAAATTTTCGTTGTATTTCGTAGATTTATTTCATTTTTCGTAGGTTCACGTAAATTTTCGTTGTTTTTCGTGAATTTTACTTTTTTTTTGATGATTCTCTTTTGTTGTGTAAGCTTTAAAGATTTTTGAATTCAAAGTTTTTGGACGTTGTTCATGGACTTTCGTAGTGTTTCTCAGATTGCGATTGCTTCTCGTCAATTTTCATTACTTTTCGTTAATTTCCAAAGATTCTCGTAAAGATTCAATGTGTTTCTTTGTTTTCGGTTAATTTGTGCTGCTTTTCGAAGTTCTTTCTTGTGCTTGTCTGTTCTTTGTAAATTTTTATTTCTTTGCCCCAACATTTTCGATGCTTTTTCTTTGTTTTTCCCTTTCCTTTTTCGAATTCACATAATTTTTGTGATACTTTTTATAAACATATTTCCTTTTTTAAATTTTTGTTTAGAATATAATCTACGAATCTAACTTACTGAACCAACATTTTTGGCGTGCACAAGCGAAATGTTTCATCTTTATCTCTCTTTTGTCACTATTTTATCAAAGAGCCCTAAAATTAATTTCTTCTGCTTCTTCTTTAGGCGCTACAGTCCGGGGTGGAGCTGGGCCTCAACCAACATTCATAATTCGAATGCAATAAACGCTTCACTCGCAGTGCCCATGAGTTCACCCTTAAGCCCATTTTATGACAATTGGAGACTCCTTCTTTAGCCGCAGAACACGATTATGAAATTCCCTTCCAAGATCAATGTTTTCTCTACATTACAATCCGCAGACAAATCCAATGTGCATCTGTGCCTCCTCTTCCTTCGTACCATCGGCCGGTGTTATAGAACGATTCCGATCGCTTAAGGGTGTCTGACATCTATTAAGCACACGCAAACTATAAAAAATTGTGCATTGAGTGGCAGTGAATACAGTGAGTTCCGCTTTTTGCGACACATAGGACCCATGTTTTCCTAGGAAAGGAATGTCGCAAACCGAGTTAAATTCACTTCTTCTTTATTTAATCTATTTTTCAATTGATCCAGTTCAGCTATGTTTCAAGTTCAACGAGCGAGAGACCATGAAAAACCAGAGGTTTGTTTCTTCAGCAACCACTAGTGTTGTGCATGGGATGGACCTACTGTTTAATGACGACTTTGAAATCCTACTTAGTTTGACAACTCTTTTCATCATAGCTTATACCCCCTAAGTTGGAGTGGTGGCATATATGTACGGTGTTTGTGTTTTTCAAATTCGTGCTACGATTTTGAGACCCCAAGTCGCAAAATGAACTGTTACGGTTAAAAGCCAATAACAGAAATTTCTTTTTTAGTTGTCAAGTTTTTTGATAAACCAATGCTTGTTCATGCTCAATGTCTGAATTAAATGTCGAAATTCCAAAACTTTAAACATTTTTCTTTTGAATGCGAAGAATATAGAAATAAAATATTTATCCCTTTTATGTGATCTTACATAACTTGAACAACCAACATCTAATATTTTAGTAACAAACAACCGCGAATAATCGATAATTTTTTGTGCTCAAGAACGCAGGTCGTTTGTGATAACTCAAAAATTAACACAAGAGCTCAAATTATTTCAACGATTGCTTGAATTTTCAATGAAAATAAAAAAAGAAGAGAACACTGCGGCAGAAAATTGAATTCCAGTATTTCGATCATTCTTAACTAGTTAACGCAATCGGAAGGTACATACAAAAAAAAAATCGTTCCCTCACCGAATGCCAAATACACCTCTCCGATTTCGAACATATTTGTGTTCAACAATACACTTGCTTATTCGATTTACAGCTCAACCGGATACATATTTTTTTGCAAGTGCTAATAGGACTTAGATTGCGTCAAACACAGATCTTGCGCGATGTACATACATTCCTAAACAAGCGCACATTGTAGACAAACGTTATCCACTCACAATGCTGCGGAGAATACAAGAGTGATGTTCGTGTATTCGTGATATGAGACGAAGGTCATCCGTCGCGATGTTTTGATTTGAGAAAACACACTCGAACAATTTATTTTAATCTCTCAACAAATGCAATGTAATGAGTTACAAATCTCTTATTCGAATTCCTACCTTATTAGCGTAGTTAAGTGCATTCCAAATTAATTGCCGGCAGTTATATTCGGACGCAGCTTACTCACCATACACATTAAGTAAATTTGCTTCATCGTCACTTGATGGGGGAAAAAACACGTTTTTCTGCTATGTTGTGCTACGTTTATCAAGTGCTGACAATGTAATTATCGCCTGCTCTGAAACTGATTTATGGTCTGAAGAAAAACTTGCAGCGATTGATTTAATTTGATGGCTTTGGCTACACTGTCATTTAAATGATGTGTGTTTTTCAAAAGTTTGTTTGAGATCTGGGTGAAATAGAAAATAGAGTTTTGGGAGCTGTCCATCGGCACATGTCAAAACACCCTCATATTGCTCACTGGGGACATAATCTAATCTCTTGAAAGTGATAAGACTGACAAACTGAACAATTAGAAGTGTTCAAGGTACAATTGAGTCCCGCCCGTAAGTCAATGTCTTTTTTTTGTGTATTTGCCCACTTTTGTAATTCTTTGAAGAAAACAAAAAATACTGAAAATATCGATGGACACCCTAACTCTACAACATAAAATATATATCAAGACACAAAGTTCTGAAAATTCGATTAGAGACTCTAATTTTTGGTAGTTTCAGTTATGGAAGCCACACTGTAACTTTTGTAGTGATTGGAGTCAAATAAGACGAAAGGATTTTTTTTCTCGAATATCGAATAGTTATTTATCATTTACTGAATCAGTCTTCAGTCCTGACAAGGACCTAGTAACTTCAGGTACAGCTCAAGTTCTGCTTGCTATTGTTTTATCACGGGTAAAGGGGACCAATATTTTGTTGTCGACTCCAAACATCCAACAATGTTGTCAAGTGGTGTCGTAAAAATGAACGAGATGTCCAGGATTCGAATCCGGATCTCCAGACTGTGAGTCGTCGCTCTGTGTGGCAAAAATTCTAACAAGAGTATAGTTTTTCGTCACTAAATAATTGTACTTTTAAGTGCACTGTTCGCTTAGGATCGTTTAAATTCGCCAGATAATGGCCGACATATTATAGTGCGAAGGTGTGGCAAGTACTTCGCAAATAATTCCTGTTTAAGTTACACACCCCATACCCTTAAATTTTTCACGATTCCAAGTCTGTCACTGTCAACGCTCATTAAGTATTAACTGCCTAGAAAAAGGTGATCATATCATCCGAACTGTGCGCTAAATTGAAGATCTGAGGAAGGTGCTGATCTCTGTTGTGCTGTCGCGCTGTCTTTTGTGCTGAATATTGATTATCCATTTAAATTGTGGGTGGACGTCATTGATATCTTCTAAGAATTTATGTACTTTTATCTTTGACATAGAATAAAAAAAAACAGAAAGGGACCTTTAACATCGGTTTGGGCTTTAGGTTATATACCCCTTTCTTGAAGTTCCCTTGTTGTTGGAATCTGGTAAAAGCAGGGTGGACAGGCTGGGTATTGTGTTTAAAGAGGATTCTTTAGGACCAGTTAAACGACAGCTCCCCGGTCACGTCGTATCGGTTCCTTTCGAGGACTAAGAGTACTCCAATACTTCTGCTCGGGACCCACTTCGTAAATATCTAGCCTTTTAAAGAGGAACTTCGACTGGACGAGTTATTCAGTTCGAGTCAACTGAATCGAACGTTTCCCCTTTTATTCAGGTTCAGAAACAATTCCCACGTCTATCTAAATGAAATAAAAAAATTGCTTTTGGGAGACCCAACCGTCGACGGAAGCCCTTACAAAGGAAGCGGGTAGTCCCAAGGTGGGTTCGAACCCAGCAGCGACTTAGTCTTATAGTAGAGAACATAGTAGTAGAATCGCTTAACTCATATGCCTACCCAATCGGAAGTCATAGGCTTGTTTTTTTCACAGATGGGTACACAGTTCATAGGGTATATCGAATAAAGCCAAAAACATTGGGTCAAAAGCAAATAAACTTAATCAAAACAAAGAACTAGAAACTAGCTTCTTCAGCAACTACTTGTGTCGTGTGCGCTATTGTCCTCTCAAGAGTTGGAGGGACCTACATTTTGTTGCCCACTCTTGAATGCGAAGTTTGAGAAGCTTTTCAAAGACAATTAGTACTCGTTAAATGATTGTCAGCAACTCAAAAGAGTTGATACTATGAACAAAGCGGAATGTTTAGTTCAAGAACCTGAAACTTTGTGCGTATAGGTCGACACACTTCCCCACTACTCCGCGGTGGCCCCCTTAGTATGAAAAATTGTTGTTAATGTGGACCGATCATGGATGTTAAATTAAATTTCGAAATACCAAAACCAATTTGTGATTTGTTGAAACTTTTCAATAAGAACAGAATATTTTCACACTGTATGCAGACCTTTCGCGGACACTGTTTCGAAATCGAAAGTGACTACGTACCATAAATTTGTTATATATTTCCCCCCCCCTTCTTTCTTTCGTTCTTCCTCGTCACAATTGCATATCTGGTTATTTTCTTGAGTCACCCGACAAGTCATGTGAGTCCAAGTTATGTGATTATCACGCCAGTTAGATACGCAGTCAAATTCGAATGAAATTCTCCCGCCCACTAGCGAATGGATAAGCAATTTCGTGATAAGTCGTCAAACGAACTTTAATTGCTTCAATAAACTACCTCTTGCATAACACACCGTCCGCCGAGGGCAGACGGCTTTCAAGTGTCACCATCTACGGCGAAACGAAAGACTTAGGACTTTCGAAGTTGACCTTCAGAACCGAGAAATTAGACAAAAGTTTGCTTCTCTGCACACGTGCCGCATGCCTTATCGTCAATTCGATACGTTTGGCTATCGGAATATATCGAAATTCTGCAAGTCCAATGCCATTAATCTTATCGTAAATTGGCTATGCGAAAAATTCCCCAATTCTACACTGTCCCCCAGTTTGTTGTGGTTCGTCGATCCCAAGATATGAACCCAGTTTCACTGTTGGCTTGCAGAACGCCTTCAAGCAATTTAATTAGCCCCCGCAACCGGGTCTCATGTCATTTGTTTTGCTTCTAAATATAGTGTAAATAAAGGGCGAAAAGGACTGCATATACAAGGGCAATATATCTCATTTACATGATGACAAATAGCAGCCAGACAAATTGTCGACATTTTTCACATTAGCGCTGAAAGTTGGGAAGCTCGGCTGGAAGCGAATCTGGGTAGTGGATACACGCAGATCCCCAGGACATTGCGTTGTGTATCGGAAAACTTCTCAATGAAACAACCATAAAGGAAATCGTCATCCTTTCCTCTCTACCTTTCTCTGTCTCTTCCTCTCTCTCTCTCCCTATCACTTTCTCTCCTGCCTGACCCTTCCCGACACATAGTATGTATATAAATGTACATAAACATCGTCCTGAGACATTGGAGTTTAAAAAAAAAAACGGAAAACTTCAGGACAACCAACTCAAGTATATAAAGGGCGAAAAAGGACTATAAACATGAATAAACACAAACACACGCAAACAGATACTGCCTTAGCTTTAACACCACTGAGTCGTAAGGAATTAGGGCAACGAATTCTGTGTCAGAGAGAAGTGAACCCGCAACGGGTTGATGTAAGAGGATTTCCAGAGTATCTACATGTACGTATGTATGCAGGAGGAGAATGTACGAGAATGTATAACAACAAAAGCTTTTTTTTTGTATTCATTCACATTGTCGCTTTGCCAAGGAAAATGGAGCAACGCCTCACCCTTCTATGCTTCGCTGTCCGTTAATTGTGGGCGCAGGAGTGGGAGTTCTGTCCGTCAAGCCGTAAAGTTATCAGTGAGAGCACTAAGCCAACAGTCTTATGAGAGGTCTGTCCTGGGAATTTCCTTCGCAGAGGACACACCGTGGTGGCCCCTGTTTACGTCATACCTTCATTCCGTGATTCTTTTTGTCAGATAATTGCTGCTTCTTTCTTATTTTTTTTTTTTTGCTTAACGAGACTCTTGTACGTGCCGCAGTTCATTTGGGAGACAATATCCACACACTTTGAAAAGGCCATGTTGCAGAGACCTCTCGGTATCATTGTCACATCCATGTTGAATGTGAAGCGGAATGGATTGAATTTATTTGCGCACCTCTTTCTTCTGGGGTGAATTTCGTTTTGATCGCTCGATACTGTGCCGCGTCTCTCTTTCTTTGGAGTCTGTCAGTCAGTCAGCCAGTCGGGCATTAAGAAATCGGCCGATGCATGGAATGTGATATTGAAAACTGGTGCAGACCGTTGGCGGGCGGGGTGCGCGGAGATTCAGGTGAAACCGACTGGTGTTAGATAATCGGTTTTATAATATCTTTTGTTTTCTTTCCTCTTTCTTTGCCGCCATGTGTGAGGTTTCCCTAATTTCTTTTCGGTTTTCTTTCTTTGGTGTCGACTAATTAATAATTCGTAAAGTGATTTGATAATTGTTTGCTTGAGTCTATGACGCGTTTAATTGAAAACTGTGGAAAAATTAATAAATGTTGCGACATGTTTAATTGAGTAACAGAATGTGTACATTTTGCAAGTTGTTTTGTACATACGTTCTTTGGTTGAAAGTTGAATTGATAAGCTTTTAGAGAATTTGTTTCCGGTTTCAAAATGTTTAAAAACTTTCAAATTGAGCCTCTATGAGATTGCAGTTTTGTTGACTCAACACTTAGCTATTGGTATATCGAAACGATTTCGAGGCACGTCCGACACTCATTCGTAAGTCGGTCAATATCAACCCAAATATTGTATTGACCACATGCTGTTGAGAGTCAACAGTTTGGCTTGTATGAGTCACGATGAATGGATTGCAAATTTATTTGCTCATCTGCATTTAGAGTTTTAGAAGTGGGGTACAACACTGAATCAGCTGCTGGTATTCCTCATAAGACAGTTAGGTAACTCCGAGGATTCCTCTGATGAATTTTTCCATATGACTAATGACCCAAAAGTTGCATGCGAGACTGTCTTGACTAGGCTCTTATGCTTGAGGTCGTAAAACCTATTGCATACAATAATAATTGAGTGG
This sequence comes from Eristalinus sepulchralis, assembly GCA_944738645.1. Lineage (NCBI taxonomy): Eukaryota > Metazoa > Arthropoda > Insecta > Diptera > Syrphidae > Eristalinus > Eristalinus sepulchralis. The sequence continues at coordinate 14,690,154 of OX122882.1, forward strand.
GACTACAGCCCACAAGGGACCAGGGCCCAGCTTCTACAACATCTACTCGTATTGTGCATGCTACTGTTCTCTCACGGGTAGAAGGGACATGCAGATTTTTGCCGACTCCGAAATGCGAGATTTGAGAACTTTTTCATAGACAATTAGTAATCTTTGAATGTTGTCAGCTACTCCAAAGAGGTGGTGCCGTGAAAAATGCGAGGTGTCCCGTCCGGGAATCGAACATATACCTTCTGCATGGCGGTCGACGCACTTACTACTACGCCACGGCGACCACTGTGCATATATCTTTGATAATGCATCCACTGACGATGATTTCTGCTTCTCAAAACGAAATTTTTTTAAGTTGCTCTTCAAGCTGCCTCCTCAACTTTTGAAACAATAGTTGGGAGTGTGGCAGTGGTGGATGCTGAATTTCTAGGTAGAAAACCGTATCGCTTGCACCTGTCTTATGAATTCTTCGATATTTAGAAGTTCGCGGCTTAAGCACCAAATAACACCCTTCAGTTGTGTTTCATCACTGGTTTTTTTTTTATGACGTCGAGTACTCTGAACGTTGCAGACAAATGTTAAAACTTCTCCACTACTTTCCCCTACTTTGACTTCATTACACATTTGGCTTTTAAATTACCTAAAGGTGCAAAACTATATATGAGTTGTGTTTATAAGTAAATTGTCCCAGAAAGGACATGCGCCTAGATAATTCAACAATTTGTTTCCTTGTGTCTATTCTTACGAGTAGAGGGGACCTACAGTTCGTTGCTGACACCGAACGGCAAAATTGTGAAAATGTATAATTTCTTCCTAAATTCAACAATGTTTGGAACTTTGAAGGAAGATGATTGCAGCCAGAGACCAGTAAGGAAGAAGATAACTCAGCTTTAAAGCTGAAAGCTCCAAGTTCATTTACAAATTTTAAAGGAGAATTACGAACTTCATTGGAAAATCACGAATTTGACGAAAAATTCTCAAATTTGACAGCAAACAGATACATTTTTAGAAAGGAAATGGACGCTGCCACAAACCAATGGATATTATCTTATTTTCACTTGAGTTTGTTAAAGAGAAAGTGAGAATTTGCTTCCTATCAAAAAGTCGGGTCAAGGGCGGGTGACAAGGAAGCTGGAGATATCAGCATCTTGTTGCTTTCTGGTTGTGAACAGACCTTTTATGCAGTTGAAGCCGCTGGGGACAAATTTCCTCAAAGCCACAAGAGTTGTGTCTTTCAAATCAGCAGACATGTTTTTTTCTTTGTGTATGTACTAACTAAGCTGTGTATACATTTGTGAAAAAAACACTTTACTCTTCTTTTTCATGAACTTAAATAATACTCTCCCCCTTGGCGAAATGTACATTTGAATGAGTACGTCGGTTCAACGTCCATTCGAGGTCCACATACTCAAACATCGTCTAGACGGCGAAGTAAAACTCATCATCATAAGGTCACCAGTTGCCTATTGCCAGACAATTACTTAACACTCACCCACTTGTGTCAGCCTTCATTAGGGAAAGGTGAAACATTTTGACACGAAAAAAGTTCAAGGTTCGCTCAAAAATTATTCGCCAAGATCCCACTCCACCAAACATATCCAAACAAACAAAATCCGAACAGACAATAATTACGATAATTACATTCATCAATATTTCAAACAAATAATTCACTTGAATCTGTAAGCCTCTTGAGAGGTGCTTTCAAAAATCGGTTTGCTTCTTCCCACACACACGAATACACAAGCCTGACGACGTTGAGTGGTTTATTCACCATTCATCAATCTGACAAGCTCCCCCCCCCCCCCCCCTCTCTGTCACCACCATTTGGTGGTCGAATGTCCTCGATTTGGAATTGCCTCCTAAAATTATTAATAGACACAAATTCAGTCATGCACACCTACAGCGGTGCACATCGCGTCTCGTGTGTGGTTAGTGTGCTATTTCCTAATTCATTTGCGCATAAATATTTATACACGAATCCTTGCACTCAATAAGGGTGATTTTAAATGAAAGACGAGGGCACAAAGTTTGACGACGAGAAACCATTGGTATTATGAAAGTTTTTTGTTTTTTTGGCAACCGTCCAATGCCTTCGGGCTGAAGCCGGCTGTGTGCAATTTCGATGTGGGAAGGTACCCAGTATATTGAATCTGCTCATGCATGAATATTGTTTGCATATGGAAGCCACAAGAAATGTCCTTCTTGTGCAGATACATATGCTCAAGAGTTGCTAATGCATTTGTGTTTCTACTTCGCTGACTCTATCATTCTCTTTTCTTCTACGCTTTCTATTTAAATTTAAACAATTTGTGTTTAACGAATCCATGAAGTTGCAGTGGAAGACTTTTAGCAGATATTTAAGCTTAGAGTTTGCGGTCAAAGAAATCACAGAAATTGAAAACGCCTTTGCCTAGACAGAAAACGCATTGCGAACAGAAAATGTGTCTTTCTCTAAAAACGAATCATACACCAGCACACAAGCTTTGATTTTTCAAAAGACGTCCCATAAATGTTCACTGTATTCAGGAGTAGTCTGGAAAATTGCGAAATAATTCATGAGCGTCGCAATCAATTGTTACAGAGTGAATTTAAGATTGTATGAAACTGATGATGCATAAACAATACACATAATTGTAGGTCGCAGGACGTTTCCCTGAAAGGAATAAATATTTAACAGAAATATAACTCATGACTTATGGAAACACTCGTCTCCTTAATGGAAAAACTTTTCAGTTGGCATCAATTGATTTTTTTCCGCCAGAAAGGGACGGCTACAAATTCGTGAAAAATTAATACCAAAATATTTTAAAAATACCATACAATACCGAAAAATCGAAGTAACTGAAACCTGTCTGTGAACTACAGAGGCTTTCGGAATGCATTTTCGTAGACAATATTTTATGCCAAAATTTTGTTTTAAACAGATTTTAATGGGAAAACAGAAAAGGAAATTGTTTGCGCGAAATAAAATCACAGTAGTAAAATACAGGCTGAGGAAAATATATATTTTGTTTGGAAATTGTATTTTCTAAACAAAATTAAATTGTTTCCATGTCATCATTCCCCTTAATTATGAAATACAACGTCGGTCAAGTGGCTTTCGCGGCAGTGGTACAGTTCGTCACCTCAATTGTTCTTGCCTTGCTTTGGCCTGCAACCCACCTTGCCGATGATTTTGGCCTGTAACTCACAGATTGGGTTTGAGTCATTTTAAGATTATTAGTATAACACCCGTCTTTCACGGTTCCCCACGGAAAAATATTAAAATTTTTAAAATCAATGCTCCGATGTGCCCAATCGACACCGATAAGAGATTTGAGACAACACACACGATTTGAGAATTTAGTGCCCAAAGTATCGATTGTAGCATGGGCTATTTGGCATCGCGCGTCATCCTGAGGTCGTACAAATCCATGTCTTTAATTGCAGTAAAAACAAATGCAATTAACAAGGCTGTGTAAGGTCCACCATTGTTCTCAGCGCCATGTTTCAATGATGCCACAATTTCACTCTCCGCAACAAACTGGCACTTCCTGTGGATGCATTCTCTTTTCTACAATATCGTGCGGGTTTCGTTAGCCTCAGATGTGGCAAATTTGTTTCTCTAAAGTAGTCGCCGAGATGAAAACTAGTTTCGTAAGAAAAGATAATTTTTCGCCTAATATCGGCATCCAATTAAAGTTGATCTTAAGCTCAAACTGCGAAGCGTTAACAAAGCAAATGGTCTCGTGCCTTCAATTGAAGAATCATTTGGTCTTGTAAGCGAATAATAAAAAATCTTTGCACAGAATTGTTCCCAGGTTAGTGTGCAAAATGTTGTTTTTGAGTTGATGTTCCTGATTTAAGCTTCACACCCTCGGACAGGCTGGGCACATTCTCATCTGTGCGCACCGTGCCACAACTGGGACTATGAGTTCTGTCGAGCAGCATTCCGTTTTAACGCACAAACTTGCCTTCAGCAGTCGCAGTTGGTGCCTCAATTCGGACAATTTTTTTTTCAAAAAACACACATTTCGGGCTACACAGCACTCATTTTGGAAAAAAGATTTCAACATTTCCAAGCGTTGTTCTAGGGCCTCATTTCGTTCTGCAGGGGTATGATACTGATATGATACTGATTCACAAATTGAAGATCACTACCACTACTATTTGTTGTTATTGTTGACTTTTCTTTTTTAAATAAAATATTTTGAAATGAAACATTTTACCACGAACTTTTCCAAAAACAAACCAAACACGAAACTAGTTGACATCGAATAAAAACTTCCAGCGTCCTTATCAGAAAAAAGCAGCACTCGAATAGGCACAATCGCTTATCGCAGAAAACAGTAGGGATTAAGAAAAATCAAATTTTTGAAATTTTGGTGTTGTTTTAGCGTTCGAATGGGCAGAATTGTACTGTAATACATTTTTATATGCGTTTCTTTAGACATTACTTTTGTTAACTCTCCTTGTCTTGTCTGTGTTCCTGTTTCTTGTGCCCGTTATCTATGTCACTGTTATCCATATTAACTGAGTTTTTGTTCCCATATTTTCCATTTCCATTATCTCCATGTTCTCCGTTGCCGTTTTTTTCGTATTCGTATTCTCTGTGTCTTGTTCTTTGCACTGATTCTGAACACAAAAGTTCTCGGGGTCCTTATCTGTCCCTACAGTTTTCCTATTCCAACTGACAAACTTCATCACTTTTTTAAAAGTCAGAAAACTGTCGTGGAAATGAAAATTCGAATGCCTTGTATAGAACTATCAAACCTTCCCATTTATAATGTTTTAAAATCCCCGTGTTAATTGTTATATTTCTTATTTTACCCATGCCTAGAATCTTCTATTCACAGACAAACTACTTCTGACCCACGTGTCAAAGAACCTATCAAATAAATCAAAGTCATGATGAGAAAGCTTAACTTTTGGCAATTAAATTTTTTCCCCTCCAAAAACCTAACAAAGCTAAATGTGCTGAATTGAAATATTAATTTGAGCATATCATAAACTCTCTCGTGCATAAAATCATCGAAATGAAATGTAGTCACAGTTCGTTGAACGAAAAATTGTAAAGTTCAACCGCCTGTTCAAGTGATAACAGTTACGCACGTACCCACACTCACCTACGTCAGTGCTCTTGGATGATTTTTGAATATTCGTCTGCCGGTGGACTGTTTCTTTTTGCTCGGCTGAATGAAAAGCTATCAGTGCGTCAGTTTTGGATTAAACATCTGCGATATTGTAGGCCGTTGTTGATATGCTAAACGTGCGTAGGGGCAATTAATCAAAATTATTTATTATCCTTTGAGTTAAACAATACGTAAACATTTTAACAATAAACAATTTTCTCTTTTTTTCTTGCAGGTAAGCTGATTGATGTTTGCTAGCAGTTGCTTGTAAGTTTCTTAAAATAGAAGCTCTTTTTGGTATGTATGCCGAAAAAAATGTAACATTGAAGACTTTGGACTTGGGGAAAGTGTTCATCTTTTCAATGTATGAGATTAGAGACGAAGGGGTGAAGGAACCCTTCAGCGAACTCGAGACGTTCTCATTCTGAAGTTTATTCAAAATTAATCATCTATATGGCGATAATGCGGGTTGAGATTCACTCTTTTCATAAAACGAAAGGGATAGATAAAGTTAAAATTTAAGATTCGTAATAATGTATGCTTTCGGGAATTTGGCCTTTTGGGGATTTCGAGCAAATTTTGACATTTCGAGATTTAGGGTATTTAGAGATTTTGGCTTTTTGTCATTTTGTATCTCAGAATTGGTCGTGTTACTTAATTTTTATAAAATATTGTCGAATAGAATAAAAAGAGGAATATGTGCACAGGTCTCTATTAAGAAAGGGTTAAAACTTGACATTTTCAGATAATGAAAGGACATTCTATAGCTAAAGTTGCTTAACCCTCTTAATTGTAATTTCTATTTCTGCTACGCTTCCTAATTGCATGAAACTTTTCTTGAATCGACTGAATCTTTCATTCGTAAGGTACTAAATTTTTTTCACGTTTCGTGTTTTGTATAGTGAGCGTATGCGTGGAAAGTTCTCAGCTAAAGAAGAATATTTATTTTTACATGTTCGTGGCTTTTTCGTATTAAAAAAAATGAGTAAACGCGTCCATTCAAGCATATGCCCGCCTTCATAACATAAACAATATTTTTCTAGACTCAGTATTTGTACTGAAGCAAAGACTATAAAAAACAAAATAGAGAAGGCTGTTATTTTTGAAAAATGAACGAGGTCGAAGGAATGATTACGCACCGAAATTAGAAATTACTGTCAAAAGATAATTAATTACGGATAGAAATCGTATTTCTATCACGGAAATTCACGGAAACGCCCTTTTTCAAAAAACAACAATGGAGATTCAAAGTAACATGTTGAAATTAAGCTAGTATTTTAATAATGTTAGGAGAATGAGTTAAAGGAACCGAAAGAACCTTTATTGCTTGTTAGACGAATGCTGAATTAAGCCGATGATCTGAAGAGGATCTTATTACGCAATACGATTTTTTGTTAAAAAAAGTAAAAGTCAATATTTCTGTTTTACTCGATTTTATTTAGTCGAAAAATGAACTCTTGCCTTTTGATAATCTTCTTTAACCGTGAGGTCTATTATTCCAATTCCGATGGATTTTTTTTTCTCTTCATAGTACCCACTTCTGATGGAAGGCTTACTTTTTTGACGCTAAAATGTTTTCAAAGACTTCAATGATCCCTGCCTTATTTTGGGTCAATTTTGTTACCACAAAATGACGACAGAAAAGATGATAATCCATTGAAAACACATCAGGAGAGTACTGTGGATACAGAAAATTTTCGAATCCCAACTGTAGCAGCTTTATTACGTTACGTGTTAGGCATTGGGTCTAAAGGTGTCATGCGACAAGATCGGATCATGAATATTTCCCAAGGGAGACTGCCTTTGAATTTGTATATGTTTAGCCAGTTTTCTGACTCGTTTAACTGCACCATAAATGAATTGGTCGTTTTGATGTGCAACAGATCGTGGCCATATCCTTTTTTTAGTGAAGACCAAGTTGCCTTGGGTCGTACTCCATTCACTGTCCAGATCTTTTACGGTTCACATTTCGGTGCCTTAGAGTGAGCGATGCACAGATTTCTAATCGGTGTAGTTTTTGGACCGCATTCTTTTTATGGTGTATGAGATATTGGAATATGTAGGTATCAATTTATTGGCATACGTATGGTATACAAATACTCCGGTGTTGTATACGTAACCCCGCACTGTTTTTGTAAGGAACACATCAAAAATTTCTCGTAAAATGGTGTTGTCAATTACCGTTTAAGATTTCCAATGTCTTACGTTTCGATGCTTAAATTCTCCGAAGGCAACTAAATCAACACCGAATGGTGTCTTCATTCACCGCTGTATTCTCGAATGCTTCACTTATGTCTTTGGCTTCAAAAGACGTAAAATGTCCAAGTTTGAACTCGTAATCGTGGAAAAAAAATACTCTGCTCGCGGTGGAACCTAGAAGTCGCACAAATATCACTTTATCGTATAGGAGAAATTTACTGTGTCGCATATAATTTCACTCTAATTGAACTCTAATTGAAGACTAAGTGAAAAGTTAACCATTCCATGAGGTACACATAAATACTTCTTATATGTTTCAATGGATTCCAAGATTTTACGAAATCGATTAATCGGGAAAGTCGCCTAATTGGAACAAACTGGGAATATTGAAAGACAACACTTAACTAGCGTTGAAAGCGTGTCAAGTGATCGGAATGCACGCACTTTTGTCGATTCGAATTCAAAAGTTGTTCATTGACTCCTGATCCAATTTTTGCTTAACCTTTCGGCTTAAGTTATATTTTACCAAAGGATAAACTTAATTGACTACATTCCCTCGGGTGAATATAAGGAATGTAGCTTAACAACGTTTGCAAAAGGGTTTGATGGTAACAAAATTTGCTTTGCAAATATTATATCCTGAAAATAACTTACCAGGTGAAGAACATATTAATAATTGCGCGGACAAGTACCTCACTGAGGTTACGAAAATACGTAGGCTCCTCTCAAGTGTAGGCGCATACGAGACTCCATATGGGGAATAATCTCGCCTGTTTCCTCCTTTGATGTTCTTTCTTTGAACAGATTTCAGAGAGTAAAACGGTTTATGACATGCTCAACCATGGTGACCTTTGTGTGATTTTATTTTGTCATTTATATTGAGACTTCTGTCACAAGGAGCATTTCCCCCCATTTTGCATGCTGTATTCATTTATTTTGCGTTTACTTAAAATGCCAATGCGAAAACCACAAATGAAACGACAGCTTTAAGCACATATGTACTTACGTAGAATTTAATTCCAAGTATTCTGTGGTATCCAAGGTGGATATTAATTTCTCAGGAATGCCAGGAAATAAAATAAACATTTGCATTCTTACCCACATGCATCTGAAATTAAAGAAGTCGATATACATTCATCTCCAAATGGCTGGCTTAACATTCTTCGGTTAATGAAATATTTTCGGCTTTCATTTCATCTGAAGTGATTTTATGAGAAAGATGAAATCATAACGAAAGTGTTTTTATTGAGTATTCGAATGTCAGGACATTGTCTCCATTCTTTTAGACTTAAAAGTCGGTCTTGCTGGCATCAAATGCGAAGTTGTCGCTATTTCCAGTCTTCTTCTTTCAGCCACATGGCCTGAATCTAAGCTCTGTGGGGAAGCTGCGACATAGTAGATTCCGTTTTGCCTACACTTAAAATTTGGAATATTTTGTGTTTTCCTACGCCCTGATCCCTTGTTGACCATCTTGCTACCGAGTTTGGTTATGTTCAAAGGGCCTTCTTAAAATGCCTACAACCATCAGTTGTTCTTTACATCTCCTTTTCGGGTATCAGATCCACCCTTCTTGTGAGTTGTTTATTGAAAAGTTACATAACCTCGAATTTTGTCATCTCCGTTGTTGTTTTGACGGTGACGTGATCTATGAAACGCCTGAGGAGATCAACAAACTGCTACAGTTGTTCGAACTACGAGTAAGTGTAACTTGAATTTACATACGTCTACGTAAATGGTAAGACCAATAAGCTTCACGGTCACCTAGAACAGCGTGGCCCATTAAGTCCACCTCCAGTGGAAATGATTTTCCCATTCAGACAGAATATTTACGATTTTGTATGCGGAAGAGTTTGCTGCCTATCTCCGCAATTAAATTTAAAGTAATTCCATCTAATTAAATATTCCCACGTCGGGGCGGAAGGCCACCGGCAACCGTTTGCAAAGAAAAGCTCACGTTGAATTGATCGTTTCCTGGAAGTTTGCAAAACCCGTAATAGTTTTGTAAAGAATTCCCAACACACCCTGAGTCGGTGCATTCATCGATTTTTCATCTTTTTTTGTCTCCGGATTTATCTACAACCCAAAGTTGGCACGGAATCAGTTTTTTTTGTTCGACTTGGCACGCACTCCACTTCAGTGTAGGCTTCATTCCATTCATGGAATTTGTCAATAAAGTCCAGAGAACAAGTTTTCCTCCTTTTCAATCGTTATCCTTTGGTTAAGTCATGCAGACTTTAAGAACACATACATAAAACAACACGCTCAACATGTGTGTATGTGTGTGTGACGGTCGATATTGGGTATCCAGGACACTAAAGCTTCCGAACATTGGATAACAGCCACGGAATTTGTAACCGAGACACGAGGACTCCTCTTCGTGCCTGTGTGCGCCGTGCATTCGTGCATTGGGGAGACAAAAAGCGGAGAAAATCGATACTTAAACATTCGACAGGCGTTAGCGCAATGTCTATCATAATTGAGAGTGTCTCTGCTTAAATGTCATTCCGCAGAGTTTTTCTCTTTTTGTTTCTTTTTTCTCCGTGTTTTGCATCGTCTCACCTTCCACAGAGTAGTTGACTCAGGAGGACATTCAGTGTGTGGAACGTCTCGGTTGTGGCTTATGTAAATCGGCGGGGGCAGTGACGGTGAAGTTTCAATGAAAGGGCACACATGCGGTGGTATTGACTGCACTGCTCTTTTGTTCGTGTGGGTGAGTTGGCTGCAAAAGGAGAAAGAGGTCAATGAAATGTCGTTCACATTGTACAGGTGTTGGTAATTAAATTGCGGTTGTGCACATGCTTCGCGGTGATGAATAGAATTCTTAACAGTCCTCCCTGCATGTGTGCGTCGGAGGTGTGGGAGCGTAAGTGTGGATAAAGGATGGAAATTGCGACGAGAGAATGGTGTTGATGATTATTTGGAATTTACAAGGAATATGCGATATGTGGTTAGGTCCTGTGCAAGAGGAGTAAATTGTGGAATTCTTTTTTGTCTATGGAAAGCTAACAGCGGAAGAGAGAGAGAGAATGAGAGAGAGAGGACTAAAGAGAGAGGAAAACAGAAAGAGAATGTCTGATGGAGAGAACGTGTTGCGTAACAAAACCCCCCCATTTTGGGATGTTCTTCACCACACTTAGTGGTGTACACACCTCTGTGGGCTTGTGCATTGGCAGTCAAGATTGTTTTGTACCAGCACAAGGATAATGAATGAGAAATGTTTTTTTTTATTTCAAAATGTTGTTGCTTTCTTTCAAGTAAAATGCACACACATCTGGGTTAAAGGACGTAATTAAGATCAAATTAGTCGCAGTTTGTCTCCTCTTGCGAGGACTACAAGGAAGTGGGCAATTGTTGAGGAAAAATGACCTAATGTCCGTAACATGGTTTCGTTTTGTTGAAGCTTTTGATTCCTTTGTTAAAATGATGAGTTTCCCATTATTTTCAACTTCACCCATGCGATTGGTGTCGGAAAATCATCTGCCAAACTGTCTTCATTGCATAATCTGACACCACTCGTGTACAATATTTTCACGTGGATTCTCCCTCCAGCCTTCTAGAACATTCAAGTTCAAACCTCTCGTGGTCATTTGTTTGCCTCTAAAGCAATTCGATTTGTATCAAGGTGAGGTCAAGTTACACAGCGTCAGCAGCATGCCGCACCAGTGGTAAAAGTAAAATGTTGAGTTGCAGTTTTTTGTTCCACACCTTTTACTTTGCCGTGGCTCTTATGAAATAAAGAGAAAACCCAAGCTAAAAGAGTATCCGAAAATGAGAATCGAAACGGAAACTGAAAGAAAAAAAAACAGCAAACCAACTTTTCACCAAAGGGGTAATCGAAATGTGTACAGATTGCATACATAAACATTTGTATCTTTAAGTCGAAATGAATGTCGGCATATCCAAACATTTTTTCTCTTGCGTTGTTTTGTTAATGAATCTCAATCACTGCATCAGCAAAAGGCACACATATGGAAGAATATAGTCCATTCAAATCATTCAAATACCGTTAATGTTGGACTAAAAAAACGCTATATGATTTACAGATACGTACATGCTCGTATATCATTCTCCTCAGACACATTGAATTTTACCATTCGTCGCTCTCACTTTCATTGCAACAAATTTATTCTTTATTAGGGCTTAATAAAATTGATCACCATTTGCACCGTCAAGATGATCATGGGGCATCTTTCCATGGCGGGTGAATATACTTACATTTTGAATTAGCATTTGTGCATCAGATATGGATTTGATCAAATATTCAACTGTTGAGTGTGTCATTGGTCTTTCGTTTGTTTTGGTAAATACGAGTGGGCAACCACATGTGATGCTATTACGGTGTAGGCTATCTGGGAAGTGAATATTTTTATAATTTGCTTCTATAAATAGGTCGAAAACGCCTCAATGTCTTACACATAAATGATGTAAGTGCGAAATGGAATGAGTGTGAGGGTATTTTGTGATTTTTACTGACTACTTCCTGAAGCTGCGAATGTATTACTCTCCGAAAATAGAAGTGACATTTTAATAGATTTTTCAATTCTGCTAACATTTTTAAACAATTCTCTATTTTCTGTTTCCTTTTTTGTTTTCTATTTCTATCTTTGAGTAAGACAATTAGGTGCAATGAAGATTTATAAAACAAAAAACAAAGGGTAGTTGCGACTCAATCAGTAAAGACATTCATCTAAAACATTCGTCTAAGACATTCGTTTAAGACTGATATAAAGTCGACAGATTATCTTAATCAAAGGACTGCCTTGGATTCGGTACTATGTACTATGTACAATGTAAAATTTGATTTATTCTTTTAACGTTTAAATTTTAAGGGAACTATAATACAAACGGATGGAATTTCAAAACTCAAAATACCGAAATGTCCAACCTGCCTAAATGGCCGACATTCCGAAGAGCCCAAAATCCCGAGATCATAAAGCTTTACAGTTCAGAGAGAAATTCAGTTGGTGGATGTCTGCATTTATTCGAATTCAGTACCTATTCCAATGCCTGCAGATGGAGAAATTGGCTGTACATGATCAGCTGCCTTATATTGCGAGGCGTCTCAGTCCTTAAATTCCGACCGAGTTTATGTTTGACGGCGAATCACCTCACCTTTCTGGGGAGCGAGGCCTTTCTTACACCTATGTCGTTGTATGGGCATTCGATTGCAACTTCACTCTGATTCGGGAAAGTCCCCATAATCGCCGAGCCTAAATGTTGAACAAAGTGAGTTAGGCAGTGAGTTAGCAGGAAGATTGCAGGGAGACAAAATTCTTAAGCACACATCTCCAGAATTCCGAAACTTGCTCCCAAGCTGCATATTAATAGAACGCTTGGTACGGGAATAGGTTTATCAAATATTTCTCAAGCCTGTTTTAGCTGAGAATTTTTTGAGATTTCTCGAAACATGAGCGACCATTCATGCTCCTCTGAAATGCTCCTTTCAAGTTTTCCTTTCGGGAGCTTAACTTTTTAGCATTTCGGGGTGTTGGGCAATTTCGAGATATTTGCTTTTCAGAATCTTGAGCGTTTCGGGATCCTAAATTTTAAGCTCAAGTCGCTTGCAAACTGTAGCGCCATTCAATTTATTTACTAAACTACTGAATCATATTTTTGATAAAATACATGGTGATGAAGGATGGTCTGTTGTATGATATGGTATGGTGTTTCATGACTGACGCTGCGGAATGTGTTGACTTATATGTCGAAGCTCCCGTGTGCGAATCTTCTTCTTTTACTGGCGGTGCAGTCCGGGGTGGACCAAGGCTTCAACAAACATGCATCTTCAGTGCCACGATTTCTCGCCAGATGCAACCAGTTGTTTGAGGTCCTTCTTCACTTGTTTGGGCCATCTCAACCAAGGCCGACCCCTTTTGCGTTGTCGCAATGGCTTGGGCTCTAAGACTTATCGGGCAATGGTGTCTATACCCTCTACGTGGCCTAGCCGTCTTAGGCGTTGTATCCGAAGACGCTTCACCAGGCGCAGGTCGCTGTGTAGTCTATAAAGTTCGTCGTTGAATCTTCTCCTTCAAACGCCATCAACGGCAATAGGACCAAAAACTGAACACATAACTTTTCTTTAGAAAAGGTTTTCTCATCGGCTTTTAGTAGCGTTCAAGTTTCTGCGCTTTAAAGAAGGACTGGGATGATCAAGCTGTTATACAGAGCCAGCTTAGTTCTCAAGAGAGGGCTCTACTAATATACTCATTTGCCCCTTCAGCCCCGTTTGTGAATGCCGCTCTGAAAAGAAGAAACTATTCTTTTATCGGTTCGATCGCCTTTCGACAATCTTCAAAAGTTGAAAAAACTTGTTCAAAATGCAGATTGCTTCTTTTACAGATGGTCAAGTACTTTGATATTCACCTCACGTGGATAGGTTGCTATGACATTCATACATTTGGAAAGCGTTTCTGGCTAGATAGAGAATATTGTTGATCCTTCATCCTTACGAACAATTTGTTTTAATGTACCAAGAAACCGTAGAGATTTCTCGATACCGCTAAATCATGGTTTAAGCAAAACATTGCGGTATGTGACTGACTGTTGCCTCTTTCGAGTGTTTGACTGCATTTTCTGCAACTTTTGCAGGCACGGAAGCTGAGAATGCGTGTATGTCAGTCCTGAGAACCCACAACTTTTCACTTTATAAAATCATTTCGCTATCCTTTTTGACACATTTTTAAGCTTCTATCGCAACTTAAATGGATTAAACCTTGAATATTGGTGAAAAACAAATTTTTTCCGTAACTATTGCATTTCTTACTGAAAATTGAAAAAAAAACTGCTGTATACGAGAATTTTTGGAAATATTTGTTACCACCTTCAATCCTTAAATTGACATCATAACCTCAAATGATGCCCATTAAAAACCATGTTAAAAGAAAACGTATGTAAGACATTCAAGAGACTTAAGAGAAGTTTCACACGTGACACGTGATGTTAACCAAATTAGAAATTTAATTGCCCTACAATTCATAAGCGAGCAGGACCTAGGTTCTTCAGCAGCTACTCGTGTTGTGCGTGCTATTTGTTCTGTCACGAGTAGAGGAAAACTTCAGTTTATGGCCGACTGCGAACGATGAATTTTGGAAGCTTTTCACAGAAAATTAGTACGAGTACTTGGTGCGTGCGTCTTTACACGCCTGTCCAGTCCTTGCGTGTTCTGCAATAGTTAGAGTTGCAATAGTTATGCTGAAAAAGAGATGGAAATACATAGAAAGTGCAAAACAATGTGGTTTCTCGCGGTGAGCGCGACATTCCTCTTTTCTTCGTTTCGTACTGATCGTTGTTGGGGTAACATCCCCCTCATATCAAGCAAGGTGTTGGTATGCATTGTGTGTGCATAATTCCTAAAGAATATAAGTTTAAGTGAGAGCGGAAGGGACTATCTTCTGAATCAATTCTATTTAGCTCAAGGTATCTTAATCTCGGGACATCGAAAATCTCTGCCGTTCGTCTGGGCACACATATCGAATGTTGTCAGAAGTTGAAGAAAGGTGGTGAAGTGAAAAAATACGAGGTGTTCAGTTCACAAATCGAACTTGGGACCATCGACGTTTGAGTCAACGAAGTTAGCTACTATGCCTCGACGGCGTTTTAGCTTTTCTGCTTTAAGAGACCAAAATATGACGATTATGTTCCAAAATTTTATATTTGTAAACGGAAATAAATTTTACGAAGAAACTGTGGACACAAGAATGTCTCCTAACATAATAAAGCCCATGATTTCCACATTTATACAAGCTATAGTATTGCCAGATGTTATTAAAAATATTAGATGCCCGAAAATGTCGATAAGTTCGAAAAAGTTCAATCAGCGTAACAATAAACCGGAAATGCCCAGCGCTGCCATATCTCGGGATGTTTAAATATTCGAACAACGAACATTTCATGGTCAGCGTAATTTGCCTTACTCTCGAAAGCATTTTATAATCCTCGTATGTGTACAATTTCAACAGACATCACTTTCGGCTGCATCCGCAATTAGCACGCGAATCAACACTTGCACAATGTGCTGCAAGAAATTTAAGGTACACATGTCAGTGCGCTTTCAACCTTGTGATATTATTTGTCAAGTCAAATGGAAGTATTTCTGAATTTTGAGTGTCAGACAAATTACAACTTTCCGATTAATCCTACACTCGTTTCTTGGGTATTGATTTCATTGGCATTGCATTTGTCACCAGCAGGCTTGTGACAGTTTTTGTTTTTTTTGTGCTGGTATATTGTTGTATATGACAGTCAATTACTTTGGGTTGCTTTTAAAATATATAGGTCATGCAGCATTTGCATTCGTATATCTTTGAGAAAAGCAGATCTTTCTCAAACAAAACTTGTTTCGTTGCCTCGCGAAACCAGTTGTGTATGACTTGCATTCGTAAAGGAAGCACTGAATATAGATTTCTGGTGCAAAAAATAAGGTTAAAGGCACTATAATAAGCGGATGTATACATATGAACGTTGTGTACTTTTTTATCAACAAAAGAATGATTTCAAAACATTTTGGCCTTAATTCCACTTTAAGCTAACTCCCAAGGAAAGTCATAATCGTCTTCACTTTCTTTTACTTAAGTAGAATGATATTAACAACTGTTCCGAAGAGAATTTGTTTATTTATGGCATGAACGGAGGTCACGACTGCATAGATCTTAGTATGTAATAGCCCCAATGGCTCAGATTCAAAGACTTTAGGGCGGAGCAGAGTTATCCATCCTCTCTACATGGTCTAGCCATCTTAAGCGTTTTATCCGAAGACGCGCGTGAATAGGTGCATGCTGGCTGTATAGCCTGACCAGTTCACCGTTGAACCATATTTTTTCTTAGAAAGCCGTGTGGAGTTTTATGGCATCGCCATGGCGTATTAGGTAAGAACATCGACTCACAGGCCAAGGTCCCAGGTTCAATTCCCGGACGGGACACTTTGATTTTTTCACGGCACCACCTCTTTCAAGTTGCTGACAACAATGAAAGAGTATCAATTGTCTATGACAAAGCTTCTCAAATCTCGCTATTCGGAGTCGGCGAAAAACCGTAGGTCCCTTCTACTCGTGAGTCCTTGTGGATTGATCCCTTGTGAACTGCAGTGCCAATCAATTATTATAATTATTGAACACAAACTATAGCCCAAGGACAGGATAGGATAGATTACGGTGCTATACAAAGCCTTTCGAGAGATGGCGTCGTAATTTAAATGCCTCTTGAGTCCAAAAAAAAACACACCGGTTAACAGAGGTGATTCTACGTTTGAGTTCAGTACTGATATTCCTGCTCTTATTAACTGCGGAGCCGATGTAGACGAAGTCCTTGACTTCCCTCCCTCCCTCCATTGCGAGAGGCTCAATTGCCTCCCTTACGGCAGCATATACTTAGTCCTGCCCGGCAAACTATTTGGCAGATTTCTGTGTTCGTTCAATCACGTCAATGTCATCCGCGTAAGTTCTGCATCGTCATTCTACACAAACTGACGAGTTTGCTAGGAGTGCAGAAAATTAGACATGGTGCTGTATAGCTCGTCTGTATGCACACCCTAATATGCGGCCTTAAAATCAACAAATAGGTGGTGCGTGTTGACTTCCACTTCCTGGGTCTTTTGCAAGACTTGTTGTAATGTGGTCTATAATGGACTTCTAATCCTCTGGCCTGAAACCAAACGAAGGACCTATCAGATTGTTCAAAAATGTTTTCAGGCGTTCGCTTAAAATGGCAGAGAGTACGAGTACACGATGTTAAGGAGACTATTTCGTAGCTTGTTGGAGTCATAAGGGTCTTCTTTCTTGTGGATCGGCCAGACGACACTGAGATTCCACTCATCGGGTATGATTTCCTCCGACCATATCTTACAGATAAGCTGGTGCATGTGGCAAATCATGTCATCTCTAGCTGCGGATAGATCTTAAGCTTTAGCAGTCTTGCTCGCCTACAGTCTAGATGTAACTAACTTGGTCTCATTTAGGTTGGAGGATAGAATTCTTGCCCATAGTCGTCCAGTTTGATTAGCACACTCTATCTGACGCGGCGTTTAGTTTGCCATAGCTGTTAAACAGCCGACAGAAGTCTTTTATTTCAAATTTGACTCTACTACAACTTGTCTGTTTATAAACTGTGGTCCGAGGCTAATATTCAACTGTCTTACATTTTAGTATTTTTTTCAACCGTCTGTCCTGCCGTAGCACCTCTACATCATCCCGATTCTTACATGGCCTTGTACTAACTGTTTTCAAGTGGGAAAGAAGGACTTCCTTTGTTGCAAAACCCTAAATAATTTCGAATTCCTGTTGATTTTACCAACTTCTTGTTTATCTGCGATGTGTATTATTTTTTTGTTGAGTAGCCTCTACATTTACAGTTCACCTACCAAATAGTACTCAAATTCATGCATAAGTCCATTCAAGTCTAGCGGACAGAACACTTCTAAAACACAGCACTAAAAGTTCAACACAAACATCAAATTTCCCCCTGCCGTGACGTCCACTTAATGGGCAAATAGCGGTAATACGATCGTAGCTTAGCAGCAGCAATCTGTAAATTTACTTAAGTGATTGCTTCCTTGAGTAAGTCTCACAAATCATGTGTGAAATCCTTGTAAAAACACACGGATTAAAAAATAACTCATTCCGCTCGTGGAACTGAAAACATATTTTCTTCACCCATGACAACATGCGTTTCTTGTTTCCTCTGATTTCAAGGACACTGTGTCTATCTTTGACGCACTCACGTAGTGTGGCTGTCTTACGCTAAACACACGCCCTCTAATCTTTTTTTATTTTCTCGCTAAAGTCAACCGAACAATGTCTCAAAATAGTCCATCGCCCTCTGTGAATAGCCTTGTTTTGAATTTGTTTTATTTTTTTTTAGAAATGTTATTGAACTCGACAAGTATAAACATTTATCAATCTCACTGCCAGGTCTAACTCAAGCGATAAGTGAATTTTTGAGGTCGCACCCTCGTTACGATCGCACACTGATCGTGATGCATCGTTGGCCGCCCTTGTAAATCAGTCACAAAACATACAACATCCATTCCTTCCGATTGCTGTGGACCCGATTTCGTAACGAAGAGAAAACATTGCAGGAATCCATCTGCAAATAACGCAGTTCTCGCTCACGTTATCACCTACACACCGCGAGTTGTTTAAATAAGGAGAGCAGACAAAAAAATCAAGTCAATGACATTCCGAGAATTAACCTCTAGATTGTGGGATGTTGTAGTGCCGCCTGAACAACGTCACAAACGCCAGACTTAGATCATTTTATCACTCGCGAGCTTTTAAATAGGAAATGATTTACATGATCATGGCATTTGTGTGTACATATGTTCGTGTACATATTTACGAGGGTACACACGGGATGAGTTGATGTGTGCCTGCATGATGGATTTTAATTACTTCTCCGTGCTGCAGTCGGTAATTCAGTTACGCAACGCAGAAATGCAAACAGCAATGCGGCAGCGATCGGCTTCAAATGCACGTCTGTGTACCCCCTTTTCTGAAATGATTCTGTAGACGGATTAATGCGTTGGTTACCTAATATTTATCAGCAGTCTCGTGAGAATGGAGTTCGAAAACTTGCGTTTAGGGGGCGGGGAAGGAGTGACTCCAACTTGCAATAACTTCTCAATGTCACACGAAATGTCAATAAAAAACAGTTTTATTTGAATAAAATATTTTGGAGTCCTGCCCTTAATTCGATATCAACCGTCAGTATTCGATTTCTCGCACACGATTTGATTCTTCCTGCACAGAGCTTCGTGCACTTCAACCGCTTGACGGATAACATTCACACGCCATATCTACCTAAAACTGGGTCACAAACCTATAATGTGACAGCGTTAATAGCCTCATAAACTTTTACCCCGCTTGGAGGTGTATCTTCATTAGTCTCCCGTGTTACTACTTAGGTGCAATAAATTATTACTCTTATGTCATGTGGTCTACAAAAAGAGGGGACACACACATTTCCCACTGACGTAAAACGGCCTAAAATTTGTGTATTTTTATCCCGTTTGATCGCAGCGACTGATATAAATGACCGGGAGACAGCCAGTTGTTGTGTCTTGTGTCTATTTTGAAAAATAGAACGAAAACATGTTATGCTGCAAGATATTTTATTTATTTTTAAAATACTCTGTGTAGGGTAGGTTGAGTTTGTTTTGTTAAATATTCGCACATTTAATCGATAATTTGACACTTCTGAAGCATACTCCGTCATTAATTTGGTGTTCAAGCGTCATTTGTCATTTATTCCTGATTCGCATCATTGCGTTGTTGAGTAGACAATAGATGAGTTATGCAACGTTAGTGATAAATCAGCTGTTTTTTTAACTTTGAAAATCTCAATTTCCACATTTATCTACTTTTCTTACGACACGCGTTAAAAAAAATCTCATCATTTGCAGAGGAACTGTCAAAATGCTCATAAATATTTTGACAGGTCTTAAAAATGTGTGCATTACCTATGTAAGATTACGCTGCTGTCAGCAGTGGAATGTTATTCTTAAGCGATGCAATGATTTGTACTCAAAATGTTGCTCCCTGTATCGAAAAAACGAATCGGAGGTGCACCAACGCAACAATGTGAATCAAGCATAAGTTTGTTTGCATTACGCCACACTCAATGCGTTCTGTAATTTTTTTCGACTTCATGCTTTTAAGTCGTTCAAAGTACAAACTTGCAACGGTACCCCAGTGTGATTTCTGACAGTTTCATCTCGATTACCACGTAGTTCTTTTTCATGTTGTTTTGCGAAATTGTCACAAAATTTCTATTCCTTCCAACATCAACTCTTGTCAATTTTTTAACAAAAATTAGCAATCCACTCTATCCTTGCAAAACCTATTCATGGTACAGTGACAGCATCTTAAACGTGTTTAAACATGCCATCGAAGCATAGGGTAACCACAACATCTACAAAATTATTTACACTTTCCCAGTGTCGGTGTTATGCCCCCCGTCGGATAATGACATCAACGGCTCTAGTCGTAAGGAAAATTTCCGTACTCTCCATTAGCACGTGGTTTCAATGAAACCTATTTAAAGGTATTCTGATGAGAAATGATGAGAGGGGACGGGTGGCTATCACGAGACACAATGAAAGGAAAAGAAATAATGGGTCAGTGTGGCGGTGTTTTTTTTTAGAGGCGATGTATTTTTGGGGGATTTTCATAGTTCACCTGTGCCGCCGCGTTTAATTGACTCGTGTGTGGATGTAATTTTGCAATAACATAAGGGTGATGTGGGGGGCCATTGTTATGTCATGAGAATATTCTTATTTCTTACTTCATTTGCTTCTGCCGCCATGCATACAAATGGAGAATTGTGTTTTTATTGCCTTTAAGCCGATTGACACTTGGAATGTGCTGAACGAAAACACTTTTTGCTTGTGCTTTGCTTTCGGAAGCACAATTTGCCGGGTTTTTGTATGGGAGGAAAAGCAGCTCTGGCCATCTGTTTTGTTAGGTGATAAGGTTAAATTGTGGATACACAGCTTATGTGTGTGAAGTTGTTGCAGAGAGAATAGTCGCGTTTATAGCTGATACCGCTGTTCGTTTACGTGGCTATTATTCATTGAACTGGGTCTTGCAAATGAGTCAGACTATGCTATCGATGTTGTATATATGAAGGGAGGGTAAAGTTCAAGCTATTGACTTTTTTAATTTACTTTATCAGAAACTGATTATGGCACCGAGGGAGATATGACCGTTTATTAAATGGTGATATATCTCTGTGGAATTTTGATGAGAGGACTTTGCTTCAATGAAGAGTGTGCTTTAATGTTTTTGAGTGGCATTTGTGACCACTGGCAGACACGACGACGAAAGAAATGGAATTGGTTGACCGTGTCTTGCCTTTTGCTTTGATTGCTTTGCTTTCAGATGTCGGTCTTCAACATTTTCATTGACGTTGATGTCCAATACGTTGGAGACTTTTGTTTTGTGATCCGTGTTCATTTACTGGCTTGCTGGCATGCTTCACAGTTTCCTAGTATGTTTCTATAACCGGGAGCCTGTCGTTATCTCATTTATAGACATATCGTAGAGTCTTAGCAATTTAGATCTTGTAAGTGGTGAGTTGAGTGCTTTTATTATCGGCATAGATGACGGTAGTCTCGCCGATATCGGACTCATCGGCAGTCAATCAGCGGTTTCACGAATAGCCATAATTTCCGCCTAGAACATACTTCACTAATCCGACAGTTGAGTAAGACCCGCTCTTACTTCGCTACCAGTATCCGGTATCCCGATTGTGGAGATGTCTTTGGCCTGCTGTTCGGGATGCTGGCACTGTGTCGAAGGTCTTAGATCGGGGTTATACCATTTGTGGGTTGCAAGTGATGTACAATAAGAGAAAATTGAAATAGGTCCAGTTAGGACATATTCCTTCTTTCTCAAACATTCTTTTAGTTTTTGCCTTATTTCTTTATATGACCAAATGTGAGTGCTTAACGCCACTTAAATTGAGATAAGTCCTCATTAAAATGATTAACATAACTATTTTGCACTTGGAAGATTATTTTTCAGTCCTTCCCACCTGCTGTATACGAGTTGATCATTATCTCTCCTACTTACGACAGCAAATTTGGTGTTTTTCTGTGGTCAGGTATAAGCCAAACTATGATTAGAGCTATAAATCATACAGTTGTCAATATGAGGTGAACTCCCTGTTGATAAATAGAAGTGAAATCCGGTGCAGGTGGACATATTTACTGATTTCGTTCGTCCGTTTAGATAAGATAATTGTTCTTGAGTACATGTGCTACTTGTAAAGATTTTTAAAAACTTGTTAAATATACTTCTTTCTTTTTATTATAAATATGCACTAATTAATTTTGTATTTTTTTTTATATTTCAGAACAAATTCAAGCACAATGGCCTTAATAATGAAATACATTGATAGCATGCAAAGATACATGGACTCACACGGTGGTAAGTTTAATTTTTAACGTGTATATTCTTAAATCGTCCTTACATCATTGCCATAAATCCTTCAGTTTAAAGTGTAAGATATTCAAACAAGCTTAGTTACTGAAAATAAAACACATACTTGCTCCAGATAAGTGGCGTTTTGTTCAATAACCCATTTCTTGGAGCAAATTCGTTATTCTGTCTGTTTAGAACTTTTAGGATTCTCAGGCTAACAACCTATTGAGTGTCTGAACGTAAGCTAAAACAATCCCCCTGCTTCAAATCTTCAATACCAAGCTGTCTTGTGTCCGACATAACTTGGTCTTTAAAAAAAAGGTTCAGTTTTCCTCGGTATCTTAATTTTTTACATGTGTATGTTGGTATCGATGCTTTATCTCTGATCACGAACACCCACATCTTGGTATAGTTAGTAGAGTTCTTCTCATCCATTCACGCAGACAGCACCGTATATCCGACGAAATTTTTTCTTTTGACAGAACCTCACATTCGATTACGTATAGTATGAATGGAACGAAGCGCATCGTGCAGAGCATGATTATGGTCCTTCTAGTTAGGTTTGTGACCTCGTTTGTAAACTAGCCTAGTTGTGCTTGGGAAAAGCTCCTGATGAGTTAGAGTTGAAGGCGAAGAATCGAGCAGCCTCGTGCGTGCGTTGCCCCCTGCAACCCCTTTAGTGCGCTTACGAAAATACGAATTTAGTTTATGTCTGCCCCGAAATAGATAAACTCCTTAAAAGCATTTTAGTTATAGCTCTCGATCCGTCATGGAATTGGGCGTTTCGTTGTTCTCTGCTTAGTTTGTTTTTTTCAAATAACAAATAAATAAATCTTTCAGGTTGACCCTGATGCAATGGTTAAAATGAACGCATCTCAGTGTTTGAATCGTTAATGTCAATTAAATGCATAATTAGGTTTTAAACTGAGAAGAATTGCACATCGAAATCTGAACAAGACGAGGTGGATGCATACTCTCACTTCAAATTGGATCGCCTGTGCTCACAGCGTTTGTGGGAATCAGATCTTTTGTAATTGTCTGACCTCATTTTACGGTCGCAATATTTTCGCTTTATTCAGCCGGTGTTATACGTCTCTTTGTTTATTTGTTTTTATGCAACTTCTGGGGTCTTTAAAAAAAAAATACAGTGGGGTTGCCACTCATTCTACTGGGCTTGTGTAAACCCAGCATGAAGGGAAAGAATTGGATCACTTAGAATTGCCGAACTTGAATTGCACTTACATACATATGTATATTACAATGCTTAGATGGTAGATGGGGTTTTCAGTCACACGTGATCCATTGTAGTTACACCACTGTTGTATGACCTATTTTACTAGTGGAACGCCGACGTGTGTACTTGTTCAAATAGCGCTTTGAAAAACCACGTGCATTTAAGGTCATCAGCAACTTCTCTTGAGGGTTGTAGCTATCTTTATGTAAGCTTACTGCTTTCAATAAATAGCTGCATGTATGAAATGCAGGCGGCAGGTGGTCAGAGTATGGGAGGGAATAGAAATCTCTAAACAAAGAGTTGCAAAGAAGTGCCAGAAGATTTTGGCTTATATATAAAATGCCGAAAAACTTTTGAAAGACAGGAGGACACTGGGACTACGACCTTTTCCTCACAGTTTCCTTCAACGAAGTGGTCGTCGTGGCATAGTGGGCAAGTGCGTCAACTCACACGCCGGTTCAATTCCCGGACGGAACACCTCAAATTTTTCACGGCACCACCTCTTTCCAGTTGCTGACAACAAGTAGCACGCACAACATGTGTAGTTCTTGTAGAAGCTACCCTGGTCCCTCGTGGGTTGTAGTCCCACGCAAGTATTATACCCAACCCTGTTTTGGTAAGTGATGTGATCAATCAACTACAAATAAATGAAGGGCTATGCAAGCCACACATTTTGACCGATCTGTCCTACACTTCGTTCCAAACTCTAGGACTGCTTCGCTCAGAAACCTATCATCGAGAGGGGAATTCATGAAGTCATCTATCCCCCTCGGAGTATATTTCGGCGTTTCTTCTTTGACATTTTATAGGACAATGGCTAAGTCGGAGATTCTGCAAAAACTTTTGGGCTTAAGCCTTTCTCAAGAGATTGTCATGCACAGTCAGACACATTCTCTTGTTTACGTGAAGTCCTAGGTACCCAAATCATTAACATATACAAGTGACGAAAACCCTTGTAACAAGAGAAAAATCGAAACTGAACAAAGAATTTGGATACCTCGCAGCAGATTTTCGAGTTTCGAATCTGTACGTATAACCTTTAAATCGTTCAGCATAAACTAATTAAAGTGAATCTGAAAAGTCGGCCTGAAAACTCAAAGAAGCCCTCAAAGACAATCAATCATTCCCTGATGTTATCTACGATAAAATGTTTAACGAGAATTAGAATGACCGGGGCAGAACTCTAAACACGTCATAAATCAGAGATATGGGTTCGGAAATATTTAATCGATAACCACAAGTTGTCACTCCTAGCAACGGAAATGAATCACCAGAGAGCGACTTTCCCTGCAACCAGTTGGCTCATAAAAATATCAGCAGTACAATAAAACAAAGAAAACATATTACGAGTATTTAACCTTTCACTCGTGCCTATTGAAAGATCAACAAACCGGCAGACGTCACAGTGGCGATGAACCTGTCGACTGCTTAAAACAAATTCATTGAGCAGAAATTACAAAAAACGATTTGAATAAATGTCAAACCAGAAATTCACGATCCAAGGTCAGCATTCGGTCACTCGCCACTAGATGTGATGAAATGCCACCCCTTTACGGCTGTGGATGAGAAATTCTATTTCCTGAAAGAAAACTGAAAACACTTTAAATGCATATGCCCTCGTATCTCGTATCCTTGGCTGTAGCCGAGTGGTTATAAATCTCGTTCAGGGCTCATTAATATGCCTAAGTTAGCGATGATTCTGTTCTATGTTCATCTGTCGATTGAGTTTAGCATACTAAATTCGAGCTGAACCCAGACGCATCGTTTCTTAATGAGACGTTTGTAAGTTGCTTAATTGTGCGCGGCCGCTTGGTTGGTATTTATTGAGAATTGGGTGTGCGGCTCGAGAATGAGATGCGTTATCCGACAGATGCACTTGCCCTCATCTAAGTCACATTTATCGAATCGAATGCACTCGTTTATTGAATAGACTTTGGATTATGTAAATTTTCCCTCCGATTGCTGAGCACTTAACAAAACTGAGGAA
Source organism: Eristalinus sepulchralis (assembly GCA_944738645.1). Taxonomy (NCBI): domain Eukaryota; kingdom Metazoa; phylum Arthropoda; class Insecta; order Diptera; family Syrphidae; genus Eristalinus; species Eristalinus sepulchralis. The sequence continues at coordinate 14,715,591 of OX122882.1, forward strand.
TATGGAATGCAACAGGCAACAGACGGTGTCTGTTGGGAAATGCGTCAACAGCACAAATTTGGTGAACACTTCCTCGGGCACTGGCAAACACTGTTGATTTATGAAGAAATCTGCATAAATTTGATTTTATTTACATGCTGCCTACACATAATCATAAAATCGCACACGGGAAATGTACATAAACGGGCGTGGTAACTTTCAAAACATGTTTTGACCATTTTGTCAAAATTTTGGAATAATATGTGAACAATGCCATAATCTACAGTATGTTTTGAAAATAATCAAGTGTGAGGCCCGCCATAGGGCATTGCATGTTTTTATTGTCAAACTGACTCGATTCAGCTATTTGAGGTGTTTCCTCTAAAATCATAAAGCCTATAAAGTAATCGAAAGTTTTGGACATCAAAAGGCAGTCCAAAGAAAGATGATTTGTTGGTTTCCTCATGTTGGTGAGTTTTATAGACTCAACAATTTTACATTCTTTACGGAGACAATTTCTTATGAATTATTTATGATTCTGTCTATCTGGACAGGATCCGATTAGATCATTGCGATATATTTTGCCTGATGATTGTCGCGTGTGCTGTTGACTTCGGCGACATAAAAAGAGACGGTTGTTGTATAATGTTCTTGCTTAAGTACCTTTCAAACAAGATCATTAAGGCGTCTCTATAGGATATGGAGTTTTGTTCCCGAATTTCAATACATTTCGCACATTCACTTGGAGACAATCACTCTAGAGGTAACAAACTACACTCAGTGACAGAGAAAATGATACACAAATGCATTAAGTCAAAAAATATATTTCACTGACATTTTTATGAATTGTCATTATTTCACCAAAATTCATTCTTCCCAATAGCTAAGAGGGTGATAATTTACAACAGAAGATACATATTTTAAAAGCGATAATCAGTTAAAATTTTTGCAGTCATTACGACATTATTAGTATTCAGTATATGTCACCAACTATTTTTATAAATATCTTGTAGTTATTTCGGTTTAAGGACAAGATCAAGATATCTTAAATTCGAAAATTCGAAAATTGTGATTATCTAAAATTTCAGAAATTCCGAATAATCTAAATTAAGAAAGGTCGACATTACCAAAATCCAAAATACATAGAAAAATAAACAATCACGAAAACGAATCCCAAAGGAACGCGTAACACAAGTAGGAATCGGGAGGTATGCTGGCCCCTTTCTTGCGGCGGCTGTAGTAAACAGGAGCGAAATGCGAATAACGTCATAATGGATAGTACACCCCATGTTAATTATTCACGGAATTGTCAAGTTTTGTAATTTCAGTATTTCAGTCGTTTGGGCATTTTGGAATTCATGATTTTTCGAAATTTTGGTCACTTTTGGGTTTGTCTTTATGGGTATTTCCAGATCTTAGATTTGGGATGCCTGTCCGTTTCCCTGCATCCCTAAACTGTTACATAGAGAAAGCCAATATCGACCGGAACATTGTAGCTTTTATTTCCCTCGATTTATCTGAGATTCAAAAATTATGATAAGGTACATAGACTGTCTTTCCACAAGACTTAAAAGTTTCATACTCTGTCATCGGTGATTGCTTTCGCATCTTATGAATTGTTAGTTTGATAACCAAAGCCCTCAATCACAGATCTAATTTTGCATCATTTTGCTCTATTGAACTGTGTTAAATAGAACCATTTGGTTCTAAAAAGATTCTTTCTTTTTCTTGGCGCATAATAAGTGAAGGGACATCTCCAAGATTATAATCCTTCTTTCTATCTCCTAATTGCTGCCAAGGTTGAAGCAAATCTCTGCAGTCACTGAAAAAAAGTGGTACTTAGACCTATCAACCTTCTTGCTTTGAGTCTATTATATTGCGTTGGGTAATGTCACCTCACCATCCCCTCATATACCTTTGCCTTTGCATCTGTCATTTATAATGAATATGATATGAATATGAATACACGGAAGGTAGTGAAGAAAATAGACAAGATAAATTTGTAGCAGCTCTCAAGACTAGGTTTTCTTTGTCTTCAATAAATTGACAACAGAGAAAAGAGAGACTTACAGGATACAATCGAGTCGAAAATACCCCGTTTTCTAACCTGCTTAAGGAAGGCAAAATAAGCTGGAAAAATATGAGTACATACGACAGAGTCGTTGGGAAGTGAAATTCCAATTCGTGTATCCAATCATAAACTCCAATCTACGCGAAGTCTAAAAGGAAATGTGATAATCTAGAAAATGAAAATGTTCCGTAAATGCTGTGGAAATCTGGAACGTCGTTGCTCATACTTCTTTATCTTCATCTTTTGCTGACGCTATAGTCCCGGGGTGGACCTCTCCTCTAACCAACATGCCTCTCCATTTAGCACGATCTCTCACCAGCTTCCTCCAATTGCGTACTCCAAATTGGTTGAGGTCCTTCTTCACTTGCTTGAGCCATCTCAGCCGAGGTCGTCCTCTGTTGCGTTGTCCCAATGACTCAGATTTGAAGACTTTTCGGGCAGGAGCAGTGGTGTCCATACGCTCTACAGGGACTAGCCATCTTAAGCGTTGTATCCGAAGAAGCTTGACCGGGCGCATGTCGCTGTACTGTCCATAGAGTTCATCGTTAAATATTCTCCTCCAGGTGCCATCAACGAAAACAGGACCAAAAAAGCTCGCAAAACTTTTTTGTCGAAAAGACTAAGGATTTCCTCATCCGCTTTAAGTAACGCCCAGGTTTCCGAGCAATAAAGTAGGACTGTTCAATCAATCAATCTGTTATATAAAGCAAGCTTAGTCCTTCGAGAGAGGGCTTTATTACTCAATTGCGTCTTGTGCCCAATGAAACAGCGACTGGCTAGAGTGATTCTGCGTTTGATTTGGGTACTGGTGTTGTTGCCCCTATTATAAATATACACTCGATATTTTTATTAAATAGTCATTATTATTAATAATTTAATTTCCCTATGTACAGTCCACAAAGCATAAGAGACTTGCTTCGTCAGTAACTACTCTTTAGCGAGCAAAAGGACCTCCAGATAACTTCCGATTTTGAAACTTTCCATCGACAATCTGTACATTCTCTCATGAAGAATGCAAATGAATGTGACTCTGCAAGATTACATCAGCTGTAATTTTTGGCCACGAATACGCAAATGATGTGATTCGGGGTAATGCAATTAAGCTTCGCTGTGCGCCAACAAAAACGGTTTTCTTCGTTGCTTTCGTTTATAAGAATATTTTCGTTTTGAAGATGCTATGGTTCAATAATTTTTTTACTGATGTGTACAGAACGTTTTTGAGTTAGTTTTGCTTTTTCTTGCATAACAGTTCTTAACTATTTCATAAAGTAAGGAGGCTAAAGAAAGTTATCTTGGCGTGGTGTCATTCTTTTCTCAAAATTTCATAAAATTTAAAAAAAGCCAATTTAAATTATTTCCTCCTTGACATCCAAATTTTTGTTTCTTTTAAAAAAATGTTTCCCATAAGTAATAAAAATCCTTAGGATTTTTGTGTCATTCAAATTCGTCGTTGGATTATTCCACTAACTCCCAAAAAATAAACATCAGTAACGAATGAAGAAAAAAAAACATAATGCTTCAGTCTTCCTTTATTTTTAGACACAGAGGCCAGGTTCTGAATGAATTTTCTACTAGAGATCTTTAGCTCCCACTTAAGTAAAGGGCCCTTCTGAAGTGCACAAAACCGCCACAGTAATTAACTGGGCACTGAGAAGAGTTCTCTTCGCTGCTTTTGGCAAATGACTCACAAGCACCTAACACCTCTCTCCCGGTGTATAACGAAAACAATAAAAGAAGAGACCACATTCGAAATTTAGCACGTGTTTGCTTAATTATACCTTCCCTACACAAAAAAAAACTAACCACGGCACTTATCGATATCAACAACTCGTCAAGAATTAGTCACGTTTCGTTTTAATTTTTTTCCTTGTCTTCCCCTCCCGTTCCTATTCTGACATTTATTTCGTAGACTTGGCCGCCTAAGAGGCGATTTTACGTGTCGCCGATGTTAGTGTAATGTGCCGTTGTCACCTCGGAGTGAGGTCATTGCCTTGCGAAGAACAAATACAACCAGACGACCATTTGCTTCCTTCTTGCCCTGGCAAGTTCGTTTCGAAGTGGTTTCTGGTTTACTTTGGCACTTAACCACACCCTCAAGTGAAAAAAGGTGAAGATGCCAAACGAGCAGTTAGCAGCGCCTTCAGAGTCCTTGTTCCTTCCTAATTAACTCCACCGTGTGATTCTGATTGGGTCCATGTCCGGCTACACCGCGCTCTTCCTTTTTTTCAATGAAATTAATTAGACGCTAATAATTGGGTTTTTTCACTTGAAGCTGCTGTATTGCGTGATTTTTCTTTTGGTTCGCAGTCTAAGGCTTTATGCGGCGCAATTGAAGGTCACCTGCGATTCGCTGAAAAGTAAATTGAATCAGAGATGAACGGGCACCCCTCACTCGGTCTGTTGTAAGAGTCGATTAAGTTTGGTTTTATCGCGAGTATTGGCGGATGAAATATTTGAAAGTCAATAGTTGCACAATGTTGTGATTGCATGGTCAAGATTAGTTGGCTTTCTATAAGTAGCAAATATTTCGAAAATAAATATTTGTCTGTCGCGCCATTGGGATTTGTTTGTTTTGCCAGTGCGGTTCGACTGAACGGGAGGGGTCCGTCACGTGTAGAGGACTGCAATCACTGTTGCCATTGACTGTGAAAGGCAGCTTCTTGGTATTCAAGCGCGGCGATGGGCGGAGCATGGCTCGATATCATTTGCAATCACATTAAAATTTATGGCCGTTTTAATTGGTCAAATATCGGTTGCTTTGGCGTTCTGGAGAAGTCGTAAAACTTTAGTTTCATGGAAACTCGTTATAAGTCCGACCTGACTGGCAGTGCAATGTTTAGGAAAGTAATTTAATTTGTTTCAAATTCAGTTCAATTGTTTGACGCACGCACTATCTTTTTCCCGATGAATTAATTTATAGCCTTTACAATCGTTCGACACTCCTTTGAGTGTCTGGAAGGCTTTTCAAATTTTTTTCGACTCGTTATTCAATCAACAAAAATCAAGCGAACCCATGAAATCACCTAGAAGCTATCGTTAACCGATCTCAGGTATTTCTTCTCCAATTTGTTTCTGCCAAGTCAGTCATGACACTGGTCGTAATGTGTGCGGCTTTTGAAGGCAGGTCTCGTATTGCTTTCAAGAACGACATGTACAAGATCAGATTGGATGATAAGATTGAACGGTATTGCCTTAAGAGTGTCGCAAGCAGTACCCTATCCTTGTTTACTTAAATGAATGAAGCGATTTAGCAAGAATGTGGTTGGGGACTATTGCCGAGATACAATGGTAGCTGGCATACTTCTAGAAATGTCTGCTAATGTAGCGGGGTTCAGGACTTTTTAAATATAAAGTCTTTTCGACATTTCAGTCTTTGGTTAACTTGACTCCAATCCATTGCATTTGAGCGTTGGGATAATTTTTTCACTCAATGGGACCACAAGGACCTAAGTGAGTGAGAGCCATCAATCATTTTTCCGACATTTTAATTCCGACATTGTTTCGAAAATCTCTTATGATGAGAGAAAACCAGTATTCTCTTCTTCTCAAAGAAAAAAAAATTAAAATCCACACGTGCTGCATATGATGAAATTTAAACGCGAAAAATTCACACACAGGTCTCAACTTCAAGGTATTCCGAATTATGTAACCAAAACAAATTTGCTTCGGTTGGAACGGTCAATAATTGCTCGGGCTGTTTTGACTAAAGTTATTCACCTCTACCAATTAACACTTCCTCCATTCATTCACCATTTATTTCGTAAAATTGTGTAACAAATTTTCACATTTTTTTATATATTTCAGATTCTAGGACAAAGGATTGGCCAATGATGTCATCACCGTTCCCAACACTAGCCGTATGTCTAACGTATGTTTACATTGTCAAGGTACGTCCCCAACAAACCGTCATTTTATCTCATGTACTTTAAGGCAAATTTAAGAAACATGAAGTGCTTATATACTGGTTTTCACGCAATTTGCCAAAGCTTTTCGTATGTATGTCAAAGATTGTATCAGCTCGGAGTAAAAGACAAATTGGCAGCAAAACGTTTAATGATTCTCTATCCGTGCAACGCGCTCACTGACTTGCAAAACGAATGCAACAATAAGTGTGTAATTGTCCGTTGAATTAACACAGCACATTCATGCTCTGTTGGTGATGAGAATATTGTTTAGGAGTTGCTATTGTATGGGCAATGAGCAATTAATAGGAACTGGTCTTTTTCCTAAACACAGCCCCACTTACTGACAAACACAATTTTATTTATCGGTTCACATATACTTAACTGTGTATCGATTTTTGTGCGTTATCTGGTCGGTTATGAAATATCAAACTGACAGCCTGTGCTTAGCCTAAATGATTGAAGATATACGATAGTTGGCTGCTCCGTTCGGCTTTGAAGTTCAGAGCGAACTCGGGAAAAATTGTTTTTTGTTCAACTGCAAAGAAGTGCGATAAGTTTAGTGAAATTCCCATAATGATGAGGGGTTTTCTGAAATATAGCTTTTATCAGTATCGTAGATAATGTGAATGAAAATATTGCTGAAGAAGTCTGGAACTATTTTCCGCTTACTAAGCGCTCAAACTGCATTGTGCGATAATCATTATCGTTTTAACAAAAGTCACAAGACAAAATATGAATGTGGTTTATACTAGACCAGATTACTTAAAAAAATTCCAAGAAAGACCACTTCACATAGGAACACACCTGGAAATGATTTGGATCGTATCTTTGAGATTAGACCTCTTGAACATGTCAATCAGCACGTATCTTTACCTATCTTTAACCTATATAGATTTTTTTACCTTGATAAGGTCAGGATTTCACGTCTTCAGACAATTTTTTCAATTAAATTTTAGAAATGAATTCATTTTCACTTCGCTTTGAAAAAGTACAATTATTATGAAAAGCTCTAGATTATGACTCCATAAGGGCTTATCGCATTGCAGCACTTGAACAACGCTTAAGATAGCTAGACCATGCACAGTGGATGTATGACAATATCTCTAGCCCGAAGAATCTTTCAATCTGAGTCATTGGGACAACGAAAAAAATTACGTACTCGTCTGAGATGTCCTATAAAAGTGGAGAAAGAAACTTAGCCAACTTGGGAGATGAAATAAGAGGCAGATGGTCAGGGAGACATGTAGGTTGAGGCTCATAGGTCCACCTCGAACTATAATGCCATCCGAAGAAGGAGATAGAAGAGTACTTCAACATGTTTTAAAACGAAAAAATGCTCTAGAACCACTGCTGCTATTATTGTCAGACAAGAAGCTAAGACGCACATAACAGCAAGTTTATCTATGAAAATAGGTTTTGGCAAAAGTTTTGTTTTCGGGAAATCTGGCTAGAGAAATGTTGATGCCGTTGCAGCTTACGTGGCGTGTTAAGAAAATTCTATATCTCAAACGAGTAGGATATACAAGTAATTAGAACAAAAAATAACCCTTATAGAAGAACAGGTGGCCGCCCTAGCGTTGTTGATAAGTACGTCGCCTACAATTAATTGCCGAGTCCGAAAGGTGTGATTTGAGAAGCTTTTCATTAACAATTTATACTCATTGAGTGTGTCGTGCAAAAAGGAGTCTACTTACAGTCATTTCAAATATATGAAACTTAATTGGAGTCCTTAATTAAAAAAAAAAAACAAAATAATCCAAATCTGATTCGAATTCTGTAAAAATCGGATACACAAGTACTCAAAATTGTGTTTTCTTCGAAAACCTGCTAAAATGGATTGAAATCTGAGGCTTAAGTTATTGAAAACACTCCAAGCTTAAAAATTACTCTGAAACATTTATTGGAAAAGAATGTTAAAGTTCAAGCTATTCGATAGTTTGGCGTTTAACTAAGACCTAAAGCAAGACTCATGCAGTTCAAAAACTCGTCTTTCATCCTAGACAATCGATGGAATCTAGACTTAAGACGAGCTGCCTTTACTTCGCTCTTAAGCCCAGACTTGAAAACAACAACATATATTATTTAAAATTGTCTTGCGACTTCTTTAAACTGAACAAAATAGAAAAAATGTTGGAATCTTTATTGAAGAACATTTTTTTGGGAAATTTAACCTTTGAAACGTGTGCAACGTTTGAAAAATCTAATAAGAGAGAACGTACATGCCCAAGTTTTAAAAAAATTCTGGGCTGAATTAAAATAATGCCACATGTTAAAATTTGCAACAATATAAAAACTCAACAAATAGGCCGAAAAGCAAAGTAAACAGTACCTGCAGGAGCTCAGAGTATTAAAAAAGAAGAGAAGGAAAACCTTTTCTTTCTTCACCAATTTCACTTTTAAAGTTTGTAAGTCATAGCTTTTAAGAGCATTAATTTTTTAAATGTTTCGCTTTTGAATTTATATAAAATTAAATATACCATTGCTAGTAACTAAAAAATTAATTATTTAATTTTATTTTTCAGGTTCTAGGACCTCGATTAATGGAAAATCGCAAGCCATTCCACTTACAAAACACACTAATAGTTTATAATCTAGTACAAGTGATATTTAGCGCATGGCTGTTTTACGAGGTAAGACCAATCATCACCCATCGCGCAACTAATCTCGTTTCGATCCTCTTGTGGCTTCTACCAGAGAACTAATAATGCAATTCTACATTTGTATTAATTGTTTTTTTATTTTTATAGAAAGGATTTTCGCTTCCGATATGAACAAAACATTTAAAAAAAAAAAATCCATTCATACGAAGAGCAAAGATATCTTTTTTATAGGGATTATTTTTTTTGCAAAAAAAAAGAACGAAGAGTTTTAATCTAAATTTTTATATGGATTTTTTTTGTTTTCAAAAATTAAATTTTTTTTTTCAAATCACTCAAATATTTTTAGTCGTTAATGGGCGGCTGGTGGGGTCAATACAGCTTTAGATGTCAACCAGTGGATTATAGTGATAGTCCAACAGCTAGGAGAGTAAGTGCGAACAGATTACAAAAACAAACTAAAGTAATACCTTTCGATTGATTGGTTATAAGTATACATACTTATACATGTATGCATCTGCGCACTCTCGAAATATCTATCTATAGTACGAAATAGTGTAAACGGTATCGACAAGTAACCTATCCTCACAAAAGGATAGTCAAATGAAATGAACGAAAAAACGAAAATAGTAGAGAAAACGGCACGAAATAAAAAAAAAAACTATACATTTTTTTTTCTTCAAATAACTTCAAAAGTTCTATCGCTCTGTCTTTTTCAAGTTACACGTTTGAAATTGGTCATTTCCTAAAAGCAGAACGTAACTAATTGGCAATTAATTAAGTGTTTTTAACCAAAAGAACATTATTGGCAAACATTTACACTTGTCATGTACACTCACACCTAGAAAGAAACACAACACACTCACTCATCTTTACAGAAATAAAATGTCAAAGCAAAATTCAAAATTACTACACAAAATTTGCTTAAAATGAAACCAAAACCCCAATCCCAAACATCAAAATTACATTCACCTAGAAAAATGAATTCAAGAAAACGGAGAAATTTTCAAATTGACAATTTCTTCCGGTTCTTGTTTAGACGAAAATTATGAGTATGCTTTTTGTAAAATTACTAAAACTTCAGAAGAACAGCGATGCCGCTACATTTGTTATTTGTGTTGCTTCAATCACCATTTTTGCGTTAAGTGTATTCACGTAAATGTAGTCATTAGAAATAGTTGTGTGTTACTTTTTTTTGTTTTGTTTGTGTAATATTTAGATTCTAGTTAGCACCAGCTATAATGTATACCTCACTGTTAGTGTTTAATATGATTATCTCGCTATTACGCTTAATTTTTTGTTTTCGTATTGTTTTTCTGCAATAATTAAGCCCAATTAGATTTATTTAACTGCTTCTTTTATATTTTCTCCCCAAAATAAATTTATTGTTTGCAGCTTTGTGTATCCAGTTAAAGATCGTTTTTCGAAAGTGTCATGAAGTGAAAGTCACCACGTCCTCTGTTTTTGTGTTCACTCTGTTGCTTGAGATTTGTAGTTTGTGTATATTGCTTTGATAGTTCTGTGCAAATGATGAAATGATGGACAAGGGGTTTAAGTGAATCAAATGATGAATTAATGAAATTATGTTTCTATTTGAATTGGTGAAAATCGTATGCTGCTACGAAATTGGGAATATTTGTATTCTGGTAGTAAAGGGTGTTCCCGATGAGATAGCATCAATAAAACATTAAAATCTCCTTTAAGGTTGATACAGCGATGCTTCAACTTGTTTAATCTCGTGGAATAATACGTTTTCTAGAGATCTTCAGAATAGGCGTCAGTGGCGGCTGGAATTCCCACATTTGACTTGAATTTCTGTTCAGCTAGTATTTTTACTTAGGAGGAGTTTGAGGACAAAAATAAGTCTTACGGAGCCAAATCTAAAGAATACAGCCAACTGAACAGCAGTTCGTAGCCTAATTAATTTAACTTGCCTATTGTGAAGCTGTGACATGGTGTGTTATCATTTTCTTCGCCAGGTGCGAGGTTTTTTCTACAATTCGACACCAAATCGACCCAAGAATTCGACACAGTAGAGACCTGTGAGCGTTTTTTTTTTCTTCTCTTGGTTGTCGATGTAGATCTTCTGGAGCCCGGAATATATAGTAGCAATCACTTCTCCCACCCAAAGGACAGTCTTCAATTTTTTCGGAGCACATTCGTTGGTTGAATACCAACGATTCGACTGCTCCTTGGTCTCTAGTGCTTTTTAGTTTAACCAGGCACTGTCGACAGTCTCGAAAGGACGCAAAACCTCCTTCAGATCTCATATACCGTTATACACTGCTTTGAAATGGTCCATCATGCAGACAGTTTTTATGCAGGATATGATCCATGTGATCTTTTGATATGCTTGCTGTCTCAGCTATCTCGCATCCCTTTAAATTGTTGGTTTGCCAATACTAGATCGGAGTTCATGTCATGTTACCCTCCGTGGGGGTAGCTCATCAACACCCGAGCTACGACCAAGTTCAATATCGTTAAACCAATTTTTAACCATCGAGGAAGAATAAACACGTTCACGAGCTTTTCGATTTCGATATTAGATATCTCTTCCGAACGCATGAATCGAATCGAATCCACACTCAACAAAAAACAAAACTAAGGGCTCCATTGGGCTGACATTAGCCGTGCACGAGAAGGTTTGAATTTCTCTGGCGATATTGGATCCGCTTGGAGGTGAGGGTACTTAATCTTCGGCCCGCTGCCAGAAGCGAAAGCAACGTCATATTTTACATGAAACCGAAAAACAAGCCAGTTGGCTTAAAACATTCAATGTTTCGTTCTAATTTATTTAATTTCAAAGATGCTTTGGATCAGCAATTTTCGAAAATATCGATGATATTATGATTGAGTGCCACTACAGTCCACAAGGACCAGGGCCGAGCTTCTACAACAACAACTCGTGTTGTGCGTGCTACTGTTCTCTCACGAGTAGAAGGGACCTACAGTTTTATTCCGGCCCCGAACTGCGAGATTTGAGAAGCTTTCCATATCAAATTAATACTCTTTGAGTGTTGTCAGCAACTCGAAAGAGTTGGTGCCGTGTAAAAATGTGAGGCGGCGATCGACGCACTTACCACTACGCCACAGCCACCATGGAATATGGAAACCGTAAAATTTGCTCGCTATTTAAATATTTTCTCGATTGCCTATATTGCACAAAGAATCGAAACGTTTCGAGATGTTTTGCTTGTATTCTACTTACAAAAATATTAGAACGAATCGGTGTTCTTTCTTTGCTACCCTACGTTAAGGGAAAGTCGTCGTATTGTCAATCAAAAACTCAGTGATGAAAAGATAATCATAAAATTCTCAACGTAGAAAACATAAATTGTCAGTTGAAAACATACTTGAGATTGCTGGAAATAATTCCCCTTCCTCTGGACACCACATTATGCCTAAAATGAAGAAATATTTCAAATGATTTTAGCTTTCATTTAAAATCAAAAGTTTGACCCTGGAGAGCATGCGATAATAGAAAGCATTCTACTTGTAAATGCAAGTTAGTTAATTGTAGAACGGTTCATGCATTTTATCAGCTTGGAATTTCCGCCGATAGGCAAATTCTCTTGTTGGCATTTCCCTTGCCAGCAAAACAACAGGAAAAAGGGAGAAATAGAAAATTGTTTGAATCACTAGAGTCCGCAGCATTTAAAATATGTACAAAACTGTTGCTCTGAAATCACTTACACCCGTTTGTCTATCATGTGTGAATGCTATCAAAACCCTTGTTTATGTTTAAATTTCAGCCATTCATTGAAAACTAAATAAAATGTTAAAAACAACGAAATAAATCCGTATAGTGTGCATCGAAAATGAAAGCAGGAAATTCACTTCAAATACCCCGTTGATTTATAAATTCATTCTGCGTCTCAGCTAGATTTCAAATAAGACATATTGTTATACACATAATGTATATGATGTGATATATGCATAAGTGTATAGAAGCAAACGACGAAACCAGCCAGAAAGGACCCACATGTAAAGTAGTACATCATTTTAGGATGCAATTAGTTCGTAGAAGCAGAGAAGGAAGAGAGATTTTATTGTACACAATTACAAAATGAAACAACCAACCAACAACAACCACAAAATGAAACAACATATACATATATATGTAAATCAGACAGACATAAAACAACAATTACCACAACAACAACAACAACAATAACAACAATAACAACAACGAAAATCACAAATCACCAACATCGATGACGAAACCACAAGATAATAAGAAAACATCATCACCAAACAATGTTCTTTTTCCTTTTTTTTACATTTACAGATAGCTATTTCCGGTTGGCTAACGGGACATTATAACTTCCGATGTCAGCCAGTTGACTATAGTAATAACCCTAGAACATTAAGGGTATGTGGTAACAGATATATGTGTGGTACATCATTCTCTTTTTTAAAGTTTGTTTTTTCTCTCTCCTTTATTCATTTTTTTTATTAATTACTGTGTTTTTTTTTATTCTCAACTATAAATTCATCTTGAATGATCTGTAATTTTTTTTTTGTAAATAACAATTATTAACTTTTAAGTCGAAGGTATGATTATCGAAAATATGGCTTCCTCTTATTGAATGCAATAGTTGCAACTCAGTATGTTTATATATATATATATTAACTTAATCGCGTAAATAACCCCGTATACATACATACATATGTATAACTCGTATAAAGTACTAATGCAATCAGAAATAAATTAATTTTGCTCTCGCATAAATTACATATTATATATCTCAAAATTGTTTAAATAAAATACATGATAAACTAAACTAATGCAAATGAAAATAGAGCGCTTTGAATAGAATTCTTTAACGTTATGCGATATTCCTCCCCAAATACTAACAGCTATGAGAAACAGAAAAATTTATCAAAATTCCAAGAAACTATGGTCTTCAAAGAGTTTCAGAATTTGTTTTTGTCCTTTTGAGTTCGATGTTTTTTTTTTTTACCCACAATAACTTTCGAGAGAGCTGCAGTTTTGATTTCTTGTTTTTTTTTTTTAATTCAAACACTATTCAATGATGTGAAGAGTTTTTTTTTCTTTTCAAATATTCTTTTGTACAAATGTTAAATAGAGAAATTTGTATTTATTTTAATTTTTTTTGCAATTTTTGAAAATGGAACTAATTGAGAATTTGTTTTTTTCTAATCACTTTTTTGGGTTTGGTGGGTTAATTTTTAGATGGTCCACGCGTGTTGGTGGTACTACTTTTCAAAGTTCACTGAATTCATGGACACGGTAAGTTGAAAAAATGTGGGTATAGTTTTACAAATCCTCTGTGTCTATCAATCATTTCATTGAATATCACGATGGGCAGCCTGCCATTGCCAATACGTATAAAGATATAGGGCGAGCATTGGCAAAAGACGAATTTTTGTGGTCGAAAATCGATTTAGCCTCCAAATATCTATTTGCCAAAATGTGGCGAAAGTAGGTCAAAAATATTTTTTTTTTAATATGAAAACCTTTTAATGTCTTATATTTACGAATTTATTCGAAAAGTTTGTATCGTTTCAAATGAAGGCCGTGAAAAAGTGAATACATTTGACAGCTGTTCAACTATTAGCTTATGAACTATTAACTTTTGTTACTCCAAAAAAATGGACGAAGAATCTTATGGGAAACGAATTTAATGTGTGGGCTATAGTGCCACTCAATTATTATTATTATTTAATGCGTTGACGAAACACTGCTTTCATGAAAAAAAAAATCTGCGGTTAAAATGGCTGTAGTTTTTTTCTTCTTTAACCATAGATCATTTTGGCATCTACTACTGTTTTCGGTTTGAAATCTTGATAGTCAGTATCATATCCCATAGAAAACTTATTTCCAAAGAAAGTGCTATATCTCGGTATTTTCAGTTGGCCGATTCCACCCCCTTAGAACCCAATTTTTTCGGGAACTCCGTAGAACCCAATTTACGCCAACAATCCAGAAATGATTTAAGTCGAAAGGCAAAAATACGCCAACTACAGTCGCTCGGGAATTCGAATTCCAGCCTTCGAGTTTAAGAAGGAGAGGAATGTCGAATATCCGGTATAGAAGCCAAGTGATTGCGGATGCTAGAGAGCTTGGTCTTTACAACTAGAAGCAGCGTGTCCGGGACCACCAACACTGGAAGGTAGTAATAATTTAGGCTCAGGCTACATACGTCAGTATCAATATACAAGCTTTTTGTGAAAGTGAATAACAGAATGCACTATTGTGAAAAACAGAGGAACTAATTAAATTATATTTTATGATTAATGGAAAAGTTTATCCTTGCTAACGAGGCGTTAAAAAAACGTATATTTGACCCACTTTGTAGTCTTATTAGATCATTCAAATCATTGTTTTACGGATAAATGATCCCATTTAATAAAGAAGAATGTGCTGTGTTGTTATACTAGCAAAACAGTTTCGAAAAGTTTTAAGACTTTTGTAGTCTGTGTATCGCCTGTAACAGCTACGTCGAATAATGAAATCTAAAAAAAATTATGGTTTTCCTTAAAACGATACGATACAAAATTCTTGATAAACATTTCTTGGAGAGGTTCGTTAGAAATTTTCCACGTTGTGCAACAAACAGTTGCTTGTTATTGAATTTATAGCAAAAGAAATGGAACGGAAACATTTCTAACAATTTCCTTTAATGTCATCAAACCATTTTTATTACATTTGGAACCTCAGTTAGATACTTGATTTTGGTGTGATATATATAAAGTTAAGTGTCAAGTTAAGTGAAATGCCATCTAAAGACAAGTGCTGCAAAAAGCATTTCGCTAATTTTGTCAACTCGAGTTTGTCGGCATAAAAGTCACGGCTTTGCGCAGGCCATTCAAATATCGACAAATGTTGCATTCCGAGCTGTACACTTTAAGTTATGTGTTTTGGGGTCACGATCATATTCGACTACAGCTTCTTTTGAATCTAGTCGTGCATAAAATGATGACTGAAAATGAATACGAATACGTGCAACAAATGTCAACGGAAACTATTATTTTTATCAATGTCCATGCGTACAGTTTCCGTTTGCAGAACATGAAAAAAAACAAAAATTTCAAGAACAAATTTTTCTTTAACTTTTTCGAGTTGCAGCCACAATTAAGAGTACTAATTGTCTATGAAAAGCTTCTAAAATCTCGTCGATCAGAGTCGGCAAGAAACTGGAGGTACTTTCTAGTCATCGGAGAACAGTATTACTCACAAAACTAGTAGTTGTTGTTGAGTTCAATGCCAGTAATTTTTGACCCTGGTTTTTTTTAAGCCAGTGCTAATCAATTATTTTTAATGAAAATCAGCCAGTTTAATGATATAACAAAATTTAAAGGGCAAATGGTTCAGACTGTTCCCGAGCATGAAACAGGGAAGTGCGCTTTCCCGTAAACCTGTTACAGTCATCGGACATGTGCAGTTTTTTTAAGCCGAATTTCGTTCATACAAGCTCACTGTTTTTCTTAGAGCGACATAATGATAAAAACCCATTAATGGTGTTAACATTCTTCTCTTAAAACACTATAATGAATTGAAAAGAAAAAATGTCTTGTAGGGAGTTCCCAAAGAGCTAACAAAGCAAAAAGTTTTAGTAAAAAAAAGTTCCTGATTCCTGCAGCTTGTCATTGACTATACTGACGATCTTGGAATAAATTTACAAATAACTCCTCGATTTTTCTTCATTCGTTCTACATTACTTAAATGCTAGACAAAAGTACTTAAAACTAGCTTACCAATATAATCGAATGATCTTAATTCTAACTTACTGACTCTTCACGAGTACTCTAAGCTAATCTAAGATTTTTTTGTATGGCTTTCGACCTCTTGTTTTTTTAATTCATAATAAAAACTACATATGTACATTTTTTACAATTCATCCAAAGATATTGAAAAAAGAAACTTGAATTTCACGGATATGTTCTGAACTGGACAGGCATTCACCTTACATTTTTCACATTATCAACTCATAAAAGTTGCTAACAATGCTCTCTGAGTATTTGCTGTCAAGAAAATGTTCTTCAACATTCGCCTTTTGTAGTCTTTTGTAGTTGTGTAGGTCCCTTCCAGGGCTGGGAGGACAATAACAAACACATCACGAGTGGTTGTGGATGCCCCTAGGCTCTGGTCTCTCCTGGGCCGTAACGTTACCTAAATTTATTTCGTAGTAACCCAGTATATCCTGCCTTTTTACAAAAAATGTCCTCTTTCTAAACTAATACCATTTTTTGCTTAAATTAAAATAAGACACCTTTTTAAAAACAGGTACGTTGTATGGAATTTGAGAGATTCTCAAATAGAGAGGAGAATATATTTAATACATGCAACTGTCTCTATTGTATTGAAACATACTGCTGTTCTTAAAAACTGTTCGAAAGTTGTATTCCTTAGGCAGCTTACATTCTTGGCAATCTTTAAAGAGGGGTTCTTTTCCTAAACTGTCCCTTGCGTCCAAGGAAAATGCGATACGCAAGTAATTCTGAATTAAAATTTGGTACCTACGTTGCTATCTTATTTACACTCTGACAACTGGGAAAGTGAATTCCATGGCTATATCAAGACTTTTGCTGTCCAAATTGATGCTCGGCCCGACTTAGTTTTGCTCTCTTTACAGACAGATGCTTTTTAGCTGCTTCCGTTTCAATCGTAGCAAATGCCACATCGTTCTGTTCAATCACGTCAAAGCCGCTCGCGTAAGCCAACATCTGAACGAACATTTCAAATATTGTGCATCTAGCGTTAATCTGTGTCAGATTTTCTTAGAAATTACGCTAAAAAATTTCACATGACGCTGCATCACCTTGTCTTAAACATTTGTGATATTGAAAGTCTTCTTTGAACCAAAGATAGAAGTAAATCGCCATCGAATTCATTTCCGTCTCCCATGGTTTGAAATCGTCAATTTCCTCCAAGCAAAAATTGAATATATTTTAAAATTTCCAACAAATGTCAATGTGTCCTTTCGCACGGTGTTCTTCACCTGGTTTGGTTAGGACCCACGACCAACGTTTAACCAGTTTCCACGCTTATGCTTTCCAAATTAACATAAATTAATTGAAACGTGTTTCGCGCCCCAAAAATTCATTAGCACACCGCGCATTCGTCTTGACGTTTGTGGTTGAATTAGTTAATCAACTTCGTTTTGGAAAGCCGGTTGCTAGCCGAAAATCTGGATTCATTGTTATCCATGATCTTGAATATATATCCCTAACTCTAAGTGACGCGATTGACGACGACGGCAGTGGCGGCGACTCTACAGCCGGCTTGGCGACCACAGATCTGTAAAGTGGTGTGGCTCGTGGCTGTTTTACTCAATGAATTAGAAATTAAGACACACGAGGCTTAGGATCCATGCAGGGGCATGGCAGTGAAAGATTGCTTAACTCTGAATCATACCGCTAATAATATTGTTTTGTTTTCTTTAGATTTTCTTCGTGTTGCGAAAGAAGACTAGCCAAGTCACAACTCTACATGTAATTCATCACGGATGTATGCCAATGTCTGTTTGGTTTGGTGTTAAGTTCACTCCAGGTAAGAGAGCTATTGCTCCTTTCTCATCAAAAATATCTTTGACTTGACGATTGCCGGGCAGAAGTGATACGAAAAAAGACAGAACTGGTTTTTAGATTTGCAAATATTTAGCTTTGGTTTGGGGTAAGTTTGCGTCGCGATCAGCTTTTGGACTCTAAGATGAATGCTCAAATGGCTGATGGTTGATGGTATTGGGAGTTCTATTTACAGATATTTTCTACTTATTGAATCACATTTCGTTGTGGCACGAGCAAACACACACAGCCAGAGGCGGGGTGCTTATTCTGGTGCGAAGTTCAAAAATGTGTTAATTAAACGCCGCCGCTCGGTGGGTTTGCCTTTCTTCATGAAGAAAATTACATCATCTTATGCATAACCGATTGCATCTATTCGGTCGGAGTCAAGTGCAATTATGCAATTATGTCTTTCTTTTTTATTATATCAATAAACATCCTTGTTAGCAAAACAATTTTAGAATTAATTCCTCTACATCTTAATCTATAAACGTGCTCGTGTCTGTAGCGTCGTTTGCACAAACTAGTTTAATATCTTATGAAATTGGATTTAGTGTCCAGCTAAAGTTGAATGTTCTGGTTCTTTGGAAAACCTGTTTGCAAAAAATTGCTTTCATTTTGATTGGCATATTCAAAAGGGACGATGTGGAAAAATATAAATCACAAAACTTTTTAAGCCGGTCCTATTCGGTTTGTTTTTGCACATTTCTTAGAGATATACTTATACTTTTTAAGAATTTAAATTTATTTAAAATTTTGAGCGTTAATTTCGCAATTAAATAAAAACGTACATCAACTGTATTTTATATTTTATAATGCATTTGACGCTGTAAACATAAGCAAAAATCCTTATTCGTTTTTGTAAATTATTTTCAATCCCCATAAAGTAGCCCGGATTTGCGTTAGATTTTCGAATTTTCAATATATGCTGCAAAATTATCTTTCAACATAGCCTTTAATTCGCTATTCATTCGGTTTCTGCCAATTCAAAATGGTGACCACAGAGCGATCCATTTTATTTAGAAAATAAGTTACATAGTGTTAATATGGTAAAACCACATGAATCGAGTTTTTTGCGAAATTATTACTAATAAGATGGATATATAGATTTAAGACAAATGACGCATAAAACCCTATTACTTGCTGACAGTTTGGACGGTTCATTCAATAATCCAGGAAAACTGTCAACATAATAATAATTAATAATTGAGTTACACGAATAGAAATGACTTGCAATTTATTACCGACTCCGAAAAGCGTGATTTGAGAAGTTTTTTATAGACAATTGGTACTCTTTGAGTGTTGTCCGCAACTCGAAAAATGGTGTAGTGAAGAATACGAGATGTTCAGTCCGGGAATCGAACCTGGAAATTCTGTGCGTGAATCGACGCACTTGAACCCTACGCAACGGTGGCTACTGTCAACATAAGCTTGATTTTTTTAATTTGTTTTGAGGTGACCTCTGTTTAGATTTGACATGGTAAGCATTGTAAAATGGGCAAGCATCTTGACTGTCAATTTCTTATCGTCCGACAAGCACTTAGGACTCTTTGTATTTGACAACTTATGTCTCCTCTCCCTCTGAAACGAGCAGAAGATTTATAAACGAGACCAAAAAATATTGAATGGTAAACAAAAGACTATTTAACATTATCATGCTACGAGTTATTCAAAACTTGCTGCTGATAAACAGGAATGATCAAAATAACCTGAATAAATTCATAAATGGTCGCAGAAGTTCTAGTTTCGATTCCCAGACGGGACAACTCGCATTTTTTACGGCACCACTTCTTTCAAGTTGCTGACAACACTCAAAGGCTACTAATCGTCTATGAGAAGCTTCTGAAATCTCGCCATCCGGATCGTTGGCATAAAACTGTAGGTTCCTACTACTCGTCAGAGAACAGTAGCACAATGCTAGTAGTTGTTGAAGAAGCTGAACCCTGTTCCCTTGTGGGCTGTAGTGCCACTCAATACAAAACACAACTTCTTTAACGAAAGCTATTCATTCAACGAGCAGTAGAAAATGATTTAGCTACTCGAATCTTATATCACCAACTCTCTAAGATGCCCTGCTCTTCATAAAGTATACCCTCGATGGACCCATGGACGTCCGCTAAAGAAGTTTTACTGTGCGTACTTTGCCTGTGGAAACAAATACAAATATATATGACAACAAAATTCGAACTACAATTGTCCTCATGTAGCAGAGTACCTATCTCTATAACAATTAAGACTGCATGCACTCGAATTAAATTTATACCAAAGCAGGATTTACACAATTGCCTCTAAATCCAGATGCCAGAACAGATAATTACACAATCGCCTGAATTTGATGTCTGCGTTGCCCATAGTCGGCGGCGCAAATCTATAAAATCATACTTTCTAAGCATCGAGCGGGTCTTGCTCAACCCTCTTGATGCAATGTGAATTCCATGGGATGTGTACTTCTGTCATGCCAATGCACTCATCCGTTTCGACTTAACTTGATAAAGCGGTGGCGCAACGAACGCAAACATTTGACGCTACGAACTGCGTTGTAAGACTCCACTCCACACTCCAACGCTAAATATTTGCAGTAAAACCAAACCAACTGAAACTCCTCATGTGGTCTGATTAATAATTAATGTAATTTTTTCCATTTCCATTTTTCATCATACAGGTGGTCATAGTACATTCTTCGGTCTACTCAACACATTCGTTCACATTGTCATGTACACATACTACCTATTCTCTGCCATGGGACCACAATATCAGAAGTTCTTGTGGTGGAAGAAATACCTCACCACCCTCCAAATGGTAAGAGTCCTACGCTGTGAATTGCGAAACGTGCACTCAAGGACTGCCTCCTTGTGCCAATGGTGAATAAGTGATTATCATTTTTTCTCGTTTTTCTTATTTTTCAGGTTCAATTTGTTGCGATTATGGTTCATGCCTTCCAATTGTTGTTCATCGAGTGCAACTATCCAAAAGCGTTCGTTTGGTGGATCGGTATGCACGCCGTTATGTTCTTCTTCTTGTTCAATGAATTCTACAAATCCACCTACAAGGGCAACCGAAGGGTACGTACATATATGCATACACAAGTGTGTTCTCATTTGCAATTTAATTTTTTTTTCGTTTTGTTTGTGCATATTTTTCACGCTTAAACACATTCACATTCACCCACCTACACATACGAGCGCCAAATTTTTTCTTCAACCATAACACTCCAATTCTATGGATATCCTTCTGTTTCCTGTACATTTGGTTGCTGTAGTTAATGAAGGCATTTCTTTTTTTTTTTTTTGCTTTAATGGCAACAAGTCACCGTTATAGGAATTTCCCATGCTGTGCAAAGGATTCAGCTTGAAGTTGGTAATTTTTTAAGTTTTTTTTTTGCCACGAGTTTGCTTAAAGTTGAGAACTGAACAAGAGAGTTCAACCTTAAAGCATTCGTACGCAGATGGTATTCGTTTGTCGATCTCTTCATGAACTAGGTCACAGTGGCAATAAAATCATTATTTCCGTTAACTCTCATAAAAGTTTCATGAAGACAATTCCTTTTACAGTATATATGACATCATAGAGAGGATAATCGATTAGGAATGTGTGGATCTGTTACGATATTAACAAGTCACCAGGCCCTCAATGTAATAAGAAATTAAAACTCCCTTTCAAGAATCAGAATCGGTCCTAAACTGTCATACTCGTATGCAGTTAGTCGACATTTGATTGACGTACTGAACGTACCTGCAATGTTTTTTAGGCGAAAGGGAATCATTTGCGGATTAATTTTCACTTAAACTTGTCACATATTCCTCTAAATAAAATGTGATTCATCATAAGGTTTGATTTAAAACATAAATTAAAACACAGAAATTTAAAAATGATCTTAGCGTTTTCGATATCGGTTAAAAGATCAATTTACGGCATTTACTTATAAAAGTTTGATGTAATGTTAGTGATGGCAAGGGCAACGTCTGATATGGTCAATTCCAAAGTTTGAATTTTTGATGATTGGTATCGCGCAGAAAACGCGATTAACGTTGGCATCTAAAGCGTCAATCGCAGCTCGCTTATTCCGGAAGACCTACAACTTCAGATAAAGTAATCAAATGGTTTGATATCGCACGATCTATGGGCAAATTTACCGTAGCAAATGAATGAAATGCTCACCAAAATGAATCCTGTACAAGTCCATGGCTTAACGCGTTGTATGGTTCGTAGCGCCTTCTAGATCATGTGCTAGAAATTCAGAAAGCACAGCTCTGTTAACAAGGCTAAGCGTCGTTTCATGAGGACGAAGACATGGTCATTGCGAACAATCTCAGTTACAACTGCTGCAGTATTTTCGATACGTACTGGATGTGGGCTAACCAGTCGAGCATCATCCATCAATGTAAGCTGAAACTGAAATTTGAAAATTGTATTCATCAAACTGATGTCAGTAAGTCTAAGTGTGCACCATTAATTCATTGAATACCATGAAAAACATTTCTCACAGAATGCTGATTTTCATACCACAGCTGAACAATATGGAGGTGCTGTTGTGGTGTGAGTCTTTTTCACAATGACTTGCCAGATGATACTGAACAAATATGACAAAGCAGCTTGCTAGGAATCCCGCGTTATCTGTTAGAAAAGTGATTTAAAAATTAAACCTCATGATGAATTAGCTTTGGTTTGATGGCTTTCATATATTTTTTTACCTTAAGTTAAAATTGTTGCTTTTAGCAAAAATAATCACAAGTAGGAATCCTTGCTGTTACTTAAAACATCGATTTTTAGTTCTTGAACAAATATTAACGACACGATGTTTGACAGACATCTAAGATATTGGTAAACAAAGTTAACTTAACCAAGAGATTATTAGTTTAATAGGTGTTTAGTTGGAGAATCTAGCATTGTAGGTATCAATTCATACTTGCTACGAGGACACACTTTTTTCAAGTAAAGCATCTACATTTCTACACTTTTTCAGCGACTGCTAATATTTTGCAATGATACTCTCCCCGGGGTGGTAGGTTTTTTGATAACAGAAATTGAATGTTCCGCAACGTATGAGCACACATTCTTCTTACTATTAATTATTTGTATATAAGCAAGAGACGTATATAAGCGAGCTAACGAGCGGATGTTATCCGAAGTAGCTACCCAAGAAAGAAACTGAAAATTAGGCACGAGATAGTCGAGAGTGCAGTGTTCAAATTATGATTTGCAAGCGCCGGTGTTTTCAGCTCTATTACTCGTATGTCTCTTTTTACTTTTTTTTTTAGTTTAAAAGGCATTTTTTTTTATTGTTTATCTAATAGTATCTTAAAAGTAGGTATAAAACGCTTAACCTAGGCACGACAGAATCGAAATCTCATAACTACTTACTGGCTCTATGCGGGCGCTCTAAGCTGAACTATTAATATATTTGTTTTTGCCTTTCGGCGTCAATGCTAGTTATTTTTTTAAAATTAATAAAAACTATTATTTATTTTTTTAAGACTAAGGAAACGTTTTTTTTTAAAACTTAGCTATCTATGGAATTTTCTACAAAAAAATCTTAATCTACCTTAATATATCCTATTCTAACTTAAATAAATTTTTTACTCTCTTTTTACTTTATTTTCTTTCCTATTCCTATTCACGAGACAGTATGTCAAGTTAGTATTGTTTTGTTAGTTCATTCGCCAAGAGTCTGATTCAAAAGATGTTTCTTGAAATCAATAAATTACATTCACGGGGCTGTTATATTTAAAAGACCTCCTTTCGATCAACTTTTACGTTTAACGATCAGCTCCTCAGTAGCTAAAGTACTCTCTTTCGCATAAGACTCACAAAAACATTCATACTTATGGACAAAGTGTTGTATGAATACAATCAAACTACGAAAATGTCTTGGATGCCGTATGATGCAAGCACTCCGTTTAAATCAAGCCGCAAATCGAATATGTCTAGTTATGCATTGTATCAAAGTTTTATTGAAAAGTTAATTCCTAGCTTACTATCTGAAAAAAGACTCATCTGTACTTCTTCCTAAATGTTGCAAGCCCGTGGCAAAAACTCATTAATCGTCAGTAAACGTCTGAAAAAACCCAATCCTTAGCCAAAAAACCTTTATTTTTAAGATAGGAAAAGAAAACAAGTGGAAGACGAACAATAAGGCCGTGATTTGATATTTGTGATAATTCATTTAAGGACCATTTCATTCCAACTAAATGTAATCCGAAATTCATTCGCATTCACTGACCTTAGGTCAACATCATTTCGACATTGTTATTCTCATCATCCTCCACACACATACATACGAGTATAATATGTGACTTCTTTCATTATTCACCCACTTGCATGATATCTTTGCAACATCCTCCAGTCTAACAAAGCACATTGTTCTCCGATTTACAAGTAACGTCCTGTCCTGTCTCGCAGAAGTATTAGTCTTTGTTCCCAGACGACATCGTGTACTACATCCGCATGTTGTGTGTTGAAAACAAGTTTATTGTTTTCTTCATTTTATTTTTTTTTTGTCGCTGACAAGAGAAAAAAAGTTACGCATACGCCCCGTGGCTATTTGTCGAAAGTAAAAATGCTTTAATATATCACTCCCACATCCGTATTTAAAAAGTTGTACTCCCTGTTCATACATGTAAGATCTCATTTTCTACTCGTACATTGAACATTTGTATAATTATGTGGAAATGTATTTTATTGTTGTTGTACTCGTATTTGTATTCTCTTATATTTTAACCGTATTGTTTTATTTATTTTTTTTTTGCTGTTAGAAGTGGTGAAGGTTAGAGCGACACAAGTCGGAACTAGAGATGGGCGGGAAGGAAGAAAATATTTGCATTATAAGGCAGAATGATTGTTTTGTTATTTTTGAAGTCTGTCTTCAAAAAATAATTCGAAGATGTGTTAGAAGAAGGAAGAATATGTATCAGACGAAGTGAAATGTTTTTCTCCCTATATGACGCTGGTCCCGTGATTTATACTCGTACATACATATATTTGCATTTTTGAATAATTGATGTCGTTTAATAATGAAACATGGTTTCCGTGCACATACTCGTTCTGCCATTAAATTCGGCAACATTTCGCAAATTATATTTCATTTAGCTAGGAAAATATGTGCTACTATGCAAATGAAACTCTCAAAAGAGGGATATTTTTAAATTTTGCCGCCACTCTTCGGCGTCCTAATGTAACCAAGCAGATATTTACTACTGACCTTCAGGTTTCTTGAAATTTACATTTTTTAATCAATGAAATGTGCAAAATCGAAGAAATTATGGAAAATTGTTCGGGTTTTAATTCAGTGTCATAAATAATTCATCAATTTTGTTTTCCATAATTTCGAAGACTTCAGCAGATGTTGGTCAATGCTTTTGAGAAAATGCGAATTTAGGGTATTCCTCGTTGCGACTTATTTCGAATTTAGCAAAATCTGCAAAGTCTAGACTGAAATATGTAGTTTTTGTTTAAATTGGGAGAGACAAGTATTTTAGAGAAACGTAATGTCTTTAATTTTTTTTTTGTTATATTTATTTGGCTACTGATTTTGATTTAAAAAAGAACATCCCAAAATTGCAAAATCCCGCAAAGGATAATTCCGAAAATAAAAACCTCAAAGAAACGTTAGATTAACGATTAACAGTTTAAGAGGAAACAACTTAAATGCCGACAGGGGGCAAAGTAAAATTTAGACTCCAAAAATGTCTAAAAATGTTGTTTTCAGAAATGTGGAAACATTTTGGCTTGACAACTATCGACGAACGAGTGTGTCATTCCCACCCTGCTTGCCTTTACGATCTGATGTTACCTTTTTAACAATACTAGGTATCGACATTCAATTTTTAAGTTGTCGAAAGACGGGTTTTACTTGTCAATAGACGTTTTTGTTGGCATTTCGTAAACCGATCCTCACCCACTAGATTTGTTGAACATGTTGTATTATTCGACGGGATCCCCAAAAGAGTTGAAGAAAATGAGGAAGCCGGATAATGTCATCAACAACCATATAATTTGAGATTTAGATCCATTTTGGACATTTTTTAAATTTTCCCTTTCGCAATTTTATGCATTTTGGAATTCTTCGTATTGACCTAAAACTAAAAGTTTTGAAAAATTAAGAATAATAAAAACAAATAAATAATATATTGTATATATTCTAACAAATAAAAGGATAATTCCTGTAAAGATGGATCGATGTTGCAATGGAATAGAAGATTCGTGAAGTATTTGATAAACGATTTAATCAAATTTGATAGGCACATGCATGTTCTTATGAATAGAGTATGACATCGTTTAAATGTTATTTATGTCTATAGACATTTGGCTAGAGATAAAACTTTCAATATTTTTGTCACATAAATTCCTTATTTGTGCAATATATTGTGTTAGAAGCATTGTTTCATTTGGGTCAAAATTCAAACAAAAAGGAAGTTTACAAGAAATGGTTTTTCACGGGGCTTTGACATTAAATTTCAAATCATTTGCCTAAAATGTCCATTGTGTCGATTACTGTTTGTTTTGTCCTGCCACTGTAATTACATGTTTTAATGATATATAAAGACAAAAGTGCCGACACCTGTTCTGTGATGCCCAGACTATTTCATTCTTTCCCTTTATCTTGTCCAAATTAATACGTGTCGTGTCGAATAAATGTTGTCGTTTGAGAGTCCCTTACTTCCAAACTCTTTCACATTCGAAAGCTGAGGTTTTGATTCTGTGTTGAACTTGTCCATTAAACATTGGCAAGAAGACACCTTAGAACATTCTCTAACAAATATTTATCGTTGATCGTGAAATATTGATAAGTAACAAATTTTGTTCGTGTGGAATTGTCAAATCGATCCATCGTTACTGAAAACCCCCTGTATCATATTTTGCTTGTATATATGCACTTGTAAATATACTTTTATGTCACCAACACAAATTGTAAATATTTCGTTCAATTAGAGTAAGAATTTGGTTTTGACGTTTTTGTATTTTGATTGACATAAGGCGTATTAGTAAGTAGTGTAAAAATTTAAGACCATTTTTCATGTTTCAAAGCACAATTTACTCTAGTTTTTGAGGTACAATTTACTGTGTAGCAAAAGGTTTGCCCTAAGTCGACTAAACTATAACTCGAATAATAGCTTACAGCACTACACGCATTGTTGCTAGGTCCTGGTCTTTGTACCTTCCCGTATTTTATTCCCATTTGGTAACTGCGGATAATATCAAAATCGTGCCTATGAATCTAAGTCTAAGTTTTGATAAAAATTTATTTTTTTAACATACCCCTTTGAAAATAGAATTGCTCCAGAAGCATATATAACATTTAACAAACGCGATGTTAACGCGTTTGGTGTTGCATGAACACCGATAAGGTACTATCAAACTTCCACCGTAACTGACAGATAACATCTAGAAGCATGTAATAGATGTCCATAGAAGTCAGAATTTACTCAATACCTATCTCAATCGTGTCATATCAATTTTCTTTCAAATTAGGAAATGGCTTCAATTCTTCTGTTTGAAAAAGTACGATCGTCATTGCAGATAGCGTTTAACTTGGCACAACTATTGTACCGTCTTATAAAAGCTCTATAATCCATTATTATTTCTTGCTCCGAAATGCCTATGTAGGCATTTGATTTATGGAAAACATCTCCGCTGAAGTTTCGTTTTTAACGTACTAGTTGCCTTGTTTCGGTATTATCGCTTTTCGATTCCTTAAATTTGTAGATTTTTGCAAATTTCCAGATGCCAAAAAAATTTTGAAAATCCTTCTCAATATTCTTCGTATGTGGCTAAGTCCTCCGACTCATGCACCAAATTTTCCAAGCTCGAATCTTGCAATGTTTATCTTTATTTCTTAACGAGCTCAAAGAGTACTACTCGTCAATCAAAGATCTTCTGAAATCTTCCCATTCGGATTCGGCATTAAACTGTGGGTCTCCTTTACTTGTAAGAAAACAATTGCATACAAAACACGAGTAGCAGTTGAAGAAGTAAGGCCCTCATCTCTGTGGACTGCGTCCGGGTGGGCCTAAACATCCGCCAAAACAAAAAGACGGCCAGCGGCTTTCAGTTGCTCATGCCTGGGGCTAAACGCAACATTTCATGCATCAAACACTGTTATTGACGAAGACATTTAGTTTCGCATTTCAGACGTTAATTCTAGCTGTTTATACATTTGTCGGCTGTCACTTTGATCTGTAATTCCGGAACACAGTTGCACCAAAATCCAACCAAGTAGTTGGGAAGTTATGCAATAATCCCCTTAAATTCCAACTGGGTCAACCATTAAATGGCCAATCTGCACGAATCTTTTATTTGATTTGTTCGAGTACACCCTGCAAGTTCAAACAGTAAATCCGCAAAATCCGTCTCGTCTGCGTGCCAGCCTGGTAACTGCAGTTAATCAAGTGCCGCAACCAAAAGGCAAATTGCGTATACGTCACAGTAACCCCCAAAAAAAAAGCACTGAATCGCATTTCAACTCTTCCATTGACAAAGATCGCGGCGGACCATACATAGAAAGCAATCACATAATAATCGTACACACGAGCGTCTCTGGCGGACTTGACGGCTGCTGTGGCACAGATACAGTTCATTATCAATTAGTTTCGTCACCGCTCGCCACCAATTGGGAGACAACGTGCAACAGACGTTTTATTCTCCTCCTCTTCTTTTCGATATTAATTATTTTATTTTCACACAGATGAAGGAATAGGTAAAAAAGAGGTGAAAGTGATTACATCACATACTTAGACGCGGCACGCTACTGCCACCTTTGTGAAGTTTCTGTGGTTAGAGTTTTTTGTTTCTTTCTTCGCCGCTTGCTTTGTCCATCCTTCTGTTATTTCTAATCTGTGCATATGGCTAATGTTCCGATGGTGACAGTGGTTGACTTGGCTGGAATCGCTGTTATTGAAGCTAAGTATGGCATCAACGCC
The DNA here is from genome assembly GCA_944738645.1 of Eristalinus sepulchralis. NCBI lineage: Eukaryota > Metazoa > Arthropoda > Insecta > Diptera > Syrphidae > Eristalinus > Eristalinus sepulchralis. The sequence continues at coordinate 14,744,590 of OX122882.1, forward strand.
CGCGTTGTTGGCACTCTGTGTCAAATACCTACACGATAAAAATTGCCCAATGGATGGATTTGTGGGAATTCATACTTGGTCGATATGTTTCGCAAATCTTATTCGATTTGACGGCCTTCTTGTCGTCTGCCGGTCGGCATTGAGCGTTTACACACAAAGCCAATGCGAATTCAATGAAATATCAGCATGCCACCACGCATACATGCGTTTATGTTTGTTGAGTGTATAATTTGGTAGATGTTTACTCTCAAAACGTTGTTTCTTTTATATTCATGAGGTGTATTTGCAGTTAAATTGATGTCCATGCTCAAACGCTTATATGTAGGCCGAGTTCTCATAGCACTGAAACGCGCAACGCTACACACGATGTTGCAATAAAATTCCCAAGTAAAGGTTTTTCCTTCGTAAATTGGTTGATTCGAATTTTTTTCTGTTTTATACCCAAAAAATGGGAGAATATATTTATGAAAGAGCTTTCAAAAATGTACCCAAACAGACGTATTTTTTATGTACGATTACCGTCTGTTGTTCAACCTTCTTAATGCTCTGCAAACTTTTTACAAACTAATTGCCTAGGATGCTGTGCCTCTCTTCAAGATTCCAGACTCTCTAGAGTCGCTAGCAACTCCGATTCACATTGCATCAGTCGTTTGTTGTCAAAGGCAACGCCTTATTTTCCCAACAGGCAACGTAATTTTTTGTTCTAATCTATATTTCCAACTTGAGCAACGAAAAAAGAGACAAAAGTAGGTACTAGTCCCTATTTTTTTGATTTTGGCATTTCATTAACTTAATGCCCCCAATTAAAGGTTCATGAGGTAGTTGGTTCAGTTAATAAGTACTTGACATTGACCTCTTCTTCAAAGTTAATCTAAACTTAACAAATAAAAACCAATGTGAATATCTTTCGATTTAACGGTAATGGACGGTTAGCTTTGTATATTTGCATTCTGAAGTTTAAAAATTCCCTTGTTTGCTGTCAAAATTAAAGATTCTGCTGTACTGTGGTCAACAACAGGATGCAACAGTTTAGAAATAGGTTGGATATTACAGTTTTTTTTTTTTTTGTAAAATAAAATGGAAGCTCCCCTAAACCTCTTCCTCTTTCAGTTCCTTTTTTTACAGAGTTCTTAAATAATTCGCTTTTTTCATGCTGTATAAAAATGCTTTTTATCAAATTTAATTTTATCTGTAAACAAAATTCTTCCTTCTTCAAACAAAAGAAACGCATCACAATCTCACTGAATCACGTAAAACAACAAGAAACCCAAAAAAAAACAAAATAAACCAACACACGCAGTCACCGAATTTTTTAAATATTTTTTTTTTTTGTTTAGAAAATAATGCAAATATTTACTAAAATCAATTTATTAATAATGCTTTTCTTTGGTATTCATGTTACTGTTTGTCGCGCCATGCAGCAGTACAAGAATTTACTCATGTTCGTCTTACAGAAGCGTGACAAATCGTATTTAGCTGAATTAGCAAATGGCCACTGCAATGGTGACGCAACTACCCCGCTCACAGAGAAAACCGCCGCCAATGGTCACTGCAATGGTACAAAAGCACAATCAAATGGCACCAAATCATCAATGAATGGCAGTGCCAATGGCAGCCTAAACGGAAGCCTTACAAACGGAGTATACAAAAATGGTTCGGCGATCACGACGAATGGTGATCTACATTTGCACAGCGGCGACAAGCCTACGGGACTGGTACAGCGAAAGATTCAAAAATAATATTAATTTATTTCAATCGAGCTCGTTTCGTAATTAATTATAAATATATAAATATATTTTTTAAACAAAAACCTATTATAATTTTCGATTATTATTATTGTAATTTTTTTTGGTTTTTTAGTTGTATAAAAAATTATATGTAGACTTAAAATAATTGTATAAAAAAAAAAGAAAATGAAACAAAAACAAATACAAAACTATAGTTCTGCTACAAAAAATTGTTAAAGAAAACAAAAACAAACAAAAAAAGTACATAAAACCAAGTAAATCGAAAACTACACAAAAGATAAAATTTGTAAAAAAAAACACTAAAACAATTACAATTAAAAAATATTATTTCTTGGTAAATAAATTAAGAAAATTATATGTACATTACAAAAAGTTGTAACTATAATCAGCTATAAGACATTCGAAAGACAACATCAAAGCAAACGCAACCAGCAAACACTTAAAAATTCAAACGTTTTGTTTATTTTTTAAATATTACACTTAAGGCAAACAAAAAAAAATTCAAAGAAATATTAAGGTGTAAGGTAGAGCGTTACATTCTTTTCTTTTTGTTCTTTTTGTATTCATTCAATAGCAGGAAAGGTATTCCATAAAAAAAGAAAATGTTATATACATATTTTTACTTAAAAAAAATTATATATATATGGATATGTATATATATAAAGTGTGATTTAGTTTGTCCATAAGTATACAAAAAAAAATCATCTTTATAACGTGTTCAAAGTTCAAAGAATAAACAAAAAATCATATAAATTGGGCAAAAGTATCAAAACACAATCGAAACCAAAATAATTAAAAACAAAACAAACAAAATGCTAGTTTCTTTTTTCATAACAACCAATTTGTAAGTCATTAATAAACAAAAAGACACATTCTTAAAAAAAAAAAGCTGCATAAAATCAATTTGAAACAAAAGAAAAATATATATACACAAAGCAAAGCAAGTAATAATCATTAATTGCAATTGAGAAGAAGAATATGTTTTTTGTTCTTCATTTGCTGTTAATTGTTATTTATTTATTTTTATCACTTTTTATACGCAAAGGGCTATACATTTCCTCCTGTTCTTCTGAAACCTCTCTTTTACTTTTATAAACGTGCGTTGAATGGGACTTTTAAGTTTAACCATTTTTTTTGAAAGACAAAATGAGAGCCAGCTAAAGCAAATCTAACTTAAAGTAGTTACATTAATTGTAAAATAATATTTGCAGACCGGAGAATGTATGAAATAGGAAACTGCAAAAAGTCGACGAACCAAAAATGAACAAAAAAAATATATAACCTAACTAAAATTTTGTTTACTATGATAAATTTGCAATAATATTGGGGAGAAGAAACAAGAGACGAAATAAATAAATGAAAAGAAAAACATTTTGTTGCTATTTTCAAAATAAATTGATTTGTTGTTTTATTTCGCGTCATCCGTGCAATTCTTGAGGTATTGGTAAAAACTTGTGGTTGGACAGACATGCAGGTTTTTATGACTCTCGTGACAGTAAAAACTTTGAAGTGATCAAAAGCCTCCTACGGACAAAATAATGAGCATCGGAATCAAAGGTAGAAATTACTCTTGTCAATCGCTACTTTTTTGACCTCAAAGAGTACGCTGACGAAACCTCTAAAGCATCACGAGCTATACCCAAACGCAAACAGGACTGATTTTGGACTACCCTAACGACCCTTACATGACCCTGTCAAGCAGTCGCACTTGATCCTTCGCCAACGGCTTTAACTCATAAGAAGCTTTCATGTCGATAATTCGCAAGAGCTAAAGAGCTTTCGAGTACCCTTAAGTCATCGGACTCAGGTCACAAGACGGACCAAAGGTATAGAGGGACTGGAGGTGCCGGTGCAAATTTAAGACAAATTATACAAATAATACAACGCCTAGGGATTGTAATGGAGACAGGAAGAGAATCTCATATTCTTTTGGCGGGACTTAAATCTAGTCTCTAAAGACGACTGTATGTCCAAAAGAGAACTTAAGAGTGAAGGGATAAGTTTTCCGAGTGAAGCGTGTATTGGGGGTAAATTATGGAGTGGAGGAATGCGCCTGTCTAATTCATTTGAGCATCTTTTGCCAAAATTGCAAAAGTGAATTAAATGCTTGCCGACATGAAATTTAAACGAAAGAAAATTATATTCCTGATTGGAACATTGACCATTTTTTGATTGAACTTAGTAAACAATGACACTACACATATAAATAGCGAGACCGCAATCCAAAAAAATAGGGACACCTGGGCAAAGATTATTGCTACTGAGGAGGCGCTGTCCTTGTTTAGGAAATATGCAAATGAATTTTACCTTTTTCTTAACGACATGGTAAAGTCCATTAAAATCCACCTGAAATGGGCGTTGGGGCACCCTGAAATCCAAGGCAACTGTGAAGCCGATGAACTTGCCACCAGCTTCACGAAATCACAAATCACTCGCCTGGGCGGGGCATACCATCTATCCCTTTCGCTTTAGTAAAACAACGTCAAAAAACACTCGCATTGAAAGAGCAAAACAAACAGTGGTCAGAGAACCCCCACAACCAATTGTAGCTGTTTGGCTACAGCTGAATCTTAAATGCTCTCTATGCCTTCTCAGGTTAAACGAATTTCATCTACGGATCGTAATTGGTGTCATAACAGGCCACTACGCTATTGAAACACACGCCTACAGATTCGGCATCCATTGCAATGGTTTCTGCAGAAGCTGCAGTGTCGAGATGGAGGTAGAATCCGTCTCCCATGCCCTATGTGAGTGTCAAGCTCTTGCAAAAACAAGTTTGACAACCAAGGTGAGCTCAGCGCCATTAGCGTGGGACACGTCAACAGCTTCATAACTAGCTTACAATGGTTCTAAAGAACAACCTAACCTCACCTGAAAAATTTAAACGTTAACGCTAACTCACAGTTAAGATTGAATTATAATCGAAAAGAGTACCACTTTAAAACGAAAACAATTACGGTTGCCTGGCCTTGCCCCAAATTAAGAGTTAATTATTTTACATCATGTGAAAAGTTCAAAATGTTGTAATGATCATTAGTCCACGAATAATAAAATTATACCCTCTTGGCGCTATCATAACTACTCTATATTGACACATTGACCATGAAATAAAGGCTTTCTTATATTTAAGATGCAACAATAAAATGTAGGTATAATGAAAAAAGGTAAACCTTGACTGACATCGACTAAAGGACACATTAGCATCGTCATTCAGATTTAATTAGACACTTTCTGTACTTAAACCGAAAAAGACTACAAATTCAAAACATAATCAATGCTTAAAAACAGGTGTTATCCAATTTGTCATAACAGTTACTCCAGCACTTATTAAGATTTAAAATTTTAAGATCTGTGTTGTCATAATTTGCAACACTCATCTCTTTTAAAGTCTATCTAGGAGTTTCTTCTAGATTCTCTTAAAAATAGCAAACTAGACTTCCGTTCTATGCTATACTATCTCCTATGATAGACACAAACAGTCTTCCTTTTTATCTCTACAGCTTCTGCAGATATTCACGAAGAGAGCAAAAACTCCTCTGAAGAATAATGCTAACGGCAAATGGAAAGCTTAGTCTCGAATTTCGCTTCAATAGTTTAGCCAACGTTCCTGTAAGGCATCGCAATTTTGTGCACTGCCCTAGACAAACGTGCCTACTGCAAAAATACTCAGCCAGCCTCTAAACTAGTAATACTCCTCTTTCCTCTTCCACTAGATCTTTTTGGCAAAAAGATTGTAGCATATACGATAATCAGGGTTAGACCTTTTGGGCTATGGACCGAGTTAAGATCTGATCATTTCAGTATCTTAACAATAATTATAATGAATAATAATAATTGAGTGACAATACAACCCACAAGGGACCAGGCCCTAGTTTCTACAACAACTACTCGTGTTGTGCGTGCTACTGTTCTCTCACGAGTAGAAGGGACCTACAGTTTAGTGCCGACTCCGAACGGCGACAGTTTTGCAAGCTTTGCATTGACAATTGATAGTCTTTGAGTGTTGTCAGCAACTCGAAAGAGGTGGTAACGTGAAAAAATACGAGGTGTTCCATAGGGGAATAAAACCTGCAACCTTGACGTTTGAGTCGAAAGATTTAAGCCTGAGTCGAAAGATTTAAGCAAATAGACACTCCACATATTCGTCGATGTTAAGGTCGCAGATGACAGCGTTCATAGAGATGAGCTATACAGTGCCACGTCTAGTTTTGGCATTACTGCCAAATTGTGTAGGCTGACAATGGAGAATTATCGCTGCTCCGTCAAGGTGGGTAACGAACTCACCGAGATCTTTAATGTCAAAAAAGGTTTTAGAAAAGGCGACGTGCTGTCATGTGACTTCATCAACATCATTCTTGAGAAGATCGTGCGTAACCCACAAGCCAACGCCAGAGACACGATCTTCCAAAACTCCGTTCAACTGCTTACGCCTACGCCGACGACTTTGACGTGATTGGATGAACACAGCGAACCTTCAATGAGTTTGGCTATAAATGAGGGCAAAACGAAGTACACGCTGTCATCAGGGAAGGACACACAAAATCGACATCTCGGACAGAGAGTAACACTAGGCAGCAGAAACTTCGAAAATGTCAGGGATTTCGTCTACCTCGGCTTCGCTGTAAATAGGGACAATAACATCAGTACCGAAATCAAACGCAGAATCAATCTTGCAAATCGCTGCTTCTTTGGGCTCAAGAGGCAATTGAGTAATAGAGCCCTCTCTCGAAGGACTAAGCTGGCTTCGTACAACAGCTTGATTATCTCAGTTCTCCCTTACGGCGCAGAAACCTGGACGCTACTAAAAGCATATGAGGAGGCCCTTAGTCTTTTTGAGAGAAAAGCTCTGCGTGCGATTTTTGGTCCTGTTTGCGTTGATGGCGTCTGGGGAAGAAAATTCAACGGGGAACTTTATAGGCTGTGTGGTGTAATGCGTCTTGTCAAGCGTCTTATGCAACGCTTAAGGTGATTAGGCTTCTTTTATAAGCAACCAATTATTTTTGAGAGGGCTATGTACAGGGTGTATTTTAAGAAATCAGTGATTTTGTTAGCCTTAGGTGCGACTTTCAGCGATGCTACCCTCTTTAGATAGTTCTGATTCAAACACACTTTTTCACCAACACATAGTGCACAACTGGCTTTGAAACGCAATGGCTATGGTGAACTAAGCTCTGTTCCTCTGGACATTTCAATTTGCCAGAAGTTGAAGATAATATTTAAAGAGCAACGTTGAACCAGAACTCAATAAACATCGGAGCTGGAGATTGCACAAAGCATGGAAATATCCCCGCTGACAATAGGTCGACACATTGGAAAGGTTTTGCACCGCTTGTGAGGCAACCCCTCTATTTAATTGACATTTTCTCTCTTTTTTAAACAATCGTGCAAATCTCACCACAGCCATGCACATACAAATAACGCTTTTGAAAACCTCACTTCCGCTTGAAAATGTCTCCTAATCAACATCGGTAACTAAACCATCACGCTATCCAATCATCTAATTAGGACAATAAGCGAAAAAACTGACATAATCGCACTAATTTCAACAAATAAATCTAAATATTGCGTGCCTGTGTAAGTATCCTTCTCGTCACATATGCAGGTGATCTCCCCACTTCCTCACCGCACGTGCTCACGCAGATGTGTGTACTGGTGGCCGTTTTGAGTTCACTTCACAGAAGGTACAAAGTGTAAACACGGTATTCGGTAATAAACCGTTTATCAACCACATCGCGATTGGACAGACACGCGGCAATCAACAATTATTAAATCGATTTTACCGGCAGAGAAGTCTCACCCGCAATCTCTATGAGCCGCAGAGGGGTTATATAAAAAATTAACAATCGGTGTGTGGTTTGTCGTTGTTTCTCTATTGTTTACGCATATGCATGTGGGTCTTTGAATGGAGCTCTAGTAGGATATTTAACTTAACTAACTGTTTGAGGTTGACTGAAGAACTAGATGTGAAAATATGTACAACCTGGATTGTAGACTCAAGCACTGTGTGACCACAATTGCAATTAAATTTGCATTAAAATGCTATAATTTTGAAAATAAAGGGTGTCCCAACAAAAACGCAAAATTTAAATTTGGCGCCATTCGAATTGTCATTGTTTGACATTTGAACAGTTATTATTGTTTGTTAGTAAAATGTATAAGGTTAATCAAAATGGAGTGCTACACGAATGAACAACGCATTCTCATTGTGAAATTGTTTTACCAAAATGGTGAAAGTTTTGCGGCTATAGTTCGCAAATTGCGATCAATTTGGGGTTACAATAATGCTCCAAAAGAGTCAACTGTAAGGCCATTAATGGAAAAATTTGCTTAAACTGGGTCTGTAACTGATGTAAAGACAACAACGCGCCTTCGACCAGGTCGATCGAGGGAAAATATCGCAGCAGTACGTGATGATGTCGCTCAAACTCCATCCACCTCAATTCAACACCCAGCTCAGCAAATTGGTGTTTCCAAATCCACTATGCAGCGAATTTTGACCAAAGATTTGCATCGTCATGCCTACAAAGTTCAATTGACTCAGGAACTGAAGCCAGCTGACCATGTACAGCCAAGGGAGTTTGTTAATTGGGTATTGGAGAGACAACATGAAAATGCTGATTTTCCCGATAAAATCATCTTTAGTGACGAGGCCCATTTCCATCTTGATGGCTTCGTCCATAGGCAGAATTGTCGCATTTGGGGCGAGGAAAATCCTCGAGTGATTTATGAGAAGCAAATGCATCCTCGACGTGTCACTGTGTGGTGTGGATTTTGGGCTGGAGGAATCATTGGACCTTTTTTTAATGAAAATGAGTCAGGTCAAGCGTAAACAGTCAATGGTGTTCGGTATCGCGAAATGATAACCAATTTTTTCGTGCCTAGAATTGAAGAAATGAATGTGGAGGGGATGTGGTTTCAACAACACGGCGCCACATCTCATACAGCCAGAGAAACAATTCAATTGCTGCATCAGTCATTTCCCGGTCGTGTTATTTCGCGTTTTTGAGACCAGAATTGGCCGCCCAGCTCGTGCGATTTAACACCATTGGGCTTTTTTCTTTTGGGATTTTGAAGTCGATGGTTTATGCAAATAAGCCGACGACGACTCAAGCCTTAAAAGAGGAAATCAGACGCTGCATTCATGAATTCCGCAGCATTTATGCAAAACGGTCATTGAAAATTTCATTAAAAGATCGCGCGTGTGCCAGCAAAGCCGCGGCGGCCATCTGGTCGATGTGTTATTCCACACATAACCTCATCCTGTCTACTTTACGATATAATAAAGAATTCACGATTTTTTTAAATATCTGCGTTTTATTTAAAATTTAAATCTTGCGTTCTTGTTGGGTCACCCTTTACAAGGCGGATGGCTCGAACTTCTCCTTTATAAAAAGGTATATTTTTAATTTTTGTTGCGCAAAAGCAAGCAATTTTTGGCCCAAATTGACGGCTTTAGACGGTGCTGTCTGTTGCCCGGTGACTGTCCGAGGGTGTAATTTTCTGAAGGACTTCTCTGGGAAGTAAACTCGGTTATTTTGAATGTTGACAAATGTTTAACAAATGGCGACTCATTGGAAAAAACATATTCGGCAATTCACTACCTTTGTGTAGACATATTCCTAGCTCCCGACTCTAATTTTTTTCTTGTGCGGCGCAGAATGGGTGGCTTGAATGGGTTGTTGAGCTCCACTTTAAAGCGGATATCGGTCGATTCGGGACTTCATCTACTTCACTTCACCATTTCAACCGATGTTGCCAGTATCAAGGTAAGAAGTTAAAGCTCAAGATACAAATGATTTATTTAGTTTGGGTTGCTGGAGGGCTCTAACAGTAGCTAAAGGTTGATTTTCTAGCTATTCAGCCTTATTCTGACATTCGAACGATTCGAAAATTCACTCTATCATTCGAAAGTTCATTTTTCAGGTTATTCTCGCATTCGAATGATTCGAACGAAACGTAATTTTTCTTTCGTTTACCTTCGCTTAACATGTAAGTAGAGATATTTTGTTGTATCTTTAAATTTTATGAATTGTATTGTGACTTTATTAACGTATGTAGGTGGCAATCGCATTCAAATTGGACCAACCAGGAACAGCATTTTCATTATTAATAAATAAAACAATTGCCATTGTATTTTACTGTGGTAACGATTTTATTCCAATTGTGTATGAAATTTCAAACAGCTGATATGGTAAATATCAAATTCATTGGAGTGTTCATTCGATAATGGATACTTTTCATTCGAAAGTCAGAATACGAAAAATTCATTCGAATGAATAGATACATTCGAACGATTATTCGAATCGCTTGAATGTCAGAACAAGGCAGATTATCTTTTCGGCAACACTGGTTTAAACAGCTGACGCACGTTTCGTGATTTGTCTGTAATTTAACCATGAATCGTCTTACAAACGAAAAACGCTTGCAAATTATTGAATTTTATTATCAACATGCGTGCTTCGTTAAGAAAGTTCATCGCGCGCTTCTTCCATTTACGTAAATAAGCAGAATTGTCGATTATCCAAAAGCATTGCAAGAGTTACCAATGCATCCAGAAAAAGTCACAGTTTGGTGCGCTTTATGGGCTGGTGGTATCTTTGAACCGTTCTTCTTCAAAGATGATGAGAGTCGTAACGTAGCTATGAATGGTGAGCGTTACCGTGAGATGATATCCAACTTTTTGTTTGCCAAGAGTTTGACTTGCATGACATGTGGTTTCAACAAGACGGTGCCACATGCCACACAGCACGTGCAACAATGGACTTATTGAGAGGCGAGTTAGGTGAACATTTTATTTCACGTTCGGGACCGGCCAATTGGCAGCCTAGATCGTGCGATTTCACGACTTCAGACTATTTTCTTCGGGCCTATGTTAAAGCTCATGTCTATACAGACAAGCCCGCTTCAATTGACGCATTGGAAGACAACATTGAAGCATTTATTCGTGAGATACTGGCCGAAATGTTGGAAAGAGTATGCCAAAATTGGACTAAGCGGATGGACCATTTGAGACGCAGGTCAACATTTGTATGAAATAATCTTCAAACATTAAATTGGATGGACCGTACTTTCGATTCAAATAAAGACTTCATGTATTTTTCTGAAATTTATGTTTTCCTATAGCTTTTAAAATATTACTCTGTATATACTCAAAATACCACCATTTGTCCGTCGTACAATGAAGTTACTGTGTGAGTGGAGAAGGGGTCTGGTGGCTGAAAAGGGTCTGCTCCAGATTGCGGCAACACACATAAGAAAGCACTCCTTCTCATAGTCATCATTGAATTGATGCAACATTTTGAACAACACAACTAATTACAAACCTTGCGTCGACCAACCGATTTTAAAATAAGGCTTAACATCACTTGTGACCAGTCCAGAAAAAACAAACATTCCGCTTAATATCATCAGTTTATTTTATTCACCGAAACGGGTTTCAGTTCAAGCAAATAAAACGTCTCACTCATATTCCACAATGCAAATTCGCTTATCGTTAAACCTAAATGTATGTAAATGGTACAGAACTCGGGAAATTTCTAAGACTTACATCCGAAAAAAAATAAAAATTTTACCTAAAAGTACGTGTCTATTTGAATTAGCGCACAGAGAAAGAAAGAGAAAGAGAGAGAGAGAGCGTGAGATAGGGGAAGATGGGAGAAATCTGGTAAAGACAAGTTGCTGCTAAATGAATGAACTTAAAAATAAGAATCAAATCACATTTCATTGACAAAAATCTAAAAAACAAATTGAATTAAAAAAAAACAAAGTCTTTTCCTCATCAGTTGAACAGCATCCGGTGTTCCGTAGCTCGATCGCAGCGCGGCCATTCTTAATCACTGTATCTGGTGCGTTTGAGATGGAATTCAATGACGTTGTCCAAGTCACTGATGCAGCTCTTCGATTTGCTCACGTTCGAGTCCCAGACCCGAAGATTCGATGAGAAGTCCTGTAGCTTGTCCAAACTGGCGGCGAGATCTTGGGCGAGCGTTTTGGCCGTCTGCGACAGACCACCGCCAAATAATTTCGAAGATTTCGCGCTGCCACTGTCGTACGGTTGCGTGATTCTGTTGAACTCGTGCAATTCCCCATAGTCCAGGACATCCCAGTCGCCCAGCTCCATGTTCCACGTGAAGAGTATGCGACATTCAAACTGTTTCCGATGAAACACGCAGTCAATGTTCCTTGAGCAATTCAGGCAGTTCTTACTGGTGACCGGAAGCTGGTCACGTGCTGTGAAGTGAGCCATCAGAACGCAGCATATAAGGTTGCTGCGCGGACAAACCTATGCGAATGAAGGACTAAATGCATTAACACACCCTGGGAAGAAATAATTCGGTCTTACGTTGATGAGCTCACAAGCCCAGTCGTAGAATACGTCGTAAGTCTTGTTGTTCTTCTGGCACAAGTTACTGATGACGTAGTACGTGAAAGTCTCCAAGTCGAATGAGTGTTGAGTTATCACGACAGAAGCACACCTCAACTTCTGGTAGGACATTTGTGAGATCATTTGCATGTCGGAGTAGCACGATCCATGCACTTCCATTGGCAACGACGTATGATAGCCGGGCGAGATGCAATCATCTGATGAAAGATCAGTTGGTTAGACGTTCGTTTGGCGTAGTGCTCAACTTACCTTCTTCGCTGGTTATAACGGAGGCTGCGTCGTCTTCTTCGACATAGCGGCGCTTGAATTTCTTCGTACACGCCGGCTTATCCTGCCCGAATCCACCTTGAAGCGGCACCTCGAAGACCTTCGGCTCCTCCCTACGCGGCGATAAGAATGGCACTGTCGTGGGAGACATGTTTCCGATCTCGTAGTGGTTCCTCTTGGCCATGGAGACCTGCAGCGGGGACAGCGTAGTCAGCGGCTTAAAATTCAACAGTTGCTGAGCCGGATTCGATGGTGGTGATCTCTGCTGTTGGAACAGGTGCCCAGGGGAACGCATCATTGTGTTGCCCACAGGCGAGCCACACGGCGAACGAAAGCCGTGATAATGATGAACTGTGGGGTTGAAGCTGTCGTAAGAGTGCGATGATGACGACGATGGGGGCGATACACATGGCGAGTGAAAATGACTAGTTGCGCGATGAAGACGATTTGTCGCTGTAGGAAGCATTTGCTGCGTTGTCATGCGAATTTTCGTGAAAGGAATTATGTTCTCAGAGTTGTCCTCCGAGAACTCGTATTTCTTGTCGGCCAGGCGGCGCTTCCGAAACGTTCCGATCTTTTCACACTTTTCGTTGTCCTCTGAAAATTCATAGGCGTTCGACTTGTCGCTGACGCTGGTGCTAGCTCCCTGCAAGTCGACCGTGGTTACACCGTTTCGATAGGACTTTGTAACAATTCGATGATTACGTTTCCCCTGATGGTTGATCAGGCTGACTTTCGACTGGCTACCGCCAGCGACTGAGTTCGATGTTTGACTACTGGGGTTCGAAGAGCCTGATCCAGAGCTCAAACCGCACGTGAATATCAGTTCGTCGAAATTCTTCGACTTCCCGGCATCCGTGCTCCTGTGCGCCGTCTTCTCCCCACTTACGGACTGAGCCTCGTTTTCGATGTCAGAAAAGTCGGCAATTATTCGTGCAACTATGTTATTTTTATTATCACAACCAAGAGCTTCTTCAGTCACAATCGCCGACGGCCGCGGGAACGTGCTAACCGGCTGGCGTCTATCCGCAGCCGCCACCTCGTGCGGTGGAGTGCCGCGTACATTCGTGGTTGATGCAGTCGCCTGAACAACCAAATGCTGGTGATGCTGAGCATTCGGCGCATGAACCGCGTGCTGCTCCAAGTCCACATGGAGCATGTGGATGAATCCATTCGCGATGATGATCACTCGATCGGGGCATATCAGATTGATATGTGGATTGAATTTTGGATCGGATTCTGTCGTTGAGTATTTTGTATGTATTGTCAGATTGCACTTAATACATAAGGCGTCGCAGCGGGAAACTGTGGAGTGGAAAGAGTTTACTTGTTTCAGGGTCGGACTGAGTTGTGAGTGGATACTTACACCCATCCTCATCGAATTCTCGCAACTTTTTGCAATCCAAACAACCGAGTTTAGGAACTTTAACGTATGTTAGGTAGGAATCTTCGTTCTCATTCTCTGCGGCGCCATGCACAATCAGTACCCGGGGATTGGTCACCCATTGTGTCATAGTTACACTCTTCAGATTGTCAACGCCATGATCGTCAAAGAGACAAATCTTAAAGAATCTTCGCAGGGGTTGGTGGGGTCGATAGATCCAGAAATATAGTCTACAATAAAATTTGAGGTTAGTTAAGGGGACGGTAAGGGTGATGTCGATTAACTTACGTGTACTTATATCCAATATTAAAATAATAAGCATTTGCATTCGAAGTTTCGTTACAGCATACCTTATAGCTAAGTAGAAACTGTCCGCAGGCACTCAGACCCATAAACATGTGCCTGAAATGAGATGTACTGTTTTACAAAGGCAAGATTATAAGAGATTGGACGTTCACTGAGGATAGAAATATTTTGTGATTTTAGAGACTACATCGATACGTGTTAATGGCAATATCTACAGATCCTTAAGCATCGACCTAGTGGCAGGAAGATCAGAGAAACAAATGTGAAAGAGCAGTCCTGTACATAATGGTTCAATGGTCGTCTCTTGCGTCTTCAATTAAATAAACTGAGCTATTGCGAGTTATAATGAAACATATATGGTTTCTTTTTTTTCATAGTTCGATTCAATTCTTGACTTTTTCCGTAAACTGGTGTAGAAACTGGAAGGTGGGCACACTTTCTTCAACTTTAGAGTCTGTGACGGGAGGCTTGGACCTGTGAACAGAAGGCAACACCGTTGACAAGACGGGAGATGTCAAAACCGTCCCTGTCAGTGCGCAAGTCAAGTTGACATACCACCTCTTTGTGGTGCCTACTGTATTGACATCGAGACAACCATTGTGTGGTTCACGCATGCAGTAACCACCCCCTAACCGAAGGTTTAAATGATGGGCTTGGGCTACCAGTTGTAGGTGGTGCCTGAGGTTAACTCCCTCACATAGGAAACGCAGCTCGTTATTAGACAACTACATGCCTCAGATAAGAACGGACGTTGCTGTCAAATCAAGGACAACGTTTAATTTGTCATGTGGATTGTGAAATCCCTTAATAGACCACGAGCAACCGAAGAACTTGCTGAGGCCGCGGTCTGCTACGAGGCAGACAACTGAGCAAAAGGAAAATGAACAACTGCGACATCAACTACAGCGATGATGGCTGTCCCTCTGCATTTGTTTTCGCCATTTCAGACGAGAACGTTTTTTGTTTCATTGCCTCAAAGGCTCGTATTGCAAGACTTTTCGAACCGGAGCAGTGTTTTCCATCCGCTGTACATGGCCTACCTATCTTAAGCGTTGTATCCTTAGACACTTAACTCGATGCAGACTTAAATCTTCCTGAGATGCCATCAATGCAAACAGGACCAAAAATCGCATATAGAACTTTCCTCTCCCTAATCTTTTTCTCTGCTTTAGTGACACGAGTATGCATATTTTCTCTACACAGTGGTATATCTCTAGAGCAGTATTAACTGATGACTGTGGTGTGGAATGCATTCCACTTATGGGTTAAGGAAAAATCGAGACACTTCACTTTCGTAATGGCACGACTTTCAAAGGGAGTCATTTTATTTAAATGACAACCGAAACGATTTCTTCCGATCCTCATTTAATGCATACTTGAGTAAGCCTCAGATGTTCCTTACTTTTAAAATTTCGAATAGAAACACTGCTTGTTAAGTGGAAAATTGCATGCAAATGTGTAGTGGGGATGACGATCTAAATGAAGACTGACTACAGAAATGATCCTGTGAAGTATAGACTTCAATCGGCAGTAAGTGCTTCGGTTTCCGGATGGAGCATCTCGCATTTTTTTCAGGACTGAGGAAACTGTGCGAGAATCGATCAGGTGCGAGGACAACGCCCCAGATGTAGGCAATGTCTGCGCATCGGTGAGACGGAATACCTAATGCGATTCGGTGGTTTTGCTGGTAGCCCTCGGTTCCCCGCACGATACTTCTCACTGATCGCGAATGCAGGTGCTTATTGAAGTAGGGATAACCTCGCATTGGTCAATGTGCCATTGGCTACTGCTTTCTTTAATAATCATAATTGAGTAGCACTACAGAACACAAGGGCCAGGGCCCAGCTTCTTCAGAAACTACTCGTGTTGTTTGTGTTCTCATGAGTAGAGGGGACGTACAGGTGCCGACTCTGAACGGTGAGCTTTGAGAAGCTTATCACAGACAATTAGAACTCTTTGGGTATTGTCAGCAACTCGTAAGAGGCGATGCCGTGAAAAATTCGCGGTGTTCAGTCCGGCGATCCGCCACAAATTCGCCGACGACACACTCAGAACGGTCTAAGAGTCTCCTTCAAAATTACAACGTGCACTAGGGCAGAATACAAGACGATGGACATCTGGCGAATTCCCTCAATGACAACAAAACAGTACATATTTATTTTACTAACAAACACGTTTTTTCCTATCCAAATCCAAATGAGAAATGGACTCTTGCCATTAAACTGAAGTGAAAGAAGTACGTCTGAAGCAAAGAAACGTCTAGAACTTGACAAGAAATGAAATTATCGATTACCGGCATTTAAAGATGTGTGCTGACAACAAATTTCTTGTTTACAAGGAAATTTTGAAATTTGCTTGGATGGTATACAACATTGGGATTAAGAGACAAAAAGCAACATTTTGCAAAGCCGCCATAAGTGCACCTCGATATATTAGAACCGACGATATCTAGAGCGATCTTGGAAGTTTAACTATCCCAGATGGAATTAAGAACTTCGCCTATTAACATAAGCGGCACTCGGAAGGCACTTCAAGCGTCTTTACTTATCGATCCCACGTGGTAAGCTCAATTCATGTTTATTTGTGGTGTAAGCAAGATCTTTCAATGGAGAGCTACTTGCTAGACGTGCAAGCAACTAGATAAATGCTCCCCTTAGTTGTAGTAGTAGCAGCTTATTTGTTTCACTGGTGACCTTGGCTTTTATGACTTTATCGCCAGAGTCAGATCAAGACGGATTGTAAATTTGTTACTGGTAATCGGATTTATTTAATCGTTTTGGTAGCCGCCGTGGCGTAGTGGGTAAGTGCGTCGTCCCATGGTCCGAGGCTCGATTTCAGGGCTGAACATCTCGTATATTTTTAAGACACCACTCCTTTCGACTTGCTGACAACACGAAAGAGGCTTGAATAGCTTCTTAAATTTCGATCTCGGTAAAAACTGCAGGTTTCTTCTACAGACAACAGAACAATAGCACGCACAAAACAAATAGTTGGTGAAGAAAGTGGACCTACGTGCCTTGTGCGCTGTGCCAGAGATTGAATTATCTTTAACACTGAGTCTGCACTTAGTTCCAGGCTTCATTTTACGTAGGTGACATTTCAAACTTAGTGACCAGTGGGGAAGCTAGCGAGTTTTCTGGCATTACCTCTATTAAAATTGAAAAAAAGTTTGGTCAAGGGTCGAATAGTTTTCTTTGCTATTTCCGGGCTTGTCCCACTTTTCACCTTGGCATAGACGAACTGCTTTGACTCACGTGTAAAGTCTAATTTCGATGGCTGGCCTAGACTCTTGTCTCCAGTTGCATGACAATGCACAGGAAATGCTCAGAAAAGGCTTCTTGAAATTGCCGCACCCAAAACGCGGCCTATTTATGACACGGATATCTAATCAACACACAAGCCAATTCTTGTCTAAAATCATTTTGTGGCTGTTGTTTCTTCAACTGATTGGTGTGCAGAAACCGTCGTACGTCGGCTCTGTACTTCGCCGCCCATAAAACCTCTCAGAAACAAGCATATCCTACAGTGTATACTCGCTGCCGAGTTTTTGATGATAGTGGTTAACGATGTGAAGAAAAACAAATGAATGTTAAGAGTATAAGGAAGGATACACCACTTAAAGGTTACGCGATATCCCACCTCATCTTGAGTCGCAGAAAGTGTTCCTTGTTGAATTAAGTGCATTCCTGAACCACATTGGTGACATTTCCTATCACTTCGATGTATCACACCGTCAGGCATTGTGACAAGCTAATCTTGCAAATTCAATGCAAGCTAATTGCACGGGTATAACATGAAATGAAAGTTCGCCTTGAGTAGCATGCAACCATGTTTTGACAATAGCCAATGCAAAGGCCTCAGCTCAGGGAGAGCACAAAGCGATGATTTCGTGAGATTATCATCGATCGTCGTGTATCACACTTGTAGTTCGTTATTAGCATGAAATCACATTTCTCCTGCTGCGACTTCAACAACTCACAATTGTATGTTGTTGTAATTTTAGATCAAAAGCAATCATGAGCATTAGTGATCAAAATGCCAGCGACAGTCTCATGCCGATATTACACTTGTAGAGCAAACGCCCTCAACGTTATCAACACTTGCCTACAATTGCTTCAATCTTACATAAATACGCTTGATATTTACGACCATGACCTAATTGAAGATAACAGGGTTTACTCTACATTTTCGAAACCGGATGCTAATCAGATACCACTGAATCGATTGTTTTACAGTCCTACCTACTGAAGGAGTTTTCAACGAGCAATGACCTCCTACTTACCCCTGTAAATAACAATACGGCACAATATCCTTAAGACAAAATCCTAGTCTACTTGGCACTTTGATAAATGCGCGTTGCACTTGTTTACATCTAGGATTTCCCGTAAAGTGTCCAGTGTGCTGAAAATAGAATTTAAATTCCCCCCATATGAGTACACAACTCGTTTTAAGCCATCAACTAGTGCGCATTCACTTTACCTCCCTCTGCATTAACTTGTAGTGCAGATTCACTTCCTCACTGGCCGATGTGACTGAGACCGGTGACCTCGACGCTGACATATTCCTGCATTCATCCGAATCCTCATCAGAACTATCCGAAACGAATTCATCTGACGATGTTTCCGCATAGATACCCGCACCAAAGCGATTCTCCATTTTCGCAGTTAACTTGAATGTCTGCAAAGATTTCACGACAAAAAAGAAAAGAACAACCAAATTATACTCCACCTCCTTGTTAACGAAAAATCAGGATCGCATCCCCCTTCCATCGCTAATCAGGTAGTGGGATGTGAAAAAAATGGGAAAAAAGTAAAAGCACAAGAAAAAAAAAACTAAGACTGAAGCAGAGGGAAAAGGAGAAAAAATTCAAGGGACCACTTTGCCAGCCACTCACACTGAAGTTAAATCATAACAAAGTCTGCAATTCATTTCGTGCTCCGTTCAGTCGAGTTACTCCTGAGATAGTTGCGGGATGTTCACTCAGTTTGCACACATTTTTAATGAAATTTTTGCACTTTTTCTGCGTCTATAAACAAATTTGATCGGGCAACTTTGTATCAGCCATCAACCAACGCACGATTGTAGAAGATGAAGACATGAAGAAAAAAAAAATGAAACACAAACTATATGACAGCTGTTTGACAATTTCAAGAGATTTATCCGGTTGGAAATGCGTGAACGCCATCTGGTTGTTCATTGCGTGAGTAAGTTTGAATATGAAATTTTTCCTTCGTACTGTACTCCGATGACAGTCAAGGGTGATGTTTAAGGGACAGATGTAGGTGTAAGTTATATGAAAGTGAAGAAGGTATTTAGGGAATTGACTAATTCTCGTTTTCGTGAGTTCATTCCATTATTAGCTTCATTTTGATTACACGCAAGGTTTTGTAGCAAAGGCGACATTAAAGTCATTCCAGAAACGCGAGCAAATAGTGTGATGTAATAGGAACACTGGCTCTAAATGCCATTTCTTGCGTCTTTATCGATAATTGACGACACAGTCATTTCCTGTTCGTCATGTTTGTCGCAACATCTCATGAAAATCCCTCGAATTCTTAAAATTTTGCACACAAAACTAAGAAAACGGGTTTAAATACTTTGAAAAATATTTTCTAAATGTCTGCTATTCATGTCTAGCTCTTTCGGGAGGCGACAATTTTTTCTGAAAGACTTCTCAATTTATATTTCTTAAAATTTATGGACAATCGGTTTCTGTTAAGAGAAAATGCTGGAAAAAAGTATAACCGTCACGCGTCAGTTTCATCACTTGTTTTTAACAAACACATCCCCGTTTTTCTCTCGATTCGCAATATAAGATGTTTTCATTTTTTGACCACAAGACCAAACCCCCACACTGGACTCAACTATAAAATATCTTGATTCTTGATCGGTCGAAATAGATCTCTCAAAAGGCATACAAATCGCATCGCATTAGAAAAATTGTAGTGAGAGCTCAACGCTGTACAAAGAAACACAATGAAGCTTCATACACGTTCACGCGTTGAACATGTTTTTCCGAATATTCCTTTCAACTTACTTCTGCCACAATCATATTGTTGTCTCTCTCATAAATCTGGACTGTAATTGTTTTCCCTTCGCACATTCGTTGGAAAGACTCTCACCCTTTATGCACAACGCATGCACAAGCAAGCTGTCAGAAAGCGCACAATTTGTCGGCATCTTGCTGAAATGAGCTAAGATCATCATTCTCACATCGGAGACTATGTTGGTGTAGACGCTGTACAAAAGAGTGCCAAAACACGAAGTCGACCCTGGCACAAGAAAAGACAAGCGACTAAGAATATTTTGACAGAGATGAAGCAGTAACGCATGGATGTGTAAAGAACATGAAATATGTGATAATCTGGATAGGCAGGAAGGTAAATAAACAGGGTGTTCCTAAGGCACACTCAAGTAGACCAACAAATTGGGTCTGTTGTGTCCCAAGGTTTTAGTAAGCAATTAATCTCCACGTGGCCACTTCCGATATTCTTTTTATAATTACGGTGTTTAAAAAAAGAAACCACGACCAATATGGCGAACAAGACAGCAAACTTTATTTCACAATTAAAGAGAAAAACATTGAACAAAGGAACACAACCGTTGACAGCAATTCAAAATTAATATCTGACAGAAATCGCAGAACTGGAGTGCCATCTTTTACTGGATAACTTTAACTAAACATTTCATTTAATTTTTAACAATTACACTAACCTAAACCGCCCCGTTTTATGTTTAAGGAACATCCTCCAGTTTCACGAAGAAGGTGCTGCATGAAATGTCTTCCTATCGCCAACGCCGTACAATGATATAAAAGGTCCTTAACGCATTTCGACTCCATCTTGCCCTAGCAGCTCTTACAAGATGACGTTTGAAAAGAAAACAACATAGCGAGGTGAAATGAATGATAAGCAGATTCTAAATTGATTAACTTAAAAAACCGTGCTTATAATAAAAAATGAGTGATATTACCGTCCACATGGGACCAGGGCCGAGCTTCTACAACAACTACTCGTGTTGTGCGTGCTACTGTCCCCTCACCAGTAGAAGGGACCTACAGTTTCTTGCCGACTATCCGAACGGCGAGATTTGAGAAGCTTTTCATGACAATTAGTACCACTCGAAAGAGGTGGTGCCGTGAAAAATGTGAGGTGTTCCGTCCGGGAAACGAACCTAGACCTTCTGCGTGTGGATCGACCCACTAACCCACAACCCCACGGCGACCACAAACAACCATGCTATGAGATATAGAATTTGTTATATCTACATTTTTATTTTGAAGCCAAGCCCTTCGTAAGCAGGAAACGGGTATTGTAAGGATTGCACTCATTTCGACACCACAATGAATGCGCATTCACTGTCGACCGCACTCAGCATGTAGACGAACTGTAGCGAAGAAGAATCGGCAAGCCGGAAAATCATGTCCGGAGGTGACCGGGATGGCCCTAGACATAGTCGCGTACCAGTCTTAGAATCTCTGATACCGCTATTCATAGGAGCGACCAGTTTGTAATTGTATTTCTAGGCGTTTATCAAAACAGTTTCGTGCATTGACCTCTCACATCTGTTACAAAATGAACAATCGATATAGATGACGCCCCAACGCATGAATGTGAAACAGTCTTCAACAGGCGGCTCAATTTCCCATAGATCCATCTCATATGTGCAGTGTTGTGCCGGGTACAGCGTATGGAGTATTTTATTGGAAGTAATACACTTGACATTCATGTAATATATTTTGAGGAGCGTCCCTGTTTCTTCTACACAAGTCCTTTCAAGCTAAAGCTTCGTCCGTACCATGTCTTGTCAAAAATTTGAAAGAAATGGTGTAGTAACAGAAAATGCGAGTAAAAGTTCAGTCCAGTCCAATCAAACCTAGGAGCGTGTGAGTCGACGCACATACCACCACGGCTGGCATTATTTGTTTTGTGTGTTTGCCGTTATTGGAATGACTGATTCTCGTGAACAGCCCGCTGTCGTAAAATGTTGCCTCTTGATCAATAAAACAAAACCTTTTGAAAAGTTAACATGAGTGTTGATATTTGGAGAGAGTCTTAATGTTGTTTGAAAAATGGCGGAATGTCAATTGACGACAAGCCTCGTGCTGGAAGATGAATTAAGGACTATTGATGACAGAAGTTTAGTTAAGCGTATTGATTTGAAAATGAAAAGGGTGCTGGCTGCCCCGCTCACGTAGCCTTGGCTTTAAATTTTTACCAAAACTGGCATGACCACCATGCCCCATATCTCTCACAGGATGTGTGATCGTGTTCGCTACGACTTTGTCACATATTAAGCGAGAACATTGTCAAATCGGCTGTCCTCAATTATATGGCTACTACTGTATGTAAGAGAAGCAGAAACATTATATGTAGGTCTGTTCCAATTACTTTGAAATGCTGCAAATGCCTACGAAATTCGCCGAAAAACTGTCAAAAGGCGTTCCATTTGCTGATTCTGTGGGCAGCATATGCCTGTGGTCGCCACGACCCAGTGGGTAAGTGTGGCGACCCACACGCAGAAAGTTTAGGTTCGATTCCCGGCCGGGACACCACACGTTTTTCACTGCACCACCTCTTTCGAGTCGCTGGTAACACTCAAAGAGTATCAAATGTCTATGAAAAGCTTCTCACATCTCGCTGTTCTGAGTCGGCAAATAACTGTAGGTCTCTTCTACTCGTGAGAGAACAGTAGCACGCACAACACGAGTAATTGTTTTAGAAGCTAGGCCCTGGTCCCTTGTGGGCTGTCAAATTGAAAATAAACAAAAACTCTGACGTTTCATATATCTGGTAGCCGTTTCGTTAATTCTGTGAATTTCATGTAGTTTCACAAGTTTCGGCAGAGTTACTCTCTCCACGAGAGATTTTTACCCAAACTACTCAACTACGAATTTCTGTGCACCAATAAATTGGAACAGAAGCTGATGTTCTGAACAATGAATGTCAGTGGAGACTAGGATTGTTCGAGTACTCAAAAATAAAAATTTTGTATTTTCACACTCTTTGACAGTGTTTCATCCCCACTCCTAAAATAAGGGAACCAGCCAGGGATTCTCGGTAAACAGACTGGGGATGAGAGGTTCCTTCCCGAATGTGTTTCAGACTTTTAAAAACTTCAACCTGATTCGACGTAAACTCCCCCCCAGACATACAGCTGTCAAAACACGTCGCATAGTTGAAAAGTCAAACCATGTCTGACTTTTGACAGTTCCCAAAAATGTTCAATCAAACAGTTCAAACATGTGTTTTTTTCTGCTTACAGGATTTATTATCTCTAGGAAAATAAAATGACGATGAATAGGAATAAATTAGCTAATGAGAACGAGACTGAAAAATAAATAGGCTATCAATCTAATGCTGAGTTCCGTTAGTTCCACGTCATGTCAAATCGATGTCCGTCTGTGGGTTAGTTGGTTCTCGTGTTCCCTCGTCGGTAGTGTCTTGGGTTAGGTTTTTCGCTACTTTGTCATTCGTCGTCGGTAAATCTGTCAAGTTGTCTGTCACATTGGTGCTGTTAGCCAGAATATGCCCGTTAGTTTTTTGAATGTCCTTGGTCAAAGTCACAGAGTCCTTTTCACCGTTTGTACTGTCCGCGGTAACTTGTTGGGTAAGTTCGTTTTCATTGTCGCTCAGTGTTGTCTGTTTGCTGTTATTCTGAGTCGTCCTTTCAACGTGTCTGTCAAGCTGAAAAATTGCATTTTTTGACGGGGGCTGGATTCGATTTTCGTTGAATGGCTGTGGGACTTCAGCGGCAACCAGTGTTTCCGTGTTATACTCCGGCACGACGGGCAGAAGTGGTTTCTCCTCTGGAGTGTCAAACATCACCCAATTGTCAGGCCTGTGGGAGAGACATATGTCAGATCGGTGGGAAAATGTCACTTGTGACAGCGAGGTCTTACCTTTCAGGCTTGGTCAGAATCTTGATGGGGGCGAAAGCGACCTGCAAGTTGATTGCAGGCCTCCTTCGTTTCTCTGCTCGGACGGCTGCTCGCGCTGCCAGGAATGACGTACGTGCTGTCAGAAGATCGTCATAGTCCTCGGCCAAAATGTCGTTACTCAAGCTCTTCTGGTGGGTGTCGGGGTAGGCTGTAGTGTCAGTTGTGTTCGCGAGGTTTCGGTCAGTCACGGGAATTTCAACGAATTCGTCACTCTGCTTGAGAACGGGCAGGACAAAGTTGTCGTCAAGTTCTGTGGCGTTGAGGGCCGTCTTGTTGGTCGGGGTCTGTTTGTAAAGGCTCGCCGCCATGTGTTCGGGTCTCAGGTAGCCGTCTTTGTCGAATTTTTTTGCGGGTTCGTCTTCGTCGACGTCGTTGTGCGTTCCGTGTGGGTTGTCTGCTGTGTCGTCGTCGTCAACATAGTCGTACTCGTCACTGTCTAAATCGCCGCCGTCCTTAGTACCGTTTGTCTTTCCCTCAATCTCACCGTTATCGTCGATTTTCAGTTCTGAACGTCCCAGGTCGTCGTAGGCTGGGTCGTACACGTTTGTAGGTCGTTCGTCGTAGTACGGCGAAGCAGGCTTTCGCTTGTGTCCCGAAAAGGGGTCTTGTCGGTTCGGAGGATAGTGGAAGCTCTCCACACTTGAGATTGGCTTCGGGGGAATAGCGTAGCTCGGGGTGCTTGGGTACTGGGGTCGGCGCTGGGGTAGGGACTCATAGTTCGGTCTTGGAGCGCCAGGTGTCACCACATTCAGTTGCGGTCTGGACGAAGGTCGAATGTTGAAACTGAAAGTGCTATCGCTTCCTGAGCTGGAGGCACTGCCGACAATGGCTCCAAAGTGTCCTGTGCTGACTGCGCTGCTGGTGGCGTGAGACACTCCATCAGCGCTGGAAACAGAGCTGAAGCTATTAGCACCCGGCAGCATCGGGCGAGGGTAGCCTGGTGGGGGAGGCAGACCAGGCGGGACTCCGCTAAGCGGCCCGAAATTGGGAGGAGCCTGCGGCGGAAAGCGTTGGCCTGGGGGAAAGCCTTGAGGTGGCGGAAATGGCTGAACTTGCTGCGCTTGCGGTGAGCTCACATAATTTCCGGACACGGGATTTGTCTGAGAGTAGGGTTGCTTTTGAGGGGAATTAATGTACTTGTTGGAGGTCGGTGAAGATCCGCCCTCGTAGCCCGGCCCGCTGTTCTGAATTCTGTTGGGAATGTGGTGGAAGGGACTGCTGCTCGGGGGCTCAGTCTGCGCCTGCTGATTCCTGTTACCGTTGAAGCCATTGGTGGCAAACGATATGATATTCTGGAAGAATCCCGGCGCGCGTGTCGTCGTGGTCGTTCGGTCCTCGTGATCGTTCAAGTAAATGATTTTCGGTGGCTTGGTCCGCGTTATGTACGGCTGTCTCGTCGTCTGAGTGTAGTGGTTCTGCTGTATCTGCGGATCGTTTTCGTACCTGTCGGAATCGTAACGTTTGTTTGGACTGTATTCTGCGTAGTTGGTCACGGGTTGGGTCTGGCCGGGGGCCGGTTTTGTGTTCGTCTGTCGGATGTTTATTTCGATTTCGTACTGGTCTGAGTTCGGTCCGTCGAGGATTAGTTTCTGGGGGCGGTGGTAGATTGGTCGGTCGTGGTACTGTCGGTGTTCGACGTGGCGCAGTGTCGCCGGATGGTCGGTTGTGAAGTGGTCTGGCGCTGGTAAGTTTTCAGTCACGTTTAGTAGTTTTGAGGTCGGTTTTGTGGTGCTGTGCAAGTCGTGCAGTTCAACGGAGTCTAGCTTGGGCTCTGGGGAGATGTTCGTCAGTTGTCTGGCTGTCAAGTTATCGGCTTCGTTAAGTTTAAGAGTTCGGAGTTTATCGTCAAAGTCTATCTGGGTGCTGAGCTGAACTCCCTTTACTTTGACATTCTCTTTGTCCGGGCTTCTGTGCACTCTTACATGCTCAGCCTTGGACTCTTGAAGGACACTGTCTATCAGGGCTTGAAAGTCTTCGTAAGTGCTATTCAATAATGTCGACTTGTCGGTAAGTGCGGCCGTGGCTGCCGCCTCGTCATGCTTTGTTATCGTTCGTTGTGTCGTTGTCTCCTTTGAATCCTCTGTCTCTGTCTTTGGGATTACGTCCGTCTTGTCAAGGGTTTCGTTGACGTCTGTCACTGCTTCAGTGGCAGCGTCCTGATCGTCGGGCAAAGTCAAGAAATCGTCATCTTCTTCCACTGTCCGAGGCTCCACCGAATCCACGGCAGCATTAAGCTGCGACCTGACGAGGCCTGCTACTTTCAAAATCGTGTTTTGGGCGGCCGTGTCTATAAGCTCCTGGTGTCTGTTTCTGTTGTTCTTCTTTTTCTTGCCTTTTGGGGGTTTCGGGGAGCTTCTCAGTTCTATCTCCACGTTGTGGATGACAACCGTGCGTCGAGTTGTCGTCCCGGGTCGTTTGCCCAGTAGAGCGGAAGAAGGCTTCGGCTGTTTCTTCGTTGGCGGACGGCCTTTGTCGAGCTTGTTGCTAATGCCCTCGAAGGGTTTCTGGGTGGGGCGGGCAACAACTTTCTGGGCAATGTCTAGTTTGTCGTGGATCTTGGTCATGTTTGGAACCCGATGGAAGCCGGTGGAGCCGTTCGGAACGAAGTCCACGTGCCCTACCATCGTAATGTTGTGCACTCGGTTGTTTATGCCCTTCTCCTCTTTGATTATTTTCATTGGCATTGGCGGCGGGAGTGGTGGGTCTTGGCTTATTGGACTATCGATCTTCTCGTTGGCCACCTGGAAGGGATCTTGCTCCAGCCAGGGCTTCAAATCGATTGGCGCTAGGGGGTCTTTGCCGCACTCGACGCGTCCGTTGCCGGCTATGTCGCTTGGTATGAAGGCGTGAGGCTGCAAGGTTCCTCCGCCCACCGCCCGACAGAGAATGGATGAGAGGGAGACGTGACGCAATGAGTGCAGTTGCGCAGGAGTGAACGAACTTTCGAAGCCTGTGTTTTCATACCAGAACCGGTCACCCTTTCGCGAATTGCTGAACTGCTGGGCAATGATGCATGCGAAGGTCGGGCCTACGAGACCGCCGACAACTGGACGCTCAGCGATTCCTCCCACAAACAGGTCGATGTCGTGAACGTTTCGATACGCATGACTGATCCTCTTGGCAGATTCTGGTCCCACAACGTTCGCCAAATCATCCCAGCTGCGAATCGGTGAGAGTCCACACGGTTGCCGCCAAGCTGTATACGGCGCGATACCGTGGTCACGACCGCGTTGAATGTTGATCGCCGCCAGGTCGAGCCCAAATGGAAAGCCTGCAGGGGAATCGATTAGAGGGGAAGAACGGAAGGCATTGCTGTTCAAATGTGTTACCGGGTGTTTGAAAGAGATGATTGGTGAGCTCCGGAGTGATGAACTCATCTCGTTTGAGGGCCCTCTGAGCGACTAAGCCCCTAATTAGCCTGTGCAGTGAGCCTGCGGTTCCGATATCGCCGTGCTGGAACTCCTCGTGGAGACTGACGTCTGCAAACATGTTCGTTGGAGGGTGCAAGTTAAAAATGCAGGGGTTGTACTTACTGTTGCTTATGAAGTTGTGGTGGCGGTCGCACCGCATGTACGAGTTCTGCACTAGCGAGTGACCGAATCGGAAGGCTGCTGCCGCAAATGAGTTCGCTACGGAAGGGTTCGTATTCGGGTCGTATCCCGTGAAGTAGCCAGAGTTGAGGAGTTCAATGTCGAAGAGCTTGCAGACCTCCCGTCCCAGGACTATGGGCAAGAACTCCCGATAGGTGATGTGCTGGAAGAGAGCTCCAACAATTCTCCTGGTCTCTTGGTACACTTTTTCGTCGCTCCAGTGGGGATTCAGATTGCTCAGTTCCATTGCGATTCGGTTGTGCTCTCCCACCCAGACATGGTGGAGCGCCAGTAAACCCGGTTGCTCACCACTGCGTCCATCACCGGAACGAATGCACTGATGCGCGAGCGCTCCACGCATGCACACGTCTTCTGATGGATTTCCGCGTCCATAAATCAGCAGGCCGTTTCGAAAAATCCTCGCATTGTCGGAGGTCTTTGCGTTGCTGGAGTAAATCGGTGAAGCGTCAATGAATGACGTCACCTGATTGGTCTGCTCCCTCCAAGATAGGACACAGTCTCGTCGCTGGGCTGGAGCAGATCGGAGGAACTCCAAGCAGCGCACCTTGAGTGGGGCCAACCAAGGGTCATCTAGCGGCACCTTGATGGGAAAGCACGACGGGTGGAAGTCCTTTGATCCACAGCAGCTGGGCACGGAGCCGTTGATCGATCTTTAGAGGAAATCAATTTGTGGGCTGTGGTTGGCTGAAATGCGAGTTCGAACTTACCGTGGCTGGGCAGTGGAAGTCATATCGTGATCCAGGAGCTGGCCCCATTGGGCTATCATCAGGGTGAGTGGTGCGTCGCCCTCTCTCGCGCCATGCACCAACAAGCTCACGAACCGTGCCGAGGAAAGGGGTCCTCCTTCAACTGATCCTCGTATAGCGTCCACGCCATCTCCATATTCTGGCGGAAGGAAACGATTGAATGGCATCTGCGCTGATCCCCATCGTGGCCTTCGGCGATTGTTGCACGTCCCGTCATGGGTGCGATACCTCTGCGAAGCTGGCATACATGTCGGCGCCTCTCTCGGTGGACACAATCCTTCCAGGGGTGTCCGGCGGAACGAAACTTTTTGCGATTGCGCCTGACGTCCTAGCACCGTGGACTCCTTGTAGCTGTGGACGAGAAGACACAGAACTTCAGTTTCACTTTCCATACACAAGCACTAGCTCCCAACTAGGTCACATAATTCTACCAACTACACCATCTGCATACCTGCACTGTGACCACGCGTTTTGAATAATCAATTATCACCCGGACTCGGACACATCCAAAACAAACGCGCGCGCGCGCACAAAAGGGTTTCACTGAATCGCAGCACCAGACTTGGTGCGCCGCAAAATACGCACAATATCCAAGTGAAGTCACGGCATTGTGCTTGACGCGATGACGACTCTAGATTTCGACTAAAAGTGAATCGAAAGTCATGAGTGCGCTCGTATTTATAAAAAGCCAAACCGCAGACCGACGGCGACTACGACGACGCTACAAAGCCGCTGCGTCACATGGGAGGGAAAACGAAGGAGAAAGTGGGAAATTTAATTTTCCACCGAACACGGTTCGACCCGCGGCTTGTGGTTTTCGATGCTCCACGCGTGGAGCTCTCTCTCTCCCTCTCTTGCGGGGACTGTCAGCTGAGATTTACTTTTACATTTCGATTTCGTTCCGTTCTCCATTCGGAACTAGTCCATCTGGTTCTGACTGGAGGCGCCACTCAACTTCTGGGAGCACACTCAAGAATTGATCTTAATTATTCTGGTTTTCGCCGGAGCACTTCTTCGTCCGCCGCTCGACAGTGAAAGCTTCCAGATTACGGCTTGTTCTCGTTTGCTGCTTGATTTCATTTCACTTCTGATCGCCTCCTCGACAATGCGTGCGGAGAGATGTGTTCCCGTTAAGGGAAATCAGACGCGACTCTGTGAACCGAACCGAATTGCTTCTACACAGACTCGCCAGATATAAGGCGACTTGCTTTAGATAGAGTGCCGCAATGCACAGATCCAAGGCTGATTGCGAACGGTCGAGATACTGCGTGTACGTAACAAAACGTTAAGTGATGACAAAATCTCAATTAAGATACGTGACGTTTCTGATTTTCAATTTCACTTAACACCTGTGTTGGGTATTCTTAGCACGACTGGCTTATTAAATATTAAAGTCGAGTGACCTCCTTTGTTTCGCGGCGTAATTAAACTCACAGCCAAATGTGACTGTGCGCTGAGAGCGCTTGTGTTTCAAGCGAATGCAAGCAACCGCTAACCGTATGCTAAGCTTCGAACAAATAGCGTGATAGTTTGTTAATCAATCATTGAGGCGTTCAGTAGCTTGCGGAAGACCGCGTCTGTTGGTGTGTTCGATTTCTGGCTGCCCGCGGACTAGGGCATTAGGATGGACTGTGGACGAACAAACAAAGGTGTGAACTACGGTTGCGAAGACGACGGTAAATAAGAGCCGGACAGTTGGTGTGAAAAAAAAAAATATTTTTTTAGGGGCGACTGTCTCCCTTCTCATTACGGGATCATTCTTTTTCAAACTTTTACTCTCCGCTGTGGAAGTGAACAAGGTAGAAAGGACATTTTTAAGAGTTAAGGCGGCTGAAAAATCTTAGCAGAGTTCATTCGACGAATAACTGTCAGCTATTCTGTCGTCAGCGTTTGTGTGCTCTGCAGACACAATTTCATTTCTACTATAAAAATGGAGTGCAGTCCAGTTTAATGCTTCTCAGCTTATAAAGCCCCATCTACAGCTAAATATTTGAACAAAAGCATGTCAAACACTAGTGCTTCTGCTTTTTAGATTGGTTCTGCAGACCAGGGTCGACATGCTGTTTAAGCTGACTCCGGCTCTGGACAGTTTCTTCTAATCTTCCACACCAATTTGTCGGAGGTCCTTCTCCTTTTGTGTGCGCCATCTTAGAAGAGGACGTCTTCTTTTGTACCCGTATTCAAGCTGTGCTGTTAATAGCCTTTTCAGTCATCCAAGCTATTGTATTCGCTTAACTATGCTAAACTGTGTAGATTCCATCAACATCAAAATCGTACTCAAAAATGTTCTCTCCAAAAGAATTCCTCATTCGCTTTGAAAAGTTTCAAGGATAGGGGTGATACGGATGCTGTATAAGGCCAGCTTGATCCTTCGAGGGAAGACTCACTTATCTCTTGAGCACAAAGGAACAGCGCCTGACATGAGATATTCTGTGCTTGTTTTCGATGCTGATGTTGTTGTCCCTTTTTTCTGCAGAGTCGAGGTAGACAGAGTCCTTCACTACATTCACATTTATGCCGCCTTATGGTTGAGACCTTCCTTTGCCCTCGCATACCGCCAGACCCATTTTAGCTGCTTCTGTTTCAAAGCTAATAAATGGTTCGTCGGTGGCTCGCTGTGCACATTTGGAGCTTGGTCAAGTTCGAAATAGCAATATTGAGGCTGAAATTAAACAAAATTGCTAGAGCTGACGGATTATTCGCAGAACTCTTTAAAGGAGCTGTGGATAATCTGGATTGCCAGCATCCGTTACTCATCTGTAAGACATGGACGGAGAAAGAATCTCAATGTCATTCATGTCTATAAGGAGAGAAGTGCATACGAAAGGCAAGAGATCAGTCTCCATAAAGTCACATACAAGATCCTCTCTGCAGTTTTGGGTGAATGCGAAAAAGCGT
This sequence comes from Eristalinus sepulchralis, assembly GCA_944738645.1. Lineage (NCBI taxonomy): Eukaryota > Metazoa > Arthropoda > Insecta > Diptera > Syrphidae > Eristalinus > Eristalinus sepulchralis. The sequence goes on from OX122882.1 coordinate 14,775,874, forward strand.
TCGTAAATAATTTCAAACGGACTTTTCATTGTGGTTTCAGGCAAGTGAAGTACACTACAGTTCCGATTTCACGCTGCAGCAGATCCTGGAGAAGACCCAAAATGAGTAGATCGACACCAACCACACATTCTTTCATCTCAAAGCTGTATATGATAGCTTGCGTTGAAACAAGATACTTAGTGTCTTGTTTTGACATGCTGCCAATCTCGTCAAACTGTGTAGGATGACGACAGAAAAGTCTCGCTGTTACGTCAAGGTCGGGAAAACGATTGCATTAGGGACAAGCAATTTAAATATTTTTAACAATTGACAGCGAATACTTGATTGAAATGGTGAAATGCAGTAATTTAAGGCTAAGACACCAACATACCGTCTTTGCCATTCATATCATTATAAACGGTTATTCAAACAGTTCAAGGGGATGTAAAGCTTTTCCTGTTAACAGAAACAGGACACATGATTGCACTGATAGCTGTTTCTGAGAATTGACCAAATCAATTATTGCGTTTCAAGGGAAACTCTTTTTCTTCGGCGGCCAAAAAAGCCAAATAAAAAAAGGAGTTTCTCCTGCATCACGATAGCACTGATCGATAAACAACAAAACAGTGCATAATTCGATCGACAAGGACTGAACAAATTCAAATTAGTTATATCCGGTTCGATTTTAATGCTTAATACGATTTAGGAGACATGTCCGCAAAGGTGACCCCAACCTTGGACAGATTCTATTTCTTCAAAATGTTGGTCAGGAATTCTTAGACTGTACTATGTGGCTGAATTGCAAGGTAAATTGTCATTGTCAATTGAGGCGTCCACAATCTACCGGAGTATCATGTCAATACATCTACAAAAATTCTCTATCCATTCCAATTTTTCTGATCATGTGCACTGGTTTGCGAATCTCTCAAATTGGATTCACATCAGCGGCACTGATGCGGTAACCTCTTTCATATGTAAGCTGAACAACTGATGGAGCCAACGATTTTTTGCTACCAAATATTAGTCTGCCGCCCTTGTGGGACCATGGTGGTAGATAGTGGTGGTAAGCTAAATCAGAGTAGAGACCATGCCGTATTGTGTCATTCTACTGTAAATAGGTATCTTAGTCTCGATTGTTGAGTTGCTCTGCGACCGGGTGCTATGAAGCAGAGAACATTAGAAGTGTGGGAAATACATCACTCCCTAACAAGAAATAATAATTACTCCTTTAGAGGAGACTCTATTTTGTACTTGGGTTGGCCTTGCTTTTTGTATCTGAATCTCATTTTATTATGCTTTGCGGCTGGTGGTCATGTAAATTCAATACTCCATTTCGTCGATTGTGGTTTGAACTTTGGTAAAATCAATAGTGTAAACAGAGTGACTTTTCATGGAGAGTTTAAGGGACAAATATGTAAATAATCACAAAATTCTAGACTAAACCTATTTATGGATTTTCGAAAACTTGAATATTATTTCAGATCAACCAGCCCATTACTCAAATTCCTAAACTCATTCTAAGGTCGGTTTGGTCGTTTATTATCGGTGTGTTTATTCGTCTTTCGCGCAATATCACAATCATTTGTGAAGCGATTTACAAAAAATTTTTTAATTAAACTCAACTCACCTAGCAAGTATAGTTTGGACAAGACAATATAAAATTGTTGAGCCCCTCGTATAGAGGGAAATACATTTTGTCATAAAACCAAATGTAACACATCAATTGGCAGACCTTTTGAAAGCAATTTGATGTTTCTTGTCAAGCCCTTTGATCTAAATTATCGTTAGAGAGGTGTAACCCTCCTGATATAGATAAATTTCGTTTATTTAAGGAATTGCTTTGAGCTTTTCAACGAAAACGTTGTTTACACTTTTGGTCCAAAAAAAGACATCAATGTCTGAATTTTGAAAACGCAGTTTTGAAGACCTCGCTACGGACACTAAGAAAAAGCCAAAATTCAAACATGTATTCGTTGAAGAATCACAATATCGCAAATTGAGGTTTTGCGCATATTTAATCTTAAACGAAGCGGAACAAAACAAAGTAAGTGTGAGCGGATTCCAAAATATTAATACTCGTATCAACCCTTTCGCGCAAACTTATACACTGTCAGCTTGGGATAGATCGCTCTTGATGGGTGCAATGTCGGCAAGGGTATGGTAAAGATACATAAATGGAGGTATGGAATGGCGGAAAATATGAGTATCTCTGCGTGGATATATCCATGAATGCATAAATATCATATTGGACCTTACAAGTCAGTCTGTTCAATTAGTTTCATTGAAACTTAAGCATATTCCATCCAAATACTAAATATTACCAAATTTACTTAAGTACAACTACTACATTTGTTTTCCAACTTCATTTGTTTTTCTTTTCTCAGCAATAAATAAAAACGACACCGTCTACGTGTGAGTGTAACTCGCAATTTATTCGTATTTTCTTTAAATTAATTTTGTAAGTGGTGCCTTAATTCGGAGTTTATATTATTGGAAGCGTTGTATGAAGAAAACTCTTAAGTATAGAATTTTCTCGTTTCCTGAAAACGTCTTCTCAAAAACTGCCTCCTGATGCTTCACGAAACAGACTTACAGAAAGAAACTACGTCTTCAGAAACTGACAGCACAAGCGAAATTATATTAATCGATTTACTTTGACACTGATCCTAAAGGCGGTTCGTTGGTAAACATATCTGCGATGTTCGAATATATCTCTGCTGACAAAGTAATATTGACTAACGATATAAAAAAGGATATGTGACAAGTTGTTAGTCAATATCTATTTACCATTGGCAATATTCATTCACCAATCCAGTGATCGCCCTAGATCCAGTGTGAAGTTTGCGGCATGCCATGTGTCCTCAGAGTATGCAGTGCTTTCTGCATACGCACAAATCGATCATGTAACCGTGTTGCCGTAGAGAAGTAAAAAGTTTGGCTCTTATGCAAACTCCAAATGCAAAACATTATCATTGATTTCACGGGCATGGCAATAAATTTCATCATAAATTAGCTGCTTACCATAAAACTATAGGCGCCTCCATTCCAAGTGGCTCACAAAACGCGTTTGATTACTAAAGAACTTGGTTAAACACTGCATAGATTATATGTTAGTCGAATTTAAAGTTTGCCAATATATGTCTGTTTCGATATTAACAGTGATCACAGTGGTGTAGAGGCTTAGTTTGTGGACTCCTAGTCGAATCTTGAACTGTGCTTTCACTTGTATTTGGACTACCGTTCGTTTCGCTTTTCGGAATGTTATGCATTAGTTACAGCAAAATTTAGAACTTAAATTGAAATGAACCTAACTGAAAGTTTAAGCTGAATGAATGGCAATGCGAATTCAAATCGCGGGATGTTTTCCCTTTCAAGTCTCAACTAGCGGCGCCTGAGTTTTTTGGGGTTTCGTTTCCAGAAGACGAAACCTTTATATCTGGTTTCGGTGTGCCCACTCGTCGGTCTGTCCGTTCGTCACGTCTGTCGCATCTCATATCTTGACCTTTATGTTGGTAATGAAATATCGGGAAAGTAGGGGCACTTGAAGGACAAGTAGTTGTACTTGACCTTAATGTTGGAGTAAAAATGGAGTTGGTTACAAAATACGTGAAGTTGGGATAATATAGTATTAATCATTAGAAACATTTCTGCACCTGCCACTTTAGTTTCTACACCGACGTTTGTAAATATCAGATAAGATCAATGAATTATATACTAGATGTAAATATTCACCAATTGATTAAATACCGGGAATACTTCTTCTAAAACGCAGTTTTGGAAAGCGGTAGCATAAATGATCAGGGCTTGTGACATAGATTTGTGTTTTGGGGGTTGTTGTTTGTTATTACATACTTGAACTTTTGTATAAACTTATAAACGAGACCTGTCCTGTTCGAATGTAGCCTGCACTTGCACGGTAAATATATTTCTTCATTTCACTTTAAAGTTTGTTCAACTTCTTGTCACTGCTTTACTTACAAAATCTAGTTTCCAAAAAACCACACCTGTAGAGTGTTCGCCTGTCCTCCATGTCTCTCAGAATCTCTATATTTCCTAAGCTTGTAATCCGATTTTCCCAAATTGAGGATGTATGAATTCACTTGACGAAGATGTACAAGCAATCGATATTTTCATTGGCAGCTTATTTGGAAAGAGAAAATTAATGATATCACGGGTATAAATATCCCACTAAGGTCAATGGCGGCTCGGGAGCCGAGGCGGTGAGAGCTAAAAACCCTAACTCTCTATCACAGAAATGCTTGCTGGTCAAAGTGTATCAATTGTCTATGAAAAGCTTCTCAAATATATATATACATAAAGTTCTTGCATAGTGTAACAGTGTTTTAACAAATTTTTATTGTGATCTAGCTTGCTCAGAGATATAGTTTACAAAAACTTTACTACTGAAGATTCAGTTATGTTTTAAATTTAATTAATTTAAGGATTTCAAATACATTTGGAGGAAAACTATGGGAAAAACCTCCATTTGAGCTTCTCAAATATCGCCGTTCGGAGTCGGCAAAAAACTGTAGGTCCCTTCTACTCGTGAGAGACCAGTAGCACGCAAAACAACACTAGTAGTCGTTGTAGAAGCTTAGCCCTGGTCCCTTGTGGGCTGTAGTGCCATCCAATTATTATTATTATTAGTTAAGTTTAGAGTACACAAAAAGAGTCAGTAAGATTTAAGATCAATGGATTATATTATTAAGCGAGTTTTAAGTATTTTTGTCTAGCAAATGATGAATTAAGAATAAAAATGCATTAAAATTTAAATTAAGAAATTGTTTCCCAACCTCCAACAGAAAAAATAAGGTCAATTTCATTTTAAAGTATTTAAGTAAGTACATCTAATAGAAATACTTTCAGGGAGGTCGAGGATCCGAAGGGTGGAACAGCGTCCGAATCCCGGTTGGATGTTCAGCTTTAAAACCTTAACACATTCGGTTTAAACACTGCTGCTCTTGCATCGAGAGTACAAAACGAAACCCTCTATTTGTGAGTATAACTCGCACTTGGCCAGCTTATAACTCTTTAGCAAATATTGACTTCTTAAAATAACAAGTTTAAGGACACACCAGAAGTAGGTTTTTAAAAAACTCAACCCAAACGGTATTCGGTAGATTCCGGGGTAAAAGCATTCATGTGCTATAAAATTAAAGCATGTTAGTATAGAAATTTCATCTTCAAATATCACTTAGGAGCATCAGAGACATAATAGAAAAAGGTTTCTGCGTCATTTTGCAAGCAAGAACGTGTATATGACAACAGAAAAGTGGTTGGAATTTTACAATTCCAGGCAATTTTGTAGCGATAAGTCAAATTGTTCATTCATGCTTATAAAGCAGCGACAAAAGCAAATTTAAGATATAATGTTCATAATATGGGTTACAAGGAGAGAAGAAAAATAAATAAAAAAATTACTTTCCACTGTGGTTGACTGTTAGACGAAAAACTCCAATTGTTTTCAAAATCTATTACACGCTTGAATTTGTCTATGTAAATGTTGTGAGTCATGTCGTGCGTACCCCCGCAGCATGAGTGCCAAGTTTATATGCAGACAGCGTAAGACAGACAGACATATCTAAGTTATAACCGCTAACTCGAAGAACCAGAATCATGTTAATATAAAGCGTGTTTCTGTACACGAAATAAACAACACAAAACAATAAAATTAACAAAAATCGAATCCTTTCTTGATTCTAATCTTGATTGTATGAAAAATGGTGGATTTTGGAGCGAAATTGTTTCACCCTGCCTACTATGATAGAAGAAATTTTTGTAGTTCTATCAAATTGATTGGTTTGTGTCAAATTTCAAAAATTTCATTCATTACGGGTGAAGATATGTGAGGTGATGGTAAAAGATCAAAACTTTTGATCAAATCTCTGAAACATGTTTCATGTTAACAAGCCGTAGGAATCGATAAAAGCTTTCAGCATTTTTAAAATTTTTTATATTTTTACTACACTCCAGAATTCGAACTAATTTATGTTCGATATGATATTTCACACATGGCATGATTTGCAAATGTGGTTCAGATACGTTCTCTTACTTGAATGTGATTTTGCCTATCTGTCACGCCTTGAAAAATGGCAGAGTGTAAAATATTATGCAGAAAAAACGTATATGTGCGAAACACTTCCGTAAAGGGGCCAATTTTGATCATCAGTAGAAGTGTAAGCTTTGTCTTAGAATTCCTCTTTTCGTGTAATTCTCACTCACAACAATTGGCTACTAAAAACGATATATTAAGAACACAAACAGATTGTATTTTGTTTTATTTTACTAAAGAAACGCCTAATAAAAGGAGGCAGCCCCTGGCGCCTAGTTCAAGGGCCTAAATTTTGCAGTGATGTGTTTAATTTTCCAGTGCATAGCCAAAGAAAAAATTATGATCCTTCATGATTAAAGTATATTCCCATGAGATCTCACATTGATGCATTAAGGTAACTCTAAGAGAGAAACACAAGAGCATGCGTGTAGTTATCAGCTGTTCTGAATGTCATGCATTTTCTCGGATTCCATCACAAACGCGTTTAAACCTAAACTTCTCATAAGAACCCCTAAATCTTTCTAGTGATATCTCTGGTTGTGGTGTCACTCTGAAGAGTGATTGTGATTTTGCGTCACCCTGCATTTTCTCCCTATTTTACTCGTATTTTTATTTTGCCTTGAAAAGGTCAACAAATTTCCGTTTTGCAAAGCTTGAGGTTCACGAACTGATATCATTGATCAGTTGAAGGACAAGAGTAGAAATTAATAGTTTCTTTAGCTTCTCCATGTATTCCATCCCTACAATCGCTTTAACATGCGACAAGGATATTTCATCCATCTGTGAAGGCAATTATTTTTTTAATTTTCCCATTTTGCTCGTTCCTAATTCTTATGTGATTGCGAGAAAATAAGAGAAATGAAAAATAAATTGGAAATAAACAATTTCCTCAATTTTTTCACTGACCGGAAACGTCAATCCGCGTACTTCCCCCCCTAAAGAAAACAAGATCACATTGTATGTGCATGCATGATGAGAAAGAACTCTTATTGCACACGTTCAATCCATTCATTACAAGTCTTGCAACATGGCGTTCCTGTTCCTTAGACAACACCGAAAGAAAGGAGAGGGGCAGAAAAAAAATCAAAACTAAAACCCGTCGCTACATCATCTCTTAATCCGGTAACACGGAGAAAGTTCTTCTTGCAGCAGAAAACCGGGCAACAAGCATCTCACATTCCGAATTTGAGTATCTAGCGTATTAAGTTAAATATTTACTTAACCGCCGATGTACGTGTCTATGAGCATTTAACAGGTTCCCACCAGACTTCAGTCTTCGTTTGTATGCGACATTCCGCAGTTCAACTGAAAGATCGCTGCGCGTTCAACAATCGCACACGACACGAGTTTCCCTTCGGAGTGCAAAGCCATCCCTCATCCGGAGAGTAGCGTGCATGAGCATGATACAGTAATTCTATCCATTTTCACACTGCATGCAAATCGTATTTTGGAAAATGTATCTGGTTTCCGGCGAATGGTGGGAAAATTTCTAACTTTCACGGTCACGGCTTGAGTGTGGCATTACAGTTCGTCCCGCCGCCGCCGCGACTTCGTTTTGACCCGATTTGCTGTGCACCCAGCGCATATACTCGCATGCACATTGCTATGGTTCCGTTCGGGATCAAATTCGAATGCACCTCGCGGCAAGCCGACGAACTCTTCAGCGTCAGGGGCATAATTGCATTCATGGCACATTGTGTTCGGTTTTCAATGTCAAAGTGAAAGTTGACTTTGGTCTTTGATGCCACGACAGGCTTACCTACTTGCCGCTGCAGCAGCGGCATCTCATGCCGTTGAGCCGGCGACGAAGTAGAATAACTCGCTAATCAAGTGGGAAAGTTGCCACGAATGGGATATTGAACATGCACAGAGCTCTGACAGATGTGCGGCACTGACAAACGGCAGAGTTGGTGGTTTGATAATGGACACGATCCTTTTTGGCATATTCATTGCGCACCTACACTGCGATCTCTGTGCTGACACTTACTTTCTCCGAAATGCCTTCGTGGCGGCAATAGTTGCGAACGCTCCCATCGCGCTCTTTTCGCTGACCTCGGTTGGTGCACTGAACTTGGAGAGCAGCGCTGCTGGATGGTTTCCCTCCAAGACTTGTCCTGTAATTATCGTACATGAAAGTGGGTTGATCGCAGAGTGTGCCCCATCACTTACCATTCTTAACGATTTCCGGCTCGATATTTTGATAGAGATCCTTCATGGCATCGATTCCCTCTTTTGCAGCGATTTGAAGAGCTATGTCAATCATTGAGGGTTTTCTGGACTTTGCTGATTTTAGGACGCGTAGGTTTAATTTTCTGGGATGCTTTTGTTCTGGGTCAGCAGAATTTTCGAGCTTAGGCCACGATATCGGCTTTGGCACTTCAGAGACCGGCTGCTTGCTGGTGGCAGAAGCGATGGAGTCTGTGGGCCCATTTTGTACGAGTTGAACGAGCAGAAGCAGGACGAATTTGCTAAGCCAAGTCATAAGGCCTGAAAATAAATAAATGCACAATTTTTTAAAAAGAAAAAATTCAATATAAATTACGAATTGCAAATTTTAATTCCCACCCTTGGTTCCCATTTCAGATGATCCATTGAGTATTGACGCTCTGACGCAACAACATAAATGGAGGCAAGAACCACCTGACAATCTACTGTCATTGAAGTGGTAGCTGGGCAGAATGACAAAGGTATACCCTGGAACGGACGGCCTCGTGAGAGTTATGAAAATCAAAACGCAGAACGGAGAGACAAAAAGGTCCATCGTCAAGATTTGCAATCTGACTATCAACAACGATCAACATTCATTTTGGACACAGAGCCTTCAACGCGATCACATTTTTGGCAACTCGAAGTTCTTCATACAAACATTGGGAAAATTGTATATTTTGTATTGAATGCACCGTTGCCCACACGCGGTGCCCTTTACATTTTGTATTTGAAATAAAAACAAAGATCATTGTTTTGAATCACTTCTTATCTCTAATATCGTCTCGCATTCTTGTTCTTTAATTTTGAATATTCTTACTTTCGTATATGAATTTCAAAAAGCATTCGGAGTTCTTGGTTCAAATACCGCCTTCATTACAATCGGCAATTGTCTCCCTTTGTACTTCCAGCAAGTGCTTTGACTTAATTCGAATTCTTTAAGGGTACTCGCAATCGCTTGAGCATGCGGCGAATAAACACTTACTTACACTCACACATAAATGGTTTCGTTTTTATTTTAATTTTTTGATTTAAACATTCATGCATATGTATGCGTTTATGTACATATATCCAGTCTCAGAAAACACCAATATTTTTATCCTCCCCAACGATAAAACACCCTTGTCCCTACCAAACCCACTCACTAATCATTTCAGCTGTGTGTTGTGTGAAATTCTTTTAGAGGTTGAAAATGAAATTAATTTTTTTTGATGCCACATCTCTAATGTTTTTTTTATAAAACTTTTGGGTACATAGATGTAATAAATAAATTTTCTAAATTTAACGCTTTGAAAGTCTGTAAAGGCACTTGAAACCTTTGAAACATAAAGTTTCTTATCGTACTTTAACTTCAAGTAGTAGGAAAAAATGTAAAATCTGGCACTAACATTAAATAGCCACCCCTGATTATTTGCAGAAGCTAAATACTTATGCACGGATTACGATTATCTAGTGAAATGCATGAAAACTAGGAAAATGTCCAGATTTCCGTTTCTAAAGGCCAAAGGGAATTGTTAATTTGTATTCCATGAACAGCGTGAGTTTTGTTCAACGCCTTCTACGCTTAAAACCCAGAAAGGATAGTTTGGGATAACTTTGTGTCAAGAATTAGCATCATGTCTTAGAGCTATTTATGAATGTCTAATTAACTTGAATTTTCGCCAAGCTGCAATACAATGCAATTCAGTTATTCCAGTGTTGATCGGAAATCTAGATTTTTCTACATTTCCTTTTACATTTACCCAAAGAAAACATTTTTAATCTAATTTTGTTTAAAACGTTCATTCATTTTAAATTAGAAATATACTTGTAAAAATGTTATATATGTATTTCTACAGTCTAACATTATTGAGGGGCTTAAAAGAGGAAAGTTTTAGACTTTTTTCCGAAGAGTAAATACTCTTTTCATATCGTCAGTAACTTAAGAAAGATAGAGTTTCTTATGTCTGTGAATACAGTAGAGCCTGTTTAATGCGGACACGTGAATTTTCGGCTGTTTAGATTTCCGTAATGTTCGAAGTATGGAGAAAAACGGAAACACGTGAACATTTAATTTTCAAATTTTGCAGGCTACGTATATTCGATTATCAATTTTTTTTTTATTTTGTTATGTTGGTACACTCGTCTCGAATATATGTTTACATTGTCAGCTATATAGCATATTTATTTTGTTTGCGTCAGGCATAAAAGTTGAACCTGTTGTGCATGTTCGGCCATTTGCTGCAGACAAAAAAAATGGATCAAAGAATTTGCATTAAATTTTGTGTGAAAAACTTAACTAAGTGTTCAAAAAGACTTGAAATGTTGACAGTGTTATACGGTGAGTGTACTCGGATTCAAAAAAATATTTACAAGGTTTACAACCTGTTGAAAGAAGGTCGAGAAGATGTGAATGACAATGCTCGCCCTGGACCACCCAGCACTTCATCGATTGTTGATGTGCTGTTGAGAAAGTGAAGAAAATTGTTATGGAGAATCGTCAAATCGCTATTAGAACTGTTGCTGAAGTTGTCGACATATCGGTTGGCTCATGCCATGCAATTTTTTCGGAAATTTTGGAAAAGTTCGTTCCAAAACTGCTGAATTTTGATGAAATCTGGTGACTGTATTCACCAAATTTGGCCCGCTACGACTTTTTCCTGTTCCCAAGATTGAAGAGACGCATGGAAGGACGGTGTTTTGGTATTTAAAAAAGTCATATCAGAACTAAAAGAACCGTATAATATCTGATGGGGACTACTTTGAGGGTTACAAAATATATATGAATATATGTATATTGAAAAACATTTTTTGGCCAACATACGTTCACTAAGAAAGGCAAGCCTTTCCGCGTGACCACACTCCATGTCCAGAGCGAAAATAATTTTTTTTTATTCAGTTTTAAATGTCAAATTCAGAACGGGAGAGCACTGGCCATGCCATTATTGAAAACTTAGTGGAAAGTATGTCCTAAAGAATTGAGAACGCAAGAAAAAATCAAGGAAAACTACTAGTACTGTCATCTTGCAGATGACTTGGAGCATAATCAGCCATTTTGCGACGCCTTAAAGTTGAAGATCAACAACCAGAAGTGTCGCCGTTCGGAATCGGCAAAAAACTGTAGGTCCCTTCTACTCGTAAAGAACAATAGCATGCACAACACGAGTAGTTGTTGTAGAAGCTAGGCCCTGGTCCGTAATGGGCTGTAGTGCCACTCAATTATTATTATTATTATTATTAATATCCATCCAGCTACAACGCTGACGCAGGTCTAGAAAGCTTTGGCTAAGGCAATTAGTTTGTTTTACAAGTCAAATTTTAATTTACAACAAACGGCTTTGGAAGTACACAACTTTTCCAATTTCATTCATGAGTTAAACAGGAATATGTTAAAGTCCATGAGGGATCAAGGCCAAGATTCTTTAATTCCTTGAGTGCACCTGGTAATGGAAACACTTAGTGTGAGATAAACGTCCAGTCTATGTATCGAACTTAAGACCTCGGCGGGTGAAACAGGTGTTCATTTGAAATAAGAGGCACTCCTACACTCAGCTTTAAAATTTCACAATCCCGAATATTCTTTGCATTGTGTTCCACTGAAGACATACATACATGACTTACATGACATATATACATACAAAAAGTATGAAAATAATACATCCACAGGGTCTGTATCGATCGAATGCTTACGGTAGTTAACATAGGGACTACTAGTGACCACTACCAGAAAAGTTTTCATCTCTGAGCTTAAGCAACTATGCACGATATCTACGTTGAAGAGGGCAAATAAAAGTGCCTAAAGTTGGCTGAGAATCCACCATAGACCTATACATGCCACAAAATGGATGGAAATGCAATTCTCTACTAAATGTACAGAAAAGCATTACTTGTTCCCCACCCTGTACAGACTAATTTACATGATCCCCACACACAGATGTTGAACTCATTGCAACTAACCCCTCGTAACAAACATCTCCAAAAAAATCCTCTATGAAGTTCTCAGCTTTCAGCTGGCCTCCCAATGATTCACTGAAAACTCCCGCCAACCATTCGATACGCGCGCAGTCATCACGTGATCGGAAAATAAATAAAATTGAAGCCGCCACCGATTGTGCAATATCTAGTCAAAACAAAACCAAATTTATTGGCTCCAAGCCCAAACATGCACGCGAAAAATCTTCAAGCAAAATGCTCTTCCGTTGCACACTGTGCGGGGAAATAGTTCACATACCACGATCGACTTACCCGCGGGCAGTTGTAAGTGCTGATGTAATACACGTCATTACAAGTGCAATGAACGTTAAATCTTCTGTTCGTTGACAAAGTACAAGCAAAACTGCGTCGAATCTTTCGAAAGTGAAACCTCACATTTTGGGGAGAAATTATGAAAAGGCTCAATTATCGGTGATCGGCCATTAAGTCTAATTGGGATGGGGACAGTGGCTAGCGGACAACGATTGTTGCTTCCATCTATTGTAAGTCGGTCTTGCCTGTTTTTGATTAGTCCATTTGGCACCGCAATCAGAGAGGTTTGTTTAAGAACGTCAATTCATGCTGCAGATCACCTTGCACGGCTGATGGCTCACGTCTCATAAGCTGCATGCAGTGACTAACGACCATAACAGACGATATTTGCGGCGTTTGACGAAAATGAAGACGTTTTCATAATGCTTGCGATATTCTGGTTGTTATTGTTATTGCTACGATAAGTGATTTGCATTCATGTCGATGACTCTGGCGGAACGAATTATTGCATACAATTGTCGGGTCATTGCCCCGTGGTGAATTATAATTACCTTTAACCGAAATACTACTACAATGTGTAAACATTTATGTGTATGTGCATGTCTATAAAATTGTAGTGTATTTATTATAAAATTGTATTTCGGATGTTGTAGGGTAAATGCACCGCTATCCGGCTAGTCATTCAGCCACTTTTTTTTATTGAAATGTTAATATTATCAAAAATTTTTATGAGTCCAATTACAATGCGTGGTATATTGAATTGAATTGGAAACATGTGGTGTGACAACAAAATACATAAGTAACCCAATTTTAAACGTCTATTTTGACTCCTTTTGGCTTACGATTCTTTTATTTTAATTTATAACCCACTCGATGCTGACTATTGTCACTAAGGGCATTCGATTGGCATTGAGAATAGTTGTGATAAATGCTTTTCCATGTAAATTACAATAGCAACGACAAATGAATCCGAATGGCAGTCATATCTTCGCGGAAGTGAACGAGTCGCTTCGAGTCGCTCGAAACTCATTTCCAAAGTAAATTCTGTGTATCCGAAACAGTAGGTTTTTTTTGTTTTTTTTTTTGAAAATAAGTTTAGGCCGCAATGAAGCACTCACGGCAACTGCTGAACGCAACTTTGTGCAAAATATTCATAAGACTGGTAAGGTAGTTGGCGCCACCTCCGTAGTCGAACGGTGCGCAAAGACAAGAATCTGGATGTTGTAGCCGAGTTCACAAACAACATTTTACGCACAAGTCTGAGAAGAGTTCTTGTCGTTGTCGATGATGATTGAGTAGTACTAAAGTCCAGTCCAGTCCAGGGGACACACAGTTTATTACCGTATCGGAACGGCGAAATTTGAGAAACTTTTTATACACAATTAATACTCTGTCAGTGTACCTCAGCTCAAAAGAGGTGGTGCGAGATAGGAATCGAATTTTGGACTTACACCATGGCGAGCAAGTTTGAGTTGGACACTGAGGAAAAAAATTCTGCATTCTGATTTTTTCTTATCAGGGATATATACGTCAACGAATAGAATTGCAGTATCTGGGACTTGGAAAACCTTGACATTATATGCATATCAGTTGACTGTTTTTTAAGGATTGCGCAGAGATGGCATCAGTGGATCATTTTTCTTCGTTATAGAGTAATGTTGACCGAATTTTGTTTTATTGGATTTGAAGACAAGGATGTACACGTCCTCTCTTTTACGCAAATGGCGGGCAGTGCTATAAATTCATTTGCTTATTTTCAGATTTTCAAAAATGAAAGTAAGCAGCCGAATATTGGATCAAGGTGGCCGAGGACTAAAATTCGGTGCCTGCTGTCACAGTTACAGTTATTTTTTTTTAAAGAGAAATGAAATTTAATGGAATGATGTACTTTTTTATACAATACGTCACATAACCCATTATTGATTAAAACAATTTACAAAATCAATTACAATAAGCCAATAAATTATAACCGTCTTTACAGTAGGAAAATGTCATGGGTGGACTGGTACTCGTGCACTCACCTTATAAAAGAAAAATCGAAACGTAATGATTTGTTTGTCGATTTATTATACATAAATTGTAAATGTAAAGAAAACACATAAAGTCAGTTTGTAGATTACGACTGCTTGCCAAGAGTTTGTTGTCCGTTGTTCTACCTTTATTGTCATGCAAGTAGCTTTTTATTCGATATGGCGAGTATTCCTTTTGTTTATTCGACATGTTTGGGATTTTATAACGGTCACAATTGCAACAAGCAATAAATGTTTTGTCTTTTTTTACCCTCATTTTCATGGTTATTTAGTTATTTTAGAAATATTTAATTATGTTTACAGATGTAGGTAAGAAGTAGAAACTTAGCAAAACTATGCCATCCGGGTCTGAAATGAAGGTGCAGAGCCTTTAACAGGAACACAACCTTTCTTCAATTTAGTAAAGCTCCAAAGAAACCTAATTGTACAAGACAAATCATAAGTCTTTACGTTAGTATAAACGAAAAAAGTTCTGTCATCAAGATGTACAAAACTGACCTTTATATGCTTACATGGAATACGCTGCCATATGCGGAGGTACAAGTCCGTAAAAAAAACCTGCAGATTGGGGGAAGAACCTGCTATTATTCAAATGAATGCAGTATTTGGAATTGTCTCTCATTTTCTGATTGCTTAAAGGAAATGATTAAAAGATTTCCTCTTCCTAGGTGCAATAGGAGTTTCAACAATACGGTCACGATCTATAAGCCATCTACATCGAAGATAAAGTAATAAGAATTGAGCTCGGTAGATTCCGGCGGTCAAGACCCATATAAATGAAGATTTTCCGTACCTCGTTTATTCGTAGATAATAGCACGGAAGACCATATTTGCGCAGGACACCCATCACTAACTCCAAATACATTGAAGTTCGGGAATCAAATCTTAGGACTCCCAATGTGTAAGTCGATGTAACATACTTGGCGACAACTCCACAGCAGATGATCCAAAAACGATTTCAAGTACAATTATAGTCGCCGTGGCGTAGTGCGTAGGTTCGATTCTCGGACGGGACACCTCGCATTTTCTTCACGGCAACACTTCTTTCGAGTTGCTGACAACACTTAAGAAGAATTAATTGAAAGCTTCTCAAATCTCGCATTTCGGAAGCGGCAAATAACTGTAGATTCCTTCTATTCGTAGGAAAAGAGTAGCACGCACAACACGAGTAGTTGTTGTAGAAGCTAGGCCCTAGTCCCTTGTGGGCCTTAGTGCCACTCAACTATTATTATTAATTTTAATGTCATGCACTGGACGGCCAAATGCAGCGTTCCTGCGCACATGTGATGAAAAGTGAATTGTGTATAATAACCATAAACGATCTGGACAGTGTATTGCTGTTAGGCTTGAAGAACAAGAACTTTCAATGTAGACGCAGTTTAGTACACTCGGAACTCGGTTTCCCCTTTTCATTTCATTAACAGGGAGGAACGATAAATGCATAACGCATGCGAAATTGACTGCAAAGGAGCTTCCGCTAGCAAATTTGCATTTTCCAATTCTGTTGTATGACAACACTAGACCTCACATGTCCATATTCACCGTACTTTTCCAATGTTTCACAAGCGAATTATCACAGTTTCGCGTCGTTTTATCGCCAAAATATGTTCTGGACATAAAACGCTTTTTAATATCAAAGAGTCAAGTTCTTCATAAAAAGGGAAGGTTGTAGATGCTGTGAAAATTGTACAAATTAAAAAAGAATGAATAGTTTTACATTTTAACGATAAACTGCTTTTCATGTTGTATAACCTAATGCCTTTTCTCACTCCTTTGTAAGAGTTGAAACTAAACGTTATGTTGTCATATTAATTTACAGAGTTGAATTTGTTTAGGGAAGCATTCGCGAAACGCGATTTTGATGAGAGAGCGCAAAGAGCTAAATCAACCCGTACCCGCAACTCCAACTATAGCACTGCGTAATTTACTATCTGCAGATAGCGGACGCCTTTTAACAGGGAAGAATATTTCACCGATCCTTGTGTTTTTTGTAGTTCAACCTTATCTAACCATTGACAATTCATGAACGACTTTTCAGTTTAGCAACGACTAAAGTAACAGAACGCAGCCTCTTCATCTTTAACCATTGGAACTTTTCTTTTCATTGCGCATTAAAACATTTGCCAATGCTCCCATGAATCGTAAAATGATTGCCCAATTTGACTCACCCATCATATTATCTATTTCCACTCAAGATTCAAACTCTTGATTTGATTACTAAGTACACACTGATGTATGTCAGAGTCTTGTATAATAAATCACCTTCTCGTCATCAATAGCCGGCCATTTGCACTTTCTACAATCCACACGTAGAATAAACAAAGACAATCTAAACGGCAATGAACCCAACGTGCGCTAGATTCAGGTTAGTCAACTTCATCCGAAAGTAATTCGGCTGTCGAAACCAAAAACCAAATTAATCCCAAATAACTGCGTCAATGACCTTTTTTTTTACACTAGCCAAATGAGTGAGAGTTATGACACATTCCCACACATACCCACACACGGTCGCGCAGGCACATTTCGTCAACGCGCAGCCGTCACCATCCGATTGTGAGATCGTTCAATCTTATAACTTAATTTCCATTCAACAATGCACAAGCACATTGTTAATAGAAGACTTTGGTACGGGACAATGGGCCACAAAACGAAAGTTGCCATTTCTCCACGGGTGATTGGATTCCTTGGACTTCGCATCGGTGCTCCATTCAGTCATCGTTATGGCAAACAGCAGATGACAGCTTATTGTTAAATTTATTTGATTGACTGCACTCGCTCGTCCCGCAAATGTTCGCAAATGTTCGCAAATGTGCGGCTGGTGGTTTTCCGTCGTTTTCCCCAAAATCAACATGCCATCTTGGGCTGTCACGCTGCGTTGCGCGTCATCCTCTAGCTGTGCGATTAGCCGCTGGTGTACTCGTATTTCCCAGTGCACAGAGAAAACCATAAACAAAGTGCTCTAACCCCGCTTCCACATCTGCACTCCCTTCAGCAGACCCAATTGGCGAGTCGTAGCTGCCTTCCTCGTGCCGAACGGCGGTGGATGTCTAACTTGAGTCTTTGGAGTGCACACCACATGCCACTATTTTGGTGAAAGTAAAAAGCTTTCTTGACGTTCGCTGCTCTTGGACGCGCGGGCCATAAGCCCATGTAGGCCGATGATGATCATGGCAAGTCATTGTGGCCGTTAATCGGACATAATGACCAAGTAGTCGTAATAGGTTTACAATTTGATGGGTCTTTTATTGAATGTGGCTTCAGCGGTGGAGGTGGCGTCGACGTGGAGTCGCCAGCGTAACGAATTGCTCGCGACGTCAAGCACGCCAAAGATGAGAAGCAGCAGACTTAATTAGGGGAGCGGAAAACTTTTGTGGAATTCTTTTTCACGAATCGCAGTTAAATCACACACTCGGCGATATCCAATGTATTATGGGTAACTCGAGAGGCGACCAATTGAAATGCGAGAGTCTTGTGATGCCGATGCGGCTTAAACTGCACACGAGCAGGTTCAATGCACCTTCGCACAGAGCGACACATCAAGCGGTTGTTTATACTTCTAGTGAGTTGCGGTCTTCGTTTCGACGGATGATTGATTTTCATTTTGTTTAAAAATTCAAATCGATAGACGAACTTTTTTGCAAGCATTTGCTATTTTTCTAAAGTCTTTCATTTCAAATGATTGTTGGTCTTCCGTCGCGGGTTGAGTTACGTGTTGGACATGACAACGCTTTTCATCTGTAATCCAATGCGACTGTATGACAGGAATTAATTGTTGGTTTAAGAAATCAGTTTACAGACAATTGTTTATATTTCTATGAATTTAGGATATTCAATACTTTTAACTTTGTTTTGGTTTCTTTAAGAAAGGCGGGCAATCACGAAAAGTCAAAGGAACAGATCAACTTATATCAATACATCAATCAGTCAATGCATTTGTTTACGGCTTATAGGACCGTTCTCTCATTTCTTTCACATTCATGCCATTTGGTCAATAAACAAATTAAATTATCAGTCATTTTTTATACAGTTAACTGAAGTATGCTCATTAACTTAAAAGTAAAAAATTTCGGTTTTATGAAGTGGATCAAGCTAGAATCTGTATTTCTTCGCTCTAAAAGCAAAAGTTTTACTTGTTAACATAGAAATTGCTTAAAAAAGTAACCGCGTAACTAAATGGATTTTTTTTGGAAAGGAAAATTAAAAATGTATACAGTTCGCTCATCAGTGAACGCCTCTTTACTAGTCTCCATTTCAATGCCCTTTTCAAAAAAGTATAGTCAACTCTGGGAACATTTATAGGGTAATTTCAGGCAATATAGCCCAGTGGGCTTTATGGCACACACCGTCAATCTCCCATTTCTAATTGCTCGTAGCTGAGAAAAACGAAACAATGGAAAAACTCTATAGAAAGTAAAATAATAAAATTAATTATTATGGGCGCGCTTTTTAATTTTGTTTTTATTTTCTGCATTGCAAGGGGAGGAACTCTTTATAGTTTTCCCTGCAAATGTATTGTTATTGAAGTTTTTGAACTGAAAACTATAACGACTGTGCTTTTAAATTTAAAGATTCCTGTAAGCAACATCAGTTATACCACGTAAGAAATAAAATATCAATCCATCTCTCTCGGTCGGTGAGCATTTAAAAATTAACTTCCATTCCAGCTAAACGAGCAATTCATATCATTTATTTTTACTTAATATGTAAGTGTTTGCTACCACTAAGGCTGACTTCGAAACCTCCAATTTTAAGCGGCGCGGGTAACACAAATAATCTTGGCGTCCAAATTGTCAATTGTAGATGTATTATTCCTGAAGACCTGAGACTTTAAATATCCTCAGAGCAAATAGTCAAAAGGTGGTGTCACAAGCTGTATGGCCCAGGGCCTAGCTTCTACAACAAGTACTCGTGTTACGCGTGCTACTGTTCTCTCACAAGTAGAAGGGTCCTACAATTTTTTGCCGACTCCGAACGGCGAGATTTGAGACGCTTTTCATAGGCGATTGATACTCTTTGAGTGTTGTCAGCAACTCGAAAGAGGTGGTGCCGTGAAAAAATGCGTCCGGAAATCGAACCTAGACTTTCTGCGCGGCGGTCGACGCACTTACCACTACGCCACGGCGACCACGTATGGCTCGTAACGCCGTCTTATTAAGACCAGAGCTCAACCAGACCATGCTCTTGAATTTCAAGAAGCTCATAGTTCCTTAGCATGGTGCGATAACGGTTGCCATTGACGATAACGTTCTGATTAACCTGATTATTGGTGAATGATTCGACCAGCCAATAAAGCACACCATATAGTTGCTTTTATGTAATGGTAGCTCTTGGTACTCTTCGGGGTGCTCATGAGCTCACCATGGTTATTAACATAGCCATTGAGTCAAAAATGAACTCATCACTGAACAAAATTTCACGATACCACAGTGCATTTATTTCAGAGCCCGTTCCTTGAAAATAAGACATATATTCAAGTTTTCATATTCAAACCTGGCTTTAATTCTTGCACATGTTGATTTTTTACGCCTTTGTTCCGAGATAAATAAAATACGTCAAGTTGTCGAATACGCAAAGCCAAACTGCTGAAAACGACTCGATTCGTCACAGTCTTCGCTTGTCTGTTCAGACCAAGCTGGATGTGGTCTAACCAGTTGAATATTATCCCCTATTGTGGATGATATTGCAAATGGTACAGTGGTTTCAGTAGGTCGATTAGGTGCATCATAAGTTCCTTAAGAAAAACGTTGCTCACAGAATACTGAATTTCGTAATACAACTAAAGAATTAGGAGCCGCTGTTTAGGTGTGAGTCTTTCCCTGATAATTTGCTAAATGATCCTGCACAAATCAACTCAATCGAACCTCACGATGAACAAGCAAGTGTAGGCTATAGCCTTAAATTTAAAAATATTACAGTGAACAACAATTCTATGGCATTTTGGAAAAATTGAATAATATTTTGTTGGAGTGTCTAGACATCATTTGGGGAAATTCAGGTTCAGTGTCCATAATGGACTTATAAGCCACTTTGGTAAGACATATCACTTAAAAGAATCATAAGTTTATAAAATGTCCGTGTGACAATTAAATCCATAATGGGTTAATGACCTACTTGGTTTGAAAATAAATCCACAAACCAAGTCAGTTATCTAAGTATTTCCACAAACACAAAAGAAAAAGTTATAAAGTACGCTACATTTTTGTTCATACATTTACCTATAACACAAAACTGAACATCCATATACCTATATTATATTCAGAACTTGTTACACATAAGGTTAAGATAAGTGTTAGGGCATTATATTCCCTACAACCCCCTATCTAGCCTCAAACAAGACTTACGGTATGTTCGAGGTTTAATGTTTCCAATATTTCTTTATTTTTGAATATGGAAATAATACACAGATTTGTTAGAATTCCTTTTGCATTTGTTCACCTCAACCAATGCGAAATTTTTGTTCATACTCTCCATGGTTAAAGTACCTTCGATTTTCAGAACACAGACATATTGTTAGGGAGCTATCCACTTCTCTCTCTCTCTCTCTTTTCTCAATTATTATGATCGAGAGTAATCAGCGCAATAAGAGCCCTAAATTAAATGAAGAAATACCGTTATGTGAATCGTATATAAGTGGTGTCGATAACCAAATAAGTTCGTTCCACGATGTGCCTGAGTGGTAAATTTTTTTTGTTTAAATTTGTTTCTGTTACTTGTAAGAAATATTGCTATAGTCATACAAAGTGAATATAGAAAAATACTAATCTTCCTAATTATTGTGATACATGGAAAAATAAAACAGTTACACAAATGGAGAGACTCATACATATTTACGTGAAGCAATTTACTACATTTACTACAAATGAGTCGTATTTGAGTCAAGGGATTGGAAGGTAGCACTGTTAAAGTTTGGGTGTTTCTTGCGATTGACGTTCATTTTCTGCAAAATCTTTATTCGCATTTATTCTAGTAAGTAATACATTTTTTCGATGACTGCTTAGAGAATATATTGATAATTTTAGATCATTGCTATCAAACATCGGAGTATTGGACAGAGATTTGTGTAAGACCCAAGAAAGAACTTGGACAAGGCTGCCGACAAGTATAATATGTAGACAATGTTACAGACATGGACTAAAACAAGATAGAATTTTCAAGGAAAATGCAAAACAAATTTCATTACTGAAATAATATCAATTTAAAATTAAAACGAAACTGTTTTTACTGTATGATTTGCATTTTAGTTTGAGTTTCCCTATTCGTTGTCATGGTGTAATAGTTCATAAAATCAATTAGAGTGAACCAAAGTCAGTGTAATTTTGCATGTACTCTCGAGTTTTTCTGTGATAGTCCGACTTGCATAAGTAACAAGAGAAGTAATAAAACAAATCTCAATATACGGCTTTGACCTAGTTTCTGCTCTTACAATTTTATGTTTGATTGATATAGTTTTGTTTGCAAACAAAAATATGCTACATTTTATAGTTTCTTGTGATAATGCCACAAAATGCAAGTCAGGCCACGGAAAATGTGAATAGTGTCTATGGTTCTGACACTGTAACAGCCAGCCATGCGCAATTTTTATTTCGTCGATTAAGTGCCTGCCTTTTTGAAGTTAAAGATAAACTACACTTTGGAAGGCCAAATGAAAAAATCTTGATAATTTTATGAAAGTCGTTGAATGCAGCCGTCATGTCAGCACTATTCCAATTGCACAGAAATTGAACATTGAATTAAAAAAAAAAACATTTGGAAAAATTTAAATGGGTCCGGATCTATAAAACAGCTCAATGTATGGCTGCCTCATGAGTTTATGCAGAAATGCCTCATGAATTGAATTTCTACTCGTTAATCGCTACTGACTATCAACAAAACGGATAAATTCTTTAAGCGAATGTTAACTGTTGACGAGAAATGGATGGACAACATCAAGCGAGAACGGTCGTAGTCGAATGACAATTATACGGCGCGAACGGTATCCAAGCCAGAATTGTCTGTGAGGAAGGTTTTGTTCTGTGTTTGGTGGGATTGGCATGAAATCATCTACTACAAGCTATTTCCTTACCGCCAAGCTTTTCATTCATTTGTGTAGCGTCAACAATTAGACCAGCTGAAGGAAGCAATCGCTCAGAAGTTGTACAACGGCTTTGGCCAATAGAGGTGGAGTTGTCTTTCATCAGGAGAACGTCAAGCTTGAGTGATAGTTACTTGTCAGATGCTCCGGCAGTTCGGGTGGAACGTTCCTATGTATTCAGCACATTGTCCTGACTTAGCACAAGAGATATTACTATAGCGACATGTGCCTAGTCAAGCGTCTTCGGATACAACGCTTAAAATGGCTAGGCCATGTAGGGCGTATGGACACCACTGCTCCGGCCCGAAAAGTTTTTAAATCTGAGCCATTGGGGACGGCAACAGACATTGGGACATTGGCAATAGAGGACGGCTTAGGCTAAGATGGCGCACACAAGTGGAGAAAGACCTCAACCAACTCGGAATGCGCAACTGGCGCCAGCTGGCGAAATATCGTGCTGGCTGGAGAGGTATGTTGGTTGAGGCCCACGTCCACACCGGACTGTAGTGCCACAAGAAGAAGAAGAAGAAGAAGAACGATTTTGGTGGTGAACAATTCTCTACAACCAAGGTTTGCGAAAATCGGTTATTACAGTTTTTTTAAGGACCAGGACTTCTATAAGGGAGGAATAGTGCAAGTACCTCCAAAATGGCAGACAGTACCAACAAAATGGCGTATATTTAACTTAAATCGGATCATTCTATGTGCACTAAATATAACCTTCATTTGCATACAAAAATTAGCTTAGACTGAAATTGGGATATCTACACAGATACATGGGAACTATAATGGAAGTTTATTCTGAAAAATCACAGGATTTACCTTCTGTTTTGTATGACTAGCCTGAGTTTTATGAAAAAAGGCATATTTTGATATACGAGTATTTCATGTTATTCGAGCAACGTATGAGAGTTTGAACGTATCTCTTCAAACAAAGGACAATGTTGAGATTAAAAAATTGTGACGAGAAAAAAATTATACATATATTTAAACTACTATTTTCAACACCATAATACCACTATTCAAGACCACATCTGTAAAGACTATTAAGCCACAAGGGCCACTCACAAATATAGTCAAAAGTAATTTATAAAAAGTCACAAATTATGACCCTCACGAAAACTTCCAATTTTGTGTCTTTAAAAGAAAATCGAATGACTTTCTTTTACTTGGGATCACTTCAAAATCAAAATAGTGTTACGAATCTGATTTAAAATGAGATGATAGTGATACAGGCTCATAAAATTAATTTCAAAATATCTGCAATCAAATATTACACAAATTGGCTTTTCTTTAGCTACCTTAAGACTTTATATTGTACTGTATGTACGAAAGAAACAAATACTTTTGCACTTTTACAGAAGTTCGTTGAAGTCAAAATTTGAATAAAATGGAAATGTCTCAAATAGTTTCGTCACTACAAAAACAAAGTCCACATCAGCTATGAATACGTCTCTCTTTACTGATTTATAGTCTTTTTTTAAATTATGTTTCTGATTAGTTCAATGAATTTCAACATTACCGATAATGTATCGCAAATAAAATTTGCAAATTAAATTAACATATTCATTAAATAGATAAAAAGTAAAATGAAATATATTTGTTGACAAAAAACTGTCACTTTTGTATTTCCAATGAGTTATCGACACCGCTGTTAAACTTTCAATGAAACACTTTGAATTTTACATAAATTTGTCAAAACGTCGTATTTTTGAAAATGCGTAGTTGCTTAACAAACCCCCGCCCATCTGCAACAAGCCAGAGTAAGAAGAATATGGCTCACTAATTAACAAATTACAAATCTAATTATTTTTCAATTCCTTACCTTATTTTTTAAATCAAAGACTCTCACAATTGAGTCAATGTCAATTAAAGCAAACAGCAAACTTAAATTAGAGCAACAAGCATAAATAAATAATAAACACAACGCTGCGTTACTGAGAAAATTTCTCAATCATTCCATTCAAAAAACGTACAATAAATCACAGCACACTTCTGTCCACACAAATCGATTTCGTTCGCCGAGAACAGCAGCGAATAGAAAACAAAACAAAATCGAAACGACAACAAAGTCTGAATAGTTTTTGCGTAAAATATCAATCACACCAGACTAGCACCAGTCTCTGTTACGGAGATTTAGTCAAATATTATTCACATTTATAGCGCCTGAAGTTGTCCGTTTATAGGAAGTGTATTCGCGTTTGGTTCTTGGACCGCCGTAAACATAACTGAATGAATTTTCACATTTAAATCCACATTAGAAGTGATCTTGCCCAAGTCAGTTAGCCTGTTCTTTCTCTCACTGAATGATGCTTCTCGTTTTTTTTTTTTTGTTTTTCTCAGTTATTCCACCCAATCTGATCTCATCTTATGGCTCATGGAATTGCCCCAGGTTCGAGTCCCCATTTAACTTTGGAGTAGCCACAATCACCGCTAATATGGTTACAAACAGAAAACTGAAAGGAAAACAAGAACTGACCACAATTATTACCGGCATCATCATCATGGTCGCCACCATCATGCTCACAGGCAGAAGCAGAGCCAGCAGCAGCCGCTAAAGTAACATCATCAACTTCAGCATCTTCTCTTCAGAGATCACTGCCTGCACATAATGAGCTACGAGTACAAGTGCGGATAAGCGAATACAGAGTGTAACCCGGAGTCTCAAACGGTCAGCGTCGCCGTTGTCTTCAGGGAAACAAGTTAGAATTGATTCAACAGTGTCATTATTATTTTTAGGAGAGTAGGGTAACCGGCAACAATTATTGGGGGGTATTATATTATTATCGCGCTAGATCAGAAAATCACGGATACACGCCACGATCGCCAATTGATCAATCAACGGCAAGAGATCGCGTTCCGTGTCCAGAGCGACAGTGGAACCGGACTGTCAACTAGAAAGGAGAAATCATAGAATCGCTTCTCACACATATCACTGGAAAACTTGACATGATATCCGTACACACACTTGCGCGCCTAGATACTCCACTCAACCTAGAATGAAATAATTGACGCAGCCGCCGCGCCGCCGTGTATAGGATCGTACTCTTAAGTACACATTGTGCCGCTGAAGATCGATCGAGGCAAATCCGTACTTGATCGGGCACTTATTCTCGGATCTGAATGCTATTTCTATTCCATCTGCATGCCCGCTCTGCCGGGCTACACCCTAGAGTACGTACATATTGCGATGTCGTTCCAATTCTAGTCGGTACACGGGAAATCGGGCGTGCAGCGTGTGGGCAGAAGCCAGTGGGGGCACAAATAGACACACCACACCATCAGTGTCACACATCTATCCATGGATACTTAATGAATATGACCCTATTCAGTGACTGGATTGCGCTAGATGGCTCCGATGAAGCCCCACCCGGGCAAGGCGGACAAAAAGGAAAGAAGGTCAGGTCGCCCGGAGAAGAACGGACGGAAGAGTAAAAGCGAAATGCGTGTACATAAATTAAGAGATCAGCCGAGAGACTAGGTCACTGTTTCAGGTTTTTTTGTTGTTTTTGTTTTTCTTCTTCCTCAAACGAGAACTCGAATTCGAAGTCCACTTTTTATATTTCAGAGATTTATGTCTCTACCTTTCCGGTGTATCTTTGAGATAATTTGTTCATTCTGTTGTTTTTGTTTAGCTTCCTTTTGTTTTTGTTTCATTCATCTATTCATTCAATCGGTCGAAAGTAAAAGGAATCTCCACTAATCTTGTAGTAATCTCTGAGATTTGTTGTGGAAAACCGCTGCTATTCAAGAGGGCTTCTGAATGAATGGGGCGCATATACATACATATGTATGTATGCTAAGGTGCCAATGGATGATGGCTTGTGAATGATTGTATCAAGTGAAATTGAAACTTTCACAGGAAGTGGGAGAATGTTGCTGATTTTGGAGGAAAATTAATTCTTCTTTTTTTTTTTCAAACTAACTGACTGAGTAGGTTTATTGCCGGACATTTGGGTCATCAAGAGAGTGCTGGTAACAATTGAAGCTGATTGCCTGAATACGAGTAAGGTTGGGAACCCTAACAATGACATTTTGTGAATGAACTAGGTTACGAACTGCACCTGAGGGTAACTGCTTCGTAGAGTTTCTTTTTTGATTCACAAATCAAGTAGTCCGCAAGAATTCGGGTCAGTTCAATTATACGAAAGAATACTCAATTTGATGAGATTCCAATTGGCATGTGATTGACGAAGTACTTGCTTTAACAAGTACCGATTCCATAGAGTGGCCAAAGTTTGCTAAATTTGTTGGACGCGGAAGGCGGTGCTATAGGAGAGCTATCTGATAATGATAATTTTTAATAGCTTTTCATTTTAAAATACTAATTTAAGGTTCAAGCAAGCCTTAACTTGGTTTATTTACAGCTTCCAATACACTCAACCCAACAACAACAACAAAGAATTTGAACCCTGAGCATGGTTCTCTGATTTGATTGATTGATCTGCGCCGGAGCAGTATTATCCATCCGCCCTAGATGACCTGGCCATGTCAAGCGTTTTATCGTTTTATCTGCAGACGCTTCTTTCCTCCAGATGACACCAAGTCAGGCTTTCCTTAAAAGTATTTCCTTATTGGCAGTCTCAGTCTCAGTCTTTCAAGAAAGGTTTTTGTTACTCAATTGTCTCCTGAGCAGAAGAAAACAGTGATTGGCAAGAGTAAGAAGTAAAAACAACAATCTTTCGATATTTGACAGTTAATACGGTCAAATTAGGTCTCTTTGCATAGAAGCAATTTCTGGTTTTCTAATCTTGGGAAGTGGTTATGAAATTTTGTCAAAAACTGCGAACGTAATGAAAAGGTTAAAGAGATAAAACACTTTTCTAAGTCCGCCAAGAAATGGTTAAGAAAAACTGTTTTTTACCGTGTCGTGAAGAAATCTGTCTTTCCCTCAAAATGGCTTTCATTTTCTGATAATTACCAATGTTTTTGAATACCCGAACACAATTCGATCATTTCTGTAGTGTTTGTTGGAGTGACATCTGTCAAATATCATTTATCATTTATACGCTGTGGTTTGACAAGTGACATCTTCTTCTTCTTCTTGTGGCGCTACAGTCCGGGGTGGAGCTGGGCCTCAATTAACAAGTCTCTCCAGCCAGCACAATCTTTCGCCAGCTGCCTCCAGTTGCGCACTTCATGTTGGTTGAGGTTCTTCTCCACTTGTGTGCGCCACATTATCCTAGGCCGTCCTCTATTGCGTTGTCCCAATGGCTCAGATTCGAAGACTTTTCGGGCTGGAGCAGTGGTGACCATACGCTCTACATGACCTAGCCATCTTAAGCGCTGTATCCGAAGACGCTTGAAAAGGCGAATTTCACTGAACGAGTACAGGCTATAGAGTTCGTCGTTAAATGACCATCCGCAGATATAACAACACGCGCAAGTAATAAAATCTCTTTTTAAGAAAGCAGATGTTCTGTTCGAATAATGTTTCTTGCGCTTTTTTCATTTATAGCTCGGCATCGGAGACGACGCAGTGTGACCTAGAGTCCACAGCTCAACAAAGATCATACTCGTACGCAGATGAAAGGCAAAGAACTCCACTGTTCCTGATAATGCGCAGATAAATCTAAGGCAGTTCCACGCGAGTCGCTAAACTCCAAAATTCAACGTTTGGAGTGGCTAGGTTATGTAGAGGGCCATGCCAGCTCGACTCGGTAAGTCTTCAAAACTCACGAGGGACGGTGCAGTAAATGCAGATTGCGACTTAGGTCCCGCACGCAAGTGAAAAGGGATTTCACCCAACTATGTCTGCAAAACTTATTGAGCTGGCTGGAAGCGCTTGTTAACTGAGGTCCAGATTTCCACTCCGGAGTATGGCACGAATTCAAGACACTAAAAAGTTCTCCTAAGGAAATAAAGTTGTATGATTTGTTGGTTCTTTGGTACAGATAATGAAGTGAGGGAGGCAAACCTTTTTCGCTCAATCAAATTAAGCCGTTTAAGGCTAAATTACCCTTTTTATATGTCGATTGATGTATCAATTGTATATCAAGTGTGGCATATCAAATTTATCAGTGTAACTTTACCTAGGCTTCGCTGCATCAGCACTTCACTCCTCATATCACTTAATACTCAATAATTTTAAGTAAATATTGACTTAAGGATAGAGTTCTTATCGTCACACCCCAAAATGCAACCTGATCCTGCTTAGATCGCCTTCACACAGGCAAACAGCAAAACAATCTAAATTTCTTTAAGTTCATGGAGATATTGAGCAAGATTTCGGATACAAATTTGATCAAATAATTCATGTTTCAAAATTTCTCCATTTCACTAAAATTTACTTTGACGGTTAATTCGAAACCCCTTTACGCCAGACGTTAGTGGTTTCAATATTAAGTATGAGCATACAAAAATTTTAATTTGGCTTCCGTCATTAAATGCATCAGCTCACAACCTGAAGGTCTCAGTTTTGATTCCTGGATTGGACAATCTGCACTTTTCACGACACAACCTCTTTCGAGTGACTAACCACACTTATTGTGTGGGAAATGTTTCTTAAATCTCATCATTCAGTGTCGGCAAAAACATGTTATTTTATCACAGAACGCACAGCACGAGCTAGTACTGTAGAAGCTAGTCCTTGGTCCCTGGTGGGATCTTGTGCCAGGCAATTGTTATAAAAACAAAATTAAAAAAGTTTCAAAAATATCGTATACTCCTACCGCATAGATTCATGCCGTAAGTAGATAAGAAACAGAAATACCTCATCAATCGTACAATGCCACATACAACCTGAAATACAAACTGAAAACTGAACTTTATACTGTCGCATTGTAATTAGAACTGATGTCATTTGAGGGCAAGCTGACGACAGTTAAGTACTTGCAATTAACGGTAGTAATTTGCAGAATTGAGAACAGATGTGTAAATAATGCTGTAATTTGCAATTTGAGCAGTAAAGATCATTTATCATTTTTAAAATGAATCACTTGAGTTTCGACTTAATTTGGTCCGACAGTGTTTGCTGGAGAGTGGGGGATCAAATTCAAATTTGCATGAAAGGTGTGTAAATGCAAAAATACAATTATGTACAAATAATATCATCAACTTTTAAACCTTGTCGTACAGATGCTCTCATTAAGAATATAATGTTTTAGCAGCCATATTGCATTGAAAAGGGTGTCTCAAATTCATCGTTTCTCTTTCACAGCACTTACTTACTTTTACTGTAGTTGTGCCTTCATACGAAACAAGTCCAATAGTTTCTTCTTCGTTTTATGCTGTTGATAGTGATACACTTTTCATTAACAGTTGTGATTTGACAAGGTAAAATTTTCTTCGGGATGTAATTTTGGTACAGTTCACACTTCTATTCGTCTGTTAAAAACTCTAAATAAACTCTTAAACTCTTGCGACTTAGCAATATTCAAATCAGCAATATTCCGGGTTATTCAGGGTTATTCAGGTTATTATGATACTGATAGCCGTTTCCTGCTAAAAAATATTTACAGAAAGTCAGTAACATACATCTTCTA
The DNA here is from genome assembly GCA_944738645.1 of Eristalinus sepulchralis. Lineage (NCBI taxonomy): Eukaryota > Metazoa > Arthropoda > Insecta > Diptera > Syrphidae > Eristalinus > Eristalinus sepulchralis. The sequence continues at coordinate 14,805,919 of OX122882.1, forward strand.
AACGAAATGAGTCGCTTTACGTTTCAACAACACTGAGGAATATTTAAGAATGTACCTTTATCGGTACCCTGTACATAATCAGCTTCGTCTGCATGTATTTTTAAAAGATAACAACCAAAATACAAGATGAAAACACTTGCAGAATACTGACATATTAACAAGCCACTTGGTAATGAACAGATGTGCAATATGAATGTTTTTGGAAATGTCCCCTGGTTCTCATGAGTTCTTTGACCAGTGGCCGTCGAAAGATCACACAGTTCACTGTAATCTCCATTTGCGAGTGTACTCATTCTGTCTGAATTTAGAATACAATGCGTTATTTTTAGAAACATATGGTGCGGTTCAAAGACGCGAATTTAAAATTCCAAAAAAGTCATAAAAACACAATTGATGATTAAGACGTTGCATTCAGCCATCTTGATAAGATGGGTGTTTTTTTGCAAAGAAAACAATTTATTTATGCGTCATCGAAATGTGTGCTTATTTACGCATAGTCTTAGAGTTTATGTAAACTCGTTCATCTTGCACGAATAGAAAAGATACAAAGGGAAAGCATGCAGACAGAAGTGTTTTTTTTTTTGACAAAATAGATGACGGGAACAGACTGTTCCACTCAACTTGTACGACGGTGGAATTCTTTCCAATTGACTAAGATCAAAATAGCAGGTTGAGTAAAGCCAGACTAACTATCCGTACAAATGCTAAAAGCAGTTGACCAAAGATGACCTAGTAGGGAGCATGCACCTAACCTGCAAAATATGGTCTGAGAAAGAGTTGCAAATGTCGCTTATCCGGTAGAGAATATAAAACTTCTGACACCATTTCTTAAGGATTCATCGGCTTAAAATCAGGTAAAAGCTCCAGTCTGTAGTTTTGTATGAACGCCTAGAATCTTTTGTCAACACTCTGGTATATCGCAAATTTATCAGTGTGGTTTTCAATCTGAAAAGTCCGCAATAGACCAGAATTTTCCACTGAACTTACAAGAATAAAGTTAATATGACTGGATTCATCACTCACCAGATTTAAAATCACATCCGTAACACTACTCCGGACTATGTATATGGGCTTTAGGAGGTCCTATCGAGTAACTATTGACATGCGTTATCAGGCGTTATTGTGATGGTTAACACCAGCCACTTTTTAGCGATTGCTTCCTTTAGACGGTCTAATTGTTAATAGGACACTTTCAAATTAAAATTTTTTTCTTAGAGGAGCAGCTCATAGTACGTGATTCCCTGTCAATCCCACCAAACTTGCCTTGTCAGTTAATTCTGGTTTCGATACCGCTTACGCCGGCTGCCTGCCATTTTGCTCCTATCGTTTTCGCTTGATGTTGTTGACAGTGATCTATTTTTCACTAACAGTTATGATCTGCCTAAGAAAAATATCAATTTTCTTGGGATTCAGCAACGATTTGTAGAAAGAAATTCGATCCATGAGATTTTTTTGTGTTTACTCGTGTGACACGCACATCGAGTTTTTTTATATCCGGCCTTGTTAAAATGGTTTAAAACGGTTTCGGTACAATGTTCAGCTGCTGTGAAATCGAAATAGTGCTTACGTTTGCAATGATTTCCATAATTTTATCAAAATCTTTAATTATGAAGCCTGGTTTGATTTTTAGCTTATAATTGCAGGAATGGAATCGACGAAAGCAAAATTGCGCAGGAACATATACATTATTCACATTTTCAACAGCGTAGCTTATGTACATTTGAAGAAAAGTTGTAAAATATTCCGTATTTTCTCTTGGAAAGGGTCCATTTTTGCCTCGCGTAAACCACAAACCACCTAAAAAATTCTCAGGGCAAAGAGGACTAAAGACGCATTAGGTGGTTTGTGAAGCAAACTAAGTCAATCAAATACAAAACTGTCATGGAAGTTTTTTAGTACTAACTGTCATCTTAGCAACGCTCAACGCACAAAAAAAATTAAACCAAATACAGAGTACTAAGACCATTTACTGAGCAATGGTTTTACTTCACCTTATATTTCACATACCAAGTTTTGTGTTACCGGTTATTCATCAACGAAGTTACTCCCAAATGGCCTCAGAATTCATACTTTCTTCTTTTTTATCGGATTATTTTCATTACGATTTCCCTTCAGCAATTTTCTGTTGTAGGTAAATATGTATTTTGTTTTACTTTATGAGAAAGCATCCAAAAATAAACGCAATAGCAAATGTCAACTGTAGTGAGAAGCTTTAGCCAGCGTATCTTTTGAAAAGTGTTCATGATCATGAGGAACGAGATCCTCAACTTTTCTGAGCTTGGGGAATTCGAAAATGCTCATCTTCCATAATTTAATCTTATTGTTACTGTAAATGTCTGAAATTTCATGATGGTTTCCCGAACACATACTGATATTAAATGTTGCACTTCCAGCCCGACGCCTCCACCGCCGCCGTACCAAAGTTGCAAACTGGTGTCCCTCAAATTTCAGAACTGACCATTTAGAACTCCGTCAAGAAAACAATAAATAGACATCGTGCCGAAATAGCCTTCGCCCTTGCCGCAGAGTGAATTTAGGTTAAGTCGTAAGGCCACTAGTCTTGGCTGTTAAAAGACCCAGAAGTAGCCTAGCTAAAGTTTCCGGTTTCAACTCGGTAAAGAGCTCTATACTTCGTACCATACATACAGTTTCAGCCTGATTGTAGAGTGGGTCCATTTCCAACTCAACATATGCCCCATTCACCATCTTCTTTACTAAACTTGGCCTCGTGCGACTATTGTTTGTTTCCAAACTTGTTAAAGTCACTCGACGGGCAGAAATTAATCGGATGAGGACCTCATTGCTGCCCGACTCCTATTACCTCCAAAAAACGTATTTTTCACACGGATTTAATTAGGTGAAGTGTCTTTGGGTGAAGTGTTTAGCTCTAAACATAAGAAGTCATAAGTTTAGAATCTAATCGTCATTTCCAGAATTTCCATTTTACATTTCTGGGCTTAGTGCTTTTCGCCCAGCCCTCTAATCTTACATACTTACTTATCATATCCATATTTTTGGATCCCACCAAACAGCAGCTAGATTTATGGATTGCTTTCAAACTTAGTTGGAAACCGAACCGAACAGGCAACGAAGAACTTGAAAACTGGATACTGCTGCACGGATGTCAATTTCAGCTTCAACCACGTGTTGTCTACCGGATCTATGCTTCAGACCAATTCTCCTCTACGAAGTCTCTGCATGATGGACAGCTCTCGATAAGGCCGTAAACTGCAGTATGGCAAGGACCACCCAGCCTATCGCCAGCAATTCTCTAAGAAGTAGCCCCATCTCTTAGTGTACCTCTTCACCTGATTCCTCTAAAGAATGTTAGCAAGCTCTGGCGGCCTGCAGTGCGCATTGACTAAAGTTACTATGTAGACTGTATTCTGGGCGGTTCTCTGCGAACGGATCTAAGATAAAGGAGTTAGTTGGAATTGACATCCACTGTAGCGACCTAATTGCAGTCTTTCGTTCAAGCTCCCAATGGATTGCAGCGTAGTTCATTCTGGACCGATAGCATTCTTCTGGTTAGAGAACAGCGTAATATCTCAAAGGGATATTGCCTTTCGTATTGTTGGCCAGGCAGCTATCGACAGACTCCAGTCTGCACCATAACATTCGTTCTGTGTTGTGATCTTCTGTGAAATAATAAAGTCGATGAACTTGTCAAAAGTTGCACCATTTTGTTGCTCACTCCTTACTGCGCTCTATCGTTCATATCATACGCCTTAGTCAAGCATCTTCTTCAGCTGAACCCGATTAACAGAATGTATCGTAAGTGGTCCGAAAGCACAACCTGCCGTATCACCAAGCTGACCAGGTCCCAACCAAACAACAAACAGATTAGGCAGATTGAATTTCAGAACACTTATAGGTGGCACTACTGATCATAATGTCCTTGCCATACATGCAAACAGACTAGGTCTCCCCCACAACGACTTCTGTCGTAGACCATAACTTTAAAGGCAAGAAAGAAGAAGAAGGCGTCATCCATCTCCTCTGTTCATTGTCTGGCATAACTGGTCTTCGTCACCGGGATATGGAGGTGAAAGCAAGCTTCATCCATCACATCTGCTTATTTGAATTGCAAGGTTTGACTATACTGATCATAACAGTGACAGTTGCTGAAGGGATTAGGAAAAGAAAGATAGTTCTGTTCAAGTGAAGTGCGAAGTCTGGCATCACTGTTTGTAGCTGTAGCGATAAGGAGAAAAAAAAGCGTCGTCCTTCTCCTCTGTTCATGTGAAGCCCACTCCAGAGGAAGGAGAACCACAATCGTACTTTTCTGCTTTAAGTGGAGGCCCAACTTTGCAACCGGCCACCTATACAATTCAAAAATAGATCGGTTTTGTAGATTCTTAGCGCCATGGTTGTGTTTTTCAAACTTGGCGTGGTTATCTTCACCTTTACACCACATCAACCAATTAAATAGAAAATAGTTTGTTTTACAAAATTGAAAGATCTATTAAGGCCCACATCAAATCCCTATTCAAACAGAAGGGTTCATCCTGTACAGACGAAAAATTCACCGAAACAACTGTTCTTTTCACAACTACCAACAGTGTATAATTTAAGTTTCTCTAAATTTCGTTGGTTTCCCGACTTCTCACTCCAGGAAGATGGATTCCCAAAACGCTCTCTCTCTCTTAAGGCAGAGCTCTCTTTCATTGAAATACAATTTTACATCATTCTTCATTCTCTTCTTCTGTCGGTAGTAAGAAATTTCACTTGAAGATCGTAAAACTTCAAAGCGTCCCCCTTCGCGAGCGATAGCGTGCCACGTTACTTTTCTCCGGTCCAGATGCAAGCAAAAGTGATCGAAACCAACCAATTAGTCCCCCTCCCGGACAGAATCTGGGTTAACCATCAGACTCCCTGTCGCCCAAAAGCGGTGAGCGCCCGCTCGTCTTTTCAAATTCAATGGCAATTATCTACCCATCAGAATACCATAACAAAACACTTTTCTTTTCGTATTTTCTCTTTTCAGCGTCGTCGCCATTCACCTTCCCCGCCTCTGCCACAACACACTTTAGAATAGATTTACGAATTACCTCATAAACGTTTATGTTGACACCAACTTTCCCTTTTTCCTCGACTTCTTGTCGTTTCTAGAAGACAACAGAAGCATGAGGAAAAAATGCAGAAAATAAGAAAAAGGTAAAAACCGAGAGTGGAATCTTTTGTGCGAGATCCTTTCAAACTAATTAAATTGTTGGCGAACGCAGCGTCCATGAAAAGTTCTGCGTGGTAAAAACCGCTTAAGGTCAAATTGCGCGACGAAGTTAACGCTTAACTTTCCAATTTTTCCACCACCTCCTTGCCACCCGCCACACCTTCCTGACGCACCAAACAAAAAAAATTGCACAGAATCTCCGAAAGTAATCGTAATCCCTGCAGGGATGGCTTAACAGCAGAACGGACCTTGTGTTTTGTCTTCAGGTGTCACTGGCATTGTGGGTGTTTGTCGTTTTGTTATTTAAATCTCAAAGGACACTAGTCCGGTCGCAAGGAATGCCGTAAATGATTGGAATCGACCGCGGACGTGAACACAAGTCACGGGAGAGTGAATACAATTTTCAAAGAAAACGTTTTCTTGCGTGTTTTATTTAATTCTTACTAAGATGCAGTTCGCATTATAAATTCATTTTTTTTTTTTCATTCTTAGATAATTATAAAATAAATACGAGTATATAGATAATTATATATGCATGTATGTAGAGTAGGTAGATAATAGAAAACATAATATGTCTCTCCTCCGTGTGTGGCAGGAGCACGCCGCCGATGTGGGCATTCCCACACGGCTTGCTTCTCGATCGCATGATTAAGGTCCAACAAAAACAAAAAAAAAAAAAACTTAAAAGCTATCCCAAAATTGTGTGCGCGTGTGTAGTATGTCGTGTGTCCTCCCTCTATGTGTACATGTGCTTATCCTACACGACGGGTGTCCTTTGAGCAAAGGCGGCATCGTGGTCGTCTTGCTGTTCAGTTTCGACGATCACTGGCACGTGTCGTGGAATGACGTGATTTCTCTTTTTCCCGGAGCTCCTTAATGGCCCCCACCGTGCCGAACATCACCTTTGCCGTCAGCTGGGTCTGTGTTACCGATGCCGATGATGCGGACTGTGACGCGGATGCGGCAGCGTTGGCAATCTGTGACAATTTTCCCATGGAACTACTTGAGGCGGATGACCTGGTGTTGTATGCGGAAGCCGATGATATTGCCGATTCGCGATCACCACTTGAATTGCTTGCACTTGTGTAGGCGTTCGCATATGGAATATAATTGTTGTTGAGGTCACGGCCACAACTGCACTGATTCGACATGATGCCGACTGATCGTTTGACTGAATGCACGGATATGTGGGGAAAGCGTCCTGCGCGATGCACTTCTCTAAATGCTGACACACGAAATTTTCACTGTCGATGCACTCGCGGTCACTGACGGAGAAGACGTGAAGCTAACGCAATCACAGCCTAACCCATACACTTTCACAGACTGGCTAGAACTAAAATTTCCGAGTTTTTGTTTGTGTTCCGTTGCTCCTACTGCTAACTGCCGCTCTTAATGTATGTATCTCCTCCTCTGCTCGCTACTGCCGCGTCGGAATTGTGGTGCTATTTCGCTGGTATATTTGCCGCGAACTGTCTGTCCGATCCGTTGTAGTGTGCTTCGTCTATCGATCGACACAATGAGAAAAATTTCTCTCTTCACTTTTCAGTTTTTAATTTCTTTTCGTTTTGTCTTTTACTTTTTGTTTTTGGAATTTCTTTGTTGGGGATCGAGTCGTGTGTAGTGTAATCGGCTCCGAGAGATACTCCTGTTCGCTTCACAAGTGTGCACGGGGTTGTATTGATCGGTGAGGTAACACTTGCGATAGAAAAAACAATGTTTTTCTTTTTTTCAAGCACTTAGAGGAAAAGATATCGAAAAGATTCTTAAATGCGTTAGATTGCACCTGACTTGATCGATCACTGGCGGATACAATCCAATCCACGTTACTTACTGCGCCTGCCGCACTGTGTCTGTTGGTGCGCTGCAGTACGAGGGAGAGGCGATAGAAAGCTTTCGGTGATTTCTCCCACTTTGAGCTTTTTTTTGTCGTCTGCTTTACAACAACGACCGGAGATCACCGCCGCGCCGCGGCCACACCGCATAACGCAACGGTCTCCCTCACAGCACCGCGCTGTGCTGTGCGATAGGGAAAATTCTTAAGAGAGTCGACCGTGAAGAGAATCACAGATGCGGTGCTGCGGACGAACGACAAATAATAACGATGAGAAGTAGAGTGGTCCGTAGTGGAGATGGAGGCAATTCGGAGAATAGACGTGTGTGTGGGTATAAACAAAATTCAAAATAGAGAAAATAAGAAACATGTGACAAGGCAAAGAAAACCGAAACAACTGTTGCATCTGTTTGACTCAAGTGAAACGCGCTAACGCTCATGATCGCAAACACGACGCAGATAAGAGCAAAGTGAGAAACTATTCCGTTTTGATAGGGGGAGGGTGGAAAATATGCGATGATGCTCTCGTTCATTCTCCGCCGCAGTGCACTAATGCGTTGCGTTTTCAATGCTCACGAATAAAAGGAAACCAGAGCAAATAATTTGGGGAGAGAGGAATTACTTGAGCGAAACTTATACTGGCAAGCTGAACTTTCTGCGTTAAACAAAGATCTGGAGGTAAATTTTATCAAAAGGAAGGAGCGGGAGAATTATTTTTGTAAACGAATAGGCTGCACATTCAGCAACTGTTATTCATTCAATGGGTGAGTTTGCTGATTTGGTGTATGCAGGTACTCGCGTTTATAGTTCAGATTCTAGTTTCAATAATTAGCAGGGTGGCACAAATACAATTTTTTTTTTTTAAAGTTTAGTTTTTTAGTTAAATAAACAAATTAAATATTTTCCGATTGATCCATATTTATTATGAAATACAATGTCATTCTGTCGTGGTCGTTTTGGCGTAGTGGTAACGAAAAAACGAATTAAAATTTAGAATCCCTAGATGTTCCACCGTGTATGTGCACAGTTTCATTTAAAGCGTAAACGAAAACGAATGCGATATGAATCTAAAATGTTAATCTAGGATCAAAGGAGCTGAATTCCTTCCGACAGGCAAGCTGCACTTAATTGATAATAGTGCCACAATGTAAACTTCAGGACAGTAAAATGTTGTTATGATACACTGCAAACCCTCGCCGAACGGACTTGGATTGTAGATAATGAATCCGTAGACTAACAACATTACGGCATCGAGTCTGCTTTCGAAGGTCCTGAGTCTTAAGAAGAGTTAATTGGACGACAGGCACAACAAATTTTGCTTATATCGCTGTTCAAATTGGCCTCCAGATGTTATGTCTGAATTTATGAATCACTTGTCACACAAACAAAACAAAGTCACATCCCTGACACTAGTATTAGTGTATACGGAATCATTGATGGAGCCAAAGTTTAGGTTATTGCGGAATGGCAGCTACCAGATCCAAGTATTGAAGGAATCTGACTGTTAGTGAGAGCTTGACCAGAGGCTATATTCTGGTGCCACGGGAGGGCAGGAGCCCCTGGACCTTCTGCTTCAGCGTGACCGAGTGGTAAGCCCCTTTGTGGGAGTATAGTGGTGACTGTGGCTTAAAACCCAATATAGCGGGCAGAGTTGAGGTTAGTGTAATCTGCTGGTATTCTGAATCAGGTTTTTCACCCTACTGATTCAGGCCAGGCGGTTTAGGGTCTTTTAAGGCTCAGCATCTCAACTGGGTGCTGCGACCCAGAGAGTGGCAGAATTTTTGGAAATGCCTCGCTCCATACCATACCTTAAGTCGGGCATCTGTCAGGTGGACTCTATTTCTTTGGAGTACTGCTAGTGGCGCACACAAGTGGAGAAGGACCTCATCGAACTTGGAGTGCGCAACTGGAGAGCCATGTTGGTTGAGGCCCAGGTCCACCTTGGACTTTATCGCCACAACAAGAAGAAGAATTCATACAGTCTCTAAGACAAGACACATTGTACTGTTAAAAATTGTCACCAAAAAACTCAAGCGCTGCTAAGGTAAACTTCTAGTGAAATTTCGGAAGAGCAGTCTTAATTTTTTATCTCTAGAGAATCATCCTCAGACCTCTACAGATTAAATTTTGAGAGTAACCCCACGATCCAGGCAGAGCTTATCTGCAGCTTGAAATTTCATGATATGGTGATGAATGCATCTTTTTGGAAAATCCGGCTTCAGTAGTGGTTTCAGTTCTCTAACTTCAGCTTTCACGAGCCTATACCTAACTGAATTATTTTTTTTCTTCGAAGCTTACCATACTTGATCACATGTAGGACCCACCGAAGTTTTGAATCGATGACGAGGGCTGTCGGGGCACACCACCAAAAACCGATCTTTAACTGAGTCGTTCCTGAGCTCGTTCCAGATGGCAGAAAGGAATCCCATTTCCTTTCGTTTCATAATTTTATGTCTCTGTTGTGATAATTAAAATCAAGAAACTGAAAACTAAACCATAAATTATCTTCGGCATATACATATACCTGTCCTCAGCGTGATTGACAGGTCACATGAAAAGGAAAGGACTTCATGCATACGGAACTCACCTCCAAGAGTTCTTCCGGTTTAAATGTTTTAATGTCCAAACATCGCTGGCTAGATACTATGCATATACTCCAAATGAAAGTCATTATCACTAATTTTCTATTAACTTATGGTGCAAAGTATGAAAACGGAAAAAATGTGTAAAATTATGTTTTGACTTTTCTGGAAGAATTTTAAAGTTTAGAAAAGTATTCTAAAATTTCAAATTCGGAATCCGAGCTACCCACGAGAGGGCATATCACAGGGTCGAGACGGCGGCGTCAGAGTCAACATTGCACCAATGGAATTTTTAAATTTCAATCCATCTAAAATCGCTTCTGAAACTTGCGGCACCAAATCTTAGAAGTACATGCTTTAACTTGTGCTTTCGATCACCTTTTGGAGTTCATTTTTCATATTCGCGTGTGTGTGCGCGGCGAGTAGGAAAAACAAAAACAGCTGAACAACGACGAGCCAACAGGTCTTCCAATCGCATTGGCATTTACACGTTTTGTTTTGATAGACACTTCTCGATGTGTGCGCACTGCTGTGTGTGTACCGTCTAGTACTCGCGTCTTCAATTGAAGCGAGCTCTCTCAGAGTGCCAGGCATCTCGGAGTCGATTCCTGTTCGTTACAATCTAAAGGCACCACATACTGCCAGCCCACCAAAGAAAGACCAAACGCAAAAAAGGGCATAAAAAGAAAGAGAAAAGCATTTCAAACGAATGACGAGATGGAGAGGCTTGCTTGCCGATTGGGGACCTACATACCTCGCGGACCGAACGTCTGAAGATCAAAAGTGTGTCAGTCAGGCACTACGTCGTTGAACTGCAAGCCATGAGAAGGAGAGCGAGACGGTGCCACCGAGAGCGAGAAGTGAGAGAGAACTTTTACACTTCTTACCGTTGCTTCTGGTTCTGGTCGGCTGTGTATTTTAATTTCCACACTTTGCCTTTTGCTCCCTGTTCCATTCTGGGCTGGTCGGCACGGCTGGTTTTTACCTCTTCAGCTGTGGCGAACGAGCGATGCACGTTCTTGCACTTTGATAGAGCTCCTTTCGTGCGTGGTGGTGTATGTACATAAGGCTCCGAGATGGTGACGATCATGGAAGCACCCAGAGAACGGTTCAAGACCGGCTCGTTCTTATGTTTGGATTTACGAGTTTATCTGGTCCAGCACACCCCGTGCTGCGGCTTTTCGGATTTCAGCCGTACAGTGCGCCGTGGTGCTAGTGCAATGATGGTGAGAGATGCCCGGGTAACCGCTCATCGATACCCGTCCTGAGATCAGGCGGAATTTTTGATTTCTCGTTTTCGTTGGTCTCATTGGTTCGGTCTTGCACCGGGTCCCCGCTAGATGTGGAATGTAGAAAAATCGTGAAAACAACTGAAGCAATCAGAATACCTAGTGCATTTGGTGTGACGATGAAAAGCGTTTCGGCGGAGAGCATGAGGTGTGGGCAGACAGGTAGACGGACAAGTGTTTTCTTATGCTTGAGTCTTTTTTTCGTGTTTGCAGGTATAATTGAAAAAAATGCGCATAAACACGTGCATGTGTATGGGTGCATGTCTTATGGATGCAAAGTTTGAATTGAATGGCTGAAAATAATCGTCGGATTGGGCCTGGGCTGCGCATGTGCATGGGAAACTATTTGGGCGTACAAATTTGATAATTCTTCGTTAGCTTTGTTTTCGGCATAAGCGGCTGTGAATATGTATGTGCCGTAATAACGGATGTGGGCACAGTGGAATACCAAAATTTTAATTGAATGGGCGACTCTGAGTGGTTCCAGAAAGCAGAAGGTGAGTCGCGACCTGCATCCACTTTCGTAGTCCATTGTCTTTTTCGTGGTCTATCAACGAATTTTATTAAATTTAAATTAAATTATTGATCAGTTGGAGAATATCAGGACATTAAGGATAAGGTTGTCTTAATCTGACATTGTGCACAAACTTTGATTTGAGACAAACTTTGACTGAGACAATAAGGCAACTTGGATCTAAATAACCAAACTGAAGTCGAGGAACTTGTACGAAAAGCCTATCACTATTAAAAATAGACAGGCTTTACCGAAATTTAGATATTTAGTGTCTTAACATATGATCAAACATTTGTTTGCTGTTTTTTTTTATTCTTCCGCAAATCGATGAAAAACTGACATATACATATACGATCTTCTAATCCGCCCTAACCGCGAATGACGACGCTCGCCCTGAACGACCCAGCACATCAACTTCCGATAAAAATATTGAGAATGTGAAGTTAATTGTTGTGAGAACCGTCGTTTTAGAGAAACTACTGAAGATGTCGGCAATTTTTACGGAAATTTTGGGCATGAAGCGTGCAACAGCAAAGTTCGTCCCAAAATTATTGAATTTATTTACTTACAACGATGACCCTCAGAAACCCCTATTCACCAGATTTGGCCCCCTGGGATTTTGTCCTATTCCCAAGATTGAAGAGACTCATAAGAGGGCAGAGTTTTGTAACGATTTAGGAGATGCAAGCTGAATCGCTGAGAGAGCTCAAGGGTATACTTAAAAGTGCTTCGAGAATTGGAAAAGACGTTGGCACAAGTGTGTTATGTATATCTAAGCGGGACTACTTCGAGGGGAAAAAAATTGAAATTGATGAAGAATTTTTGAGAAAAATGAAAATTCACCTTATATTTTGAACAGACCTTGTAAAGTTGGACCTGGTTAATAATTGTGCAAAACAATATCATTGAAATTTAAAATTCCGGTCGCCTTGGCGATGTGGGTAAGGGCTTCCACCCACCGCCATATGTCTAGGTTCGATTCCCGGCGACGTGGTGTGTTAAGGGACCTCACATTCCACATGCAGAACCGAAAATCGTTGTCCTTTGTACGTTTGCTGGGGTCGTCAACATTAGATCCGTCCATATCCGAGGTGGTGAGGGAGTTAGCCTCACGCACAACCTACAGATTGGTAGGCCAGTCGCTGCATACATTGGTTCACCACACAACGGATGCTGTGATGACTATCCAGGGGGCGCCACGGGGAGGCTGTTTGTCAACTTGACCTATGCACGGCCGAGGATAGCCTTGGCAGCTCGCCATGTTGAGTGCGATCAAGGACATTGCCTCGTGTGCATAGGCCCATGCCCTCCTCAAAAAGTACTTATTGTCTATAAAAAAGCCTGTCAAATCTCCCCGTTCGGAATCGGAAAAAACACACATAACTACATATGTAAAATCACATCATTTTGATGGCCAAGTTACGTAGCCAAGAAGCACAATTACGCGACTAGGTAACTTCTCAAGCAATAAGACCATAATTGCTCGAGCTATACAGTTTGTTGCCTGTCTTATTGGAATCACATATCATCAGAGTCATTAACTCCAATCGCCGATGAACAGAAAAATCGGCTATCATTCGACCATATCGCTCTGAAATGAATGTAACGGTCCACCTATTGGCATCTTTGAGCAAATACGGACCAAGGCGACCATAGAGCACACCAAACAGTCACTTTTTCCGCATGCAACGGGTACCTCTTCGAATCTGACTTGTTGCTTTCCTGAGATCGATACGAGACAGTTTAGTTTGTTTGTGAGAAATGTGTCTTAGCACTGTAGGAAATGTTGCGCGCAAGATCGGTGTGCATTGTTGCAACACCTAAGAAGCGTCTTCGGCAAAAGAAATGATTTGCAGTTTTCAGTTTTGGTTTAAGTCTAACTTCAGGATGGGATTCAGATACAAAACGAAATCTAAAATTCGCCATAGTGAGGTGTACTAGGCGTTCAATAGGGACCAACGGCGAAAACTTAAAAAATTCAGATCATCCCCAGTATTTGCGCTTGTAGCAGCAATATTTCCAACTCGTCATGATGATGCACTATGATGCACAGGCTTTACGACACCAGGACGTTTTCACTCTTTTCAAATTTCTTCACATTCTTACTGTTTACTGACGTATTCGATTGTATAGTGTTACGCGAAAAGAGGAGCTACTTCGGTAAGTACGGCAGATTAATTTGTCCAATATATTTTTGGGGCTGCTTGAAACCAATTTTGCTTATTTTGAAAGTGTTGACCTGCATTTCGTGGCTTGAGAGGTGCTCAAGGGGATTCACGTCTTACGATTGCGCTGGTTAATTCAGAATAATTTAAGCCAATCTTTCACTATCTCCGATTCGTGTTTCGGGTCGTTATCATGCTGAAACGCCCATCGAAGGGTCATATTCCATTTAGCATATTTGTTATTCAAAACGATCCATTATCCCTACAATCTTGTAAAAGTGTTCAACACTGCTGGCTGCAAAACCATGTCTACAGCATTACGGCACCACCTCCATGCATCAGTTCCGGGAATTCAGTCTCTCTTTCCCTTCTGACGTCTTAGTGTTAAGATTCGCAATTAAAAAGCAAAGTTCTCAATTCTTTTCTAATAAAGAGATGAATTTTGTTTTTAAAAATACATCGTTGCAGATTGTTCTCGGACAAGTTAAATGCCACGGTTCCCTGTGAAAGAAACGTCAAATTTAACGAATTTCCCAGTTCGCCGCTTATAAAGCTTATGGCGATGCGTACGACGTTCAGTGCATTTTACTAAAATATTTTGATGTCAGTATTTTGTTTTTTAATTCAAGGAAGAGACTTGTTAAAGAAAATTCTAGGTCGTACATGCTTTGATTTATTTCAGACAAAAATATTGGGTTTTCGAAAATTTAGGGTTTAGCCAATTTGTTTCTGAAATGGAAGTAAGCTAAGTGCATGTTAAATGCATTTCCCTTGAAGACAACACTTTAATCGATGCGTCTTTCAACAATTGCCAAAGCCTCTATAACAAAAGTGACGTCCGGTCCCATCAGTTCAAAAACGACCTTGTAGGTTCCTTCTTCCAGGTTCTCGTATAAACAATCGAGTTCAAAGAAGCAGCTATCTAAATACACTGTGTGGGGCATTATTGGTTCAGTCATCTTATCGAAAAGCTCCTGACCAGCACATCGGTGTAACTCTTCCATCAATTGCTCCTTGTAGAAGTTGTTCATGAAATCGTAAAGAGACTTGTTCTCGTATCTATGTTGGGTAAGCCTAAAAGGTGAATTTTGCGAACTTCTGTACAACTTCAAATTAATCTAGATTGGAAAAAGTAATTTATTTAGTTTCCTTTTCAATCCAATTCAATTTAAGGAAGTACCTTATATTCATTGTCCAATGTGGTGCCGATAGTCATTGTTCCGTTGATGCCTTTTTTTGCTGCTCTGCGATCTATGTAAAATGCATACATTGTCGTGGAAACAACATCCTCGTTAGTGGAATTGGTTGTGAGCCGCTCAAGCCTGTATTCCCAAGTACTCTGTGGGTAGATGAAATGAGAAGAATAAAGGATTTTCTGTTTTGTAAGCTTACTTTAAAGCTACACTCCGAAGCGGCATATGCTGCCATCAACACTACAAGGATCACACTGAAACTATTCATTGCACTGTTCGTTGCACTTTAGAAGAAAGTTGGACCGAGCTTGCTTTATATAGACGGGGCCAGACAATATAGGCACGCAAGCTGCAAATTAAAATTTTTAAATCATCACCTTGTTTTTATCTTTACGACAGATTAAACTGAAAGCAAATTTAGTTAATACCAGTTATTAAACACGACCGATAGGATTTTTTTGTGTTTATTGGACGCAGTTTTTTGAATACTGCACTTCAGCACAGACTCAAGAACAAGGCCATTGTCCAAAAAAGAAAAATTTCTTTCTGAAGATATGTCCCTCAAATTTTTGCTTTCGGACAAGAAACTCGTTCTCTCAGAGCGTCCGTCTTTTAAACGCGGTCTTACTGACTGAACTTTTCCTAAGAGTAGGTTTGTGTGCAGTGCGGGAATTACCGTTCTAAATTTTGGGGCTTGGGCCAAGCAATGGAGTGGTCATCAACTACACTGCAAAGCGAAAAAAGCCAAGACATTGGAAGTCGAAAATAACTTAAAAGCTTACAAAATTTAAGGTGGTCTTCAAAAAAAAAAAAACTGTCGTTCTTGACCCTCAACTCAGAACGTGAGAAAGAGAAAGCCAAAACGGAAGTAACAATTTTTTCATATCTATCTGTCCCTGTCCCACACAACATAGAGAAAATCGTTCTCCCGTAAATGCATTCTTAGAGCAGCACATTTGTGTATTGCTGACGGTGTAGTGGCCCGTTAGTACCCCAGGGCAAAATTAAAGGCAGCTGTCAAGAGACCGTGTAAGCTGGAGCGATATGTTGGCTGTGGTCCATTTCCGACTCGCAAATAGGCGAAAAGTCCAATTCAGAATTCGAATGTAAGAAATTCCAGTCGACACTTTATTTGTTGCACTAACCCAACGACATTGCATTGCATTGAATTGCCAAAGGCAACGAGAGCTGGTTTTGATGCAGCCATCAGTAAAAGTGACGTTCTTTGGCTGACTATGCTCTATCTCGAGAGGAGATCGCTCTATTGAACCGAAGAAGATCCTTGTGGCTAAGAGTGACGTCTGACTCGTTTTGGAGTCGCCTTTCCGATGTTCGGAATACGACATGGAAGATGATAGGACATCCTTCCCTGAATCAGCCATATCTAAGAGAGTCTAAGCCGAGAAATGCTTCAGGCGGAATGAAGCCGTTTTGACGCACCTTCTCGCAGCACTTTAAGTTGGGAGTACAAACGCCATGCAATGTGCCTTCGAGTCTGCTAAGTTTTAAAATTAACTTTTTTCATTAAGACCTCGATGGGATTGAATTTCTTTCAAGCGGAGGCAGGCTTGATGGCAGTGCCTCTCGAAAAAACCCCATCCTTTCCATCTGGGAAGGGCTCAAGTTGAATCACCCTTACACATACTGGTAAACCCAAAACCAAATGCAAAGGAACTACATAGACTTAATATCAGTAAGCCCTGACTGCGTTGTTGAGGAACTACAGCGTCAGAACCGATGGCCTGTTCAAGCGAAAGAAACTGTAAGCATCTTTGGCCCATCCATGAATTTAATTCTGGAAAGTTCTTGGAGCCATTTACTCGAAAAATATCATCTGAACACTATACGCCAGGAAGTATGCATGCAATCCGAAGTCAAATTAGAACAGACTGGCATGGAGAAAACAAATATGTTTTAGAGGTGCAGTTTTAATCCGCTTTAACGCATTAAACGAGGTACGCCTTTTGTTCTTTAGTCGCCAACAGTCCCCAGGATCAAGGTTTTGCTGTGCGACACAGTATTTCTTTTTCAATTTGTTGCATCGAAATTGGCCCCTGCTCTCATTTCAGAACCACTTCACGCCTAAGAAGACGGGTTGTAAGTTGTTTAAGGACTGCAGCATCATCTTAAAAAAATCAACCGAATCCACTTTTGCTGGTGCGTGGCGTTACTTATCCATGAAAAATAACAACCTCCACTTAAAACAAGCTCTTATATTTGGGGGTGACACACACGACTTTGTCCCACTGTTTAAGGATGAACATTTTTGAATCCAATCTTTTTGGCACCATGTTCGCGTTACACTAGAGCTGTCTCGGGTGTCTCAGGTCGCACAGCCTTTGTCTTTAGGCGACAAAGGAATATGAAACTGATCTTACAAACGATCAAGAGCTGTTCAGCATGAACTTTGTCTGCCACAGGTCACACAAGTCGTTCGTGACCATGAAGTTTCCGTTCTGTGCCAGTTGACTGCAATCATCAAGTCCGCCAAATGGTTATTTTGACACCACAGTGTGTAGTCTTGACGTGTGGGTTTTCGGTATACAAATGAGTCGAGTTTTATTGCGATTTTATCGAATCAAAGTCAACGCAACATGCAGACCGACAGCCGACAACCGACAAGCGACAGCTATTACGACAATTAAAACAATCGCTTACCGTCTGACATCAAATGCGGCTCTCCGCACGATGACTGCGCTGCATGGTCCAATTTAATTGTCAATTATTAGTTTGTCAAAGTAATTACCCACCGAGCACTTAGTCGAGGCGGCTATTACCCGTACCCAGCCCTCGGTTGCAGCACACATGTATTCATGCGGACTTTAATTGCTCTAGCCGCTTGCATCGTTATGTTTATGGCGCTCGCAAATGACTTAAGTGAAATCTTATTGACTCTTGAATGTCGCGCAGAACTAATTGATGCGATTCAGAGGGGAGAGGCTCCTTTGAATGTGTGCATATTCAAATGGTCGGTCGGGCAGTTTTCGCAAGACTCAAGTCACAGCTTGCGCCCAGGTCACCTTGTCGCCGGGCAGTCCACTCACTCCTAGTGGCGGTCAAGTGTCTCTGCAAGAAAACACCCAGGAAGTGTTTGACAAATCGGCGACAGGTTGAGGTCGGACGGTCGTCTGAGCAAATAATCCCACCCACTTGTAGGGGAAAATCAATTTTTCGGTCAGATACTCGTGTCTAATGACAGTTTTATAATTGCAAGCAATCGATCATAAGTCTCTGTGCTCACACACACGCACGCACGCCTGAATTGTCCTACAAACACAAGCAGCCGCGGCGGAGTGGTACACGTGAAGGGCACACCATCTCTTCGGGGAGTGCACAACGTAATTACGAAGTCAAATACAGCTGGTCTCCAGGGGGCTGAATGAGTGACTGTGGGGCAGACACTATTAACTTGACACAGGATTTGCGAATAGTTGACGTTTGCGGTTGGTGGAATACTTACGTCACATTTGACAGCGAATGATGATTATTGTGTAATGAAGATGGGTTCTCGTATCCTTGGGAAATTACTTTCGTTTCGGTGAAGGCGCAGTATACGTGGGCGGGCTCTTAAGGGTTGTTGCTTATGTTTAGCTTCGCACGTGGGCGAGCGGGAGTATATTTTTAGGCAGTTGTATGCCTTGCACTCACCATATATGGTGGAGACTGACAATTTAATAGGTATGTCTACGGCTACGTCTCATTCTCTGAAATATTTTCTAAATGTGTATTTCCTAAAGGCAATGGGATGGCGAAGGCTCTGAGATGTGGGTGCCCTGAGTGCCATGAAATGTAGATGATCCGCGAATTCCAGATTTCAACAAATTGTACAGAATTAATTGAACCAACGCAAAAATTGAAAAGGTTCAACAAATGCGTATACTTGAGGAACTAACGCTCCATCAATAAAGGGGCAACTCAATCCAAGAAAATCGAACTTGTTGTTTCCAATAGAGAGAGGTCCGTCATCTCACACGTGAGAGCTCCTATGAGGGTTCGATTTTGAGACGGTAAACGTTTATTTCAAGCTTCTCATTCGTTCGGAGCCCGCTGCAACACAAGAGTTGCCGAAGAAATTGGTCCCCAATTAATTTTTATGTGTAAGGTGATGTTCACTCACCACCTGAGTCAAAATATTACTGTCAACAGCACTGTCTAAGTAGCCGTCTCTATAGTGGGGTCAACACTATGGTAAAAAACTATAGTAACGAAGACCGGGCTAGCACAGGCCAAAAGAGGATAGCGGGACGCAGGCTGGGGCACACCCAAATTTACATAACATGATTTTTTAATTACTTATCAGACCTCTATGGACGATCCAAGCCTGAGATATCGCTACCTTCTATCCTTGACGGTGCTGGACACTCTGATTCCAGTCATCAAGATCAAGCCGCCTTACGCCTGCCACAACTTGGTCTTGTTACCTACAATATATTGGTGTCTTCTTTTTCTTCTCGAACCAGGAGGCTCGGATCAGATGACTCTCTTTGCTGGAGCATTACTGTTCATGCGCTCGATGTGGCCGAGCTAGTGCAGTTACATCGACATTATGATTGTGTCTCCTCCTTCATTCAGCTTCATTGCAGACAGGATCTTATATCAGAGGTAGAATTTTCTTTTCTTTCGAAGTCATCAGGCATCCGCTCTCTTCGACTCCATATATTAGGACTGGTAGAAAAAGTGTTTCGTAGAGCATAATTTTGTTCCTTCAAGTTTTGAGCCCACTTGCTTTGACAAACCGAAGTAATGCCGGTTGCTAAGGGCGATGCTACGTCAAATCCTCTCGTTTGCCCTGAGGTAGAGAAACTCCACTTCTTCTTCTTCTTCTTGTGGCGCTAGAATCCGGGGTGAACCTGTGCCTCAAAAAACAAACCCCACCTTCAAAACTTTAGCTTTTGATAGTAACGTTGTGATCCAGGGAGTAAGTGACCTTAGACTTCAAAAATAAATTGGAATCCACGGAGTACTAGCTTCTTCAACAACTACTTGTGATGTGCGTCTTATTGGTCTCTAACGAGGTAGAGGGATCTGCAGTCGAAGTTGCAGATAAACGTGTGTAGTTCAAAAATTGATCATAGGACCTCCGACGTATGAGTTTTATTAAAAAAACAAATTATCAAGTCCTCTTTGGAAAACCCTTTAAAACATCTACTTCAATGTTCTTTCATTAGCTTAAAGAAGCTGATATTCTCAAATTACACTCAAGCTTTAGGCTGAATAAATGATTGTTGTTACGTGATGCAAATTATAGGCGATACCGCATATTTAAATCGCGTGAACGATGTTCATCTAAAGAGTAACGTGATAAGAGCACATTTTTGAAGAGATAATAAATTTCAATTTTCATTTTTTTAAGCATTTACACGTCGCAATTAATAAAGATAATAATAATTGAGTGGCACTACAGCCCAAATGAGATCAGGGCCTAGCTTCTACAACAACTATTCGTGTTGTGCGGACTACTGTTCTCTCAGAGAAGGGACCTACAGTTTTTTGCCGACTCCGACTGGTGAGATTTGAAAAGCTTTTCATAGACAATTGTTATTCTTTGAGTGGTGTCAGCAACTCGAAAGAGGTGATGCCGTGAAAAAATGTGCTGTGTCCCGTCCAGGAATCGAACCTAGACCTTCTGCTTGTGGGTCGACGCACTTACCCACTACACTACGGCGACCACGTCAAAGATATCGCAGGAGAAATGCGAAAACTTTACTAAGTGTGCTTGTTTAGCACATCGGGGTTTTTCACTTGCTTTAATTGTCTGTACTTTTTCTTTTTGGCTTTCATAACGAAGAAAGGCAGTTGACCACGTGATGAGACTTCAATCTGTCCCTATATATGCAATCGCAGATATGTTCCTCTGGCTGTGTTGTGTCCTCCTTCACGCTATAAGTGTGGCGAACGGCAGTCCTTGCCTGGACCTGCTATGAAATCGTTGCCTTAGTTCCTTAAACCATTTGACTGTATGCCACCAATCGGCCGAACTTTTTTTTTTTTTTTTTTTTTTTTTTTTTTGTGCAATTTGTGTTTATTTAATTCATGTTACTTACATGCTAGACAAAATTACTTAAAGCTAGCTTAATTAGGTGAAACATACAATCGGCCGAACTAATGGCATATTTTTTCTGTTTCTCTCATGATTGACTTCCAGATGCACCAATACACATTTAATATGGTAGCACACGTATGTAGTAATGTGCGTCTAGGTAGTGATCTAGTGCTGTGATTAAATTATGAAAACTGGAAAATTGGATAACATTTATAAAAATAAGAGGGGAATTTTCACACAGATTTTGTTGAGTTGATAAGTGAGTAATAGTGAGCTTTTGTTGTGTTGTAGAAATTAGTGAGCTGTTCAATTAGGGAATGTAGCTTGAATCACACGAATTTTTAAGACAAACTGTGTTACTAAGAGCGATATGACTTAAATATGCCTTTTGTTACTGACTCGAAGTGTGAGTAGATCGAGGAAAGGAGAATGCCGATTAGAAGACGGATGAGGTATATCCTCTCTCTTTTCCGACGTTGTAAGGACGCGTTGCCGTTGTCAGTGAGTTTGTTGAGCACATTCTACTGCACACAGGATATTAGAGATTGCAGTCATCGTAAAAGAACACCGTGTCTCTCCCTGCAGGCACTGATGAGTTGGTTTTTCTTGTCGGAGATTTACCAACACTACACCAGTGAGCATATAGAGAGTGTAGACTCTAAAAGTAGTGCATTGTTCTATCTGGCAGGAATATAGATTTGCTGTATTTTCTGCGTCTTATAAGGGAATGTGAGCAGGCGCTTCTAAGACAGTGACATCGTATACTCTCACCATATCAGCTATAGTACCTATCACCTCATCTGAAAGAAGGCGAAACAATGATAGAAGAAGTGCTCGTACAAAATTGTCGTCCTCTCCACAGCCGATTGCAAACGGTTTCGTCGTTAAGACATAGCGAAGGTGTAGTGGCCCGTCATTACACCGGTAAATCGTCTGATGTCTTTTATATTATTTATATTTATAAATATTAAGAGATAACTAGAAACCTCCGGATTTCCTAAAGACCTTTGGAAGTATGCACCCAGCTCCCTTGTGCCCTGGAGAGTCATGCCTCCTATGGTTATGATTTAGAAATGCCCTACCGCCGATGGAAGCTGAAAGCAAGTCCTCCAAAAAGGCCGATTCGGGTTTTAAGAGCACCTTTTGTGATTCATGTCTAGTAAGATCCTCGGCGGCCCCATTTTCCGTGATCCTGTAGTGACTGCGGATCTAAACAAGTCTTAGCGAATGTAGAGTATCAAATTCAGAGAGGACTTACTTTCCCCAACTTTATTTAAGGTTGAATAAAAATAACGATAAGGCTTTTTTTTACAGAATTTGACACATCACCGCAAAATAAGATTAATGTTATTTGGACTACTATGCCACAAGAAAACGGTGTCGTATTGTGTTCTGGTGGGATAGCACTTTTATAGGCTTGGTTTGATCTCCACAAACATCTGCAGGAACTTCAATAGAGTACAGACTTACAACACATGTGCAAGATACACCACGTTGGGTAAAAACATCTATCAATCCCTTAAAAAGGGGATAGGGTTGCAATCTAATACACAGGGCTTCAAATTTATATAAGGCCCACCTACGGCCTTTAACCAAACCAAAATAGGTTAATCGAGTTTTCTCTAAGACAAGCCTGTGTATTCGACATATGAGGAAATAGCACTGTTAGCAAAATTATCAAGAATCTATTTTTTAAATCATGCATTCATTTTTCTGGTTCCCTCCTCTTCAAAATAGTCACTCTTCGAGTGCAAAACACTAGTGACAACTTATTTCAAAACCAAGCCTTCAATTCCTTCCTTGTCATCATTTGAAGTTGATGGTCGTCCTTGCCGCGCCTCATCTTCAACGATGTGTCGATCCTCTTTGAATATTGTGTTCCACTCATAAACCGATGTTTCAATAGAAATTTCTTACCGAGGTCCTTCTGCAGCATTGCCAACGTATCGGCAACAGAAGTTTATAAAAAGTTTCAGACACTATAAAATCGAAAACTTCAACGTTTTGCAAAAGTACCCGCATCTGAAATAGTTTGACGTGAAACACATGTCAATGACAGTAGTGCCAACGTAAAAATATGACCTTTGAAAGTGTTGTTTTTGTTTGCCCACCATAGTTGATGACGTTCCATCTTCCACACAAATTGACAACCAACGCAATCGGTTCAAATCAAAACCGATGTAATAAATGTCCCGCATACGCAATCGGCAAGAACTCCAGTCGCCGATTATCGGAACAATGTATGCATGTAATCATTCACATGGAAACCCCTCACCTGTTCCGCTTGTAACGGTAATCAACGTGTATCGCATGATTTATGAGGAGTCTTGAGTGAGGCGTTTGCCGCGGCATCAGGTCCTATCAAATGCGCCGTCCGCGGCGAATGGCACAGTAATTCAGGTTTATTTGTTTTCAAAATGTCGCGCGGTAAAAATGTGTTTCAGACAAGCACCGTATCTCAATTGGGCTGGGCGATTTATGGTGACTAGAGGAGCAGGTACTTTGGAGTAAACATTTTTCCGTTGAAGGCGGCAATGCGTAAGCTGGTTCGTGGAAAAAAATGGAAAATTATAATTTATGATGCCTAACGCGGTGCACTGTAGGCGTGTGCGGTGTCTTTTTTTAGACGTCAAATGTGTGTACTTTGGATTACAGGTGTCTATAGCTGAATGCATGCGTAAGTTAATGGGGATTATCAACGAGGCTTGTTGAAAGCCGAGAATAGAATCAGTCAAGGAGATACGTCACAACAAGTGGGATACAACATGTGCAGGAGCACTGTTATGACGACCTTCACGGGGTCTGGCAATAAAGTTACGAGCAGCAGACAAACTGCGTGTTGTGACGCGCGCTCGCTTGTGTTTTCTTTGACTCACTATTAGCTGTGCAGGGCTGCCATTTTCTGATTTTCGTCTTCTCAATCGCACTCAGTGACAGTGAAGTTAATGGGACCGATGACACCGATAAAATGGTGGGGAGTTTCATTAATCTTGAACATATCAGCTGCCATTCGTGACTATCTGATTGGGCGCTGGGAGTGTGACATGGTGTTCGGGTCTTGCGTAACACCTGAGAAACATAAAATTTACGAAAGATATTTATTTGTGATATGAATGCTGAATCCAAACCACTTTTGTGAAGTCATACAGTTCGATAGGGGGGAATGACATAAGATCAACCTACTTACAAGACTCTTACAGCTTGAATGTACACAGAAGATGGAGAATTCTGCCGGCTTTCATGTGATTTTTTGTGAGCGTGAGAGTGCCGCTTAAAACTATGGATCAGATCGGTAGGGTCGTCTAAGTGTTTTTAAAGGGTGTTTTGTTTTCAGGAGTAAGGAACTTTGAAATTGACATGCAATTTATTTAATCCTAGCATTTTAATTGAAATATGATACGACTTTCATGGTTAGATCGGACCTATTCTAATATGAAGATCCAATTTCCGATGACTTTTTGCAACACTTGAAACCGTATATCGACAATAACGCGACAATTGTCTACCAATTGGTCAATCGTTTCAGGTTTATCGGCGCAGACTAGCGCCGCCACATATTCCTACAGAAAATAGTCAAGCGTTGCTAAATCGCACAAACTTGGAGGTCGATTCGCAGGTCCGTAACGTGACACTATTTCCTTCAGTTATTCAATTGTGGCACGAGCTGTGTGATATTCTGCGACGTATTGTTGAAACCACAGCTCCTGCACAGTGTGATTGTATAGCGAGAGTGAAGTCAGTATTTAAGGCTATATAGCGGTCACCATTGACTATAATGTTAGAAAAGTACGGAACAAAATTTTCACTAACTTGACCAAATAGTCAGTTATTGAACATGTAACAACGAAAACTTAAAGAAAACTCCAAATAGACGCAATCAAGATTGCCATGTATCATAGAGATTTGTTATTGGTTGCAACAGAAGTGAGAAGAAGTCAAAGCACTGCCAAAATAAAAAGAATCAACTTCGTTTGCTCTTCGATAACGATAGAGAAATACATAAAAAGGAGTCTAGATGAGACGAAATAAGACGCGGAATCACACTTGCCGAATGCTTTTTCCAGGGCTTAAGGGCCAGTTGAGTATAAGAGCTTGACCTCCTTCGAAATACCCACTTGCCTTTGAAATATTGGTATCTCATCATAAAAACAATATAAGCTAATGCCTTCCCCGCCTTTTTTCCATATGTTCCGCGTATGTGATGTCACGTAATATGTACAATTTTTACAGTAATGTGCAAATACAGTTAAGAAATAGTTTTCAAAATGGCAACTTGTGGAGAACTGTGTTGTGATGCAACCAAAGACAATAGGTTTAAGAATTAGATTGCAAACGGGGACATACATGTAGCCGAAAAGAGAAATATTAATTATCGAGCAGAAATATAAGTACTTCTTAGACTATGAGTTCTCACATTATACTCAAAAAAACTAGAAAACTTAAAAAAATATGCTGTCCGAATAGAAGATCTTTCATTTCCAGTATCAAACATGAAATGGACGCAAACTATGCAAGGAGGGCTAAAAGGGTTCAAAAAACAAACAGAGTTGAAATCCTCAGAAGTGTTCGAGGTAAGGTTTGTTTCTAATTTCCTTACGTGTAGTCCTAAAGGAGCAATTGATGCTGTTGACGAATGAACATTAAGTCTTTAAAAGAACAAAATTCTCCAATCACGAATATTTTTTTCCGTTCAAAAGAAAAAGAAGAATAATGAGAAAGAGCAAAGTGAACATTTTGAATTAGATTGCTCGCCAGCGGTTTGAAACTTTCTCGCCTTTATGGCAAAAATGGAAGGGGAAATATGTTGAAAAAAAAAATTGATTTTAAAGTATTGGGAGTACAATTTAATTCGTTTCGTTTTTAAAAGATGGCGACACTTGCAAATTGTGTGATTTGATTGATGGAAGCGATTACCTACTTCATCGGAAAGGTGTGACATTTATCAGCATTTCTGTTCTGCAACATTATTTTATGCCTCTTTGAAAATATTCGGATTTCAAATAGCATTTGCGAAGAGTTTTGAGTTTCCTTATTAATTGGAAGAAAAGTCCAGCTGAAGGCGAAAATTACAGAAATGTTAGGAGAGAGCCAGCCAACAATTTGCGTTGAGATAAAGAAATTTTAATTTATTGAAATTATTCAAAAACAAGGAAATTGGAAACCGAGATGTCGAAAGACGATTTTTCACGTCGGATCTACGTCTTGAAAGAAATGATAGGCATGATTCCGACACTTGCGGCCCCTCGATTGAGTGATGCAGTTTTGTAGATCTTAATGAGACTAAGAAAAAATTGTATGGGTGGGGGGGTCTAATCGGCTTAGTTTAGACGGTACTCGTGTTCAAAAACTGAAAAAAGTCCATATAAAAAAAAGCGCCGGATTCTTAGAAATATATTTTTCTTGAAAATTATTTTATGTTTCTGTTGCATACATTTTGGCAGAGGTATTAATGATCCATTGAAATTGCCCTTAGAAGGGTTTGTGTCCTTACGAAGAATATACGTTGCATTGCATCCTGTACTACGACCTCTATGTTTGCAATTAAATAGAATTAATTTCGTGATGAAATATTACCAAATTTATGATTAGGATATGCGCGTAATAAAGGAGAAGATGCATTTTAAACAAAAACAGATTATTCATTTCCGAATAATTTACATATGTGATTTACAATTTAACAATCTACAATAAGCTTATTTGTAGGTGAGTGGTAGAGGGGAGATTGAGAAAGGGGCAAATTGGTGTAAGAAACGATTATCTTAAGAGGATGTATATATTGAGAGGGGATGTTACTATGGTGATGGGGATGAAGTGGTTTACGGTAGCGGTAGCAAGCTGAAGTGGCACCCAATTGCCAACCGCCATGCAGAGTTCTTCATCTTTAAAACGTCTTCGTACAACAAAGTGGTCATCACTGCTCAGAGAAGAGTCAGTCACTCCACTGCGAGTAGCCTTCAGTGTCCGAATTCAAGGCACAGAGCGAGTCGAAGGTATAAAGGAAGAAAATCTCTGTGACTTGTGGCACATTCGCTTGGACTTCTGACTTAAGAAAACCCCACAAGGTCTAGGAGAATTAAATTCGTTCGATCTTAGTAGACTGTTCACATCACCTCCACATGAGATGACAAAGTTCTCACATCGTTCTCCAGTGTAGCAGGACCATTGAGTGTGTGTTGTGTGGCAAACCCATTGAAGGCACCTGCCACTGGCCCTGATCAATGCCTCGAAAAAAAGAGTGTAGGGAAAGGAAAACCTTCTATTGGTGAAAGAAAGGCCATTATATTTATTCATGTCATTCCGTCAACTGCACAAAACAATAGATTACGCCACGATTTCCGTATATATGTAAGTCTTGGTGTTTCCAGGTCCCAAAGTAAGTGTTAAGATCTGCTCAGATTTCAGGAATATGTCCAAAATCCACTTCGAATTGTCACAAATCACCTAAAAATGTTTTCAAAAATGGCTAAGATCACTAGGCAGATCTCCCTGCATATGGCCGCAGCAATTTTTGAGTCTCCGACAGTGCAAAAAATACAATAAAAGAGCCAAAATATCGAAAAACACAAACATTTAAAGGGAAAAAGGTGAAAAAAGGGAAAAAATATCGGAAAATTAAGAGCGGCCGGAGAGGCCGCTCCGAGGGTATATAAGGGGGTCCAGGCGCGGGAGCGAGTGTAGTCTGTCGTGAGTTGTCCTAGAGTGTACATCGGAGGTAATTGGGGTCTACTGATTTTTTTTCCCAGGTACTCATGTCCTCGGGTGCATGTTGGGGTCACCACCACCCACCAGTGATGTCTGATGGTAGGCACGTGTCGATGGTGGTTGGTGTCTTCGATGGTGGCTGATGTCTTTGATGATGGGTGACGTCTTCGATGGTGGCTGAGATGGTTGATGGTGTCTGATGTTTTGAATGGTGACTGACGTCTTCGATGTTGGTTGACATGGTCGGTGGTTCCTCACATCTTCGATGGTGGCTGAGATGTTTGATGGTGCCTCCTTTCTTGGATGGTGGCTGATATGGTCCATGGAGGCAGAAGTGTTCGATGGTGCCTCACATCTGCGATGATGCCTCACATCTGCGATGATGCCGATGGTGCCTCACATATGCCATGGTGCCTCACATCTGCGAAGGTTAATGGTGGCTGCAATAATGGTGGTGTCGGATGTTTTCGATGTGGCCTGAGATGGTTGATGGTGCCTCCTTTCCTGGATGGTGGATGACATCGATGGTACCTCACATCTGCGATGGTGCCTCACATCTGCGATGCTACCTCACATCTGCGATAGTTGATATTGACTGACGTCTTCGAGGGTGCCTGAGATGGTTGGTGGTGCCTTCTTTCTGGATGGTAGCTGACATGGCTGAAGGTGCCGGACAGAAGCGGACTACAAGTGGCTTGATGATTGGTGGGATCTGCTCAAATGAGTATACTTAAGTATTTCTTTTCTATGCACAATAGTTTTTTAATATATACACATATTATATATGCGCACATACATATACATTCGTTTGAGTCATGACTCCCGCGTCGAAAATTTACATGCTAGCATGATGCGGGCAGGCGCGCTTCGTCGAATCTTAGGTTCTTAATCTTCTTCAAGACACGAACAGGTGTTCTTGGGTTAGGTAGGGCTTTCTCACTTCTCTCTCTTTTCAGGTCTGCTTGTTTCATCGTTTTTCAGGTTTGTTCTTCTACTTTCAGTTTTTTTTTTCTTTCGTCTTAGGTCCAACTTTCCGGGCGAGTCGTGATGATAGTCGTAGTATTTAGTTCCCTAATAGTATTTAGTTTCCTAGTAGTATTTAGTTTCCCTTGCCAGTCTTGTGGTAGATAGCATCAGGCTTGTTTGCGCAATGGGCTCGTCGTGCGGAATTGCACTTCACCGAAGATGCTTGAATAGAGCTCGTGCGGCGAGAGTCGAAAAGGCGCTTCCCTCGCAAACGTAGTGTAGACAACGGACGGATGATGTGCATCAAGTTAAGATAGACAACATCCTGTTCGTTAGTAGTAGTTGGAAGCCATTCAGCGCATTCAGTCGAACGAAGTAAGAATGGAATGGACACTTCTCTCGTAGTAGTTTATTAAATGGATGATATGCATCGTAATGACACTACAACTACCGCACGGTCAGTGGCCCAATCCAAAGCTACAAGAATTAGCAAACTTACGTTCTTTTTATGGTGGTGGGATAGTAGTTGCAAGAACGTTTGAAAAAAAAAATCTAATTGGGTCATTTGATCCGCTCGCTGTAGATTGAGTGTTAAGATAGACAACATCCATTTTGTAGAAATGTAGAGTAGATGACGGACGGATGATATGCATCGAATTAAGATAGACAACATCCTGTTCGATCATATGAGTCAGAAGTGTTCTCCTTCGACTTCCGCTGAATTACGTTGAACTGAGACTTCCCTCGTAGAGTAGTAGAGTAGACGACGGACGGATGATATGCATCAAATTAAGATAGACAACATCCTGTTCGTTCGTAGCGATCGGAAGCGCCATCCTCTAAGCCTGTCTGGGCCTTCAACTCTTCATGTGAAGTTGCCTCCGCCGTTGTTGCTCGTGACTGTAAACAAACTGGTGCTCCTCCAAGATAGCAAATAGATGATTGCCTTCGAGTTAAGACGGACAATCGTATGCCTCCTTCGTAGTGTAGATTGCAGAGGGACTCAGATTTCCTTTTAGCGTGACTTTCAGAACTATTAATTTATTTTGTGGCAGTTTGAATGTCATACGGCGCTTCTTAGAGATGTTTGGGTTACCTCTCCGTAGATTCTTTCTTGTAGTTGATTTCAGGTTTAGCAACTATTCGAAATCTCGCAGTAAGCATCAGTAGTTAGTTGTAGTCGGAAGACTTCTCCTTCGTGCTCGTCGACGCTCCCACTTCTCGGTGTAAGGTTATAGTTCACCGAAGTTGGTGGTTGCAGCTAGACGAGCTGGAGTTGACGAGAATGGCTTCGCTTTGAAGTAGAGTAGACAACGAACGGGTGCTTTGGCTTTGTTCGTTTTTGTGCAGGAACTCAAATTGATTTAAGCGCGATCGGCTTTTAGAACTATTGATTGATTCTGTGGCAGTTCGAGAACAGCCCCTCGGCGCTTCTTAGAGTGATGTTTGAGTTTCTGCGTAGATTAGTATAGACAGCGAACGCTCTTAAGTTAGAAACATTTTTTTTTCATTTTAGAGCTTTAGCCTTGCACAAGGGGCTTTGGAAGGGATCCCTAATTTTTCGAGCCTCTTCTACTTAACGTGAATTTTTTCTGTCTCCTGGGGTTAGTTTGGGGAAAATCTTTTATTGCCGGGACATCAGTTTCGTCGGTTTCATCGGTTTCGTCGGTTTCATCGGTTTCATCGGTTTCATCGGTTTCATCGGTTTCATCGGTTTCATCGGTTTCATCGGTTTCATCGGTTTCATCGGTTTCATCGGTTTCATCGGTCTTCCTCCAAACTGAGAACGATCTCTAGATTTCGGTCTATTTTGTGGCTTCTGATTTGGGCACAGTTTTGTCCTCGAGATAGTCTTCGTTTAGTCGCGCTTTTGATACTTAATTCATCCTCGGATCAAAAACTTGCTTTTGATTGCAATTTCGTGTCCGCAGAGTTCGAAGAAAACCTCACTGCTTCGTCTGAGGTGATCGGTAATGGCCAAGGTTTCCTTAATGTGCACCTCGCTTCAAGGGCCAGGTAAAGAAGATGTTGCCTTGATTTTGATTCTGGTTTCGTCTGCGATTTGGAACTCGATTTGAATTTTAATCGTGATCCACTTTCGTCTTTCAGACGTTTTTTGAATTTATTGCTGCTATGGTCGGTTCTGTAGAGACTTAAGCAAGAAATTTGCGATCCTTTCGGGTTCTCCTCGCTGTCGAAGACATTCGCGATGGTGTTTGAGTACTGTATTCCTCAAGATCCTGTATGGCAGGCAGCGCTTTAGAAATATCCAAAGAACCAGATTAGCAGTAGTGAATTGTTGTGTGTTGCAAGCAGATGTGGTGGCTTCTTCCCTTCCCTGGGAGGAGGCTGAAAGTGGTCTCACGATCTACCACATCTCTTGCGATTTGTGTAAGGGCCCAAAAGTGTTTTTTTTTTTTTTCGTTGCTGATCAGAAAAGATGCAGGAATGCAGTTCAACAATGACCACAAGCGGTCCAACAGAAGCAAGCCGTTTCCTGAACATATTTATTTATATTTTTCTTTTTTTTTGTATTAAGAAAAACACAGAAGCTCCATTTGTACAGAAGTGTCTGAGGTTTCTAGTATACTTCGCGACTTAACTTAATCTTAAACTTAGCTTAAGGAGCTTCTGTTAGGCTTTGACTTACTTCGCGTTGCTTTTTAAATTGCTTAATTAATTCTTAGTTGTTCGACACTTTCCTTGCAATCGTTGCAAACGCTTTTCTTTCCGATATTTTTCAATGCAAGACCTCAGACTTAGTTTCTTTAGATTAGGCATAGCTAGGGCTTAGAAATTTCGTTCAAAACACTTGGGAATCTCTGTCCTTATCACGGGCCAGGACTATCGTTACTTGCCTTTGAAAATAAACTTTAATTGAGGGTATGCATGCACTTGGTTCCGGGATGTCTGTTCCCCCTGGATTGTTTCTATCAAAGGACATCAACAGATCGGGTAGAATACCTTAGACAGGACGGTTAGGTTAGACAGGTTAGTTAGGATAGCTAGATGCGATGCAGATTTTGAGTAAATCTTTGGACAGCCAAATAGCTAGGCATAGATAGGGCCGTCCTTAGACAGGGAATAGTCACTTTAAGTAGGAGACACTTAGTCAGGCACTTAGCTTAGATAGGTAGGGACTCAGAATGTTTTGCTTTTTTTTTTTGCTAGTCCGGTGTAATTACTTCATTCCAATATCTTTGCACAATTTTTGGTTTTGCTCGAACGCAGATCAAGAGTAGGTTTAGACAGTTTAGGAGGGAGATAGCTAGGTAGACAGCTTAAACACGAAATTTTCTTAATTTTCCAAAAAATTCTCCCACTTTTGTCGATTTTTCAAAATTCTTGTGCAAAGATCTAGGGCTTAGAAATTGCAGACTTAGCCACGTAGAAAGCTTTTATCGCTGTCAGTACATTTGCGTTATTCGGGCGGGAGGATATAGGCGGTTGTTTTTTTTTTTTTTGTTTTTTGTGGCGGTGGTAAAATGCTCTCTGCGTGGAGAAGTCTGTATAGGCTTAGTTCGCGACTTGGTGTAGGACTTCGAGAGCCAAACAGAAACAGGTCTCTTTGAAGTTAGGTAGGGGAGGATAGGTAGGGAGACCCCTTGAGTGCTTCAAACAGAAGTGCTTAAGGATAGGTAGGGGACCGCTCTGGAGCACAGCAGGTGCTCCCGAGGATAGGTAGGGTTCTAATCATTTCCCTTCTGTTTCAGCGCAGAATGGCGTTAATGCAGCTGCGTTCTTAGATTAAGTCTTACGTGCACGTGTCTTTCATAAGCATTCCTTGGCCATTTATTCTCGTTGTTAGCCGTTTGGTTAGTCGGAAATTCTCGAAGTTTGCTGCAAAGCATTTTTTGGCCTTTTGGCTTCGGTCGTAATCGATCGCGAGAATAGCGGACATCAGGTGAATCAGAATCCGGATTCGATTCCAAGTCCAGAAACCAAGCTCCAGCTCGTGCTACTGCTCCTGCTTCTGTGCCTGCTCCTGCTCCTGTATTGTGTGTTTGTGTAAGTGAAAGTGAAAATATGAGCTGATATGGTGGCTTCTTCCCTCTGGGAGGAGGCTGAAAGTGGTCTCACGACCTACCATGTCTCTCGCATATGTGTAAGGGCCCAAAAGTGTTTTTCGTACGATGACCAGAAGAGGTCCAACAATGTCTGCAGCTTTCCAGTTACGTGGCACAAAAATGCAGGGTAAGGCACTTCGGTGCATACAAAAACAATTAGTAAGAATTTTTGTTCTATTATTTCTTTACCTTACTCACATCGGTTCTCGGTTGAAAGCATGCATACCAAACTATTCATTTCTCGGGAAAATTTATTTCCAATTAACCCCCTCAAGACGGCAAACAGCGGTCTCTGAGGCTAGGTAGGGGAACCCTCAAGTGACAGACCGGTGTCCTTGAGGCTAGGTAGGGGACCCCTCAGGACCCAAACAGGTGTCCTGAGGCTAGGTAGGCCTCTGCTCTGCTCTTTTCAGGTTTTCTTATTTCGTTTCAGGCGGGCGCGACGCGACGGTATTATATTATTCTTTAGAAATCATTTGAGGAATCAAGTTGAGGAATCAGTTGAGGAAGCATCTGAAGAATCAAGTCTGAAGTCATCTGTGAGGAACCATTTGAGAAATCATATTGAAGAATCAGTTGAAGAAGCATTTGTCTCGTACATTTGTGGATTCATTTGAGGACTCATATGAGGACTCACTTGGGGAATCAATTTGACGGATCGCTTGAGGAATCACTTGTGGACTCATTTGAGGAATCAGTTGATGACTCACTTGACTTCTAAATACTTTAAATTTGCTTTAAATTTGCGTTAAATTTGAGGAATCAATGTTGAAGAATCAATGTTGAGGAATCAGTTGGGGAAGCATCTGAAGAATCAAGTCTGAAGTCATCTGTGAGGAACCATTTGAGAAATCATATTGAAGAATCAGTTGAAGAAGCATTTGTCTCGTACATTTGTGGATTCATTTGAGGACTCATATGAGGACTCACTTGGGGAATCAATTTGACGGATCGCTTGAGGAATCACTTGTGGACTCATTTGAGGAATCAGTTGATGACTCACTTGACTTCTAAATACTTTAAATTTGCTTTAAATTTGCGTTAAATTTGAGGAATCAATGTTGAAGAATCAATGTTGAGGAATCAGTTGGGGAAGCATCTGAAGAATCAAGTCTGAAGTCATCTGTGAGGAACCATTTGAGAAATCATATTGAAGAATCAGTTGAAGAAGCATTTGTCTCGTACATTTGTGGATTCATTTGAGGACTTATATGAGGACTCACTTGGGGAATCAATTTGACGGATCGCTTGAGGAATCACTTGTGGACTCATTTGAGGAATCAGTTTATGACTCACTTGACTTCTTAATACTTTAAATTTGCTTTGAATTTGCTTTAAATTTGCTTTAAATTTGAGAAATCAATGTTGAAGAATCAATGTTGAGGAATCAGTTGGGGAAGCATCTGAAGAATCAAGTCTGAAGTCATCTGTGAGGAACCATTTGAGAAATCATATTGAAGAATCAGTTGAAGAAGCATTTGTCTCGTACATTTGTGGATTCATTTGAGGACTCATATGAGGACTCACTTGGGGAATCAATTTGGCGGATCGCTTGAGGAATCACTTGTGGACTCATTTGAGGAATCAGTTGATGACTCACTTGACTTCTAAATACTTTAAATTTGCTTTAAATTTGCGTTAAATTTGAGGAATCAATGTTGAAGAATCAGTTGGGGAAGCATCTGAAGAATCAAGTCTGAAGTCATCTGTGAGGAACCATTTGAGAAATCATATTGAAGAATCAGTTGAAGAAGCATTTGTCTCGTACATTTGTGGATTCATTTGAGGACTCATATGAGGACTCACTTGGGGAATCAATTTGGCGGATCGCTTGAGGAATCACTTGTGGACTCATTTGAGGAATCAGTTGATGACTCACTTGACTTCTAAATACTTTAAATTTGCTTTAAATTTGCGTTAAATTTGAGGAATCAATGTTGAAGAATCAGTTGGGGAAGCATCTGAAGAATCAAGTCTGAAGTCATCTGTGAGGAACCATTTGAGAAATCATATTGAAGAATCAGTTGAAGAAGCATTTGTCTCGTACATTTGTGGATTCATTTGAGGACTCATATGAGGACTCACTTGGGGAATCAATTTGGCGGATCGCTTGAGGAATCACTTGTGGACTCATTTGAGGAATCAGTTGATGACTCACTTGACTTCTAAATACTTTAAATTTGCTTGAAATTTGCGTTAAATTTGAGGAATCAATGTTGAAGAATCAATGTTGAGGAATCAGTTGAGGAAGCATCTGAAGAATCAAGTCTGAAGTCATCTGTGAGGAACCATTTGAGAAATCATATTGAAGAATCAGTTGAAGAAGCATTTGTCTCGTACATTTGTGGATTCATTTGAGGACTCATATGAGGACTCACTTGGGGAATCGATTTGACGGATCGCTTGAGGAATCACTTGTGGACTCATTTGAGGAATCAGTTGATGACTCACTTGACTTCTAAATACTTTAAATTTGCTTTAAATTTGCGTTAAATTTGAGGAATCAATGTTGAAGAATCAGTTGGGGAAGCATCTGAAGAATCAAGTCTGAAGTCATCTGTGAGGAACCATTTGAGAAATCATATTGAAGAATCAGTTGAAGAAGCATTTGTCTCGTACATTTGTGGATTCATTTGAGGACTCATATGAGGACTCACTTGGGGAATCAATTTGACGGATCGCTTGAGGAATCACTTGTGGACTCATTTGAGGAATCAGTTGATGACTCACTTGACTTCTAAATACTTTAAATTTGCTTTAAATTTGCGTTAAATTTGAGGAATCAATGTTGAAGAATCAGTTGGGGAAGCATCTGAAGAATCAAGTCTGAAGTCATCTGTGAGGAACCATTTGAGAAATCATATTGAAGAATCAGTTGAAGAAGCATTTGTCTCGTACATTTGTGGATTCATTTGAGGACTCATATGAGGACTCACTTGGGGAATCAATTTGGCGGATCGCTTGAGGAATCACTTGTGGACTCATTTGAGGAATCAGTTGATGACTCACTTGACTTCTAAATACTTTAAATTTGCTTTAAATTTGCGTTAAATTTGAGGAATCAATGTTGAAGAATCAGTTGGGGAAGCATCTGAAGAATCAAGTCTGAAGTCATCTGTGAGGAACCATTTGAGAAATCATATTGAAGAATCAGTTGAAGAAGCATTTGTCTCGTACATTTGTGGATTCATTTGAGGACTCATATGAGGACTCACTTGGGGAATCAATTTGGCGGATCGCTTGAGGAATCACTTGTGGACTCATTTGAGGAATCAGTTGATGACTCACTTGACTTCTAAATACTTTAAATTTGCTTTAAATTTGCGTTAAATTTGAGGAATCAATGTTGAAGAATCAATGTTGAGGAATCAGTTGAGGAAGCATCTGAAGAATCAAGTCTGAAGTCATCTGTGAGGAACCATTTGAGAAATCATATTGAAGAATCAGTTGAAGAAGCATTTGTCTCGTACATTTGTGGATTCATTTGAGGACTCATATGAGGACTCACTTGGGGAATCAATTTGGCGGATCGCTTGAGGAATCACTTGTGGACTCATTTGAGGAATCAGTTGATGACTCACTTGACTTCTAAATACTTTAAATTTGCTTGAAATTTGCGTTAAATTTGAGGAATCAATGTTGAAGAATCAATGTTGAGGAATCAGTTGGGGAAGCATCTGAAGAATCAAGTCTGAAGTCATCTGTGAGGAACCATTTGAGAAATCATATTGAAGAATCAGTTGAAGAAGCATTTGTCTCGTACATTTGTGGATTCATTTGAGGACTCATATGAGGACTCACTTGGGGAATCAATTTGGCGGATCGCTTGAGGAATCACTTGTGGACTCATTTGAGGAATCAGTTGATGACTCACTTGACTTCTAAGCATCACTAATAACGCGACAATTTGAGAAAGTACGCGACTTTTAAATTTAATGAATAAAGACGTTATTTAACGAAGGCTTAGTCTCTAGCGCAGACGAGGATACGTTCGAATCTAAATCTGCACTCATAACCATCATTCTTGTCTCAAACACTGTCTATCACGGCCGTCAATGCGTCGGAGTATGTTCTTTTCAGGGCATTAACTGCAACTAAAGCAGGACATTGAAATTGTGATTCACAAAATCCCCTTATTCTTCCTCATAATAAGTGGAGATTTGAATTGCAAACAGATGCTGCTTCAAATGATGACTGAAACCGGCTTAGTCAAAACTTAGTAGTTCGGTAAGGAGCATCATTTTGAAGCACTTGTTCTATCGGAGCGCGTTTCTTGGAAAACGAAAAATTATACATCAAATGAAAGAAAACTTATAGCCCTTGTCAAAATAGAGATCTTGGCATTATATGTGGGTCAAAGTTCAATCAGAAAAAGACGAAGCTTACTATCACTAGTGTGAGAAGCTTATTTTGATATCAAGTCCATTGCACAGCGACTTTCGTTTGATGGAGTTTTTGCCTGTCTTATGAAAAAGAAATTGGTACAGAGACCACAGAAACCGATTCAAAAATGTATCTCAAGCCACAAGAAACCTTGTATTTAAAGGCGTTTTGTTTTTCTTCAAAATTCTATACGTTGAAATGGGGGAACAACTATCCCGAAGTTCCCATCATTCGACAGACCATAAAATTTTCTTCAAATGTCCTTCAGATCACTTGGACCTCGAACGCAGAATTCCCGAGATATACGCCATCAAACTTAACTTCTACGATTTCACTCATTTCACTCACTTCGTAGCTCAAATTCTGAGTTGAACTCAATTGATTTTCATACAGCTTTATTTCACACCAGGAACGATTTCGAATTCAACTGTAAGCTTATTCTGTCAGAAGCCTTGTCTCGCCTATCTTGACAACAATACCGGCAGCAAAATTAAACGCCCGAGTTCCCTTGTTAATGACCGTCCCTCAAAGGGTTAAATGGCAAAGGACAAGCCTTTATTTGAGTACTTGAATCAATCCTTTCTTCTAAATTATTTGCTTTAAAATTTCTTGGTGAACCTGCTGCACTCCAGCTGCCAAAATAATGTCCCATTCACTTCCAATTTAAATCGCCAAATCGGTTGACGCACCTCTTTTGAATGGCTTCTCGTGCTAAATTTGTTCCATCTTAAATGTTTCATATGTCCACACTCCACTAGACACTCGCAACACAAAATCCATTCTTTGTTGAATTTTTTTCTTCAAATATCGTCAACGCCAAAAGAATCAAAAACCTAACAAACTTACCCAGAAACACTTCCAAACTGCATTAACCAAACCAAACTAGCAAGTACACTCACCAAAAGTGCCCAAACGATATGCAACGATTAGAGCAAAATCTTAGGCTGAGATCTGTTAGAGGGAAGAGTGTGAATTTACTAGGGAAAGTCCCAAAGATAGAGGGATGTGATTTAAATA
The DNA here is from genome assembly GCA_944738645.1 of Eristalinus sepulchralis. Taxonomy (NCBI): domain Eukaryota; kingdom Metazoa; phylum Arthropoda; class Insecta; order Diptera; family Syrphidae; genus Eristalinus; species Eristalinus sepulchralis. The sequence continues at coordinate 14,843,844 of OX122882.1, forward strand.
GAACAGGGTACGTTCTCTGTTGGGAGTTTCATGGGAAATACACTTTGAGCCAAAATCTGTGCAAAACGTTCACTGATGCACTCTAAGTCCGTCTAAATGGCTCTGGGGGCAGTTAACACTTCGGAGATCTGCCGGATTTAACACCCGTGTCTTAGATGAGGATTCTGTATTGGGCAGCGACTGCTGCAGAGACAGTGAACATGATGAAAGCGACAACGACTAAAATAATGACAACCATATCGCAGATAGACTTAAAGCATGCACACACTAGAAGGAATGGCCGCCAAGACTTTGAAAATTCAATCACTTTGAAAGAACTCTGTGTGTTGTAAAATTGTGCAGAGAGAATAGAGGGGGAAACAAAGTCACTGTGGGTGATGGATGATGGATGTACGGAAAGATCGGGAAAACGGAGGCATAAGCCCTTTGATAACAAATCCAAGGATCGGGGGATAGTGACAAGAAGGAGGCGAACAAACATTCGGTTACGTCGAAGCCAAATATATCGGTGAAGGCATTCTCAAAGCAAAAGTATGATGACGGCAACGGGGACTCTCGAATGGGATGCAAGGAGCTTTCACAGGTGTCATTCGCTTGCAGTCATGATTGGAGATCGGAAATCAAGGGCAAGGTCAGAGTCATAAAGAGAGAAAAAGACTGTTCCTGGGGTAGCGCGAGTGCATCAAATCAAAGAAAATACCTAGGACGGGTGATGCTTGAGGTTCAGGTTCACTCCGGAGTGTAGCGCCGCAAGAAGAAGGGTGAAATTCCAAAAATATCGTGCCAGAGCTATGTGCAGGAATCACGGACATTCCTGAGAGATAAAAAAGCTGTACTAAACTGCATTTCTTTCACAGATAGTCCGCAGACACACCTATGAGAGACTGAATAAGATCAGGATGGACTTGAAGCCGAGGTAGCATTCTGAAAAAAAAAAAAAACACTTTCGATGAAACAGTCAGTCAGTAGCAAGCTGAAGTGGCACCCAATTGCCTACAGAGTTCTTCATCCCTAAGACGATTTCGTACAACGTCATCGTCATCATTGCTCAGAGAAGTATACCCAGTCATTCCACTGCGAGTAGCCTTCGTTGTCCGAATTCAAGGCACAGAGCGAGTCGAAGGTATAAATGGAGAAAGTTTCTGTGACTTGTGCCACATTCTGTGACTTGTGCCATAAGCAAACCCCACAAGGTCAAGGAGAATCAAATTTGTTCGATCTTAGTAGACTGTTCACATCACCTCCGGCAAGATCCTGATACTTGCGGCCCCTCGACAATATATACATCCTCTTAAGATAATCGTTTCTTACACCAATTTGCCCCTTTCTCAATCTCCCCTCTACCACCCACCTACAAATAAGCTTATTGTAGATTGTTAAATTTTAAATCACATATGTAAATTATTCAGAAATGAATAATCTGTTTTTGTTTAAAATGCATCTACTCCTTTATTACGCGCATATCCTAATCATAAATTTGGTAATATTTCATCACGAAATTAATTCTATTTAATTGCAAACATAAAGGTCGTAGTACAGGATGCAATGTGTTTCGTATATTCTTCGTAAGGACACAAACCCTTCTAAGGGCAATTTCAATGGATCATTAATATCTCTGCCAAAATGTATGCAACAGAAACATATAATAATTTTCAAGAAAAATATATTTCTAAGAATTCGGCGCTTTTTTTTATATGGACTTTTTTCAGTTTTTGAACACGAGTACCGTCTAAACTAAGCCGATTAGACCCCCCCCCCCACCCATACAATTTTTTTCTTAGTCTCATTAAGATCTACAAAATTGCATCACTCAATCGAGGGGCCGCAAGTATCGGAATCTTGCCAAATGATATGAAGGGATTTTTGCACCCGACCATGACTGTAAATGAAAAGTGGAAATACGAGAAGAAAAAATACTGTACAACACCTGGTGAACCGTTTCCATCATCGTCTACAATCGACGCCAAATAAACGTCCACGGTTCAAGGGACATGGTCTGTATATGCACTTGTGTGGTCTACTATAAGCTGTTAAGACCAGGCTAAACCATCGATGGGAAACGTTATAGACTACAACTAATGCGTTTGAGCCGTACATTGCCTTAAGAATGGCCAGAAACAACCGAAAGATCGTTTTTGCAACATGATTACGTTTGACCTCACATTGCTTTAGCGGTCAAAAACTACCTTGAAACGCTGAAATGGAAGGGTTTAACCACACTCACTGTATTCTTCAGACCTTGTACCTTCCGACTACTGCCCTTTTCGACGCATGCGAAACGATTTTTGCTGTCACCGGTACGGGTCTTATGAATGGCTCAATGATTGGATCGATGCCAGAGAGGAATTCTTTTTTTATAGATGGTATTGTCAGAGAGATGGAAAAAGGAGGTTGCTTCTGGCTGACAATGATTGATGCACTTTTTATGAGCGAATCATTCCCAATAAAGCAGCTCGTTTGAATGCTCACAACGTGGATCCAATAATTCAATTCACACATACTTCAGGTAGCACTTGGCAAAGTTCACATTAGCGTACGTAGATCTTTATCTTGTTTTGGTCCAGTTTGCGGTTTTGTCAAAATTGTTTTATTTAGAAGAGTCTTGATGTACTTCTCAAAGTCGAATACATCTAAGATGGTGTCGTCGGTGTCCAAGCGGAGCAAAACTTTATTTTTCTTCAAATCCTTGCCACAAGATGCTGCTGCGCTTAAATGCAACGAAGGATAACTATTGCCTACTGTTGCTTCTTTGGGCTAAGAAGCAATTGACAAACAACGACTTCTATCGAACAGCCCAAATAACCTTTTATAAGAACTTAACAATTCCAGTTCTGCTATATGGCGCAGGGGTATGGTCTTTGTAAAAAGGGTTCCTCTTGGCTGTCCGCGTAGATAGTGGGTGTAGCAGAAGGTTAAACGAACTAAAGATCCAATGATTGAGATGGTTAGGTCATATATGTAAAGCTGATGGACATCCCTGCTTCGGCCCGGAACGTAATTGAATCCACCTCCGAGGGATAGCGCAGTGGAGGAATATCTCGGCTCAGGTGGCGCACACAAGTGGAAAGGGGTCTCAACCAACTATGCGTGCGCAATAGCGGGTTAGCTGTAGACGCTTGTTGGTATACTTCGGAACGTAGGGCCACTTTAAATAAGTAATTAGTAAGTTTGAAATTGATTCAATTTGGAATCTGAATTCGGCGTTCGATAACCTCTCTTATAAAAATACCTTATGCCTCATAAGCATTGCAGCCTAAGTTGTTGTTGTAAGTTTTAGGATGTTTGCAGAAATTCAATTCAATTCAACAAGAAATCTACGTTATTCATGAATCTGAATCAATATGAGTTTAGTGCATCTCTCGATACTCACAGTCAGGCTTTAAGTGTCTCCAATATACACGCAATGACATGCCAAATATAAGTCGTCATTGAAGCGTGGTCGCCGTGGCGTAGTGGTAAGTGCATCGACCGCGGCGCAGAAAAGTCTGGGTTCGATTCCCGGCGGGACACCTAGCATTTTTTCACGGCACCACCTCTTTCGAGTTGCTGACAACACTCAAAGAGTATTAATTGTCTATGGAAAGCTTCTCAAATCTCGCCGTTCGGAGTCGGCAAAAAACTGTAGGTCCCTTCTACTCGTGAAGAACAGTAGCATGCACAACACGAGTAGTTGTTGTAGAAGCTAGGCCCTGGCCCGTTGTGGGCTGTAGTGCCACTCAATTATTATTATTGAAGCTTATCCTTCTCGGCATTGCGAAAGTTTAGAAGGAAAAAATATTTGTATCCAACCGAAAGAAAACATTAAATTCAAACTCAGATTTTCAATTTGCATTATAAATCCAGTGGTGCAAACACACCTAAATATAGTTTATTCGCTTTGAAGCAAAACAAGGACATATCGTATCCTGGAGGGAGGCATAAAGGACGAAGACGTGCCTTCATTTCTGGAAAATATTAAAAACAAAAAAAAGCACTTGCCACGTTTCGCATTCCAGACATCCCTAAAATTGTCAGCGTGTTTGTGACGAGCGCTTTGTTTTCTTTTATGCTGAGCTTGCTTACGTCACGAGTTACGAGTACAAAAACAAAAACAAAAAACATGTGTAGATATTTGTTGTCGGTTTTGCGCAGAGAAATTAAAAACTTTAAGCCTACTCACCACCACTCAGCAGTGTCAAATAAGCGAGATATTAAAGCAATCCACGCCCACAGAAAACCATTTGACAAATGTCACACTCAAGGACATTCCTACCCTCGAACGGAATCCACAACTAAACTCATCTGCATTCTCAACTTTTCTAATAACGGCAACCAGTTGCGTTTTCCACGGTATCTATGTTTTCTCTTCTTTTGTTGTTTTTCTTTTCGTCCTTTTTGAATTTACTTCGGTTTGGTGAACTCCATTGATGCGGGTGGAGTGTAATGCCCGGTCGATGCCGTCCGTTTACACGAGACGGAAAAGATACACGTTCTCTGAGGAAACAATATCTATCATCGGTCCCGCCGCCGCCACCACCACCACCGCCATAGTCGTCATAGCAATAATAATTATTATTGACTTGGCTAGCCGGGGGCACCGGATGCGATTTGAGAACGTTTCTGATGAATGAGCGGACGTCCAGGAACCGCACGACAAGCGGAGAAAGGATCGTTAAGGAGGCCACGAAAATATAATTTTCACTGCATGTGTTTGGACGTTATAGCCTCCGGGCGGCTCCGCATTTAATTGAGAAAATCAAGAACTGCTAGTGGTTCGCATATCAGGATGTGGCATTCGTCATTCACAGTAGATGGTGGGAACAAATTTTCATAAATGCAAGTGTGAGACAGTTCATGGCGTCACAGTTCCCTCAATGCTGCACACAGGCAGGACAGAAATAAAACGATTTTTTCCAACTCCCGTTCGTAGTTGTATCCGTTTGCACTTTTAATAAGGAGTCAAAGGACATTTTTCTTTGTGCTATGCTCTTGTATGGTGATTGCTGTCAACGGTGCCTGTGTGTGGGGGGTTTCAAATGCACCGTTTGTCAGCGCGTACAGTGCGAGGATTGTTAGTTCATAACAGAGTAGATTCCTCTTTCACTGTGTGTGCATAATGTTTGCATTATGATCGCCTGACAGGGATGTCATGATTTGTCACGGTCACCCGAAGTGGGTTAGGTGGGCTGTAGATGCAGCTGCTGAGATAATAAAGCGAAAATATGAACAACAAAACGGAATTCAGTGGGAGAATAAAAGCACGAATGATCCACGATGGGACGATGAAAATAGTTTGTGTTCCTTGCACATTCTTAGGAATGGCTTCCGGTACCCGGCCATTTGGTATGAAAAAAAATATTTACACGAAGAACGGTGGACTTCTTTGTCCTGCAACTACACTGATAAGGACCTATCAGATTGTTGACGACGAATCGCAGGAGTTCAAACAACACCGGCAGAAAGGATGTTTTGCGCGATGTTAAGTGCTCTTATTCCTCGATAATGGCCTTGCTTCGGGTCTAACAGCAGTTCGTCGTCGCTATTTAACGGTCGGTTCGCGGACCACTGTAAGTGGTCTGGTGGTGGCGCATAGCAGTGCTATAAATGTTGCCGAAGATAATGAGAAAAACAAAAACATTTTTGTCTGTTCTCAAACTTAGGAAAATTGGGACTAAGAAACTTATCCTGGCTTCGTCTTATTCGCGTTATTGCTTTCGTGCTCCCTTCTGCTAGAAATTGTGTATGGAAGAACAGCTAACAATCGTATGCGAGTGTTTTTTTAATTCGTCGGCGTAAAGTAATGTGAAACGTTCATCCCATCATCCAAATGATGTGCATTTTAAATATGTTCATGCAGGCGTACGAATATTTCTCCATAAGTGTATCAAGATTTTTGCATTCTTAGAAGTGCAAGGAAAAATTCTGCACGACTGCATGTTTTGCTTTCGTTAACGTCAGGCCACCTCCTTGCAACTTATGGAAAACTTGCCATCATCACGAATTTCTCCTTCTTTGGCCCTTTTTCACATTGGTTGCGTTACGCTTCGTTTATATAACAGCAGAAAATTCATAATACTATGTTCCTATGGTTTCTAAAGCTATCCAGGTGCTTTTTGGGATTAAATTGAAAGCGGCTTAATATAGCTAAATGCGGCTAAAGAGAAAAAACAAAGTGTGTACCGTCATCAATGAAGGACGCACAGCATCGATGTCTCGGACAACGTCAGAGCGGGCAGCAAAAACTTTCAGGTAGACAGGAACTTCGCCTACCTCGGCAACGTAATAAGAATCGTACTAGAAAACCGAGCTCAAGAGGAAATTAAGTAAGAAAATCCTCTGTCGAAACATCAAGCTGGCTTTTTATAACAACTTGATGATCCCTGTCTTGTTTTATAAAGCGGAGCTTGGTCGCTATTAAAATCATACTGGGAAAGTCGTGGTCTTTTCGAGAGGAGAGTTCCAATTGCTTTGTTTTGAATTTTTAGTCCTGTTAGCGACGATACCATCTGAAAGATTCACCGACGAACACTACATGATGTGCGGTATAAGACGCGCCTTGTCAAATGTATAAGACGGCTCAGTCATGTAAGTAGGGAAGGATAACACTGCTCCGGTCTTAGTTTCTGAGACATTGGTATAGCGCAATAGGGGACGACTTTGTCAGAGATGACGTACACAGAACTAACCCAATTAGGGGAGAAATTGGGCCAGAAAGAATACCAAAGGCAGGTTAAACAAGGATAAGCAACGAGAGATATTAAATATAAATTTACTCCGCTTCATAATTTGAATGTACTTTTGGAAGCGGGAGCGAAATTTGACTGAGTTGAAGGAAATAATATCATATCTTGACATTTGAGGAAACATCCACGTCAATTGCCGAAATTGAAGCCATATAAAATTCCACACATCTTTGTTCCATTTCCAGTTCAGACTTCAACACTCTCACCACTTCCCACTTCCTCATAGGCAGAAAATACACGGCGATAGCTGATCCTTATTAACACGGACGATTGTAGCTGCTACTAAACATGATGTAGGGTTTTTGTAAGCGATAGTACATGTTTTGATCTGATTTCGCTGCAACAAAGGGCAAATAGAACATTTTTTTAGGTGGGTGGATTCGTCGTCGTAAATAAATAAATTGAGTGGAACTACAGCCCACAGTAGACTGGCGTCAAGCTTCGTCAATAACTACTTGTACGTGAAGTTGTTTGCTCACCAGTGAAGGGGACCTCCAGTTTGTTGTCGAGTCGGAACGGTGAGATTTGATTTGATATGAGGTTGAAGGTTTTTATCGACAATTAGTTTTCATTGAGTGTAGTCAGAGATGGAACCTATTTGAACAATCCATAAGTTGAACCTGTTACCATGGATGTGTGATTTGACGCGTATCCACAACACTTCGGATACGCGCAGTAAAGCAGAAAAGTATGCCGCCATCAAAATGGGTGTTAAGGCGAATTGTACCCCAGAAACGATGGTCCGTTTTGAGTGTTGTCGGGTTGAACCATTATTGAGACTGCAATATTCCATGAAGTCCGAAGAAATGCTCATTTCCAAAATGCCTGTTCAATACACTCTACGTGTTAGATACTTCTTCGGACGGAAAGTACTTTATTTCATGGGTTTTTGACACAGATGTCCCAGTACTCCCCGTGACGTTGTGGGTAAGTGCATCGAGCCACACACCAAGGTCCCCGGTTCGATTCATCGATCTCTTTCGAATTGCTGACAAATCTCAAAGAGTTAATAATTTTTAATGAAAACCTTCCCGAATCTCCCCGTCGGAGTCGGCAGAAAACTTTATGTTCCTTCCACTCGTGAAAGAACAGAAGCAGGCACAACACGAGAACAACTAGAAGCTAGGCCTTGGTATGTTGTGGGCTGGTGTGCGACACAATTATTATTATTACAGTACGACTTCTAAGGCTTGCCTTAGATGCAGTCCCATCAGGTAGGCGATCTTTCCGCAGACCTAGAACGATGTGGTTGGATCAAATTCAGAAACTTGCCCAGCGCTTTGGAATACCTCCTGATGAGTTAGAGTCGATGGCGGAGGATAGAGCGGGCTAGAGATCTCTCGTGCGTGCATTAAGTGTAAAGTAATTTTTAAGACTCTGTCGTTGACTGATGACGAAAACGGTACAGATGGTAGATAACACGGTAAATTGCTACCGAACGTATGGAACTAGGTCTCTTTTGCCAACAGCTGAATATCCCTGGAGTGCGCGAATGGGCTCTTCACTTTGCCTCACTTATTAAAAAAGAAGACACCGCATCAAGATTCATAATTTTAAATTTAAATCTCTCCATTGACTTCCGCCATCTTTTAAAGGAAAAATTAGGACGCGAATGTCGTCGCCTACGCCAAGGCACCAACCACCACCAGTTTGTAAACACTTTCGGCTAATTAATTTATAACGTGGCAACTACTATCAAGCGAATAATTTCGTCCTTAACGCCGTCTAACTTTATAATTTTATTTCTATCCCATAACTACCAATCTCGCCGGACAGAACATTATCCCCTTTTGCTCTGTTTGTCCTTCAATTAAGTGCTGCCTTGCTGGAACTTCATGTGTCTCTCCGCTACACATTAGACTCTCATAAAGTTCCCAATAAAACGACACCTAGGTCGTTACTTAAGTGAAATCACACCATCAACGCTGAATGCAATATCATAAGTTTTAATTTCGCCGCCATACGCGTGCACAGACTCAACAGGTTGACGTCGCGAAGACGTGGGGCAACATTGAAACACTTAATGACGCTCCGGTGTTTTGTGTTGCCGGGTGCGACAATAAGGAAACCAACAACGATGATATGCTTCAAATCGACGTCACATCCTCCGGAATTTTCACCAACAACCAACCGCCGCATTTACTGAACGAGGGCCACGACAACAACGACGCAGGGCGTACACTCGTACTTGTGAGTGTTACTACTTAGCCGGTTCTTGTTGTATCCCACGTGAAATTAATTCGAGTGTACTGCAACATCAAAACACGTAGCTTATTGACGAAACTTTTTCCATGTCAAAGTTGTTTGGCAAATTGTTTAAATTGGCACTTAGCAGGAAAAGTTTGCGCTGTAAGGACATCGGCAATATTTGATTAGTAATTTCGGGGACATGAGTGTGGCGTTGTACTTGTGACTGGTAAGTCGACAAATATTGATGCCGGCGGATTAATGAGTGCTCGAGTAGTCGAGCACATATGAACTTAATTTGCTTAAGGGTTGGGGATCTGGTGTCTCAGAGGGAAGGGGTCGAGTATTGGTCGATGAGGATAAAATTGGATTGAAATGTCATTTTGTACGAAAGCTTGGCCTGTTGGCTGGGGGAATGAGACTTTTTTCTCAAGATAGGCCGACAGTCAGAAAATGTTTCTTTTGGCTTTGTTATCTTTGCATATAGAACTCTAGCATGTAAAGAATTACCTGTACAAATTATAAAGGAATATATGCGGGTGCTTAATGCCGCGTTAGACGTGCCATATTCCTAGAGAAAATGTTCCAAAGACGTGACAGCTTATCATAGCAAAAGATGAAGCTAAGTGCTCACTCAAATTATTTCTCAACAGCTCCGTTTTTTCAAGCACTTTGTGGCTCGAAGCACCGCCTTTTTCAAACCAGAGCTTATCGAGATCATGTGCTGTAATTACAGGAAGCACATTAACAGTCGATTACTTACCGTCTTCGCGTTCACTTTCAGCTGCAGCTGCTATAGCCTTTTGACTATTTTCTGGATATGGTCTAAGCTTGTTAAGTATTATCCGTTTACACCACATTCAGCACTGAAGTAAACTGTGAGTCAAATTTGCGAATGCCATTGGTATTATTGGCTTCAGTAGGTCGATTATGCGTACCGTATCGGTAGCAAAACATTTTTAACAGAACGCAGATTTTCATAAATACAGCTGAATGATGTGGAGATACTGTTGAGGTGTTAGTCTTTCCATGACTTGCCAAACGATACTGAGAACAAATGATAAGAGAGAGAGATCTGCCATAAAATACGTATTAAAAATCAAACCTCAAGTTGGATCATGTACCACATCACTCAATAAGTCCCGGGACTAACCAATAAACACGTTCCAGCCAAAATTCGACTTTTTTCATCAACATGTTCCCTTCAAGAGTGATACAATCAGTTCAATGTCGCTCTAATATTTCGATACCTTTTTTTTACAACGATTTATCGTTGGGCTTCAGTTTCGACGATCACCTCCTCATTTGAGCCATACTTTTTTCCGGCGAGGGGTTGAAGTCGTTGGGGGCCAGATCTGAAGCATACGGTGGGCGCGGGAACAATTCAAAGCCCAATTCGTGCAATTTGGCCATAGTAGACAACGACTTGTAATACCGTGCATAGTCTATTAAGAGATTTTTTTGATATTCATATTTGACCGTTTTTGTGCTTCCTCCAAATGCATTAATAATACCATGTAGTATTCCTTGTTGATCCTTTTGCCTTTCTCAAGATAGTCGATGAATTTAATTTAGTGGGCATCTCAAAATACGGATAACCTTGCCAGCCGATTTTTGTATTTTTGAACGGTTTGGACGTGGTTCACCGGCTGCTGTCCACTCCGCTGACTGCCAATTTGACTCTGGAATGTAGTGGTAGATCTATGTTTCATCCATTGTAGCATACTAACGCAAAAAGTTGTGTTTATTCGCGCGAAAGAACTCTAAGCAGCTCTCGGAACCATCGATAAGTTGTTGTTTTTGGTCCATTGTGAGCAAACTTGGCTCCCATTTCGAACACAGCTTTGTCATGGATAAATATTCATGGAAAATAGTGTACGCCCTGCCTTCTGATATCTTTAAGGTGTCAGCTATATTACGCACTTTTACTTTGCGATTTTCCAAAACGACTTAGTGTACTTTTGACGTGACGTTTTCAGGTGTAACCATCTCAGTTGGACTTGCAGAGCGTTCAGCATTGTTGATGTCTGTACGGTCACGTTCAAAGTCAGCATACCACCAACAAATAGTTGTTCTTAATGCAGCAGAGTCCCTGTAACACTTTTCAAGGCATTGCTAAGCTTGCACGGTATTTTTTCCCATCAAAAAACAGTGTTTAACCAAAACACGATTTTTTTTCATTGTTTTAAAAATCGCAGAAGTAGCGTCACTTGAAGCACTGTTACTTGTAACCTAATAATCAGATTGTCATGAAAATTTGACAGGTATGATTTAAATGTTTGTACTTCCTAAAAGTAATATGGAGTTTTTGTTAGCGGCGCCCTCTATATGTCAGTCCCAGAACTTACTGAGTGGTGTGTTACAAATTTTAGATGTTTTTAGATTTTAGGATCACGTCTCCATATTAATAAATAAATGATTAACGTATTCATATTTATGAAAATGAATCTGATAGAGTTCTCTAATGACCAAAAAGGTCTTGTCGGTCCATGTCAATTCTCCATGAGAATTCATGATCCACATGAATACAATGCGGGATAAAAGACAATAAGATCTATCTTAGTCGACCAGGTCTTGCAGTGCGTTTGTCAGAAAAATTTCCAAAAATGTGCAGAAAACTCTTCAAATTTACAAGAAAACTGGTGTGCTAATATTACCGCTTGAGAGAAACTAATATATCACTCGTTTCATCTTTTATCCTAAGTTCTGCAATGTTTGTATGTAAAAATTCTATGTGCATATTTGCGAGTTAATGTTATTTCTCTACCAATTTTTATAAGCCCGCCATTAAGTAGTACACACTTTGTTATAAACGAAAACGTACTCTCCAAAAAATATGCTCTGATGATAAGGAATGTACGCCAAATTTTGTTTTTATATTCTACCCAAGATAAATACAAAACTAAACTAGAAAAAAGACAAACAATTAACAAATTCTTAATTTAAGAAATCCTTATTTGTCCCAATCCCCAATCACATATGACGCGCATAAATGTACTCAGTTTAAAAAGGTTAACGATGCTTGTACATTTAATTAAGATAATGTTCTTCTACTCGTAAAATTCTGAAATGACAGTTGTTCATTTTTATGCTCATTCTCAAAATACCAGTGCAATAAATGTTTTCAAAGTCATAACCATTGCATACAAACACACTCGCGCACTTACATAAAACCTTGAAATTAAATATTCATGAGCGACTTGTGGCCGCCCGCAAAAACTGCATCCTTTTACCACGTGAGCCCCTGCAACAAGTACTCGTCCACTCGTTCAGCGCGCAGAGTGCGAAAATGTCATGAATAATTTTGGTTTGGGCGTGTAACCCCCGCGAAACTACTTCTCTAATCAAATAACAATGATCTTGAGAGAAAAACTCATTTAGCTTGTCTACAGACGTAATTGTTTGACCATCTCATCTGACCAGGACATGCACACCATCATCTAACAACACGACCAAATAAATGACTCCAAGGATGCAAGGATGCGTATTTACAAAACACTACCACCCCGCGATAATTAATTCAACAACGTTTCAACAACACTGCGAGTGAGCGAAAAACGCATGTCCGAGAAAGCCAAAAAGTCAAACACAAACTCGTCGCGCTTTTCCCGAACTCACCACCCTCTACTTGCCACCAACGGTTCTCTGTGTGACTGTGTGAGTGCCGTCCACGGAGCAATCCGTGGGGGTTGGTGCGAACAGCTTTCAAACAACTTGTTACACACTGATAGCACCACTGTTCTTGTTGATGTGTCGTTGTTGTTGCTGCAGCTGGTAGTACTGTGCAGGTCTGGTGCTGGCGCTTCTGTTGCTGATGGCAGAGGGATGAACTGCGAGTGATTTGAGTAAGGGACAGTCTTCGTTCTCCATATAAAGGAGCAACTCGGAGGCGAGTAGTTTTAAACGTCAACGAACAATTGACTTGTGTGCACACACCAAGAAGTGGTATCAGGTTTGCGCTGCCATCATTGTCGTCGTTACCGTTGTGCGAAGTGGAGAAACACCGTTCAAGAACTGTTGAACTGTTAAACTGGTGTCGAAAGAATTAAAGCGCATATTTGATTCAGTTTTAGTTTCAGTGAAGTGAAGGATAAATCGTTTCGACGTTTTGCTAGAGAAATTATTGCGCGAAGAAAAAATATAATTTTGAATAAAAAATTCAAAAGAGTTTTGCAGTACGTGCATTGGACTGCGTACTGTCTCTCTTGTGTTCTAAAATCACCCTCTGGCTATTGATCTTGGGTAAGTTTTAGGTTGGCAGAGGGTAATGGCATTCGAATTAGTTATTTATTTTTGCGAATTTTTACGGTGACTCGATATCTAATTAACGATTGGATCGGTAGGTTAATTTTAATTGGAATCATTCGAGGGGAAAATCAGCCGATTGAAGTTTAAATTTGCGATTGAAAAAAACCGCTCCCACAGACTGCCAGAAAAAACGGTTTCGTATTTCAGATTTTGAAATGGAAAATCATAATTACTGTCTCAATGGAAATCGTTCAATTGGGAATTCTTTCCCGCTTTTGTCGAAATGACATTTGCTGCTTGGGAGAGTGAACTTAAAAACTGATGAGAAAAACCATGAAACCAGACAATTTCTTATTTCTTTATTTCCGGTTAATGTTACGCATTCCTCTTCTTGTAGCAATTAATCGGAGATCGCCTTCTGAACAGGATAATTGCCACAATGTAATTGAAATCGTTCGTTGAAGTATAAAATCATTCTTTCGGTGGATTCCACTTACTAGGAAAGTTTCTGTCGAAAATGATTTGAATAGTGGACATCAAATATTTACTCAACTGCGAAAATTCACAAGACGACGACTGACAAATAGAAGCACAATCTCTTCAAGGGGTTGCAGGAATCTTGGAAGATTATTTTCGGGTGAAATTTCTTTGTTTTTAAGCCTTTCAAGAACACAGTTCATCTGTATTGCTCTGTTTGTTTCAAATGCTTTTTAGATGTCCTTTGAATGGTCTTTAAAAGCAATTTTTTTGTTTCGGAAATTTTGGAAATTCATATTTTATTAATGTATCTATGCATCCACATCTTTTTTAATCCCTTAGAATCAGTGAAAATAATTGAATAAATTCAATGACGATGCATCTTAAAATTTGGTAAATCGTCGACTTTAAATATTAAGTGAGTTTGGATATAATTTGTGCTTACAATGCTTACGTGAATACAAGAAGCTTAATGTTTCCTGATTTTCAAAAACGTCTTCAAATCTCAAAAGATAGAAACGCCTAAAAAGCACTGATAGCCACGCCTTTACATTTATTTTTTTTTAGAGTTGAAAATGTGTAGTGCTTATGTCATTATTTTTATGGTTTCGTTTCAAAAAACCAAAGCATTAAAAACTCGTTGTGTCTGTCTGTTTATGGAAAGAAATTTACACTCTACCAAAAAAAAAACTGGCTCAACATTTTCCTTTCAACATTTTCAATCGATATACCGTTACAGAGATATTAAATTCCAAATTTAAAAAGAAATTTGTTTACAAAATATCAAAATTTAAGATAAATTTTAAAATTTGAAAAAAATCACAAAATGCCAAGACCGAGGAGAAAATTTTTGTGGGCATTCTGATATTCTGTAATGACCGGTAAACATGTGAATTTTAAAAGTAAAAAAAGTGGACGTTCGTGAGAGAGTCATAAACCTCACCAGGCTGTGATTGATTGGAAAAAACAACAGAGTTTTCGAAATGGGAAATCAAATTGCAAAATCGTTGAGTGGAGTGCGGAGTGACTTAGTGCCTAGGTTCACACGCGGAAGGACCCGGGTTCGTTTACCGGACTGAACACAATTTTTTCACGGAACCACCTCTGTCTAGTTGCTGACAACAGTTACAGTGTAATAATAGTCTATGACAAGATTCTCAAATTTCACAGTTCGGCAACAAACTGTAGGTCCACTCAATTTGTGAGCGAAGAAAATCACGCACTAGGCCCTGATTCGTTGTGGTGTGTAATGTCACAATTTCTATTTCATTCTGACAAGTCCCTATGACGAATAACAAACTTAAACGGCCTATTAAGAGCAATTTGATAAATTTAATCCTCATAAAGGCTGCCAATTCTGTGATATGTTGAAATGGAGAGTTTGCCAAATAATTTACGGCGAAAATATTGTTTTCTCGTTGTAACCACCATACACTCAGACAAGGGGCATATTTTGTTCGGGTTTGTAAAAATACTCAAAGTAGGTCGTCGTGGACGCAAAAGGTCCAGGTTCGATACTTGGTCTGTACGCCTCGTTTTTTTATGCCGCCACTTCTTTCGAGTGGCTGACAACATTCAAAGAGTATCAATTGTCTATGAAAAGTTTCTCAAATCTCGCCGTTTTGAGTCGAGTATACGAATAGTTCTTGTAGAAACTCGGCGCTGGTTCATTGTGGAGTGTAGTGCCACTCAGTTATTGTTAAAAGCAAGCAAGGTTATTTATTCTTTTACATCAGAAAGCTTGCGCCCTCAATTTTAAATTTACAAAATTATGTTTCATTAACAAAGCATACTTTATTAGCAAACACTTTTCATAATTTACGCTTTAAAGCAGGCGATACACGTAAGTTCACGTTCATCCGTTTTACAAAAAAAAAATACTCACTCACTTAGTCATGAAGAGTACGTGAGCACTGACTTACACTTTTTCCCGAACACAGGTGTTTAAAGAAAATGCTGTTTGTGCCAATGAAGGGGTAAAGGAAGAGTAAGTTAAATATACCCTTGCTTATGTCTGCTTGTAGTTAAGGACAAATTGACCCTCGAAAATCTTGTAGAACATTTTTCAACAAAGGTCAACTTGAAGAAGAAGCAGCGGTGAGTGATGGACAGTCAGAATAGAATCCTTTCACCATCACGCCTCTCTACCTAGCACGATCTCTCGTCAGCTGCCTCCAATTGCGCACTCCAATTTGGTTGAGGTCCTTCTCCACTTGTGTGCGCCCAATGTCCCAATGGCTCAAATTCGAAAACTTTTTGGGCAGGAGCAGTAGTTTCATACGCTCTACATGACCTAGCCAATATTCAGTTAGTTAGAATGGAATAAAAAGAACAATATTTGCATAGCTCATCTGACGAATGGAGAAGAAGATAAATAAATAGTTCATCTCCTATTTATAATGACGTTGGTCAGAGTCAAATGTCTGCCAGTATTCAATGTTCAAAACTCCGCTAAGACTAGGCGGCTTATACTCTTTTAAAATATTTTTTTTTTTTTGAGTTGCACAAATAACTTTAGATTTCGAAAGTATTTGGTTTTGTATCTCTTCTCACAAACAAACATAATGACATTCAAAATTTTTGTATATATATATGAGCCTTGTTCCCTGCTTTACGTGAATACCATGGATATATTTCTCTTCACACGAGGAAATTTCGGGACTAATTTTCTTCAATCATTGACGACCCTTGGGTGAAAACGTGAAAAAGAAAAAATGCATTCAAGGGTAAAACATGAAAGTCAAGGAAAGTATAATAGAACAATTTTCTATAGATTATCCCCTAAATACAATTAAATTTAACGGGGGAAGTAATTCTTACGGAACATATGCTTCCGGCAGTGCTTCTGCAGCATGTATGGAAAGAAGGCTCGTTTATATCGTGGAAGAAGCCCATCAATGTTGTTTTTTTTTTGCAATATATTGTGTGTATGAATGTATGCATGAGTTTGCATATCTTCGGTAACTTACTGGTTATCAAAATTGCCTGATGTAATAACGTATGTAAAGACTTTTTGCGAGAATTTAATTCACCATCAGAATGTTACATTTAAAGGCAATTTGTGTGCACACCATTGACTTGAAAATGTAGAAAATTATTAAAGACGGATTTGAACGCACAATTCGTTATAAATATACATGTGCTGTTAAAACGTTGGACCAAACAATTAATTCAATCAACGATGTTGATATGTCGATCTTAAGTCAGACATATTAGAAATTAACATACACCCAACTGGTCACCCAAAATGCCGCGAATAGTTGTCAACAATGACGTACCCACGGTGTCGACACAATTCGATGTAAAAAACAATTTCTTTGTAAAACTCTGATCAAGCATATCAGCCAAATTAAATTATTCTATTTTATTTAGTTTTTAGAAACTATTTTGTATTTTGCGGCTCTCTAGAACGGAACTTCTCTTTACACGGTTTAACCTAAATTAAAGTCACCTTAAGTTCTACTCTTACATTATAGCGGCTTACAATGATTCCCATAGGAATGCCCTGGTGTCGTGTGGTTCCGACGTCGTGTCAGCAATTATGTGCGCTGGAACCAGATGATGCGTTACTAAGGACTATGTTTGTAGTGTTCACTGTCTCTTGGCTTCAAACCATACGAGCCCCACTGTCCTTCCTTTCCGATTATTCTCATTACCCTTAATCGATCGAAAATCTGTTCGTTCAGTGACGCCAAATGGATTTGTATGTTTTTTTTTGCACTTGTGACGAATCTTAATCGTGCAGTGCCTCCGATTCTTCTTCTTCTTGTGGCGCTACAGCATGGGTCGGACCTGGGCCTCAACCAACATGCCCTTACAGCCAGTCCGATCTTTCGCTAGCTGCCTCCAGTTGCGCACTCCAAGTTGGTTGAGGTCCTTTTCTTTAACTTTATTTGCTACAAAAGTCGACGTATGCAGTGAAATAAAGAGAATTGTTGTTTGCGCTTTGATTAAAGGCACAAACAAATTTTAAACCACAGGACAGTAGTTTTCCAACGAAATGAAAGTCATCTGTCACCACTTTCTTTTCTTTCCAAAGACCAAGTTGTTTCATCACGTGTGATTGCACAACTGAAAGACGGTTCATTCTGATGTTTTAGACTCAACGATGCACAGACTTTTAAATGGTGTCATTCAGTTCATGGGGTAACCACTTGTCGAGTTCTTTCATATCTCTTTTATGAAGGGAGTTTAAATTTATTGTCATGGTGCATACTCCCATGTTGTGTCCGGTGTCGTGTCTTATTTTTGTTAGATGTGCATCAGCGGTTTCTCGTTAAAATGCGTCGTAAATTTATCCCAGGAGCTTCATTTTCGAGACTTCTATCTGGACTAGAACCCTGCGTTCGTTCATCGCTATTTTCTGAAAATCGTCATTTATATATTTTTAACTCTAAGCGATTCATTGTCTACCAGCTTGGATTCGAAAAGTCTTCAAATTCGAACCGTCGATAGCATGATATAAAAATTCTTACAAAAGGTTAATGCGACGGACTCTGAAAGCAACACACATCCCACTCTATCTTTAAAAAAATCATGTCACTGTCTTGTATGCTAAGATGTTCACTCAAAAGTAACCTAAATGACTTAGTACAACATTATGTCATTGAAGGACATTGGTGGAAACTTGGTTTTAAATTTTGAATAATTTCTTGTCGAAGACGCTTAAGAAGCCAGTAGCACAATCATAAAAGTAAATAAGGAATTGCTCTATTAAGTCTTGTTGGTATGACATTGCGGCATGTGCGTGCACTTGTTCTCCTTGGAATTCATGAACTAGTCAGTTTACGACCCCAAACAGCAGTCAAAGTTGAATACGTCTCACATGACATCCAACTGCTCTCTCGCACTCATTAGTATACATCTAGTGCCGATCTCCGAAATCTATTGCAGAATAAATAAATAATGCTTCAGGAAGACACTAAATCAATGCTCCTCGTGGTACAACATCTGCCACACTTAACCACATTACGACATGTGTATTATTTCCGCTTCTCAAAACCTGTCTATGTGCCAACGGCATCAAAGGACAATTCTCTCATTGAAACTTAACAGAAATTCTCTGCGTTGTCGCATCGCTCTAATATACGAGTCTTTGTGCGTTTCCTTCTCCAACATACCGCCACGAGAGCAAGTGGTCCATAAAATTGCAAAACAACAAAAGCAAAATCGTTTTCCAGTGCCACAACTATTTGGGAATCCGAGACGCGGATATCGTTTATCCCATTCATCCCTCTTAAAGGATAACATCCCCCTCTGTTCGAGAGACACAATGTCGTAATAGGATTCCGAAAGTCAAATAAATCTTTTACTGGTGTTATGCTTTAGCCCAGACTGAGATGAGGGATTTTGAGACTTGTTGTTTTTAAATATTAATTGCTGAAGAATAACTTACCTGCAAGTGGATGAGACATGGGACTTTAGAAGGGTTCCACGTACATGTTTATACAAGTGCAATCAATCATCAAAAAGGTTGAAGGAGAGTAAAATAATATATAGAGTGCAATCGGAATTGTTTAACGGTGTTCCTATTTTTGGAGTTGTACACAATTTCCGGCTTGCTTTCATTTTTCGGCTACAGCCATGATGTAGTCTGTTAAGATGGTGAAGAACTTTGTTAGTTTTCGGTGATGTCACTACATCTTCGAAAAGCATCTTTATCATATTGAAACACTTTTGTAGAGAGTGCAGTAAATTTGAATAAGAGAGCGTCAAATTTAGACTACACCTTCTGTCCCAAACTCGAAATTTGGGCGAGATGTAAATGGAATATGCCACAAGACTTTAAAGGGGATCCTATTCCCAAACTGTAGAGTTGAGAATAAATCTAAGTAACTCGAAGAAAACTTGGAGTACGCAATTGAAGGCAGCTAGTGAGAGATCGCCGTAGCGGAGAGACATGTTGGTTGATGTCCTGGTTGAAGCCCAGGTCCATCTCGGACTATAGTGCCAGTAAAAGAAGAAGGAGAAGAACTCGAAGAAGACGTAGAAGAAGCCAAAAGTCATGTATGCCATTTAATTCCGTTTCAAGCGACGATTGCTCGTATTATTTTTTTTACGATCTTTAATACATTCAGTTAGAACACCTTTCCAAAATAGGGTCCCTGCTATCCTACAGCCTCACCGTCCGATGGCGCCAAACATTTTCTACGACGTAGCACATTCTAGCAGAATGTTTCTAAAATTTCAGCCGATTTGGAGTGGCAGTTAAGTTTTGATTGCGTGTGGAAGCCGACATATTCGTGGATATTAAAAAGAAAAGTGTAAAAAGACCAATGATTCCTGGATTCCTGATTTTCGAAGAGGGATCACGCAGTGAATTCAAATAGCGTTTTTATGATCTTTCCTTTTTCAACTATTAAATAGCTTCAAATTTGTTGTAGGTGAAGTTTGATGAAGCACTCCCATGTAACCCGAAATCGGTTACCACGGGGAATGACGTTACAAAAAGCCCACATTCTCGTATTGAGGCATCCAGGGTATTGATGACTTGATAGACGTGTTGCGAAGAAACCCATGATTGTCCTATCGGCGGAAACGTGGTCCAATACCGTTATCTGAGATTAACTCGGTGCAATCTAAATTGACTCCAAGGAGAATGGGCGGTATACAGTCATAAGAATCTACTATACCGAATTCTAGAACTGATTTGATGGCGAATCGCAGAACAAATGAAAAAAAGTCCCCGTAGCAAGGGTTAAATTGAAGAAGGTTGCGAAATACTGCCGCAACCGACAAAAAGGCCTCCTCTGCTAACTTAAAGAAAACATATTTTCCAGGCGGGTTATAGAAGTTGGGACATTGCTGAAAAAAGTTGGAACATTACTGGATGGAGCTAAATTCAGAGTGTGAGGAGTTAAAATCGTAGTTTGTTTTTGTTCATTATTTTGAGAAATGCATTGTACTGCATCTTCTTCCTATTTGCGATTGCACCCAATCCATTGGCCTTTTGAAGTTAATATTTCTAAAAAACGCCATTGAAACCAACGTACTTACTTAATGTGCTTCCCACTGAAACACGAAAGCCTTCCACGCTCTGTGGTCCTATCTGCTCTGCTGCCTCTAGTTATCCAGTCCAAATGTCCTGGCACGAGAGGTACAAGTTTTATTATATCATTCTGATTTAGTCTCACCAAATTCAGAACGTCGTCCTTTCGGCAAAACGATATGCTGCTGCCGTCTAGTGAGTGGTGTGCTTAAGATAAACTGTAGAATGCATCTATGACTTCCTTTTGTTCCGAGCATTCAACAGTAAGCATGCATGACGTCGTTATTCCGCTTAAACGGTCGATGTGGCTGGTGTGCTTAAGAATTTCCATTTTTATACGCCCGAATCCCGCTTTTTGGTCTCTGTAAGTGTAGAATGCAACAATGACTTCCTTTTGTTTCAAGCAATCCACAATTAGTGTGTTTTGGGTATTTCTTTATGCCGTCTTTCAACTCCTGTGCTATCCATCTACCGAACGTACAAATATTTCCCATCTCTGAAAAAAGTTTGAGAACAGCAGTAGCAGCAGCGAATGACACTTATTCAACAATACACCTTCGTTGTATTTTAATAGAGGTTTCTCTGAAACATTAATGTCGTCATTCTTTTACCATTAAAAACATCGTTCGAAAGTGATAACTTTAAAATAAAACATTATTGATGACAGCAACTCAAAAGAAGTGAAGCCACAACAGCAATGCACAATGCGTTAAAGCCTATTTTTGAAAGAAGAAAACAAATCTAGTGTCAACAATGTCAAGCTGAAACTACACTGTCGCGTCATCTGTTGTTGGAAATGACAGTAAAAATTATAGAAAGTGAAAACTCATCATTGTACAAATGTTATATTACATGACCATCGGCCTGCTGAATCAAAAAATGAAATGCGTTTCTGCTTCGATCAGAAATGTTCATTTCACACTAGCATTGGCGATGAGTTACGAGTATTTCAAAAAACTGTCATAGCCGCCCTATTTCCTGCAAAATAAGTGAACTATGAATTTCCCCTGCAAACTGTCATCAGATGCCTCAGTTCGAGTATCCGATCAACTCATTAAACCTTGACAAGCTTCCCCAGAAATTGATGAGGGACAGTATTTCGTGTTTCGGTTATTTCATTGCGAATCAAGTGAATTTTTCATTTCATCTGCAAATAGATATGTTTATGACGCAGGATCAGGAAGGAACAATCACATGTTAATTATGATGCCAAAAAATAAATGAACCCAAACATTTGTATTGCGTGAATACGTAAGACACCTAGCGGTGAAATCATTCATATTTATCATTTGTATATCATCCGACGAATTAATTGCAGTTTTTTCCCCAAATTGAAGTGCACACACGAAAGTGAGACATCCTTAAAGCGGTGGTTGCATGCCGGTAGGTCTCAGGGTGTTTTTACAGCACATCGCATCCGGGTTCTGGGATGATTTCTGCGCCTCGGAAATGCATAACTAGAAGAGACAAACACTTGAAGGGATGGGAGCAGTAATGGCCTTGTTAAAATATTTCACCTAAATGAGGGAAGCCGTTTTTATTCCAAGTGCCTGTGAACTCCTTTAATTTAGAGCTACATTTCCACCAAAATGATCCGATTTGATGGAAGATATGTGTCTTTCAGACATCGTTTGGTGCAAGAGTTTGATAAAGTGTTTCATCATTAGTATGGAAGGCAGTTTCTTTGGTGTGTCGTGCCTTTCCCTAACATCTACTTCAAATAGTTCACAGTACGAGAAGATTCTTGAACAATCTCAGGTGCGTGCTGATTTGCATATGTCCTACGCTAAGCATGCGATATGGATATCTCCATTTTTTCAGACAGAAAGTTGTCGTTTTGTCACTTGTGAGAAACGATTTTGATATCTTCAGTCATCATGACGTCTAATAAATGTGAATGAAATGAAATGCTTTG
Source organism: Eristalinus sepulchralis (assembly GCA_944738645.1). NCBI lineage: Eukaryota > Metazoa > Arthropoda > Insecta > Diptera > Syrphidae > Eristalinus > Eristalinus sepulchralis. Next base: position 14,866,381 of record OX122882.1, read on the forward strand.
CGACTCAACCTTTAGTTAAGTTAGATAGGTGGAAACTGAGGAAATGTAGACGAAAGGGTTTTTTGGCTGCAATTAGCAACAGAGCGGGTTTCAATGTAACCTTTAAGAAGAACAGTTGTTAAGGATATTTGTCTCTACTAAGTCAATGGGATGCTAGACAGAGAAATGCAATTCAATTTAAGTTAGAGCTCGTGAATTCTATGCGTACTTTGGGAATGTGTGCGTACTTTGGAACAGTGTGCACATATAGTTCCACGAATCACGTTTCAATCTCTGCTGTCGGCAAAGTCATGGTCCTTTTTTCACTTCTTACTTCTTTGTCCTGTCTTAGTGGTCCGTCTATGGTCAAATTAATACCATGGCTCCAGTCAATGACATTTTACTTCGTGTGTGGAATTGCAAAGTCTGAAGAGCTTAGCCGAGTAACGCTAACCCATTATCCTCCTTAATGCCCCTGTAGTTGAATCCATCTGCATCAGTGTTTAAACCGATGCAAGGTCACTCACATTCGCCTGCACCCGCAGGCGTAAGGCAAGTAAGCGTTTCTTAAGTAGTTTGTGGTTTCATTATTTGCGGACAACACCGTCGGAAAACATCAAAAAACATCAGTACAAAAAAACACGTTCACTTTTGTAAAAAAACCAAAATCGCAATTGACCGTCGCGAGATATGTTAAAGTGGAGGCGTGTTGGTCTTTTTTGGGGTCACAATGTCGAAAGTCCGACCGAATAAGTCAGCGAATAGTGAACAGAGTAGTCATTTCTCGTCCTCAACTAGTTCTTTTTTCCAATTGATAACTAATGCAACTCTGAAGTCAGTACAAGAAAAAAGAAAATCTATAAATGAAAACGAAAACATACTCTTTCTTTGTTGTTTCTTTAACAATATCTTAAAAGCTTCATTTTTTTCTTTATCTTGTTGTATCATGGACAGTGATGTGCCTAATCGGGGGTTTTGGTGATTGAAAAATGTTTTTTTTATTTTATTTTATTTTTTTACTCTAGCTTTTAAATGGTGACTTCTAATGGGGCTTGTGCATGGTCTTCAGTAGCATTGAACAAGTTTAATGTCTACTTCTGGGTAATATTCACTTCTGGGTAAGGTCAAACGTGTTTACTGAAATGTGGCCAAAACGATAGTAAAATATTCCGACCCGTCTCATTACTTATTTATTTTCGCGAAGACATGATTTTCAATTTGCATATAATTAAAATCTTTATTAAAGTTGACAAACGTCAATCTTGTGCGAATTTGTTTGCCACTTGAATGAATTTCAATGTTGACATGATTTTGTTTACAGATTCTATAGCCATAAACGCTAACGTCACAGAAGTGTTCATCAAAGTACATGCAATGTAAATGAGTCAATTGCATTTGTAAATTTCACTAGTTCCTGAAATTCATCAACCTTCAGGGAAGGTCAACAACTCTTCTGTTACCCGTACTCATTTCGAAATTATTGTTTCATTTCAATGATTTTTACGTTGCCAATATGTGACCGGCATTTGTCTTCTACTAAAATTACGGCAAATACTTCATAGTAAAAGCATATCTCATTTTGTCACTTTAAACGAACTTTTCAAGCTATAACTTTAGCGAAAAGTTGTCAAAGTGCCCTTAGGTGTAGTCTGCGAATTAATTTTTAATTTATTTTTTGTAATTATGAAACTTTCTTCTAGTTAGTTGGGTATACAAGGATTATTGATTTTCTTTGAAAAGGTGTAAACACCAACTGTGAGGGTTAAGTTGTGAAAACAATGAATGGGGGTATAGCACTAAATCGTAGCCAAAGGTTCCAGACACAATTGAATAATTTGATTTGATACGTTATTAAGTGTTGGACACTTTTATTGAATCCGTCGTTTATTTCACAGATTCGCTGCACACAGTCGTTGCACAATATTATAGGCAACGAGGATAAATAATTTTTTATGTCATCAACATCCCTCATGCATTTCATACGATCTCAAATTTGTGTGGTTCCAAATTACATTTTCAAAAATCTCATCGAAAACTGATGATGAACTTTTAAATGACTAATGAATTTCTTAAAAAAGTCAACTAAATTTGAAACTGAAAGAAGAAAATAATTTTACCACATTCGATTCTTTTTTGTTACTTTTATGATGTCTTTTTCATTTAACTTTTCCAAACTGTAACACAAAGCACTGCAAAATAGATCGACACAGCACAACAACTTATATTCAAAAACAATTCTTTTTGTGGAATGTAACCGTGCTGCCAAATTACGTTTCTTTACCTTTACAATCGTACCTATTGAAAAGACGTAACTTATCCAATCTTGTATTACTTCGCTTAAATCATTTCTTTAAATCGTCTTGTAGAGATCCCTGATAGCTCCTCTATTATTTTTTTCCTTTGTGGCGCCACAGACAGGCATATATTTTTTAAACATTCCTTCTGTTAAAATTCCATAAAGTTGACTATAATTAGCTCCAGACCGAAATTCCTTCAATAGCCAGTTGACTATCTTCCAGAGTGTTGAGTTCGCAATTTTTTTTTTTTATTGGAGCGGGCTGTGTGCCCCTCGCACACAAAACAACTGTCAGTAAAATAAGTCACCGAACGAGACTTTCTTTTGCAACGATTTACACTTTTCTTAAAGGAGGTCAGTTTTCCTAATTACATTATCTTCATCAACTTAACATTTTCACAACTGTTGGCTTCAGTTTTTCGGAGCAAGAAATTAAACCTTACAGCCCGCATCTTTTATAATAAGAACCAGAACAGAATACAGATCTCACTAAAAAAAATCGCATAAGTCAAACGAAACCTTCGACGCATAGTGTCGCCTAGCGCCTAGCGACAGAACACAGTACTACCCAGTACCCCAGTAAAAATGAAAATGATGCACAGTAACTAACCGAAGGCTCGCACTGAATATCTGATGGCGGTGTTGCAGAGGAACTTACCGAATTGATAACTCGAGTACTTAGCACTTTAAAGTTTGAATCAATTACTGACTTTTAAAAAAGAAAACGTTATTTTTTTTATATATTTGACCAGGACCAGAAAAATGAGAAATGTAGAATTTAACTTGTAGTTTGTAATGTTGCATGCACAAACGCAATTTGATTCTGAACTACATGCATTGGAATATAATTCTTAGTTCACATAAGGCAAATTAAATAATTAAGACTTCGTTCTACAAGGAAAAAGTGTTTACGAAAAGATATTAAAGCATTGAGAATAATTTGATAACGAAAAAATATATGAGGCTGGGAATGAATTCAAAATAATTAAGATCTAAAAATTGTACTTCCTTGTACCATTGTTTGGTACATATGAGCAATGGAACACCGTTGTGCATCAAACCAGAAAAACGGGATTGGATTTTGTGCTCGCACTGTGAAACCTGGTAATAGTACCGACTTTAGTTATAATATTGCACGAAACTATGAGGCATGATATTCCGGATTCAATGTACAGAGTATCAATGTCTCTCTTCCTCGTTTTTTCACGTTATGCTGTGTAGCTCATTTCATAATTTGTTAATTATTAATTGGATACATCGACTGATATATAAGGCAATGCCAAGAGAAAACAGACTGTAATACAATGACGATGAAAACATACTCTTTCTGATTGACTCTAACGCATTTCCTGCGTCTTTAAACGTCAATCGACGTCACAACTAATTTATTGATCTAAATCAACATTCAAAACAAGGACATGCACTAGATTCATCACCAACACCAACATCATTATTTCGAAGTGAAAATCATCACAGCGAACATGTATCTCCCATTCACTGATTTCCACAATTCGCAGCCGAAACTTAGTTTCGTCAAAAGTTGTGATGTGAAATTTTTGAAAATAATTGAAATAAAAGGTCATAAAGTGTAATTACTGTCTTTCGGTGCATTTCCACAAACCCGTGGAAAAGCTCTGATTTCAGGAACAACCCACATTTTAACGAATTTTAATTGATCCTCCCTCGTAATGAGCTGTAATTTAGCACATCGTTTAAAATTTTTGCTCTGAAATGTAACACGACTTCAAGGGAAACATTTCCGACGTACTCGCACACTCGTGCACATTCGCAAACGAAGAAAAACCGAAATCCTTTTCGTCAGTGTAAGTGGGAAAAAAAAGAAGAGGAGCTGGGCCATGACCGAGAACTTGCATATCACTGAACCACCACGTGGCTGCTCATTTTGCCACCTATTTTTCTTTGTATTGGTTCATGTTCCCCTTTCGAAATGGATACGGTTCGGATGGATTCGATTTCACTTTATCGGCGAATAAGAAGAATGAGGGAAATGAAAAGGCGGGCGACAACGCAAAACACATGCCGCTTAGGCTGTTTGCTCTATAAACACACGCATCGGCTTAGCTGCAAAGGAATGAACTTCAAGTGAAGAAGTGAACCCATTAGAGTGGGTGAGGACATCTTTGATTTCGTCTTCAGAACGCAATAACATCATTTTTGTCTGTGCGGTGATGTAGACAAATTGTTGGAATTATGTTACCATCGTATGAAATGTTACGAGAGGTGTGAGCTTGACTTCGTATCAATTTATCTGAAGGGATAAAGGTTTAAATTGGACTTGTAATTTGTGTTAATGGAAAGCCTACATGTAATGGAGTGATAACGGCAAACAAAATTAAGAAATTGAATTTTTGCTTTGTGATGACTACATGTGTTGTTACTTTTAGGTGTGTGTTTCGGTTCTATTTAATATCTTTTAAATTTATTCAAAAAAAAAAAAAACAAAAATGTAATTTAAAGTTTTGCTCATCGCTATCTGAAAATTTTGCCCATCTTTTTGGCGGAGTTCAAATCTACATTGTACGCCATCCACGAATCTAGGCATTTTTTAATGCCTGCATCTAAGAGGAAGTTGGAACTTTATAGAGTGCATGTACGAGGCAATTGACTAAAAGAGTCCTCTCTCTTAAGGCTGATGAGAAAGCTTGTAGTCTTTAGACTTAGCCATGTAGAGCGTATGGACACCACTGCTCTGGCCCGACAAGTCTTCGATTACGAGCCATTAAAACAACGCAACGGTTTAGGTTGAGATTGCACACACCTTAACCAACTTGGAGAAAGCTGGCGATAGATTGTGCTACCTAGAGAGGCATGTTGGTTGAGGCCTAGGTGGACTGTAAGCAACACGAGTCACGCTGCAAAATAATTTCATGCTTTCGCACATTTTGTGACAGTTTGCTGGATTTTCCTAACGGAACTGAAGAGACAGGCGCACTTACATGGACTGACTCAAGCTTAAGCACAGAATCAGCTAGTAAACTGTGGTGGCATCATTAACAGATGTTCTAATCCGTCAATGAATTGTTGGTGCAATGGCGGGGAGATTAAATCTTCCGGAAAACGATTTCTGAGGAACAAAAAAAAAAAAATACAGACATTCAGAAGAACACCTTCTTTGTAATTACCCAACTCTTTAAGAACAACGACCGACTTCTTAGAAGACCACCTACGTGGTGAAGGTTTAGATTCATGACTTCAAAGGGCCTTTAGGGCCAGTGGGTGTAACTCTTTATTTTTAAATCTTAACTTATCTCATACTGGCACTCCTTCACGCAGCCGAAAGTGTTGTTGTAAAGAATAAGAATAAGAAATATATGAATTTTGCTCTTCTCCCTCTTTTAAGGCTATATTAACATACTCAAAATTACACTAATCTTACACTAATGATCTTAAGTCCAACTCGCTGATATTCTAGGTTTAATTTAGTATACCTTTCGTCTTAATTTACCTTAGGCTTTCGTTCTTTATTTTCAATTCAAGAATGTGTCAGTAAATCTCTTGAAGTTGTCCTTTATCTTAACTAACTTAACTTAGACTAAAACCTTAAGCAAATCTTACGACTTAATTATAATGGACTTAACTATGCCTGTAGCACAATAGGGAAGCGTGTTCTAGGGCGTATACGTGATTTATTTGCTTCCATCACGGCGTATTATGCAATATGGACATTTGACTTACAGACTGATGACGCAAAAAAGGATGATTTCCAATTCTGCCCAAATTTGCACTTCGCTCCCCATATCAAATGATCTTCTTCGTCCTTACAAAGACGAATTTTCTTTTTCTGGCCAAATGCAAAAGATACTTGCGCATGTCCGTACAGAAAATAATCATTAAAAGGTGAACCTTCGAATATTAAATAGATTTTTTATTGATTCAATCAAAGCTTCAAATAAAGAACGAGCTGTTCAGGAACTGAACACTGTGATACTTTGACGATGTTAAGTTAATCTGAGTGGATTTAGTTGAAGTTTGCCTCAAAAAAGTGGTTTTAGATGGAAGATTTGTACACATTGTGCCTGTATGGTGATTGAATGGGTAAGACAGTTTTCATTGTAATTAAATTCGTCAGTTTGCACATGCGTAGACGTAAATGACTAAATAGTCAGAAAGCTTCACATGATCTCTTCATGGAATTAACCTTTTTAAATTTTGATTTGACATATTCAAACATATTTAAATGACTTACTGCGTGGTTGAGTCAAAGCGAAAACTGATGGGACTGGCAAAAATGTCTAGGCCACACATGGCTCGGTTCAATTTCAGGCCACGAAATTAAGAGAATATGACAGCTCTTTCCCAAGAGGTTCGATTTCACCCTGGTATCCGACACATAAGGCTCTATTTTAATGCGTCTATATTAATGCGTTAAACTTGAACTTTAAAGAAATTCTTTGAACAACACTTTTGCTACACTTGCCATTTTTTTTCCTTCTTGGCTTTGAACTTGTAGGGAATTTGCTTAAATGAGGCATGACTTTTGCATGTCACTGTAATGAACCGTACTCAAACTAAGTTTTCTATTGAGTATCGGTCCATCTGATCGGACAATTAAAACGAAGAGTGTCCACATTCAAACAAAGAAAGATTGTCTTATGAAATAAGTAAATCGTACACAGAACAGAAAGGACGTGTTTCACTCAAAGTGGTTCAGGATCAGTTTCTGTTGTTTTCCTTTCTCCCACTCATACAAAATACCTTCGCCGTACACAGAAAACGGGCTATCATCACACCAGCCAGCTGTCAGAAAGCACAAGATTTAAAAGCTTGATAAAAAATTTAGCTGAAGGAATCTTTATCTGAAAGTATGTGAATCGCTGTAGAAAATAGTCGACCCCAATGCGAGAAAAAACAGACTGCTAGGATTTGCTTATAAAGTACACCACTGCAGGGCTAGGCAGTGGGTATAGTTTCCAAATTTCTGTAAGCAAATTTTACATTCTACCCAACACTCCTCCTCCGTTAAGAACACATCTAATGTCTATGTCTTCATTCAAACAGCTTGGTCATATATCAACGCTTTGAGTTTATTTCTCTTGACAGGCGCAACGCCTACCAACTTCAGGCGAAAAAGGATCTCGGCAATTTTACGCACATTTCTTTCAATTAACTTTCGCTTCCTATCTTCAAAACTTTGACTCGTGAATTGTGTGTGCACTTCCGAGGAGATTCCATTCTTTTTCCCAGTTCGGGCATTCATTTGAAGGTCGGCCTCCTTTTCGTTAGTCATCGAAAACTTTTTAATAAATTGGATTTTAGCTTTTTCCTGCCTTGTTGGGAACATGTACTGCCATGGAGCGGTTATTCAGTCAATACATTTTTTGCGATCTCTGAATGCGAACCGTGGGATTTGTAACGGAGCGACCTTGGCAATTCACGACATTGATGCGATGATCCCCGTATGCGGTTAATTACGGCCAGTTCACGTATCCTATTTTTAAATTAACCCAAAACCAATTTGTTGTTAAACTCCCGTATTCACTCGCCGCACATCGCGCGTTCTTAACTATCCTTGCTCTGTCTTTGGAAAAGTGACAGTGGTCCAGAGGGCGGGCTCCTGGTAAATGTCTCCGACTACAGTGTTTTTCAAGGACATGTTTAAGCAATAATTAACGTTTAAAATGTCTACCGAGTAATTCGTTTAGGATTTTCTTTTATGCTAATTAGAACGCCTCTTCTATCATCCAACTCGGACGACGGCGGCGGCGGCAGCGGCGCTCGGCTAGGCGGATGGGACAGATGGGTCGGATGGGGTATATGACTTGACACATCATAGTGTGATTATGTTGTCTCCTTCGGGAGTTTAGTTAATCATTCAGTGGCACATGCCAGGACCGAAGGTGCAAAGAAATCAATAATCGATCAAAATATTATGGCCGCTTACGTGTTTGCTTCTGCCGTTGTAGTCGCAATCGTCGTTGGCTGCGCGATGGAAAACAATTACTTTTAATTTGATACAATTAGCAAAGTAAGTTTCTTTGTAGACCATAAGGAAAAATGAAAAATAGTTAGACAAAGGGTGGCGCTGAATTGAGAGAATTCAACGAGCTCATGAATAATTCATAATTATTCTGCAAGATTTTAACCGAAGATGAGGTGGATGAAAATGCGTTTACTACCCTTAAGGGGGGCGGGGGGAAAAAAGAAAATGAGAGCAAAGTTTAATTACAAAGACAGTTAATATTTTGAAAATCCTGGATTACTTTTCATGGATCTTTGAACCCGAGAGGAAGGAGAGTGAAACTCCGTAAATTTAGTTATTTTAATGTGAAAATTTAAAACTCTTTTCAACACTATTTTTGCAACAATTTGTTTATCTTTGTGCTTTTCGTAATTACACTCACAATTAGAATGCACGGCCTGGGAGTGGTTGCGCCGAAGAGAATGCCAATGGGGATCGAGTTAAATATGCGATTCACGTTTTTAGATTCGGTTCTTTTACGAGTCTCATTTCATATTTTCATTGTGAGTTCTTATGACTGCAAGCATATCAACAGAGCTATGAAGTCGAGTTCGTTTACTCTCGGTGAGTTCATGGTTAAATTTCTGACACAACAGTTTTTGCTTTCACACTGCCAATTTGTTGGTCTTTAAATGTACAGATGTGGGGTTTGGCCTAACGTGATCACCTGCTGTAAAAACTTTATAACAAGAGTCGGAGATAACGCAAGGCCAGCGGCTTTAGTTACCCAAATACCAAACTGAGTGCATGCTTGAGGGACAATCACGCCACCTTGTTAGGGAGCGAGGCTCTTTTACAACCCCTGTTGCACTCTGAACAAGACTCAAACAGTAACAGACAATGGCTAGGCCATGTAAAGCATATGGACACCCTGCTCCGTTCCGAAAAGTCTTCGAATTCGAGCCATTGGAACAATGCAACAGAGGGCGGCTTGGGCAGAGAGGACGTACACATTTATATAAAGACCTTAACCAAATTGGAGTGTACAACTTGAGGCATATAGCGAAAGATCGTGCAGGCTGGAGAGGCATGGTGGTTGAGGCCCAGGTTCACCCTTTACTGTAGCACCAGTAAAATAAGAAGAAGAATAAGACATGCTTCCAGGACGCCGAGCCCTTAAAATGATTCTGTTGAAGCATTTGACGAGGATGAAGTTGAAATCATTCCCCACATCCTTTGAGAGTGTCAAGCTCTCGGAAAAAGAAGAAAAAAAAGAAGAACTGACAATATAGGGCAACTCAGCCCCATGCGTGTGGGACAACTCAATAACTACATAGCCAGTTCACATTGGTGTTGAGGGCGTTAACCGCCCGGTGAGATAATGTCTCCAAATGTGGCCTAAGAATGGTTGCTTGCTTAACCCTGACTCTACGTTACCGACATCATCTTAAGTATTTGCCTTTGAGTTAAAGAGTTTTGGAATCTGGTCTCGTTTCGATTCTCAACATTTTGTGATGCTACGAATATATGTGTCAAGTGGCTTAAAAATTTGCCAGATGCTAGCGGAGTAGCTTCTTTCCAAAACATGGAGTAAAGGAAAGAAAGCTAAAGCATTTCAAGTCATGATCGATTCTAGACCTTCTGTATGTCCTCTTCAAAAATTTAAGAAACACAAGTGCGATTCTCGTATTCATTCGTATAAATGTCATATGCATAGTTAATGGGGGACAACTATCCCCGTTTTATTAGACAGCACTTTGTTTCAAAAAGAAACTTTGTTTTCTTTGTCCCATCCCATGGAATACAGCCCTTCAAATGCACCCTTGTTCACATCAAAATGGCTTGAATTCAGATCCCTTAAAAAATACTTTTCCTATCAACATTTGCATAAATAATAGCGAACGTATTTGACTGCAGACTACGTCCACTGTCAGTATTTTTGACAAAGGCTTAGATCACATTGCCGGCTCGTAAATATTCTCTTATTTTCAATTACATGTCCACGCATTGCCATACAAAGTAAGGAGCCTACTCGTACGTTCTTCTGAGAGGTTGTCTGAAATAATTTGAATATCTTCTGCCACTGATGTGTATCTGTTCCCTGGAATCACCTGTTGTTCGTGCCTGTAGGACCTTGTGCATGCCGATTGTATCCTGCATACCTCACTTACGTTCACCACTCAGAGAGGTGATATAAAGTATGTGTCTGCCATTGAGTAAGCTGCAAGGGGGTGGCGTTGTGAATTCCTTGAAATGGGAAAAGTGCGTGAAAATTCCTTTGAAATGGTAAATTATGAAACGACGGAGTTGGGTTATAATCGAATTTTTTTATGCGGCATTTGTGTTCGTTTTTATTTTGTTGCAGGGCCTTCAGGAGTGCTTAGACGAATTGAATGAAGAGTGGCAGCTTATGAAAATTGCTGTAAGACATTATTTTTGTTGCAAGAGTTTATGGGAAATTTATTGTGACGAAAGTCATGTGGAAGTGACTCGTTTTGGGAGGTTGCTTTTAAGTAACCATTTTGATTAACAAATAGATCTGTGTGCTTTTTGTAATTACTGTAATTTTAACTTAAATGAAAGATCTATTCCGTATTCGATTATTAGAAAATTGTAGTCATACATAAATTGCATCTGGCAATACCCTGGCTTATGTAAAGGGTGACATCTTAAGCTTCACTTTGTTAGAATCGAATTTGTATGTGAAGACTTATTTGTGTTTAAAAATGGAAGGAATTGCAGAACATTGTCGTCAAATTTAACTTTTTTTTATCATGAAACATATATTCCCCAACAATATTAACCATTTACTTCAGAAAAAGTTCCTTTTCGTACCGTTTAAGCAGAGAATAGCTTATTGAACATTAGTTCAATAAATTTTGTAGTGTTATCCTTTTTTTCGAATAAAGATTTCTTCAAAGAATTGACAACAATTTGGTTTTGAGAGCTCAGTTCGCTAGCTTCTTTTACGCCCCTCATGTGCCAGTCTTGCTGTAGTTTTTCAATGATTTCATAGCATCTTTTAGTGATTTTAGTGAAACCCCATTTTGCTGCTGGTTTTCTACTAACAATATTGAAACCATAATCTCCACAAATATGTCCAGCAGTTTGGGATACTTTCTTGCCTTTTCTATAATAGAAAACCAAAATATGAGGATGATATATAAATTAAGTGACGCTACAGGCAATCAGAACTTAGCTTCTTCAGCAATTAGTTGTGTTGCACTATTGAACCTGCAATTTAATGCCGACTCGGAAAGGCTTCTTAAACAACTATTACTCTGTGAAAGTGATTAAAAAATGCGTTGTTCAGTACTGGAATTCACTTGAACTGAGTACGATTTGTCATTATATTTCACTGTGAAAATTTGTTTATCGAAAAATATGATTGCAATAATGTCTCTTTACAAAATAAGGCATACGATTTCACCAAGGGCTATAGATGATGCAATGACTATTACCTTGGATATTACATTTCAGTCTCAGCTTACGATAATTTTTGTACTGCAATTTGTCGAACATTCAATGATTGCATTCTTATATTCGTTACGTTATATTCGTAACTTGTTCTTACAATAGTTGATTGTACATATATGTTCTCTAAGCAAACTTTATTACCAAAGCATTAATTGAAGTTTATTAATTACTTATGTTCTTTAAGACATTATTATTTTTGACTTTAATAACATTTCATACACACCCTCTTGGACGGAATAAAGTGCAAAAAGTAGTATTAAACTTTATCAGCTGTTAACGGACATCTGATACAACACGGAAATTGCGAATTTCGTAAAAATCTACATCATAATAATAATCTAAAGCTTCATCTGCAATACTTGAAAATTCTGCTCCGGAAGTTTCGGTTGCCAATTTGATAACCATCCAATGCAGGATTTTGTTCCTTTAACCATTAGAGTTGACACAAAGCAGAGAGGACGCTCAATATCCAGCCCATTACTCCATTGAGCAACTTCCGATGATCTTGAATGATAGAATTATCGTTACTTTGGGATGTGACACTTAGTTTCGAACAGGCTTAAGCGTCTAGTGGCCTTAATCAAATGTAAAGCAGGAGCTAGAAGTTACTGCGTTTTTTGAAATTACTCCAAATTTTAAGGACTCAATTGATTTTAAGTTCTTCTTGAAATGTTCATATTTATTTGTGTACAACCTTTTTATATAAACCGACATCATTTTAGGTTTATATAAAAAGGTAGTAAAATCTCTTTAAACTAATTCAATTGTAGTGAAGACTGTCTTGCCCCACAGTGTAGATACTTAGGGTATAATACAAAAATACTTTCAATGATAAATTGAAGTCTATTTTTATCACTCTTATTTTTCCAACCACAGTAATCCGTTTGTCCAATTCATATGCTGCCTTATAAACGATGTATTTCCGGTCGGATATTAATATACTTCCCTCAAGGATTTTGTTATTATGAGCATAATAAGGGCAAAAAAAAGTTGATCTCTTCATTGTATAATGGCTTAGTATGCACTTGTACATTCGAACACATTTAAAGTGTTGTTGAGTTACACTACAGTCCACAGCGAATCTAAGCTTCTTTAGTAACCACTCGCATTCCATTTGTTCTTTCACGAGTAAAGGCAACCTACAGTCTATTGCTGACTCCGAACTGCGAAAAAATAAGCACCCACTTCTATATGGCGGCCATTAATGAATCTTTGAGTATTGTGCCTAAAAAGATCAGAGTAAACTAATCATTTAATCGTATCATTACGTGCACTTTTTCGCCCTGTTTCCGTTAATAGATTCTGAAGGAGATGATTAAACAGCTCTCCGGCAGCATGGGCCAAGTCAAGCGTTGACGGATACAACGATTCAGATGACCATGCCATTAAAACGGTATAGAACGCACAGCTCCAGCCCAAAAACTCTTCAAACAGCAAGGGGGAAGTTCGATAAATACATACATGTGTCAATGCCAATCATGTCTCATGAATTTCAAGAAAATCGTTGTCCTTAAAGCACTCCATTGCCGGATTCATACCAGCAGTACTCGCAGGCCAATTACTTCGAGTCCTAGACGAAGCGTAAATGTATCTATTTGAATTACTGAGTGTCGAGTGGGTTGAAATACAAACACTTCCCAGAGTACGGTAGTCCTTTGAGCAAAATGCATTTTGGAGATTTGACCCGATTGCATGCGGGTACACGTTAATGCCTCTGTTCATTTTAAACACGTTCTTTTACTCCCCTTGTCCTGCACACAGCAAATTAAATGCTATCAAATGCCAGGAGAACAAACTATAAACGTTTCGAAGAACTTTTTCTCCACCTTAGCTGTAACTAATTGATTTCGTTTGTAGCTTACCTAAATCCGTATAGAGACGAATGTTGTATCAATTTTGACCCTCAACATAAATTATCTACTGGACGTTGGGAAAATATGGGTCCCTCCCACGCAGCGCAAGATAATTCAGTTGATCAGCGTGTCAGTCTTCAACGCTTAATTGATGCAAGCAGAAAAAAGAAAACATGCATACAAATGTCTGCTCACGTCTGATATCAATAATTGTCACATATAGGCTCAAGGACACCGACTCTCGTATTCACCCACAAACTGATTGCACAATAAACCAAAGCAAATTCATTCCACTTGTAGGAGTAAATTCCATCATCACGATGAACGAAATTCCGGTAGCAATGATGCTCTAACAAGGATAACACTCAGCCGCACTTGGGGGGCGGCAACGTTCGCAGAGGCGCACGACGACTTCCCTTCGGATATGAGAAAGTTGCGAAGAAATATTGCAATCACTTCTGTGACGGATGTCTCAGGGGCACAGGGCAAGATGTAGATGGGTGTTCTGTTCTGGCGCTTGACATCGCCACAGATTGCCCTTTCGTATCGTAAAACAAAGGCACATTACACCAACGAGACCTACAGACGACGACGTTCACAGATAACCTGTGGAAGATCGTAAAATCTCACATAATACACCATCGTTTAGATGATGCGTCTTTATCAGGATAAATAAGTTTGATGAGATTTTATTTTCTGCGCGGAAAAGTTCGCTCTGGCTGTGCCGCAGGCACTGCGCTGACGGTTACTGTGGCGCCGGCAGCGCGCCGCAGCTCGGCACGAAGGTCACATCGAATAGGACCATATTGAAAAGTAGATGAGACTGTGTGGTTGCGGTGAAATGAATCACCAATCTGTCGGGAATGAAGAAAGAGCAGTGTTCCTATCTTTTTAAGGGCTTGAACAGATTCACTCCTTTATTGCATTTTTTCTCAATTTTAACGACGCCGCGGATGGGGTGGGTGGTTGTAAAAATTAACTTTACAGCTTAAGTATTGTTTAGCAGTTAGAACTAGGTGCGCGCGAGACGTGCGCTCCAAAACACGAAGCTATAAAAATTAAGACCTAGCAGGCAAGCATTAACTTGCTTCTGACGTGAGTTAAATTGTAAGCATCCGCTTTTGGGCGGGAAGGCACGCATGCAACGCAATTTTGTAGCACGCATGAATGCTATGTGCCCTCCAAACCTTCATGACAAGGAAGTGCATAAGAGACATCTATGTTCAGATTGGCATTTATTAGAAATGTGTATCAAAGGATCATCTGTAGCGGGTGATACGTGACAAGAAGTGGGAGATCTTTTTAGAGTACTCGTAAGAATTGGCCAAGGGGACGTCCTTTTATCAACCTAGTTAAAGCTTCAATGGAGGACATACTTCAACAGAAACGCAACGCCAGCCCTGGTTGTATTTACGTCTCTTCCGATAAGACTGAAATATTCGTTCAAAAAGCTCTTCGAGTGAAATGTCCGAAGACATGATACCTGAGGAATTCAAGGCAAATCCTATCGACAAAAATACACAGACAGCTGATGCTAAAAACCCACTACAGAGTAATCCTCTTAAATGGGTAGATTTTAATAATTCTTGGATTCACTTGTTTGTACTCCTACATATGCCACATTTCTAATATTATTATTTTCCAAAAAAAACACCAGCCAACTTTTGCTCGTTTCTAGGAACAAAGGTTTCTTCCGACTCGTGTATAATAAGGATCAATTAGTAAACTTTGAATGTAAACACTTGAATCGATTCAACAAGCGCACATTTGAAAATTGATTGTTGACCGTTTATCCTTTTTGTTTTAGATTCCTTAAGTGGGTCATTACTCAGTCCTCAGACACAATATATGCAGACGTTGGCGGCGACTTCCACTTGATTTAAATTAACGTTTCAATATATTCCGCTCATCGTTGACCTCTTCTAAATTAATTTGCATTAATCTCAGTGCAAGTTACCGTAAAAGAATCCACAAATCAAATGTCTTAAGTTGTGTGCTTATTTTTTGGTAAATTAAGGTCAATATTGACACCGGGTCAGTTGGATATAATTATGATTTAAAAGAGAGTCTTCGCTTTCACCATGGGATACAATGCGAACGAGAGACACAATCCCTGTTGCTTTATCCGGACGGGGATAGAATTTCTTAACCCCGAGTTGTGTCTATCATGTGGTTGGGATACTGTGGGGAAAAGTTTAATTAAAAACTTAATTGAGCGGTAAAAATTCAGAAATGATTAAATAACTTTCTGCCAGCAATAAACACGAAGAAAAATATCCCAGACTTCAGTTTCGTTTTTCTAGGCATTCTTGGTGTTATAAATCATGTGTGTGTGTATATGGAGGGGGGGATGGAATTTTTCAGATGCGACAGTGACATATATGTATTTTAAATGGAGCAGAAATCAAGCTAAGACATTGTCTAGGATTTCTCTGGTTCGTTCCCTTTGTTTTCTGGAAAATTTGTAGGAATTAGTAGATCTAATTTAAGTTTTACAAATTCCTTTTTGAAATAAAACACGAAGGTGTATTAAAGTCGAAAGCCTATTCATGAATGTAAAGTCATTGTTTGCAGTTATTTAGTATCAACTTTTAAACGAGGGTACACAGCTTTATGTGAATATCTTCAAATTAGACATTCTTTAAGGCTAAAAACTGAGAATTTGATAATTATTCCCCCCCCCCCTGTCTAGCTTATAAATTGTGCAATGATCATTGCGATGTTTTGAATTTGAGTTACGAGAATTTGAGAATTTTAATTTTAAGTTTCTAGAGAAGAAAACAAATGATTCATTATATCACACCAGGTTAGTCACGTACATAAATTTTCAAAATAAAATGGAAGTTCAGAGTTAGAATTTACATTCTTCATAATTTTGACGTTTAATAAAAGCCACTGGCCATAGCAAACATCATTTTTGTCACTTCCTCTAAGACCCTCTATTTAAACCATTTTCGTAAAACTCTAAGACCGAAATATATGGATTTAGAAAATTATAAGGTGATTCTTTGTGTGGTTTGCTTTATAATACAATATAAAACACAATTATCAGTTTGAACCTGAAATTTATATTATCAGTTAAAAGAAGAAGAATTCATGGCATTTACTTTCTAAAAATGATATTATGTAAATGTTGGATAAGACTGCGTCTTAGGTGATCCATTCGGAGGGTTTACTTCACCATTCATTTGAGTATAGCGACTGAAATCTCGTGGATAACACGAGTAATGTTGGCTTCCAAAAAGTCAACTTTACTTGTCTTATGCCTTAATATTAAGACCTTACATATCTCCAGAGAAAATACTCACAAAGGGGTGACATCGAACATCGAAGGAAAGTGCTCACCAAAATGATTTCTCAACACGTCCATTGTTTCACACACTGTATTCGTATCGTTCCTTACGCCGTCTTGTTAAAACCACATCCGACCGAGACCATGTGCTTGAATTTCACACAACACAAAGTCTGTCGCTTCAATACTGAACAAAAATTTCACGACCAGACGCCGGATATCACAATATTGGTACTACAAACGCCTTTTAAATTTTTAAATTTTGTGATTGACACTGAGAGATGCACTTACCCTACAGACTACGTGATAGTTCAAAGTTGTACGTCGTTTAAACAATTTTAGCAGATGCAACATATTCAACAACGACAGTATTAAGTTCTGTGGGAGGGAAATTGAACAGAGCAGTTCGGTGGCGTGAGATTGGGATAACTTTTGTCTTGTCAATTGATCCCTAATCCTCGTTTGTTTTAGCAACTGAATCGTCAACCACACCATGAGTTGAACATAAGTAAATTAAAACACCAGCTCCATATGTATTTAGTTTCGAATTGAGAAAAATAACGGACCTTACATAGGTCCGAAATTTACAATAGTTTATTTTATGAAACAGCTTGCTCTCGATTAGTTAGATTTCTTTTGTTAGATCTTGGAATACACTGAACTGGAGAACTCAGACTTAAAATCTGGTCCATTGTACTACCAGGCAGTAACCAACATTTGGCGTCATTTCTTGGTCTGCGGGAGGAATACTAGCAAGCGCTTCTGTGGTAAAGACCCTTAGTTTTCAACTCCAACGACATCAGTACCAAACAACCGCCACCTAATCCGAGCAAACACAGGACAATGACAGAGGAAATGCTCTGCAGTGTCTCCGTCTTCTCTACAGGCGTCGCCGAGGATTCCATCATCAAGCCCAAGCACACTTAAATACTTAGCGAAAATTAAGTGTCCCATCAGTACATCAAGAAGTCATCTGCAATCTTTTCTGTCTAGAGATAATAGAAATGCCGCGTTTTTCTCACTGACGTTTGCGGACAATGCGCTTGGTGAGCCTGCATTCTGAAGAGTCATGCCATCTGTGGTTGTTCTGAAGAGAGACTTTTCTGGCGATGGATATCCTCACCAAAGACACGGGCAGTCCCAAGGCGGGATCCTTGCCTAGGAAGTTCATTACAAGTAAATTATGGACTAACACAATCAAATGCTGCGGAAAAGTCAGTAACTTTAAGCAAGGCCTTAACACAATTGCGGCATTTACGGTAAGCAGAGGATATAATTAATTGTTTTGTTCCTGCCTGCCTTCAAAAACTTGAACGAAATAGTTGACGGCAGATGCACCACAGTTTCACGTGATCAATAGCATTGCCAAATGCAATTAATATCACCGCAGGCATTGCTATTCAGAGCCATGTATCGACAATTAGTCAGTGACACTGTTTGGATGCAGCATTTTATAAGCCGGATTGGATTAATTCAGAAATATAACTTTCTGCAAGATGCAATCTGACTTGAATAGATGGAACGAGCTTGTTTTTGGCAAAAGGACAAGTTCGCTTCTTCTGAAAATCCGTTGGTAGTCGAAATCCTATTAGCACCATAAGTGTTGGAGGGGTCTTGCACCATCATTCAAGAGGATTCAATTAAATTCTTTTTGTTTGCTCTTGTTGAACTCTGCAATTCGCACACTCTCATCTTTGTTTTCATTGTCACGTCGTTTGCCTTATAAGGACACCCTGCACACTACACACAACTGCACCCATTCTGCAATTCTTGGTGACAATCAAATTGTCCTGTAATTGAATATACTCCAATTGTAGACATTCTTTAGCAGGAGCAATTCAATGAATACTGTAGTTGCATGGCTCATAGACAATGGACAACGTTATCACAACGAGTACGTTCGCACTTCTAGAATCATATTACACACTTTACACGAAGTCCGGAATCGACCTCTTCCCGTCAGTTTGGTATGTGTGATGCAAGTCACGTTTTAGTCACAGAGTGCACTTGCCAAGCAAAGTTCATCGTCGAACTGAGTTGTGGGCTGGAACCTTCAGTCGGGACATGCTTTCTGGTTGGTTACCTCTTCAAATGAAACGGCTAATGTTTGTGTTACAGATTGCAGTCTGTGCATTCTCGAAACCTGGTACTGTGACGGATGTTAAAGAATTTTTTGCCTCACCACGGAAGTGGGTGAATGAACCAATCAATCATTCGCCCCAACTCGTCCTTCAAATGGCAAGGGGTGAGATCGATTAATACTTTGAAGCTGCCGTACGTTTCCACTTGCGAATAAATCCCAATCAAGGGTGTTTCAGAAAGCTTAAACGACCCCATTGAGAATACCACATAACCGTCTGATTGGGGTGAGACCACTGTACACTGGCCGAGATGTTTGCCGATACATTTCCTACCCGACACCGATGTCATCAATTAAATGAAAAGACAAAAGGATATTGCACGCACTTAATAATTGTTATATTACAGGGTAACTGTGGAGTTACAAGAACGAGAAGGAGTGTTGACTTACGAAGCAGACTCAATGCCATTACTGGGGTGTTCTTGTTTCTTTTCTGTTTGCTCGAACGAAAATTAGGATTAAGCTAACTTCCTTTCGCACAATGTGTGCACACGCAGACATTAATTTTTCTTTTGCTTTCCCATTTTAATCTCACTTTGAGACAGTAATTTCTTTCTCTTCCTTTCTTTTCATCCATCGATGGACGTCAGACACTAAGGCTATGCAAGCATACGTGCTTTCCAAGAAATGCGTTTTTAAGGCAGACTTGCGTCTGACTTATGATACATTAGGATGCGATGACTTTAGCGTCTGATGTCTGACTTAAGATAAGCTCTGCATTTCGATGCCCACGACACATGGATGCAAGGGTCTTAGACGGCCTAATTTTTGGATCTCGTTTATCTCATGGCGAACACACTTATCGAATGTTTTTTGGGGGTATTTCTGCTTGAGATATGTGTCTATTTCAATTATCTTAGGTAGACACTCCCATGTGGTGTGTATTGTGTCTGCATTCTACGTGTTGAAATGCAAAATGTGCAAAAGAAGAAAGGAAAAATGGCTTTTCCGTTTCCGGTTTTCGATGCGGCTGGTATTTGAGGCTTGGGTCTCCCGAACGAACACCAACGCCGAATGGTACGTAAAAATAAATGTACGAGTTTCAATCGTTGACAAAACGATGTAAAAAGTCCTAGTAAAAAATAACTGTCTGCACTTACATTTCAACAACAGTCCACAGGGGGCTAGGGACTGGTTTCTTTACCAACAACTCGTGTTGTGCTTGCTACTGTTCTCTCACAAGTAGAGTGGACTTACAGTTATTTACCGACTGCGATCGGCGAGATGGAGAAGTCTTTTATAGACAATTATTACTCTTTGATTGTTGTCAGTAACTCAAAAGACGTTTGTTGGTTTGTTAAATTTTGCTCGGGAGATCCAAGAGATCTGAAACGGAAAAGCAACTTTCCTTTCTTATTGTTCACATTTTACATTTTAAGATGGTGGATGCAGATTCTATAAAATTGGTTCGGGATATTGCACACCACTGGGAATGTCCCTCGTGTTAATAGGTCGACACATATCTCATGTAGAACAAGTGAAACAACTCGATTAATGTGTATCTCATGAATTGAACGAGATTCTTAAAACTAGGCCGTCAAAGAACCTGTGCATCCATGTGCCTTAGGCATCGAATTGTACCGCAACGCAACGTATAATCATATGTGATAAAAAGTAGATTTTGTATGAAATGCAAAATCGGGGCCTTGATCCAAAGCACATCTCCAAACTTGATCTTCAATCAGGAAATGTAAAGCTGAAACTACGGTGGAACGATATCCAACTATCATTTCTTCAACCACGGGAAATGAGAAATGCATTTAAAAGTTGAGACGAATTCTATCTTATTCTTATACGAAATTGATTGAAAAGCATCCTGTGTTGGTAAAAAGGTAGGGTCCGATCCTGTGGAATGATAGCCCCATACCTCACACATAACAGTGCAGAAACTGCTTTAAGGGGGTTCGACAGTCTGGCGTCTTTTTGACCGCCCAAGGCGTTCCGAAACCAAGTTGAGATCAAAGAAGTTTTTTAAAAATCAAGCCTTATATAAAAAAAGGGAATAATTGATCTTGAATCAGGGCGGAAGAAGTTTATTGATGTCAATGGTTCTCATTATAAAAAAATTTGACATTGCTCTTGGTACAGCCTACTATACTATGGTGTCCACAATTCGCGTCAAAATTGGTGGCTACATTATGAGGCAACACAAATGATCCACAAACCGCTTTGTAATGTCCCATCAGTGCAAAAAATTGTGGTTAGTATCATCTTGTTTATCCTTCAAGGACTATTCCTATTGATCCGATTTTAAATACGAAAACAACAATTTACTGCAGTAAACATTTACATATATTCAATGGACGTTGAAATACGTTTTCTTGAAACTCTGAAAAACGGATTACTATGTAGTTTTTTTCTATCATTATCGTAGCTGTGTGCTCGGAATTTCCTTGTCGGGTCTTGTGATATTTGTGCTCGCTTCGAACTACTTGTATCAAATTAACGAAACCATCAATGTGTAAGCGAAATTCGCATTTGTTCTGTTCTTTGGCAATGCCACTTGGAACAATTATAACACAAATTTGTTTGATTTCCATTCGCATTTACAAACACAGCAAATCAACCAGCATTCTGCAACATCCTATAAATTACGTTTACCCTAACAAGTGCTTAGACAATTTTTCAATTTCTTTCAACTGGAATACACATTTTCTTAACTAACTCACACCCACGATAATTCGAATGACACTGCACCAACGGATGAAGGACCTTTATCAAGAGCAATTCGAATACGCCCAACTAAAGCAGCAGTCGTTTCTAATTAGTTGTCAACGCCTGTACATACCTGAAAATTATCCTACAAAGTTCACGTGCACATTAAAGGAAACATTTTGGCTATTCGTTAGTTGCTAAATAGAAATGGAAATTTCTAAATCCACCCACATGCGAGCAAATTCTCACTCCACTTATCTATTTTCAAATCACATCGAACTTTCACCCAAACCAAAGCCAATGCAAATATGTATGACACACAGAATTCCATGAACATGTATACCTACGCACATCCCCCTCCCGAATCACTTCCTGTTCGAGAATTTCTCTGAAAATCGAGTCAATTCAAGATGCACGTACATGACATTCATTCGTTTCATATGTCAGTCTAATTGAAATGTAAAACTAACCATTTTACCGAGACAAAGGTTTCCTCTTCACTTAGAACCGCACTCCTACAATTATCCTGACACAAAATATCCCCGTCAACAGACACATTTCGTCCTCGTACACTTTCCAGTAACAGAAGACTTGTTGATGCTTTATTAGACACCGTACACTCGGTCAGCACATCAACTGGGGGACTAACCTCCAACCTACGTAATGTCGGTTGACAGGCAACGTTTACAGACATTTATTGATAAAGTATCCGCCAGTTGTAAATAACCGCGATGACATTTGGTGGCCGTGTACTTCCCATAATGATAGGCGGCAGACACTCGCCCTAATGTCAGCTGCCGCGATGCCACGAGCCGTTCCACTCGCCACCACTATTCGGCGCCCTTGCACACCATAAAGTCTGACAACAATAAATTTCACGGTTTGAGTGTTATTACCGTAAAACGCGCACGTGGACTGACAGCACCACTATTCGCAGCTTGATTTTGCTCACTTACATGAATATTGCGGCACTTGTTGCTTCGGTCCACTTGCCCTTCGTACATCGCCCCACCAGTGGCAGGGCTGATGCAGCCTAACCCTTTTCAAATGGAGCTAAACTTGACACCTCGTGTGCAATATTTTCCAAAGATCGTTCATAAATTACACGCCGTGTCGTTGTCCTGGCCACGTCACCGTTTCGCGTTACACTCCAGTTGGCGCTGCTGCAGGTGATGAAATTTACGACACCTCCAAGAGGGTGGATCGTCAGAGCAACGAAAAGAATAAAATTGTCACTTTTAGTTTTCTTGTTTTCTTTTTTTGCATTATTTTATATTTTTTTCATTTTGTTTTTGTTTGTTTTTATTCTCGCGAATCTCCATATCGAGTGCGAGATAGGGGTGCGCGTGGGAGAGAAATTCATTCTTGATATTTGATATGAAGTTCCTGGCGTGGTGTGTGAACGTATTCATGAGCCGCAGCGGAATGTGGAAGGGGATGTTTGGCTTATGTAAAGTGTACTTTTACGGCCATTTACTTGAGATGAATTGCAGTTAGGTCCTACAGGTGAATGTGTACTGTGTTAATTTAGTACGTACACGTATGTCGGTCGTGTGCTTGATGAAAGTTTTCCTTTTATAGCGCAGACATTGTGCATCAATATTGAATGACACTTTAATGGTCGCTTTTTGAGAATTCGGTAAATTCGTTTTCTTTAAGAGTGGAATGATAATTGAAGCGTTTATCTTGGAAAACATAGAACTTTGGTAGGTAATTTGTAGCAGTCTGAAATCCTGTAAGCAATTTTAATTTGGAGTTATTTCTAAGAATTGTATGCGTCACACAGATTTGAAGCAGAATTGAAAAAAAGGAAATCAGTATTCCATAAGAAACTAACGGCAAGTGTAAAGTTTTTGAAAACCTTAGGTACTGGTTTTGAATTTGTCTCAAAGTTGTTAAAATATAAACTTATAACATTAACCTAAGATTAGATGTGTGTTGGTTGAGGCTCAGGTCTGCCCCGGACTGTAGCGGCACAAGAAGAAGAAGAAGATGTGTGTTAAGGATCATACAGTGCACTTGTGTCATCATTATATTGCCGTATACAGAATTTGTTTCCAAATTATGCCAGTTTTTATTTTTCTTGTAAGTCGCAAGAATCTCTAAGTCAGTGTAAGAGTATGTATTTTTTTTGGCTTCTTCCTCTTTAGTTAGAGCTGCAATTTGGGATGAACTTCAGGCATATTCTCTCGTAAGCCGCCTGCATTTTCTTAAACCAGATTTGTTCATATCCTTCTACACTGGTATGCGTCACCTTTTTCTTGAAGTATTTTTGAGTCTTGGAATTTCGGCGATGTACTTATTTTAAAAGCGACAGGAAGAAAATGTGTGCCGAAAACAAAGATGAGGGTCGACTCATGTCGAATGCGTAAAGGTCACATAGTGATAGGGTATGCCTGAAAGCAATGTGATTGTTAATGATGATAATGAACTCAAATACCAAGACCAGGAAATACGATTAATTAAAGACAGCTTATAGTGCCGGATTATAGAAAGTATTAACCCAGCTCCTGTGGCCACTTTGACTCATTCTGTTAGGTATGAAAATGTCTCTGCGGTTTGTTGTCGTTAGCTGGTGACCATAAATCTAGAAACACGAATCTGATTGTCTCAAACTAGGACTAGTGCCTGAAAGGTGACATGTCAGTGTGGATTTTTTGTGAAGACAGTTGTGTAAATTAGTGCTCGTATCAAAACTTTGGTTTGCTCAATTCAGATTGCGTTTAGGAAATTTCGATGTCAAAGATGCATTTCACATTAGTCGGCTTGTCACTGAAACAGTTGATGAAATTTCACAACTGATGGTGCAAGAGGGTCACGGAGACATTCCAGTTTGAAACCATCTAACAAAGAAATTCAATATTTGGGTGAAAAAAATCAGCGAAACGCTGTTGAAACGCTACACCGCACTAGTTTTGGAGCTATTTGTTACGGGCGATGAAATATGGATTGAATAAGGAAATATTCAATGCAAACGAGTAATCGATGCAAATGACCTCACAAACCTAATCGACACCAAACAAGGTTATGTTGAGTTTTTGGTGCGACAGTAGGAAAATTGTCTATTGCGAGCTTCTATAACGTGACGAAACGTTGATCGATTGATCATCTACTGTGCAAAATTCGAGAATTAAAATGAAACAATCAAGAATAAGCGACTAAAATTGGCAAACAGAAAGAAAGTTGTCTTTCATCACAAAAATGATATCTGTGGCCAGAAAAAGTTTACGGAGCTTTATATGGGAGTTCCTTACCTTGACGTAGAAAAAAAAATCAACTTAAAGAAGAAGGATACGCAGCTAAAAGAGAAATAAAAGATTGACACAATTGTCCAGGCGTCGCTGCAGCAAAAGTCACTGTGAAGAATGTTGAGGCTTTGCAAGAGTGGAAAGTATTCAAACTAATTAGTATTTTAAGGGGAAACTTTGCTCATATTGACAATGCCTTATGAACATTTGTTCTTCAGTTCTGAACAAATTTTGTACGACTGACAGACACCACATGTGGCGCTTTCCCGATTTCTCTTCCTTTGCTTGTAACTAAACAACAACCCTTAAAAGCACAGACAACTCGGCTCATCGGTTTTGAAGCCGAGGAAATAATTCATGGCGAAACCATCGTCGAATAGTGCGAAGGACATGTGTGAACACTGCCATTCCTGTGATGGGCGTCCTCATGCTACGACACAGACGAAAAGTTATTGAAAACGCCAACCCACCAACATCACTAAGCTGGTTGTGAATTGGTTTCCACTGATTTCTTCCTCTTTTGGCATCAACAAAAGAAACAGAGAGAGAGAAGGACATGAGTAATTCACCCAAGTCTTAAATTATTCTAAGCGATTGTTAGACTAATTTGTCCTTTGTTTATCTTAGGAAACGTTTTTAGCAAAACTATACAATTCTGAATAAATTCGAAGTTCGAGATAATTTCAAGATGCATTTTTTAAAAAGTCAAATAAGATGCAAAAGGAATACTCTCAAGAAGAAATTAACTCCATCCACTACCTGTCCACCGTTGCAAGTTCAAAGTAAACTGCATCGTCGCCGTTACCAAGGTCATCAACATTTAGATTAGTTATGAAAATAATTTATTTTATTTACTACACTTTTACACTTTAATTACATTAACACCAAAACTACTTCTACCTCTCACCCCATTCCATCACCACGACAACCAACCATCCCAACTCACAAACTTAGAACTATAATTAGCACAAGCAATGCCGCATCATCAAAATCCCTTCTTCTCACCTTACCACAACCACCGTCTCAGTTTGAATACGCGAGGACGACATTTGATACCTGTTGCATCGCCAGTGACGGTACCTTTCGCCGGAGGGGATTAAATTTAAAGAGACAAAAATAATTTTCGCACAGCTCGTAAAATAAATCCGAAAGGATTCCTCCGCCATCCAGATGCCTGTGCACAGATAACAACTATATAGGCAAATATTAGCTGCGCTGCAGGCACTACACGCGGAACTGGTCCTCGACGAACTCCGCTTTCACTTGAGTCTGTGTTTTGATGTACGCAGTTTGAATCTAAAATCGAATGGAATGCTATTACCAAGGCAAAAGGGTGTAGGTAGCAACTTTTGACCAACCAAACATCGCCTACACGAGATGTGCGAGTGTTTTCTGTCCCCGTCTTTCAGTTCAGCATGACATGTCCTTTGAAATATTTCGTTTGTTGTTATTAAAAACGAAAAGAAAACATTTATTATACTCGGCGGCAGAAACGCAGGGAGGGCGATGCTACCGATGGCACATTGCTTGGGTTCTACAAATAGGTTCTGTCTGTTGTCATCGTAAGCTGCTGACTAATAGCAGAAAGCAGCGTGCCAAGCGATTTCACCTTGAGGAGGAAAACAAGGCCTACGACAGGAAAGTTAAACGAGATATTTTTTTTCTATTTTCCGTTTGCTCCTTTTTCTCCCCGCGGTTATTTTTCTATCATCGTTTATCCTTTTTTTACTGTGGGACGTTTGTCCTCTTCCACTTACACTACAATCTTTTTTTCCAGAAATGATATCTCGCGGCGAAAAAGGGACGCATTACAGGATGGCGGCATTACAATGTAGAAAATAATTTCTTTTGTGTTTAAGATTTCAGTTGGAAGGTGTCGTTTCTAAGCAAGGATATCATATGTACCGGATTTGAAGTGACTTTAATTTTTTTCAGTTCCTTTTTACGGTGATTATTTTCTTTTTTTAAACTGAGGACAATGGTTAGTCTGCCACTGCGATGTTCAACAAAGAATAACTGGTTAAGTGATAAAGTTAGAGTTAAGGAGACGAGTGGAAAATTAAAAAAAGAAGAAAATCACAAAAATTCAAAGTCCTTATTAACATAACCCTAAAAACGTTAGAGGGAAGCATGTTGATAACCAGTAACCAGCTATAAGAGAAGGCTGTGAAATTTGAAATAGGTTAGGGAATGCTTCGAATGAAATCTATTTCCGATTTTTTGAATTTTCTCGCTTTCGCACTTTCCGAATTTGTTCCTTTCATGACTTTGAATTTCGATATTCTTTTCCTATTCGATATGAAAAGTGAATCGTCTGCTTAACAGGATTATTTTCAGCCTAATGCATCAATGAGTAGGTTGAATAGGTTCCTTTTTACTGAAGACATGAAAACTCTTATAAACTCTGAGTTTATGAAACACCCTAAACCTTGAATTCTTGAAAAGGACCCTGGGATTGGGTTCTGCTACAACAGTCCTTAACAGATCGATGGCATACATATATCACCAAAAAGTGAATTTGATATCTTTAAGGCTGGCCTCAGACATTTTCGTGGAAAATACTTGTTTTAAACGTCGTTGAACCTCTTCTTCTAGGGGTTTGTCCTTTGAACCATTCGGTTTAAAACCTTTGAACATTTTATAGATGGATGTAAAAATATAAGCCTGTTCATTCCCTACTCCTTCACTGGTGTCTTATTTTCACATTCGTTTTATAGTTCACGTCCATGATACTGAGGGATCTTGGGGATCAACCATAGCGATCAACCAAAAGAGGACATCTTCATTTGAGATATCACCAGCCAGTAGAGACGCACCTCAGCTTGCTCTGCGCTGGCATAATACCGTGCCGGCTGGGGAGATTTGGTTGATAAGATCTAGGTTCGCGCGGTTTAAAGACTGGCGGGAGAAATACTTCATCGATTGGCGTTGGGATTTCCTTGTCTCCTACTACTCTCTCCTGGTCATACCCGCAAAGCGGCTGTTGGCTGTTATTGGTTAGTTGGTCCACAATTCCTTTTGGGTTAGTTACTCGGATACCCTCATAATTCCGAAAAGCCTGAGTGCCTTTCTTGAAGCCAGCCGCGAGGCTCTTGGCTTTTTATAAACGGCTCGTATTTTAAGATTATTCCTAGACTCTTCGATGTTCTTGAGATGGGAGTCCGCGAGAGCCTTTTATTTAGACGTTAAAGTGTTTTCTTCTCCTTCCATTGCAGTGCTTTTCTGTATGCCTCGTCCGTTGCCTGTTTTTTCTGCTCACACTCGACATCATACCACGGCCATCTTGGACGGCTAAGTGGCAATGCAACCACATATTGTTGACGTTTATGTTCCATGTAGGCTTTCGCTGAGTTGCTCTTCGTAGACTCTAGCAATCTCCGGTGTGTCGTCTCCTATCGTCTCCTTCTAAACAAAATGGATTCAAGGCACCGATCGCTGCAAATGTATACGTTATGGACATCATTTCGAAATAGAAATAAAAATGACGGGACATCTGAAATATGTAGCTTGTGGATTATAAAAAACAAAAATAAATCACTTTGTGAACTTATATTCGGCTGATGTCACCCTGTATGCTTGAGGAATACCTGACGAACCAGAGCACAAAGAAGAACCGAAAGATACACATACACAGCAAGTTTTTCCAGAGGCCTTGCGGCCCACTGGTATTTCACAGTCTGTCTAATTCTGTGTGTTTTTGTTCCTTTGTACTGACTGTGACACACCGATGAGTCACCTTTGTTGCATTTGATGCCATTGTACAAGACTTCCTCTAAGTCCTAGTCTAAGTTTTGAAGCAAGTCTTTGTCCATGTTTGTGACTATGTCCCTGTCCAACTCAAAATTCTTTTCCAGTTCTCTATCCAAAACCAAGTCCAATTTCTTCCCGAAATCATTGTCTAAGTTCTTGCCGAAGTAGCGGTTTAATTCATTGTTTATGTCCTTGCCCGATTTGCAGTCCTTTTCCAAATTGCATTTGAATTCCTTGTGTCGATGATGTTGCGTCTCATCACAACGTGCCGACCATTACCCCCTTTCTTTCATACCACCCCACATTTCTTCAACTTTCTCAACAGCTGCCCTCTACCGTAACGCCTCTTCCCGACTATTGTACCACATTCCCCTTACCTAAAGTGCCATCATATGCCTTGTGAGAAGTAGTCAAAGTGTACACTGTGCAAGAAGGTTCGCTTAAAAAACGAACAAGAATACCCTTTAACATGCATGTTCCTAGAGTCAGGACAAATCAAAGCATTTTCAGACAATTTTTCAAATATGTCGATAAGTTGTTCTAATAAATGGCTCAAACTCTTATACAAGCAAGCAAAAACATTGCATGAATCCACTTCACCCACACTGCGAAGATTTAAGTTATCAATTGGAATTCCCAATTGTCCTGTCTTCGGCAATACCAAATCAATCTTTTTGCATTCACATCGAGGACTCTTTTAATTTGTCAAATTAAATTTCACTTGTCACATGCCGTGTGTGTCTCAAAATGTCTCACATATTACTTTCTTTAATTAAATTCTTCACATGTGCCCCTGCAATAAGGAGATCCGGAATGTTCTCACTTGAGAAACACGGGCCCATATCTGCTCGTGACTGACAAGTGCTCTCCATTCCCCAGCAAAATAATCAATGCAAAATAATAAGGGCCTAGAGAATAATACACACAAACCAAGTGACCTTCTTAGTATTCGTTAGACCTTCGAAATGCATGATAATTCAATTGAGCCAGTGGACCATCTCGCTTACAAGTGATGTAAAATTCAATATCAGTGAAAAACAAAAAAACAAGACCCATCGCACTTTGGTGAAGCGAAAGATATATGGAACACATCCGTGTCCAATATCTAACGGTGCTTAAAGTGCGCTTCATTGAAACTTACGGTTCATCAAACGCAATTATTGATGCCGAACAACCAGTATCTGTTGTAATAGAAACCGTATCCACTGGGAGTACTTTAAGAATGCCATTTCACTTGTAGCTTTAAACTCCAATAGAACTAAAGGAATACCATGTTCATATGTGTAGGTGTTTCTGTGGCGGGAGGTGAGTAGATGATTATTTTACACATTCTCGCATGGATTCCTTGCAACTCCATCGACCACAGTCCTACACATCGATTGGTATTGTGAAGGCAATATGAGAATCAACCGATTAGCATAAACTTTCCCAAGGACTTGAAGTAACGTCGCGAATGAAATGTGAAGATATTTGCAGATTGGAATACCAGCAGCAATGTGTTGACAACAGGATAACTAGTTCATATCCGGTCCATTGGGTGTTGAGGGGAGATCTTGAAGATATTGAATTTGTGGCTTTTGTATCTGGACTATTGCTTTAGTTTAACTGTGTGATGGGCATGTACGTTACAGATTTAGATTAAATAAATTCCATTCGTTTGTTTCGAAGAATAGTGACTTTTGCGTAAAATATGCAAGCGATAAATTTGTAATGTTTGATTTGAGCTAGGAATTGTTTTGAAAGAGCCATTCATCGTGCGGTTGGATTTATAGTTTAAAATAAAACCCATAAATTTGAAAGAGAACTTACAATTTGTGTAAACGGCTAAAAGAACAATTCATGGCACTTACTTTTTTGGAGTGATATCATGTATGTATGCTGACAATGACTACGTCTGAGGTGGCTCATTCGAAAGTTCCAATATTGGGCGAGTGTTATCTCGCTTATAACACGAGTAGTATGCCAAAGACCTGACACTTAACATACATATCTCTAGAGAAAATAGTCCAAAAGTATGTTATCGCACGATATAAGCGACCAACAAAATGTGAAATTAAGTGGTCACTAAAATGATTTCTGAATAAGTTCATTATTTTACGCGTAGCATGACGAAGCGCCGTTTCGTCGAAACCAAAGTTAAGCGAGACCATGTGCTTGAATTTCATCTAGCACATAGTCCGTTCACATGACTAAACTACTGAGAATAGCCTTTGCTACAGCTGCTAAAGCTTCGTTCCTATAGCTGGAAGTGGTCTAACTAGTACAAGAATGTGAACTGGGACTTAAATTTGCGAATGGCATTGGCAAAAGTGGTTTCAGTAGGTTAAACAACGTAAGTCCCTCGAATCGCACGAAAAATAGTTTCCACAGAGCTCTAATTTTCGTAATGCAGCTGAAAAATTTGGTGACTTGTTATGGTGTGAGTTCTTTTATGATGACTTGCCAAACGATATTGAACAAAAATTACAAAGCGGATTGATTGGAGTCATGCGTGATGTGTCAAAAAATAAGTGTTGAAAATCAAACCTTACGTTGAATCAAACGGTGTTTGAAACACAGTGTCAAATTTATAATAATAATATACGGGGGCTGTCTGATAAATAACCGACCTCAACGTGAAGCTAGCGGCACAAGTGAAAAAAATCGTCGTTTACCACCGTAAAATTTTGGTCAGCTGAATTTAAACGTGGTCGCAGGAGCTTGGAAGATGATGAACGTCCTGGGCGTCCAAAAACTGTAACCACTAACGATAACATCGCTAAAGTTCATCAATTGGTACTAGACGACCGCCGGATTAAAGTTAGAGAAATAGCTGAGATTATGAAGATGTCAAAAGAACGTGTTTGCCATATATTAAACCAAGATTTGGGCATGAGAAAGCTGTCCGCGCGTTGGGTGCCGCGTTTGCTTACGCTAGACCACAAACGTGCGCGCATGAACATTTCCAGCGCTCTGTTGGCTCAGTTTAGAGACAATAAGACCGAGTTTTGGCGCCGATTGATAACTGTAGACGAAAAAAAAAAATTTGAAAAAGTCGCGTGCATCATGGTTATGTCGGTTATTTATCAGACAGCCCTCGTAATTGTGAAAATACGAAAAAATAAATTCAATTCCGGATTGTCACTCCTTTCCAAAAAGGAAGTAACGACCAACTAAAGAATGGGGAATATTCTAATTTATCAAGCTGGAATCAATTTATACCGGAGTTAACAAAAATAACTTTTAATTTTTAAACAACAAACCTACAATGCACTTCAAAACGTTTACCCTCCCGAGGCACTAGGAATAAGTGCAAATTCTTCTCTTCCATTATGTGATACCCGACAACAACCTTCTTTGCTTTTTTTCTATTTCAGTAATGTCTGTAAAACGATTTCCTTTCCTTTCAAACAAGTCGCAGGTGACCAGTTTGAGTCAGTAGGTTTAGCGGGGCAGTAGTCGAGTTTTCAAAATAAAATTATTTATGTAGGATTTTTCAAACATTTTAAGACTCCCTGTGCCATTTTTACCAACCAGGCTGGAAAACTGTGCGTCCGTGTTTACAAAAATCATCCACTGAAAGAAAAAAAACCTGTCACTGAAAAATCACATAAATCGTACTTTCTTAAAGCAACAACGGTTGGCTTTGCAACTCGGGAATTTTGACTCTGTACGCCTCTTTTGGCAGAATGGTCTACTACATAAAATTAACGACGGCGTTTCTTTGTCCACGGAACCTTACGTATACGATGACCTTTTTTGGTCTCTTACTGGTGCAGGGGTTCCAGTGAATGGAATGACACAGTCCTTATCTATACATAGGCCTCCCTCTGCTTGTTGCACATATTGGCGTAATGCCATATATCCTCATCGAATCATACATGTTCTTTTTTTAAAATCATTCTTCTCCTCCAGCACTGTGGTTAAACTAACAAAATATTTTATTTTTATTCTTTCAAGGATACTCACATCTCTTTGTCCATCCAACATGAATAAGATCTACACATCCGTCATATTACTTGCAATCTCCCTCACCTACAGCACTTGCGAACCCTTCTCCGATGACAATGAAGCATCGAATAGCTTAACAAACTCCCTGCTCGATGCCGACTCGGATGTGGCCAACAACGATCCATCGTATGACAAACGAGTAGAAAGGTACGCCTTCGGATTAGGCAGGCGGGCATACACCTACACAAATGGAGCATCTGCGAAGCGATTACCGGTCTACAACTTTGGCTTGGGTAAACGAGCACAACCGTACTCATTCGGTTTGGGCAAACGAGTCGACTTCGATGACGACGAATATCTGGATGAAATGGAAGGCAGCAACTCTGATCCCTCCTATTACTACTGTAAGTCATTGCCTTTCAGTGCCTTCTGGCATGTGTAAATACTCAATTGTGCGTCATTCTTTGCAGCTGGAATCAAGCGCACCAGGCCGTACAGTTTTGGTTTAGGCAAGCGTCAACCAAACGACCGATATGCCTTCGGACTCGGCAAACGTGAAAGCAGACCAGAACGTTACGCATTCGGACTGGGCAAACGCGAGGCAAGGAATAACGAGCGATACGGCTTTGGCCTGGGCAAACGTGAAGTTCCAGCAGCCACCCTGCACGGAAGACGCTAAAGATACAATGCAATGCTTGCATTTGAATCTCCAAACTAATGGAAATTTGTAAAATTTTTTTGACTTGACTCCCGATATCGATTTCAGTACGCACTGTCCCCGTGACCCCAACCAGTCACCAGCATCCTGTCAGCACATCATTCTCCAGCCGAGGTCACCGGGACAATGCCGTACACCCATATAGTATATACACACATATATATACCGCAGGCAGCAACAACTTATTCATAAACAAAACAAAATATATTTACCTAACTATATACATACACATATATACATATATTTATAAACAACAAAAAAAATGTAAAAAAAAAACAATTAAAATATATTTTATTGTAACGGAATATGAAAATTCAAAAAAAAAAAGATCTGTGTGCTTTCAAAACATAAAAAAGAAACAAAATGTTTATTTGTTGTGACAACTTAACTAACAAACACAAAAAGAAACTAAGCCACCAAAAGAGTATAACAATTGTGTAGATATTCGTGTAAAATACAAAATAGTGCCAAAGAAAACAAAAAAACAAAATATAGAAAATTTGGTTCGTTTCTCTTGTGGTTCAGATGCATAAGAAGAAAATCCTTAACTTACAAGCAAAACCATTAAACTTCCTATTCAAAAGACAAACTGAACGAATGAGTGACAACATTATAATTATAGTGCATGTAAACAATAAATAAAATTTGTGTAACACAAGCATACATAATATGATATATGAAAGATAAACGCAGCTATGTGAAAATAAAATCTATTGCATTCCTTGTAAGGCGAAACCAAAAGAAAACGAGAATAACATCATTTTTGTATTTCGTTTTCGTTAGGTCTTATTTGTTTTCGATTGTTTTTTTTTTGTTTCGATTGTTTTCAGCAGAGAATACTTTGGCTCTGCCAGTGATTTTATTTAGTAAATTTAATTTTGTATAGTTGAAATAAAATTCAAACAAATGAAATAGACTTTTATCAATCGTTTAAATTGAGAGAGGTCAGCAACTGTTGTGTTTTGGTTTCGGTGATGATTTGCACGTTAGTCCTCTTCTAAACTGGAGCATCGTTATTTATTATGCCCCATGCTCCGTGCAAGGTTACAACAGAAACCCAAAATCTATCCGAATTTCGATCACAAAAATTAATTTTCGACACTAGGTTTCCATTTCATTCATTATGGTTGGCGTACCCGAGAGAATTGAATTTCAACTAACGGTATTGTTCTTCAAATTAACTAATTGAGTGGCACTACAGCCCACAACGGACCAGGGCCTAGCTTCTAAAGGGTGTCCCAACAAGAACGCAAGATTTAAATTTGGCGCCATTCGAATTGTCATTGTTTGACATTTGAGCAATTATTATTGTTTGCAAGTAGAAGGTATAAGGTTAATAAAAATGGAGCGCTACACGAATGAACAACGCATTCTCATTGTGAAATTGTTTTACCAAAATGGTGAAAGTTTTGCGGCTACAGTTCGCAAATTGCGATCAATTTAGGGTTACAATAATGCTCCAAAAGAGTAAAGTGATTGATGGAAAAATTTGCTGAAAATGGGTCTGTAACTGATGTTAAGACAACCACGCGCCTTCGACCAGGTCGATTGACCGAAAATATTGCAGCAGTACGTGATGATGTTGCTCAAACTCCATCCACCTCAATTCGACACCGAGCTCAGCAAATTGGCGTTTCCAAATCCATTATGCAGCGAATTTTGACGAAAGGTTTGCATCTTCATGCATACAAAGTTCAATTGACTCAGGAACTGACATTGGACATTGGACATTTTTTTTAAGAAATGAGTCACGGCAAGCACAAACAGTCAATAGTGTTCGGTATCGTGAAATGATAACCAATTTTTTCGTGCCTAGAATTGAAGAAATGAATGTGGAGGGGATGTGATTTCAACAACACGGCACCACATCTCATACAGCCAGAGAAACAATTCAATTGCTGCATCACTGATTTCCCGATCGTGTTATTTCGCCTAGATCGTGCGATTTAACACCATTGGACTCTTTGCTTTAGGGTTTTTTTGAAGTCAAGGGTTTATGCGAATAAGCCGACGACGGCTCAAGCCTTAAAAGAGGAAATTGGACGCTTAATAATATTTATTAACGTAATGAAATACCGCAGCATTTATGCAAAACGGTCATTGAAAATTTCGTTTAAAGATCACGTATGTGCCAGCAAAGCCACGGCGGCCATCTGTCTCTCATTCTGTCTACTTTACGATATAATAAGGAATTCACGATTTTTTTTAAATATCTGCTTTTTATTTAAAGTTTAATCTTGCGTTCTTGTTGGGACAACCTTTACAACAACTATTCATGTTGCGCGGTTCTCTGACGAGTAGAATCGACCTACAGTCTTTTAACGACTCCGAACGGCGAGATTTTCGAGAAGCTCTTCATAGACAATTGATATTTTTGAGTGTTGTCGACTTTTTGCTTGGCGGTCGACGCACTTACCACTACGCCACAGCGACCACCAAATTAACTAGTGCTGGGTTTGAAAAGATCCATGTTCTCTGTAAAAACATGCAGTGCCGCGAAGAAACATGTGCACAAACCAGCTAATAAGCACTGCCGTATGTGTCCAAACGTTTTTGTTCTCATTTTCCAATCCTTTGATGATACGAATACGTTTTCAAAGTTTTTTTTAACGCCTTTGTGTGGACATATTTAATTTAAAAATTATCAAATCAGTCTGCCGACCAAATTAAGGGAAGACTTGCATTCCAGGACTGTTTTGGAAGTGGTTAAAGGGTTGAGTAAGGCCTTAAGCACAGGCTGTTGCACAGACTTCGCCCCTTTCACCTGTTCTTCATAATAGAGTTGGTGACCATTAGGATCGCAAAAGTTTTACGCCTCGAAGACCGACGCGAAATTACCTAAAAAGATGTGAAGGCTAATTTTATCGTCCGGCCCCAGATCCTCCGTCGTCTTGAAGCCGTCCTTGAAAATCCGAATGCATTCCCTTCCCGAGTCAGTTTCTGGCCAAAGTCAGTCTTCCACGCAGGGAGAGTCGGCGTTGTATAAGCGCCGCAGCTAAATCGTTGGTGACGCTGCATCAGACAGCACTTCGATGAGATTTGTGTCAAATGAGTTGCTGTGCGCGACGTCGTCAAAACTCCATTGTGATTTGAATCAAAGACCGTTCCTTTTTAGTCGCGAGATGGCCTTGATTGTACAGACCATGATGTGGATGTCAAGGGGAGGGAGATTTAAGAATGCATGCTGGGGAAGGGCCCTGTACAGCCGAGACAGACCGTTGCTTGAAAGAGACCAAAACACCTTTCAGGTGCATGTAGGAACCTCCATCAGCCTTAGTTTAAATTCGACTAACGCCAGTATATATTGTTGATGATGCTTTTGTCTAGATGATCATCATTAGTATATCAGTTTAAAGATTGGCGCGTGCTATTGTGGTAAGCATGGAGGAACGTTTACAATGAAGGAAACTAATGCAGTGCCTCCGTGTTAAGTTTTTAACCAAGGAATACTACTTAAGGAGCCATGGGAGTATGCAAAATCTAACTAAAGTCGTTTTACTCTGCAGGATGAATAATTGTTCTCTGTTCAGAGATTTTCATTTCCAATACGAAAGACTGATGCAATTCGTGTAGAAAATCAACATTTTTTACCGTGAACTAAGGGTGCCCCTTGTCACCTTTTCATTATATCCATGGACTGGATGTTGCAACGCAGGCAAAGCGGAGAATATTTTCCATTGGGAGTGTTAAAGGGAAATAATCTTTTTTTCAACATCCTCCTAGATCGAACTCCTGCGGACGGGCAATAGATTGTGCCGATGCCTGGGTAAAAAGATGGGAGTAATAACAACGAGGCAACCTCTAGGATTCTTCAAGCTGTTTGGTTCCATTTTGCAACAGCTTGGGAGATCTGTTATCAGGAGGGTCGGCCCTCCTGAAGCCAAGTTATCATTTTTAAACTCGGTATTTGTACCAACTGTGGTTGCCGTGGCGTAGTAGGTAAGTGCGTCAAGTCACACGCTGAAGGTCCAAACTGAACACCTCGAATCTTTTACCGCACCACCTTTTTCGCGTTGCTGACAACACTCAGAGTACTAATTGCCTGTGAAAAGCTTGTCAAATCTCGCCGTTCGGAGTCGTCAAAAAACCTGTGGGTCCCCTCTTCTCGTGAGAGTACAGTAGCACGCACAACCTTGAGCTGTAGAGCCACTTAATTATTATATGTTCCAACTCTCACATATGATCGTGAAATATGAGTTATGGCCACATGGATGGATGGGGTAAGAAACTCGTCAAAGCGCAAGGAAGC
This sequence comes from Eristalinus sepulchralis, assembly GCA_944738645.1. Classification (NCBI taxonomy): domain Eukaryota; kingdom Metazoa; phylum Arthropoda; class Insecta; order Diptera; family Syrphidae; genus Eristalinus; species Eristalinus sepulchralis. Next base: position 14,903,888 of record OX122882.1, read on the forward strand.
CACTTTTAGACACCTTCCTCTTCGACCGAAAAGGGATATTCTTCGAGGGTTCGGTCACATTATGTCTTCCAAAGTGTAACGCCTGATTGTGCTTAACCATAGCTCCAGATGAATTGGAGTCGATTGACAAAACAAGCTTTATAGATTATAAAAAAAAGTTTATTGCTGTTTATTTTACACACATATCTCAGTGGTTAATAATAATATTGTCTCGCCACAAAAGCCGCCTCCAGGAGGGCAACAGAAAAAAAACAATTAATACAAATTCAGTTACACTAAATTACAAGTAATTATCAGAGCATACATATCGAGGACTATAATACAAAATAAAATGTAACTGCAGCTCAGCAGTAGTGGATGTCTATGTTAAGCTTCGACAGAATTGTGTCAAACGCGAAGACAGACGAGATGAATATGTAGGGTTTGTTGTGTATGACGCCATAGTCCGGCTCAAGACTCGGCAGCGCCTTGTTGGAGAACACGATGCCTTGCTGCTGGCTTCGAGTGGCCACTGACGACGGCACAGGCTTGCGGATGTTTTTCTTCATGTTCTCCTTGCGAGCGACCAACTTCTTTGTCTCGCGGACAAGGTAAATAGCCTCGGCCGTTGTCATGAACTCGCGGATTTTCTGCAAAAACAAAAAGCATTAATTTCACAACCGAGAGAAGGAAATTCTCGCGAACACTACCTGTCTCTTCACGGGGCAATGGGAGAATACCCAGATGAGTGTGCAGAGGGTGTTGAAAATGTCGCAATCTTTATCGCACCATCGCAATAACATTTGTGCGATGGTGACAAGACCACCCTCTTGGAATGTGTTCGCCGTTGTACTGTTGTAACGGGACAGGTTTAAAATTATACGACTGCAAAGTTGGATAAGTTGCTTATCGACTTCAGAACGTATAGCTTGTGCCATTATGCCGTAGCAAAATGTTGAGATAAAATCTGAATGGTCCATCAGGAGGTGTGGGACTGTACGTGACATCCGCTCTGGAGAAGAGAATAGAATTAGTCACGCGATTATAAATTGCCTTCCGTTGTTTATTTACCTAATCGGGAGAGCACATACAGCGCGTCAGACGCACTGAATCGTCCCCGGAGTATTCGAACGGAGTCCTGCACCTTCCAGCGTATCGTGTTGAGCACATTCGTGGTGCTCTTCAGCTTCTTGATGTTTTCGCGGATTGCTCGAATGCGGACATTCTGCCAACGCTTGCGCACCCGGTAGCCCCGCCAGAAACGTTGAATGACCCTCGCGGCTGCCTTTTCGGCCCTCATCTGCTTCATCTCTGGAGTCATTTGCTCGCTAAACCGCTTTCTTGCCAAGTAACCACGCGCACAGGCTTGCAGACCCAACGTCACCTTCTTGACCTGAATGAATTTCTCCTGCTCCCTGCGCGCGTCGATTCGGTCGCGGAACCGCCGTTGAATGAAAACTACTGCATTCCTCAGTTCCAGGAATCGCTGCCTCGCGACTCGCATAGCTCTGTTGGCGCGATACTTCCGTTGAATGCATATCACCAGTGATTTGATCAACAAAAACTGACTGCGCATATTCAACATTTCAAGGCGTGCCCTGTATCGGCGTTGAAGGACAACCGCACTCTTCCGAAGGGTTTGGTAGATGCTTCGCTGCCGACGCATCTCCAATGTCAGACGCCACTGCGTTTGAAGGTGCACAACTGCATGACGCAGACGTAGGTATTCCGATCTTTCTTTGCGGGCCAGCAGTGTAGCTCGCCATCGGCACTGAATCGTTGTGATGCGCTGAACAATGAGGTGGTATGACGCCCGATCTCTGCGCATTGTCAGGATTGATTTGTACCATCTTTGAATTACGAGAACAGAATGTTTCTGGTGAAGGAAAAGCTGCCTCTGCTCTTGCATCTGTTTGTGTGACCTGAATCTTCTCTGGATTCGAACAATTATGTCTCTGTGGGCATGGTACGAGGTTCGAGCGAGTTTCATTTCTCGATTGGCGCGGAACCGGCGCTGAATGGCAATGATAGCGTTTCTTTGCCTTTCAAAGTCACGCCTGACTTGCCTGGCCAGCAGCTTGGCCCTGAAGCGACGCTGCACAGATATGATTAGTCTACGAATATTTTCATAACAGGCCCTAGCGGCCTTCATTTCCTGTTGAGCCCTCCATCTTTGCTGGATGCGAACAGCGTTCCTTCGAAGTTCCTCGAATTGGGATCTTAACGCCCGCATGACTTGAAGGGCCCTAAATCTGCGCTGAATGCAGATTGCTGCCCTTCTTTTGCTAAGGAACTCATGGCGAATATTCTTCATACATAAATACCCTCGAAAGCGTTGCTGAATGTAAATGACAGCCAGTCTCGTTCCGCAGAACTTCGCCCGATCCAGGCGCATTTGATTGTGCGCCCGAAGTCTACGCTGAATCGTAAGTGCTGAATTTCGTAGCCGTAAGAATTGCTCCCGTGCGGCTTTCATTTGCTGTGTGGCTCGAACACGTCGTTGCATCTTAATGATGCAGGCGCGCTTGTGAAGGAACTCCTGCCGGTCGATGCGCATCTGACGCGTCGCACGGTAACGTTGTTGAACGAAAATAGTGTAGTAGTACATTCGAACGTAAGCAGCGTAAGTTCTTCGAGCCAGAATGGTAGCTCGCAGCTTTTGTTGGATCTTCACCACCGCTTCCCGAGTACGCTTGAAGGCAGCCCGGTCTTTCTTCATTTGCAGACGTCCTCTGTAGAAGCGCTGAATGCTGATCGCAGATGATTTCATTTTTGCATATTTGGTCAGCTGCTCGCGCATGGCTAGCTTTGCGCGGTACCTCTGCTGACACCGTATTATGACTGCTCTCTCTTCCTGGTACGCGGTGCGGGTTGCTTTCATCAAGAGCGTCGCCCGGAGACGTCGCTGAATGCAAACAGTGTATGAACGCATTTTCAAAAACCGCTCTCTCTCTACTCGACCCAATTTGTTTGCTCGCAGTCTCACCTGGACTTTAATCGCTGTCGTTTTCAGAGTCAAATACTCAGCTCTTTGCCTTTTCATCAGCAGATATGCGCGGTACCGCTCCTGAATTGTCATCGCACTTCGCCGCTGAAGCAAATACTCTTTTCTCACGACCTGCATCTGACGGTACCCCCTCCAAGTCTCCTGGATCCGACAGGCGGCCCTCCGTTTCGCTTGGAACTCCCTCCGCAAGCGAATCATTTTGCAGAACGACTGTATTCTCGCTGCACTCCTGTACTCCAGCTTGGTGGCTTTAACAACAGCGACGGCGTGCAATACCAATTTGCGAAATTTGCTCCGGATGGTCAGAGACCTCATGTACTTTTGGATAACAACGGCTTTCTCATGACGCACTCGAGCTTCCGCCTTGATCGCGCTGATGATGGGCGCAGCTTGCTCCAGCTTTTTAGCGAATCTCACCCGTCTTATCCAGCGTTGAATGAATACCACCCGTGCGCGGAAATCAACAAAGCAATGTCTCACTGCCGCACCGAACTTTATTGCGCGGTACCACCGCTGAATGAGCACAACACGCTTCACAACATGCGCAAAGTGCTTCAGTGCCAAGTAGCGACGAACGTGTTTTTGAATGCAAACCGCAGCGCTGCTACGCTCAGTGCGGTACACGGCGACGAATCTGCGGGAAATAAACCCACGGAAGGCACTTTGGATAACAACGGCGGCTGCGTTGCGTTTCCTCTCGAGTTTCTGACGGATTCTACGTCGAATGCACACCTCCAGCCAGTGGTTCCTCCACCACTTCTGGATTGCAGTTGCGGCCGCATGAAACTTAGGCGAGCGGAATTTGTAGATGATCTGCCAGAGAAGGGACAGCGTTTTCTCTCGATGTCCGTCGACGATATCGGCTGCCGAAATGTCACCCTTCAACTCGAAGTTCGCCTCAGACAAGGCGCGGAGGCTCAAGTTGACATTGAAGATCCGCTGCAGGCGTGAAATCGCCGGCACTCGCAGCTGTTTGCTCAAGTCGTCCCGCAGTAGAATTATTTCCATGACGCGGGACAGCCTGATGCCATCCCGAAGATCCACAGCAAGATTGTTGAAAGCGTAGTCGAACTCGTCCAGGAAAGTCTGCTTGTGGGTGAGCACGTAGCCCAGTCGCTTCAAGTCGCGAGTGATGTCACCGATATTAGCCAGCAGTTCGCAGGAAAACTTCAGGAGGACCTCTTTGGGCTCTTTGTAGGGGGACTTCTTCACGAACAAGCACGGATTGTGCTTGATGATCCGCTTTGTCTTCGCCTTGTCCAGGAAGAGCAACAGAAAGAGCACCTTCTGAAGCGTAAATTTTTTGATGTGCTCCGTGTACTCGTCCGAGAGTGTGTAGGCCCTGGAGTACTTCTGCTCCAAGAACTTGTCTTTGAACAAACGATTCACGATGAACGTACTGAGGCCAACCACGTCGGAGCAGGAGTGCAGGTGAATCTTTTCGGCAAACACCACTTCCAAGCCCAACCGTAGCCACAGGGGGTTGAAGCAGAGCAACAGCTCCAGAATATACCTCTGCATGACCACGTCCAAGTGCAAGTTCCGGTCGGTACGTATCCGGATGGCGTTCTTGTGCACGTAGACAGCCACTTTGGAGCACGGAATTTGCATTTCTTCGCTCATGAAGAACCGTATGGCCTCCTGTCGCAGGTTCTCAAGCCGAAACTTCGTGAGGTAATTCATGGACTGTTCCTCTTTTGTGGGTGCCAGGATCAGCTCCTTGTTCCTAACTTCGTTAAAGAGCCGCCCGACGTCGATCTTCTGATTGCAGTCGGCGTCGAGGTCCGCTGGAATGGAGACCAGGGCGTTCAGCCACTTCCTGAAAGCGATCTGATGCTTCTCCACCGCGCGTTCGTCCAAGTACATGGTTGACGCCAAGAAGGGATCCCGCGTAGTCGTCGCCGCGAATGGATCCGGATTGATGAACGATTGCATGTACAACTCAGAGTCGTAGAGCTTTACTATCGGTTCCTCCTTGATTTTCCTCGGCGTCATGGGTTTCTTCATCAGTGACAGGGTTCGGGCAAGCTTCGGTTTTTTCACTTCCCCTTGGCCCCACTTGTTTCCACTCAAAGCGCTGAAGGTCCGCGTGTAGTGGTCGGATTCTATTTTCGCCCGCTTCGGTGGGGACACGGTGATGAGCGTTGACTTCGTTTCCATAACCGAGCAGTCGTTTGATGGAGACTCAGTGAGTGATAGGTCCCTGAAGCGCTTGTTGCCTGTGCCCTTGACTGGACTTTCCAACAGTTTCCTGCCGAACTTTGTTGGGGTCGCCTTCCGGGTGTTCGTCGGGGCAGGTTTCTCGGGAGTTGTCCTTCGAGATTTTTTGCCAACTTCGTTGAGATTGAACCTGCTCGACTGTGCGAGGATCTCGCTATGATTGAACAGGAGTTCAGTTTGGGACATGCAGCTGACAAGGCTGCTGTTCGAGGCATCGGAGTCGTCTAGACATATGACCTTCGGTTTCGGCACACACTTCTCGGTCGTCGAAGTGATCTTCGGCGCGTGGTAGTACCGATTCTGCTCAATGGAGCGAATATTCTCCATTTCATTCAGGTTCGGCATTGAGCCCTGGGTTGAGATCTTCGATGACGGCGACTTGAGAGAGAGGTCTTTCATTGACTCCGAGTACTTACGCAGTGGAGTGCCGACCAGTTTGACGTCCCTCTTGAGCTGTTCGTCCGCCTTCGCAACCTCGTAGGTTTTCTGCAGGATGTTCGGCGGACTGACAACCTCCTCCTCGATCATCGAGAGTGGCCGCGAAATAGCGGGAGCAATAGTGGAGGTTTTGTTTAGAACAATCCGATCGCACGCGCTCTCGAAACTCTCTTGGGATTCACTCAGTGAATCGGACCTGTCGAACTGCTTCAGGTCGAAAGTCTTGTTGTTGATTACATCTGGTTGCAGCACAGTCAATCCGCAGTCTACTTCACACTTGTTCACCGTCACATTGGACAGAGGAGCTGCTGTACCGGTTTTTTTGTGCATCGGACTCATTTCATCCTCCGATGAGTCCACTGTGAGGCGCCTCGGGCGGATTTGTCGGATGAGGTTCGTGTCGTCGGCCAGGTTGCACATTGAGTTCCCGTTAATCGGCGTCGGCAGCGATGACAGGTACTCCAACTCATTCGACGGGATCTTCTTCGTCGCGGACAGAAGATCGGCAGGCGTAAACTGCATTTTGTCGATAATGTCGAGCATGTTGCCGGGAGTGAGCGGACTGACATTTTCCTTCGATGCGTGTGACGCCACTCGAGGCCTTGTGCATATCTGAACAGGAGGTGGCTGATGGAACACAATTTCAGGAACATTTATCTCGACCAGTGGCGATGTTTGTTTCTTCTGAAGTTGATGCTTCTTCGGTAAGGGTGACAGTCTGTCGGCTTTCTGGGCTTTGTAGTTTGGTGACTGCCGCAGACGCCGCTGTTGGGTGCTCGCTTTGGCGTTGTTTGTTGGCGATTTAATTTTGAGGGTCTTCCCCCGGCAGGGCGCCGATGAGATCGTTGGAAATCTTTTTACATTCTAAAAGTGAACATATTTGAAGAATATTTGTTTGCGCCTAAGAATGGTGGGATCTTACCTTGACGGCGGGTTTATTGCTTTTCGACTTAAGTATGACCATGACGTCTTTTCGGAAGTTGCGGTTATCAGTCAATTGCAGCGTTTCTTTGCAAGCGATCTCTATCAGTGGGCTCCAGATCATTTCCATTTCGATCTCCTCATTCCCTGGCACTGTGTTTTTCGTCCAGTCGATGGTCACATTGTGCTCTGGACGTATAGACTTTGTAACTTCTACCTAAGGAGAATGATGCAGATGAGTATATATGCCGTGGAAGTTTCAACAGGCACTTCTGGCAAGAATTTGCTCTGGGTTTGACTTTGACGAAAGCAACCAATCTACAAAATACACACATCTACAGCAGAACCAGTCGCCAGGACTTATTCTCCTGTCAGATATGTTCGCGAATACGTCTCCAGTCTCTTCCCTATATAATTATCAACTGAGGCATCGAGCTAACGAACCCTGCTTCTGAATGGATTCAACCAACACGCGATTTTTTGCAAACATCAATAGTCCTGCACCTCCGTAACAAGTCAATTCATGTTCTCCTTTACACCCTTGTCGAACTAGATCAAACAACCCCTAGTTGGATTTCCCAGCACATATGTTAAGATAAGGATAATGAAATGCGCGTACATTTTCCCTAATAATGTCCATCCCTAAGAACCAGTCGTGACAGCAGGCAGCTGAAACGTTTTTCATGCACACAGGTAGCAACAGCATACCAAGGCATTTTTCCCTTCTTAATTCCTGTTTTTCCTTGTTTTCCTGTCGCGTGTGATAGAAATTCCAAGAGACATTCTCAAACAGCCGTGACACGAATTCAGCCCCTTAAATGCACTTCAGAAAAAAACGCCAATCGACCAAACACTGTCCCCAAGGTCATGGGATGTTTATCGGTTGTCTTTCATCTGAATTTCCACAACTTACCTCAATTGGATCCTCTGATGGGTTGTATATTTTAAGAATACGCTTCGCAGTCTTGGATACGGGTACATCTTCAAATGTAACGATGGCCTTCGACGAAAATGGGGCCATAACAACACTAGTCGGCTCCCTCCCCTCTGCACGTTTATTACTTTTGAGCCTTGATGGCGTTAAATTCACCTAAATTGCATGCATACATTAATTCGTTATTCATCACTGAAAAAACTGTGCATTTACCTCAAACGCACTCATATTCTCTGCTAGTGCTTATTGCTTGTCTATCGCAATTCAGCAAAACGAAAAAAGTAAACGACACAAAATTAAACAGAAATTGTGCTTTTGAATGTGTTTTCAAAAACTGGAGGCATGGGCGAACGGTGGATTTTTACACCAAAACAATTGATACACAAATCGAACACAAAAAATGAGACAAAATAAAACTTTGGGAATAAATAAATAGCAAAAGTGTCTTCAAATAAACTCGACTAATAGGTGCACCACTGGTTAACTGTGAGGGATAACAATTGAAAGAAAAGCGTTATCCGTTTATTTTTGATTCCCGTTCGAATATCGAATGACAGATGGTCCCCATATTTTCATGATTGTGCGTTGTCAGTTTCAGGGTTGCCACTTATTTGCGAAAGAAAGTTGAGGAAATGTACCAAACCAAGAATAACTGTTATATTTGAAAACGTTATAAATTTGTTTGTAGATAAAATTAAGAATAGGAGAAAAATAAACACATTTTGTTCTAAAAAAAAGGCGGATTCTCTGTAATAGGAGCAAAAGTGAGGCTTAGTCGGATAAAATGTTTCTAATCATACCTGACTACCTCGAAATGTGTTATGAATGATATATTTGTTCTTCTTCTCCTACTATTTCTTTTTTTTTACAGTATTTCATTCCCAATCACTGAAATGACAGTTTTTGAGGTTTAGAATGGATGCTGTTGACATTTTAAGTGCTAGTGGAACATAAGAGTACATATTGCTGACGTTTTGAACGATTTTTTCATGGCTATCATTGACATTAATGGCATGAGCAAACATATTCTTTTGAATACACGTGTGTAAAATTAAGTAAAATATAGAAAAAATAAGTATTTTGGATATTTAAGTAGCAAACATAACACTTTTGTAGTGAGTCCAGCATTGTGGCAGCACCTGTTCGATTAAAATGAAATGAAATGAGAAAAACCGGATTTGGTGTAAAATGCGAAACTTTTACTTTTGATCTATATATATGTATCTTTTAGTATAAATTTGTTAAAAGTTAGACACATTGTAAGGCGTTCTGGCACAAGAGTAAAGTTTTGTACATAATTGCACTTACAGTGCGCCTACGATTATCCATTTCATTTTTGACTGTCAGACTAGTATCCAACATTTTGCAAAAACGGCCTTCAGATTCAAATTTCTATTAAAAATTGCCCAAAAACAATATTCTTTATTTTTTATTTTAGTGACGTCACACTGAGTACCTTCAAAATTGTTACCCACTACTCGTAAACACCTCTGTTTCCAACGCCTTCAACACCCGACATCATATCTTGTTTATCACGGTCTTTAATAATTTGTCACGAAGATCTGTAAATTTGACAGCCAAAAATTGAAAGAACATACATATGTTGTAATATATTCTATAAAAAAAATGTTAACCTCGATTATCCGTAGCCATTGTTGACGTAAGACAAGGACATTTTATTTTGGAAACTTATAAATTTTGCAACGCCTTGACATTCTTATTTACCAGTATTTGTTTTATTCAAAAAGTTCCGTCCAAAGTTCCAAAAACGGACTAATTGAATTGCCATTCTTATGGACCACCAACTGCTGAATTGCGAAATTCGCATAACTTGACATTTCGTTTGAATGATGTCGTAGGGAACTCCAATTTTTTAAAATGATGAATTCGCAGAGAAAATCGCTATATCAATAAATTTTGCCGGAGTTCGATAATTCAAGGCGCTACATTTGGTGTACCAATTAATGCATATTTGTACGGGTATACCCGGAAATTCATCTGAAAAAGTCTATGTTTCCTTGAGGAACCAATAAGGCAGGAGATGGTCGACTGAACAGCTGACTAAACAGCTGATTTCCCATTCTTCCATCAAACGTTTGATTGTTATTTACGAATTGTGTTGGATATAGTCAACATCTCAGTCTCCCTCACTCACATAAGTAGTTTGAGCGGAAAAGTAATCAGCTGTTTACGCAGCTCACATGGATTCCTAGTCAAGAGAAAACAAACCCTGTCTGTGAGTCCGCCTCGAATCAGCTGTTCAAGGAGGGGAAATTTTATAAAGAACGCTGTCAGAATGAATTTAACGGCGAGTGACGAGGGAGTCGAGTGTCTCATTATTGCTCTCTGGTTTGCATGTGGAAAATGCCTAGGATCTCATGCAACCGCTTCTTCAATACGCAAAACATGAAATGACAGTTGCACTCTGATTTCAAATCTAAATTTCCTCTTTGTTTTCGTTCACTGAATGCGATTTGGATTGTATGTGGTTGAAGTCCCCACTAGTATTCGAACCGATTCGAGTGATTAACCGTGAGTTAACCATGTGTTGCTATGTTCAATTGAGTAGATGGCGCTTGAATTGTTAAGAGGAAATATTTAAATCTTGAAATTGCGTGTAGAATTGTGTATTGAATTAACGGATTCTATTAGCCTCATCATTTGCCTAAAATTTATGTGACCACCCTCTCTGACCATTTTCCATCAGCTCGAACTGTTGTCTAAATTGAAAGCGATGTTGATCAATGTGCATTTCACTTTAATCTGTCAAAATGCCGTGTTTTTGATGTTAGTCAAAACAAAGGTTCTCAAAGTCAATTCTCACATCGAGAAATACTACTGCATTTTGGTTTTCGATATCTTTTGATATTTGCCTTGTGTTGTATTAAGTGTTTTGTCAAAACTACGTACAACAACAGAAGATTATTACAAGACAGGTAATATCTGAGTTTTTTCATCATTTCCTTTTTCCTCAGGTGGTATTGCCGGTATGCGAGTAATAAAGGGTTTTCTAATAGGAATCTGAAACCTTTGACTTTAATTTGTGAACACACTCTTTTCAACTTACCCTCAAACTGTCACTATCAATTTATTCACTAAACTCAACATTTTCATCGTGGTTAAGTTTACGAACGAGTAACATCTGAAAATTATAAAAATTTCCTGCCAAAATTCGGAGTCGTCAACCGCAACTTTAAGAGCGTAACTCCAATTTTCGGTCGCAATTCTTGCCCTGGTAGACAGGCAGTAACAAATTTTCGTGCAAAAATTTGAAAGTGCGAACATATTCGCCGTGTGATGTTGCCGTATAAGTGAGACAGCGAGTTGGTCGAAAATATCGCTGCCTTTCAGGCGTTCGTAACAAACGAATTAATTAAGTCAATTTCACGATGTCCTCAAGAATTGGGCATCGCTCAGACACATTATGGCGTACTTTGCGTAAGGTTTACACCCAGACAAGAACAAGCTGACTCAAGAATTAAGGTCGATGGAGGATTTGAAGCGATTTATATTCTCCAATTGGATTCTGGAGAAGATGCATCAAGATGACGAACTTCATTGCAAAAACGTCTTCATGACGAAGCTCATTTTAGGCTCAATGCCTCAATAAGCAAAAATGCGTTATTGGTCGGCTGGAAAGACCGTCACCACTTCATCTACAAAAAAAAAACAGTTTGGTGTGGTTTGCATGCCGCCATATTTTTTCGTCGATTATAACGATCGTCACGTTACGGTAAGTGGTCAGCATTAACGCGCCATGATTACCACTTTTTTTGGCCCGAATCAGAAAGTATGAACTTGGACGGCATGTGGTTCCCATAGGATGCCACGCAGCACAAGTTACAATTGGAGAGTAAGTATGGTGTGCAATGAGGGCATAACGAAGTACATGCTGTGAATTGAATTTGAATTTGAATGCATTTTTATTTTTCACTCTTCTTTTACTTATATACTAGACAAAAATACTTAAAACTAGCTTACTTATTGAATTCATTGATCTTGAATCTAACTTACTGACTCTTCACGAGTACTCTAAGCTAATCTATGGTTTTTTATTTATGCCTTTCGGCCTCTTGTATTTTTTAAATTTATTGCTTAAAAGTAATTACATTTTTTTTAATTCATCCAAGAAAATTCTAAAAAACTTGGAAAACTTGGTTATATTTTTTTCTTAACCTAACTTAAAAATAAAGAAAACAGCTTAATAATAACCCTATTCTACCTAAAACTAAAGTTAAACTTAACTATAAACAGTTAAATTAGCCTAAAACTTAACTCTACTTAATTATATACACTAAACTTAACTATGTCCGTAAAGCTATACGGACGCGTGCACCAGGGCGTATATGTTATTTATATGCCTTACATATATATCTAATACACCGTGAGAAGTACATGCTGTTATCAAGGAAGGATGCACAACATCGATGTCTCGGACAGAGCGCCACATTAGGCAGTAGAAACTTCGATGTAGTCAAGGACTTCGTCTACCTCGACACCGCGGTATACAGGGACAACAACACCAGTACCGAAATCAAACGCAAAATCAGTTTTGCCAATCGCTGTTTCTTTGGTCTTAAGAGGCATTTGAGTGTTATGGCCCTCTCTCCAAGGACTAAACTACTACGCTACTAAAAGCGGATGAGATAGCCCTAAGTCTTTTCGAGAGAAAAGTTTTGCGTGCGATTTTTGATCCTGTTTGCCGTGATGGCATCTGGAGGACCTGGAGATCTATGGACTGTATAGCGACATGCGCCTGGTCAAGCGTCTTCGGGTACAATGGTTAAGATGGCTAGGCCATGTAGAGCGTATGGACACCACCGCACCGGACCGAAAAGTCTTCGAATTTGAGTCATTGGGACAACGCAACAGAGAACGGTCTAGGCTAAGGTGAGCCACCACACCTTTCTCCACAAGTGGAGAAAGACCTCAACCAACCTGCAGTGCGCAACTGGAGGCAGCTAGCGAAAGATCTTGCTGGCTGGAGAGGTATGTTGGTTGAGGCCCAGGTCCACCCTGGACTGTAGCGCCACAAGAAGAAGAAAAAAAACTTGTTATCCCAAGAAATGTGCCAGTCAATTTTCCTCCTTTGTTTACTTTAAGTCATTCGTTTATGCAAACAAGCCGATGACGTTGGAAGAGTACATTGAACGCGAAATGGCGGCCGTTTTGGCCGAAATATTTATCTGCAACATTGAAATTTGTGTCAAATAAATCGGAACGGACGAACAGCTGCAAACGTGACCGATTGTACTTCAAGCCGATAATAAACTTCTTTGTGTTTTATTTAAAAAAAACCCTCTTCCTCCGCCGCCTGAAATTCCTAAGTGCGTCGGCACACACTTCGAAGGTCTAGGTTCGATTTCCGGACACAACATCTCATTTTTTTACGGTATTTTTTTTCGAGCTACTGACAACACAAAGAGTATCAATTGTCTATGAAAAGCGTCTCATATCTCGCCGTTCGGAGTCGGCAAGAAACTTTAGGTCCCATCTCTTAGTAGCACGCGCAACACGTGTAGTTGTTGTAGAAGCTAGGACCTGGTCCCTTGTGGGCTGTAGTGCCACTCAATTATTATTATTATTAGTAACTCCACCGACACGGGCTGAATCTAGATGACTTCCTCATTCAATCTGACATCCTTAAGAGGGCTGCAAAATCAAGATTTCAACTACTTACGGTCTTTTCATCTTCCTCGACACCACATGTTAGTCTCCTCTAAATCAGTAAAACACGTTCTTGAGTCTATCTACATTACATGTATGTGCGCGTCTATTATATGCTTTAAATATTACAAGAATTTACACAACAAAAATATACAAATTATTTACACGAACGAACACATAGCGGCCACTTCCCCGCGTCCTCATGGCAGGCGGTCGGTGGGCTGGCTTCGGCTGCCCTCATCGTAATCATCGTACAGGCTCTCATCCGCCGCATAATACACACTTTTCATGTATCCCGGAAATGGCGTTGCGGAATCGACTGCATCCCCCGACTCCTCGTCGGGCGGATCGACAGAAATAAATGAAACGGCGAAACCCTTCAGAGAAGTGCTCTCGTCCGACTGAAATCGTATTAAGATCGTATCCGAGTAGGAAGTCACTGGTAATGGTCTCTGAAGTAAAGGAAAACAAGAAAATTATTAACCCCGTTGTGCGGTGCGGAGCGGGAAGCTGGAACCTACCCTATTCCCACAGTATTTGCCGTGGTTCGTGTTCCTCATGTAATTTAGTTCCTCCGTTATCTCGACCGAATCATAGTCGCATCTATCCGAATACTCCACCTCGAAGCTGAGGAATGTTATCTTCACGCTGCTCTCCGGGTCCGCCTGGATGCGCCAGTTGCAGTACATGTTCCGCTTGTATGGGCGGCTTCCGAATCTCGGATGCGAGTAGAACACCTGCGTCCTGTTCGTTGCGCGCAAGTAGCCGCCGCACTCTGTAAAAGAAAATAGATTTAAACTTTGCTTCACTTATGGTTCCGCTGGTTTCGCAGGTTCCGCATATGGAGCTGCTTCCGTATGTGTACACTGAACGGAGGGCACCATCTCGTATCGCGTGTAGAGCAAGTAACCTCGACCTCAACCTCAACCTTCCCTTGCTCCAACCCCAACCTCGGCAGCTGCCAAGCATGTATGCATTACAGAGGTCTGACCCAGCCAGGACGGAGAGCAAGGATATGATTCAATATTTCAGAGGTTTACTTTTCTACAGAATCAGGCAAAATCAACAAGATGCATCTCGTGCACTGGGCCGTGTGACTGCTAGATCACGGGCCGCAAGTGCGAATTTATTAATGGTTTATTTTTGAGGGCGAGAGAGGAGGATGCGACGTAACCCCCTTTGTGCGTGCGTTGATGCGTTGGGGTGGGGGATGCTCAAAGGGTGGGTGGGCTTTTCATAAATTTCCTTAAAAGCGAGCTTTTTGAAAGGGAGTGAAAGCAGTACATTACGACATCTGCAAAGCGCTTGAATGGGGCATTATGCAAGCGCACGGTAAAACGGGGCGGATGTCAAATGGACGAGAGCGAATTACTCGGGGGTGTGCTGAGATACGACTGTATTGCGTAAGGCAGCGTTTTTGTTGAGGATTAATTGCGAGAAATGTCACAGAAGTGCGTATTTGACCCACTTCTAGATGGATGGATGGAATGAGATGAGTTGCAGCTGCCAGAGGGAGATGCATTTTCGTGCCAAACGGCGGGTGAGGAGGGAAATTGAAAGGAATGAGAACAACTATCAGGTCGTAGGATTTTTTCCTTTACCACGTTGCTGATTTCAGCTTCGCACGCCATATCTCAGCAGATATTCGATGTAGAAAATGTTTGTTGGAAACTGCTTCCACCCAGAGCTGTACCTTGCCATACTCTGTGTCGGTTTGTTAACATCGACGCTTCAGTTTATGGAAACGATGAATTTTAAACATTAACTTAGACAAGTTGGACGAAAAGTGACTCTCCACAGGCGATAAGTTGGATGCATCTAACCTGCACATCGACGGCATTGTTTGAATTTTGTTAAGCCCATAGGTACGTGGATAGTGTACTGCTCCAGCTCACATAAATGAACAAATTGGGTTCAATGTGCCTTACAATGAGAGGGAAAAGCCGTAAAGCCAAGGACCCCGTGAGACCTCCTTTATAATTGAAATCTCCCATTCGCGAATTTAAGGGTGTCTCTCAGTTCAAACTAAATTAGATCTTCCAAGTCAACTAGAAATATAATTTTTGTTGACGCCAGCACTGAACAATCGCAGAGTAGAGGGCCGGACGGATTTCGATCTTGCCCCTCCAAATTCTGCAGTAGTCTCTGTGTGGAAGGCTCAACTGCATGCTTGCCTTTAGCACAGTGTCCAGTGCGTATCCCTATTTGAAGTCTTGCTTCCTTGATTTTATCCAAGGATGTTTGCTATCGGCCAGAGGGTTCTCGACCCCTCTATGCCCCTTCCTTGATTTTTTATTTTCGTTATGACCTCGTTTTTTAAACTCCTACTTAATTGGCTTAGTGGAGCCCTTACATAGTTTAGAGCCGCTGTGATCATGAATATGCCAATGACGACAAAGACATCCCAACAAATACGGTTACGATAAAGGAGAGCATCGCTGAGAAACCACATGCAACATATGGTAATATCGTGGAACAGAGAGGATTGAAGACAGTGTGGCACCACAGTAAACGGACCAAGTCGTAGCTTCTTCAGTGGCTGTTCGTATTACACGTGATGAAGGGGACCTCAAACTTTTTCAGAGACTTGAGAAGCTTGAGTGAGTGTTATCAGCAAAAATGTGCGAAATGAGGAATTCCTGGATCGTTCCTGGGACCCCACCGAAGTGTATGCTATTTTCCTACTGTTTATATATTTTTTTACTATCGTATCAAGTCGGTAAGAATGATGCTTGAACGTCTAATGTTAGTAAAGTCATGTAGAGCGTATGAAAAAAAGAAGCTCCAGACTGAGTCTTCGGATCCAAACCAGTCGGGACAACGCAAAAGAGGACACCAACAAAATCGATGCCTACCACACATGTGTTACAGGACTTCAACGAACTTTGAGGGCGGCATTAAGGGCCCCCGAGCTAAAAATCGTGACAGCTGGAGAGGTCTGATGGGCGAGGTCCAGGTTCGTTTCGACAGAAGAACAATTAGATCGGAAAGTCAAATTCATTTTATATGAAAAAAAAGTGGCTTGGGGACTTGTGCTGAATTTCCCTTCCATACAATTTTTTTAGGTTTTAGAAAAGGAGGAAAGAAAAGGGTTTAGAAAACTGCTAAAATTGTATGCCCAAGTGAAAAATTTGAAATTTGTATGTATGAGGTGGCGTCACTCGAATTTGTTGTATTACTTTGCTTTCAATATTCATGAACCCAACCGTTGCATAATTTGATTTAAGTTGTACAAGTCAGCAACGGTATCAAGAACACATTGCCTTCTACTAAACAGCCCCAATTTCAGACCAAAACCCAGCCTCCAAAGAATGTGCACTTCATTTCACACAGGAAGGCATTCAATTTTCGCATAGAAACTTCATAAATAATCCCCGGCAAACTTTAATTTCCTCCAGCACCAGCACACTTTGATGGGGACACATTCAAAAAATCAATCGCATCCTCAATTGTTGCCACAGTCAAGGACCCACATTTCCCCACAGAGCGCACATCTTGAATTACGTAAACAACAACGATGCATAACATTTCTGTCTTATCGCACACACACACACAGGCCTACTCACATTCACTCACCACAATTCTTACCTGTTGAATAGGTCGCCATGAATCCTTTCTTCTGCAGGCCAGCGTCAGTTTTCAACACCATAAACATTTCATTTGTGGATGCCAGCACAACGTAGGGCTCCCTTCCGCCACAGTAGACGCCCAGTGTGGAGCTGTTCTCCGATCTGCCATCGTGGATGGTAACAGAATCATAAATGCATTCCTGAATATTCACAAGGAAATAAGGGGAGGATGAGACAGGGCAAAAAGAAAAGGCGAAAGGCAAACGAGGAAATTCGCATGAAAGGCACGAACTTTATTGAATATTTCAGGAGTCGGGATTCGGAGCGACTTACCTGATGATTCTCCACCTCGAACTCGTGGAAAGTCAACTGCACCCGATGCCCGAGAACGGTGGAGAAATGCCAGAAGCAATATGTGTTCCGTGGATACTCTTCCGGGTAATTGGGGCTGTAGATGACCCCGTACGGATTCGTAATTTCGAATTTGCATTTTGTCTCCGTGCAATTGTGGCCGTCCTCGTTTAGGGTGTAGCCATTCCGACAACTGCACTTGTACGAGCCCAGTGTGTTCCGGCAGTGGTGCTGGCAGCCTGCGTTGTTCACGCTACACTCGTCCTTATCTGCATAAATGGCCACAAGGGAGAAAAGAATGAACCAACATGCACAATGAATCCTGACAGCGGCGCTTCCGCAGCGCTGCGAATCACTCACCTATATAATACAGCGCCGAGAACCCCGTCCGCTGCACTGATTTGTCGGAGAAGAACTCCAGCCGCAGGATGTTCTGTTCGGAGTTGAGGAGCGGTGGGCTCTCGTGGCCACAGTACACGCCGATCTTCTTGAGGCGATTATCTCTGAGCTTCGAATAGACGGTTAGGTAGTCGTAGTTGCATTCGCTGAATTGAAACTTCGTCCCTTCCAAGTCAAAGTGGGTGAAGTTAACGAACACGCTGTGGTTCTGGGGTGCCACCACCTCCCACACACATTCCTTCTCCAAGGGGTAGACGTCAGGATATTGCGGCGACGTCAGTGTGCCGTTGGTCGTGGCATTGATAACGCCCCCACACGCATCTAAAAGCATGCCACCGAGAGAGCAATTATGAAGTTTTTTTGCCCAAATTGGTCGTATCTAAATGTAATTACCTTCACATGATCTGCCGTCCATTTGCAGCTCGTAACCCGCGAAACAACCGCACTGATAGCTCCCCAGGGTGTTGATACACTCGTGCTGGCAGCCGTGGTTGGTGTGCTTGCACTCGTCCACCTCCTGCATGAACAGCGCCGAGAAGCCGGCCTTCTGCACGGTGCCATCCGACACGAACTTCACATACATTTGATTCGAATTGGTCCTGCAGGGATAATTTCAAGCGCAAAGATATAAAATAATCACATACACCCGTGGGTCCAGATAGTTTTGTGCTGAGTACTCACTTAATGTTCGGCGGCAGCTTGTAGCCGCAGAAGACTCCAATTAACTCCGAATCGGGGCGATCGCCATCGCGTATCTCCACATAGTCGTAGATGCAGTTGTCGTGGTTTTCAATTTCGAACGATTGGAATTTAAGTGCTACCTGGCGATTCTCTGGCACGGTGATTTTCCAAATGCACTCCTTGTCCGGCAGATACTGAACGGGATAATTTGGCGAGTCGATGCGGCGCTCCCCATCCAGTTTGTATTCCCCGCCACAGATGACTAAATGAATTGAAAAAAAAAAAAAAACAAGGAGAAAAAAATTTAGTTTTGAATAGTTGTTGAATTGTGGATGGACGAATTTTTTTGTTTTTCGGGTGCAACGTGTGAGGTCGTACTTCTCATTTTTACTTGTCTTCAAGTGTTAAAGGGGGCACCCGTCAAAACTTCGCAAAATTGAACTCAATTGTTTATACGCTTCACGCGTCCGTTTAGGATTCGTAGACGCTGTGTGATTTGAAAACTGTGTTACTTGCCCTAAACCTGGTTTCAAGTTAGTTATACCTTCCACACATATTTCCAAAGTAAATAGGCTTCCGTTTATGCGGGCATGAAGTTTTCGAAACCCGATAGCAATTTCCTCGGTAGACACACTTTTGTAAAAAACGTCGTGTGCATATTACGGTACGTAATAAAAAGAGTACATTCGTTGGTTTTTCTCAGTCTTTAACGCACAAAAGAACAAAGCCTTTGCGACGTTTCCAGATATTGAACTAGGGAATGTAATTTCGACTCAGCTAGTTAAAGTAAATTTGTTGTCTGCAAAATACACAAAACTAATTCCAAACTTGGTTATGTAGAACTCAAACTGAGATGAGGAAAAAGTGGATCATAAAGAACTCAGCATCACCTAGGCAGTGTCAATGACGAAAACCCTCGAAGACTCTTGATAAATTTAAAGAGGTTCTCTATTCAATCGTTATACCACGTTTTTTGCAATGCAATCTCATGTTTATTAAGCTGGTTTCTGAATAAAAATGTTTTGAGAAAGTGAAAGTGAAAAAAGAAGGAAAGAAAGTGTCTAGATTGTTCCTATAAAAGTTGTGAGATTTTCAACATCGACCGCGTTTGTTTCTTCAGATCTGCCACAATTTATGACTTCAATGTCTAATTGAAACCTTTATACAACCGTCCTCTTTTGTTAGTCGTGCAATGTTTATTATGTTTTCCCTAATTTCGACAGTGACACAATCACGCTCACGCACTAGCGATTTCGGAATTGAACATCTTGCGTTTTTTTTTCAAGTCACCAGCACATTTTTGTCGAGCCAAGTTGCTGACAACAAAAGAGTATGTCCATGAAAAGCTTCTCAAATTTCGACGTTCAAAATCGGAAAATACTCGTAAGTGTATGTCCTCTGTAGTCGTGAGAGAGCAACAGATCGCACAACACGAGTACTTGCGGAAGAAGCTACACATTGGTCTCTCATGGCTTGAAATGAAATTTATTTGTTTTGATTTGTAAGAGTACTTAGAATATGACAAGATTCGGCGCCGTGGTATAGTGTGTAAGTGCGTCGACTTACACGCCGAAGGTCCAGGTTCGATTCTCGTATTGAACATCTCAAATTTTTCATGGCACCACCTCTTTCGAGTTGCTGGCAACACTCAAAAAGTTATTATTGTGTATGAAAAGCTTTTCAAGTCTCGCCGTTTGGAGTCGGAAAAAAACTGTAGATCCCCTCTACTCGTGAGAGAACAATACCACACACGACACGAGAAGTTGCTGAAATAGCTAGGCCGTGGTTCCTTGTGGACTGTAGTACCAAGTAGTACTGTAATACCAATTAGTATTATTATTATGATAAAATCCAGTGCATGTGATTTTTTCACTGGATTCTTACCGAAGAATGATATTTGAAACTTACGGAAAGATAAATGCGTTCCAAAAGGAAAAAACATAATTGAGTAAAGTGCAGAGTGTGCAGAGCTAATGATGTTGCTAAGAATGTTGCAAAACTACAATTTTATGACATTTGATCTAACTTTGGTACTCCCTAACAACAAGCCAGTGATCTGAACGTATGAAAAGGGCGTCACATGTCTGATATCTAAGCAAATCTGGCTGGCTTCGATCTAAAAAACATCAAGCAGTGACGTATCTACTGGCACTTCAAGTGGAGGTGACTCCTTGTCCAAACGGCTAAAATGGAAGGACGTAAAAAATCCAAGTTATTTGAAGGTTCAGTTATTGACTCGAATCCAAACCTTTCGCGAAGGAGCCGCGGGCCAAAAAGTCAGTGGGTGTGACGACGCCTTTCTTATTAACAAGATCAAAATTGATGCAGAACTGCGAGACTGGAAAAATTGATAGTTTTGAAGCTCTGAAACGTTTCCGACTGGCCTCTTAAGAATATTGACTTTATGCCAACTGAAGACCAATTTAAATTTACAAAAAAATATGTGTATGGTCTAGACTACCCATTGAAGTTCTAAAGCGTATATGAATTTAGGCAGATTTGTCTAACCCGTTGTTTGGCAGCGAATCACCACCAATGGCAGAATTCAGCAGGCAACATGCTAATATGAAAAAAAGTGAAGCAAGTATATATTACCTAAAGAGATTTCCACTATCGCCATCGTAGCCCTTGTTGTGTCCACTTGTTCAATTTACAGCCCCTTAAAGTCGTCCACTTACAGTGCTTGGTGGCCAGTTGCGAAATAACTCAACCCAAAGTTATCAAAAAAATACCAAGTCTATCGAAAATGTAGCCACTACCACGAAATGTTTATGGGAGAACCCGAAGCAGTCAATTCTTAATCGTTCCCAAAAAACTCTATTTTTTGCTGACCTTTGGGTTCAGTCGGGATTCAGGTTATTTAACATTAAAATTTGTTTCGACCCACTCATTTCCGACCCCTGCAATTCAGGGGGGCAACAAATTCAGTTGACTTCATCAAGGTTTGGAAGACACGACAGTTTAAATTGTTTTAAGTTATAGGGTTTAAAAAATGTACACTCTAAAGTCAAATTCAAGTAAATGGAAACTTCACGTCGGTAGATGTTTGATTAAGAGGGTTTTAACAGTCTGGCTATTTTTCACAGCCCACCCAAACAACAAAAAACTAAAGCGCATCCTTAATCCAGATTTTGGCACACAAAACTATTAACGACGGACAGAGTTTTTAAAGATCCCATTTAATCTCTCGCTCGGATTTGGTGTAGTTTTGAATCGCTCCAAAAGTCCCTCATACATACCACAACTTTCTCAAACTAAATCATTTTCCATTGTTCTCAATATTGATCCATGTAAGCAATTTAATTTCAATAAAAAAAGGCGTTCAGAGAACCGAATGCAAATGGCAAGGAGAAAATAAAGTTCTCTTGTGTAGACATTGCCATGGACGAAGGTAACAACCATTAAGGAGTGTAGGACTTCTCGAGAAGAATGGTGTCTCTGGGTAAATTGAATAGCAGGCCTATTATCACTCAGGCAGACAGAAGTACTGAAACACATGTGCACAGAATTCCAGGAGCACCCTAAGCACATGCCCCGGCCCACGCATCCGTCCATCATTGTGTGCGTCTGACTGTGTGCTTGTGTGTCTGTTCATGTGAATGTGAAAAAGTGACTTAATGTGTGCGAAATTACTTCAATCTCCGTAACACCCAAGTGCTCTCTTGCAACGGAAAATGCCAATTTATGATTATGGTTACATGCATGCATGGGTTATTGATGGGGGCGCAGTGCAACTAATACGAATTCTTGTTTTACTTCCTGAACATTGTCCCTAAGCGCTGAGTGAAAACATGCTTTGTTCTCGTCGATCTATAGGTGGCAGTGTGCTGTAACTGGAATTGGGTGATGCGAAGAACATTTTCGATTAAATCGTGTTGTGCAAAATTTATGGAATTTCAATTATACGCTGCAGTCTCTGACAACTGGTTTAGATGTAAACAATGTGATTGGTCTCGATGGGCGGTGGGTGGTGGATGTGGTCGATTGGAAGCGTGTATTAGCTGAATTTTTAATTTTCCATTCAAATGACATCGTTTTCCATTTGAATGTGGATTTGAGGTAGTTTTAGGTGCGATGTTTTTTTTGCGAACATTACTGCAATTAAATTATTTGTTAGCATCAACAGAATTCTGGGAGGACACGTTGAAGGGAATTCAATAAGTACTTGACCTCTATGTGAAAATGCACCACTAAGATCTGATTGTACCAAATTCCTTTTTCTTATAAGCAGTTTCATTAAGACTGCTTGAAATATCCTTAATGGTCTCCTTGAAAGTCTTAAGTAATTGTAATTATGTAGCCTCTGTACATTTGCAGGATAAGTCCTTCTGAGGCATGAGGATGGCTCTGTTAGGGAGTCGAACTGAATTGACTTTTATTTGCACATTATATCATCAAATTATCTATCAGGACAATTTTGATAGGAGATTGATTTTCAACTCAATATAAACTCGTCTAGGAATCACACAAGAATAAACTCAAATCTCTCTAAATCAAACTACCCCTCCCTTGTGTCTTTGAATATTGCTGTCTCCATGTAATCTTTTTATTATCAATTTTGTATGGGTCAGGTACGCAAGTTCTAAGATGAACTCGCAAAGCATTCAATTCCCATACTTGAAGAATTCGTCCAAGAAATTAATATAAAAAGTTAAATTGATTTAAGGGTCATACCAGCCCAATGCAATCCCCCATGACGACAGATAGGATTTTGTTCAAGATTGGGTGCATTGTCTTATCTTTATTCATTTAAGATCGGAAGTTTTTGGGATTTTTCAAAAATTAAGAGTGTGTTTTGGAATCTTGTCTTTCACAGACATAGACACAGACAGGTCTTAAATGGAAATCTTAAGAATGGGGAAATGAACAATGTTATAAGTCATAAATTATTTTCTAACAGACACACCTTTTCAACAAATAGTGTTTTCAAAAATTTTCGACTTACAGATTTCGGCTGCAGACCAAATGCAGCAGTAGCATTGAATGACGAATTACCTACGTCTTGTCTTTAACTACTTCCTGGTGTGGAACAAAGAGCCAAAAAAGATCTTACTCCGAGTCTCTTCTCTGTTTTGCCTGAATCAAAATGTTACTCAACAAAGAAGAAGGGCGTATCCTTATATACAAAATAAAAATTTAATGCAAATTTAGAAGCATGAATGGTTTATTTATGATTTTTATTTACACGCATTGGAGTGGTGGGTAAGTGCGCTGACCCAAACGCCGGAAATCATTCAAAATTAATAAGGACGTAGATAAATTTGAATTTACAAAACTCCTACGAAGTAAAGCCAAAAGACCCTGGTTCGATAACTTAATTGAAATTTTATCTCACCTTTTTCAGAATACCAAATCATTCTCAAAATTTCGCAGTTCAGTGTCGATAATAAACTGTAGGTTTCTACTCGTGGAAGAACTATTATACACACAACACGAGTATTTGCTGAAGAGGGTAGACCCTGATCCCCTGAGAACTGTAGCACTTTTATTATAAACTGCTTGTGCTCTTATCTGGCTAGAGACTAAGGTGGAGTTTGATTCTTCTTTTGGCAACGAACAGACAGTGGTTGATTGAGACTAGTTTATAATGGCAAACGTGTTTGATTGTGAGTAGAAGCAAATGCTATAACTTGCTCTTATTTTTTATTGCGACATGCGATTTGACGAGGCAAAGAGATTATGTATAGGAAAATGTAGATTTCTGAGCAACCAATCATACCGTTTCATTGATTTATTTTTGAGACATGCTAGAAGTCTTACTTTTGTGGAATTTCGATAGAGCTTTCATCTTCATTTGATATCTTAACTAAAGCTGGAAAACTTAATACTCAACTCAACCAATGAAAGGACACGGGGAAGGGAAAAAATAAGGAAGACTGTTAAGGAAAAACAGTCAAGCAGTTTTGCTATCATTAGCTGATAGTATCAATCGGTTTTGTTGTCGTTGTATTACAGCAGGAAATAGTTCTACGATGTTTGATAGGAAAGAAGAAATCCTAGATTAGTGTCGTCAGATACATTGCTGTAATAGCAGCTAAAATCTGATGCGCAAAAATGTAATGTCTAAGTCTTCTTGAATGTTTAACATTCGGAACTGAAAGTTCTTTTTAATTATACATCAAGAAAAGCTGGTAAAACAACACTCAATAACTTCTTTACGTATGAAAGAAAGGTCTTAGTAAAAAACGCGGAAAACTCATATCAAATTCTGTTCTGAAACACGTCTACTGACAGTCCTAGCCGGCGAGGCATAGTTGGCAAGTGCTTCGTGTATACGAATGTCGCATACAAAAATAAGAGCAGGATATGATATCCTCTTCTATTCACAATCGCAGCGTAGTTTAAAAGTCCTGCCAATCCCTTCTTTCCTTCATCTTCCCAATTTTAGAGTTTCCCGTCTGTTTAGTCACTGAAGGCACTTAAGGGAATTTAATAAGCTGGGCGAAGTTATTGGCGTAGTAACAGTAACAAGTAGTTTAATCTTGACTCCAAGGAGCCATACATTGGATTGTATGGAAAAGGATGGGAAAGATTCTTGATACATTAAAACAAACAAATTTAAGTCAATTATGTGACCATGTTCTCGACAGCTGTACTTAGTTGTGACCTGAATCGCCCACATCGACATAACACAATATAAGTAACGCATCGATAATTGCGAGGTCCTTCAAATCTTAGCCTACAGCTTTGGAAAGTATAGCCTTCGGTATAAGGAAGAAATGTTGGCGGAGGATGCGTGGTATGGATGGCTGACAACCTTCATGAGTTGAAGGCTTTATTGATCTGAATAAGTAGACATAAATGTTTTGTAAAAGTCGTAAAACCTTTATATTCTATCGAGTAGGTTTTTTAAGAGATAACTGTCTGTTTCTTGTTGTTTCTAGTTGTTTCCAACCTTAATTTTAGAACCACAACATTTCCAAAATCTCTAAGAAAATACCAACATTTTCATAATAAACTGTTTGCCCTTCAATATGAAGGGCCCACACATTCAAACAACAAATAGAATTCCTACGCATTTGTATGTACAAATAAACTTTCAAACTTACCTTCAAAATCCCCGCTGAATCCTTTGAATCCCTTAATCACATTATGATTCACGTAGCTAATAAGCATTCGACTTGAATCGGTTCTAATCACTTCCGATGTCGCATTACCGCAAATCCTTTTAATAACGGGTGATTTGTGCCAATAACCGTCGCGTATCTCTAAATAATCCCGTTCACAGTTCGCCGACTTCATGAGGTTCTGCGCACAGACCACGCCAGTGAGACGGTGACACAGTGAGAGAGAGGATAAAGTGAAAGAAAAGAAAAATGGGGGGAAAAGAAAAAAAAATCAAAAAAAGAAAATCTTTTAAAATCTCTTTCCCTTTTTACAGCAGTCTCTGTGTTTATCAATAGCAAGACAGACGGGTCAGAGCAGATAGAAGTCTTACCAACTGATGAATCCGGAGTATAATCCTTTCGCCATCGGTTGCGGTTATACGCCATTCACAGCGTTCTGGCATTTCCTGAATTGCACGCTTATCCGTCCCATCTCCAGCAGCATCAGCAGCCCCACTGCCGTAATAGAAATGCGGTGACACTATATCACCAGCGTTCTGCTGAAATGTCCTTCCGCACGCAGAGCACTTATAGAGGAGGTTTGCCTGTGCGATGTCACCCCGACTCAATCTCACCCTCTGGCCAATTTCGGTGCGGTCCTCGGTGGTCATTCCAATTGGCATAATGGTGTCCAAGTAGAGACTCTTCGAGAATGTATTCTTGGCATAGTGCATGATTGAGTTGTAGTCGTAGGGCAGCCCTAACGAGTCCACCTCCTCAGGTGTCTGCACGTTGAAGTTGTATTCCTGCCCAGTCATGATGTTCGCCCGATTTATGATTATATGCTTGTCGCGGTCAGTGCGGGTATGCTCGTGCCAGAACCCAATCACATGACCCAGTTCGTGCACCACAATGCCAAATTTCTCACAGTTCCGGCCAATGGAGATGGCTTGACGGCCGTTTCCGCGTTTGCCAACAAACGAGCAGCAGCTGTGTGTTCGGAAGAGAAACAAATGGCTTTAGATTACCTGCCTGCGAAGACGAATTCGTTTAAATCTTACCCGCAACTCTTCACAGTGAAATAAATGTAGTTGGGGTGCAGTTTGGGGTCGCGTTCAATAAACTTGATGCACGTGAAGTTCTCCCAGTGGCGCATGGCTTGCTTGAACAGCGCCTTGTGTGTGGCACTGAAGATGCGGTCGATCTCATAGGGAATCACTCCGTAGTCCCAGATGCGTTCTTTCTTTGCGGTTACTGCACGTGTGTTGCGCTGCAGATGCTCTGTGGTGGGGGCGGCATTTAGACTGAAAGTGTAAATTGTCAGAGAGTACTAAAAATTGAAACATAAGTGTTAGCCTTTCAAAACAGAATTGCTAGTTTATTTTGAGAATTGAAGAGAATTTAAAGGTAGGTTAATTTAATGATAAATGTGTCATGGAATGCGAACTTACTTACATTGGTCTTGGTATCGTTTTATTGTTGTGACGTTTCTGCTTTGAGTGGCGTTTTGTAATGCGTCTTCTCTTGCCGCGAAGTTTTTTGAAAAGTCGTCTGAAAAGGTAAGAGTAATTTTTATTAGTTTATATTATAGAAAAGAATTTATTAAAAAAATGTCTGAAATATTTTAGAGTGTATGCATGTACAGTGAGCAAAATACGTTTACGTACAAATATTAATGTTTGGGTTTTAGGTATTTCTAAATTGGTCTAAATTGTGCTTTGGGAGCACACACTATTGGCATTGTAAGTGATCGGTATTAACTTTTGAGCCCGGTGATAAATGTTTTTCTGATATAAAATTAAAAAGTTCGTTAAAGATAAGAATGGGGACTCGAACTCATGCTTATTAATTCATGCCGAAGTTAATTTAGATTTTGCGAAGGAAACCAAAATTTCGAAATGTTCCTGTTCAATGTTCAAATGTAAGGTTTGACGGGGTGTAGAATAAAAAATCTTTATTAGGGATGGGAAAGGAACATGAAAAAGAATTTGTATCATTTTTTCCAAGTACGACGATTCTTGGCTGTTGAAGTTTTTTAAAGTTAATTGTGTACAGCTTAAGTTTCTCCAAAAACAGACTGAAAACTGTAAATTAGCAACACTTCGAAGAAATCGTTGCAAATAAAAGTCACATTATTTGTGTTCCAGTATTTTCTGTACCAAATTCTGAAGTCTGTCTTTTGTCTAGGAGTGGGGGTAAAACTCTGCGAGCGGCAAAGTACGGGAACAAAGTATCTAAACTAAATGTGTAAATTTGCTTATAAAATGTCAAATTTAAAATGTTGTATACATTTGTTTGAAAGGTTAAAAGGTTAAAAGGTACGGCTAAAAGGTTAGTTTTGGACATAATAACTGATGAAGTAGACGTAATAGAGTTAGTTATTAAAACTTGTAGCAATTGTGCCTTTATCCAAGTCTAAAAGAACGTGGTAAAGGGTTTATTAGGAAACGCTTGTTCCAATTTACTCTCAAAAGGAATACTTAACACATTTCCGTATTGAAAAATCTCTATTTGAAGACCTTTCGGAAAAGTTTGAAGCATCAACACAATTTGAGATACACACGTCAATTGATTTGACAGAAAGCCAACAACCTACGCACAAAAATTTCTTGGGTCAAAATGGGCAGGGCAGGGAAATATTTTACTCTCTCTCTCTCTCTGGAGAGAGATTCATTTGGCACAAATTCCATTTTTTCGGTATACAGGAACAGACTTTGGGTTGGTTTGTATTGTTTTGCACTGTTCTGTGGTATTTGTTTCAAGTACGGGAACGTAACTATTGTCTATTGGATTGAAGTCAAACTATAAGTAAGTGCATTACACTGGGGGAATACGCTGGCTACAATCTTCGCGAAGTCTGGATGGAGCTTTCTTTAGGGCCTAAGGTTCCTTAGAAAACATCTACACTTTACACTGTACTTACATTAAGTTTTCATTTAAGATCAAACTAAGATTCAGTAGCGCGGCTTTCTTTTTAAGGGTGCTATAACAGAGCATTACTGGCCCCTGAGCAAGACGTTAACCGATACATATACTACAATTTTGGTGTGAAAAATTGTCACAATGGCTAAAAGCTAGGTCTTCCTTAAGAGTACACAATATAGTGTGTTCGGCCTAATATTTAAATTTGTTGCACATAACCTCAGGCTTTTGAAACCGTAGTTTAGGTACGTGACGCAACTGTTTGAAGTGAACCTGAATATTTCGCTGTGAAAGCAATAATCAAACAAAAAATTCTGACTTGAAAAATTTTGGTTTGACTCATGTCAGAACAAAGCCATAAGCCCTAATGAATTTATGCGTTTAGAACGCATTCCTCTAAGTTCGAAGCTGACACTTTATAAT
Source organism: Eristalinus sepulchralis (assembly GCA_944738645.1). NCBI lineage: Eukaryota > Metazoa > Arthropoda > Insecta > Diptera > Syrphidae > Eristalinus > Eristalinus sepulchralis. The sequence continues at coordinate 14,932,445 of OX122882.1, forward strand.
TCAAAACTTATTTACTCTGCAGCAATGTTCTTATTTTTGAGATATACTCCATCTTTTTTAAAAAAATGTTTGGAAGAATCTGGAAACCCTCGAATACTAGCTTACTTGAAACTGTCATTACTCAAAAAAAAAAACGCTTTTTGTCCAAAAGTATCGTAAATTTATCTTCCATACCTTCTGCGTAAAAGAGGATACACCCCTCCTTGACGAGATGCTAGCCTATAGAAATTTTCAAAAACGTTTCCTGCAAAATTTAGTTTTGTGGCGTATTGGCGAATGCATGCGTTTACGGGCACTACAGCCCATAAGGGACCGGAGCCTAGCTTCTATAACAACTTTTCGTGTTGTGGGTGCTACTTTTCTCTCACCAGTAGAAGGGACCTACAGTTTTTTGCTGACTCCGAAGATTTAAGAAACCTTCATAGAGAATTGGTACCCTTTGAGTGTTGTCAGCAACTCGAAAGAGGTGGTTCCGTGAAAAAATGCGAGGTGTCCCGTCCGGGAATCGAACCTAGACCTTCTGCGTGTGGGTCGACGCCCATACCCACTATGCCACGGCGATGAAATTGTAGACGTTTGGTAGATGCTTTTACAAGTTGGAGTTGGAGATACGAATATCTTGAGCTCTCGCTTCCATTTCTAGGATGCTTCTTTAAAATTAATATTTCACAGAATATGCCACTCTTTACTTTCTAGTTTTGGAGTTTTTTTATTCAATTCGCAACATAAACTGATTTTCTTCAGTTCGCCCATACAAAACATTTTTCATTCCAGAACTCAAAAACAAATAGCAGATGCTACACACACAGGGCGCCTTCTACTCGACGCAAGAAGGGTTAGGTGTCAAGTGCATTTTACGACAATATTAAGCCGAATCCACCTGCCTCGAAATCATTATTTTCTAAGTATTCCTGCAATCCTTGGGCTACTTCAGACAAAAACTTTTCCGAACCGTCTGACGGCGATGCACCCAGAATTGGTCACAGGTATAAGTGTAGCGCCAGACCTTATTCCAAATCCAAAGAAATTCCGAGAAGACCCCAATAAATTTAAATTGTGAAACAAAAGAGAACATGAATATTTTCGGTCCTTTACGGTGCCTCAGAAACACAATGCCCACTTGAGCATGCACTTGAGCAATAATTGACATCATTCCATAATGCTAGACGGCACGTACATGCAGACATTTCACAATTAGACACCAGCGTACAACAACGCCTTTATCTCGGAACACAATGACACGAATACCTTGCCCTACGGACACCCAGCATGCAGACTTACCTTTGAAACGACAAGCGTCGTCGGTGTAACTTGTCGCGGTGCACTCCCTTGGAATTGTCGCCCTTGATCTTATCGCCGATGTGTGGCTCCATTTCGGCGCGTTTCTTGTCCACGGGCAGAGCTGGCTCCACAATAATGTTGCGATCGTAAACAAAGTTATTCCCAGAATCATTTTCGATATTCTTCGCGTTCGATTGGATCTTGTTTAGGCCGGAGTTGAAGAGGAACGCTGGCAGTCGACTGTGTGGCTTCTTCTGTCCTTTCTCGACACTATCCGCGGAGTCTAGAGCCTTGTGATGTATTTGGCGGGGACTGTTGCCGGTGCCCTTGAGATTTGGATTCTATGCAAAAAGGGGGAAGAACTGATTTAGAGACTTTTCACAAAGCACAAGAAGCGATTTTCACTTACAAACACACGCGGCACATCGATCACCTCAAAGAAGCCTTCCTCCTCCACCTGCAGTTCACTGTCGATGAGGGGCGAAATGTAGTGCTTCAAACTACTGCTGGCCACCAACGAGGTGATGGCAATCACTGCCGCAACTATCACATGAAATGCTGTCATATTGCAGACGCTTTAATTAAATACTACGGTTAACTACTGTTTTTCACGCACAATTTTTTGGGTATTTCCGAGCGCCGCTTTCGTACACCTTCCCGCACAAAAACAAAGCACTTACTGAGGACCTCTATAAACCACGGACCAACATATATATGAAGCTGTCAGCGGCATCTTGGTGATCGGTAGGCAGAAGACAAGATAGAGATGGACGTGGATGGATGGGCCGGATCAACTGCAGCAGAAGCAAGAGCACCAGCATTTAGAGGGGTAATCAACTGAAGGCACCGAAGATCATCCCAGGCCTCGGAATGCTGCTGCCTGCTCTATTGTACGGCGGCGATCGATGAGATACTTTTTTTTTCGTTTTGTTTCTTTCTGCGCTGCTGTGTTTGTATGGTGCTCTGTTCCTTTTGCTCTTTTATTATTTTTGAATTTTTTGTTTGAGTTTTCGTTTACCTGAGTGGCGGCGTATCACATCGGTAAGGGTCCTACTCCGTAGTCGTCGTCGTCGTCGTCGTCGTCGGCGTTGTCAGTGCGGCGAACACCTACAATGTATATGAATACGTATGTGTGTACATGCCTATGCACATTCACATACATATTCATATGGAAGCGCCTCAGATACGTATGATATCTAAACGCCTATTCTTGTTGTTGTTGTTGTTGGTGCTGTGTGTGCACTCCCCTCCATTTATTTGAAAGGTCTACCTGATGGCGGCTCTCCCACTGCTCGGGGTTCAGAAGTTGGAACATTTTCGAGGAGCCATGTGCTTGCCCTCTTCACCTTCATCTTAGCACCTGTTTATGGGGACGCATAAATCCCGTCTTATTGAATATTTCCCTTGGTTGCCCCTCATAATCATGGCCATCAACATTTGCAGTATATCATCGCATATTCAATATAATCATCGAGTGTGCAGTCGAGTTAAGTGGCTGGGTAACTCGCTCTGTCGACGCTCTGCGGAGTTGGGGCAACGAAAAAAAAAAGGATTCCCTCATTTTTTTTGAGAATTTTTATTTAAATAAACTCAATGACGTTAATGATGAAAAATGATCCCGATGCACATACACCACAGACGGGGGTCGTTTTGGGGGGTAATTGAGAAAAAAGAGAAGTTTTAATCGGGTGCTGCTGTTGTGGCGAATCCTCAAGGACAATGGGTTATTGGCAGTGAATTTTTGTTATCTTCCGGAGTAATTTTGTTTGAGGCGTCTCCTCTGGGATCTGGAATGTATCCAGATTGGAGTAGGTGTGTGTGAGTGGAGAGATGGCGCCTGAAATTCAATTCTAATGTGATGGAAATATGAATGCAGATAAATTGATCGCCCCCGAATGTTTTTAAGCGTGCATTTGAAGTCTCTGTTGAGGTAGATAATATGGACCTCACGGGTGCAGAAGAATCAACATTCTCTCTCATTTCACATGTAATTCATTTCGAGCCCTCATATTCATTGGAACCTCAAAACATTTTTATTTAGGTCCACAGGAAATGCATAATCCTACAAATTGGCATAATATATTTCTCAGAACCCATTTCCAACCGATAGGAGTTGTGTCAGCCGAAAAAAAGGGGCGCGTGTCACTCCCTTTGTCGCGGAACCGTCATCATAAACTCATAAAACACAACAAGTCCATCAAGTACCTCATGTTGCACATGAAAATAAAGAAACGTATGTAATAAACACTTGTGGACAAAAGTCACAGTCTTAAGGTATTCTCGTCTAGGTAATAAATAACTTCGCTCTCGTCGTTGACAAGTGCAGTGCAGCAGCACGGTTTGGGGGAGATATGGCGGAACATACACGATAAACCCTTTCACTCACTTAAGCAAATATTATTCTCGTCGCCTGATGGCTTGTGAGGAGTTAGGAGATTTTGTGTAATTGCATAGATAAAACAAACAGGCCACAATAGCCTCAATTTACTCAGCGCATAAGTCACATCTTCGAAATGGACTGTCACACGAGTAGATTGCACAAACATTTGATTATCTCAAACTAATTATATGCACATGCATAAGTAATTATGGAAATGCAAGCGTGAAGTTGTAAACTGTGACAAGCTATAAAATATGAAATCTTGTATCTCCTGCTTAAGAACATCGACTCCAGTATATGAGAAAATATTAGGGGGCATTAAGATTAATTTGGGAGTATAAGTGTGACTATAATATCTTTTTATTTAAAGCCGGACAAGCGGGACGTTTGTCGGGGCACTTCTATGTTCTATGGACGGAGACTTGTTAAACATGTACCCCGTAATTTCGAAAACCTCGCAAACAATAAAATCGAATGAAAGAATAATGTGATACAGTGCCTGTTCATTGAAACTAGACACAGAAATTGAATAAGCCTGCAGGCGAATATACAAGCATTAGGAAGAAAAAAATAGTGAATTTTTTTGTTCTGCATTTGGCAATCTATCTGCGAGATTTTTTTGGAATGCGTTAAGTGGACGAAACATTAGTTTTGTTCTGTGCTTTTCGGGACAGCGGGAGTAGAACTGTCACAATGTGATTTGAAATACGCCACTATTGACAACATCGAATCGACAGGAAAATGTATCAATCATAGCGACGTGTAGCGCCACTTTGGCTGCGTAATATCCAACTGTTTATGGCCTTAGTATGTTACAACCTTAACAAAACCAATTAACAATCAAAATGAAAGGTATACTCATTCTAGCAGATGTTCTCACTGTTCACTGCGTGATTGGTGCAACGATATACGGGTTAAACCATTCACCTAACACTTTCTGTAGGGACAAAGAAGGAATAGAATCAGTGGGTTGCCTCCTTTGTCAGTGCCCAACTCTTCATGAACTCCAGATCTGTGACCTCAAGGTATATTCAGATCGGATTGATTTGGTAATCGTTTGCTGACGTAGTCGCATCTGCGACGAGTTCTCACGACCAATGCGTATAAATGATTCTTTAGGCGTTAGGCACTTCTAACGCAACCTACAATAACACTTTTAAATTACAATAAAGAGTGTATAAATTAATTCAAAATTTGAATTATATTAATTTTTAATTTTTTTAACGCATGACCGGCTATTAAACCATGGTTAGAAGAATTAGAAGAAAGACACACTTACATTAGCTGCGATAAAATAGACCGGATTGAAGCGAAAGATTTGTTCTTAGGCATGCGTCGTCGCTTGCTTTGGGGACTTGGTTGTTAACATGACGAATGTCGAATAATATTTCAAAATTGAGTAGCACTACAGCGCGCATAGGGCCATGGTCTAGTCTTCGCAACAGCTACTCGTCTTGTGCGCGCTACTGTTCTCTCCCGAGTAGAGGGAACCTACAGTTTCGACTCGGAACGGCAAGATTTGAGAAGCTTTTCTAAGATAGACTCATTGAGTGTTGTCGGCAACCTAGAAGAGTTGGACCTTGGCGTGTGAGTCGACCCAACTACCCCCTACGCAACAACGACCACTATGGGGTACTTCTTTAAAACGGAAGTTACAAACAACCGTGATATTTTGATTTCAATGTATGTACATCTTTTTTTGGGTTGATATACGTATCAGCATTTGCTTAAGTTTATTATATTCTTTTTGCTTATTAAAAAAATCTTTATTTAGACACACTCACACTCATCAAATTCGTTATTCATTCTTTGGAGATAATTTCATTCCTTCTCAAAATAGAACAAACATTGGTGCAAACGTTTTTTTTCAAATTTCTAAAAGATGCTACAATGTCTTCTTTTAGTTTTTCTTTCGATTCCTTTATCTTTATCACTAGATGTTGGTCGAGGACTTCACTGAACTAGTTTTCAGCGCAGTCTCTACCCTCTTTAAAATTTGGTGAAAAAAGCTTTTGAACGACATCAAAAGTAATCTGTTCCAACTTCTCTCACCTTTGCCGCTTGCATGAAAAAATCACCTAGACATAAATATGTTTCTTCTCTGCATGGCTGATTTCGCCTAGAAACCGTTTCTCCCTTTGTATCGCTTCTGGAGAAACTTTGTTCGAGGTTGATGTTATATTCTCTTTTTTTTCAAAGACCGCTTCCATAGAACGAAACTTTAATAATTTCGGTCTTTACGTCCTTACTTAGTGCCTTCACATTCGCACTTGCTTGCTTTACATAAGTATAATGTATATTTTCAAATCTTTATGCATAGGAGCGAAACTCCAAAGGATATACATCTTTTCTAAAATGAACAATTAATATTTTGCACTTCAAGGAATGTCCTAAGACGCTGCGTTTGTCAGCCTAATAGAATTGATAACATAAGGGGAAAAGAGTGTGACTAAAATTATACCAGTCAATTATTGCAGACTATGTTTAAAGCAATGATTTTTTTAAAGGGAAGTGGCCAGATGATTTAAAGTTACATGGACTTTCTCGTTTATATGAACTTGTAGCCCTTACTACTTTTAAAACTAATCTAATCTTTATTTTCCTCCAAAACAAAACATTAACTTTCAAAAAATATCCCCCGAAATATCACATAATGCTGAAGACGTTGCTACTGATATCTACGACTCTAAAATTGAGTCCATGCATTAACATTGAGTGGATGAATGAAATTAATAGGGAGTTTGGAATGATAATCCGAATTTTGAAATTATTCTAACGGCCATCAGAATTAAATTTGACAATGCTCTCTTTCTTCCTACAAACTGTAGTTAAACAACCTTTGATTTAACGCAGATATTTACAGATTAGAATTCTCATTCAAATCACGTTCTAACGACACTTTGTTTGCCTGCCTTCACAGCTTTAATCCCAATTATATTGTGAAATACCGAAGGGACGAGTCATTAAAAATAATTTTTACCCTTTTTTCAAACTAGTCTGCTTAAAATAAATACATATATAGTTCAATTTTTACACATCTCAATTTTTTTCCGACGTTTAAACAATACCGCTGGCAAATACCAAAATATGCGTTTATGACAAAAACACGTGATGAAAATGAAAATGACGGAATAATGTATTCCAGTTCTACACAGCACGTGTTTACTCAATGCAATGTTCGTATCGGGAGCGACTTCCATCGGCAATGAGCAGAAATGAAGCTTGTCCTCACTTAGGAAATTAATTTTTCAATGTCACTTGAACAATCTTTTCTGTTTACCTTCATATACGTATTGTACTGCACACAATAAAAAAAAAACTTTTGCATAGATTTAAGGAATCTACACTGACTGGTATTATTTTGAAAGCGAAAAATGTCTTTACTTCCTTTTTATTAAAGGAAAATTAAAAAAAAATTCATCATAAATCCCGAGAACTTGCAAATTTGAAACACACGCACACACGTATTGGACACTTTTTAGCACACTGAAATATTTACGTCATTATGTCTCCCACTTACACTTCTTATGTCAGCTTTGACGTCATTATGCAATACACATGACAAACGAACGTATCATTAACGAATTTTTAACCGACATCTTACAGTACCTCGTAATTAAAATGCAGATGCATGAACATCCGAGACGGTCATCATGTGCACCGGAAAAAAAGATGAACGCACAACAGGTCAAACGCTCGCAAACTACAGAATCTGTGTGATAAGTTTACACAAACTCTGCACGCGATTGATCAAGCTGTGGAGGCTCATCTCAATGTCGTGGCCCCTCCATTAATAGGCGGTCATTGTGCGGATGACAGACGTAAGCTCAAGCAATTATTAGAAAACCTCTGAATGAGCTTTCATTCATGTGGCTATCAGTGAATGAATCTGGTGCGATAGTTAGGCAGATAAGTGAAGTGAACGCATGGGACAGTTGAGACAGCATGATTCACAGATTTCATTAGATAATTCACTTGATTTAGACTTACACATGCCCGTGAGAAGGAATTTGAATTGATTTTTAAGATTTTGAAATTGCCAATAACTTTTCAACTTCGACCCTAATTCGCTATTTAGGAATACCAACATGAGGTGGGATTCAAGACGAAAAAGAGCTCCCAAGAAAAATGTTTGATATATTGTGGAAACGTCTTCTGGTTTTGATCAGCCAGAACAGACGCTACTTTGAATAATCTGAATACGTAAATCCTTATTCGTATATTTTTTCAGAAAGGTGCGGTTGAAATTGCAGGTCTTGTCAAATAATTAAAAAAGAATATAGCAAACGACACGGGGGGTTTGAGCAAAATACCGGCACTATGTGCTTGAGGTTATCAATTACTTTAAGTTGGTGCGCGTTTTAGGGATTGCGATCTTAAAATTAAGGCATAGAGTAAATCCATAGGCGACGAGATGGAAGTGCACATTTGTGGATTGTGATCAGAAGGAAAACTTTGATCTTGAAAGTGCATAGTTTTGCTACTTCTTCTTCTTATCGGATTGAAAGACTTAACGGGCCAGAGCAGTGGTTCTACATGACCTAGCCATCTTAAGCATTTTATACGCTAACAAGAGCAAAAATCACACGCACACCTTTTTTTCCAAAAAGGCTAAAAGGTTTCTTACCACTTTAGGTAGCGTTCCAGTTCCAGTGCCATAAATTAGGACTGAGCCAGTTACATCCTGTGAGAGAGGGTTCTTTTACTCAATTCTCTCTTGAGCCCAAGGAGGAGCAACGATTGGGAAGAGTGTCTTTGAATTTTTATGTATTAATAGTTTTGGTAATGCAAAGCTTAAGAACGCGAACGTGCATCTGAAACAGGACTAATTGACGAGCACTCTGTACGAGATTTTGAAAGGAGGGCTAACCTTGAGTATCAAATGTAGAGAACCCTATCTTTTAAAAGTTTAATCGCTCGTTAAAGTTATGATAGGTACCAATGCAAATTAGTTTTAAATATCTGTGGGATGCAATGGAGGGTGTGGGGATATAGTTTCAAAGATAATTCCGCATTCGCTTGGTGCTGGACTTCGGAAAGTGCGTCGGAAAGGCTGCATTGCTAAGCATTTTGAGCGGGGTGTGTATTGCGAGTGAATTCTTGAAGTGGAGGCATGCAGGTGGCTTAGTAGGTGAAGATAGTAGCGTTGTACTTAAGCTTGTGCTAATGCATAACAATCAAAAGAAATATATCTAGGTGTTTTATTTAGCTTCGAAAAATGTCCTAATCAGATGAATCTTTCATGATTTTGATATACCTAGACATTCCGCTGAATTTTCGGCGACTTGTCTTTTTAGGTGTTGAGTTGAAACACATGCCGAGGATGGAACACCGTTCCATTTCAACAAAGCAAATGCCATCCATGGTCGTGGTGGTCGCCGTGGCGCAGTGGTAAGTGCATCAACTGCGGCGCAGAAAGTCTGGGTTCGATTCTCGGACGGGACACCAAGCATTTTTTCACGGCACCACCTCTTTCGAGTTGCCGACAACACTCAAAGAGTATTAATTGTCTATGGAAAGCTTCTCAAATCTCGCCGTTCGGAGTCGGCAAAAAACTGTAGGTCCCTTCTACTCGTGAAGAACAATAGCATACACAACACGAGAAGCTAGGCCCTGGTCCGTTATGGGCTGTAGTGCCACTCAATTATTATTATTAAATGCCATCCATGGATATTGGCTGATTATTTTGAGAGCGCTTGGTGACACAGTCAATGTCGGGTTAGTGTTCATAACGTCCCGAGTCTACGGCCAAAGAAGAGGAACGTAAGTCAATGAACGAATATGAAAAGGTGAGAGTACCATAGCGCCATTATCGAAGAAGTGGGTAGAATTAGAAGTAGCACACTAGAAAAGGTTTAGGAAACCAAGCAGAAACATGGGGGACACCAGCGTTAATATGATTAGCTATGCATGCTCTAAAAACAATGACCTCAGGTCACATTTTTAACAGAAAATTCTCGAAATCTCATACAATGGTCTATTTCCTCGCATAATCCTCTTATCTCTTTAACATTGAAAAACTCGAATATCCATTCGCAGATGATAGTAATTAATTACTCGCCAATTAAACACATTTTCATGTGACTGTCAGTGTCACTGCAGCACTCGAACAAAGACTCGGAAGCCATAATTCAAATTCAGATGCATTTTTCTGACACAGAGTCAGGGCGTTGTTATCATAATACTCTTGAATAAAATCACGCCACACCCCAACAATAATCTCTTTTCTCCAACATGCATTCATAGACACATTTCATTCAAAAAGAAAAAAAAAAACCCTTCAAATACACCACAGCCGGAAGGGAGTTCACAGTTTACAGCCCTTTGACCATAATTATAGCCACTGCCATTGTAAAGTCAACTTATGCTGGGTTTTCCCTGATCTTTCTCAAGTGTGGGGAATCCCATGCAACCGGCAGCCCTGTAATAATACTTGCGGCGATTTGAGAATGAGCCTTGTGTGAGCTCCTACAAATCCGACATAATTTCCGGTGCATGGGCACACTCCTTGGGAAAAACCCAGTTTTCCAGTGAATGAAAACTAAGAGTCGAAGGCGAATTGCCTTGTGCTCATTTACAGCGTTATTACTTCCTGCCACTATTTCCTTTATGAGGCAGGATATGTGGTTATAAAATATCAATAAAGGGTGATTTCGCCAATTATTCTGTAGGGAATTCTGGTGTGAGGACAATCTTCCTTTTTATTGCATGAGCATCCCGCTTCATGATCTTTTACATAATTTTATAATCCCACAGTAGTTCCCCTGATGACTGTTCCCCTGATGCAATGAAGGGAACGAATTAAGGGAAGGAAAGGGACATTTTGTAGAAATGTCTCTTGAAAAGTGTGAACCATTCCAAACATTGTTGATGTGACTTCAATTTCTATTCGTCATGAAGCACAATTGCGTCAGTTCTGAGATTCAACCCGTTGAGTATGTTTTTATACGCTATAAAACCTTCAGAACAATTTTCTTTGAGGCAGATTGTTCCAGTCAAGTTTATGACTTCCTAATTAATAGAGTGGGGTGGAAAGAGATGTGATTTTAAGAAGATGACGCGCATTGGTCTCATCATTCATTTTCAAGTGTCTATCGGCAGCTCAGTCTACGAGATCATTAGACAACCCAAATATATGGGGCTATGTGAATTGGGTCATGGGTTAGCTGAGTCGCAGGCGAGTTATTTTAATTTATGATTCCAAAAATATGCCCACGGAATGATTGTAATTATTTCTGTTGCCATAAGAAAAGTTTTTGAGGTTATCCAATGGCCCAATGTCGAGAATATAGGGCGGCGGATAATGCAGGAGGCCCCTTTTAAAATGCGAGCTAGTATAACTAGTGCAACATGTGGCAAAATGCTGTACTTTTACCTAGATATTTGTTTTCTTGTCGTGATGGCATTTCCCCTTCCGAATAAACGCGAATAAATAGACATTTATTTATATTCGCGAGTACACTACTTGGCGGAGTAAGACTTGACTAAGTTTCTGTGAATTCATCTTCTTTCGCCGTCAGAATTCTTTACAGCTGAGACCTCCCGAAAAATGCGTAAAAATTAGAAGCCTCTGTCACTATAAAAATTGGAATTTGCATATGTACATGCAAATTTACAAGGTATGAAAAACCATTGACGACAGGTTTACTTTTGAAGCAAATTGCCTTTTCTTCATTTTGAGGAAGTATAACTTTGACTAAAAAGTTGGAATTGGACGTGGTCCTCAACCAACATGCCTCTCCAGCTAACACGATCTCTCGCCAGATGCGTCGAGGTCCTTCTCCACTTGTGTGCATCCTCTAAGCCTAGCCAATTGCTAGGGTTCAAAAACTTTTCGGGCCGGTGAAGTGGTGTCAATACGCTCTACATGGCCTGGCCATTTTAAGCGTTGTTTCCAAAGACGCTTGACCAGGCACATGCTGTACAGTCCATAGAGTTCGTCCTCATCGCAAAGAGGACCAAACATCAACGCAATAATGTTTTCTCAAAAGTCCAAATTTTCGCACTGTAAGGGAGGACTGGGATGAACAATCTGTTACACAAAGACGGTTTAATCCTTCGGAAGAGGGCTCTATTACTCAAGATACCTTTATTTCAGCCACCTTTTGACAATTTTCAGCTAGTTTATCAGCGAAAAGTTTAGGTAAGTAATATTAAGCAAGTTGTTGTTTAGTATCAAAAGACTAAAACAAATGGTAGAGGGTGCATGGTCTGAGATGAAGGTACAACCTTGATGCATCAACCTTGATCCAGAGTTGCATCGAATAACCGTCAAAGTGTTCCGGGTCATCAAATATGGATGCGCACTAGTGTCACTGTCATTATGGAAGACAACTCTGTTTCTGTTGGCCAGTAATTGTGACTCTTTCTTCGTTGATTCATTAAAAAGAGGGGAGTTGTAAGCGGTAGAAAATCGATATGATCGTTTTGTCATATTCTTCCAATTCCACCCAACACTACACTTTACCATTGTTTGCCGTGAATCCATCCTTTCAAGTCATTTGTGGTCGTCCTTTGATAGCTTGCAAGGATTATTTACCTACATATTTAATCAATTCTTCATCGCCCGTAATGACTTGCTTCTAAATGAATGGATATTCGGTGAAATAAATTTCACACAAACTCTTTCTGCGCTTGGCGTTCAGCCACAGAATTCTACCTACCGTAATCTGGACAATTTTTTTTTGCCATGTTTTGGTAGTGCGCAGTTATCTCTCAAACACGCTTTCGTTCGACACAAGATCAGATTAACACCATCTAGTGACAAAAAACACTGAGACAAGACAAGAGTACGTTGCGCTCGGGAACGAATGGTTTCGTTTTAATCTCCAAAAATGTTTGAAAACAGAAATTCAAATATGCTGGCTAATATGGTTAAGATTCGACGAGTTATCGGGCAGGAGCAGTGCTGTCCATGCGCTCTATATGACTTTGCCATCTTAAGAGTTGTATCCAAAGACGTTTGACCAGACGTTTGTCGCCGTATAGCCTATAGAGTTCGTCGTTTAATTTTCTGCTCCAGACGACATCAATGCAAACAGGCACAACACAAAAATTGCATGCAAAACTTTTCTCTCAAAAAGACGACTTCTTCATCCACTTTTATTTACGTTAAATCACGTTAATGCCATCGGCATATGCTGAGCAAACCCTTGGAAGATCGTGCCTCTGGTGTTGACTTGTGAGTTACGCATGATCTTTTCAAGAATGAATGTTACAGAAGTTAAACAGTGCGTCGTCTTGTTTAAAACCTTTTTTGACAATGAAGGTCTCGTTGAGTTCTTTGCCGACTTTGACGGAGCAGTGAGAATTCTCCATGGTCATCCAATATTAGACTTCCATCGTTGACCTGGCCACACTACTTAGGGTAGTCAAGGCAAAGTTTTCTATAGTCCGTTCTACATGGTTCAGTCATCAAAGGTATTGGATCCATACAGCCCGTACAGATCGTGATGATTCTTTCCACCCAAACGAAACAGGGCCAAACATTTTACGCAGAATTTTTCTCTCGAAAAGACTTCAATGCTTTTGAGATTGTCCAAGTATGTGCTTCATAAAGTATGGCAGTTATAATCAAGGTGTTAACTTAATTCTTCTAAAGGGTTACTATAAATCCAAAAAACAGCGATTATCAAGAGTGATTCTGCGTTTGATGTTGATACTGAATTACTTGGAATTCTTTACTTGGGAGCCGACTTAGGCGAAGTCCTTCGAAATCTCAAAGTTGTAACTGCTTGTGATGACATTCTGGCCGATTAGTCGATGTTGTGCGCTTTTTTTCTCTCTCATTTTGCCCTAGTTTACCGTTAAACCCATATGGCCACCTCCGATTCAATACCAACAAACGCTTCATTGACGGCTCCCTTTGTTCGACTAATCATGTCAATACCATCCGCGCATGTTAACAATTGTACGGATTTTTGGAAGATCGCGCTTCTTGTGACAAGTGACTTCCGCACGAATTTCTCAATAATGATACTGAACAGATTAAAGATCTTCCTTCTGGTACTCTTTTTCACCAGGAGGATGTTGAAAAAGTCGCATCACAGTACAAACCTTTTTTGACATTTGAATAGAATTTTGGTGAGTTCGTTAATAACATTGTTGGAGCAGTGAGAATTCACCATGGTCATCCAACACAATTTGACGTGTTTGGTAGAGATGTCCACACTAGACATGGCACTGTATAGCTGGTCTCTGTGCAAACCTAGGCTAAATATTGGGTGTTCCGAACATTTTCCGAACCAATTTTTGTCAGAAAGGCGTCCGAAAATTTGTATATAATATTATATTTGTATCTAACAAAAGCTTGCGTAAAAGATGAAATCTGAAACTTCAGTTTGTTTGAACATGACTACATCTGCCGGTATTTCATTCTTTTTCTGTAAAATTTTTAGTTGCATTAAGGTTTTGACAGCAGTTTATTGTTATGGCGAACTTACTACAAACCTTTGAGTCGTTAGCCGTCTAAATTGTTTACAATGTGATAAACTGAATGCAGTTAATCTCCACACACATTACACAGACTTGAACTTTGAAATCAAAGTCGAATTTAGGTTTCACTGAACTTGGGTTTAAACTTCTCAATTTCATTCTAAATCCTTGGAAATTTTTAAACTATCAGCACGACAGCTCCTCCAATTCAACTCACGCATAATAAAAAAAACATTTCATTAAATTCTAAAATGAATTAAACATATTTTATTCATCATTCATTTACACACTAACATTGTATGTGCAATTTATTTGTCATTTCATAAATATAGTCATATATAGTACATAGTAAAATTACACTTTCATTCTCTACTGCGCCGCCCGACAATTGCTTGTCGCCGGACGTTTGTCTTTTGCCTAAAACTAAAATTACACGATCGAAATTATTGTTTTCAGTTATTGCGTTAATCTCAATGAAAAGGATATGGTTCTAGGTATGTATGTAAATCTGCACACAAGTCTTAAGATTAAGATATAGTTTCATGCCTTTTAATTTACTTGTAAAAAAGTCATCCACGTTTTATTGCTTAAGTAGGTTTAAATATTTTTTTGCATTCGCTTTACGAAAAAAAGTGTCTACGTATATTTATTTATTTATTGTATGTATTTGTCCATTTTAAATTCCCCTATAGTTAAATTCCTAAATGTTAGTTATTGTATTGAGAATCCCATGTATGGTTTTGTTCAAACACACATTTTGCTTGGATCTGCTTTTTCCCATTGATCTTTTTGAAACTGTTTTTCTTCCGAGAGGAGGAGTCAATCTTGAATTGCACAGGGTGTGATTTTTAAAGTACTTGCCAGCCTGCACCGTAGGCCTTCACTGAATCCGGTTTCTACTGCCGGGGTTACCGCTTGAGGAGAAAGCAGACGATGAGTTGAGAGTCCTAATTTAGTATAGATTGCTGTGTCGGTTGTTGTCACTCAGGCGATTGTTCAGCACTAAATGGTTTCGGCTGAAGTCTTCGTAATCGTCATATTCCTCGCCGCTGGGATTGATGCTCTTCAGGTACCCCTCGAACGGGGTCACGGATTCCGTTTCGGAACTATCGGAATTGATGTCCTCGTCGCTGGTTACGAAAGGATCAACGGCAACGTAAGACGCCGAGAAGCCCTTCATCATAACACTGTCGTCGGTTTTTAGGCGAATCAATAGAGAGTCAGTCATTGAGATTATTTCCTGAGGGATCTATGCTTGTGCGAGTCAAAGTAGAGCAAATAAAAGGGGGGAAACAAGAAAACGTGGTTTTCGATTTTATATTAAATGTGCTCCACTGCTTACCGTGTTTCCACAGAATCTGCCGTACAGGGGACCGCTGGTGTCCTCCATGCCCGAGTACACCTCCACGTAGTCAAATGTGCAATTCTGACTGTGTTCGATGTCGAATTCCAGGAAGGTCAGCTGAACGTTGGCATTCGGTGGCGCTTGAATGGTCCAGTCGCAGTTCATGTTCGCCTCGTAGTTGCCATCGGCAAAACGTGAATGCGAGTAGAATTGTTGAATTTGATTAGTGGCGGACAAGTATCCGCCGCAACCTGAAAAAGGGATAAGGGAAATGCGGTGAGCGTATTGTCATTTTATGATTGGACGTGGAAGCTTTGTGTGTTTGCCGAGGAACGTAAATGAAATTCAGCAATTCGCGGAAACCCTCAGTAAACCAAAGTTGATTAATTATGAGATTAAATAGAGTTTATATGAAATCGCCAAAGGCCTTTGCTGTGAGAGTAAAGCAGAAAGGAATGGATGGCATAGCAATCACCTCAGTAACGCAAGTCATACTCATCTGTAGTGTCGTGTTCGAGTTTTTCTATTCTCCTACTCATATGCGATGTATCCGACTTCTTAAACTAAAAAAGCAGCGCATCCCACCAGCAAGGAGTTTTAAACTGCTAAAGTGCACAAATTCAAATTAGCCAATGTGTAAATAATTTTGTATTTTGTTTGATGGTTACTTTTCCCCAAAATAATTTTGCACAGATTTGAAACATTTTATTGTACGATGCTCAGATATACAATTTTAAAATGTAGCTTCGAGAGCTCTAGTTCTACTGAATTTTACAAGGTCATGCATTTTATGGTTTCAAGTTGGTAGTACTGGCATTTGACACTTGACAAACGCATCTGTGACTTGAAGTGGTACAATATTAGCTCAGGGCTTGCCATTTGAAATAATATCGCTCAGCAATCGATCAGCACGTACAAATTATAAGAACTTTCTACAAAAATGGTGATTCAAACGAAGCAAATTCTCGCACATCACCCGATATTCCACCAAATGTAAGAAATCTGTAAAATTATGAAGAGAATTGAAGAGAGCGGATGCGTGAATGATGTCGTCAGGCGTGGGCATCATCGTTATGCCCGGTCTGTCGTGCAAGTGCAAGTCTTGATGATGATTCCAATGTATCGATTATTGAACGTTTCGGACACCTCACTTTGTCAAATTTGTCACTGCGATTCGCATTTCCATCTTTATAAAGTTGAACTTACGCGATAACAATTGAAACCTGCTGACCATACACAACACCGTAGTTACGCTTCCTGGGTGTTCCAATATATTTCTCACTCGGTGGGTTTAGAAAACTCACAAGTCACTGAAGAGGCGCCTTTGCACTTAGAGGAAGTGACTGCTCTATGGTCGAAAGCTGAAAGTGGGTTGTATTTCTTTGAAGATGCCATTGACTTGTGGTTTCAACAAAATGGGAAAACAAGCTACACAATACGCCAATTAGGGTTTTATTGCACAAGAAGTTTCTTGGCCCGACAATTTTATGATTTGACGACGTAAATTGGCCACAAAGATCATGTGATTTGACACCGTTAGATATTTTGCTTTGGGTCTGCACAAAGGATGTGTTTGTGTGAATGATTCCGGAAGTTTAGACTCTTTAAAATCAACATTACTCAAGGCATGACCGAGAAATGTACTAAGTAGTGGTTGCAAATTATCTAAAAAATAGGGCATGTTGCAAATCTTAGCGAGGTTGCCAATTAATAATTAATAGCATGGTTCAAACTTTGCACTGAACAAAAGCGCCATCGATTAAAATGGGTTGATTGCTCATTGACATTCCTGATCGTCAAATTAAAGATTTAGTTTCATAGTGTCATTCAATAAAATTTTTTTCTTACTAGATGCCAAGAAGTCGTGCAACAAAATCTCACGTTTAAGCATTAAAATCTACTAGCATGTGCAACCCTCAACACTGTCATTATTTGATATTAAAAAGAAACGTTCACTCTTCACACGTACGCGCAAAGGTAAATGTCAAAACGCACTCAAATGTTACAGCTGGCTGAAAAAGTGGTGGGGAGGAATAACTTCACTTTTGTACTCACAGTTAACCTTCTTCTTCTTCATCAAAATTTGAGTAGAAAGAAGCGAACACGATGATATTATTTGAACTAAAACATTCTACAGGGTGTTTCGAAAGTTGATTCACCTCATCAATGCAGAGATGTGTATCATGCTTAAAGTACACATATGCGACACGCAATATTTCAATCAGATTTCTGTTGTACTTTAAACTGCAAACAACCTAAACGTAAATTATCTTAAATATGTTAAACTCACCAGTAGAATACGTCGCTGAGAATCCCTGGAACTGCTTATTATTGTCCACTTTCATCACCATGTACATCTCATTAGTCGATGCTGACAAGGGGTAAGGAATCTTCTCGCCGCAGAACTTTCCCAACAAACTTGAGTTCTCGGATCCCCCATCGTAAATTGTCACATTATCGTAGCCACACTCCTGAATTGGATGAATCAATACACAATTATAGCATTTGTTTACATCCCAGAATCTGCAGACGACTTCTGTCGGTCAGCTTACCTGATGCGGCTCAAAGTGAAACTCATCAAATATCAACTTGATTCGATGGCCAGGGGTTGTGATAAAGTGCCACACACAAGTTGCACTCGGCGGATAGAGGTCCGGATAGTTTGGACTGTAGATATGCCCATAAGGCGCGGACACTTCATGCTTGCATTCACCCTCCTTGCAGTCATGTCCGTTCGCATGCAATTTGTATCCGTTGCGGCAGGAGCACACATATGACCCAAATGTATTCTGGCATTTATGATGACATCCACCATTGTTCACCGCACACTCGTCCTCGTCGGTGAAGAAGTACGCAGCAAATCCGGTCCTTTGCACTGAATTGTCCGAATGGAATTCAATGCGGAGTGCATTTCCCTCGGAGGTGGCCATAGGTGGTATTTTGCTGCCGCAGTAGGTGCCTATACGCTTCAAGCGATTCTCACTCAATTTCGAATAAACCGTCACCGCATCGAATCCACAATCGGAATTCGGATTGTGACCACCCTCCACGTCGAAATGAGTGAAATTCAGTGAGATCTTGTGTCGTGGCGGTGCAATTACTTCCCAAATGCACTCCTTCAAAACGGGATAAACATCGGGGAATGATGGCGATGTAATTGTGCCGTTTATGCTTTCAATAACTCCACCACAGGCATCTAAAAGAAAACGGAAATGTACTCGAATGCGAATTAACTGAGGATGGGATGTAATCAGGATTTTTCTCTCTTCTGGGTACACATTTGGAATTTATTTATGCACTCGTCAGAGCTAGTATACTCTGATATTTGCTTTTGCCCAAAATTGGCGCCATGTGGTCACGATAACCTTAAGAATTCAAAGGACTACGACAGTTAAACTGCGCTAAAAATGTCAAGAGTGTCAGACTCTGTGGTTTCAATAAACACTGGATCGATTTTCTATCCAAGACGTGTTCTCCAAGTATTCAAAATATCCATTAGCTGGGTGAAAGAATTATCTCAATCTACAAAAGATGTAGATCTCACATCTCGTCTCACAGACTCCCTCTTGCACGTGCAATGCAATGCTGCCAAATCACTTTAGCAAACAAGCCATTGTAAATTGAATTTTCATGAATCCATCAATTTTCCATTCACACTGAATCAGTGCAGTTACAGCGCCAGCAGTGCATCATCGCATCGTACACGTGCATGTGCAAGATCCAAACGACAAAAAGGGGAAACAAACAACAACTCACCTTCACAATGCTTCTTGTCACTGTGCAGCTCGAAGCCAATATGACATGCACACTCGTACCCACCGAGCGTATTGATGCATTCATGTTGACATCCATGATCCTTGTACTGACACTCGTCCATTTCCTTCATTAAAATCGCCGAAAAGCCTGGTTTTTGCACTGTGCCGTCCGAAACGAATTTCAAAAGCATTTCATTGGAAGTTGACCTATATTCGTGAACGAAAGCCGAATTCAATCATTCCATTTCCATTTGTCTAGCACACTGCCCTCCCATATTCCTTGATACTCACTTCATATTCGGTGGCGGTTTGTTTCCGCAAAATATCCCAATCAAATTTTGCGCCGCAGACAGACCATTATGAACTTGAATGTAATCATACAAACAGCTATCGTGGTTCTCCACTTCAAATGAATGGAATTTGAGTGCTACTTGATATCCTTTTGGCACAGTTATTTTCCAAGTGCATTCCTTGCTCGGCAGATACTCCATCGGATAGTTGGGCGACTCCAATCGTTCTTCGCCTTCATCCACGAAAATTTCGCCACCACAAATTGCTGCGAAAGAGATGAGAAAAAGTGTAGGAATGGAAAAAAAGAACGACAACAAGAAATAGGGGAATATGTGAGATATGTGTACGGGGAGGAAACGTTTCTTCCTCTTCTGGATTCATGTATGTATGTGTGGGGAGTGGGGGACCGGCTTAAGCAGTGCAGTGACAGAAGTGTCCTAATTCCATTTTCTTGTACGTTTTGTTGGTTGCATTTGAATGTTTGGTGGGAATGTGCAATGCCAGTCGCAAAGGCAAACGAGGAAAAAAGGCAACAACAGAGAGTTTTGCATAGTTTGAGTGCATTTCCTGAATAATTCAGTGGCAACTAAGCACTGTGGTTAGGGAAATACGGAAATAAACACTGGTAACCCCCTGGAATCCGGAAGGTAGACTTTCGCTGCCACACATGCCTGCCTTTGAGTGAGATATTCCCCCGGTTTATCTGAATTATTTAAAATCTGCAATTGATGTTGATGGGTGCTTTAAGCGGACTTGAAAATTGTGTAACTGGTGGTACCCGCGTTGATTGTAGTACAGTAAGAGAGAATTTTTCATAAAAATTTGTCAGTATTACTTTTAGTTTGGTTAAAGTCTCAGTCTCAGTCTCAGTCTCAGTCTCAGTCTCAGTCTCAGTCTCAGTCTCAGTCTCAGTCTCAGTCTCAGTCTCAGTCTCAGTCTCAGTCTCAGTCTCAGTCTCAGTCTCAGTCTCAGTCTCAGTCTCAGTCTCAGCCTCAGTCTCAGTCTCAGTCTCAGTCTCAGTCTCAGTCTCAGTCTCAGTCTCAGTCTCAGTCTCAGTCTCAGTCTCAGTCTCAGTCTCAGTCTCAGTCTCAGTCTCAGTCTCAGTCTCAGTCTCAGTCTCAGTCTCAGTCTCACTCTCAGTCTCAGTCTCAGTCTCAGTCTCAGTCTCAGTCTCAGTCTCAGTCTCAGTCTCAGTCTCAGTCTTAGTCTCAGTCTCAGTCGCAGTTTCAGTCTCAGTTGCAGTTTCAGTCTTACTCTCAGTCGTATCTCATGTTGTATCTCATTCTCATTAAACATGAAAAAACATAGAACGTAGAATAATACATAGAACACAAAACATAGAATATACATGGAGCATAGATCGAAAAAAAATACCTTCAAAATCAGCTTTAAATCCACGATATGCCGCATTCCGGTGTCTGTTCACATATGTGAGCAACATTCTGCTTCCCTCCGTGGTCACAGTTGTCTCCTTCGATATCTTCCCACAATACCGCCCAATTAGTGGCGACTTAAAATAGTAGCCGTCACGTATCTCCAAATAATCCGTCTGACAGTTCTCCGATTTGAATAAATTCTGCGGAGCAAATGCAAAATATGGGACACGAACTGTTAACAAATCCTTTCATCCCAGCACAGAGGCACATCCGTGCCCACATCCAGTGCGGCATCATCAAAACCCACATAAATGCATACGTACCAAAGTTTCTATCCGCAGGACAATTTTTTCCCCATGCGTGGCCGTAATCCGCCACTCACACTCCTCCGTCTCATTGACAGCTGTTACGGAGAAGTAGGACGGACTGGTGAAGCTGCCGAAGTTCTCTTGGAAAGTTTCTCCGCATTTTGGACACTTGTAGAGCAATTTTGCCTGTAAGATGTCGCCAGTGCTCAGCCGTAATCGCTGACCAATTTCCGGGCGCTTTTTACCCGCCACTTCGACCGGCAGTATGGTGTCCAGATAGGTGCCCTTAGAGAACGTATTTCGCGCGTAATGCATTATCGAGTCGTAGTCGTAGGGCATGCCGAGCGAGTCAACTAGGTCCGGTCCCATCTTGTTGAAGTTATAATCCTGTCCCTTCATTATGTTGCTCATATCGATGACAACGTGGTTCTCTCGGTCCGGGCGGGTGTGCTCATGCCAGAATCCGACAACGTGTCCCAGTTCGTGGACCACAATGCCGAACTTGTCACAGTTTCTGCCTATTGAGATGGCTTGCGGGCCGTTGCCTCTCTTTCCCACAAACGAACAGCACCTAAACGGAGGCAGGAGAAGACGGAAGAAAGGGGGGGAACGTTAGACACAATTGGGGGTATGGAAAGCGACTCAGTGAATATGCACCGCCTTATGTACGGTTCGTCGACGGCATTTCGGAATCCCTTGTCACACCATATATAACTTGCATAATCCGCTGGTTGGCTTAGTACTCACCCACAGCTCCGGACGGTGAAGACAATGTAATTGGGATGGTTCTCGGGCTCGCGCTCCACGAATTTGATGCATGTGAAGTTCTCCCAGTGGCGCATCGCCTGCTTAAAGAGCGTTTTGTGAATTCCACTGAAGTTCCCATCGATTTCGTACGGGATGACGCCATAATCCCAGACACGTTCCTTTATGGCAGTCACTGCTCGCGCCATTCGATGGTGGTGGTGCTTTTGCTTTAAGTGCTTCGGGTTCCTGTGAAGATAGAATCGGCCACCCCCCCAAAACGGGGGACAACTTTTGTTTAGTGCTGTGTTGTGTGCGGACGTATCTGTCGTTTCTTTTTTGGGTGATGGATGATTTTTTAATCCTTTACGGATTATCTTGACTGGGGCGCTGGGAACTCGTTTCGAATTGCCCAACTGGGTGATTTTTGTTTGGTGGTTTTTGATGGAAAGCTAAGCGCAAGGCTTACTTGTGCTGGGAGAATTCCGGAGGAGATTTAAAAGGTGGTGGTTGGCGGTGGTGCACCGTTGATAGTCGGATGCAGTGAGCGAGTGCATAGATTGTTGTGAAGAGGATTTTTGAAGGCTTAGTGCATAAATTACTGCAAAGCCGTTGCATTGGAATGCGAATGAAGTTCTGCGCTTAGAGATTCCTTTGGGCTTGCTGATTGGAAATTTAACGCTGCCACGTGATAAGGCGGCCAAAAAGTTTATATGTGTCAAAGTTCGTAAACGAAGTTCTGTTTGCTTTGTTGAGAGCTGAACGTTTGTTGCAAATGTGGAGGCACAGCCTGAAGAGATGGTTTGCATGAGTGGTTGTCTAGTTTTCAGAAGTTAAGAGACTGTAATAATGGAATGGAGAAAAACGTGGATAACCCGTTTTTTGATCAGGTTTTGAGAGACTGTTGTATGCATGTAACACATCTATTCCTCCGGGCTAAATCGTTGGGTTTAAAAAATTGGCAGTTTATTTTTCTTGGACTGTGGATTTAATGACATTTCGGGATTTCGGGTACAGAGGGTTTTAGCGTTTCGAAATTTTGAGTGTCAGGTTTTTCGGTCTTTCGATCATCTGCCATCTACAGATGCAGAAGAAGCTGAGTTGTTTGTTTTTTCGTCTCATTTAACTCAGTACTATGGTCAAAAATAGTTTGACGGAATTTTTTCGAAAGATTAAACACAATAATGTAGGCCGCCGCCTGTGAAAGCCATATAAACGTACCTTTGCATATTAGGGTGGTCTGATGACTACTTAGCCGCTCCGTTTGTTAGCCTTTTGATTGACGTAGATTTTCAAAAATGTCAGACGAATTGGACATGTGATCCTGTGTAGAAGAGCGGATTTAAGAAAAAATGGAAAAAGATAAATGTCGAATATCGGTGATTGACTTTTCGGGATATTGCAGAACAAACTCAAAGAAAGCCTGGATGCTGTGTATGGTGAGTGTTCCCATTCAATGGTGGCCATAAAAACTAGGCCGTCCATAAGGAACCAGGACTTAACTATAGGATAATTCATTATGAGGTTTGATTTTCAACAGGCTTTGTTTTTACACATCACGGGTGATTTCATCACACTGCTTCATAAATTCTGTTCAGCATTATTTGCCAAGCAGCTGAGAAGAGATTTCTGTGTGATGTTGCGGGAGCACACCGAAATAAGGTGAGAAATGCGATAGTGTGAATAAAACTTAATGTTGAGCCTCTACTTCTTCGGCCGGAAGGGTTGATAGTTTGGCCACATGGATCGGATGTCCTCTTCATCACGATTTCCGAGCCGTGCCTTAGATCTGTTTCCATCAGGTAAGCGACCGCTCGGCAAACCTATAACGATGTAGTGGGATGAAGTCCAGTAACTCGCCTGGTTGCTCTTGGAAATAACTTCTGATGAGGTAGAGACGATGGCGAAGGATCGAGCGGACTAGTACTCACACGTGCGCGCATTGCTCTAAGCTTCGAAATCGTGGAGAAGCTCCCATCAAATTAGTACCTTAAAATGGTTTAGAAAAACTTTCTTGCTGAAACTAAGCCTGGTCCCTTGTGGGCTGTAGTGCCACTCAATTATTATTATTATTACTACAGTGAGATTCAAGAAGCTTTTTGTTACATCACACCCAGCATGAACGGACTATACCCTGAGAGCTTAAAGGATCCGCGAGACCAACATGAGGAAATCAAAATGTTACCACCGTATGTTACCGTTGTCATGGAATGCGGAGGGAGAATGTGTGTCCTTAAATTTAAGCACATGATTTAGGTGAGCTCTGGTTTAAACAGAACGGCAATTCGAACCATATAGTGTGTGAAACAATAGACTTGTTGAGAAATCAATTTGCTGAGCACTTAATTTCATGTTTTACTTCGGCGAATTGGCCCCTTATATGGCGCAATATCACACCAGTGGACTATATTCCCTTGGTTTATTTAAAGTCTTAGGTCTTCAGGAATAAATCAACTTCGTGTTATTGGCGAGACACCAGTCATTATGCTCAAACGGGACACTGACTTCCCCAGTGGACAACCTTTGTTCAGTCTCGGAATCAAACTTGAGGTCTTCAGTGTATAAGTCCACACACGTGCGCACTCCGCCTCGGAGGTAACCAACTTTAAACATCAAAGTGAAAAGCATAAAAACCCCAAACTTCCAGGAAGCGTTCACAATCTGCCTATAAACAGTTAGATAGATATACCCGTACGTGACATTTTGTCCTCAGTGAGGTTGATTTTGAATGGTTTGAATGTTTCTCAACCAAGTTTTGGGTGATTTTTTTTAGATCTTCTAGTACATATATGTTTTGTGTGATCGTATGTCTCTCTGCCCAAAGCAATGCATTGTCTTTTCTAATAAGTTTCAAAGTAAAAAATTATTCACTGATTCTATGAAATCTTTCAATCCTCCAAATAATTTTGTCCATTCAAATGTAAATAGAAAAACCATTGAATTCCAATTTATGCCAAAATTGAGAAATATTTGAAATCATAAACAATCCAAATAGCAGTCGACTTAAGACCGCTTTCAAGCTGTTATATACAACATGTGTACCGGACCGTCCTTTATGTCTGAAGGACACGAAAAATGCTCTAAAGTCGTATATTCTCTTTCGCTTCAGCCACTTTTCAACCACAAAAACTGTGCAATAATTTTCCTGAATAGCAATTAAATCCACAAACGTTCATCTGCATTCAACCGGCTGCATACATAGCACTCCGGTCTCTCCGGGTTTACACAAGTCCTTCCAATCCCCATTCAATGAATCCCAGGCTCGTTCCAGGGGAGAATTGCTAAATGTTCCAAATAACTCATGCCGACGAGGACGGGGGTTGAGAAGAGGAGTGCAAAAACAAAAAACAAAAAAAGCATACGACTAGAGATACAAAAATGTAATAACCATTGAAAGCTTGAGGCCAAAGCGAGTACAGTGCCCGAGTGCCCACCAATTGCGGCGAGTAAGGGCGTCTTTTACCACACCAACTATCCACACCGACTATCACTCCGATTCAGCCATCCGAAACTTCTCCCGGCTCCCGAATGAATGCACAGATTTATGCATGTGTGTCTGTGTGAATATGTAATGCAAATTATTTTCAATTTTAACTAGCTGCCAATTTCCGCAGCAGATACACAGATGGGTGGCATTTGTGAGAGTTGCCATATTCCTTTCGTTTTTTTTTCTTCCTATGAATTTTCACAAAATTTTATCCGGTTATCCACGCAAAAACCGCCCGTCTGCCCCTAGCACAGACTACTCAGATGAACTCGGATTTATTAAAATAAAAGAGGGATATGCGCGCAGGAAAAAAAAAAAACAAGGCAGTGTGTGTTGTTTTCTGCAAAGCGAGCTTCACAAAAAACCCAAATTGAAAACTTACTCCTCATTTCGTAATTGCATTTCGAGGGATGCGTTCACTTTGGCATTGATTGCGTCCAGCGTTGATTTTCTTTTGGCCTCCGCTTCCGGTTCATTCGTGTTCTCGGGCGCGTAATTAAAACTTTTAGCAGATATGAGTTTGTGATGGGACTTTGTCGGCACTGCTGGCGGAGTTATGGCATCGTCAGCTGATTGAACTTGGGTTGGTGGCGGTGGAGCGTTAGTCCCTTGGGACGCAGTGGATGGAGTGTCAGTTGTTGCTTTGGGCATTAAGTCGAGCGGCTCGACTGGTGGGTGCCAGCTTTTCTGAATCGACTGGGCAGATAGGGCTTGTGATCGTTTTCTGAGGTCTTCCGTCGTACGCACGGGACGGTTAAGTTCGGACTTCAGGCGTTCCAGTCGTGCGTTGTATTCACGTGTTGCCTCCGAGTTGCGCCTGAAAATGCGAAAATATTGAATTTAAGGTAATCTGTTGAATGGATGTTTTTAGGATTTTTCCCCAAGCAAGCAAAGTGTCTCCTTAAATCTGACCTCAGCTGCTTAATATTCAGTGAACGTTTCCACTAGGGAAACAATCGCAATTCAGTGCCCTTACTTACCGGTTGATGCGACCCCGTCTATGTCGTCGCCGTACAATACCCTCAGCGTGCAAGAACTCGACATCGTCCAATTTCACTCCATTACCTCCGGCATTGCTGTAAACATTCGGCAGTGTCGATCTGGGCGGAGGAATCGATGTCGGTAATATAATAATCTTACGTTCGGACACAAAATTGTTTCCTGAATCGTCTTCGATGTCTTTTGTGTTCGATTGGATCTTTCGTTGGTCCACATTGCGAATGCTGTGATGCAGTGTTGTGGATTTATTCAATTTTTTCTCCTCGTCGGTGAGCTCCTGTTTGCGGCGTTGTTCCGACGTGTTGCCAACCAGGTCACCAGGTGCATTGTTGTTGTCTTCGATAATCGGTTTTTCTCGAATTGAAATTTTCGGTTCGAAATTTTCAACTTCCGCCGGATACGGACCACTCTCCCTTGGTGGGGGGGTTATAATTTGATTTTTCAAGTTCTTCATCGGATGCTCGTATGATGGATGGCGCAATGCATGAACTTTAACCGGCTCATTGGCTGACTGTGTGAGAGAAGAAATGAAGTGAGTGCGGAATTAGATTTAGATTTCAGGGTTGAATTTGCTGAAATGAAAATGGATAGTTTTTGATTGAGTTGAAGGATTTGCATTTGAGGTGTGCTGACTGAATGAAAATGCAGCCGGATGGCTGAGACAAGCTACTCCATTGTTTGCACTTTACTTTTAATGCGTTGAATTCGAACTGTCCATTTGCAGTTTGTAGTTTGGTGTCTCTGAAGCGTGGAACATTGGCAACTTTTCGAACAGAAATTATGTGTAAAACACATTTGGAATTTTGGGGGAATATCGTAATTTAAACATAAATTGGATTTGCTATATATTTGTGGTTGAAATTAAATAAATCCTTCTCCAATTGAACCAATTGTGTCTTCCTATTATTACACGATAGTTCTTATTCAAAGCGAGTACTGAGTATGATGCACAGAAGCAATTATAGTGGCGTGGGAGCTATAGAGTCTTTACTTAATCAATGTGTGTCACTTTTGTTATAATTGGCAGGAACTAAAGGGATTACTTTTCGTTGTTTCTCTGGGCACAAGAGACATTTAAAATTGAGCCCGTTAGAAGAACCAACCTGGCTTTGATCATATCTGTTCTGTTCTATAGCACAGAAATTTAAATGGAATTTTATTAAAGGCGGATAAGGAAGTCATTAGGTCTTTCAAGACGATTATTGATTCTACAAGCGATTGTTGGTCCTTTCTTCGTTGATAGCGTCTGGAGGAGATTAAAGAACGAACTGCTTACGCTGTATGGCAGCTTGCGTCTAGTCAAGCGTCAACGGATACGATGATTAAGATGGTTAGATCATGAAGAGTAGACTGGGCTCCGGCCCGGCATTCAAGCCGAAGGGACCACAGAGAACAATTAATAAAGAAATGAACTGCAGTTTGGACTAAGACTTTTCCAGAGAAGTTGTGATATGGATAATCATATGTTGCTGTTAAACAAGATTCGAAAGTAATTGCCAAAATTAGTTACTCAGCACATTCATAACTCCAGTTTAAAAATTAATCACCCAGCAGTATCACCCTGTTATTATTAAAATTTCAGCATTTGCCTCATATTTTAAGAATTACAAATTCCCCTTAATTAGCCAAGACAATTGCAGGAATTACACAAGAAAAGACGGCAGCCAACATCTAAGACTATCAGTCATCTGTCACCTGTCAAGCAACGTTCGTTTCTTTTTCGCTAGACAGAAAATCCCAACAAATGTGCGCACCGTAGATTCCTTTAATTAAACGAATTCAACCAAGGAGGAAATCAGCGTTTTGTCAATGCGAGACAGTCGAAATTCCTAGAACGACAACGCAGACAATCGCCGCCGATCCGCTAACGACGCAAATGTAAAAGAGGTGGAAACGCACACCCAGTAATTGATTGGAGCACACTGCTGGGAGAGGTCTCCCCGTAGACCAAGTGAAAACTCTTTCATAAAGTTTCGCATCTAATTTTAAAGTTAGGCTCCATTGTCAGCGTCGTCCCTTCTGGCGTAGCGCTGAAATTCCATTCCATCATCGAATGCCGGAATAATGAAATCGAGTCGCCGATGCAGGTGCAAACGCCGACAAGACAAGCGCTAAGAAAATGGTGTCCGAGGCTTTCCGGCATGGCAGCTCTTACAAGTGAAAGGCATTTGCTTCCCCCGTTCCCCATTCCACTCACCAGAATTGGATCATTACGGCTTCGCTCATTTGAGTTCTCATTATTGGAGTTTGGCAGTTTGGTTTTCTTTCTAATTATATCGGTGAGTCCTTCCTCCTCCACTTGGAGGCCTTCATTGTATACCTCCTGCTTGAGCAGTTCAAGCTCTTGTTGAAAGGTTTTGTTGTACTTTGGATCTGGTTTCCAGTTGACTATGGCTGCAGCCACGTCGGCCGGGGTGGATGCCACAATCGGTTCGCTGCGGTAATTAATGTCTGGCATAGCTATGTCACCCATAAAGGCACCTGAAACGAGACGAAAAAAAAAGTGAATGATGAAAATTAAAGTGAGGGTAAACAGGTTTTTGTGTTGTTGTGTCGTTTTATTGCAGAAATTACCGGCAGGACGATAAGGAGAGATAGAATGGGGCTATTATTAGTGACACGCATGTTGTTGGGAATTATGATGATGGAAAGGAACAACGTTCAACTCTTATGGACGCCAGGATATGATGTCGTTGGTCGAACAAGAGGCAGCAAACCGCAACACGTTTACGGTATTTTATCAAACTCTAGAGAGACTGGTACAATGGCAATCAGGCAACCATTAAATGGGCCACTTAGAGGCCGGATGGACGCCATCCTAATGATCTCCTTCCTCGCGATAAAAATTTTGTTTTGTGATGGGAGGTGATGTTCAAGATTTTGGAAATAATTACAGGGAGTGCACTTTGAATTATTTCGATAACGGTTTGATTATTTTATTGTGAATGTGAACTCCACTTAAATATAATAAAATAAACTGGGAAAGTGTGAATTATACCCACGCGTATATGGTTTCGTTTATTTAATTAATATTTAGAATGTTTAACCGGACACAAATATTCATATTTTCGCTCCATTTATACCCGTATTTTATACTTCATGTTGACATTTTACTCATCATTATCATTGAAGGTTGAAATTAAGGTGTGAAACTCCAACTCACCTTGGTTCGATGGCATCGATTGAAATATGTATTATAAAATTATTTTCAATGAATGCAAATTTCGATGTGGAATTTTCCTTGATCCTTGGCTTTTAAAAATGTATTGTATAAATAATTTATATATTCAGGAGCTTGTTGCATGTGCATCTTATTTTGACATGAAACCATGCACTTTAAGACTAGAAGCTGGTGCAAGTCACAATCTGTCAAACCGACGCCGTCACAAATTTTTCTTGAGAGAAACAAAGCCTGCCCCAAGTGTCTTACAAGGACCTTGTTAAAGTCGCCCAAACAAAGCCTTGTCTATGCATCGTGGGGACGTGTTTGACTACAATGGGGAGATTGATCCCCTTCCGGACGACTTCATACGGATGTATTGCCCACATTTCTACACAGACTTCCGTGGAAAAAGGTAGAAATATGTTTTTTAATTAAAAAACTCCGGTCTGACGATAAAAATTTACAAAAGTTTGCATGATATTATCCTGCTTTACCCATTAACGCTATAACAATTTAGAAATGTCAAAAATAATTTGCACTGCAGGTTCCCTTTCGAAAGTCTTATGGTTATGTTTTTCACATTGGTGTAGAAAGTCAGAGGAGTCAACATTTTTTTTTAAGTTTTGGAGTTTAATGTTCTGTAACGGTAGTTTAAATCAGAGAGTTTAAAGGGAAACCTAAAATAAATACTAAGTTTTAGTGTGTGTAGTCTAGTGTGTTCTAGTGGGTTCATGGTTCATTGGCAGTGAAGAAACTACACAGAAACTATATCAAATTGTACTCAGGAAAACATCATACAATGGTTGCACAGTTGCGCTTCTTGTTCGGAGTGAGCAAACGCGGCATCCTTGATATGCCTTGCTCCGCTAGGCAACTTGAATTTCTTAAAGGTGAATCTAGAACTACTAACCTAACTAAAGAGTCTTCAACTCTTTGTGTGCCATAGAGAATGACAATAAAGTTGACGTAATTGCTACTGACTTCAGCAAAAGCTTTGCACAAAGTGATTGTCTTTCCGTATTATTGAAGTATTATTTAGATGTGCCTGTGGTCGACGTGGCGCAGTGGTAAGTGCACAAAGTCTGGGTTCGATTCCCGGACGGGACACCTAGCATTTTTTCACGGCACCACCTCTTTCGAGTTGCTGACAACACTCAAAGAGTATTAATTGTCTATGGAAAGCTTCTCAAATCTCGCCGTTCGGAATCGGCAAAAAACTGTAGGTCCCTTCTACTCGTGAAGAACAATAGCATGCACAACACGAGTAGTTGTTGTAGAAGCTAGACCCTGGTCCGTTATGGGCTGTAGTGCCACTCAATTATAATTATTATTATTAGATGTGCCTTATCGGAGAAATTCATTGCTCAACCGAAATTCACCGCTCAACACCACCGCTGTGGTGTTCCACAAGGTAGTCACCTTGGCCCTCTTATTTACATTTCGTTCATAAAATACGTTGCTTGCGTAATTAAAAGATCTGAAATTTCCATCTACTCCAATTACATGTAACTCATTTCATCCCCGGCTAATGCAACGTTGCTCACACATGATTTGAACAATTTTTCTTCTTTGTGTCACAAAAACTTACTTAAACTCAATGTGAATAAATGTCAAACCATCAGTTTTTCACGCAAACTATATCTAACAAAGTAGAGAATCTTTACAATCAACAATTTTGAGAGAGAAGTGAAGTTTTGCTCCCACGTTGATGATATCAATAGTAAAGCGAATATGACGTTCGGTTTTATGAATCGTCACAAAATTATTTTTCTTAATTTCTGTGCACCCAATCCTTGAATATTCCAGCCAAGTATGGTCCCCTTTTCACTTATCTTATTTTTTATTTTTTGGGGCTATTTATCACAGTTTTATCCGATTCATTGTGCTTGACCAATTTAATTCACCTCGATATGAAAGTTGCCCAACACTACTGAATATGCACTTACTCGCCAAATCTGAAGTCCTAATATTGTTGATTTTATTTTGATTCATCAGATCTTATCGGGTAATATTGACAGCCCTGCTCTCCTCTAATCAATCTGTTTTAACACAAATCCCCATTGTCTCACACTGTACCCCTTCTCCATATTAAAACACACCGCGCTCTATACTGCTTAAAATGCACTTTATCTGCTGGCCCTACCACCTACAACCCCTAAATGGTTGATGAGCAATATTGGGAGCAGATAGGAGAACTTGTGATGGGAATGTCGCGGAGTACTTACATCGAGGGAGCTGTCTAGACTTGGGATTTGAATGCGAAGGCTTTGTGTGGATGTCAAAGATGATTACTGTGTGTCGAAAGGAAGGTCTTGATGATCTTTCTTGTCTTTGGACGGAATGTTATCCCGCCGCCTATGGCAGGTGTCTGATAAAAGTGTGCATCTTGCAAGAAATTCATATTTCAGTTCACGCCTGTCATGACAAATGGTGCCGATCTTTGAGACTAAAGCGAGTCTTCAGCGCAAGAGATTTTCGCTGAACAAAGTGTGACAATTATTTGTGGTTATTTCGATCCTGACACTCAAAGTCAAGACCTTCCTCACCAATCCTTAGATTGAGATATGTAGGTTAAGTTTTGATTTTAGTTTTTTTCTTTCAAATCAAACAGTTAAAAGCAATAGAAATTAAAAACAAAAAACAAACCAATTCACAATTAGTGTCCACCACATCATTCCGTCACCTCAGAACAGAAGAATAACTCCTCATTAACTGCATATTAATGAGAACAATTAGAAACAAATAACTCGTGCCATACCTCTTAATCAAGTTCATAATGGGATAATAATGGCAACACCACCACACCGCACCGCAGTGGGCCAGAGTTGTGGCAGAAAAACCGAGAAGCGACATGCGAATCGTAATTGCACACCATATTGCGATTACCTTTGGCACAGTTTTACAGTAATGTCCTAACTTACACGAAGGACTAATTCAAGGATTTCTCCCACCCTCCCTCCCTCCCCCTACCTCGGGGAGTACATGCCAGCGAACTGCCACTTCTGCAGGAGATAAGCGTCACATTTAAGTATTTGACGTGGAATCTGCTTTCTCCTTTCCGAGTGGCTTTCACTCGTGTTTCGAATTTTATGCGCTATGAAATTCTTTATTGATGTGGGAAAAGTTAAAAATAAGACATAATCGTAAGCTTGACATACATATGCGGCATTCGCATGTGGCTTGGGGCTTGCACCCAGGGGCTTTCGACGGTGTGTTATCAGTTATTGCAGTTGGCTGAAGTACGAGTATAATAAATAATTCAGTGAATGGCTGCAATTGGCAGTATGTGTGTGTGTGTTTTCAAGCGATAAGAGAGGGTGGAGAAAAATTATTACATTTTGTTTCCCACCAGTGGTGGTTGGGCGTTTTGTATGTGAAAGGAATTACGTACGCAGTTTCGAAGTGGGTTAACGTATTTGTGGTTAATTAAAGCGTTATGTCATGGGATGAACTGGATCATCCTTCATCTAGGACCTTCCATACATTTAAAGGATCCAACCAAAGTACAATATTAAGTGAAGACGTTTAAAAAGGATCATAAGAAAAACTTATCCCTAAGACGTAGCGTTAAACTGTTTAAGGCTTGATGAGTATTGTATGCCGCGCCAATGGCGGTCAATGTGATTCTGGACATGCTCCCTATAAACCGCATGGCAGAAGTATCGTATATATGAGGGCGCTAAGTTTAAAAGAGATGAATTTATTTTTTAAGCCAATGTCCATTAATCATAGGAAATGGACCGACTGCCTAAAGCCCAAGAGCACTCTGTTTGCTTATTCACTGTAATAACTTCTATTAGAAAGTATATGTCAGAACACAGCTCTCATCTCACTTACTGTATTAACTTCCTCAGAGATGAATGTAAAGGATGTACACTGCGGTTCACTTGGATAACGGCAACATTTTTTTAAAGAAAAATTGCAGATTGTATCCCCTTAATTTGTCTCACTACAATGAGTTTTGTATCAAAAGAAAGTTATTACGTAATTCAACGCATAGAGTTAAACTAGGTTAAGAGTTATACCATGATGAACCTTTTAATTCCGATTGTTGGTCCTGTTTGCGTTAATGGCGTCTGGAGGAGATGATTCCTCAACGAACTCTATAATAAAACGCTTAAGATGGCTACGAGGTCTGTAGAGCCTAAGAACACCATTGCTCCGGCCCGAAAAGTCTTTGAATCCGAGCCATTGGGGCAACGCAACAGGGGGCGGACAAATAAGTAAATTCAGCAAATTTGTAACGAACTTCGCCACACACGATTCACACGCTTTATGCCTAAAATTTGGGAAAAAATTGCATCACATGAGCCAAAAGTAATGCCAACATGTTCAGCAACTTGTCTAAAAGTGATTCGGTTTTTCATACTTTCATCGGTTGTTGATATGCTGGGGCGTCCAGGGCAAGCGTCAGCATTCACATCTTCGTCTACATTTCGTATGCTTGCCTAAGTATAACCTGAGTCACTTATTCTCTACCTTCTCAGGATACACTGCAGAACACTTGTCATATGACATTGCCTGGTGGGTTACCATGATTGCCAGCTCGGTTTGGTATATTTGTATAAGGACATTGGCAAGAAAGTGCGCGACAAAAAACATTCGGTTCTCTTTCTTCTCATTCCCTTAGCGATGAAGAAGTTCTTAGACCTAATCAATTTTCTCTAAGGCGTGATATGTGTATTATGTTAGAGGTGTTATTTTGAATCATTTTGGTTTAGCCTCAGCTACTATCCTATTTTAACTCTCTTAGGCTAGGTGCGCTCATGGGTTCTTTCACCTTTTGGATAGAAAAATTGTAGTCGCCGTGGCGTTGTGGGTAAGTCCGTCGACCCCCAGGTAGAACGTCTAGGTTCGATTCCCTGGCCGGACATCTTGCACTTTTCACGGCACCACCTCTTTCGAGTTGCTGACATCACTCAAAGAGTACCAATTGTCTATGAAAAGTTTCTCAAACCCGTTGTTTGGAGCCGGCAAAAAACTGTAGGTCCCTTCTACTCGTGAGAGAACAGTAGCACGTACAACACGAGCAGTTGTTGTAGAAGCTAGGCCCTGGTCCCTTGTGGGCTGTAGTGCCACTCAATTATTACTATTGATAGAAAAATTGCAAAAATGACTAGGCACGCATTTGTGCTTTCTATCACCGGATTACTAAGGCGCAATAAAATTTTAATAATCTGGCGACCAAATTAGGACTTCTATCTATGCACCCCCTTTAAATTTGCGGCAAGAAATGCAACAAGTCCCATTTTTTAAATCTCTGCGTCGGGATATGGGACGTACATATGTATCCATTCATGTATAAAACAATATGTCACAGTTTTTGCAACTAAATTGCGATCCGATAAAAAATCGCCAGTCCGTGCGCACTCACATTGTGTGGCGACAACGATTTTTTTGGAAGGAGCGATTTAAGTCGCAAGTGTGTGGATACCTTTGGCAGTGTTACGACAATCACATCGCCAAGACAATGTTACAAATCGCAAACTTCTAATCTTTGCGATTGTGAGGCGTCATGTGAGCTCGTTCACATTGAAAGTTATGTGTTCTACTTTTTGCGACTGAATATTTGTGCGACGGAAAACGGAAAATGCATCGCAATAATGTGTTTGCGATAACTCCTGATTTGTTTTGAGCTTATGTAGAATAATTCAATGGATCCGTCGAAATGTCAACAATAGGAAAGTCAACAACTACATTGGCTTCATATAAGCGCGTGCTGTAATTATAGGATACCTGTGAGAAATCGCACGAATTTCCACCTCGAAAAGCATAATTCGGCAATTTGACAGAAGATTCTGTACTATCATGTTTCTGACCTTTCCCTCATTCCGCGCTTCATGTACTACAAAATGCCAAAAGGCAAAAACGTTTTTGTTTTATTGTTGCCATGTTGCCACTACTGTAACTGAAATCTGTGTCATATTTCACGAGAAATTATTATTATGTCTCAAAGATACGCATGTCTTGCTAAACAGCCAAAAGTAAACTGCTCGTTTTTAAAATGTCCGAAACTATTCAGAAATTCCTGCTGGCGAAACGTTGAAAATGTTTCCAGAATGTTTGTGAGCGGTAGTAAGTGTTCAAAGGAGGGTCGAGAAAACGTTGAAAACTGACTTCCATAAACACCATACCGGAAGTGGAGTTTGGAGCATGTTTTAAAAATAAAAAAAAATCTTGGTACAAGTGAATTGCATCCGGGGCGAAATTCCTTTAAAGGGGATGAAATGAATCTAGAAGAATAAATGAAGTTTTTTTTTGAATGGCTAGTGCCCTTCGTTTGTGTATCTTGCATACAAGGTGGAGGAATAGTGGCTTCTTTTTGCCTACTTCTACGTTAAAATAAAGTGTATACATGAAATTAAGCATAAGGACCCTCCGTTCCCCTAGACTCCAACCAGAACTGTATTCTTACAACAACCCAATCTCCACTTTAGTGCACTTGTGCATTCAATGCAATCTTTAAACGTTTTGCTTAATGCCAAAGTTGCATTAAAATAATCTCCATCCCCTCTTAAAGTGCACACATGCTGTTATACGTCCACCACAGCTTTTATCTCGACCGGCTACACTGTCTCCAGTGACTCCAACCGGACACTGTCCTAATTAATCTTCAGCCGCTCATTGCCAAAACCCTGTCCCATACAATATGCATATGAAAGTGCCACCGTCACCTTCGCTCGAAAGACGTGTGACAACCCCCAACACCGTTTGCAGCAAAACACTTAATCACCCGCCATAGAGGACAAAAACAAATTTATAAATCTCTTCCCTTAATTAATCGCATCTGATTATTGAATAATCCCTTAAACGATGGCACTGATATCGCAGAAGGGGACACATCACGATGTACACGTACATAAAACCATGTTCCCCCACCCACCCATTAGCGTCAGCTGGTTAAGGGAGGCGGAGGCAGCCAGCGTTGCATGTGGATAGATAAAGAATAAGTAAACGATTCCAATGAGACGACGACGACAACGACAACGACAACGACGACAACAACGACTTGCAGGATTTATTTTGGCTCTTGTTCACATAAGCATAAATTAAACGAAAGGATCTGGTCGGTCGGATTGTACCATTATGCCAAACAAAAGGCACCACATAAGCAATACATTATCCTTTGGCATAACAAGCATTGTCTGGTTACATGATGCACGGAGATAGAAACGCTTAAGTCGACACTCTTTGCACAAGTTCGCCATCCTCCCCGGCAGCGTGTGTGCGAGTGTGCCTGTGCTGCTGCACTGAGTGAAACAGGACTGAATAACTTTTTCCCCAGGACATACGCTGAGTACTTTGTTTGACATTAATTTGTGGAATTACTCTCGCACCGGAATATCCGGTGTAAATACGAGATCTGAAATTTCGAAATGAAGAACTTCATTTTGATTCCATATTTGTCGGTGGTGCATGGATGTATGTAAGTCCTGGACATATGTACGATGTAAATCGCGCTTGTGCATGCCGCATTGTGGGTCATACTACGCTGCGTTTCAAAAATGATAAAATTTCAATTAAAATGTTAATTTCAATGGCATTAAATAAATTTCTGTGATTTAAATAGTTCCAGTACGACTTTTGAGTGGAACGATGCACAGTGGGGCAGATTGCCCAAAATGGGGAATGAAAATTTATATTTCGCGGGAACGATTCAGTTGTCATTCAATTCATAAAGCAACAGGTCTGAATTTTACAGTGAAGGAATACATTTTTTGTTTTACTTATTTTATACCATTTAACGGTTTCATTTTTAAAATGTCTTTCCCACCGTAGTCAGCGACAAGTTTAGTTTTCTTTTTATAAGTATAAGTATCTAAAAAAATTAGGAGTTTTGATTAAAGTCCAAGGTCGAGTATTAGAGTGTACCTCAGCGTCCCTGTCTAACGCCTGTGTTACAATACCGTGAAGACGGTCAGAACGACTGTCATATGTTCTCGCTACAACATCGTTCAATGAAGCTGGTTGGTTATTTTTTCGTACGTACACATGAACAAAGTCGCACATAAACTTAGATAGCACTCTAGACGCATAAAACTTTAAATATCACGTCATCGGAAAACAATTTTTAAATTTTACGAAAACCGACTTAGCGTGACGACGAGTCCCTCATCTTACTTTTATATTTTGCAGCTGGAACGATAATTGCTGGCGCTCTTGTCCAGCTATGTATTCGGCTGCATTGAAAACATTTGAGGATGTCTCGGATATGTCTCGGCTCCGCGGTAAATAGGAAATTAACAACATTAAAAACGAAACCAAATGCAGAATCACTCTTGTCAATCGCTTCCTCTTTGAGCTCAAGAGGCAATTGAATAATAGCACCTTCTCTCGAAGGACTAAACTGGCTTTGTACAACAGCTTGATCATCCTAGTCCTCCTTTCCGGCACAGGAACCTGAACGCTACTAAAAGCGGATGGGGAAGTACTTAGTCTTTTTGAGTTGTGAGTGCGATTTTTGATCTGGATAGCGTTGTTCGTGTCCGGATGAAAAGATTCGATGACGAAATTTATAGGCTGTACGACGGCATGAACTTGGTCAAGCGTCTTCGGATACAACGCTTAAGATGACTTGGCCATGCAGAGCGTATGGAGACCACTGCTCCGTTCCAAAAGGTTTCCAAACCCGATGTTGAGATGGGGCACACAATTGGAAAAGGACCTCCACCAACTTGGAGTGCGCAACTGGGGGCAGCTGGCAAGAGATCGTGCTAGCTGGAGGGGAAAATTGGCCTAGCTCCATCCCGGACTGTAGCTCCATGAAAAGAAGAAGAAGAAGAAGAAGATATTGATGCCTTAACACGAAAACAAACTTCTCTTTGTTTTGGGGGACAGAAATATGTGTATATACAAAAACCTGGTAAGTTCCTGTTTTGCTTTCTCTTCGCGCACTTAAACGAGCACCAGAAAATTTCATCGCAGATTTTTTTCTATTTTGTTTAGCCAATAACATAGCAATATTGAAAAAAGGCTTGGATAAATAAAATTGCACTTAAGCTAATGGCCAAAATCAATTCAACTGTAATACGACTTTAATAAGCAATGTATTTATGACTGGGAGAGTGTCAACTACCTCTACAATCACATGTTGTAAAAGAAAAACACAAAAATAGTTTTCTTCAGTGTTTTATAAAGACAGTGAACAGTGACTTAAAACTAAACTTTTTTGGATTTTTTCCGTGACTTCCGCCACTGTACGGCTCATACTGTCAAAATATTTGGAAAGTGAGGAGTCATTTGTCAGAATGAGTGTTGTAATGATGCCTTATTTCATCCTGAAACTCAATTAAAATATTTACGGCGGAAAAAGGGAGAACTGAGTTTTTGCAACAAAGACATGCCGTAGATTTGACTTTAAATTGCGCTCTTTCTCGGATTACATTGAGAAATTTGAGGGTGTCGAGTGATGATGCCTTACGAAGCTTAGTATCTCTCTCCAAACAAGGGGTCTTTGGAGTTCCACGTCATAAATATTACCACTGTTGATATAGCTAAGGTCGTAGTGTCGTGTAACTGCGACGACTCATACGCCCAGGCTCCAGTTTTGATTCCCGAACTGAAAACGTCAGATTTTTTCACGGCACCACTTATTTCGACTTGCTGACAATATTCGAAGAGAACTAATTGCCTATGAAAAGCTTGACAATTCACGCCATTCGAAGTCGGCAATTAACTGTAGGTCCCTTCTTCTCGTGCCACTCAATTATTATTTTAATTTGAAATCACTGTCGACCGAAAATATATTCCGATATAAAACTAGTTGATGAGTAAGAAATATCTAGACATTCTAGTCGTAATCATGACACGAAATTCGGTTTGTGTGACGAAAGTAGTAGTAACTAGTAAATAAACTAAAGAAGTTATAACCGAAAAGTACCAAAGAGCTTACGATTGCAGGAGTAGAAAAAAATCTCTGCACCCACATTCCAGTTCAGTTCACTGCTTATTACATCGAGCGTGGTCTGTCATGACTCCTGAAGGAAACGATTTAGAGTTGCTTCCTCATTGCCACCCGACTGTCGATTGCCAAACAATCCCTAAGTACTTCAACTTTTTTTCATCGATACCTTCCCCATAATTCCAGTATTTTGGATTTATTGTAGTTTCACTCAGCCCTACTGTTCGAAACCCATCGAATTCATTTCCGTTCCATGCAACTACAAACAGTTCAGTGCAATTTGTAATGAAAAAGCTCAAAATAATCCGATTTGAAACATTCCCATTTGTCTGTAAGTTTAGATATTTTTTCCATTGCATCCTTCATATGTCTGAAAAAAATAGTTTTGAGTTTGAGTGCGCTCATCTCTGTAAATTGCCTGTGTTCGTTTCATCATTCAATTCACGTAAGAATGTGTTCTTTTGAGAGTGCTTGCACCTAGTACATGACATTCCCAAGGAATTCAAACACGAGTACACCAAAATTAATCATTTCTTGGTATCGATAATCGGCTTATCGAAACGCCCCCATCCCATTTCCAACAATCGCATGATAAATATTAAAGGGAATTGTGGTCGGTAGTGACGATGAATAATGCTTCCAAGTGCATACATGAATGCATTTATGCGATGGCTGAAAAGGGACTGTCAACTAAACGGACGTTCTTAGGAACATAGGCGATGGCAATAAAGCAGTAGCAAGCCTGCTTTCCGACAATTCTTTAGTTAGAAAATTTGATCGTTTGCAGTCCGTAAGTCACTGAAATTAACATTTCTTTGCTTTAGAAGTATTCAGGTGGGCACATCTTGAAAAGGACATAGTTTTGTTCATTATTATTCATCATTATCATTTTAAGTGTCTCCACAAAGGTGTCAGGGTGCCAGGCTAAAATCTTGAGAGTTCTCCTTTGAAAGTTATGACCTATCCCAAACATTTTAGGTTCTCTACGTTTGCAATAAAGGCAACTTTTGGAAGTCGTTATATCGAAAATATTCATGCCGGAGCAAGGGTATTAATTTCTATCTTGTATTAGCATTAAGTCCTATTGTTGTGGTACAATACACTTGCCTCTATATCGCGACTGGCCCCCAGTTGTATTCAATGTGTTCCATATCTGTATGCTTAGGTGAGCAACACACTCCCAAAAAAGAGAACCTATCCCAAATCCTATCAAGGATGAAGAAAAGGGGGGTGACATTACATCGCGTTGATGAGAACACAGATGTCTAAAGTTTTGAATTTTATTTATTTTAAGATATCAGTCTCTGTAAAGAGCCTACTTTACTAACTGTTCGTTCGGACGTGACGTACAAGTATAAGTGTCTGATCCCAAAAAAAATCTCCTCACCCTTTGCTCAATAGTTCTTGTTTTTTTCTTCACAAATATTTCTCAAACAAAAACAAAAATGCTGCAAAACCACATTTGGGAAAAGTTCCCATCCGCGAAAACAAAAAAAGAACCGAATTTCGACAGCTTCGGTGCTACAGCACGGCAACATATCATCAGCAAATTATACACAAAAGGATGTTATCTCGATGTGCTGACAACAAACAGCTAAGACGAAAGGAAATACGACGAGTAGACAACATCCGAAGGCATCCCAACCCCAGCAATATCATTTCAAATCCGTTCGCTGGAAGTGTACTACTCGTTGAATTCACAATTAAGGATCCCCATTCATAACACAACTATTTTGTAGAGAGCAGTATTTTATAATTTGAGGTTATGTGGTCTGGGTCTCGTCAGAGACGGTCACGAGACGGCTTGCATCATACCCTCACGAAGAGATATGAGAACGAAGTTTCGCCGCAAGCAAGAGATGTGTACATATGTATGTGCATATGTAACCAACAATGATGGTAGTGCATTTTGGAAAAACCATCTGCAGAGGTACATACGTACTCGTATCTTGATTCTGCACACCAGCAAGTGTAGTCGGCGACAGGATGACTCTCTCGATTGCACGTCTGTGTGCGGAGTTTCTGTTTGCCCTATTTGCAGTGACATGAAATATTGAACCGAAGAATGACATGTTTGCCCATGCAACTTCCCTGCCTCAAGTGCTAATACCCAGAGCTCAACTCATCCGTTTGTCATAATGTGTTTAACTTTCCAGCAGAGCACAGAGCACACCACCGCCGCCGCCGGATGTTGATAGCCTGCTTCAGCAACAATCAAATGTTTAAGCAACAAATACAATCGCACTGCGATTGAATATTTATGCACAAACAAGGACAGAGACTGGTCCCCTGGTGTGCCATCATGTCTAATCGCCACCCAAAGGATGCCGTGTAATTGGCCCTAACCGACAATTGTCCCGAGGAGCTGATCTCGAATCTTTTACGTGTTTTACATTGTACTCCGGCTGAGGAGTTATGTTAATTTAATAGTTGTGCACACTACGAATCCTTGGTGCTGCTGGAGATGTGTATCTTCAAAAATGAATACGGTGGAATCTGATTTAAAATGATTTATACATCATGTGTAGGGGCCTGTGAAACCCACAGGCAGCTTAGAATTGGCTTGGGCTGTGGTATGGTCTGACCATGTGCTCATCCCATGTTATTCGCAACATCGTGGATAGCTTTGGAAATTGAACAAGGACTCGTTCACTGCACTTAGTTTTAGACCTTTTAAGAAAACAAAGTGGTTGTTGTGCTCCATGCTTAGCATTTAAGAGTATCGGAGATTTGAGGAGTGTATTTGAATTCAAGTTTACAGCGAAAATCTATCAGATGCCAACTGGTTTTTAATTTTTTTATTGTGTGAGGGTAATTCAATTTGCGGCTTCTTAAGTAAAGCTTAATAAAACACATACCACGTTACACTTTTGATAGCAGTTTTAACTCTATTAAAAAGCTTAGATTTTGCCATTATATGTGAGGAACAAAGTCAACCAATTGGAACCTCACGGAGAATCACAGCATGCGATTCTTAGGATGTATTTATTTTTGTTTTGGTCATACCTTAAGTAACCTTGGTTTTTAAAACAACCCGAAGTTAGTCGCTGAAAAAGGTTTTTTTTGCGTAGCCCTGCAGACAAAAATCGAACTATGTTAAGTTACATAATCATGGTGCCCAATACACGTCCTTAAATCCGGAAATAAAGTGACCAGGATATCACTCACGTTATAACGCCATAATCGATCCTGTTGTTTCCCCGTGTTATTGCACATTTCTAAGCCCACGTCATATTCCTCAATTATATTATACAAACATATTGCTCCAAACTGACCTTCCGCCCATTTTGTCATTTTGCGTGTACAAAACGGCATCTCTTTGATCATTTGTGGATTTCTGAGCAAATTTTGATTGTATACATACCCCCGAGTGAGAAATGTGGTTCATCACTGGAGAAAATGTTGTTCGATAAATCGGTAAATCGACACCCAAGAAGCATGTCACAACGCGGCATTGTGAATGATCAGCGTGTTTCAATTGAACTTTATATGGATGAGTGCGTGAGAGTGGATGTACGACACGGTCATCGGATCAACATGCATTTTCAGCCGCAATATTTTCGACTGACTGTGCGTTATGACATCATCACGACATCAGTAACGCTTCTACAATTTTAACGATTACCTACGTAGTCTGTCCACTATTATGACCGTTATCATCGCAGAATGCGCGAAAAGTGGCTGTGTTTGCTTCAAGTTAACAAAGCCATCCATTTTTGTAAATGGTAACGATTTGAGTAATATTTTAACACTTCAAATGACAGATGAGTTCGGAAGGTGTCAAATGCTATGAGTGACTGTGTAAAAAACTTTTGATTCGATGCTAAATTACAAATAAAACGGTTATGTTTGGTGAAGTGCTAGACAATAATGGAAATGTAGCGACTCACATCTGGGGGGATGGGCTCATGCACATATGACAAGGCTCTTACACCCAACCTGGCGAAATGCCAAAACTATCCCTATAAGTGCATGAGTCAAACTTTCATATAGGCTCCTAGTGGCACCCCTGGAGTGCCTAACTTCTGCTCCCGGTCCAAGTTGGCGCTTGTGCGAAGGTCTAACGATCCGCCCACAAAAGAATTAACATCTGTTATGAGAGAGCAAGCTGCCTCGGATGCAAGCTGCCTCGGACGGATGGAATCACGACAACGACATGGCGCAATTTGAGATCTATCAGCTTTTCAGAAGCCACTTATCAACTGGATCAAATCTTAAGACAATATAAATTGTACAATTTGGAAGTGCTGTTCAAGCGTCAAGCAATGCATGTTGAAAGTCAAACCAAACTAAAAATAAATCACTCGACAGCTGACAAAATGGCCGCCAGTTAAAATAGTGTTGCTAAGCACCCAATACTAAGATCTGCTTCTTGCAGATGGAGCTATTTTCTTCAGATTTGCTCACATGTGTTTTCTTTCCGTTTCCAAACTCGAAAAAGTTCCGTACTGTTCAGAAATTTTGTAGTGAGGGATCTATTTGTGAAAGTAACGGGATCTTATGTTTGCACCACTCCTTACCTTTGTGGAATCATTCCTTTGCCAATAAGCTTGTTGAAAACAAAACTCAATCAGTAATTTAACGAACTCTGGCCAATGAAAGAACAATGTTGGAGTCGACATTGTATTTTCTTAGAGATCTGTTTACGATGTGCGCCATCATGCAAGGGAACCGGGAGAGACTACTGCATGAGCACGATGCACATCTCCTTCATATAACGGTCATTTCTTTGGCAGCATATGAACGTCGATTTCCATCGAATATTATGCGTTGCAAATTTCATGTTTAGTACATATTGTGCTTGCAAATTTCATCGTCATACGGTCGTCGTCTTTTCAACGCGAGTTCTTTTATCACACTCTCTCGTTGCTTCGAAAACAACTTGAGAACGTTGTGATCGTAAAAACGAGTGAAATAAATTCAGTACAAAGTATAAACAAACGATTCCTTGTCCTTTTCTTTTTCAAGTTTATCAGACATTTCCACTCCATTCCATTTATGGAAGAATTTTAAGCTTACATCAGGACTCATACTGCCGTGGGAATAGGCTACCTTTTTGAACATCTCTTTTATTCTTATCTACCCCTAGTACGGTTCAACGGTTAATAATCATATGTTAATCCGATGGAAGAGCCAGGAGACACGTTTTCCCGGTGTGGGGTATCCCTCAACAAAATTTCACAATAGTCGCAAACAAAGCAGCACTCTTTCCATCAAAAGATGTAACAACAACATAACGAGACGAAACTCATTCAATACAAAGGTAGGCGATTGTGAAAGAGAGTATCTTTCGCCCAGCAGATGATGATACCCCATTTCAAATATTTGCATGTGACTTCGCATTTTTTTTTTATTTTCTTATTATTATTTTTTTTCGTTGAAAGGGAAATAAGAAGGGAGAAAACACGAATAAAGATTAGCTTCCCTCATCATCGTCGGAATGAATTTATTTAGG
This sequence comes from Eristalinus sepulchralis, assembly GCA_944738645.1. Taxonomy (NCBI): domain Eukaryota; kingdom Metazoa; phylum Arthropoda; class Insecta; order Diptera; family Syrphidae; genus Eristalinus; species Eristalinus sepulchralis. The sequence continues at coordinate 14,977,364 of OX122882.1, forward strand.
CCAATACCATATTTTAAGTATTCACCCTTACCAGCACAGAAAGTGTGTGGCTTTGTGGCGAGGCATTTAAAATGTGGCAGCCGGTTGATAAGAGTCACAAAAGTGCGACTTCGGGGGAGGGTGGTGACAATGGACCGGGAGTGGGTTAATTATTTACTGAAGTGAAATGAAAGGCTGATGAAAATAGTCCTACTCAGTAGGTTATGCAGATGAAGCGGAAAAAGTGTAGGTGTAATGTCGTTACTTATGCAGAGTGTATTTGAGAGTTTTGACCGTTGTCGGGGGGGCAGAGTGGACACAAAGTCTTAAGAGTTTCCATGTTTATGCTTGAAAAGGGGAAACTCGGGTTTCGTATTTGTTCGATTTTTCCTAAGGGGAGGTTATGTTTCTCTGTGAATGTCTGCGGTCAAAGCAAATATTGTGCCCGAGAGTTTCTACTAATTTGCTCGTAGGCTGTACTGCCTCGGGGAATAATTCGTTAGGAGTGGACATATTATATAAGCATCAGGTCATAATTTTTTCAAAAATCGTTTTCAGGGAACCGCATGTTTCACTAAAGGGCTCGCGGAGGCAATTCATGCACGAAGAGACCTCTAGCCCACTCGATCCTCAGGAGTTATTTTCAAGCACAACGAGCGATGGCTGGGTATTCAAGCGCGATCTTGGTCGCCTCAGATGTTGCGAGGAAGGGGGCATTCGTACAAGGTAGTCAAACCATCGAAGTGTAGCCCTTTCCATCCGAAGCAGAGGCTAAGCAACATTGAGTTCTCCTCGTACACCGTGTCAGGTCTCTGATTTAAATTTGTTTGTCCTTAAATTGTGTCGAAACAAATGGATACCCAGCCATCGAAAGACAGACACCGGAAGTCGGTCATTTGTTCCCAACGCAGCAGCCCTCCGCCAGTTTCACTCCTCTAAATAAAAAAAAACGACTTATTGTAGATTTATACTACGCTTACAAATACTTGTTAGAGACATCCACGTTAGTGAGGTAAATAAAGTGGCTGTGAAGCTTCTCAACCTCCTTTGCTTTGCTTAATGTTTTCCAACTGCGCCACCCAATGGCGCTTGAAATTAATTTCGTTCCTCTGCAATCGAGCCACGCAAAAAGTCAGAAAAAATAACGAAAAGACTCTTCAAACTCTAAAATTGGATACAAAATTGCAAATGAACACCAACTACTACCAGCTCTAATGAGATAACGCAGCTGCTGTACTCGTCTACTGCGCCATGTGAAAACTTAACCCATCCATCTTATTGAGTGATGCGTTCTCATTTATGATGACAGTTCAACCAATTGACTCTCGTCCCTCACAATGAGCCACTTTGACTTCCTAATTATCCCCCCGGATTCCAGGGGGGGCAATCCAAAGCAACCACCCACTGACACGCAGTGTACATGTGTGGCATGCACTTTTCCCGAGCTTGTCTGAAAATAATTTCGCACACACTCACTGCACGGCAGGCAAGAACCGAGATACCGAGTACGAGTATCTTCAGCCGGTAGACCTCTCATGGAGAACACAAGAGCATGCCAATCTCCAACGAAACAAGTGCAGTGTGTATGCAGGAGTGACATGACATAATGTTATTGTTTGTATTCAGTGAAAGGCCGATTGTGTTTCAATGCGGCATGCATTTCTGCTGAAATTGAAAAAACGCATGTTCAACAGAGTGATGAAGCTGAATTGTTAGATACGTTTGAAGAGGCCATACTCGATACAGGTACACCGTTTGTTTCCATATTTCATATCCTCCAGTATGTTGTTAGAGTAACAGCATGATATGACAGCAAATAAGAAGGGAATCGAATGGGTAAAGGTACTTCAAAAATCGGTTTAATGGTCTTCTCTTTTGGGTATTTGTGAGATTTCAATTATTTCAGAAGCGTTTTGTGTTGTACATGTTCATTTAGTTGATTTGGTGTGCAGGACTTTGCTTGAAGTGAAACATAAATGCACTTTTAAAAAATAATAATTTTGGAAACCCAGTTTTTGAAAACTGCTTAAAATGCAATTCACAGTGGCCCTTGAAAAGTTGCTTTGAACGGAGTGCGAATCCTTAAAAGGGACTTCCTATATGAAGCACTTAATTTAAAAGAAAATATTTTTGAAAAAGTGCGGTTCGATATTAACGACCTTTGTTGTCATAGATGTTGTCGGAACGTCTGTCAAATCTGTTTAAAAGTTATTTTCGGTGCTTATAAAAAAATCAAAACCTGTTGGGATCAAGAACCATTGGTTCGAGCTTCGTCAAAAACGATGTCAAGAAGGGTTCACCGTTAGAGCCTTAGAGTTCAACCATAACATGACAAAAATCAAACGTCAAGAACATTTATCATACTTTTTGCGGGCTAGCATTATCGCTTGCGTGCCATATGGGGAACATCGAAAATTAGGCTTACACCTGACAATGGTAGCGATCAAACATTTAATTTAGAACAACAGCTATGTACATTCTACGACGGGATAGGTTTTAAATCTCCTTTGCAATAAGATGCACTCTTCTTGTAAAGTCTTTAACTTAATTCATGCGGTTTGCTAAGAGATGGCGTAACTTGTATTATTCCAGCTGCTTTTAAACGATGACTGCTTGAATGGCATCGAGTAATAAAGAAGAACTCATCGCAAAAACACTTTTTCAGCCACAAAGTTGGACATATTTGAGTGAAAAAAATATTGTTTACACTCCAAATAAATATATTGAAATGACGTACAATGACAGTAGCTTTCCAACGAATGTTCCAAATATCAATGATAGATGAGGAAGACTTGTGTGCGCCGCCTTAGCCTAGGCTGTAATCTGTTACGTTGTTCCAATGGCTCAAATTCGAAGGCTTTTCGGGCCGAAGCAGTAGTGTCCATACGCTCTACACGGCCTAGCCATCTTAAGCGTTGTATCCGAAGACGCTCGACTAGGCGCATGTCACTGTACAGCCGATAGAGTTCGTCGTTAAATCTTCTTCTCCAGATGCCATGAGTGCAAACAGGACCAAAAATCGCACGCAAAACTTTTCGCTCAAAAAGACTAAGGGCTTTCTCATCCGCTTTTAGAAGCGTTCAGGTTTCCGCGCCATAGAGTACGACTGTGATGATTAAGTAGTTATATAAATCAAGCTTAGTCCTTTGAGAGAGGGCTCTATTACTCACTTGCCTCTTGAGCCCAAAGAAACAGCGATTGGCAAGAGTGAATCTGCGTTTGATATCGGTATTGGTGTTATTGTCCCTGTGTACCGCGGTGCCGAGGCAGACGGAGTCCTTGACTTCCTCCCAGTTTCTGCTGCCTAGTGTGACGCTCTGTCGGAGACGTCGATGTTGTGCGTCTTTCTTTGATGACAGCATGTACTTCGTTTTGCCCTCATCAACCACCAGACCCATTTAAGCCGCTTCTGCTTTAATGCCAGCAAACGCCTCATTGACGGCTCGCTGTGTTCGCCCGATCACGTCAATGTTGTCGGCGTAAGCTAGCAATTAAACTGACTTTTAGAAGATCGTGCCTTTGGTGTTAACTTGTTATCTCAACCAAATTGGAGTGCACAACTGGCGGCAGCTGGCGAAAGATCGTGCTGGCTGGAGAGGCATGTTGGTTGAGGCCCAGGTTCACCCCGGACTATAGCGTAACAAGAAGAAGAAAAAGAAGATGAGAACAACCTCTGTTGCGTTGCTTCAATGGCACGAAATCTAAAATTGTAAGTTGTCACCACCAGATAGGTTTTACCAACACCTGGGTCTGGTAACCGCCTTCACACCGAATGGTATTTAGTTCCCAGATACCATCTGATGTGTGATTTGATTATTTTTGATCACTTGCCATTACGGCGGGTCAATTTTCCCAAAAGACGTAATTGAAGGAAGACTAGACGCCTTAGTTACGCAAGTATCAAATACGATCATGCTTACAATCACCCCATCTTGGTTTGGAGCGAAGCCTTTCTAAGGCCTCTGCCGTTCTATGGGTCGCAGCATCCAGTTGAGAATGCAACTTCAAACTTAGCCGGAAACGCCTGGTCTGAATCAGTAGTCCCAGATACCGTCACTACGAACATAACCAAAAATTGAATGCAGAGCAGTTCCCTCGAAAAGACATCCTCAGACGCCTCTAATACCGTTCAGGTTTCCCAGGCAGTTGGTGAGATTGATACTACGCTTGATGTAGTGCTGGTATTGTTTTTGCTATTTATTGCGGAACCGAGTCAGATAAAGGCTTTGCCGGGCTTAAAGTATTTGCGGATCATTTTGATGCTCTGAGAGAGCAGTCTTTCGGGATTCAAACATTCCAGCTTAGAATCTATTCATTACTCCATGACGGCCGCAAAGATGATCGTTGATCGATTCAAAAAGACAACAGATAGGTCGATTATATTCCAATAGGTGTATGTATCCCAAGTATAATCATTTCTTCTTACAAGTAATATGGTGATACGAAATTTTAAGGTTTGAGAAGGCGGTTTATGTTGGCTTCCATAATCACATAAAATACCCCAAATTTTTGAAAACTACAAGCTAAACTGCTGAGAAGAGTACCAATCGAGTCGTCACGGCACGGAAAGTCAACAATAAAACACATATCCAGAGTTTGGAAGGGTCGCCTTATCCTTTGAACAACAAAAACTATTGGAGTTCTTTCCATTTACACTTCAAAATTCTAAAAATCAATATTACCAACAAAGCCCACACAAAGTCCTCATTAACATCTTCTATATGAAGCTCTGGTGACCTTCAAGTAACTTTTCAAAAAATGTCTAAGCCCTCAAATTCTATCAAAACTATTGTCCAAGCTTGGGTAGCATTTTCTTTTGTCACGCTAAGCGCCAATTTGTTAACCGTTTTAATTACTACATTTCTTGGTAACATCCGTCCCCATATTTCCTCATTATTGCTTCAACAATGAAACGTCATCGTCGCTGTAGCACGCCGGGGCACGGTATAAATATACACGAAAGCAGTCGCCTTTCAACAGCGTCCCAGTTAATAAGACGCAATTAAAAATGCTTCAAAGGATGGTTGCTATCAAATGCATTCGTCCATAATTGCATCTTCATTCTACCGCGCTTTTTGTTTCCTCGTGCGCTCGAGAATATTTCAAAGCTCAACTCGCTGTGCTGCTGCTCTCTTGGACAAACCAGCACGCCAGTTGCATGTTGAAGGGTGCACCGTAGACAATCCGAACGCATTTCATTGAGGTGCAACTATTGTCTCTGTCCCGGCCGTTGTTGCCTATCATCCAACAGGCTCGCATACTTTTTTCCCCGGCGCTAAATTGGCCAAGAGCTGGTATCGTTAGTGCTGCAGGAATCCTGGTGCGTCCGCCGCACAAAACTCAACCCAGTTCAGCCGCGTGACAGGTGGATTAGTGCTTGTTTTTGAAAGAAAAAGTGATGGGCATCACTTGAAATGCGAATAATCTCCTCCTTAACGGCAGCCGGTAACAGACCGGGCGCAGCGACATGATGTGGCTGTGTGTGCAATGGAGTGCACCAGACGGCAGTGACACTCGTCTGCTCGAGAGGAGTACGAGAGTGCCACTTGGTACACCTGTCTAATTTTATACGAGTACATCTCCTTTGATAGACGGAGGCGAGATTTCATGCTGTAGATGTTTCGAATGGAATGGTGACGACGCTTTGCTTGTTTTGTGATTTTGAGTTTTTTTCCGTCTCGTCGCCTGAACGGAATGTGTTCCAATTTTAAATTTCAATTAATTCAGGCGCCCCTTCCCAGCTGCTGGAAGGAGGAATACGAAAATAGACACAGAATACCTCTTAGGAATGGAGGCGAAAATATACTTTACCACGGCGCCTGGAAGAGGCGCCGAATGCTCTTGTGGGGATTCACCGTGGACTGGATAAAAAAAACGTCGGAGGAAGTGTGAATGTGGTGAATGACTGGATTATTTGCAGGGAATTACATTAGTGAGACATATGTACCAACATTATGCCTGCATAAATGCCATGGGGATGGATAAAGAACGCGTGAGAAGACGGCAAGGAATGGAGCCTGTTGGGGGTTTGCAGTTAAAGTGGGGTGGGTGCTGATGCTGATTCTTTGCGCGGTGATTTCGGTCATGATTGAATTTGCGACAAGTCGTTGTCATTATTAATATCCTGGGGATCTCAATAATTCATCAATTGTGTGGAAGGAAAGCATTCTAATAAAGGCATTATCTAGGACTTGCTAGGGCGGTCGGCTTAATTAATATTTAATAACCGGAAGCGATGAATTTGAGACTTCCATTAAATTGATTGATTCCAGCCTGCCCATTGTCGGGCGAAATACTTGAATATTTTGCTTTTCAATTGGCCTCGAAATGACCTAAGGACATTTGTACGTGTGTATCATGTGTTTGAAGTTCACTTTGTACTGTATGCGCTTTTGAGGACGTATGTTTAATTTGATTTAAAATTAGTGAGCATCAAGGATTTTTTTTTAAGGGTAATCAATTAAGTTTTTATTTTAAAAAGTTATTTTTCCTTGAAGAATTATGAAATGTATTCGCACTGACGATACTGTTCTGTGCAAGAGATAAAATAAGCAGACAAGAGTTTAGTTCACGGATTGAGGGTTTCGTTTGTTTATTTTTTCTTAAAAGCATGTATTAAGGGTAATGCCTTAGTGAGAGCCACTAAACGCATTAAAAGGCATGTGCGGAAGATTCCGGCAATAAATTATCCCGAGAATAAAATATATAGTGGTGCACACTTACGCATGTATAATAATTGAGTGGCACTACAGCCCACAACGGACCAGGGCCTAGCTTCTACAACAACTACTCGTGTTGTGCATGCTACTGTTCTTCACGAGTACACATGTATATCGCAAATTTAAATAAAGCGGCAATACAAGGAATCTTAACTTTCAATATCTTTTTAATAAATTATTAATTAATGTCCCGCACAAACGTTCATATCTAACCCGCCCCTTCATAGCATGTTTAACGCGCTCAAAACATGGTTCTGCGACGTTCTTACCGTCCATCAAAGCATATTTCGATATTGATTTTACCTTAATGTCATTAAAAAGCTGTTGAAAACGGCATTTTTGGATTTGCATTCTGATGTTTTACAGTTTTTTTGTTTGCCGAAACAATTTTCATTGAAAGATCTCGTTGACAGCTTTTTTAGAGTATTAAAATCTTAGTATCACTCTTGCCAGTCGCTGTTTCTTTGCCCTCTCCCGAAGGACTTTATATAACAGCTTGGTCATCCCAGTTCTACTTAATGGCGCGGAAACCTGGACGTTACTAAAGCTGGAAGAGCAAGTCCTTAGCATTTTTGAGAGAAAAGTTTTGCGTGCGATTTTCGGTCCTGTTTGCGATAACAACGAACTCTATGGGCTGTACCGCGACATGCGTCTGGTCTGCGTTTTCGGATACAACGCTTAAGATGGCTAGACCACGTAGAGCGTATGAAAATCACTCCGGCTCTAAAAGTCTTCAGATCTGAGCCATTCGGACAACGCAACAGAGGACGGCCTATAATAAGATGGCGCACACAAGTGGAGAAGGCCCTCAACCAACTTGGAGTGCACAACTGGAGGCAGCTGGAGAAAGATCATTTTGGCTGGAGAGGCATTTTTGTTGAGGCTCAGGTCCACCCCGGACTGTAGCGTCACAAGAAAAAGAAGAAAATATTAGGTTCATTGTTGTCAGAACTAGAGATGTTCCCCAAATCTATTTTGTCGATTGTTTCATCGGCCAGATAAACTACATCTAGCTTGTAAGGAAAAGACTATAGCTGCTGTAGTGTACTCAAACCCCTTGAAGAAACGATTCGTCGTCGTTCTCAGTAGCTTAGTATTAGTATGGAGTATTCGGACTTTGGAGTATTCGGACTTTTGACGTATTTTACGTGAAGACCTCGACCTTAAAGCGTATAAAAAGTGCTGGTCTCAACTAGACGGTACTATGAGCCACACAGCGCTTAAAACCCTGGACTTGTATGATTTCATTATGGAAGAAGGAGCACAAATTTCCGATTGACGAAGATGTTTTCCACATTGACAGAAGTTTGTACAACTTGTAGAACATTTTCCTGAATCCTTATATTTTTCTTTCATGAAAGATCCGCTTGCTGTCGATTTTCAATTCAATTTTAAAAAGAAAAAATTAAAGAGTTTGAAGACCGCCATCCGGTGAAAGTTGCTCTACATATCTATACACCACCAGATCCTTAAGTTAACTCTCGGAAGATATTCAACACCACCACAGTATCTCCAATTCACATGTTCTCAGTAAGTCAACATTCCTGAATTTGAAAACATGAAGAATAACATTTCTTTACTGCAGGCAGCAGTTTTACTTGCGCGCTTCTAAAACCAAAACAAACAAGGCTTTTATTAAAATGCGGTACATATATGTATGCTCTCAGATTCCGCGATTTTTTCCCCTACCCCGTATCAAAAGTTTAATGTACTCAGTCAACGTACGAATGAATGAAAGCAACGGAGAATCCTTTTTCCGCCAACAGTGTTGCATTCGCTGCTCCGAACATCATTTGAGCGCAAAACATTCTTTTGCACGCGTTCCCACACAACACGCTAATGCAAAGTCTGCTGATACTCTTCCCTGAAGCTCAAAAACTTTGCATTCATGTACGGGTTGTGCTCTGTCCCCATCTCTCTTTCTCTCTCTCTTTCTTCCTCTACGCCAGAAACCGCAGTGGATTTGACTATAATGAGGGCGAATTATGGATAAATAAATACTTTCAGCAAAGATACATGGCCACACATACAAACAGACAGACACACAGCCTCCTTCGTGCATTAATGAATCCCCTTTAATCCATGCCCCCGACCCAGCTGAACTCACTCGTGGAATATTCATATGAAGGTGAATATTTCCCCACTTGAGCCCAGCCGATGGGGGGAGATTCGAAAAAAAAGGAAAAAAAGCAAAAAAAAGTGCTGAATGGTAGGTCTGGGTGCACACAAGCATGCCGCAGAAAGAGTTCACCTAGGAGTACCACTCTTACGTCTCGTCGACGGTAACGATGCATTACCCGCTGTCGCTGTCATCGCCGCCGCCGTCATCGTTGTCGCCGCATCTCAGAACGTATGACAATTAAAGCATAATACGTGCTTCGGTTCTCGGTATAGATGTGATTGCTCCGTAATGTGGAACAAAAGCCGTCTTCCGGACACCCTCTGACTGGCAGCCTGTCGCACGAAAGTTCAGTCACTCATCGACAAGGATGCTGATGAGTTAAGTTGAATCCACAATGAATGGCTTTAGATGAAGATAAGCGAGTGTGTGGTACAAAACAAATACAACAAGTCAATGTAAATTAAAAGAGGTGGGTTGAGCAACTTTGCATCGCTTCGCTGATAGAAATCAATTCGATGGAGCATCGCTTTTCAACATTTAACGCTCAAACCCAGTGAATTGAATGAAACGACGCGACGACACATCATCGGAGTTCGTCAATAAACATCACTTGTATTCTCTTGGTTGACGTAAGCACATGATTTACGGGAGAAACCTTTTAGGCATAATCACAACCCCCCCGACGAACACGGCCTTTTACACAAGGCACATTTGATTTTATAGTTCCGGATCGGCTGAGCCGGAAGACGTTGTCACTCATCAAGCATCAAAACATAATCAGGCTTATGGCTTACGTCTATCAAAAGCCATTCTCATTGCCCATTGATTTTTATGCATTCTCCGCAAGCTCCTAAAGTCTAATGCCACGCCATCAACAGCTATTTATTCCGTCACTCCTAAACAGTTTTTTTCCCACCGAGTTCCCCCTCATTACGGCGAAGCCCTTAAAAAACACCAACAAGAGACGAGAAGCAGAGAAAAAAAAGAAACGAAATACACACCCTCATCCAGATAAAAGTCCCAGATAACCAACCGGATTACACCCGATTACCCACGGATGGAGGGCAACCCTTTCGTCGTGTCGGAGCTTATTAACAGCATTTCTCTGGCGTGCGAATCTGGGACATCGGATGAATTTGATTTCCTCATCTGTCAATCCTAACCGAATGGCATCACGTATGGCGTAAGTGACAAAAGGAAATTTCTAACCGACTCATTGTCATCTTGTGATGTGAGTCTTTTATTTCAGAACTAAAACTTGCACTCGGAAGCGGGTGTGCGGGGGGAGTAATCCGTATATGTCATCCGAAATGGGAATCATCATATATCAGGCCTCGAGCAGGGCACTCTGTGAATGAATACTTTATGGGAGACCCCCACCCACCCTCCTCTGGCTATTAGATGTGTCACCGATAAGTCCTCATATCGGGAGAGTGATGCGTCTTTCTCACATGGCATGAGTGATGGAATTTTATGTAATTGAATTGAACTTTAAAAAAAGACGAACGCACTCAAGTTGATAGTTCCAAGAGCAATCATTTATCATCCGAGTTTATTTTTTGCGCCTCCCAAAGCCCAGATAAGCCAAATCATCAAAATGTGATGAAACCCCAATTTCAAATTTCATTTCGAAATCCCCACCCATCCATCGACTATTCAGGGCACGCACTCGTTCAATTCAAACCCATCATCAGTTTCCACGATTCCCGTCCTCCCCCGCCCCCCGAAAAGGGATAACCCAACCTTCCAATTTATTGTATATCCCCAAAAATTAAACAAAAACAAGCCGAATACTCTTCAGGTTTTAATTGACACTCCAATGAATACTAAATTTCATTTCAGACAGAGGATATAAAATCCAGAAGCGTCCCCAACTGGCCATTTATTCCAAGCACACAGCCGGAAAAGCCCTGACTTTCGGTACTATTTTTTTTTTGTACGAAACCGCCCCACAACAACACAGTCGCATGCACATGTACGGCAAGCGTGACCCAAACAACAATCTGCTCGTTGAGATTTTACATTTTAATTTGGAGCACCCCCGACGATCTTATGTTCTCTCGATTCACATTTCGGAATTCACACAAAAATCCCGAACCGAACCCACACCCGGCTGGCCGGTATCCCTTTCGCACAGGGCACATTACAGTGCTCCTCGTACTTTACAAGCTACAATTTAAATGAAGCAGAAAAATAAACAAATGTGATTAATTAGCCCCCGAGCAAGCTGTGGCCCGGATCCGGAGCGGCAGACAATCAAAGCCACAGCCTCGTTCCAACCGAGGAGCAGAAGCCCATAAAATTTATGCCATCAGTTGATGATAGAGGAAGTTGCATAACTTTAACTGCCAAAGGATCCTTCTGTGCCGCCAGGGTTTCTTACTCATGTCACTTTAATTGCTCCTTCCGACACTATGGTTTCAAGGACTTTGCACGCGAGTTGAAACTAGTGTGAGCTTCGCAAAGTGCTGTCGTAGTTTCAGGCAGCATCGCGTTCTTCGGTTGCAGTACGAGGACGCGGTTGCGAAGGCCCGAGTCGATCCCAGAGACGAAGGAAACGAATAATTGAACGCCACCTCACAGAGAAATGAAACGATATCATGGCGTTTGTGTTTTACTTATCGAACTGGAAATTATCGAATTAACGCGGAAACGCCGGCAAGCAAGTGGCTCTAGCCCCATCCCCGCCAAGTGGGTAATGACGCTTTATTCAATCGGCTGTGATGAATGCCCCTTTATCAAGCGTGAAAATTGAATTTCAATACAAGCGACAACGAGGAGTCGACGGACATACGAACGCCGCACAGCACGCCGAGAAGGCCTGTTTGCCAGAGTGTGCCGGGCGTTTGCCGGAAATGGGCGCACGCTAAAAATGAAAGCTCATTGAATCCAATTGGATCCAATCGAATGCGGTTTGGAGTTATGTACAGTCGTCTATAATCTAATCCGTATCGACGTGACGTGTGTGGTTCGAGACACAAATAGCCCGTTAACCACAGCGATTGACACAAAACATTGATTTGCTTGCTGAGGGTTTGAAAAGTGTTGACAGTTTGTATTGTGACAAGTGTTGAATTTGTGGTTTTCGGAAATTAGATCAATTAAGGAAAACATGATCGTAACTTGACCACATAACAGAAGAGGGTCTAGGATGATAAGGGATCGAGGGAAGTCTTTCGAAGACAGGACAGGGTTTTCTCATCTTGAAGATTATAGAAAAAAGTAAGCAGTTAGAGGTTTGGTTGCTTTGACGGTGAAAGAAGAAAAATTTAAGTTTATTGGCAAAGAGTTTGAAAGGTTTTGAATTTCAATTAAAAGTTTTGGATGTTCTAAAAATATGAACAAAAATATTTTATTCACTATTAGTGTATTACTTTCCAGACAACGAAATGGAATATCCTTTTAATTTGCTGATATCGTAGGGAATACTCAAAACATTGCTAAGTTTAAAAAGGCACTTTGTTTGTTTACGAAAAACGCCCTATTCACAAGACCAAACCGGATACAAGGCACGGCAGTATATTTTTTAGCGACATTAAACAATTTTTCGAGAGGTAAAAGGGCAAGTTAAATATCAAAAACGTGCACCGACAGAGACACCTATAACTGCGAAAACTACAGAGGAATCAGTCTCTGTAACTTTGGGTACAGAGTCTTCTCTCTGGCGTTTCGTGTGAACGACTGAAATTGTTCTCGAGTAGTCTGATAGGTCATTATCAGTGGGGTTTCCTTGACAGATCAAATATTTACACGGCTGCGAAATCCTTGAAAAGACCCAAGAAGTGAAGCTCGGCACCCAGCAACTATCTGTCGAACGAAAGATCCCATTAGAGAGTGTACATAAAGCCGAACTAAGCAGTGCCATGTCTGATTGTGGCATTCCTACCAATCTCGTCAGAATGTGTAGAGATGGAGAACTCTTTTCGCTCCACTGGGAAAGATAGCCAACCCACCGGCACTTTCATCAACATCATTATCATTATGTTCATACATATCCTCTAAAGTGGACGCGGGGGCAGTGCACGCACGAGAGACCTCCAGACCGCTCGATCCTCGGCCATCGACTATAACTCATCGGGAACTATTCCCCAGCGCAACCCCACAAGTTTATGCATTTGATCCGATAACTTCGCTTGGGTCTGCTGAGCGGTCGTCTAGCCGATGGATTTGCATCTAAGGTACGCCTCGGAAGTCGTTATGAAGGGTATATTTATACCCTCTGACCGAACCATCGAAGTATTTCCTTTTTCGTTGGTGCCTAACATTAAGTTCTCCCCCGAAAACAGCACGAATTCTCATTCCGGCAGCTTGTATTCGCCACTTTATCCTTTCAGTGATTGCCCAAAACTTACCCATCAGAGTTAATACAAACCTCCAACTTAATTTCACAACTAAGCTCGGCCTTCCGTGTTACTTGTCTTCCAAACTGCTTCAAAATTGATTCAGCTTGGCCAATTCTGTAAGAATTACCGAGACTTTCAATGTAAAAAAGGTTTTGTGAATTTTTTACAATCAATCTTGAGAGAGCACCAGAGGTACAGACGTCGGAAAATCCATTTAGCTGTTGGCTAGTGAGGATTAGATTTGCATACTGAATGAAGACAGGGACCGATCATGAAGGACCGGCTCAATTTTTTCTCGCTATAAACGCCAAAACGAAGTAAATAGTAGAAAAAGGGTTGAAAAGCGAACCTCATGCTGTCAATAACAACATGCGTCCTGCATAAATCCGACATCTAAGACAGAGTGACACAAGGAGCAACCGAAAGTTTGAGGTAGTCAAGGACTTCGTGTGCTTGGGTTTCGTAGTTAAAAGAGGTAACAACGTCACCGATATCAAAGTAGAATTTAGCCAACAGCTGTTTCATTGAGTTCAAGAGTCATTTAATAGAGCCCTCTCTGGAAAGATCAAGCGAATTTCGATCACCTCTTGATCCGTGTCCTTTCATATGAAACCTGAAAATTTTAAATGCGTTAATCTTTTTGAAGTTCTGCGCGCGGAATTAGGTCCTATTTGCGTTGATAGTATTCGAAGATTCAACAACGAATGTACTGAGGCAACTAGTCAAGTGTTTACGAGTACGTATGTACAATTTAAATCAAACCCGAATCCGTACTATTGAGATAATGCAACAGATGACGTCCTCGTCTAAGATTGTGCACATAGGAGAGAAAATGATTTCGAGGGAAAACGTACCAGTTGGTGAACATGGGTGTGGTGGTTGAGACCTAGGATGGCCGTTTGGAGATTTTGGCACTTGGAAATGTTGGCTTTTCGGGATTGTATGATTGTTGTCGTTTTGATGCTTAAAATTTTCGGCTTAGGCTTAAGTTTGTGGCGTTGGATTTAGGGGGATTTTTGATTTTCCTAATTACAAATTTTCCGAATTACAGGTTTTCAGACTTTATGGTTTTTAGGATATTTAGCTTTCGGAATGCCACGTGGTTTCCTCAGTTCAATGCTCTACTCGACCAGTTAAATAAAATAATCAAAATCGGGCGATTATACAGGAAGTCCATAGGCAGCTAGAATTAAAGTTCAAGTAAGGCCCCCAAATAGAGGTTCACTGACCGAGAAAAGGAAAAGTGGCAATTCAATGATCAACTTCAATCATTATTTATTATTCCGACTTACAGAGTTCTATTTGAGTCAAACATAACATCTCCTAGACCAGATCAATGATTTTCACTCCCCTTTGCTCCGATCTCATTAAGTTCCTCCACGAAATTAGCACACATTTGCGAACCCTAACATCCACTTATTCCCCCAAATGAAATAAATTAATTTAAGAAGCTTACAAGCGAAACAAGCAACCGTCCCTCCTTGAGCTCCTCCCCATTCTCATTACACACCTGGATTGTGGAAGCATTGATTGAAACGGGAAAGTCATTTCAAGAAAATTATCCTGTCCCCTCCTCAATACCCCAACTATTGGTTCGGATGCGACTAAACGAGTTAACGTTAACGATACGCTCCATTGGGCATGCTGAGCTCTAAATATGACAAGAGCGAAAAAAAGAAGAAAAAGCGAACAATCACCAAAAAGAATGAACGACACAACAAGAGGCGGAAAAAATATTAAAAGGCCAGAGATAGGTCAGAGAGCCCGTACTTCAATGCCTTACAAGCGATACTCACTTTCTGCTTCAGAAAAGCACACAAATTTTGTTCGTTCGTCCTTAATGCTTGTTTTGGGGTAGACGAGATACGACGAGGAGACGTCTGAACATACCCTCCGCCGTTCTCTACCACGACACCGTCGCTTGAGTATAGGAAATGACACACTATGCACATTCTTTTGTGTTTCCATAAAACAACGAGACGAACGACGAACAAAAAGGACGAACAGCAAAAATAAAAGAGGATTACTTTGAGGGCAAAAAAAGCATCCAAGGCAATCCTACAGCCATCAGAACTCTTTAGATTCTTCAAGAGAACGCTCTCCGTCCACTCAACACACCCGAGCCAGTTGGATCCGCAGGGCAGGGCGACTGCAAGAAGATGAAGAATGCCCGGCTCTGTTGGCATTGCTTTTTTTCTTTCTGTTTGTGTTTGTATTTTGGTTATTCACTGCTGTCATAATAGTATTATATTTTTTATGCTGTTATCACGTGGGTGTATTGTTTTCCCCCCGCTTTCGCTCGGTGTCCCGTCAGCCGTGAAGTGTTCTTTTCAGCCACGTCATGCCTCTGGCTGTGTCTACAGTGACAACGCTGTATCAATAGTGTCTACAGTGCAGCAGACCATGAAACGGGCTCGTCGATAAATGTCTCAGGACATTGGACCACAACTTACGCCGCATTACCATGTGACTGTCAAGTTTTCATTTCTCGGGAGTGTCGGCACATGCCGCCCTCTTCAATCATACCACACCGACATGTAATCCTACCTTCAAAATATGCTAGTGATCGGAGAATGCTCCCTACATCCGTATCCGCCTATTGATGTCAAACTAATTCCAAGAAATTGACAAGTGGGAGACGTCCGGGGAGGGGGGAGGGTTGTTGTCCTGCTTCGAGAACTTCTGATTTGATTGACGATGGAAATGCAAGGGAGCAATCACCAAGGGTTGAATTAGGCAGTTTAGTTGTGTTAAATTGATTGCTCGACGAGGGTATGTCTCCATTTGGAATCAGTGAAGGACAACAAAAGTTTGTGAGTATGTGTGTGTGTGTGTGTGAAGGGATTTG
Source organism: Eristalinus sepulchralis (assembly GCA_944738645.1). Classification (NCBI taxonomy): domain Eukaryota; kingdom Metazoa; phylum Arthropoda; class Insecta; order Diptera; family Syrphidae; genus Eristalinus; species Eristalinus sepulchralis. Next base: position 14,993,375 of record OX122882.1, read on the forward strand.
AAGGGACCAACAAGTGGCTGGAAACGTCGCCACAGCACCACATACGACAGCGAACGGGCGATCAACAGTTTAATTTCGAAAGTTTAGACAAAAGTTTTTTTCTCTCTCATTTTTTGTTTTGGTCTTGATTCCCTTTCAACAGAAACAATAAAGTTGTTGAAAGTTTTGTGAGTAAGACGGGCGAGGGAAGAGTTGATTCGTTGAGATTTACTTTAAATAGTTCTGCAGTTCTTGAACGATGATACATGTGTCTGGGATTAGGGTGCTCCATCCATCGTTTGAATATATTCAAAGTTCTTTTATTAGTTTGGAGTTGGCTTATCTTCGACTCTGGCAAATGGGGAGGGGGGGGGGGGGGGAAGAGGGCTTAGCATTAACTCCATTGTGCGGTTACTTTGCAGATATCTCATCATGAACTTTTGATAGTGGCTCGTTAGTGGGGAAGTTAACTTCAAAGACTTTACTGTTTCGGCTACAAATGTGGGAGAGTATGAGTTTGCAAGAGGGAAGATTAATTCTTGGGGACAATGCAGATGCAACCTGGTGTGGATTGCGTTTCTTTGATGCGTGCGTGAGGATGGATTTAATGATTTTAGAAACTTGCATCACATTAGAGTGTTAAAATTAAGGAAACTTTTCTTTTACTTTATTTGACCCAGAATTTTTTTCATCGAATTTCTGGTTGATTCAAGCCTGGCGTATAATGCAGATATGCTACATAGACAGCACTTTGTCTCTGAACAGTAATATGAGTTCAGTTACTCGGCTGTATGGAGGATTTTACGCAAAGATTTAATATAATCACCAGACACATGGTTGGGCCATTCAGTGACTAAAGATGGTCCCTTTTTAAATAAAACCAAATGAGGAAAGTGTGTGCTTCTCTTGCACATAATACGTCCTTTTTAAAAGTACTTCACAAAGATGAAAAAAAATGGTTCCAAACAAACGCGATCCAAAAAAACGCGATCGAAAATTTTGGTCAAACATTTTATTGGCCTTTTTAGGCCCAGTTTTTGGAATTTATAAGAGCTATCTGATTTATTTGCATTAGGAAGCAAAATGTCCTTCATACAGTGCGATAGAAAAAAAATAATCCAATGTTTCGTGTCTGTCACGTCTTAATTTGACAACACGTGGAATTTCTAAAAGGTTTTGTATTTGTCAACAAATTATGGCAACAATTATTGTGAAATCGGGACCATCAGTATAAGTAAGGGCTCAGCTACGGGAAAAAAGACTAGCCGAGTGAAGTTTCGTTTTTGTACGGCTGTCGGAATCGATTCAAGTCTTCAGCGTATATACATACATATATACTTGTCTGGCTACAGAATAATTTTATTATGCTTAGTTAGGAAAAGACGTATAAAAAGACATATAAATGATGTGACCGGTATTTCTAAAACTACTCAAGGAAAAACAATTGCTCTTAGCTGCAGAGCTTCTTAATTAAACAGAAGACATGCGGAACAATGTTATTTTTCCGACGATTCAAAGTGTCCGCTGTATGTTGGAGATGGCAGGATTTTTGTACAAAGAGGGCAGAAGGAACGACTGAGCTAAGAATGCATCTTAAGTAAAATGCCGAAAACTGAGGGTGTACTGGTCTAAGGGTACATTTCTGGAGACAAAAATGTTCGCCGGGCTTTTATCCAATCGAAAGTCACTGCAAAAGTTCGGGAAAATGCAATGCAATCCCCTACACTGAAGCTTTTTGGAGACATTTGTAAATACAACCATGCTCCTTGCCGTACACCCACAAATGTAACTATGAACATGTTCCTCTTTTTGACATGTACTAAAAATATCAAGCTTAAGATAATGTATGACTTCTACTGCTTAAAGTGTTTTTTGAATTTCAATATTTTGTTGTATAACTTCGAATAGTGCTAGAATAGTGTTCAGAGAAAATAGTGTTAAGTTGGCCTCCCTACAGCAGAATATCTAACGGTTGGGAAGAAGCATGCAGAGAAGACCTAACAAATTTATTTGTATTATTTTGACCTGGAACATCATTTCTGTTTCAACAAAACAAACATAACCAAGAATTCCAAGTTTTTTAAAATTGTCTTGGAGGAATTAAAAAAATGTAATTAGTCTTAAGCAATGAATTTAAAAAATGCAAGAGGCCGAGAGGCAAACAGAAAAATGTTCTAGATTAGCTTAGAGTACTCGTGAAGAGTCAGTAAGTTAGAATTAAGATCAGTAGATTGTACTTGTAAGCTAGATGTAAGTATTTTTGTCTAGCATGTAAGAAAAATGAGCCACATTAATAAAAATGAATTGAAATATAAAAATCTAATCAACGAAAAAACCCTATCTGGGTCATTGTCGCTGCAAGATGGTGTCCAACTAAATACAAACTATGATTCTGAGAAGAAAGAAAAAAAAAGAAAAAATAAATTGTTTTTCTGAAATGCCTTATGACGAGAAAGGCACCTTAAAAACTAATTTTTGAGCAAACACCTTTTTGTTCCCGTAACTACACCCTGTGAACAATTTTACCACTCTAATTCTATCATGAAACGATTAAGACCGCAAAAGAAAACAGTTTTTTTTTTTAAATTCAAAACTAAGCTTAAGCAAAATTTTTGAACAGCACTCTATATCCTGATTTTCAAATTCTGATGAACAGTTTTTTTTAAATTTTATTTCATTTGTGAAGTGCGTTATTTTATAGCATAAAAATAAGCAATAACGGATTGTTAAGATCCAAAGACTATTTATAGAAAAAGATACGTAACGTTGCGTTGTTCAAAAACCGAAAAGGTGTTGTACCAAATAAACCCAATTTGGTTGCAATGCACTCCGAATCTCAGTTGTACCTTAATGAACATATGTACATATTCGAATGAAAGTTTTGTGATTATTTCAGATCGGCAATAAAGTGCAGGCCCCCTTCCTTTGTGAGAGAACGAAAGCACGCACAACATCATTTCATTTCTCATTTCTGGGTGCAGTGTATTTAATATAAAAATTTCGTGCAAATCACTTCATTAAGCCGGCAGGAAAGACACACGGACAAACAGACAGACAAACCGAAATTAGAATGGTGTTGTCTTTTAAGAGAGAGCAGAGCCCTGAAAATATATGTTTCTGATCGAATTATTCTTCTTCTTTGTGTGGCACTACAATTTGGCAGTGCAAATTTCTACAAATTGCGCATTCCGACCTCCTATTACTTGATTAAACACAACACATTCACATGGGTATAAAAATAGACATTTCTGGTTCAACAGCCTCACATATCTTCGCCTGAAATCCAGACCTGCAATAGACAGGAAACAATATCAAGTTATGAGAAATCACAAGGAAACAATGCCCTTCTACCAAATGAAATACGCGGTGTCAAAATTTGATTTATGTTCGCTTCACAGTCAAGGATGCCAACACCAAACAACCGAGAGATACATTCATCCACTTAGGAACCTCTTTCTTTCCGTCCCCTACCATCCCCACCACTCTACAATCCTTTGCAATCCTGTCAAAAGCAAGCTGCAAAAAAAAAAAAGAAGAAACAACAACAACATCCAAAAAATACTGCACTCCGAACGAACGCATCCATTCCCCGACAATCTCATTCATCACAACCGAAGGATACTCCACTCGTATGTATGTCCGTGGCAGTGCAATAGAAGAGCCAACCGTTCCCCAATTTCAGTGCCATCTAGAGTCATCGCCAGCAATTCAAGCGCAAATTACAATAATATTTCAAAAACTAACCACAAAAGTAGATCCATCATGTCGTCGACGACTACGAAATATGCGTTGACACTTCCCGACCATCGTGCGGCGGCACACGCTACCAGCCACAAATGCAATAACTCCCCAACCACAAGAGCACATAATTTATATGCAAATTAAAGTTAGCAGAGCATTTTATTCAGCACAATTCAACACAACACAACATTTGTGGCCAAATGAAATGCATTTATAATGTCCGATGAGCAGGAGCCCGCGGCCGGAGCCGAAAATAGGTTCTCGTCCGCACCATACTCCTCGGGTGATGGCGACGCGACATGGGGTTATGCAGCGTCGCTGCTAAATTAAATAAAATTTTCAAAATTCCACGGCAGAGCAAAGAACGCAATAAATTACGCGGAACGCGCAAAACTGTGTGCGCCCGGCCATTCAACGACACACGGCTCGCTCTAATGGGGCGGAATGGTTGGAATGACAACAGGATAAGCACACAACACATTTGTGCGGTGTGTCCGTTCGGTAAGTCACCGGAGCTGCTTGGCGGGTACATTCAGCAGCACCCTTAAAGCACAGAACTTCTCAAACTTGCCAATAGCGGTAATGTTCGATATTTTTTCTACGTAATCCTTTGTTTAGTGGATTTGGCCCACTACCAGCAGATAATGCTTCTGCGGCGAATACATAAATCCATATTTTGCAGGTACTCGGACGAAAGGTCAGACCGCGTCAGGATGTCTGCCTTTCTTTCTGGCTTCCATTCAATTTTTCATGCAACAAACGATTCTCGCCTCCCCCACAATTAAGAGCATGAGGGTGGGCAAGGTACCAGAAACCTCTGTTCGGCGGTCAATTGATCGGCGATGACGGAGAGAAGTGGAGCAAAACGAAACCGATATGCACGTCATTCGGGCGTGAGGGGAACATTTGTGTATTTGTCAAATTGGCATGCACAGTTACCGACCATCAGTGACCTGATTGAATGAAATTGACACACAGTTCGAAGGGAATGACTCCGTTTACGAGGAGTTTTTTTTTTTTGACAAAGTCAAAGGAAAATGTACTCACCTGAAGAGGGTTGAATCGATATCCGAAAAGGATGGGAAATGGAAGAGTAATAGAGCAGAGATTGAGGTTTAACATCAGAGCATGCATGGACTATGTCGGATTGCAGCTGGATAGACAGATGTTTAAGAAGAAAACAAAAATCCTTGTAAACATCCAAAATCATATATCTTCTAAATTAAATTCTATTTCACGAAATCGTTCACGAAAAAACCCACACAATCACCCGACTCCGAAGATAAACATCGCCAACGTATTAAACGTTTAGTTTGAATTTATGAAGTCCCGGAATTCTCGCTGTGCAAAAGATTGCAGTCTGCGTGAGCGTTCAAGCAGTGAAAATGTGTATAGAATCTATAGCGTTACAGGGAACTTTTCGCAGCAAGTATCCGTACAGTTCATTTATTTTCTTTCATCCGTGTAAGACCAGCATCCCCCGCAAGCACAAGTATTGCAATTTCTCTTTCATCAAATATTCCAGCAAACATGTGTATCAATAAAAAAAAGGAGCAAATACCGTCTGGGTGCTGAAATGTCTCTCATGCACGCGAATGCATTTTCAGGGCTGTGTCGTAAATGCGACACGACATGGCCATATGTGTGCATTTACGTGTGAAGAAATGAAAGTGATCCGTGAGATTGAAAAAAAAAATGTCTCCGAATAAGGGGAAAAGGCACTCTTGGAGGGCATATTGCATGTTGCATAAATACACTTGTAAATCATTTTTCTTTGCTTAAAAAAAGGTCTAATGTCATGCATATGATGGGCCTCCATCAACATGCCTCCATGGTCTCCCTCCAGCTGTCCCCATTTGCGCTCACCAAATTGGTTAAGGTCCTTCTCCGCTTTCGCTACTACCGAAATCAGGCACAGAATCACTCTTGCTTATGATGAAATTAAATCAAAACTTAAAATTAAAAGTTTTGGAACAACTTTAAGTCTCGGCTAATTTGGATGCCGCAACACTTAATCTGGTAGAAATTTTCGTTCGGTTGGTTTCATGCGGTTTAAGAGTCCTTCAAGGTAAATCGCTTAAGTGTTGTATATGAGAAGTTGAGGAACAAACAATAACATTGGAATTTGCTAAGGTACTCAAATTGCTGTCACTACGTAAGGATACATATGATAGAAATGTGAGCCTCATCTATCTGTGAAATGATCCAAGGAAATACCTGTCAAAATAAGCAAATTCGAATGAGTATGTGCCAATGCTTTGCCTTAAGCTCCGTCTAGTGCTCCGGCTTTTCTTTAGCTACCTTATAATTTGATGTTGTATTGAATGCTTTTTATAAATAAATAAATAAATATGCTTTACTTTCTGTGTTCGTTGATGTTTCAGCTGTCAAAACAACTCGGGTTTAAACATCTTAATCGAAGAACCAAGATGATGCTATAAAAGACACACCCTAGCAATATTGTTACATGCGACCAAATACTAGACAATGAGGAAGTAACAAAGCAGATTCTTGTGAACAGGAAATCACAATGAGTAGTCAAACCTTCGAGATGGTGAAAGTCGTCGTCTCCAGTCTCAGCAATTACCAGGGATGACATTTTCAATACAAAATACAAAACCAAAATCAGGCTTCTCATGGCTTAAGAGACAATTGAGTAACAAGGTCATATCTTGATTGATCGAATTGGCTTTCGGTACTCAACAAATGTGCAAAGAAGTTGAAGATCATACAAATTCATTCTCCCAATGCATACCCAATGTAAACTCAACGGTGCTAATTCTAGATAAAAAATTTCGACAACTCTTTCTAGAATGAACAAAGGGTTTTTAAAACGAGAGTCCTTCGTAAGAGGGCCACTCAATAGCCTCATGAGCCCAAAGAAGTAGTTATTGAGTGGCTCTATAGCCCACAAGGGACCAGGGCCTACCTTTTGCGTCAACTATTCTTGTTGTGTGTACTACATATTGTTCAACTATATATGGCGAGATTTGTTACACTAGAAATGACGCGTCCCGCATTGATGATACTATATAAAGAGTGATTGATTCTGAGGCTGAAAGAACAATTGATTGCATCATCTTTTTGGAAACGATATCAGGTAAATTTTGGCGACGACAACGCCTGAGGTAGTCCATTGAAGTAGTCCAGTTTGTGGCGACTCGTTCGAGCATAACGACTAGTATCTTGTGGATAATCTGAATAACGTTGGCTTACACAGTACCAGTCCTAGCTTGTTCTCAAAGACATAACATTTTACAAATCCCTAGAGAAAGTATCGCGTAAGTGTGAAATCATACGAACTTTGCGAGCAACTTGCCGTAGAAAAACGTAAAACTAACTGCTCTGCAAAACTATTTGTTTGAATTTTAAAAAGCACATAGTCCGTTAACATGGCCAAGCTGAATGACAACGAATCGATTCGTCAAGGTTTTCGCGTACACTCTCAGCTTTACCTGCTATAGTCCCTTCACTACGTGCTGTATGTGGTCTTGCCGGTCGAGTATCATTTGCTATTTCACTAATGTAAAATGGAACTAAAATTTCTGAATGAAATTGACGATAGTGTTGTAAGTAGGCCGATTATGCTGACCGTAAGTTCGCAAAATCCCACAAGAAATATTTCTCGCAGCACACTGTCACCGAGATTTTCCACTTTAAAAGCTCAAGAATTATTCATGAGAGTAGCAATGAATCAACGAAGTGTAATACGAATTTGGAACCCTTCGGATGATATTTATAAGAAACCTTTAATTCCTTCTGCAAAAGGAAGAACCTACCCCCGCTACTACAATTAAACACGGAATTCCATTTCTAATTACCTACGGTTTCCATATTCCCAATTAATATGTCTCACGAATTCAAAGTTCACCAGCCAAACCATTCCCCCGAATGTTGCGCAATTCGTAAACGAAATTAATTAGCATCCAGCCAATGGTGTGACTAAACGACTCATCAAAATTAATTACAACTCCCATGAGTCGCACTGAAGGAGGTCTTACACGCACAGCAGCAACGAGACAAGGAAAATCCTTTATTACTTGCCCCACTAACATCACCGCCGTCAACACCCCGACATCAAACCTAAGCCCCACTAAACATCCGATGCATCGCCCTGCCACAGTCTCACACAAGTGCGATGCATTCGAAGAGTAAACGAGCGAAAAAAGGAATGCATCCACGCATAAATATCATCGTCTCGTTATGATGTTGATTTATAAGAAGCACACGGCACTAGTGCAACGACGACGGCGACAGCGTAGAAGCCACAAGGCATACAATGACGACGACTATTGCAATGGCTAGCAGAAAGTAAACGCCAAGTGTGCCCTCTTAGGAGTTTCGACAAAAGCATTCGTTTCTCCCTTGGGATGAACGTGAATAGTTATGCCTCGCAAAGCGTGTCTCTCCGCCACGAAATGAATATTATGTAACCGCCGCCGCAGTAGTCGTTGTCGTCGTCATCGTCGTCGTCGTTGCCTCAAGTGGGCATCATCAGCGATATTCTTGGACACAAAGAGCCATCTTATTCCTGAAAACGATGGCGGCGACAACGACAGTGGCAACGACAAGAAGCCGACGAAGACGATGACTAAGAAGACGATGAATTAACAACTTCTTAAGGAGGCCTGTTTTCAATGCATAACAATGCGTACACTGCGCACATGTACACACTGAAGGGCCACTGAGGAATTAAGATGTTTCTGTTAAGTGTTAAACAGAGTATTCAATGGATTCACGTCAAGGGTCCTCGAGTGCGGAGAGAATCAGCCTGGTATCTGTTTGCGTTTAACACTCCAAACTTGGATACATTCGATAAGTGGTTTGCAATTTATGAATGAGACACCGTGTTGAGTTGAGGTACGTATCTCCTCGTTAAGTTATACACTTATATACACTTGTAATGGAGCGATTTGGAGAAAGAGCGCCGCGTACATAATTAGGTAAGCATAAACGAAAACAGGCTTGAAACATGTTTCTGAAGGGACATGATAAAGAACTTGACTTTGAATTGATGAATTGCAGATCTTAAGTCACGAAATTAATATGAATGACTCAGAAAACTTTTTTTTTCGCAATTCTGGTAAAGAAATCTATATGTAAGATGACACACTGAAGCATGGGACATTAAGGCTGTTTTAGCCTCAAACATAAACCATGCAGAAGAAAAACCTCTTTTACGAATGTCTTCAATTCCCTCCGGACTTGTTGTTATTTTGGCTTGTCAAAATAAATAGGCTTACTCTAAGAATTCAGATAATGCTTAAAGAGGCACCAAGTCCTACTAATATTGATGCATGGGATCGAATGCTAGACAAAAAAACTGAGTTACAGAGAGGATTCATCGCACTCTCGAAACAAAAGTGTTGTGTTTTATTTAGGTCTCTATGCGAGGAAGATGAATGGAGAAGAAGACGCAGCTATGAACTTTGCTGGGTGAAGCAAGCATTTGGATTTAGTCCGGAATTTAAAGAACCATCGACTGCACTGGTTCGTCTACTTGCAGCGAATAGACAACAATTCTCAAACTAATCCCAGCCTCTAGGGTCGAGAAGAAAAGGAAAACCGAATCTTGGGTTTCTTCTTCTTCCTTTTCTTCATATGCCGCTACAGTTTGGGGTGTACCTGAGCTTCAAGCAACAATCCTCTTCAATTGGCATGATCTTTCGCACGCCAAATTTGCTGAGGTCCTTCTCCACTTGTATGCACTATCGTGCCTTTGGGCTTTGTCTACTGCATTTTCCCACTCGCTCCGAATTAAAAACTCCGAAAGACTTATTTCTGCTTACTATAAAACGACGGTGAGAGCACAAGCACCGCTGTCAGACAGTGTGTTCCCTCTCATATAATAGACAATGATATAAAACGGTGAAGTGGATTGTCGGCGGCCTCTTTAAGGCAATCGAAAATTAGCTGAAAGAGCACAGGTATCACCTAATCTGTAAGATATTGTCGAAGAAACATGCCCGAAAATTAGAATTTGAGTATCGATGCCTTTCAACTGCGTCAACTAGCGAAGGAAAGGTCCCCTAAGAATCGCATGAAAGATCTTTTCTGCCTTTTTGTGGGAATGTCTTAAAACATTTGTCAGTAACCTGTTAGGTACTTATCTATATGAATTCAGTCTGGGACACTACTACAAACCTTCAGACTCTGGAAAAAAACCGAAGAGGACACTCATCACCTATTCGTCGATTTCAATGCCGCAAATGACAGCGTGCATAGAGACGAGTTATACAACACCATATCTGATTTTAACATTCCTGCATAGAGAGCAAGAGGAGGGAGATAAAAAAGCACAACATCGACGAATCGGCCAGAACGTCAACACAGGCAGCTATAACTTTGTGATGGTGACTTCTTCGATGTCGGCTGTAAAGCGAGATAGGCCTAGCCAGGCGTCTACAGATTTAATACATAAGATGCCTGCGTATGGACTACACTGCTCTAGCCCGAAGAGTCTTCAAATTCGAACGTTGGGTATAGAGATCAAGTCATCGCGGACTTTAGAAAACTTGACTTTGAAAACCCTAAGTAGTATGCCTGGTCAACGATGGAAGTCTGAAATTGCTCAGGCTCGGACCCTTTCCTCAATGTAAGTGTACTAGTCTCTAAAAATTTAAGACAAAACTTTGCCAATATATATACGTGGAATCTTCGAATAAAGAGCGTAAAATATGGCCTCATTCAAATATGGGAATAATGACTAAATTAAATTAAGCGACGGGGAGATTAAAAATCTTTAACAAAAAAATAAACAAATTTAGGACCTTTGATAAATTTTGTACGCCTTAGATTACAGAAATGGAGTGATTAAAAATTAAATTCTTACCTGTCTTGCACGGATCCATGTCTATGTCGTTGGACGTCTTCTGTGGGAACTTCATTTGCAGTAGTTCATCGATGGTGAATTTGCTGTGATACGGATGATTCACAACCTTCCGTACAGGCACTTCAATATCCTCCGGACCATGGCGGGTATGATCGTGCCGATAGTGCTGTTGCTGCTCCAGATCCTTTCCGTTATCCATTTTAAATTTCGCTAACGTTGGCCCGGCATGATGGCGATTTCTGTGTTGATGAGGCGTAAGGTGACCAGCTTTACCATGATGCAGCTGATTCTGATCCTTTTCCTCACCATACGCATTCACAGGCTTTTTAAAATGTGCCCCTTGAACAGTGATGAGCAGTATGAAAACAAACGCGAGTGTATTGTTATTACTAAGCGACCGAGGATGATTTTTTAGGAATTTCGCGAAAGCCATTGCATACGATAAGCAGTTGTGATACGTTTAAGAAATGCTTTCAATTAACTTTTTTTCGCGGAATATACTAGATCGATAAATCGAGTGGAATTCTCTTGCGGACTTCACTGTATTTTCATTTTTATAACGGGAATATGGTTAACAATATTTATTGAATGCGTTTCATTCACATCGTGTATTGCAACGCGAACGCACTTAAGTGCCACAGAAAACTGAGAGAGTGCCGAAAATTGTATTAAATAATTTTCTTTGAGCCGTGAGAGATGCGGTTGGTGAGAGAGAATTCGTTTTGGGCCCAGAAAAGTGAAGCTGTAAAATAAGAATATAAGAAAAAAATAATCAATCGTGAGAAGCAGTTATTAAAATATATAATCTGATGAATGTGCTCTGTTATTATAAATTTGTGAGTTATTAAATATGATAAAGACATTTTTTAAGATGTTCTATTTTTCAGAATGTTCCGCTAAACTGCTTTATTAAAGGTTAAACAAAAATTTGTGAAAAATTTGAAGTTTAATTAAACAAATGTTTTTGGATTGAATAATCTTTTGCAGAATGTACCTTAACTTCACAATCGTAAGGGACAGACAAAATTGGCAAAAAAACTCCAGACGAGTCGAACTAATGCCTTCTCAAAAGGACATGGATAGAATTGTTAAAATACAAGTTTCATTTTAAATATGCAGTAAAATAAATAGAAGTATGTAAATTCTTTAATAGAAATAAAAATGCGACTTGCCAGAAAAGATTATTTCTCACTCAAGATCGTTATTCGATTCATGCAGGTTAAGGCCATATATATAACGAATTGAATGGTCTCCCGCCTTCAATTACTGAATCAATTCAACCTTTTAAGCGAATATTCCGATATCTTCGTGTGGAATTCTCCTCAGGATCGTGTATAAAATGTTGAGCTACTGAGATGGTGATTTGGTTTAAGTGAATTAAGCCTCAAACTTTCAGTCACCGCACCGGAAATCGTATGTGAGGGCACCTTACCACGACGAAGATCGTGAGTGTTGTTCACTCATTTCAAATAGTTTTTATAGAAACTTGCGTCCAGAAATGATTCTATTTGAAACTTATATTCAAGTAAGGAACTCTTTGGGCTACACAGCACTCACTTTGGAAATAAGTTTTCAATATTTCATGACTTTGTTCAAGCTTTAAACCGTTTCTTTCAGCTATGGTACTGAATTTCTGTCACGATTTCAAACTGGAGACAGGTGTCAATATCAAAACAACCTAGTCCTAAGAGACGCACTTAATTCCACTCATCACACCCTGTGGCAAAAAACGCCAGATTGGCTATTCCGCAAATTTTAGATGACCACCACATAATTAAAGAAACATTTTAATTTTGTATCGTCCAACAGTGATACTGAGAAGGTGTTACGGTGCCCAGATGCTGATATGACCCAAAAACCAAATAAGTAAGTTCGGACCAAATAGACGACCTACGCGATCTTACTAAATTCACCATTTGGTCAACAAGGGACTAGCATCTAAATTTTCTAACTATCATTTGCATGCTGTTGTTTTCACACCAGTGGAGATGGCATAGAGTGTAATGCGAGCATTGAGTTTGTGATGGGAGCATAAAACGATGGGGAAAGCAAATCGAAGAAGCATGACCGGCTCCAATCGGAATGCAAATTTAATATTTTCTGTCTTTCACATCTCAATTTGGCAACACATGTAATTTTCAAAACATAAGCAATGCTTAACAAACTCTGACTTATAAATAAGAACAAATTCAGTGAAATCGGGACTGCCACTAGAACAAATGCACAATACAAGGACTCCATTGGAAGACGGTTTTCTCGTGCTGTACATCAATTCAAGCCATTTCCAGTCGAAAAAGGCCTGCGAAAGCTGAACTAAATCATAGGCGTTTTTTTTTTTTTTTGGAACCCGTAAACAAGTGTATGTCATTCTGAACATCTGCGATCGATGTGCACTTATGAGTCTAATACATAAATTTGACAGTTAATTTTTTATGCATAGAAGATGCATTTTTCACTTTCCGATTAGGTCGTCGTGGGCAGGTGCGTTGAATCATATGTCAGTCCCAAGTTCGATTCCAAGACTGAATATTTTGCATTTTTCATGGTACTACCTCTTTCGAGTTGCTGACAGCATTCAAAGGGTACTAATTGTCTATGAAAACGCGCCATTCAAAGTCAGTAAAATAAACTGCAGGTCACTTCTTAAAGTTAGAGAATAATAGATCTAAGACGCAAGCTTACACATTTACCCACCTCTTGATGAAACCACATTTAACGAGATAAGTTCGTTTTAAAACGATTCTATACGTTTTTGCTTGGCAAAGGACATATTCACGCCGACGCGATTGTAATGTTAACCAACGTCTCATTGAATTAAAGACATGCTGTATTCCAGCACTCTTTTAAGCTCCTCTTGCTCTGAGTTCCTATATTAACTACATTTCAGCAACTGACTGAAAATCCCGCATTGCCAAATCATGGCGGATCAGCAGCGATGGAGTAGAAATTAAAGTAACAAGAAACTTTATTATTATGGAAGATTAAATACTGCTTGCTGACGAAAAACCCTGAACCCATATAAAATCAAGTAAATGTGGAGGGAATTTTTATAGATCCGAGCAGGTCAGAATAATTGCATTGGAAATGTGCAACGTAGCACCCTTGAATCCCTACACCGGTATCAGCAAGGTTTCAAACGTGAATTTACACTCTCATAACAGGCCTTTTGTATTTGCTAAAAACTATGGCTATGTATGATTAGCACTTCACCTGCATTTGTTGACAGAGTAAAGGGATCGAATTCCACACCGACGTTCTACAAAAGCAATTAATCGAATAAAAGCCATCGAATGAAACAGAATCGGAGAGCACTGGATGGCAATGGTTACAAGTAGAAGGACTTTTGGCCACATTGAGGACGTGCATGCATAATCCCGCCTCTCTGCTGTGGCAATGATAATTGCTACTCTGCAAATTGAAATTGTTCGAAATTAGGAGATTTACTGTAACACCCTTCGATTGAATGCAATCGGAATCAATTGACACAATAGACACAGACTATGGAGCTCGTTTAAAGAATTTCAGACACAATCATTTTCCACTGCCTTGCTACAGCACTTTAAAGCGTAAGCTGCGTCCAGAGATGGAAATGTAATTTGGGGTGGAAATGTTCCAAGCCAAGAAAATTCTGGGAGCTCATACAAAAGTAAAACCCCGCCGTCATAATAAAAGATGCAAATGGATGCAAAAGTGAAGGAATTGCAATTTTTTCTTTATCCCTCCCTCTCTCTGGGTTTGGTGCCTTTAAAGGCGAAACTCAGCAGGCAAGTAATCAAAAACGCTCTGCATTAAAGGACTCTTTGTAGAGGATTTCGAAAATACCTCCTGTCCCAATCCATAAGCACAGCGTTCGAAATGCTGAATACTTACCAACCTCCCCGCTGCAAAGGCAACTTTGATGCATTCCTGCAAAAATTATTAATTTCGCTGTTGTTTTAATAGAATCCACACAATGCTGGGTTATGGATCACAGCATAAGATTGTACTCTTGTGTGACTATTAGCAAAAGGACGAACTGTTCACATGCATGCACACTGCTACATTGGAATCCCTTCAGAGGAAAAATTAAAGGTAATTAATTTCAAGGAGCGAGGCGGGTGCAGATACTTGCGTGTGCTGCAATATTGAAGGATGCACGCAACACTTTCGAAGTGAGCATCCGGCGTTGCACATGAAGCGAAATGAGAGTTTTGTAATTTAGTTTATTTTTTCTTTTTCGTAAACCCATCTTAGATTGGCGAAATTAAATCAAAACTCAAAATGAAAAGTTTTGGAATAACTTTAAGTTTAAGTAATCACTTGCCGACTAATTTGGATGCCACAGTTTGCTTGGTTTCTTGCGGTTTATTAAACAGACTTTCGACATTAAACATTTTAATTTTGCGCATATTGAGAAGTTGAGAGGAATCGTTAGTGTCTGGCGGTAAACGAGGTTAACACGAATGTATGTTGTTACCCTTGAAGGACGCACATCATTGAGATATGGACAAAATGTCGGCAGTAAAGAAGGCGGGTTGCTTAATGTCGCCGTTTATATTGGCTCCACAATTAACACAAAATCATTCTCAATGTTGCTTTCCATTCATATCTTGATGGACCACAAGTCACACGCCTTTGAAATCATATGAGAAGATATTTATTGTCCTTTCGAAGAAAAAAAGTCTGTATGCGATTCATAATTCTGTTTTGCTTGAAGGTGTTTAGAGAAAAAGATTAACGGAAGACCAGTATAGGCTGTACAGGGGGAGGACAGCACAAGCGTCTTTAGAAACTATGATTTAGATGGCTAGGTTATATAAATTTTCTCTTTCCCTCAAGATTGTTCGAATCTGAGCCATTCCGGCAACAAAATGGCAGCTACTGGCACGATTATAATTTCAGCCAAATTAATGTCTGCAAAAGACACCAAAAGTAGGCAGCTTGTATGAAACACATTGATCCTTTAGAAAACAGTGGAAAACTGGTGTTGATGACGGCAAAGTTTCAGTCTTGCTAATTTATTCCCCTGATTTCATCGACCTGAACCAAACCAAAATCCGAAATCATAAAATCTGACAGTTCTATGAAAAAATAAATTTGGGTGAAGTTGGCATTATCCGAATTCAGCACTCTAAACTCTAAGACTCTTAATCCTACAGCTGTCACAAGAAGAGCGTCAAGAGTAGCTAAATTCCCCTAATTTTTTTTAAATCTTTACTTGCGATTTCAATTTCGGAATTTTGCTTTCGGATTTTATGCGTTTTGGAACTTGTTACATTTTGTGGTTTTGTCCTTTCTGCGTTTTGGATAAAGGATTTGGAAACCCCCTTTTAAGCATAGTTTTCTGTACGGTGTCAGGGCTTATCACATCTTGCTTTCGATCGAATACATTTTTGAGAGCAACCATTATACGTCAAAATTGCATTTGCAATGCTTAAGGTTTCGAAGCAAACATTTGGATCGGTTGCTATAAACACCAAATCTGACCAAAAGTACGTAAAATCAACAAATTCTTCATCATGAATTTAAATATTTGAAATAAATTTAATCACGGTTGTAAAATAAGCATTACTTTGTTAGGGAACATATACATTTAATTAATGTACAAATAAAAAGTTTAATTAAATAAGATTGACGTCTCCACTTTTAATGACTATTATAAAATATATTGAATTAAAAGTTTTCTACTGAACTCAATTAAATTCACACAATTCGGTCTACATATTCTTAAATGCAGGGTGTTCCCTAACAAGCAAGTCAAAGATGTTTTCATACGTAAACGGCCCATACGTGGGACACTTGTGACTACGCTAGTGTCGGTGTGGCCCCATGTGTTCTGTTAATGGGCTACTTCGCACATCGATATCTTTGTATCGCAAACCGTATGAGATAAATTGAAAGATTTCCATTTTTTGTATCAGTGTTGTTTCAAGTAATAAGTTTGTGGGACATAGTGCACACCTTGATATAAAATATCAGTCATAATCATTGAAGGATAACGTGCTTGGATAATGGCACACCTCATGGTAGAATTATGAGTGTTGGGGCTTTAACTAGGGCTTTCGTTAGATGTGATAATTTAACATTTTGTGGGAATAATTATATGAAACTCCGGTTTTCTCATAGTAGGACATCATACGAGTATGGACATTTGTTGGACTTCCTAGAGAAACAGCTGCACAAGTACACAGTAACTTTAAGGGCTGCAACCAATGAAACTCTGCTAATAGAATGGGATAGGGTACCCAAAGACTTATCACAGAAGCTGGTTTGTTCAATGCCGCGTAGACGTAGACATGCTATTCTCAAAGCCCGTGTAGGTCCAAGAAGTTATATTGGCTTTCAAAGGATTAATTCTAGCTGTCGTATTCCTAAAGACCTAAGACTTTACATTCCCAAAGAAATTAGTTCAAAGATGTGATATTTCACGTAAAACGTGTAACTAAAGCAGTGTAAAATTGTTTGATTGAAACCAAAAGAACTCATTGATGAGCTGCGCTATATAAACGAATAAGAATGTTTGCTTTCTCACGCAATTGTTGTCCAAAGGTATTCAACTATCAAATCGCAACAATTAATTCTAAGTGACAGCAATCTAGAATAAAAGAGAAAAACATACACCGATTTATTTCCAGTTCCCAACAATCCATTACATCAATTTGAAAATGGATGTTCATCGCAAAGTCACTCACATATTGAATTCAAGATATCTCTCTTCAACATCAACCCATGGCCACATATCCGACATTACTGTCAATCAAATTTGCTGAAAAAATCACAAGGAAATCAGTCCCGTACACAACAGTTACATGCCTCCCTCTGACATCTGTCAGTCGGTATCTGTCAAATTCATTGACTGCAATGGGACCTGTCTATTAATTTACAAAGCCTCTTGAGCAGTATCCCTGCTCCCCCAAACAACAAACAAAGGAGCATTTCCAATGTTCATACGTCTCAATCTATTTCCGTCATTAATTCGAAGGAGAGGAAGAAAACGTTCGGCCCAAACATCTGACCTAAATCTAATATTTAATTAAGTAAATCGGCCAATTTCCGGAATCAGTTATCAGTTGAATAAATCTCAGCGAAAGGGGGGAGTGATAGGTAAGCACTGAGACAGAGATTAAAACAAATGATGCTAAATTGGAAAAAAGTGTACATGTGCGTGTGTGTGTGTGTGGAAAAACGGGGGAGAAATAAGCTTTGCTCAATCCTCTGCATAGATCACAGTCTGAGGGTAGAACGCTCAAACACAAATAGCAAACCGCAATAGCCTCTGCTAACTAATCCATATTTAAGTGGAATCTAAGGTACTTGATTACTGGCTACGCCTAGTAGGACATAAACGCTCATTAAGCGCACTTTGAATGTGTTATTCGCAGTAAGCTGGACGACGACTGCGACCGATTGGGGGAAGAAAAATATTATTCTACTAGTTATCTCGTTTCCAATGAGATTAATCTCCAATTGACTACCAAAGGTCTAGGTTAGCGAATATAAGTCTGTTTGTTGTTAATGATGAAACGCTTCCCCACTTTTTTTTTTTTTGCCTTCTGGCAGCAGTGTGTTATCAGCAGCAGCAGTCGGTGGGGAGTTTTCCTTTTTTGATTTATAGGTTCAAGCGATTGTACACAGACACTTGCTTGCTTGCTACTTTGAACGCAATACCCGGCAACAACACTCTATTCGAAATACATTTCTCCCTCGCAGCGCTCTATCTATCTCCCTCGCGTATACGCTCGGTGAATGAAGAAAATCTCAAAACCGATGGACAATCTAAGGCGGAAAAAAAACAAAAACAAATAACTGTAAAGTGGAAAAAAAATTTAAGTGACATATAGTCGTAACGAGTAATTAATCCATGTAGCGCGTCCATCAACACTGACAAAGATACAGTGAACGTCAGGAGATCAGATACGCGCCTTTGTTAGTGGTTGGAATGTCAGTCCTATGTTTATGTTTTTCCTTTGGCATCCGTGAAACTGTCAGATGTCAAATGACAGTGACTGAACATCAGGGTGCAAAATTTCGCTATTCCACGGATGTAACATTCAACGGGCACAGAAGGGACAATTATCGCAGTGCGCTGTACTTTGAAGATGTGCGACAGATAACCTTATTTTCAATTAAATTATAAAACAAAGCACGGCATTCTTTTAACGTCAAATGAAGGTATCCCCAATGATATAAAACCGAGATAAATAATTCCCTTGTATACGGTGAATGAATCTCTCAGAAAGTCGTGTATTTTGACATTATTACTCGACTCGAAATGCAAACACGCAGACGTGCGTTAATTTGTCGCGGCCATTAAAACGTTTTTATTGGTTCAATCATTTTTTTTTGTATAGAAATGTTTTAAGCGATTACTGATTAAACTTTGGTTCAACACTCGCCTCGTTTCGGGTTGCCCATAGATAATTCAACTTGGCAGTCAATATACAATGTGTGACAGATGGGTGTTTTTTTCGTTTTTACACTTGTGCACTTTTACGAGTGCTTTAACCCAATTCGACGACTGGACGATTATCACTGAGAAGATCGAATATTTCTAAAACCACACAATTAAATATTTAGCACTTGGTTAATTTGTGTCATTCAATTAAGAATTTGATGTTTACAGTGTCGCTGAGTATTAAGTACATGAACCTTGACGCTCAGATGCAGACTACAGGAAAAGATTACGTTTGGACACTTAACTTAGAGGTGATTAGCACTCATGTCAGCAATAAAATAAAAAGTCACTTTTGAAGTTTGGTTTATGTGATTTTAATGGTTCAATTACTGATACATTCTCACAGCCTGTCTGTATATATTCTCACTGAAATCTCGTTATTCTGACGGAAGGATATGTATTTTGGACAGTGACTAAAATTGAAGCAGATTTGTTTTTGTGGAACAAAACAGGTGCAAGCTAAGTACTGAAGGAAATTGGCAAGAATAGAGTGATTTGATTTTGAGCTACTATTTTGCTTTGAAAAGTGTGTGAAAAACATGGTCGACATCGATTGCACTTTCTTTTCCTGCAACCGGTTAATAGTTTAAATATCATTTTAATACACTTCCCTACATCTTGCCTACACAAGTACTTTGTCAAATAATTGCATCGACAAGCAAGCTTTGTCTATGGAAACGCTTAATCAGACGAATAACATTTAGATCCATGGGCAGAATGAGTGGCGTTACATTTGAAGGCATATAAATAACCCTTATCCTGTTCTCTGAATTTCGTAGCTCACTTTCCAGCGAACGACTTGGGGCGTTCACAACAAACAAGTAAGTAAACCAGTCTTTAAAGATAACTGCCATCATTCATTGATTTGGAGTTTCTGTAAGAACACACTTTTGAATGGACGAAGATTTTCCACTTCACAAACGGTTTCACAACTTATGTTGACCTGCGCCATTAGTTCACGCCAAAAAATGTATCCTTTGCAATTTTGCTTTTCGGCCAGTTTTCTTGGAATCTGGCCGCTTGCTGACGACTCATTTTGACGGACAAAATTTGACTTCATACATTGTTGAAATAAATCAAAAGAATTTCATTCGCAAGACAACATTTACCCAACAAAACGTAGAACAATGATACTTCCGTATAAAGTGCGCAAAATAAATGACAAGTTTGCAACTGGAATAATCGTATTGCATTGTATTAAGGTGTGTTAAAAAAATTGGTCCATTCTAAACAGGTTTCACTTGTTCATAAAATTTTGTGTGTTCACACTGTTGAATTGTTCACCCAATCGATGTTCTTTCGACCAAAAGTGTACTGTACGGGTCTTTCGTAAACGATACAATAAAAAGACAGCAACTCAGTTTTGATTGAGAGAAGTCCCTCCATTTTTTTGTGGAACCTGTTTTCATACAACTAAAAAATTTTAAAGTTTTTGACAGGGTAACAATTGCAGAGTTTATCCGGAATACAAATAATTAAAGTTATTTACTCGGCAATATTTTTAAAAATGACTTCCTCAAAAATGCTTGATTTTTGTCCTTAATGAAAGCCAAGTTATTTCCAACAATTTCTCTTAGTAGGAACTTCCGATTGATTTATCTTTCCATGTACACATTTCAAAGGTTTTTTTGAGTGCAAGTACTAAAAATGTAACATCAGTCCGAACGATATGAAAAAAGTCACGAATTCAGTCAACATTTATCGATTTTTCACATGTATTTAAGTTTAAACTTTTGCTAATAGTGTATTTAAAAAAATTCAAAACTGAAATGGTAAGTGTTTTTCATCTTCCTCTAAACAAAAGTACTGCCCATTAGCCATCAGTCGTAGGGACCCGCAAAAATAAGTAAGTTGAGTAGAGCTACAGTCCATAACCAAAAACTACTCATGTCTCTCATGAGACCTACAGTTTTTTTTTTCCAACCAAGGACATTCATAAATAATTCATAAATGAATGAAGTGAGCAATTTGAAGGAGACGGTGTCGTAAAAATTTTCGAAGAAACGAAAGTTCTGATAGAAAATGCTTTAAATACCCTGCCTGTGTGGTGGAACAAAAGACAATAAAAAATAACTTTTCGGTCAATACTTTTTTCAGGTATAAGGCTCTGAAAACCCACAAGCGATCAAGGAGCCTGCGATGCATCCAGGAAAAGTGACTGTTTGGTGTGCTCTGTAGTCAAAAGATTCATATTTCTTCAAAAATTCTCGAAATGAACGGGTAGTTAGAGACAATTCGGACCGATATGGTTTTTGGCCGGCGGTGATTAAAAGTTCTGGCATGTACGATATTCGGTTCCAACAAGACGGCGCAACAAGCTATACAACACTATCAATTATGGCTTTATAATTTTGGCAATTTCCTGGTCACGTAATTTCAGCTTAATTCGTCAGCTTAATTTCTGTGGGACTACGCAAAAGAAACTCTAGACGTTCCTCACCTCATGACAGCGGTACCGACTGAAATGTTACGATAAAAATTCAATATTTCTCGGTGAAGAATTCGACTGCAAAATATTTGTTGACAAAATAAAAGAAAACTTTGTATATTTTTAAGGTTTCGTTTTCATTTCATACTTTCAGTATGTCTTTTTTATGATACAAATGCACAAGACTACGTAATTGCTTTGCGTTTAAAAAAAAATTAGGACAGAATGAGGGGTGGTTGTCACTTGTAGCCTGTGTCTATTTTTCACATTTCTATATATACTGCATAAACACAAGCTCTAAGGTACTCAAAAATTTGCACTTCACATCTTGTCATTATCCGGTTATATCTCCAAAAAATCAAATTGTCCGTGGTCACAACATCAAACAGCACAACACCAAATTCAATAATAAAACAGGAAATAGCAAAAAAAACCTCTTACTGAAGAAAAACTTTACAAAACATAAAAACCAAATTATCCCACCAAATAAAATAAAAGTGAAAAAATCACTGCAAACCGAAATTGAAGACAATCAAACAGAGACAGTCACAGAAACCGGAGGCGGGGACCGCAAAGACCGCACCAAAAGAATCATACAATAGCACAGAATATCATTTACTCCGTCCGTAGTTTGGTGAATAATTTAGCAATCAAATCTGTGAGAACACCCACCAAAGATCCACCATTAAAATCCCCCCGCAAATTGAAAGACAAAAGAAAATTGAAAGGACACAAAGTACACAAGTCCCGGGGAGGAGACGCACCGCATCAGGGGCTAAAGCTCTTCTGCCCACAGCCAGTAGAAATCAACCCTCGATTTAGCGCCAAAAATTTCTATCCCTGGAAACAATTAAATAGTAAACGAATGGCGGAATTTAAAATCTCATTAGTGTGATAAAAAATTTCCCAGATTCATTGCAAATACAGTTTCCAGTAAATTTACTCATTTCTTCATCACCGTCCCAATGAAGAATTCAGTCCCATAGACCGGGAACGACAACGGCTCGGCGGTTTTTTTCCTGCGTTCAGTGTTCGCTTTTTATCCTTCTCTGCAGTTGGGTTTTTTTCGCGTGCGAAGGATCTCATTATAAGATTCAACAAATCATTAATTTCAGTCCTCCATGGCATATTCGCTCTCCCACAGGAAAGTAATCCTATCAAGGCCACAAGCAGTGAAAAAAGCAGAAGCAGAACGACCGCTACCACGGAAGAAGCCAAGCAAGATGGCAAAGGGGAGAATGATTGCAAAACCCCAAAAGCTAAAGGAGAGCTCACATTTCACTATCATGGTCACAGTTGGTCCTGGCCGGCGGCCGCGGGCGGGCGGGCGAATAAATTACAATTATTCGTCGTTAATTTCTAGCGCACTGGGCGAGTTTCGCGTCCGCCGTCGTCGTTTCGCGTTATCTTCACTTCAACAGCAGGATGGATTGGCGAGTGTAACAGAATTGCATACGCAAGCAGCAAATTCGGATTATATGGTGGATCTCCTGTCGTCCCCGCCAGATGTTGTTCGCAATAGAAATACCTTCGTAATGCCGTAAGCCGGGATAAAATCACGAATCCATTCATGATCCTCTTTTGAAGTATGTACTTCATTTGTCCCAAATGTTGACGGTACGAGTACCCCATGCCCTGGAATGTGCACACAACACACGTACAAGCATGCATACGTACCTTAGCGGAAGGAATCAAGTCTATTTAATGGCCCTGGATACCGGCTTTGAAGATGGATCACTCAATTTCAATTCAATTCGATTCGCAAAGCGTTCCGCTGCAAAGGAAGCGCGTGTTGGAGAAGATGATGCGGCTTTACTTCTGCCACAGGCGAGGAAAACAACAAAAAAAAAGCACTTTCGAACACAAAACGATGGGATACAACAAAACAATCCGTTCACATGGGGTGAAGTGGGTTCACTTTCTTAAAGCAATTAAAACCGATAAGCAATAGTCGCTCCATAATACACATTCGTACGCAGCGAAGGAAACGGAAGAAGAAAAGGATAATTAGCGCTGCGAAATTAAATTGAACGTTGACACTGAATTCATCCCACAAACACAAGTGCGAGTCCTTTTCCGTGTCGAGGTAAAGGCAGACAAAAGATTCACCCGCAACCGCCGCCACCGTTCAAAATGTAGCGCAAACTCTTGTCAGTGCTGGTGTACACAAAATGTTCAGTCCGACGTCGTCTACCACGGTTGGTAGCTTGAACTCAACTGAATAATGTATCTGAGAACGAACCTCTATCTGCTGGCTGCTGCAGAGATACTGCTACTGCTGCTGTTGATGCTGTACCGACAACGGCGTGTGTTATCTTCTAGAACATTGAAATTGAAATTGAACAGTACGGCGCGTTCGCTGCTGTGTGGAGAGCGCTTAACTGAGTACAGATTCAATATGCTGCTGCATCATTGCTGCTGGTGCTATTCAGACGAGCACTCCTTCCATCATCATCATCATCATCATCAACATCATCATCTTCGTCTTCGTCTTCATCGCAAGAAGCAAATACCTATCCTTGCGGACCACCACCACAGTGGCGCGGTGGTGAGCAGACTTTGCGCGGAAGGAAAAGTGAACCAGAATAAGTTTGATGCAGCGGCGGCGGTTATACGTACTTCGTTGCGCATATGTGAGGAGCTGATGCATTTGAATAAGACACAAGACAAATAGATACACGCTGCGCGATTGTATATATTTAAATTGTTGCGGCGGTTATTTTTAGCATAGGCGCTGTGTATTTTCAGGTTGAAGGGTTTCCGCGTAGCCACAAATGCGCCCTGCCTCATGCCGATTGTGTTATGTTGAATTTTAATGAGATATGCCCGACTATGTTCGCGATAATGAAAGCCGTCCACATGGGCACTGCTATGTGCGTAAATGGGGGGCAATTAGTTGATGTGTAGCTAAAATTTTGAAAAAAGTTCATTTTGATCTAAGATGACTGCAGCTGAAGAGAAATTCGTGATAATTTGCATGATGACTCGCCCCAACATCTGTTGGTTCCGAGCGTGTTTCTTTGTAAATGCGTATCGCTACATCCTCGTACTAAAATTCGTCAACAGAAATTTCCACACTGATTCGGTAAGGCCGGTCACAAACCACATAGCACGTCATTTCTTACATTGTGTTCATATTTTTAAATAAATGCACAAATGGATATGTTTAAAAAAAATCCCTTAAATGTGAGTGTCACATATTCCATCATCAAATCCCTCAGCATGTCGGGAACCTCTACACAAACATAACCCACTGTAACTGATACAAAAAAAAGAAAGAATTGAGATTCCCTTTCAGCAGTTATTAAATCCAAACATGCATCCACAGTTCATGTCTGTTGAATATCCCCTATGAAAAAAACATAAACAGAGAGCAGAGGATACTTAACTCTCGCTCTCTTTCAACATAATTGTGCGCAGGATCAAGGACTTCTCAATGAATGGCGAGGGCATCTGTGTGTATCTTTTCAACTGTCTGTTCGTTGGTCATACAGTGGCTTCGGCATTGTGAAGCTTCTCACAGTGACACTTTACAATAATGTAATTGATAACAGTGTCATCAAAGTGATAAAAACAAATTAGGGGTTGGACAAAGGACACACATGGAACAATGGTGAAAACTAACCGAAAGGGTCAGTATGCATTGAGTGTTACCATGTGCGTGTGAATAAAGTAGTAGTATTTTTCGCTATTCACCGTTCGCTTGTTTTTTTAAGGTTTCGTTACAAAATAACACTTTTATGTGTTGGACTTTCAATATCTAAGTTTATAAATCAATTTTAATTTGTATTGTATTCCTCTAGTGACTTTTGCATTTCAAACCTTCTGTAGAATAGGTAATTTCCTTTTAAATAAACAATGAACAAATTCTCAACAGGCGAATGAGTGAACGTCGTGGTATTGAAGTCGATAAAGAGTTCAACACAGCAGCCATATTCTCAGCTATGCGCACCGTATGACGACTCGAAGCATGAGTGTTGTCTAGTAGCACACCAGTTACACAAACTTTTGGAATAATTTTGCGTACAACAGCCTCGGGGTGTGCTTCTTTTTCTTCAAAACTTCATACGCATTGTTTAGGCTTCGCAACACTACATACATGGAAATAGTTGTTTATTCTGACTTTCGGGCAAGATTTCAAGCATGAAACAGTTTTTAGTGTTGAGTCACCCATGACTGAAATAAATCCGCCATCTTTGTATTTTTATTTGAACCCTTTTGAGAGTTTTAATCCAAAAGCCCAACTTTTTTTTTTGGCCTAAATGCAAGAGCTTGACTTGCATAACATGTGGTTTCAACAAGACGGTGCTACACGCCACACAGGACGCGCAACAATCGACTTATTGAGAGGCGAGTTTGGTGAACATTTTATTTCACGTTCGGGACCGGTCAATTGGCCACCTAGATCGTGCGATTTAACGCCTTTAGACTATTTTTTGTGGGGCTATGTTAAAGCTCATGTCTATACAGACAGCTCGCTTCAATTGACGCATTGGAAGACAACAGTGAAGCATTTATTCGTGAGATACCGGCCGAAATGTTGGAAAGAGTACGCCAAAATTGGACTAAGCGGATGGACCATTTAAGGCGCAGTTAAGGTCAACATATGGACCGCACTATCGATCCAAATAAAGATTTCATGCATTTTTCTAAATTTTATGTTTTTTTTTTTTTGAAAATATTTCCCATAACTTTTAAAAAATCACGCTTTTAAAGAACACTTTGTTTAAAGACTTTTAAAATATAAACTGAACACCTCAATGGTCACATCAATCCGAAAAATTTTAATTTCTTTCTAGTTTTCAAAATCACTTTGAACAAACGAAACCTTCTCAAAGTGAGTGTATTTTGCGATTCCTGCCTCTTTTTCTTTCTTCTGTGAAAAAAATTGATTTGTTGTGTTGTTGAAATTTTAAATTCATTTTCTACAATTCATCAGCAGAGGTTATTCGCTTGCTTGGTATTTGTATGACAAATTATTGCACTTTACAAACTGATTTGCATTTTGTCAAATTCTTTCTCATTCATTCTCTTGATTTCTGTTTGCTCACAATTTTGACCTCGAATAACCCAGTAA
Organism: Eristalinus sepulchralis; assembly: GCA_944738645.1. NCBI lineage: Eukaryota > Metazoa > Arthropoda > Insecta > Diptera > Syrphidae > Eristalinus > Eristalinus sepulchralis. The sequence continues at coordinate 15,019,866 of OX122882.1, forward strand.
CCTGTTTTGCAAAATTATTAAACGTTGATGACTGCAATTCTAGGAATTCAGTGACGTATGACGATAATTACAGATTCTTAGAAATGTTTACGGCTTCAAACAACAAGAATTACCATTTCATAGGTTAGGGTGTTGATTTATTAGTTGCGTTGAGTTTTGATTGACACGTTTTGGGATGAGTAATACTGTTCGCAGGGGGTGAAGTGTGCTGTGCTAAAGAACATTTAAGAAAAGGCAGAGGAAGTGCTGTAGATATTTGAATTGATGAGGTGAAGATACAAATATTTTAGAGGTGGGGTCAAAACCCTGAACATCATAAGGCTAGAAAAATATAATCCCGAAAACAGTGAATAAGATGAGCTTATATATAACACTTCTGTTTTTCTTACGATCGACAATTAAAACAAAGAAATTGTTGCTGGCTAAGCCCAGATTGACTTAATTTAAAAATAACTTCGCCAAGTTATCTTCTGCCTACAAGGTATAACGAAATCGAGGTGCAAAAACCAGTACTGAGCGCAAATTCCTCTACTAGACGCTCAAATTGATGACTACTTTGTCGTTACATGATTATAATTGGCAAGCGTATGTCTATCAATTAGGGCAATCATCAGAGATTAGCACCGTCCATCAATTATGCAGGGAATGACCCACGTAAATGACGTTGAAAAAAAAAATACATGTTAATTTCAATGTGGACGTTTAATTAAAAAAAATTATCAGCTTAGGTTGCAATAAACAGAGCGCATAGAGGGAATGTGCAATTTTGCCTAAAGGGTTATCGTTTCTCGTTTTTATCACTTCCTTAACTTTGGATTTGTGTAAGCACTAGTGCTGCTCACTAATATAGAAGCATTAAACGCACATGAGGAAAGAGTTCTGGTTTCGTTGGCTTTGATGCTATCTGGAGGGAAAACAAATTAAGGCGAGGAGACTCAGGCATACATATTCTAAACAACTGCTCAGCGCTTACCGCCATTAGGAAATCAGACATATCCCAGGTGGATGTCATCCTCATACAGACTTTCATCCAAAGAACTAAATGGTAACGCTTGAACACCAGCTCTGTGGCAATACAATCGACTCACTATGGGGTTTTGTGAATCCGAAATACTTATGTTGTTAGCTACCATCCCAGCATTACCTACCTTATCTAGCTATCCAGTAAAAATAATTCTATTGGCACCTTTATATGGCATATGGTCATTCATTGTTCCCTTTTGAAAGTAAAGCTTCATAACGAACATACAGCGACAAATCTTTGATGAAGATTTTAGTTTTTTGCCAAGCCTGGATTTTGCCAATTAGTGTGAAAAACAGTTTCATCTAACATGCCGATTATTTTGAGGTAGTCTTTCACCACTTTTTTTTTGGTTATACCGAGAGTTCTGGGGTTATTCGTGTAAACACGTCTGAAAGGACGAAGTGGCCGCCGTGTCGTAGTGGGTAAGTGCGTCGACCCACTCGTTTGATTCCCGGACGGAACACCTAGCATTTTTTCACGGCACCACCTATTTCGAGTTGCTGACAACACTCAAAGAGTATAATTATCTATAAAAATCTTCTCAAATCTCGCCGTTCGGAATCGGCAAAAAACTGTAGGTCCCTTCTACTCGTGAGAAAAAAGTAGCACGCACAACACGAGCAGTTGTTGTAGAAGCGTGGGCCACTCAATTAATTAATACGTCTGAACGGATTTATTTTACAATGCATAAGCCTGTTTTCAGTTATCACTGCAAATCAATACAGACTGATGAGAACGTTAAAGGGATATTTCTATGGGGACCACTCGATAAAACATGAGGTACACTTCAGCCCATAAGCGACCAGGCCCTAGATTCTTCATCAACTACTCGTGTTGTACGTGATACTTTTCACTGACGAGTAATGGGGATCTACTATCTGTTGCCGATTCCAAATAACAAGCTTTTCATTGAGAATTAGTGGTCCTTAAGTGTTGCCAGCAACTCTTCGAGAAGTACCATAAAATTTTGCGAAATAAACAGTTCAGAAATCGAACCATAGACTTTAGGCATATCTACGTACTTAAGCACTACCCACATGAAGCTACCCTCTTATTTATCACGCTGACGACCCATGGAGCCCACAACAGCTGCTTTCAACTTCAAGTCCGAGATGACATAGTTTTTATACCTGAAAGAAGGTCTTCCTCTCCTTCTCGAACAAGGAGGCTCTTTGTTGGAACATTGGTGTTTATGCGCTCGATGCAGGCGAGCCAATGAAGATGACGTATTTTTGCCTTTCGCACTACATTCACACGCTCGTTGCATCTTATCCTCCATTTACCTTCCGAGCAGACAAAGGAATATATCCGAAATTAAATTTTACTTTCCAAGGCACCAAGAATACTCTGCAGTTATACTTATTGTTCGATTTTGTCCATAGAACAGGACTTGCGGAATAAGTAGAGCATAATTTTGCTCCTTCGACTCAAGAGTCTTGAGGCAAGCTAGTTCGACGAGCCAAGGTAAGCAAGCCATTTGCGGATTTCACACTTGCCTCAATGTAGAGTAAACTCTTTACTACCGTAAAATTGTATCGCTCGGTAGTGTCGTGTTAGCCCAAAAAATTTACGGAGCCTGGAGGCTTTTCTGCAAAGCATTGTTCAAAAGGTGTTTGACGTTACTCGTACATAAAGTAGTTCTTGTTCAGGAGTGCGGGAATTGGTTGGTACCCCAAAGGACAGTTGTTGTCCATAGCAATTGTAAATCCTCGGTATCTTCAGTAGTCCATTCGTGTTTTGGTTGTTTTAAGCGTTGATCGTCGTATCTTTCATTTATCAGACTGAAAAGAAAAAGTTTGCGGATAGTTAGTAAGTTAACGTCTCCGCTAATAATACCATAGCTTCATACTGATTACCATATTTAGCCCGCAGACGGATTTTGAATATCCTGTTTTGGGCTTGTTGAAGTCCCATTATTATGTATTGGGCTGCATTCCCCCACGCCGTTACTGTAGTATCGACTCCACTAGGGAGAAGTATACTTGTTTCAGAACCTGGATCGACGTGTAATTTCTCAGATGCTAGGGGGGGCCATACGTTGACTCCTTCCATCTAGTTGCTATTTTACTTAATTGAAATGTTCAATGCCTAATTTTCTAACAAACTCCAACAAGCCACAAAAAAACATATTACATATTACATCCGTCAATTCTTACGATTTGAGACACAAACACTTGCAAACACCCTTTCATAGGCAATTTTGAACTCCACAAAGTTTTTTGCCTTTCAATTGCCACCACCGAATTTTCTTCAAAACCCTTCTCTGACACACATAAATGTAAAAATGTGCCTAATTGAAAAAAAGTGAAAGTCATTAATCTAGTTATGGAAAAGAACTACCATTTTCTGTAGCAAGCAGAGCACACCTCAAAAGACATTAATTTCTGAAAGGGGACTCCGGTTGGGCGCCACCGCCGCTGCTGTTTTCGCGATGCCGTCTTTGCCATGAACCCATGCTCGTGAAGGGAATATGGAACACGAACATGTTACAACCTTAGCGCACACCACTATCCTATAGATACTAAATGACATAATTTTAATTGTGCAAAATGTTCTCATTTTTAGTGAGCAGGACCAAATCGAGCGCATATCAGAGACCTTCCACACTGAACGTCGAACACATCACGGCACGATGGAGGCGCGGCGCGGCGTGTCGCTCCATGAGGAGACGGGAAGCCTGTGTGTTCTGTAACGTTCAAGAGACGTCTATATCGTGAACAGGAGAAGAATTTCCGCATAGAAAATTAAATTGAAAACTTTTATAATGCTCTAGCCGCCCTCTTGCTTCACATTATCCCCCCCGCCCCGTCCCCGTATCATATTGGCGCTCGTCGCTGGCGAACGTACGGAATGTGTAGTAGGTGTGGGTGCATGGAAAAAGTTCGAAGTGTGTCCTCGATTAAAATGCGAAATATGTGAGAAGGCAACTGCTCTCGCACACACATTCCAAGTTTAATTGGGTTTTCGGAGCATCAGGTTGTTTTCCTTGACGATATTATCTCGGCTCCCGTACAAGCCTCCCGCTGTCGTGCCCGTAATGCTTACCAATATATCCAGCTCATGCATGGATGATGTCTCCATCATAAAGTAGTTAAAGTTTTTGTTCCACTCAAATCACTTGCTGTGCTCCGTACGGATGGCAATCTGGGTTAGCTTAGGCGCCCTCTGGGGAAGCGAGTTTCAAATTAAATTTAATCTAATAGCGGGCCACTAGTCCTGATTGGCGATTACAGGCGCTGTGAGTGGGAAACAATGCAGATATTGGCACAGTGAGGCTGCTCCTCCATGTCTCTGGGTCGGTCGTCGGTGGATAGTTTTTAACTTTCAACCCTGCCGCCGGGGACGAGAGATTGTTCGATAATTAGGGAATAATATTTGCTGTTAATTAAGAACTTTCATTTGAATGTTTTCTTTTTTTCCTCTTCCTGCCCAAGAACGTGGCCAGAGTTGGCAGCAAACTTTCAAACACTCGCTCGTGGATGTGTATGCATAATTCTGTGTACCAGCTGAGTTTTGAAAGTTCAAGATGTGCCATAGGAAATTAATTAAAGTCAAATTCAAACTCAATGGAGCGCACTGAGTAAGTGCTCTCTTCGCAGATGATAAGGATGGAGTGAGGGGAGGGAATGGCTGTTGAGCTGTAACTAAGTTCAGTTTCACACGTTTTGTTTTCGATTTCACGAAGGGGCCACTCAATGGCGGGACTCGGCGTGCTGCGATGGCAAAACTTTTCCCAGCCAACTCCGTGAAACGTGTGAACATCGAGTTTAAAGTGGAACGGGATGGTTTCAGGGGTGAACGGTATCGATTTTGACGAACTATGAATGAATGTTTCAGAATTCGTTGAAGTCACTGAAACTATTTTTAAACTTCAAATGTTGCAGTTTGGTAATATTTTCAGAGAAATGCCACCGAATGGCTAGATGTTTAGATGTTTTTCTGTAGCATGATACTACTTGCTGAAAATTTCACAGGGATAGACTGCTTTCCTGGAATTGTTCATTAAAAGCGATATCGGGGTTATTTTCTTTATACGTCGCGGATTTTAGTTTGTAGTTGAATAAGGCGCTTATCTAAACCTTGACTACATTGCTATGGAGCAATTTTGCCACAATTTTTTTTCCATCACCAGCTAGTATGTTAACCGCACGTCACATATTCTCCTTGTGCGAGTTTTTTTTAATTGGTGTTTATTTGCTCCCAAGCCAATTTGATAAGGGGGAAAGGATGTCTATGCACATTGGCTGTGGATTGTAATGAGAGGGTGCTATTTAGATGAGAAGGACTTTTTATATTTTTGGGTTGTGAAAAGAACGAATTTCTGAATATACGCCCGAAGGAGAGCTTAAGAGTGAGTTCAATGGAACTGGCTTACAGATTTGAGGTTCTCTTAGCGAAATAGGCATGAAAAGTGATAAAGACAAGATAAGACGAGTCTTCTTTGAGTTTTACTGCTTGCTTTTAAATACAAGTGGTCGCCGTGGCATAGTGGTAAGTGCGTCCACCGCAACGCAGAAAGTCTGGGTTTGATTCCCGGACGGGGCGCCTCGATTTTTTTCCCGGCACCAACTCTTTCGAGTTGCTGACAACACTCAAAGAATATCAATTGTCTACGAAAAGCTTCTCAAAACTCGCCGTTCGGAGTCGGCAAAAAGCTGTACGTCCCTTCTACTCGTGAGAGAATCAATTTCAAATAGCAAACAAGAGTTCGTGTATTTCGTTGGTGGATGGGTAGATAGGGCAAGACTTTCCTTAGGTTTTAGAGCTCATCTAACTTAGGCTTAGACAGTTGCAGAGGTAGAAATGTGTGTTCTCTTGATCACCTTTATCTACACACCCTCTATGATGAGCCACGTTTCTTCGTTTACTGGCGAGGTGGACCTAGCCTCATACAACATCCCTCTCCAGCTGGCACGATCTCTTGCCAACTGTCTCTAATTGTGCTCTCCAATTTGGTTGAGGTCCTTATTCACTTGTGTTTGTCATCTCAGCCTAATCTGAGATAACTATGACCTGTGAATAATGCAGCTAACATCGAAACTTTTCTTTATCGGAACCAATAACACTGTTGACTTTGGCCACAATATTCTTGCAGTCTCCCAAGTGGCTTGGTGGAGACATTGGTTATCTACTAATTTTAAAACGTTATCTATTAGGTTACTCATTGTCTGCGAAACTTTTTCCTCGTCTATGCAACGTCGATGTCGGCGTAAGCGTTTACTTTCAGTCCAGAGCATAAAAAGGCCTAAGATGTCACCTTTCACACAAGCTCAAATGTTGTTCAATGCAAGAGTCTGTTTAGCATACTGTGACCGTCTAAAGAGTTAAAGCTTTGAGTCACAGTGCGTCACACCACGCTATCACAAATGCGTTGCGTCCTGTAGTTTGGTTCATGTCATCTGAGCAACCTGCACCGGATTTCGCAAAGGAGATGCGCTGTCTTGTAACTTTTCCAATATTGTGCTGGAGAAGAGGAGGTTACGCTGATGGCTCGACATCGTCACTCGTTCCCAGCGCGCGGTTGTGGAAACATTTGCGTCAATTAAAGAACGGAAAAGCGAACTGGTCTTGGAGTGAACGAGGGACCCAACGTTAATTCACCGTAAACAACCGATGCTTCTTTGGTCTTACAGCAAGGGTCAAACCTCCTAACTCGAATACTCATACTCTCCTAAATGCACACACCTCCAGTATTAATATAAGGAAAAGAAAGCTGGGCGATACGCAAACTAGCAGACCAGATTCTTGGTTCCTCCGAAAGACGAATTCTGCGTTCAATATGTGGTCCCATGTGAGTTAAATGTCGAGGGAAGAGATAATAATGATTCAACTATCACAAGAATGCTTCGAATCACAACCTTTAGGGTCCGGAAAGACCTGAAGACCGAACCTACAAACTAAATCATCGAAGATATAAGACAGCTTGTTCTTGATGACTGAAAACGCCCACGAGCATCCTGGTTGGAAGGAAATCCTACCTCAAGTTTAGACCCTCAATTTATAGCTGGCCTGCCTTAAAATTTGTATCACATTTTAGATCCCAAATGGCGACAGAAGTTTGTCAAACGCTCAATATTTTAGACCATTACAGTTTTCCTTCCATTTTGAGTTTCATCGTTCTTTCTATCTGATCACTGAATATCTGCATAAAGGGCTGTGGCTATAAGCACCAACTTCCCGTTTTACTGTTACTAGTAATTGGTGGCATAAGCAGCAACCCTTTGAGAGTTTCAGCCTTTTGTACCTATAAAAACAAATGATTCGAATATCGTTTTTTATGATTTTCCGGTGTGTTAAAAAAAATCAGTTAACTGCCGATCAATAACAAGGTTAACTCTATAACTTTGAAGACACTGTTTGCTTATTTCTGGTCGATTTTATAAAGAGGCTGGAAATTTGTTTTTTCCCTGGACTGGCTTTCCTGCTCCGGTGAGATGAGACGATTGAATTTTATTCCGCTCTCATCTCTTAATCGGATATAATAATTGACTTTTGAATTCAAATAAAGTGAAAGTTTATACATATCCCTTATTGGTCCCTGCTTATATAAAATCGTGAAAGGAAGACGCATAGAATTTATTTTGAAATACAATAAGTTAACTGGCGAATAATTTGAACGTGATAAAATTCAAGTTTCTCTCTACTGCATATAGCGCCATCTATCAAAAGATTTGCTACAATAAGACATTAATGTTTGGCAGCGTTGCCATAACATCAGTGGATTGGCACTCCAGTTTTATTTTATATCATTCCGTTTTATGAAATCATATGATATGAAAATGAAAAAATTTTGCTACTGTTCCTCCCACACAGAAAATTGTTTTCCGTAGATCTACAAATTTACCTTTGGCACACGTGCCTTGTTTTTCTGTGTATAACTCAATTTATTTTACTCCACAACTCCTGCAAATACAAAATTAAATCGATAAGGGTACTGATTACCTTAATTTAGTGAGATTCTGAATCAAATGACACAATTCGGGGTATTCCATATCGATAACAACGCTTGGTTGAATTATACTAGTATGCTCTGCACAATAATGAAAATTTCATAAAATTATCAATCGGAACACAATTTTGAAATCACAGAGTGTGAAAATTTAACTTTAAAATTTAGGAATTAAAAATTATCAGAACAATTTTGACCCACAACCACTAACCAAGCCTCAAGAAATTTCAAGTAAATTCAAATTTCAGTACTCCTCTGTTCAAAATACAACGGCAACTCTGATGTGCAGCAAATGCAACACAAGAAACACAAAAATAAATCGCCTAACCTCTCATCTGTCAAAGGAGTTGTCTGCCGTGCACGCACCGGATTCGTAGGGGTCGATGAAAAACTGCTAAATTAGGAGATATTCTATTTATAAGTATTCCTGAATTTCGGCAGAATCACAGCTCCAGTGGAAAAATGTCACAAGTCATACATAAATGTGAAACACCAAACTGCAAGGAGGCGGCCACACTTCAGTGCCCTACGTGTCTCAAAATTGGCATTCAGGGATCGTACTTTTGCTCGCAACAGTGTTTCAAGGGCTACTGGAAGGAGCATAAGGTGATTCATGAACTGGCTCGTAAGTTCAATCTCACTGAAACTAAATCAACCGTCAACTAAATTGCCTTTCTCTTGCAGAAGGTTCAGCTAAATCCGGTGGCGAGTCTGTTGAGAATGGCTATAATCCGTGGCCGTACTATCGGTTCACAGGAAAACTGCGGCCTTACCCACAGACGCCGAAGCGTACTGTTCCAGCAAGTATAGAGCGGCCAGACTATGCCGACCATCCGAAAGGACGTGCCATGTCGGAGGAGGCAATGCGAGGAAATACTACAATCAAGGTGCTAGACGATGAAGAAATTGAGGCCATGCGTGTCGCGTGCAAACTGGGCCGAGAGTGCCTCGACGAAGCTGCAAAGGCTTGCGATGTTGGTGTGACAACAGACGAACTGGACCGCCTGGTGCATGAGGCGGCCATCGAACGCGATTGCTATCCGTCGCCGCTGAATTACTACAATTTCCCGGCATCCTGTTGCACTTCGGTGAATGAAGTTATTTGCCACGGGATCCCGGACACAAGGCCCCTGCAGGACGGCGATATTTGCAATGTAGACGTCACGGTGTACCACCACGGATTTCATGGCGATCTGAATGAGACATTTTTCGTAGGTAATGTCTCGGAGAAGCACAAAAAGTTGGTGAAAGTGACGTACGAAGCCCTTTGCAAGGCCATCGAAATTGTGAGGTAAGTTCGAGTCCTCAATTTGTCAGAAAGACCGAAGTTAACGGGGATTGCTTTAGGCCGGGAGTCAAGTATCGTGAGATAGGCAATGTTATACAGAAGCACGTGCAGCCGCATGGGTTCAGTGTTGTCAAGAGCTACTGCGGTCATGGGATACATCGTTTGTTTCACACAGCTCCAAATGTGCCTCACTATGCTAGTAAGTTACGCATGCCACACAGAGATTGCATTTTTTATTTGTTGCTTTCCACAGAGAACTCCGCTGTGGGTGTAATGAAAGCTGGAAACAGCTTCACTATCGAGCCGATGATATCTGAGGGTGTAGCGAAAAGCGAACAATGGCCGGATGATTGGACCGCGGTCACAGCCGACGGCTTGTGGTCGGCGCAATTCGAGCAAACTCTGCTGGTTACAGACAATGGCTGTGAGATCATGACACGTCGCCGAGAAAACAACGGACAACCTCATTTCATGGACAAGATGTAGACGAACACTTTTTAGAAGTTTGTTAAAAAGAACGGAATCTTTTTTTAATTAAATTTTATTAAAAATATGCTTGGGTTTTATTCTAACAATCACGCTCCTAAAAATTACACACAGGCCGAAAACTCAATTACTTCTCCAACGGAGCGTAGTTGAGGAGTTTCTCGATCAGATCTACGTGTCCGAGTAGCATTCGTCGGCAGCAGTACCTTTTGAGACCCAGTGCGTCGAGAGCATCTCTGAAAGTTCAAGATTATTCCATGAGATCCATGAATTGGAATTGTTTACAAATAGCTTACCCTTCTGTGTATTCCGCCTGCAAGAGCCCCAGATACGACTCCCATTTGTTGCCGATGACTTTGCCACATGTGAAACAACGAATTGGGATAATCATTTTTAAATAAAAATTAAATCTATTTAGATTATGTATTGAAACACGCAAGGATTATATTGTTTGTGGCGAGATTGAGAAATGTAAGTCGAGTGACAGATGTGAAATGCGGTGATTTCTGACAGCTTCATATGTCAGATGTAGCATTCAGCGCGCACCTCATGTAGAATTCAGCAATATCAACCAATTTTTTGTATTTCATATTTTTGCATTTTTAACAGAATAATAAACGATCTAATTATATTTGCATACTACCGTGGAATTCTGGTGAAGCGTTTTATATATCGTGCCCATATGCTAAGAATAAGTTCATTGAAAATTATTGACCCATTAATATTTGTTCGACCTCAACGTCGTCAAATATCAACCAGCAGATGGCGGGGCGAGCGAAAGAATGGAATGCGTGGATTCAGTGCTTAACAATATTATTATACTCAACATTTAATATAATTCTACTACCGGGAAAGGGAATTTTCATGACGTGGCGGCTCTTAAACTCCTCTAGGCAAAATGTAGCTTGTTCAAACAAAAGAAAAAACACAATCTCTTGGCTTCAAAATATATTCACTTAAAATAAAGAAATTTGTTAGTCTTTGAAATAAACACCGATGCATGCGTCGTGCACAAGAAGTTACGCCTTCCGTTAAGAATAAATTATTTAAATAAGTTAACCTAGGCTAATATCATAAGTAAGCTTCTCTCGCTGTGGGACAGTCATTCACGGTTTCTTGTTCTCACTGGAAACTTCTACAGATGACGATACAGAGAATGCCCTGTCCTTGGCGCTCTCCTTCTCCTCTGATCCCTTATCGGAGCGTTTTTTCAGTTTCTGGCGCTGTAAACAAAATAATTTCCTAAAGTCAAAGTTTATTGTCGTGAGCTGATAACTTACGCCATTGAAGCCGGCTTCATCGTCGGGCACGAATATCCGCAGGGATTGAGGACCGAGCTGCGCCTGCACCAGACGTTGATGTTCTTCGAATGCGGCCTGTGCTGGATCTATCGCCACCTGGGCCTGGGCAGCTGCCTGTGTGGCGAACAGCTGCTGCTGCTGCTGTTGTTGATGCAACTCGTACTGCTGCTGCTGCTGGAGCTCCAGTTGATGGTTTCTCTGCTGCTGCAGCAGCAGTTGCTGCTCCTGTTCCTGCTGCAATTGGATTTGTCGCTCGTACTCGAACTGAGCCTGTTGCTGGCTTTCGATTTGTTGTCGCTGAGCTTCGTCTTCGGCGAACGCCTGCAGGAGTTGGGAGTCGGTGTGCTCGTTCCCGAAGTAGTTCGACACCACGAAGCCGTTTTGCTGCTGTGCAGCAACATTGGTCAGCTGGAAGGGAGCTCGTTGCTCGATGTTCACCGCGTGAGCGGTGGACGCGGGAGGTGCAGCAATCAGGGCGGCAAACTGGGGCGCCGTACTGATTGCCACATCAGCGGCTGTGAACTCTGGGTGAATGTTGTTGGCTGGGTCCTTGGCGGCCTGCAAGATCTGACCGTTGCTGGCGACTTGCTGCGTCAAGTCGGCGTCCGCGTATCCAGCGATGATGTCGTTTGGCCTAAACAACTCCTGCTGGTGCTGCTGGAAGAGCTGGTTGGACTGCGTGATCAGATACGCGGGATTCTGCACGGCAACTGGCGCCAACTGGATGGGTTGGCTGACGTATTGGATGCCATAAAGGTCGGCAAGTTGCTGCTGCTGCGACGGAGTTGCGGCTTGTACTAGAGACTGGGATGGGGGCAAGTAGTTCGACTGAAGGTCTGCTGGGAGTGGCTTGCCGTTGCTGGGCGTGTTAAAGGGCTCAGTGGCCGGACGGATCTTGGCCGTGGGCAGAGACGGGTCTGGGTCAGGGGCGAAGAGTTTCTGCTTGCCGGAGAATGGATCTACCAGAGTCAAGTCGTTGGTTTGCTCCTCGTTGACCTGGTACTGGTTGGAGTGGTATGGCTGCGGCTCTGGAGGGAGGTACTGCTCTGCCTGGAAGATGTGGTTGTCCTGTATGCTCAAATTCGGTGCCGGTATCGTGTGAATGGGCGCGAAGTGGTCGGACACGAAGTGGGGGTTGCTGTCAAGCTGGAAAGGCAAGTGTGAGATTGGACGTGCTCGAAGTGGGCGCTACTTACTGGCAACTGCTGAATCTCTGAAACTAGTTGGTACGGCTGCTCGTAGTGGTAGGGCTTCTCGAAGTGCACTGGCTTCACACTTGGAATCTTGATCTTAAGCACACTCGTTGGCTTGCGCGCAATGAGTTTGCTGCTGAGCACTGGACCTGGTTTCAGTATGACCTTATGCGGCCTCACTATGGGCCTCTGCTTAAGTGCCTGCTGGTGGGGCGGACGTTTCAAGACAATCGGAACCGGTTTGTCGCTGCGAATTTGAAGAACAAGCGTACGTTTGCCGCCAGCATTTCGACCGATGCCGCCGATCTGCTTGGCGCTCTTCCCTGGCCAGCCGTGGAACACGAGCGGCCGCTTCGACAGATGCAAGTCGCATGCGGCTAGTGCGACAACGGTGAACGCGAACACAATGTGAAAGAGCTGTAAAGAGAGACAGAAGAATGTGAGAAATACAAGAATGGACGGAGTGAATTCATATGAAAGTTGCTCTACGCATTTCAAGTGCTCCAGCACGTGGGTTTTGGATCAGAAAAAGTGCGTCAAACAGGTACAGGTATACGTGCCAAGTCGCTACCGCTCGGGAATGATGCCTTCAAGCATTTCAATTTGAATCACTTGACAGGAGGCTAACATGCGCGCTGCGGCAAGCGGCTTCATGTGCCAATGAAGTACACGTAACGAGCGCGATTGGATGCCAGCGATATCAGGGATAGAAATCGAAAGCAGTCATGATCAGAATGAAAATCGTAAAATCATTCGGTAGCAGCTTGGCTTCCGCGGAACGCGTCAGATTATATCAGCAAACATGCCTCGGATTTGGAGAAGCTGGCTGGCAGTTGGACACGGAAGCTGCTGTCTGCTCTTCAGCTGAACTTTAGAGCACTTTGGACAAATTTCTATTCGGCGGGGACTAAAGCAAGGCATTCCGTGATTTGTTGCGGCTAGTCAGGCCCAACGAACGGCGAACTCCGAACGGGGAGATTTGAGAAGCTTTGGAGTCGGCAAAAAACTGTAGGTCCCTTCTACTCGTAAGAGAACATTGGCACGCACAACAGGAGTAGTTGTTGTAGAAGCTAGGTCCTGGTCCCTTTTGGACTGTAGTGCGACTCAATTATTATTTTTATTTAGTCGGGCCCACCTGCGCCTGGTTTGTGCGCCTTAACTGACGCTTTCAGGTGCAGCGGCAATCGCAGAAAACAAATATCCGCGGCATGAAACAAACGTTTCCACTTTTCTCCTTCTGAACATATATGGCGCGCAAATCGCAGCCTGTACAGTAGCTGGCCTGCAGGTACTCCACTTGCGGATAGGTCAACGTACAGGGAGGGGCCTACTATTTTTAGCTGATTTAGATTGTCCCCTTACGCTTACATGGTTATGGAAACAGAAGCTTCAGTAATTCCGACAGCTCGGGCTCTTTGGATATTCATGTCCTGCTTTGGAGTTCAGATGGATCCAAGAGGAGGATGGGGTTTTGGTGACAACACAGAAATTATGAAATTCTGTATGTGTCCTGAGTTGTGTTGCCTTCCATAAAAAAAGTTGGCACTTCGCAAGTTTAAGTCGATCATTTGCTGTTTCCAAGATCTTTGCCTATTTCAGGGATTTTGAACTTCGACATGCATATGCCTAGGAGCTGTTCTTGTTTGAACACAACCAGCAGCTGAGTCTAAGAGAGAGAGAGAGCATCTGGGAGCTCCCTGAAAGTCTACTGCAGAAACTGTAGATAGGATGATGACAACTTACCTAAAGGAACATAAGTAAATCCAGCGTTACACCAGGCAGTCATTACTGCGACTTCTTTGACAGACTTACGTTTCAGCTGATGTGTAGATTACCCAACGCTTCTTAGTATGAGTCGCTGCATATTGAGTACAAACGTCTCTGATACATTTTTTAACACCAAAAACAACGAAATTGTAATCATATCAGTATTAACACTCAAATCTCTCAAATATCATCAACAACTCTCTATGATTGGAATGCAGAAAAAAAAAATTGTTTCCGGTCCCAAGAATGCCAATGAGTTTTCTAAATATGGCGCTCTTAGTAGGCCTATGCACAGCAGTGCGTGGAACATGTGAATCGGAGAAGTCCTTTAGACCACACTTTGACACATCTAATCTTTTTTTCGCAATCGTCCTATCGTCCTCCAAAGCACACTTCAAATTAAACGAATATACATTCTGATTGAAACTGAACTGAACTAACTGAAAAAATGAAAACTTTCTATTCAGTCCATCCATCCATTGTTCCCACTCCCATCGATATCCAATTCGACGAGTAAGATCACAACTTTCCTTTCTAACAAACATAACAAAGATTCTCACCTTTCATCACATTCTCGATACACAACCGAGCTGCCGAAAAGTTTTTTCAGCATTCAGCTGACAGCGCCAAGTTAAGCCTGTTTTCGTATGGATGTTCAATTTCTTTAAACCCAACTGACAAGACTGTCCTCGCTAAGTTGCATAGATTTAAATTCAAAATTATTTACGAGAAGCAAGAACCGTGTGAAGAAGTACTTGAATTTTTCGAGAAAAAAGTTCAGCTCTAAATCATTGGAGAAGAAGAGTCAAGCATGAGCCGTACTGGCCGTACAGCGACATGAGCGTAGCCATTTACGAACTGAACGCCTAAGATGGCTTAGTCACGTAGGGTACATCACAGCTTCGGCCTAAAGAGTTCTCAACTCTGAACCCGTAAAATAATAAAGTAGAAGACGGCCGCAAACATAATGGACATAAGTGAAGAAGCTACTCAACCAACTTGGCGTGCGAAATTGTAGTCAGCTTACTAAGGGTGGTGCCAGCTGGTTAAGCTTGTTTCTAAAGGCGAAGGTTTACCCCGGACTATAGGGCACCGAAGAAGAAGAAGAAGAAGAATTTGCGTCAAATTAAATAAGTCTTTTCTCTTCTTACTCAAAACACAAGAATTTGTCATGCATTTTATACGATTTGCAATCCTTCTTGCATCATTCAATCACTCTGTGTAGTCCTGCTATCGTAGCAAATCCTCTTTGTAGGATGTGTGGAGTGTGTTCTCAAACCTCCCTATAAGTTAACTTTTTTAACGAACTCATGACCAATGACCGAATAAATAAGATTGCGAATATAATCTGCCGAGTTGAGATGTAACCCTGGTCCCCTGCGGGAGTAACTTGCCGAAATAAGGTGAAAAAAACGATAATACGGGGCAAATTCAATGTTGAGAAACTACTTCTCCGAAGAAAAAGGGCTATGTTTCGATGGTTTAGCAAAGTGGTGTGGACGTCCCCTTTACCACGTCTTCTTAGGAATACCTTAGATCACGTAGGAGACCGCTCGACAGACCCAGGACGGTTAGATCAAGTTCATAAACGCGCCTGGTTGCCCTTGGGAGTAGCTTCTGATGAGTAAAAGTCAATGGTGGAGGATCGAGTGGCCTGAAGGTCTATTATTGGTGCATTGCTCCGCGACCATTTAAGTGTAACATGTACATAAGTCAACGGTGGTTGCAGTGGCGTAGTGGGCAAGTGCGTTGACCGACACGCTGATGGTCTAGATTCGGTTCCCGGACGGAACACTTCGCATTTTTTCACAGCACCACCTCATTCGAGTTGTTGACAAAACTCAAAGAGTGGCTATAAAAGGCTTCTCAAACCTCGCCGTTTGGAGTCAGCAAAAACCTGTAAGTCCTTTCTACTCGTGAGAGCACCCAAAATACGAGTAGTTGTTACAGAAGCTATGCCCTGGTGAGCTGTAGTGCCACTGAATTGCTTGTTTCTGTCTGTAACGAATTGCAACCCCTGCGCTTTACCACAATTAGAATTTAGACAAGCACAATTTGCGTACATCCTACTCAGTTTTCTATGGGAAATCAAGTGTTTGAAAGAAAAATTATAAAAATAATATTAATTAGTCGAATTATTTGCCTTGAATCGAACCACACATAAGTCAATGACATTGCCTGTGAATTTAAAATTAAATTGACCTACATTACCCAAGCAGTCAGAGTTTGAAAATTTTTGAAAACTGTAATATTTTTTGTGATTGTTGTCTGCTGTCTCGATTTTCTACTTTTTCACATTTTGCATAGTTTTTAAAAACATTTCATCGCTCCTTTCCATAAGAAGAGCAAATCAGTCTGAACTTTTAAGTGAAAAGGAAAAGAAAAGAAACAGTTGAATATTGTTCCCACTAAACTTTTAAAATCGGATGTATGCATAATGGCTGACGTGAATTTCGAAACTTGTACTTCCCACATCCGATCAGCATCAAGTAATTTACAATAAAAACTTATACCAGATGGAGACCTGCAATTTATCTAGGCGATCTTAAATCTCAGTAATGGCAGATCACATTTTCATGAGTGTTTTCAAGAAATTACAGCGAGCTGTGGCACTACAGCCCACGAGAACCAAACGTTAAGCTTGTTCAGCTTATACGCGTGCTGTGTGTACTTTTAAGTTTCTTGTGGACTTCAAATAGCGGGATTTGAGTATTATCAGCAAAGACGTTCAGTCCGAGAATCGAATCAGCAACGCGTAAGTCGACAATATTATCCTCTACGCTACGACGATCACTTTACAATCACCTCGGAGGTAAGTATTGTGTTTCTTCCTTACATTAAGTCTAAGGGCACACAGTCACCATACCTAATTGCAGTTGACTTTATATTATAAGGATTCGAAGGAATAAACAATTTTCTATATTCTTTTGGTAAAGTCACTCAAATTCAAAGGAAAGCATCCGTTGGATTATTGATTTTTTATGTTTCACTCAATTAAATGACTTTCATTGTGTACCATGCACTGAAGCACTTTGTACACCCAGGGGATACATCTTAAATATATATTGCTTGGATCAAAGAAAGAAACATTCAAATAGCAGTGGTATAAAATGCCATGTCTAAACGGCGTTAGAAGTCAACCGACTGCTGGCAACGTTACCCTACTGATTTAGGTTAGGATTCCCCCAGAACCAGTTTAGTGTGCGTGACATTGCAGCATTGCACAACGTACAATAAGTTTCTTGGCCAAGTACTGCTTAACTTGGTGGTAAGATAGATTGTAACTTTCTTCATCGAATTAATTGAACCTTTCTCTTTCGGTTTCCGTCTCTAGACCTCAATTAATTTTAAAATTTTAGTGATAATTATTTCGTTCGAAAAATTGAATCGAAAAGAAACTGATGCACATTCCAATTTTCCGCTCCGGGATCTCTGTGTGCTTTTCCTAGGGAACACATTGTTCGTGCTTCAGTGACTTAGAGTGGCGTACACTGCAATGCATCCGCAGGCCAAGCGACCGGCAAACAAATTATCTGTCACGAAAGTCAAGCCCACTAATTTTGAACTCGCCAAATTGTGTCTTCTCATGAACTCACCGAACCAGTGTACGGATTTATGCTCGTCTATTTATTTTGCTGCTCTGTTTACATTCTCTGACAATCAATCTTATTGTGCGTAATGGCGTAAGAGGGTCGAGTGCGATTCTGTGGTGCGAAGAATTAATGGTGTATTGGATGACGAAGCAAAAAGTCTTTTTCCAGATCGAACAACAACACGGATGGAATTATCCAAACAATTGCATAGATTTTTTATCACTTACTCTTTCAGCTACCGCGCCTAGATCGTACGGGGTCGGATGTAAACCCGAATGCGGTATCAAAACGCACTCCAACGACAGCATTCAATCATTCTGCGCACGTAATCGCGTCTTTACATCGCGCATATGCGTGTATCTAAGTTGGACAATTCAAATTATTTTTTTTTCGTATTACGTTATAATTTCGACCGCTGGACGAAGAAGCCGCCAGCTCACAGTGAAATTTCTTCAGACAGTACGTACATACCCCGCCGCCGTTTATAACAATCTAAAATAGCGTTCGATTAGCCCACAATGTGCATGCTTTCAACTTTCGATTTCACGCCGCAGATACCGTTTTTTTTTCTTTTAATTCAAAATGTCGGTACGTATAAGCACGCCCAGGCTGCATATATTAGGCACACTTGCCGCAATTTTTTTGTGTTGCGACTGGTTAAAAGTGAGCACTTTGCGCATAATGCCGTCATGATGAAATTTATTCATTTTCAAAGAGTCGGTTAGTGGATGGAAAAATCCTCAGAGGCACTAGCATTGATCGACAATGGGGAGAAATTCTGACGTGCAATAGGCGCAAGCGATGGAGCCTGCACTTGTGGTTAATTGGGTCGCTAAAGCAGACCAAGTGCTGCTACAACATACCCACATGATGAAATTGAATATCTAGATGCGCGCAGATACACCAGCTAGAAGTAAACAAGTAGAGAAACTTTTATTTTGTCGCAGTTTTACCGCTTCTTGTTTGGCATCGACATTGTTGTTGCTGAGGAGTAAAGCGCGTAAAGCGCCACCAAAGAAATCGCTTACGACCGATTTGGATTTTATTTTGTGAATGAATTTTGTTTGATCATAGATTTGACCTTGATCTACATGGTGATCGGCGTTTTCTCCTTGTGATAAATTTTCCTTTTTCCATGTAGGTCATGTTAAGTTGTTTTCTTTTTTTTCCTGAATAATTTCTTCGCTTCTTCAAATTCGTGCATGTACACCACATCATTTCATTTATGCAGTTTGATAGCAATTTAAATAAGCGGGTCTTCAACTTGAAGACAAGAATTGCGAGACATCTCTGATTTCGACTTTACTTTGAAATGTTGCATGTGACAGCAACTGGTAAAATGGTGATGTTCGAGTTAAGAAAGATGATGGGGAAAACTCGCTTATAAAGGAGTACAATTTTTTGGCGGAAACAGGAATTTCGCATCAAGTGTGAAGGGCTATAAGTAAAATAAATACTATGAAACCGAAACGACCTTCGAGGTCATCTCTAAATATTCCACATAAAACCAAACAGACCTACTTTGCAATATGCCGGATCATAATTTACGGCAGCATTGAGCATGAGAGTACGCACTGGATCTCAGAATCTTAATGTGATTGACAGATGAATCAAAAGTAGTTTCTGCAGTTGAAGGTAGAATCTTTAGACCCAACACTAAGTTCTCTGCCCCAAAAAGTCCCATTATGTTTCAAGTTTAAGTCCCTGGCATTCAGATTTTTTAATCTCTTGAAAATCTACTCAGATTGTCAGGTAGCACTTTAGGCAATATTTGCGCACTGAATTTACGAGTACCAAATGGTGCTGTGACGGATTGAAGTTGTTGAGTACCGAATATATGATATGACTCAGAGAACGACGTGAATAGTTTTACTCCGCAATAAATTCGTTTTTAGCTAGTCAATTATCTTTTCGTGTCCATTAAATTAATATTATCTAATTCATATGTTGTAAAGTGAACTTTTCTGTAAATTACTTTGTGCAATACTCTCTATTTAATTTATAAATTCAAAAATAATTTTATAACAAACCGTGAGTGACTCAAAATGTCAAATCTGAGTGGAATTGACACACAAAGAAAGTTGAGATCTTCTGAAAAAAACTCTCCCTGCTCCAATTCTCCATCAGCGGTGCAATCGTCGGCAAAATTGTGGGAACGCATTGAAAACCGTCTAGAAATGCTAACAAAGAGTCTAACGGATTCTATTGTAAGCCAGTTGAAACAAGAAATGTCTTCAATGTTTGATATGCTCTCTGAGCGGATTAAATCCGTTGAGTCGCAATTTAATAAAAAACTAAAAACAATAGAGTCTGAATTTATTGAGAGGCATGCTTCTATCAATAACTCGGTTTTCACATGCCAAGAAAAAATTAGTGCTGTTGATTGTCTAAGTGCTAGTGTCGAACATCTGGAAAATGAGTTGAGTTTATTAAAAACTCAACTGATTGATAACCAGAACAGCAGTTCTCAAGTCTTGCTCCAACTTGATGCGATTGCTCGTAAAAACATTTCGAGTGAAATCGTTCTACATGGAATACCATCACACCCTAACGAAAACCTTGGCAATATTTTTGAACAATTTTGCAACAAAATTGGGTTTTCGCAAATAACACCAATTCATTTAAGAAGAACTAGACCAGTGCGAGGACTATCATCTATTATAGTGCATCTACCTCATCCAACTATCAAGATCAATTTCTTGAAGAAAAATGCGGAGTATTACAAATCGAACTCCAAACATGTGTGCTTGAGTGATATTGGATTTAATGGTAGCAAGTTCGTTCGAGTGTATGAGTGTTTAACAAAACAAAATCACGCACTCTTCAAGAGAGCAAATGAACTGCGACGAGGAAAGTCACTTCATACAGTTTTTACGCGGAGTGGGAGGGTATTTGTCAAAACTACAGCCGATAGTAAGCCAACATGCATAGTACATATGCACACACTTGATGCTATGTACTCTTCCACCGCACTCAATGCAGCTGAGCAACTGGGGACAAGCCCCCAAAGGAATTAACTGTAATAACATTTCTCTAAAGTTGTCTATATGAATTAATAATGTTAGTGTTGACTAGGTGCTGTTCTTTGTGTACTTTTTAATACGTTTTTTGTACTTGTTAATCATTTTGTTTTAAAAGCTAAAATACCGAATTTTTTTTTGCTGGAGTTATTTTTTTCACATTAATATGATTTCTAACAATAATTCTTATTATAAAACATTATTATCTTCAACTTTTTCAATTACTTTATACATAAGAGTAGATTCTTCTGAAAGGTTGATGTTTTCATATTTATACTTTTTGTCGGGTTCTTGCAATGGATCCTGAGAATGTGAGGACTGCTCTGAATGTGTTGTGTAATGTGCGAGATGGTCTTAATATATTGCATTTAAACGCGGGTAGTCTTCGTTCCAAGCTTACGATAATTTATGAAATGCTATGTAATTCTAAATTAGATATTATAATGGTATCTGAAACATGGCTTGATGATACTGTCTCTTCGCAATCTGTCAACATATCCGGTTTTAAATTGTTTAGAAATGATCGTGTCAACCGAATTCATGGCGGAGTGTGCATGTTTATTAGAAATAGTATATCGTCGAAAGTCATTTATTCGTCAGTTAATCCTGAGATAGAGTTTCTATGTGTCGAAGTTCGGAATAGTTTTGAATCCCTTGTTATTGTTGTAGTATACTGTCCACCTAGACATTTTCGAGAAGAAAATATAGTAGAGTTAGAAACTACGCTATTAGATCTCAACCGTAAATACAGCAGTATCCTAATAGGTGGGGATTTTAATGTCAATCTTCTGTCAAATAATAATGTTACTAATTTGCTTCGTTATTTTTGTGACAAAATGAGTTTGTCGTTTGTAAATATTGATTTGCCTACATGTTTCCAATCTGTGAGAAATCCATCATTAATTGACATATTTCTGACAACTTCCCCAAATAAAATTCTTGGAAATGATCAGTTAAGACCAACATCGGATTTTATACATGACTTCATTTTTTGCTCATTTGATTTTAATGTATCTAATCGTGATAATAGTAAAGTGATTAGCTTTAGATCATTTCGTGACATAGATATTTCTGGTCTTCAAAGTAGTACAGCGATGCTAAGTTGGTCTGATATTTTTTACTTGACAGAAATTGATGATAAGATAGCTTTATTCGATAATTTTGTTTTAAGACTATATGAAGCATATGTTCCTCTACTCACTAAAAGAGTCAAAAACAAAAGTTGTCCTTGGTACAATAATCACATTAAATCAAGCATAAAAGAGAGAGAACAATTCTACCGACGATATAAACGTAATCCGACAGAATATAACAAACGACAATACAAAACAGCTAGAAATAAAGTAACTTCCTTGATACGTAATTCAAAGCGTAGTTATCTTTTTGACAAAATTAATCCTTCTTTGAATTCTAAACAGCTTTGGAAAAATATTAGAGAGATGGGTATAATTAACAACCAAAACATACATAACTGTAATATAGACCCAAATGTGATGAAAGACTTTTACGTATCTAATACCTCAAGTTGTAATGACATTGAGTTTACAAGAACTGACGATGAAGACTCATTTGTTTTTCAATGTGTGGATACGTTTGATATTCTGAATGCGTTTCGTTCTGTTAAATCAAACGCGCAAGGTGTTGATGGTATCTGTCCCAAATTTTTAAAACTTATATTACCATTGATTCTGTGTTATGTTAGTCATATATTTAATGTGTGTATTTATAGTTGTAGTTTCCCAAGCCAGTGGAAAAGAGCAAAAGTTATACCTGTCCCTAAGAAAACTAACCCTTCAAGACCATCGGACTATAGACCCATTAGTATCTTACCATATATTGCAAAAGTTTTTGAAAACATAATCTCTAGTCAGATACAGTATTTTATTAATACAAAGGGTCTACTCTCAAAATGGCAGTCAGGCTTCAGACAAAAACATGGCTGTGAATCTGCTGTTATAAAAGTGACAACTGACTTGCGTACCGGTATG
The DNA here is from genome assembly GCA_944738645.1 of Eristalinus sepulchralis. Lineage (NCBI taxonomy): Eukaryota > Metazoa > Arthropoda > Insecta > Diptera > Syrphidae > Eristalinus > Eristalinus sepulchralis. The sequence goes on from OX122882.1 coordinate 15,042,475, forward strand.
GACTCACATGGTGCTGCTTTGTTAATACTTTTAGATTTCACTAAAGCGTTTGACTCTATTGATCATTCTATCTTACTGACTAAACTGAAAGAAAATTTTAACTTCGGACTCTCTGCAATCAATCTAATAGCTAAATATTTAAAGGACCGTTCAGTGACCATTGTAACCTCTGTTGGTATATCTGATGTGTATGTTGTCAATTGTGGCGTTCCTCAAGGATCGGTATTGGGACCGTTATTGTTTTCCCTATTTATCAATGACTTGCCTCAAGTTGTGTCCAATTGTAAAGTGCATATGTATGCTGATGATGTTTGTATTTATATGTCTTGTAGTAAAAACTCAATATCTGCAGGTGTTTCAACAGTCAATGATGACTTGCGTAGAATACAAGCATGGTCAGAGCGGAACAAACTACGACTAAACTCACAAAAAACGCTTGCGATGCTTTGTACTAACAATGTTATTAACATAGGTAGTCTTCCACCTATTGTCTTAAACGGTGACATTATAGAGTATGTTGATAAGGTAAAGTACCTTGGCTTTGTTATAAATAAGTCACTTTCCTGTTGTGATGCTATTTCAGAAAGTGTGAAAAGAATTTACTTTGGGTTACGTAGCCTCAGGTACTCAACTTATCTTCTCAATCCTGATATGAAAATCAGATTGATAAAAAGCCTCATAATGCCTTTCTTTACGTTTAATTTTTGTGTATATCCTTGCTTAGACTGCATGTGTAATCGTAAACTTAACGTCGCGTTCAATGATTGTCTCCGTTACGTTTTAAATCTCCCTAGATACGCTAGTGTTTGCCAGTTTAAAACTATATTACTAGGCATAGAGTTGAATCAATACCGTGATTTCAGAATTCTCTCACAGTTACACAAAATTATATACCATGAATGTCCATTGTACCTCAAGGATATGATTAATTTTGCTCAATGTCGTAGAGGTGTATATTTAATCTTTCCTCGTTTTATGCACACAGTAGCAGAGCGTTCCTTCCTTGTCTCAGCTATACGGCTGTGGAATAATTTACCAGCCGCATTGCAGAGAACAACTTCATCAACTGTTTTTCAGAAGAATCTACTCTTACATATGTCAACCCAAACATAACTTAACCTAATGAATTATAACTTATTGCTATTTATTATATTTATGTTATCTTAAACTTTTTTCTAATGTTCATGAGTCATTCAATGATAAATTGTCAAATTATTCTCAATACTTAAATAAGATATTATATCTTGTAGTATTTACGTAAAAATAAATAAATGAAATGAAATGAAATGAAATGAAATGAAATGAAATGAATATTCTTGTTCGATCCAACAAACAGACTGTGACTCCCTGGTCACAAGGGATTTGTAGACAATGAATCTGATGTGAAGAAAAACTTGCAATATCTACCTCCAAAAGCTTTCTTTATAGGTGCTGGTAGGTACGACAGTGTCATTTGAACAACACCTCTCAAGTTGATAAGCGAATGGAAAAATAAACTTTGTCTAGTCCATTTAGCCAATGGGGCAAGTCTTTTCTTATAAAGAATCAGCAGTAGTAGACTTTATTTCGTTCATAAGCTAACAAAGCAGTCCACCGCACAATGTACAATTTAGAATGTCCGCCACTTCACCGTTAAAAAAATTTAATCTTCCCAAATGTCAGTGACTTCAAGGTAACTAAAGAGACAAGATTTAAATACTGTTTATCATAAGCTAGCTTCAGGCCTTCGATGCAGTATAACTTTTACGTGTTTACAAGAGGGAAAAAAGCAGTGGATTCGTCTCTGACATGAATATACTATATTCTCTTCTGGGCAATTTTTCCTAATCCAATTTCTTTACATTTTTGTTAGAAAATAAGCTACAGACTCTACTCCTTTACAAGTGGATGAATAAATAGCACGGACGTAAAACTAGGTTCTTGTGAAACGTTTTTACGTAAAGAAGATTCTTTTATATAAAATTGTATTTTGTCAAGCCAACAGCTACTTATGAAGCTTACCAACAACGGAGAGGCAATGGATGCTATTCTGAGTGAGAAAGCAACTAGCGTCGAAACTTGGTGATACGCATTTTGGCGACATTTGCTTAAGATTATGTTGATACTGCAGTCTTTTCCATTGGGGCCTGTACAACAATGTTAGATCATATACACAGGGAAGCCCATCAGCGGAGTTCTCTATTTTAATGGTGAACTATAAATATGATTGATGCTTGACTAGATCTGAGTATTTTATAAGATCCCCGCAGTGACATCTGTTCTTAGAGAATAATAATTACCATACGTGTAGGAAAAGATCTTCTTTAAACAACAGTAGCGCTGTGCAATTAACCGGACTGGCAACACTCATCTTTATTGGACAATATAATGTTTTTTTATCGTGAGCAGTCATTTGTTTTGTTTTTTTTTTTGACTCACAATAAACTTCGCCATAAACTAATTGCATGTGCCTGATCTTGTAGAATTTCAATTTGTAATTGTCATGTGAAAACCTTGAATAAGCTTGTAAGAAAAATGATAAGACAGTCTCAACCGTTATTGGTATCAAATTATTACTTTATAATGATTATTTGAGCGAATCGAATTGCGGGATTTTTTCACGGCTTTGTTAGCAAGTGACATCTGACATTCTTCGCGGCTTCGTTAGCAAGTGACATCTGCTGTGAACACCCATTAGCTAATGTCAAAAAATTGTCTTTACTATTATAAAAGACCATCAGATAATAGTCGTTAGCAAATGTCACCACTGTTGCATTTATTTCTAAGGATCATTATTTCGAGTACTGTCCCGTAAGCTCCCCTTGAAAACAGACTAGATTTTGCATACTTTTTATTAATTGAGAAACACCAGGGCAAAAACTTGTATATATAATCCTAACTGCCAATAATTTTGAAGTTCAATAGGAAACAAACAGAGTCCTATAATCCTAAATCTCAAGATATTAAAATCCAGAACACCTTAAGTGCAGGAAATTGTAAAATTCGGAGTAGTCAAAGTCCTTAAATGCCAAGATTTGCAAAAAACCTTATTGCCGAAATCATAAAACTTGGCTAAATGTGATCATAGTGAAAGCTTAAACAAATTGGACGATACCACAACCCACAAGGAACCAAAAGCTTGGCTTCTTCAGCAACTACTCACATTGTATTCTCTCAAGTTGAGGTGGCCTACATTTTTTTTCCGAACGGCGAAATTTGAAGATTTTTATCGGCAAACGTATAATTTTCTTAAATTTAATTCTTGTCAGTAACTCGAAAGAGGTAATGGAATGGAAAAATGTGAAATGTTCAGTTCCGGAATGGAACCTGGGACGTTTAACATGTAAGTCGACACACGGCGGCATTATCGAAATTATGTATTTACTTTAAGCACTTTAAGGAACAGAGTGGCATTCCCTTTTCTGAGATATTGTTCTTTTTCAAAATTTCTTTTTGGGATTATGTTTGTTTTTTATTTTAGCTTTCTGTGATTTTAAGCTCTCGGAACTGTGAGCTGTAGGATATCAAGTTTGCAGGATTTTGGATTTTCTGACTTATTGATAATCAGACAGATTGCTGAACTTTCACATTAGGCTGAAATTAAGTTTTTAAACTGGAAACAAATTTGAAATTTGATTTCAGAAAACAACGAATTAATTGAGTCTTGAATATAAAGCGCCATTCAGTGGAATGCAACTTGAACAATCAAGATTTGTGTATGCTTCCGGAAGCAAAATCATTGATAGACTTTGCTTAATGAATTCTTGCATTAATAGCTTAAGTACATGAATGAGTTTCATTGAGAACAAACAATAAAACCCAAAAAAGAAAAGAGAATCAATGAAAATGACCAGTGTGCACTTGGTATTCAATCTTTGTCTTCCAAAAGTGAATAGATACCAAGAGGTACACATCTGAAACGTAATTGATTGAGTCTGCAATTTTGTTGAAATAAAAAAATGTTCCCAAGCAATGAGAACACATCCGTTTAGAGTTGTGTTTTGGTTGTGTTCTCAATTATTTTCATCTATGGTCAATTCAAGTTAAACAAGATGTTGCCGCTAAAAAGATACGGCATTGAGGTACACGAAGATACTTGTTTCTTTGGAACGTAAAGATCGTCCAATGAATCAGTTTAAATTGATCAGATTACTCGCCGTTACTTTGGCCAACAGATGCTGAGATTAGCGATCGAAATTCCTTGGCAGAGGTATAGCACCAGTGGTTGTCCACATGCATTTGAATCCAACCTTAAGGCTGACTATTTGGATGATGATGGTAGTTGAAAAGATGATGAAGGGTTGTCATGAAGTTGGTTGTTAATGCCAAAGTTAAAAAATGTAAAATAACAGTTTGTGGAATTGGCAGGAAATAAACCAAATTTCAAGAAGACGATAAACTTTCACAAAATATTTTGTTCACACAAAGAAAATCTGCCGTAGGACTAAATATCCATTAGACGCAGTGGTTAGCTTACCTTCATTGTAAGTTCAGAGACTGTTTAATCCATAAACTCAGTGGGTCCACTTAAACTTGTACGTCCTTTGCCTCGAGGCGGAACACGAACGTTTAAATCCAACACAATACCGTTTCGATTTTATTTAAAATTCTTAATTAATTCACACAATTGAACACGAACCCAAAACAATCAGACGCACCCGCAATTCTTCAATTAATCATAAATAACTCCCGTTGGCGAGTTTCCTTTGAAACCAACTAGCCACCTTTCGATCAGGAAAATACTACAGACAATTGACAGAGATTCACAAATTAAATGCCAACTTGTTCCAGGAGACAATTAACTGACTGGACAGTCGCGGTGGAATATCAAAAGCAGACTGAAGCCTCGATTGATCGAAGAACGCAATAATACCTCGACCATGGATCAACCAGCACGCAAAGTCTCGGCCGAAGAAAGTGCCTATCACTGGAGTGCAGAATGTAGAAACCATAACTGGGTGTAGTCTATAGCCATAGCGCCGAAACAAACCGAACACAGGTACTCATACTCGTATCCGTCTCTATCGACACCGACGACGACGTACGAGTATGCTTAAAGTAAAGCATACTTGGCGCTCAATTGCTGTCTTTTGGTAACATTTGTGATGACCGTGGTCTGCAGACATTTGCCATGAAAAGTGGTGTGCACCGGGCGAACATGTTCTTCACTACATGTAGTGCGGTCGATTTTCTGTGTGCGTGTGTGTGTTGCCCGTATATGACTAGGAAACGTCAGGAAAGCACGTGAAAGTGTTTAGCTATCACTTAGATTCACTATTGACCGCATATGGTTGATGGGCTGTTCCTTCTGAGCGTTGTTATGATCGTCAGTTTGCATTATACAATTCAAAGCCTTAAGGGTGACGCACCCACACACCGCCTATCAACTTATGAGTGCGCAGTGCAATTAGGTGTTACATTATAGGCTTTCGGTTTCGGCGAATTATAAATTCATAAAACGTGCTCTGTACGCGTCCAGAAAGCCGTTTGTTAGTTCCGTCAATTGAGGGGTTAAGTCAAGTGGAATTCGTATGGCGCTTTCTTAACTTGCCGAAATAATTGTCTTAATTATTTTCAAAATTTCACTCCACCCATCGCACACACACTTTGGTATTTGTTAACCTTAAATGATGAACTGAATATTTCTGCCACCCCGAAAATACTAAGGCGTATGCAGTTCCAATTAAGGGAAATTCGAAAGTAATAATTCGTGGATCGACCAAAAGGTTCTACGAATTAAACGGTTAGCTTTGATCTAAATTTGAAACCGTATAAGGGTTAAGCGTAGCTTTATGTTGAATTTCAGATTAATAAGTGCATTTGATCACATGTAACAATTCATATATAATTCAAGCATAATTTGCAAAGTTCTCTCGGAACAAGATATGATACCGATTTAACACGTATCTGTGCACTCGAACTTGAAATCAATTTGCCTTCTTGAGTGCTGCAGTGGGAAGGTCTGATCAATAGTGGACTTGTCTTTCGCGCAATCACACTAATAAGGACATATCAGACTGCTTGTAAATGGTGTTCCCACACAACGGAAGACAGGATCTTATACCCGATTGTTAGGAGTCAGACGTCTAACTAGCTACCGCCGTCAAAGAGATTTCCTCTCTATTGACTGGACAAACGATGAACGTCCTGTGCAGCTGTCTGTTTTGATGAATGTCAGTGATCTTTAGAAACTTTGTTGGACTTCAGTCCCGATATGGTTTGCTTTTCTGATCTTATTCGGGAAGGGAGGGCTGATTTCTCATCGTCGTCTAAATCGGTTGCTACATTCTGCTTGACAAGGAAATATGTGTCTTCATCGCTGTCTGTAGATCTGTCGGTGTGGCCCCGTGGTCACTTATTGTTCAAAATAGCAACGTGAATTCTGTCTGTGCAGTCAACTGGCAAATACTATTCGCAACATTCACAAGTGAGTTGGTAGCCTCCATGCAGAGCTTGATTGTGTATTCACACAATTTTTTCGTCTACAAAACAGCTCCAAAGAGCGAGGTAATTAATATCCGGAAGTTGAAAATCAACCTCCGATAGTATAAAACCTTCTCTTCTCGAACGCCATCATGCCTCAAGGGGAACAAATAAAAAATGGCGAACGTTTAGGATCTGGGGTCAACTGGGAAGACCCTCAGCCTTAAAAAGTGTAGAGACACATCTTGAGATCATGTTTGACCAGCAACATCCATAAAACGACAGCAGCGACAGCAAGCAAAGTGAACGTAATCTGCTACACAACCCTAGGCCAATCAATCCTGGTGTATAGCTGTCAGGTGTAACACAACTTGAGTTATTCCCAGACAAAAAAGGAGAGAGTTTAGGAGAGCTTTCGGTCTTATCTCAAGAAATGAAGAACCTCAGAGTTCGACTTGAAAGAAAATTTTACCGTAGTTTTGTATAATGAGGCAAACATAAACAAGTTGATTGAAAGGCATATTGCGAGTGGCATAGTCCGGAAGCATTGGTCGCTGTGACGTAGTGGTAAGTACGTAGACCGCTACGCAGAAGGTCTAGGTTCGACTCCCGGACGGAACACTTGGCATTTTTTCACGGCACCTCTTTCGAGTTGCTGACAACACTCAAGGAGTATCAATTGTGTATGAAAAGCTTGTCAAATCTAGCTGTTCGGAGTCAGCAAAAAACTGTAGATCTTTTCTCCTCGTTAAAGAACAGTAGTACGCTTAACAAGTTGTTGTAGAAGCTAGGCCTTGGTCCCTTGTGGGCTGTAGTGCCATTCAATTATGATGACATTACAGATTATGAGGAGAGATTTGTTCCCACCCCAGGTTTGTATACATCTTGACAAAATTGGGCTGATTGAGAATACAGAAGAACATGCATTAATGTTTTGCGTAGTACGTAGAAAGGTTGATAGACGACTCCCCTTCGCCGTTGTCCGTCGTTGTGCATTAAGTGAAAATCAATTTCCATTTATTCTTTTGCATATTTTATTTTGAAATATGATTTTTAACAATTATTTAAACATTAACAACATTGTTTTGTTTCATTATTATAATTTTCATTTTTTTGTCAATATTTTTATTCGTTTTAATAAAAATGTTAGTACATATCCTTGTTTTTTTTTTGTTTTGTTTTTAAGTTTAAATATTTATTTATATTACTACATTTAATTATAATATTTATAAATAGCAAGTAAAAACTGAAATTATATAATACAAATATATCATTACCGTTGTTCTTGTTGTTTTAGATTTATTTTAAATTTACAATATTTTAAATGTTTCTTTTTTAAGTGCCGTAAATAAAGATTACATTGTTAATATTTTTTGTTTTTATTGTTTAAGTTTTTTCTTCAATATTTGTTGCTCAATAATTTGTTAATTATTTATTTTATTTAAATTCAATTTTTTCCATTTTTTTTAATTATTTTCTGCAAACGATACTATCTATAAAAAAAATATATCTACCTATGATTATTTTTTTTACTTGTTTTGTCTTTTGGTTTTTTTTTGCACTATATTTAAAATTTTAAAATTACATTTACAAAATAATAGTACATATCGCTTCTGTTTTGTAGTTATTCTAATGTATTTTCTTTTCCGGTATATTGAATTTTTTATATATGTGTGTGTGTGTTGGCTGTTCTGTTTTGTTGATAAAATGAAGTTTACTATTTTCTTGTTTTTTTTTCAAATATTGTTCTTATGAAGAGGGCTTCGGTTTAAGAGTGCTTTCGTTTTGGTAATTTGCAGAATCATAAAAAATATAGTACGTAGTTGTATTCTATGAATGGTTAGGCATAGTTTTCATTTAATTTATAATATTTATATTTGTTTTCATTTTGTTTTTAAATTGTTTCACAACATCGAGAGTTCATTTAACTTTATGCTTTCATTTAGTTAATATGTATTTTCTTTATTTAAACTCATTAAGATTTTGCCTTTTTTTGTCTTTTTTTATAATTTTCACGATTAGTAATTTTAAAGTTTAAGTTTTCTTTCTTTAAGTGTAATGTTATTTATATTTTTTGTGTTAGTTTTGAAAAATGATTGGTTGCATTATTTTTTTTGTTTGTTTGATTTTTATTAAATAAGAAATACAAAAAAAAGTTTTTTTTTACTTTTTTGTTTTTATTTTCTCGACGCATAATGTTTCTATAATAATAAAACATATTTATTTATACATCTACATAACGTTGAAGGCGCATATTATTCACATTTCTCTTTTTCTTCTTATCTTATCATATTTATATATATATATATTTGTGTATGTATATAATTATGTATATAACCTTTTTGCCAAAGCAAATGCTGACATTTTTGTTTTTGAGTTTGCTTCTCAGCTAGAATGTATTTCATTTTGCTTCCTATGCAAGCAGTTTATGTCGATTTTGTTAAGATTTGTGTCAATATTACTATGTGAAAGCTCGAATTTTGTTTTCTGCAGTAAATTTTACATTTGAAATGAAAAGTAATACATATGTAGGTAATAATGCAGTTTAGTACGTTTAATGATTATCTATTTTTGTGTTGTATTTTTTTTTTTGTTTTATTTTCTCATTTTTTTTTAATTCATTGATACTAAAATATTTATCTATACGTTGTTTGGTGTTACTCAAGCTCCAATATCATCTCGGTATATTCTAGACTATCATGAACGAACAGAATGAATTTAAAACTTAACATACATACGTCAATGTACTTTAGCGCTTGGAATCAAAGAAGAAAATAATCAAACGGGAGACAACACTAAAAACATCACCGAGCCGCATTGAATCGTCCATCACATGATCAGATATTAAGACAAGAACTCCAAGCGTAAACAATCTTACTTCATGTAACTTAGTCTAATTGAATTTCTAAGAAAATAAACCTAATACTTGTAACCAACAAATATAGACACTCATTTACAATCGAGTTTCGAGAGAGAGAGAGAAATAAGTTAACGTTAGAAATACATACATTCAATATTGTTTCTGTTTCTGTGGTATTGTGCGGAATGTGCCAAAAAATACGGATAAACATAAGAAAATGTGAATGTTCTAAGTGCTTCCGAAAGTGTACGCCATTGAAAGAAACTGAAGGGGACTAAATAAACATATGACACGAAGGCAAGGTTACAACAGTGTGTAATGACGACAACGACAATCAAGTGAAATTTAATTGAATGGTTTGTGAAATTTTCGAAGAAAGCTGAACATTTTGTCATGCACAGACATTTATGAAAGATACTTTGATTATTACATAGCTACATTTGAGTATGGTACGAGTAGTAACTTTCAATACTGCTGATAGTGCTGTGTGTTTGAAGGAAAGATATGCACGCAGACGAGTGATCGAGTTGATCGTTTGCTTGAAATGACACTGACTGATATCATTTGTACGAATTTTTATGAATCGGGCAGTATACTGATTTTTTTTATTGAAGAAATGTTTCGATCGAATGTGTAATCTAATGAATTGAATGAATTTATTGTACAAAAAAATTCCATAGAGTTTCTGTTTTTAATTGTTTTCGGTTATTAATCATAGATCTTGAAAGTTGCTTGATAAATTCAAAATGTTGACTACACGACCATAAGTTGCTGTGCTGTGAGAATTAAGTAGTTTTAGTGCAGAAGAGAAGAAGAGTCGGAAAAAAAGAATAATCATATTTATTCCTCAAATCTTGCTATCCATTTGTCGGTATTCAACTGAAAATTCAAAGAAAATTTATAAATAAGAAAACCAAACGAAATGATAAGTTTAAACTTGAACTTAAAATTAAATGGAAAATCAGTGAAATTGTTGAATTCTGATTTGGCTGAAGGGAGTTTGAACTTGAATGTGTGGCAGTGTGTTTACATTGTATAACTTTTTCAAAAATCATAATTTGAAACGTTTCTTTTGTGGGTAAACTATGTGAGATTAACTACGGGTTCAATTATGTAACTGTTGAAGGCTTTCTTCTTATTCCCAAGCATTTCCATTGAAATCTTAGACTTGTAGAGGGATAAATTTACCCTTTAGAACAAGTTTTTGTTTTCTGATACACCTGGTTCATTGGTAGACACAGGCATCTCTGAGATATTCAAAGAGTAAACGCGCATTAAATTAATGGCAGACTTATTTCCCGTCTACAAAAATTTAGCCACTTCGGTGATTAATGTCTTTATTTGAACTTGAGACCCATCTTTCTCTGTCCATACGAAAAATTGAAACTTATTTTTTTTTCCAAAAATGTAAAAATGTTGTCGAGGTGTATGAATTTAGGTTAGATCTTCTCCTAGAAAGTCGCTGGATCGGCAAACTTCACAGTGGCCTGCGGGGCCCTCTGTTTGTTCAATTGTGTCAACATTTCTAACAAAGAGTTGTCAATGTCAATGACACTACGATGGCTAGAAAAGTGCATCTTTCGATTTTGGTATACATACCACCTAGCTGACGCTGTCTGCTTTGGCTTATATATAAGCTAGACTTCAATTGTTACTCCACTCAGTAATTTCCTTGGTTATCGAACGAGGGTGCGTTTCCCTCTATATCAAACCGTTTCTGAGCAGAGCCGATGAAGGATTCAGTTCTTTCTCTCTTCGCATTTGCAAATATAAAGTGCCTGATAACGATCCTGTACATACGTCTAAAACAACATTATTGTGTTTTTTGGTTGCATGACTTTGTTTACAGCGGACAGTGGTTGATTTGGACACAGGTGCTCAACAAAAGAAAGATATCATTGCACTAACAGTTGAAGGTCTAAATGTCATAAAATTTAAAACCTGTTTTCCAAACTCCACACTTTTTAAAGCAGGAATGACCAAGAACACCAATTGAAACTTTTTAGTTGTTTAGTCTTAATGTCAAAGGAGCATACCTATTGGTTACATTGAAACGCTCTGCAAAAGTGCCTTAATCTCGAGAGAGGGAGATGATCACTGACACATGGGTCACAATTTCAAGACAATTTGGGGTAAGTTCGGCCCAGCTACGATAAATTTTAACATTACTCACTGATTTGTGGGTTGAGAAAAATAAAGTCATGCATACATCAGATATTGACAATATTTCATTAATAGCCCTCTTAAGGACATATTGATTGAGTTAGTGTGAGCTTCTTGTTTGGAACATCAAAATAAAAATGTTTTTCGCGAAAGATTCACAACTGGCTGTCAGGGCTTTATGTTTGAATTAAACCCTAACCTTCGTCCTTAAAGGCTATACATTTGTTTGATGTAAATATTTCAGATGTTCATCATCGATTCCTAAACTTTAAGACTTTTAATTTTCCAGTGCTTTCCAAATGAAAGGGGTTCTTTTTCCATAATAATATGTAATTCAAATTGTTTGTGAAATTGAGGACATAAAAAAAAATATGGTAAACGGATACCTAGAGCTAAGACGCATTCTTTCCGGCTCTGAAACTACGTATTCTCAGATAGCTAAGACCCCCTCACTCAATGTACTACAGAGGTTCTAATTTAAATCGAAGGAAGTCTGGGAATGACGCAAACAAACTGACAGAAACAGACTGAAGTTAATCTAGGTGTTAGACATGAGAATTATGAAGGCAATGAAAAGCCATGGCTGGTGCTCACATACTTTTCACTTTGCCATCCCCTAACCTTCGCATAAACAAATGGATCACTGAACAAATGAACAGATTTTGGAACAGGAGTATATCCAACACGAAAGAAAGTTTAAAAAACAAGCTTAAGAACTCATCAAAGCTGTGCTGAGGATATTAACAAGTCATGGAACAAGTAATTAACGCCTCCATTGAAATGGAGTAATCAGTACAAATATCTGGAGACACTGCACCCAGACGAAAGAGACAATGGAACACCTATTAATCGACTGCTAAAGCCTGGCCTATGAAAGATTCGAAATCATAAACAGAATATTCTTGAGAGGAAGAGGCTTCGAAAATTCCCACCCAGGAAAATTGTCAAATATCTAAGGATATCATTTAATTTTTAGACCAAAAGAAGGGAGTACAATAGATGGTCGCAGTACTAGTATTTCAATGATAGAAGTTGCCTGCCAATTATTGAGTGCCTTGCAGTATTCGATATCTCACTTTTCCAACATTTTTACGGTGCCTTACCCACATTCTCAGAAATGAAGAAACTTAAAAGGATTTAAGTGGAAAATGTGGCAAACAAGTTTTGTAGTAGACGGTGCTGTCAATGCTTTGAAGTTAAATCTCCACGTGAAGAAGAAATCCTAAAGGAAATTTTCCTTGAACTCATTCTTCTGATACTTTCCCTATTTGAACTTAAAATTTATCACTAGCTGACAGCACTGAAGAGGGCTATGCCTTTGAAACACTGTTTACTATTTTTGTCATACAATTTGTTTTTTTTTTTCTTCAAATCCAACATTCACAAAACTATTGTAAATAATGCAAATTGCCCAGTTTTGGAAAAATCAACATATATCCATCATTTCGGTATAAGAAAAAAATAACTTATCGAAAGTACAAAGAAATACGCCAAAACAAAACATTAAGGCATAACCAAAGAGGACTCTTAAAGAAGATTTGTGTTACGGGTACATAACCCTGTTGATTGGTCTTAATTGTGTTTATATACAAGTGTCTTTGGGTGTGTTTTTTCTGTTTTAGTCGTTTTAAGGAAAATTCATTTTTTTTTCTGATTTTCTTAACTCAATATTTTCTTATATAAAAAAATTATATAAATGTGTCTTTGTTCTTGCTGTTCTTCTAACTTATTGTTAATGCATTTTGTCTACGTTGCGATCTGCATTTAACACATTTTGTTCATTTTTAGTTTTTCTTACTTAATTTTCTCCTTTTTTAGGATCTAACATAAACAACCGTTTATTTAGATTACAGACATTATATAAAAAACAAAGAAGTGATTGTTTTAGTGTTAGATATCTGTGTTATATTTATATCATGTATATGCTCTTTATATATTGTTTGTTTTGTTTTTTCATTTGGCGACGTTTGAATTTGTGTATGGGTACACATTTTGTTCGTTCGCTTACCGTTTACGATCGTTATATAAAAAGGGAGTTGTTCTTTCGTTATGCTCATGTCAATTTGTCTTTTTTGATGTTTACTTTTTAATTTTTTATATATTTTGCTTTTATTTCAGAAGAAAGCATTCAATTGTCTACAAATAGTAAATTTATAAAGTTCTCTTTCGCTATTTGCTCTACGCTTCATTTTTGGTTTCGTTATGTTTTTTTTTTGTTTTTGAGTATGTAAGTCACTTCTAAGAAATGCATCTTTACTAGATATTAGAAAGTATCAAAGCGGTTTCGATTTGTTTTTTGTCTATGAATAGATATTCTCTAATCTAGAGTTCGTTCGTTTGTTTTTTTGAATTCATTTCTTTGTATTGTGTGTGATCTCATTGTTTTTTCAATTTGTGTGAATGTCTTTTTGTGTATTTTCATAGATTGTTGTTTTATAAATGTTTGTTTCAGTTTTGTATTTAATGTGTAGCTTACCTTACTAATGGTTCCCAATTGCTTACGTCACACCATTAAGATGAGATTAAACTGTTGATGATTAAACATAACTAAACAGAAAAGAATAGTGCAACAAAATGGTAAACGAAAAATCAAAACCAAAATTTTAACAACATACCTGCAAAGCAAATCAAAGGTAAATAAAATATGTGTGATTTTTTGCCCTAAAAATGAATCTAATTGTTGTAAGGTTATCACTATCTGTAATAATACTAGAAATAAAAAAGATAAAACGAAAAAAAAATTAAACAATACATTTTTGTATTCGTTTATTACCAACACTTATTTTACGTGAACGACAGTATTTGTTTATTACGAATTCATACAAAGTTTCGAACAAAAGTAACAATAAACTAAAAACAATTAAATTTAAAACGATTACAACATAAAACCCAACAGAGTGAAGGTATAAAAATAAAGTGCAGTACATTAAAAAAAAACGAAATAACTAAAACAAAACATAGAAAGGTTCTAAAAGGCATACGGAATGGTGTGGGAAGCAATCTTAAACAGATGAAAGATGGTTTAGTTTTATATTTGCAATGACATTTGCCATAAGAAATCGATAAAATATCCTTTGATTGCAACAGGATACATTCTTGGTTAATCAAATGTTATTACAAATATAAAAGTACAAAATAACGCATTTAGTTAATTTATATTTATATAATCATAGTCGAAATTTTTGAAATACTTTTTGCATTTAAATTTTATATAAATTTAAGAAAAAAATCCATATTTTTGAATTTACCAAAACAAAAGTATGTTTATTGTTCTCGGAGCCGATTGAAAATTAAATGTAGTTTTTGTAAAAATTTTCGAATTGTTTGCTGCCATAAATGCGTTATTTTGTACAAAAGATTATTCTCCATCGTTCATATGTACGAATAAGGACCATCAGTTAAGGCGCTACACAGTAACAATCAAGAGTTATCATCCTTATTTGAACCACCCCCACCGACCCCAGAGCCTTGTGTGTTGGCACTTCGTCCACCTACGGGTGCCCGTACGGCTGGCGGCTTGTACTCTAAGCCGGGATCAAATTGCATTAGAACGAATACCTAAAAGAGACCATGTTGTGAATGGATTTCTTTCTTTTAATTTTTGCGTGTAAATTTAATGTTACCTGATCTGTTGGCAGTAAGGAAAAGTCATCGGGTGGGTTTGTTATAACATAACGTTTACTACTCGCATCACAACTAGAACTTGTGTCTCGAAATCTATAGAGACCAATGCATAGCATACCGTAGGATTTGAGCGCAGCGACAAAGAGATCTCCGTATTTGCCACATTCACCGAATTGAGCCAATGGCCCATCGTAAAGCGAGATCTGACCAACTCGGCACCTGAAAACAAAAACTTATCAGCATCTTTGAATAATGTGAGTTTTTGCACTTGACGAACCTATCACGATTACTTAAACTTTCGGCAGTACTGTATCCACCTCTAAGACCAGCACCTTCAGCCAGGATCAACTCCAGTTCCGGAGTAGCACCACCCGTTATTAGTGATCTTATCAGTGTTAAGGCGTTTTGATTGAAATATGTCTAAAGGAAAATATGTCGTCACAAACGTACTGATTGAAATTGATAACATCTTACCGTTGACATCAATGAATCTAATACACTAACAGCGAACGCAGTACCGCAAGCGAACGGTTGTGTTAAATAAAGTTCTGTATCGGGATCATCGTCATCGTCTTGATCAAGAAACTGTACATTACTATCATTCACCAATTCTAGCGGAAAGAAATTCAATTAAATTCAAACACTCATGTCAATCATTTGCAATGGGCCAACAAACCTGTAATCATCGGCACATTCGCACCGTATACAGAACCTCTTCGTTGCAGGACTATCGGACTACCGGCTGTCGCGGATAGGTTATCAAACTCTGGACCGCGTTGACTTAAAACACCTATAGTATCATCAAATGTCATGGCTTTTATATTCAATGACGCAAGGATTGCTTCCTTATCGGCTAACGTTGGATCATCATTACTAGGAACTTTGGCCGATAGAATACAACACATATCACATAGGTTCACATTGACCGCCCGCAAATCGGCTCGACTTAACGGCGATCCGTTTAGCACTGAGATTTTCGGCAGATTCTGCAACATCTTCCATTCACGTCGGATATAGTCAACCGAGCCCACTATCACCACATGCTTTAGCTCGTGATAGTGAAAGTTTGACGCACGCAGGGGCATCACCAAGTTACGAAGTCCTATAAGTGGTGAATCTGGATCGGCGAATAGACAAACCACAACGTGACCGTTGAGCACCGTCATTGCCGCTTGATTTCGATCCTGCAACATACACACACACATACAGTTATCAGATATTAGAAGGAAAGTCGAGGCTTTTTGAATCCTTACCAATATACAGTCTTCTAGGTTTCTGGCCGGACTCCAATGGAACATACCGGTCGAATCGTACTTCATCTCAGTTTTTTCAAAGTCGAAATCCTTTGATTGATCGTCAGCGATACCAGCCGGCAGCGTAACGCCACCCGGCTGATTTTGTGTCCCAGTGCCCGAACTTCGACTTGTCGGCCTAAGGTTTGAAAACAGAAATGCTTTTAGATTGCTTTCCAATTTTTCGTATCTCTCATTAAATGTTTATTTATTTTGAGATGTACAAAGTAAAATTTGATCGCTAAATGCATTCTAAAAGAGATTTAAACGAATCAGAAAGTAATACAGTATTTGTGTCGAACGATATGAGATAGTTGTAAAAACGATTTCTTGCAAATATTAATGTATCCAATCCATAACTGAACAAAAGATAAACAGAATCGCCTCCTAAAATACGAATCCAAAGAATTGCAAAACTGTTGTGCCAAAAATGTTGTGCTGTGATTTGTGAAAATGTACATGTACGAGTATCAAAAAACATTGCAAATCATATGGAATGCCAAAAACTGTTTTGTGTCTGATAGTCTTCAAAACCATTATTACATGTGTGTTAAGAGAAACATATATATATATATATAGAGAGAGAGAGAGAAAGAGAGAAAATGTGTTACAAAGAAGTACACGAGACGTGTTACATGTCTGCAGATGAAACGTTTTGTGTACAAATAGTCTTCAGTGTGAGTGTTGATTGTAAAATGAAGTAAGAAATAGAAAAGAACAAGAAATAATAGAAAACAGTCGAAACGAATATCATTTGTACTAAATCGTGCAGTAAATATTTATATACATACATAATAAGGTATCTGAATAAGAGTGGTTTTAAGAGTTAATAAGTACATATACTTGCCTTCATAAACGTACTGTTCTCGGGGAGAACCAAACAAAAGTTATAAAAAGCAGAGCGTTGATGGGTAAAAAAGACCAAAAACGAAATTAAGTGTTAAAAGCCAATTGAAGAATCAAAAATTAAGTGCCGACGCCATTCATTTTTGTTTCGTGACAAACCTGGATTCCTCGCGCAAAAAAGCAGAAGCTGATTAATGGGATTTTTTCTTTTTGCATAAAACGTGCATTTATATTTTACTATTATTCACTCCTATACAGCAACATGCACGTGTTTTCGAAATTGATATTCTTTAGAAATATCTCTTCGTTTCTTGGCAGAGAAGCTATGCATTTTTTTAGCTAATTGAATTTATACTTATGTGTATGCGAATTTGTAGCGAAACTTTTAGTTATCGAAAATCATTTAAATTTCCCTCCAATGGTGATAGTGGTAGTCGAGGGTGAAATTTGGCCACAGTCGTGTTTTGAGAATAGGATTCCTTGTTAAACCTAACTTTTACTTTCCTTTCGGTTAGTAGAGCTTTAAATATGATATTGATTCAAACATTTTTGGGATACCAAAGACTGCGGGGGGAGTTTGATTTTAAGTTTTAAAAACTTAGTCCTACCTTAGAACGTTTTTTAGTAATTGGTACAGCTTTCAAACGTCAAGTCAATACTAAAATAAAGCGCACTGTGCATTATGTTGTAGGTCTGTCTTGTTTTGTTAGCCATTTCGGTTTATATTAGAATTTAACTGAGAACGTAGTTAAATGTTAACGTTTTTGTAGTTTTGCGTACGTAAGGGAAGAAATAAATAATCGTACACCTCAGTTTAAATATCTTGATTAACCGTAATTGCAGAAAAATACAATACGACTGTGAGACAGTCGTACTGTATTTTTCTAAAAGAAAAAATATGAGAAATTCATAATCCTGTAATCCGAGAGTTTTCAAAAATCCCAAAACGCAAAAATCTTTTGATGCCAAAAGCACCGAGATCACAATTCACCGAACTCAGAACTCACTCACTGAAATCAGAAATGAATGATGATGAATATTTGCAGTCATTTTTACTACAACACTATTATGATTCAGCACCTGCTTTAAATCAAACGTCATAAGCAGAGGTTTCCTACGCCCCTGAAATGTTTCAAGATTTGGGCATTTCCGGTATTTCGAGATTTAGGATAACGGGATTTCTGGTGGCGACAGATTATGCAACTTGAGAGAAAAAAATGCTTCTCATGCTCTTACATATTTGATTTCGTGTTTTTTTTGCAACTATTTTCTATAAAAAGAAATGTTGCCATTAAAAAATATTTTGAGTTGGTCAATTTTGATACCTAGGACGCGTGTCCTTGAATCAATTGTTCATTCTCAACATCCAATAAAGTTCAGGTTTAAATTTTATAAAAAAAATTGTTTGCAAGGCTAGACTTTAGCAAAGTACTCAAAAGTTGACGTCTACTGTTCATTCTTGTTGCTTCCGCAGTAAATGTATGGAATGTCGAACCATAGTATATGTGCCAATGGCGTAGGATATTTGTATGGTGACACACAATGTTGAGTTTTTAAGTAAATTAAAGCGATCTCTTGGTGGTAAGGTTAAACTATTATAATTTCATTTGCTAAATACTTGTATATTTTCCCTCTTAGGGAAAAGTATCGTTTTCACATTAAGAAGCGTCAGGATTTTTACTTTACTGAGACTTCATTCCACTATTACCCGGCTTTCTGTTTATTGCGACTTCTTTTGCTTTAAGACTTTATTTTATCGATTTTCTCAGCTACAACACTGGTTAAAATATTCGTAACAGTAGAAGTTGTCAATAATTTTATTATAAACAAATAAGCGACATTTGGGAGTCGTTCTAAAAAAATAAGATGAATTTTAAAATTTCGCTGGCTATGTACATTCGATTACCGATTTTTGTATTTTGTTATGTCGGTACTAGTGATAATCATTAATCGAGTTCTCTTGTGTTAGTAGTTAGAAGCCATGCAATTGGTTAGTAGTCACTCGAGTGATTGGTAGTCATTCGAGAGATTAGTAGTCATTCGAGTAATTGATTGAGAATCGATGGTTCTCGAAATGTGGTAATAATTGATTATCACTCGAGATATCATTCGAATGTGCCATCACTAGTCGGTACACTCGTCCCGAACATATGTTTACAGTTTCAGCTATATAGCATATTTATTTTGTTTTTGAGAGGCATAAAAGTTAGACGTGGTTTGCGTGTCCGATCACACGGATGAAAGAATTTGCATTGTTGTTGACAATGGCATACGGTGAGTGTAGTCTAAGTCAAAAAAATGTTTCCAAGTGGTACAGCTTTTCAAAAAAGATCGAGAAGGTGTGAATGACGACGCTGGCCATGGAGGCCCCAGCACATCAACAACCGATGAAAATGTTGAGAAAGTGAAGAAAATTGTTATGGAAGATCATCGAATCACTATTAGAAAAGTTGCTGAAGATGTCATCATATCGGTTTGTTCATGCCATGCAAATTTTTCGGAAATTCTGAGCATGGAGCGTGTGGCAGTGGAGTTCGTTCCAAAATTGCTGAATTTGTTTTTGCTTGTTCGTAATCTTTTGGACAAAAACAACACCGTTATCATGCCTTAGCCGCCGTATTCACCAGATTTTCTCCCCTGTGACTTTTTCCTGTTCACAAGTTATGAAAGGACAGTGGTTTTGCGATGATTGAGAAGATACAAACCGAATCGCTGAGGGAGCTCAAGGCCATACCAAAAAGTGCATATCAAAACTGCTTTAAGGATTGGAAAAAACGCTGTCACAAGTGTATTTTATCTGAGGCTGACTACTTTGAGGGGGAATATTGTATTGACTACTTTTTATTTAAGGAATATTGTAGTACCGATTTGATGCTTAGCACCTAATATCAATGAGTATATCTGGCAATACTTTACGAATTCAATTCATACAAGAAATTTCCTACAATATATAAACTGGATATAAGAGCTGTAAATTTTAGCTAGAATGTTATGATCGAATTAACATAACCATCCATCTTTTGTCAGAGCGATATGGCAAACAAATTTTCGGAACCGAGAGATAGGAGACATCAACGAAAAGGTCATATAGAATTTGCAGAATAATGGAAAAAAAAAAGTGGTCGACGCGCCATAGTGGGTAAGTTCGCCGATTCACTCGCCGGTTCAAAGTTTGAATCCTAGACTCTCATGTGTTTGTTTTTAAGACACCAATTCTTTTGAGTTATTGACAACAATCAGTATACAACACAGTTCCAAGTGTCAATGAGAAACCCCTCAAATTCTGTCGTTTCGGCAATAAACTGTAGGTCCCCTCTACAGTCTAGACCTACACCATTTTCCAAAAAATTCCACAGAAAATTATTCGCCATGTAAAAAGGAACATATATTTACAAATAATTTCTGCGGGAGTTGCGTTCAAAAGCGAAGAACAATATTAAGTCACTAACGACATCAGTTGAGCACTAGAACTTTCTAGAACAAATTTCAATATTAAATTTTCTCTTATAAAAATTGCTTGCGCACATGAAAAAAAAATCTTGTGCTACATATTTTATTAAAAGAATATTTAAAAAAAATGAGATTCAATGTAGCACTATGCGTTAGTTAAGATCTAAGATTTAAAAAAAATATTTTGTTAAAAAAATGTGCATTCGTATTCGAGAAAGTCTTTCATATCGCAGATGTTCATAGCAAATTGATTTAGTTTAATGCATGCTCTATATTAGATGTTAAGTGTCAAAAAATTTAAATTGGAAAAATTTTGATAAAAATCTTAAAACCACTCCATTTCACTATGACTCAAACAGGCGGGGCTTGTTAATCCTATCTAAATTTGATACGTGATACGCCTGTAAAACGGTGCACACAGAGTACATTCTTCAAAATGATATTCATTTCACTGAGAAATCGTTACTAATACAATTTGAAAATCAAATTAGTTTATGAAATAAACATTGCTGAAATACCGTCTAGCAACACAATGCAATGTAACACAAATTAGACAAGTAAACAACAAGTAACAAGAATTATGAGACATAGCACAAAGAACACGACATTAACATCATTATCATAAAGTTGGTAGTTAAGTAGTAGTAAGTATAATATATATGTATTTTAATGTTTTTTTTTAATTTTTGCATCATTACACATAAAACAAGACAACACAAAACAAAAGGAAATTGGACGCATACATGAGCTTTTTAACTTCGTAAGCAAGTTGATAGCCCGCATAAGGATTAGCATCGGATTCTGTAGGCCTGAAATTAGATTTGATTTTAAGCAATATTTTCAGTTTGGTTTTAGTTACGTAATATTAGTGATGAATTTTGTTTGTTTAAGTAATTATAATTCGACATAGCTTAAAGTGAATTTTCCTTCTTCAAAGAGCCGTCAACGAAGAAGTAAGCGGAAAGTATTGAATTGAATGGTGAGTTCAAGTGTTCACCACAGACCATATTTCGAAATCGAATCGCTTCGACTAAAGCTTAAATACCTAAGCAAATTTGTGCAAGCAGACGTACTTAAAAGTACCTTCAAAATAATTTTACATTTCTGTTTCGGTAATTTTTGCTTTCATTACCAATCCTACTTGGCGACGCTATCTACAGTGGAACGAGATACTTACCAAAAGTGCTTAAAAGAAAACTATAAACAACTTAATTTATTTGCTTTTTTGTTATAAAAAATTTAAGTGGTAATAGAAATAATATATATATAGGTCTGGCGGAAACTAAAAGTAACCTTATTGTCTCATTTGTTTCTTTTGTGTTCTTTTTTTGGTTTTGGTTTTATAAACAGGTAGGTTGCGGTGTTTGTTGGTTTAAGCAAACAAAAAAAGAATATGCTGAGCATACCTATTGTATGTTGATGGGGACATGAGTGTGCCTTCTATTTGACCGCGGTTCACCGTTGGCTTAACCTTGTTCACTTGTTTTGTGGTAGAATTCATTTGTAATGTTGATCCACCATTTGTACCATTTGGCCGTCGTCCATTTCGATTTATAACTGAAATGAGAAGAAATACAACAATTCGTCAATATTTAATAAATTTAAAATCTCAATTTAAATAGACTCAAAATTAAAATGTTAAACGTTTTGCATCCTTTGCAATCCACTTTCCCGGAATAACTGTCAATGAAGTTATATGTGCACCACGTCGATTTTAGGGCGGCATATGACAGCGTGCATAGGGACGAGCTATACAGTGCGATGTCTAGTTTCGCTATTCCTACCAAACTCGTCAGACAATGGTATGGTAGTATGACAGACAATGGTAATGGTATGACAATGGGTAATTATCGCTACTCCGTCAAAGTCGGTAACAAACTCATCGAATTCTTCAATGTCAGAAACGGTTGTAGGCAAGGCGACGTACTTTCGAGTGACTTCTTCAATATCATTACTGAGAAAGTCGTGCGTAATTTACAAGTCAACACCAGAAGCACGATCTTCCGAAATTCAGTTCAACTGCTTGCTTACGCCGACGACATTGATGTGATTGGACGAACACAACGAGCCGTCCATGACGCGTTTGCTGACATTGAAGCGGAAGCGGCTAAAATGGGTCTGGTGGTTAATGAGGGCAAAACGAAGTACATGCTGTCATCAACGAAGGACACACAACATCGGCGTCTTGGACAGAGTGTCACACTAGGCAGCAGAAACTTCGAGGTAGTCAAGGACTTCGTCTACCTCGGCTCCGCATCTGATTCTGCGAAATCAAACGCAGAATCACTCTTGCCAATCGCTGTTTCTTTGGGCTCAATAGGCAATTGAGTAATAAAGCCCTCTATCGAAGGACAAAGCTTGCTTGAACAGTTGGGTCATCCAGTTTTCCTTTAAAGCGCAGATACTTGGAGGCAACTAATGCGAATGAGGAACTCTTTAGTATTTTTGAGAGAAAAGTTCTGCGTGCGATTTTTAGTCCTGTTTGCGGACCTTCTTCTGTAGAAGATTTTAACTTTATGGGCTGTACGGTGACATGCGCCTGGTGAAGCGCCTTCGGATACAACGCTTAAGGTGGCTAGGCCATGTAGAGCATGTACACCATTGCTCCGGCTTGAAAAGTCTTTCCTTCAAGCCATTGGGACAACACAACAGAAAACGGCCTATTTGACATGGCGCGCAAAAGTGGAGAAGGATCTCAACCAACTTGAACTACGCAATTGGAGGAAGGTAGTGCGAGATTGTGCTAAATGGAGAGGCATATTGGTTTAAGCACAGGTCCACCCCGGGCTGTCTTCTTTTTTCTTTCTTCTTTTACTGCCGCTACAGTCTGGGGTGGATCTAGGCCTTAACCAATAAAAGAAGAAGAAATAGGTGTAGGCGCAAGATTTATTTGGTCAGTTATCCATCTATCTTGGAACATGCATGGCGATTTCTTATTTGGAGATCAGTGTTTCGGAGGCTTAACTAGGTTGTTGGAATGATATATTTTTGGAACTGCCGTTCATCATTTTGCCAGTTTTGCTTTGAATTTAAATGACTAACGCGTTTTGTGATTTGTAATAATTGTACATTTTAGATGGAATAAAGAATATAATTTAATCTTGATAAACTTGGATTCCCAAAATATTGGAATAAGAGGATTGTTTGCTTTTTAAGTGATTCTCAATTGTCAACCTTTGAATTTAATTTTTCGCGGCTCTGGCATTTAGTGAGTTTGCCATGTGTGTTGATTTGGATCCTCACAGTAGTGAACTCTTACAATATCGAGTTTTTCTGTGGTTTTTGGGTTGTCTATATCGGACCGTTTCACAATTCAATGATATCAAGTTCCTGGGACTTTTGATATACAAAGATTTTGTATTTTCGTGACAATGGACCTAATGGGATTGGTAATCTAAATTTTGATATTTATGGGCGTTGGATTTTTAAATTAATAAGAGAGCATGCAGAACACTACATCCTTTCGACTTTATCGAC
This sequence comes from Eristalinus sepulchralis, assembly GCA_944738645.1. NCBI lineage: Eukaryota > Metazoa > Arthropoda > Insecta > Diptera > Syrphidae > Eristalinus > Eristalinus sepulchralis. The sequence goes on from OX122882.1 coordinate 15,066,589, forward strand.
TTTTCATCTCACAGTTTACGTCAATTAAGCAAATTTAGTTAAAATATATTGTTTTCGCAACCTTTTCGAAATCTAATAGCTACAGGGTTAAGTTAAATTCGTTACAAAAGTCATTAAAAGCCATCTGATATTAGGCTCAATGCGACCATAGTTAGTTCTATGCCTTTTATCATAGAGTTGATTCCTAACCCGAAGAAGGATATATGAATACTTATAAGAGAAAGTATGATGAATTTAAAAAATAGTTAATAATATCGCAGATAAACATGACAAACGTTGCCTAAGCTCTCGAAAGACTAAAGTTTTTGCAAGACAATTATTTTACATCTTTCGTATTAGTTCTGAAGGCAGATCTCGTGAAAGTCTTTTGGAATCTTTCGAATCTATTGTATGTTCTTTTGTTTCATATGGTAAATCTGAAGCGATGGATGAATATTCAACGTATGGTCTAACTAAGGAAGGTCTCTACTTTAACTATTCAGAAATACTAAAATAGCGCTATGCTTTGCCATGGTGTAATCATAATGCTATGAAAAATCCAGCTCTTGGTCAAAATTACAGTCTACAATCTATGATTTCTATCAGGCGATGAAATTTATGGTTCTCTATATAATAATCGTTAAAGACAGAAGATGTTTTTCAGTAGGCCGAAAATATTTTACTTTTTGAGAGATTTAGACCTTAAGCATTATGCTCACATAACATTATCAGATTTTGATATCCAACTGAAATTTAATGCAATCGGTTGTAGTATTTATTGACAAGTATAATTTCAAGACATCTACTTATGTTAAAATTCGCTTTTGACTTTCGAAACTTGTGGATGGTGATCTAAGACTTTTTGGTTCTAAGGGAGTTTGCAATTTAAAAATTTTTTCTGAGCTTCTAGAACTGTACGTTAACGAAATTTTGTTCAATATGGATGTTCTGTATTTGAGGATTAAAGAATTTTTTCAGGCCCTACGCAAAAAATGTGTATTTTAATAAGAAAACTAAAACTAAGAAGCTAACCTTGTATTCATTGCCTGTCGATAAATTTTTATATCATCAAACAATGTATCTATTTTTGTTTTTGTTTGGAAGAATAGTGAAAACATAACTAAAGAATAAATACTTACGAGTCATATCCTCTCGTTCTCTTGTAATGTCACCTGTAAAATACAAGACATTTTAATGACCAGCACTCAAACGGAACACTACAGTTTTCTAAAAACATATATTTATCACATTTTCACAATTCGACAGCAACAAACGATGACAAATATGCCAGCAGTGACAAAACAAAAATTAAAGAAAACATATAGGCATGATTTGTGAATAAAAAAAAAGCATAAAATGTTAAGTCGAATCCAACACAAGGTGAATTTCAACGATACACAAATTAAAAGATAGGTACGTAAAGAATAGCATATGAGAAATAATTATATAATATGCAAATTAATTTACAACAATTTCAACATTTATTCTTAAGATCGTATTCAGTTCGCAAAATATGAATGTAATAAAACATGCTTAAAATATATTTTACTTCTCGATATTTTTTTGACACTTTGGTGAAATCAAAACAAAATTGGATTGATATTAAAAACGAAAGAAATTCAAACAGAGGGACTTCAAAAAATAATTGAATTCAAATGTTATAAAGCCAATACAGGACAAACACAATAGAAGCATTTAAAATGAAGAAAAACAAGATTAAAACAAATTATATGCATTTATACTGACAGTCCTCAAGGAAATTCAAAACAAACTTATTTCAAACATCTAAGGCAAAATGAAAAATCTAATGTGGCATTTCATTGTTTTTTTTTTGGGATTTCGCATGAAAACAGATATGCATTGCTTCATGGGTAGACATCATTTTTTGCTTTTTTTTTTTTGTTTCTTATGTGTTTCTCTTTTTTTGTCGATTGCGTTTTTTTGTTTTTTGGTAATTAAAAAATTTTGTATTAGTATTCTTTTACCCGATGATGATCCACGCACATGCACCCTTTTGGGTAGTTCTGGAGGAGTAAATGTAGGTGCGGGATGATGGTCATCTGTAAAACATTTCACTTGATCAGAACCTCAAACCCACATTTCGATTTAGAACAAAACAGAAATTAACGAGAAAATAAAAAGGAGAACGAAATAAGAGGGATATTTTCGGGGAAAGAATTAAAATGTGAAATAATATTTTAAATGTACTTTTTACTAATTAAGGATTTACATTCTTTTTTTGTTGGGAATTCTACTTGAAACAGAAGATACAAAAAAAAACGTATTTTAAATGAAAATTGAATCACTGAATAAATTGATAATTGGCACAGGTTTTCGTATATTCTACACTTAAATTTTATTTGCTGGAATTGTTGAAATAAGTTATCTGCGGAGGAGGATTTGTTTTCATTGGAAATAATGATGATCAGATTCATATATTGCAGTGTTGAAATATATCGAAGATTATTCAATAGAATTGAATTAAAAGCAATACGTTCAAAAAATTTAATTAATTATTATATTTAACTTAAGTTAAAGCATTTTGTTAATGAATTTAATTTTTAAATACTTTAGTTAAGATTTGCACTCCGGCCAATTTATCGTTCTCCAATGAATGAATAAATGGGAGCTTATGGGATCTTTAAGGTATTCTCCCAGAATTCGGAAACCCCATTTTAAATTATTCGTGTCAATTGAATTCGGAACCAGCACTTGCCTCAACGATATGATATGAAACCCTGGCCAGCTACCTTCACAAAGTGATTCCGAATTAACACAAAAAACAAATGTAAGAAAGTATACAAATATTTAAATCATAAAAAAATAAAACTGGGAAAGGGATAATTTTTTGGGGGTTATTTGGTTAAATATATTTATTCAAAAATATTTATTATCAAGTAAGAAAGCGTTTTTGTTATCTTAATTCAAGGCATTCAACTAGCGTACTATCTCAAACCAGACTACTTGCTATTAAGATACAATCAATGTAAGTTTCTATAACTAATAAAGTAACATGCATATTTCATCCTAATATTACCAAACCGTGCAGTTCTCTTCGGTTACTAACTGTGCAGGGATGCAAGGAAAATCCTTATTGAATCGAAATAAAGTGCGAGTTTGAAATAGAAGCGTGTTCATGTGTATAGATAGTCGCAGTTCAGAGTAAGGAAGTAACGATAAAATAAGATGTTTGGGTTGTTTTGTAGTAGCATGATTTAAAATATTTCATAACATAATCAACTGCATCAAAAAAAAAAAAAAATAAAGTGTGCATTCTCGAAACTGAATGTCATCTCTTTGAAATAGCTTGATATTGGTTTTTTTCACCTTTTATTTATTAATAATAATAAAATTTAATTATTAGCAGAAACTTAGCGCATCCTTCTTTCATGTTTTTAACAACTACATTTCGAAAATTTGTATTGTATAAAAAAAAATAAATAAATAATCAACTACACTAACGTTCAAATTTAATTTTAAGCTTTGCTTTGTTGTATACATAATTGATTTGTGGTTTTAGCTTGGATTTCTTTCGCATTTAGCCAAATCTAGCAATGTAACTACGCGATTTGTATTTTTTTAGGGCTATTGGTTTGAGTTAATTTCATTGGTGAAATATGGTGACTGTGCGTTGCAATTTGATTCTGTTGCATTGTTTTGATAATTTGTACTTTTCTACATTTAATCATAGTGAAATGTGTATCTGTATTTTTTTTATAGGAAATAAATATCGTATTTGAAATATATCACACTTAAAAGATATCCCTTTAATTATATTTGGCTATTGTATTTCAACAATAAAACTATACAAAGAAAAAACTATGAAAATAAGAATAATTAAAATTAACAAAACTTAAATAAGAATAAAAACTTCTTTAATTTTCTTCTTTCGAAACATACACATACGAAGTATCTTACGTTAAGTTGGAACAAAAGTTTTAAATATCTTTTCGGGAAACTTACTTGTCATTGAGTAATCGTCGGCTATATAATCCGTATTTTTTTGAGTTTTATTCAATGGATGGTATTTTTGAGGTTTTTTTTTTTTCATTTAACATTAGATTGGATGTATTGTTATTTTTATTTGATAAAAACAAATAATTATCCATATATGTGTTTAATATTTGGATTTGATATATGTGTGGGGGATTAAGTAGTTGGAGGTTGGAAAAGAAAAAAAATATACAATTAAAAACACAAACAATTGGTGATATATTTTTTTTTTCAAATTTCAATAGAGATACCAATTGTGAAAGTTTAAATTATTTGTCTTGTGAAAATTTGTGTGAAAACGAAAATCGTGAATTGTACGAAAATCAAAATATGAGAAAATGGCACTCCCATATATAAAAAACACTCATTCACATATAAAATGTATAAGACTACCTAATTAGAAATGAAAAACGACACAATACATTAGTTCTGTAGTTGTGGTAAAAAAGTAGTTGACAAAAATTAAAATTGATATTTTTTTTACGAATAACTACATACTGTTGAAAGTATCAAAGACATGGAAGGAATTTAAGAGTTTGAAATTAATTAAAGGTCAGAAGTTGATAAAATTAGTAAATGAATTTTAATAACAATTCGTTAATTATGACGAATTAATTATTAATTGAAAAAGTCAACTTTAGTGTCTTTAAGTCTTGCGTTCACCCAGAAAGGGCCTTTTTATTGAATCACAAATTTGTACTGGAAATTCCTTCTGGCAAGTGCACACCATCTCGGTGACAAGGAAAGAAAAAGAAACTTGTATGCATCACTTTTAATCAACTTTGTTGTGGACGCTGTTTGACGAGAATTATGAGAAGAATGAATGCCATGTCCAATTTAACAATGTCACAGCTCGTTGAAGCCGTGTGCGCATCATGTGTAGCCACAGTGACATTGCAAGCATCTACGGGTCAAGAGTAGCAAACAAAATCTGCCATTTTTGCAGTTTGAAAACAATCTTTCGAAGATTGGGTCTCTTTAAGATATCTCGAAAAAATTTGCTGAGTAAACGAACAAACTAACACACAATCCTCAAACTGAATGACAGCTTAGAAGACTGGTCTCAATTGAGCGACAGCAAGAATTTCACCGTTCCCCATTAAGTGGACTTCAACCGAGTAATTTCAAGTCATACTTTCTTAACACATTGTATTCGTGCAGCGTGATTAAGTTATTTTGTTCCTAAATGACATTACCATTGATTGTTGTTCAGATGGGTTCTCTTTTGAATAATTTATGTGTTTGTTCACCATAAACATGATCAATTACTTAAAAGCGGTGTTAGCGTCCCGTCGAAGATTAGTTGATGTGATATGAGTGGTACCGACAACGTGATATGATTTTCAAGAATTTGAAGAGAAGACACCTTGAAAACCGAGTGAAATTACTTTGTGCACATAACCGACCACAACATTAAATCAAATTCTTTGGTATAAGAAAAAGTGAAATGAATAATATAATCTCACAATTTAATTATATAAGGTACACATACAGAAGATAGGTCACATTTGAATTAGTCTACTCAATATTTATGTTTTTTTAAACGACTAGATCTAACAATTTATCAAAATTACAATACACAATCGGAATCAAACAGTTAATCAAATAAAATAAACTTTGACGACACATTAAAAATTAACACAATTATGAATATATGTATCTAAGTACTATAGTGTACGTCTACAAAATAAAAAGAAAATTATGGAAAAAAAGAAGATTTCTGCGAAGTATTCGCCTCATTGGAATGACAAAGAAAAGAAAACAGAAATACATGTTTATCACAACCACTCACAAATACATACACACGCACACACATAAATGAGGTAGAACATAAAATATATGAAAATTAGAAAAAAAAAATTTCAACAAATCACTTCAGACTTTATATAATTTGCATATATAAAGGAATGAAATGAAATTTCGATGAAATGAAAAAAATAGAAACACCAGTTAATTTATCAATTTCACTACAAAAACTTAAACCATTCGAATTCAACGTATGTAAGTTGGTTAATTTTTTTTTTTGCAGTTAGTTTTTTTTCAAGGATTTGTTTTTGGATTTTATACGTACTTGCACGTCCTACCATTTGTACGGCACGGACGCCCTTCCTGAAGGTAGCCACTGTGGTCATAGAAACAAATTTATAGGATTGTAAAAAGGTAAATGAGGATTATGGAAAATTATATGAAAACAAAAAAAAAAAAATCAGTAAACTAAGGTACATTTTGAAATGAAAATGAAAAATCTTCAAACAAGGGACTTTTATACTAAACTAACATAAAGTATTTTTTTTTTTTTGCTTTTCAATGAACGACTAATATATATTTAAATATATTTATCGTTTAGTTTAGACTTTCATTTATCACTTGTACAATGGAGTGTTGTTTTTCTGCTTTTCTTGACTTACTTAAGGTTCTGCTAATATAGATACTATGGATATGAAGGTCCTGCCTGGCACTTAGCTTATTAAGTAAACGCATGTACGTTTTAAAAAACATGTTAAAACATTTAGAACTGAAAATACGATGGAGTAGAATGCATGTGTAGATAAGACTGCATACCCTGGGTCAAAAACAAACTTCACTCTGAAGTTTTCATAAAAAAACTGAGAAGGACTGAAAAAAATTGTAGTGGGTAAGAGGTTTACGTGATTATCCATAAAAGACATAATTTGTCTGTACACAATTTTAATAATTCTCAGAATGTGCTATGTTACTCTAAAGCAATGATTTTTTGATGATGGAAAATTATAATTTGAAGAATATTTTTATGGTTTCAATATTATCTGGAAAAGAAGTGACATAAAATGTTTTAGATTTGCAATTTATGGAAAACATTAAAAACATAGAAAAAGTGTGATTCTTTAATATTTCTTTGTTTTGCTTTTAATAAAAGTATGCCAAGAAGGTAATAAATTGATTTGTTTTTTTATTGTAGTTCTTAAATAAAATAAAATTAATTGGGTGGCATTACAGCCCACAGGGGTTCATTTATAGCTTCATCGGCAACTACTTGTGTTTTGCTTGCTATCATTCTGTCGCAAGAAGAGTTTTCTGATTCTGAAGGGATAATTTGAAAAGTTTTTTAAAGACAATCAATGCTCTTTGAGTCTCGTCAGCATCTCGAAAGACGTGGTACCGTAGAATAATTCGGGATGTTTAGTCCAGGGATGGAACCTCGGAGCATCTACGTGTGGATCGACGCATGTACCCACTACAGGACGGAGGGCATACCAAATAGATTTTCCAGCGATTAAACATTTTTGGACGTCGTGCTCTGCTTCAATATGAACTACGGTTCGCCTATTAATTGTAATTCTGAGCAACTATTACTTGTACACAAAGAAAGTTTAAATTGTACTAGAAAGGAACTGCCATAGTGACACTACACGATGCGAAGCAAAGGACAGAAACATCTTATTTATTGTTTGGAGTATTTGATTTGAGCAGCATCTGAGTCTACGTCAGAAGAAGTATTCAAACAAGCCCTTGTAAACTCATCGTATTTCACGTTTCGAGTTATGAACCATGCAGCTTTCTTGTGTATAAAACTTCCTTCAAATGACCAGTAACTGCTCCGTTATGAATAGGGAATTAGCCCTAGCAATGTTCACGCTGCTTTATTGTTATTGTTGCGAATGTTTTCCCCATGATCACATCCCCATGATTACATCAACAAATGTTAAGTGATCAATCAGAGTGAGGTGCATCTTCTATCTGAGATCATATTGCTTCTTATAACATCGTCACATTTACTCAAAAGTAAATATGAAAAAAAAAAAACATGTGGACAAACATGTTTTAATTCCCTCGCGGTACTGTCAATGCTAACGAAGCCTTATTTGTGTAGAAAAATCAATTTTCACTTCTTCGAAATCGAGATTCAACTTCAGATTGTCTTTTTGAAGAAGACTAATGGCACACATGACGCAAGTATTTGATCCGTTATTGACTGCTGGACACCTTTTTCCCATTTTTCCAAATATTTTTTACGTTTTCCAATAAATTATTACCAATAGCCGATTGCTACTATAGGGTGTAAACAAATATGTATATTACAAAAAAAGTGTAACATCACATTGGATAAACTTAAAAATATTCTTCTTAGCTGACCGATGTTTTTGAAAAAAAAAAAAAATACAATTTTTAGTCTCATCACTTAATGGATCACAGCATAATTACGCCTTTAAAGCATTGCATAGTTTTCACTATAAGCATCCTTTAAGCATTACATTTTGTTTCAATATAAATTAAGCGTTTTCTATAGTGTACAAAATCAGCACTGAAACTTAATAATCTTCAATTCTCTCCTTCTGAGTAGGTGAAAGATTTTGTTTATTTCAAATTTTAAAAATAAATTACATTTCTGTCTAGATTAGTTAGACATAGAATTTTTGAAAAGAAAAATAGAAAAAATAAAATGCAAAATGAAATATAAACCGTTAGCGTTTCATAACGATAAGTAGAAGAAAACATTAAAATGTGTAACATCAGTACAAAGCTTGCATTAGGAATAGTAATTCGAAAACAATCAAACAAAAAGGCATTAGCAACAAAAATAGTTTGAAAATTTTCAGTTATTAGCAAACTGTTACGGTTTTATTTGTTAAATTAATTTCGTTCTCAGTTTATAATTGTTGTATGAGAAAAAAACAAATTGGCAATTATTTAAGAAATAATATTATAAAGAAATTAAGTTTAGCGATATAAACAAATTCGTGATGTAAAACTTTGTTTTTTTTATTTGTTTTTGTTGACTCTCAGAGAATTTATTTGAAGGGTAAATTTTTGTTGGATATTGATTTTACGTTTTTCTTCAAATATAAGTAGTTTTCGAAAACAAAAAAAAGGAACAAATTTTAGGAACTAATATATGATGAGATTGCATAAATATGAGTATATAGCAACAAAATGCTACATAAATCATAGAAAATCGTATAAATGGCTATATATTAGCACATTACGCTTATAAAAAAAAGGATTTTTTTTTGGAATTTTGTTTTTAATTGCAATATATCCGTACCATCAATTTGATTAATGGCTGTATTAAGGCCTTGATTAACCATTCCAGTCTGCATCATAATCATGCCCACATCTGAAAATCGCACAATTAAATACATAGAAAACAAAAAAATCAAAAACAAAAAATTAAAATACAAACAAAACATGTTTATACATTCGTTTCAGTTTTTTTTTTCCGTGAGATCTTCATTTCTTCATTTCAATTTTCATCGATCTCAAAGCTGTTATAAACATTTGCAAATACAAAAATTATTCTGAAACAAAATTTGTAAACTCAAGCGAAAATTTGTTTATTTACATTCTTATTCATAGTACCAAAGATAACAATCCCGTTTTAGGTACAATATATGAATATTATGATTATGCGGCGAGATATTCTATCTGTATGTTTGATCGCTAAAAAGTAAAATATACGCGATCTTGTCAAACTGTTGCCAATGGCCGTAGTAGATCTTTTCGTACTACATGGATGCGACCAAATTTGTGAGTACAAAAAAAAATTAAATTACATTGCTTACAAGATATAATTCCTCACTAAAACTATGAGGGCTTCATAGGCCTCACCACTTTACGAAGATGATATATACAGGTAGAAAAAAAAATCTGTATGAGATAGTGCATTTGTGATGAATATTCGAATGCTTAAAGCTCAGCCCTGTTATGTGTGTATATCACTTATCATATTACCGACTTACACCTAGAATCATTATTTTTCTCATTATATACAAATAGAAGTAGAAATAAGCTGCCACTGTGAACTGCTTATCTTATTAATACACATTATCTCCACAGAAGATGTAGAGTTAAAAAAAAAATAAAGTTGAACAAAAATCAATGATAGGGAAATTTCAAACACCCAGGGTATATCAGTTGTGCACCTACGAGTATGTACTTATGAATACGAAATAAACATATGTATACAGTTTTTTATATGAGTTTAGTTCTACCTAAGTACTCATTTTCAAAAAAAAGCTAAATAACTATAAATTATATACATCAGTGATAAAAAATTAAAATAAAACATTCTTCGCTTACAACAATACAAATAATCCTGTTACGTGATGGGACAATGGTTAGGGTTTCTTTTCACTTCAATTTCAGTATTAACGGTTTTGGTGCAAATCATGCACTCATGGTAAAATATTAAAAGTGCAACAAACCATATTCAAATATTTCTGTGTTCTCTCAGGCAAATGGACAATGTTTTCAGTTTTTTTTTTCATTTCGAATTTTGGATTCTTCTTCTAAAGGTTAGTCTACAGTGATTGGCGAAAAATTATTTTCTTCTATTTAAGACAGTTGTTATCATAATTGGTTTTGTTTTACTTATGTATTCGTACATAATTCTTCTCTGTTTGTTTTTTTTAATCAAAACAAATGAAAAACAAAAAAAGTGGAGAAAAATGAGTCGTGATTATAAAATGATAATATGTTAGTGGTATTTTGTAAATTTATGTATTCCTTTTATTATTTATTGAAACAAGACAATCAGTGTGAAGTAGAGATTTTTAATAAAGTCTGCAGGCTTAAATAGATAAAACAAATATATTAAAGGCTCTCACAATATGGGTAAAAGCATTTGTGTTGCAAGTCTTCAGGTATTAAGAAAAATAGATAAAATTAAATCAATATGTCATACGTAAGAGTCAAACCAAAATTAGGTGTAATTCTGTTATAACATATCTGTAGGGTAAATCAAACAAGGCTTGAGAGAGTTTCTTTACGAAAGTAAAATTATACATATCTTGTATGGGATGCATTTTTCGCACAAACATATATACAATTAGAAACTAAGCCTTTCTTTTAAAATATTTCATTGATAAGAAAAAACAAATGGTTTTCATATCTCATACGTGATTGAGGGGGGAAGAGATTTTTGGAATTGCTTTAATGGGTACAAATTAAACTTCACAAAACAAGACGTTAATTTGATTTTGAGTTATTCTCTTTTTTTTACTCATTTAGTTAGATTCAATATTAAGGGGTAAAAACGAAAATTCGAAATGTCCTTATTGTGTGTTTATATATTTGGAAAATAAACAGAACTGATCTACTCTGATCGTTTTTTGCAAATATATTTTTAAAAAATTCAAACAAAACAAATTCGTGTGTACAGATTTGAATTTAAAAAAACCCAACTAAGGAAACATATTTACAAAAGATGTTTAAACATATAACAAAACTACAAAAACACGTAACTAAATTAAAGTAAATATTCATCGGTAAAACCACTTTTACGTGTTTTTTGGAAACTAAAATCATAACAAACGTAATTTCAGAGTTAGTATTAGCCTATGTATTTCAACCAAATATAAACGAAAAAAAAAACTTCAGAACTTTCTCTTGGTTTGTAAATTTCTTTCAAGGGGGAAGGGGGTTAAGTTAAACAACATGGATAAACAGATATAACATATAAGTATTTCGTTTTTTTTTTTTAAATTGGCATAAAAGATTTTGTTTTATCAGATTTTTGAATTTTCCTTTACCTAAGTCACCAAATTTGTTCCTTGGTTGTACTGTCACTGTTTGAAAAGAGTTTTGTTTTTCATTTTTAATGCATTTATAGATTTTTTTTTGGTTTTTTTCATTTTCAAATTGTTATTGTTTTTGAGGTAGAATGATGATCGCACCAACGCGTCATTTTGAGAAAACAAAAAGACAATAGCATTATAGATTATAAAGTATTTCATAAAATTGTTATAGATTTATATAGTTATAGTATTATAGTATATGTATGGTATATATAGATTTGCCTGTCTCCTAAAATTTCTTACAATTAGGCTTTACATTCTTTTTTTCCGCAAAAGTTTTTAAAAAATTGTTTCTTTGATTTTTTTTCCTTTTAACGAATATTAAATTAAAAACGGAAAAAAATCTTACAAGAAAATAAACCTTTATATAAATTATAGAGAGAGAAGTAATAAAAATTCAGAAAATCAAACTTATGCGATACTTACAATTTTTACATTTACACTTTTTTATAAGAGTCTCGTCCTTGATGTCTTCGTGACATGCCTTGCAATAGAACCAAGCTCTAAAAATGTTGTTGTGATTAATGTTTTGATTAGGTTTCAAAAAAGTAAACAATCTGTTACGCACCTTTTAACTTCATCGGCACTTTGCGCAATAAAAAATCCTTGAGTATTCGCTTGGATTTTAGCACCACGGGGATTTATGGATATTTTACTATCGGCACCTTCTTCTGCGCCCTTGATTTCGATGGCTAACAGCAATAGTTTCAACTTAGTAAAGCAGAGTCTACAACGGGAGAATAGCGTGAATGCATCTTGCTCAAGTCAAATGTATTCGAATATTTTATCACAAATGTAATTAAATTGATTAAAAATGCATTCATTGTCATGTTCTTGTTTTTTTATAAAATGAGCAAATTGAGAAGATAAGATAGACTGAAGCCGGACAGAATTCAAAAGTTAAAACACAAAAAAATTGGAAAATTCTGAAAATAAGTTCAGAAAAGGTCGAAAGTAAATAGAATACAAAATCAAAGGTTGTCATGGTTTTTTTTAACAAAAAAATGTCGAATAACAAAAAATTCCAATTAAATCAATCGATTGTAAAAAATCTTTTTAAAATTTTGACTGACATACATAATTGAGATTTCTATGCTCAAATATAATAAAATAGGGAGCAACAGAGTAAAAATTCCTCTTCTGTGCTTGGCTCGATAGAAACTTTAAATTTCGATCTCAAAGCTTCAAAATTTCGATTTGCGTAAATACTATAAATACAGCACAATCCTGAAAATAAATTTCATCACAAATAGGGTAAATGACCCGTGCTGAAATTAAATACATTTTATTATCCGACGTTGTAATTAATCTTTAAGAATTTTCAGGCGATCTTATGGCGCCACAATCTTTCGAATCGGACTCGTAGTTTCGATTAAACGATTTGTAAAATCTGGCGTATTCGCGGATTTTATAAAAGTAAAAAAAAGCTACATATATTCATCGATTGTTATTTTCAAAAGTTAAATCTCTTATACTAGGATAGCGATTGTCAAAAATGTATTAGAAGTCGGTTTTTGATGAGCAAATCCCAGATGTACCACAGAGAATAAATTGACAAAAATCCATGATATCCTCTTGGCAAACCACCGATTGAAGATGCGTGCTTTCTATGGGACAGACGTAGGACTAAGAGGGTCATATTCTGAGTGAAATATTGGGCATGAGAAAGCTGCCCGCGCTCTAGCTACCGCGTTTTCTAACTCCGATACACAACCGAGATACCACTTTAGAGTAGAGTAGGAGGAGTATGAAGGAGTTTCTGTGTCGTTTTTGAACCATCAACTAAATAACTTGCACTAGACACAAATGAGCAGTCATATCAACCGGTAAGGTGAAGGTCATCGTTTTTTGGAGCTTACTAGGTGTTATCCCCATCGACGACCCGGCGAAGGAAAAAGCGGTCGCAGTCTCTAATATTCAGAATTATTGGACCGATTCGACACTACTACTTGCTGTAGAAAAATGTACTCTTCCATTTTGACAACCCAACAGTTTACACTCCCGCCATAACCTCGGTAAAAAAGGTGATTGTAAAAAACAAAATTTACACTTTGAATTGCAAAATAATTTTCAACATTGCAGATGTGTGGCGTTTCTTATGAAACGAAGAATTTAGTCCCCGATTTGTAGGCACTTATTCGATCTTCCTCCTAATTATGCAAGTGTTTCTGTTGACTTTCAGATGCCTAAAAATTAGGAGTATAAAGGAAGTGAGGCATCGTTGCCAAAACCCCTTTGTATGGATTCAAATTATAGATCACTTTCTTTTCTTCCACATTTTTTGAGATCATTATTTTTTTGAGTTTGAATTTCCAGCGATTCCTTTTGCAAAATTCTGTCCGACTCCCACCATTCACATATTTGAATTCTGAAAACTGATTACGAGTAAGAAGTACATGACAATGGAAACTATTGAATACATGAGTAAATATTGTTTGAGTATATAGAAAAAGAAATCACATTCAAGATCTACAACATTTATTAGATGCAATGTGTACAAAAAGCGAACAAACATGCTGGCAAAACGTTCACTATAAACATTCAAAAATCACTAAAAACAAATAAAAACACTAATATTTAAATAAAAACATACACAAACATATCTTTTATTTTGCAAATGAAGTAGAGCACCAAACGAACACATCTACAAAGCTACTCGTATATAAGTTAGTGTGAATCAAAAGAGAAGTGACACAAATCATTCAGATTTAATGGTACACAATTAATTAATTCCGGAAAGATTGTATTCACATGGTTGGCAGATAGGGGAAAACGTGAAATTGCATTTAATTGATTTCGAGTTTGTGATCATGTGAACAGTTGTCGACTGAGGATATTCCTAGGTGATATTTTAAGACATAATATATATTTTTTCTTGTTTGCTGTACAATAATGTCTGTTTTGATGTTAAGGTTGTGCTAAGCTAAATACATTCATATGTACAAAAAAAAAAAAAACGGAAAAAATTTGATTTCAGGTATCGACAAATTATGTTTAGACGTGATACGGGTGAAGGTATAACCACTTAACCATCCCTATTTGTTTTTATCTGTATGTAAATGTGTGGATTAAGTGTATCCAGAAGAGTTATTGAACTGACTATATATGCTACCCACTAAATTCCTCTATCACTCTGCATACTTCCCTTGTAAAAAAGACATACATTTTAATTTCATTCGACTTAAATAAATTTCGACAATAAATACATAGGGATATGACAAACGATCAGCGGCATGAACAATGAACGATCCTAAAAAAGTAAATCTTGAAAATGTGGAAAATGTTTATCAAATTTGTCGATACCAGGTGCGAAAGAAATACAATTAAAATACTTATTAGTTTGCTTTTCATGATACTTTTGATTGATTAAAATAAATAGGAAACACTCTATTTAGGATTTTAGTCATGCAGCTACAATATTGACTGTACACGGTCTCTCCTCAAATGGAACAAAAAAACAAATAAACAAAAAGTAATTATTTCTCGTCACAATATTAAGTCAATGCAAAAAGTCTAAGATCAAAAAATATTTTTACTGCACTTCCACGGGAGGAAAAAAATTAGGAAAACTATTAATAAAATAATTATACAAACATCAAACAAAAGTTTTATCATGACACTCCATTGACAACAAAGGAAATCTTTTCATATTAAGTACTGAGTACAAAATGTATATATTTATTTTTTTTTCATTTTCAGTAAATATTAATATATGTTTTATCAAAAAGAGTAATGAAAAAAAAAAAAACCAAAATAAGTATAAGTAAGGTACAACAGTTGCTGTTATATAAAATTTTGTTTTGCTTTGTATCTTTTCACTACAAGTCGAATTAGGATCTTACTCGCTGGCTTGTGGGAATGTCATGCCGGTAAATGAAGGTGAAAGGGTTTCTGTATACATCTCACACCCTGTACCTTGAAGATAATCATTTTGCCAGGCCTGAGTATCTGGTGACTGTAAGATTAAAAGGGTTTTGGTTTTTTTGATGGGTTTTGTTTTCTATTGTTTTTTTTTTTGTTTTTTGGATAATTAGATAGAAAATGTCTTTACAAGGTGCATAGGAATATTTGTTTTTTTTTATTACACACAAATTGTACTTATATGTAAATTCATTCCTTAAGAAATTGCCTAGGATATTGGAATAACTATTTTGTCCACTTTGCTTGCTAGATCTGTTCGTTCACTCGATCGGGAAGGATTGAATCTGAGTAGACTATTATTGTGGTTAGTGGATGTTTTCAATGCTTGCATAATTTGATTTTCCTCGTTGGTTTTCGTTGCTTTCATAAGTCACACTTTCACTTCCTATCTGCTTTGAATTCAGCACTAAGCATTCAGTAAAATTCGCAAAACTAAATTGAAATCAAAATAACATTTCAACGGAAAAAAGCCACTAACAAAACAAAAATAATTTAAAACCAAACTAAATAAATAACTCAAGGATATACTCAAAATGAATTTTTCAAAGAAAATCTTAACAGAAAATCTTCATTAAAAAAAGTATACTGTATACAACACTAAGATAAATTGCAAATCGCAACGATACGCAATAAACTCGGAACGTTCACAACATGAAAAGCCTCGGTTTTTGTTTTGTTTCTTTTTTTTTTTTGTTTTGTTTACTTTTATTTAATCTCGTCTCAATTAAATGTAGTGTGTAAATTAAGTATATTGTGTTGGTTGAATTAAATACTGTATCCGTTTGAAATTACAATGAAATGAGAAATTGCATGAACAAATCAGTTCAGTAAGTTATGGGAAGCAAATAAGAATTAATGAAGTTAGGAAATGAAAGCCAAACAGAGCTTGAATATTACAAGACTAAGAAAACTTCTTTTAACGACATTTAAAACAGTGGGGTAATGTTATCCTGGAATGGAAAAGAAATTGCTTTTGCTTTATTGTGGCGTTTACGAACCAAAACCGAAACAATTCTCATTAAATTAAAAATTTAAACATAAAAGTTGTGCTTGTCCGCTGAAATATCAGACATAAAGAAAACCAGTATTCTTTTGATAGATGAGCCAAGTTAGGCTCGAATCATGTACTCAGCCTGAAGTTTGCTATGTAAGGTAAGTTGGAGGACGTGGCTTTGAGAAAGTACAGAATTGATGCATTGAACACCTAGTGGGTACTTCTGTAATATTGCGACGATACTGATTCTTTGTATTAAATGAAAAAGTTCACTTGCTAAGTTCACTCAACCACTCCAAAATGATTAGTTTGTATCTACTACGCCTTCCACAAAAAAAGGTTGGTCTTAACTGAAAACATCTTTAATAATTGTACCCTTAAAATCGGGTAGTAGAAATAGATTCGGTGATAAAGGCATCGAAATTACTCTTCTTAGGATTGTTTAGCAATCATGAAAATATATTTCATCATACTCCGGCAACCACAGATTTTTACCCTCTATCAATCAATCTGTTGTCGGTGACAGGGATTAGTTCGATTAAAGGCAAAAACCAACTCATCATTGACACAAATCATTTTTAAACCAAATCGAGGGAAATGAAATGGATAGTTCTAGGAGACATGTTGAGGCCTTTCATTAAAAGAAATTCATATTTTTGAAAAATTTCCAAAATGAATGTTATCGTTTGCAAGAAGCTTCACAGAGGCCAAAGCCTACTCGTTCACAACACCGCCTGGCCCTATATAAGACCAACTGTCAAAGCAGCATTTCATAATCTCGGGTGAGAGATATTTCAGTATCAGGAATTTTTTCTGTTTCGCCTCAAATCATATCATCTGTATTAAGTTCGACATTGAAGAAGGTCTTAGAACAGGGGACACAACTCTTTCGATTTCAAACATCCAGGCTCTCGGCGAAACGTTTACCATATAATATTCACTTTCAAAATCGTGATTCAAACTCAAATCAGAAATTAAGCCGGATATACCTCAAATTGCAGCTAGCCCAAATTCTTTTCGTTGCCAAGCACTTGGGGTTGCAAGTGTTAACAGTGGATACATGTTCATCATACCCACTGTAATAATTATGCAGTCTGTATTACAAACACCGTCTTATACCCCATTTGACTGATCAATGTATAAGTTGGGCTTCAAAGCAAAATCATATAAACATTGACTGACAAAATAGATGAGCTGAATAGTAGCGGCTTTTCATACGCGTTGTAAGTAAGTAAGTCTAGTCTAAAGGTCACTGCCAACCTATTTCCCAACACAATATAATTGAATAAACGAGGACTTAAAGGGTTTTACGATGCAGGGCGGTGCAATAAGTACTTAGCTTGACCATCTGAAGGTGTCACTTTCTCGCCGAATGGTCACACACCGGTTTTTGGAGAGCCATGCCCAGGTGTCCCGAAAATGGTTACAGCTAAGGACAACAAAAATTAATGATTTCCTATTGCCAACCCGTCAATTGAAGATGCGCAAGGTAGCTTAGGCAACATGCATCTTAAAAAACTAGTGGATGCTGCATGAAATATTTGGCACAAAAACCGTCCGCGCAGTGGATGCTCGTTCTTTCGTTCTCTCCGGACAACAAGAGAAATCGTGAAACCGCATTACAGCAAAGTTTGAGGGTGTTTACGTGTAAAGCGTTTCTCTGTTCAGAAACATTGCTCCGACTTGAAACCAAGGTGCAGAAAAGCCCTATTCCACAGAAAAAAGGGCATTTCCATCGCAACAAAAGGTGGCTTTCGGCTCGAGGATTGTAAAAATCCTTAGCGTTTTATAAAACGAAGAAATTAGTCCGCCAAGTTCACATGTTGCCACGCCCAAATTGGTCACACTGCTCCCCAATCCTCTGTAGTCTTTAGCTCTGGACCAGTGCAACTTCTTTTGGTTGACAAGCTTGACAATGTCACTTTGCCGGACAGAATTTTGTGTTGAATGAGGCCAAACTTTTAGTAATATTGAAACCGTATTTCTCTCGGTCATGATAATCGAGCTTAAAGAAAGCTATTTGGAAAAATAAATTGCCAATTTTCTAAAATGTTCGTTTTCCATTTGTAGGCTAAGTATTTATCACACCTCCCTCGTTTTTCAGATCATTCTGATTTCAATCTGCAAATATACTTTACAAAACCTATTTCCAAGTAAACCGTAACATCCCTCTTTAAATAAAATAATACTAATGGCACGTGAAAATTCAATCTGGAAATAAAAGTGAATATCTTCTTGACGAGCTTGGTAGAATCACAGAAGATACTTATAGTCTGCACTCACAATTTTTGTCACTAAGGGATTTAAATGTATTCTAGAGATGCACGTTCCTTCTCCATACTACAATATTCACTCTCGGGAGCCTCTGGCTAAATGCCAAGTAAGCATTCAAGATCACTTTTTTGCAGATGTGTGTATAATAATTCATGGGAAAGTAAACAAAACTGCAAGTAGCAGTATATCGAAAAACAATCGATTTTTCATTAGCATACTACAGTGCATTCGGTAGTTCTGCATCGATACGGTAGACAGATGAACAAATAATTTGCTGGACAAAGCAATCCCGAACACTGAAACCACACAGCCTAGAATATTCAGTTAGATATCAGAAAACCTTTGTTTTGAAGTCAGCAATATTACTTAATTCAAATGTGTGTATTATAAGGCTATACATAACTGATTTATACTTTACTTTTCCTACGGCAGATAGATTTGGGCTACTGATTGAAATAACCATTTCCTCAATCTGTCAATAAAATAAAAGATTTAATCATAAGTTGAAAGAAAAAGAAAAACAGAAAAATTTAAATCTTTAGTTTACAGTGTTGCATTTTCTGCAACACGGTGTACATATTAAATAACATAACATATCACAGATAAATACATATATCTTGATACATTTATTTCTTACAATTAATTACCACTAGCTCTATGGACAATCACATAACAACCACCGAAGATATTTCAAATTCAGGGCCAAATATGAACATTATACAGTATGTACAAGTTATTTTGTTGCTTAAGCTGTTTCTGTACGGCTTTCATGTACTCGAAAATCGCAATAAAAATGTGTTAAATTAAGTTGGGACAAATTAACTGAAAAAATTGCTTAATTAATAAAATTAACTGAATGGATATGTGGAATGACATCAAAGCGAGTTGGTCCCGCAACACAACAATGATATGACAACCATAAAGTTAAAGGAATGAAGGAAACAAAAAGGAAGGAAGAAAAATTAAAAGAAAAATAATGTAATCAAAAATGCAACTGTCTGCTGAAAATGAAAACACAAAGAAATGGCGAGAAAGAAAAATAGGATACA
This sequence comes from Eristalinus sepulchralis, assembly GCA_944738645.1. NCBI lineage: Eukaryota > Metazoa > Arthropoda > Insecta > Diptera > Syrphidae > Eristalinus > Eristalinus sepulchralis. Next base: position 15,086,352 of record OX122882.1, read on the forward strand.
AGTATTCCATGTATTATACGAGTACGATAGTAGTAAAATAGTACATTGACTTGACATAGAATTCTAAATATGACAAAATTACACGTATCTATATTTGAATAAATTTGTAGTGTTTGTGTTTTGTTTGATTTTGTTTTGTGTTTGGTATTTTATTTATTTTTTTTTTGTTTAGCTTTTCTTCTATTATAAACCAGAAGACTTACTCAGTAGCCTGAGCAAATGGAATTCCAATAAAAGTAGGACTCAATGTTTCTGTGTACATTTCCATTCCAGTTCCGCGTAGATAATCGTTTGTCCACGATTGCATATCTGGTGACTGAATGTTGATTTTATTTATAAATTAAATATGTAGTCATTTGTAACAATTGAACAGATAAACAGAACTAATACACCAAAACAACAAAAGAAATAAAATAATATTTTGTGGCAATAACATTCTTAAGTTAAGAGAAAAACTAAAAAATACCTCTATACATAAATAAATAAAAATAAAATTATACACTGTAACATATTTAAAGTGTTATACATATGTATACATTCCCTAGATAGGATTTTCCAGCAAAGGAAACATCATATTTTTTATTTTTTTTTCAAACACATATTCTCCTGCTGACAAAGACAATTTACATTAATCTTCGTTTTAGTCAAATATTCTAGGAAATTCTTAAGATTATTATATCCTCTGTAGATACATAACATAGACATTGCAACATGAACAATTGAAATACTTACGGTTTTAAACGATCGCATAGCAAAAAGATTCGCCATCATCGTTGAGAAACCAGGCGCCAAACAACTCTGAGCTATAAAGCCAAGTTTCAGTTCGGCCAGGCAAATGACATCGTCTCCTTGCTTCCAGTCCCATGAAGGAATATTCAGCAAATATGCCTTAAGATTTCAAGATGTTATCAAAAGTCAAAAATTCATTCGGAATCATTTGGCAAAAATATGTTTTTTTTCTTTTCGGGGAGGTGGTAAATACTGACCTTATTGTGATATTGCATTAATTGAATAATAACCCTAATATCATCACTGTAATTTTTTATTGAGATAACTCTCATTATATTGGCAGCATCTTCGGCGTCAGGATCTTGGCAATATTTGTTTGCTAGAACTAAGCAGGCATCAGCTTCATGAACCTACGAATTTAGAATTGTGTTTCGGAGAGAAAAGAATTCAATTGAATTTTTTTCGTTATTGTATAGAAATATGTATGAAATTAAAGAATATAGTCAATAAATTAATAATTGTGTTTCAAATTGAACAATTGTGTTACATCTTGTCAAAAATACTCGCAAGACAATCCCGTGATTGAAAAGAATGATATTTCAAATATAAGAGCGAATTCTCCGTCTCACATTGAACCATTCGAACCAAAACCTGTATAAAGTCTAGTTACTGAAAAGTTATTTTTTTAAGAAAATATGTCCTGACAAATCTAGACCAAAAAGTCATCGGATTATATTAAGTGATTACTGTTTAGAAAGAGATGATAAGTTTCGAGAATATTAAAACGTCAGTGGGAAAATACTCTGTCGTTTTTGACAATTGATTTCGTCGAAGTTTTGATGTAGCTGAACACTTCATGCCTCAGTCTACTAAGACTTTACTAACCGGTAATGGTGACTTAATGAGCATTGACTCATTACGATTTGACCGCGGTTGTTCTTAATTTATTTTTCCTTTTAACTAATCTCTAACTGCGTCAAAATTGGACCGATAACCCTACAATTTGTTAGTAGATTATTCGCAAACACAGTGCCGTATCAACTAAACCACGCATCTATTCAAATTCTTCTGAACAATCGACACTTTTAGTCCTTCAACAAATAATTAATTTACATTTTCATCTATTGTATTCAGTCATGAGAGCTTACACAGTAAGCAAACAGATTGTAAATGTAATGGAGCGAGAGAACTCACCCTTTTTTAGTTGTTTGAAATAATTGTTCAATTTGAAAACACCATAATTATTTTTTTTTTAAATCGAATGTAATTAAAACTTAAAAAATTGAATCTAATTCAAAAAGGAAAAAGAAATAAAAACTAAATTATATTGGGTAAAATTAAACATGTATTAGAGATGTTAATAGAAGTACTGCGTAAATCGCAAATTGAAGTATGCACAAGAGAGACAAGCAATCAGCGAAGCATAAAATAGAAACAATTAAGTACTAATTACATGGATTCAAAAACAAAATAAGTTTTAAAATTCTACAACTCTACTTTAAGTTTCGTGCAAGCCTAAAAGCAATCGACATGCAGAGGTACATCTAAAGCAATGAACACTTACCAATATATAACACTTAAGTTTTAGTACATTTAAGTACACACATCTACTTCAAAAAATGTATGTTAGTTCATCTATAATACTTTCTACTCTCATTTGTCATGCTCCACATTATAGAGTAGAATTAATTCGGTTTAATGTATATAATGTATATAAAGACGTACACAAATAAATTAATAATTTATATGAATTGTGTATTTCTTTTCTCTTTGCTTTTCTGTTCTCGAGAAAAAAACACATTAGCTTAATGCCCCTCACTACAAACTATGATTTATGACCTTCTTCGCGGAGTACCGTGTTCATGAAAACCAAATATAACTAGAATGGAACATCATGAATATCTCTGTTTCTTTTTTCAACACTGAAACACTTATAAGAAGTACCATTAAATTGATATTCTAGCAGCAATTGCACACATAAAGTTGAAACAATAATCACAGTGGTGTAGACAATTATAATATTTGAGTATGGACAATATTCTTGACTTTGGTAATACGTCATGTGCTTTTTTCGTTCTGTTTTCTATTGGTGCTTTCTAATCTATAAAAACAATCAATTTTTTTCCTACCCAATTTTTGTTTACGCATGGATTTTAAGACCTAGACAGATTTTTTAATATGGGGGTAAACGCATCACTGTTTGAAAAGTCACCAGTTTCCAGACGACAAATACTTGTATGTTATTACATATTTCACGTCACTAGCGCTCTTGAATTTTCTTCGTTTGTGGGAATTGTTGGACCTAAACAGTATGTCCCCTTCATTTCTTCAGGAAACAAGGGTATACCTTAAAGGCTTTTCAGAATCGCTGCAAACTGCGTATGCCATATTTTTTTAAATATGCATATTACAGACAATAACTGTACAAATGAGAAATTTTTGGAATGCCATCCATCTTTCCTCCATCAATCTTTTCGCGAATAGTCAAACCGATACATACATTCACGAACAATTAATGTGGACAGCTTAGATAAATTGGATTAAGCAAAGGCCACCTAACCTTCGTGGGTTTAGCCCTTTTAGCCTCTGAAGTATTTTTGACAGCTTGTTGTTTTTGTTACAACCGCTAGCCACCTTATATGTTAAATATTTACTTTGATCAGCTGAGAGTCTTCTTATCCTATCCTTCTGAAGTGAGAGGGTGAACTATTTTAGTCAGAACGTATACAAGGCGATGCACTGTCATGTGACTTCTTCAACATCATTCTTTAGAAGATTGTGCGTAACTCACAAGTCAACACCAGAGGCACGATCTTTCAAAAGTTCGATCCACTGCTTGCATACGCCGACGACATTGACATAATTGGACGAACACAGCGAGTCGTCTGTTGGCACTGAAACTGAAGCAGCTAAAATGGGTTTGGTGATGAATGAGGACAAGACGACGTATATGCTGCAATCGAGGAAGGACACACAACATCGACGTCTCGGACAGAGCGTACTACTAGGGACCATAAATTTCGAGGTACTACTACTCTACCGACTACGACCACCTCGTCTATAGGGACATAAACATCAGTACCTAAATCAAACGCATAATCTTTTTTGAGCTGAATAGGCAATTGAGTAATAGAGCCTCATCTCGACGGACTAAACTTGGAGCCAACAAGTGAGGATGAGGAAGTCGTTAGTATTTTTAAGAGAAAACTTCTGCGTGCGATTTTTGATCCTGTTTGCGTTGATGGCGTCTGGAGAAGAATATTCAACGGCGGGTAAGAGCCAACATCCTTACGTGATTTAAATAAAGTCATAGAGAAGACCGATGATATATGTAAAAGGAAGAGAGAAGATGGCGGGTTACATTGATCTTAATATTACATATTTCTGTATTGCGGCTAAAGTACTTCTTGGTCTCAAAGCCAATCTGTACCTTAAAGTAAAAACTTAATGGTTAAGTTAAGACTCTTGGTTAAATACCTGCAACAATGATATGACGGGTGTATGTATCTTCTTCAGTTAGTATAAAGATGACGCTTTGATAGACTTGATACTGTAAGCACTCAAACCGTGCACGTAGGCACTAAACAAATTTTACAAGAATGCTGTCAAATTTTTCGCTCAACGTTCGCCTTTCTCCTAGAATGTACAATTTGTACTAACATATAAATTTTCTAATGAGAAAATTGACTTTCTTGAATATAATTTTGACTTTTTTGGAACGCGATTTAATGTTTTCTTTCTCCTAAGCAGATTTGACTGTACTTAAAGAAGAAAAATGCTATAAATTCAACCAAATCAGAAATTTTGTTGCTAACTTAAATTAAGATCTTGAAGAGAACTAAATCCATTTCCTTCGCCATTAAGGTCTAAGTAAATTGTTCCCTCAAAATAAGCTTTATCGGTTCTCATATTATGAAGAAAATATATTCCATACGTTTAGTGATATATTTCACTGCACAACAGATGTCGTTGCTATATTTTTTTTTAAATATTCTTAAACATACAAATAATAAGTTAGATTTACACTTATTCAGTTGCCAAAAAAAATTTGGTTAAATTTTTTGAGTCCACTTGGTGACAGCTTCAAAATTAGATTTGCTACCAACTACAAACTAATATTGTAACATTTTAAATGCAGAAGGAAGCCTAAATCGTTTTCTTTTTACGTAATGAGAATGGGACTGTATATATGATTGTGGAGAAACCGAGATAAGTAGCCACTTACCTTATGAAACAGGGGGTTTTGCCATGTATTGTCTAAGTTCCCTATGTCTTTTAAACCTAAATTTAAAGGAAGTTCCCAGTATGTCCTGTCTACTTTCTATGAAAATAATCAAAATATTTGTTATATAAAATATTCACACCCATCCATCTATATGTGACTATTTGATTATATTTTTCCTACACGTGCAGGGTTTTGTCACTTTATACATAAACTAACTTTTAACTATCTGTCTTACGTAAACTGAGAAAAGAGATAGGTAGGAGAAAGGTAGATTACTGCTTGGTAGTACAATGGACCAGCTTTTGAGTTTGAGCCCTCCAGTGCAGTGTATCCCAACCTCCAATAAAAAAAGGATCAAAACAAACATTCATAGGGACCTAACACACCTGGATGTGTCTTTGTTTAGTTCTTCCGTCAACGTTTGGGTCTCTCGACAGCACAACCAGAGATGACATGACTCTCCAGGATGCAGACTAACTTAGAAATCCTTGTCTTTTCCGTTATTTCCTCTGTTAAGGCCTTTGTTCAATCGAAGTGGCGGCTGTTTGACGCTGATTTAGTGGGAACTATAAACGAAGGCTCTTTATCACAAACGCGTCTGCTGGTTATCCTCCGGAAGACCAAGAAATTACATTAAATGTAAGTAAGTGCCTGGTAGTACAATAGACCAGTTTTCGAGTCAGAACGCTCCAGTGCAGTGAGGTTGCTTTCAATGTTCCCTTTTTTTGCCTTATCTGTTCAATTGAAAGGTTTTTGAGTGTTACTGAATGGTAGGATGACACTATCTGTGATTTTACTAAATTTGACGTTAACAGCGATTAGATATTTGATTTTCTATTGTCCTTTTTAATAACGAGCGGAGTTTCATTGTGTCAACCATTGAATAGATCATGTGAATCAAATAGCGAGCGAACGAAAACTAGTCAACGGGTTCTCGAACAGACTAGTGCTACGATGTCGCGTCATTCAACAGACAGACTATGTTCTTTTATTTAGAATCTTAATGCAAATTTTACCAACTTAATGTTTCAAAAAAAGTGTCTACTCCACACATAGGAACATAAACCTCGCCATAGCCAGTGTGTGTCACCTAACCACAAGTGCATTTTTTCTATTTTCTATCAAATTCTTCTTATTACCAAAGTCAATTAATCGTAGGAAACCAAAAATTCAGTGAACATGTTAACATGAATTGAAAAAATAAAAGAATAAAGCGTAGAGTAAAACGCCTTACATAAACGTGTTATGTAGTGTTAGTGTATTATACATCGAACATAGTTTTGCGATTTTTTTTTACAACGAACTGATGGAATACAAAGTATTAAATAGAATTATGACAATGAAGATTTCAAACTCAAAAAAAAGGGGAAGGGGAAAATAAACTCAAAAATGATGTTAAAACGTCTGATTATCTTGTCAGATACTTTGAAATAAAGTTTCACATTGAAACTCTGAAACATATTATTGCGTTGTATTTTTATTTTCAAATGTAAGTAAGTTTGCGAAATTAAGAAACAGAAAAAGAATTATATGTGTAAATGAACATTTAAATGTTATATATGGAAAAAGAATGAAATGTTGTTTACCTTCACCCTCTGCAGATCTATCGGGTTCATAATGGTTCCCTGGAAGAATTCCACTGTGGTGAAATGTCGTTTAAACAAACCCTCCAATTCCAAATCGGGTGGTTTACTTTAGTTTTGTTTTGTTTTATTATTTTTTCGATTTTGTCAATTTATTGTTTCGGTTATTGTGCCAAGAGGGTTTGTTTCAATTGCGAGACGCAATTACAAGATTTTGTTGTTCAGTGTTATAGTTTTGTTTATTTTTTTTTATTCATTTAAAGGAGCAAGTTTTGATGAAAATGATAAACGGTTTTTTTGTTTTATAAATTATAAACAAAAGGGGAAAGAAAAAAAGAAAGAAATTTGTTCATTAAAATAACTAAATTGCTAGGTAATCAATTTCAGAAAATCTACACTTTTATAAACTTTTAATACGTAAGGAAAGAAAATTTTACCCTATCCTAAGAACGATTGATTGCTCTAACTCAATACCATCATATGTGTACACCTTCCTGAGCAGGTAGATTGATATACATATATTTTGCGTTTAATTTAAAGATATATTTAACATCGATTACAATTTAAATTACACATTTTATTCTACTTAAGGATCTAATTGATTACAGAAAAGATTTAGTTTATTTAATTTAAAAGAGAAACGTTTTCATTTAGATTTACATAACAGATTTGAGGACAGAATTAACTACGTAATGTTTAGTCTAAAGAGTTGAAATAGTACAATTATTGTCAAGAGGTGTGTTTACATAGTGTTATCATTCTCTGTGCAGAAAATTTGAATCGTAGTCGGAGGCCTTAATAAGACGTTCGAGCGGTTGCTTATTACGTAAAAAAGATTTAAATGGTGAGTTTTTTTTTTTATTATTTTTTTTATTATTAAGTGTTTCATTTATAAGAGCTTAGTAAATTTGTAACCAAGTTTATCAGCTAGGATCGAAAACTTCAGTCACCAATGGTGGGTGTTACAGAAACCCATCTGACCATTGTAATCAAATTTAGATGCAAATTTCATGAAAACTTCTACCAGTGTGCGTAGAGAAGGTTTAAAGAAGAATACCATCAATAATCTAGAATCATAGTCGTTTGTGAGTATCTTAAGTTATTCAAGTATGTAAAAACTTTCATGGGTTGCATTATGAAATACAACTTTAAAATGGTACACCACTTAAGCACTAGAATGTTATGTTCTTTGTGCTTGCACTAGAACGTCATGTTTTTTGTACTGCCTTGACTTTTCACAATACCAAAAGATTAATTTTTTCGCAGATGGCAATTAAATAATGGTGTGCCCTATTGATCTTCAACCATAGATCCACCAGACGCGCTATAGTCGGTAAAGTTCAGCGGTTTAGAAATAAAATCTGGAAATTCCCAAAATTCTTAAATGGACATAGTTAGCAAATCGCCTAAGAGTGCCTAAAAGGATTTGATCCATCGCTGAACCTAAATAAAAGCAAAGCCGAGAAGCCCATACTCTCGCTCTGTTGGATAAATCGACCAAGTTTTCCAGTCTCAAAATCGAGAAGATGCGGAAATATATTTTAGCCGCAGTCACCAAGCAGTGTCAAACTAGAAATTACAAGTACACTTCAACATTTACTGAAGATTTTTTATAATTTTGATTTTTTATAATTTAGAACACTTAAAAAAATTTCAAAAACTGTCCATTTAAAAAAATTAATAAAATATAAACCGCTTTGTTTTAATCAAAATTTTTTTAAACCTTTTTTTTTTATTAAGGCCACCATCAAGAGAACTTACTTTATCAAAAGTGTGCATATTCCATACCTTGCACAGATAGTCAAGTTAAGTCACTTAAGTCTAGGTCAACTTTTTTTTGGATTGTATTGAAATTGATAATAAAAATGTATTCTAGCTCTACGAAAACGATTGAAAGAAGCAAATATATATATTCTCTTCGTTATATTGTACTTTAATAAGAAACAGTTTATTAAAATTGAGAAAACAAATTCAAAGAACCATTCTAAACTATTTCATAGAAAAAAACTGTATGATCAAGACAAAATAATTAAACAATGTATTTCATTCCTTGAAGCGTATTGGAAAAGTAAAATAAGCTTAAACATAAATAAAAAACCAAAATGTATAAGGATTCTCAGATATGGAATTTCAAAGCAACTTTTGGTTGAGGATACTGTGAGGAAGGACTCTTGGAATGGGATACAACTTAACAACTTAACAATTTATGGTAATCCTTCAGTAGATCACATTACGCATTCAGGCAAAAAATAATAAATAAAACAGAAGAGAAAAAAACAAAAAACAACAAATTTTGGTGATAGCTTGAATGCGCTGGAATATATTCAACAAAAACAATTAAATGTTGTTGTTTCGATTTTATTATACCTTGACTCGTTCCAAGTCGACAGCGTTCATCATAGTTCCCTGAAAAAACGCCACCGTTGTGTAGTGGCGTTTTAATAGTCCTTCTAGTTCCAGATCAGGCTCCTTGCTATGTTTTTTAATTTATATATATATATATATATACATATATGTACACATTTTTATATTTGTTTTATTAAATTATTATAAGTTGTTTGCTGTTCTTTTTTATTGTTTTTGATGTTTACAAAAATACTTTTCAATCAATCTACCTTAGCAATTATTTACTTAACTTATTAGAGAATTGAAACCTGTTCTCGTAATTCAGAAAAAAAATACGTATCTAATTGATACAACATGAACAGAAAGTGTAAAAATTGTGTGCTCAGCATTTTGACTTACCGATGTAAAAACACTACTTCAACATCCACATCCTCCCTGTCTTCGTGGAGAAAATCCTTTAGGAAATGCGACACAGATTCGTATGTTATGTGGCCACATACAACAATGTGCCTGGATTACGACAAAATATCCGCATTTTTTTCAATTTCGAATATCGACGAAATGCAAAACGAGGAAACGAAAATAAGAAAAGTGTATTAGAATATTTTAAATTGACACGATTTTTAAGAGTGAAAGAAAACAGTATGTATGTACTTTATAGGATGAAATGATAAAATAATACATATATATATTTATGAAAGTGTGTTTCTCCTTTTTAAGTGTAAATATGTTAAGTGTTAGTTAAAGAGACAGGTTCAAGGAAATATTTCCCATTTCAATGTGAAACGCATGTGAAATAGTTCCTCGAACTGCACGTTGAGTAAGAATAATTAATAATGTACAGAAGAAATGAGATATGAATGAGAGAATATACGATAACTAAAGTGAAAAGAATTGAAAGAATAGGTTTTGTAATTGTTCGAACAGAAAAACTAAAAAATTGCCACGATTGTGTAATATTGAGAAATGAAAATGAAATAGAAAAGGAAAAGAATATATATATAGATTCGCTTTATTTATTTTAATCTCAAAAATTAATAGTAAAATCAATAATTACGAAAAAAAAATTAATACATTTTAAAAATATTTTAGTCTGCTACCCCATAATTTATTTACACAAAAAATACTGTTCCGTAGTTTTTTTTCATTGTTTATTGAATCAAATGTGAACATAGTATGTGAATATATAGAGTATAGAATATAGCAATGTTAAATGTGATTTTGATTTTTTGCTGCCCATTTGATTCAATAATTGTAGTTTGAAAAAAAAGGAAATAAAACAATATAATAAAGAAAATACTCTCATAACAAAACTACCATGCACATCTAAGTTAATACTTGTTTGTTTGTATTATTTTGTATCTTTTGTCAAAATCACAGTAAAAAAAAGTACATAGCAGCAAACCTCGTTCAGCCAATAATTAAAGTGTAGTGCAAGGACTACTTTAATTGATATCTAAGTTCACTACCATGAAAAAAAGTTGAAAAATGAACATATACAATTAAGTTTGAAATAACAATTCATTCGCTATTAACATTACAACATTCCGCTTAACTTCAGACACTGTCCTACATACTCAATCACGTCTAATCTACATAAGTACAATGGTCAAACATGCGTGCAAAAGTATTAATTGCTGTCGCCTTGCATTTTTGTTTCTCTCTGAATGTCTTATACGATTAATTTACTTTTGTGTTCATGTATGGTGAAAAGATTGATTTTGTTAAGAAAATTTTGGGTGTCACTTTAGATAGAAAGTTTTTTTTAGATATTTAATTTTCGACAGTTTTTTGTTTTAAGGAGAAAGGAAAATAATAAAAGAGAAGTGAAAATTATACTATGCGTCCACCTAGTTTTGTGTTGAGTGTTTGATTCTTATAATATAAGTACATGGTATACACCAGTATGGAAAGTTTAAATTGTTTTTCGGTATTTGAACTTTTTGCATTCATTTATCATCACTGAACCCTAGTCATTTTTAAAATCTAATCATACTATTTTAACAAAAATAAGTGTTTTGTGTATTCCTTTACCTTTAGACCACTCAAACTTCAAAATTATAAACGGTCCTTTAAAAAGTATTTAAGTAAGGGGTGAATTTTTATTTCAGTGTTCTATTTCATTCCTCCCGTGAATAATTTGTGACACGTGTTTAATTTGCTTCGTTGACATTGTCATTTCATCATGGCTTAGAGCAGAACAACTTTGAACTGAATTCCACAATGATGAGTAGAATCTTAGTGTTGTTTACCCGTTGCTAACAAAAGTGAGACTATCAATTGCGCAAAATACCAATGGAGCTGTCTCTTCAACATGAACATTTTATATCGTTTGAAGTAATTTAAAAATCCTTATCTGTTTGGTTTCATACCATGGAAGCCCACGACAGAAATTTTCACTCACTTTCAAATAGGATAAAGTGGAGATCAACATCTTTTAGAAACTCCTGGATTTCAAGGCCTCACATGACCCCATATATGTTACAGTGACATGTCTAGGCAATTTTGGGAAACTATTCAATTTCTGACGATAGAAAACTCTTGCTGGCATTAACATTGTCATGTGACATTTCCAACATCATTCTCGAAAAAATTTTACGAAACTTACAGAACTATGACAGTGAAATGATCTTGTCTGCTCGATTGTTCCAGAGTTGTAAAGTTACTTGGACAAATATAGCGAACCGTAAGTTCATTGAAACGGAAGGGCTAAAAACAGTCTTACGGCAAAATGAAGAAGCTTACCCCACATTAATTGTCCTACTTTTAACTGTTATGTGAACATTCTGTGTAACACGGTAATTTTGTTTTTTTTTTCTTTTTAAGATAAAGTGATATTAACGATTGATGTGCGCGTCTTTTAGAAATTTTTGTATGCTGCCGACGGTCTAAGTTGTACTCATTTATTTTATGAGTTCAAACTGGTACATAATGCGTCTCTAGCAGCCAACAACATAAATTACGTATTTGAGCTGTAGAAGTGAACGAGCACACCAATAGGCTTTGGTGTAGTATGTTAAGTTTCGCTAGGAGGATCTAAGCCTCGATAACGAACCGTTTAGGAATACTGAAAATTGTATCACCATTTTATCAGAGACAATGGATTAAGACCCAACTAAAATTTTCCAGGGCATTGTATTAAAAACGAACAATGGACCTTGAATCGCGGAGGATTTTTCATATTTAACAAAATATATATTCACTTTTAATTTTTTACAAAAAAAAATTGGATAGGGCATCGTCTACCTCGATTCTTTAGTAAAAAGAGAAAATTATATCGGTAGCGAAGAATCACTCTAGCCAGCTTCTGCTTCCTTAGACTCAAGGGGAATTAAATTATAAGCCCCTTTCTCAAAAGGCCAAGCGGACATTGTATAAAATATTGATCATCCCAGTTTTGCTCTATGGCGCGAAAACCTAATACTCGTATTAAGAGGTTTACAAAGTCTTAACCTTTTCCGTGAGAAAAGTTCTGAGGGTGATTTTGTTGGTCCCGTTTGCCCTGATAGCCTCTGCTGGAAATGATTTCGAGGACGGTTTCTATTGCCTGCGCGACACGCTTCTAGTTAATCGTCAACATTCAACTGATTATACAACTGGCCCATTAAAAGTTCGATCCATTCGAACAACAATTTAGAGAGCTTCCTCATCATAGATATCACAAACAAGTGGGAGAATACTTCAATCAATTTTGTGTTCTATATTGGAAGCGCAGGCAGGGCAGCCAGGAAGCGATGGAAAGTGCTAGCTGCAGAGCCAGCCTAAAAGAAGAGTTTCACTATTTTGCTTTAACAAGGAAACTTGTGCAACAGCATTTATGGAGATCTAGTATTTTATATTCGTTGGTCAAACGAAAGGCAAACACGTGATACATCATTGAATGCAAGAATCAGTTTTTATTTTACTGCGATGTAAGCATATAAAAGCAAAACGAGTTCTCCTCATTTTTAAGACTCCTGGCTCTCCATTTAAAACAAACGCACGAAAGATTATTTCAACTTTAGCAACCGAGACATTTACAATGCTCAGCCCGATAAACGTTGTTTCTTGATACGAGTTGTTTGCTGGAGGCTCTTTTAAAGTTCCGACTGATTGATCTTTATTACTATTCAGAAACTTATAAATGCCACATTCTAACAAAAAGTAAGTCCCCAATGTTCTTAAATTTCAATCTCCTTTTGAGCAATTGAACCAGTTGTACAATTATTTGTTGATAGAAGTGGTAATCCACTTCGCACAAGTGGATTTTTCACAACGCAACCGGGAGTGTCATTGAGTATAGTTCCTGGTCATAATATACACATAAATTTAAATGTGAAGCTTAGCACACAAAACATAAATACTCAATTTTGCTCGTGTGCCTTCAATAGATCACTGCAAAGTTTGTTCGATACGGTGCAACTATTGTTTGTTTTGTATTCTATATAAAAGAAAAGCTCATCTCTAGACTTTCTTGAATTAAGTCAAATTGTATTGTAAATAAAATTAAGGACGAAAAAATTAAAATCCACGCGATATACAGTCCGGGGATAACAAATCATTGGTCCGAAAACGATTTAAGATCACAACCGTACTATAGTACGAACGCGGACAAAGATCAACTTGGTGTGCATGATTGGTGCTGTGTTAAGAAAATTTTGTCTTTGGGCCTAGGTCGATGAAATGAGAGATTTTTACCCAATATTTTGACGAAAATTGATTGCCAATCCTATGTGCATTTGAACAAGAGAGTGTCTGTTGCTTGTGACCTGATAAATTCCCATAAATAAATTGTCCTTATTTTATAGTTTATTTCACGAAGAGAAGAAATGATATACAGTTTATTTCACGAAGAGAAGAAATGATATACGCACATTTATCTATGACAAAATGGCAAGTGGGTACCTTCACCACGTGGTAATAACAGATTCAACAATAAAATAACTAAATAGAGGGTTGTCTAGGTCTTTTTTCCAAATTGTAATTTTCTTATAAAAGTTACTGCATAGTGAAATGACAATGTTCATAGGAAATGTTCGAGCTTACGAATTGTTTAAAATAGAACACTGAAAACTTAAGTAGAAATTACTATTTCCCCTGTTATCTATCTATAGAACTTAAATATACCCTTTGAAACCCAGAACACGCAGTATGCATGATTACACACCAACTGCTAGAAATAATAAAATTTTTTAATTTAAGTTTGCAATTATTGCCTTAGTGTACTCAGTTTTTCACTAATACATAAAATGACAAACACTAGGAAACGTGAACAGAAGGTAACGAAAAAACACCAAGTATCACATGTGTAAAAACGTTAACAGATAGCGTCGATGGGACACAGTGTTCACAGGTGTAATTGAAACTGTCCAAACAATATTGTAACATAAAACCAAAAATATTTACAAATTTATATCATAATACAGGAACTTTTGTGAAATTTCAACACCATTCGGGAGACTAGATTTTCCATCTTCCAACAATTCATCCCACTCCGCTTCAAAATAATGAACTGTCAAAAACATATCTAAACGACACCATCATCCTCCAATTAAACCGACATCAATAACCAATTATCTGCATCATGTAATTCATTGCATTGAATATCTAAATGAGTCGAGGAGCTTTATGTGGTTTGAAAATATTTTCACTTAAAATCAGACGTAATTATTTACAATAAAACTAAATCATATTCCCAGTATTGTTTTGCTGTAAGTACAAGAATATGGTGGAAACTTTTGCAGTCCTTAATGTAATACGTTACCGTGGAACCGTACCCTCTTTTAAACACACCTCTTATGTTTCTGACCAAGAACGCGTTGTTCTGCGCAGGCGATAAGCAGTACAAGTTATTTGTTTTTTTTGCATGAAAAAACTCGTGAAGGCAGTTAATACGTTTAGCCCAAGTGCCGATGTGTGAAATGTTAATAATTTCATTGATTAAATGTATATTCTCAAATTGTAGCATTAAGCAAAAAATTTATTATTCGAAATGTATATAAACAAAGAAAACGAATGCAATGTGCTTGATTCTTGAAGGAAGAACTGTTCTGCTCCACATAAAGCTCCGCAAAATAAAAAACGAAAACAAAAATGATTTAAACAATGGAAAATGCAAATGCTTGCAGTAATATTTTAATTATTTATCAAGTCAAAAGAAAAACAAACTTTGTAAGCTCTAACAGTATCATCACTAAATTTCAAAATCAAAATAAAAATTAAATAAGTAAAAAAGATTCTTGTGTAGTATGTAAATAGAAAAGGTTTAAATAAAGATATGCCTGGCCACGCATTTGAATTTTTTTTTTGATATTTGTTTAACTTTTGTTGTTTTCATTAAAATTTCTTTTTGGTTTTTATTGTATTTGTGCAATTTCAAAGTTCTAGTTAATTAAAGACGGGACGTCCAATTCAACGGGTTGGGTGGAGTTGTGTTTTGATTTTAAAACTGATTTACTGGGGGAATATAACCTGAATTGAAATCAAAGTGGTGGGTGGGGGGAGGTCAGTAAAGAGGTCGGTAAGTGGATAAGCTAATATTACTTTATACTGGTATCTTGCTGCATATCTGGATGTTGGTTGAATTGCTTTGAGAATAATATTTACAATCATGTTTCGAGATTCGTGCAGTTCTAGGGGGAGGTCCTGAGTGAAGACTTCTTTATGGGAATAAGGGATGTTGGGAGTTTTTCGTATATTGTTCGTATATTTATTTTCTGGAGATAAATTAAATTAACGTTCAACTGATTGGAACGAAAAGGAAAACTATACTTGCTGATCAAAATAAACATAAGTTTACTAACTCAGGAGATATACAATATAAAACATCGGATTTATTTATTTTTTTGTTTCTTGTTTTCTTGTTTATAACTAAATATAATACAGAGGACATTCACACACAAAACTGTTTACCACACACCTGAATCAAAATCGGCATACTTAAGAATACTTTACAACAATTACAATAAGTTTGATGTATAGGTATAGTAAGTATATTGATAAAGAAAAGAATGAAATCACATTATCATGAAGATTCAATCCCTTTCCGAATTCAAATTACAATGCAATAATTTTCATAAGATTATTTTCCTTATTTAAGTTTCAGTGATATATTACTTCCATCAGAGAGATGATAAAAATCTTCATGATATGTTTTACTAAATATTTACCTACAGTTCAGTTTCTTTTATATTTATATTCGACAGTAGAATTCCAACACAAGAGTAAGAAAGAATAGTAGTTTATTATTTTCTTAAGAGTAACGTACAGACACATACAGGAGAAATGTTATAGATATATAGTACGAGTAATATTTATAGACAAAACACGACAGATAACACAAAACGACGTTGTATTACGACCTAAAAAATTAAATAAAGAAATCTATTGGCACACTTTAACATTATGGTAATAACCTCTTTTTTTTCTTTTTGATATATGAACAAAAAAGATAATCAACGTATGAGTCTTTGAATTGACTTAAATGAAGGCAAATAATACGAGAAGAAGTAAAACAAATGAAATACGCCAAAAATATATAAATAGTCAAATTATTTCAAACAGACATGAAATATGAAACAGAAGATGAAACGAATCAATAACAAAATTTCGAAAAGATTATACCACAATTAGGTATTCACTAAAGTACTGAATTAAGAACAATTTGTTAGTAAGAAAAGTAGAGGAAACAGAAAAAAAAAACAAAACATTTTTATATTTTTTATATCGTTGTTTGTTTTGTAATTTTTGATTTTCAAAAAAAAAATCTACAACACAATTAGTACACAATTACGAGTTCATATATTTCGAAATGTATATTTCTGCTTCACAACTTCTATGACACACAAATATAATATGTAAACTAAATATTAATGATTTATTCAACAAATTAAGAAACATCAAAAGTAAAAGAAGCGTTTTCAAATTTTTATATCCAATATTGTTTTGATTTTGTAATAAGCTGTTATTGTTTTGAATTAACTCTTGTAGCAGCGAAAACTACTGATTATCGGCTAGTTGTTTGCAGTTGCAGTAGTTTTACTTCATATACAGAGTGTAGAATGGAATTTACATCGCTATCGGTACTACAACATCATCTGGCGACAACTTTTTGCCCTCATTTTTCGAATTCGCCATATATATAAACGAACAGTTTGGTTCACTCTTTTTGTCAGGCTTTGGATGGCGTCAAAAAGACGCGGCTATGATCAGTACTCCTGTTTCCAATGACAACTTCGCGTAAAACTTATTTTAAATAGGAAAAAGACACAACCATTCAACATAGAACACTTTAATTGCTTGAGCAATAAGTGGGCAGAAAATTCAACCAAATTTGAGGTTATATTTTGAACTCTAACATTTTATGTTGAATTTGGACGAGAGAAAAATAGAAAATGTTAACTTGTAACACTTTCTTGTATATTTGTGATGCACTAAACATTGAAAGGATGCACACAACTTGAAGGTTTTTGGTAAACGGTATGACGTTTAAATTTATGTGTCAGCTGGAGTTTTCCTAGCCTCCTTTTAATTATAAATGTTAGCTGCGAACATGACGTTCGACAACGAATACTCTTTGTAAAGGAAAAGTATTTTTTAAAAAGAAATGCCCTTTTTGATTTAGCATTAAGAATTCAGTGTCTATTGTCGCTAAAATACCATTTATCATTCATACCTACAAAAACCTCTAATTAAAGGAAAAGAAGATTCTTATTAAATGACTTTCAGTTACTACGGTAGCGTGTTACTTTAGTCATCTTTTGATTAATACCGTTCAAAACAATGTAACAAATGTCATTTCTCAATGCCTACCAACTATTCAGTTGTTCTGGCTGTACAAGAGTTTATCAAAGTTCCATTTGATCATTTAAAAAGAAGAAGCCAACTAAGGATGACTTAAGAAAAATGATTTTCATTTATTATCAAAAAAAAAGAAGATAACAAAGCAAAACCCCAAACAAATGAAAATATTATTAACATTTATTAATATGATTATAATCACTTCGACTGGACACAGTTGTTAAATAATATTATGAACAATTACTTTAATAAACACCAATCTTAAGATTTATCGATTAGTTCCTTTTTATCCGCTCCCTTGACGAGCAGCGTTCCCTTTTATAATCCTTTTTTTATTGTTTTAATGCTTCCAAAGAAAAAGAAAAAAACCGAAACAACACAAACACAAGCGTGCAATATGAGAATGATTAATTTATTTAGTATCTCTTATTCCATATCTCAAAAGAAAAATTAAAAGAAAAAAACTAAAATGAAGGCAATTTCTATTACAAACATTACATAAAATATCGGTAAATGTTTCTTTATGTAAAATACATAAAAGTGATATGTGTTTTGTTTGTTCTGCCGGTTCCAACGGTGCATCAAATCAAAATGTCCACTAATTAAATTTTGTTCGGTTTGTTTTGGGTGCTGTGATATGTAGTATTGAATTTTCAATTGGAATTTCGGTGACAAATAAGAAGAAAAAAACAGATTTTCCTTTTTGTTTAGAGATGATGCATTACAAAAAAAAAACAAATATAATGTGATGATTGTGTAAGTTTGAATTTTTCTCAACAATAATTTTGTTTCTTTGTTTTGTTCTGAAGAAGATTGTGAATTATTTGGTGTTTATTAGTTATTAAACTGGATTTTTTTAGTTGTTTTAATATGAATGGAAGGCAAAAGAAAAACAGCATATTCAACAAAAATCATAATCATATGATTTGTTCTTCCAGAATGTACATTTTCAGTACTTTTTATTTTTCTTTTGATTTGGTGTTTATTTATTATTATATTATTTCTCTTTGTTTTACTTCAGAGTTTTGCAATTTTTGATTTTTTTTTTGTTTTCTTTTATTATTTTTTTTAAGTATACTAATTGAAATTTTTTCTCACCTTCGACCCTTTTCATTTTTTAATGTGCCCCCATATTTGGCTCTTGTTCCAATCAAGTCTATTATCTCAGGTATACAACTTGCAAATATCGCCTGTTTTTAATACGAGAAATAATAGTTAAGCATAATTTCGATAGATTTCTGGATTTGTTTTATGTTTGTTTTTGTATGATTTCACTTTTCACTTTTATTCTTGCTACAAAATTTTGAAAAAAGAATAACTCAAATTTGAACAACATTTTCAAATTTTACCGTTGTGTCAACTATAATTTTTTTTTCTCATTTTGTTTGTCTCATTATTACATTTACTACCCAAAGAAGAAAGCCTTAGATTCTGATAAAAAATATGGCGACAAAGAAACCTTAGGCAATTTTAAGGAACGTTGTTAAAGAATGAAAACATAAGCATTGATGCACGATCGTTTCGAAGTTGGTTGAGAGAATCCTTTGGTCCAGTTTTCGGTGAATACCAAAATTAATAATTTGATTTATTAAATTATTATTGTATTTAAAGATTTACAAAATAAATTAAACGAAAGAGAAAAAATAACTTGACTTATATACATAAACAAAGTATATAAAATTGAAACGGAAAAAAATGAATAGTCCTATTCTTTAATACCTACAAATATTTTCCAAATAACACACTCACATTATAAATTCATTTGCTATATAAATAAACTGAAATGTAACTGAAAAAATATCTTACAAACTGAAAAATTCAATAACTACCACAATATTCTCTTTCACACAATGGATGGAAACACAAACTTACTCGAATTATTTTACTTTGACTTTTTGTCAGTAAAAAAAACTCAAAAATCTCTATAAAAGGGGTGGTGAGACTAATTCTTTATTTTGCTTGTCTTCCCCTTTTTTTGAATTTTTTTCACAAGACACTAGGCTTCGATTTCTTGGGACATATATATTTTGTGGTGACTTTTATATATAGACATATGTTCACTACTTTTCTTGTCTTTTCTTTAGAAAAAAAAATAGCTCACTTGAGAAATATAAATTTGTTGGTCTTTTTTATTGAGGGGACTTTAAAGGATATGTGTTCTTAACAAAAATCGAGGAATTTTTAATCATTTCAAAAGTATTTGTTTTTCTGGGATATTCATTTTCTTGCTCTAGAAAAAGTACTCAAGAAGTAGAATTTGTTTTTTTTATAGAATCTAGATATTTCAAATAAATTCAAAATCAAATTAGAAGGGATAAAATTTAGTATTTATTAAAAAAATGTTTTTTTTTCTCTTAACTGATTTCGTTTTATCTAATTATGCGTGGCTGCGGCATACAGGCTGTGCAAGCAAAAAACTTATTCAACATTATTATTAATTAATATTGTTAAATGTATTAAAAGTAAACGTCTACAGAATAGTTTTTTTATTTTTGTTAATTTTTTTTACTTATTTGTTGAATAACTAAAGAAAAAAAGCTAAAAAGTAATTTCTAAGTAAAACATATTTATAATTATGTTATTTATATATTTATAGAAACGAAAAATGAATTCAACACAAAATACAAAAATTACTTTAAAAGAAAGAAAACAAATAAGAACGAACAAATGTTAAGAAAATTAAGAGAAAATTTGTATTCTAATATCAGGAATTGCATATATAAAATCAAACGGTCAATTGAAGTAAAAATACTGTTGTGAGTGTTTGATAAAGAAATAAAATTCTTTGTAACTCATTTCATTCGAATTCTTCTAAGGGAAAAAAACCGCTTTGTACTCTCCGAGCATTCAAAACTAAATGAAGAGATTATTTTGATATCTCACAAAACAATAATCAAATAAAATGAATTAATTTACAAATCGTTTACAAACAGGACAAAAATCAGTGTGCGCTGTGATCCGAACCAATTGATTTAAGCTATTGGTTGATTTGAAAAGTATAAGCTTTCACATAAATAAATTCTATATATTTAAGAGATCAATATAATTTACAAGAACTAGTTGCTGTTAGAACGAATCAAATCAAAATGGTATATATGTATATATAAAATTGAAAAAATGTAAATTTTATGACGACTGTTTGGTATTTTAACTAGTGCCAATGAACTGATTTTTGAAGTTTTGTTTTCGGTTATTTTTTTTCGTAGTCGTTTTTATTCATTTGAGTTAATCGCTGTTTTGTTCTCTTTAATTTCTTTCAAACGTGTTCTTCAAAAAGCAAATTACACATCTAATCATATGTAAAATTATTGTGTCCTAAAATTGACTGTATTGAAAGCTTTTTTACAAGTTGTATTTGGTTTTTCAAAAATTCATCGATTTCTGTTGAGCCGCTTTTTAAGTAAATTTTTGCTTTGAACTTATTTAAATCAAATGTAATTTTTAATCATCTTCTGTAAATTATACCAATCGAACAATTGAAAAAAAAAACAAACAAATAAAAAAATATAACCAAACTCAAAGCTAAGAAACGTAATTAAAATCAAATTTAAAGAAAATTCAAAAAGCTACTTTTTTTCTCTTAAAGAAAAGAACATGCATTTCATTGTTAAAGAATTTTCGAAGAAATAATGTTTCTTGAATTTTCAACAAAAGGATTTTTTTTGATATTATTTCACTTTTCAAATTTAGAATTAAGCAACTTATTCATCTACAATACGTACGATAAACATTAAATGCTTTCTTTATTTTACTCTGCATTCTCAATATAAAGACTTTAGCTCGAATTAGTGTTTATATAATAAATATGGAATAATTTACAGAAGGTAATGTGATATAATCTTTTTTTATTTTGTAAAAGAGAATAGTTCGATACTTCTAGTTTGAAATATTTTTGCATGAAAATAAAAAAAAAATATTTTTTTTAACTGGCCACGAATCAAATGGAGCTTAGACACATGCCGCCAAGAAACCAATGCCTTTTGAAAATTATTATTTTCTATTCTTGTCTTTTTTTTTAATTGATGAAAGAAATCAAAATAAAACCGAGTGTGACTAAAAAAGCGTGATTGTATATTTTGGGATACAATTTGACTCTTCCCATACAAGTGGTGTTATTTAAACACTTTACACTTACATGAAATACATAGAGTTGTCAATAAGCAGTACAAATTTAGAAGAAATTCTTTCACAAGTGCGCACCTGAATCTGCTTTTTGTGAAACTCATCATAAACACTCAATTTTGATTAATTTTTTTAAGTTATCTTATTTTCAAACTACAGTTGATAAAAGGAAAAAGTTACAATTTTCGGGAAAGACTGTAGATAGAATGTTTGATTTGTAAAATGACTAGAAATTTCCCATAAGGGTGATTTGAAGAATGTTCTGAAAATTGATTTCAAAAACTATTTGACATTCGTAAGCTTGCAGTCTTTACGTAAAACTTGTATCCCAAAATACATTTACGTGTTTGTGTTTAAATTTGTAAAAATGTCATAAAGTACATTGATTGTTTCAATCTAATGCATTAAACTTTCTCGCATAAAATTAATTTCAGCATTTTAAATTTAGCTTTTATGACAATTTTATCGTGTTGGTGTTGTTGTTGACTGACTTCAAATGATGAGAAACCAAAAGAATGTGTAAAAATGCAAATTCATCCTTAAAAATTTGTCTGACATGATATTTGTAACTGATATTAAAAATCATACAGATATAATAAACTGACAACAAAGAAAATTAATTAAACAAAACAAGGAAAACATAAAAGTCAAGCAAGTGTCCTTAAATGCATTCAGTAATTTACTTAAATTAAATTAAAATAAAATCTAAAAAAAATTGTTAGTACGTAAAAATAAATTAATTTAACAAAAAATAAAAGTAAAATATATATAAGAAAATAAAAGAAAAAAAATAAATTAAAACTTAAAATAAATACAATTGTTGATTAAATACGTTTTTTTTAAATACGAGAAAAAATATATGTTTCGCTTCTGGTACATCATGATGTGTACCTTTTTCTAGGATCCTTGCTATACGTTCCACCATATTTGCTTCTTTGGGCAGCCAGTTCAGTGATTTCTGGAATCCAACTAGCGAACACAGCCTAAATTTAACATACATACAAATATTTATACTGCATTATGACTTTTTTGGTTGTTTGATTTTGTTTTGTTTGTTTGTTTAACTGCTTAAAGTATGACTTTCTGTTTGCTATATTAACTATACCAACAAATATCTTGAAATTCCTTCCCTTCAGTATGTTTATTCACTAATACGGATCTCTTATAATACTTACAACATCAACAAAAGAAAACACTCATTCACACACCTTTGTTAACACTTCCTCATTAATTACATCATTTAATTACAATTTACCCTTAAGTTTACGTATCTAGCCTCTTACTAGAACTTTAGTAAAAGCAATGTTAAAAAGAAGAAGGTTCATCTAAATTATAAAGGAAATTTTTGACTACTCAAATAGGAAGTAGTAGAGTTTCGTTTATATTGATAGAATAATAAAAATCAAGTATTACAAAAAATATTCAAAACTTAATAATAAAATATACACGAACGTAGGAATGTATTTATAAACGTAAAAAAAGGATTTGAAAAATTATTTTAAAGCATTTGAAACAACGTAAGGTATTTAATAATATTTTGTAGCTATTTTTGAAATAGACTGTACTGTATATTTTCGGGGGATCTGTAGATGAAAGGATGGTAGGAATTTTTTTTTCTACACATGACTTCTTATTCTCAGTTTTGTCATTTGTTAAGTATGTTCTGTTTTTTTACCCTATACAATGTGTTTTGAAAGGAAAAGTAAAACACTGAACACTGATAAAGAAATTTGAAAATCTCAAATTAAGCTATGCACCAATGCGTGACCGAAAGTTCAATTTTGAGGTTGGTTATTTTTCTTCCACTTAATAATTAACGCCAAGAAAATGAAACAAATATAAAGACATATATATATAGAAAGAAAACACATATAATAATATATCAATATCTTACGTTGCTTGAAATAATTTAAATTTAAATTGTTTAAAATTTTTTTAACTCTTACAACAAACAAAATCAATCGAATTTTATAATCTAATTCTAAAAGATTTGCTATGAAAAATTAAAAACAAAACTATGCTAACACGAAAAAAAGTTTTGATTACTGGTAGCATTGCAAATGAACACATTTATATTAACTCATTTAAAAAAATAAGATGTAATACTCATAACTACTAAAAAGAATAACTTATGACTTTGTTTTTTATTTTTTTTTTATTTTGATTTTCTCATCCTCTTTTGTTTTGTTTATTTATCGATGAAGATCAAAAAAATGTGCAAAACAACATGGTAGTCATGAAAGTAGTATGTAATTAAACCAAAATTCAAAAGACTAGGGAAAATAACTAACTCAAACCAAATCAAAAAATTAAAAATATATGTTAGATACAAATAGATGTACTATTTGAAGAATATCATGTTTGAAGGGCAAGACAGACAATTTGCGTCTGATTTTGACATTTTCTCATCATATGAGACATATTGATGGATCGATAGAAATGAAATGTTATATTCAAAACTACACCAAATCAAAATGTAATTAATTGTAAAGAAAAATAAAATCATAAGTTCATAAAAATAAAAAGGGTAACAGACTATTTATGTATAAAATTGGTGCGGATTTATCGTACTTGTTTTTTGTTTTTTGGAAATAAAAATGTTTAACTAATAATTGGTTGTAAATCGAGCATTTTGGAATTTTCTTTACTTTTTTACATATTTTTTGTGTAACCATTAAGAATGAAATTTACAATCAATGAACAATTTTTGTTAATACTTCTGTTTTTTCATTAGATTTTGAAGATTTGAAGAAGAAATTTTGTACATAAAAATATAAAAAAACCATAATAATTTACATTTATCACGTAAAAGAGATCAAGACGAGATTTGTCTTAGAATTCTTCTATGCGATGGAGAAAGACGAAATTATATGAAACATAAAATGAATAAAACAGGAAATAAATTAGTAAAAACGTTCTTTTTTAATTCTTTACTGTCTTTGTTTTTGTGTTTTTTTTAATATGTCTACCTCTTTCCATGTTCTCTTTTCAGTTCACCACCATATTTATTGCCACTACCGACGAGTTCAATAATTTCCGGTATACTGCTGGCAAACATTGCCTAAAATTTTATTACATTGGAATTTTATATATTAAAAATAATAATTTTTCCATGTAGTTTTTTGTTTATTTAAAAGAAATAAAGTTAATTTTACAGACTGAAAAATATAAGTAAACTGATTTTATTTTGTAATTAAAAAAACGGCAAAATACTTTGAGAGAGAGAGATTTTATTTCTCGTCTACAGAATAAAACTTCACACTCTTTAAAAATGGTAAACCACACTTTAATCTAAGAAGATTGTGTATATGCGTTATTTTTGTGAAAGATCAATTGCATGTGAGGGATTCTCAGAAAATCCTTTGGTATGATATGTGTATTTTTATTTTATTACTCTTCATTATGCTTCAGACCATACGTAAATTATGATTTATTATCATAAAAATTCTTAGTGAAATTTACTGAGACCATTTGGTGAGGATTATGTAAATAAGATTTCAGTACTCTGTTACGATAATCAAGATTTGTCATTTCCAACCAAAGTCTGGTGAGAAAGATTTGAGAAATTTACAAACGAACTGGTTTTAACTTCACTGATGCCATAAGCCGGCAGATATTTTGAAAAAAAAAATTCTGTACGTCATTAATGGAAAAGAGTATTGAGATGGTTTTGTAAACTATGCTTTACCACTTTTAAAGACAGGATAAATTTATATTAATTTAGTTGTTCTTACCCACTAACTGTACTGAGAAAGATAATGTATACACATAAGACGCATTACATTTCTAGTAACACATTATGAAATAAATATTCTTGTCGTATATGTTTATAATAAAATCGATATACTCATACTATTCCTTTGAAAGAATTAGTTATGTTAAGTATATAGCCTTCTTCAAAAAGCGGTTACACAATATGCAGCAGCCAGCATTTCATGCAAGAAACAACCATTTATCATATGGCAAAATAAATTTCATTAAATCAGAAATTATTTCTGCCAAAAGTCGAGACTCTGAGATTATTATTTTGTGATCAGCTACCTAACTATTACGTTAAAACAAAGAAAATCAATAACATAAAAAATAAGTAAAAAAATGTATTTATATATATGTTATATCTATTCCTACGGATTTCTAGTTATATGAGACAAAAAAACCTCACAAATCCAACATGAAGATATGTACGTATGTATATACCTCTGTCTTAAAACCTAGAGAAATCGGAATAAATGCATGCAAGCAAACTTCAAAACTTTCCAAAACCAAAAACGGATCAACAAAAATATTTTCTCAACAATGACTTAGAGTACTGAACAAAAACATGAATACGTTGCAAAGCACTACTCGGTTTTTGTGAGATTTTGCAACTGTCTTGGGCTTTTCCAAAAGAATCAACTACGGAATCAACTAAGCAATATAACTTAAGGAACAAAATAAAGGACAAAATATTATGTAAGTATATGATCATTTTTGATGAGATATTACTTTTCGATCAGATGAATGGAGAGAGGAAATATAAAAGAATGTACTTATTAATTTGGTGCGACTATTTTAAACGAAAAAAACATGGTAATTGTATGTACAAGATTTACTCACTAAATATTACTCCGTAATCAATAATTTTTGTTTTTTCTTTTAAGTTCTTACTGTTACAACTAATTAACAAATTCTCATTAAGTGGATTGAATTCAATTGTTTTACTGGACTTTTCTTTTAGGGGGGTTTTAATACATTCACTCCGCATTGTTTACATCCTAATTAGGCCCTATAAGTATTTTGACTTTTTTTTTCAATTTCAGTCCTATGATTCTGCCTATCAACCTAAATGAAGCAAAACGAAAATCTCTACGTAAATCTTTAACCATATACGTTGTCCATTGTTAACATTTTCTACCTTTACAGCTAAGAATATTGATTCCTGTGAAATTCAATTAATGATCCTCCACTTGTGGAGGATAGTTCAGTTTTGTTTGATATTTTTGCTTTTACAATATCACAACTTTGTAAATCATTTATCGAAAAATAAAATTGTGCACATATTAAATTATTTATTTTTTTGGATTTTTTTCATACTCAAAATTAACAAAATAAAAAAATTAAAAAAATATATATTTTTTTTTTATAGATTGAAATATAGAGAAAACTCAAGTCTTAACGTAAAAGTAAATTAAGTAAAAACAAGTTTTTTTTTCGTTTGTAGGAAATAAAATGTAAAATTTGAACTTACCAAGCCGACGAGTAGAAAGAACACCAAAAACGTTCTTCCTAAAACAGTCTCACAGTAAACGTCACCATATCCTACCGTCGACATGGTCACAATTAGGAAATAGACACAGGTCCAATAGGATAATTGATGAGGATTTTTAAAATCTAGCGGATCGCCAGAGTTTTCCAGCTAGTTTTAAAAATGTGAGACAATTAGAGCAAATTATAAAAACAGAATAATAATGAAAATATGTTCTTTTTTTTTGGTTGAATATTGCAAACAAAAATAAAATAAATCGAAGAAACAAGCCATGTTTTTTGTTTTTCTCAATCTTTTTAAAAATACATTGAAATAGTTAATAAAGCATAATGAAGTATAGAAGTTTATTTTAAATAAAATGCAATATCACATTCGCGATGTACATCATAATGACTATTTTTGCTTCTTAAATTTAAAAAATGAAAAATGAAAGCAAATATTCTTACCAAGTGTATTATGCCCGCTGCTGTTAACCATACTGATATAAAAATTGATACTAATTGAGCCAATCGTATAGAGCTCGATGTTTTTAGTATATTTAAATATTGTAAAATATCTGGGACAGTCATAAGACGAAGCGCTCGAAGAAAGCGGAGACCTGTTTTGGTGTTAAATAATAATATTTGTTTGTTCTAATTTTAGTTGAGTTAAATACAAATATTTTGTTTTTTTTTAGTTTTTTTTGTACTTTCAGGTACTGTTTGTTTTCTTTTTTACAATTATACTCGAATTACACATCAACTAAATTAGATCTACAATAGTGGAATGGTGAGATTATATTCAAAATTCAAGAGGGGTTACTTACAGGGGAGGTCTTAATCAGGACTCAATTTACAAACATTTAAATGTACTTAAAAAATGATCGGGACTCTTTATAAATTCGCAATTAAAGTTACTTGTTATATTTTTTCAGTATTCGATAGATATGTACAAGAACATAAAATAAAAGAAAGGTAATGGTGCGCTTATCAAGAACACATTAATTTTAATTTTATGAGTTTTTTTCTTTTTTTTTTGAAATGAAGTTAAATCTACAAAATTTCTGGGGGCGAACATCTCACACACAACATTTATCAGAACAACTTGAATGATGCATCTTCATGTCCGCCTCATAGTTGGATAACGTCAGTTCCACATTAAATAGTAATAAAACTGAGAGGAAAGTTTTTTTTGAAGTCATTTATAAATCACAATTCATTCATGACAGAAAATTCTTTCCACATATCTACCTTCCACCGATAGATTAATAATTAAATCTGGAATCTTTCAGCGACCCATTTCAGCTGTTTTTAATTGATATAAAATCTCTAAGGAAAAAGTCGTCATAAATCACTCCACAAGACTGAAGCGGAGAAGTTATGTGTCTCTGGAGACGCGTTGCATGTTGTGCATCTAGTTCACGCTATTCAGTCAGAAGTAATTGTATGCTAAAAGCAAATGACTATTGAAACTGATTTAATGGAGTGTTTAAAATGGATCATTTGTGAACATGCATACTATCTTTGATAAAGTTATCGTGCAAATTGTGAACGTGAAATCGATCCACGAATGATTTCTTTTTTTCCTTCTCCTTATACCGTCTCTTTGCTTTAATCTTTATGAAAAGATTAGTATAAGTATTTTTTGTTTGATTTTGTTTTATTAGAAAATATGTTTAGATGTCATCTCACTAGATGTCATGTCTACGTTTAATACACATTCGATATTGACTGAGAGAACATAAGCAAAAACCGTACACATCTATTCAAATAACATACATGAGTTACGAGTATCTTTTATTGCGATTTTATTGTCAATAAAGTCAAAAATGACTATAAATACTGTTTCCACAATTATCTAGTTTCCTTTATATATACACATAAAACATTTAATGGTGCTCACAAGAGGAATAGGAAAGTTGCCTTTAAACGTGTTTATGAATTTTAAGTATCAACAGAAAAACAACCACTTACCGATCCATGTCCGATCTAAATATATTGATACAAAGGACGGGGGTATTGTAAAATAATCTACAAAACTGTACATTTCTAACATAAACCAAAGTTTATCGGACGCCGCTATGAACTGTAATTAGTTTAGAGAAGAGGATATGATTACATTTTGATTGAGCACCTTTACATATTTTCATTGTGGACTTACTCGTATAAAAAAGTAAACCATAAAAAATATGTTGAATGCGAGATCGATTTGTTGCGTAATGTTGTTACTCCATTTTTGACATCTTTCAACTTCTTCGCTAGATGCGTCAATAAAATAAATAATAAGTGATGCAATGCTGAGAATAAAAACAAGAACCACCTGAAAATATAAGAAAGCAATATTTTCGCATTAAACAATTTGCCAACATGCTAAGTTATTTATTTTAATATTTTATGCTTGCTTGGACACTGATTATGATTTGTGCATCGGAAATCAATGTTTCCTAAGGGGCGAATTGTAAGATCAACTAATCAACAGATAATTTCTTATCAAACTTTTTCATAAACCCAATATTTGTTAACCTCATATAGAATATTCTTCCAATTTTGAATGTCAATGCAAGTAGATCCTTGGAATGGTGACAGAACTTACGAGAACTAAGAAAACCTTTCACGTTTGTGTTCATACACACAAAAGTAAGAAAACCCCTTAATATAAGAAATAGTCTGACTTACGTGACGGTTCTTTACACAGGCAAACTATTTTACATTTTGTCAGCACTTTAAAAAAGATAGTGCCGTAAAAAAATCGAAATTCTAGTTCTGAAATTCAACCCAGACCTCTCCAGTTAAAGAATTCAACACAGAAAACTCGCATACGTCACTGCGTTACAAAAAAATAATCGTGAATTATTTATCCTTTTAACTAGACATCCGTGCAGCGAAATTTCTTGATCAACCCACGACTGTATTAAATGCTTTCAACATCTTACTGTTATTTGATGTGAAAGTCATGCTACCATGACATTCCGGAAATTTCAAATTGGCTGAAAATTAATCACGAATTGTAAAAATAAATTCCAAACAAGATTTTCTTAAGCTTAGTTAAACGGAAAAGGTGAACGAGATGAATTCTAGCCGCTTTCATGACTGGTCATTGTGCCAGATGCAAGGAAGCTACCTACCCCAAATTAAATTCTGTCGGACCTAGACGAAAAGGAAAGCATCTCTCATCAAATTCCATACTAATGAGAAAACCTTGCCAGACATATATTTGACCTACAGTTCACTCAGCTCGCCAATTCTTCCTGTTTAAGTTCTCAGTCTCTCCGTGCCATTACCGTAAGAAAAGTTTTTATCATATATTATTTTGAACCAAATCGAACTTCTAGGTTTGTTTTGAGCTCGTGTGGTTTCGAAAAATGTGCAAAAAGAAAAATGTCGGTTTCTTGTTTTTGGAAAGAAAATCACGTGCAAACATCTAAAATTGGTTAACGTCGTTGCAAGTCGTATTTGAATTACTACGGTGGATAACGTAATAAAATTCATCAACGGCGGATCACCGATTGAAGGTGAACGAAATAGTTATATCAAAAGATTGCGTGACTCTTATCCTACATCACATATTGGGCATGAGAGAGCTGTTTGTGTGATGGGTGCTGCTTTTTGCTCAATCTGAGGCATGAGTAAAAAATGTGGATCCACAGGTACACATCAAAGACGAACGAGCAGTTGAATAATGGACAGCACTCGAAGAAGGTAAAGACTGACCCGATAAGTTTTCCATATTCTGGAATTCGTAAGGTGTGATCTACACCGATTATTATGAGTCACATGGTACTACCGATTCTTTAATCGCCGTTGACAAATTTCTTAGACTTACGAGTATGTTACAAACTGCTGCCCCATTCACCGCATTTTGAAACATCACTCCCTGCGACATTTCTTGAAATGATCAATTGCCGTGCAGAAATTCGAGTCCAGGCAGGAGGTTATCGCCACCGGAAGGGCAATTTTGCAGACATTTAGAAATCTTCAAACGGGATAATGAAGTTGAAGCATCAATAGGTTAACTGGATCGTGTTTAAAGGGGACTATGTTCAGAAATAAATCGTAACAAAATGCACCTTTGTTTCCTTTGTCAGCTAAGAACGAAACGTCCTCGTACAAAGTAAGAGACTGAATTTAAGTGTGCAATGAATATTTGAAAAACCTATTTATCTATCTTCTAAAGGCAGTTAAAAAATATTGCTTTTCCACCTGTTATTCTCCACATTACCCCAAATGGAATATACCGTTCAAATACAAAATACTCGTAAATTCGCTGCACATTAACCCTCCCTTATATATTTTACACTTGGCCTCTGACACAGATTCAGCACTTCTTTAAAACTTTTATAAAATCACAAGGAATATTTACCAAGCAAGCATCATGTGAGGATCTATGAGCAAAACGAGTATGTAAGAATAAATGGCTGTGCATCAGAATGTTTGGTTTCTTTCAAAACACTCAACACGTCTCAACGAGTTCTGTCCGTTCTTCTATATCCTGTTTTGCAATAAACATACTCAGCCTAACGAAGGTTATGCCCTTAATGACAATCAAGAAATCAATAATTTTCTATACGTAGGTGCCACGTATGTACCACTCATCGCTGTCCCACGCCACGTTCTAATGAAATGACATTTTTTTTCTTAGCCTGATAAAACCCAAACGAGTCCAACCGCAATTTTCCCCACATGAACGAAAATAAAAATTAATCATTCTCAAGTTCGCAATTAAATTCGAATTATTCCACTCACGGATAGAGCCCGAAGATTACATCTTACACATGAACAACGATGGGAAATAAAAGTGGAAACACCCCAAAGTTCCCTCCCAAATTTATTGGCTTAATCGAACCTCACACAGTAATATACACGAGGAGGGCCATGCAAACCTCGGAATTATTGGCAAAAATTCAACGAAACTACTCGTGGGTTTTTCTTTTTCAGCAATTTGTGTGCACAAATAGCGAGATTGTGTAGTGTCCTTTTTGCGCACAATCTCGCCTTCGTCCTCACTCGCAGTTCACCTGTGAAATTGTGCAACGTTTTGTAATTGATACGGTTAAGCAGAAATTGGGCGCACATTGGATGCTGTCGGAATATATCTCTTGAGAAAAGATTACGTCACGATAAAAGAGGTAAATGCCTAAAGGGCGGGTCGAGGCGGGTTATTCTGGTATATCTTTGGCATTGGCGCCATATGAATGGGGCACAGCATGTGACATTTTTATTTGGGGGCGTTGAGAGAAGGTCGGTAGTTTCATTAGGATGCATGAACTGAAACAAAATTCTATCATGTCTGCTTCGTACAGCAGACATATTGTGATAAATTGCATAAAGGGGAATATAAATTTAATAAAAGCACCAATTGGCTGTGTCTCGGTCAGGACGGAGCCAGCCTTGACTACCTCGCCCTCACTGTCCACTGCACTGCTGTGTCATCTCATCAAATAAACATTCCATTAGAATGTACATAGTCTATGTGCTTACAAGTGAAAATGAATGCAGAACATTAAGCGACTGAGTACATAACTTCCCGTTCTGAGGCAAAGAGAATGAGAATAATTACACAAAGAACGGAAAGACAAAGAATAAATGTTATAAAACGTATTCATTTTGATGCAGAGTTCTTCCACTTAAATGATGGAAAGAACGAAATAGTTAGAGAAGAATGCGGCACAATGGAGCTTCCCTGCTCCGCAACACTAGTCGCGGACTCATCTTAAGAATTTAAAACACAAGGATCACCTGCTCTGCCGATGTGCATAGTGTATATATTTTTCCAAGGACTGCACGCCTCACAGACCACACCTGCACTGAGGGAGAACATCATTAAGGCGCTAGGAAAATTCTTGCAAGGGAATAGCTTCAATTTAATGATGAAACTGTTTGTCCTTATGTTTGTTGAGTTCTTGTTGTCGTCATGTTTTCATGTTTTTGTTCGTTTGTGTCCCTTTAATTCCCTTTTTTTTTGTACTCATCTTCTTTCAACCCTTTTTGTATATAAAAACGTATCTATATCGGAGAGAGCCCCTGAACACAGCAAGGATCCGCTTGATTTAACTAAACGTGACGTGCTAACATGCTTCGGAGATGTGTGTATGTATTCAGTTACATACTGCAAACAAGTGACTGTTTCTTACATATGTATTTGGGATTATTTTCCTACTTGTAGGAGGTTTCTTCACAGCACTTGGGTCGATTGTTTGCCGCCACGTCGAGTCTAATTAATTCCAACAGTTGGGTAATCCGGAAGTAACATTTACTTCCGCTTCCCTTTCGGTGTTCGTAAAATATAAATCGTTCTTTTCCTCCTTAATGTAACAAGATGCATTGTTTTCGGAAACTCGATTAATTTAAGTTTTTGTGATAATAAACGGACTGAATGAACATGTTTTTAGTTGCTACTAGTTGAGAAAAAATTAGAACTCAATTATTAGTGAGTGTTCGATAAATGTCCGTTAGAGGTGTCAGATGGTTCCTAAATGAAATATATCCGTTCATAAGGAGTGTTTTTTTTTTTTTTTTGTAGGGACAAGGATCATTAAGTTGGCAACACTATTTAAAGTGGTGACTATTTTGATAGCTGTCATGTAATTTGTTTTTAGTTTGGTTTGGCATTAAGACATGAATAGACTAAGACCTGAACAACGTTTTCGAATTGTGCAAATTTAACCCAAAATTGATCTCAATTGTTATTTTCGTCAATGAACAAAACTGCTGTAGTTGAACTGATCTTCAAACGGCTGGAGTGCGCTGAATCGCAGCTTCCATAGTGTGAGTGCAGCTGCAAACCACGCTTAGCATTCAAGGTAGTGATATTCATTAACATCAAATATGAATGTTCTGAATGAAGTGCCCGAAAAACGATACACAAGCATGCAAAAAAAACAATGCAGTCTAACCTTAAATAATTCTGTGTTCTATTTCCGATTTTATATGCAAGCCAATCATATATTGTAACCTCATACACGTCAATTTACATGAAATAATTTGCCCACCAATCTATTCATAGATTTATATTTGTCACGTTCTTATAATAGATTTATCTTGTAATGACCTTCTTGTAATGATCTTTTAATTAGTCACATTTTAAGGGCTCCTGGTAACAGTCGTTCACATTTGCATACTTAATATATTTATTATAAAACAAATTTTCTGCATTTCGATCATTTTAGCAAAATAAGATTAGTCTCAAAAAATCTCCATAATTAACGTCGTCCTTGCTGTAAGCACTAATCAGTGATTTATTTAAAAAAAATTGTTTTCTCCAATAAACAATTCCACAATCCATTAGCTGCACGAGAGAAACTTGGCATAATGCCATTCCTAAAGAGTTTCTTATTTATTTGATTTTTTTCTCAATTTCAAAAAAAAAAAATATTACTCATACGCCTGTGATTCCAATTCAATAAAGTCCACCACGAGACCAATCACAGTGAGTTGCCTTTCAAATAGAAAAATCAAAACAGATCAACTGTTCGCTGTGAAAAGTGGGGTCAAAAACATTCTCGCATACACATCTTATGTATTGATTGCTGGCGATCAAAATAAAGTCCGCACTTATTTTTGGGAGAGAAACTGAGTGCGTGTGTGTATTTTTGGACTGCCACCACAGGCGCACGTATTGGATTTATTTCGTGTAGACACACGATGTGAGGTTTCTCATTCTGTTGATGGTTTTCTAAGTTTCGAAGATATTTTGATGTTTTGCGGGGATTTTGAAGTGAAAGGAATTTGAGATTTCATTTACACTTCTTTTGGGGGGAAAAACAAATGTGCGTAAGGGTGGTTATTTTTTCAGAGACTTTAAGGAATGCCCATGTTTGTTTTAATAAATTTTTAAAGAAATAAACTTTGGTGTTTTTTATTCGTATCAAAATTGCTAGTATTTGCTGAAATAGCTGAGTTATTACAAACTGCATGACTTTGTCTTTAACAGTAATTGTGCCATATGTAGCATATTATACATAATTTAAATTGAATAGATATTCAAAACTTGAGTTTTTGATTTATAACAACCAACTATCCACAATACAGCAAAAATGGAGAAAAAAAATAGATGTGTATACATATATTAGAAACCGAGAAGAACCTAAAACGTTGATTCAAAATAAACTTTCTTGGCAAAGATTTCATTTTGGTTGAGTGAGTACCGCTTCTGACAGATTTCCAATGCAACCGAAACGAAACTTTTAAAACTTTGCACTTGGCAAGCATAATTCAACCGAACTCATCACTTTTTTTCTGGTTCTACATTTCTAAACAATAATATTTAGTTTTTGAAAAATTTCAATATTTCCACCCTCCTGAAAGAGGGTTTAGTTTTTTTTCGGCCCACGAAGGGGTTGTCTTTGCCAAGACCGACAATCGATTGCGATCAAACGTAATTTATACTGTTCCTGTGCGCTATACCTCCACATATATGAGTGTTCGGTTGCTTAGTTTCCGAATGTTACGGATGCACATACTTTTTTTTTTTTTTGATTTTTTGCCAAAATTTAAAAACATGCTTGTCTACTTAACAAATAAAATGATACGTATAGACAATGCGTCAAAACAATAGCGATAGAGACATTTTTTTTGTGTCTAGAAGTTTAACGAAACTTAGTGTCGTCGATAGAATGTGCCACTGACTGCTGGGGAGAATAAAAATGAGATTTCTTTTTGATGATTTTTCATTTTATGTGAAATAAACGCAAGGTAGTGGGAATTAAATGCGGGCAATGTCATTTCATTGGTTTGATAAATTTATATCATTTCGCTGTTCTTTGTGAAATGTTTGGCAGCATGAACATAGTTACGGTTAACTAATGCAGCCGTATAAATGTATATATGGGTTATTTTGTATAAAAATGATGTCATGTATCTTGAACTTGAAAAACATATACAGATGAAGGGAGTTCAATGTTGAATGAAAATTGAGACAAAAATAAAAATTTAACCATTGTAGCATGAAGAAGAAACAAACTTCTTTTGGAAATTCACGTTTGTATGAATATACGAGAAGACCTCTTCAACTCCTGCGGCAGCCTCGATATATGCAAAATGATGTAACGTTAACCGACATCTAAAGCAGCAGAGGTGTTATTTTCGTTTTTCTTTTTGGAAAACCATTCTGGAATCCAAGTCGTAAATAAAATTGGTTATTGTGCATTATTGGTTGGAATTAAAAAAAATATTCTGAACCTCAATTTTATTTAAGTCTTAAATTGTTAATTTTTAATTAATTGCCTATGAAACCTATTAGCTACGGTTCTTAAGTACATTTGTCAACACCTTTGGTAAAGCAGCAATTCTAAAGAACGTCTTATAACCGATCAAATTAATTCAGAACCGGAGGGGTTAAGGTTATGGTTGAAATCCTAACGAATTTCTGACATATGTCCAGACCATACACTTTTTTTGAGGAATGAAAGTATTGTATTCGTACGTTGTTTGATCTTACCTCATGTGACACTCATTTCAAATTAAGATTGGCATTATTTAAGATATGTACTTTAACTTTGAACTAAAATTTAAATTTGTCGTAAAACGTACTTATAAGACTGTAACACAAATGACACAAGAGACACAGTTTTTCCTCAGCGCAAGACTTATAGTCGCTCCGCCTTAAGCAAGTTCACTCCCCACCAGTTAGCAATATAGTTACATCAGGAATAGTTTAAAGACGATTTCTGCGTACAATGGGTATTGACTAAGAGTGAACTTATCGTGCATTTCAATCAAACACAACTAAAATATCAAAGTTTTTGAGTGTAAGTGCTTCAATGTTGTATTTTAAAACGATATTTAGGGATCCTGGTATTTCGAGAACTTGAAGTTTCTGAATGGAAGGCTCTTGCAACTTTGAATTGAATTTGGAAATCTATTAAACAGAAATGTGATCTAAAAGTGCGACAACTTGGCAGAGATCCAACGTTGCCCTTTTCAAAAGATTCTACAGTATGAAATAAAGAAAGAATTAATAAATAACAGATCACTCAATAAGTCCCGGGACATAAAGGTGGCGCCTCTAACAATAATTATTCATTTAAGATTAATTTTTTTTATTAGTGGGCGCCCCTTACATATCCCGGGAATTGTGTGATGTAGCACCACAGCCCTCAAGGAATTAGGTCCTAGCTTCTTCTCTCACGATTAGAAAGGACTTACAGTTTTTTGCCGAATGACGAGATTTAAGAAGATTTTTTAAACTACTAAAGCGTAGGATTAAACCAATATTCCACAAGATGCTTATCGTCTAATATAGTAATTACAAACATTTTTTGCGACGGTTTTTTCGTTTTGTAGCTATAAAGGTATAAACTCCACAGAAAACTCAAGAAATTATACGAAGATGTAAAAGGCAATTATCAGTCGTCTACCTTAGCACAACCACATCGAGCAAATGAGCAATTCCAATTCAGGAAAGACTGTCTTTGAGTTCAAGCAATAAACAGTGATAAGTAGAGGAAGACCTAACTTCCGGCATAAGGATGGCAGGCTAATTAACTAAGTCGTTGAACTAATTAAATAAGTTCATCAACCCGCACAACAAACACTTCAAGAAAAAAAAAACTAATTTAATAAAATCCTCAAAGCAGACAACACACATGTATGCAGAGAAAACAAAAAGAATAGCACACCATGTCAACAGAAATAAACTCTTAGTCAAACAACTTTTAATTCCTTGTGAATGTGAACTTGAAAGATGTCATTTTCACTGCACTTTCAATCTTTGAAATTATGAAACGGAAAAAACTCTTTCAATTAGAAGGATAACCATGGCAAAAGCACACCAGCCAGCATAACGTTACAATCGCAGACGCCAACGGATCTTCGGAAACTAGGTCAATCACAGTTCAAAGGAGTCCAATAATGGCTGTGTGCATTACGTAAATTGTTCCCTCTACTGCTTTATTGGTTACTTAGTTCCTGACGCTCAAAGATCCTCAAAGATATTAAAGGAAGAAGAAAAATTAAGTTGAAATGAAATGCGTTCTTCTCAGCTTTAGTGCATTTTCCCTTTAAAATCCCGCATGCCCCTTTCTCACTCATTTACCGTATGTTTATAAGTGTGTAGTTGTGGAAGAAAAATACTACTTATCATATCCTCATCTACTAGCAGCTTGGCGCTTGGCATTGAAACTGTTCAAAAAAAAACCGTGTACACATTCAAAAGCTAAACTACGACTGAGAAGAGATACTCAAGTGGGATTAGCAGGCTTTACATTTTTATGAAACAAGTACAGTCCCTTATGCAGGATGTGCTTCAGCATAAATTCGGGATCAACCAATTGAGATGAAGTGAAAGACGTCCTCCAAGAAACCCAGTGCTACACACAAATCTTGACAATAACAATAAAAATTCAATAACGTTCTCCATACACAGCTAATGCCGAATAAAAATACATAAACGACTTCGGTGACTTCTGGATTGTATTGATTTTCCATTTGTATTTAATTAGTGAAACCGAAAGGATATGATGACCATAAAAATCCTCGACTTTTCACGAATGTAAACAAACCATTTGCGTGGATACCATTGCGTGGGTATACTCCTTATAAATTTTTGTCTGTTTGTTTTTTTTTTTTCTCTCTGTCTATTGAAGATATTATAAGAATAGAATTTACGTTGCTTGTATCTGCATGCTGTTTGTTTTCTAGTCAAATGGGTGCTCCACACCTTGATGTGATTGATTTCATGTGGCGAATTGGAAACTTGCCTATTGTTCGCGTGTTCTAAGATAATACGATGTGCAAATGGAATCATTTAATTAAGAGATATGTACATATGTAAATGGCTTTGTTCATTGACAATTCATTAGGACATCGAATTGTTGTTTGTTGAGACTTTCTTTTTTTGACATTTTCTTAACTTAGGGTTTAAAACTTTACATTCTTTGGTTATCAAAAGATACATACTTCTACTATGTTTTGATGACAACTTTGAATGGGTTCGGGTTATACTTCTAAGGAATTCAATTTGAAGAGTACGTTTTTAAGAAAGGTAGTTGTCTGCAATATTATTGCAAGCATAAGGTATGTCTACTCAACAGGACATATAGTATCAGCAAATATATTGAATTGTGTTAAGCATCTCTGGACAAAATTAGATCTAGTGTGTGACTGTTTTAATGTTTCAGTTGTGTTCTACTGGCTTATAGGTAATGAAAAGAGACATGCTCAGCTAGTACAATCAATGTACAGCCTGCCTTCGAACGAAGCTTATAAATTATTGAAATAAATTTTCAAGACGTATGCCCTGGAGAAAATGTGCACTCCATATTTCACCAACTAGATAAACTAGGCAAATTGGTAGGAGAGGCCGCTCTCAAAAACCAATTGAACTTCGTATGACACGTTCCTTAACCCATCCCGTCGAGAAGTTGTCCCAAATTCATTTTTTGATTTAAATTTTATTTGCCTTTCGAAATTCTCACGGCTTCACATCGCTTAAGTTGTTTGAAATACACCATTTGTCAATATAAGACCATTGTTCAACTTTGCCGTTCAAAATCGGCCTTAAATTGTTAGTTTTCTCAACGCGTGAACGATCCTCAGCACGCATAACTCGAGTAGTTCTTGAAGATGTGCGTCTGGAGACTGTACTGATACACAATTTAAATGTTTTCTTTATCATCATATTCTTACTACATGACACAGAGATATGAAAATTATTGTATGAGATGGTGAGGAAGCCACGAAGAACTCTATTCGATGTGCAGCCGAGTGTATCTAGTTTAGAGTGTTCATATGATGCAGCATTTATGGCTAGGCTGAGTTTGCGACAAAATCTTCAATTCCGTCCGAAATTTTGAATAGCCAAAGTCCAAAGAAACGAATAATAATAATAATTGAGTGACACTACACGAGGGACCAGGGCTTAGCTTCTTCAACAACTAGTCGTGTTTTGCGTGTTATTGTTCTCTTACAAATAGAAGGGACCTACATTTTTTTTTATCAAGATGTGGCGAGATGTGAGAAGCTTTGTGTATGAACTAAATTAGTAGTCTTTGAGTGTTGCACAGCACAACTCAATATATGTGATGGTGTGAAATATCAGAAGTTTTTAAACCGGGAATCGAACCTGGACCATAACAATATAAACAAATATAGAGTACGAAATTCAAGTGCAGGAACGAGTATGCAAATTAATTAATTGCAACCGAATCGAAACCCTTCACGCGCAAGTTTCTTATTGTTTTGTTACCAATAAAAAGAGCTTAAGGTAGTTAATTATGCGGCGGAAGCATTAAGGCATGTTTTCTCGATGATATTCAAAGAGAATGACTTTATCTTTGTACTTAAATTTTTTTGCAAATTGAATGCTGGCCAATAAGATGCCACGTAAGTCCGGCACTGCAAGAAATTGATTTGTGGATTCAATGAGCTTTGAGTTCATTGTTCAATTCGTTCTTCATCTTGGACTCATAGGATGGCCCACAACGAATCCATTTGATATCTTTTGACAATACTTTACACCAAAGTCTAATATTGCTTTAGAGAACTCACTAGTTTTCTTTTATGCAAACTTTAGGTGTAATGAAATAAAATCCATGAAATTTTAAAACACACAATTTTTACCATTGTAATAAATATTCAATTTCTGTCATGTTTGTTCTTATATTTGATGATATTTTGGTGGTTATGTTTTTTATCTTTCCCATAATTTCCTTGTCTCTAGAGGGAGCGAAGGGTCTCTTGATTCGAACTTTTCACTAAGAAAGTTATTCATCTCTGACCGGAACAGGTTTTAATCACTTATTGCTAGGGTTGGTATATAATAATCCTACCAATATGTGCCGATACTTCACGAATTTCGACATTCGAAGCCGGCATTCAACTGTAAGTCCCTTGCGATCATGAAACAACTAAAACAATCGTTTATCGAAAAGTCTAGTCACTATTGGCGTCCAGTTTCAAGTTGATTTTACTTTTCGACATTTTTATATATATATATATATATATATATATATATATATATATATATATAAACAAACAAAACCATTTAAACATAACAAACAGACTACTTGTCTAATAAATTCCCAAGTTCGCATTTTACTGTTTTCTTCATTCAAAGCAGGCAAACGTTTTTTTTTTTTAATTTATCTCCCCAATTTGTAATAACGTCACAAAGCGTGGTCTACGGACTTGACACCATCCAGTAACCACATTCCTGAGTGATGATTCGAAAGAAACTCATTCTCACTTGGCTGCTCTTGACTTTTCTTCCATTTTTTTTTGAAAATTCAGTACCTAACTACATTTTCATTTTATATTCTTTGCAGAATTTGCATTTCTTGTATTTTATTTGATCACATTATTCACAGTGAAATTGTGTCGCCAGCTCCTTCAGCAGGGGACCTTAACATCCACATCGTCCTGCAGTAGTTGTTAGCCACTTAATGCAAATTTATAGTGTCGTCTAAAAAATAAAAATTTAGTATCATCGTTATTGTTGGAGCGCCGCGGCGGTGTTGTCTAGTGGTGACTTTGAGAAAATCCTTCGTTCCGTTTGAGCACGTTTCGGAGTGAATGCCGGAGGCAATGGTTTCTCGATTTCCGGCAGCCATTTCATTTTTTACGTCTCCCCAAAGAATTTGTTTTTTTGTTTGGTTTTTTTTTCTCCTCTGAAAGGAAATTACTTATTTTGCTAATGCAACAGGAGTGGAGGGTGAGTCAGTGTCACGGGAGCAGAATAAATGGGTTCAACTCGGTTAGAACTATTTTAATTAAACTAATGGAGTGTGAGGGGTGTGTGAGTGAGTGTGTGTGTGTCCAGCTCCCTAAGCGTTGCTTGATAAGAATTATTTAGAAAATTTATTTCGCTGATAAATGTGCTCAGCGTGAGTATACGAGTATATTTTATGTCGAATTCATTGGAGCGTATTTCTCATGGACTGGCAGTTAAAATGCATGAATACCAAATGGTGACAATCCACAAGCTCATTACATAAAAGCCCTAGGTCCCCAAAGGAAATTTCCCTCAAAATACCTTTTAGGTTTCGTTTTTGATAGAGTATAATTTAGCGGGTAACAGGGCCGGCTGTGGGGAGTGTTAATTGCTTTGTTATAACCTTGTGGAAGCCTGAACGAAAGAGACCACAAGTTGAAAGATCTGTAATCAGTAAAGTAGCCACGCGAACCGAAAGTTATAAACGGAAGGCGTAATTGGGCGAGTAGCTCAGGGAAACCAATTGAAAGTGTTTCGATTTTTTCCGGTTCTACCATTTTCCACGATAAAGCCATTTTTAATTAATAAATAAGGTTTCAGTTAGTGAAATGAGTGTGTGGTAGATTGCGTGTACTACTTTTAAGGTAACTTTTGTTAAAAGGAATAGAAAGTAAGTTTGCAAGTATAAAAGTTAGCTTAGTTTAAAGTACAGTAAGTACATAAGACTTACACTTTCATTGAAGTTCGGCTATTGATTCCGTTTTTCATGCATATTTATGCACCCTCCATGTAGAAAATATCCTATTAACTATGGTAACTATATCCTATTAACTACATATGAATGTGTGTAGACTGAAGATTACTTCTGCCGTTGCGCTTTCATTTCGACCGACTTCTGTACTGCGCTTTTCTTCAAGTACTAAAATTCAGGAAACCGAACACTTAAGTAGAAAATTCATCCACAATTTGAAGAATTTCTTGCGAAAAACAAAATCTTAAGTGAATCCTTTAACTGTAATTGTGTGCAATTTCTATTCGCTAATTGCAAGAGAAAATTATACAGAAATGTTTGTACCGGTCGCAATTAAAACGTGTCAACATTTGATATGCGAGTC
Source organism: Eristalinus sepulchralis (assembly GCA_944738645.1). NCBI lineage: Eukaryota > Metazoa > Arthropoda > Insecta > Diptera > Syrphidae > Eristalinus > Eristalinus sepulchralis. Next base: position 15,129,120 of record OX122882.1, read on the forward strand.
TGATTCTGATTAACGATTAAATTGAAACGACAAAAATATGTAGAAGGTACAATTAAAAGAAAGTACGAAAAAAATATTTGGTATTGAATAGTGCAAAAATTTAAATCATATACACATTCATTTTTTTATGACTCAATTATAATTAGAGAAAGTTCACAAATTGGTTGATACAATTTCTTTACGAATTACAAGCAAACAAAGATGGAGAGTGTAGTAGATACAATAAAAGAACATAAATTAATGCAGTAACCGGAAGGTTAGAGGCGGAGATATGATGGAAGATGTAAAAAGTTTGCCATCGAGAAACTTTCGGGATTCTGTCCCGTCTAACTAGTGAAAAAGCATTATTTTTTATAAGTTTTAGGATAGTGGTTGTTTCTCAGGTTAAGGTTGCTATCCGACTCTATTCCCAAGCAGAGGACAAGAAAAATAATCTTGACTTCTAACGGTTTTCGTAGGAGTCATCTTTCCATGAAAATTATTCGCCAACCATTTTCGAAGAGAACACATATTGTAACAAAATTTGAGGTTTTGGGAAACGTTTACCTGTCGGTATTTGGGGCATTTTCGTTTTTTTTGCCTATCGGCATTATGAGATGATTTCATGAAAGAAAACCGATTGGTTTATCGGCCCTAATGTTGGCTTTATCAAAACGGAAGAAGCACTGCGCGGCCATGTTGCATTGAGTAGAACAGTCTGGGCTTCATGGCGAGTGGACTATAACTTCTCCTTCCAGTGTTTATAAAAATATTTCGACTTACCGTGCATGTGTGCGAGCATTGTCGCACCCGAAAAACAACGTTTTCGGATCTTTCAGCCATTTATATTTCACTTTTAGGCTCAGACGCTTCAATTGTTTTCGATAGTCTTCGCCTAATGTCATTTCATTGGATTTCAGTAGCTAATAATACACCACACTCAGAAAAAGTCCAACATACCATTCTGTTCATAAATTATCCGCCCAGCCGTCAACGATGAAATGTGGCCCTTGTAATCCATTACGTTATCCGACGTTTAAGATAATCATAAAGCACGCAATTTTCATCAGCAGTCAAAATCGACAAAATTCTTGTTTAAAATTCATACGGGATCCAATGTCCTACTTTAATAATAATAATTCCCATTGAATTGGGAAATAGCTTATTGCGCGACTCGAAATTTATTCAAGTGATGAATGCCTCTAATCTTTCATCATCAAACGCCTATGACTGTGCAGTGCGTTTTTCATCTTCGGAGTCAAGGCTACCACGAATACTTCTTAGCTAAAGCATGGTCACCACGCTTTTGATGTTTCGTTTTTTTACATATTGAAATGATGGCATAAAACTAAACATATTTAGTGAATTCAAAAATGGCAGTAGCTTTCCAACGAATATTTCAAAAGGTGTTGCACTCAAATCTGTTGTAAAGCCGCACCAGTACATCTACAACATTTTAATTAAAGTATGCTTACAAGGCAGTGTGAGTGAGAAACCAACTGGCATTTTTCTCCAATAAAGGGATAATATTTTGAATTTGATTTTCAATGTTATCTTTCGACACGAGAAAAAGTAAAGTCAACCGAATACAATCTCCGTGTAACATGTAAGTAACACTGCCCTTAAGCGAACAAAGCCAAGGAATGTATGTGGAACATCCATTTTTGTAAAGAGCCTCACATACCAAGCATGAAGACATTCGCTACAATTGTACTTTCTGCCATTTCAGCACTTTTTTTTCAAATTTGTCAGTATCTCCAAAAGCCGGATAACTACCAACATCATTGTGAAAAAAAAGTCTTCTTTGCTGTTCACACTAATTTGCTATGTAAAACATTCAAGAACATTTCAAAAATAACCAAGTTCAAGTTACCCAAGAACTTCTTGAAGAAAATTCATTAAATTTATTTCGCATCCTTTGCATAATCAAGATCTCAAATGACAAAGATAAAAACCAAAGTTCTTTGTTTCCATAACATTTAACATGCGAAATAATGAAGAAAGTTCCTTTCAAATCTACACGTTGAGGTAACCGAGTTTTATAAGCTCCCCCTTATCCTTTCTCTCATTCAGCACAAAAAAAAATGAAACAATTTATACAATTACACCCACATCTGTGTACGAACAGTCATCCGCGTCGCTCTCACATCGCTATTCTCCACACCTCCACGTACACTCTGAAGTTAACCCCATTTTTCAAAGTGCAAGTTATGTTACTTAGATTCTATTTGTCCTTGCACAGTCACATAATTCTCTGTCCCTAATATCATCCTTCCCGCCTTGTACTATTGATGCATGTTTCTCTTTGTACATCGGTGGGAGAGAGCGCGCGCGCGTCCGTCCGCGCCCATTCTACCGCACAAGGAAGCCTCCGCTTCCTAAACGAGAACACAAACCGAGTTACTTTGGGGGATAAATTCTGTTCTTTTCATCAAATTTCCCCTTTTCTCCCGGGTGTTGAACATATTCTTGGAAGGAAGCTCTCATATAGAAATTCCACAGAAAATTGTAAAAAGGAGCACGAAGAAAAAAAGAAGACACACGCAAAAAAAAGAAAACATCGCGAAAGCAAAGAAGGAGGACAGCACAGAAATGTACATACCCAAACCTACATGCATACGTACGAATGTACACTTGTGTTACAGGGGTAGGAAAGTAGGAGTTGGAGCCAGAGGGGGCTGATGGGTGACACGGTTTGTAGAGCAGATGACAACCCTTTGGCAGCTGCGACAAGAATAAAGTAGAGCAAGTTTTAATGAGTTTGTTGTCGATACGCTATTCTGTCACTGCATTCCTCACAAGTATCTGCATGTGTACATGTGTTTATCTGCAACATAAAGTAGTGAAAGGGTGAAAGTCAGGACAAATACGAGTGAGGAAAGTAACACAAAAACAGCCAACTTATCGGCCCCGACGTCGTCGTTGTTGCTGGAATTCAGATTTTCTTTTTTATTATGTTAAACAATTCGTTGGCATTCTGTGTAGAACCTAAATACATGAAATGTATATGTTATTGGCCACGCATTTGAGGTTTGTAGTGCAGGCGGAGCTTAAGGATTTCTGAGCCTTAAACACAGCTGTGGAGCAAAAAATGTATTTCTAAACGTTACGAGAAATGTTCATTTTATTCGCATTAATCTAACCCAGCGTTCCAACTCCGTGAGGCTTCCAGAAGAATAGGACAGACCAGTCTACAGGAGGAGCACACCAAAAGAACAATTAATAGAACGCAAGATTTAAAGGAGCTCTCTGGCAATTTGATGCGTAAGTTAGCAGGTAAACAATTTGGGTAAACAAATTTTTTTATTCAGAACCAGTCCATAGTATAGCACATCACTCAATAAGTCCCCGGACTAGCATGTAGAGTGCGCCACTACAAAACTTTCAAATTATTTTAGGAAGTGCAAACAATGATACCTGTCAAATTTTCATGACAATCTGATTATAAGGTTACAAGTTAAAGTGCTTCAAGTGACATTAATTTTGCGATTTTTGAAAACAGTGGAAAAAACAGAATTTGGCGTGTTGATTAAATACCGCTTTTTGATGTGAAAAAATTACGTGCAAGCTCAGTAATGACTTGAAAAGTGTTACAGGGATTCTGCTCTATCAAAAAAAAACTTTTTGTCGGTGGTATGCTGACTTTAAATGTCTCCGTACAGACAACAATAATGCTGAACGCTCTGGAAGGCCAATTGAGGTGGTTACACCTGAAAACGTCAAAAAAGTATACAAAATCGTTTTGTAAATAAATTGCGTGAGATAGCTGATACCTTTAAGATATCAGAAGACAGTGTGTATCACTCTTGAAGGTAACTATGTTGGTGAATAAATACGAATTTTGTCTAGAAAATTTGTTTTTATTGGTTAGTCCCGGGACTTGCCTCAACCATTTGAAGGCAAATGTGTGCACCTAAAGGGTGGCGACGAAGGCTCGTACTGGCTGGATTTGTACACCTGTGTGCATCAAAATATCATCAAGCATCCCACTCCAAGAGGGTTTCGTGCTGATACAAAATTTGTAAAAAAGTAAAAAAAAAAAAAGTAAAAAAAAAACATTATTTTTGATGGAAGACCAGATACATGCAACGTAGTTTGTTCAAACAAAAACGATTTAATTGGACTTAAAGCACCGACCAATGTGGCGAAATTCTAAAGACAGGATTAAGTTTGTAGTGTTTTTCGTACTGATATGACTTGCACACTGATGGGTTCAATAACATTTCTTGGTTAAGCTATGTATGCTACGGAAAATTCTTAAAAATGACACAGATCTAGAGAATATCAAGACACACAACTAATGTTAGCTATTGAATCCCATGAAAGAGGTCGCATCTAAAAAGATAAACGTCTATTTCAGATATAAATTACATGATTTCAACAAATCTACGAACAAGCAATAAATGCGCCATTAAGCATTCCTTGATAGGATCAGCAACGACAGTGAACTGATTTAAAAAAAAATGTCCTCCTCCAATGCCCTTCACCCGGTCACACAAGTGTAGAGCACCTTGAATGAGCATGACCGAAGCTCCTGCTTAAGGATTACAAATCCATTCTACAGAATGTATTTCATTTTAATCCTCCCTGCTCTATCAATTTGACCTCCAAACCCACTTTCTTCCTATATATTGTGACGTCAACTTTCTCTGAACATTTATGTGATACGATGTGATGTCATGAAATATATTAAGGACAGACAATGCAGGACGAAACTCTGGCATACATTTTTACGAGTATTTTATTACCAATTCAATGGACGACCACGTACATGTTTATAAATGAATTTTAACCCTGTAAACCTTTCGTTCATCTTATTTGCATATGTAACTGCTAAATGTAAATTTTAATTAACCAAATTCTTAAAAAAAAGGAAAAAATAACATTGTTTTTCCACCCAACGAATGAATAACAAAATTAATTCAAATTCCCTGAACCACATCACATTCAAACAGGCCAACAAAACATCTTCCAAATGAACGCTTTCGTCGCTCTGACAGGGCAAAAAAGACATGTGTCAACTATTCACACACCCAACAACATAGAACGAAACAACCAAATTCATGCACTGTATGTATTAGCGGATACTAACGAAAAGGACACACCCCACACATGTGTATACAACTTCCAGCATAAATCCAAAACAAAAACCGACGAAAATCGATTGAATAAATTGATTAAACAAATGACGAGCAATAGTGCTACAGTCATCGCCGTAGTCAACGGGGGATTGAACTCCAGCGGCGGTTTGTAGTCCTGTATGTGGAGGACAATAATATAATTTATGCTTAACGAGTTAAAGTATACATCACTTGCAAACATACCGCCACAAGAAAACAATAACAAACCCCAAACCGAAGGATCCATCATGGCTATAAATAGTCAGTCGGTGCGGGTTGATGGGTTTTTCCTGTTTTTGGATAAAGGCACAGGCGTAGCATGAAAGAAACGCGGATACGTGACATTTCGAAAATGGTTGTATTGTTTCGATTTTGGGTGAAAGCCGACATTTTTTGAAACCTACGCAGAAGGATTCATTTCGACTGTACAGTTGTATTGATTGATTGTGTTTTTGGGGAAGAATGACTAATTCCATGAAGGATCTGAATGAAGAAGTTACAAAATACTGGTTTTTAGGGTGTGTGTGTGTGTTAAGAATATTCACGTCACCTCACTTCAACTGATAGTCAATGAAAATATTCAGAGAGCCAACAAAGGCTACGTCGTCAGAACTTTATGCCCTCTGCGAACAAAATGACCTTTAATTGTAGAATAGAGCTTAAAACATGAGTGGATGTGGGAAAAATAAGACTCAGATTATAGTCTCTGGGGGGGCCAAGCATACATCCCACAGCACCTCATGCGCGAGGAGCTAGTGTTTGTAAATTTTCAAATTTGCAGTTTTCAATCTCATAACGAAACCTTCTCTGTGTATAATTTTGACTGGAAATCAAAATAAAATCATGTAAGAAGGACTCGATTTATCGTGAGCAGAAAGGTAATTCTTGTTGTTATATGAAAAAGGAGAAAGTAGAAAGAAAAGGATTGAAGAAAATTTTGATTTGAGGAATAATTAGACGATCTTTTCATCGATTTTGTGTGTCATAACAAGTTTGAGTGGATCAATACATTAAATACTAACTTTCAACACTGAGTTTTAAGGAGTTTTTGGACCGAATACCAACAGTCTACCGGGGTCGGAGACCAAAACGATGGTGCAATTGATTCAAAAACCGAAAACGAGAGTCTTTTGGGACCGTATTATAAAATCCGTGGTACTCGATAATTATTACAGTGTGTTTCAAGTGAAGTTATTGCCAACTAATGTGGCAACAACCGCCATTAAACAACTTCTCTTCCAGAATGAAGGTGTTTACCTACACCGCGACAATCTAGCAACAATGGAATTCATTGTGTCGTTACTGCATAAGCTGTACAGAATAATCTCGTTTAAAACATGATTTCACTCTATAAGGTTGATAAATAGGGATCGAGAGTCCATGTACTTTCGAAAGAATAAGAGTACTCGGTCTTATTAGTTGAGTGGGGAACACAATTGCAAAGTCACACACAGCAAAAATTTACAATCAATGAAAGGACTTAGAAAAAACGTCTGTATCATGATTCGAAATGTTAATAGAACCCGCTTACTCTTCACCTAAATCGTAAGTATCTTAAACTAATGGCCGCGTATCCTGTTGTTTGGCATCCTGTGGCGTAGTGGGTAAGTGCATCGACTTAGACGCTAAAGATGCCAAGTGTGATACCTCGCATTTCTTTCACGATACCACCTCCTTCTAGTTACTGACAACTCCCAAAAACTATTAATTGTCCATCAAAGGCTTCTCAAATCTCGCTGTTAGGAGTCGGCAAAAACCTGTAGGTCTTTTTGTGATATAACATTATTACCCACAACAGGAGTAGTTGCGGTGGTAGCCGTGGCGTAGTGGGAAGTGCGTCGACTCACACTCAGAAGGTTTAGGTTCGATTCCCGGACGGAACACCTCGAAACCAACAATTTCGCTTTATGCTATCAAAAACGTGCATGTTTCTGTGACAAAGATTTTACCCTGATTCTATTAGACAAGCTCAAGGTTTTATAAAAAAAAAAACAGCAACCAACACTTTTAAGCAAGAGCGATTCTACGCTTGGTTTCGGTACTGATGAGGTTGTTCCGCGGAGCCTAGGTAGACAAAGTATTTAAATATCTCAAAGCTGTCCATTTGAAGCACTTTTTAAGACGTCGATGTTGTGCATCCTTTCGCAATGACAGCCTATACATGTTTTACCCTCGTTTACCGCCATAACCATTTTAGCCGCTTCTAGTTCAATTCTAGCAAATGCCAAATAACCGACTCGACTCATCCTATCAATGTCATCAATCCTATCAATGTCATTCGCCTAAACTAGTAGTTAAAGTACATGCGTGTGGTGTTGACCTGTGCACTTCGCATCATTCTTTTAAACTATTCGATTACGAACAAAATATGGGTTCAAAGATAATTAATCTTTAGTGTAAGATAAAGTTGAAAAGAATGAAATTACTTATTAAAAAATAATGTTAATCACGATAAGCACACATATGTAAATATTTCTTCGTGTCCTGTCTTAAATTGTAAAAAGCCGCAAAAAAGGATAAAAGTACTCAAGACGCAATTTGTTTATTTACTTTTCAAGATTCCTTCAAGCAAGCAGAATATTTAAATTTTGCTGTTACTTTGAAATTTTAGCTCTACTCCTTGAAATATAAATTTCTGCGAATTTTAATTAGAATTCTTTTGCATGAATTTGCTATGCATGTATGGGATTTATGAATATTCTACGTTATGTTTCCTTTGGTGTCTTGAAACAACAATTTGCATATCTACACGCATTCTGCCGTAGACAAGCGTCTGGCAGAAGGTTATAAAATGCTTTGTTCTTGCCATAACGTTATAAAAGTATCTTCCAGTCTGTTGAGACACTCAAATTGCTTGCGCGATATCTTATCGGTCAAAAACCCACAAAGATCACGCGATGTCTTCTCCTTTGTCACGAAAACTTCTTAAGTTTCAGCATAAAACTAAACTGAAATTCTTCGCCTAAGAACATTTGCACGAATAGTCATTACAGAAGCTAGACAATTGCAACATTTATAATTTTTCTTTGTAAGTATGTTGTATGTAGCTTTGTTGCTGTTTTTTAAAATTAGATACATATTCTATGCCGTGTTGCTTTCAGAAGTATGATCTGTGATGATAAGTGTGAATTGAGTTTCTACTACATTTATGCTGTAGGAAAGAATTTCGAGCTGAAATAAATATTTCTACAAGAGCCCAGAATCGGGCAATAGAATATTTAGTGCTTTCTGTTGAAGCACGAAATTCTTCTCGTTACATAAACTTGACTGTTACCGACTCTGCTGCGGTTTTCTTAGTTGGAAGGTGCTTGTTCAAAGACTGTATTAAAACTAACGTTCCTATGCTATTTTTCATTTTCAATGTTGTTTTAAAAATGTTGCGTCAAAGCGTTTATAAATTCCACAAAAAAGACAGACAGATAATGACAAGTGCCGTTCAAGCATCATGTAAGTACAGAGAACAATGTTGCCACCTTAGTGGCAGAGAAAATTCACCGACCTCTTCAAAAGACTCATTTCAATGATCTCTACTACGACTGTCAATAAAATATAGTCAGATATGAATAAAAACTTTACTTCTACAATATTATTTTTCAACTATCCACTGTTTAAAAGGCCATCGCTTATAAAATGCCCTCATCCCCATTACAGCCCACAATCCTTCGTCCGCAACCAGAGGGAGGTACATTTTACCTCTGGAGCGTCGACCTGTAAATAATTAAATATTTCAAAAAAAAATCACAGAAAATCGATAAAGTAGGTCTGAGTGGATACCACTCTTTAGGCATCCACAGCAGCCTTAGCAAGAGAATGAATTGTATTTCTTATTTTCTTTCATCTTTCTCTTCGCTTACTTTTCATGATTTCCATTCATTTGTGTATGGGTTGTGCGTTCGTTGATTCGTGAAAGTTTTCCTTTGTTTTTATGCCTTTCTGCTGAAATGCAAAAGGATTGTGAAAAGAAGGGTTGAAGCGCGGCATGTAGGTACATGCATATGTACGAGTATGCATGTGATTCTAGTTTGGATGAGATTGCAATAAAAATGAATGTAAAACTATGGCGAGGTATACAACTGGTGCTACACCGAGAAAGAGTAAACAGCTAAGAGGTTTTCATTTTATTATTTCTTTATGATGCCTGGACAAGCTTTTCGTTCAATGACCGGACTGGTGGGTGGGTCGTTGAGGACTTAAAATTGGTGTATTAAAGGGGATTGAATCTATTTTGTAAATTTGTGTAAGGATTTCTGGTTTTGTATCTTTCATATTTTTTCTTGCAAATAATTTTTAACCTTTTTTTAACTTTTTGTACCCTTTAAAAAAATCCTTACAATTTCAGTATATACGTTTGTTTTGCATAGCTTCTGAATATTATTATTATTAACGGAATGTCGAATTTGAAGTATATGTACATTTCTCGGAGAATGTTCGGATATCTCAGATTTATGTTTTAGTATTTTTGTGAGGCTACTGCGGCCATTTCCAAATCGCCTGCCAAATGCACTCAGTGGAGACGCATTGAAACAGGCGGAGATTGAAACAGAAGAGAAGTATCTCGGGGTCTTTCTTACGAGTGATGCGATGAGCAACACTAAATTTTCTTGTAGCATTGGGAGCTAGATGAATTTTGAAAAAGCTTAGAGTATCTGTAAAAAGGAAGGACGACCTTGATGTCAAAGCCAAGTTTTTGTTTCTAAACTCTGTGTTTGTTGAATATAATAGAATATTACTCATATAAAGCAATAAATACAATAAAGGTCCTGCTCAATATTTGTCAATGTGTATTCGTATTGGAATATGGAGGAATATTAACACGTCTCAGTTCACCACTCCCCTGATATAGGCACAGATATATCCCTTCCAGGAAAACAGCAAAAGAATTGAAATGCAACGTATACTTCTCAAATTGTGTACCTTATGCGTTTAAAACCTTAAAAAAGATTAGCCAGGAGATTAAGAGAAATCAATTCGAGATCTTTTCGTCTATCATTGAGTTGTTTAATGACCATCTTTTTATAATATCGCTGCAAGGAATTGTATCTATGCATAAATATTAGAAATAAAACGAGTAGGCGTTCCTACACGTTTCTAAAAAAAATACCATGATCTATGTTCTGGACGCGATCGAAAAGATTGCCACCATCCACACGAAGCAGGTTTATATAGCAACGCCAGACATCGGTTGCACAATACATCAATGCCCCGGTACAAAAGTTAAAATGGGAAGTCCTTCAACCGAATTTAACACCGACAGATAATGTTCTTTTCCTCACCTCTGTCGGATTTTAAAAGGGGCGTTGCCGCCTTCAAGAACAAGATAGCGAAAATTGCACAAATACTTCGATACCGGACTGGACGATTTTTCGTGGAAGGATTTGTTTCAAATTGCAAAGTTTATAAAGTTTATACAATTAAATAAGAAATAAAGAAGTTATCCGCCTATAAAATTAAGCTCCTTAAAGAGATCGAATTCTGGCGCAATGAATTAAATTACCGTTCTTTTAAGGCATCCAAACTCAAACAAACCATAAATGCCCGCCTTATATAAGACTTGTCACACATTGTAAGTTATTTCACAGGCTAAAAACTCTTAAGTTAATTATACGTATCAAAACATGTGATTTGAAAATGATAGAAATCTGCATCTTAACATCTGACATTTGACAAAATTGTTTATTTTGCTAGCAAACCCAGGTAAGTTCACCTATTAATTCGAAAATAAATTATTAAACATCCCACACACCTGTTTTTTTATAGCCACGTCGCATTTACAACACTTCTCAGTGCACACACGACCCAACCCCGTTGCCTTGCATATGGTCAAGTGAAATAAAATTGAATATTCAATAGGTTGTGCTACAAAACAAATACATCCGATGTCCTTTCCAAGGTTTAATGCGGTCGAAAAGATTCTCTTTATACAAACCAAAACTAATTATTTCTATTTCACACGTCTGCACAAGCCGCAGATACCCCAAAACCAGCTAGATGGGAGGCACCCCGAAGCATAGAATCTATTCCCCTTGCGAGAGTGTGAGAGTGAGAAATAAAGGCAGAAAAATGTTGTGCATACATTATGATGAGTATTTTAATTTTCATCCATCCACCCTCAACTGACACCGCTGGTCTGAACGGGAATGAAAAATCCGCATGGCCAAATGTTCTTCGGTTCTCTATTTACTCATCAAATGTGAAAGAGTCCAATTATATCAACATGTCAGGCGAAAGGACTACTATAAACTATTTTATTTAAAGGATGGACTGCAGCGCGGTGGGAAGAGAGGCAAAGAGAGAGAGCCTCGAATATTGCCAGAATATGACACAAAGGATTTTAAATATTCATTTGGAACTCATGTCGGCTGTGTTTTGTACTTTATTGTGCCTTTTCTTGGTGTTTCTCGGTTGCATATGTTAAATTTCTACCACTAAATGTAAATATCCAAACAAAGATATGTCGTTATATAAGTATTTCCCCACGAAATACACTCGTTACAACAAAGGCACCCACACTCACGATAACAGACCAGATGTACATACGGCGGATGTGCTGTGTACACTCACCTTGCTGGGTAATATTTGTGGATTGCTGCAGGAGCGAAAGCTCCTGAAATATTGAAATTTCTGGTCAGACATAACTTCCACCCACGTATTGCGCATAAATGTGTCTCTGATCAAATCGAAACATTAAGCTGCGGGTGAAACTAGTTCAAGGGTTTGAATAATTTATGATACACTCAAACACACGCACATATCGTAAAGTAGACGCGCTAAATTAAGCCCCCCTACTTAGAGCGTACGTTTTGACAAGTAATTATGTTGGAATTTTGTGCCTTTACTGGCCGAATCTGGCTAGGCGCATGCACCAGCTCATCTGTAAGAGGGAGCGTGTGCCTTTGCTGTGGAATCGCAGTATCGTTTGTTCGATTACTGATTGGACAGACTTGTTTACTTCGCGTATAATATCCTGTCTGATGTTTTGTGTGACTGCAGCAGTTTGTATGGTTTCAGACTAGTTAAAGATTACATTTTCACCCTTCCAAAGATCATGGGGTCGACCAAAACCACAAATTCACATCCAACAAAATTTTGTCGATTTCAGCATAGAGAAGAACTACCGTCTAGTTTTTGCTTCTTGCTCATCTTGTAAAATTGAACAGAATGACGATGGAGAACTCTCGCTGATTGGTCAAGGTCGGTAATGAAATTATCGAGACCTTCAAATTCAAAAAATGTTTTAAGCAAAGCGATGAGCTGTCATGTTTTGAACATAATTCTTTGGAAGATCATAATTCATACATAAATTTTTGAATTCGAGTTTTTATAGAAATCGTTCAATACCGATGACAATCAATTTAAGGTTGGGAGTGGCGGCTGTGACTCACATAGCCCGTGTAGGTCCATAGTGAATTACCACAAACACTGAATAAGCAAAAATATAAGTTTAGTCGTTGATGTTGAGGTAAAATGATTAAGATGCAAATTTGTGTAATGTAGCCAGCGTTGTGCATTTTATCCTAGCATGAACTCGACACTCATAGAGCAAAGGTTCTACAGTTTGTCTTACACCTTCCTTATTACAGTGCCAACTGGCCTAACCGGTAGTATTTAGGAAAAGTTTGTGATCGTGGTAACCTACGAGATGCCCCGTATCTATGTCAACTACTATAATGCATCACACTCTATATAGTGAGAAGATTTGTTCTATTTTCAGAAAGTCGAAGAAATGCCAAGCGATTGGAAGTGTTCGTATTCCGAACAGATAAAAAAGAGGGCGAATGTCGGCGGAAAATGTTTGACGGTGCCTTTTAAATACAAACTTAATGCACTGCCGGGAGAAGCTTATATATGCGTTGAGTGGAAGCCAACAACCAAAATTCGTTTCCTTAATATGTATACGTTGATAGAATTCTTTTAAATTTGTGCCGAGAATTCTCGTTGAATTGCTTATAATTATAATAACTGAGTGCCACCATAGTCCACATGGGGTCAGCGCCTAGCTTCTTCAGCAACTACTCGAGATGTGAAAAGATTTTCGCAGGCAATTGGTACTCTTTATGTGTTATAAGCAGTTCGAAAGAGGTGGTGCCGTGAAAAATTTTAGGTGTTCAGTCCGGTAATCGAACCTGTGGCTTTTAACATATGAGTCGACGCTAATTACACACTACGCCACGTCGAACTCGTTAATAAGAGAAAAGAAAATATTTCTTGAATTATATTGTAATAAGATAAAAAATAAAAAAAAATGCATTTAAAAAAAAATATTGTAATTGGCGATGAAACTGAGTTGAAAAGAAATCATACGTTCACAGTGGCAATGCAATACCCTGTATTTAATTAAGACAAAATAAACGGTAAAATACAAATTTTAATATTGAAGTCTCCATCAGTGGTGTAATTAGACTATTATTTGTTTTCGACTATTATTTGTTTCGACTATTATTCAGTCCTTCTGAATAAGTTCTGTAATTTTTGAACTTTTCTGAATAATTTTGTAGTTTTTCTAATCGATTGATTTTACGATTGGAAATGTAAAATGTGATTTTCAGTTATGCAACAAAGTGGTAAGAAACATAAAATTTTAGTGTATTTAATATTTCTTGCATTAAATTAAGGGAAAGGATTATTTTCTGGGAAACTATAAGATCATCAAAACCGGCAAATTGTATGATTTCGTAAAATTTGATTTCCGAATATTGACTGCAACCTTTTAGTGATTATTGTTGACCATGTTTGCTAAAGAACTGAATTTAATGTACGTAAAACCAGCACACTTTTAGAAATGCAAAATAGATTAACGTTCTTATTTACAAGAACTGATTAATTTATGATTTTGTAATCACAGAAGTTCATTGGAGTGTAAATGATGTTAAGAAACACAAAATATCTTAAACACTCAATTGTAAGACAGCCTCTGTTACGCCCATACTCCATCCCCAAACAATCTTCTCAATCAAAATTGATGGCGCCAAAATTAGATCTAAAACAGTTTCCACTTTAAAATTAAATTTCCGACTGGTGCGCCATCGCCTAAAGGGAATACAACGATATATTCCACATACGCCCGAGATGCCCTTGGCAGTGGTATTCCTTAATTCCCACTAGTATTCCCTTTCCGATTGATTTATGAGTTATACATCACTTTGGCCCTATCATCAATGTTGATGCCTATGCGTATGTGTCACAGGATATGTTTACTACTTACCAAGATTCGACCAGTTGTCGTTTGACCGGATATAAGTTCACCAGCCCAGTCTTTTGCTTCTGTCATAAAAGTACCCTCGAACTCTTGTTTGTTTCTGGATGCCTTTTGTTCCTTCTGTTTTGGATCGTTTGGTCCGAGCTCTGGCTCCTTGCGACAGCATATGAACGCAAACGCCCGCCATAGCAGTACAACCAATAGTCCAGCGAGAAATGTGAAGATGCTGGACAGTAGGAAACACCAGTACTTTCGAACTTTGAGACAATCGTCATCTTCAAATGGTGAATCGGTTGTTTCCGCTGATACTGATTCAACTCCGCTTTCGTCACACGGCGACATCCCCTGCAAAATCAGAACCAAACAAACAGATTGAAAAATCAAATTCATGCTTTAAAACAGAGAAAAATGATTCACAAACTTAAACAAACAAAACTACATTTATACACGTTCAGGCGAGAATCAGAATATTTGTTGCAAAACAGTGCTGCCCCAAATATCTGAGTGTGTTGGCCCCGGCACCGGCACTCACCATGCAGCTAGCCAAGTCTTTCATCATGCGTCCACTCTATGCGTACACTTTTCGACTCTCCGAGAGGACCAATCCGATTGGTCTCCCCAAAAATAGATCTCAATTTGATTTATTTTTAAGACAATAACAAAAACAACAACAAGTAGGAATAGTCTCTAGCAAAACGCTTATAAATTCACTGCCAAAGGCATTATGCGACAAAACAACACTAACAAGCTTCTGCGATCCGTTGGCGACACAAGTGGTGTCTGAAACGAGAATAACTTAAACGTTCAAAAGAATATTTCGACTCTTCGCTGATCGATCGAGCATCGCAGCCGGCACGGAGGCGCAAACGTTCTATCGGCTGCAGCGGATAGACGCGATTATTTATTCTCTTCGCTGCCAGGAAAATGCACCGAGTGGCGAGCTGCATTTGCTTCTGCGTGTGTGTTTTCGTAATGTAATGAATGATAAGGCAGCTCCCGTGGCACGACCCCTAGCTGACGTTGTGTGAAATATTTTCATCGCGACGCTCAACAAGGATGACATCATGCGGACGCTTTGGGCGCAGGCGAAATGTGTCCCTTGAGTTGCTCTTCTCTTTTGACAATCTCATTTTCAAATTAACAAAATTAAAAAAATTCGTCTATCTTCTGCAGTCGAAGCGCGACGCACTTCTAAAGACACATCAGTGACTAGTTAGTGACACACTTCTGCATTGTAGTTCGTTGTAGGTTGGGCGAGCTATTATCCTTTCAGGTTATGCTGCATGTCACATTCCATCACTTGTGACTTGAGTACGTATTTTGAACTTGGGCTTTTGCAAATTAATTCCTGTGAATATCTGGAAATGAGGGAGTGCGCAATTTGGGCACAATGAGACTGCCAGGATGATGTAAGCGTTTAATTGAAGCAATTGTGCTCTGCCCCTGGGGGAACCTATCACGGATACACAATAATTAAAGTGAAGTGGAAAATTATTGAAATGTATGGGGCGCCAACATTTTGTATTCAGCTTGTGTCATTGTCAAGAAATGAGTGGCAAATCAAAATCATTTCTTTTGAAGGTCGATTGAATTGCGTCTAGGCATCGGGGATGGGTGGGAAATTACGATGAGTTTTATAGGCGTGGGTGAAATTTTCATTATTTTGGGCCCTTGTCAAGCATAAGGAATCGTACGAGGTGGATGCGAGAGGAGTATAGGAGATAATTGATAGGTGTGCGTGTCGCTGGAAAAAAAACGAAACGAAACTTAATTGGAAAGAAATTCTATTTTCTTCCCCGCTTATTCGGATTGTGAATGAGGGAGTTTATGTAAATAGATCTATTAATGACACACATTTTTTGTGCTTCTGTTTATAGCTTATATCTATCATATGCATAATATGGGAAAAGTGGCCCCGTATTTTTACGATTAAGCTCGTATGTCACTTTATTGCTTGAACTTCACTTCACTCTAGGTCGACTAACTCTGAACTTGACTTCAACAGTTAAAGTTTCAGTGAATTCTTACGTATCATAATTTTCGTAAATGACAATTTTGTGAAACCGACAAAAACCTCCATTCAATGTTTTTCGTTTTGCAACACAATTAGTCAGTTCAACTGAACGGCGATGGTTTATTGATTATTATGGTAAATTGAAATTTTTGAATTGAACATTGTAGCATTGCTAGTAACTAACATGTCATGTGGCGTAAGGTTAAGTGGGATTGTAGGTTAGGCTAGATTGATCAAAAAGGGTTTTATAACTAAAGAAGCAAAGGCACCAAGTGCTTGTGAAGACAATTTGTGTAAGCCCGGCCTAAAAGAATGCACCTGGAGCTTCGTTAGTTCCCTGAGCTCATGAAAGTAGATTGTTTTCAAATAAATGGGACATCGTTCTTAAAAAGCTGAAAATAAATAAGCCACCATTTTTGAAAGCTACTCGGTGACAGGGATGTTTTCAACTGATAATATGTCTTCTTCGTCCTTAGAACTCGTAAAGAAATCGTTCGATCGTGCAGAGATCAGCGTCTATTTTCTGTTTTGGTCATATTTAAGTCATAAGAGATGAGATATGACGCAACCAGAATCGAGCTGTCACTTGCTCATTTCACAAATAGTTGTTCAATGAATCTTTTGGGTGAGTTAATGGGAGAACGGTCGTTGGGAGACTTGAAGTTAGTAAGTCAAAACCGGTTGAGAGTCTGCACAAAATGTGATTGCCATGCCATGGTAAACCATTTTTGCACAGTGTATGGGAAAAATTTCAGTTTGAAAGTACCATTATTGGAATCATAAAAAATTGTCAACCAATTACCGTTATTTATTTTTAGTATCACATAGACGAGTCCTGCGCTCGTACGTCTTCTGTTTTCGATACATCAGTGAAGATGGGGTAAAATCTGACTTTTTCCAATCCTGCTTGATTGGTAAATATAAAGAGCGTGGAGTCTTTTTCAAAGTCATAATCGTGTTTTTCATTGTCTGTAGTAAATCTTTAAGCCAAATGCTGAAAGATTCCAGTAGGCCTAAATTTTAAAAATGTTCAGAATACTAATTGAAACCGGAACAGATTTTTCGATATAAGCTTACTTATGGTGGTCGCAGTGACGTAGTGGGTTGTGCGTCAACTCACAAGCCAAGGTTCCAGTTTCCCGGCGGAACATCACTTCTTTCGAGTTGCTGATAACGAAAGAGTATTACTGTCTATGTAAGGCTTCTCAAATTTCACAGCTCGGAGTCGGCGAAAAGTGCGAGAAGAGCTTCACGCACACCAAAAACACTTGTTATAGAAGCTAAACTCTAAGATTTTTTATTTTTTCATTTTCATAGAATGTTAAATTACAGAGATTATATATTATATACAATTAGCAGTTTGCCGGTCATAGTATCCGACGGATAACGCTTTTATTAAATATCGACCTAAACAAATTTCTAAGCTGTTATGAATGAGAATAGTAAATTTCACCCATAAAAACAGCTTACGTAAAACATTTAACTGAACGGTGTAGCGAAAGCCATGACGTATTGGGTAAGTACGTCGACGCACACGTGGACATCTCAAGTTCGAATACTATCATTTCGTTTTTTTCACTGTACCACCTCTTACGAGTTCTTGACACTACTTCAAAAGTATGTCAACATTGTCCGTAAAATTTTCTCAAATCGCAGAGTTTGGAGTTCCAAAAAAGTGTAGGTTACTGCTACTTGTGATAGAACAAGTGATCGCTAAATAAGGTAATTCTTGGTTATCAAATCAAATTCCTTTATTTTTTTTTAATTGTCAAAGATTTTAATTTTTCATAAGTTGTTAAAAATCTCCATATTTCGCCCCAACAAAGTAACGTCTGTTTGTCGCATTCTGCACGTTTTACTACAACTTTCTCGGATTCTTGGATAACAAACAAAAATTAGCAGGTACTAGGTTTCAGATAAATTAAATTCATTCATGACACGAAAACCAAGCGGGTGAACATTTTTTGAATAATTTCCAAAAGACTAAGCCCACATTTTGTATGTTCACAATTTGCCACAGTTTAATGATGTCATCAAAAAGAGCGTTGTTTACTAAAAATTCAACTATTATATCAGGCAATAATAATTAATGATGCTCATCATAGGGCAAGACAGTCCACCTCTTTCCATTCAAATTACATGCTACGAAATCCTCCTCAACGTTAAACCACTTCTACCATGAGGACACAACTGCTTTCGAATAAAAGAAGAATTTTCTGTTCTTCCGCAAAACTGAGGTTGAAAACCAATCACTTGGAAACACTTTCATGAGTTGACCTTTTATGCAAACACAGAACGCAGACAATAACACTGTAAACTCGTGCATTCTTATGAATTCTAAGCCCGAATGGTCATTACCTTGAATGAGACACTAAGCGGCAAGACGGAACTGAATGCTCAAGACAATTCTCCACTTGTCACCTCCGCATGTCTGGTATTGATTTTCAGATTAATTTTTATTTTTATGCATAAATACAGTCCATTTCAAAATGTACGAGTATTCTTTTGAGATCCTATAGTAAGGAAAAGAAACTCGAAGACTTCCTTCAAGGAAAGTTCGAATGAATTGACTTTTAAAAAAGTGCTTGCCTGGTATCAGAAGGTAGTGTTGTCACAATTTTCTTTTTTTTTTAATACAATTGGAAAAAGTAACATATATGATCTTATACAGTATATTCGCATTCAGAAATTATACCATTTCATCTATTGGAACTCATTTTTACATTTGTGTTAACTTACATGAGCGGAAGCTTCACCTCAAAGCAGAAACCTCCTAATTCCATATCACATGGAATGTATAAGTGTGCGATACTTAGCAAATACAGTAGACAGTTATTTTTAGATTCAGTTTTATAATAGGCGCGGTTTCTTCCATTACCTTGTCTAGTTCCAAAATGACTAAAAAATGCAATTTAAGCTTACTAGTGCATTACAAATGTCAAAATAATGGCTAATTCCATTCAGCTGAAACCAATAGATAAATGAAGAAATTAAATTGGAACGCAAGCAAGTGATCGAATGTATGCAATCATTAAAAAATCAGCAATTCAAAAAGCAACTTCGTTTTTTATGAGTTTATAAAATCAATTTTTTTGAAAAACGTTTTCTTCGATTCGAAGCAGCAAAGTGAAACTGGCCGGTTTTTTATTACGCTGATAAATAATTCCGTAGGTATACTAAGTCGCCTCTACTTAATAAGATACGATACGAATTTCAACTTGATTGGAAATTGAGTCCACTCAAGCAAAGTTAAGCTAGTGTCCGCGCAAGATAGGGACTCTATAGAACAGGTTTCGCAGTAGCGCTTAAACTTTGTTGGCGGTTTCAGGCTGTACGTGCGCAAATGATATTGGTCCTAAGAGCTTGAATCTTTTCTTGGTTGTAAGCATTTTATGAGTCTTTTACACCTCCGCAAAAAACAACCCAAAGAGGTCGAATTAAAGCTGCCAGGCGGAAAAATGACATCACAATGATGATTGATAACTCGGTCTTATAATTTGGTGCAGAAAGATCTATTGTGGCATAGGCTTTGTGGTATGGAAGTTAATTCCATATGGGCCAAGAGTAGTCCATTGCTTCAATTTCAATTAAAACAATGGTTAACATGCCTCTACAACGTCCACCATTGACTAAAACTTGCTTCTGGCCTCATTAAGCCACCACTCAATACTTCGCAACAGAACTATCACTCTTTGTGGATAAATTGGCTTTTACAAATCTTGTCAGAAAACATTATTTTTGCTTAAGAACGTTGTCCAATTTAAGACACTCATAGGCCCAAATTAAGCGTTTGCGGATGAGGCGGATGGTCATGCGCCTTCAAATGATTCAATTGGAACTTATAAACGAAATATCAGACATCTTCACAAGCTTGTAAGTGAAATGTGGAGCTATGATTTAAGAAAAACGGACTAAACACCCTGTGCGTTAACGGTATTTTCCGTTTCATTGATCGGTTCATTACATTTAATTTGTTTAAATTATTTAAAACTGAAACTGAAACTAAAATTAAAAATGCCGATTTTTCAATTGACCATACAATTAAATTTTTAACAAGCTGTATTTAATAATTTGCGCACTACTTTCAAAGCTAAGCTATTTTAAAAAATTTGTACTTACAGCTTGTTTTATTTTTGTATGAAATTTATCTTAGCTGCTCATTTGTTGGTAACAATTTTCTACTGTAACCATTTCTGTGTACAAAATTTTAAACGAGAAGTACCAGAATACTGCTTTTGTCCAATAAAATAGGAAAATGATTCAAGAAGTGAACCATCTAATAAGGTAATTCAAAACGTTCAAGGTCGATCGACTCTTAAAAATTAAGTTTGTTTTCAATTCTAAATAAATTTTGACTAATTTTGACTATTCATTGTGGACACGCATTCTTAGACCATATTGTTCGGACCAAATCAAAATAGAATTACTTAAATAAGAATAATTGACCAACACAAAAAAGAATAAACAACAAATTTCAGAAAAAAAAAGTAAAAAACTTACATCTAAGGATAACTTACCTAGTACACACTAAACCACCGAGGCACTCCAGGGTTGCCAACATTCACACTATAGAGTGAAACATCTGTAAACACTATCCACAATTAAATCCAAAATGTTGGCCTATTTATTCATAAACGATCGGCAAGTTCACACTGCAGAGATGCTGTATCGGTTGTGTTTTTTTTTAAAGTTCCACCTCCTATTGATATCTAGCTAAAAGCACTTAACACAGTGATGCACATGAAATTTGTAACTTTTCTCCTTCCTCTCTCTAGTATTTGTCTTGTGCGTTAGCTCTTTGTTTTTGAGACACTAAACATAATTTGTTGGCTGTGATTATTAAATACATGAATTTTCGTTGCTAGATATTTTATCCCTTTAATTTATATAATTTTTCAATTTCTTTTCTCAAACACAAATTCATATATTATTTATAAAAATTTTATGTTATACTTTCACGGTTGTTACGATATGTTACATTATATATTAATTCATCCTTTAAATTATTTACACAGATGACGCACATACGATTACACTACATGAAAACAGAATACAGGCACATTGATTATGTTATATATATAAATACAATTAACGTTGCACATTTATATATCATATATGTATATATGTATATATTTTATGTATAATTTATTTATGAATACGGCTTTGCAGACGCACTATATGCACTCTATTTGTTGTTGTGTGAATTTATTTTGAAACAACTATTGTTGCTGTATAGCACTCTACGCTTATGTGTGTTAGATTGATTAATTTTATTTAGAATTTACTTTTGAAATACACTTGGAACACTTATTGTAATTAATCCAACAGAAATCGCGCTGATCTGTTAAAGCACTTCTCTCCTGCGAGTTCAATTCTTTGTCACTAATTTTCCCCTCACTTATGTGCAAAACATCCTCAGCGGGATTATTTTTTGCGTATGTTTACATACAGTGACTGAAGATTCAGTTTTAGATTTTCGATTTCATCTTTTAGAATTTTATGCTGCTGCGTATCACTCTAATAAAGTCACAATCATTTTCAGTTAACTCCTGCAAATACTGCGCGCCTATACAAACAGAGTAAAGAACAGGATAAAACAACAAAAAAAATGACAATGTTTAGGTGGAGGTGGGTTGTTTGACAAGGGTTCTGAAACAGTGATAGGATATGATGACGCTGTCGACGTATTTATAATCTCGAATCGAATTTCCTAATGAAATAGTGATAATGGAAAAGGACATTTGACACATATGCGTGATGTCAATGATATAGGTGAAAAGGAATAACAACACACGCCTGTATATGTACATGTACATATGTATGAAAGATATTTAGAGCACAAAATTGAGAATGACAACGACAACAAATACAAACACGTACACAAATAGAAATGCGAAAGTCCGTGGACCGTGGTATACGGCACAAACTTCAGGCGCCACACAGAGAGAGAAAGAGAGGAGAGAAATTACCAAAATGTGAATAGTAGGAGAATAAGTCAACAACAAATAGTCCTTTTTCTGTAGCAGATGGAGAGTACCCAAAATAATAGAGGGAACAAATGTAAAGACAAGAAAGCTCTCTCTTCCTCTCTTAACACGCTAATCAGCGCAATTTCCTTTTCACTCGTCTCAATTAAGCATTCTTTTAAGGAAGGATTTTTTTTTTTGGTTTTTTCCTGTGAATTTCTTCTTTCTGCTTTCTTCTCCACTTTGAATTGTTTTATCCTTTCGATGCCACACGTACGTACGTACATCAAACAAATGCTCAAGGCATCACTTAACTAATTTAAAAAAAAAATAAATTTAAGTAAAGGACAACGAAATGCGTGACGTGATGCTGATGATGATGATTGCTTTCACTTTGATTGATGTTCTTTTTAATTTTATTTTCAATATTTAAATGTAAGGAAATGTTACAAGAACGCACAACAAGAAAATCAGAAATCCTCTTTCCTAGGTAAACCGTCGTGGTTAACGTCTCCGTGCCTGATATTCGTATATGAAGCACAGTGCCCTAGTTTTTCCACCGCACACAACACACTCACACGACTATATGTATAAACATCAATACACATATGTAGAGTCACACGCACACAAACAGCCGAATGAATTAATTTCTATATACACATTTTCAGATGGAGTTTCCCCCATTATCCTTGTTATAGAAAATGATACATCATTAATAATTCTGATTCGAGTGGAAAATTTATATATTTTCCGTATTTGATATTTTATTAATTCACTCCTCCTCCCTTAACAACGGATCAACGGATATTCTTATTGAAATGTGCAGAGAGACAAGTAGAGAGAGAGAAAAAAAATGGAAGTGGAGCACCTTTTTTCAGGTACAAACTCGCGACGATATATTTTAAACGTGAAAGTGTTATTTAACGGTGTGTAGAAGATTTTCTTTTCTGGCAGAAATCCAGTGAATCAGAACAAGAGTATAATATGTAGAATAGGCATTTCTTTCACTTTTATTTTAGATTCAAATTCAAAAAGAGAAAAAAAAACTTTTTTTTGCCTTTCCTCACTATAATACATATAGACTGTATGTATGTGTACACTTTGCTCTCGGACGACGAACGCAGCACACGAACCTTCCTCGATTAAAGCCGATACTATTCTGAGGAAATGAAAAATTTTCCCTGTTAGAGAGGAGAATTTTCCTATTGGAAACGGGTCGAGGTGGCAAGGAGGCGAACGGTGAACTTTTCATCTTGCGACGGCAAGGAAAAGCTCCGAATCAATATATCTGTGACTTGGTGAGATGCACTAGCGCATGTGTAGAGGTGGGAAATGCTCAGGTTGTGTTGGGAAATTTTTCGGTTTCGGTTTGTTTTGTTGTTAACTGTGCTCGGTGCTCGACGCTGTTCTGTGTGTCTGCTTTATATTCTCATCCTATTGGTGATGGCGGTGACGACGGCGGCAAAAGCGATTGGAAAAGGTCACAAACATCCCTTTGGCCAAGTGAAGAGTGATTTGCTGTAGTTTTGTTTTTGGTTCCCTGCTGTCCTGCGGAAAGGATGTCACAAGTTGGCGACAACACGCATATTTAGTCTAGGTCTTTTTTTTCTGTTTTGTGTGTGTGTTTTGTTTTTTTTTTTTCTTTTTTTTTTCGTTTCTGGCACTGGCACTGTAATTATGTACCTTTTCGGGGAAAAGAGAATTAGTAGGGCAGCAATGTTCGGCGGGGAAAAGAGCTAGAAGAATTCGATTTAAGTATTTACCTCATCTTGAATTCTTATTATTTTCTTTTTTATTCAATTTGGGTTTTGGGTAAAGTATTTTATTGATTTTATGGTTACTTCTTGTGACGTTGCTGAACATTGTTTGACTTTGCTCCACTTTCAGTTGATTGTGGTAGTGAAGCACAATGAATTGCCGAAGTACTACTGCGTTTCAAGCAGATGCAAGTAAATTCAACTTTTGTTGGTTTCCTGCTAAAAATGGGAGAAAATGTTGCGTATACGCCAACGAATTGTTCTGACCGTGGTAATGGTGTAAGGGTTATGCAGGTACATACCTACAATGTATCCACACATTTTTCTAAACAGTTTAGTTTAAAACTGCTCTGGGTCCACATGTAGGTAGTACGTCACAATGGGGCGATATTGGATCCTCCCGAAGTTCGATTTTTATAAGATGAAAACTAAACAAAATCCTCTTATTGTTTTTGGGCTTGTAAAATTCATAGAAAAGACTTATTCCTTGTTTAAGAATCAAGAAAATTTTCACATACTAATTATGATCGTTTGTTCTTATTGCTTAGACTTGTGAGCTTTAATGCGTGAACCTTACAGGACAACTATCTTCCAATAACTTACAGAATTTGCATTATATATTAATATGTTGCACATATGCAAGCATGGTTTCGGTTTCCTATTGGAAAGAAAATACGCTTATATTCGGAAGCAATCCCAGCATGATTAGTCCTTGTGATAAATGACTTTGTTTTTCCGGAATCGGCTGTTCATTTTTTTCACCTCTCACAAAATAAGAATAAATGAATCGCGGTGAAGTGAAGTAATGGTTCTTACCTCCCTAAGTTAGTTAACTTAGTCCAATTCAGCAAGAGAAGAGGCAAGGCATGTTTTATATTCCGCTTTTCTTCTAAAAATAATATTGAGATCGAATTTCTGGTCGCCATGGCGTAGTGGATAAGTGCGTCGACTCACACGGCGAAGCTCTAGGTTCGATTCCCGGACGGAACACCTCGATTTTTTCACGGCACCACCCCTTTCGAGTTGCTGACAACACTCAAAGAGTGGCTGTCTAAGAAAAGCTTTTCAAATCGCGCCGCTCGGAATCGGCAGGTCCCTTCTACTTTAGGAGAACAGTAGCACGCACAACACGAGAAATTGTTGTAGAAGCTAGGCCCTGGTCCCTTGTGGGCTCTAGTGCCATTCAAATATTATTATTATTTTTATCGAATTTCTTTAATAAACCCAGATGTTGGACAGTACTAAAATATAAAAGTTGAAGAACAAGAAAAAAGGTAATTATTGCGCAAACATTAAGCAATAATTTCCCATATTGGATGGAAAATTATGTTTTCCTTTTTTGCATTTTTTGCGAGTAATAAATGATAATAAATTTGTTTGCGATCGTTTCCGTAGTAGATTTGGAAATCGCAAACAAATTGTTATGGATAAGAAATTATGTAGTTCTGCAATAACAGAAAATATACTGTTCACTGTCTGTTGTTATTTGAAAAATATATATTTACGTGATCAGAACATCGACACGAAAAGTTTTAAAATTTGTTTCGTATTGCCTTGCCCACAACGTACTCGAGGTCGCAAATCAGATTCCTGGAAATAATTTGAAGGTAGCACCTCATTTGAGTAGCTGACAAGACTGATTGTAGGTGAAAAGCTTCTTCAATCTCCCCGTTCAGAGTTGGCAATAAACTGTAGGTAGCCTCTACTTTTAACAATAGCACGCACAACAGGACTAGTTGCTTTAAGAAGCTATGTAGTTTCTAGTCCTTTTGGGCTGTAGTGAAAATTATTTCATCAATATTACAGCTAGTGATTATACATTGCATGGATAATAGATAAATACAAATAAGAAGTTTTCGCTATAGTTCACAAAATACTAAGTCCCAGCGTTACCACTAACTTAATACTTGTGCTGTGCTTGATTTCGTTTCCTCACGAGGTAAACCTACAGTTTATACTCGTTTCCGAAGAATGTTTTTTAGGCTGCTAAGCCGTATTCAGGCGAAATGTTGTTGTCAATATTTAGTCGTGGAAATCATTAGAGAGAAAGATCTGAATCTCTTTCCAACAATACAGGCCAAACGCTTCTTACTTCTTCTTCAATATATATTATGTATTTAAGTTGATCGATTAAGATCTTAAGCAGTAAATCATCTAAACTATTCCAATCCCAATTCATTGAAAAAAAAAGCTTTAGCAAGACGATAAGATATTATCGCCGTACGAATCACATTAAGTGACCACGACTTTGCTGAGTCGCACGCAATCATGAATGACGAACTATTAATTTAAAATTCAATCAGAAGTGAAAAAAGTGAATAGAAAATACATACGAATCCTTATCTCTATGCGCAGAAATGAGTTCGAGTAAAAGGGATTTTGACTTAGAAACAACATTCTGCATGCACAAGTAGATTGTTTGGGCATGCCGAAGTGCTTCGGGAAATTCGACTAAGAGCAATATTCGAGTAAGAGGACATTAAGTTAGGCGAAATTGTCTATGTATTTAATTCCAAATTTAAAATATCCAACTGTAGCGTAAATCTGAAGCAAAAAAGGAAGCTATGAGTTGTCATTTCTAGTCTTCGAGACGTTACGCTGTGTAGGTTAAGTCATTGAGTATTAACAACGATTTGCAAGGAAACGAAAAAATTAGTGGAAAAATAGTAGAAAAACACTAATAGAGTGAAGTCTTTGTAATTGGAATTTGACCGGACCAAGGGAAGAGTTCGAATAATAATAAATAAATAATATAGGTTATAGAAGGAAGAGAAATGTTTATTGCTTGTAGACATGTATACTCATGTAGGTAATGCACCTAAGAGTAAAAAAAAAAACAACAAGTAACACTAAAATGTCTGTATTCTCGAAGCCATCAGTTTTTACAACATATTGGTTTTCATGTTATTTTACACTTAAGAAAATTCGAATTAGCGAAGGAGACAGATTTCAAAAGGGGAGAAATGGTTATACTTACAGAGAATTATGAAAGTTTGAATTATCGAGAGTTCACTGTAAAATTAAAACAGGAACATCCTCTTTTTCTACATTTAATGTGCCTTGAACTAAAACCGATGAT
The DNA here is from genome assembly GCA_944738645.1 of Eristalinus sepulchralis. Taxonomy (NCBI): domain Eukaryota; kingdom Metazoa; phylum Arthropoda; class Insecta; order Diptera; family Syrphidae; genus Eristalinus; species Eristalinus sepulchralis. The sequence continues at coordinate 15,156,231 of OX122882.1, forward strand.
TTGTCTCACGCGCAATAATACCTTGTCTTCATATAATAGGTGCTATATTGTATGTTGTATATATTTTAATGGTGTCGTTTTCACTTACGATTAAATTATCGGTGTGTTTTTGTGTTCATATCTCTATCATTTAGTTTACAAAACAATTTAAATTAAATTTTGAAAGAATATGCATTTTATCCAAACGCTATAAAAATATTCAGATTGAGGAATATTAAGGGTTAGAAAAATGTTCGTAAGACCTTAACTAGATATGTCTTTTAGAGGTGATTCGAAAATTTTTCTTCAGCATTCTTATTTCAATTACCGTTACAAAACCATTAAGCGTCAAACTTAAAAATATTGTCCCTCATCAATCACTACACCGATGTGTCAAAAATGTATTCGAGAATATGAGAGCTGTCATTGCTTTCATAGAAAAATTAAAAGTCAATACGAGTACTCGAACAGTCCTAAATTTCGGCAAACGGACTTTCATACAGTGGCAACTGCGAAAATCAATAGCCCCAACTTTATAAATTATTATGCATTTCATACAACTTCACGGCTTCAGATACGCATATTTTGAAAAACTCGCTTTCACAAGACCCAAAAGGCTCTTTATTGTATACATATTAAGTTTTCCAAAAGAGGTCTTTACAGAGTATAGTTTCAGCATTTCCCCTTCAATTGAAATTAATTTTCTAGAACTATAAGAAGGCAGCGTTCTCTGTACCCCATGAAATTGAAGCCGTTTGTGCGAAATTGGCTTTAAACTGAAAGCAATTTTAAAATATGGAACGAATTAACTGCCTTGGCGTTTCTATCCACGGAAGTTGTTTAAGTTCCACCTGCGAACACCTGCGAACCAACAAGTGTCGAAAGTGACATTAGTGACATTTGACGGCTACAGCTGACGACAGTTTAAAAGGATATAATTTATTTTTTGCTTTTCATTACAGAAACTCGGTATTAAATTGATTATTTCTTTTCAACAGACTTGTTTAAAAAAATATCAAGTAGTATTGGCGACTATTTAACTAGTCATTTTATTTTTTGTCCTAAGGAATGACATTTGAAACATTCCTATAAGTGAGTGACATGCAATTTCCTATCATAAAATAATTTATCTAGAAATACAATTTTTTTTTAGATTAGCTGAAAAAAATGCCGGCCGTGTTGGGTGGTGGACTAGGCGGCTTAGCAGCCGCCTACTATCTAACTCGCCGATTCGTAAATCCCGTAGCGGTTTACGAAATATCTAATCATTTGGGGGGATGGATTCGGTCGGAAAACTACGACGATAAAAACTTCATTTTCGAGGCCGGGCCCCGAACAATAAGGACTACGGGTCCCGCGGCTATGAACACCCTTCAGCTCATTGAAGAACTTAAGCTAAATAGTGAAATAAATCCAGTGTGCAGTTCCCATCCAGCTGTAAGGAATCGCATGATTTACGCAAAAGGTATCCGAGGAAATCGAAACTAACAATTTTTGTCTTATTTCATTTGTTTGCTTAAAGGACAACTCTGCATGCTTCCCAACAGCTTGAAAGGGGTGTTCAAAACTATACCTCCATTCAGCAAACCCCTGGCTCTTGCTCTCATAAACGATCTCAGAACGGCCAGCATAAAGCAAAAACTTGACGACGAATCAATTTATAGCTTTGTTGAGAGAAGATTTGGCAAAGAAATCGCTGAATATGCAATAAGCCCGCTTATTTGTGGAATATGTGCAGGTGATGCGAAACAAATAAGTGTGCGATTCCTAATGAGCGATATTTTCGACTGGGAGCAAAAGCATGGTGGTGTTGTGAAAGGGTTGTTTTTAAAAGATAGATCGAAAGCATCAAAGCCACCTCAGAGTTACGATGGTGCTATACACCGACTAGCAAAGGAACAAAAGTGGAACATCTTCTCCCTTAAAGACGGGCTAGAAACTCTGCCAAAGGCATTGGCTGCGCACGTCAGCAATTTTGGAGAAATTAACACAAGGTCGAGATGCGAGAAAGTGAGTTTCTTTAACGACGGGACAGCCGAAGTGGTTATCAATGGTAACTCAACATGTACTGATCATGTTGTGAGTGCTTTGCCAGCATTTCGGCTGGCTTCTGTTGTAGAAGATCAACATCCTTCTCTTGCGTGTCAACTGAATGCGATTCAGTATGTTGATGTGGCCGTCGTCAACCTACAGTATGATACACCGGATCTGCTAACCCAAGAAGCATTTGGCTTTCTTGTGCCACCTGCAGAGAATCTTCCTATCCTAGGAGTAATCTTCGACAGTTGCTGCTTTACTATGAGGGGTAACACAGTCCTCACGTGTATGTTAGGTGGTCACTGGTTTGAGTCAAACTTTGGTAAAAACCCATCACAAAAGGAGATTCTTGATGTTGCGTTGAAAAGTGTCAAAGACATACTTGGTATTGAAAGAGCGCCCAAAAATACAAGAGTGCACATTTTGCGTAAGTGTATACCACAATACACGGTTGGGCATAAAGTTCGTGTCGAGGAGATACGAAATTACATTGAAAAACACAAGCTCCCACTAACGCTTTGCGGTGCAGCGTTCGATGGAGTTGGTGTTAATGATGTAATCTTATCAGCGAAGAATCAGGTGGACAAGATTGTTGGATGTGAATAGGGGTATTTTGAGACAAGAAATAAAGACGTGACACTGCATTTAAGACATTTTATTTATTTTCCAAATCCACCACGACAATTTGGACTAGGTTCTGTCACCTGCGATGAATCCCATTGGTCTGGTGATTTCGCAACAATCGAGAGAGCATGCACAAAATCCCCCTCCAATTTAGATTTTACCAACTCGTTTACCATTCGATGTCGCTAGGGTAGAAGGGAAAAGACAATTAGAGGAAGTCATTGTATTGGCAACTGTCATACCTTGATGAGGGGAATGTTCTCAAACTTTGACGAGACAACTAGCACCTTGAAATGTGATTCAGATCCTTTTGGTACATTATGCATGTAGGATTCATTTATGACTTCCAGATGAATGGGAGTCAAGTTCTCCGTCAATGCTTCTCGAATTGCAAGTTCTACAGGTCCTGTCATGCTGGCGAAAGATTTCTGCAAGGAAGTAACTTAAAATTGGAATATTTTTGAGTACTTTTTGATTTCGCTAATTTCGCTGTTACTCACTACTTCCTATCTTTAACAATCTTCGCATAATCATTCTATCACTTAACTTTTATTTATCATCTGTTACTGACGTTTGTTTGACACTGACAGTTCATGTGCTCAGTTTGCTCAGTTTAGCCTTGTTTTTTAATTCCGTTATTTTTAAGTGGTATTCTCTTATACATTTTGTTTTCTTACGGACAATCTTATTGTCTAATTAATTTGCTGTAAGATTTTTGTTTCTTGCAACTCAATTAGCATAAGAAAAAAAAGAGACAGAAGCCTCTTCCATATTTTTTTGTTTTGTATACACCTGATAATCAGCCGGTAGAATCAAGCTCTGCTATAAGCCCTAACAGCATGGAGTAGAATCCTCTAAACAGCAAACAATAAGGCAAAAGGTGAGATGCTTATCTCACCCACGTGCTGATTACAAAACAAAAACAACAAGGACCCAAATGCATTTTCAAAACATTTTCATTTTAATTTAAATTACTGTGATGCTTTGTTTTCGTCATTTGGTTTCCACTGATCAGGTGTTAATGTTTCAATCGATAGCGCGTGAACCGCTCCACTGTCCAGCTTTGTTTTCACGACGTCTGTGACGAGGCGATGTCGCTGAGGTTATGAGATAAATTGGTTAGGATTATGAATTGAACATGCACCATTTTAACTCACTTTGATTAAAGAAAGATTCTTAAATTCGTCAGAAACAACAAAAACACGGAAATGAGACTCGGAACCATTTGAATGATCAACAACTTCTATATGCACGGGCTTGAGTCGACTAACGAGGGTTTCACGGATTTCTGTTGCTATTGGACCTGGTTTTGCAGTGAAAGATCGCTGTGCGAGGACTGTGTAAAGAGTGGATGTTAATTCAGATAAATCAATGTATCAAAAGAATTGTTATTCTTACATTTTGAAATATTCGAAATGGTCTTTCTAAACATGATTTTGGTGTTGAATAACCTACACAGCTGTTTGACAGTACGATGAAAACAATTTGAGCAACTTTCCATATGTCACAAATTATGTACAGTACTTAATAAGTGTTTGAGTGGATAAGTTGATAAGAAGTTGATATTTGCTTATAACATAGCCTCGGACACTTTGAGATAATATTTGTTAAGATTGAAAAAAGTTGTTACAGAAATTCTACAGTTTATAAATTGTGTGATATGAGCCCTTCGAAACAAGCCACAGTGTTGTACCGTACCTCTTCTTTATTTTGCTTTACATTTTAACTCCAAACATTCATTTAATTTTAAGACAAACAAAGGTAAGAATGAAAGTATTAACGGCCTTATATGACTTGAATTTGTAAGAAGTAAGGTGCAAAGTTGTCCCATTGTGTAAGATTGGTCATGGATAAGAGGAACTCCTTCAAACCCGCTTCATTATTTACTATTTGCAATTCAATAAAATTACTAACAATAAAAACTTTATCGGTTTTGCTTTTCCAAAAAAATATCTCTAAATGCAACAACAAATATCCACTTGCCGTACGAAGCAAGACATTGCATTAAGTTCCTATAAATGTTGAAATAGAAAGTAGCGGTGACCAGAACCATACGTTAATTGGTCAAGTGTTCGTTGCTCTTTCCTCCGGAAATTGCCATAACAATTCGGCTATCACAACTGTCAGGCAGTTTGTTTTGTTTGTTGTTTGTGTATTTTTAAAAATCGATTTTTATTGCCTCTTAAATAATTTCCTCAGTTCAATTAATTTCACTGTGATGATTAAGCGATAGAATGTCGGAACGATTTTTTTACTGTGAAGATAGTCTACCATCATCCGATTCTGAGTCTGATTATCAAGAAGTGCAGTATTCATCAAGTAGTCTCGACAGAAGTAGTATTGGGTCAATTCCATGGGCCGATGATGCCATCAAACAGAATCAACTGGATTGGGAGCGTGTAGAGCGGATGTTCCGCGGTGAGGAGGACCTTTCCGCGGCGGAACCAGAGTTAAGAAACGAAATCCTTGAGTGGCATAAAAAGTATCCAAGTATATTGAGATCGAAGAGAAGTGGCAATGTCAGCAGAGGAATAGAGAAATTATCTAGTCTAAGCTTCAGTTCCGACGATGATGCTGACTACGATGACGATGATGATGAGGATGGTGCCATTACCCCAACAAATCATGGACATGGTTCGCGATTTCAATCTAAACTTTCGGCTAAATCCTTAGAGCCCTTGCCTGCTAAACAAACTATGGCTCACGAGAAGCTTATTAGCATGCTTGCCAATGATCTTAGAATAAGTTCCATACCTATGGCTGTTAGACGACTTGGAAGAACTGTCCCGCAGGACATTAAACTAAGTGGACGCCGGGCGCCAATACAAATTAGGGACAGCGACAACGCAAGGGACGTCACAGTTTCAAAATACAGCAACAACACATTCGAGAGCAGTTCCCAAAGCAACCAGGACCAAAGTTTATCAAAAAACGGATCAAGTTCCGCTACGCTTTCAAGAATGCCACCCATTTTGAAGGTAATCGAAGCGAAGCAAAATTTTCGCGGTGCACACAGAAATCATGAAAGCTTTGTTCAGTTGACTGCCCCGAATCAAGCTCAATCGGCCGCCGTAACCACACGACGAAGAAGATGGTTCCCCCAACAGGACACTGTCAGCGGACAAGTCAACAAGAATGCAATTATATTGCCGTCGATCAATTTGCACCGCATCCACGAAACAGTTCCTCTGGTAGGACGTTCGATTTCTGCTGCCTTCAACCACCGGCAAATGAGCTGGGCTTATTTGCCCTACAGTGCTGCAAAATTTAAAATACCCAAATAGATGTAATTCACAAATGTGTTATGGTCTGTATTATTTATCTTGTTTTTTTTTTCTAGCTTCAGTGTACAAATTAGTGGAGAATACAGTTTTTATTAAACGTCTCTCGAAACAGTTTTATTTCAAATAACCATTTTCTGGGTATCGTGGTGGTTTTCCGAACTCAACCTGAACAGTATCTAAGCAATGAATAGGAAGTTTGTCCATGGTAGCTGGGCTCGCTTTATTTTCCTCAACTCTGAGCGAAGGCAAGAAACAACTTTACAAATGATAATTATCCAATCTCAGTCTTCCTCGGTTCTCTGTTAAGAAGAGCAGGTCAGCCAGCGACTGCTCGCTTATGAGCTCTTCAACTCTGTCAAACATCTGTAACAAAAATCGGTTTAAATCATTACAGTTCTCATAAAAACAGTTCTATTCCATACTCCTTTAGCGTTGTGCGTACTCAGAATCTCAGGGTGCTTGAAATTCGGTCCGAAGTTTATGCTAACAGTTGCACTCTTGTAAATTGAGATTGTTGGGAAATACGATCCGGCATAGATGTCTGTAAATGCGACACCTTGAGACTTGCCATTTTTGAAGAACTCAATCTTGCTCTTCGGCAGAACTTTGAAGTTCTTCAGTGTCTCCTGCACTCTGTCCTTATCCTCGTAGTAGAGATGACTCTTGAACTTCACGAGAGGCTAAAACGGAAAATTTTGTCAATAAAGCATATTTACCCACAAAGTCAAACTTACCCTGTCTTTAAACGTCGTCGGAAGGTAGTCAACATCCTCGACTTCGGGCAAATCAATCAGAAATCCAAGTGTGTCCCCTTCAACATACGCATCGCTGTAGTGCTTGCCGTGACTTTCATGGAAACGTGTACCCTTTCTGGATCGCCAGGAATAACCGAATTTGTCATAACCAAGCGGAGCTTGCAGGTTTCCATACTCTTGACCCCAACCTAAGCGGGTGGCAGAACCTTCCGGCATCTCTTCAATAGTCACCTCAAAGTACCATTTGCCCCGATTGACGGCTACAACCAAACAGAAAATGCATACACGCGAAGATACATTACATTTTAGAATGCTTACAATGTGTGGCCCGAACCATTGAGTAACCTTTCTCCCCTGTGACAGCTAGTCGATCCTCGGCGATTTTCAATTGCGGTGCCCTATCATGTAACGCTAGGAGGACTGAATTCGGAACCAGTGTTCTGTACAGCCAGCCAGGTATTGGCTTTCCGGCCCAATCTGAACTTTCGTCGAACTCTTGCCGGAAAGGTGCATGAGGGTCGGGCTCTGCCAATATATAGCGGTATCCGTCTTTATTGAATGGGTGCTCCAGGGGATAGCCGTGTGCGGGAAGTTTCAAATTTGCAGCTACATCTGCACTGGGTCTGCCTTTTTTGGTTGTTGTGCCGGACTCATTTGCGGGAAGCTTTCGTCGCTGTCGGTTGTTTTTTGCGAGAGATGCTAAAATAGAAAAGTTTGGTTATGTCATGTGCTTTACGTAAAATTTGTCAAAGAAGTAAACAGAAATCTCATGTTAGCAAATTACAACGAGGAGAATACATTGCCGGAGAGGAGAATGGTGAGTACCAGACACCCAAAATTAGGCAGATTCAATACTAGGTCTGGATCTGCAAGTTTGATTAGTGGTTGATTGTTTGTTATGGAGGGAGGGGGGTGGGCATTGAACGAGGCCATTGGAGTCAGAAATAGACTCGAATTAAATTGACAGTACACGTGAGCCAGATAGATTAATGTTTTGTAAAAATCTGTTTGCGAAGAGTTCAACGCTCTTGTTAGTTGCCATATCTGACTCAGAAGCAGTCTGAGTAACTGAGTCATACCCTAGGAGTTTTAACTGCCTAGGTTCTACTCTGCGAAGCAAAGACTGAGCGCAAGTGGATGCGGATTAAGAAGCGCATGACCTTTTTGAGATATAAATTCCGTGTGCAGTCTTAGAGATATTTTCCTCAATTGAAGGTGAAGAAAGAAGAACGTATAGTATAACCAAGCGCTTATGATAACTAGACAGTCCACAGTGTATGGAACACACGGCTTCGACCTTAATTCTTTAAATCAAAACAAAACACGTGCGCGTTCTGATTGAGAATTGTATCAATTTTCGAATAATTCGTTGGAAGATGAATTGAAAATGTGAAATTTGTGTAAGTCAACAGGAGTATTAAGAAATAAGAATGCCTCTACGCCAGGAAGAATTTCAGACATTATCTGAGTGAATGTGGTCGTTGTGACATAGCGAATAGGTAAAAGGTTAAGATTTGAACAACGATCATTTGTTTCACTCGTGTTTTGTTGGGCCCTCGAATTGTCTAAACAAATCTTCCAGCTTTAACTTAACTATCATGAGTCAACAGCAGTACCTTCCCCCTGTGTACTACAGCGCTTCCAAATTTATTTTAGCTATACATATGAGGAAGAAAGGATGTAGCATGGTTTGTCAGATTTGCAAAAGAGGAAACCCTTTTAACTTCGACAACTAAGAAGAGGTAGGGCTCGCTAACGAACTATGCAGTTTTATGAAAACGCCTGAGAAAATATACGACCTGTGGTTTTAGGCCGGGAACGTCGAACAAATTTTCACATTACAAGTTAATTGAGATCATTGTCCACTTGTGAGCAGTATTTTAGATTAGGATCTCCTTTATTGCATAGTCCTAATGGCTAGAATTCGAAGATACTAAATTGGAGCTTGTTTGCTCGAAAATGTCCAAGAGCATTTTGATCCGCTTTTCACAAAGTTTAAGTTCCGGTAGAACAGGATAGAAATGATGAAAGTGTTATACAAAGGTAAACTCTCCGAACCAGAGCTTTATTGTCCAAACGATCTACCTCGGCTGCTGCGAAGACGACGTAGACAAAGTCCTTGACCACCTGAAAGTTTTCATCTTCATAATTTGGGCATAAGTGCGCTTGCTAAAATTTACCAGCGTTGCGGCGTTTGTTGAAATATTAAGCAATGGTAGATGAAATTAAATCTCCTTCTATCAGAAATCATTAGCAAATGAACAAAACAAAATAACGAGAAACTATGAAAATTTGCTCCCTTACCAAAAAAAAAACTATACTTAAGTACATTTTGTGTCAGACATTCGTATTTACTGTTAATTCTCGTTGTTCTGTTTCGTGTCAGGTAAATTAACAAACCTGTTACATACAATCAATTTTTCATCAAAAATTCAAAGAAACACACATTTTCGAGAAGTATAAATGCACGCAAGGGGGTGTCAATAAAGTCATAAAGGTGGGCTAAGATTACTACATGCGTGTATTTCGATGTATGTCAATATCGTGCCTTCCTAATCTAATCTTGCTGTCATTAGCAGTCATACACACGTATGCACATGTTCCAATAACTCCGAAAGAGAAACATGTCTTCTTAAAATTGATAAAGAGCTCAACGAGAGAGGCTAATATCTTTTCCTTGCTCATAATTGAAGTGCTTAGAATGAGAAGTGGTGTGAAATTTTTGAAGTTTTAAGTTGAAGATAAAATGCTAAGTAGCGATAATAAAAACACAGCGGTTAGACAAGAGTTTTAGTTGGTCCTTGATTAGCGCGATTGTCAGTACAACATGGGTTTTGAGTAACACGCACATAAAGTCATCTTCAACTTGTCTTGTATGTAACCTCTTATCTAGGAATTCCTTCGTAAGTAGCGACAATAGAGCTATGACCATTAGACAAAAAATGAAGTTGTCGACTAGCAGGGTTCTCGGTTTTAAGAAGAAAATAAAAAGTGTCACTTGACCCCCTTCTCATTTAAAGAACTCTAATTGGGCTCTGTAGTGAAGCGTATATGTGTGTATACATATATGTATGTGCATATGTACATACAAACATATGTTTGTACAACATTTTTACTCACATATATTTTTCTTAAAATATTTTTGTGAACTTCTACGAGATGCAAAACACGATATGCCCACTGCATATGTCCGGCGAACATTTTTTTTATTGACACTGGTAAACGCATCGAAGAACTCGTGATTTATTACACACGCACACCGGCCAGTCCTTAAATTATTGGAGTGTGCATGATGTTCACATATAAATGCATCTGCGCGCTCGTACATATGCTGGTACATGTACATACATATGTATGTACAGCCAGGTTTTTTTTATAAAATTGATAAAAAAAAATAACTCAACATTGAGTGGAGTAATAAATCTCGCTCAAAATTCTAGAAATTTGTTTTTCCATACCGAAGTGTCTGTGTTGTACGTGATCCACTCAAGGTACACATTCCCATCCACATGCACAGAAGCCCATAAATGCACATAAATACATTGTAAAGTGCATTCGATCCATGCATATGAATATTACAATGAGCGTGACAGAAATTCACGCGAAAATTATTCCATGTGGAGGCATTCCATCTCCATGACGTGAATGTGTACATGTGAGTGGAAGCCATGATTGTCGTGTTTGTAATTCAATTGCCTACATATGTAAGTATGTATGAACATTTACATAATTCATCAAAAGCAAAACATTCTTAAACAAGTTTAACGCCGGCGAGAATTACTCCATTTATAGTACAAATAAAAACACAACAGTCGATTGACCCACTTCACGAATATCACGACTGCCCCTCCCCCGTTCGGTTACAGGTGGTGTAGTGTTCGTATTTATTTGCGTTCTATAATAATAAAGACCAATTGATGCTGTGCAAGTTCAACATATTCGCATTGGCTGCCGAATTCTGTTAGAAAAATATAAATAAACCTGCAGGTAGGTATTCGGCTTGTCAAATCGTCAAAAACCTCTCCACATTCACACTTCATATCCAAAGTTATCTCCTAGTCAAATGAATCGATTAGCAGAATTTATTGAATCACAACGACAGAAGAGGAGAGCAGCAAGTAGGAATGTACGTGCCACAAAACATGCTATCCCCGCATAGCTGTGCGAGCAAGTTCTTTCGACGGGAGTAAATCAACAGAGGCAAACAACCAACCCCTTATCAAAATACAATTAATTCGTTACAAATTAGACATACCTTCGAGTTCCGTGAAATTGTTTTTTTCCATATTTATGGATTTATTCAAATTACACGTGTAGATATCTATTTTATGCGGCTGTAGATATTGAGAATCTATTTGATGTAGATTACTCTTACACATGCAACGAAGAGGGAGCGCAATACCAAATGGAAAACATTTCACGAACCTGATCGCAGTAACCCGAAACTGAAAGCGTGTGTTCGAAACCGTACAACATGAACTATCACAACTACAAAATTAATTATTAAAAAATGAAAGGCAAAACAAAACAAAAACAGTGCAAACGACCGAACGCGAAGCAGAAATATCAATAAAAAAAATCAATGACGGAATCGCACCGTACTGAGCAACCAAAAAAAGAAAAAAAACAGATAAACAGGAAACCCTACTCAGAAATACACATGTACGCATATGTATGTGCACTCTGTGACCACATAAATTCTTGTGAAAATATTTACTAAGGGCAAACTATTTTACGCCAGCTGAACCGACCCTCTTGAGGAGCAGAGTAATTCATTTATTTGCAGTCAAAGTTGTACGATAAACTAATTTCTCTCTCATCGTAGATAAGCTCAGAACAAGCCATCAACTGTGTGGAAAAACAAACGTACACACAGAGCGCTGTGCGATAAATATGAGTGGCACACTTGTTCCCGTCGCGGTACACAAATTAAAATCAATTGCTGTTCATTGAACGACCTGCACGTTTATTAAACGTCCAAGCAGATATCTCTGAAACAATACTACACCCCAAAGAACGACAGAAAAGTAATAAATAGATGAATACGTGTAAAAACGTATTCAATAGCAATCACATTTTAAATTTAGATTTGTCTAAGCTTTCGCCTAATGTCAAGTGCCGAGTCGAATAGTACCACACACTGAAGGTGGTGGAGTGGCGATGATAGTAACAAGAGCGATGGAAAGCAAAACAAAGAGAATAGAAACAAACAAATTAATAAGTCATAGCAAGGCGAGGCAGGCGAAACAATGAGAAACTTAACGACAACAAGATCCAACAGATTTGTCTATTGATTAAAATCACACTGCGGTCAGTTCATTTAAGTCAAACAGCGAAAATCTCAAACACACATTCATATTTGGTTGGGAAAGAGGCTTATTATGCGGCCTGTGTGAAGAACATGTTTTTGTTTTCTTTCCACTGGGTGCGACTCGAACACAAATTATAACTTGTCACTCTTTTCCAACCCCAATCGCCGTTGTGTTGTCGCTGGAGTAGTGCTTCCACTTCCCAAGTGATCTATTTATAGAGCATGAATAAGCTTCGTGTGGAGTTGAAATATGGGTTAACTCATGCAACGAGTGGATGTTTGCAAACAATGAAAGCGTTCGTGGTGCTTTTTTTATTTTTTCGGATATTTTCAATTGTTTTCTCTTTTCTCTGCACTGCCTTGATGCAACATGTTGACGCAGAGGGTGATGCTTCTTCTTAAATTGCCTCTATGCAATGTGTGGTTATGAATGAAAGAATTTTGGAAAAGTCTTCCGAACAGGGGCATGCCAGCACTGACACTCAACAAGTGTTTATACCGCAGAGTAATAAATTCCCGTTCTTCATTTAAATAAATTGAAAAATGGTCAACATGTAGAAAAATGTAGAAACCTGAGATTTGAATGTTCAGTTTTCATTGAACCTCATTCAGTAAACATGATGCAAAGAAAAAATCAACGCCTGGCAAGAGTGGCTACAAGAAATCACTCAACACCAAAGCTTTGGTAAGTAAGTTTTTTTCAAATTCTTTCTCCACAGATAAAGATAGAGCTTCGTCAGAAAGCTTTACGATTATATATGTACATAAAGTTCCCTATAAACTTGAGCAAATAGTTTCATGTGTACCAGCTTACCTTGTGCATACCCGTCCTCAGTGAGGCGCAGTGCACCCAATTTAACCATTGCATCGTAGTTGGGTTTGATTTTCGTGAGATCGGTGTTAAAGAGACCAAACATAGCTCCGCTTTCAACAGATTCTTCATACGTGAAAACGATTTGAATATCTTTCAAAAGTGCCCTTTGAACAGTGGAATGCCTGCGGTGTGGAAAAAAAGCTTAATGTAATATAGACTCAAACGTTCAGTGAAGTTCAGTTTACCATGACTGTGTTATTCGTCTTGGCATTGTAGTCATTGCTTCCCAGTAATGGTCAATGTAAGGAATAATTTCCTTGTCCTTGCTAAAGAGCAGTTGATTCTTGTTTTCCTTAGCAGAGTTCTGCTGCATGTTCGCAATGGCCGTAACACACATCTGGGCAATGGCTAAAATGTTATAACGTGTAAATTAAATACGAAATGTTTATGATAATTTGTACATACTGGCCTGAGTTTTTCGGAAGCTCTCCAATCCACTGGGCGAACAGTTTTTGCAAATAAACACATAGTTTGTCACAAAGGGGACTAGTCTGCCAAGTTGATAGCTAATGCAAGATTCATGATACCAGTGATTGCAATTGGCACAAAGCAATTCGACGATATTTAGGTTGCGATCTTTGCCACTGAAAAAAGACATAATTTTTGTAAATCTAATTGGAACCAAGACGAACCCATCTCGCTGGATCTTTACCAATAACAGATGCCGGTCTGTTCATCCCTTCGTTTCTCAGCTTCCGATGAAGGTGTTGTATCCATTTTTGACTTCTTTTCTGGATGAACAATATCCATAATATTTAAGGATTTGCAATTATTTCTCAATTATTGTCCCTTAACACAATCTGAGAAACCGGCTGGGCGCAACTTTATTCGCCTGGATATAAACTATTTCAATTGACAGTGACAGATATTATCCCGGGTGCCACTGACAGTTGCTGAGTTGTAGAGTACGTTCAGTGGTTGGATTGTTACACTGAATAATCACAAAATATTTTAAAAAATATTTTTATTAATAATCACAAATAATAAAAGTATTAAGGGTAAGGGCCTTTTAATTAGTGTCATCACAAATCCATAAAAAATACAAGATATGCAGCAAATCAAAACACACATACCACAATGAACGCTTGAAATTCACGACGCCAGTAAGCGTATGCGTGAATTGAACAACAGCAAAAGTTGCTAAGGCACATAAATGTTAAGTCTTATATTAACTATATTGATCAGTCATTGATACGAATTCGAGAAACCTAAGACTTATTTTCTGATGAATGTCTTCGGCTCATAAGACTTCAAAAACACAATATAACCAGAAACCAATAAAAGTTAATAATAATAATTTTCTGCTTCTGGATACGACTTAAAAACAAAAATATATTGTATTTTATTTTCATTGGCTTATTTTTAAAAGAAACGACTTCTACATTTTCATTGTTTACTGAATGATACCAAATTCTATGTTTAGCATATGTCAAAAAGGAATTGTTTTCGTTGACAGTTAACATTCAATTCAATTTGAATTTGTAACTTTGTAACATTTTTAAATTTGTTCAAATTGTGTATTTAATTTGTTAAAAAGGAAAATGGATAGAACTGTAATTGATACATGGAAAGCAGAGGAGAAGGAATTCGGTGAAAAACTCCACAGGAAACTAACTGCACTGACTTCAATGATTCAGCCGCCTACAGAGGAATTTAAAAAATGTTTTGTTGAGGATATGTTCCTAAAACCCAATCAAAAGGCATTCTTTCATGTGATGCACTATCTGTTCACGCTCCTCGATCCTGTGGAGTTCAAAAAACGCTTCTACTGGCCAATTGCGGATAAGAAATCAGAATCACTTTTTCGTACAGCTACCGTGCAATATTTAATGCACTTAAATGAGAAACACAATCTCGGATGGAACAACATCAAAAGCTACCTGGTTGTTATGCCGGGTGGAATGAAATTCATTCTTTTCCTTCTGGATTTCATTGACTTCATTACCAAGGAGCTCATCAAACAGAGGGAAAAGTACATCGCTTCCGACGTGACTCCTTCGCAAATGGCTGAGTTCAATATAAAGCGAATGAAAGATCAAAACAAAATGCACAAGGAATACGCCTCTCGCTACTTAAAAGTTGCTGATGCACAAATAGTGAGTCTAAAAGAGAACCTAGAACTTTTACGTAAACATATGGCTACAATCTCAGTGCCAGGATTTGAAGTTACTGATATAATCGAGGATTCGGCATTAAACGAATTCGCGAAATCCAATCGTCTGCTCTTTGAGAGAAATATTAAGCAAAAGGTTGCGAAAATAAAAACACTTGATGGGCCTCTGAAGAATCTGAAGGAAATCGTTGATCGATTTCAAACCCACGAGACAAGTATAAAGTGTGATAAAGAAATTATAAAGCGCTCGCTGTTGACCATAAAAAACGCATATCCCGATCTTGAAGATGCTATGCCGATAAATGACATGGACAGTGTATTAAGAATGGGAACATTACTGGCCGTCTTTAATCGCATATACCCAGACGTCGAAAAGGACATGGCAGTCGTTGAGCAGACGAATTGTAGAAACGACTTTGTCGGCTCTGAATTGAATGCACTTAAAACTGACATAATCCAGATTGAAACGCATTTAACCAAGTTCCTTTCTTCGATCAATGCGGATGCAGCCAAGCCACCTTGCCCGAAGATCACTCCAGTTCGTGCAAACAATCAGATCCTTAGCGATAATGTGCTCTTTTCAAAATTTGTCAACACACCACCGGTGAAAGTTGACATGATTGACAATAAATTGAACAACAACCTGCGACTGCCATTTTTGGAAGACTTCCTTGCCGAGCGATCTATTGAGTCATTTTGCATTGTGAACCAGGGAAACGCCCTCTTTCCACCGATGTCAGCGCCGAGATCCACTCGAAAGAATCATGATCTTGACAGTTCCGCCAAGATAAACTCAGTAAAGAAATCAAAAATCGTTGATCCCACTCGCTTGTTGCGCACTCTGAACAAGGACACTTCCAAGGCGGGTAACGTGTCCCGTAATCTCTCAACACTCGCTTCAAAGTGGAAAAAGCACGAAAGCTTATTCGAGCCAGATGATCAGAGCTCATCACACATCGAACACAGTCAAACCGTGGTCACTGTGACCCCAAATTCGCCGTTCAACTCCAAGGAGAAGACAACTGTTGCCCGCAATCAATTGGATACCTCATTAACACTCGATACGAGTTTCGTTTACTCTCGTAAGATATCGGCTGTAAAAAAGGTTCAGGATGCTTGCTTGAATTTTCAAAATCTCAGCACAAGTCCCTCAGGGCGACTGGATCCCTTAGTGCCAGTGGATCCAAAAGAATTTCCGAAAATCTTACTCAACGACTTGACTATTCTCGATGGCTCCGCTAACAAGAGTCTACTGAACGTAAGGTAGTTGTTGTAGTTCGTCTTCAAGTATCTCACGCGTTTCTTTGCAGGTTTCCGGTACAGAGAAATCCATCATGAGCAGTGCAGATCCTAATCACAGCTTTGTGTTGAGCAAAAACACTGTTGCAGATGAAAACGACTTGAATGTGTCGAATGTAGTATTTGATTTTAGAGCACATATCGCCAACATTAGCGCTGACACTCTCTTTGATATAAGTGATGGAGTGCTGAAGGATGTTACCATGTAGAATTATTGTAGTATACCACGTGCTTATTTATTATTATATATTTAATCTAACCCAATGCTCATTTATTGCTTTTATCCACCGCTTAAGTTTTATTTCATTTTGGTTACTTCTTGTTTATATAATATACTTGCTTGAAGCAAACAAATTTAATACATTTGACGATATTTTTATTTAATTAAGCTGCGATTGAATGACTGAGCATTTCTTGTCATTTAAAGGGAAAAATTCGGAAGTGGTCTGTTGGTTTATTGTGTTCTTAACTCAGTTAGTGGTAAATTGTGTAGACGATTTACATAAAATTAGCTTCTTGCCTGATTTTATTTTATGCACACGCAATATTTTAGATGTAAATAGGCCGCCAATAGTTCGGATTGTTTTGAAACGACTGAAGCAGTTGTGACTTGTGGCCACAGATGTCCACGATTACGATTTACGGAGATATTAATGTGATTGAAAGTAACGTGGTCGCCGTGGGTAAGTGCGTCGATTCAAACGCGAAAATCCCAGGTTCGACTCCCGACATAAATACCTCGCATTTATCACGACACCACTTCTTACGAGTTAATGACAACGCTCAAAGATTACTAACTGCCTATGAAAAGCTTCTCGAATTTCGCTGTTTGGAGTCGGCAAAAAACTGTAGATCCCCTCTAGTCGGGAGAAAATAGTAGCACGCACAACACGAGTAGTTTTTGCAGAAGCTAGGCCCTGGTGCCATGTTCCACTCAATTATTGTTAACGTTTGGTAACGTTCCAGTCATGAACAGTGACAGCTTAAATGTTCACTAATAGTTGCAATAACGTGACCTCTCTCTCTCTCGTAGTGGACACCTATTTGAATTGAACGACTCCCATAAATGGACAAAGCTTTTCATTTCTTATTCTAGTCAAGGGCTCCTAGATTTGGTTCTGTATTCATCTGTCAGTTATTTTATCAACACCAACAGACAAATGTTTGGTCGTAATTAGCAAAGTTGGACCAGGTTTTTCTTCTTTTGATATCCAACAAGATTTACCAGTCTTTCACCAAAGCAGTCACACTGTCACTTTTTTTTTTGGAAAATAACATGTACAATGCTGTTTATAAAAAAAAATCAAAAATACAACAATATATATATTTTCAGTAATTTATTTGTAGTCTTTCCGATATGCTTACAATTACTTCTGAAGAGAATTTTTGACAAACAATCCATCACCAAAAAAGAAGAAAAAATTAAATTAAAAAACAAATACAAACTACGGCTTCTAAGGTAATGATAATTTATGCATGTATGTATAGGCACAAAAAAATAGTCACACTGAAACCAGTGCTACCGAGGTTAAAAGAGTGGAATAGCTGTTAGTCTTGTGGCTCACTCTTTTGCAAATCAGAACTTTAACTGAAAATGTAGAAAAACGTCGCTATGCGTACAATTTAGCACTCAAGTGTAGCGACATTCTGGAATCATTTTATACAGTTAAAGTTTTGATTTCGTGGTAGCACTGGAGGCTAATTGTCAAGATGGACATTCGAGGCTTACAGTGTTGCTGGTGGGGTTGTGTGTGGCATTACCACTGGCGGGCTCATCGTAGCGAATTGTCATTGAATTTGAATTTCCCGGTATAAGAACATACCCTAGGGACGTGTAAAACGGAATCAATTTATCTTTGCAGTCTAAAGACATTTTATAGCATCCAAGATGTTCGGCAAGCAATGACACCGTAACTACAATGCTGAAATAAGGATCAAATGAGAAGATGTGAGTTTTTCTGTGTTTTTTTTTTTTTCTATACTTACAGTTTTCCCAATTGTTTCCCCCTGTAAGTATTGTTAACTACAACATCCTCTAGACGTCCTCTCTGCAAAGAGTGAAATCAAAATTTACAAATGTATTCCTTATGATTCCGGCTTTGTCTTACGATCGCGCATCCATGAATGAATTTGCGTTCAATTATGAGAGAAGCCGCTCCGATGATTTCATTTTTCCTTGTGTCCTCGATAACCGTAACAAAGTAATCGCCACTGGCTTTCATTTGTGAAAACCTTGCTGAAATTTAGAACAAACATTCGTGTTTACACTTAATGTCAATCCAAAGGGTTTAACTGCTTTTCAATCTACTATCGAAGTGGGCGAAAACTATAAACTTTCAAGGGCTTTTGGAATTAAATAAAAATGTACACAACCCCTGATGGAAGATAAAGAAAATGTGATAAGGAACAGATGCACCACTATCAGCGTCATTTAATAGCTTTTCATTGTAAACATTTGTTGGCATGAGTTCGGAACTTATCAGGAATATATTTGATTCCAAGTGACATCATCACAATAACCCTAGCAATTTCAGTATATGCAAAAATTCAAGGCAATCCATTTGAAAATAAGAATGGACAAAAATGTGGACTGAACTGGTTTGGATAAACATGTTCTGTTGCATTCATGACAGTTTATTTATGTAGATGATACGAAATGTCTTCTTAAATATTATACTCACTTAGGAACTGTGTTCTTGTAATATCTCCCACAGCTGTTAACTGTGATAGCAGTTGCAAGAAACCTCTGTCGTAGTCGCCATCTTTAAGTGGTCGGACCCTTAGCCACGATTCACCTGGTGCGGCCGCCGATATGTAGGGATCGAATTTCGCCGGACTGTTGCGAAAATTCAATTTGTAGAGTAATCCAGGATCGTATAAGTAAACTTCTTCCTGTAAAAGAACAAAATAAAAACCGTTCGTCTTAAGCAAAAACACAAAAGAATTGGAAATGATTGTCCACAGGCGCTGCCAAAACAGCGCCTTCTCGTAAATATCTTCTTTTTCCTTTCAATGTACCACGTCAACAAACCTTATTGCATTGTACCATTTTCGCTTAGCAGTGGTGTTGTCTCTGCAAGCAACAAAACCGAACTGTAGAGACGCAAGTGGTTTGTTCGCATGGGTGTAGTGGGCAGACAACGACCACTTTCTATTTAACATTTTGTGATAAACTAAAAACAAGATCGCGCGACCGGTTTTGCCGAGCATAAGCAAGCTATGCAAGAATTACTACACAAACCGGTAGATTGTGTGAGCCACAAAAACCTCAGATTCCATTAATACGTACGTGCGTCAGGAGCAGACACTTCAGGGTCATATTATGTTCGTATTCGTTTCATTAAGGAAATCAATTTAGATTTTTCACTTCAGGACAAACTACCACGTTCAACAGATCAACATGACCTTGGTGACGTAGGTGAAATTGTGTACACTCTCTTAATATGTACGGTGTCTGCGTCTTTATAAATACGAGATTCTAAGACACTCATTTCTTTGGTTTCAACTCAACTATTGTTATTTGAAGTTCAGACCATAACAGGTCAATTGTGCACAGGTGCATATGTCGACATTAAACTTTTGCTTCTTCGTGCACTCAATTTGAAACCTATCTTACTGAGGATTAATTCTTCTTACCATTTTAATGCAAGTATCGTTAAATCACACGTGGCTTAATTCCACAGGCAGGAGTTACTGGAACAGACCTTCACCTTTCAGAGCAAGAAACAAACTCAAGTCATACTCTGTGTACCCAAACAACTCGGGGAATAGTTATTATGAGACTTTTTGCCCTTCCTCATGTATCGTTATTTTGCAGTTGTGCGATACTTGTCTGCAAATCAGCTGGCAGATTGGAAACGTCAATTGAATTGATAACATACGTCCCACATGTGGATCATAACTGCTATTATTTGTTTGATTACAGATCTGTAGAATTACGTTTAAGTCGTGTGCGGATTAGAAGCAAAATAACACAACATTTGGTGTATTTCCCAGCTGATAATCAGAGCAGTAAGGTGTTTGCTGGTGGCCAGTGAAGGAAAATGTAACAACTTTGAAGGTCACACAAACTACAGATTAAACCAAATACGCTTTCAGGTGTCGCTCGATATTTCATCCAACACAAGTGACAACAGTTTACGACAAACTAAGCCTTGTTAAATCAAACAACAAATAATTATTCCACCGAATAAATTAAATACTTGCTCCTATTCAGAGACCTTCCTAATTGGTTTCTGCTCCTAATAAGTTAACTCACATAAAGACATTTAACAATAATAGTTTAAGCTTATACACGTTTCACACTCCTGAATTTTCGCAAACAGCTGATTCTAATTGTCATTTCTGTCACTTGACGGTGGGTCAGCTGTCATTAACTCTTACAAAACAGTAGAAAATTTAAAATCTTTCCGCAAAACTTTAAGAATAAAATGAGTAAATCCTGAATAAATCATGTTTAAGTTAGGGCGACAATTATTTCAGCAACGCTTACAACTCACTCAATCCCTTCAAAACTCCTACAACCTCTTTATTGAGTCAAACAGCAAGAATGCATTTCACACTTCGTCAGTTCTATGCGAGTTTTGGGAGAGGGAAAAGAAGGGTGGATATCGCACCGAATTACCACTGCCATCAAAGAAAGAACTCATCTTGGAGGGACTGAGAGAGTTCAAAAAGGAATTCGCAATATGGAGGCAAGAAGTTAAAGAAAGGCTTGAAAGCGATCCTCTTTTAATCTTTCGTCCGGGTATACTGACTAGCTTAAAATGTCATTCAGACAAAATTTACCTTCAGAAATTTACAGGAGAAACTGATGTGGTGTTCCAGTTTAAGGACGAAAACGATATAAACAAGTGGGTCGTCACAACTGATAACGATCACAAGGAGGGCAAAAGCACAGCAAAACTGGAAATTAGTGATGCTAACGCCGGCCTCTTTCATGGTTATGTATGTGGAGAATTTTTAAAGGACGGTCGAATTAAGCGAACGGGTTATGCGAATATACGTTCGAAAAGAGTGAGGGTCAGTCTTTAAATTCGTACAGAAAGTTGCCCATTGTCTATTTACTGGTGTGTATTTCAGAAATCATTTAAAAGAGAAACCACTTATGATTGGCAGCAATATAACACATTAGTCTTGAAAGTAAGAGGTGACGGACGATCATACTTAATAAACCTACACACAGAAGGATATTTCGATCTCCTTTGGAACGATGTCTACCACTATGTGCTTTACACTAGAGGAGGACCACACTGGCAAACCGTCAGGGTATACTGCAGTTTTTGTTTCTGAATCTTCTGAATTAATCAAGCACCTTAATGCAGATACCTTTCTCCAAGTTCTTCTTCGCCTCGAAGGGTCGCGTGCAGGACAGACAAAATGCCATTATGCTGAACAGAGTAACGCACCTTGGATTTTCTGTTGGAGCCAGAGGCGGGCATGATGGACCATTTAGTTTGGAAATAAGTTATGTTGGATTAGAGTTTGATCCAAGTCACAAAGAAGAATTTGCCTACGAAATGTACAAGACAGACAAGTACATAGCTGCCACGTAGGCACAGAAATAAAAAACGAATTGTTTGCAAAAATAGCTGGTGTCAGTCATACTTGTATGTTTATTCCACGGGTATTTTCAAAAAGTCAACAGAAAAAAAACTAAAACAGCGATAACAAAACCAACTTCGTTGAGTCTTAAATAACTAAGGCTTTCCACCTATCTGATGCACACCGTTTGTGTGCCTACGTATTTTTCTTCAGGATTTTGTATGTATTCTTGTTGAGAATATAGCTAAGGGCAGCAGCGACGGTTGTTGCTCCAGTTACGTACCATAGCCCATGAAGAATTGAATGATCTATAAGGAAAAGGGAGAAAACTAACGTTGCCGTGTATTCAATAAGCCATACACATACCGAGGTAGTTCCAAACAGGGGCGCCTAAGCTACATCCGATGGCGGTCAATTGGACGAACGTATTGACTTTACTAATCAATGTCGGTTCCAGTTGGGCAGTGACGTGTGTGGCATCAAAGTATCGTGATAGCGTTTTCTAAACGAAATAAAGTAATATAAGATCATGACAACAACTTCATTACCCAACTTACCGGCGGAGGCAAACTTATATACCGTATGACAAATCCAGCACCCAGTAGGAAAACATCACGAAACAGAATCGTACCGGCCAGCCACAGTGGCAGCAGATCACAGTATCCCATTGATATGACCAAAGACCCTATCAACAGTTTGTCAGCCATTGGATCTAGAAACGATCCAGCTTTGCTGGCTTGTGTTGGCCAATGACGGGCAATTTGTCCATCCAACTGAAATAACCTTTCAATTTAATGTGGAATTCGCCCATGCAATCAAATTTCAACACACCAAATCAGTTATCCCTGCAAACACTAGCAAGCCAATTGCTAGACTAAAGTCGCCATCTACAATGACATAGCCAATGTAAGGAGCAAGGAAAGCTCGTCCCACCGTCAAGAAGTTAGGTATGGTCATTATATTTTCCCGCTCAATGACCTCTTCCATTTTCTCTCGCACTTTTTCTTGTACTTTTGATTTTGTTTCGCGAATATCCTTCACCAAAACGTTCTTGCGTTCGATGAGGCTCTCGCGTTTCTTCTCAATAACATTTTGTATAAGATCACGGCTTTGAATTGTCTTCAGTTGAAATGACTGTTTCTTTGAGTTGGCATATAACCTCAGCGAAACAATATCCCATCGTTGATAGTCCAAAAATGATGTTTTCAAAAATCCGGTGGCGGCCGCATATCGATTGAGGCATGTTCCCTCCCGAGTTGTGCGAAGCAGGTCCGTAAGACCTTTACACATGCTCGGGCGGTTCATTTGCCTGAATATCGTTGTTGGAAACATATTTATGTTCTTAATTTCAAATTACGCTAGAATTGTTGATTGACACTGGCAAAACACTGAAACGAATGCAAAATTTTGGTGTTATGGTAATTTCACGAAGATGGTTTGAAATTGTGTTCTAAAAATAATTTTTCACCTTGCGGTAGGAAGCACACTGATTAGATGGGTGCGTAGGAATGGGCATTGTAGCTCGCACATCACTTACCATTTAATTTAAATGGGGACACCAATTAGACAAATCTCGGTGCTCTGCTGAGCCGCGGTGGAAATTCCAATTTGTTAAACACAGTTCCACAATATTTTATTTATCAGATAATTGCCAGTGGATCGGCAATCACATAGGAAACTTCATGTTTTTCCTAAAAAATAAAAATTTGACAGTAGAATTTTAATTGACACATAATAACTGACACATAGGTGGCGTATTAATTCGATTGACGATAACGTTCCTCAAAACATGATAATGTAGTGCACTCTGAAGTACGTTTAAATCAAATTTCAACTGTATAAATTGAATTGAAGAAAAAATGAGATGACGGTGCCAAATATATTGCGGTACCTTATATATTGCCAGTAGGATTAAATTAATAAATAAGAATTAGTACACTGTGAAAAATTACACACTTGATATTAACCAAGCTACAAGTCTGATATCTTCAAAATTATGAATCTGAAAAAAATTTGTTTTGAATACTTGTTTATAATATCTGTATCTTACCGTATCACTTATTTTTTTATATAAGCTTGTAAATTGTAACTTTTTGGTAAAATAAAACGACACGTAGGGATTGTATGGATTTGGGCCCCTTTGCCTTGAGGCATTTATTTTTTTAAATTCATGTTGAATACATTTGAATGCTAAGAAAAAATATATCTACATACATTTGAATGTTAAGATCAAAAGAGCCATTCGTAGGGCCCAAACCCATATTGGGACTACCCGCGTCCTTGGTAAAGGCTTCCTTCCTTCGACGGTTTGCAGGCTAAACAAGTGCATGCTCCCATGCGTTAGCAAGAAACCAGGGGCTTTTCTTTTATCTCTAGATAGAAAAGACTGCGACGACTTGTTAGCGTACAAACAAGACACTACACCTTCGCTAAGTCTGCTTGGGCTTAGTGATGGCACCTTATGTGGAGAAGGTGAAGACACTTCAGAGCACTTTCTTTGTCAATTTTCCGCTTTTGCGTGTATCAGAAGGCGGCTGTTTGGCAATGACGTGGTGGGAACTGAAAACCTAAGGTCTCTATCACGGAGCGCTTGCTGGTTTTACTTGGGAAGACCAAGAAATTACATTGAATGTAGGTTACTCCTTAGTTGTACAATGGACCAGTTTTGGAGTCTGAGCGCCCCTCAGTGCTCAGATTTTTAAAATTCTTCCCAACATCCAACACAAAGAAAAAGAGATAAAAGTGAAATTCGTGAAGATTAGCGCTTTTCTGTTCTCTCAATTTAAAATTCGGGTTATGTCACGAATGACATTTTAACATCTGATATATATTTTGCTTGTTTATTATATTGGACAATAACAGTACAAAAGTAAAGATGTCCGTTTCAAAAAATAAAATAAAGTTAGTTGCCTGGATGAGGCATCAGTGTATCTATCGGTAAACTTTGAATTCTTAAGTTTATTCATGCACACTTCGTGGCATTAAACACAGAAAAAGGGTTTATTTTTTTCTGAAACTACTCTCTGTTCTTCGTGCTATTGTTTCATTGCAGGTAGAAGGAACTTAAAGTTTTTATATTTTTTTGGAACACAGTGCTACAGTACACACAACCAAACGATAAGAAAAATCAAAAAACAAAAATGCGAAAAATAAAGAAATTAAAAATCTAGATCTCTTTACTTTAAAGCATTTTTCGATGATAACATTTTTGATCTGTGTACGCTAACAAGCGGACAAGTCTACACCTATTCATAAATTGGCATAAGCTTAAGCAAATAAGATTAAGATTTGATTAGAACATACATATGTATAATAGCACCATTTATTCGATCCAACCAAATCCATAGTAAAAGATTATCGATCGCAATTTCGCCTTGGATTATTTTCAGGGTAAAAGTAGCAAAGCAGTAGCTGATATGTGTATAAACTGTTTTATCAGGTAAATAATTATCTGATGTAGATTTCAAATAATCAAACCCCCTAAGATCGATTGTAGGATTTTTTGGTTTAGTATCGGTTGGGGGTCTAGTCTGCTAGGCCGTGCTAAGAGAAGTGTGGACCTTGAGTGTAAGTGTTTATTTATTTATTCTATTTAAATAATGGTTATTTGTTGTAAACGAAACGATTAAAAAAGTTGATTGCTATTTTATTATTGAAGCGAACATTAAACACATAAAATAAAAACAACAAATAAATTGTATATTTTAAATGAATTAAAAAAAATGATTTACTATTGAAACTGTTGTGCTATTCCAAACACAAAGTCCTTGCAAGCACATATACTATATCCACCATCAGCCACTAACCTTAAACAGATTGTGATTATAAATCCCGGGCGAAGTTCTAACCTTTAATGGCCAAAAAATGCAAACAATATACAACTAAAAATCCAGAAAAATTATGAATGAATAAATTAATCAATAATGCGTATTCAAAAACTCATATTTAACGCACACATTTTACGAAAAAAGAACTACGGGTTTGATTTCAGTTTCAATAAGTCATAATGAGATTCAAGACAATAACTGAATAGTAATTAAGAGCGGACTCTATAGTCCTTTAAAAGTGCGCGGCATCATGTCCATATGTACATTTTGGAATTCTTAAAATGGAAAAACCAATGCTAGTGCATTGACCGATCAGTAAAACAAAATACTCAAGCAAATTGGGTAGATCCCCCAGTATGCGGCCAGTCACTAATATCGGGCTACTTTGCATTAAAAATGTGTTGAATTCTAAAGATTGCACCACAGTCTACATACGTTTACATATAAAATGTTCTAAAAATATTTCAAATATATATTTTTCTTCAATAAAATTATTTGTATATCACAATAAAAATGAGCAAAAAATAGTTTCCACACTCATGCACAACAATCCGCCCAGCCAACAGAAACAATCCCGAACTTTCACTCAAACCGCAATACAAGTCTCAAAACAAACAAAAACTCCAATTCGCCTCAGCAACCCAACAACGCTCGGGTAGTTCTTATCAGTTGACCGTTACATCGACTCAATTTGTGCAGCCCACCAAAAGTTCGTTATTCCTTGTTGCCTTTTGCGATGGTGAGTAATCCACTTGTTGCCCCAGCTTGGTGTTGTATCAAACCAAGCAATCAGTCGACGATCAGAGCGCGTTGAAAACGAATCGCAATCAGAGCCCATGCGAATAAATAAATTCTGAAAACGACTTTAGCAAAAGAAATAAAAGAATGGCAAAACGGAAACCAACTGGGCCTCGTATCGGGCGGCCGACAAGTTTTTATTGATTCAATTGATACATTCGTGTGCTAAGTGCCAACCATTGGACAATATTTTGCTTAGTATGCTCTACTTTACCTTCGGACCGTGATCAACTTTAGCCATAAAGACTGAGCGTATCTTGCCGATAAAAAGTTCACTTACATTAAGTTGCGCATTGCGCTGTGACATTGACCTGCTTGCCAGAGGATCGATTAACGCGGTGCAGCATTAAACATTTACGCCTCAACTCGTAAAACGGTACGGTAACAGTATTGTTGAAAGTTACGAAACGCGTGCACTTTCACCGTGCACACTCGTAGCGGGTGAAGATCATCGCGGTCAGATCGGGTTTTGGCGCCGAAAAATCCCCCATCCACGCGGAAAGTGATGTAAAGTGAAGCTCGTTGCATTCTTTCAATAAAAACAAGCCACAGTGATATTGAGCAATACGATGCCCCGCAGAGGCGCTCCATAGAGATCGAATTGCATAATTCAAGCGAATAGCCAAAGAAGAAGGGGCATAGCGTCGAAAATCAGCTAAAAGATACGCAAAACGTCCGCGAGATACATTTCGCCCAAACAGCAAGTGAGTGTGAGTTTTTGTCGTAGATTCACCAGCGGTGAGCCCTCCATGTGGTGTCATTCGGTGAATTAGGGGGACATTGAATGAATGGCTCATGCCTCTCCATTCATTATGACATTTCTGTCTGTCGATTTGTGCCGTGCTCGTGATATAATGTGTATCTGCATATGTACACACACCAGATGACAGTTTGATAATACGCTTAAACTACATGCTCGTATATGTAAATTCAATTTGAGTTTGATTTTGCTCTTTTATTTCCTTTGAGTGATCCGTTGTGCCGTCATCGTTGTCGTATCGTGGGTTCGCCACTGATTAGGATCATCTTGCAATTGAGAAACGTTAGATATACACACACAGCCGGCTGGCTGGAGTGTTGAGTGGAGCCATGTAGGCCTATCCTATTTTTACTTTTGTGGGTCGCTAGGGTTTCGTTTATTTCTTCGAAGTGGGTTTATGCAACACCGTCAATGAGTGAATTGTCAAGTGTGTGAAGAAAGATTGATCGAATTAGAGTGAATTTCACGTGGAGGTGGCTTTTTTGTTTGGGTTCTTCTTCGCTTAATTGGGTGATTGTTGGCGGAGTGCTGCTTTAATGGACGACAAGTGTAATGGTGTGATGTTTTGAAGTTGTCATCGTTGCTAGTGCCGTCTGTTGTATACTTGTGCTGCCATTAAATTGGCCGAATAGAGGCTTGTTAGGCATGTTCACCGTGTGTGCCCTCGTGACCTTCAATTTGAAGGGAGATTTCCGTTGGACGTGTGTTAAATGGCTGATAAAAATATGCATTTTTTTTGTATGAATGGATACTGCTCTCAGAGAAGATGGCTTTGTGAAATTGAGAAATGTATTTGAATAGGTTGTCTTTGATTATGTTTATACAATATAAAATGTATTTGAATATTTGCAACATTACAAGGGGAACAGAGGGCGTCCACTGAGAGTTTGAACTCGTTTGAAGTAACTGCTGAAATATATAATAGAATGAATATGTTACGGTTATTTGGAATTCAAACTTCTTTCAGAGGAGGAAATACCCTTTTCTTTTTGATTATGACTTGCAATAGCGCTTCTCTACTATTACACCTCTGGCTACGTACATATCACTACTGTTGTCAACGAATACATGACAAAATCCTTAAATGAATAAGATTAGTTCGTAGGTCGTGTTTAAAGTAAAAGTGATTCAAACAAGCAAATTGCAGATAAACAGAATAGGTAGGAATATTGTTGAAGATTGCTGAAAATCCATTAAAATTATAAGGGCAAGGTTGTCTTTTGGGATGGATGTTCATGATCCAGAGATGTTCAGTTACTCTTTGAGTGTTGTCTGCTGTGAAAAAATGCGAGGTGTTCCATCCGGGAATCGAACCCAGACCTTCGGCGTGTGAGTCGATGTAGTTACCCACTACGCCACGGCGACCACCAAAGTACTTTAACAAAATGTTTCAGATTTAAGATTTTAAAAATAATCATTATCAGGTTATCGAGTTGTGCTGGAAATTGACAGTTATCATACAAGAGATAAAAAGTATATATGTACATATGTATAGGGTGACAGGTTTGTTTTTCAATAGACTTTTTTAAAAGATCATGTGTGCTGCTTTATATTTTATCATCGGTATTGCTTGACAGGTTATCAAAGCAAATTCAAATTGTTCAGATGTAATACGAAAATCAGAGTTCTGTCAGAAATGTTTTTCGTCCACACTTGCAGTGTGCATAATCGACCTACCTATAATAATACCATTTTCGAATTTTGAGTTCCAGTTTACAGTAGTGGATGATGCTCAAATTGTTAGACCACATCCAGGAGTAAAGAGACTATAGCAGCTCTAGCTGAGAGTGTATACGAGGACCGTGACGAATAAATTCGTCGTCGTTCTCACCAGCTTGGTCTTGTTAACGGATGACTTGCTTCCTGAAATCAAAGCGCATTGTCTCAGTGAACTCTAATTTTAACGAAAAGCCGCAATGAGCCATACAGCGCGTAAAGCAATGAACTTGTAACTAGAAATAATCTTGGTGAGCAATTAATTTCACGTTTTGCTTTAGTAAATTAGATGCCGATGTCCTGCGATACATGTATGTATGTAGGTTTCAGGTCTTTAGGAATTAACAAGGTAAGGTTGAAGCTTTTGCAAACATTATTCGTGTTATCCGCGAGTTCGTACGTGTCACACGTTATTTGACCTTCCTTAGACCTTATATTTCTTCAGTGATTGTTTCCAAAAATTGACTTTATAGGCTTTAAAAGAAGAAATAGACGCGCAAAAATTCAACTTTCAAAATATTGGAAATAAAAACTCGTCTTAACTTCCAACGGTAACGATTTTTTCATTTGTTGAAATTTCTGATTGAGTCGGTAATTAAAACAAAGCAATACATGAATCTGCATATATTTTAAGGATTCAAGCAGGATGTAGACAATAGTGTAATTTTTTTTTCGTGAATTCAAAAGGTTTTCGTTTATAGATTCATTCAAACAACATCTGCTCGTGTTAACAACAGAATATAATACATTCTAATTGAATGACCTCTTCAAGGTCACTCAAATCGAACACACCAGACCCGGCCGACAAATTCATTTCAATGCACAACCTCATTCTTCTATAAATTAAGAATTCTTCACCCACAACACTTGATATTCATACCATGAAAGCTCAGTTCTAGAGTGTCACTCCGAATGCCTACGGCACATGCCACGATATTCCAGGTTAGCAATTATAATTAAAAAAAATCTTGTCGTGCTTCTTCTTCTACACATGGTTTCTATCGTGCTAAATGAATCATTGCCACATAGCGGTTGGTTATGAAATATTTAGATACGCGAATCGATTGCTAAGCATTTATTTAACTCATTAGTATAATACAAGCGGAGCATTGTTTGTGAAGACATTGAACTTCGTATCATATTCGCAGGCGGCAGAATTAAAGCCGCCTCCACTCAATCGCAATTAACAAAGAAGAATTGAAAAGATTAAAAAAATATATATATCTGCGCCGAGACTTTGCATTTTCTTTGTGACGATCCGACTCAAAGTCAAAGGATATGAGGGAGTGCCGTTGTTATCACCTTTGTGCATCAAGTAAGGAAGAAGTTCATTCAACTGAGATAAAATGAAAGTTGTGCGTCTTTAGTTAAAACATTAATGTGTATCTTTGAATCACACTTGTACCTGTGTATATGTCTATATGTGACACATTTACACACATATGTGTGTACCTATCTTACATGAACTTCTTTTTTGTGCCGATGAAAAGAATGGACGGCTGACATTAATTAGGTTTACACTGGGGTGATACAATTGCTTTGTTTGCAGTTTTTTGTTTTCCTCAGTTCGATAAAGTTTCAATATGCAAAGCATTCATGGTTGATTGCGCCGTCGTCGACCACAATTTGAGTAATTAGCAAGAAATACAATTATTGTAAGGGAATTTGGTTTGAATTGCATCTCAAGCCGGACAAGCGGCATTTTAAATGATTTTTGACATGAATTATATTGGGAATAAGGTTATCTAAGGTTTCTTGTGTTTCAAGTAATCTTTCGTTTACTCTATCTACGACAGCATTTAGAATTTGTTGCAGATAACTGCATCACCGTATTGTTTCAAAATTGAATCATAATTTATTTTAAACAAGAAAATCCGTGAAAAGTATAATGGTTTGGGTGTTTTTTTTTAATTAAGTACACACAAGGATATGTTACACTTTGTTATTACTAGTCAAGCTGAGGATTCAAATGAAGACCGGTTGCCGCGTACACCGTTTGTTTTTATTGTTCTTTTCTATTTTGAGAGAACACGCGCATTAGAATGGTTTTCTACCAACTATGAACGGCTATATTCATGTGCCCCGGGAGGTCAGGGGCTGATACATCGGTTTCGGCCTGACAGTGCGGTATGCTCCCTTGTAGGGTCGCAGAGTCGAGGTTTGTGTACTGTGCTGAATAGTCTGAATCAGGCCTGGTTGTTATAGGACTTTCCTGGCTCACTGCGGACCTGCATTATTAACCGCGTGTTGCGACCCAGAGAGCGGTAGGGGTTTTAGAACGACCTTCCCCCAAACTAAGGTGCGGTGATTGTCCCTCAAGCATGATCTCATTTGATACTTGACTAACTAAGGCGTCTAGTCTTGTATTACCTATGACTCTGGGAAAAATGGACCCATATACATTTTTAAAGCAGGTGATCACGTAAAACCAAGTCCCATATCTGTCACTAAATGTACTCTACACTACGAATATTGTATTTAGGAATAAATGAGTTTTAATGAACTACTTTCTAAAATTTTCATATAATATTAATTGAGCTGTTTAGCACCTCCTTCCACATTATCGTCCAATTTGTTGATGCTGTTCGAAGGGTCTGATATCTGATACTGTCGATTACTTTTAGTCTCAATTATGCAGTGAAGTTTGGGCTACGCATAGATTGTTGAAGATCGTGATTTTTCTTTCGAGCATTCCCTAGTCCACAGTACAAATCGAAAATGGTGTTTCTAACCGCAGAAAGTGAGAGCGGAAAAAATGTTAAGACGATATGAAGTTTTTATTCATATGAATTGTTTTTATTTACAATGACATAGCGACCCCAAACAGACGTTTAAATCTGGCACTGTACTGATAACAAGATTGAAAAACCCATACAGAAATATGTGAAAATATTTACCATGCCGTCCAACATTCCAAGCATTAAAGAATTTAAAATGCGTCGTTGTCAAAAATGCGTCAATGACTTTAAAAAACGCAGTGGATAGGGGATATCCCCTATCCTAACGCGGATAAGGATGTAGCGGTAAACGAACGTCGTCGATACAGAAAGTGCCTTGCAGATGAACCACGTAAGAAACCGGAAGTATTTATTGTCATCGATGTCCTAAAGGCACCAAATTAAATTTTCGTAGCAGGCTGCATAAAGCATGAGAGCATCCGAAGTGACACTTAGCTGACTCCTTGTATAAAAATTTATTAAGATTTCTGTTTTAGATTTGCAAATTTGTTCATCCTGTTTTGAATTGACGTGGACAATATATATCATAAATAATTAATAATAATAATCGAGTGGAACTATAGCCTACAAGGGACCAGGGCCTAGTTTCTGTGCGTGCTATTGTTCTCTCACGAGTAGAAGGGACCTACAGTTTTTCGCCGACTTCGAAAAGAGAAATTTGAAAAGATTTTCGTAGACAATTAATTGAGTGTTATCAGCAAATCGAAATCGGTGGTAACTACTACGACATAGTGACCACATCATATATGATTATTATCACGTAAAATCGGATATTTCATATTGTAAAACCGGATAAGTGATATATAAAATATAAATATTTTGATTGCCCTCGCATACCTAATAAGATAAGATAATAAAATACAGTTTTTGTTTATTTAAAAAAAAAATAAATTCCTTGTGCGTAAAACCTTAAACAAGTAGTTAAACGTGTTTAACATTGTTTCCTTAATTTAATTATGCTCTCTTAACACCCACTTTTTTGTTTGTCTTTTCATTACTTTGTCTCAACAACAATTCTTTCATAGCCGGTGTCAACCATCGGTTCAGATCTATAAACTAATGAACTATGTGTTGTAGGTTATTTCCTCAATGACTCAGGCCTTAAGTATTTATCATTTGAATGTTTATAGAGATGTGAAAAAAGTGACTTTGTATTCTTTGTTCTGACAAATTGAAACCACATTCGTATATATCTCGGTCTCAGTGATGTGTCATGAGGTGCGATGTTATTCAATGTTGAATAACAATGATAGATACCCATATGGCGGTGTTTACATGTATGTTTTGTTTTCATTTTACGACAAGAGCAAATTCACTTAATTTCCTACATTATTTAGATGTTTTTGCGAAGTATCGATGAGTTTGAGCTCTTGAAAAAATGTGCCCTGGAAAACGCAACAATTGATATTCAGGTGGTTCATGGCGCTGATTATTCCGGCAGTTACTTGTCGATTGAGTTAAGTGGAATGCAATTTGGCATTGCAGCTGTTTATGGCTTTTCTTTGCAGAAATGATGAAATGGTTTAATGTTCAGCGTGGCTGCACAATTTTGCTAAATTTCATCTGCTAGACATGTTTCCCTGTGAATTTTAGCACATATTAGCGTGTCTCTGTTATATTTCGATTCAATTATGAGATGGTGTACAAAGATTGGCATTGATGAAAATGTTTAGCAATAATTAAGCAAAACATTGATTTAATATTACAAAATAAATTGCGTATTAATATAATTCGTGGACACGTTGGTAGATTTAAAAACATTTCCATTCCCGCTTCCAGAGAAGCACCCAGTTCTACAAAAACCTGTCTGTAAAGTAGACAATAGAAAACAGATTCCTTTGTCGTGCATGTTTTTACTTCGTACCTGGTCCAAAGAGATGCAATTTTTTATCCGGAGATAAAATATCGTTTACACGTTACCTTTCGTGCATTCATTTCGACACGGCAATTCGATGTCCCCCTCTTTTGAACACCTGTAACTGAGTACGGTTTTCGTCTTTTCTAGTTTAGTGTTGAAGAGAACTCGTAGGGGATCGGAGGACTTTTTTTTGCCGTTCATGCGTAAAAATTGATTAAAACTCCAAACATGGGACTACCAAAATTTCTTTTACTGGCTGTGATGTGCCTACTCTTAGGCATCAGTGTGGAATCTTATAAAATTGGTGTTGGACGTGGTGATGTCACAGGACCTCCGGTTGAGATCACTTTCGTAAGTTCTAAGCACACTTTTCTGCGAATCTCAACGAAACAGGTGTGATTATTCCATTCAACAGATGGGCTACGCGAATCTGAAACAGCGTGGCCATGGCATTCACTTGCGACAGTACGCGAGAGCATTTGTGGTGGAGGATGACAATAACCGGAGAGTTGCCTTTGTTTCCGTCGATGCTGGCATGATGGGATACGCTGTTAAGAGGGAGGTTCTGAAGCGACTGCAGACGAGGTACGGTGATACGTATACAGTGGACAACTTGGTGATAAGTGGGACGCACACGCACAGCGGCCCAGGGGGATTTCTCATGCACTTGTTGTACGACATTTCGATCCTTGGCTTTGTCCCACAAACTTTTGATGCCCTGGCTTTAGGCATTTACTTGGTTCGTATTCTATTCCTCTTTATCGGATTCGTTTTACGATCTTCTTCTTTAGAGTGTAAAAAGGGCCACGGATAACATGCATGTTGGCAAGATATTCTTGTCGCACACTGTCGTCTTAAATGCCAACATTAATCGATCACCTACTTCGTATCTGCGCAACCCTGAGGAGGAGCGCGCCCAGTATGAACATGATGTGGACAAAACGTTGGTGCAACTGAGATTTGTCGACATAGAGGAGAACTTGTTGGGGGTGTTCAATTGGTTTGCTGTGCACCCTACATCAATGAACAACACCAATCGCCTTGTGTCCAGTGACAATGTGGGATATGCATCAATTTTGCTGGAAAAGGAATACAATCCAAATAAAGTTCCCGGAAAGGTATACTTCAATGAACTACAGCTGATATGACCTGCAACTTGATCTGTTTTTAATTTTTATTTTAGGGTAAATTTGTGGGAGCTTTCTGCTCTTCAAACCTGGGAGATGTTTCCCCTAACATTATGGGGCCAAAGTGCTCCATCAGTGGAACCGATTGCGATCTATTGACATCAAAGTGTAGTGCAAAGGATGGAGAATGCTTTGCATCCGGCCCTGGACACGACATGTTTGAGAGCACGGAAATGATTGCAACACGGTTGTATGAAGGTGCTTTGGTAAGACATATGCAACCTAATTCATCGCATGTGAGTGAAAATAAAATTTGCAGCGTCTGTTACACGAAAATGGAGGTCGTGAAGTAACTGGTGACGTGGCCTTCATCCACCAATTCCTAGACATGACAAAATATAATGGCTCCACGTACAACTCATTAACGCGCAAATTGGATAAAGTGCGTGGATGCCAACCGGCAATGGGATACAGTTTTGCTGCCGGAACAACTGACGGTCCGGGGGCATTCAACTTCGAGCAAGGCACACTCACCGACAACGCTATGTGGAATGCTGTGAGAGACTTTATTGTCCCCCCGACCGAAGTTGACATCCTATGCCATTCACCGAAACCCATTCTATTGGCGACAGGAAGAGTAGGTTTTGCGCTGATGGGGGAATGTTTAAACTGACCCAAATTTATTCTATCTAGGCTACATTCCCGTACGAATGGCAACCGAAAATAGTTTCAACACAAATACTCAAAATTGGCGATGTTATTATCACAGCCGTCCCTGGAGAATTCACGACAATGGCAGGACGACGGTTGCGGAATAAGGTTCGTGCAGTTGCAGCAGCAGCGGGTGGTTCGGAGAATGATGTAATCATTGCCGGTCTATCGAACATATACACGAGCTACATTGTCACCCCGGAGGAATATCAAGCTCAGAGATACGAAGCAGCATCAACCATCTTCGGTCCCCACACTCACACCATATACATGGATCAGTATGAAAAGTTAACGAAATCATTGATCAAAGGCGAAATGGTTAGCCCTGGTCCTGATCCTCCATACATGAACGATCGAATGCTGTCGCTGAACACTGGCGTAATATTCGATGGTCATCCGATTGGAAAAGACTTTGGCACCGTAAAAATGGAGCCAGAAGCGGCTTATGGCATCAACGACACCGTGAGGGTGACATTCATTGCAGGCAATCCAAGAAACAACATCTTTCACGAAAAGACGTACTTTGTGGTAGAACGGAAAGTAAATGAGGAGCGATGGAAGGTGGCGTTAACTGACGCCAACTGGGAGACTAAGTAAGTTTTGGCCGTTGTAAGATCTGCAAATTTCATTCATAAATGCCCGTTTTTAAAGATTTATTTGGGAGAGAATCTCTACAATTCTGGGATTCAGTGATTTTCACATTTTTTGGAAAATTGGACCAAACACCTTGCCGGGCGAATACAGGATTCGACACTTTGGCAATTACAAATACATCCTGGGCGGAATATTCCCCTACGAAGGTATAAGCCGAACTTTCTCCGTGTCCGATGAATAGGACCCTAGTCAAGAGACTGAGACTTGTTTTAAATGAGCGAGACCAAAATTTAGAGTATCAGAACAAAATTTGCCGACATTTCATTCCTTGCAAGGGGATGTGAGATATACAAAACAGATGCCAATGTTTAGAGATACATAAGTATTAATGTTATTTTAATAAATATGGGTGTGTACCCAACATGATGAACTAAGATGAGAAATGTGTTTGATTCTAATGTGTAGAACGTTGGAAGATATATTTGCAGCGAACGTGTCATTATCGGTTCCATTCAATTTTTATGGTTTCAATTTAAAGCGAATACAATGGCAATTACAAATACATCCTGGGCGGAATATTCCCCTACGAAGGTATAAGCCGAACTTTCTCCGTGTCCGATGAATAGGACCCTAGTCAAGAGACTGAGACTTGTTTTAAATGAGCGAGACCAAAATTTAGAGTATCAGAACAAAATTTGCCGACATTTCATTCCTTGCAAGGGGATGTGAGATATACAAAACAGATGCCAATGTTTAGAGATACATAAGTATTAATGTTATTTTAATAAATATGGGTGTGTACCCAACATGATGAACTAAGATGAGAAATGTGTTTGATTCTAATGTGTAGAACGTTGGAAGATATATTTGCAGCGAACGTGTCATTATCGGTTCCATTCAATTTTTATGGTTTCAATTTAAAGCGAATACAGCGCCATCTCTTAGCACACATTATCGCATTCCAGTAAAACTCAAAACACTGTGCACCTCAAACTTTATGCGATGCGTAGATCAAAGAGAAATGTCAAAACTTGACACTACTATTTGTTGTGAATCAATCAGCTGTGTATGAAGTCAAGAGAAAAATCGTAAAAGTTGTAAAATTCTGAAAACGCTTCCTAACTACTCAGCTGTGCTGAACGTGAATTTAATCAAAAATCTGTATTCACTCTGATACGGAAAAATGTCGAAAGTAGTTAACTACATGGGAATGAGTATCGTGGAGCCCCAAGCGCGCATCAAACATCTGGCGAACTATGGGAACATGGTCGATGTTGATCCTAATATGCCAGTGCAACGGTGAGTCATTGGGAATTGCTTACCAAAATGTATTCTTAACCGAACTAGTAATTCTATTTTAGATATTTTCGCTCGGGAACAGAAATCCTACGAATGGCAAATGTCTATCTAACGGAAGGAAATCATGAAAACGCGTACATTCTTTACATAAAATTCATGACGTTATTTATCGAGAAGATCAGAACCCATCCAGATTACAATAGTGTTCCGGCGGCAGTAAAGCAGCCCATTCGCACGAAGCTGAAAGAAATCATCCCAGTAACAGAGAAACTGAAAGAGAAACTTCTTGTTCGCTATCAGAAAGAGTATGAGCAGTTTCTTGCAAATAAAGAGGCCGAGAAAGTCCGTGAGCTGGAACGGGAAAAGCAACGCCAGCAACAAGAGCAGAAAGATAAGTCTGCTAAAAATTTGCCAGCAACCTTACAAGTTCAGTTAGATCCCAACGTTCAGCCAAGTGCACCTGACTTAAGTCTACTCGATCAAGTAGTTTACCCTAATGATTTTCCCAGCGGATCCGGTGGACGAGCGAATTTACCATCATCAGGATTGCTTTTACCGGACACTGACAAAAAGTCGGGGAAGTAAGTTAGAATTGGGGGGAAAATCGATTCATCGTGTTTCTTATATCATGAACTGAATTTTAGGCCAATGTTCGACAGGAATCAGAAGCCAACGGAGCCGTCTTCGGAGTCATTGCTGGCCGGTTCTCTTCGTACCGTTGTTATTCCACATAATACAATGCAGCTGTTCCTGAATCTAGCGAATAGGAATACCGTAAATAATGTGGAAACCTGTGGAATTCTTGCCGGGAAATTGGCATACAATCGTCTGCTGATAACTCATGTCATTATTCCAAAGCAGCAGGGAACCCCCGATAGTTGCAACACTATGAACGAAGAGGAGATTTTCGACGTCCAGGATCAGCAAAACCTTATAACCCTGGGTTGGATTCATGTAAGTTAAATGCGTTCATAAATGAGAAATAGACAAAATAGAATTGGCTTTTTTCTAGACTCACCCCAGTCAGACTGCATTTTTGTCATCTGTGGACTTGCACACACACTGTTCTTATCAAATGATGATGCCAGAAGCTATTGCCATTGTCTGCGCACCAAAATATCAGACGTAAGCGGAATTGAAAATAACTTGCAGTTGCTATTTTTTGACTGTTTTTCTATTTGAAATTTAGCACCGGTTTCTTCTGCTTGACGCCTAACTACGGATTGGACTTCATAGCTCAGTGTCGGCAAGCTGGATTTCATCCACATCCAAATGATCCTCCACTGTTTATGGTGAGTTCAGAAATAAGGTCGCAACTGCTTAATTTATGATTCTGAATTCGTAGGAAGCAAGTCACATTCAATTAGACGAGAGTTTAAAGGTTGAAGTGGTTGATCTCAGAAGATAGTCTGGTGCTGGGCATTGGACTCTAAATAGATATACCAAAAATTTAAGGGGAATGTGCAAATGCACTTGCAAATGTACCAGCATTTGTATGTTCTTGCTGAGCTGAAAATATTACAACAAAAAATTAAAATAAATAGATGTGCATTTGTCAGGAATATCCTCGAGAAGATGCGAAGAAATAAAGTGCTTTATACGGTGGCTTCTATACAATATATCATAGATGACTGTATGAAAAAGAATAAGAAAGGATTGCCGAATATTTTTGGGAATACAGTTGCATTTACATTACTTTCAAAATTGATTTTAAAGAAAATGAAATTTATCATAAGTTAGCGAAGTGATTATGTCTTACATCTATCTTAAGCATTTGTTTGAACTCATTTTATGTAAACTAAAGACTTTGACGATGTTTAAATTATTGTAACAATGAAGAGAAATAAATTAGAATATGTGTTATAAGAGATGTGTTTTATCTAAGAAGTTTGAATTTGAAATGTTCCCAGTTTACTTTCTCAAAAAACCTAAGGTGTCTTTGGACCGTTCCAAATCAGTCAATCAAAAAAAAAAAACAAAAACTCTAAATTCTAAACGAATTTGAGAAGCAGCCGCCCAATAACTTAATCCACTCCTGACAGTACCCACATTTGTACTACGTTAAAAAGCAAAACGTCTGGTTGAATGAACATCCCTGGTTTTAAAAGTGCATTTCCAAGTTACCAGAGACCACCAAGAATGATAGAATTACTTTTCATCATTCTTGAGAGACCACTTATTGGTTTCTGCCAGAGACCAATAAGACCAATCCTTATTGGTTTCTGCAAGTTACCAAGGGCGATAAAAGCCTGTTCGCGTATAAGCGCTGAAGGGTTTTCTAATTTCGGAGAGTTGTGATGAAATGGCGTCGCACAATTTCAACAACAAGACACACAAAAGATGTAAAAAAATGCTTACAAAAAATACAGACCAAACCTCAACTATTCGGGGAAATGTATGACTCTCTTACGAGCATTTTTTTGTGTACACAAACAAAATTTATAGTGGTGACAGACAGTTTTTGAAGTACACGAACAGACCTAAACTACATCATAGAATACGCGCTAGAACAAAACACCAAAAGAAAATCTGTCAAAGTCCTCACCGAAAAGGCATCAACAAACAGTTGACATTCCTCCATAGCACTTTTCTTCTCACCCCAACCGCAAACGCAACTTGTTCCCGCAGCTTGTTCGATGCAACATTTAATGCCGAGTGTGATTCATGCAGGGAGGTTTTCTTTCTAGTGTTTCTCTGTCACGTCAATCAAATCGGTGATCTATTTGCACGTTTCTGAATAACTTGATAGAGGACATTTCGTGTTTTTTGTTTTAATTATTGTTTCAAAAATCATAGCCCTGGTGATTCATTTTATAAGAAGAAAGAGTTTTGCATTTTCAATCGAGCAAATACTTGCACATAAATTTTGAATTACGTCAACAGACGGGTGTGTTTTTCGTTTCGGATTGTTAACTTGTCTACAAAATCGGATTCGCACCACAGTATATGAAATTGAAAAAATAAAAAGATAAGAAAAAAGTTGCAATATTTAAGTGAAGTTGTGATAATGAAAAGTGTATTTTCCCCTGCCCATTGGATTTTACCTGCAGTTCAATGTCAAGAGGTGGGTATGAACAGGACAAATTTTCTTCAAAGTTGAACATTTTTTACCACTCAACAACGTAGACGATGTGTCTGGTGTACGTGATCCAATCATGTTATCCAATAATGGTTTATCTTTTTTGACCTCGTTTTGTATACACATCTCACCATATCCTTCCGCACAAAATGCTCTAAAACTTGTTCCAGATGCGGGTGTATCAGGTGCGGTTACGAACTTGAGAGGATATTAAGTTTTGTGTTTTGTTCATTCGGTCTTTGCAGAAAAATATTGCACCTTGTCTGTATGTCCCTGTGTATGTTTCAAATGCAAATGATGCTTCCCTATTTCAAGAATTATTGTTTTGAGATCAATACTCATTCGTCTAGGTAGGTACATATATCCACAGCATAGCGTCACTCGTTTACCTTTTATCTGAACAGTTTCAAGTTCAATCAACATTGGTCTTAGAATCTAGTTCCAGGGGAGAAGTTCATAAATAACTATACACATTAAAAGCACCTTTTGGTTGTCGTCCATCATATATTCTCAGTTCATGTTTTTGTTGCTGTGTTGGATGTGTCGTAAATTTACGATTTACGATTAATCTGATACATAGTAGAACACATAAAACAGGGAGACATAGAGCAACATCATTAATAGTTTTATTGGTAGAATACCTCCGACATTACATTCCATTTACCTTTAACTGTCTTCATCGTTTTATTTTCCTCTCCGAACGATTGCCTTGACACTGACCCCTACAACGATTGCCATACAAATTGGCAGCACTTCACACACGTGCGGATTTCAAAGTGTGCAGCCATGGAGAGACAATACCTGGATTATGACATTTGCGTAACCCTGCTGAAACGTCATGCTGCAAACTATGTAAATAAAATAAAAGCTAACAGTATTGAACTATGGTAATCGTCATTCGTCCCTAACATGGTCGATTTCTGTCGGCGCTACATTGGAAAACTGCTGAAAAGCCCTCTTCACGTTTGCAACAAGCATCAGGCAGAACGAGTGTGTATGAAGAGTAAAATATTCAGTGGCGCTAACGAGTTATATAAAAATATACATTACATACATATGTACATATGTGTAGTGTATATCTTTATTGGAATCACTTAGTGCAGAATTGCAACAAGATACCTAATACCTACATATATGTACATGTGTACGTGTATGCAGTATGGATTTCAATTTTATACACAATTGCAAATAGGTATTGAATAAAGTAAAATAATGAATAGTAGGTGGCGCCAAGTGGGAAAAAGTTTATGACATGATTTGTAAAACGTGACTTATTTTTTTCTAATTTAGTTCTCTTGGAAGAGCCTTCTTTTAACTATATGAATTGATGGCTGCATTAGAAAATATTATATGGGAGCTATTTAAATGTGGAAAACTTACATCGAGTTCAGAAATGGACCGGGACAGAATTGAATATCCAATATCCAATACGAGTAAAAAAATAATAACTTGATAAAAAATCATTTTGCAAAAATAGTTTTTCTACTAAACAAACGTAATTTACTTTTATCACAGTTTCGTCTTGTCATGTTAGTCATTATTTGAGAATCTGAAACCAAAGTGGAAAAC
Organism: Eristalinus sepulchralis; assembly: GCA_944738645.1. Taxonomy (NCBI): domain Eukaryota; kingdom Metazoa; phylum Arthropoda; class Insecta; order Diptera; family Syrphidae; genus Eristalinus; species Eristalinus sepulchralis. Next base: position 15,198,127 of record OX122882.1, read on the forward strand.
GATATTGTAAATAAAATTCAAAATGATTATTTCTATATTTCATTGATTTGAGCACCAAAAAATGCAAGTTTCAAGAATACGTTCGAATAAAACGAAACCGGAAAAGGTAGGCTAACATCAGTTCGTAATATTTCTTAACATTGCCTGGAAACATTTGGGAACCTCAGACATTCATAGTTTCCTGGCAGACAGTCTGTCATTCAATTGACTCAGGCAGCGGTCCTATATTGTAAAAAAAATTAACACAGTCTTCTCGTTCCATGTTCTTGAAAAAGTCATCTCATTTCACTTAAAATCCCCGAAGCGTGTCCATGTCTGATAACGTCCACTGCAGCTAAAATATTTCATTAGCGTTCAGGGAGCGCATGCACCTACCTACAATATAAACCTCAAATGGGGAAGGAAGTAATTTCTTGAATCCTTCATTTCCGATGATAAGTTCCCTTGATCGACAAAAGGGTATTTTCAACATTCTTCATGTGGAAGCAATAAGTACTTTCCCGTGCTTCATCTGGTGACTGGAGATTGCTCTTGTGCTGATTACGCTCTCATTTTTGTTTGTTTTTTTTCTACCTCTCGCGCTGATTGAGACAAATGCAATGAGGCAGCGACACAGCGACATCCGGTGTCAGATGACTACTATAAGCTTTCCCGCTTACTAATTAGTTTAGTTTTTCTGCTTTAAGTGTTTGTATGTTGTTTTGTTTCTCTGAAAAAGCTTTAATTATTTAACTATTGTTGTTTCGGCTTTATTCCTTGTTTGTGGGGGGGTTTGTTTTATCACTTTTTACGTATATTTTCACGTTAAAAGAAAGATTTAAAATTTTTAAGAAAAACTCTTGAGTATGTAAACGTTCTCGAAATGTTGTAAATATTTAAAGAAGCTTGTTAGTATGGGGTTGAGACAGTAGGTGCAAAAAGTCTGCATTCGTTCCCATATTAATCACCTGAAGTGTAATAAAAAATATCGGGAACTGAGTTAATAAAAAACGATTTATAAAGGATTTTAAAACTCGCAACGAGTTTATGTCAGGAGATGGGACAGGAAGTAAAGAGTAGTATCTCAGAGTAATAAGCTAGATTGTAACATGTAATCTATCAACGGTTCGTGCGCCGCTAGAAAAACATAAGGGATGGGAAAGACATAAGGGATTTGTCGGTACACATAGGGTTTGGCGTAAGTTATGATCAAAAATAAATCACTTATGTATATATATGTATTTGTCACGTCGCATGTTTTACAATTTGACGACAGACTGGTATCTGGTTTAACTTGTCAAAGGCTGAGGTATACAGAGTTCCTCGTTGGACATTGCTTTTCTTTTGTGCATTTTTCATTGCACCATGCAGAGCGTGTGTGGAAGATTTTGGTGTTTACTTCCCTAATGTCATAGTTTTAAGAATAAGAGCTAATAACTTAAATTACGCAAGAGTTCATTGTCACAGTTTTGTGAAGTCCGACGGATTCTTGTCAAACAGCAAACGAACTTATTTCCCAATCTAATAAATTAAGCATTCAATATTGATTTGTCAAATTCCGTTTCGGAAACTTCAGTTCAAAGAATGTAAAAAACTAAAAGCAGCACCTGACTCAGCATTTAGTGAAGAATTTTGAATCTCGTGTGAGTAGGTTTTTCTCACATGAAAAGTGACAAAAATTCAAAAAGTTTGATTCTCTCTTAACGTAATGTAAGAAAATACTTTTGACTCTAAAGTAAATAAGTTTATTGTTTCTTTTTATATGATTTTTTCACGGCTTTGAAGATTTAACTTTTGTTTTCACAGTCGTAAAACTGTTGTAAAATTTATATAATCCCCATTTATTTTATTTTCAGGGTACATTAAAAACAAGCAAAAACTAGTTCTACTACATTCTTTGCGCTACAAAAATGTCCATGATTTTTTCAAAGCCCCTTTATGAACCCAAGCCAGGCAAATAATTTAACCTCTACGACTCCAACCGACTCCTTAGGTTCTCAATTCGAAGAGCTTGGATTTTATTTGGAAATAATTACGTTTCAAGTACGCTTACTCACTGAATCGTAACCTATTAACTTCTAAAGTCTGTGACTGTAATATTTAACGACTTTTAAAGTTTCACTCTCCCTTAACCCGCTGTCACGTTTCATGGAAACATTCTTATTACTATCTTGTTTACATGTAAATTGAAATTTTAAATTGCCGACAACATACATATATGTACATGTCTATGTATGGTATGCACACGTTGTCAGCAGTTTGACAATTTTCAGAAATCCTTTGTTTTGTTAATTATTTTACATGTGACTACAGCGGAGATAATGTTAATATCGGAGTCTGATGAGAAATTTAAAGTGAGGTTTAATGTTAACTTTTTCAGTTTTTGATGTTTTAAAATAGAAACTATTTGAACCTTGCACAACATATTGCGTCCAGTAAGGTCATTTATTGAAAGCAAATACAGAAAGTTCTGCATTCTTATAAATACGATGAAAAAGGATAGATCTTTAGGCAAAAGTTGACGAGTACCATTTTCGTAGCTTCCACCGAACAGCTACAATTTTATTGGCACATTTATATAAAACTGAGGAAAAACTGTTAAATCCAAAATTTTTAATTCATTGAGTAAGGATCTATGACTTTTTTGACATCTATTCCTGTTGTTGTTCTCGCACGAGTCTCGGAGTCAAAGCTCTCAGGGATATACATAAGTTGACGCATTTATCCACGACGATCGCGATACCGTTGTGCAAAGTCTGGCGGCCGAGCTATGGTATCTGCCACTTAATTACAGTAATCAGGCAGCCACGTTTTGGTCTCCGTTTATTGAATATGTACTTCCAATATTGTTACAGAATGCTTAAGAATAGACTCTGGACCAAACATTTCGTAAATCGTGAAAGTTGGTGTGGTGAAACATGACACCCGGTTATTGTTTACTTTGTAAGCTTCTCCCAAGGACAGCCTTAAGCTAAATGGTTTACGACTTAATCGAAAGGTTTAAATAAAATAAAAAGTATTAAAACGCATTTGAAATTATTGTCCAGAAATCTTGAATATTGCAAATGAGGGTTGAAATAACCATTATAATTATTGTTAATATTTTTAATGAGCTCCTTTTACTCTTTTGATAAAATTTTTGCAATTCATTCAATAATTCTGTGCCGGTAAGAGTTACTTTGCAATCAGATATTCTTCTCGCACATCGCGAGGATCAGACGAACGATAGTAGAACTTGGTCTTTCCTCACCTTGTCTCAACTACTATATTTCATTTTGTACCGTTTCTTGTTATAAGCTTGCGTACCGCCTGACTGCAGCTCATTGTGACATTTTTCTTCTATTCGCCTTAGGGTCCACATTGCTATAAGCTAGCTGGAGAAGATTCTAAAATTTGCTAATGAGAAATGTTTACAAAGGTGCATGTTTTGTCGGGTATATCGAAAACTTTCGTGTTTCTACAGCTCATCAACACAAATTGGAAACGGCGTAGGTGAATGATTTGTTTTTGGGCAAAGACTGTTCATTAAAATATCAGTCAATAGTTAGCACATCATTTATTCGATGCCGTCATCGTAGTCACATGCTCGTGAATTCGCAAAACAAGGCAAAACGTGATATTCCCGCCAAAAGCTGTCCGGAGCTTTGTGTTACTCACATATTTATGTTCATTACATACGGCAACGCTTCATAACGACATGGAACATTAGAGTGTTTATCACGCTCTTCACTTGTGCACTGCACATTTCTCCCGCATATAGTCATCATTAAGTTTTTTTTACATCCACGAGACTGTATTTTATTGTGTACGTCTGATCATATGGTGGACGTAATTAACTCGTTGAAATTTGAATGTGTGCGTGTCTTGTGGGGTGCACCTTATCTATTTGAACTTGAAATAATTTTGCGGACAAAACTGATTTAATCAGGAGATACATTAACTACGTGTGTCTTCTAATTCCGTGTAGTTCGTTTTTAATTCTGTTCTTTATGCCTTTTTAGCATCTTACTAGTTCTGTTCACGTGATTGTTAGATTTATGGCAAACAATATATTCACGAATTCAGCTGAAATTCCATTTAAATCTAACGATATGTTGTGATTTCATTTCTCTGTATATCCCCAGATGTGGATGAATCATTTTCATTTTGCTTTGGATAGATGAAAACGGTTTTACTTCTCAGTTGTACATTTGTGAATAAGGTTTTGTTTTGTTTTTAGAGTGTGTTCTTCTTTGCGTAATTTGTATCAGAATTAATGGTTTTGCGACTGTGTCTTTTCATTAAATTTATATAAGTATATTAACAAAGTCTCTTTTAAATGTGGGACCAAACTTTATCAAACACTCCACTCCATTTAGGAAACTACGGTATATGGAAGGAATATTTTGTCTTTTTCTGGTCACTTTTGAGAGCAAATGAAAAGTAGGAAATTGCGAGGGCGATCAAGCAGTCCTTAAAAAAATATCGAACAACAATTTTATGAGATAAATACCTTTGTAGTTGTCGACATTTGTAAGCGCTGTTCGCTATTTTTGAAGAAGATTATTACTTTGTCTTATCTGTTACTTCACAAGTTTCTAGTAGAAGTAAGAAATGAAAGTTACTAGTCACAAACTACAGCATAAATGGATGAATGTGATGCCCCTATTATCATCAGTCATTTCATTAGTTTTCGTCACTTAACGCGCATGTGTACCCGAGCAGTGTGTTCGAGAAAGCCAAATAGCGGCGAACATATCGAACCATGCTAATGCTATATTTATCATAAAATTGCTCAATTTTTCACTCAGACAAAATAGTGATTTGGCTTTTGTCGAATATATTGGCACAGTTAAGAAACGTGCTGGTCATTGTTCGCCCAACTGGTAGTGGCTAAGTTCGTCGATTTAAAGATCAAAAAATGTTAGCTTTCTGAACTAGACTTTTGTTCACCTCGCTCATATAGCACAAGCACTTTTGATTTGCTGACATCATTTAAGAGTGAAAATTGTCTATAAAGAGGTTGCCAATTTTTTAGGCTCCCCTCCCGAGTGAATGCTGACTCCAGACCGTGGTCCCTTGTGTACTTGAGCTGCATTCATTTTTTGAATTGTTATTGGTTGGAAACAGGAAACGGTAATTAACTCCCGCCATTTTACGAGAAACAGTTGATGAAGACCTAATAATAACAGTAGGGGGCATTGCACAAAATATGATAGAATTCCCCACGACAATAAGTCGACACATATCTCAAATAAAAAAGGCTTAAAAAGTGTACAAGTGGATACCTCATAAACTGAAAGAGAACCAAAAAACTACGTCGTTTAGAGAATTGAGCATCGCTGAGTCTAAGGCACTGAAATGCATATTTTGTTTTTCATATGTGAAGAAAAGTAGATTTTGTACGACAACCGTAAAATATTTGGACATTGGCTGGATACAGACGAGAACCCAAAGTACATCCTACTCTTAGTTTTTGTAGAAGGGAACAATCCAGTTTTCATTTCTTCAGGAAGAGGAAACGATAAATGCAATCAAATATTGTAAGGAAATAGGCGAAATTGATTGGGAGGCAGCATGGTCCGATCCTGTTGCTTGACAACGATAGGCCCCCATAACCTACGTACAACGTTGCAGTTCGGATTCGAAAATCTCACAGTACTCCCCTGATCTTTTTTCAATGATTATTAAATTTCCCAAACTCATGTTGTCAGCAAAAGGTGTTCCAAGCCGAACAGAGGCCATAGCACCCTTTGAACACTAAATGCAAGTACCTGCGCTGGATACTTAAAAAGCGTTGCAGTCGAAATGTTCTTAAGAACTTTGCAGATGCGTTGCAAACTGTTACCTCATTAAAAGATAGTGAAGTACAGCTGTTGTATGTAGAGAAGAGAAAAAAAAATCTACAAAAAACAATTAAAATTGTTTATTCCGCCTCTTCGCAATGAGTTCCGCACCAAACCACTGTACAAGTTGTGACCATGGAAATTATTTTTAAAAGTCGGTTTGCAGTACTCGTCCCAAGTTCACATGCGTGCTTCGCTTCGCTGGTTGTCAGCTTTTTTTTATTTCTTAATTTTCATTATCGAAATGAGTATCAGAAGTATCTCCTCATCGAATGTGTGAACAGTTCGAGTCGGTGTCGGACGCGGTGATTTTCCAATTGCTCTGCATTTTCTTAGACGGTCGGTCGTGTGTGTATGTGTGCGTGCGGGTTTGAAATGAGAATGGAAAACAATCTCAATAAATCGTCATCGATGGGCTCCAACAACCTGCCATTGAAATATATTACACGCTAAGTATTTGCACATACAACTGTATGGTGGATACATTACATCTCCTGATTTCGTGTAGACCGCTAGCTGTGCTATTATCAAGTTCAGTATGTACTTTCATTCTCGCTCTGCCTACGATGCATTTATTGACTTGCGGATCGCAGAGTGAAATACATTTAATAAAAAAGCTTACAATACATTTGCGGGCTCTTTAGACAAAACATAAAATGTTTAGTCTTCGCTGGATTTTTTGAGTCCCGAACGTTTCAGTTTTGCTCTAATTTTCGTGGCCGCCGAATCATAGCGGCAACTTAAGTTCCTAAAAACGTAAACGCTGCCGCTGCTCTACACCCTTGTGCGCGAATCGAGACGTATCGTATGTGTTCAAAGTAGAGCTCCACGGAAACAACCAATTACTGTTTCATCGGATAAAAACAAAACCAAAAAAAAAAAAAAGATATATCCTCGGTGTCTGTGCTGTAGTGGTTTGTGCTGTGCGGGAGTGTCGTTGTCTTTTAAGTCATTGAGTCGCACAGGTAGTTAGTTTTGCACGAATATGCCGGAAAAGGATTCGAAAGAGGTATGTGCTTCAGTTCCCCGCTGTCACAACAACAAGATCCTTTGTTCTCAATTCATATTTCACTTTGAAAGGAGTTTTATATAATTCACGTTATGAAAGCTTCCCGCGTTCTACTCTCATCATGGAGATAGAGGATTTCGTTCAAACACCCGATGTGCCAACAGAAAAGCTTTGAATTCGTTAAGCGAGTGACTTTGGAAAAGTCAGCGGAAACTGGTTGTGTATGTGTTGTCTACACCTGTGTTTCAGACTACGAGTGCTTGTGTATTCTCCTTTTTTTATGTTTTGCTCTTGCGTGTATATTCCCCCAATCACTTTGAACTTTTAATGATGTAATAATATAAGGGTGTGTGGTCGTTTGCCTTTATCCCTTAGGCTGGTGATGTGAGAATGTCATGTGTCAGAAGGCAAAGTGTCCATAGTGTCCTTGTGGATCTATTTTATGAATAGTGCATTTATAAGCTTAAAGGGCGGCATTAATGTTGGACTTAGATTTGATTTTGAGTGCCCCTTACACTGGCAGCAGCTGTTTTGCATAACTGCGATCAATGTAAATTGCACGTGATTGTTGTGACACAGTTTGCAGTGACAGCACATCTCTGCCCTGGCACGCATATGAAATTATGTCGACCGGAAGTACTCGTAGTGAGTAGTGTGTTACTTAGGTGTAAAACGAACGGGGTCTATAGCGTAATGAAATTTTGGCATGGTCACTTTGAAACCACTTAAGTATTTGTATCTTTTCGCAAAGTGTTCGCGCCCCCGTTTTCTTAAATTTTTTCGTTTGTATTTTTGGATGAAATGTATAATGGGACACATTCGCAAGAGCTTGCGTGAGTATTAATACTCTTGATTCGCAAGTTTATTGACTTTTCTTTTTCTGTCATTTGAATAAGCACAAAACGTGAGGTTCAAGGACACTTGCCGTATTTGAATAGACTATTTACATACATATCTGTTTGAGCATGAATGTGTTTTGTATGCATTTTCTTACACGATTCCAATTTTAAGTTTAGTTCACTCCCGAGTGCTTGTACGTACATATTTGTAGGGTTGTAGTTTGATATGTTAGATAAGCTTTAACCATTGATTCGTGTATTTTGTAAATTCAACATGCATGTTCATTGTGTATTATTATTTTTAGTATTTGCCGTGGCGCAGTGGGTACATGCGTCGACTTTCTCACTTAAGGTCCCAGATCCGATTCCAGGACTGAACACCCTCTTCGATTTGCTGACAACACTCAAAGAGTATTAATTATTAAAAGGAAAAATATGTAAGGGATGAATTGGAAGTCAAAAATCTATCATGTTGATAAAGAATTTATAAAGAAAGACCCTGTATGCCTATGTTGGTAGCGGTTTTAAATAAATGCATTGAATCCTTTTAACACGGTTTCTTAGAACGAATACATTTGGCAGAAATGGCGCTATAAGTACTTATGACTAAAAGAAATGTTCTGTTGCGTAATTTTCAGGTTTAGGCACAATTTCTTTTACCTACATCTTGGGGAATTTGATCCAAATTTAACCCGAATCGCCACAAGTGCTTAACACTTACGCTAGAAACTACATTTTCCACCTCATTTACCTTTCAAGAATATTTTTTTCTTAAATCAAAGAAATAACAACCAAATGGGATAACATTCCACACGGAACCAGGACCTAACTTCTACAGCAACTACTAGTGGTGTGCATGTTATTGTTCTCCCATGAGTGGAGGAGACCTTCAATACTCTTTAAGTGCTTCGAGCAACTCCAAAGAGATGCGAGATAGACTTTTAGTCCAGAGATCAAAAGTAAAGCCTCCGGCTCATATGAACCGTCGGCCATTTATTTTCTCAAATATTGAAATATATCTGTCTTTGCTGCTGCCGTCAATCAACCTCAACTTAGTTATCTGTTGATAGCAAATGTTATTTTTTTGCTATAGCCCTTCTATCTGCGTCATTTAGGTATCATACTAGATTGTGAAATGTGTACAAATTTCTTTTTAAATTCTCTTGATTGTTTTTTTTAGATTTTACTTTCAATATCTAACAGCGGGGGTCTGAGCTTGAGCTAGGCCAGCATTATGCACATAATGCAACCCTCTTTATCACTCCTAAACTGGTGGGATACCAATGACAATCAATGTCAGGGTTGAAGTCAGTCCCGCATAGTCATTGCAATAAACATTGTGCGGAAAGCCAATCTATGCAGTGAACGATGAAGGCAACTTAACATTTATCTACCCTGCTTAGAGCTAACAAACTACATAAAAATTAAGAGCTTAGACCCATTTCTTGAAAAAAATGAGCTTTTAAAAGATCAATTTTTTCTTAACACATTTAAAAATCAATAGCACCACGCATATGAAGGATCACAAAAACATTATTTCAATAATGCTTCAACGCTGCGTCGATCTCTAATGTGTAAAATTGAAATTTCCTTTCATTCCCTCCACCCGATCTTCACATAACAGTGTGCATAACTTGGAATTGTTTACTACACATCTAATTTAAGAGTCACGTTCTTATCACTAAAGTGCAACTAAACTTCCAAAGTACCTTGTCTCGCCGCGAAAACAGATAAAATTGAACGTTATTCTTTTTGTTTATTAACGAATGATAACCATTAACGAGTCGGTTTCAGGATAGAATTTTGCGTTGTAATTAAATAAATAATATATAAAAAAAATAAATAAATACTAAATAAAGTATGTACATGTGCTTCTATCTTTTTGCCACAGTATGTTCTACGAGTGTGTATATTGCACCCAGATATGTTAGCTGTTTATCTAGAAAAACATCCCAATAGTCTATTTTCCAATTTATATTTACCAATTGCCAATAAGTGTGCAAAGTAAAATTAAGATCAAACGAGACCATATGATGGCGGCAAAAAGAAAGAATCTTGTGAATGGGCAAATGTTGATGGTAATGAAAGATTGAAATGGATGCAAGGCTATTCTCATTTATAATCTCTATTGTTGAATTTCTGTTCTGTTTATTTTTGCCTGAATACACCTCATGTTCATGCTCGCATACAACCAGTTCAGTCGTGTGAAAAACAAAAGAAAAGCAATCGTCATTCATGTGGTCAGTGCGTCAATGCGAGTAGGTTTCGCATTGTGAAAGGTCATTTCATTTGTGTTTTTCTTTTGTTTCTGCAAATATCTCAATTTCCTTTTAACTTCCACGAACAATTTTTTTATTTTTGTGATTTCCGTGGGTCTGAACTGTTCATTAAAAATATCTTCGACACACAAAAAAATTGATTAGTCTCTTTGATTAACTTGAAAATTTGACATTCAGTTCTTATAATATTTCTTTGATTTCCCATTATATTTAAATCCATCGTCTTCATCGAATGGTGACTGATGGAATATTAATTTCAACGACTGTGTATCCAACCTGTGCTTTGAAAAGTCACATAAGGAGGAGTCGTTTTAGTTTATTATACCGCCCACTGGTGCGACATACTATCAGATGAAACATTTAATGGCAGAAATTCCATTTCATCTGTTTGGAGAAACTGCAATAAAGTTTTTGATTTCACTCGCTTGTCAATCACAAACTTTTGTCAACAATTCTGTGAATCGTTATCAAGGTGCTGTCAGAATGTTTGTGATAGATGATATCTATAACAATTCCCCTCTCCCACCTACTCATCCTCCTCTTCTTTTCAATAATTAACATCAGTACAAAAAAGCGATCTGTCCATAAGTCATTGTAGTAATTATGTAATGTAACGAGAATTTCTTATTTGCATAAAGAAGAAGTGTGAAGAAAAGAACGAAACACTGATGTGATTCCTATTTCATATTACAACCACCAGTTCGACTTAAACTCCGCCAATTTTATGGTACAGCAGATGTTCGATCTGCGTTTTAAAATTAAAATACAAAACTGAACATATCAATGAGCTTTAATGAATTCCTTCCGCCATGCTACGAATCCCTCATCTTCAATAGTCACCTATTACCTCAAAGTAACCGCCATATCTAAAAAAAATGCTCCTGCCACAAAATATACTCAACTAACTGTATGTTCAATATCAATCAAATGCTTCATACCACTTTTTCTATTAAAAGCATTTCCGAGAAGGACATGAATGCCAATGGCATTTCCACTTAACATAAAATTATCGATTAACCTAAAATTACCGACAATGAAACAACATTCTAGGAAATTGACATCCTAAAGTGAAGAGAAAAAATCCCATAAATCGTTTTATAGCCCACTCACATTCCAGTTCATCACTGAAATTGACCTGGGCCGAAGAATTAATGACACCATAGCCTCATAATATTTGTTTCTATGGGCGACTAGCTTTTGACAAATATTTTGTAACCTCAAATTATTATGACGTTAATCACATTGAAAAATAACAGCTTGCAGCTGATAAGAGTACGAATATAATTTTCCTACCCCCATGGGAGAAAAACATTTTTGTTTACATTGGCCTAGATGATGCGATTGTTTCGCACTTCGTAGACAAGCGATGCGGCAAGGCAACTCGGCTGATGCAATTCACGCTGTTTTCTCTGCTGTTGTCAACCATCAGATGTATTTTATTTTTTGCTTACAGTGACTTTATCTGTAGGTGGTGACGTTTTTTTTTGCACACAAGTGATATTTCATATAACAACATGTTCTTTATAGGTAATCGTCGAATTAAGCCATTAAAAAACTTCTGACGCTATAATGGTCGTCTTTTGTAGTTTGTTGCCCAGTTTTGTTGGAGCCACATATAGAACCAAACAACAATGCTTCAGCTAAAAGAATTTTCGAATCCCACCCTCAGGGTTCGGGAAGGAAAGGAAGACCAAGAATGGAAGGTAGCTATAGCTCAGGCTCAGACACTTTATGGGTCGTAGGCCTGATTAACAAACAAACAAAATGTCTGTAACCATTCGCCCATTAGTATCTACGAAGAAATAAGGACCAATGACACCTTTCGAACATAGAGCACACCGAACAGTCACATTCTACACTTGTGCGTTTTCTGAACAACATATGTATGTACATATGTGGAAATTGTGTTTATTGCCATACCCACCAAATGAAGAAAAAAAAACTGATGTTCGAAAAATTGAAAAGTGTCTACATCACAACTTTTGTAGTAAATCATCAACGCATTCGGTTGTTAACCAATACTTTACCGTAAATGGCAAACATTCAGCTTCTATTGTGACTTTTCAAATGATAGCTGAGATTAGCGGGTTTCAAATACCGGTGCTATAAAAAGCACGAAATGAATAACCCTTTACTATTAATTTCGAAAAGCTTTAATTAATTACTTCTTCTGATAATTAGAAGTAATTAATTAAACTACTAAGTTCGATTATTTTACTTTCATTGGATGCATTCGAACTTTCTCTGAGAAGTATTGAACTTCAGGTTGCGTAATCCGTCGACGGATCGAAGCAAATATGTGTAAGGTCATTGCCAACATTTCATGCCAATTGTTGAGCGAACACATGACTTTTTGTTGTTCAAAAATACCTGTCGTCATGCGGTCTTTAAGGACACATCCCGTCTGGCGGAAACAGGTGTTGGATGTGCATATGTATGTATATATTTACTGTCCGATGAGAGAATTGATTTTAGCGTTTTCTTCAGCAGCCAAGTAATTTTATATTTTTAGCTTTATTGAATTCTTTCTGACCTTAAAACACAGAAACGTGAATTGTGTTCACTTTTTTTATTGAATTTAATGGCGGATTTGAGTTTCTAAAGTCTAAATGACGAAACGACGACAATTTTTTAGAAAAAGACGCGATGACGGATTGCTTAGATAAAAGACAAGACGTTTTATTTTTGACTTTCCTTTCTTTGATGGGAATGTCGTGACGGCGGCGATGTCTTAACACACTGTTGTTACTCGTATGATGAATAAATGTAGTTCGAAACGAAAAATTCGTTAGTGACGGTATGGAAAAAAGTCTCAATGTCATTAAAGAAATGCTCTCTCGTTTCTCAAAATAAATGGAATCTATTAAAAAGGAAACAATTGTTGCTCATTTTAAGTTTAATTGCGGTGTATAGTCATTGGTATAAATATTTAAAAAAAAAATAGCTAAAGTCATTAAACTAATGACGTCTTATGATTTTAAAACAAAAAATAACATATGATCTACATAGGAAGTAATTTTGTTCTTTCTAAAGTCTTGTTATTGGCATAAGGAATGTGCATTAGGGCATTCCACCCAGATATAAAGTTCAGGATTGAAGGAGAAAAATAAACCGTCGAACACCTGTATTACTGGTCAGCTACCTGATTTGAGATTTCTTTGAGATTGTTTGTTCGTCCATACACTTGGGTTGGCTTTATGATTTTATATGTTTTTTAGAGTTTAACGCATACACTCGTACGGCATGCTTTTAGATAGCTCAAGGAAGGCAGCTAACTGACCCGAGGGTCTAAGCTGCACAGCTTATCCTCGCATACGGCACAATGGTGTTGCATAAAAGTTATTATAAGTGAGTTGCGGTAAGCGCATCTACCTATCTAAGTGCAACTTATTTTGATACTTTATTTCAAGCCTTAGGAACGTATTAGTAAACAATTTCATTGACCATACGATGTGTATACCTATGTCCTTAAACTTTATAGTATTAAATTTACAGCTATTGTCCTTTGTATTGATTTTGCTTTTCACTTAAAAATATTTATCGTAAGTGGTGCTATCTTGTGAAAGTGAATGTTTTCTTGTACTTTTTGAGAGTAATGTTAAAATAAAATTCTATCCGTCTAAACAAATAGCTTGCGCATACAAAATAAACTCTCCGGCAATCGGCCATATAATTTCCTTTATCACAAAGCATACAGCAGATAATGTCGCACAGAAAAGCGGGCCAAGTAAATTGCACCAGACAAGTAACAGATGCCTGTCACCAATTTTATCTCATCACTCCACAGAATCAATTATTGCTGCCTTAATTTTTTGGCTGGGAATCCTTAGCAATTCCTCTTGGTTTCTATGGCTTCTCACAAAGAGTTCAACATGTGTAGCCTAATTAAACATCAATCATTTAGAAAATGAAAGCTGGAAACTGATAATTACCCAACAACAATAAAGCACATTGACATTGACTGCTATGCGCGCCTGTAGAAACACATTCATCACGCGTTTCCATCCACTATGACTAAGAGTCCAAATTATGTTCCGGTCAAATCCCCAACTCGTCCACAAGAGCTGTTTCTGATTGTATGTGTATGAGTGATATCAGAACGAGTCAAAGTTCTGAGAAGCACGCTTAGCACCAGCGGCCTGGAGTCCCACTGATTGCAGCACACCGATGACACTCTTAATCAGTGTGCAGAAGAAATACTCTAGATACTACTATTTACCGTACGAGGGGAGTGTGTTGTTGCTTCGTTCAACGCTCGCAAATGGCACAGCTGATAAGCAGCAAACTGGTTTGACAGCATGGTACTCAGACTGTGATTAAACGTGCTCCGACTCTCTAACATTTCGCGGTTGAGTTAACGCTTGCGTCAGATTATTTATTTATTTAAGCGGCATCTGCAGCGTACAGCGTCCCGGTTCTACTCATCTTCTGTCAAATCGCAGAGCTAACGTGTTGAGTGCATTGTTCAGAGCCCTTTGATTCGCATTCATTCGCCACGTTCGCTATGGTGACTAAGAAGAAAATTGTTGTGCGTTCTAGACTTATGTACATATAAATTTAGTTTTGTGTATGTTATGTAATTGAAAATTCTAACACGTTGTCTTGTTGTCTTTCGTTTCAGGGATTGTCACATTTGAAACGTGCAAGCACCGATAAACTACGGGAAGTCTTCCTCAAGTATGCATCACTAGAAAAGGATGGAGATTTTTTCATGACCAGTGATGACTTTGTTCGTAAATTCCTTGGACTTTTTACAGACGCTGCATTTAACGATGTGAGTATACTCTAAATTGTTTTGTTTTGTGTGAAATGAAGAAATTAGACAATTGTACAAAGAAGGAAGTGTGATGTGGTTACAGCACTTAAGCATGTTGACTGAAGTTTTTTATGACTCATGATAGGGTTGTTTTTCAACAAAGACCCATACCGGTCGATTGGTGGAATAATGACGTAATTGTTGTGATAGCGCTTGCATTCGGAGGAATTTTGAGAGAATCTCTTGCTGAAAACAAAGTTTTTTTCTGATAGGAAACGTTAAAAGTCACCGGATTTTTAATGCACACTTGCATTTGGAGCTGAGTCAATTGAATTAAAAGGGTGCATCGGTACTTGAGATGCACCAACTTTGAGCTGATTTAAATTACTCAACCAATCGGCATGGCGATGGAAGTGTTCTCTCTGGAAATTATGTCTTTTTCGTTCTTGCCTTTGCAGAAAAGTAGAACGCATAAGCAGCTCCTTCTCTCTCTCTGAGCGCAGTCTTGTAAGATTGTCAGACAGTGCAGAGCTTATCGAAATCACGTGTGATTCCCTTTTTTTCCTGTACCCCATATACCTCTCTTGGAATCGCACCGTCGATAGCATGCGGACAATAATTTTAAGTTGAGCGCCAACCGTTGTTATGAAACGAATGCTCGATTCTTTGACTATGATTGAGACACAGAAATATGAATGCATACCTACGATAACTTTTTCTTATATGTCGATCTTGTGAAGGTAACATATGTACAGACAATCTTGATTGTATAAATCAACACTTTGCTTTAACTTCAGTCCTCATGGGGACACTGCATCACGGCAAATGTTTCTTGACGTCCCAAGATACTGCACCGTGCGTAGTAATTGTCGTACCAAAGACGAGCTGTTCCCAGTCCACACCACACTCCCATATTTAGAAATTTCTTCAAATGAACTGCGCCGACAATAGATAATTGTTCCTCAAATACACGTAATTAGTCGTGCAAAATTCGCTGTGAGTCAGGTTATCACAACAAAACATGGGCCCTGAACTGGTAGTAACCAGTTCCGGTCAGTTGCTATCGATGACAATAACAATTAATAGAATCATTTATTTGTGACATCTGCTAGCTTTTTCCAACTCTATTACCCGTAACCTTTAACATCAGTCTGACATGCTATTTTTTTTATAGGAATCAGTAAGACTGTTAGCCGGAATAGCAGATACAAGTAAAGATGGCCTCATATCATTTGCTGAATTCCAAGCTTTCGAGGGTTTGCTGTGTACTCCCGACGCCCTGTACAAGACCGCATTTCAACTTTTCGACCGCAAGGGCAATGGATCAATATCGTACGGTGAGTGTCAAATTTTGTGTATCACAATAAATTGGATTTTCATACCTGATTACGGTGCGATTACTTAGTTCGGGAGTCTATGCCAATTAAGCTGATAGTGGTGGCGCGTCATTATTGATTTGGTTTGGTAACGAAGTACAGAAGTCTATTAGAACAAACTGAAAGGCTTGGATTTATGGTTCAATTGTGATTTTAGGCATTAAGTAGATGATGCTACTTAATCGATAAATGTTGTTTTTATTTTATTGCACTAGTGAAATCTACAAAGCAAAGTTCGTTGAAATTCTTTACTTTCCAATATTTGATCGCATAATTTAATGTGAACCGATATGAACTCAAGGTAAATTTTTCACTGAATATATAATTTTTCACTGAAATATGTTCACACTTATTGGAAACATTGTGTTTTTCTTTCCACGGCGCTACAGGTCGGAGTGGACCTCGGCTTCAACTAACATGTCTCTCTAGCTAGCACGATCTCTCGCCAGCTGCCTTCAGTTGCGCACTCCACGTTGGTTGATGTTCACGTCCTTCTCTACTTGTGTGCACTATGAATGAGGCGAGCATGCGATGAGTCTATTTTATGAAATGACGCGCTCGTCAAAATAACTCTTCAGTAAGTCGATTGCAAAATATCCTGTGTGGAGTATAACACCTTACTGTTATAACCACATATTGGCTAAGTTTCTACTTTCAAAGTAGGGTTAAAAATAATCACATATTATTGCGATTGCGATTTCGTATCATCAATACCAAAAATTGTCCAATGACACCTGCGGCATGTAATCCACACCAATCCGGAATTTTTTCGGGATTCAATGGTGCAGCACGTGTGGATTGCTTCCCAGTAATACATATATATATATATATATATATACATATATATCTGCTGACAAACAAATTCAACCAGAAATGTTTACTCTTTAAGTTGTGCTGACCGAACGTGGATTTTGAGAATAAATTTGAGTAAATCGATGGTGATGATTTGACAACTAAATATGACTATAAATACCACGGTCCTATCGAAAGAAAGCTTGAGCGTCCCTAGGCTTTAAACACTTTTGTTTCATCTCTTAATTTTTTGACTGGGTCTTCAGCCCAAAGCTAATTTTTATTTAACTCTGTTAGCAGTTTCTTTTGAAAATTGGAAAAAACCAACGATGCCACAAAAAAGATTCTAACCCCAAAAGTCAACTGACGACGTAGCTTTATTTAGGCCAACAGATCAGATCCATCGTCTCCTTAAGAAGGGGTTCGTTTTATTTTCTTTGTTAGACCCACTTGTGCAATTTTTAACCGAATTGTATAAAAGAATGATGTTGTCCTCCAGCTCAATTTAAACCGAATTGCTCGAACTGTGTACAGCGGGTACCCGGGATTTCAATTCCTTTTCGTCCCTGCAGTTTTTACACAGAGTATTCTACTCAGAGCATTTTAATTTGAGAGAAGTGTTGCAGTCGTTACGAAATATACTATTTTCCTCTCTGAGATTAAGGAAACGACCTATCTTTATTAAGCATAGCGTGGAAAATAAACCAAATCAAGAAAACATCGAAATTTGGTGAAGGAATCACAAAATATGCATTGTCAAGCTATGGGCACCTTATGCAATTATTATTATATTAAAAGTTTAAGTGCTTGACTTTATGACGTACATCGAATTTACGTACTCGTTATTCTAGGATCGAGAAGCATCTGTTTGAAAATGAACAGATGATATTTAACTTTCGAAAGTATGGGCATAGTGTGTGTATAATGAAAAATGAGGTTAAGTTAAGTACCATAGTGTTGGAAGTCACCTACAACACAAAAGCTCTTTTAAATTTGTATGTTTTCCAGTCGGGTAACTAATTCTGTTCAAGTAAATATTGTGGCTTTGCCCGCAGGACGTAAAATATAATTTAACTTTAGGCAAATAATGTGGATTATCTTTGATCTATAGCGTTTGAAAATGAACACACATTTTAGTAAGAAAGTGGATTCTTGACTCATTTCATCAGAGCTGAATGGAATAAGATTCGGTTAGTTTAACACATTTTTAGTACCTCGTATCGGTGATTAAATACAATGGGGTATAGCTCACTATCCCACTAGGGTCAACCTCGCGAGTAAAGATACGTACATTTTATTGCCGACTCCGAACGGCGAGAATTGGGAAGATTTTCACTGAGAACTACGAGTAGCACTCTTTGAATGCTGTCAACAACTCGAAAGAAGTGGTGCCAAGAAAAAATGCGGAATAATCATTTCAAGATTCGAGTCTGGGACCTTTGAGTTTTTGAACTTACCCCCTACGCCACGACGACGGTCTCCCTTGTACTGGTAGGTATTTGGTTTTAGCCTGATCCCAATATTTTCTATTCAAATACAAGTACCTAGTATTAAGTCACAGTGAAATTCAACGTTTGTTTTGTATGCAAACACCATCTTCGACATTTTTGAACTATTTAACATGCGTTTTTGAAGCGTCTGTGGGGTAAATACATATTTATGGATATTCATGAATATGTTTAAATCCACTGAATGTGCAGAGGTAGCAACTTCGTACACTGAGAAAAATAGTGTAGCCGTTCTAATACAAGTTGTGTATTGCTTGAGAACACAAACGTTTTCGTTTTGAGACACATTTTGTTGGGTACACCTACAGACAGTTGAGGAGTGTCGGCGATATGCTTTTCAACGCATAAGACGTCCCGTTCCGAAAAAGAGTATTGTCGAAGAGTCATATGAATTGCTTTATTGCCTATATATATTATCAATGCCTATATTAAGGCGTTTAGTTTTGCGTTTCTTACGATTATTGGGAAAATGAACCATGTGATAGAAAGCGGTAAAGACAATTACTTAACACATCGTCTGTCTACTGTGTTATTTTTCTACTTTTTCGCAAATAGAGAGGGTAGAGAAATGTTTTAACTCTGCCGAGAGAACATCCATAAATTCAAAAAGTTGTTGGCGTATAAAAACAGACTTAAATTAAATTTTAACTTTTGCTTTGCTATGATCGCCTAAAAACTAACAAATTTCAATCTGTTAAATTTACAGCTGAATTTGCGGAAGTGGTACAGAAGACGGAATTACACTCGAAAATCCCGTTTAGCTTAGATGGTCCATTCATCAAACGCTATTTTGGACAGGTGAGCAATCATTAAAATAAGATTCCAAGCAAATTCCTAAACGTATTTCTTTGCATTCTTCTACAAGGATAAACAACGCTTAATCAATTATGCAGAATTCACGCAATTGCTACACGATTTCCATGAAGAATATGCCATGGAAGCATTTCGAAGCAAAGATCCAGCTGGTTCTGGGTACATTTCTCCATTAGATTTTCAAGATATAATGGTTAAAGTGAAACGCCACTTGCTCACATCAGATGTAAAGGACAATCTTGTTGCGGTGAGTTTGATTCTAATCACATTACCGGAACAGTTTTCATTACACTCATTTACAGGTGACTGAAGGTCATAAAGTTAGTTTTCCTTATTTCATGGCATTCACATCACTGCTAAACAATATGGAATTGATAAAACGTATCTACTTGAATGCAACGCAAGGAAGTCGAGTGGAGCCGGTCACAAAGGATGAACTTCTTTACGCTGCACAAACAATGAGCCACATAACTCCTCTTGAAATAGATATTCTCTTCCAGTTGACGGCGGCACTGCATCAGACTGGGTAAGGGTTCGGAATGTTATCAAGACAAAAGAGATCTGTTTTAATTTGTGGCACAGATTCATCTCTTCTTAGATCATAGTGTCTAAGTGAGGTATCCGCGATTCACGTTCATTGTTTTCAGTTTTGTTTTTTGTTTTATTGTCGCGCCAAGTGTAGATGTAAATAACAGGTGTCTTATTGTTGTTATGTTTTTCTGTATCTTTTTGCACACGTTAAAGGTGGTGGAGACGCAAGAAAATTGACGTAAATAGGCAAGTCTTGATCTAACCCATGTCCCCACAATATCGGAATCGTTTTGAGTTTAAAGTGAAAATTACAATCTCTTTTGCGTTTTACATGATTGGTGTGTGCTCATTATCCTTGGTCCTTAATATTAATTCCCACATACTTTCGATGGCCCTGATATATAATGAATCAATTTTTTTCTACCGCATTAGACGCATTGTTTACGGTGATCTGAGCAACATTGCCCCAGAACATTACACGAAGCATATCACAACACGTTTGGCTGACATCAAGGCTGTGGATAGTCCTGCTGACCGTTCGACTTTCATTCAGATATTGGAGAGTTCATATCGTTTCATACTCGGTTCAATTGCTGGAGGTAAGTGCAACAGATTTCAATGTGAATTTGACTAAAACTTGTTGCGTTGTAGCTGTCGGAGCAACTTGTGTCTACCCGATTGATTTGGTAAAAACACGAATGCAAAATCAAAGGACTGGTTCGTTTATTGGCGAGATCGCCTATAGGAATTCTTGGGATTGCTTTAAGAAGGTATGCATCGGAGACCTGCTGAATGAATGTCAATTAAAAGTTTCATCTACAGGTCGTAAGGCATGAGGGTGTCTTAGGCTTATATCGCGGTTTGTTGCCGCAGCTGATGGGCGTAGCGCCTGAAAAAGCCATTAAGCTGACTGTAAATGATTTTGTTCGTGACAAGTTTACTGACAAGCAAGGAGTTATTCCGAAATATGCGGAGGTGTTGGCTGGAGGATGTGTAAGAATACGAGAACGATGGTATGAAGTGTAATTTGTAATGCGTACTTATTGTTTTTTTCATAGGCTGGCGCGTCTCAGGTTGTTTTCACAAATCCTTTAGAAATTGTTAAAATTCGGCTTCAGGTTGCAGGAGAAATCGCGGGTAAGTAAATATGCCCAATTTTCTGTAGACAATTCTTACTGTATGTATGAAGAGAAACCATTTTGTTGAATATAACGGAATTTATTTGTTTGCTTGAATCTTAGGTGGCGCAAAAGTACGTGCCTTATCTGTCGTTCGCGATTTGGGACTCTTTGGCCTTTACAAAGGAGCCCGCGCCTGTCTCTTACGAGATGTACCTTTCTCTGCCATTTACTTCCCCACGTATGCACACACAAAAGCAATGTTTGCCGATGAAGACGGGTACAGACAATGAATTGACTTTCATATGAGACTTCATTTTTCATAAACCGCTTTTTTCCAGTTACAATCATCCACTTACTTTACTAGCGGCTGGTGCAATAGCTGGTGTTCCAGCAGCGTCTTTAGTGACACCAGCTGATGTTATTAAAACTCGTTTACAAGTGGTTGCTCGAACGGGGCAGACCACATACAAAGGCGTGTGGGATGCAACTAAAAAGATCATGGTGGAAGAAGGACCTCGTGCCTTCTGGAAAGGAACGGCCGGTAAGAATTAAAATCGCTCTAGTGTATCCAGATCTCATGGCACATTCTTATTTTACAGCGCGAGTCCTTCGATCATCGCCACAATTTGGTGTTACACTGGTCACGTATGAATTACTTCAACGGTTGTTCTACGTCGATTTCGGAGGCTCTCAACCGACAGGTTCCGAAGTGAAGAAATCCAAGCCGATTGACCATGGAGTACATAAAATAAACCCAGACCACATCGGTGGCTATCAAGCGGCTGTGCCTATGTTGAATGGTATCGAGTCCAAATTCGGTCTTTGTCTGCCACGTTTTGGCCGGCCATCACCGCCCGCATCAGGGTCATGATGGTCCAAAGATATGTAGTGTCGCGAGTTAATTTCACTTTTTAATTTTATTATAATTAAATTGCGATTTTTTCTTTCGGTTTGCTAGGAAATATGAAACTAAATAATTTAAGACCCAAACAAATTACAATGCTTGTGCGAAATATGAAGAAAAAACTAGTGAAAATAAACGATTACAATGGCTGAGCCAATCTAAAGTAAATCCTTATGATTATTTTTTTAAGTAAGCTGATTTACAGCAGTATGCAATTTGAACTCCATGAATTTGTTTTTGATAAATTAGAAGAGAGTTTTGTCTTATTTGATGAAATTTGCTTTCATACAAGATCGAAATTATGTAAACCTCATACACACGAACAGAAGAAGATTCATTACTTCAGGGTGAAATACTTGTTAACTATAATTTATTGTTGATAGAATCTAGCATTTATTTCCTAAGTAAGTTGAAAGAAAAATTTAATGTAGAAGGAAATGTGTAGAGAACTAATGTACCTAGGCGAAATATTTAAGTAAATATATCATTTTTATTTTCGATTTATATATGTTTGAGTTGTTTTTGTTTTATTGTTTTCTTTTATGCGTCAGTAAGTTGCTTTTTCAAAAGTGTCAAAATTGTGATAATTCATAGCGTAAAAAACCCTTCAAGCCGTGTGCTTTCAATTTTTACTTTGTTGCTTAAGTTGGTTTGGTGAATTGATTTATACATTATAAATCATTAATTTTCATTACTTTTCGTCCGTTTATAGAAGAAATTTTCTATTACACCATAATAGAACAAATAAAAGTATTCTACAGTGGAGTTTTTGAAATTCATGAAGTTATAAAAAAGTGCGTACATGCTGAATTAATAGTTAAAGTCGTGATTGCTCGAATTGGTAATGGATAATCCAAGTTCTTCTGTGATGGTTTTGTTTGAAAATTCTAATGAAAACATCAATGAATTTTTTGGTATGTTTTTTCTGTGACCGCCTTGCCATTGTGGTTAAAGACTGGCCTTTGTTTGAATGAAAAGCTTCTCAAACTGCTTTTCATTCAAACAAAGGCCAGGTTAAAACATGAATTCAGTTTTAACCTGGAGGCCCTTCTTTTCTGAGAGGAATCAGAAGCAATAAACACAAGGTACTAGTGGTCGTTAAAGCTTACTCTGGGATATCATTAGTGGGGTTTTTCCTTCTCAAAAATGGGTTTTGTCCTCAGATAGTGCAAATGAGTGCCTACGCAAGCCTTTCGTGATTTTCCATGCACCGAGAGTGGAATACTCTGAATTGGACCACTTGATTCATAATTTAACCAAACGCAGACAGTCAATACCACTCTCATTTCATACATATCAGAAATAATGGATGAGCATACAAACAGCAGCATCTTAAGTGACACACGTTGTAGTGTATTCAGTGCACAAATGAAAAAATTTGTTTTCCCAAAAAATAATTTTCTACTTGATACTCAGGAGATGTTGCCTCTGCAACGATCATTACCAAATGACGATGTGACGTATGAGATAAAACCGGCGTTCATACTCCAACAATCCACTTTAAGTGATACCTTTCCACATATACTAAAGCTCTTATAGTGGCAGGACGCGCAAAATGTGGGCAGATGTGTGAGGACGCACGCTTAATGAGAATGTTTGACCGTTATCAGTGATGCTCCGATTTAATTTTTAAATAGAAAAACAAAATTATACTGTTGAAAAAGGGCAACTTCAGGTCACATTTTTTGCAGAAAAGAAACAGCCATAAGTCTTTAATCAAGAAGTAAGAAGTAAAGTTTTAATAAACTATAACTCATTAACTTCCTCGTTCTTGGCTAATGTCCATGAAATATCAATTGAACAATTTGGCGAGCTTTGTGTAACATGATTTTTAAATAAGTTCATGAAAGAATCTTATTAACACTTGCTAAAATAATCCATCGCTTATCGCATTATCTGCAATATATAATTTATAAATAAAAATTAAAAAATATATTCATTCTTCTAAATGAACTTTATTCCTCTCAAAAAAATCCCAAGTTATAGCTATAACTTGTGCCAATATTAAAAGTTACAAAACAGTTACAAAATGATGCGAATCTCTAACATTTTCTCCTATTGGAATCCCAAAAAACTACCTTAATTCGGGTCAATCATTGGTCAAAAACGGCTAAACGGCTTATTTTTCTACACTTTAACTAAACAGTGATGTAAACTTCTCTTGTTATGTTGTATCCTCATTTACATTCCGATAATTGACAAAGGCAGTCGTCACATGCCATGTAGTCAGCGCCCGTTATTAAAAGTAAAACACTGCCTGCTCGAAGTCAACCATGTGGTAAAAATAAAAGAAGAAAGAGTGCAATAATGCACGATTTTCGTCAGTCCTACATTGCAATCACTCCTGCCCACACAACCCAGCTGAGTGCTTCCAGTTTTGCTGTAGAAGATTGATATTCGATATTCGTTTTGTTTTTCAAATTTGTTGTTTGTTGAGTATTCACCATCTCTCAAAATTTAAAATATTCATAATAGCCCTAGCCGCTTTGAACCCAAATGGATTTGGTCTCCTGGCCGATGTTGATAGCGCGTCTGGATGAACCCATGACATCTATAACAAGTGTGTTTGCACTTTTACATACGCATGATTCATCTATTGGAAACAAGTTGTTGAATTACTCGTATTTCCATCTTCTTGGCGAGTTATTGTTGTGTTTGGAATAAAATGTTTTAATTTTTACATTTTCGCTGTTTTTGGAGATTTTCCACATTTCACTCATTTTAAAATCTCTAAAATAATCAAATAAATACTTTCTTGTTCAGTATAAATTTCAACAAATCCACCACAACACTACGAAACTATACACACACTTTTTCACTTTAAACCTAGGCTAAAGTTCATGCTTACTTATGAAAGAGAAAAATGGGCTCGGTGTCAAAACATTATGGCTTAAAGCATGTATATTATCGTGTCATCTGCTGTTAGAAATGTGCATTTCATACTTTTGAAAAGACCCAACCTGGTTCAATCACTTCCATCTAGGTTGAAAATTGTTTCAAAAACCCAGTAATTTTAAGGTTTTGTTAAGTTTAGAGTGCGGCTGTCCAAGTTTGGATTGCTCATCTTTTAGTTTCGTTTAAAATCCAATTTTATCCTTTTGAAACGATTTGTGAAAATAATTGTGACAAGTAATGAATAATTGGTTTTTTTGAAATCATTATAAATTTGTTAAAGTCCTCTTCTTAGTTCAGTTATTTTTCCCGATATGTACATTTAATTAACTAAATGTTTTTATATTTTCATTTTGTTGACGTGCTTTTTTTGGCTTACTAGAATTAGCCGCAGTGCTCCCTTTATAATGCCTGATGTGCCAATTCAAATCTGTGTTTAATAAAATATCTATCTCAAAAAAGTAAAACAGACAGAATTTTTCAAATGCCTTAAACAAGCTGGAAATAGTAGGGATCTCAATGGAATTAGATGTAAAAAAACATTTAATTTTTTTTTGTGTTTTGAACTTATGTCCGAAAAATCATACAGAATGCATAGACCGCCTTATGTCTTCTACTCAGATATTTCTAGTCCAATCTTTTGCTATTTACGGTGTGTAGCAATATAAAATATACTTCAAGTTAAGACTGTTTTATTATTACGTTTATAATTTCGGATATATGTACGTACATTTCGCGTGGAAAACTAAGAACGGGAATTTAAATTTAGTACTTGCACTTCTAAAAGAAATAAGAAGGTTCTTCGACAACAGCAAGGAAGGTACTTGCTACTTCATTTTCTTCTTTTTTACATTTCGCCCTGAGATTCGCGTTCTCGTCGCCGTGGTTACCATGTTTCGGAATGTCCATTTTGTGAAATTAATCCCGAACATGCAGGGATAATTGAATATGCAACTGTCGAAATTGCTTTAACTGTCCACTGCTATAAATTTAATTTTTACATTAAATTATTTCTTTTACAAAGTTGCCATTTATCTATTAAGCTGTTTAGCAATTTCTTTAAGCTCTGCTGAAAATTATTTAATATCTAGACAATTTTTTTCTCTTAAATTAAATTTTATAAATAATTATAGTCATATCTTCAACAATTCTCAGAAATTGTTAGCTCAAAGCAAAACAAAATCAAAAATTAGATATACACAATTACATAGATTTAAATAAGATCGTAGTAGTAAGATTTCTTAAAGAAGCATTTGGATATTAACGTACATAATAAATAGTTCCAACAAGACACACAAAAGCAAACTGCTGCAATATCTTCGTCCTTTCCAGAACTTTGCTGCTTCCCTTTTGTTATAGAATATTATAAGCTTTACAGATAATTGTTTTATTGATGATTTAATTTAAAAACAAAAAACTATACTAAATAATACCAATCAGGTACAAAAGAAATCAATTTTTTGGATAAGAGTCAAAACTGTAATATTTTAGTAAATTCTTAACAATAAACTAAGGTAACATTGAATATGATGTGCGATTGTTGATTTCCATAATCAACTGTATTGTTGTGTTTACATATTGTGATGATAATAATAACAATAAACAAAAAAAAACTAAAGTGTAATATCTTTCAAGTACAAGTATGATAAATAAATGAATTAATCACTATGTGAGTGTTTACATTATGAGAAAATCAAATTATAAATTACTACGGACTAAAAAAGACTTATTTTTTCAACGAATCGTTTTGTGGATGCTATTGTTCTCTGACGGGACCTAGAGTTTATTGCAGACTCCGAATGGGGAGGTGTGAATCACTTCTCCATTGACGTTTATTACTTTTTGAGCAACTCGAAAAAAATCAGTGCCGAGAAAAATTGCATGTTAAACAGTCAAGAAATCGAATCTGGAACCTTCGGCGTGTAAGTGGGCGCACTTACTGGTGGCCACTGCTTAGTAAGCTCATTTTTTATGTATTTTAATAATAGTTATTTGTGAATACAATGCGAACTGTTCACAACGATACATTTTTCTTTTTTGCATTTTGCAAAAACCGCTTCATTCATTCACCAGTATGCGTTACCATCTCGTCCGATTCTACTTATTTATTCTCTGGGCCTTATGAGAAAATCTGAACTATACAAGTAAACAAAGGTCGTATGGTTGTGACATCTGTCATGTTAGCACAGTTCTTGTGTTCAATAGAGGCTAATTTTCATCGAAACATAATTTTAAGATCCTTTCAACTTTGACTTGCGGAGTTTTCGGAAGTCGTATGTCTAAGCGAAAACTCGCAAACTGAAGTGACATACAAGCTAGCATAACCAATGCCATTGATAAAATTTTTAGCCGCCGTATAGCGCCACTCTGACAAACAAATCTACTCTGGTGTAATCAATTTTCATCAACGGCCAATTCGACCTGATTGAGCTTATGGTTTTGTTTTGACCATGTGCGAAAGTGGGCGTGTCTAATCTTAGAGAATAAGAGCAATAGCTTTCGACTATCATCAAAGAAAAGAGCGTGTACGGTGCCTCATCCACTTTAATGGTGGCTTTGAAAAATTGGTAAAACAAATTTCAATGTGTTCGCACTTAATTTTTTGATGAGCCACACCACATGGTACGAGATATTTTAGGCGGTACGAATCTCTCAAGACCGCATGTGTCCTATTCTGCATGAAATATTGGGCATTAGAATCAAGTGTGTGTGCTCACTCTGCACAACAAGCCGTGAAATCACTTCAGGAAGGAGTTTAGCGCTGTTGAAGCATAATTTGAAGAAGTTTTTGCGTGTCTTCGTGAACGTCGACGAAACGTGGATCCCCTGGAACACACCAGGGCCCAAGCGGTGAAAAAAATGGTGGATTACAAGAATGCGATGTTTTTGTAGGAAAAGTAATGGTCATCGTTTTCCGAAATTCATAAGGTGTGATCTTCATCGACGAAATGGAGAAGAGCTTTACTATGTCAAATTATTGGGTCGACTCGATGCCGAGTTGCACAAAAAATGATCCCATTTGGTGAAGAAAAAACCTCTTTAATCATGCACTTATATCTCCCCCATCGCCATGGTCAACTGGTCAAATAAGGCTGATGTCATATTCAGGCGACTTTTTTTTATTCAAAATTTGAAAAATTCACTCGTCGGATAGAAATTTGAGTCGAAAGAGGGAATTACAATCACGCATAAGGCAAACTTACAAACATCCATAAAACTTAAACAATTCGAGCTATCGCAGAGTAAAAAGTATCGAGCTAAGTTGACTTGAGAAATAAGTCACAACTTTTCCAAAATAATGGCCCTCTTAAGTGGTACGTCTTTTAGGTAAGCGTCGTATTTTCACGGTGTTTTTGTTGATTTCTTCATCCATAAAAGGATCCCATTTGTCGTGCCAGCTAATGACATCCTTTTTCTAATCAAATTTATAAAATCATCAATGCATTTGCAAAAATTCTTAACTGCAATTTATTCTTACCCTTTTATGTACGATGGCTCTCGTTTCAATTCTGTACATTCTGGTTTCCTGTGTTTTGTTCCACTCCTACAAACGTGGTTATTCAATAAATCATCGCTGTATTTGAAAGAGTATTAATTTCCTCGATAAAATAACGTGCATGTAGAATTTTCTGTTTCATTTCACTCTTAAAACTAGACTGCAAGAGGTCTGCAAGCAGTTCTTAACAGCATTAAATGGATTTTACGCACTAATAATTCCCCTACCTTTCCATTTCGATCAAACGACGTGTTATCCATTGTATTCAGAGCACGAGATCGCCTCTTTAACTAATCACTGATATGACACATTATGCAGTTTTTCAGTTTCACTAACTTTGCGGTCAAGCAAGTGCGTTGGTCATAAGCTAGAACTGCTACCTTATTAAAAGAGTTGCGGGCTGCACAGTGCATCCATTGATGCGGTACCTAGTCGTTAACGCAATCATGACCATGGCCAAAGTCAATGCAATGCATCTACTTAAAGGCTGACATTTCCTTAACCACCTTCAGTTCAATGTCAGACTGTCTACCACTTTAAACTCATATTTCTCGTTACAGTTTTTCTCCGGCAATCGAAATGCATTTGTGTTAAATCGGGATATACCGTCATTTCCGAGTCGTTATTTCTAATCTTGTCCGTTGAGGTTCTGTTTGTGATTGTGTTTGTAATGTACCCGAAGTGGATTTTCACTCTGATTCTTATGCATTATTTATGTGCATGCAGGGGTGAAAATTACGGACCTGATGACAGAAACGCGTGGGTAGCGAGGATGCGGTTGTTGCGACAAGATGTTAAGGATTGTGCTAAGGTATGAATTAAAAATGAATGCTACGTTCATTTGACAAACTGACGGAACAGGGTTGGCACTCGTATACTTGGTTGAGAGATCAAAGTTGATTAGATTGTGAAGTACTCATGTGTACTGTGTTAAACTGAAATAATGTGATTATTGAAAATTTTGAGAAAATTGTTTCTGTGTTTGCGTGTGACACCCAATAGGTTTTGGTTTAAATAAAAAATATGAAAGGGAAGCTTAACAACTAATATTTTTTGAGTGCTGTCAGTAACTAGAAAAAAATGATGGCTTGAAATTAATGTGAGATGAGCAGTCTAGGCTTCGAACAAGTGACTTTCGTATGTCGCACATAGCCACTACGCCACAGTGGTCACTAAATGCTTGTAGTTGTGTGTGTTCCACTTCCTGAAACCAGCTGTATTCATCTCACTCCTCTACTCTTCGATACGCAAATAAGTACAGAGACTCGGTCTGTGGCTGATCCCCGCCCAATATTTCTCCTTCACCTTATTTCACAAATGTAAAAGGTATTTTCCGCTCAAATTTTTCACTTTCATGTGAATTCACCGAATTGCAAGGTTAATGTGCGTCGGCACGCCTTATCTTCACCTATGTCGTATCCAACAAGTTCGCCATGTTGGTTAACAATCATCTATGAACTACTGTTTTCCATTAAAATCCACAAAATATAGAAACACGTGTTCTCGTCTCATTGCTTCAGGGACGTTCTCATATCTCGCACGAAACAGTATTTACTGTTCAAGTAGTTCCTGTTCTTGAACAGTTCTTTGGCATTCAGTTGCTTCATATTTCACGCTAGAGAGTCGAGTGCACAAAATATATTAAGTATCAGAATCTTTGCCAAAAGGAACTCACCTGCTTGCATCGCATTTCAAAGTTAAAGTCGCTTGGCAGTGTTCCGTTCAATTAACCCCAGGTGAACCATCTGTGAAGAAATTTTTATGTTATTATTTCCATATATATATGTACGTACCTCTATGCTGGAGAGTTATTAACCGGCGTCCTACCGCAGTGTGTCTTCATATGCAAATTATTATTTCAAGTCGAATTCCAGGAGGCGGAATGAAAATTAAATTCCACAAGTCTTTCGGCACTTAAGGAAGGGAATATGATTTCAATTTGTTCGCCATCGTCTTGTTCGTGTGCACGAATGTACACGCATACAACTACGAAAACACACTTGAGTAAAAAATAACCCAAAACACTTTTCCTTTCGCTTTGAAGTCATTTTTACGCGTTCTGATAGAAAGTGGCTGATGAATATAGGTTTGCCTGAATGCGTAGGTTTTTGCATAACATTACTTTTTGATGGTAAATTATTTGGAGGTGAGTCGGCAGAATTGTTGTTAAGTAGCAGTTTAAGGATTAGAAAGGAAATGTATGCATGAAAAATTTTGAGCGGGTCACCTATCAGGTCATTGCGGTCTATTTCAGGTGGGATGTCACTCACGTAGTAGATGTTAATCTTATTCTTGTTGTCTAATCATCTCTTTGAGTCTAGATTTGACATGTGATATGACTTATCTTTGCCTTGGAATGCTGCTGCTTGTGATCTCCGATTGTGCCTATAGTCCTTGACCTTCAAATCCAGCGGCCTAATGTATTTGGAATTAATGCAAGCCTAAATCACAATCCTGTGGTTCACGAAAAGCCAATTCCTTAAAGTATATGGAAAATTGACTGTCCTCGGAATTTTTGTATCTTTGTTAAAGATTTGAGCCCATCCCATACTTACCTACTGTGCTAGGCAGCTACACTGCCACTGTCATTTATACAACTTGTTATCAAAAAATTTTAGCACACAAGTTTTAAAATTCATAAATCTACTTTCAACCTTACTTTCAACATCATTTAAAAAATCCAGAAATGTTGTTGGGTGGGAACTGTCAGTAAAAATTGTTTTGGGCTTTGTTAGATTTGACGTTTTTGGCTCAAAACGGTTAGACATGAATATGCGAATCCTGAAAATCCAAAATCAATTTTAAAGAGCTCGTTAAGTATAAATAGGATAAACAAAAATCAAATCTGCATTCTGTTCATTAAAGAATTTAGACTTCGAGTTCAGGGTCGCGATTGAACGAATTAAGTTAAAGTTGTGATTGGAATTTCACTTCATTTCAAATACTTAACACACCCTTAAGAAAAGTTTGCTTAGAATGCATTGCATCTGATGCCTGGGATGCCGGCATAGGTATATATAGCTTCGAAAGATGGCAGAACTATTAAGTCTGGGTGTGTAACTCAATATTGGAGTCCCGGGTCGATTACGTGCGAGACAACCTATACATATTTCAGCTAGATACCTTTTTAATAACTTTTACTTATTTATTTTGCGTGTAGAAAAAAAAAAAACGAAACCATCTACGTGTGTAGCTTTGCTCAGCTTAATTTATATGTTAATACTGAATACTGTGTGACCAAGATGGGAAGTTACAGCGCGGTAGTGTATTACTCTAGTTTGTTTTCCTTAATATTTGATTTATTTTCGAAACAATGCAAAACATTTTTGTTACAACTTCCTTGATTTGTTTTTGCATCCAGACAGGTGTTGGAAAAAGAAACATATAAGCGTCACTAAGAGTCAGAAAAACTCCTATTCATAGTACCGTTGTTTTCAAATTAAGCAGATAGTTACAAAAATTAAAGGCAACATAAATTGGATATCAGTACAAAATTACCCAGAGCATAAGTCCACAGTTTTGCTCAGTCCTTCACGAGGAGAAGCTGGGAGCTGGAGAAAATGGGTAATAATGACTAAGAACAACCAGTTCGAGTGGCTTTTTTGTTTTTGACACAGGCTGATGCTTCCTCGAAAAAATGGAAGCTCAGAGATATTCTGCGTAGAAATCGACTCCTGCATCTCATACAATACTATTATTAAAATATTTTTCCTCGGATGGGATAGATGTGCAAAAACGGCTGGAATAAGAAGCTACACAAATAATTCTTGTTCCTATACAACTTGATGACGACGAGAATTTTCAACCACAACCGGTAGAGCAAAAGACACAGTAAGACAAATTGGTCACATCTTCCAACCACCAACGCAATGTACAAGAGATCCTATCACAGCCCACATTTCCCATGGACCATTAAAACACTCAGTGAGAAGTAATTTAAATTGTATCCACGGAAATTTAGTTTCGCATTTCGAATGCCAAACTATTATGATAAGCCCCCCGAAATCCAGCTCATGAAACTTTCTAAAAATAGTTTTCATCCGATATCAAAAAATCAAGTCTCTGGTTGGATTATTCATCTCTTTCAAGTTGGATCACAGTGAAGTAGGATTATGATAAATATATACTCGGTGACTATTTAATGCGGGGCTAACCAACCCACTCCAGCTGGTGAATACACTTTTATGATAATTCACATTTTCCCCGCAAAAGTTTCCCTCCATACAGCTGCCTATCTTTTTCATAGTTCCGCATAAAACCCTATGCAAATTTCCCAACCTATTTTCCGGCACTTTGTACAAGGGTATCAGTATCACATTAAGAGGCCCCCACTGGCTTAACGACGACGCCATCATCCCCAATAGTGTGAAGTGAAAATTCATTGTCAGCGTGATTGTTATTGCATGTAGTGACAAGTGAAACACGTCCGTGCAGCCTGACCGCCCGTGAACATAACAATGCGATACAAACCGAAAAACGATAGAAAAAATATTCGCACAGCGAAACCCATCCTTCCCCGGGTATTGATTTCTTGCGCGCAGACTTTGAACTCTGCACGTTGCAACTTTAATCTCTGCACCTAGGAAATCGGGCATTTTTTTCGTCTGGTTTGAAACGTGACGCTTCTTATTGAACTTGTGCGGTTCTCTTTGTTTTTTCTTTTTTCCAGAAACCGAGTGCAAGTGTGTGGAGATGCGTCCAAGAGTCAATGGTGAGGTTATTTGACGAGATATTTTCGTCCAAAGTGATTCCAATTTGCCGGGGAATTCGATTGGTGAGGGTAGCTGATAACGATGACGTGTCCAGCGATCCAAGGTACGTATGTGATTGGGTTGATTGGCTGGAGACGGGAGTAATGCTTGTTTTTCCTCCTGACGTCAGACGCAACGCTATTGATGCACAAAGGGATGTCAAGGGCTTTGTGGACTTCAGACAGATTGCAATGCAGGTTACTCGACTTCTTCGCACATATGCACTGCAGTTGAATGTGAAAGAAGTCGTCGAGGCCATTTCGAATGACAAAGGTGAATAGATGTGAAGGTGAACGCGGGCATGTCATAATGAGTACTTTCAGATAGAACGACAGAAGTGCACGGAACGTCACGTCATCGACGTCATAGAAACAACATGATGATCGCTATGGTTTTCGGGGTTACTGCTTTGGGGGCGGTACTGGTTCCGATGGGTTTTCAGTTTCTCTCGGTTGTAAGTGGGAAGGCGTTGCTGTTGGCCAAGATGGCTCTACTGTTGGCATCGATCAATGGCTTGAAAAGGGTGCGAATGCAAATGAGTGTGTATTTATTTGATGATGAAGTTCTTTAAATGATTATTCACAGATTGCGAATAGCGGAGTGCACTACGGACTGTACCAGGTGCCGGGCGAGCTGCATGGTTATGGATATTACGATCGAGGGGACAGTCAGCATCCAAGAAACTTTCAAAATAGTATTCAGTCCGAATGAGTTTCATTCTGTTAAAATATTGATTCGTAGACAAATATAGGCGAGTGGTTGTTTTTTTTAAAGAGTTTGTTTTTTTATATTGAGTCGATTGTGAGGCTTAGTCTAAAAAATTTAATTTTTTTAAAGCGAAGGACTACGTATGTGATTAGTAAACACTATGCACCATATTCTCGTGTTGTTTATGTTGTTGTCGTTATCTTAGTCTAGATGTACGGCCCAGTTTGGGGCATACTCGGTTCTGTCAGGAAAGTGAATAAAGGAGATGATTGCGAAATTTAAGTGCAAGATGTGAATGTGATTTGTGTGACAAAAAAAAAAACATTCTAACTCGCTTGAATACGTTATGTGTATTAAGATCTATTCAAGATAATTTTCGAATTTCATTTCAAGAAGGAAAAATGGCTGCAACTCTGGAATTAAAATCAGTGATTGTCGACGCTTGGAAATTTGGTCTTGACTACCTTTAAGCAGCGTTTCCAGGACCAATAATATATAAAAAATCAATCATTTGGGTGTTTTAGAAACCTCCCTGAGTGAAAATCCTTTTCTTTTCCACACGACAGTACTTTTATATTAAAAATAGAGTGAGTCTAATTCTGTTAAAAAAGTTAAGTTTAGAGGTCAACTTTTCATCGCCCGAAATCGTTTCGTTTCGTTATGTTTCAGTCTTGTAACCACATTGGAAATTCGGTCAAATAAATTAATGCGGCTCCGGAGCATCAAACGTCTTTGTGTGAAAAGATTTCTTCAAATTGTTGGTAATTGTTTGGTGATTCATATCCAGCTACCTCGCAACGTCCGCAATGCTCATCTGCCAGTTGTAGGAAATCTTTTTTTTACATATTTTCATAGATTTTTGTGTAATTTGTCGACCAGATCGGGCTGAATATTTAACACGAAAACTATCAGAACGCTTACAGCTTAAAGCATCGTCTCCTTTAACTAAAATATTCACCCGCCCCGACGCCTCCCTTAAAATAAATAAATTTCAGTTGATAAGCGACCATCACATACCTTCTTATCAACTAGTCATGTTGGAACCTCTATTTTTCTTTCACAATTAAAAGGAACCGGCAGTTTTATGGCGACTCCGAATGGAAAAAGTTGAGAATCTTTTAATTGACAAAATGTCTTCTTTGATGTACTCAGCAACACGGAAAAGGTGGTGCCGTAAAAAAAAAGAGATATTCAGTCCCGGAATTCACCCCCTTACGACGCTCATATTCTATTCATGTGTTCATGTAATTAAAAAATAATTTTTACTAGAGATATGTCGACAATTTTGCGATGGGTTACATTTAATATATTCATTTAGCAATATATTCATTTCGCCGTGGCGTAGTGGTAAGTGCGTCGACCGGCGCGCAGAAAGTCTGGGTTCGATTCCCGGACGGAACACTTAGCATTTTTTCACGGCACCACCTCTTTCGAGTTGCTGACAACACTCAAAGAGTATCAATTGTCTATGAAAAAGCTTCCTTAATCTCTCAGTTCGGAGTCGGTCCCTTCTACTTTTGAGAGAACAGTAGCACGCACAACACGAGTAGTTGTTGTAGAAGCTAGGCCCTGGTCCGTTGTGG
Source organism: Eristalinus sepulchralis (assembly GCA_944738645.1). Lineage (NCBI taxonomy): Eukaryota > Metazoa > Arthropoda > Insecta > Diptera > Syrphidae > Eristalinus > Eristalinus sepulchralis. Next base: position 15,233,289 of record OX122882.1, read on the forward strand.
GCTGTTGTGCCATTCAATTATTATTATTATTTAGCAAGCGAACTCCGACTTTGGTGAACTGATTACAAATAGTAAAAAATTTTTACATGAAGAGTTCATTGGGCTCTTAAAGCATAGTTTCATCTTCCACTTCAGGTTCACGAGCTGTTGTTATTTTTATAGCATATTTTACTTCTTCAAAGTGACACTTTAAATTATTTAGAGTATACTTACCTATCAAAATACTACACGTAAAAGCTATTTTTTTTAAATTCTGAAGTTATAAAGGGTGGTTCAACCATAATGCACGATCTTAATTTTGAGTCAGGCGTTAACTCAAGTTTTCTTCCCCAACTTAATTTGACATTTGTTTATTGTGTTTGACAAATTCAAGCATAGAGAAGAACACACACGCGCATTTTGAAGCCTTTTACGAAAATGAAAGTTCAAATAATTACAGCTAAATGGACCAAATGGATTCGTTGACAGGATGAATAACCACATTTGGGCAAATGGGAATCCACGAGTGATTGTTGAAAAGTCGTCCACAAAAAGTGACTGTTTGGTGTGGTTTATGGACTGGAGGCGTCATAGAGCCGTACTCTTTCGAAAATGAGGTCGGCCGTAAATGACGTTCGCTTTCACAAGATTACAGGATGATGTCGCTTGTCACACAGCCAATGAAGTAATATCTCAATGGTACTATAGTCTCACGTCATGGCGATGTTAATTGGCCGCATAGTTGGCTGACACAGTTGAACTATTTGCCTTGGAAATATTTAAAAGAAAACGTGTACGTTAATAAGCCAATAACAATTTAAAAACTAAAGGATAAAATAAATCGCCACATTTACGACATTAAAATGCAATAATGTCTCGAAGTCATTGAAAATATGAACCATTAGATAGAGGTATGCCATCGAAGCCGTTGGCTTGGTATGAATTTGGAAATTTAAAGGATGGTGCTTCTAATTCGTTCAGAAAATGGTTTTATACTCGTAACCACAAAACATGCTTGTTTAAATTGTCAATACTCAAGTCCAACTTAAAGCTCTTGAACATTAAAAGCGAAAGTAGATTCGTTTTGAAATTGACAAAACATTGCTTTAAGAAGACTTAAAAACATGAGTCTTCAAAAAATAATCACACCACTTCAAAGTTAAAAATATTTCAGGAATATTCACAGAAAGCATTAAACGTCATTAACTGGTAACAAATGTTCAACCCCACCAAAATTTCAGCAATCTGGCTACCCTCATTCACTTAGCTTTTCCGCCTTCTCCTCAGTTATTGGTGATTTCGTTTTCATCATTATTTTCTATACAAAAAAGCACATGTTCTTGCAAAAGTACCAAGGCAACAAGTGCCTTGTAGCTCATAACTTATTACCATCGTCCATCGCCTCCACGTTACAATCGCCAAACACCATTACCCAATCCGCACACACGCGCATACGCTCATGACGTGCTGTTGTGTTTTGAACAAAATAAGCCACCCTTGTCGTGGTGGCGAATCTGCAAGCTTTCTGCGAGTGGCGCACAGCTCCTATAAAAGGATACGAACCACTGATAACAACACCATTCCGTCGATGGTCTTTCATGGTTAAATTGGTCTCGTCTCTGTGCAGTGCCACCAGTTTCGTTGATTCGTTCAGAATATCACGTTTCAATTCATAGTTCGTAAAGCTAAACGGAGTAAAAATTAAATTCTCCCGCTGTTCTTGACAAGGATCAAAGATCCCAGAAGACTCTGTGTGTGTAGTGCTAAGCATTTAAGTGAAACGAAAAGAATTAAATTGGTCTACTTGTGTGGGTTTCGCTAGTTTAAAGGCGCGCGAACCATTCGAAGTATTGTAGCGTGAACAATAAGGGAAATTGTGGAGTCAGGCGGGAGTAAAGCCAGCAAGGAAATTCAATCGGTTTACTTAATTACATCAAGAGTATTGTTTTATTTTATTTCTCGCTCTCCGCTGGCCTTTTTGCGTTATAGAGGTCCGCAGTTTGTTCATTCCGTCGTCGTCCTGTTTCGCACTCACAAACTGTTGGTGTACGGTTTCAAACGGATCCGGAATTAGATAATAATTACGTTCAGTTTAAATTGTGTTAGCCAGTGAGTGGGTTTGAGTTTTATTTGAAAAAGATCAAAGTGAAAACAAAGGACACAGACATGAAAGCCGTGCTGTTCTTCTCGCTATCAATTATAATTCTAGGTGTTAAGGTGAGTAATCCAGTGATTTTCAGCGCACGATGGTCGTCATTAATATCAGGTACCCAGGTATTTGCTGTAGGTGTACGTTTTCAGATTACATTGTGGCTTTGTGCCTGGTGTATGTTATCCGTTCTTATTATCGGGGGCAGTTTCTCTTCTTGCGTGTGGATTGAAGTAATTTGAAATGTCTACAAGATGCGATGAGTGTGAAGTGTATCAATTTTAAGTCATAATTGAAAACGAAAATGAGTGGGATTAGTAGCGAAATTAATTAACTCGTTTTGGGGCTCGTTTTCCACGGTTCCTTAATGGGGTAAACTGTGTAAATTATGAGGTATCCTTTCCCCGTTTAACCTTTTAGTTGGGGGTTAGGATATTCCACGAGGGGATGTGATATTTTTATTCGATTAATACAGTTATGGGCATTTTGGTTATTGGGTTAATCATGGTCCATCGGGAAACCATTTTAAAAATTAATCAACCTTAGAAGTTAAAGTTTCCGGGCCTTGTCTGGGTAGGCAATAATTAGGGAAAGGTTATGCAGTAATGAATTTGGGGTTTATTTTCTGTAAAGGTAAGATGGAAAATTCTTGATTTCGCTGATTATTACTTCATAAATTTCCTATCATCTACTTAGTAACGTTTAAGTTGTCGTAATCTTTTAATTTTACCGTAAAATGGATAAGTCAGGCTTCTGTAATTGTGCATCTTATTGTCAAGTGTGATTGCGTTTTCATTGATGTCTGCGAATTTCAGATGAACATTGTCGCTGTTAATGGGCGTATAAGAAATATGAACATTATTATTGCCCATTTTGTACCCAAATCATGTCTGCTATTCGTTCCATTACCGGCAACGAATCGAGAGTGGTCTGCTGAAGACTCTACGCATTTTATCATTACATCGAGCGGATCGTAAATTTATGTTGAAGAAATGTGTAAAATTTATTAAAAATTCTCATTGTGGAAACAGAAATTTTGTCACAATTATTATACAAATAAAAAGTGAAAAGTTATGCATTTTTCATTGTACAGTAAATAACAACACATTTTACGATTTTAAAGCTTTATTTTATTTTGGGCTAACAATTTGCCATTTTATTTCGCTCAAATTTTGACTAGGACTATTTCGTGTTCCATGAAAAAATTTCTATAACGATTACCTTTCTGACGATTGGTACCTCCTTATTTTAGTCCTGTAATATTTTTTTAAATATTTTTTATATATATTTTAATATTTTCTTCGAAAGCTGCAATTAGAGAGAAGTTCAGAACTAACGAACACTTTGGCGTCTTCAAATGCATATAAAATAAAGGCAAGAAAAAAAATTTGTTGAACAATTCAGCCGTTCAAAATAAAGAGGAACTGTTCGAAGAACACAACCAAGGTCCCTTGGGGCGGAGGATACTACTTTCATATTATTAAGGATTACACAGGAATTTTTCAAAATAAAGAAAATCCCTTTCCTGCTATTATCTGGCACAATTCAAAATTCTGTTGCTTTGCAGCTCAAATATCTTGTAAAATTTAAACTGCTATAGTCAGCTTTCAACGCAGTGTCGTATTAGAATATAACAACATTCGATAGGTTGAATTCAAAAAGTACAATTTTTTGTTGTAAGTTGTTGCGGTTCATTCAAAGTTCCAAAGGTCCGCCGGTAAAAGACTTGGAGAATACGGCGTTGGGGCCTGGCGTTGTCGTGAAGGCCTTTTCAGACGAATAGTCTCTTTTTCATTTCAAATGGTTTTGATTTTATACATTTCATTGCGTACTCTGCTCTCAAAGTCTCACCAATGTTTTGGGCGGACCCTAAAGGGGACACCATTTTTGTATTCCGTGACGATTTGAAACAAACTGTCAAGTACTTCTGGGTTTCAGGAGAAGAATTTTCGGAAAAGTTTCCATTTCAATAATAATAGAAAGAGTCCTATTGAAAGCAAAATATTGTAGAACAAAATAATATATAACACTCTACGCAATTATGGTCCAACTTAAAAGATTCAATATAACTTAGCTTCTCATTAAAGTTAATTTTATAGCATCTCTTATAAATAAGTTTTCTCAAGTAAGATATTTATTCAACAAATTGATTTCCTTGTGTACGCGTGGGCAAAGTACACAAATATAGCAAATATAAATTATCTATATTGTCATTAGCTAGTGATGAGTGCCCCTTTATACTTATTCTTCGCCACTTTATATGATGACAACTCTGATGAGTTTGATCTGAAAAAAATTCGATTGATATAAAGGGTATATTTTCGTGAAGCTGAATGACAGTATCGATTTTTGTACTGACGTCATAAGCAGTAGTTTAAACATAAAGAATGTTCAGTTTATTTTTCGGAGCACCCTATTCGCAAGGTTTTAAAATAAATTGGATAGCACTACAGCCCACAATTGACAGAGTCCAAGCTTTTCCAGCAATTACTCGTGTTATGCGTTCTTTTATTCTATCATAAGTTGATTAGGCCTACATTTTTTTTGCCTCCGACTTAACAAAAAATGAATCCGTTTTGAGTTTTATCAGCAACTCGAAAAAGGTAGCGCTTAAAAGAAGGTGCGAGATGTTCAGTTACGGGCACAAACCTGGGAGCTTATGGTAGTAGTAAACGCATTTACGCATTTTTCTATTATAGAATTGGTACATCACAATGCTCTGAAACAAATGTGAACTTGTTCTTATTTTTTTGTATTCTTTTCAACTTTAATGAATCTGATACCCACCTTCTCTTAACTTCACGGGGTTAATTTTGATCAATTTCCGACAGTAACGATGATTCCGATTCGTTGATATATAGCTTATGGATTTCTTATTTTGAGCATGTGTATTTTATGCATGTGTATTAAGTTAATTGTTTCTATTACTCCTATAAACATTAAATTTTAAAATTTAAGTCTATCAATAGACTACCTTCTTCCACTTTCTTGCCACCACTAATTGTTTTGATACTATCTTTCAAGAGTTTTCTTATTTCCAAGGTGGTAACGAACTCAAATCACACCCTCAGTTTAATTTCATATTCAACAGATTCTCAAGTTAAATTCTCTTCGTTTTCTTCCTGGCATCCTATATTTAGATATTCAATTCACTTTATTCCTAAGAAACTCCCGATTACGATGTAAATTTCACTATATTTACACTGCATTTCCTTCAGTTAGTTATTCAAAATGATGACAAAAGCCACTTAGGAACTTTAAAATCAAGTTAAAGTGACTTTCGATGGCTTTTGAAAATTTTCTTACGCATTCTTATCGAGTTCATTTGTAATTCATGATTCTATATTTATGGATTGTTATTCTATTGGATAACTTAGTTTGAGGTTACATGAGAGTGAGGAGTGTCAGATGAAATTCATAAATTTCTTGGAAACCCAATGAACTCGAGGGACTTTTCCATTATGTACTCATTTCTGCAGTGCAATCAGTAATTTTGACTTCGTTATAAGCATGAGCTTTTTATTTCAACAGGTTTTTTTTTGTATTCCCTTCAATGAATATCTTATCTTAACACAGTGCACCTAAGCCGCAAAGATAAACTACACTTTTTCAGTACGTTACAAATTTTCACAAAATAATTTAAAATATTTTCAATTTTCCTGTATTAGACGTCATAAATATAAGTTAAATAAGTAAAGTTTATAATTTATGTTAAATTTAAGAAAAATATGAGCTCAAAGTGAGATTTTTTTGCACTCAGTATTGCTTCAGGGTTAATTTACATTTTTACAGCTGTGGCGTTGCCTTCTCTTGGGACATAACTTATTTCATCACAGTCTCACCACAACTTGGAATTTTAAATTTTAATAATTTTGTTCGGGTTCAATATTTCTTTAAAAGAGATGCTAAATTGAATAATTTCATATTACCGTACAAATTGTTTCTGTTGATTGTTTGTTTTTGAACTTAACTTATGTTATTACAATGTGTTTCCAAAATATTATAGCACAAGTATGATGTTGCTGTTTAGTTCTAGTAAATACAAATCAGAATTTTCTTCAACTCAGACGGAATCACTTCTTAAATAACAAAAAAGACCGTTAAATGTACTTCCACAAACGTGCCGTAAAGCGCAATCTGAATCTGTTTGAATTGTCCTGTCATCCGCTGGTAGCCGTTATTGCTCAGATTAGACGGTAGTATGAAGTCTAGAATGTAAGCCCCTCATTTGTTGCATTTGCTCCTGTCTCAGAGAAAATTCTGATCATTATGTTATTGTCGCAACAACTGATTTTTGTGGTGTCGGAATGAATTTGGCATCCGCTGTTGGTGGTGGCGGGAGAAAAGAATTGTAGAGGAAGTAAGAAGACGCAGCAACGAAGTTATTTTACCATCTATTCACTTCGTAGCTATTACTATTGGCAAACATTTTTGTCTGAAGAACTATTCTAGTTTGGTTGCTACGCAAAGTTGCCGAACAAAAAGATAAGTTTTGTGTTTTTGAGACCGCTTATCATACAGAGAAGCTTCGCAAACTACCAATGCACGGATGCTTTTTTTTTCCGTACCTATGCGATGACTGTTATAAAAAGTTTGTCTTCATCACCGTTATCGTTGATTATTCGGATAGATTGGAAATGAAGTGCAAATTTATCCTCTCAAGGTGCAAACAAGGATTTGTCTCATGGTTGAAACCCACAATGTGAGAAGGACCGTCTTTGTTGCCCGGTTCTTGCTCCTAAGTAAGTAAGTGATTCTTGCTCCTAAGTAAGTAAGTGACAGTAGATAGAGTAAATACGTAAGCCCGCCAGAACATCTTTCGCTTTCCTAAGTTACCCCAGGATTGGCACGTTGGTTTGGGTGATTTAAAAATATAAAACCTACGAAAGTACCCAGCCACTCTCTTCAATTTGTCGGGTAGAGCACTTTCCCAAACTTCAAAACAAGCATTGTCTGCGTTTGCAAGCCCCCACATATGATCATAGTAATTTTTGCGCTCTACTTAAACTTAAACTGATAGTAAATAGTAGCAAGAAGAAGGTGATATCAGCCTGATTGCAGTTTCCACTTTTTGCGTGCAGTTTATCGTTTTTTCCTATTGACGGGTTGTCCTGCTAAGCCAATTGGCGGAATACTGTCTTTTACAGATTAAAGCAAATATTTTACTGGGACTTAACATGACTAAAGAAACGACTTCACGAGTATTTATAGTCGCTTTAATGTTCATTTTTTGCATGCGTGCAGAAGAGGAAGCAGTGAAGGCTCCAATAGATTTATCGGGTTCGGTCTTTCGGTTGTATTGACCTCTGCTGACATGTTTCTCTTTGCCGTCGCTAGAATCCTTGCGCCAGGCGCAGACGAGATGATTGTGGGTACATTTCTCCTGTTGTGACTACCACCTGGTGTAGTTGAAATCCTATGGTTTTCTTTCCCACACGTCAACATGTTACTAATTTTTGGTTCGACGGCTCACCTGTGTTTTGAAGAAGGAGGATCTTTGATTTTTAAGTCCATCCACCAGAAGACATCTAGAAAGGGAGAGATGCAATATCTGCCAGTAGGCCAAGGAACTATTGCTAAATTCTGTTTTAAATTGGGTGAAAGTACTTAAAAATGGTGTAATACGCTTTGAAACTAGTGTTCACCAGATTTGCATCTTGATTTTCCCGATTTTCCAAACTCATACCACGTGAAATCAGGATTTGTATGGCCTAGAAATTGCAAACGAAATACGTTTTGTTTACTTGTATTTGAAGTTGGTATTTGTTCTATAGACGCTACACCATTTACTCAAGTTCGCAGCTCGGTGGTCAGCTCTATCACTATATTTTCAGATTTTTTCCAAAACTCAAATTAGGACTGACAAGGAAAAAAACTCGCAGCACCATTCCCCGTACGTTTTTCAGTGGTATTTAGATTCCACATTTAACATCTAATTCCACATTTAACATCTAATTCCACATTTAACATCTTATTCTAATTGTGACGTGTTAAAATAATCACATCAAAATTTTCACTGCTACACACTTTTCTCGAAGCATATTTTTACTTAAATTTTCATTTTCTATGAACAACTAAAGAGACACTTAGAACTATTTCGTTAAATATTTAAGGTTCCCTGAATTTCAAATGCTTCAGGACAAAATCAATTTTATCCGAAATGCTGTCTATCCATGGCATGCATCTACACTTATGTCGACTAGATATCTTTATCCATCAGGCACTTACAAAGTTATGGCGATACTTCATCAAATAAATGAAACACACAATCCCATTAATCCTTTCTTCCATTCCTCCTCACTTCCTGAGAAAGTTTTTTTTTAAATACATTTCCGTCAGAGTTAGTATCAACGCCTCAGCTTAATTACACGTAATCACATAAGAAAAAGTTTCCCGAAAACTCTTCTTTTCCTTGAAACAACATTTCATCCGTCCAAATGAAATGAACAATACATCTAGAAAATTATTGTATCTAATGTGTCTTTCAGCGGACTATTTTAAGCACTGTAGTAAAGTATTTAGCTTCTCACCAGAAGGTTTGCTTAATGGGGCGCGAAATGAATTCAAGTCGATGTAGGTGTAGGGACTGCGGTCGGATTCCGTGCAAACCCACGAATCTGCGAAAAAATTGCGAATTCATAATTTAGCAGGCAATTTAACTCGTGAAATGTGCACGATGACTGACGTCTTAAATCAGGCGCAGGTTATTTTTAATTTTTTGCGAGGTCCTCGCCAGCGCATATGGCATAATGAGAGATTAAATATTACAAAGGTACAGAATATTTAAATGCTTTGATGTTGATCTTACTGCAGGACAAAAATAGAAATAAGTGAAATTTGTTCGAGTGAAAGTATTTGAATGTGGTTAAGCTAAGTAAGTTAGGCTGGACACTTAACGGTCTGTATGCTATACAATTGTAATTCTTGCCATTTTTTTAATTTAAATCTAATGATAATTTTTCTAATACCTTGCTTATTCAAGCACGACTGAATTCGTAAAATAGATTCAAAAGAACTCTCCAATCATCCTTTTGCAGCTTCTGAAGAATTTTGTGGTGGGCGTCCTGATGTTATTCTGAATAAATACAGTTCTGCTTTTGGCCCGTAAGTTTGTGCATTGGAACAAATTGCATTTGACAACGTTTTTGGCGCGAACATATAATTTTTCCTGAAGAGGCTTGCTTTTACCTTTGCGGCTACGTTACGGTGTCAATTTGATGCTGATTGGGCAGTGGTGGCATCTCGTAACAATTTTCTTCAAAAATTAAGCCTGTAACAACTTTTCGGTCAAAGATGAGCGTTAAAGAGCCATGTTAACGGAATTCTTTTTGCAACAATAAAAGACTTGCACATCTTCTGGTCTATACAGGATAACGATTCGATTCGATTCCAATGCATTTTTATTATACTTTCATACTCCCTTTTTTAAACGCTAGACAAAGATGGTTAAAAATAGCTTAACCAATTTAAACAACAGAAAAATATTCTGAAACTGTTTTACTGATCCTTCAAAAGTAATCTATGTTAAGCTATATATGCTTTTTAATGTAAATGTGTTTAGCTTCACATGTTACAATCGTTCTCTTGCGCACCAAATTTCAAAATCGCCTGGCGTGCTCAATTGCAGGATTTCAGGATTTTCGGGCTAATTTTCAATATCCATCCAATCAATATTCAAAAACCATAAACAAGTTTTTGGAGAAAGTTGAAGCCGTGCCGAGTAAACCAAAACGTTTGATTCCATCATAATTATGAAGAAAAAAGAACTATTTCATAAATTTCTGCTTATGCCAGCTTAAATGCAAATGCTTAATAATTGCGCTGTGAAGACTTATTGATATATTATCAAAAAAAATACAATTTCTCATGTTTGTTCACTCACCTAGTACTTAATCGATCCCTGTGCCCCGCGACAACTCAAAATTGCCTTGTTCAGTATGGACTGGGAGAAAGAAATAAAGAACATTGGTAAAAGATGCCGTCACAAGATTCATAACATAATTTTACCTTTTAAATGTTTTTTCTTCCACATCAAAGACGTAAATATTGACAATAATAAGAAGTTCACTTTGTGAAGCAATTTGTTGATAAAATAAGAGTACATTCTACGTTTGTATGTATTTTCACTTAACTTGCCTCAAAAAGTTTAAGTATTTGTTAAGAATTTAAACAACAGTTAACCGTACCCACTTTAAGTGTGACATGTAACACGCCTTTTAAACAGACGTCCAAATTTTGTTTTCTTTTTCTTTTTCAATACTTTTCCCACTTCTTCGAAGTTTGCATGGTGTCATCCCTTTATTCTAACTTTTCCTCGTTCACCTGCGTTTTCAATTTGCCACAAAGTCAGACATCAAGCGGAACAGTGATGTCAAGCGTTAACTGTATCCTTCGTGTGGTTTATTCACTGTTTTTATTTGCAGCGTCTGGATCTTTTCTGTTTTTATATATTCTTTGTGGTACACTGCTCTTCAGTGCTGCTTTCACACAGCAAGTAAGAAGATAACGAATGCATGCTGAGTCATCGTCAATCTTAATGTCAAAACTAGGATGTCGTAAATTGTAATTTACTTAGTAACATTTTATAGAAACACGTCGAATTAAACAGGAAAACTTTGTATCATCTGTCCAACTGTAGGGACAAGGAAGAAGTGGAAAGAGGTGGAAAGTGTATTTCATCACCTATGTAACTGTGTAGCTCATTATATTATTACAAGAGAGCTTCTTCAGCAATTACTCCTGTTGTGCGCGCTATTGCTCTTTCAAAAGTAGAAAGGACTTACATTTTTTAGTTTAGGAAGACGTTCATGGGAGAAGAAAATCCTACTTGGGGGCATATTTCTTCTAGAACTTGGGCGAATTATGTGAAATTAGTGTCAAACAACTGTCCAATGATTATAGGCAAACTCGGATAAACGTAACATAAGAAAGAGCCTAGTTTGGTCCAAGCTGGGCTAACTCTCCTTCAAGTCCGCAACCCCAGCCCAACCTAACCTGTCCTTTTTAAATAATCTGTTGTTATTCGATTATGGCACTCTGTGATGGATATATGGTATTAGCTATTTCAGGCCAACGAAAAATTGTAGGATTGGAATGTTAGGTCGCATTCGCGGTAATGCACGAAGACTTCCTGGTGTTGACCTGTCCCACACACCATAAATAGCAAGGAGACCCTCAGTTGAGTCGAGCAATTCAAATTTGTTTAAAAATATATAATTTTGCAAGCGTTTTCTGTGCGAAATGGGCTGTACATAATTCAAGGAATTTTGCTCTTGGAGTAACCATTAAGATTGATTCAAAAATAAATATGTGGAAACATTTTTACAGGCAGGAGTTATCCTTTGCCTTCGAAGCACTAGCAAAGAAAGCCTATTATCGTCGTTATGCCTGTCTATTGTAACGATTTGTGTAAATTCAATGTTACCATTTTTATAAACAGAATTTACTTTGTTTTTCCTTCATTTAAACACAGACATGTCCTTTCCATGATTTCAATGTCATCGACATATGCAACCAGTAGCACTGACTTATAGAAAATTGTGTTTCTAGTGTTGATGTCTAAATTTATTCTCAATATGCTTAAGAGTATTTAAAGAGTTGCATAATATTGCCCAAGCTCCTTTTCGACATTAAGGACATTATTTGGGAGGCACTGTTCAGGCGTTTTACATTTCAATATTTTTAAATCATCATTTCGTCACATTTTGCAGTCACTCTTGAATGTAATGATAATAAAACGTCGCATGGAGCTTTTCAATCTGTAAATAGGTGGTGAGTATCGATCAGAAGCTCTTGGGTCTTTTTCAAGATCTGCTGCAGTAAAGTCAATCAAAGACGATTCAATCGTGAACTTTTCTAAAGTGGAACATACCAAAATATTGAATACCAAGAAAGTCAAAAGTTCTGAAAAGCTATAATGTCAAAGTGACTAAATATACATATGAACAAATCGCACAAATTTACATTACGTCAAACATAGCAACCATAAGATTCAAGCAAAAAAATATCGTTCAGATTACAATAATTGATGTAGATTTTTATTCTTTCCTTCCTTTTTGAATGATTCCACTTCGAAGTTAAGCTCGGATGCAATTGAGTTTTAATTTCCTACCTACTTAGAATCAGAAATGATTTTCCTAAACCTGAAATATTTTAACTCTTCAAAGCTTTAAGTGATATTAGCTGTAAGTGTTTTTTAATTCATTTGACAAGAAGCTCATAAGGATAACAACACAAAATCAAACGACAAAAGAAAGCCATTGCACTTTGCTCGCAGATCCCATTACTCTGATGGATATCGTCATCAAGCTTAAATCCTTCGTTTAAATTCACACGTCGTTGAAGACGACAAACGCGCACACAAAAGTGCATTTTTTTTATTTGTCGTCAACTAAAGAGCTCCATTACGGCATAAGAAGCGAGCGCCATCAAGGGATAATGGATTATGTTACGCATTCAAAAGGGGCAGCCAGCAGTGGCATAAGATTTCATTCTCGCGTTCTATGCCATTGCATTTTTATTGCGTTATTCCCTCAAGATAGCAATGTAATAGTGAGATTATGGCCAGGATATAGTAAACGAACGGATTGAACTGGTGCCACTACAGAAAAAATGCATTACAAATTTAATTTGTATTTGATGCCGTTTAAAATGTAATCGTTTCTTTACTTAAACTTCTCTGCTGGAAGGGAGGATTTGGTGGGGGAAGTCGTTCTGAATTTGCAATTTTTGCATTGACAAAGTAGATTGACTTGTAATTTAAGATTTAACCAGAATCGTGTGATTTTCATTGTCTGTCAAAAGGTTTCTCTTCTAAATTCATGTTCGCTTTAACAAGATCGGCAATGCAGGTTACTTTGAAGAATCCATTTTTCTGTGCAACCATTACACGGCAAATATTCGACTCATCCTTTCTTTCAGTAAATGTGATCATGTTTAAGCCATGTCAGTGGTAATTTGCCATTAGTCCATGAACCCTGGTCAAAATGATAAAGAATGAATTGTTGAAGGGAAAACAAAACGTCCTGTAAAAGAGAGAGTAGTATTTTTTTTGCAACGTGACAGTCCGCACATTTATGCACCAGCGCTGTTCACCGTTCTGCACATTGAACTCACCCCAATTACTTTAATGTCAACGCCTTGATTGATGGCTTCCACATCACCGAATTGATACATCAGGCATATTTTTATCCTATTTGCACGTTTCGTATGGCGTTTTCATACTCCGACTGTCATTTATTTTCGTACCAGCATAGTTTTCCCCTGAACACTATCGCTGTATTATTCATAAATCATTTCTTTATCAGAGGATTGCAAGTTTGACAATTTAATATGTATTTACATTTCATTTTGCGAGGCCGATGCATGCATGCAAGCTAATGGTCAAATAGAACACAAACCGTTATTTGTGATTCAGATATGCACTGCAGCTCTCCTTCTCAGAGAATGGGTGTGTTCGCTTGCACTCAGGCGACGAAATTCATTTATTGTCAAGTGGGTTAATCGTAATTGAATGCAAATTTGTGGGCAAACACACTGAAGTCGTTCTGCCACATCACTGTGGCGAAGGCAGAACTAAGAAAGTTCCTTCGAGGTATTTTTCCAACTAATTTTTACGTCACGCAATAATTAGCGCGGTGAATCATTTCGTCGGGTATGTCGCAGTTTATTCCCTCCGTCATCCGGAGTGATTCAGGCATTCCGAAAGCGAGGGAAAGTATTTGTGCTGTTGTTAATGAACGAGAGCAATGTGTATTTGCCATATCCATTAGTTCGCAGATTTGCGTATTGATTTATGTGATCAACTTTCAATTAAAGCCAACTAATAACCACAAAGCCGATATCAGCAATTACGCATTGATAAGAGATACTCGAAACATGCGTGGGTACTTAACGATTAATTTGGCACCACGTACACGCATGTGAACAGCTGTCAGCGTTCCTATCAATTCACGGAAATTCATGACATTCATTTCGATACTGTGTAGTTGTCGACACAAGGTGCCGTAGCTGCCATTAAAACAAATTATAATCAAACACTTGTGGCGACAGTTGTGACATATTATGCCTGGGCTGATTTAGGAATTCTTTACTCGAAGCAACTACGCTTGAAAAGCAAATAGAATCGCATTGATGTCCAAATTGAGAGTTCTTGAAATTGAAAATATACATGTGCTGAGACACATGCATGCTGTAGACATTCATGCGTAATTAGAAATTCAATTCCATTCAAATTCAAAAACACCAGAATGATGAGGTGAACATTTTGCCAGGAGATTGATGTGAAATTGCTTTCGTTAAAACACCCTGACAACTGGTGTCACTGGGATGTGTCGCATAAGATGGTGGCAGGTGGCGGTTGACACTTTAAAAGACATTCCCACTCAATATGCTTTGGCATATGCACATACTTTAAGATGAAGGAACACACATATATATTTTGCGTAAATGGCTTTTTAATAAATTTTTGCGTGCATATTGTGTTTGAAACTAACATATGTGTGTGGCAGCTAATAAACGTGAATTCGAAACTAAAAAACATGCAAAGACCAAAAAAGAATAATCAATCCTGAGAATCAAGCAAATCTGTTATCTATTGATTCACTTTTGGAAAGTGTATATTTAAAGTTCTGTTTACATAAACATTACTTTTACAATTTCGTTGCATCCATCTGTCTGTTAATAATAATTGAGTGGCACTTCAATAATAATTGAGCTTTAGACAAGGCTCATAAGATTCACGTAAATTTGTCGCTTGACACTTCGTTCTGGCTGTGAAAAAGGTAAACCAGAAAGCAGGAGAGAACACCGATCTCTATAGTTAGGGGGATGTACCAAGATGTGGACGTGGTCCAAAAGGCAAAGCGGGAGTCCTATCGAGTTTCCATACATCATAAGTATCCGTCGCAGTTATGATTTGAGTTTCGTGATGCAAGGCTTAACTAAGACAACGAATTTCCATCAGTCAATATCATCCGTCAGCGTTATGACTTTTGACATTTTGTGTTTTTTTTTGATTGTGGATACACAATATGTTGATCCCAACGCCTTTACGTCTCTTTCTTTAAAGAGTACATTATTATATTATCGGGACTGGCATTCACAATTCATAGTAAATTATTTCATACTAATTTTTTACCGAAGTTTTCAAGCTAAACTAGAGTTCTCACTTTGAAGCGCCAATAAGATGTGTGACTAAAGTATACGAATAATAATTTTGCATACGTAGTAGAGCAATAGAGTAATAGACTTCCCACCTCCTTTAAATCACTGACAAAATTAGCTTTTTTGAAATGTAGTCTACTCCGTTTCAGGTGACGTAGAATATATCCCAAATCAAATGAGCTCGATTTTTGGCCTTATGGAAAATCATTTATAGGCTAACTAAAAACTAATCCTTGCTCCCTTGGTACTTTAGAAATAAGATAAAAAAAGAAGGGGAAAACATAATAACCTTACTAGGAAAAGAGACTTGTCGCCGATGCCTGTTTTACAATGTCATAAGAGAATGAGGCGAGGGCGATGCAAAAAACGATATCATTTTATGAATTCATAATCAAGCCAGAGTCCTTATTTCTTTTTAATTTTTTGTTGGTATATATCACCTGTTTTTATTAAAGAAAAAAAAGAAAAAAATGTGCACTTCAAAAATGGCGATGTCGTGCAGAATATTGTTTAAATTTTTCGAAACTATGACGTTGCGTGACGACGAGTCATAGGCCAATACATTTATTTTCTTTAAAAATCCCTTGACAGGTTTAGCTATACTCGTTGGTGCTCTTGTGTCGCTTTCTCGATGCGTTGTAAAATGAGCGTGGGTTTCATTTTTATCCTGACGATGAAGCTGACTTGAAAATTTGCAACAGATTTGAATATTTTCTAATAGGAAAAGCACGAAAATTAAAGAATAGAAAAGTTTAAATATTTACATGTAACATCCAAATCCGATTTTAGCTCTTAAAGCCAGACTGGAGGAGGATTGTGTTATCTTATAATATGAGCATTTTTTTCAATATTTGAAGACCAGGTAGAAGTCCACAAGAAAATGATAACTATCGCTGTTTATAAGTAATAGGCATAGTAAGGCAACTTTATTCAAAATTAAAGTCCCTCATGAAAGATTTTATACTTTTTTTGCTTTGATAAACTCTTTCAAAATATGAGATTGCATGTGCAGATATCTAATAACTTAGACACTATCGACAGCATACATCGCCAACTATCGATACGATATTGCCACCTATCATAACACATTTTTCCCCACAGTCAGATATGTCGTGTCTCCTTGTATCGTCTTACTTCTGCATCTCCCTATTTAATGTTGATTGAACACAAAAGAAAAAGTAAACACAAACGCACCCATATAATTAATTATCTACTCTTAAAAAGCTAATTTGGCTCCACTTGACAAACTAATTCTTAATGCCACCCTCCATAGTGTGATCATCCCTTTTCCTGCTAATAAGACGTTCAATCCCCAGAACGTGCGCTAAATATAGAAATCCAATGAACCGAAAATCCGATAATGCTAATTTCTCAATCTCCTCTCACGGAATCCCGCTGATACTTTCTAATGCCGCATTTTGGAATCTCATGTTCTAGCCGCACTCAGCAAATGGAATATCATTAATTAGTCACTTCACACGGAGGCTGGTCTCAGGATTGCAATTTGCAGCATTAATCTAAACACCATTGATGTGTACATCCTGAATCTGTCATGATTTTCCCACGAAATCAAAATAATTACCCAGACTTTCAGGGGTGAACGGCACGTTCCCCAGTCTTCATTTGAGATTTCACATAAAATTTTAATTAATTCTTCCCGAGACAGATGGGTGGGTACTTCGCCAGTTTCATTGACTTCACTTGGTTTCTCGACGATGACAAATGGGTAGGAAGTCGTATTACTTTCACTTTAAATTCAATTATACCACATTGTGATATTGTAGAGATTCGAGGTTGAAGGGAGGAGAAATCCGCTTTCAGTTGCACAACTTGGGTTGCGGCTGACACACATGTGAGATGTGCATCGCGGTACTGTCAAGTTCTATAAGTCTTCGTTATATGTCATGCTCACGTACACCCTGGCGTATGTGGAACATTTTATGTGCCGACCCGGTCCAGGGTGCTTCTGAAATTCAGGATCCCGGTCCGGGTTTTTTTTTGTCGGAGAAGAACGTGGCACACAGCCGGAAACGTGTGCGTGTATTTTAAAGCAATCTCGAGAGAGAAAAAAAGGCCAAAGGATTGAAATAAGTATAATTGCAGAGCGTATTAACTTTTGAAATATTTATTGCTCTCCGACTAAAAGTCTCACGCTCTTCAAATAGAGACTCGACATCCGGGGATTTGCCGGATGAAAGGCTCTCTTTTGGAATTGCTAATACATTGTGGCCGGCACATGAGTTAATTTCCTTTAGATAGGTACCTATGCATTAATGAGATAGTTGACCGACATAAACTGGCACTGGAGAGCAAGTCTGCAAAGTTTCAGTTATGCTCATATGCACGCACTACGTGAAACGAGGACATTCTAATCCAATTTGAAAGTTTCCACATCGGAAACAACGGTAACGAGTTGAACTTTAATTATGCACAATGTAGCTATGGAATGAAAATTTAACTTGTGAACATCCCTGGCAATTGCTACGAATTAAAATGTTTCGTTTTCATTTGTTAAATGACTTAGCAACAACGTGTAGGTGTTTGTGAAAAGTTTTGAAAACAGCCTTAACTTGAGTGGAAAGATGAGAAGTCCTCATTTACGAATATCAAAGTTTTGCTTATCCGCACTTTGTATCAATTCATAGTCATTTCCGAAAATGATATACTTTGAAATCGATTTAAAGTAGCATGTTTGAAAAGAGTTTTAATATTAAGTATTAAGTCATTATGAACCTAAAAGCAATAAACTGTTATTTTCATTCCAATTGTTGGCAATTTGATCTACCATAGCGACCGGTATTTCGGGAATAGCACGAATGTTGGCATCCAAAGCGTCTATCGTAGTTTGGTTAATCCTAAAGACCTGCGACTTTAGTGTAGCAACAAGTCCATTGTTACACGCGCTGTTAGACTCGTAGCGCCGTCATGTTGAAAACAGAAGCACATATTCCGTTGATATGGCCTAAAAACGACGGCAACTAGATTCGCCACAGTTTTCAAATACGCTCTGAGCTCCACCTCCAATCGCCTCTTCACTACGTGATTGATGTAGCTTTAACGGTTAAGTATCATGTTATCACCGGGTGTTTCTCGAGTAGCACGAATAACATATCTCACAGAACCCTGCTTGTCGCAATATAGACAAATAACTAGAAGACGCTGGCACTGAGCAAGTCACTTACCTTAAAACAATAAGCAAACTGCTTTAATTTACAAGATAAAGAATAAAAAGAAAACACATTTCACTAAACACTGTTGTGCAACTTTTTTTAAATGATATTAATTCTGTGGACGTGAGCGATATTTATTTTTCATACGACAGTCCTACTTCCCACTCCAATGGTAGGTGCATAGCAATCGAAATGTTTGCTCAAATTGTCACTGAGACCATACAATTTACCTTCATTAGACCTTTTTCTTTGGAACAAATGTGAAGTCATTATAAAGCCTCTTTTTTTCTTGGCCTGATATTTGTACTTTTAAGATTTCGAAGGTGTTTTGTCCGAAATAGAGCCACAGAAACGTGATGAAAATGTTTACTTTAGAATTTAAAATTGATGCTTCAGTACTTTATTACTGAGTTTTTGTATTTAAAATCGATAAAAGGACAACACTCTTCTTTTCTTCTGTGTGGAATAACGATAATCGAGAAATTATGTAATTTATTTGATTTATAGTATAATATTTTGATTTAGACACCAAGGAGTATCAAGCCAATACCCACCATCTATTTATCGCTTTTAAGGCCGCGTATTTATAGAAACGAGCGCATTAGACATAACTGCAAAACTCGACAGTCTCTGCGCCCGTGGATTTGTGAAGGTCGGTAAAGATTTTCCGAGATTTTTGATGTCAAAAATGAATTAAGACAAGCCCTTTTTTGCGATTTCTTTAAAATTATTCTCGTGAATATCGTGCGAAATATAAACGTCAAAATAACAGGCACGATCTACCATAAATCAGTGCAATTGCTTGCAATACCGATGTCATTTACGTCATTGGAATAACGCAACGGGCTTTCAGTGGGTCATTTATGAGCACCGAGAAGGACGCGTCTACGAAAAATTTTCAGCAATGCCGACGTCTTGGACAAGACGTTATTATATGTTGCTAAAACTTCCAAGTAGTGAAAATCTCTGTCTATCTAGGCCCCGAAATTAACGCAAGCATTCACACCACCGCAAATATAAAACAAAGGACCACGCTTGCCGTTGTGGATTAGGCATTTTACTTGATACCTTATGCATCCTGGAAACAGTGCAACAAATAAGTTCAAAGAACCCTAGAAAAAAACAAAAAGCTTAAAGCTACAGTTTCGTAAGTCATGAGTTTAAAAAGAATATGTGAGTCCATTCAATTAAATTCTCAAATTGTATTTTACCCAGCATTGTTGCAATCTGACGAAAGGGAAGTTAATTTTTAGTTGCAGGGTTTACTGGCAAACTTTCTCCGAAGCAGTATTAAGTTCAGATATTAAATAATTATTTGAAGTTCTTCACTACCATGTACATCTGAAGAATGCGAAAGCATGCACTATTTCGGATGTGCATGCGAAAGTAAAAGAAATGTATTCCTCTTGGGGTATAAAAGAACGCCTTGTAAGTTTTCACGTTCAGTTTCATTCAAAACGAAACATAAAACCTTTGTTCTTAATCGTGCTTGCAAATTAGTTCTTCATCCTAAAATACCTGCATTAAGTTAAAGATCCCGCAAAAATTGCTCTCTTAAAATGCGATATCCCCCAATGGAGTAAATTGCCCTCTTCTCCTCTTACAGCTCAAATTCGAAGTTTATCAATTTGTGCAAAAAAACGCCCTAATAACAGGACTTAAATGCCTTAAGCTCTAATAGGAGAAACTTTCTTTTTTACCTCACAGCAAAAAAAAACGAACGCTTCACATAATTGAATTACTTTTCACTTAGAAACTCAACTCAAAAGTAAAACTGCCATTAAATAATCGCCACCATCAATTGAGTTTTCCTAAATCAATGTAAGGACATGTCAATACATTTTGTTCACACCGAAAAAAGATCAACTTCTGGTCTATTTTTAGACCACCTCTGTCTTGTAATTCTGGTTGGCGTTGCCATTAAATTTCACACACAATTAAATAACCAACTGACGCCTATCGTCGGTAACCACCACCAGTTGTTGTAAATTTCTTCCTCTCGATTACCGTTAAATAGGCTTTATGCCATCGACAGAAGCTTCCGCAAAATTACACTAAATCCTTGAACACTTGCTTACTGCACTAGCAACTTCACGTTCGTCAGTGTGGGTGGTTACACTACATCGACGATACTGGGTGTTGCCCAGTTTGACAAGTTGACATTCGTTTTAATTAGCTTCAACTGTGCAGCTCTCCGGTGTGGGGGTGAAACTTTGAGATATTGCTCAAGTTGCTATTGTACGGTCTAATCTTCAGGATCAAACACATGGGGAAACGGTTAAATTGAAATTAATGGGAATGTCTTGGTGTATTGATTAATTACTTGATTAAGTTGAGAAGGTTACTCGTCCCTCCCTTGGATGTCTTGTTATAGGGTCGTGTCCTGCAGTGACAGTGCAGGGAGAATTTTCTGTGGCAATGTTACTTTTTGCCTTTCGCTTTTTCGAGGAATAATAATAATCTCTGCTGAAATGAGAAATGGACAGTTGTATATGACCATAAACTGCTGATATCATGCGTGTGTACTGAAGGGAGGTGAATAGAGTATAGTATGGTCTGTTCATGTTTGCGTGAGTATGGTTGGCCTTACAGGCTCATTTCAACAAATTAGACTAAACAATGAGGTTGTATGTCGGCAATATGAGTTTATGCGGAGGCGCTCCTTTAAGTCAAATTCGTGGGTTATATTTGAGTGATTGGAAGAATTTAATAAAACTCAAAAGACATTTATTCCTTTAATACAAGAATATTTTTTTTAAAAATTTACATTACTCGAACTCGATTTGACGGAACGTATCTGAATAAAATAAATGTTCACTCTTAACGGTCGTCGTCTTTAAAACAGATGTAGCGGATTTTAGTGTGAAATGAAATAAGTAAATTTAAAAATATATCCATGATTGTGGGAACAACGTACATCTTAATCGACTTTAAGAATGCAGGCCTCTTATACGCGCTTCCACAACATCTTTGGAAAACATATAGGAGAAGGAGTATATATAGGAGGTAACCATCCTTCTGTATTTGGATATCAATCTGCACAGCTTTGCAGTATCAAGACAGTTGCATAAAGCCGCATCATGGAATAGAGTGAGAAGCGCAGTGTAAAAATTATTGGAATTGATCTCTATGCATTCAAGTACAGTAACGAATTATTCGCTGTAGGATTTCTTAATCCTAGAATTTGCGTATTTATTAATGCTTGTACTCCTCGCTCTTCAAAAGCCCGGCATGTACACGGCAAATGTGTTCAATTGGGTAAGCGTTGACAACCGAATTACAACATATAAATAAACTCTAGATTAGAACCGAAAGCGTAACCTGACAACTTGGGCTAAACGTGTCGTAGGAGCATCATTCTCCTTATTAGTTGTTTATTTTGGATGATGCGGTAATAATTCTTGAAGCTCAGCAATAAAGTTTTCAGCACATATAGTCTGTCGCCTTACATTTTCTAAATCAAGAAATATACAGCTCAAAAGATTTTACGGGAGAGATATAGAGAGATAGGACGAAAGATGATAACCCCTAACTTTTCGCATTTTTTTATTATGGCAGTTACTGTCAATCAATTCATGTTTTCTTTCAATCCGTTATGTTGTCTTTTTTCTATTTTTTTCATTTTTCTTTCCATTTTGTAGCGATTTCTTAATTCTGTGACAATACTAATAACAATAATAATTGAGTGGCCCTACAGCCCACACGGGACCAGGGCCTAGCTTGTACAACAACTACTCGTGTTCTGCGTACTACTATACTCTCACGAGTAGAATCGACCTACAGTTTTTTGCCGACTCCGAACGGCGAGATTTGAGAAGGTTTTTCATAGACAATTGATACTCTTTGAATGTTGTCAGCAACTCGAAGGAGGTGGTGTCGTGAAAAAATTTGAGGTGTCCCGTCCGGAAATCGAACCTAGACTTTCTGCGTGGCGGTCGACGCACTAACCCACTAGGCCATCTATGACAGTTCTAGCTTACTTTATATTAACAATAGTTCTTAAATCTGACTTACTGACCCTTTACAGGTGCTCTATGCTAATCCATATCTACTCTAGTTTGAAATTGCCTTCGGTAATAATAAATGTTTAATAATAGAATTTCCTTAAATTGGTTAATATTTTCCCCAGAAAAATAGGTCGTATGTTCTTTTAAACCTAACCTTAACCTATCTTAAAGTAAAGCGAAACTAAGACTTACAAGTCAGTAAAATTGTATTAAAATACCTAAATGTGTCCGTAACAATTTACGAATGTGTGCATTATGACGCTTAACATTAAGTGCTGGACATACATGTTCCGGGACTGATTATGATGATTTAAAAGCCATGATGCACCAATTTTTGGTAGTTTATAATTTCTTTTTCAACAAATTTTCTTACTGCCTAAAAAACTATTGTTACGTACCATGGTCACAAGGTCAACATTCAGTTTTAGTTAGTTAGGAGTGGTGGCGAAGGCTGGTTTTTATGCAGCCATGGTCTCTGGCGGATTGTGCCTTATCTCGGACGGAGATCGCCCTACTGAACCGAAGAAGTTTCTCATGACTACGAGAGAAGTCCGATTCTTATTGGAGTCGCTTGTCCTCTATTCGCCGTGCGACATGAAAAGGGATGGACATCCTTCCTTATTCTGTAGTCGCCCTTAAAAACTAAATAGAGATATGCCTTGGGGGGTATAAAGGCGTTTAGACGCACCTCTCATGTTTTCTTGTGAATAAAGAACTCAATTTCAACTCGCAGAATTTTTTCCAATTATTAATTATATAATTTTACATACCATATCGTATAAACTATATTTCGTTAATGAACGAAGCCATCTCCTATAATATCGCAAAAACTTCCTCCTGATAATCGGATATGGCTTATGAGAAAATCCCTTGGCTAAACTCCGTGTCCAAATTTCCTGTTTAGCACAAACGTCGTTTCCAAAAACAAAACCACTAAAATTTTGGTTGGTCTGGCGGTGTGGTTGTTAATCTGTTCACATGCCTATTTCTCACATTTATAAAGTAATATGCATAAATTATTAAAAGTAAATTAATTTCACATAGCAATTAATGAATATACACATAAATTTATGGTACATATGCATATGAGTATATATATGAGTAAAATAAAGTATAAAGAAGATTTTCTTTCAATATTTTGATTGACATCTCTATTGTGGTCAACAAATTTTACATACCATTGACTCCCTTTGTCAAAATGAAACTAAAACACTACTGTCTATTTGTGTTTTACGAAAGTGTTACCTGATACATACAAATTTATATTATTATATAAACTTTAAGAAATCATTTATATTATTTCAACGAAATTCCTGTATTTGGTTTATAGAGTTAATCGTTTTTTACAATGAAAAATCCATATTAAGGCCGGGAAAACAATAATTGATTTAAAAATTGCAGTACAAAAGCACAAGTTTCGGCCATAATAAATAAAGCACGGAATTCGGTAGTAAGTAGATGGAAACATTTTGAAAATGATCAGCCCTTCATTAAAATTATTATATAACCAATTTATATCATTATAAGGGTACAATAATAATTATTTAATTCCTTCAAGTTATGTAGCAACCCTGGATTTCCATGAACTCTGAATGGATAATAACGAAATTATGAACAATGAAGTGTCTTCCAAAGCCATTATATTTTAAATTTTAAACATTTTAAACAGTTAAAAGCAAGTTGAAGTTATCTTACAAAAATACATTACAAATATTGTACCAGATTAATTGTTTTCAATGGTAATGAGTTTTACTATCATTATTAATTGATTAGTAATTAAAACAAAAAGAGCATCTAATTCCCCCAAGCTAACAACAGCATCTCAAAAAAGATATTTACGTCCTACACCTACTTCATATGACTGACGAAATACGAATTGTTGAATTGTTCAGTTAAATTATTCAAACCACCTATTCTACTCCTAATATTTCTTCTAATATCCTACTAAACGCATTATTGTATGAGTGCTTTGTTTTAAAGTTTTATTTACTTAACTCCTTAACAAAACGTTCCGATTTTCTAAACAGCCTTAATGAGTAACCTATTGGTCAGATAATAACCAATTCCTAATGAATTATTACAGAGATGTTGAATTGGATAAATACAAAAAAGGCAAAGGCAATTTTTATTAAAAAGGTCCTTGCTTTGGAAAAATATGAGCTTAGCCAGCTCAGTCAACTAATCGATTCGAGGTTTACAAAGCAATCTTCATTGTCGATTCCCCCTCAATGAAACAAACAACACCACACATTGACAAGTGAAAAATTAGCTTTAAATATTTATTACTTCAAAAACGTTAAGTCCGAATCATTCGTGAACGTTCCATCATCTGTTGTTTGTTTTGAGTGTGGAATTATGCCCTTTGGAAAGTCATATGTGATATCAACCTTAATAAATATATAGACAAGTTTACCGTTAACATGACAATGTCCACATCAATCACTCCTTGATACCTTGATATTTGCGAAACTTATTTAAGTAAACAGGCCCCTGTAACCCTAGAGATAATTCACAAAGCAAACAATAAGAACAATAACCTCCGGCATCCTGTATGATGTAGGAGCAAACGAATAACTTCTGCCCAGCTCAGATAACATAGAAATCACTCCGGTAAACATTGCTCCTCGTGACCTACAAAACATTCCAAGGAGACGTAATTATTTTGTTCGGTTATCAGCATTCGTCACAACTCGCGCAACAGGGACACGATTTGAGAAATCAAATGAAGAAAAAATTGCCAAAAATCACAAAAGAAACGCAAAGGTGATGTTTTTTTTTCAATAAGCAAAACTCTGCGTACATACTTATGTATGTATGAAAAAATTTGTATTCGTCACCTCGAGGGAGTTCAAAGGAAACAAATATTTGTGCCAACTTATTGTTTGCGAACAAGTCTCCAGGTTGCTTTGAGACGTACTTACAACTGCTGAGAGGAGGATGGTTCTAAGTTCACCAGAAGTACACACCCGCACTTAAACGACTCCACGATCTAAAAATACACTCCCTAACCCTACAGCTCGTAGGTGTGAAACACGAATTCAAATAGCTGACAATCGGAAGGTGTCATAGAGCGCTTTTGCATCGCAGCTGTTGGAAGTGGAGCGGTGTAAACTTATCCTTTACACCCGACATGGCTTTATTGCCCGTCTCTTTGTTAAATACCGTGAAGAAACCTGATTTCCACTTTGAACTCACTTAAGATGAGTAATGACAAAAGGCAAAGCACTCCATTCACGCCATTCATCGTTCCCTACAAATAAACACGCGCATCCGGAGGATTTTAGAACTTTTCTACAGAAAGGAGTAAGTCATTGTGAATCATCGCTTCCTTACGCATCGCGGGTTCCCTCCGCTTTAAGGAAAATGTAAATTCCGCCCGATAGCGAATGAAATTCGCAGATGCAAACAGATTTCTAAAATTTTTCATTATTCGATCTGCGGGGGAGATGGAGGAGTGTAATGATTTCCATATCCCAGCTGTCACTTGGCACAAAGACTTGATGCGTACTCCATGAGAAGATGAAAAATTGAAGCACATTATGTATGTGTAGGCATTCTTCTGTAAGGGGACACGAGTATTCCCCAAGAAGAAATCAAATTCGATTGGCGACGTCACTCCTCTGTTTTAATTCAAAATATTTTTGATTTTAAATGAGTTTTATTCCCGCCCACACCAGACCCGACTCTGATGGAATGTATTACCTCCTGGGGCTGTGCCGAATAATATGCTAATCTTAATTTGTACTAATAACGACTTTTGATGAAATGATTGATGTCATGGCTTTATTTTTCCTTTTCAGCAATAATAATTATCTGAGGGACGACACTCACGTTTTGCATGAATGTGACGTCCAATGCAAAAATAAATTTGTTATTGCCACACACGTGTACTTTATTTTGAAAATGATTCAGGGGAGAGGATCCCTGTAAGCCCGTGGGGAGAGACGATACTTTTATCTTAGAAGGGACATTTTAATAATTAAGATATTTTTCTCAAGGGAATGAAGATATCATTACAGAATTGTTTGTCATTCATTAATGATTGGTTGATAAACAGCTAGGGATTATTTTCGTTTAGCAGATTTTATGGATTACATGAATTAGATAACACTTTTTAAAAGAGTCGAATGTTTATTCTATAGACTTTTAGAGACGACATACGTACGTACCAAAGAAAGATCGGTACATGAATGGTATGCTGCAGTTTCTTGCTTCAACAAACGCAAATTTTACACTTTCTTCCTCTTTGAGCGTGGACTTGGACTTCAGCAAACAAATCTCACCATTTAGCACGCTCTCTTATCAATAATTTAATAATTGTGTGGCACTACAGCCCACATGAGACCAGGGCCTAGCTTCTACAGCAACTACTCGTGTTGTGCGTGCTATTGTTCTCTCACGAGTAAAATCGACCTACAGTTTTTTGCTGACTCCGAACGGAGAAATTTGAGAAGCTTTTCATAGACAATTGATACTTTTTGAGCAACCGCCGTGAAAAAATGCGAGGTGTCCCGTCCGGGAATCGAACCTAGAATTTCTGTGTGGCGGTCGACGCACTCACCACTACGCCACGGCGACCACACGCTCTTTTATCAGCTGCCTCCAATTTCGCACTTCAAGTTGTTTGGTGTCCTTCTCCACTTGTGTGCACCATCTCAGACGAGGTCGTCTTCTGTTGTGTTTCTAAATGGCTCAGTTTTAAAGGTCGTTTTGGTCGGAGCAGTCTCTCTATATAATCTAGCCATCTAAAACGTTGTATCCATAGACACTTGACTAGGAGCGTGCAGCATATAGAGTTCGCCGTTGAAGCTTCCCCTCAAAATGTGATCAAGGTACCTCCGCCATTAAGCAGGACAGGGATGATCAAGTTTTATGCAAAGCCAGCTTAGTTTTTCGAGAGAGACGACTTAAGAGTAAGAGCTATTTAAGCTACTTACCTCATTTCGTAATCGTCGAACAAAAATAAATCCATTGATACACACCAGAAATCAAGCAACGATAGAATAAGTGCACTTTAGCCGGCAGGCGTGGTCCGACATAGGCGGATGTCGTATCGACCATAAAGGAAATGATTATCGATTTCTGGGTTTCATAAAGTGAAATCTACATTCGTAATCTGTAGTAGGGTAATACGGTCTCAGGTTCCCATGTCGACTTGATCAGGCAGGCAGCAACCCCATAAGGAGAAGGTGCGATGTTTACCATAACAACGCCCGAATTACACCTCCACCGCTCGTAACCGCTGCCTCATTTAGACTAGATTGGGCCTAGTACTCGAACGACTTCTTTTTGTTTTCAATCTTGTAAGAATCGTCTGCCGGGCAAAAATATCAGTTGAATGTGAGGCATATTGCTGGCACAAATACATATCAAAAGGATTTGTTTTAAAGTGTTAAGGAATGGTGAATATCGCTGATACAAGTGTATCTGTTGAGTTTAAGTGATACTATGTAAGCTATGTATTTACACAATTTCCATCCTAGAGTTGATTTCCCAAACATTGAATGTGCACTATTCTTTGGAATATCTGCTTTAAGAATTGGTTGCATTGATGGAGGTCCATCAAATGTCAGTCTATTTGAAATTCAAACTACCCTACACCGAAATTTCGAAATATAATGTAACATCGCACCAACGTAACCTTCTATAGCCATCCCTCTACATTTGTGTAAGGACTTGATTCAAACACATTTTCCGGTATAGGTTTTAATTTCTTTCTTTGTTTATGTTGATGGCTGTGCCTTGTCGCCAGCACCTTATCGAACATTTTCAACATGTCGGTATCAGACATTTCCTTATAGTTTTAAACACTAGAAAAAACGGAAAAAATCACTTTTAACTGCTTACAAAAACGCGCATCTCAAATAACAATTAATTTTCTAACACGAATAACAACATTTTTCCCTATGGGAATCCCAAAGGCACTTTAAATTCACAATTTCCTAGTAGTTAATAAAAAGATATAAATTCTCCTGATGTCAAATTCAGTTGCAAGTTCTTCTGAAGAAGATTAAATATTAAATGAGGGACTTTATTGCCCGTTAATGCAGCATAAACAGAATATTCCACTTACCGCCCACAACCGCCCTATAAATGTTATTTTAATCTGGAAAATTTTCTAGAAAGAAATTTAATGACATTTAATACATTAATTGAAGCGCCCACCCACATGACCATGACCAACAGCAGTGTACAAAAACAATTCTCGATTCGTTAAGTCAACTGAAAGCATTAATTAACACGAGAAAGCCTATTCAATTACGACATATGCAAAAATGGCGATTTTATGCGACAAACAAGAACAAAATAAAAAAAATATAAAAACGTTCGAAAATCAAGTTGTACTCGTTTTTCAAGTGCTCTCCAAACCAACGATGTGAGTTTACCAATCCAGCTATTATTTAAATCACTTTACACTATAACGCGCTGAAAACATCGATTTCCAAACATACACTGCAATGAGCACAGCCACGGCGAATAAGTGATGACAAAACCACTCCATAAACAAATCATCACTTACCAAGCAAGTACTTTATGGCGAGCTAATGCCAACATCTGTTCCCGTAAAGTGAACCAAGACATTTCAATCTCGCTGATATGTGGCGCACAAAATTGACTAAGATTACCCATGGGTAAGAGTCAGGGGAGAAGAAGCATCCACAAAAGGACTTCCTGCACGGAAACCGATGAAACCAAACTGGGGAGTAAGGTAATCTGATGCCACTTAATATCGTTAGGATGGTATGTCCGTAACAGTGTATGCATGTGCGGTTACCTCCCATACTCAATCATGAATTATATTGTGCCTTATCCATTTTGAGAACATGTGCACAATTAAATTCTGAAAAAGGGTTTCGCTACACGGCACACCGATGCTGGACTGTATTATGCTCTTTTCTGCGGTAAGAAGGCAACCAACGCCACTCAAGGAGGACGATCAAACGGAGCTACTTTTGCCGAATCGTCCAAGTTAAAATCTCATAAAACCAATCTGAAGGGATGAGTAATTCGTTCCACTCGAATTGAGATGCAAAAACTCAGAGACTTTCAACCCGATGAAACTCCTGGCAACCGTGGGGATATTTCAATAAGAACGATTTCGGTTTACTATTGACCTTCGTAATGGGATTGCGCTCGGGACTTATTGGAATATTTGAGCAATAACAGATTAGAATAAGCCTTTAAGAAATATGATGATGTCCTTAAGCGTGTAATCCTCTCGTTTGGGAATTACCATCTCAAACGCAATCTTTGCGGCTTTCAATCCCACTCACTCGGCGGGGAGGCGTCCTTCTCCTTAAAAACGTCATTCACTCGTTTGACATGTTAATGAAGATTTCGATTTAATTCATCGCCCCTGAATTTTTTAGCAAGGGTAAACAATAATCAGCGAGAGGACGTCAAAAACTTATTCTGTGTGCCTGTTAATCTATTATTAAGAGCGAGGTTTGTTCCTGCCCTTCGGGTACATGATACAGCTTGCGAACGGTTATTTGAAGGGGACCCGAGAGTTATTTAGATAATTTCGGAAACAATTTCTAAAAGCTACAATTGATTTGCCCGAAGGCAAGGAAAGCGATAAGTTCCTGTGATATTAATATCAGATAATTGGGTTAAAGTCCACAAAGGCAATGGTAATTAGTTTTAGTTATGTTGGTCATGTTTGGAGTTTAAAACTCGTTTCTGTTTATTGTACCTAATTATGTTGTTATTGTGTAAAATTTGCTGGAGATAAGGAAGAAGAATGGTGTGTCCGAGATGAGCGCAAAAATAAATATAAAGATCTACTAGCGCAATTTGAATTCGTGCATAGAATAACGAACAATTTAAAATATAATATGTAGATGACTATGAGTGGATTAAAAATAAAAGGTAATGGGTGTTAAAGGATGCAAATTATATGGCAATGACTGCTCTACGCACAGGTAAGGAAGGAAAAAGAGAGATATCCTGAGTAGAGCTGTTGCAGGAAAGAAGTTCGAAAGTTCTACCGAAAAGTGAAATAACTATCCGGTGAATATAGGGCTCGGACCGAAGCCTGCATGGACAAAAATGGACAAATATTAGTAGAGTCGCAATCGATGCTGAGGGTCTTGAAAGATCATTTCTGCAGACTCTTAAACGGCGATGACGGCTCAAGTCCCGCTGTTAGGCAAAAAGTTCAACTCAATTTGGACGGACGGACGGACAAGAATTCCGTCCGACTTAGGTGAGGTCAACAATATTGAGACTAAAGCCGAACTAAGCTGCTGGAGATGACGGACTGTCCGCAGCAAGAGATGATGATGGTGCATGCATGCATGCACCCGCTCATCTATAGGATATGGTCGGAGAAAAGCATGCCTGAAAAGTAGAACCTTAACTTCGTTCGTCCGGTCCACAAGAAAGAAAACCCCTTGGAATGCGCCAACTATCGAGGGATCAATCTTCTTAACATCGCGTACAAGATCCTCTATGCGTGAACGCCTGAAACCTTTAGTCACCAAAATGATAAGTTTCAGGCCAGGGAAGTCCACCATAGACCAAATCTTCACACTACGATAGATCCTGGAAAAGACCAAAGAAGTGCAAATCGACACTCACCACCTATTCGTCGATATCAAGACCGCATATGACAGTGTACATAGAGACGAGCTTTACAGTGCCATTCCTACTTTTGGCATTCCTACCAAACTTGTCAGATTGTTGGTAACGAACTCACTCACAAAATGTTGCGTAACTCACGAGTCAACACCAGAGGCACGGTCTTCCAAAAGTTCGTTCAACTGCTAGCTTACACTGAGGGCTTTGACGTGATTGGAGGAACACAGCGAGCAGTTAATTGAGACGTTTGTTGGCATTGCAGAGGAAGCGGTGTGGCAATAATTGAAAGAAAGACGAAGTATATGGAAGGAAGTCGAGGAAGGACACACAACACCGACGTCTCGCACAGAGCGCATCACTAGGCAGCAGAGACTTCCAGGTAGTAAAGAACTTCGTCTACCTCGATTCCGCTATAAATAGGGACAACAACACCAGTTCCGAAATCCAACGTAGAATCACTCTTGGCAATTGCTGCTTTTTTGAGCTGAATAGGCAATTGAGTAAACTGCCTTTGTACAACAGCTTGTTCGTCCCAGTCCTCTTCTAGCGGATGAGGAAGCCCTTAGTTTTTTGAGAGAAAAGTTCTGGGTGCGATTTTTGGTCCTGTGTGCGTTGATGGCTACTGGAGGAGAAGATCCAACGACAAATTTAATAGGCTATACGGCATGCACCTGGTCAAGCGTATTCGGATGCAATGCTTAAGATGGCTAAGTCATGTAAAGCATATGAACACCACTGTTCCGGCCCAAAAATTCTTCGAATCCAATCCGTTGTGACAAAGGCCACAAAATTTTCCTCCACCTGGTCCCTGAGCATTTTGGTTGCCAAGGTTATTTATCCCCCCATGCACTCGGAGACAAAAGCCTCATTAAACAGCAGTCAAAAGCAACTGAACAGGGACCTACGTTATTCTAAGTGAGCCATATCGCATTACATATGGCCTTAGTACGACCTGAACAAAACCATATCTCTTGTAACAAATAAAAAGAAAAGTGGTCGTGACTAGTGCAAGAGTTGAAGAAACTATGAAGAAATAGAATGAGTTGCACACCTCCTTTTCGCTGCCCAGCTCTTCAAGAACTGTAGCTTATTTATTTGTAATCGAGGTTATTTGACAAGCATGTGGTACTTTTGTTTTATGTTTTTGATATCCGGTACACTCTCAAAATAATTCAAATATACTCTTAATGACATTAAAATATCTATCACACGAAACGCCACTTAACTGTAAAGCATGCTACTTAAATTTGATAACAGACAAACCATTGAACTGAAAAAAACTATTTAGCATCAGTAGGAATCACTTGAATTCAAAGTTCATATCGAATTTAATCTCATTACAGGCATGGCCACCGATGAAAAATCCATATGACATGTTTCCAGCTGGATATAAAGTTCACACGATCTCAGGTAACACAAATGGTTTAATAAATGTTTTCAGCACACGTCTAAATGCACCCCTTTGACACGAGCCGGTAAATATTGTTTTTTTTTTTTGCGATAGTTCTACGAAGCGTACATAGCAGCAGGTAGCGTAGGCAATAATAATAAGCCCTGATATATGAATGAAACAATTTTTTTCATTCATGCAACGTGCGTGACATGCCACTAAATTGGATTTAAGTTTCGCAACATGTGTAGGACAGAAACTTTCCGGTTTGTCATGTGAATGCAGCAATGACAGGGCAAGTGGATATTAAATAAAACTTTTATTTCTCTCATGGCATTTGGCAAAGGTATAGGCGGCATACGCTTTGCGTAATTTTTTTCCCACTTAAAGTTAATACAGTAAATATGCTGCTCATGTGAAATGTTACGACTGTAAAGGAGAGGAAAAATTACTTTGAAAACTTAAGTGACTCTCCTAGAGAGGATATTTAAGATGCAAACTGGATATAAACATATTTTGCAAAGTGGCATTTTACAGTCACTAATGTTTACTATTTACATTTCACAGGCAAACGTAGTTTTTGTGAGCAACGTCACAGAGTTTCTTAATGCAGGACAAGTTTACGACCACTCCCGGAACCCAGACATTTCCCGGAGATGAATTAAATGCTGAGAAGTCACAGCCCCTCCTGATGATGCTCCAGAAGCCACACTTATAAATATGTGTTTGCATTTGTTATACATCTCTCTGGGGAATTTGAAGACAGTATTTTAGAGAAAAGAAGAAAGCATTTTAAAAAGAATATTGTCCCCTGACTGATGACATAAGTAATTTCGAAGACATTTTAGAAGCTATATTTAGAAAGTGAAATACACAGATATATATGGACAAGAAAGAGTGGGATATTATTAAAAC
Organism: Eristalinus sepulchralis; assembly: GCA_944738645.1. Lineage (NCBI taxonomy): Eukaryota > Metazoa > Arthropoda > Insecta > Diptera > Syrphidae > Eristalinus > Eristalinus sepulchralis. The sequence goes on from OX122882.1 coordinate 15,266,646, forward strand.
TCACAAAGCTAATCGCGGATGTAAATAAAATATTAAATTAACCTGATGTTACGGAAATGGTATTTATTTTCGAAAACACTTATCGGTGAGAGATTTATTACCTATTCAGTGTTAGAGGAAAGAATGAAAGCAAAATCTCAGTCCACATGCTTAAAACAAATTTATTCGTTAATGGAATAGTGAATGGACATAAGCTTCATTGGAAACTTTTACGTCCAAACAAGCAGCATATAAAAGAAATTTTTTTTGATTAAAACAAAAATAGCCAAATTCTGTCTTTGTATCTTGAATTTATTCTCATAAAAATATTTTGAATTGAAAGTGGTTTTCAAAGAATTTTCAGAACAATTTAAAAAAAAATCGCTTAAATTAATTGAACAGAATTAAAATTAAAAAAAAAACTAAATTTGCAATTGGAGATGAGCAGATACTAATGTAAACAAGTTCTGATTGAATATAAAAATGAGATCGTGATTGCAGTTTCTTATCACACTTATGCAATAAAATGACTGATCACAGTCAAGCTCACAGCATAACACTTTTTTCCCTTTTCTTTGGCCCTAAAGTCCGGGCTGGACCTGGCGGTCAACCGACAAGCCTCTTCAGCTAGCACGATCTTTCGTCAGCTGACTCTAGTTGGTCGAGGTCCTTCTCCAATTGTGCGTAGTATTTTGTCCTAGGAAGTCCTCTATTCGTCGTCCCAATGGTTCCGAATCGAATACTCTTTGGGTCAAAACTGTGGTGTCTATTAATTATATATACCCTAGCCGTCTTAAGCGTTGATTCCGAAGACGCTTAACTAAATGTATAACGCTGCACAGCCCTTACAGTTCGTGGTTGAATTTTCTAACCCAACGCAAACAGGATGAAAGAACACAAGTAGAGGTTTTCTCTAAAAAAAACGACCAAGGACTTCTTCATCCATTTTTAACATAGTCCATGTGTCTGCTCCATAGAACATGTCCGATGATAAATTTGGTGTTTCCAGAAATGGCTCCGTTAGTCAATTTCCTCTAGGCCGTGAGAATAATTCTGCGCTTGATCTCGGTACTGGTGTTAAAATCATGTTCATTCCAGAGCGGAGGTAAATGAAATCTTTACCTAGCTCATTGTTTCCGCTGCTCAATACAGCGCTCTCTCTCCGAAACTTCGATGGTATGCGTCCTTCCGTAATGTATTTTAATTTTCCATCTTTCACCATTAAACCCATATTAGCCCATATTAGTTAACGTTTCAATGTTAGCTAACGCCTCATCGACGGCTTTATGTGACCGTCCAGTCACGTCAATGTCATCAGCGTAAGCAAGCACTTAGACGGACTTTCGTAAGATCGTGTCTCGGATGTTGTTGTACTATCTTCTGAAGTATGATACAATATTAACTAAAAAAAACAACTAAAATGACAGGGTGTCGCCCTGACTGAAACCGTTTTTTATATTAAAGATCTCGGTGAGTTCGTTATCGAAGTTGATGGAGCAGCATAGGCTGACTAGTTTGGCAGGAATGTCAAAACTATTCATGACAACACATGCAACATAATAATAGAGATAATATTATAATATACAAAATTTCACAGTGGGATAGATAAATGTTTGCAACAAAATTATCGCAAAGATCATGGCCAGATTTTGCAACAAGCACAACTCACAACCGTTTCGAAAACTAGCTTAAAACTGCCAATTTCGATCAGTAAGTGAGGCAAAACAATGTATCCAGTATCCCATTATTCAAGAATTCAGTTACATCGAATATTTTACTGAACATTTATTATGACGAACCCAATCCGTTGTAGACTAAGGGAAACAATCGAAGCATTTAAGTAGATGATGCGAAAAACTGTTTCCATGGTTTAAACAACATTTCAACTGAAACATACGCAGGACATGTTCGACACAATCATAAAACGGCAACATGACAAAGGAGATTTTTTTTAAGACCAAGGGAGCTGCACAGGAACATATACCGAATTTGGAAAAACCTTAAAGTTAGGCAGCCTTGACACGTTTAAACTTGAATATTTAACAAAAAGACCAAAATCAATTTAACAAATCCAAAATATTTTTTGTATAAAAATTGTTCTCTATTTGCCCGTAATAATAATCTTCCGCAATACATAAATTAACATATTTGGCGATGAACAGATGTCATTGTAATTATTATTTTCTTAAAATCGTATTCTCATCGAAGTTTATTTAGAACTCATCTGATACCTTATCCTAATAAATAATAATATCTACTCTTAAACTAAAGAAACTTGAAATAAAATATATATAATTTAAAAAAAGGCAAAAAATGCGCAAATCTTTTAAGGACTTTCCTTTTTTGGAATTAACCTCTTAAATCCGTCGCAAAAGTAAAGCTCAAGAATGTTTTCGTAACTGCCAATTCCATCTCATATTAAACTCAAAGAAGAAGAAAACGTCCTTAATTGGCTTAATCTGTCCTTCCTACATGGCCATTTTCATGCAGCTGTCAATAGAGAATTGACAGTCAGAACCAAACGATGGTGTGAACTTGAAACCTAAATGTCACACAGTACTAATCAGAAACTAAGTACGTGTAGCGAATCGTAAATCATTAAAAGACGAGAACTTGTCCCTCACAAGCTGTTGAATCTTTTATTGTCGAAGCACTCCACTGCGATCTATAATTAGACATCCGCCAACTGGAGGATAATAAAAAATCCCTTTTTATCACTTGCACCCTTAGTTCATACATATAATTGAGGTCACGAGACGAGTGACTTTTGTTCCTTTTATCGTGGCGGTCTCTATGGGAGAGAAAAGGTTATTTCGTTAAACCCAAATAATTGCCAACGTGATAGCAATGCTGATATGTCCTTGTGGATGCCCACATATGTACAACACTCTCCTATTCCATACACGTAGACACTCGATTGATAAGAGTGGATGAATTGTCGTAGTTCCTTGCAGCAATAAACATTCATCCATATTGCTTACAGAATATGTTACACCCTTCCAATAAGAAACACTATATCGATGCACTTATTAATATCACACTCGTTATTGGTGTGTTTTGAAGATTTTTCACTGGAAATACATTTTGAAAACAACACTTTACCACAAGTTGGTGACAAAGTCCAAGAAGTAGCGAGGATTCTGCACAATTTTTTGAATGTTTTTGAAAACACTCAAGAAATGCAATGTCAAGTGAAAACTTATGGTACTACAACTGAAAAGTATGTCGTTGGCATTTGAAGTTCAAGGATAATCACAGACGAGTGCCTGTAGTTGAAAGTATTCCATGAAGTGTGTTCAAGTATCATGGATGTTAAGAAACTAATGGTGCTTCCAGCTCGGGGTTTCATTTTAACTTCGCGTTATTGTTGCGCAGTCATCACTGTGGATGTTGAAGAGGACACTAGAAAAATTGTAAGCATTTCGGGAGATATTTTCTGGAAGTTTATTCCGGTATCTTGGTATTTTGACAAAATATCTCCGGCGAGTAACAGATGAGGAAAACTATTTCTGTTGTTGCTTCGTGTAATAGTCTTAAGAATGGAAATCCGCACATTTCGAAGGGATTATGAGAATAGTATAAACAATTGCTTGACGCTACAGTTCACATGGGGCCAGAACAATTACTCTCAGTTATGTGCCTGCGAATTAGTGTTTTGATGATTACCTCTGCAATGTCGACTCTCGGGAGAATTCTCGAAAAACACCACACAGGTACATTTTGGGCTAGGATTTGATGCGTTACTTGTTTTTTGTCTACGTTTTTTACAGCAATCGTAATCAAACTAAACAACTGCCAAAAAGGTTTCTCGCAATAAACGGGATTTACAGTTTAATGCATGAATGGCGAATTGAAATTATTTCTCTAGATATTTAACGCACTGTTAACGTGCTCCAAAAATAAATGTTTTTCATCAAATTTGAGAGTTGAACCTGCAACTTTCAATATCGAACTACTTTCTTCGGAAGTCTAATTTTTTTCACGTAGCGTCTCCCAAAAAGTGATTCGCATAAAACACTCCAAACAGCGAATTCGCATACATATGTACATATCGAATCTTCGAATCTGAGCCATTGGGACAACTCAACCCAGGCTAAAGTGGCGCACACAAGTGGAGAAGGGCCTCAACCAACTTAGAGTGCGCAACTGGCGGCAGCTGGCGAATGACCGTACTGGCTGGAGGGGCATGGTGGTTGAGCCCCAGGTCCACCCCGGACTGTAACGCCACAATAAGAAGAAGAAGAAGATGCAGATATGTATATTTTCCTTATGCTAAATTAAACGCTTACTGTTACTCACCTAACTAATTGCCTGCTAGGAACAATTTGCTTCTGCAAAAACCGAACAGAACTTAACAAATGTAAAGACTTCCATTCTTTTAGAGTCACAATAATTGTCTAATACGTGTAATATCGAGGGGAAACGATTTATTCAAAAGTCTTCAAAAATCTATTTGATGGTTTTGTTGTCGTCGATATTTGCAGGACAGTTCGAGTTCAGTGTTTATGATTTAGAAGGAATAACATTTTTTATTTTTACTTGTAGGATCATTTTGCACTGTAAAGTATGCACAGTCATTCACTTCTCGGTTTCAAGTAGTGCTGACATTTGACACCCGCCAGCTGTCAGTTAAAACGTAACATGATAGTTGAATGTCTGCCATTTATTATAATGGATTATCAAAACATAAGTTTTAAACGTAGCCACTTTTCGCAAATTATTTCGACTACTCATGTTCTTACAAAATTCGATTCTCTACTGTGCACAATCAACCATTTGAAACAACAAAACACATTTTGCATGACATTAAACAAATTGACGGAGCTTGGTTGAATAATTTTTATGCATGCGCCATGTAGCCCGAACCTTGTAAGCTCTGACTACTATTTTTTCAGAAAGAAACTTCGCCGCTAATAAACTACAGAAGTCCTCATCAATGGAATGCCGGAGTTGCAACAAAAACGAAATGAAAACGTCAGGATAACGAAAATTGACCGAAAGGCCTTTACAACTGTACATATACAGGGGCGACGTGGTTAAAAAATCGTTCGCAGTAAGACAATCCACTATTGTTTGAAGTAGACGAATTGAACGAGCTATGAATCATTTGAGCCTAAATTTTGTTGCTATCCTGAAGTCCACATATTTTTTTATTTTGCCATAGTCTTACACACCTTTTTAGAAATATCAGTAAAATACATACACTGGTATAATTAAAGTAAACTTAAAGTCATTTTGGGTTCTGAAACCACACGACAAAACAGCAGGGATAATAATGATGATGATTTAAAAAAAATATTTCACATACGCCACAGTAATTGAATTTCGTAAATAAAAATATATACAATGCTACAGACCACATGCGGTCATCATCTTCAAAACTAGCTTCTTCAAAAACCATTCAAGTCTGTTAATCTCTCACGAGATCTCACGGCAAGATTTTAAAGGCTGTTCATTTGCAATCACTAATCTTGAATGTAATGAGAAACTCTCAAGAGGTTGTGCGTGAATTAAATGCGAGATGAACGTTCAATCCCGGAATGGCAGATATTTGCTACTGATAATGCAGGCTTCTCGTCTCAGGAGCGCCTACTGAAAACCAAGAAATTACAACAAATCTAGGTTTATGTCTGGTTATGCAACAACCCTGCTTTGGGGCTTAGTGTTTCAGAATACGGGTCAAAAGCCCCCAACCAAAAATTTCTCACTACAGCACGACGTATGTGATATGGGAAAAAAACTCAGGGAATATTAATTGTTTTGCAAAATGTTTCTCATCTTATAAATCAAAATTTTAATTGTACCATTGTAGATTGCAGCTTTTGAAAGTAAAAAAAGAATTGGAAATATGTGATAATAGTAAATAGTGGCTTGGTGGATTCAAAATAATTTTAAAGAATATATTGCGCATTATGTAAAACCATTTCCATATGGAAATTTTATCGAATATTGCATTCTAGTGGCTGCATTGATTCAAATAAAGTTTCAAAGCAAACGTCTGAAGACAACGTATTCCAATCAAAAAGAATCTGATTTAAAACCTAATCGATGTAATTTTATTTCTTTTTCAGATTGTATGCACGTTGGATCCGAGGCAGGGGATTACGTCTTTAAGAAATTACCTCATTTGACTCCACCCAAAGAGGCAGATATTCTGGAAGTCGGCGACTCAATGACTGTCTGCGGACTGTATGTTATCGGAGAACCGGACACTATTGTTGAAATAACCATGAAGTACTACGACATAAACTGTGAATCAGGAGGTCTAATGGCGGTAATTTGGACAAAGAAAATTACATTCAGTTACCAGACGTAAATTATATTTTTCAACAGTTTGTCGATGGTTGGGAACTTAATGGAGAGTACTTCCCCGGGATCAAGGATCATCACCGGCAGCTTGAAGATCGAGTAGTTGAGTTTTGTAATAATTACAATCAATGGTAGGAAAGCGAATAATAACAATTTTTAGCACGGAAATGATGAACTTCAATTTTATTTCAGGCCAACAATAAGCAATAAGAAATTCTTTCGATCGAGTCAGAATGCAGCACTTTTACAATACAGGATTCCAACCCGTGGCTCTTTCATAGCCAACGTTAAGTTCCACAAGATAACCCAACGTACGATATTATAAATCTCAAATGTAAGCATGGGTGTAACAATATTGCGTTTATTTCCAGCTTGCAATGTCTTAGTCCACGATACTGCAGCCATTTACAATCTGAGCAACTTTGGACATCGAAGAAACTGCACACTCTCAGCTCTGTTTCCAGCTGTGATAGCTTTAGGAAATCTGAAAATCGCTGGCAAAAGCGCTCGTCAGGAGAAAGTCAATTACGAAGTAAGTTTTTCAATTACGCGCCTTAAAGTGTCACAAATCTTACCCCTGTCCTTCGCAGTGCATCTTGGAAGATCGTCTTGAAATCGGAGGAACCTCGGGATTGGATTCTGCAAGCTTGGAGAAATCGAGTGAAGTTTGTGGATACTCCGAAGAACAAGGTACAGCGTCAACTCTCGCACTATGAAATTGTTCCCATTTTGTTCTTCTCTTTTCCGAATAGGCCCAGAGCAAGCAATCTTCTGCAGCATCACCACTATTCGGCTTTTGTCTAGTGGAAAGTATCAAAACCAGGCAATGATCATTCTAAGGAAGGCGGACGAGAATGACTTGGAGATAGCAACTTTGGTGTGCCCATTATAATTTGCTTAAGCTCACTCCCAGATGGTTCCGTCGATTATTCGTTTTGTTTTTGTTTTCATTGCATCTGTAAGTCTATTTATATTTATTTGTATCTTTTCATTTTCACTGTAAGAGTAAAAATAATAAATATGTATTGTGACAACATCATCACATAAATATTTCTCTCTGTAACCATTGTTGTAATAACGTACTGCAAGTTCCTGGTGCACACCAGATTTCTCTAGGAGTAGTAAAATGCATACATACATATATATACAATTACCTGCATCTTCCTACATAGCGCTGAAAAAAATCTGTTTCCCAATGTGTAAATATAATTAAAAATGAAAAACAAAAATGAACAACTGAAATGAAAAGTAATTGCTGTAACAATATTATATGGGTATATAAATGTTAAAAAAAATTAAAAAATAAAATTATCTGATTGAATAAACCAATAAAACATATGGAAGATAATACACAATGAGTGTTTTTCTTTTCTGTTTTTTGTAAGCAGTGTTCGGAATGTATGTGGTTCTGGTACATGTTTCTTCCCTTCGAACATTTTTGAATTCACCAAATCTACTACATAAAGGAGGCATCTTCTACATTCTGAGTTGTTTTATTTTGAAAGTGTTTAATTTCTGCGTTTAATAATCATAATTGAGTGGCACTACAGCCCTTATGGGACCAGGGCCGAGCTTCTACAACAACTGCTCGTGTTGTGCGTGCTACTGTTCTCCCACGAGTAGAAGGAACCTACAGTTTTTTGTCAACTCCAATCGGCGAGATTTTGAGAAGCTTTTCATGGACAATTGATACTCTTTGAGTGTTGTCAGAGGTGGTGCCGTGAATAAATGCGTCCGGGAATCGAACCTAGACTTTCTGCTTGGCGGTCGACGCACTTACCACTACGCCACGGCGAACACAATTTCTACGTTTAGAAAATAATAAAATTGAGAAATAAATGTTTGTTAAGGGTTTCTTAATCTAACACAATAGAAAAAAATTGTTTAAAATAACAATAACAATAAATTGAATGGCGCTTCAGTTAGCAAGTCAGCAGGACATACCATTTTTTCTTCAACTCCTCGTTTTACATTTCGTATAAACAGAGGGGGGCCAAAATTGTATCTCTCACTTCTAACAGCAAAATTTGAGAAGTTGTTTATAAAGCAAGTGTTAAGTCAGCAATTCAAATAAGGTGGTGGGATTTAAATGTACAAGATGAACGTTCAGTCTATATACGGAATCTTGGACTCCCAGCGAGTGAGTCAAATTGACGGCCTTAAATACTATGGAAAGTTTGTTGATACTTAATTTTGATTTCCTATGAAATTTCTATAAAATACAGGGTGGGTCAAATACAAGTTTTCTTTTGAAAGTATATTTTTAAAAATACAATAAATTTAACAAAATGAAAATTGTTTTCATTAGTTATTGCCTTTTTAGTAAAAACAAACATTTTAACGTCGTTCAAAAGGCTGCCTCGCCCTGGGCATTCTTTCATCCTGACACCCGAGGACCTTGTCCATGGTTTCGTGCTGTAGCATTTGGATGTTATTGTTCTTAAGCGCTGAATCCATACCAGATTCCGGTATTTGTTCTTCACGTTTCCCCGCAATAAAACAAAAGTTTCAAGAAGTTAAACCGTAGCTCCGAAGCGCGATACAACAATCTTTGGAAATAAGTATCCAATAACTATCAACTTTTTTAAGCGTTTAAGAAACTCATTTTGTTCCTAGGAGGTATGATACTGACTGTCTGTCAAGATTTTCGCGAAAACAAATGTCAAAGTCAATTTAATATATGACCAGTATCAGAATCACCAGATCTAAAATTGCGAATTGCGGATTTCCGAATTCCCTTTCCGGAGCACATTTTTCGGGACTTTGCGCAATTTGGGTATTTGGGCTTCAAGATTTTGCGTTTCGGAATTCTTGATGATGACTTTTGCCATTTTAACATAAACGGATTGAGTTTGTTCATTACATCAAAAAACAAACCTTACCTCAAACGGGTTATCTTATGAGGTTCGCCTGAACTGTGTTAGTCATTCGGTTTTCGTCAATTCCTGGCCAGTCTATTATTTGTTGATTAATCCACATAACAACACTTGAAATTTTTCCAATATTTTCACAGGTTTCGACGAAAAGACATAAAACTTTATAGATTGGTTGGGTTCTGTCATTGCTTTGCTCAATGAAAGTCATGCCTTGTCTTATTAATTTTAAAGTAAATGAAATAAGTTAGCCTGTGGTAAGCCTGCAACTGCAGTGGCATGGTGTCTAAGTACGTCGAACTTTACGCCAGAGAAGTATTTTAAATTCGAATCTTGAACGTTCACAGATTCACCACTTTAGAGTAGCGAGTTGGCATTAAATTATGATCTATAGCCCCCCTCAAGAAAGAACAATTGCATTCATATCACAAGTAGTTGTTGAAGAAGGTCTTAGCTTCTTGTAAAGTGTTGCGTTACCCTATTACTTTATTTCTTATTTTGTTTCAATCTCTTTTTCAAGAAAGTGTATTTTTCCTGACTACATTTAAAGGCTATGTTTTCAAGTTCAATACACAAATAATAATAATAATTGATTGGCACTACAGCCCACAAGTGACCAGGGCCTAGCTTCTACAACAACTAATCGTATTACGCGAGGGACCTACCGTTTTGTAGCCTACTCCGAACGGCAAGATTTGAGAAGCTTTTCATAGATAATTGATACTCTTTGAGTGTTGTCAGCAACTCGAAAGAGTAGTCATGAAAAAATGCGAAGTGTCTAGTCTGGGAATCGAACCTAGACCTAGACTAGGGGTCGACGCACTTACTCACTACACAAATAAGCCTTTTTTTTATTGTGATAAGAAATTGGAAAATGAAACACAATATTTTTTTAATCGCCAGCCGAGGCGGATTATCTTTGGAATGCACAATTCATGTCAATTAAAAGAAATCATCGTTGTTCTTTTCCACTTCTAAGCTTCTATATATAGCTCCTATAGCTATTTACCTTTTTTCAGCGCCGCTATCGTTACTATGCCAAAACACTTTTAGAGTTCAACAAAACTTTTATTAAGAAACATTATTCACTTTGACATGTTTTTTTGTTGTATATCGAACTTGTGAAAAGTCGTCTTTTAGAAGATTGTAGTTTAAATTTGTGTGTTAATACAGAACATATGAGAAGTATAAAAGTACTTGCGACCTCTAAACCAAATGTGTAGTGATGATCATACTTTGAGCGAGCATAGACGATTATTGTAGCAATTCATGTTTTAAGTTTATTGGAGTATACATATCGCCAACACGTCCATGGAATTTCTTGCACAAAAAGTCCTTATTTCGTTGGCTGTGTCTCATGTGGCACCAAACTGTTGGAAGCACATATCACAAGAAGTTCGTCATCATCATGCTTTGACGACTTTATATTGAAAGAAGTATGACCCGATGTCAAGCCATAAACCGCACGAAACAAACCAAACATAACTAGTGGATTCTAATTTTCTCAAATGCGGCAATTGTGCTTGTGAACGAATCCATTTGATCGATTATGTTAACCAATAAAAGTGCACAAAATGCTTAATTGTTTTTTGTTTTATGTTTTTATGTTTTTGGATGCCCACATTCGTAAAATGCTTAAATAATCTTAATGTGTTGCTCAATTGTGTACCTCTCCGCGGTTGAATTTGTTAAATAAAGAAAACTCAAATTAAATTTGGCAAAGCAGCTCGACGTTTCGGTGTGTCTCAAGAGTAACCTTGTAATACGTAATCCAATGAGTATTGAGGAAATTCAGATATCCCCAATTTGTTGAAAATATGAAATTTATACGTTTGTTCTTTTGAGTGTTTAGTCACCATTTCAGCCTACATTAAAAAAGGTCGATTTTCGGTATCTGCCTGATTTCATTAATAACATGACTAATCTATACCCCTTTCATTAAAAATAATACTAAGAACATGCATCGTGAAATCCAACGTCCAGAAGGATATTAAAAAATAATCTGTTGACTATCTCCTTTTTATACAAGGATTTATGTTGTTTAGCTATAGTGTATATGCACATATCTGATATCATATACTTGTGGATAAAAGTTCAAGGAGATACACCCCGTACAACTACCAACTGCCTTGTATGACCTCGATCATCGAGTTTTATGAGTTTCCCTTCAACTTAAAAATGTTATCAACAGCTTTTCCGTTCATTCGGTTTCACTCATCATCCGAAATCTATTCTGAGCTCTTGTTCATCCTTCAGAAACGAATTTATCATCATCACCGAGTTTTCAGGGATCAATTAATTTTACCATCACTGACACTTAACTTATTAGCCACGATTAACCGCTATTAATTACAAAAGGACAACACCCCATTATTGGCCAACGCAAACTTTAAATAGCACAATGAAACCCTCCTTAAAGGGAAGCAATTTTCAAACCAATTTGCCTTCGCATTCAATGCCACAATTATGCCATTAAATAATTACAGCAGTGCAACAAAAGCAGTGAAATTCTTCACTTAAAGTGGAATCAATTTGATTCACATAACACCGGGTTGAATTTTAAACGAATTATGTGTGTGTTCAACTATATTGTGTTGTCCCCTCTTTCTCGCTTCTCATTCAATTGACATCATGAATACCTTTAAGTTTCGCTCTTATCTTTTCAATTACTGGCACTGAGGTGCTTTAAGCATCGACTTGTTGGAAGACTACATTCTATGGGGAAACCTGAAAAATGAAACGTAACCACAAATTGTGATTTTAATTAGATTTCATATTAATTTCATTTTCAAACTCTCCAAATTCCTTTACTTTCAATGCTTTGTATGGTTGTACGCAACAGGAAACACAAACATACGTACATACCGCCTCAATTGAGTCATCGTTGAAAGTTTCAAATTATTTTAGCTTGACTGGTCAAAGGGGATTTAATCCAATTCCGAAAGGATTACAAGCTCCTAGTAGAGTAATTTCAGACCACGTGCTTCGCTAATTAAATCTATCGGTTTTATTTAAAAAATATACAAATGCAAATAATTTCCTTAAACTACTTTAATACAGTGTTGTGACGTAAGTCGATATAGTCTTCAATTTCGCGTTGGCTTAGAGGATCAACTTCAGTCCGACGAAGATCGACAGCATTGTCGTGATTTTTAGCGCCATGATTGAACCTGCACCACCATCTTCACCCTTTTCAAGCTGAAATAGAAAAATAAGTTTAAAACATTAAAATTGAGAAATAAATAATTATTTTTTATTAACATTGAAGTCTTTGACAATTTCTGGTATATGAAAGACCAACTTTTCTAGCGAATGGAAAGTTAGGTAGATGAGGATACTTAGTTATGCAGAGGGATCTAAAAATTAAAGCGTTTTCTTCTCAAAATCATTCTTATCAATAATACAAGCTATCAGATATCGTTTGTATGCGTGGCATTCGTATAAATATGACTTTTAGCATTCAAACACAATCTAATTACGTACTCGAACCGCACCGGCTATGAAAAGAGAAATGCGGATGAAAACCTATTGAAAAAAAGCAAAGTCACTTGAGGTTTCCCTTCCATCAGAAAACTGATGAAATTCTGTGGAAATGGAACGGCAATGCAGCCAGAGCTTCATCTTTTACAACTTTGAAATTGTCAAATGGAAACGTAGCATAAGTCGTGACTCGCATGAGACCTGTCCCTCAATTGACTCTTGTAAGTAATTTCTCTTTCTTTTGATTCTTAAGCTCTCTATTGAATTGCAGTTTACAAGGAGGTTTCTCATTAAAATTCATACAATTCAATATTACACAGATCACAAAAAAATGTAAGGTGCTTGCGGCTCACAAGTTTTTCCATAACAGTCTTTGCTCATTTGCATTTCATTTTTCACCAAACATAGAACAGTAATTTCTAAATAATTTGAATCTCATTAAATGACAGTGTATGCGAAATTCAATTTTGAAATTCTTCAGACGGCAAAGACTATATTTGAATGGATTGGCCACTTGTTACGGCTGTCCTCATAACCACTACTTCCGAGACGTGCCTTAAATGCGATTTCATTGTGATCGGATAGTGTCCATAAACTCGCCTGGTTGTACTTGGGAATAACTCCGGATGAGTTGGAGTCGATGGTGGAGAATCGAGCGGCCTGGAGGTCTTTCGTGAGTGCATTGCCTCCACGAACTCTTTAGTGGAGCAGGCGGGTCCACAGAAAATGATGATATGGACCCCTTTCATACAGTTTGCAGAAGGAGTATTAAAATAAATAGGAGACATTGGAACAGCTAAAAAAGAGATTTATTTTTTTTTAAATTCATTTTGTGACTAAAACAGGAACTCAGTGAAACAAGTATTGCAGGTAAAATGAAATAGGATTCGGTATTTTAAAATTCTCTAAGTTTATTGCTGTAAGTAGGATGTCGACGGATAGTGATTCTTTGCATTATAGCTTATATTGACCCTATGCTCTTAGTTAGCCTTGACTAAGATACGCTTTCTACACTGAAACACATTGAATAAAGTAACATGAAATATAGCCAATTGTAATTTCAGCGGCAATCGTCGTTCTTTCACTCTCCAGAGCTGAGCCACAGTTACATGTGTAATGATTAAAATCTCTCTCTCTCTCTAGTGGCAAGCTGGTTTTATAAAGGGTGTTGTTTTAGCTATTATCTTTTTAGCAACACTGTAAAATTCAATAATATATTACGTATTATTGAATTTTACTATCAATATGCGTGCTCTGTAAAGAAAGTTCATTGCGCGCTTCTTCCATTTTAAATTGGGTACGTAAATAAGCAGAATTGTCGATTTTGGAGTGAGTATCAGCCAGAAGCAGTGCAAGAGCTCCAGAAAAAGTCACAGTTTGATGCGGTTTATGGGCTGGTGTCATCATTGGACCGTACTTCTTCAAAGATGAAGCGTATCGTAACGTAACTGTGAATGGTGAGCGCAACCGTGAGATAATATCCTACTTTTTTTGCCCAAAATGCAAGAGCTTGACTTGCATGGCACGTGGTTGCAACAAGACGATGCCACATGCCCAACAGCACGTGCAACAATAAACGTATTGAGATATGAGTTCGGTGAACATTTTATATCACGTTCGGGACCGGTCAATAGGCCGCCTAGATTGTGCGATCTTACGCCTTTAGACTATTTTTTGTGGGGCTACGTTAAAACTAATGTCTTCTATTCGCTATTCGTAAGATGCCGGTCGAAATGTTGGAAAGAGTATGCCAAAATTGGACTAAGCGGATGAACCATTTGAGGCGCAGTCAAGGTCAACATTTGTATGAAATATTCTTCAAATATTAAATTATATGGCTCGTACTATCGATTCAAATAACGATTTCATGCATTTTTCTGAATTTTATGTGTTTTTTTTTTTTTTGAAAAAGTTACCTATACTTTTTAAAAAAATCACCCTTTAAAACATCTGATCATTTCTGTTTTGCGCTATGGCATAGAAGCATGTAGTCCATTAAAATTTGCAGAAAAGCAAAATTCTGCTTACGACCCTTGCTCGTTTCAAGGCTCCATTTCTAACGAGTTTCTGATAACACTTAAAGAGAAATTATTTTCTATAGAATATCCTTCTTAAATTCCAACGTTTCGAGTGAGCATAATACTGTAGAACCACTCGACTCATTAGAGAACATAAGTAAGCGCAGCTTGAGTATTTACTGCAGACCTTATTTTGGACTGTTGTGCCACCCAAAATATCTACGCGTATAAAATGCCTGACTGAAAACATGTGAATTACAAAATAATATGTCGATCAAAATCTATTGAAAAATCTTCGACAGGCATTCACAACTGATGATCATAATACCTCAACAAACAATCGGCGATCGACAATTGTCAAGAGTAATTGAAGTATGAGTCTAGGTTTATACGTAGCCGCTATTGAACTACTTAAAGCATCATGACCTACAACTTTTTAAGATCCAACTCGTGTCTTTGTCACACTTTCAATACCCCGTACACATATTAACGATTTACTTGGAAAAAAATATGCCAGTTTTGGAGAACATTCAGTTGTACCTTCTTTTAGCTGGAAAAAATTTCTTCGTGGCCAGTTATTGTGAAAAGAAGTCAGGGTATGCTTTTCAGGATTCGAAAACAACTACACAGATATTAAGTCCAAAAGTTGAAACAATTATGCCTCCTCCATCGTTTTCTGCATCATTGTAAATTCATCAAATACCGTAAAAAACCAATAGATGCAGTTTCTTAGAGTCAGTTCGGAAAGAGTCGCATAACGTGCTTTTACACAACTTGTGCTTGATAAATATGATGTTCGCAAGGGTTGTGATGTGATGAAAAATAATATGAATGTGCAGTGTAAATTCTGTAAGTAGTAGATAGTAGGTTCTATCTACTTCTACCCTCGTGGCAAATAAGCTTGTTGGCACTGCGGGTGCCTTCGATAGCGAAGTTTTAAAACAGATAAAACAGATAACATAAACGTTCAAGCGCATCTTAAACCTTAAGACATTTGGGCTCATTAATATCAACATGATTGATTATTTGTGATTCCATGTTTAATCTGCTGCTTGAAAATTTTGATATATATATGCTGATTTCTATTCAATAATTTGTGCGTTAGTACTTCCGAAGAAGATAACAAAACGAAACCATCGATATGTAAGCGTAACTCGTAGTTGCCCGGTTTATATATTGAATTAGTGCCGCGCAGCAAATATGTTACTTTAAAATAAATTAGGAATCAGTTAATGTCACTATATGTTTTAAAAGTTATGGTGAAAGGAATTAAAGTGAAGTTCCTTAGAATTTTAGGAACTTTGCTGGTATTAAAGATGGCATAAGCAATTTTGAATATCGATTCGACTTTTGAATGTAGGGAGCTCCTTGTCTTTCGACTAAATTCATCAAAATGTTTGATCTTTAGCGAAACAGATAAGCATCGGTTGCCTCTATTTAAAAAGAGAGGCGTTTAGTGCTTGAATATTAAGTTGTGTGACGCTATCTCTCTTGCGTTGCCTGAAATGCTCAACAACCTAAAGCAACCATCACAAATATCACCGTCATAATGGTCATAATGCTCAAAACTCAAATATTTCCTACAGAAGCTAGGCCCAGGATTCCCACGGACTAGAGCACCCCAATTATTATTATTATACACAAGTTTCTATATATTTTACATTTTTTATCTTCATAAAGGGTGGCAGAATGACAAAAATGTCATGCACCAGTATTATTGAGCCCCGCGTGAATTTGGGGCGAGTATCAATAACCGAATCTTACCGATTCCGAAAGCGTCGCCTGGAGTTCTTGGCATCTCTCGGTATTGGTGTTGTCACTTCTGGCCAGAATGCAAATCAGCTTCATGAGACATTTATCATTGCAGCCTTTCTGCATATGAGGATCGCCCTTCACCACATGGAACTCCCAGTACTGAACAAAAAAAAAAAACACGGTTAATTCTATAGCTCGCAAACTAATGTAAGAATATAAATCACCTTTCTTAAGAGCTTAGGTTCCTCGGAGAACTTTGTCAGTAGTTCATCAATGGAAGCAGGACTCAGGTCCTTCAGTCCAAACGCTTCCGTCATTTTGTACTCCAACTCCCATTTGGGACTCTGGTCAGGTTTCATATTAGCTTCTGTCAAATTGAAGTACCAAGTCTCTTGTTCCACAACTTGCTGCAAAAGAGAAAGCAAACTGTCAGATGTGGAAACAGTGAGATCCAGGCATGACGTACGTAGGTTTTTGGTTCAACTTGGTATAATTTATAGTTGGGGTTCTTGTTTAAAAACGGTGTCAAACTTCCTCCATTCCACGCAATGTTGATAGCGTCCTTTGAATCAGAGAAGTACACGCTGAGTTCATCAGTGTGTGTGTGTCCGTTGAAGATGCCGCTGATTGTTTTGCTGAAGCGTTGAACAATTCTGCTAAATTCGCGCGACCAAACTTTCCAGCAGCTAGTCGTTCCAGTTGGGATGTGTGCCAGAATGTGCACGTATTCACCGGCCTCCTCCGCCTTGAGAAGGGTGTCGTGCAACCAAATAAGCTGTTCCGACAAGTAATTACCGTCATAGAGAATCCACCAGTTGTAAACGTAGCAGTCGTTGTTGTTGAGAGCAATAACTCTGAATCCTGTCTTCGGAGACACCGTGTAGTAACCACCCCTCTTTATGGTTTCCTCTGTAGAGGGTGGCAGCCAAACCGACCAGAGGTCGGCGAGCTTGTCGTACAACCACTGTGAACTCAGCTCCTCATTTGTAATGTCAACAGGGGCAAAACTGATAATTTTTAAGAACGCATTAGAGTAAACCCCACTTCAAGAGGTAGCAGCAACTTACACATTCAGTGGATTGTTTTCATGGTTTCCAATTGTGGGGTAGACAGGAATGTCGCCGAAGGTCTTCTTGAGCACTTGATTCACATCCTCCAAGCTCTTGGCATTCTTTTCCCTTGACGTGATCCAGACAGCATGGTCAATCACGTCTCCAGTGTGATACACATAATCTATCTTGGCGTGGTTCTTCTTGATGAATTCCAATGAATCGGCAATAGTGTGCATGGGGCTGTCGCACTCTCGGTAGTCTCCCCAGAATCCAGCTGCCTTCGAAGTACCATCCGCAGTCTCCTTGTTCCGTTGACAACACAATGGCTCATCACACTCCGCCAACGATCCAACAACGTACAATGGATCGTAGTGGATATCGGTGACGTGCACAATATTCAAATCATTATCTCCTTTTGCTGGTATGTCAGCCTTGGGTCCTTCTATGGCTGGACCATTGGTGTCAACGGAAAGTTTCCAATCGAACGCCTCGTCCTTCACTTCGCAAAATGTCGCCTGCATTGCAGTGCCACAGAAGCTCTTTGAGTTGATTTTGGTGTTATCCAAAATGTATTTCAAAATTGGCTGGAACATAAACAAAACAGTTCCTTAGTTTCTCAATGCAGCATGCAACTGAATATCGACTTACAAGGTTGAGTTCGTATAAACCCTCACAAACTTCCTCTGTTTGGATGTCCAATCGCTGACAAAAGTCTAGCACAGTCAATCGCAGACGTTCTTCAGAGCCAGGACCGGAGAATTCACCTCCTGGACGGAACATTCGTGTTAGGACGTTGACTGTTGCACGACAAGTAGTGCAAACAACAAACTGATCCGTTTGGCTAAGATTTTCAATCTCAGTGTTCAGAAATTTCTTTGAGTGCGCTTTGGCCAGCTGATGTGACAACTTTCGCAAGGCAGTCGACTCAACACCGGTCTTCATGTATTTGACGTATTCTTCTTCAAATTTATGCGCGATATCATCTAAAGGGTGTTTAGAATAAAATGGTGGTCAGTGTAATTCCTTCAGCTTAATTTAAGAATGTTTTTTATGCGTGTATGACAAATATAAACTGTTGAATAATTTTAAGCTTAAATGAAGACAAAAAATAAAGCGTGACCTTTTTATTCAGATATCAGATATCTGAAGACATTATTACTACTTCTCAAAATAATAGCTCTAGCGGAGATTGCACCAACGTCTGACGGATCAAGGACTTAACTTCTTCGTAAGTTTGACGCTATATTCACTCCTAACCAGTGATTGAAACTCAAGAGAAAGGTTCCTAAGCTGATGGAAATGGGAAGGAGCGGGCTAACTACTCTTAAGTGTCCAAGTTCGGGACACAGGACTGGCTTAAATGACAAGTGGAGAACGTGTACCAGTGCACATTGATTTTTCTTTGGAGCCTCGCACGATCTATTTGCGTTCGTATAGTTCGTATAATTAGCGAATTTTTAAATTAAATTGGTAATATATGATACATTCCAAGTTTTGTACAAAAGTTTAATCTGATCCGTTTTTGCTTCCGCCAAAGTCTATGTTTTCTTTTGTTATTTTATCTATGCATATAAAGCAACTTACAAACACCTAGTTATCGATAATTCATTGAAGTGAACAATGTTCTTAAATGCACTTTAATGCTAATCTCATCTACCGGG
This sequence comes from Eristalinus sepulchralis, assembly GCA_944738645.1. Classification (NCBI taxonomy): domain Eukaryota; kingdom Metazoa; phylum Arthropoda; class Insecta; order Diptera; family Syrphidae; genus Eristalinus; species Eristalinus sepulchralis. The sequence goes on from OX122882.1 coordinate 15,285,773, forward strand.
TTACTTTAAACTCAAATATCTAATCTTATCTGAATAGTTCAAAGTGTAATAAAAATTTCTTTGATATACCTGTCATTACTTAATTCACATTCAAGTGCTGTAAGTGATAAAATATGAATTAAAATGTAGCATACCATAAAACAAGACATTTAGAAACAAATTAAGACAGACATTCTATTTTCATCGCTATACAAATTATTTTCGCACTGATTATTATAAGTTCAAGTCGAAAAAAAAACGGATGGGGCCCATCTTCTTCAGCAACTACTCGTTATGCGTGTTATGCGTGCTATTGTCCCCTCATAAGTAGAAATTACTTATTGCCGATTCTAAACTGCAAAACTTGAGAAGGATTTTTATATGTAATTAGACCTTTTTGGATGTTTTTAGCAGCTTGATAGACTTTGTGCCAGTACAGGATTCGAGGATTCGGGACCTCCGCCGAAGGGATTATTTTTGTAATAGCATACTGAAGAAAGTGCAAGAAGAGGCCTTGATAAAGAGAATGCGAAAAGCAAGTATGTTCGCGAACAAAAACTGTCGGATCAGAAAGAATAGTTGGGTGAAAAGATGACATCATTCCTTAATCAAATTCTTGATGTCTGAATATGAACAATTGACACAGCTTCTAAGTCGTTAATGAGTTAAGTTCATTCTGTTAATTCTGGGTCTTAGTCTCCCACAGACATTATGCCCAAAGTAATCATTCCTATCACAGTATATTGTCCAAGGAAATGCCATAAATTTAAAATATCATAAATTGAAAAATATTTGTGTTCGAAATTAAACCTTCAATTAAAACTATTTATATATAAAAAATAATTTATTACTTTAATATTAAACACAGCCTTCATCTTTGTACCCAGTTAAAGCCTGATTGTTTAATCTCATTTAAATTCTTCCAAATTTATTCGTCGTTGATTAGTAAAATAATAAAACTGTATAAATATCATTTGCTTCTGCTTCTGTTTGTGTGGAAGCGATAAAATCACCGTGCGTTTAAGTAGTTGGAAACGCTTAAGATAACAGTGAAAATATTATCGATACAAACATTATAAAATCAACTTAAAAAAATAATGTGCTCTCAGATAGTGATTGAGGAATGTTAATAAAAATAAAAATGTACGTGCGTACTTCGATTTGATTGTAGGGGAGGCTTTTCAATAGAAGTGATTAGTGAAAGTGATTATCATCAAATTGTATTTTTGAGTTTGACGCTCCTAGTTACAAATTTGATTAGTAAAATTTATATCAAAAACGTGTTTCTTTTCCGGGAAATATTTTTGACTGCTCTGCTTTTAAAGAACCCAGTATGACACTGATTAAATTTTTAATCCCTTTTATGAGCATTCAGAGAAAATTTCGAAAATCATATAAATTGCATTCGATTGAAAGAGAAGAAAAAAACTTTTGTGTATAAAAAAATTGTTAAAAAAAATACTCATCATTACTCTGTGCTTAAAAAACTTAGCTTAGGGAAGTTAACATTGAGTTAATTGAAAAAAAATTTTTCTGATTGCAAAGTTTTTATTAACTTTTTCTTAGTTTTAAAACATTATTAATTAGCAAAAGAATACTACGACGCAAAAAGGTAGTTAAATATCTAAAAGAACGGAAATCAAGGCGTAAATTCAGGAAGAACGTATTAAATAATTAAGAAACAAAACTGCTTCATCGAAAACTAACCTAAAACTAAACAAACCGTGCGACGGCCATTGTATGATACTCTGTCAGTATTCGCCACTGTTCGCGTTGACGAAAGTGACCACCTTATATAAAAAGGGAAATGTAAATTTTTATAAAAGAATCAGTTACTGTATTTTTTAGCGAATTTAAAGCCACTTGCTCGGAGATGTAATGGTCACAAGGCGTATTGTTTTTTATGTCTGTGAGTGAGTGAGAAAATATTGTTATTTTGGGATAGATTTGTTTAGTTATGCACATTGCAATAAGAAACGAATTACTGGAGTCAAAACCATGCCTTCAAAAAATCTCTTCCTACCAGTGATAGCTATGACGAAGCTTGATGTTAATGTTAGTAACACTGGATAACACTGAAGGCAATTTTATCATTTAGAAATTCATTCAAAAACTATTTTGTTTTCAAAGTGCATTATTATGAATTCTAAAACAAAATGGTACAAAAAAAACTTGCTAAACATCCTGCATCAGTTTTTAAAGTGTGACGTTAATTTTATTCTAGAAAATATTCGATAACTTTTTAAAAATAAAGTTAATTTAATTCAACTGAGTTGAGTTAATCTTAAACTATGTAACAAATCTAATAAATGTATGTAAAGAGTGACCGCTTTCCTGTACTAATTGATGGTACGTTTTTTTTCTCACAAAATCGGTAGCCATTTCAATTTCCTTAAGCCTTCACTGTAAAGCATGACTTTTATTTATGCCGGTGTTATTGAAACTGAAATGTAATTTACTCTTTTACAGGAATTTAAATTGCTTAGAATTCACATTGAAAATTATCACGAAATGAAATCACAGAATGAACATTATTACTTTTCACAAACCACGAGTACACTTTTAATATAACTAACTTTAATATAACAAACTGACACTGTAAAAATAAATAAGGCCAAAATATGTCAAATTCGCCATTAAAAATATAAATAATGAATACGAAAAGTCTTTTAAATAACATAGAGATAAGTTTAACATCAAATAACTAAAAGTTTGAGATCAAGAATTGTGAGAAAAAGAAACCGACTGCGTTCAAATTATTCCACCAAAAACTTTGCTTACCAAAATTACAACCCTTAAGTCAATTAATAGATTCACACATTTTCAAAGAAAAATCATTCCTCAACCAATTCTCGCATAAATTAATTAACTTTTTAATTGTAATAAAGGCTCTTGAGAGAGCAGTCCAAAAATAAAATGAACTTTTCTCATTTGATCCTTAAAATCGATTTGAATTCATCTGAATTGCAAATTCAATTCATGCAATCACTTACCCGTAAAGGACCTCAAATTGTCCTTTTTTCACTTTATCTATATGCAACAACTACACACTTACTTACCGCACATAGCCGAGAGGGCAGCATCGTTATCCTTAACAGAGAATAAATCCTCGTCTCTATCCGGCAGGTTAATCCCGAAGCCACTGCTTAACAGAGCGGCAAAAACTAGTGCCCAAATCATCTTGTTTTCAAGTTGGCTCCGGATCGGTGTGCGCGGAACCTCTCAACTGACTGACTGACATTAGCAAAGGCTATTAATATTTTATACTCTCCCCTGGATTCGGCTTCGATTAGACGGAAATGTTTAATCTTAATCGTTGAGATTACGTGTGTTTTTGTGATTTCTTACAGAAAAGTACTCTTTATCGAAAAAGTCCATTGAATGTTAGATTATGCTGATGAAGATAAATGTTAGGGATTTTTATTTTGTTTTGTTGACATTGAAATTCATTCGCAAAAAAGAACGCACTTGAGGCTCTTACAAAACGAAAGAGAATTAGAAAATCAATATAAGGTCATCGGACGTTAGGCGTTTCTGGACCAAAATTCATTTGAAAAGGGATTTGTATTTTATTTTAAACATGCCTATGACTACGGCATCGTATCTTACAAGCTATGTACATATGTATGTTAAGAGTAATTGATTCATCGTGAGGTGGGTGGATTATCGCAAAGAATACTTTCTGGGCCGATCTCACGGTTTGGAAATGGAATTTTATATGATTAAATGACATTGTAAGAAGTATTTCCTGAGAACGAAAATAAATTAAAAGATTCAAGTGAATAGCGTAACAGTTTTTATTCTGACTTCAAATTAGATTAGTTTAAGTAAGGCGAATTGCTTAATTTTTAATCAACATTGAACTATCTTCGACTAGCATCAACTTGGAAAGAAGCAACGTAAATGTAACACTGACGTTTGGGAAACTCTGGCTACACCATTAAGGTCTGTAACGAAGTCCCCGTTTTGGAGAAGGCGACACGTTGTTTTCATTTTAATTGAAATAATCGCGGAACTCACAAATCAACGTTAAAGTCACGATCTTCCAAAAATTCGTTCAATTGCTAGTTTACTTGGATTAAATTGACATTCTTGGACGTACAAAAAGGCCATCATTCAGGCATTTGCTGGCATAAAAACTGAGGTGGTAAGTATAATATAATATATGATATACCCTCAAGAACGGTTGCACTGTGTCCATCAACATTTCGACAAAAGCGATTTAGTTTGTCTCAGCTCCGACTCTCAAAACGCAATTTAGTAAAAGCAAGATGTCTTTGTAAAAAAAGACTTTGATCACCTTACTCCTTCTCCGTGACGCAATGGCGTCATAACTGTTGATTGCGGATGAGCATGACTTTAATGTTTTTCATCTCAAGATGTGGATTTAACAGCGAACTATTTTAAATTGGGCAGCAGAATCACCAGCACCTTTTCCAGCGTCTAGGCCTTGGAAAGACCATGACAAATGCAGCTAGTCTGATCCGAACTCTACGGGACAAAGCAATAGACCGCGTAATCGCTTGCGATGGTACCATTACTGGAGAAGGACCTTAACCAACTTTTCGGCAGCAACTGAACACATTTAACGAACAATCGTTATAAATGAAGACGTATTGCATTAGTTGAAACAAAGATCCATACCGGGCTCTAGTACCATTCTAAAAGAAGTGACAAACTTTTATTCTTATGTTTCTCAAGCTTAGTTAAAGTTGAAAGGCCTGTTACATACTCTGCGGACAGACCTAACCTTTACAGCTTTGTAAAAAAAAAAGATTTTCCTATAAAGACTGATTTTCTTTCTGCAGTCCGATCGACATTAAAGATAGGCGAAATCACTCTGACAATCCTACTAGGACCACATGTCCTTTACTCTCGATGCAAGCTGATGCAGGTATTCAAATCCATGGGTTTATTGCAACGATTTCATGAGGAGTTAAAAAACCGTGAATTAAATCTGCTCTATAGCTCCCAAAATGTGCCTGACCTATCGTGTAATTTGCCATAGTAGACACTTTTCACCAGCGATTGAATATCAATGAACCAACTCGACCCTGTAATTGCAAGACTGTTCAATGAGAGCCTGCAAAGGTGATATTTTAGCTTCACATTCCACCATAGCCTACGGATCAATGTCTGACAAATAAAAATCACTGTGACATCTTATCTTTTCACATGCATTCGGCCAGCCTATTTTTGCTTATTCTAAGATAAGTTGTCTGTTTCTTTATTAATTAACATCCTGCCGATAGAGTTGATATTATGTCCGAAGCGTGAACACCATGCATTCATTTGATGATATGTTATCATGTATCGGGTGATCCGCACAGTCTGGTTTCTCCTGAGCAAAGATCGCAATGAATTGCCAAATTAATTGCCTGAATAAATCAAACCAGGCACATAAAGGCAGATGGTGTGATACTTTGAAATACCCACAATATGGTGCCATAAAAATTTTGATTGATTGAAGTCTATTACCAACTACTTTGACATGACCACATGTGAGCAAAAGTCGGAAGATCCTAATCTTCAATCCCACAAAAACGTGTGCACCCGCAGATAGACTATTCGAAGAAAAATAAACGACCACACCAACAAAGTAGCTCAAGGATGTTATTTACTGTTAACCTTAAATCAAGTAAAATTTTATTTTCTACTGTGGACTTTCGTTGCGCACGTACACTACGTTGGACTTCTGATTCTGGGGCAAAGCAGCAGTCGATAGAGAAGTGTTTCCTGGATGAAAACCAGACAGAACTCTAACAACAAAGCAGTTCAGACTTTGTTGGCAAAAAGGCATACACCATTAATAAGTTCAGCTGTGAATGTCGACCACAGATCTATTTTTTGTACGTACATTTTTGAATACCTTGATTTGGTTGTCAAATAGAATAAAAGTGGTTGTATGTTTTTTTAAATGTTATTCTTTGTTCTTTTATTAGAATTCTTGTTGCTGTTTTTGCCTTTTTGTAGTTGTATTTCGAAAGAAACAGGTTTGCAAAACGGAAATCAAGCTTACAAATTATTTGATCAGTTCTGTGAGTTAGAGAGTCTCTTGCCATTTATATTTGGTGTGGTCTCCTTTTGTCTTACGAATGGATTCTATACAACGTGTCAGTCTTCTCCTTTTTAATTCCCGTATCCCATTGCGTGGCATATGTACTCTACTACGCGCCATCATATGCAGTTTCTCGCAATAAGTTGCAATTTTCTTCAATTCTTTCGAGTACTCCTCCTCTACTGTTTGGCGCTATGTGTGCTGCTTTTCTGGGTTAGCGGGTTCTCATGCATCGGATGTCTGCGAGTTGTCATCATTAAATTCTCGCAGGTTTCTTGGGAAATCTCTTGCTGTTCTACTTCCACTCGGATGTACTGTTCTTTTAAATTTTAGAAGCGTTTGATAAATTAGAAAACCTTTTTTGAGGTGGTGTCATAAATGCTGTATGGGACTAAGGTCAAAACCTTACTGCTATCATTTTGAAGCCATGAGGGTGCTTCTTTGACCATATGTTTTAAGATCATTGTCATGTTCAAAAATGGTGTTCGAAGAATATTATTCCCATTTTTTGAAGACTCCCATGTAAACTGTTGTGTCTTCTCACAATCCTCTGACAAAATCCAACTCCTATACGTATCATACAGCCCCAAAGCATCAAGCTTTCTCCAACAAACTTCATAGTTTCCGTCGCATGTCCTACAAGAATATGAATTTTTTCCAGTTTTGTTGCTCTGTTAGCAATGGCTTCTGTACTTTCGCTTTTCTTTGTTCTATATACTTTCTTTTCTAATGTTTTTTCTTGTTATTTATTTACTTCATTTCACTAAATCTAACGTTTGGCGATAAAGAACTATATAAATAATTTCAATGACGGTTTCTTACCGTTGTTTTTCTTCAAATGCCTCTTGATAAAAGTTGCTGTTCAAAAAGGATTTATGTAGTTTTGGTAGCAAAATATATTAATATTTTATCTCTGTACAAGCTGAGTCTCAAACAATTTGTAAAACAACTTTTAAATAAGTTTCAGTTTTCGATGTCTTCATATCTTCGTGAAAACAGTCAGTATTTTTTCCCTGTCCGCTTAGAAGTGCTTAAACAATTTTCCTTTGGGTAGTCGTTGAAAGCAAGGGATTAGGTCAAAACTTCGTACATCTAACGCTTTCCAATTGAATTTTTTTTCTTATAGTTTTGTTATGCTTGCTTTTCAAGTTGTTGTGTAGCATTCCAACATTCATCCACTCTAATCGCAAAACTTTAAAATAATCCTGGATACAGAACCCACCGTGCTTAGCCGTAGGGGATGTTTGAACTGTGTCACTGCAGTCTGGCGCATATTCCTAAGGGCTTAACCCTTACTACATCAATAGGAAGTAAAGGGATATCTCTTGGTCCATGGAAAGTGGATCGATAAGAAGTACAGAAACATCTCTTGATTTTTGGAGAGTGTGAATTTTGACTCTGAATTCATACTACATGCATTGTTCAAGTTAGTCTTTAATTTAAAAAATGCAGATAATCCTTAAATTAATTTTTACTTATTATTGATAATTTTGAATTCGTATTGTTTTGAAATTTCATAATCCTTTATTTTATTATTAATGTAACAAAATCACATTCTTCTTTCTTATTTTTAAACAGTCGGTGCCCCAAAAACTCAGTTTTTCACACGAACTTCATGACGGAACCTTACCTTTTACACTGTTTGGGTGTTTGTGTGTGCTTTTCACCAATTTGAGGACGTTTCAGAGTAATTATTCATGTGTTGAAGTGAATGTGCCACTGTGCCGAATGCACTATAGTACGGCACAGTCTTCGTATGTAAAAATTTTGAATTCATTTCCCAAAACATGTAAGTGGTTCAGCAATAATTTTCGCAATATAATAGGCATATCCACATATAAAGAACCTGATTGGGGAATAATATGAACCATTGCGAATATATGAGTACTCCGAGCTTTGCCGAATCCTCAAAATTGTGAAGTGCCGTAAACATCGACTTAATAGCCCTATTGTCTCCCAACGAATTGTGTATTAAGTGAAACAGAAATGGAAATAAGCGATTATACTGGTATACTTTAAATAACAATACACTTTAAACGAGGACGTATTATAAGTTCAAGGACGATGTAACTGCCTAAAGTGGCAGTACCTCACATATTTGAAACGGAAATAATTTCTGATTGTGACAGTATTTATGTATGCAGTGGAGGCATACATTTATGTTCATATGTTTCTGTATGTATGTTCTCAATATTGTTGATTAAAATCCTCTGGGAAGTACTTTATTTCTCTATTCGGTATTATGACAAATATTCGCAAGGTTTTCCGTGTTGTAAACAATTTTCTCACGGAAGAAAATAATACCTTGTTCGTGAACTGTCAGCTTCTGACAGAGAACAAAACACAAAAAACGTATATTTGTTAGGAACTGATCTTCGCCCAACGAAGTGCCAACAATAAGTGTAATAATAGTTTTCAGTTTCAATTAAAATAGTTTAATTTAGCGTTAGATGTTAAATGTCAACGAATTTGTGTACCAAAACCAATAATATTACCCTACTAAGTTATTCAATCCCACTTTTAATAACGTCATTTTTAGGGGATACTTGGGGATCAGCATTGCTAAAGATCCCCTCAAGATGACAGCATCCCCTGCCATAGACTTGTTTCATTTGCTCCTTAATGACCAAAAACAGCCGACAAAGAATTAAATACTTCAACCACAACAAAAAAAAACAAAAACTTAAAAATGTATCGTTTTTATTTGAATTTTGGTACAAGCATTGATTTATTTATCCAATGAAATCAAGTCGGTGCTCAATATATTAAAATGTCCTGTCCATGAATTACCTGGACATTACTAAAAGCGAATGAGGAAGCCCAAATACAACGCTTAAGGTGACTAGGCCATGTAGAACGTATGGACACCACTGCTCCGGCCCGAAAAGTTTTCGAATCTGAGCCATTGGGACAACGCAACAGAGGATGGCCCAGGCTAAGGTGGCGCACACAAGTGGAGAAGGACCTCAACCAACTTTTAGTGCGCAACTGGCGGCAGCTGGCGAAAGACCGTGCTGGCTGGAGAGACATGTAGGTTGAGGCCCAGGTCCACCCCGGACTGTAACGCCACAAGAAGAAGAAGTCCATGAATTACAAGCTGACAGCGATGAGGCATGTAGTCCACCAACCGTCCTTTAACGTTTAAGTTGTATATCGCCTAAGGCCCTTGACATTGTTTTCCCAATTGGTGGCAGAATGTGTTGGCTTGGTGTTATGGGGAGGACTCGAAGAATTTCTATTGTGCTCCAGCCAACTGACTGAGATTGTCAATGTACAAATAATTGTGTATTTCAAAAACATAAGTCTAAGTTTAAGATATAGGACAGAATTCGATTATTTGATGAAAGAAGATTCTATATTTTTAATTTTGCTTAAACCAATTCGAACAAATGTTTTACGTACACGAATGCGATTTGAGCACAAATTGTCTGATTTTCCTTGAGTAACAGCGGAACCTTTTTTCGACCATGGTTTGGGACTCTGCTAAGATTCCGGAATTAATTGTGGAACATTATCCTCAAAATAAAATTGTTTTGATGATTTTGATGTGATCTGTAGTGCTACAAATTTGTGATAACGTCTTTTATGAGCCACGAGCTCTTAAATGCAAAGACAAAATTCGTAACATGGAACATACAATCATTCACCAAAAGTCATAGGCAGCTGCAAATTGAACAGAAATACATTACGGTCACAAAATTTATTAGCACTACGGGCTACAAGGGACCAGCGAATTTTCATCAACTACTCATGTCTATCACGAGTAGAGGGAACCTCCTACGCATCGCAATAACACCATAAAGACCGCAGTTTACGTGTATAGCAGACAATTTTAGGAAATGTTAAAATAATTTTTCTTTCAAATTTTATCAACGCCCATGACACGAACCATATGTAACATCGGATACATGCACGCACCCTTAAGTAAAATGTCACTTGCCCGTTCTATATCCTGAACTGTCAATTAAATTGTCAAACAGCTACAAAACACTCAACCCGAAAACGCCATATCTCCTTCACCCCCGTGGTTAATTGTTTTTTAAGCTTCTAGCTGAGATTTTTTCCGTTCTTTTTTTTCATCATCTTTAACATCAAAAAAAGGCGACGCCATTGTGCATCAATTTATATTCATATAATTTCACTTCGCATCTAGCATGAGCCTAATAAACTTTCTAAATCCGAAATTTAAGCCGTCGGTGGAAAGTGAAGCAATTTGTGAAGATGGTTACACTGCATCCAATTTAATTGCGGACGATGTACAGCAGCTAAATCGAGGATTTATGGCATTCAATGTTACCAAACCACCGGTAGACATTTTCTTCGAATTCCCAAAGGCGATTGATTTGAAAATAATTAAAATTTGGAACACCATCGGTTCGCTGCGGTCTACAGCTTTTGAGATCTACGCGAAACTCGGTGGAGTGTACGAGAGAGTGGGCTATGTGCGGGATTTACGTGGTGAATCAGTGACGTTTTGTTACCAGAGTGATTACTCCAGCAAGAACAGCAATCAATGTGAAAGGGCTTTTTTCTTCAAAACTGCCAACAAAATTTTGTCGAATTGCACTAGCATCAAGGTAGTCATAAAAGCTACCCAACGCTGCCCACCAGTCATGCAGAAGATACAAATTTGGGGTCTACCGGCAAGGAGCCTTGAGAAGGCAGATCGCGAACTAGTCAAAACTATCTGGAATGAGGTCGTCAATCCTCCAGGTACCAGAGAACGTGAAAAGGGACATCGTTCGCCGTCACGGAACGTACCGGAATTGTACGAGTCATCTCATCTTCAAATACCAGAGGAATTTCTCGACGCAATCACATGGGAGTTGATGTATTTCCCTACAGTGCTGCCCTCGGGAAAGATTGTCGATCAGTCCACAATTGACAAACACTCGGAGGTAGAGGCCAAATGGGGCCGTTTACCCTCAGACCCCTTCACAGGTCTTGAATTCACAACTCAGCGCAAGGCAATTCTCGACCTCGCTCTGAAGGCCCGAATTGAGAAGTTCCTTATGGAGAATTCCGAACACTTCAAAACAGTTCCCCGCACGCTGGGCAGCAGCCGAGTTCGTCGCAGCAAAAATAGACACGCATCTTTATTTGCCAGCGACAGCGATCACACAATGACACCATCAAAGCGGCCAAAACTTGAAGACACATTATACAGACCAGCGTTGCCTCTACCAACAACCCTAACCTCGAATGCTGACATCGCCATTAGTATGGCACTTCAGAAAATCACCCGATTTACGACCAAACCGGCAGAAATCAAGCGCACAACCTGCATCGGCTGCAAGTCTGAGGACTACGCGTACGAGATACAAACATGCAAGCATTTGGTATGTAGAGTGTGCCTAGTGCATCTCACAAAGGAGCTGATGTGTACGTGCAAAACAAGCTTTAAATCTTCCGACGTTGAGCGGCACCACAAGTGAACGCTCGACGCAGAAACATTTCAGCATTATAGGGAAATTTTTAAGTTTTTCTTTAGGAATAAGTCCTCTTATATCTTCTGAACTTCTCTACATTACTCCCAGGTATTCTTGCACTATTAGTAATGTTAAGCGACCATTTATTAACCATGAAGATAGTCAGTAGTTATAACATAAAGATATATTGGGATATAATGTTAAATTTAATGATAAAACCTGAATAAAGTTTCTGCTTTTGCGAAGTAGTTCTAAATGAGTTGTGTTTTTGTTTTTTTTCATGGCGGATTTACAAATTTCAGGAATGGCTGTAAGCCTCATCGCCCTTTAGTGTTACATCACAGTGAAAGGAACATTTGCCATTACATCGTAACCCACGATTGAACATTGCACACAAAAAAGTATCGAAAAACCAAACAGGGTTGCAAAATCAGGATTTTCTGAAATATCAATAAAAAAAACAGGCATTTTTTATCCGTACTGTACAAAAGATTTAAGTGACTCAGCTGTCATGTTTTCTCTTGGTGGTTGGTGGACGCAAAATTCAAAGTTAAATAAATGAATAACTCTGGTGAAATCGCAACGCCTAAAAACAAGTGCCGGCATTTGGGGTTGAGGAGAACAATTGAGCGACCTAAACAGTTCAAGACTCCACTAAGTGATCTGAAAATAAATTATAAATCCCTCGAAGACAATGCTGAATCCTCACCAGTAGCATCAAAAAGTGAAAGTTCAAAAACTGTCGTCAAGGATTCACCCATAGGTTCTTCGCCTTCAACACCATGTCTGTTTCAAAACAAATTCAGATCCGCCCACACCGTCAACACCTTGCCATCTCGCCTTTCACTTAGCAGACGAGCGCGAGAGAAATATAAGAAGAAAAAACTTGAATTTTTTGCTGCCAAGAACGAAGTCGAACTTGAAGAAGTTCCATCCTGCAGTCTCAAAGTCCTTCCGAGTGTCGACGATTCCAAGGATCTTCTCAAAGAATTACTTGACTCCGAGAAGCTAATCGCGTCCCATGAAAAGCATCAGGAGAAAGTAAAGGAGCTCACAGCGTTAATTGAAATTTGGAAAGAAGCATTCACGTCGTCCCTGGAGGAGCTATCTTCGAAATTAGAGCAAAAAATGGAAACAGAAGAACTTCTTGCTCGCCTTGGCATCGACCCTGAAATGATTGAATACACGTAACTGACAGGATATACTTTATTGTTATGAATTAGAAATAAAACTTTCTCTACACTTAATATTTATGTGGTCTCACTGGCTTCTCTGGATCGAAAAGTTTTGGATCCTTGATGAAGTCCAAATCCTTGTGATAACATGGCATCATTGCGCAGTTTTGAGCATAAATTATTGCCTTCTCCACCTGTTCTTGCTTCGTTTTGCAGAGGCCAGTGATATGGCGACCATAGATGCGTCCTGTGTACGGACTTTGAAATTGGGACAGGAGCTTAACATTCTTATAGTTAGGAGTGATGTCCAAACGACAAAGGATACATTGCTGCTTCTCCTTCTCAAAAGGATTTGGTATATCTACAGGTTCGTCGGGGTTTGTTGCATCCTTGGTTGTGGCCAAATATTGGGAGGTTAGGGAGAGCGCACGAACGGAATTGAATGAGGCCGTGACAGTTGCTAAATATGAATTGGATATCAATTACTTCGACTTGGTGTTTAGGATGTATACCTTTTTGTGCAATTGTTTTCACAATACGCAGCATATTTCCTTAGTTGGGAAACAAAATCTTCAGCAAATGTTTTTAAAAATCGGATAGAAAAAATATTTGACAAGTTGTCAGCTGTTACGTCAAGATTAACAAGTAGTGCGTTCAGGGATCAAAATTTGTGTGATGAATTCAATAATTGCGTTCAGTAAGAAGTAGAAAATACATTTGTAGGAGCGATTTCAAACTTGAATTTACGCCGTTGTAAACTCCGTGATATACGGTTATGCTTTTGAATCACAGTAAACTGTTTGAGAGTAAATTTTGCAAAACTGTTCGTTGCAGTTGTTTGAAGGAACACTCTTTTATATGGTTGGTGATTGTTACAGATATCGCTGTGACAGTTGAAATGAAAGTTCAACGGATTTTTGAATTCATGTTAATTGATGGCATATGTATTGCACAACTATGCGTTGAACCTGTTTTTCACTTTATTTTCGGTCTCTCATATCAAATCCTCTCAGCCTTCACGGAGTCGATTAACCAAAGCATAAAAAATTGCAGAGTCATATGCATAAAGGATAGCTAGATTATTTACTAAGAAAAAATAGTAAGAAACAAACTTAATATCACAAGTTCATTTTTCGTTTTATTGACCATTCCCAGGAAGTAGTTAAATGACCACAAACCCATACAATTTTCCATATGTAGACATGTTTACAAAACATAATTTATCGCGGTTCAAAAGTAGCCCAATAATCTGGTGGCGATATAATCAATCCGCTCAAGTTCTTCGATAGATCCGGTAGCTCTTCTCCGGGTCCGAGAACAACATTAAAATTCTGGCAAATGGCAGAGAGCAACAGGAAGAGCATATTTCTGGCAAAGGTTTCACCCGCACACAGTCGTTTCCCTTTAAATTGGAAATAATTTAGAGGGAATATTTCTTCCACATAAATCATCGTCGTTACCAGCACCGAAGGGTAATGATACATCCTTCTTCAGGCAGAGTTTTCCATTTTCGTCCAGGAATCTTTCTGGCTTGAATTTTTCTGGCTCAGACCATACCCTCTCGTCGGAGTGGTATGCATACAGACTTGGAATCATGATTGTATCCTATGGGAAAAAAGCAGCACGATAACAAGTAATTCAATTCCTTAAGTTTGAGTCATTACCTTTTCAACTTTGTAACCAAGGAACTCAGTGTCGTACATTGCCTTATGCGGAATATCTGATGGCACCAGTGTTTCTATCCGTAGAGCTTCTCGTATAGTCGCTTCTGTGTAATGGAGATTCTGCCGATCATCAAGACATGGTAGTCGTCCGGTGCCCACGTGCTCATCGATCTCAGCTTGGATCCGTTTAAGAACTTCCGGCTGCAGTAACATCCATTGGAAGAGTAAGGAGAGCTGGGTTCCAATTGCAGTGTACGCGGGAAGTGAGAAATCCACCAGACTTATAACAAATTGGTCAACTAAAACGAAAATCAGTGAATATACATTTAGTTTGTAATTGGAAAGGGGGCTTGTTACGTAAGTAGGATGTATTGAGGTTTCCTTCCATTTGTTCCTTTCGCATTTGTGCCACGTATAAATCTACGAAATTTCTTTCGTGCGTCTCATCATATGTTTTCATGTATCGATTTATCCATCCCTCGAAAAACGCGTTCAAAAACTTATTTGCTTCGTTCAATTGTCGGTAGCAACTTTTCTCGGGGAAAAAGTGACGAATCCATGGGATGATACTGAGCATTTTACCATAATCATCGGCAAGTCGTTGAAAAACCATTCCATGATGGCCGACATCGAGAAGGACCGCTTGATCGGAGCGTGATAGACGCTCATTAAACATGACGTAGAGTATGGAATTTGCCGTACAACACGTAAATGCAAGTGGGCATAGGATTTGTCCTTTGCGTGCCACCGCTTTCTCGTGTTCATACTTCGGGCCGTTCCTTATTAAATCGATAAAGTCTTGAATTTCTTCGCTAAGAACCATTTCCAACTCTTGAAAACGGCGACCAAAACCAAAGTCACGCAAGTATCGCAAGATGAAACGGCGTTGCTCTTTCCAAAAGGGTCCATCCTGGAAAAATATTCCTGAAAGAAAAATACACGCACCATGAAAATGTGAACTAATGAAATTATACGAATAATGCTGGAATTTATAAAAAGAAACAACTTGAAGTATCAGGCGAACAATTCAAAATTTGTATGGCGTCTGACAACTTTTCGTTAGGTGCTGGCATGAGAAAAAATGTGCGTAACTCGATCATGAGTTGGTGATTACTTCTAGATGGAAATAAATATAGTTTACCACTCATATTGTACAGGGTCGTGATACAAGGACAGGGTCACGATACAAGAAAGAAGGCATGTTTGACCGTATATAAAATAAGAGCTCTGACGCCAGTTGCCTTCGATAGACTAAGAAAACTAGCAGATTCCTTGCTCGTGTCAAGGAGGATGTCTCACTTTCCAAAAGTGAGGAAGTAACTAAAAAGTAGAAAAACGAAAAAAGGAACAGCTCTGAGAGAACTCACAGTTCTGCCAGAGGTTGGTTAGAAAACATTTTTCAATCAAACCCTGTTTATTGAGTCAATTTATGACTACCTCAGAAGGACATATTTTTGTTGTGCACGAACAAGGTTTGAACATATTTGTAATAATCACGGACTGACGAAAAGATCAAGTAAGAACCAATGCACACCCATGCGGTAGTTCTTGAAACGCATGTTTTTTCGATTCTGTGTCCACCCGATTGAATGAGTTAAGAGCACAGTTTTTTTAATTTACTAAAAAATGTTGTGCTTCCTGACAACTCGCTTATGAATCGATGGACAGGAGGAAAACAGGAATATTATTATCGTTCGCCCAAAATACATTTACTGAAGGAAATTATTAATTCCTTTTCTTCATTCATGTTCTGCAATCAACTATCTATCTATCACTTGAAGTACTAAGGGAGTGACGAAAATGAAATTTATTTTTTTTATTTAAGCAACAAAATTCAGAAAACGGATGTACATAGCAATGCCGATTCTAGACGTAGGCAGGTTGCATATTGACCATTAATTAACGTTGATTTAATAACCAGCCTTTAAAGTGTAATGCTAACTGGTAAGGGCTTTCTAAATTACGACAAATTTGAGTCTGAGTATGCTCTTTTTTTCAATATTAAGCAGCTGCTCTTTGTTTTTAAATAAAAGATAAACCTTTCTGATGACTTTCACTGTCGAAAACAAGAAATGATAACTTGGTTCCCTAAACCCAGCATGAGTTGAAATGTTGACAGTCAAATTCATAAAAATTATGAAGTTTCCTTTTTTGAGAACGAACCCTTAAAAATGTGAGAAAATATTTTTGAATTTGCTGAACTCCAAGAGCGAGTCCATCCATATTCTCAAGGCCGTAGAGCATTTGTTGACACTTTCAGAACAGCAGTGTACAAAATCGTAATTTCCTTTGACTCATAAAATTTAAAGAGTAAACAAATAAACTAAGCACGAACTGCGATCTAAAACAAAATTACGATCATACGAAAAAACACGTACATCATATATCAGCGAAAATAGAAGGAAAAACAAAACTGTAGAAATACTGATATCAATGTTATTCACATGCATGCATGTAAAAAGTCGATTTACATACAACATTCATTAAGACTCAAATCCTCGAGATTACAAATAAATCGCTCACAAATTAATTCATATCAACCCTCACGAAGTCCGAAATGGCGCTATCAAATTCCGTTGAATCTTTTGAGATATATAAAATTTAAATTAATTTTAAGGTTCTAAGTGGGGAAGTCATGTAGTCCCTAAGAATTCAGGCTTTCCAAAATAAACAAGTGATTTCTTGAATTGTTTATTAGCACAAACACGTTTAGTAAATCAATTAAGTGGCTAAATAAGTACTTGTGTTTTCATCACCCGTCCCAACTTAAAATCTTGTTTAAGAGAAACCTTTTACATCGTTTTTTATGTTTTCTACCAATCTATCATAAAAAGGGTAGAAAAACAAACTTATAATATAAATTCTGTACACTTGGAGGGAATGTAAATGAGATACAAAAAGGCCAGTTGAAGTACTGTGCAATCTTCATCTACATATTTGCACATAAATTACTTGTATTCTGAGATTTTAATTTTTATACTCAACAATGTTTTGAAGTTGAGTTATTGTTTGAATATCAATGTCAATGACCCTTCAGTATGATAAAAATATATCAATATTAGTTTCTTTATCTGGGATTTTATCAAAGAAAAACATATAAGATATGCGTTATAAATATGACAAAGTTAAATTGGGTGAGACTACAAAGTACAAGGGACAAAGGTCCATATTCTTAAGACAATACTTGTGTTGTGTGTGCTTTTGGTTTTTTTAAAGTAGAAGAACCTAAAGTTTCTTGCCAACATCGAACGACAAAATTGGAGAAGTTTTCATAAGTTTTCTTTGAGTGCTGTCAACAACTCGAAAGGGGTAGTGCCATGAAAAATGAGTGCTGTTCAATCCGGTAGTCCGACCTGGCCATAAATGCCACGGCGACCACCATATATGATACTCTAAGGAAGCTTGTCTCTTTCGAGTTACTGACAATAGTCAAAAAACATTAATGGTGTACAAAAGTCGAATTCAACTGCAAATAATATCTCTACTCGTAAGGAAACATGGACTGCTGTTAAACATCGTGTCGTTGTCAGTGAACAATGCAGTAGTGGTTACTGAAGAACCTGGGTCGCGGTCTGGCTTGCGAGATGCTCATATTTTTTGTTTCCCTTGAATTCCATTTGACAAAGTTTGTTTTAATAACTTCTGATTTATAGCAGAAATGTACACACATATGAAGGAGTACATATAGTTTATCTAAGGTATTTTTTTTGGACACAGTACTTCACACGACATTTCCATTAAATTTGAAGCATGCCAAACTAAGTCAACGATTTCGAAACTGTACAATTTGCGCATTTAGACTTGGACAACAGTGTGTAAATGGTCCCTAGACAATTTTCGGGTGCCAAAATCAAGATGACAAATTCAGTTTTGTTTACCAGACGTCAAAAATTTGCAAACGCCGTATCTATTCCAACAGAATTAACTTGAAAAAAAAAAAACACAAATTTCAACTTAGCAGAAATCAAAACGACAATTAGATGCGTTTTCAGCAGAACGGCAAAAATATGTAGAAGCAGAGATGTAAAAGATTTAATTTTTTTTTAATTAATTGACTTCAGAGTCAGAAGTACTCTTTAATTCAGAAATAAACTCTGAGAACCAGACAAAATTATTCTTAACGTCACAAGCAAGAAATTCGCTTGAAATTGACTGCAAGTCTTTCGCCTGACGTTGCATTCACTAAAGTCACTTCGAAGTATTCAAATAATTGTCTTTGTAATTTCAGTGGCTTTAAACGAGTTTGAAAGAATCACAAATTGTACTTTTATATTTTGAAAAATTGACATTTGATTTTGAAAGGCAATCTAATACTTCTATCTGCGGATTTGTACTCATAGACAATAACGTGCAGAAAATAAGCTGACAATAATTGTTATTGGTAATACGCGGTCGCCGTGTTGTAGTGGGTAAGTGCATCGATTTACACGCCAAAGGTTCCAGACTCGATCCCGGACTGAACGCTTTCCAGGTTACTAATTGGATGTAGTGGCCCTCAAGTATATCAATACAAATTATTTTAAGAGATTATATCTCTATTACCGTTAAATGGACACCAAAAAACTTGTTAACCAATCTCTAAGATATCATACAAAAATAACAAAAGAAATCTTACCTTCCACAAGAATTCAAAATAATAATCGTGTTAATTTAAAAAAACAAAACAGAAGACACTAAATGACACTCAATATTGATGCAATTTTTTTTTTTCAAAAATGTTGCGCGCTTTTTTTCTTTTTCCTTGTGATTGTTCTTTGTTATCAATCTTATAAAATTACCAGAGCTACGTAAAGAACGTTTCCTTGTTGATATTAAAAACGTTCCAATCCTACATGAACCATGGCATTCAGAACGAATATTCGTTCGCTAATCTGCCTTTTGACTCTGTTTACCAGTCAAATTCGTGACGTAAAAACACACAATTTACCATGAACAATATTTTCCATCCATGATAATTCATCGCATTGGGTCAACCAAGTATAGTTATCTATCTCATTTCTGTTGTGTTTGAAATGCATGTGATTTCACATTTCTTTCTCGTGGGCAATTAATTTAAAAAAGAAATAAAATTGGGGTAAATGTGAATCAGGGTACACAAGGAACTTGAAGAAAGAACATGCTTTCACTCTTTCTCGCATCACACCGCCGCGACGCCTTTCGCCGATCCTGTTGTTGGAATACATGACGGTCGTGTGCTTATCTTTCTCCTTTTGTTCTTACTGAAAAAGTGTGTGTACAATGAGCCTCATAAGTTTTTCATTTTGTTGGTTTTACATGAATTGAAAGTGGCACGCAGTTATTCTTCGTGCGTAAGTGCGGCTCTTTAAAGTAATAACAAGGTTTTCGCTGCTTATGCTCATGAGTTATAGCTTTAAGTTTATTCTGAACTTTATTCCCAATGAGGAGTAGGAATTTAATCTTCAGAGGTCGTTAATCTATTGAATCCTTAACTATTTGAAGTCTTTTTGGTAGTAATGCCTGTGATTTGATAAGACTTAAGTCGCAATTCTTTAGAACTCAGTGGCAGACAAATTCAATGCGTTTCATTAATTGTATTCTTCCACAAAAACAGTAACGACTGTAATTAATGTGAGTCTAATTCCGTGGTAAATTCACATAAGCCCTTTAAGAGTCAAAATTTTATTCATTTGACTATCACAAATTTCTATATTACATTTATATCAATTCTTTCCTTTTACAAGGTTAGTTAAAACCCTCGGCAAGGCACGCTTTCGCGTTTGATGTTTCTAAAGTTAACATCATTGAAAACATTAAAATTGTCTTTACTCAGACAAATAGATAAAATGCGTTTAAACTTAGTTCCACGATGTACTGAATAATAAAGAGTAACCAAGTAATTTTGTAGTGAGAACCGCGCACTTTGAAATCACAAAAATAGAATATACTTCACTGCTGAACTTACACGAACTATTCACGAATTCAAGAATGACCATCAATATTCCAATATTACTTCAAAATAATTTTTTTATGTCCTATTCTTTTTGGAGTTCTAGCTGACGCAGTTGAAAAACTCCGACTGACTGCAGATTATGAATTATTTTGAATGAATTCAATTTTGAAATAAATACACAAAAACGGATGCATTACCAACCAAGAAAACAAGACAAAAAACCATTCCACTCCATACATTAATTAAATCACCAAAACACTTCACAACACTTTTTTGCCTAAAGAATGCAATTCAAATAAATCACCGCTACGAATCGACTCTTACCTCTTCTGTTTAGATGTGGATCCCTCATCCGGCTTATGAACAGATCGGGTCTTCCATCGAACGCACTATTATTCAATATTTCGCGCACTCCTTCCTGACTGTGAACGACATATGTGGTAAAGTTGCCAATATACACGCTGATTACGTCTGATTTGTAAAATTTACTGAACCACAGGGCGCCCTTGTGAAGCCATTTCTTGTTGGCCAGCATAAGAAATAGATAGCTTCCAAAAATCGGTATACGGGGTGGTCCTTGTAAGTTTAAAATAGATAAAAAAAAATAAAGGTTTGTTTTTTTTCTAGCACTTCACATCATCTCACCTGGCGGAAATCCTTTAGGTCTCTTTATCGCATACGAATACGAAATGTACAAAAACAAGGCCGCCAGTCCGGCCACCAAAATTGAGGTGATCATCGCTACTTCACTGATCGAGTCAAACTGATTCACTACCGCTCTGGTGCGTCCAGTGAAACCTCTGCTCTCAAACGGATAACAGAGTGCTAGTTACAAGTGTGTACTACTTGTGGTTGATAGTAAATGTGAAATACAATTGGCAGCGAAACTAAAACACACCACAGCAACAGCCAAACAGAATGAATATTCTGTTCTATCCTTAACCTTGCATTCATACACTTGAAGTCGCCATCAATTGCACTGCGGAGGATGTGGTATCGGGTCCGTTGACCCTTGTGACAATGCGAAAATTGCCTAATTCCATGGTCATGACTTATAAGAGTATCCCTTTAGATGAATCTGAAAATTATCTGGTGCATTGACGCGCTTCTATTTGAAGCGATTTAAATTGCGCTGCAGACAATACACACAGATAAGACTGGACAATTTAATTCAGAAAAAATTGATTGCCCTACTTTTGGGTCATATTCAACAGCAGCCTGTTACAC
The DNA here is from genome assembly GCA_944738645.1 of Eristalinus sepulchralis. Lineage (NCBI taxonomy): Eukaryota > Metazoa > Arthropoda > Insecta > Diptera > Syrphidae > Eristalinus > Eristalinus sepulchralis. Next base: position 15,307,216 of record OX122882.1, read on the forward strand.
AAAAATTCTTTGTTACCTTCCCGATTGCAATCACAATCAGGGCAATAGGCTTCAACTTTGTTTTATCAAATTGAAGCATAATCATCTATGTCTGCCCGAATTCGGTGTTATTTGGGTTCATTAAACACTCTTATCAATGTTTTTCTTTCGTTTTTGTTATTTACTTGAGCTTGAGCTTGAGTGAAGGTGGTCTCTGGGAATAGTGATAAATTTAATTCACCCCACAAGTGTTTTTTTATTGTGTCCAAATAATCAAATCGACAAATTACTTCAGCCGTCTTGATAGAAGTTCACATGTACAATAAACCAGAATAAACCCCCTTGCAGTTGGCTTACTTTTTCAAATGCGCCTTTCCTTCGGCTCAGGACGATCTTACGTTTTAAATAGAATTGAATTTAGTTGTAGATCAAAGAGTAACGAGTAGACCTAACAACTCGTTAAACATAAAAAAAGCGTAAAATCAAAAGTCTGAATATTTTCGAACAAGAAAAAATAATTATGCTGAAGTAGCAAATAGGAGCAATTATGTGGCGGCTTTATCTGTTTAAATAAACTAATTAAAGAGATTGCATATCTTATGAGTGCATCCTCTATTAGTACGCAGTTACAACCCCACTTAATGTGTAGGCAAAGTGCCTCAATACCTACATTCAAAGTCTATATTCGATTACAAACATAACAACTTTCACATCCATGATACAACCCCTCTCAAGTTTCTTGCGCTGCTCTAACTTCGTTGTTGGCAATCGCTCCTCTCGTGCGAATAAGATAAGTGACTGCCAAACAAACTAAGCCTAAAACCAGCCCAGTGTACTTTCGAAGAAGAAATCGCACAAGTTCGAAATGAACATTAAATATTCAAGTCAGAGATACACGCAATATAAACAACGTCTGATTGATTGTGTCGCATTGAGATGTGGTGTGCTTCGAATCAGATCACAAATTTACAGACGAAATTTTTATTTCGTTTTAACAGAAAGAAACAGATGTAAGAAGTCCGACGACAGACATATCCCTCTTATGTAGTATGAAGCTTCGAGGCTCCAGCAAATCTTCTGTTATGTTCAATTCAAAACAAAGACATAGCTCTCCTGGAGCTTTAGAATACATTGATTCCATTCCTAGAAAAGCGCTTGACAAATTAAATGTCACAATCATCTTGAAGTAAATGGGGAATGGGAGTGTATGTGTTCATCCTCTTCCTATAGGAAACGTTTTGCCAAAAATTGGGAGCTCTGGTACCTAGTTGCGACTTGCAGATGTGGTGAGTTTAGTTGAGCTCTTTTTTCATGCAAAGCAAGACTCCATAATGATGTTCCTTGCCTCCTAGATAATATACTTTGTAAAGGATCCTTGCGGGACCAATTTGCTCAGCGTTCAAGTGGAACAGCTCTCTTTTTCGTTTTTTTCTGCAAAGTGAGTCATAATTCGGCTTTAAGCCTTTTGATTATTTTGCCCTTATGCAGGTAGTCGTGTTGATCACACATTGTGAATCGCAGAAAGCAGTCCTTTGAGTTACTTGCTATCTTGGGCAACTTTAGTCAATTTATCTGCCAATACGAGATCGTGGCAGATTTTTGTCACATTAATTTTCGAGGTAGCCCTTTTTAGTTCACCTGAGCTTACGACTTTATTGCTGAGTTTCTTACTCGTGTGGTGCCGCCTGATTACTTTCAGAAATTAATTCTGTTTATTTTTGCCCACAACCTGAAATCATTTAATTGAACAAGTTCCTTGGATAGTACTTTTAACCTAATTATAATGATTTTGCGAGTACAAAATTGTGTATTTTGAAAGGGCTTCAAGCTAAACGTTTACATTTACGTACATTTACTGCCTGCCACTTCTTACTTTAAATTCATTAGTTTCTCTTTCAAATGCTAATGATTTTACAATCATTTTTTAAAGTATAAAATTGTATAACCCCTCAACAATTTTAAAACTGTCTTCTTCTTCATATGGCGCCACAGGTCGGAAAGGTTTCATTCAACAAGCCTCTCCATCAGGCACGATCTATAGCCAGCTGCCTCGAACGTATTTTGCACGCCAAGGTTATTGAGATCCTTATCAAATAGAATGCTCAATCGGGACCGCGGACCTTATGCCAATGGTTCGTCTGGAATAGTGTTGTTTATCCGCTCTACATAGCCTTAAAACTCTCTAGTTTCTTTTCTTTTTAACATCCACTATTGGCCATACCATTCATTTATACATTTTATCAGCTTTTTTGTAACTTAGGTACGTCTAAAATAATTGCAGGTATTTTTGAATACTTAGATCTTTATATTAGATGTTTAAATCTTAACTGACATTAACTGAAATTGAATCTACTTTGTTTTGGTATGCTTCTCCTATTTTTCGTGATGAAATGTGAATTCTAAAAATAACGTCCAAGACCCGATTACATATTTGAGCAATTCAGCTAATAAGGCAATAGAAATAGGTGAAGACTCTCAGTTTTTTTGGAGGAGCTACAAGAACGTTAATCTGTCACATATGCTTTACTGACAACAGAGCTTAAGACGCATATCTCCTTTAGGTAATGTGTGATTGAAATTTTTTGTGGTCGCCATTAAAGGAGAGTATACACAATGCAAGCTTTCAAGTGTTCTTTAATTTTACTGAGCAAACTTTTTACCATAAATAGGATTTGAACTGCTAACTAATAACGCCTTCCCATTTGTCTAAGATTCGCGGACACGCCCGTCAAAACAAAACAACGGATCCGCTTTAACTAAAATTTAGATAGTAGCTGTATGGGTAGTAAATTTCTCTTGCGATGGTGGCGTCATTATGCGGTAAAGGTTAAGGACTTATTGGGAAGTCCTCGTAAAATTATTTAAAACCATGTCTAAAAATATAACAAACGCGACCATAATGTAAAGAGACAAGGTATGTTTCACCGTGTGAAAAAAAATAATCTCTTACGTCTATTAGCACTACAAACATTGAGAAGCAGATTTTTGTTTTTATTATACCACAGTATTTTTGCACTAGTTTTGAACTTGCTTCAGATGCCACTTTTTAATATTTAATTTGCACGAAACCTTGGACGTGAGAGTATAACTCCCAATTAGGCTTAGCCCATTTAAAAAATAAAAAAACCCTACTCTGTGGCTTGTGTCCAATGTATTTGACGGTAATACCGTAAAGTAACGAATAAAACAAAGGATACGTAATAAAGAAAAATTAAACTGTTTTCCAAATTCGTGATCGCAATGGGAAGACATTTCAAAACAAATAAAAATTGAGGATCCCAGGAACAAGGGCACATTTTTGTTTACAAGAAGACGCAAGACGCTGTTCACTAGTTAACTTTAGTATTTAATGTGAAGAAGATTAATGTCTGTCATACTTAGTAAACGCATTATGCAATACGTGCCACCGTCCCAATTACAACATACATACATACACATCTCTTTCCTTATCCTTTGTGAATGTATGTTCTAGTAAACAAGCAAAAATATTGCGTATCAGTTGGCCTGATCACATGTTAAATGCAAATCCATGTTCAAGTGACAGGCAATTTAAATTGTATTCTAGTAATTAAAGCTACGTGAATGAACTTGTTATAATTATTATTTTCAGTTGTTTTCATTATAATACATACATGTCTTTCGAAACTTCCTGAATACGTCATCAGAGATGTAAATTGAAATTAAAAGTGATGTTGTTGTTTCCCATTTGAGAGTGATCAGAAGTGGATAGAATTCAGAGTTGAATGCAGAATCAACAAGATCTGACCATATGCAAGTTTATGTGATTCCGGTTTTTTGGAGCTTAAAACACATTTTCTATTTATACGAATATGCGTTTTCAAGCTGCCAAACTGGTTTAAGAATTTATTTGCTGTATATCTACTAAACTAATGATCATAAAAAGTAAATTAATTAAGAACTAATCTCGAGTTTTAGACAAATTGTCGCTACAGTCCACAGCGGACTACTACTAACTACTAAACTTGTTCGTGCCTTTGCAAGAAAAACCACAGTTCAACTCCTCAACGTTAAAACATTTGAAAAGCTTTTTACAGACAATTATTAGTCCCTTAACGTTCACAGTAACTCAAAACATATAAAGACGTAGTGTGGGATGTACAAAAGATTGGTTACACTCTCAAAGAGATCTTATCCACGCGTTCTATTGCAAATAAGAACGACTTTCGGGAGTATTTGTTGTTACAGTGGTACGCAAAACCAGTACTTGGACAAATTTGATAGAATTATTTGATTACAGAATAAGCATTGGAATTGGAAGTGGAGATACGTGGTGAGTGATAAAAAAATCCTCTATCGAATTGAAATTCCATCTAATGTGATATATTTCTACGACTGTGTCCATATCTTCAATTAAAACAATGCATGAAATAAATTTCTAACTATCCACCTATATAACGAGTTGAAATCAACCCCGAAGCTAATCAGCTCTCAGTTATCTGACAAGTTAAGCAAGAGTGAATAAAATGGCCCTTAGTACATATGTTCAAATCTCTTCACACTTGATAAACATTGATTCATTTTCGAGTTCATTAGCCTTTATAACAAGCAGGCAACAAGGTAGTGGAGAAGCTTGTAAGCCGATGCGTGTATTTATATTTTTACATATCTATATGTATCTATACATGTATTTTTTATTCGTGTTCATTTACGAAATTAGAATACAGTAACTGATATTACAAAACAAAACAACGCATAAATGCGAATGGCAAATTATTCAGACAGATTGAAAAATCAGATCAACATCGCGCGAGTTGGATGTTCTCTGCACATTTTGATGTTGTCTCTAGTCACTGTTTATAATTGCGTTGAGTCTTACAGAGGAGAATGTAAATGTAAGGAGAGAAAAGTTCTGTAAATGTTTAAGGAAACAATATTATTTTGTCTATTTTAAATGTCAATCGTCCTCTACGCGGCATGGTTCAAATTTTTGAACCATGCACTAGATTCTAATAATTATTTTAGACCAGAAATTTCGTACTATCGAATAAGTGTAATATTTAGAGTTATTATTGGGCTGTGATGCTTTGTAACCGAAATGAGTGGTGTCCATACACTACATGGCCTAGTTACCTTAAACGTTGTATCCGAAGACGCTTGACCAGGCGCATATCACTGTATAGCCTAGAGTTCTTCATTTAATCTTTTCTCCAGATGCCATCAACGCAACAAATAATAATAATAAAATAAAAACATTGCATGCAAAACCTTTCTCTCGAAAAGACTAAGGGCTTCCTCTTCGGCTTTTAGTAACGTCCAGGTTTTCGGCGCCGTAAAGTAGGACTAGGATGTTCAAGCTGTTGTACAAAGCCAGTTTATTCTTTTGAGAGGGCTCTATTATTCAATTGCCTCTTGAGCCCAAAAAAGCAGCGATTGATCAGATTCATTCTGCGTTCGATTTTGGTACTGGTGGTTTTGTTCCTATTTACCGCGGAGCCAAAGTGGCCGAGGTCCTTGACGACCTCGATGTTTTTGCTGTCTAGTGTGATGCTCTGTTCGAGACAGGATCTACTTCGTTTTACCCTCAGTTATCACCAAACCCATTTTAGGCGTTTGTTGGCATTGAAGCGAAAGCGCCTGTGTTCGGCTCGCTTGGTTCGTCCAATCACGTCAATGTCGTCGGCTAGCAGTTGAAACGACTTTTGGAAGCTCGTGCCTCTGGTGTTGATGTGAGTTACGCACGATCTTCGCAAGAATGAAATGAAAATGGCACATGACAGTGCGTCGCCTTGTCTAAAACCTTTTTTGACATTGAAGGTCTCGGTGAGTTCGTTGCCGCACTGTATCTCACACTTGAAGAATTTAAAAAAATCATTAAAATGGAATAGGCAAGTGCACTTTGCGTCTTCGTTTTTCTACTCATGCCTTGAAATACCGTAATAGTTTTATTCAGTGCCACGCTGCGCTTCTATACATATCCTCCCTAAAATACCTTCATACTTTTGTGATTGGATTTGTTGTTGAATTTGGTTGTCATTTCTAATTTTTCGTGACGTAGTACTTAGCTCATATCTGTATTTGTTATTTATTGATTACTGACAACGATTGATCTGGAGGGCAACGCCAAAATACTGCGCCTTGAACGCCAATTGACGTCACAGCCTGCAAACATATATTGTCTCATTGTATGAACATTCAACAGAGTGAAAAACCGGAGTTATAGTTAATGCAATCATACGGTGCTTCTATGCAATTATTCGTACGACCAAGCAATAGTCAATTAAACTCAATTTACGAGTGGAATCCTTTCTTAGAGAATAATTTAGTAAATGTTTAATTAAGGAACGTGTGCAAACAAAATCAAAAAAAAAAATTGTGAAAAGGAGATTTAACGAGGAACTCTGTGGGCTATACAGCGCCTGGTCAAGCGTGTTCGGATAAAAACCTTATGATGACTAGGGCATGGAGAGTGTACGGACACCACTGGCGAGAGGACCAGGACTACTCCGGACTTTTATATCCACCTCGGAAAGATGAGGTCGCGCGTTGGCTTTTCTCAGATCGTAATAACGTAAGTCCGACCTAGTTGTTTACCTGTGTGAATTACATTGGCAACAATTGAGGACCATTGTTTTTTTACGATAAAAACATTTTTGAGCGCATTAGTTTTATTCTGACTTGACATAAACCGCGAACGCCTGTCAAGACCGACTGCACGAGTCATTGCGACTTAGCTTCATCATAGCCAAATAACGTAGACGCGCGTTGATAATTCACAGACCGTAATATCGTATGCGCAGAAAGATTTTGAGTTACTCTCCACCAAGTTTGGCGTTTTGACGATTGAAAAATTTATGGCAGTTAATTTTTAAATGGATTTTGGGGACAATAATTTAATTTTTTTTTTTAGTTTAATTTCTATTTGACAGACTTAGGAAATCGTTCCATGACATAAAATTCTGGTAGAATCGACTGCTCGAGCGCAGAATTATGACTTTGCTTTCAATGTCAAAAATCGTTTTAAACAAAGCGAAGTGATGTCATGTGACTACGTTAACGTGATTAAACGAATGCATGCATATGATTAAAAACTTTTTTAAGTTCGAGTACATAATAAGCAGAGGTTCTTTGTGAACAAAAGACAATTGCCTTTGTTTAACACTCTGATCCTGCTAGTCCGTCTCCATGGTGCTGAGAATAGGTGTCAGACCTATTTAACCAATTTTTGTGTAAATGCTTGTCTGCTTAACGCTTAACTGTGGCTTTGCCGAGTGGCGGCTATTTTATACGTGTTTACAATTCACTTAAGAGTAGCGAATACGTAACATTTATTAAGTGGTAATTATATATCATCGCATCAGTTGCCATACATGCTGATGTTGCGTTAGCTTTCCACTTGGCGGTTCTTTGTTGGTGTCTGGCTAGATATGTTTAAGTTCTCCTTTCTTCTACCCCTGTAGGTACGTAAGCGGAGGCATTTTATTCTGAGCAGACATCAAGATACATCAGATACGGATCTTTACTTCAAAACATTTTTTTAAATCTTAAAAATTCTCTTTTATGACAACCTGTATCATGTCTTTACAGCTACACTTATCACAACCCAGTTGTGCAAGAAACACTTGATAAAATATTTGTTTTCTCTTTTCCAAAAATTGTGTTATTTTTTTTTTATTTCTCATTACCGGTTTTACATAAAAGAAATAAGGTAAACAAACAGTCCTTGGAGAACCACAAAATTCTCAATTCACTCGCTTAAGTTTAAGAAAATCAGAAATGCATTTCACAAAATGGTTGGTTGCGGAAAAATATTTGTTTGTTGTGTATGCTACCATCTCCTTTCATTCACTTTCTAACGGAAGCGCCCAAACTATTCTCTATGCAGTAGAACAAATATCGCCAAAATAGATAATATTGCCCACTGAAATGAAATGTTATTGAGTTCAACTTCAACCGACTACCTCATGTTGACACAAACCTTGAATTTAGGATACTCGTTCATAAATATTGTAATAATACCGACATATGGCAGGAAGCCTCTAGCTCTACCGACGATGTCCTTTTTCGTCAACCACAGCTGTCCGGGGGCGTACAGACCTCTGTCATCAACATTATTGTTATCACCTTTTGTCAGGAATTTCACTGAACCATCACTTCTGAAATGGGGAGTTTTATTTAGATTTCCTCTTTTTTGAAGAGGTCATGTATATGTAAAACTTACTTTTCATGTAATTTAATCACTCGATGAACAATTGGTATATCCCGTCCTTCCACCTTGAAGACAACGATTTCTCCTACACGCACTGGTTCCTCCTTGTAGTTGGTTAAGAATAATAGATCGCCTCGATGGAATGCCGGCTCCATACTACCACTGAGTACAACAACAATTGGAGATTCACTACCAGTTACCACCATCAGACCCTTCCATATCATCAATGCCGATGAAACGATCATAGCGAAACTAAGAATCTGATAGAGACTCTGCAAACGGATATAAGGATATTAGCATTCAGTGTGCATTTATCAATTTTGTTTACGTAGCCAAATTGGCCAGTGAAGGGTGACAATCAACCACTTCTAGGTGGCATCGTGTTGGAAAATCTTACCTGCCGTTTGTTCATTCTGTTGAAATCCTTCACCATTTCATCGATCTTCAATATTTCCGGTAAACCCATTTTGAAAAACTTTGAATTTATTTTATGTTAAACTATAACTAAATGTTGAATATTTTTTAGAAAACTATTTTACAAAAAAAATGTTGTACCCTCCTCCTGGTGGCTTTTTCTGAATAGTTGACAACTCTTCAATTTTTCGCCGCTTCTACCACGTCAGTTGAATGGCAACATTCAACGCACTAGATGTGCGATGTAATGCGTTGTTTCCAATTGTGCAATGGGAGATGTTCGTTATGAAGGTATACACGAAATTATTATTCGTAATATATCAATGCTTAAAGACGGGACAAAACACAAAATTCTCAGTTATTGTCTAAGAAGGATTTAATTCCGAATAGATATTTGCTTTCGAAAAACCCGCTAGTTCCTCACCCAATCATATTCAACGACAACTGACGTTGGTTTGAATGGAAATGTCATCGAAAATAATTTATTCATTTAATTTATTTCTAACTTGGCATCACTGGATGCATAAGATTCTTACTTAATGACATTTGAACAACTGGTAAACAAATGATACATTTTTTCACATCAAAAAAAAATGTTCATACGCTAAAAATGATTCAGTTTTTTAATAAATGAATACCGGTCGAACAAGTGTTTAATCTTTAGGTACAGACAAAACGTTTGGTGCACAAAAAATTCAGTCTACACGATGGAAAATAACTTGTCATTTGTAAAAGATCTCATTGCCTCGTGCTTTGTACCCGAATTGACGGTGGATATAGACAACTCCCCAATTGAGTCTGAAAATTTTGATGTGCATCGAAAGTTCGTTGAAATTCAGTTACCGCATTTACTTGATTTTACACAGCAGAAATGTGACTGGCTATGCTCACCTGAAGATGATGAACTCGCCATCGAAGTATGACCAGCCAACCACCTTACAATCCCGACTTGTACAGATGAAGTGTCTCATTTCAGGTTAAGGGTAGTTTTCTTCTCCTCACGACTGAGATAACAGCGCACAACACTTTGTACAGAATTCGAAATGACCACCTCATTGAGGCCCTAGATACGTTTTTGCAAAAGTATTTTCACAAAATATTAGACTCCAGCAATGAGGTGGAGAAGTACGTACTTAACCATTACACGCAGTACTTAAAAGCGAGTGTTTGGAAACGTCATATCGGCGTTGTCCATGGATTTTCAAGATTCTTACAGGTATGTTGGCGCGCATTAGAATCTGAATACTATTAAGTGTATATTGGTCAGTTGAGGGTTGACAGCGAACGCACTCTTCCCTTCAATTGGGCAAATTTTTCCCTTTCAGTGGGCTTAACACTAAGGGAATGCCACCTCCCAGAATACAAAGGACTGAGCACGACAATATTCCAAGTTATCATAAGACATTCCGTAAGTATTCCATCTCAATTGATTTCTCTCCAGTTGTATACAGTTTCTTTCCCAAAGGATCCAAAACAAATCAAGGACGTCAATATTCCAGAGGTCATCTTTGACGCCCTGCTGAATAGCGTGCGTACAGTGGATTCAGCTGAGGATACGTATGCTGTTTGGAAATGCCTCTGTGATTGCTTGGACTTCAATGAAGACATTGATTCGTGGGATGTAAGTTTTATCCTCCGGTGCTTCTGCCAATTGATTCAAGACGTCATTTCTAGTGGGATATGACAGATGAAATGATGGAAAACCTGCTCGGCAGCTTAAAGCACACAACCAAGTCAGACATTATCATATGTCTGTTATATTTCATACCAAAGATCCTGCTCCGTTTCACACCAAATCGGAAGCAAATCGAAGGGTTTCTGGAACGTGACTATGATTCTCTAACCGATGATGACTTTGAAGAACTTCGCACGGAGTGCGGTAAGATCTCTTCGTGTGCATCTTATCGATGGGCGTTGTATATACTTAAGCTGTTTGTTGGAGAGTCACATGTTCTCATGCAGAGTGCTGGAATTTGCGAGAAAATGCTTCAGGTTCCGTTCAGTTGTTGATTTTGGATTCCCAAATCTCAAATTGGCATTTTCTCTTTAGCGTTTCCACATGTGCTATCTGACAAGCATCTACATCATAACGGTTGAAGTGATGAACATCAATTTGCTGAAGTTTTACGAACAATTTCCAAACATTCTGATGGAAGCCATCGCTACTCATAATGGAACGCTGCGGATTCGAGAGGTTTGTTGCCTTAGTCTTTGAAGACTCAACTTTTTCAATTGTATCCTCATTTAGCTGGTCCGGCAAATTTACTGCACATTTATTAAACATCTAGAGAAGTCTGACTTGGAAGATGCAACTAGAGATTTCAAGCAATATCATAAGGCGTTTAATCAATTTGTAATGGAACAATGTTAATACCAGAGATTAAGGAAAAAGGGGGTTCTGCCTAATACTTAAACATTTTTCAGAAATTTTGAATAAACATGTGGAACATGTGTTTTTGGAAATTTTAAAGGTTATCACTTTTTAAGTTGTTATTTCAAGGATACCTTGTGCGATGTATGCGATGTTCACCATTGTAACAGCAAGGAAGTTAAAACTGGCCCAGACTACTTTAAAACTCAGCCGGGAGGAAAAAGGACGAACGACAATGTAGGAGGACTCACAGACATTCCATAGATGAAAACACGTTCATTGCGATTGACCTAAAAAAATCCTCCAGTATTCTTGATCCGCGTTGCCCTTATGGCAAAGATAAACAATACCTTGACCCCGAAAAGCAACAGGGCGTTCAAGTCCTCAGTTCTCGTCGAAATTTGCTGAAACTTGAGCTTAGTTGAGAGGCACTTGGATAAACGACGGACCAATTCATGCCAATAAACAAGGAATCTGTGAACTGGAAGGAACCTGTAAACTCCAAAAGGAGAAGAAATTGATCGACTTTTTGTTTTTTGGATTGATAAGAAATTTGCCTCCCTTTCTTTAAGATATATAGGGTTTTAATAGCCGTTAGGACTTTTAAGGTGTCCCGACTACGTAGAAAGAGAATGGACCACATATCCTCGGTAGAAATAGATCTCTGCAATGCAGCCGCCACTCCACTAATTTGTTTGTGAAATTGAAAACTTTTACCCGAACCTGTTCCTTCTAATTTGGGAGCGTTGATGATTGGGATTAACGCACATCGATGGTTCCACCAAGGAGTTGAGCCTAATTTGCACAACCAGGAACATAAACCCGTCAAAAGACACATTTGTCGAAATCAAGAAAACCATTTAATCATCTTTTTTGATTTTTAAGCCATTCCTTACAACACTTGAAATGCAAAGTGTCGCCAAATGTTTTCATTAAAACAGCACTCAATCAAAATTATGCGCTCCACTGGTCAAATCGTCCGTATCATCGGCAGATTCATTGGGACTCTCTTCATGAGATGTAAGCTCATCTTTCCGCTTTGCTATATACTCCTTGATAGCGTCTACAGTTAAATAGAAAGAAAAGGAAACAATTTAATAGAAACTAAGGGATAAAAATCGTACCAGTGTCAAGAGTCATTGAATCACAAAGTTCACGCAATTGCTCATTCTCATAGTTTTGCTTATTGTCCTGCACATCACTGACAAGCTGTTCATCAATCACGGAACGGAAGTGTTTCTTCTCCTGTGTAATTTCATTTCGAAGACGCTCCAGATCGTCATTCAACTTTTGCCGTCTCTTTTCCAATTCAAGCAGTTTTGTATGTTCGTTTTCCAATGAGTTGCAAACATCTTCGAATCGCTTCAGTGCTGTTTGCATTTCCACTGAATGCTCAGCGTCACCACATTTTTCCAATTCCATTCTCAACAAAATACGATTACAAAATATAAATCAAAATCTCTGAGGTGTAAGGAAATAAATTTTCTACTCTCTCGCAGGAGACTCCTTGAAAGAATGAAGATCAATGGGAATCTATTTGAGACATTTTTTTCGTTTCAAATTATCGTTCGTTTTGAAAATCGCATTTATCGCACAGTAGATATGCTTTCTATTTTTAGTAAAATGTTGTGCAAGCTGGAGAGAAATGCTTCACGAAGTTGCTCCATAAATAACCGCACAACATAGAGTGCAGCACAGAAATTAATTAATGCAACACTAAACTGACGGTATCGCTGATTGCAGTTGGCGGGATATGAATAGGTGGTCGACGAATGGTGTTTTAAAAGAATTCTGCAAGATAATCTAATTTCTGAAAACATTTGCTCTCGCCATACATGTTTTTTTATCTAGACTCGCACAGATGCTCCATGGGTTTCCAGAGATGGTACGGCGACGATTTATATTTACTAATTATGCTGGGGAACATCTCTTGGAAAAGGTCTTCCTTATGTCAAAACCACTTGTTAAAGCTGCAATTCATTCATGAGAACAGGGAATTTCTGACAACTCATGTGGACGAGTTTGGCGCAGAACATGACACTATTCAGCCCAGTAAATCCGTTCTCTGCCAGCAATAACTTACTCGAGATAAGTATCAGCTCCTACGAGGAGTCCCTATCAGTTCATATTTAGTTTCTCCATGGACATGCATTTATATTGAAACGAGCAGCTCCCATGTGAGTTCTTGAACGTTGTTATCCATGTGTGTGGTTTATTTCGACCATTTTCGCAAATCGAGCTAGGCTTCAAGTAACTCCTGAAGCACAGGACATTTTGATTGAGCCAAATAGAATTCGTCTTTACTATGATGTACGAATACACCTAATTCTGTTTTTACACGATAGAATGGTTCCCGAGAAATTCGTGTAAAAAAAATCGTGTAAAAAAAGATACTGGCCAAGTACAAAAATAATAGATTGGTTCTAGACCTCAAAAAATAAGTTAAAATTAGACTAAATAATATAAAAAAAATATTGTTGTAGTTATTTTAAGAATTTATTTTCGTTTTCATTTATTAAATAAACTAAATTATAATAAAATAAATTAAAATTTAGATTTCATAAAAAAAATAATACCAGAAATTCATTGCCAAAAAACTTAAATAACATAAAGTACAACCATAAGAAAAATTTAAACATTAAACAATTTTATTTATTGTCACTGTCTGATAATAAACGCAAACGTTTGCGAAAGACTACAATATCACTGCCATCACTGGAATGATTTTGTTGATCATTATCATTTCTAGCCGACTGTGTTGGGACATCAGTAGATTTTTGAACGAAATCAGTTATCTTAGATTGAGTTTTATTTCGCGTTAACCCATTATAAACTTCCCTGTAAGATGCCATTAATGATTTCAGTTCACGTTGAAATTTGGCAGCTCGTTCCTCGTCATGATCATGTTGTTCAAAATGACTACCTAATTTTGTAGCGAGATCAAGACCTTCTTTAATTAGGGATGCTTTTAAAATTGGACGATCTCTTTCGTCACTGTCACTATGTTCTTCATCATAACGAGTCTCAAGGGTGAGATCTATAATTTCATTTTCGCTCAAGCTTTCATCTACCAACAATTCTTCTACATCTGCTAACGATAGGTCATCGAATCCATCCCCACCGATTGCATTGGCCATTGTTATTATATCAGCAAGTTCAGCGTTATTATCGATAACAGGATCTTTGCATTTCATTTTGTATTCGTGTTATTTCAAATTATGTCGTGTAAAAATAGAAATATTTTTTCGTATTTACTCGTGTTATTTCAAATTCGTGTAAAAATAATTCGTGTAAAAACAGAATTAGGTGTATATACAATTCATTTAATTGAGGTAGGGATACTCAGCAACACCTTGTATGTGTTATTTACAGTAGGTTCCAACTTCGATTTGTTGTGCTTTCGTCGTCGCGTAAGACAGCTCAAGTTGAACCTTTTCCGAACAATCCAAGTTCACCGTCGTATATGCAATTGCAGATGAGTAGACCCTCACTTTTGTTCTGCTCAGGAAAATAAGTTAAACAAGGAACCATAAACAGTCCGTAAGTTGACCTGGACCTCAACCAACATTCTCCTCCAGCAAGCACGATCCTTCGGCAGCTGCCGCTAGTTGCGCACTCCAAGTTGGTTGAGGTCCTTCTCCACTTGTATGCGCCATCTTAGCCTAGGCCGTCCACTGTTGCTTGTCCCAATGGCTCAGATTCGAAGACTTTTCGGGCCGGAGCAGTGGTGTCCATACGCTCTACATGGCCTAGCCATCTTAAGCGTATACCAGCATACATTTTCTTCAAATATTCAGTAATCTATATACATCGCGGATGTTCGTTAAAATGTGTGATGATCACTTAACAAATTGAGCATCCACAACCCCTTTATTTGATACAGAAAACTTCTGAAAATACATTCAACTTATTGTACTCGCTATTAAATCTAAACAATTAGAACACTGCATATCCTAACTTCTAAAATACTAATTTCTCTTCTCATTTTTCATTCGTTCGATTTCTAATTTCAGCTTGTGCGCCTGCATAATCATTAGTTTACGTTGTATGTCAAGGCATAGTGTTTGTCTTTCAAAGTAGTCGGCTTTTTTGTGAAAGTAACGAGTCTCAGCCTTTAATTTTTTCGCTTCCAACACACTCATACTTCTCTTACTGACAGATGGACCATCATAGTTAGCACTCACATCGTCTTCGCACTCCTCGTCCTCCTCGTCGAATGTTCCGTCTTGAGATTCCTCCACTATCGTGCCATCCATTGCTGTTAAGTCATCCTTGTAGCCATTCATGTTTAGTTTTTCATTGTCGTCCAACATTTCATCGAGTTCAACAGGTTCAATATTTACAATTTTTGTCGTTTCCTTTGGGCTTTTAGATTTGCTTATTGTCCGCCTTCTTTTGCGGTTATCCTTCGGGAGAAAATTAACTACATTAAAGGCGACTTAGATTCGAAATTTCGAAAGATAACTTACAACAGGTACATAAACGGAGGAGCGAAAGCTTGCTAATCGAGGGTCGTCTTGCACGATTGTGGTGACAGGCGTTTCAATGGTTAGCGCAGATGTTTGCACAAATCCATCCTCTTCTTGCAGTAAGTCCTCAAACACTTTATAGTATTCCCATTTTATTTGTTTATTAGCGGAATGACGTTTTCTTTCCCTTACCTTGTGAGCGGAAACATGACTGTCTTTCTATTACGACTTATTTACACAACTCACCTGATAATAGGTGGCCTTTAGATTACGAAATTTCTTGTCTAGCAGCTCATGCGGAATCTCATAGCCATTGTCACGAAATTTCTCAGCAATTCGTATCCATAGATCTCTCTTCCTGGTACCCGGGTCCCGGAACACATCTTTCAACTCAAGATAGCTATTGATTAGCAGCCAGTTCGCTGAATGTGTCCATTTAAATTCGGTATTCTCTGTGCGAAGGGGTTAAAAAGGAATTTTAAGTAAGCATTTGTTGTTTGGTAAATCAGCGAAACGTACGAAATGAGCCACAGTCCACAAACTGATTTGACATTGTTAATGTGTCCCTTGAATTGTTGATAAACAAATAAACTGCAGCCTCAAATCCAAGAAACAAACAAAAATTGAACCTCGAGAAGCGCCAGTAACAAAACTGACAGCCAAACTATTATATTTTGCTGCATATGACGTTTCGAAAATTCGATGTTAGACGCAAGCTGTCATGTCGTTGGCGGACATGGTGCCAAACTTTCGAAGACGAATTTTTGTTCAAGAAATTTATACTCACCATATTCACCACGTTCATTTGATGGATTTGTTGAATTGAGTGTGTGCATAGGAATATTAGAAAATTAACGTATGCTTTTTGAAAATTCCATTGGTCAGCTTAAAATTTTTGTTGATATCATGGGAATGGAAAATATAAAAGTGATTTCATATAAAGTTACAATACACGACCATTTTTACACTTGCGTGCTTCAAACACGTCTGATTTCCGACCCCGAATGGGGTAATATTATTTTGACTTTATCAAGGATCACTACCACCTTCACTTGCGTGCACATTTTGATGAAAATATTTTAAAAATATGCAAATATAATTAACGCAAGTTGTGCAATATGTACTCAGTCTATGTCCGATATTATTTCACATCATTTGTGTTCAGAAACCAGTGTCGGCCTTTGGCAGACGTTACTTTTGTCAATGAGAAAAAGTGGAGTGGTATGAGTTTTAGAGTTTTGATGTATTTTCGATGTTGACCCATATTGTGCACTGATGATCCTGGCCAGATCATTGGCATAATAAAACTAACCGGCTCATGTATGAAATACCGCGTCATTAAATTTCCTACCATGAAGTCCTTCACAATTCCAGAGGGGACAAACCGCAGCTCCGAGACGGGCAAAGACGGCTGGCAACAAAATTTATGAATTGAGAGTCCGTGAGTAACAGTTCGATTGTGGCATGAGATGTACGTACGGCATGGTGCATTCATCATAGGTTATTTAAATTGATGCAATTTTTTTTGTGAAAAAGGTCTGTTAACATGGCTCTTTAACCTTTGACGTTGTTCCCAGTCCAGTCCAATAATACCAACAATTTCCAAAAATGCAAACATTCCGCATTCCACACTCAACTGTAACCCTCTGTGAATGTGTTATCTTTTCTGCGTTCTGAGTTTTTCAACCTAGTTTAGTTTAGTTTTAGTTTAAAAGGCATTTTTTTTATTGTTTATCTAATAGTATCTTAAAACTAGGTATAAAACGCTTAACCTAGGCACGACAGAATCGAAATCTTATAACTACTTATTGGCTCTATGCGGGCGCTCTAAGCTAAACTATTAATATATTTGTTTTTGCCTTTCGGCTTCAATGCTAGTTATTTTTTTAAAATTAATAAAAACTATTATTTATTTTTTAAAACTAAGAAAACTTTTCAACCTAGCCGTGGATAAAAATGCACCTCCTAAAAAAACATGATTTTTCACTCAAAATCAGGTGCTCTAAGGTCAAAGCTGCGAAGCGAAAACGAAGCGGATGATAGCGCGTCTTTAGTTCTAAGAAAGGAAACCGAGATATTGGCGTTCAATTTTCTCAAGCTATTGCCAGAAATATTGAGCTGTTGAGACCGATGGCGAATTAATATCCGTGCATTGAGCTTTCCACTCCCGGCCCATTTAACCATATTCTCAAGTGTGGGCACCGAACGAAGATTTGAATTAAAAAGAATATTTTGCTGTAAAGAATTTGCAATGAATGGTTTAATTCGACCAAAACTTAAACAAAATTCCTTAAAATTCACTGTTTGTGATACACTGTACTCCTATTGGAAATAAGTTTTCAATAATTCCCAAAGTTGTTCAGGATTAAAGTGACGCATCGCATTCTGCGGAGTGATTTTCTATTAAACGGAAATCAGCTGTCAAATTTGCAATCAATAAAAATAATTCTGTGGCGCTCCAGTCCACAAGGGGCCAGGGCTTAGCTTCTATAACTACTTGTGTGATGTTCTCTTACGAGGAGAAGGGACCTACAGTTTGTTGCCATTCCGAATGGGGAGAATTGATAAGCTTTTCATAGACAATCAGTACTCCTTGAGTGTTGTCAGCAACTCGAAAGAGGTGGTGCCGTGAAAAAAATGCTAGGTGTTCCGTTCGGGAATCGAACCTGGGACCTTAGCGTGTGAGTTGACGCACTGAATTGGGTAACAGTTCACCCCGGGCGACAACTAAAAAGTCACACATACTGTATGTGTGTAGCGCGTCATCGTTAAGTTCTGTGACGATTCTCACTATAATTTGTGGCGTGTTAACTTTAATATATTCCAGCTAAATATATTCGCAGTTCTTACTTTAAATTGCTTGTATCAAATATACGGAACCGTCTTTGCGTGAGTGTATCTCGCGCTAGCTTTTTTTCGTGTTTTTGAAACTAGGGATTATGGTTTTAATTATGTTTAAAATTACAAAATCAGATAATCAATATCTTTCCAACAACTGGTAGATACACAGGCATGTGGCGTATACCGTTCATTAATTTGCATATTATAATTTTTAGAGAAACTCACTTCAAGTAAATAGGTGTACCAAATAAGTTTTCAAAATTGATTTTTCAATTTGACCTTTATTATTATTCCTCAGTATTATAGTTTCACGTCATGGCGAAGAAAATACATACACTAATATATACTTCTTCCATCGAATTGTCAAAATGACGAACGCCTTTTGTGATACCGAAAACAACATAAATGTGCAACAAAAGTGAAAGAACATATTCCTTTTTAATTTTTGTTTCCAGCTGTGTACTCATTCTCAGCACGGGCTGAAGTAACGAAAGTCAACAAAATTGTTCTTTGTTCACTTGCTGTCCGCATTTTGGTATTACCTGCTACCGAATGCAAATATTCAAAATTTCGTTTTATGATGACGTTACGCAAATTAAAAAAAAAAACAAAACACTTGTTCTATACATAAAACTCTCTCACTCTTGTGGTGTACAGATGATAACTATTGACTGACTTGGATAAATGCTGTGAAATACACACACACATACACAATGCTTTTGTATTTACCGTTGTTTCCTGTGCTAACGGGTATCGCATTATAAGCCCAACGACCAAAACTATTTAATTATTCCGTGGAACTAATAATCAAATTATTCTGAACCAGGCCAACGTTGTAAATTTCCCTGCCATTTTGTTAATATAAAATAAATATAATAATCCGGACTGTAATCATCCAGTGTAAACGTGGCGGCTAACCAGAATTTAATGGAAAACTCAATTCCTGTAACAAACGCCCGGGTAATGGATGCCTACGGATACGGCTATAGACGAACTGAAAAGTGTGGTGGACATAGTTTTTCCCCGTGCCAGCATAATCGACAACCGCGTGTGAAATGAATAAATTCCATTCAGTAGACTTTGAGCGCCCGAAATATGATTTAGAAATGTCGATATATACACAAACCGTTGTGCAAGTAAATAGCTCCCTTCACCATCATTTTTACCTTTGCCAGACATCAGAGACAAGCGTCTTGTTTAGACAGATGTCATACGGAAAAGGAAAAGAAACAATAAATACACCGACATACGACAGCTATGAGTTCATAAGAATCATTCTGCGATGAGATGTGGGTTTGGTTGCATCTGATGCAAGTGCACTTTCCCCCATTCTATGTGTGTTGTTGTGAAATTTTTCAATAACTCGGAAGCCACGTAAAAGGAAAAGGATGCAGAAGAAATGAAGAACAATGGAAGAAGGGTTATGTCTCGGTATTTTTACATTTTCGAAATACCTGTTTTGTGCAATATTTGTAGGTATCTGTACATAAGTTTGAAGAAGAATGCTTTTAAAGAATGGTTACTTCCCAGAACTAACTCAATATAACCTTTTAAGGGCGAATTGTGTACGCAATGTGGGTTGTTTTAATTATAATTATGCACTCATCGACTTCAGATATAAAAAATTATAAAATGAGAGTTGTAACAAATTCTAGAGATCTTAGAGTAGGCAATGACAAGAAATAATTTTTATTTATTTCACTGTCAAACAACCACCCTCTAAGACGAAAGACCACTTACATGACGCTCCTCCAATCTCAGGGTAGAGATTTGAAAGTTTTCTTTTATTTGCAAGCTAAATGTCAGAAATCACAACCATAAGATTTTTTCAGCGTTGGGCCGTGTCATGATATTTTATTAAATGTTTGGAAAAAATACACAAGTATGCAAATAACACGACAATTTGAACAGCACATTGAATTGTACCTACTGGTCAGAGGAACTTAGACTTGTGCCTTTATCTCTAACTCGTACAGTTGCAAGAGTCCTTAATGTTATCAATGTGCGTAAATCGGTTTGTCCGGATAATATACACCCTGTCCGTCTGACGGAGTCTTCTTATCTGCGAAACCATTGCGTAAGCTTTGCCATATGTTTTATTCATTAGGGTCTTCTTCCCGCGTAGGTAAAATACAGCATTTGTCTTAACGTCCAAAAAATGGATCGAATTATGAACTAACACACCTTTCTAAGATCAAGGACATGTTGATAATTATCCATTTTTAATCACGTAAGCTTCTTATTGACGGGTAGTACGGTTTTTGCATCAACAGGTCCCCTGGTGTTCTAACGGGGTATACCACCGAGAAGTAGGATCAGTATTTGCACAATGGAAAGGGAAACAGAGGTTTTAAACGCTTTTGGCAGAGGTGGGCATCAGGCTCCCTTATCGAAATGCGTATTTAGAACATGAGTAATTTCTTCTATCGATACGAAGTTGCCTTTCAAACGATTCAACACAAATTCTTTTGCATTGGTTCAAGTCTTATATCCACCATATTAATGTTGGTGTTCCACAGGGCTGTGTTTTGTATGCGATTGTCTTTCTCATTTGTATAAATTATCTCTAGTCTGTTTCTTGTGATAAAATCCACTCCTTAACCTCAGCTACTTGGCTTATATCCCTTCTTTCGGTCTCGACTTAGAACAGCAGTTACGCACATTAAGTAACCGCGATGATAGCATTGGGGCAAGAACAGTAAAATAGAGTTGAATGCATTTAAAACACAATGCTGCCTACGTTCTCAAAATGTGGATAGTACTTGTGTCGTTGAAACTGAAATACTTTTTATCCTCGGTAAGTGTATCAACGCATCAACTCAATGTGATCGATGCTTGGGTTTCTTAAAGCAATGCCAATAGTTAATTTGGCCACAATATACAAGGCTTTTAGGTCTCCCAAGTTTGTCTATAACAATCTTATCTGGTCTGGTACTTTGAAGACTTCTGTGCACCTGCTAGAAAGCAATAATGCTGTCAATCGACTCTGAAGCGGACGAAATGCCTCACTTACTCATTCACTCTCTTGTCGCCATATTAACAAAAGGTGCTTAAATGAGTTGGTAAGCTGCATTCCTTCCCTTCAAGAATTCAGAGCAATGCATACCTCACATGGAATACCTATCAGGTGCTCCTTAAGCAACCTTTCGGGCGTACAGATAAGTTTGGGCACTCGTTCTTTGGCCGCACCGTGATATGCTCTTCGCAAGACGTGGACGCATCTCATGGTTGCGCCAGGAGCTGTGACGCCCATGGTCTCTGAATTATCTAACCACCTTAAGCACTTTGTCCAAACCCATCAAATTAGGTCCATGTCGCAATGTGCCTAAGCTGCCAGAGCTGCATGAATTTTCGTTCAAAAAATTTGTCGCTTTTTATTAAATCTTTGCGGGCATAAAACCATAAATATTTTGTTCGTGAATTTGTGGATCACGAAGGCCGCTTGTGGATCTTAATTCAGTGGAGGATGGCACATTTCAAATTATAATTTACGAAAAGAATGTTAAATTCACAGAGAAACCAATATTTTTCTAATTTGATGAATATTTCTGAAAAATAGAAAACCGTTATGTCAAGGTGCAGTTAGTGAACCTTGCATCACAAATTTCGTCGCGTCACGTTAGATTTTAAAATTGTGTACCTTGTTTGCCATACCCAAGCTTCTACGTATTTATATGTTCGCCATGGAATGGAATTTTTAAAACAAAGATCACAAGGGAATCCACAGACCGAGTTCACAGTAACAAAAGAAAACAAAAAAAGGAGAATAAATGCATCGGGAAAGAAAAGCGGAAGGAGCGCATATCGTTCTGGCTACCACAAGAACCGATTCAATTTATGAGCACCGGGCTGTCTGGTACGCGTTGCATGACGTTTAAACGTAGCGTACCGTCTCGGTTTACACAAACACACACGTATGTGTGAATTATATATAATACACCCACCGGTGGCACATGACTCGAAAGTAGCAACAGCTGGCAGCAGTGGCGGCAGCGATGGTGGTGTGTAGGTAGCTGTGTGCTCTCTGCGATCTGATTCCAGCCCATCCTTGGTTTCAGTCTCGCCCACCGCCTTCATCATGGTAACGTCTTCATGGTTGAGTGAATTTATTGGTTTTCTTTAAGTGCGCGACCAGGATAAGGGAGCGACAGTTAAAATGAATGGTTTTGTTAACACAAGCTCATTGTAGGACGAAAAATGCACTCATACATAAGGACGGGTTTGGTATACGCCGCTCCGCCCCAGTGGGCGGTCTAGCTCTCGTTCTCGCCACACGTGACATGGTATCAAGGGCTAAGCTCAGACTAGTGGGAGTCCTGCGAGAATGGATTTTAGTTAGCATGGGCATGCGAGGAAGTTTGCCATCTCTTATTTTTTTTTCTTTTTAATTACTTTTACTGTCTGGCAAGGAGTTAGTTACATCTAGGCATCTTGAGAATGAAGAATTAGTTGCGGTTTGTACGTGGGGGTCTTAAGGTTTCATGTCAAAATTTATTTTTAGGTTAATGGGTGTGTGTCTGGTGTGTGTGATGGAACTTTTAAGTTTACATGCAGTGGAATGGTTGGTCGTCGAGCTTCAGGACGAAATGCATCTCTGTGGTTGAAGCAATTTAAAAGTCAGAGAGCGCAAGGACGACGCTATTTGAGAGGGAAGACTTGGTGATGAGGACTAAATTGAAAGCGAGTATCAGTAAGTTTATTTTTGTTTAATTTCATTCGAGGAGTTTTCAACCTCAACTGCTGTTGAGTTGGTGAGTTTCGTCGAGAAATAAAAGAACTCTTGCAAGTGAAACTGAACTCTGCATCGTGTCGTTTCAGGAAAGTGAAGACTGAAGGAATTGTGAGAAAAATATTTTATGACAGAAAACGGGTTGCAATCAAGAAGTTAATTGCTTTAATGTTTTGTTGGCAAGGACTAATGTCAAATATGTTGTTACTAGGGGGATGTGAAATTAAGGAGCAGGATGATGGGTTAACTTAAAAAACAGTAAAAACAAATATTACAACATAGTGCAGCAGCAGTAGCTGTAACTAGTTCGGAACGGTTTGAGTTTAAAGACACAGTTTGGGTACGAAGACATATGCGGGTTTCTTCGACACAAATTAACAAAGTTCGGGAGTGCATATTCAGGAGTAGGGCAAAGTCAATAAACCTGGGTTGAAAAGCACCAATACGCATGGAATGCGATGCGTGATATATGACTGGTGTGATGAAGCATTTGAAAACATATTTTGATCACAGTTTCGCCGTTTCTGTTGCTGATGACATCATCAAAAGTGACGAAGAAAATTCAATTCCTTGTCACAAATTACACCAATGACCCATGGTAATGCGACAGAGGGAACAGAATAATGGCCTATTCTGTTAATTTGTGTTATTGGAAAACCCTTAATTTTTATTAAAGATTTTTCCAATAAAGACTTAACAACTTTTTTTTAAAATAAAATTTGTATAACTTATAGACAGTGCTCTTTCGTGTACTTTATCATGAAGAAAATGTTGAACTTACTAAATAAATTGACAGTGACAGTTTGATGAATAATAACAGAATGCGTTCAAAAATTAAATTAAAATTGCCGAGTGACACAAGCTATGTTGATGGACAAAAAGAAAAATGAGGGGCAAGTGTGACTTCCTTAAGGAACCTCGAAATCGAGATCTTATTAACAAACCTCTTTGTAAATTTGATCAAACGCTACTAAAGCCTATCCAAGAAGGTCCGCGTGAATGCGTCATTGCGATTTGCCTTTACATTTCCCCTTTTATACATTATACAGTATTGCCAGTTGAACCAAAACCATCTACGACAATTTGTAACTTAAGAGATAATATTTGTTTGCATTTTAACGCGAAAATGCGTAAGGTTTTGAAAATGTACATAAAACATATTTTGTAAATACTCTCTTATCGCCATAAAGGCTGCAGAAAAGTTAAAACTTTCATCGAAGGAAGAGGGTCGCCAAAACATTACATCTGACAGTTTAGTCAGCACGGGTCGATAAACTTTAATCGCGGACATCCATCCTTCAAATTTAAATAATAAATAAATAAAAATAATTTTAATAATATAAACAATTAAATAAATAAAAATAATTTTAATAATATAAACAATTAAATAAATAAAAATAATTTTAGTCGAAAAACTTTACTGAATCATACGGCATTCAAAAAGGAGTAATCCCCTTTAAACAAAAAGTTGAAGGAGTTCTTACATTTGTGTCACTATAGGCCGTTGGCAGTGTTCTTAGAGTATTTGCAGAAGTAACGTCGTCTACATGTTACATAGGCGTGTGGCCACTGTTGTTGAGGTGCAGTTCCCCTTCGACGACTCATTTTTCTTTTTACGAGTATTGGTCTGGCTGCTATTTTAGTAAATATGTTGTGAGTGGAAGGCTTTTGCTCATGCGAGTGCAAAAGGGAAAAAGAAATATCCCGTCCATGGGGTACCATAACTGTCCGTGACAAGTCCAAGACTTATAATGAAACGAAGGATTCAAACTTATTTTTTTATTTCGAATGCCATGGGTTGTGGTCAGCTCAATAAATTATTATTACACTGAAAACCAGTGTTTCAGCTGTTACCTACCAGATCGAGAACTTTTGAAGAATATTTTACAAGAC
Organism: Eristalinus sepulchralis; assembly: GCA_944738645.1. Lineage (NCBI taxonomy): Eukaryota > Metazoa > Arthropoda > Insecta > Diptera > Syrphidae > Eristalinus > Eristalinus sepulchralis. Next base: position 15,332,079 of record OX122882.1, read on the forward strand.
CGTCACAGCAATATCTTTTACAATGTTATAACAATCACCAAATGCTACTAGTAGCGATGCGACAGTCGTTTTTGTTCTGTTTTTTCTGTAGCCAGCAACTCGAAAGAAGTGGTGTCTTCAAAAATACGTCAAGTTCACTCAAAGAACCGAGTCCTATGACCTTCGGCGTGCGAGTCGATACGCTAACCCAATTACCTGTGCATAGTTTTTTTCTGTTTTTGTTTTTGCTTTGTGTTTGAAGTCCTACCGGGCTGGATGTCATCAAATGACAAGAGAAATATAAGTTGAATATTACCAAGGGTTTGCTCAGTGATGGACTCTACATGCATTAACTGTTTTCCCTTTTATAGAAGATTCTCCTTAAGCAGCAATTAAGTTTCCAGCCACTTTTAATTGCATTCTTCACCAAATACACACATACGACGTAAAATAACATCTTTCCCTTAACAAAAATCGTGCAATTGTCAAAGTTAGCTTAAAATCTAAGTTTCCACTTCAACAATGAAAAACAAATGCACGATTTACGAACACGCTCATTTCACTGCGGAAGTCTTACAGGACTGCCGACGTCAGTGTTCGCATATTTAAACGGTTTATGTCCAGAACCATCCGACAAAGTTTCGTAATTAAGTAAAAGGGACTCAGCAAGGAGCCATCGTCATCGTCGCAGTCTACTGAAGATTTTCCTTAAAGATAAGTTCGTCTGATGATGAAAGACTTTGCCATGAAACCGTCCATGGAACCGTGGTCCCTGTGGAATAAGTTTTGTAATTTTTCGCAATTAGTCTCATGGGACACGTACCTACCATCAAGGATGCCAACCGCCAATAGAGTAATTCACCAGCTCGTTGGTGGGCGGCGCGGCACTTTAACTCAACAAGATCTACTCCGTACTACGTACTATCCACCAAGTGTTCTTGCACTTGCACAAATTGCGTTAAAGTTATGGCATACCACAGATTGATGTCCTTTATGTGATTTCATTAGGAAAATTCACCGAGACCTTTGGCTCCTGGCGTGAGAGGAAGTGGAATGCGTTCACCATCGTCTGGGTGTGTAGAGGAAAGGGAAAGGGAGACCTGGTTTATCAAGTTGAGTGCATTTTGAGATGAGAATAAGTAGACGAGGCGAATCCATGACCACATGGCGGGATGATGGTAGTCATGCACAAACAGTTTGACAAATTAATGGTGTGTATAACGGTGTGTTCGGGTGTGGTAGACATTGTGGTGATATCGTAAACGTCTTCCGTTTTTGGTGGTAGCTGGACAGCGGCCAATGGATTGTCGTGCTGTTGTCGGGACCGGTAGCTGAAGTCGTTTGTTTAAGGATTAATGCCCTGGTTATAAGTGAAATGTTTTATGTTCCTGTTAATTACTGCCTTGAGTTATGTTTGGATAGGATTTAATGGATTAGTTCAGATGGTTTACGTGACGTGGAAAGACGATGCTTGAGTGTGTTAAAGCGTAACCATATACTGTTGTTGCTGTTTTGCGTTTTAGCGTTGCGGTCTTACCCGTGTTCGCAGGTGCAAATGTGTGGTGTATATCGCAATAAGGTCTTGAATTATTGCCTTGGCGGTGGAAATATTGACTGACTGTTGGTTCCTGGAGTGGAACTTGTTAATTGGGTGGTTTGTTATTTGAACGGAAAGATACGATTTGTGGAAATGGATTGGTGCAAATTTTGTGGGGGGAATATACTTCGGTAACAGCTTTTTTTTTTTTGTAGCGCACTCATTTGACACCCTCCGAGCTCATCTGTCATTTTAAGTGTCGAAATATTATCTAACTTGTTGGATCTCTGAGCAATTAAACGACTCTTTAGAATTACCAAAACTTACTACAGAGGGGGTAATTCATATGTTACCACTTTTTGCGCATAACACGATGACTACGGTTGTCGTTTAAAATGTCGGTAAAATTGAAAAAAAAAATTGAAGAGAGTGAAAGAATTACTGTTTGCGTATAGTCAAGAAGCGTAAAGCACGATGAGTCAACCGACAATAAACACCGATTTCTTGAACAACTTTAGTGATGAAACACAATTCTCACTCGGAAATTAAGGATCTCTGTATAACCTTTGATTCTAAGTTGGATTTTCTATAACATTATCATTACCTTTTGCTAAGTCTAACGCAATGCAAGGTTTTCTTAAAAGAAATTGTCAGTATTTTCGTGACATATCTAGTCTCTCTTCTGTTTATTAATTGGACATTACTTGCAATATTCATCCATCATTTGGGATTCGCTTATAATACGCAAGAATTCAAACTGAAAGTTCTGTGAAACAAAATATCGGCCAAATGCTCGTCATGGCATCGGTGGAATGCCACTATCTGATAGTCCATGTTTCAAATAATTGCGTAAATTGATGTTCAATGTCGCTTATGTGCCGAATTACCTCATCCTTAAGCTCTCGAATTAATCTTGGCTTATTTACATTACACTTTGAAGTTCTCGCGCAAAAGAGTCATTGTTTCGTGAGTTGTTTGGTAAGTGGCATACTTTTGGAAACACAAATCGTCCAAGTAAATACCCTCAATTTTTGGGAACAAGAAGTTTATTACCAACTTGCGATAACAAACACCATTTACAGTAACTGCTTGGCAGACCTCATTTTCATAGAAGTATCATCCGAAGACACCGCAGTATATAAACCCCACCAAACAGTAACTGGAAGACATGCGCAAGTATTTTTATGTTTCCAACACACCCGGTTTTATTGAAATTTGCGCACAATTCTATAAATTGTAAACACATTTGGTCGATTAAACTGATCAAAAAAATCACGAAGTGCACGAAATGTATTTTGATTTCAACGCCTATTTTCTCAACGCACTGCTTAGGCAAACTCTGACTCTGACCAAAGAAATGTCAAATGAAGTTCGACAAAAAAGCGTTGCAGAGCATACCACTAGGCAGCAGAAACTAAATAGGGACAACATATCATCATATCTTAAAACCACACCTCGTGTGGCATTGCAAAACCAATTGAATTTCTTTGGAAGAGTAAAAAAAGATACGAGAGGCGTCTAAATGCGGGTTTGAAATTAGCCTATAAATGAAGGCTGTCTCAATGATCTTGTGCCAATCATTTGGGGCCTTCCCTTTTGTTCCTCACAGTAACTGGCATTTACACAGAACTGCTAAGCGACTCGGTAGTCTTCCTGATTGGACAAACATTCTCTGGATTCTTCCACTTGGGTCAGTTTTACTTTGACCATACCATCTAACTAAAGAGTCCTCAACTTTTTAAGCAGCTCAGCAGACAGTGTCGGTCTTATTCGTACTTGTCTAGCTGGAAAAACAGACCTCATCCAGATTGATTGCTTACCCGCCAGTCGCATTTTAGTCCTTTTTGCCATGTGTTCACCCATTTTTCAAAATATTTAGCACCGACAATGACATTATTGAAATTAGTTCATTATCGGATCTCTTTCGTGCCAATGTATATGACTCTTGAATAGGTCACTAAAAGGACAAGACTTTCGACAAGTGAAGCTTCTTAAGGACACAAACCCATTAAGACAAGTAAACAGTTTCAATCTTTCGTTAAATGAACCGACTTAAGTCTATCAAGTACACTTGCTCCTTGGATCTCAATCAAAAAAGGATGAAGGAGCAGACAAACCGTCTGCCACTCAAGCTTGCACAGAAGTGCCTCGTTTAAATTAAAACACAATAACCCATCGATTCGAGCGAACTTTAATTTGTTGGCATTTACGCGCGTCTCCTCAGCTGAGTCCTGTTTCAGTGGTTTTATGACTCATTACCGAGCAAAACAGAAGAGTCATTCCCGAGCGAAACTCCTTGCACACTCACCGCCTTCGAGTGTGCTTAAATTCTTTAATGGGACGCGATGACATTTGGGTAAATGGCATATAATTTCATTCGACATAATTAAAAGTCCCATAAAGTACACACCTTTAATGGGTATCGCCTCCAGCTGAAACGATAGCAAATTGCGGATGGAGGGCTGTACATTTATTCACGAGCAAACAGCAACTTCCACAACTGTCAGCCGTTGCTTAGGACTGGTAATGAATTTAAATTCCGACCATAAGCAGGCACACAGTGCTTCAAAGGCACACACACTGTGTTCCTGGGGTGAGGGCCACGGGCGGCGGCGAAGTGGAGAGAACTATTAGCTCCATTATTTGTGGTGTCAAGCCAGGAAGCAAGCAAGTCTCAGCAATTCTGCTGTTTGAGGCGCACACACTCGGTTTGACCTCGTTTTCGTGGTTCGCTACTGTTTAACATCGCCTCAAAGGTGGACCAAGAGAGTGCGGATATCTTTATGGCTCTGGGGTGCTGGTCGTTAAATCGCCTATGTAGCTTCTTACGTCTCGGCCATTCCATACGTTAATTAAAGCCGATTATTTTTCACTGAGGGACACATTTACGGTCTCCGGGTTCTCATAAATTTGGCTTTCCCAGACTGTCCCGGTTGTCGATGCTCCTGCCTTTCGTCTGTCTGTGCCCCTTCGGAAATGCAAGTATCGCCAAGCGAGCGATCATCATCGCCAAAACCTGGTTCATACCATCGTCATTATCATCATCGTCGTCATCGTCGCCGCTATCGCCACTGTCGTCCCCGTTGTCGTTGCTGTTGTTCTATTCGTCGCCTCGGAGTCTCCAGTTTTCAGTCTCTAGTCTCCTGTGCTATTTGCTCCTCAAGGATTCTCGGTGGGTATGGTGTAAATAAATATTTTATGACCTCCAACCAACTGGCAAGCAACTACCCGTCCTCGTGCCCGTTCTCATCCTCACCCATGCCCTTACTTGACACAGGGAGAGAAAGAGAGCGAGGACTCGTCATTATGTGTACTTGTGCGGCTTGGTATGGGTGCACTGTTGGATATAATCACATCGAGTAATGCTATGCGAGCAACACCATTATAGCTGATGTGGTTAGTTCTGTGGTGCTCGACATGGTCTCGGGGAACTTTTAAAGTTTCCTCATTAGATGTTCTGTGCTGCCACATTTGGGACGATACATAGTTTATAGTGCAACTTGGAGACAAATTGGATTTTTAGTTTATGAATAAGAAAGGGCGGACACAGAAACGAAGAGCGGGGGGGAGGGGGAGGAGGACCAACCGAAAAGGAACGACATTTGGCTCATAATCTGATGTTGGGGTTCAGAGCGTTTGTAAAGGTTTCGGTTGCTGTTGGCGGTGTTTCGGTATCCTTGTGCGGTATTGGATGGTAAATAATTGAGCGCACAAACTGCTTTTGTTTGACGGCAATGGCGGCCACCTGTTTCGCTTGACTTTAACGAGGTAATGATAAACACCGGGCGAACTGACTGGAAACTGTGAACTTTTTTAATCAAAAAATATGCTTTACTTGCTGTACGTTTCGTTTCATTTAACTGCACATTGAAGACAATAATGGGATTCACGGGGGATGTCTTTTATTGGTTTTGAGGTTCCATGGATTGCGTTTATGCTTTAACAATTTACCGCAGGTAACTGTAGTCTTTAATTTCAACGATAAGGCAATGTACTTGGTCTTGGTTGTGTTGAGTGCGGTTTATAAATTGCATGTCCTGCATCAGGGTTTGTGCAGTCTTCAAAATTTGTGGCTTTTAGAGGAGATTGATTGAAAATGCAATTTTTTTTTAAGAAATTAAAATTTCAAAGTAGAACCAGTCGCTAGCTACAAATGTCTTCCAACAGAGCTGGAGCAGCGTGGCGCTAAAAGGGTCCACCTTGTGAGGTTATCTATGAATTCAATTATTTTCTGATTTTCTTATATGAGTGGAATTGGTAAACAGTGAGATCATGTGCTATGCAACGGTAAATGATGACGCAGCAAAATATGATGGCTGAGATAGGACTTCACATTCGAGTAGTTCCACATGCGTTCAAACAGGAACAGGCAACTTGAAGTGGAACGTTGTCATGCAGTAGAATTACTTTTTCGTGTCTCTGTTTAGGTTAAAGCCGTTTCTTGCATAGTGCTATACTCCATCACATACATGATTGTCGTTATCACTTCCCAATAATGGTTCCGTTGAGTTTCAATAGCTGACATGGATCCTAATCAAACAATTCCTTCAACTTATCGTCTTCAATATGACTTCCCAATCCGATTCCCGACTCCCCAACAAACTGTCACCCTCTGTGGATGTATTCACTTCCTGACAAATAACATGCGAGGTTTTTTTTAATCTAGATGTGGCGATTTTTTTTTGTTAACGTAGCCATCGGAATGGTCCTCAACAGAGAAGAAGACTTCTTGCCGAAGATCGTTATAAACGGCGATTCATCGGAAGGTTCGGTTTTGAATAGGTTTTTCTTCGCTGATCACTCATGACTTCTTTTGAACTGCTTTTCTTATTTTATTCAGTATCGTTTGGCAAGACATCATGGAAATACTCAGACCACAACAGCCTCTCAACATTGTTCAGCCGTATTACAAAAATTAACGTTCTGTGGGAAATGGATTTCTTGCGATTAGAGGAAAATGTGATGCCATAGTCGATCTTTTGAAATCAATATTTTTAATACCATACTCAAATTTGAGCTGCAGTTTAAATGAGTGGGTGATGCCATACCAGTAAGACCACATCCACGACATGAAGAGAAGAGACCATGGCAGCTGAAGCTGGGAGTGTACCTGAAGAGCAAAATTAGATAAATCAGAATGTTGCCGTCAATGGTTACCCCTAACGTGTCGCGTTAACCGACTATTTACTTCCTGAAATTCAAGCACTTGATCTCGATGCCCACTGGTTTCAAAAATACGGCGCTACGAGCTATTTGGCACTTGAAACAATGGGCTTGTTCAGAGGTCATTTCAGGTTTTGCCATTGTAAATTCGTCGCCTAGATCTTGCGATATAACACTTTTGGACGTTTTTTTCTATGGACTTGTTAAGTCTCAGATCTTCAGAAATGAGCCAGCTTCGAATGATGCTTTTAAAGTCGGTCGATATGCTCGAACGCTTCGCTTAAAATTGCACCTTTTGATTGGACCACGGCAGAAATAGTGGTGGACAACATTAACATAATATCACTTCCAAAAAACGAATGCCATAAATTGTTCTTTGACCGATAACATAATTTTAAGTTCACTTTTTTTTTAACTCCAACTCAAACTCCACGATGAATCACCCTTTAGTTTCTCATCCGTGAAAAATCGATTGCAAAGCAAAAACGCAGGAACACACTGAGGAATATATGATAAGCTCTGCCTGGACTTTTCCTAAGAGGATTAATTTGATTTAAACTTCTGAAGCGGCTACACTTTTTCCGGTCTCACAAATTCCTACCACAACAAGAAGGAAGAGTGTGATCCACATACTTTTGCTGCTTTGTCCGCTTTTTCATCATCTTTGGCATCCAAAATTTTGCATATCACACGAGGAACAAAAAATAACTCATTTTTCAAACAAATTTAATACATAGTGGTTTTGCTCCTGTAGCTCACTAAACGAAAAAAGGATGCTTCAAACGTAAAACGATTTAACCGTGGGAATAGTTTCGGCTCGTACAGTAGACGAACTCATGAAAGCGCATATCTGTCCTTGTATTCTTCTGTCTTTGCCGAGAAATGGAGAGAAAACGTATCCAAATGCAGGAAAAGTTCAGCACATAATGTCTTTCATTCACAGTGCCCGAGGTGATTGCAAATAAACTGCGATAAATTAACTAACGGTGAGCCATACGTATGCATATGTATGAATTGGCAGAGGTGAGAATGAAGTGCTCAGGGCTGTGCACACATTCTCGTTGCTAGTTTTTAATTAAAAACCATTTCCAAGGCTCAGGCTTCTGAATGCGCGAGGGCTTCGCGCGCCGAAATACGTGAAAATGCTGAATTTTTAATCAATGCCACGAGAGCTGAATGCATTGCGCTGCGTTACCTTAAGTCCGCTGGCGGAAGGGTTCTCAGTATTTGCTTCTGGGTGTTTTCATGTTACTATATACAGAATCGGATAGTGTTGGTCCTTCAAGTGCTAACCCCAACCTCCATCCATCCAAAGGGCACAGTGGCTCTCACACCTTCTGCAAATCGCTGGCGGCTTCTTCAAACTGCTGCTAGACATTTTTTTTTGAATTGTTCGTGCGCACGTCCGTTTCGTAGGCAAGTTCAAGGGAACTGGGTCAGTTTCTGTGTGCAAAGTGTAAAGTTGCCCTCGCTCTTATGCTCTGCTCCTCTGCTTGTAATTAAATTTTACGCCATGAAAATTGGCAGAAACTTATGCAAATAAATGCTAATTCAGTTGGATGTTAGAGTTCGCAAACAACTGTGTTGTTTTCTGTTTTTTCTTAGTTTACACTATTTTTTGTTGTTGTTGTTGTTGTTACCAAGAAGTTGATGGGAATTATAATTGGCTGCAACTACTGGAGAGCTGTAGCTCGCCCTACAGCGATGCTGCACTGTAGAAGTGTTGCAATAACATTTTATTTCAGCTTCCAGATCAGGGTTGCAGTGTTCCCATGGACTTTTGTTTTTATAAGTCAGCTAATTGCATTACACTCTGCTATCGTGCTATCGTGAATCTATTCTCATAGAAGTGTGAGGGTGATGAGAGACCTTGCACTCTGAGTTATTACAAATATCATTAGCGTGTCGAAAATAATTACAAACTTCTGTCAAAGGGATTAATTCTTTATTCGGTCTTTTGAAATTAAAAGTGTGCCAGTTTGAATGTCACTCAAGATGAGGGTCATCTCACACGATATGTTCCATTTCCTACAGGGGGGGGGGGTCAATAATGTCTTTGTTTGATAGAATTGAATGCCAATTCTTAGCGGCCAATGTTGATTCTAGATCAAATCTCAGAGTATAGCACTCATTTCCAGCTCTGCAAAGTTACGATGAACATGAGTAACAAGATTTATGAACAAAAAAGTGCACGTACAGGCAGTTAACGTTTTTGACTGGTTTTATCTTGGCTCATAAACACGCCCCTTCAATCTGCTGCGCTGCTGCTTAACGCCCATTAGCATTAATGAATCATTTTTTTTTCGTCTTCATTTGGTAGAATAAACAACTGCAGGATCCTTAGGTTAATTTTATGCAGGAGCACGTGCCGCACCCCCGCAAGGACGTCAGCACCAACAATCGGCCCTCATTTGCATTAAAGCGATCAAGAGCTATAACTTGTGAGATTCTATTGCAGGCCACCGACCACGGTGACAATTAAATTCCAGCATACTTTAGGTTCACCATCTGGCAGAGCGACAACTCGTTGTGGTTTAGGACAGTGCGCAATGAACCCACCACCACCATACAGCAATTATTCAAATGGTCCCGAGCGACACCTGTTTGGATGGCGCTTCCTCTTATCATTCGCTGAATGTAATTAGACAGCTGTGAGCTGTGTGAGCTGTTTATCATGCCGGTCACTGACGGAATGTACCAGTCATTTGCGCTGGACACTCTTTATCCACCATCCCGCTCAAACATAAACATTCATTTAACGCGGGGATTGTGAATTGTTAATTAAACCCTTGTACCTCAACCTCACTCAACCGGCGGCAATGTGCGCTTCAGTGCGTCTGTCTGAATGGACCACGCCGTGCCATAGCCGCCCATAGCTGCGAGGACGCATTTCGCACGTGAATAACAAAAACTGTATGTCCTGGCATAAATAATTTCCGCTGATTTGTCACTTCTGCTGTGAGCTACAAATAGCGTCATTGCACACGTAGCGTTCGTCGAGGACGTTTACATGAATATTAAACGCTTGTGTTGCGACAGACAAGTCATTTACCGCGCTATTCACAGGGTATGCTGCGCATAATTGTGATGAACTAATTAATGCGTAATGTAATTTTTTGCTCACTTGTTGGGTTTACGCGACGCAGCGAAATTACCCTACGTTCTGGCCGGACATACGCACATCCCTGTTTATCACTGTGCACATCGTCATTGGCGATTTATTTTTCGTTTTTCTCTCTTTTATGTCAAATTTAATGAATAAATAAGAGCGTCTCGAAAAGCGAACAAATTGAGTTTCATTCAATTAAAATTGTGAACGTTGAGAAAATCTGTGCAGGAAATTGCCGTTAGGACTGGTCACACCATGGGGAAGCATATTCCGGGGAAGAAGTTGCGGGAATGCTTTGGCAGGCACAACGAGGTAATTTATAAGTTCCCTTTGTAAGGGGGTTGCTAAATTTTTGCTTCTCTCACAGCCGCCAAGAGTTGTTCCGGCCTTCACGTATCAGGCCTTACAGAGGAATACAACAGTGGCTCCTCCTGTAAGGTAAGTAGTCTGATGCACGTTTTGAAAAAAAAGGTTGTGGTAAATGATGAGATGCTTTCACCAGTTGTTCACCTTCTATACATCCTCAGACATGGGGACTTGTCCAACGCTTTTAGGATATTGACACTTGTGGTGTTGGTTCGAGTTTATTGTCACAAAATGGTGTCCTACCTTCAGGATACATTTATAGATTGTTGAAGTCCTTAATGTTATTAGCGTACATTATTGATGAATTAGTGTGTGAAGAAATTTAATCTTGTATCCTCGTTAATGTGTGACCTATGATGTTTCAAACGATGACAAATTCGTTAAAACACTTTAAGTCAGTGTCAGCGTGTAGAATGATGATCGTTTTTTAACTGTAACTGCAAGGGTTTCCATTTAATTTTTCGTCTATATTTTTGGGTGTCTACGTTACTAAAAGCAGATGAGGAAGCCCTTAGTCTTTTTAAGAGAAAAGTTTTGCGTGCGATTTTTGGTCCTGTTTGCGTTGATGGCATCTGGAGAAGACGATTCAACGACAAACTCTATGGGCTGTACAGCGACATGCACCTAGTTAAGCGTCTTCGGATACAACGCTTAAGATGGCTAGACCATGTAGAGCGTATAGACACCACTGCTCCGGCCCGTAAAAACTTCGAATCTGAGGACGGCCTAGGCTAAGGTGGCGCACACAAGTGGAGAAGGACCTCAACCAAATTGGAGTGCGCAACTGGCGGCAGCTGGCGAAGGATCGTGCTGGCTGGAGAGGCTGGTTGGTTGAGGCCCAGGTCCACCCCAGACTGTAGCGCCACTAGAAGAAGAAGGAGAATCCTGGGTGTTTGAAACATTTCGGTTAAGATTTGCTGCTCTCATCACGAATCGCTTTCTATTATATTAAGACTAATAGGCTAGATACCATATTCCTTCGCGCACATTATTGTCGCACGTGATACACTCTTAATCGCCAATAATCACTCGCTTCTATAGGAATTCGATTTCATTCTATTGTAGCATCGAATAGCAACTGTAAATACGGTTCATTAAATTGTTTACTAATAATTCATGCGCCTTCCGGCTTTTTTTTAAAATTGTTTGGTAACTTTTTCGTAATGAGTGCCTAATTCTTTCATTCACGCTGTTTAGGTTGCTAGATTTGCTCATTTTTAAGGTTTCGTTTTCACAGAACTAAATCTTTCTGATTTTTTTGCGTCCGTCTGTCCGTCTGAACTTATAAAGCTGTTATCCTAAAATTAGGTATATGGATGCATTACACTAAGCGATTATTGCATTGTATGCAAGTTTTATTTTTTGTTGCATAAATAACGTCGTTTCTATGTTTCTGAAGTTGGGGCAACATTTTAAATTGCATCACACTCCAGCGTATCCTATGTCAGTCAGTTGAAAGAAACTTGAGATTCAGTTGACTGATGAAGTTGTCAAACATGTAAAACTTCTGCCTCCACCAATATCACGCAATATTGTACAATGTTTGATAAAGAACTCCGTTTCCAACAACGCGGCAACACGGTGTTATAAGTGATTGGGGCCGTTACGTACATCTTCGTGCTGAAAATTAAATCTCGGTTGAAGCTTAACATATCTTAAGCATATTACACACTTGTAATTGGATTGCTTGTACCAACTTAAAAATGAAACCTTTAGTGGTCGAGTGTAACTCGCATTTTTTCATGATATTTCGACAGGAGTTATCAGACTGAAAGAAAGCCAACAAATGTCCTGCAATTTTCTATTTACGACATCGTACCTATAAGCTTCAAAAATTGTTTCATCAGTCTGCAACCTTTTCTATTGAAAAATGCAAAATGTGCTCTTAGGCTTACAGGGAAGAATTGAGATTTAGTATCATATAGTATGTCCCTTATTGGAAATATTTCTTCTTCTGCCTTTTCAATTGGCATTCTTATCTGGGTGGATCTGGACTTCAACTAACCTGCTTCTCTACCTGGCGTGGTCTCTCACCAGCTTCCTCCAATTTCGGACTTCAAGTTGGCGATGATTCTTTCCCATTTCTGTGCCACATCTGAGAGGAGGTTGTCTTCAACCAACCATTACGTTGTACCAATGTTTCGGATTCAAAGAGCCTTTGGAACGGAGCAGTATTATCTATCCATTCTATATAAGTTGGGCAATCTCATGCCGCTTGTAGTGTTCAGAGCTGAATTTTGTGGTCCAGATGACATATACTTCTTCCTCTCCGGCTTGAATATCGTCCAAGTTTCTCATCATTATCTTCTTTACCCACATTTTCCACCAAAGGAGTCGCGGGGCTCGTGAAACCCCCAGAACACTCGATTTTTTCCATCGACTCTAACTCATCAGGAGCTATTCCCAAGTGCAACCAGGTGAGTTTATGGATTTGATCCAAACACCTCGACCTGGGTCTGCCGAGCGGTAGCCCATTTGATGGAGTCGCATCTCGGACGTCGGTTTAAAGGGGACATCCATACAACGTGGCCAAACCAACGAAATAAAGCCTTTTCCGTCCGAAGAAGTAGCTGTCCAAAATTGAGATCCCCCAAAACCGTCGGGTTTCTTAGGCTATTTCGGCGAGCAGCTCCCACAACGGAACGGTGGAATATCATCTCGGCAGCCTGTATTTACGAATTATTCTCTCGGACATTACCTAAATTTCATTACCATAGGAACAACATGAGTTGGAATAAAGAAAAAAAACACCGATAACATGGTTTTGACACCAAGCTCGGCCTTGCTTATTATGAATCTTCAAAGCTACTTTAAGATTCATACAGCCTGACCAATTCTACAAGAAAACTCAGCGTTGCTGGAGTTCCGACTGGGAGAAAGTCAGGACAACTAAGTCATCTGCGACAAGAAGACGCTCCCTTGGCGAAGTCGAACGTCCACGGTAAAAGGTATTGATTCACTACAGTTAACCCGAACACAGCTGCTTCAGTTGGTGTAAGGAATGGCACTCAATAGTGAAACATCATTCCCATACTCCTGTAGGACACTCCAGAGTTTATCTCGTGGTACTCGGTCGTATGCCTTTTTCAAATCTACGAAACAACTGTAGATCAGTTTAGCATACTTCCTGGCCTTTTCAAGTATCATTCTAAGAGTGAAAAGCTGGTCGGTTGTAATATGTCAGCAATGTATCTGCAGCATAAGGAAGGACTGGAATGATCAAGGAGATTTACAAAGCCAGCTTGGGCTTTCGATAGAGAGCTTTTTTTCAATTGCCGGTTTATCCTAAAGAAACAGCGACTAGCTAGAGTGAGGTTGTTGTCCCTTTTTCTTTTAGAACCGATGTAGGCGAAGTTCTTGACTCCCTGAACATTTTCAGTGACCGTAGTAACACTCTGCTTCCTGACGTCGATCTTGGGCATCTTCCCTTGTTGGCAGTTTAATAGTATACACTCTTTTGTCCTCGTTTACAGGCAGGCCCCTTTTTGTGGCTTCTGTTTGAGTTATAAAACATCCAATTGACGGCTCGCTGTGTTAGTCCAATCACATGAAAATCATCCGCGTAAGCCAGCAGCTGAACGGGTTTTTGGAAGATCGTGTGTCTGGACTTCTGAGTTTCTCATAATCTTGCCAAGCAACATTTTGAAAATCATTTGACAGCGGGTCGCATTGCTTCAAACCTTTTTTAACTTTAAAAGTTCCGTTGAGTTCGTTATAGAGAAAGAAGAACTCTCTATTGTCATCACACAAAATTATGAAAGATAAATACATCTAAAGAAACAGGTTGGACATAAACCTTCAGGAGCCTTTCCACCACAAAACCTTTGTGAATGAGTTCACTCTAAAATTCTGTCCACATTTTGATTAGAGATTCTCTGAGTTTCCCTCAGTTATTAATAATGCTGATGATTGCCTTAAGGGCATCCCCAACAACTTAACAATTGAAGTAATTGATTTATCGAAGGCAATCCCATGAGCTGAGATGATTTCAAGAAATGCATTGATTGATTACCGAAAGTACCTTATCCTGCAAATCATATTCTTATTCCGGTACTGTGGGCTTACCACACACCACACCACACCACACAGAGAGTCGTTATTAATAGGATTGAATTTCTTGAAATAATCACTCCTTCCACAGATCTCCTCCCCTCTCACAATCACACACAATACAAGGATGAATCTTAAGAATACAGCTCGAATGAATTCTCGTACACATTCGAGCACTTGTCGCACACAGATTTTCTTAGGATTCACTCGTAATCCGAAATTAATGAGCATCCGAGCAGACATATGGCAAAACGGAAATGTCATTTATTTCGTGGGCACTGGGGTCCTTAATGCCGGAGTGGGTGCTCCATGCAAGCAAAGTACAATTATTTTCAATTTGTCTGATTGGATTGCCATTAAGGCACATGATAGCAATAATTCTGTGTCGACATGGCAACCGTACGCTTCCCGCACAAAGCGAAAAAATATTTGTGAAGGAACAAATGGTCTCATCAGCGTCTGGAGGGTCCTTGAAATGGTGGATAGGCTTTCCTTAATTAAACAGCTGAAGAGAGACCGCAAGTACAATCGCATAACCACTCATCCGTTGTGTGCCATTTCCAATTGCAGGCTCTATCTCTACACACCCCGACCGGTGAGGCAGACTTTCTTTCGGACGTACTTCGAGAGGGGCGACATCCCTGTGTGCAGTATTGGACAGCCCATCAAGCTGAATAACCCCAAAAAGCAATTCCCCATTAAGTGGTACTGTGATCCGGACAAATTGGACTACTGCTACTACCTGCCAATATTTGTTGATGGGTATGTTTGAAGGATTTCCCCGCCCGATTGCGTGTTGGCGGTAGTGTGTGCTCTTGAGCTGAAATTGAATTTGTATTTCCAGACTATCGGAGTACGACTCACAGCTGAGGCATCTTGCACAATATTCGGCAATGGATATGATTCTGCGAGGCAGCAAGAAGGTCAGTAGCCACATTCATTTGACTTTGGGAACTTGCACAAAACAAAAATATCGATTACCGACACTGGGTTGAGTGAGTGCCTGGCAATTGGATAGGCCTCGGCGGGAAGAGTTTCAGGGACAAACAGAAATCAAATTTAATTAGAATTTGAAACGAAGTTATTTGATGTTGCTGGCATTGAAAACTTTTGAAATCGGATATGTGTGCATTGGGGAAGTGTTTTTCCGGAGAATTCTTCGAATGGTGCTTACATGGAGTAAGTTCCATAACCTTAAAGGCTTTTATGCCCAGTTAACTGGATCAGGTCACTGATTCGTATATTTTGCAACAAAAACAAAATATCCACTGACCAACCAAAATGTTCATCAATGATTCAAGAGGCAGTTTCTTGGTCTCCTTCACAGTACGCAGGTTCACAAGTGAAAGTTGCCAAATATGTATTCAGACAGCTTCAACTCAGTTCAGGCTGGTGTACCCTTTTAACTTAATATTAGCTGCTCCGTCTGCTGCATGTTAAGATCCATTTCAAATAATAATAATCATGATTGAGTGGCACTACAGACCACAAGGGAACAGGGCCTAGCTTCTACAACAAGTACTCGTGTTGTGCGTGCTGCTGTTTCCTCACGAGTAAAAGGGATCTTCAGTTTTTTGCCGACTCCGAACGGCGAGATTTAAGAAGCTTTTTATACTCTGAGTGTATAAACTCGAAGGAGGTGGTGCCGTGAAAACATTCAAGGTGTTCCGTCCGTGAATCGAACCTAGACCTTCTGAGTGTGGATCGACGCATTTACCTACTACGCCACGGTGACCACCACTCATTTCAAATACCTTCCCAAGACCGCATAGAGTCAGAAAGCCCCATAGATTGTGTAGTTTATGACTATTGCAGTTTACGCTCTATTAATATGTCTAGATTTAAAAAAATGGCAAATCCCTTGTCTAATCTTTGTTCCAAACTTTTGTCCAAATACTTGTCGGAGTCCTTGTACAAACTCTGAAAACTAGTTTCACTTCAAATCCTTGTTAAGGTCCCATGTAAAAGTTCTTGTTAAAGTCGTTTTCCAAATCATTGTCCAAAACCATTATTAGAGTCCATATCAAGATTCGTGTCTGAGTTCTTGTAACAATCCATGGCCAAGTTCTTGTCCAAGTTCTTGTCCAAGTTCTTGTCGAAGTTCTTGTCCCAGTTCTTGTTCAAGTTCTTGTTCAAGTTCTTGTCCAAGATCTTGTCCAAGTTCTTGTCCAAGATCTTGTCCGAATTCTTGTCCAATTTGTTGTCTAAGTCCTGGTTCAAGTCTTTGATCATATCTTTGTCTGACTTCATGTCCAAGTCCTTGTCGAAGATAGTGAATATTTTTCTTTAAGTCCTTATACAAATTCGTGTCTAAGTTGCTACCTAGCAAGGACCACTCTACATAACCTAAGACGGTACCGTTTAAAATGAAGTCATTCAAACACACGGCGGATGCTGCAAACCTCAGCTCACTGTTAAAACTTGCAATTTTCTGTAAGCCAATTCAATTGCCATGCTCCAAACATACCCAACACAAAGCCTTACACGCAAAATCCTTGCTCCTTCCACTTCAACAGGTTCTGCCGGTCATTCCCAAACTCATACTACCCTTCAAGCGGGCATTCAACACAAGAGTGAAAAAAGTCATCATTGCAGCACTCAAGGTCCTTCAGCTGATGGTGGTCGTAGGTAATTAACAAGTGCACACATCATTCACAAAATTTGCATAATTGTACGCCCGCTAAATGGCAAACATGTCCTTGTTGAACAGGTCCTTGTGTGGGCCAGGCATTGGTGCCCTATTTTCGACAACTGCTGCCGGTGTGCAATTTGTACAAGCAAATCAATGTGAACCTCGGCGACGGGATTGATCCTAACCGTGATGCCCGCATCGGTGACGTTATCGAGGACACTCTGCAAACACTGGAACGATGTGGAGGTCCTGATGCGTTCATCAACATCAAGTACATGATACCGACCTACGAAAGCTGCCTGATGAACTGACGAGTGGAAGCGAGACGCAATAAAACCTATTACATTCTATTTTGATTTAATTTGGTTTGTTTTTCGCAAATTCCCGCAGCTTAGTGGGACGTGTGTCCCTTTGGCAGACGTGTGTATCTTAAACGGCAAGGGAAATTAAAATCTAACGAAATTCCCCCACTCGGACTTTGGCAATAAATTGGAGGATTTATGCGGCAACCAGGAGATAATAGACGGGAACTGCTGGCCCACCCTCCGGTCGAGTATTGACTGCACGGCGAGCGTGTGTTGTCGAGGACACTGACACGGTGGAGGAGGAAGGCGCGCAGCCTGGACCGTTGCTCGCCATTCATTGCGGGTCGTCGGAATTTATCTACGACAAATAATTCCACTTTCGAGGGTCCAATAAATTATTTTGTTTACCCCAGCAGTGCTGTGCTCTCCGGCAGGATGGCTTGCCGCCTCCACCTAGATGGAGAGATTGCCGGATGCTTGAAGCTTGAAGTGTGTATGTGTGGGCGCGGCGATGGCCCCCATTCATAGGGCAAAAGTGCAGGATAATTGTATTGTGGACCGGAGTGGTTTGTTGCTGCTTAACACTATCGGCTAGGGGCATTAGTTTTAGGTGTTATGCACATAAATTTGCATCCATCCGGAATGAGACTCGACAGTTTGTTGCCAAGGAATAAGCAATAAAAGGCGGTTGGGGGGGGGAGTGGCTCCTGGGAAAGGATATGGTGCAGCTCCGTGAAAAATTGAAAGGGGACCGGTGTTGATATTCGCAAAGACTGCGGAAATTTACAACGACTGGTGGTTTATTGATGAGGGATTCGTATCGAAACACCCCCCGTGCAGGGGAAATGAATTGGGGGTGAGCTAGCCTAATCTGAGAGGAAGATCTACTCAATGGAAGGAGGTTGGGATGAGTGCTAGCTTGAATTTAGTGCCACGGAATTACCTCTAATGGATCACTCTTGTGCTTTCTTAACCTGACTCGTAATGAGCGGAGCCAAGCCATAATTTCTGAACAGGGGTTGTCACCGGGGACCGCGCTTAGAAGTGTTGTAATGGCTCTGGGAGTGGTGTGATTACGTTGACTGGGTTCTTGGAGGGGCTTGTGTTCTGTCTGTATTGGAGGTGTTGCTAATAAATTGTCAAGCGAACTTCGATTAAAGGAAGCTGGATAAGATTAGATAACAGGGTGAAATATACGTTAAAGTTGTAAAGTTGAACTTTGCGAGGGAGATTTACAAGGTGAATGGGTTTAAGGGAGAGCTAGGACACTAGATGATCGTTTTTCGCGACAACAAGAGCCTCTTCAAGAATATCTGTTTCAGGATGGTGGTTCAAGGGTGAATGTCGACAGAGAAGTTTTCCCACAGCAGAGAAAATCAAGTGAAAAAAATTGTTACACCCTTCGCTAACATTCCTCGCATCCACATGCAAATGACGTCATTAGTATAAGCACAATAATTATGCATGTATTCTCTGTCCTGTGTTAATTATGTGATATTCATGAATCGATTAACTCTATTGTCTATCCCCGAGCAATTCCGCACTAAACCAGTTGTCGCATAATCAGATCCCGTCCTGTGTTAATTGAGTGACGAGAACGAACACCCACCGTGACTCGCCGCCGCCGCCACCGCCACGGGGGTGGCGCAAGTGCCGTAATTATACCCAACAACTTCCTGTCAAACTTTATCGGCAATTGCACCTGTGCTGCAGTGACGCTGTCAGACCTTGTAAAAGCCGCTTTAACGGACGTTGAAGTGTGAATCCACTGGCAGAACCTGTTTTCCGTTCTTTTTCTCCTTCAATTTTGTTTTGTTTTGACGTCACCCCCTCGGTCCCAGCATCAACAAAATTTGTCATGCATCAAGAACTGCATAACTCCACCGCTCTCGGAACGTAGGGTAAAGTTTTTCCTACGCGTTCAGAAAAGAAAGGGGGGGGGGGGCGAAAGGACCAAACGGAAAACAAGGAACAAGCGAAAAAAAGGATCCTAAAACGAAACAGCCATTATCGTTTGTTATCGTTTGTTTAACACTAAGACTTATTAGCATCACTTCCGTGGAAGTTCTCTGCTCTCGCATCGACGCTTGGATGCAGGGAAAACTTTAAACAAGATTAACAGGCTCACCCCCAGTTGAATAAGTTGAATAAGGCAGCAACGAGCGGGTGCCACGGACGAGGATGCGAGAAGCACCGAGACAAAGCATTGGATAAATTCACGCGCGCGAAAAACAATTTTCCCTGTCGACGATGTCGGGGTGAAGAATTTCCATGGAAATTGATGAATGCCTAGGGAAGCGGGAATGTGTGCAAACACATTCGTACACAGGCAGACACTGTTTCCGCAGCCAGGCCCCGGCGAAAGTCTGTAAATTTGAATGTGAAATGCAATTCCATCGAAATGCACCCACTGATGCATGGTTGTCGTACATTAATTTGCCGGAGCAGCGCATTTCTAATTAGGAAAGCTCTGAGTGAATTAAGAGTTTGTGTTGAGGCGCTTGCCTGCGGCGCGGCGTGGTCATGTTCCTTGCATACGGCATACGGATTGGATTTGCGGGAGCTACGGCTGGAGATCAGAGGGATATTTATGTTGACGGTTAATGAATTAGAACTTTCATTTTAAGATGCCTGAGCGGGGAGTATGCTAATTTTGAGATGTATATGCGAAAGCGACAGGAAAGGGATATGCATACGCGAATAGATTGCATAATCTTAGGCTGTTGGGTTAAATGAGTTTTGAGCTTATCAGCTGTTCACATTCCTGCAAGGAGTATGAGGTGAGTACGAGGTAAATTAATGCGAATTAATTGCTGTATGGCTGTTGATGAGCACATCCCACGGGAATATAAGTCTTCCATATTTTTGAATCAAATGAAGGGAACTTCTTTTTAAGCTGGAGTGACGGAATTTCTGGTGGATTTTTTAAACTATCAACGCAGTCTTCGACAATTCCCGCGAGTTAGAAATTGAAACTTATCGTATTACAGCTATGCTAAGTGACTAAGTGACTGGTGGTCCAAAGAAACCCCACGATGACGGTTGTAAGTAAAGCAAAAAGTTTTCATTGAATAGAAGGATCTGTGACAAGTACGCGTAAGACAAAAAATCAGCCAAATACTCGCCACGGCTTCGGTAACATAGCTCTATCCGATGGTCTATATACTTGAAATGGCTCTTAGACAAAATTGAAGCTTAATGTCGTAAATGTGCCGAACTTTCTTATCCTTTAGCTCTTTAATTATTCTTGGCTTGTTGATGTAACTATTTTTGGTTTAATGTCCCAATCGTGCTCGGTCGCCGAAGATGATTTGCTTTGTAAGGTCACCATTCACTTCGGTTTGTTCAATAAATCATTCGGTGTATTGACGAGGCTTGAAGTAGCCTAAAGACTTCAACTTTTGATTCCATAAATGCTTGTAAGCGTGTAAATTCAAATCTTTTTTTAAAAATCCCCGTCAGTGATGTTCTTGAGATGTTGCGAACAAGGGCGAGTTGAGGTTAACGATCGCACACAATCGCAACACTGATATTTTCCACAGAAGGAACTGGCAGAGGATGAACAGGCGTTTTCAGATTTCCTACAGACGTACACACATTTGGTCGGTTATGCTGATCAAAAAAAATCACAAAGTGAGGGAAATGCATTTTAACTTGACTGCCCATTTTCGTGAAAGGCTTCACTAATTTTAACTCGCTGCTGGGGACACTTTCATTGGTTTAGGTTTTTTGTACACTGAAATATAAGGAATATCAAATCGAAGTGGGCATAGAAAACTTGAAATTAAGGTGTGACTCACAACTCCCTGCATAAAGGCTATAAACGTTTGGCACATTTTTAAGTCAGTGCTCCTCACACAGGGAACAAACAGAATAATCTAACTCGAAGCAGATAAATAATTAAAGTCTCCGTAAGATTTCTTTAGATTCGAGGGCCGCTGATGTCTCATAATCCGTGAAGAAATTGTCATAAGTAAGATAGAGACTCTCTTAAGTTGCATATTATCGAAACTTTGGCCAAAAATAATAAATTTGATTGTCTAAGAGGCGACTTGGACGATAACCCATTAAGGCTGGGGTGCCAGCACGTAACTTGAAACAATCGAGTTGAGTCGATACAATCGAACATGGGTAGCACCTATTTTGATTCATTCGAGTATCCTCGATTCTATCGTCCTAGTCGGCAGCATACAAATTCCAATATGACGTTTGGGCATGATTCCGATACTTGCGGCCCCTCAATTGAGTGATGCAGTTTTGTAGATCTTAATGAGACTAAGAAAAAATTGTATGGGTGGGGGGGGGTCTAATCGGCTTAGTTTAGACGGTATTCGTGTTCAAAAACTGAAAAAAGTCCATATAAAAAAAACGCCGAATTCTTAGAAATATATTTTTCTTGAAAATTATTTTATGTTTCTGTTGCATACATTTTGGCAGAGGTATTAATGATCCATTGAAATTGCCCTTAGAAGGGTTTGTGTCCTTACGAAGAATATACCTTGCATTGCATCCTGTACTACGACCTTTATGTTTGCAATTAGATAGAATTAATTTCGTGATGAAATATTACACAAATTTATGATTAGGATATGCGCGTAATAAAGGAGTAGATGAATTTTAAACAAAAACAGATTATTCATTTCCGAATAGTTTACATATGTGATTTACAATTAAACTTGTATTTAAATACAACAATCTACAATACAGAGCCATTTAGACGGACTTAGAGTGCATCAGTGAACGTTTTGCACAGATTTTGGCTCAAAGTGTATTTCCCATGAAACTCCCAACAGAGAACGTACCCTGTTCTATTTAAATCACATCCCTCTATCTTTGGGACTTTCCCTGGTAAATTCACACTCTTCCCTCTAACAGATCTCAGCCTAAGATTTTGCTCTAATCGTTTCATATCGTCTGGGCACTTTTGGTGAGTGTACTTGCTAGTTTGGTTTGGTTAATGCAGTTTGGAAGTGTTTCTGGGTAAGTTTGTTAGGTTTTGATTCTTTTGGCGTTGACGATATTTGAAGAAAAAAATTCAACAAAGAATGGATTTTGTGTTGCGAGTGTCTAGTGAAGTGTGGACACATGAAACACTTAAGATGGAACAAATTTAGCACGAGGAGCCATTCCAAAGAGGTGCGTCAACCGATTTGGCGATTTAAATTGGAAGTGAATGGGAAATTATTTTGGCAGCTGGAGTGCAGCAGGTTCACCAAGAAATTTTAAAGCAAATAATTTAAAAGGAAGGATTGATTCAAGTACTCAAATAAACGCTTGTCCTTTACCATTTAACCCTTTGAGGGACGGTCATTAACTAGGGAACTCGGGCGTTTAATTTTGCTGCCGGTATTGTTTTCAAGATAGACGAGACAAGGCTTCTGACAGAATAAGCTTTCAGTTGAATTCGAAATCGTTCCTGGTGTGAAATAAAGTTGGATGAAAATCAATTGAGTTCAACTCAGAATTTGAGCTACGAAGTGAGTGAAATGAGTGAAATCGTAGAAGTTAAGTTTGATGGCGTATATCTCGGGAATTCTGCGTTCGAGGTCCAAGTGATATGAAGGACATTTGAAGAAAATTTTATGATCTGTCGAATGATGGGAACTTCGGGATAGTTGTTCCCCCTTTTCAACGTATAGAATTATGAAGAAAAACAAAACGCCTTTAAATACAAGGTTCCTTGTGGCTTGAGATACATTTTTGAATCGGTTTCTGTGGTCTCTGTACCAATTTCTTTTTCATAAGACAGGCAAAAAATCCATCAAACGAAAGTCGCTGTGCGATGGACCACTTTCAGCTTGATATCAAAATAAGCTTCTCACACTAGTGATAGTAAGCTTCGTCTTCTTCTGATTGAACTTTGACCCACATTTAATGCCAAGATCTCTATTTTGACAAGGGCTATAAGTTTTCTTTCATTTGATGTATAATTTTTCGTTTTCCAAGAAACGCGCTCCGATAGAACAAGTGCTTCAAAATGATGCTCCTTACCGAACTACTAAGTTTTGACTAAGCCGGTTTCAGTCATCATTTGAAGCAGCATCTGTTTGCAATTCAAATCTCCACTTAATATGAGGAAGAATAAGGGGATTTTGTGAATCACAATTTCAATGTCCTGCTTTAGTTGCAGTTAATGCCCTGAAAAGGACATATTCCGACGCATTGACGGCCGTGATAGACAGTGTTTGAGACAAGAATGATGGTTATGAGTGCAGATTTAGATTCGAACGTGTCCTCGTCTGCGCTAGAGACTAAGCCTTCGTTAAATAACGTCTTTATTCATTAAATTTAAAAGTCGCGTGCTCTCTCAAATTGTCGCGTTATTAGTGATGCTTAGAAGTCAAGTGAGTCATCAACTGATTCCTCAAATGAGTCCACAAGTGAATCCTCAAGCGATCCGTCAAATTGATTCCCCAAGTGAGTCCTCATATGAGTCCTCAAATGAATCCACAAATGTACGAGACAAATGCTTCTTCAACTGATTCTTCAATATGATTTCTCAAATGGTTCCTCACAGATGACTTCAGACTTGATTCTTCAGATGCTTCCCCAACTGATTCCTCAACTTGATTCCTCAAATGATTTCTAAAGAATAATATAATACCGTCGCGTCGCGCCCGCCTGAAACGAAATAAGAAAACCTGAAAAGAGCAGAGCAGAGGCCTACCTAGCCTCAGGACACCTGTTTGGGTCCTGAGGGGTCCCCTTTCTAGCCTCAAGGACACCGGTCTGTCACTTGAGGGTTCCCCTACCTAGCCTCAGAGACAGCTGTTTGCCGTCTTGAGGGGGTTAATTGGAAATAAATTTTCCCAAGAAATGTATAGTTTGGTATGCATGCTTTCAACCGAGAACCGAAGTGAGTAAGGTAAAGAAATAAAAGAACAAAAATTCTAACTGATTGTTTTTGTATGCACCGAAGTGCCTTACCCTGCATTTTTGTGCCACGTAACTGGAAAGCTGCAGACATTGTTGGACCTCTTCTGGTCATCGTACGAAAAACACTTTTGGGCCCTTACACATATGCGAGAGACATGGTAGGTCGTGAGACCACTTTCAGCCTCCTCCCAGAGGGAAGAAGCCACCACATCTGCTTGCAACACACAACACTTCACTACTGCTAATCTGGTTCTTTGGATATTTCTAAAGCGCTGCCTGCCATACAGGATCTTGAGAAATACAGCAGTCAAACACCATCGCGAATGTCTTCGACAGCGAGGAGAACCCGAAATTATCGCGAATTTCTTGCTTTAGTCTCTACAGAACCGACTATAGCAGCAATAAATTCAAAAAACGTCTGAAATCGAAGACGAAAGTGGATCACGATTAAAATTCAAATCGAGTTCCAAATCCCAGACGAAACCAGAATCAAAATCAAGGCAACATCTTCTTGACCTGGCCCTTGAAGCGAGGTGCACATTAAGGAAACCTTGGCCATTACCGATCACCTCAGACGAAGTAGTGAGGTTGTCTTCGAACTCTGCGGACACGAAATTGCAATCAAAAGCAAGTTTTTGATCCGAGGATGAATTAAGTATCAAAAGCGCGACTAAACGAAGACTATCTCGAGGACAAAACTGTGCCCAAATCAGAAGCCACAAAATAGACCGAAATCTAGAGATCGTTCTCAGTTTGGAGGAAGACCGATGAAACCGATGAAATCGATGAAACCGATGAAACCGATGAAACCGATGAAACCGATGAAACCGACGAAACTGATGTCCCGGCAATAAAAGATTTTCCCCAAACTAACCCCAGGAGACAGAAAAAATTCACGTTAAGTAGAAGAGGCTCGAAAAATTAGGGATCCCTTCCAAAGCCCCTTGTGCAAGGCTAAAGCTCTAGAATGAAAAAAAAAATGTTTCTAACTTAAGAGCGTTCGCTGTCTATACTAATCTACGCAGAAACTCAAACATCACTCTAAGAAGCGCCGAGGGGCTGTTCTCGAACTGCCACAGAATCAATCAATAGTTCTTAAAGCCGATCGCGCTTAAATCAATTTGAGTTCCTGCACAAAAACGAACAAAGCCAAAGCACCCGTTCGTTGTCTACTCTACTTCAAAGCGAAGCCATTCTCGTCAACTCCAGCTCGTCTAGCTGCAACCACCAACTTCGGTGAACTTTAACCTTACACCGAGAAGTGGGAGCGTCGACGAGCACGAAGGAGAAGTCTTCCGACTACAACTAACTACTGATGCTTACTGCGAGATTTCGAATAGTTGCTAAACCTGAAATCAACTACAAGAAAGAATCTACGGAGAGGTAACCCAAACATCTCTAAGAAGCGCCGTATGACATTCAAACTGCCACAAAATAAATTAATAGTTCTGAAAGTCACGCTAAAAGGAAATCTGAGTCCCTCTGCAATCTACACTACGAAGGGGGCATACGATTGTCCGTCTTAACTCGAAGGCAATCATCTATTTGCTATCTTGGAGGAGCACCAGTTTGTTTACAGTCACGAGCAACAACGGCGGAGGCAACTTCACATGAAGAGTTGAAGGCCCAGACAGGCTTAGAGGATGGCGCTTCCGATCGCTACGAACGAACAGGATGTTGTCTATCTTAATTTGATGCATATCATCCGTCCGTCGTCTACTATACTACTCTACGAGGGAAGTCTCAGTTCAACGTAATTCAGCGGAAGTCGAAGGAGAACACTTCTGACTCATATGATCGAACAGGATGTTGTCTATCTTAATTCGATGCATATCATCCGTCCGTCATCTACTCTACATTTCTACAAAATGGATGTTGTCTATCTTAACACTCAATCTACAGCGAGCGGATCAAATGACCCAATTAGATTTTTTTTCAAACGTTCTTGCAACTACTATCCCACCACCATAAAAAGAACGTAAGTTTGCTAATTCTTGTAGCTTTGGATTGGGCCACTGACCGTGCAGTAGTTGTAGTGTCATTACGATGCATATCATCCATTTAATAAGCTACTACGAGAGAAGTGTCCATTCCATTCTAACTTCGTTCGACTGAATGCGCTGAATGGCTTCCAACTACTACTAACGAACAGGATGTTGTCTATCTTAACTTGATGCACATCATCCGTCCTTTGTCTACACTACGTTTGCGAGGGAAGCGCCTTTTCAACTCTCGCCGCACGAGCTCTATTCAAGCATCTTCGGTGAAGTGCAATTCCGCACGACGAGCCCATTGCGCAAACAAGCCTGATGCTATCAACCACAAGACTGGCAAGGGAAACTAAATACTACTAGGGAACTAAATACTACGACTATCATCACGACTCGCCCGGAAAGTTGGACCTAAGACGAAAGAAAAAAAAACTGAAAGTAGAAGAACAAACCTGAAAAACGATGAAACAAGCAGACCTGAAAAGAGAGAGAAGTGAGAAAGCCCTACCTAACCCAAGAACACCTGTTCGTGTCTTGAAGAAGATTAAGAACCTAAGATTCGACAAAGCGCGCCTGCCCGCATCATGCTAGCATGTAAATTTTCGACGCGGGAGTCATGACTCAAACGAATGTATATGTATGTGCGCATATATAATATGTGTATATATTAAAAAACTATTGTGCATAGAAAAGAAATACTTAAGTATACTCATTTGAGCAGATCCCACCAATCATCAAGCCACTTGTAGTCCGCTTCTGTCCGGCACCTTCAACCATGTCAGCTACCATCCAGAAAGAAGGCACCACCAACCATCTCAGGCACTCTCGAAGACGTCAGTCAATATCAACTATCGCAGATGTGAGGTAGCATCGCAGATGTGACGCACCATCGGGGATGTGAGGTACCATCGACCATGTCATCCACCATCCAGGAAAGGAGGCACCATCAATCATCTCAGGCCACATCGAAAACATCAGACACCTCCATTATTGCAGCCACCATTAACCATCGCAGATGTGAGGCACCATCGGCATCAACACAGATGTGAGGCACCATCGACCATGTCATCCACCATCCAAGAAGGAAGGCACCATCAACCATCTCAGGCCACATCGAAAACATCGGACACCACCATTATTGCAGCCACCATTAACCATCGCAGATGTGAGGCACCATCGAACACTTCTGCCTCCATGGACCATATCAGCCACCATCCAAGAAAGGAGGCACCATCAAACATCTCAGCCACCATCGAAGATGTGAGGAACCACCGACCATGTCAACCAACATCGAAGACGTCAGTCACCATTCAAAACATCAGACACCATCAACCATCTCAGCCACCATCGAAGACGTCACCCATCATCAAAGACATCAGCCACCATCGAAGACACCAACCATCAACCATCAGACATCACTGGTGGGTGGTGATGATCCCAACATGCACCCGAGGACATGAGTACCTGGGAAAAAAAATCAGTAGACCCCAATTACCTCCGATGTACACTCTAGGACAACTCACGACAGACTAAACTCGCTCCCGCGCCTGGACCCCCTTATATACCCTCGAAGCGGCCTCTCCGGCCGCTCTTAATTTTCCAATATTTTTTCCCTTTTTTCACCTTTTTCCCTTTAAATGTGTGTGTTTTTCGATATTTTGGCTCTTTTATTGTATTTTTCGCACTGTCGGAGACTCAAAAATTGCTGCGGCCATATGCAGGGAGATCTGCCTAGTGATCTTAGCCATTTTTGAAAACATTTTTAAGTGATTTGTGACAATTCGAAGTGGATTTTGGACATATTCCTGAAATCTGAGCAGATCTTAACACTTACTTTGGGACCTGGAAACACCAAGACTTACATATATACGGAAATCGTGGCGTAATCTATTATTTTGTGCAGTTGACGGAATGACATGAATAAATATAATGGCCTTTCTTTCACCAATAGAACGTTTTCCTTTCCCTACACTCTTTTTTTCAAGGCATTGATCAGGGCCAGTGGCAGGTGCCTTCAATGGGTTTGCCACACAACACACACTCAATGGTCCTGCTACACTGGAGAACGATGTGAGAACTTTGTCATCTCATGTGGAGGTGATGTGAACAGTCTACTAAGATCGAACGAATTTGATTCTCCTAGACCTTGTGGGGTTTTCTTAAGTCAGAAGTCCAAGCGAATGTGCCACAAGTCACAGAGACTTTCTTCCTTTATACCTTCGACTCGCTCTGTGCCTTGAATTCGGACACTGAAGGCTACTCGCAGTGGAGTGACTGACTCTTCTCTGAGCAGTGATGACCACTTTGTTGTACGAAGACGTTTTAAAGATGAAGCACTCTGCATGGCGGTTGGCAATTGGGTGCCACTTCAGCTTGCTACCGCTACCGTAAACCACTTCATCCCCATCACCATAGTAACATCCCCTCTCAATATATACATCCTCTTAAGATAATCGTTTCTTACACCAATTTGCCCCTTTCTCAATCTCGCCTCTACCACCCACCTACAAATAAGCTTATTGTAGATTGTTAAATTGTAAATCACATATGTAAATTATTCGGAAATGAATAATCTGTTTTTGTTTAAACTGCATCTACTCCTTTATTACGCGCATATCCTAATCATAAATTTGGTAATATTTCATCACGAAATTAATTCTATTTAATTGCAAACATAAAGGTCGTAGTACAGGATGCAATGCAACGTATATTCTTCGTAAGGACACAAACCCTTCTAAGGGCAATTTCAATGGATCATTAATACCTCTGCCAAAATGTATGCAACAGAAACATAAAATAATTTTCAAGAAAAATATATTTCTAAGAATTCGGCGTTTTTTTTTATATGGACTTTTTTCAGTTTTTGAACACGAATACCGTCTAAACTAAGGCGATTAGACCCCCCCACCCATACAATTTTTTCTTAGTCTCATTAAGATCTACAAAACTGCATCACTCAATCGAGGGGCCGCAAGTATCGGAATCTTGCCGACGTTTGAAACAAATTTTTTTAGTCGATAGAAAAAAGTTATCGTCACCAAGAAATATGTAAAGGCAAATCTATGTATGTTTGAGTTATTATATTGTAGGTGCTTGAAGTAACCTGAAATATAAAGTAAAAAACAAACTCAGGGAGAATAAGGTGCACTTTGACACCTTTTTCTGTGTCATGCATAGTAGCACATTTCTTCCTACATTCGCTTGGTAACTCACACTGGCCAATACGCTTAAAGTTGCACAAAGCTGGAAAACTGGTGGAACCGATGTGCTTCTAACGCTGTCTGGGAGATCACGAAACATTCCTTATTCACTCTAAGCTGCTGTACAAAACTAAACAACAAATGGTTTTGTTTTAGATGGTATTCTTTTTCTTTGTATAAATAAATGAATACTTACTCATTTTCAGACAATTCTAATGAATTACTATTATCCCTACGGTATCTTCTTTTGATTTTGGCATTAGGTTCTTCTTCATCTTCGCTTTACGGATCAAAAAATATCATTCTAAATGCAGTTTAACTTGAATGGACGAACTTTATAACGAATGTGACATTTCACTTTATAGTTCACAATGACATTTTTTAGTAGAAGTGACAATGAAACTCGTTTCAAGTTACATGCTGCCAGAAAATATTTGTTTCGAGTTGAATGGCGATGAACAATGCTCGATTGTTTCAAGTTACGTGCTGTCACCCCTGTCTTGTAGAGAAAAACTCTCATTAATTTAAGCTTTGCAAAATAAGTAAAATAAACAAGTCCGGCGACTGCATCTGTTTCAAATTAAGTCGTATATCTAGTGTGGCCTTTAGCGACGGTCTGCCTATTGAAATGAGTGAGAACTAAGTAAACAACAGAAATTGAAATTGTTACCTACTTCATTGGAAAGGTGTGGCATTTGTTAGCAATAACAAGTACCGGCATCTGTTTTAGAAAACAACATTTCTTTTTTTGAATCTTCGAAAATGTCGGGGTTTGTCATAAGAAAACAGCATCTTCGGGAAGTTTTGATGTTCTTTTTTAATTGGAAGCAGTTATAGCCCATTGCTTGTAAAATTTTATGGTGAATCTGCTCCGACCGACCGATAAATCATGCAGAGAGGTGTTTCGATCCTTCAAAAGTAGTGCTTTCTGCGTCGAAGAAAAAGATCGTCTTGGCCAACCCAAAAAGTTTGAAGATGAGAAATTGGTGACTTTCCTGTATCAAAATCCACGTTAAGCGCAAAGTGAACTCGCAGAATTATTGGGGGTGACTCAGCAAACACTGTCCGTTCGATAAAAGAATTTTGGATTTATTCAAAAGCAAAGAAATTAGGTGTCGTACGTGTTGAAACCGAGAGATGTCGAAATGTAAACTTATCATCTCAGAACCATTCGCAAATTTGAGTCCCAGTTAGTTGATGATACTCCACCGGTGAGATGACATGCAGAACGTAGTGAAGAGATTATAGCAACTGCAGCTGAGTGTGTACCGAAGACCGTGATGAATCGAATTGTCGTCGTTTTCGGCATGTTTTACGTGAGAATCTCGACTGGAACTTGCAATTTAATTTTAGTCAATGGACACTGTGGAAAAACCCAATGAAACTTTAGAGTTTAATTGTGAAATTTCGTGAATAAATAAAACCTATTTTTGGCTGATTGGATACGTTAATAAACAAAACTAAAGTGTTGGGGCTGATGAACAACCCGTGAGCTTCTTGGCCCAATAATTAACCCGTGCCAGTGCCAAGGACTACCTTACCAAAAGCAACGGTAGGGCAGGCACTGCAAGAAATATTGGAAATAAGAAAGTTGCAAGCGCATTAATGCTACGTCTTGCTTCGGACAACTGTGAGACCACACAAGACGAAAAAATGAATTTTTTTTGGCGCTCGACCACTATGATAGCCCTCACACCCTCGACGTGCGTCGCTAATGCGAAATTAATGAATTGTCCATCCACGGTTATCTCCAGATTTGGCTTTGTGTAACTTCTCTTTGTTTAAAAGTCACTGTCCCGACAGAAAGTTCAGTAGAATAAGAAGGTTATCTCTTCCAGTGAGTCGATTCATATAGCGCTCATATACATCGACAAACAGGAGACGGACCACTTCCTACCAACCGTTTGTTTGGCACTTTCGATCAGTAGAAAAGGACAGTTAGCGAGTTCGATGGAATCTAATTTCACCCCAAGGATATTGAGAATATTGTGTAATGAGTCACACATTCAAGATCGCATGCAAAGTTTTTCTATGGAAACTCCACCCAATTTCAAGTGGAAAATTTATTTCATACAAATTTTAAAATAAGGGAAAACTGTGTAAAATGCAGTATTATAGTCCCCAATGGTGTCCTGTTTAGATGAAGTAATGGATCTCAATTTAATCTTGTTTCTGCATGAGCTGTAAGCCCTTTTTCAAACACAGATACAAGGATAATTGTAAGAACGTTATCACTCAATAACTCTGATTTGATACGGCTAAGTTGTCTGCAAATAGGATTTTTATGAAATTCAATTTAAAGTAAATATCAAAACTTTTATCCCCGGCGGCGGGAGATAATATCGTAAAAGTATTTCAATCGACTTCCATTTGAGAGGTTATTTCGTTGAAAGCATCTCCCATCGATATCGAGTGCATGTCCAATCTTAAAAATAGCTAACGTGCCATGTCTCCGACACTCACCACTCAACTCTACAGTCACAGAGTGGGCCGCACTATATATCTAATCATTACTCCTATTCCCATCCACAGACACAGGGAGGACAAGCAAAACCGGAGAAGAAGGATGGAGCTCCTCTTTCGTAAATTAAATTTCCGCAATATCAAATGACAATTGACGAAGGACAAGCAACACATCGGAACCGGACATCCATGCAATGGACTCGTCTTAGCTACAAATCCAAATCCATGCACATGGGGAACGACGAATGTACACAATGGAGAAAGTGGTTGAATGGTTGCTTTGTCCCCGGGTCCACCCATCTCAATCAAACTTTAAAAATCACACCCACCACTCATTGATTACAACAAGGACGACGGCAAGGCTTCGCTTCCCAGTCGACTCAAGGACTCGCTCGAGGGTGACCGATTTTTTCCCTCTTGTCCTTAAGTGAGGCATTAAGTGGAAGTGGCAACAGCGTTATTTAGAAGGAACACACATCCACTTACAGAAAGGGTCAACTAGTGATGATAGGGGTAGTGGCCAGAGAAAAATAAATTGATTGCTCCTCGCATACAGCACACACGCACGGCTGTGTGCACGTCTCGAAGCCGGAAGCATAGGAGAACTTGCCGAACGACTTGATGACGCAACAGAAACACCAAAAAAGGAGAAAGAAAGTGTACACAGATGATGAATGTTAGTGTTGCTGTGTCCACGAAAACAATTTTCAAGCGGAATGCTTGGAATCCAAAATCACAAACAAATCTCAGACGTGAATGTAACCCAAAAGAATTTGGTGCTGGCAGGGCTAGCACTTGCGAACGTGACATACTTTTAGTTTGGAATGCGACATACTCGCACACTGTTGTGAGGGTATTTTTGCAGTAACCACGGCAAAGGATTTCGGCAGTTCGTAGAAGGGAATACGAAAAACTGGGAAAAAAAATGTTGACTTGTAGTCGTTTGGTTTCATTGACTGTGGAGGCGCTTGATTAAGGGTTCCACTGCACTTTGTATGAATGCAAAGTTCAGTGAATTTAATTAAATTTTTCAATTTGGAAAAAAGAGTGTGCTCTGATGGTTTTGAAGGAGAGAGCGACAAAGAGTTGTTCCTTTGCGTTGTAAATTAATTAAATAAAGTGAATTGGGTGGCACTACAGCCCACAAGGGAGAAGGGCCTAGCATCTTCAGCAACTACTTTCGTTGTTCGTTCTAATACTCTCTTATGAGTGGAAGGAACGAACAGTTTATTGCCGACTTCGAATGGCCATGTTTGGGGATAGCGGTCGTACCGTAAAACGAACCAGGAACCTTTGACGTGTGAATTGACACACTTACCCACCACGCCACAGCCACAGCACAGTTGTGAGAAAATAAGCTCTGTTTTGTTCAGGAATGTATACACAGTTCAGTTTTTATTTGGTTGTCGATTTCTCCGTTTCAAGGTAGTCTTCAGAGTCAACCTTTAAGGAAAATTACTTTTTTTAGATCGTCATGTCGTGGCTGCTGTTAAGAAAATTATTGCTGTGCTGCGTATACTTCTTCTTCTTCGGATGGCGCTACAGTCCGAGGTGGACCTGGGCCTCAACCAACATGCCTCTCCAGCTAGCACGATCTCTTGCCAGCTGCTTCCAGTTGCGAACTCCAAGTTGGTTGAGGTCCTTTTCCACTTATTTAGAAGTTCCTACAGGTGTAAGCGACAACGCTTGTCTAAGAAGGTATAAGTTCCTTACAAGATCTACCCCGAAACCCACCTACTTGTCCGCCAAGCTCCAAAGTCAGAGAACAAATTTCATCCACAAATAAGACTCATTTAAATTTCGTTTCGCAACAGTAAACAGTGCAGCATGTACACTTGGTCGTTATTACTACCATCCGAGTTATAAATTTCATACAACCACTCCTGGCTGCCATGGCAAAACCCATTTGTCATGCTTAGCCCTGGAACACCTTTAACAATTCCCATTAGCCTCATCTGGAGCGGTAGTCACCCCCAGGCTGGAGGCGTCATGATGCATCTGTTCCAATATAAAGTGGCGCTTATTGCCAAAGCTCTCTTTACCTTATCCTGCGTTACGACTTCGAATCACAAAGTTGCCTGAGCTCCGTGTCTGCCCCCTCATCCGCCCTGTCCCTGTGCAATGGCAACTTACGACCACAAACGAAGGCTCGTGTAGCCGAAAAACCCTTCCAGCAAGCTGCCAACCGGCGACGCCACTGCATTCAGGATAACTGGGCAGGACAGCGCAAGCTAGTTCTACTACGCTTGTCGCTGCTAATAAGAATTTATAGTTGACAGAACTTAATAAAGTTAAAGGTAAATTCAATTTAAAAACTTTATTCCGGCAGGACTCGGATTTCGCTGTGGCGCGGCCCGAATGAATGCGGGTGCAATGCATGCAACGGACGCCGTGCACAGGGCGTCGTGGGGATGGTAAGCACTTCAACTGTTTTGATGGTTGCATGAGGTGGTGGCCTTCGTCGCCGTCGCATCCCGTCTACATTTCCGAATGCATGCGAGGAGGGGCTGAGTTGTGCTGTTTCGTTGCTCCAGGGCGAACGGCTATTTTTTCACGGTCAGTGATTCGTTTTCGTTTGTTAATGTCCTGCAGATTGCATCTGCATTCCCATTTTCTGTTTTTTTTTCTTCCTCTGTCGTTAATGATTGCGTAAATATTTTCAGCAATGTTGACTCTTTCAACGGACGTGAGCATTGCCGGAGTGGAAGTAAGGGCCTTCAGTTTACGTTAATTATACGGTTGGTTGGTGCTTCGGCTGGCTGACGGCGGACGGCAGCGGCGTTGATACAAAGGCTGCTTTACATTTTAGGAGTTATTTACGGCAAAACTTCGCATCGCCGGGAATTCATTTTTGGCGGCGTTTTTTGTTTACCTATTCTGACGGATATGTCTTTTATGTTTTGAACTTGGGGTTGGCATTTTTCTCATTTGAACTGTCATGCTTGGAGTTTTGGGGTGGCTTGGTCCTTGCGCCATCATTTTATGTACCTGCGCTTCATTTTTATTTAGTGAATCGAAAGTTCAAAGTGGTTGGATTTTTGCAATCACTCCACTTCATGACTCAATGGGTGCACTTCAGACAGATTTTCTGTATTTGAACCTAACATGAGGCTCTTGGCGATGTAGGTCGTGGTGGAGTATTCTTTCTTTGAAATGCGTTTCAGACAGTCAATGAAGTTTCCTCAAGAAGTGAAGTACACTTGGGGCCGCTTAACAAACCGATCGTTTCAAGACAATAGAAAGACCGTACATTCAGTATGAATTGAAGCCGAATTGGCGTTGAAAGGTGTGCGTGTATGTCTAAAATGCTCTTTATTACTGTGACTGGTCATGATGGCCGTAACAGTTGGGCATCATATGCATAGTGCTGGCATGCATTATCCGCGATAACCGCGACTACTATTCACTGCCAGGAGGTTGTGTTGTGTTTTTGAAGGCACCTGCTGGATGGAGTTTACTATGAGCTGCCGCAAACGAGGTTTCGACGGCATTTGAAGACGAAATGGCCGGCAAGTAGAATAAAATTATCTTGCAGCATGACAAAGCTCCGATAAATGTTGCAAAACCTGTCAAAAGAGACTTGGAAACATTGAAATGAGAAATCCCACCTCATCTGTTTTATAGCACAGACCTTACGCCCTCCGATTACCATCTGTCTTGCTTAATGCCACATGGTTTGACTGACGAACAGTTCTCTAGTTGATGGTTAAAACAGAAGCACGATCGATTCGTAGGTTGTCGATATAGACTGCTGTCAATGTAGGCTCCAAGAAAAAATACGACTTGTCAGAAAAAAAATTATTTTTAAAGCCCAAACTGCGATAGGATAACGAACGGATCATTATGCGCCTTCAATTAATTGAGTTTCGCACTCTTGCTCACACCGTTCACAATCTCAAATCACTGTATGACCACAGACGCACACCAGTCTCAGAAACTTTTTACAAGAAGTTACGTAAAGCAGTTGTAGTGGGTGCTTCGTTTCGGTCAGAGTTTCTTTTCAAAATTCGTAATGTCCGGCCAACGTAGCGCTAACTTTGGAAATAAGTTATCAATATTTTTCCTCATTCCGTGGATAAGACTGACCTTTTTGTGAAGGAAACCATATACGAGGGGGCACATAACTGCTGTCAGTGTCTAAATTGCTTAGAAGGAAAAAACACTAGATGGCATACCCTGCACAACGATAATTTGTTAGGTTTTAGTTTTTAATTTTGTTTAAAAACCAAAATACGAAACCATCTATGAGCGAAGGGGAAGCAGCTGTCATTGTCAAACCTTCGATTTAGAACAAAAAGAAAACACTTGATGGCATACCCTGTACATCGTTAATTATTTAGATCGCTTGCTTTCAAGTTTGTTGTAAGACAGAAAACGAAACCATCTATGAGCGAAAGGGCAACATCTGTCATTGTCAAACTTATGATTTAGAGAAAAAAACAATATATTCTATATTTTGTTTGCTTTTATAAGATTTAATAAAAGGAAATAACGAAACCATGTAAAAGTAAGTAAAATTTCATTTTCTCTGCAATCGGTTCTTGCTGACTTGCATCGAGTTTTCTAATGTCCCTGCCAACTCTGATGTAGTCAATGTCGAACTCAAGTGCTTCATTCTGCTTCATTCTTGTGGTACGCCTTGACTTAGTCCATCCTGACTTAACAAACCTCCTTTTAGTCACTGGGGAAACATTTCCTTAATCTAAAAGACAATTGCTTCGTTCACCCCGAAAATTCATTGGCCCACTGACAACCGTTTACAGATCTCTCATGAATTCTTAACTAAATTATCACTCAAGTATTTGAATCAGGATTCGATTACGTTCATCACATGCTCATTCAGTACGTGGCATAAGCATCGGATATCCCTTCGGGTCGGTCCCATTTCAATGGCCTCGCCCACGGACACAAGGAGGCTAAGAGGGCCGTCGTTGTCCCTTAGACAACACAAAACCCATTCACGCTCGCTTATGCTATATTTATTCGACATCATTTCGAGTAGTCAATTTTCGACACCACATCTGCTGGGATCGTGACTCCAACCCTTTCATTTCCACCGAATCCCGAGTAATCTTCGGCTAAAGCACTCTTCGCAAGCAAATTGAAATGAATTCAAACATGACTCCCATAAATCCTTGTTTATTCAGGAGACAGACGGCCCTGCTCCTCCACCGAATACAGAATACCGAATACCGAATAACAAAACACACACGCCAAATGTCATTACAATTCCTATTTCTATTCGCAATTTGAATTCAGAAAACACGACCCGCACATCGACAGCAATTTCGTCCTCGGTGTGCTGCGAATGGAATTAACATCGTTAAGTAGCCACACCCAGTCTGCCGTTGTCTGTCCCCCGCTCTGGCCCTGAATGCTCCGGCTGCTCCGGCTGCTCCGGCTGTTCTGATGATGAGTTTGGTGTCTGTTTATGTGTGTACACACAAACAAGGGACCGACTTCACAGCTCATCCGACGCCATTCGGCAACACCTACTTAATTTATTTCGCTCCAGGACATCATTTGCATAGATCACGGTACACGCTGTCTCGATGTATCGTTATGTCTCTCTGTGCTGGCTTCGGCTTTCGGCTTCGACTCCAGCCCTCCCACGTACACGGCGTCTGACTGTCAGCTAAAGGATTACACCATGTCCTGGCACCGGAGTAAACTGCTCCGCCGCCTCCGCCGCCGCCGTCGAGCTCCGGCAACTCGACTACAGAAGCAGAAAAGCTGCAAAATTACTTTCATCTAATTACTTGTTGTGTGTGAGCGGCCCTGCTTTCCGTCCGCTTCGGTCTGGTCGGCGGGTGAGAGAGGGTGTCTATTGGTCGTGTATCCAAACATGTACGAGGGCGGCTCGATGTGGCCACTTTTCTAGTCATCCATTGATTGAATTAAAAACACGTTGCTTACTCTACGTACGGGCTACACATCTGGGGGATAGCGTCGGCGCTCTTAAGCAGGTGAAATCACGTATTCATAGGTTCCTGATTGCATTGTTCTCGTCCAGGTGTCCGGACAGCGGTGTGGCGTGGCGGCGGCGGCGGCGGCAGCGTTGGTGGATATTGGGAAGGAGGTCATTAAGATGCAGTTAAGGACGGATCACGTCGTTCGGAATAGAGAATTAATTTTGCGAAGTGTGGTGTTGTGCAGTGGGGCCGATTATTAATGTATCGGCGGACGGTGTCCATGCGGTGTGCGGCGAAGTCGAGTCGAGTGCAATGCAATTTGAATTCTCATTAGGACTTCGAATTGACTTCTCCTCGGGGCATTGTTCATGTATTCCACGATATTTTAATCATAGCCGAAGACGGAAAAGGGGAGATGAATAATTTAAGGCACCCGGCGTAAGTTCATCAACAACTTCCCCTGAGAGCGCCCAATCTATACGTACCACCTGATAATCCTTTCCCTGCATGACATAGTCGAAGGGTGTTATGAACTGAGAGGGGCATGAATCTTTGATTTATGAGCCAATCTGCTGGACCTAAGCACCTTTCCAATACGTCTCTGGAGCCGGTGTAACCTGAGATGCATATTTTATGTGTGCAGAGAGGACCTTCCCGCACTGGCTTTGCTGGGGTAATGATGTAAGCTGCTCCCTAATAAAGCTAATCCAAGGTAACTTGCAGGTTACTATGAGTGATAAATGGAGAATTAATAAGACTGCACGAGCAACGGATATTGGACGTGTTTGGTTTCCTTTGCTAGCAGAGGACTAGGAAGTGTCGACTTTCTGACTTAAGTGAGGGGGACTTTTGTCTTGCAAGCAAGGTTTTGTTGTGGAGAGCTCAGTTCGCAAGTTTGTGCCAAGTTCGGAAGATTTTTGTGGACGAGGCTGCGTTTATTCTCGTAAGACAGATTGTAACAAAGCCATGGATTACATTCCACCAAACAAGTTTTTATCGCACTTCCCAACTAGAGAGGAATAACTGGAATACTGTGGATGGAAGACATATAGATCTGTTCAAAAGATGGCATGGGGACAGACAGTAAGAGCCTTTTGTGATCTATTTGGTTTTTCACGAAGACAGCACTGTGTTTCAGACGAAGACGGTGGTAATAAATAAAGCAGCATTCTCAAGCAAGGAACTCACCTTGACTGTTAAGTGCACAACTATTTACTGAAGTTGACAAGAAAGCCCTTGCGTCGGTTGTGTCAATTTCCAAACTGGTTATGTAGACTAAATTTTCAACGGAGGAGTACTAGGATCATTAGAGATGAGACAGTGGATACATTTGCTGAAGAAGTGTCGGACATACCAAAGTTGATGATTTTTGACGCACTCCACTAAGCCACTTAAAAGGTAAGATTATCTTTCTTTCCTTTTAAGTGGCAATACCAGAAATGAAAAGATAAAACGGAAGAATATGAAGATGGCGTCTACATCGGAAGCCTTCGAGCCAGTACGGATAGCACAGAAAACCAATACACAACTAATGCAACTCTAACCAAAAGACAGGAATCTTCTGACTTTGCAAAACTTTTGGCGATTCCATACAATGACTACTACTAGAAGCTGAATAGACCAAGAGCAAAAGGAATCTGTCAGAAACTTGCTTTGCGATTGTTCAGTGCTGGCGTCCGTAAGTCTGAAACTCCTGGCGTTCCTCGGAGGTCTGATATGCTCCAAAGGTCTAATTGGATTGATTCTGATTGGGGGATCTGTTTGAACTGACATTTGGGACAAATTTTACGTCAACACAATCATTAGTGTTTCAGATATGCGTCTTTTCAAACAACAATGTGGAGAGTGTAGCCCGAGAAAATGATCATCCCAATAGAGCCTTTATTAAATGGGATGTTACACCAGAAGCAAAAAGAGAAAGGATGGCATTGTCCTTCGGTTTCAAGTTTACTTCTTGTTCCAGGAGTAGCGATCGTCTCCAGGTGTTCTTGGGAAACTCTTTAGCTCTTTTGATTTGAAAGTTATATTCTAGGGCTATTCTGGTAACGTTGTAGGCTATTTACTCGGTAGTATGCCCGATCCATTTTGTATCGTCTTTGAAAGATTGCGTTGCCCAAATTCGAGCATGGAACAGGGAGATTCTAAAATTATTTTTGAATTGAAATTTGTTTTAGCACGGCTTGAGTTGGATTTTAGAAAAGGTGTACAGCTTGAGTGACTACACCTTGATATGGGATATGAAGGGATGTTGTGTTTGATATGAAGAAGTGCTGGCAGTGATATAAGAGAGATGAAATCTTAGATTACATAAATTAATCACAGAGGCGTATTCGGTAAGCGCGTAGATTTGCATGTCACAGGTT
This sequence comes from Eristalinus sepulchralis, assembly GCA_944738645.1. Taxonomy (NCBI): domain Eukaryota; kingdom Metazoa; phylum Arthropoda; class Insecta; order Diptera; family Syrphidae; genus Eristalinus; species Eristalinus sepulchralis. The sequence continues at coordinate 15,372,025 of OX122882.1, forward strand.
CGGAACTAAGAACTTACTACCGGACTTTAGAGCTCGAAGGGTACGAATATTGTATGTCTCTCAAAAAAGAAGCTAGTCTCTGGCCCCTTATTTTCAATAGTGTCATCTAATTTATTTATTTAATTTGGATAAGGGGGAGTTTAATTTACTTGGGCCACTTGGACCTTCTCAAAAGAGTTCCAGGAATACAACGTCCTCCTGGAATTAATGCGGCAGGTGATAAGGCCTTAATGAGCCAATTATAGCTCTTACTTATCCCCTAGGTTTTCTACTGACATCCGTTTTTTTACCAGGCCTTCCAACCTAGGAAGTTCTAAATAAGGAACTTTCTCTTCAGATTGGAGAATTTGAATTTCAGCTCAAGGTTTCAGGAATAAAAGAAAGACCAAACTTCCGATTCAGGGATCATTATATCGTGGATGCCAGAACGCTTGGTCGCCGTAGCGTAGTGGATAAGTGCGTCGACCGCCACGCAGAATGTCTAGGTTCGATTCCTGGATGGAAAACGGCATTTTTTTCACGGCACCACCTCTTTCGAGTTGCTGACAACACTCAAAGAGTACTAATTGTCTAGAAAAGCTTCGCAAATCTCGCCGTTCGTAGTCGACAAGAAACTTTAGGTCCCACTCTAATCGTGAGGAAACAGTTGCACGCACAACACGAGTAGTTGTTGTGGAAGCTAGGCCTTGGTTCTCTGAGTGATATAGTCCCACTTAATTATTGTTATGATTAGAACGCTTGGTCGGGGAAGCCAGAAGCACTATGTTCTCCAAATTGTAGGACATGAAAGACTGTCTTATCTTAGATAGCCATCCTTCTAGAGTCGGAATACTATTAAGTAAGTAAGTATTCAACTTGAAGAAAGGTGTGGTAGGTCAACTGAGAATTGGACTTAAACTTGGCCAAACAATTGAGTTGGACAGGGAATCGAACACCACTTTGGACTAAAACATGCACTAGGATTCAAACGAGAACAAAGAGAAGTACACAAAGAATAGAAGGATGTCATGTGGGGCATCTATGAGTCACAGACAGTGCACAGAGAGACAACAGATATTACGTGCCGCCATGGGACGTGATCTCCTGAAAAACTTTCTACATCATTTTTCCCATAATTTTTCTTATCATTCGTCTCCTTTTTGTGACTATACATATGCTTTTGCATGGCTTAAAGCGAAGATCTCAGTATGACGGTCTACAGAATCTAGCTAAGAGAAACAAAGTTAAGCTCTGGTTGACACACCCGAACGTAGAGGCATCTTCGGCAATAAAATTGCTTACCTTTTGGCTAGAAAAAGGATCCTCTCGTCACGTCATCGGTGCACAGTTTTTCCGTATTATTCGAAATCTAGCGTCAACAATGGCCCTACAGCCCACAGGGGACCAAAGCCTAGCTTCTTCACCACCTACTCGTGTTGTGCGTTCTATTGTTCTCTCATGAGAACACTCGAAGAAAATAAATTGTCAGTTGTGTGAAAGAGGTGGTGCTGTGAGAAATTCGAGGTGTACAGACATGGACCTTAGGCGTGTGAGTCAACGCACTACTCCACGGCGACTTGATAAATGAGAAAAAACCCATACCACCCACGATATATAACTTTGTCTGCTAAATAACCTCGTCAATCGAATCCAGATAAAGAATTTTTGGGACTTGAACGCAAAATTCGTCAACATTTATCAAAATGTAGATTCGTTATCCAAACTTATAAGTGCGGTTCTTAAATGAAAGGATAAGCTTATTAATGTGAGAGAAGAAATTTAAACAGAAAAAATAAAAGAGAGAGACGACTCTGTAGACAACAACTTCTTCATTATTCTGTCATATCTGGCGCCATGCTTATGGCAGTCAGCCTATTTGTACATAGAGTAAGCCAAGGATTGGAGACTTCAAGTCATTCACATGATCAACTAAGTGACTCTTGTTAAAGAAAAATATAACAGCTAGTAAAGTCTGTTGCAAAAAAAATTGCGTCACTTTATAAATATTAATCTACACTAGTGACATGCTGGGACATAATTTTCTGTTTTAAAGATAACGCAATCTTTGGTAGATGTTCAATGTGTTTTGAAAAATGATTATTTGGTGTTCAAAAATTCCGTAAAAATACAGAAAAATATCTAAGAAATTAAATAATAACTGAGTTTGTTTTTAATTTTATCTTTTAGCTTAACCACACCAACTTGAAACGGATGTTTCCAATTTTGTTAGCAGTTCTTCCCCCTGCCCTTCTTCGTTATAAGAAACGCTTTATTGCCAGAGAGAGTAAAAGTTGTCATCGCGTAGCATAAGCCAGCACGAAATAATTGCAATCAAAACAGGGCACCATCGAATACCCCACGAAAGGGACACACTCCTCCAGCACACTTTCACCCTCCAAGCCGGCACAAGTTCGTGCAGAAGGTAGGTACGGTGCCCGCGCGAAGAACCAGTTGCACGAACTTAATTGTGTGGTTGGAGTCGTTTCACAGGAAATAGGTCAGTTATACTGCAGTAGAGTGTGCTCTGCATTAATTACCCCACAGCCAGGACGGACTTAATATTATGGAATTAAATATCGATTAAGATGGGGAGGGGGGCGCTAGTTGTGTGTGTCCTGTGGAAATTGTTTTTAATGCACCAGTTATAAAGCATGCAGCAATTAAAGGACACTCTATTTTCGCAGACCGCCAAAGCTTGTTTATAATTATACATAGATGAATCTTTGCGGTGGTGGGGGGGGGATGTGGAATTAAATTATGGTGGTCTCCACGGCTTGGATCGGGTGGAGGATAAGGGAACGCTGTGGACAAAGCCGACATCGTTTCGCCGTGTATCATCCGCTGTTTTCAGTTTAACGGTCGGTTACCCGCTTTTGGTCTTGTCTGAGTGCACCTCGTGCACGTGGGTTTTGGGTTATGCAAATGTCAGCAATGATTACATCGAGCGTGTGGCTATCAATGAAGAATGTTGCGCCTGAACTGTGGGAGACATTGGACATCATTTACAGAGAGTTTTGTTTTGGATTGCAACTCAAAGAGAAGACACTTTGATTTGTGAAAGGTGAACATTTGAGATCCCTCCGCAAGCAAAATCTGCACAATCAAAGTAAGCCCTTGGCATGAGGTACTTTAATTAAAATAAGCCACCAGCAATGCAATACATTGATCCACACCATTGGCATTAAAGAGCAGTGAATGTGCTCGGACATTAGTGAAATCCATCCCCCCCCAGTAACAAAATGCGTTCATTTCATTTGTGCAACACACACTCAACAGATCGTAACCACAGCCACAGCAACTATCAGACAGCACATGCATATTGATGAAAATTAATGCGCTGCCCAGCGGGCAAACGAGAATTTCCCCATTGATGGCTGCTCTTCACCTCATGAATAAACAAAATCGGCAATGCATTAAAATTCACATGCAATTATGTTTATGATCAAAGCAAGCAAAATATTTGTAATTATTTGCGAATGCCCGACCGCATACTGCGCGCCGAGGAGCGCAAAGTATTCGATGCTACGTGCTCCATGCTCCAGTGAACACATATGTATGCAGCTAAGCCTAAAATAAATCTCATTTCTGGGCAACTCGTTCATCATCCCTGACAACCGTTTGTATGCCCGAGAGTAATTGAAAGCGATAGAACAATAAATCATATCAAATTGTTTACTTAAACTATTAAAAACAATTCAAAACCACAGGCGACCCGAGTTCACAGTCATTTCCTGTGAAATATCATCTCCATATCCTTTGAAACATGCACACCCGTGCTGTGTGGCCGTTTCATCCGTTTAGCCGAATATGTAAATACGTCGGTTTTGGGTTCATTGTATCATCATCATCCTCATCATCGTCCTCTCGGCTGCCTCTGTTAATTGTGAAATGATTCGAATCCCCCCCCCCACCACTCCCACTACATGATATCACTATCCTCATGATATGACATTTATTAGATTTCAAATAAACTACGCACAGTGATAACGCATCAAAGTTGTGTGGAAAGTTTTTCTCGTCCTCGTCCTCGTCCTGCTTCAGAGCAAATGTGTGACTTTGTGGAGCGGGGTGGAACTGTTGAAATAAATTGTGAGCATATGTGACCTGGACGGGTATTTAAAAGTTCTTCTTTTTGCTGTGGGTGATGTACCGCACATTTTATCTTTGAGAGTCCTGTATCCTTAGTCGCTGGGGGTTAAACATTTATTCCGAAGTAAGGGAAATGAAGATGTGGTCTGGTGTGTATTTCCGCTGGAAAAATATTGCCCGGAATGTTAACGATTACATAACACTCATGCATATGTATGCACGTGCTCAGCTGGTGTGAACTTAAAGGATACACGAGTGCAAACATAAATCAACTGACCGCAGCTGTTAAATATTATCTAGCATTGTGATTCAGGAATGCATTAATCTGTGGCCGTTTTTCAAGTCTACAAGCACACAAATTCTGGGCGTGGCTTATTCCGATAAGCACTTATTTTAAAGGGAGGTCGCTCATAAAATACTTGAATTAATGGTCAAGGGGTTGGCATTTTTAAAATAAATGCAAAAATTGCAAAAACAGCTGACTCCTTTTTCGGAGTGCAGATTGACGTATAAGTTTGATTAATCACATCAGCATTTTTAAAATAAATGCAAAAATTGCAAAAACAGCTGACTCCTTTTTCGGAGTGCAGATTGACGTATAAGTTTGATTAATCACATCACTAAGAAATCTTGGGCCCTGAGCCTCTCTGAACTTATTTTTTTTTCTGGAACCTGGGCTTTAACCAACCACTCTCTCCAGTCAGTACGATCCTTCGCCAGTTGGCTCCAGTCGTGCACACCACGTTGTTTGAGATCCTTCTCCACTTGCGTGCATCAGTTCGTTATAGGACATCCTCAATTACGTTGTTCCAATGGTTCGAAATCGAAGACTCTTCGCGCCGGAAATGTGGTGTCCATTCGCTCTATATGACCTAGCCATTTCAAGCGTTTAATTGTTTAAGTACAGTTTATGGTTTAATCCTTTCCTTCAGATGCCATCAACGCAAACAGGACCAACGATCGCACGCAGAACTTTTCTCTCAAAATGACAACCACTCCTTTTATGCGTGCTACTGTTCTCTCAGAAGTAAAAGGGTGCTGCAGCTGTTTGCTATGCTAAATGGCCAGATTTAAGGAGCTTTTCATAGACAATTAATACTCTTTGAGTTTCGTCAGCAACTCGAAAGAGGTGGTACCTTGAAAAATGCAAGGCATCCCATTCGGAAGTCCGGACTTTGGCGCGAAAGTCAGCGCACTTACCCAGTAAGCTAGGGCGACCACATAAGTGAAATTTTAACACTTACCAGTCACGAACCAGTGGAACGTCTATCAGGGTAAAGAAATAAATTAAGAAATGTGCGTCTGTAGAGTCTAGAGTCTTGACTGCGTATCCTTAAAGAATCACAAGGTTCATTTTCAAATTTCGTTTCTGACTTCCATGCGTGATTAAAACTGAGATCTCTGCATCCTGTTCTTCGTGGTATAAAAGGTGTCCCAACAAGAACGCAAGATTTAAATTTGGCGCCATTCGAATTGTCATTTTTTGACATTTGAACAATTATTATTGTTTGTTAGTGGAAGGTATAAGGTTAATACAAATGGAGCGCTACACGAATGAAGAGCGCATTGTCATTGTGAAATTTATTTACAAAAATGGTGAAAGTTTTGCGGCTACAGTTCGTAAATTGCGATCAATTTGGGGTTACAAAAATGTTCTAAAAGAGTCAACTGTAAAGGGATTAATGAAAAATTTGCTGAAACTGGGTTTGTAACTGATGTAAAGACAACAATGCGCCTTCGACCAAATCGATCGACCGAAAATATTGCAGCAGTACGGGATGATGTCGCTCAAACTCTATCCACCTCAATTCGACACCGAGCTCAGCAAATTGGTGTTTCCAAATCCACCATGCAGCGAATTTTGACAAAAGATTTGCATCTTCATGCATGAAAAGTTCAATTGACTCAGGAACTGAAGCCAGCTGACCATGCACAGCGAAGGGAGTTCGTGAATTGGGTGTTGGAGAGACAACATGAAAATGCTGATTTTGCCGATAAAATCATCTTTAGTGACGAGGCCCATTTCCATCTTGAAGGCTTGGTCAATAGACAGAATTGTCGCATTTGGAGCGAAGCAAATGCATCCTCAACGTGTCACTGTGTGGTGTGGATTTTGGGCTGGAGGAATCATTGGACCTTTTTTTTTTATGAAAATGAGTCAGGTCAAGCGCAAACAGTCAATGGTGTTCGGTATCGTGAAATGAAAGCCAATTTTTTCTTGCCTAGAATTGAAGAAATGAATGTGGAGGGGATGTGGTTTCAACAAGACGGCACTACATCTCATACAGCCAGCGAAACAATTCAATTGCTGCATCAGTCATTTCCTGGTCGTGTTATTTCGCGTTTTGGAGATCTAGGTCTTGGCCGCTTAAATCGTGCTATTTAATACCATTTCATTTTTTCTTTGGGGTTTCTTGTAAGTCAACAACGACTCAAACCTTAAAAAAGGAAATTTTACGCTGCATTAACGAAATACCGCTGCATCTATGCAAAACGGTCATTGAAAATTTCATTAAAAGATCGCGTATGTGCCAGCAAAGCCGGGGCACCCATCTGGCCGATGTGTTATTCCACACATAACCTCATCCTGTCTACTATACAATATAATAAAGAATACACGATTTTTTAAAACATCTGCGTTTTATTTAAAATGTAAATCTTGCGTTCTTGTTGGTACACCCTTTACAAATGTGTTGGCCAGAAATATTTATTATATGACCAAAGAACAGACCTTGTAAAGGATAGGCTGTAACCCCATATTGAATTGAAATGAATTGCATTGGAATGAATTAAAAGATTGCACGCCATTTCCTCTCACTAAAAATGTCAAATTGCCAACGAGGTGGGTAAAACCCATAACATGGCACCACTGCTTTGTATCAGTCGAAGCCAATTTTTCAGTGGTTTCACACCGAAGAAATGTAAACACCTGACCCTGAACTTTGAATCAACTCAACTTGTGTTTTACGTTAAAGAAAAGCCGTAAGTAAGAGTATCATCAAACCGGCCTCAGTTGCAATAAAGGTTGATTTCAGACAAAGCTCGCAATGAATAATCCTAGAGCGTCTATTCGGGGTGGTATTAATTAGTTTCAAACGAAATTCCGACATTTTCACTTCAATAGCACTTCCAATCGCTCCGTTATCAATTTTAATGCCTCGGCAGGTCAATTAATGTTTATAGTTTACCAAGCCTGCCCCGGGGTTCTTTCACATAAATTGATTAGTTGTCAATGTATAACATCATTAAGTGAAACTCCATTCTAGGTCAATTGAATATAAATACGTTTTCGATTTTATGGGCTAATTGAAGTGACTAACAAAATGCTTCAAACGTGTTGCAGCTGCCCAGCGTAAATTTTCTCTAGTCACCACTGTTTTTTTTCTTCAACTTCAGCCCATGTGCAAAATTATTATGGGGCATAAATAAATTTGTTTCAAGTGCATTCTGTTTTATTGGTGTTCTCGCTGATGACGGTATTTTTTACAGTTTTCAGCTTTTTTAGTGCTTCGTTGATTTGAAAAATTTCTTTTTTCGTGTGTACCTGCGACAAGTGTGGTATTCGGAAATTAGTCGTCTGCATTGGTTGTTTATTGTCAATTAAGGAAGTCACCATCTTTTTTTTATCGATTGCTCAAATTTGCTAATGTAGGAGGAGGGGTGTGAATGTCCTTCAATTATTATTCTCCTTCTTTGCATACTGAGTCTTATGTAAAGAGATTAAAGTGCTCTCTAGGTGATAGTCGTTTAACAGTGGTGTTGAAAGTGCCCTCAGAAATATTTTCTATTAAATTGTGCTTCAACCACGTATACTCGTGCAAGGCATGCACTGGTTTGTTGGAAGTAAAGGCTGATTCGTCGTGTGGTTTGATTTATAATGTAAAATAAAACAAGCAAATTTAAAAGTGAACTTAAAGTGTTTATAATTGGTTAAAAGAACGATTCATGGCATTTATTTATTTCAAAATTACTCTGTGCGAAAGGTTCTATTTTGGGCGTCCTCGTCCATGCATAGCGACTGGCATCTCGCGGAGAACACAAGTAATGTTATCTTTCAAAGCGTCATTCAAAGCGGGCATATTCCGGAGGACAAGAGAGTATAATGCATTGACGTTATTGACTTAGGCGGCCATATTTATCATAGCAAACCGTGAAATTAGGTGCTTACCAAAATGATTTTTGAACAAGTTCATTGTTTCATGCGTTGTATGGCTCGTATCGCCGTTTCGTTGAAACCAGAGCTCTCCGAGACCATGTGCTTGCATTTCAGGAAGCACATAGTTAAGAAGGTCAAGCTTCTGAGTTGGATTACGCGTCGATTCGTCTTCTCGAACAATCTCAGCTAAAGCTGCTGTGGTCTGTTCACTACATGCAGGATGTGGTCTGCCGAGTAGTGTATCATCAACTAGTGCAAACTGGGACTCAAATTTGTTATTGACAAAAGTAGTTTCAGTAGGTAGGAACTTCAAAACCACTCTGTTGTGGTGTATGTCTTTCCATGATGACTTGTCAATGTACATATACTACAAACAAAAAATCAATTTCATAAAGCTACTCGTGCTTTATTCAAAAAAAGGACTTTTGATAATCAAAAATCACCAGAATCATAGCTAAAGAGATTGCTTTGTTAAGGTAAAGTTCGCTTTAGAGAGTCATTCATTTAAATAAAAATTAACAAAAATAGGACATTTGAAATTTTCAAAAAATCATTTGAAACATAAGTCCCAATCAAAAATTATAATTATCTTCTTCTTCTTGTGGCGCTACAGTCCAAGGTGCACCTGGACCTCAACGAACATGCCTCTCCAGCCTGCACAGTCTTTTCTTAGCTGTCTCCAGTTGCGCATTCCAATTTGGTTGAGGTGCTTCTCCACTTGTCTGCACAAATTTCGCCTAGACCGTCCTCTGTTGCGTTGTGCCAATGGCTCAAATTCAAAGACTTTTCGGGCAGGATCAATGGTGCCCGTACGCTCTTCATGGACTAGCCATCTTAAGCGTTGTATTCGAACACGCTTACAAGGCGCATGTCGCTGTACAGCTCGCAAAGTTCGCATAGTTCTCCTCCAGATGCCATGCCAACGCAAAGTGGACCACAAGTCGCACGCAAAACCTTTTTCTCGAAAAGACTAGGGGCTTATAAGGATAAGGACATTTTAAAATGAAACATCAAACGTGCAAAAGAACATTTCACAACTGCAAGTGAAAGAGGCAACCCACTTGACATCTGCTACGTTTTTGTCAACATTGCTCTTTCTTTGTAAATCGAAAAAATTCTTCCATGAACAAAAATGTTTGGTCATAACATAAATTTCGAAACATCCACTTAAAATTCAATCCCCCTGGTAAATTACACCCGACTTACGTTTATCTGTATGGAAAGTACTTTACGTCCTGCGATTATTTCTCTCCCTAATGTTTTACAACTTCTTCGCCATTTTTTGGTTGTTTTCGTCCATTTGTGATGGGTTCAAAGAGGGCTGAAAAAACAATGTTGTGTCAAACTGAATGACCTTTTCAAAATTCAGACTACTCGTATATGGGAATTCATCTTAATTGATGCTGTTGGATGCACCGAAACTTTGCCATAACCGACAAACAAACAAAATTCCTGACTGCAATGTTGTGAAATTCCCGTGTAAAGCAGAGGCAACATTGATCTATACAGTACTTGGAATCGGTTCATGGTTTTCGCGGACACGAGTCGGGCAACAAAATTGGTTTTTCCAAGTACACGGAATAATTTGAGTTTTTTTTTGTATTTTGTGTATTTCTATTCCTTTTTTCGTGAAACGAGTCGTAGGGAACTATTCTTCTGTGCAGAACTGAATTACAATAAAAGAATTAATAAACGTTTTGTTTTATTATAGAATATTAATGGCGACAGACGCAATTGAGGCTTATTTGTTTGAGAAAGCTTGAAACAAATTGTTTAAATGTTTCCATCAAATACAACAGATCGGGGGCAAATTTGTTCCGGCTTTGACGTCTGCTTCCTTTCTCATGATTCTTCATAAAAAACAAGTTGTACCTACTTTTACAAGTTTGTCGTTTGATATACACATCATATGCTAAGGCATTTTTTCAACTCTATCCCAACTTCACGTATATTTGGGCCACACATAAATAATGGCCAAAAACAATCAACGCTTGATCACGTGAATCTATGTACTGACTCGACCTGCAATCAATTTTCAAACCGTTCATGACAGATTAATATACGACAGATTAATATTCACGTCGACGTGGATAAAACATGACAACATATCGTTGAAATGGATGCAGCACTTACTGAAAAATGAGCTTGAGCCTTTGAAGCACACGATCTTAGGCCGCAACAGAAAAGTCAAACCCAAAAGAGCAGCAAAAGTTGGCAGCTCGGTGAGTTCAGCAATATCTCAACAAACAAAATTACCGAGTTTACTTGCCAGAGAGGTCCTTCGAAGGCCGGTATAGTAAGGACGGAAAGTAAGAAACATGGTTTGGATGTAGGTATGAAGATTGTGACAGACACGGACGAAACACTTTTATTCCTATCGCCCATTGATCCGTTGTTACATTTGTTACTCATCAATATTTTTGCAAGAAAAGTAAGGTTTCCTTACAGTTAAAGGATCAAAGTCGTGATGGTAACTTGGGGCACATGAAAACCAAGGCGCAGTATACTCTGCGAATGCTTTGAAGTTTTATACAAGACCCGAATTCCCTTTCCAAAATAGTGGGGTTCGAATTAAGTAGAGAATCCTGCTGTTTTGGAAAACTACGCGTAAGGAAAGGGCTCATGAGTTTTTGCCACCTTATTCATTCCTCGGCACTACACTTTCACGATCAATTTAGTGTCTGACAGGTATCAATTAGGGCTATTCATGAGACTGCTGGCTTTCTGTGAAAGAAACCGACAGATGATAGATTTATCGTGCAATACATAGATAGCCGAAGGGCTATAAAGGCTCTATTTACGACATCGACAAAATCTCAGATGGGCAGTCTTTGCCTCTTAAGGAGATAGTGGTTATATGCAATCTTACATTATACAGAGTTCTTGATTATAATCATTAATCAAAAAGGGAGAAGAAGTAAGCACTTATCAGGAAGCATCCTTCCCACCAATTGAAGTAGTAGAAACAAAATAATTTAAAGAGGACATCGAAAGTGCTAACCATGGATGAAATGAATCGCACATGTGAGTGTATAAAAGCAAGGCGATTAGGGCAAAAAATCAGTCTTTCGTGGACCAAAAACCCAATCGGTTTGGACAAGACTTAAATATACTAAGCATTGTCTGTAAGGTTAGGCATTCCTTTAGGAGTTGCCAAGACGTAAGTGAGGAAAAGACCGTCCTTCACTACTCACAAACCACAGTTCCAAAAATTAGAGAGACCATCAGAAACTAATTTTTCAACAGCCGGTACAAACTAGGTGATATCAGTGTAGGAAGATCAGTAAATTCCTTAGGCAGACAAACTGACTAAACCAGTAGGAGTTTGAAAGATGGGCACTTAAGGGACCAGGCACACTACAATCCTTCTCTCATGTGGCATCACAATGTTCCCACACGCGGATAAGGCCACTCAATAAGTTCCGGGACATATAACAAAAATTATTCATTTAATATTAATTTGTTTGTTAGTAGCGCCCCCTATATATCTCGGGACAAATTGAATGATGTTGTATTAAGTGGCCTTCAGCAACTTTGCTCAAGAAGCCACATTAAGCTCTCCTAACTTAACCTCTGGATCTCAACAGAATATAAATTTGAAACATCTAAATTTCCCAATATTTTTTCACAAACATCGTGGTAGTTTTTATACCCCCTGACATATTTTTTAATGCTGCCCAACGAGTCACGATACATTATGTGGACTCACCCACAACAGCTCATCACAAAAGAAACGAAAAGTGAAGCTTGCTCAACTTTAAATAAAACAGAAATTCACATTTTGTTAAAAAATATACTTAAGATATTAATTTTATTTAAAATAATTGGCCATTTTTCATTTTTACAATTTTAATTTTGTTCTTATTATTTTTTCATTCGTTTTCCTTCTATTTAGACATTTTTATTTTATTTCATTTTTTTGATAAAAAATAATTAAAACGCCAAAAATTGTATTCCTTACAAGCACAGCAGTTTTTTTGAGTTTTAGTTTTCATTTAAATATTTATATCTATCGTTCATATTAAGTTTAATATCTTATATCTTGTTGTTTAGTTTAGCTGATTCGTTTCGATTTGTAATTAGAAATATATATAATATCTAGAAAATTTACATAATTCTTTAAAATATTTGTTCGCTTCATTGTTGTTTTTTTTTTTGGAAATGAGGAAAACAAAACAAGTGAAAAAAAGTAGTGTAGTTTTTTGAAATTGTGGGTAAGTAGTTCGTTAGTCTGTAGAAGGTACATATATTACAAAACATATTAGAATACGTATGAGCTTGAAAAAATGATTTTAAGTTACAGAAATCAGATCTCAACTCAAGTCGAATACATCGCACAGATAATTGACACAAATATTTTAAATTTATTATTTTAGTTACTTGTTTGTATTTTATTTTATTTTATAAATACACATCCATATTACATATAAATTACATGATATTTATTTTGCTTTGAAATCTGTCTTTATTTTGAGTTGTTGTATAAGAGAAATTATTTTTAAATATGTTTATTTATTTCGTTGGGGCGATTGGAGAGTTGGGTTGCTTTGTGAAATTTGCCAAGGCATGAGTGATAAGGGATTCGAAGCAAATTGTTTTAAGTCTTATGGTTTTCGGTTATCTTTCAGCAAAATTTTGCTGATGCATTTAGCAGCTGAAAGCATTGAGACGCCGACGCAAGTAAAGAATTGCATTGTGAATGTGTCTTAAAATATCAAAAGTAAAAGGAAACTTCCCAAGGAGTTTGGAAATAGTATGAAAAAAAAATTATTCATCACAGGCGTATTTTCAGGAAAAGCTTAATTTATGGCAGATTTCTAAAAAATGAACAACATGTGTCGAATTTCAGTTCCAGTCTGCAAGAGACAAGGGATGGACTTTTGGAATAATCGCCCGCCCGATGGGGGAGTTTCTTTTTGAGCATCCGCCAGTTATGCTAAATAAATGTTGAAGTGGACAAGAGGGAAGGGAATGGTACAATGCCGAATCCAAACTGATGCAGAATAAGCGCATAGGAGGTGGTTCTGTTTATTTTAAATTGTTTGGTGAACGCTTTTTGCGATTCAGATCATCTAGTGCACTGAAGAAGAATCTTTTAAATAAACTGCATGATGTCCTCTTGAAAACCCTACATTAGCTTGATTTTCGAAAATCTGATCCAAAGTGACATGAAAGAATGGAAACGAGACTAAGGATACGTGCGTCAGCAAAGACTACCGGGCGGTTATAGGTTTAACTTATGAAGCAACTAGAAACTAGCACTGCCTTGTTGTCTGAAACCTGTTTAAGACCCTCCGTGCCAAAGAATACATATTGGATACAGAGCATAATCATTACAGCTAGACCTTGTGTACACTTATGAGTTTCGCACGATCTACTCAAGAATAAAGTTGAAGAAGCCACTCGGCAGCGCGTCGTCTTGTCTAAAACATTTGACATTGAACGCGCGAATGAATTCAGCTATCCCATCGTCATCCTACACAGTCTGGATAATAACAATAATAATTGAGTGGCACTACAGCCCACAAAAGACCAGGGCCAAGCTTTTCGACTACTCGTACTGTGCGTTCAATTGTTCCCTTGTGAGTACAGAGGAGTACAGTTTTTTGCCGAATACGAACGTCGGGATTTGAGAACCTTTCCACAGACTGTAAGTACTCTTTGAGTGTGGTCAGCAAATCGAAAGAGGTGGTGCCCTGAGGTGTTCAGTCCGGGAATCGAACCTGGAACTCGGGCGTGTGAGTGGACGCATTTACCCACTTCGCCATGGCGACCACACAATCTGGATAGGACTACAAAAACTAGGCATGTCATTATATAGCTCATCTCTATACATGCTATCATATGCAGACTTGAAATCGGCAAATAGGTGGTGACAGATGTCGACTTGCACATCTTCTATCTTTTCGTGAATGTGCCCCAGAGTGAAAATGTCATCCATCGTGGACTTCCATGGCCCGAAACAACACTGACACATCACACAAAATGACAAAGGATATCATAAATGCGACGAATCTCCTTTTCTGTGGAATTTGCAAACGACTCTAAGGACCTACTGCCCTCCGACTATGTCATATAGAGAGCTGGTACATACGCCCTACCAGATCATATCCACGTGCTTTGTTCCAATAACTTTGTTCGATATCTTTCTCGAAATTACTGTCTTCCTCCTTCCTTCTTAGCTATTGTTCCCCATCGTCGTCGTCATTTAGAGGGGGGAGAGGGACACTTTGTTTAACTGGATCTGTCTGTCAAAGTGATATTTTCAAATTTTCGCACATCTTAGGAATCTGTCCACTTTGGGCTCAAGAGATTTCAGTCTGAAGCCAGTGCCAAACAATAGCGGAAGTAGATCGCTAATCAGCCTTACCATTACATTAGACATACTCTAAGACCCCACGATATATTGGTCGACTGTCACTCATGCGCTACAACCGAGCCTTTCCACTTATCGACTACTCGGAAGTTTACAAAAACGAACTCGAATCCATTAGACATCTGCTTGGGCATTGTCTAACATTAGCGGTCGGTAGCTTCTATGCAACGCAACTGTATCAAGAGCTTAACAAACCGAATTGAAAGAAAATTATGACGGATTTAAAATGATTCCTAAGCCGTACAAAAGCCTACCTCATGAGGACTTAGGAGCGACTGTGAGTCGTGACTCGAAAGGACACCCGAAAGAAATCGCTGCTATTGCAGTTGCAAATTGCCAAGTGACCGTGAACGGAAAGCAGTTACTCCTCGATGCCATATTTCCCATATTTCACAGCTGATTGAACTGTACGAAGTAAAAATCCGCCAGTTATGCTCAAAAGCGAATGATGAGATTATCTTAATTGAGCTGTTAAAAACCAATTTTTACGATACTTTGATTGCCACGACACAAAATAAATTGCGCGGAAAATTGGAAATAAGAAATCTTCGATGGATTCCAACGACGTGAAGGGAGATTACGAAGAAAATTGCTTTTCAGGCGACCCCTGTAAAATGTCTGATTCGTTAAGTCGCTCGGCACACATGCAATGTCTTGGCTTGAAGCAATTATTTGCCCACACTGCCGGTTACTTTGTTACACGTTTAATTAACTAAAAGCCCATGCATAGACAAATAAGCTTTGTTGGGTAATTTGCGTAAGCGATTGTCAACTCATGTATTTTTTATGAAGTCTCCGTGAAATCGGAACGCCGAAGCCAGCCGGCATATTTTTGAGTGTATGCCAAGGGGGGTATCCTTGAAGAAAAATCGTTCCATTTAGCCGCATGTAGACAGCGTGTTGATCAAGCTTATGAAAGGGATTTCGAATGGCAATGATGTGAGTGATAAGTGGTGCTATGTGTTGTCGCCCACGATGTGATGCTCTTCAAAAGTCATTGGCTGCTGCCATATGGCTTGGGGGCATTGGAAAAGTTTTACAGCAGTGTCTGTGGGGTGGGGGGGGAATACATATAAATGTGTTGCCAAAATATTTGCATATGTTAACAGATTTTCAGGACGGCGTTGAATTATGAATTTGAATTGATTTACATTTCAGCAGTTGGAGACGCAGTCCTTGTCGCCACACACTGTCACACAGGAAAAGGACATTCGTTTTGTAATCTAAACTATTTGCTAACCGCCAACCAAACTCTCCAATCTATTTTTCATTCGCGCACTACACACACCACACTCTGCATCGACAGTTAACAACGAAAGTATTCGATTTGAAAAGAAGCCCATTCACCCACACTCTACAATTGCAATATGTAAGACCTACTTAACTTAGGGGAAAATTAGGGGGCGTGCAGCCCCGTCGCACGAACTAGAAATCACACCCCCACACCCAGCAGAGAGAGGGGAGAAAACTAGGAAAACTAATTAGTTTTAATCCGCTACAAGTCTACAAGTCCTAACTAACCAGGTTCTCCACATCGGAGACCATAACCTCCAAGTCGGAGGGCAGTTGTTGTTGTTGCTGTTGATGTTGCGAGGGATGCTGGTAATGATGTCCACCAGAGGAGGCGCTGCTGCGGCTACCTCTTCGCATGTGATCGTGACTGCTGGCGTTGCTGTGACTACTGGGGCCAGTGCTGGGCGTCACCCACTCGAAGGGGCGGGGCTTGCTGTTGGGGTTGTTGATGTCATCACAGGCGGCAGTGTGGGGGCGGTTGTTACTAGAACTATGATGATTGCTAAAACTATTAAAACTATTACTAGTATTGCTGCTACAACTAGGTTGAGTTGAGTTTGAAGAAGCGGAAGCGGCGGGCGTCGACGCTTGGCGTTGGAAATTCGCCGCGATGTTTAGGCTGGCACGTGGTATGTTGCTGAAGCTGCCGCGCGCTATTGATCCACGGTGTGGCGGCGGTACCGCTGGCTGGGAGTTGCTGCTTGAGGTGCGCCTTAGGGGCGGCTGCACTGGCGGCGGCGGCTGCTGGGGTGAGGGCGTCTTGGTGTCGTTCGTTGTGTGGCTTTCACGGCGCAGGTTCAGGTTTGAGTTGCTGCGCTTCGTTGGCATTTGCAGATTCCCCGCTGCGGCTGCGGCCGACGAGGAGGTCTTCAGGTTCAGACTGCTGCGCTTCTTTGACTTGGACAGATTCGTCTGACTGCTGCTGGGATGGATGAGGTTCTGAGTGCTGCCGAAGTTGCGACTCAGGTGCACCGAGTTGTCGCTGTACTTGCGACTGGCCGGATGCTTCGAATTGGTGGATTGGTTTGATATGGAATTGCTGCGGCTGTAGCTGTGCGGCTGCGGAGGGGCGCCGGTGGCGGTGTTCAGATTGGTGTTGCTCGAGCTGCGACTAATGCGCCCGGAGGACTTCGATGTGCTGGGCTTGGGGTCTTTCGTAAGGCTGCCGCTGGGGAGTGACCCGTCTCCCTGTGGCAGCATGTTCTCGTACAGGGGCGGGTTATCCGCTGGCAGCGGAGGTGGTGGGTGCTTGGGATTCAGAGTCTCATAGTTTGGTTCACTATTGGTCAGGACTTGGCTCTCCTCCTCTACGTGTCGCCGCAGGAGGATGGCTGACCGCTTGTTTCTTTCCGTCTTATCTGGCGCCGTGGCTGGGGCGGCGTTGGCCCGCTTCTTATCACTGGAGCGGACCTTTCGTTTCATTTTGTTGAGGCCGCTGCCTATCACATGCGTCTTCACGGCGGAGTTCTTCGACAGCCGCAGGGAGAACTTGAATGGCGGTTTGTAGACCACCTGCAGCTTGACTTTCTCGTTACTGAGGTTGCCCACGGACTTTGACTTCTGTGGGGACTTCTGAACAAGGCGCTCTGGCGTCGATTGTGACTTAGACATGACCTTGCGCACTTTGGACGAGTGCTCGATGTGGGAGAGCGGCTGCGAGACGATGGGCGACTCCAACAGCCACTTGTGGACCTTGCCAAACGTATTCGTGTGACCACTGGGGGGCATTCTGTTCGAATAGTCAATAATCTCCTTGTGCTTCTTGCTCGTTTTCGTCTTCGACTTGAGCTTGGCGTCGGAAATCTTTGCCGCGGCTGGAATGTCTTCGGTGGTTGGGGCGGCAACAGCTACAGGTGGTGGCAACGGATTGGTGATTATTCCCGGCGCTGCGACACGGTTCTTCTTGCGCTGCGGTTTTTTCGCACCTGCGTCGCGTTGGTGCTTTGAGTTGAAGATGTTTTGTGACTTCTGAGTGCCAGGCGGCAGTCCATTTGTGGATTTGCTGATGATCTTCGTCTTCACGGAGCGCTCGCCGCGAACTTTCTTCTTGAAGGGAACTTTCGTACGAACTGCCGTATGCACAATGACGCCGTTGTTGTCCTCCGGCAGGCGCACAGTCTCCGTTGTCGCACTATGAATGATTGTGACTGACTTCAGTTTTAAGTTGGATCGCTTCGCCAGTAGTTTCGTGCTGAGAATCTGTGGAAGAGAAAGGGTTGGACGTAAGTGACAGCAGTGTGAGTGTTCTGTTTCATCTAGCGGTACATGGGTGTATGGTGATGGGTTGAAAAATGCGACTGAAACGATACGAAAATGTGTGCAAAGCCAAAGGAAGCGATATGAGTGCTATTCTGAAAACGATGCCTCGTTTCAGGGTGTATCTTGCACGTTTATCTCATTAGGCGCTAACGACGTTCACCTGCTCTCTGCAGAACTTCCACGTGCGGCTGTATCCCTTGAGTAGCACCTAAATCTTCTCCTAACGCACAGAGGCACGCACCTCTAATGACCTCCTCCAATTGATTCGCATTCCAGTCGGTTGTTGACACGGCAGATGCCAGAGGCCAAACAACAGAGCCTCGATTATTAATCCTGCCCCCATCGAACGTTGTATGGCACAACTAGCCCAAATGAGCCCGGATTGACAAGGCAATCGAATGACAACTCGAACACGGGTGCGTGTTGTAAGCCTACCGCAAAAAGTGCCGGAGCCACAACCACACAGACGTGCGCCCACACCGTTCAATATCAGATCAAGAGCGAAAGCAATGTCCTCATAAACTACCAATGAACGTCATGAACACTACAC
Source organism: Eristalinus sepulchralis (assembly GCA_944738645.1). Taxonomy (NCBI): domain Eukaryota; kingdom Metazoa; phylum Arthropoda; class Insecta; order Diptera; family Syrphidae; genus Eristalinus; species Eristalinus sepulchralis. The sequence continues at coordinate 15,390,727 of OX122882.1, forward strand.
TCCAATGGCACACATAATAAATGCCAATACGGTGCTCATGATACCCTGACATGACCTACACGCTGGAGGGATGGTGGGGGAGGAAGAAAACTCCATTTTCCATGCTTCACCGAGCACGTCTTTTCCCCATCTCCTTTCAAATCATAATCATCCTCGGGGGCAGTCGCTGCCGGCATCTTACTTATCTTTTATATCGGAGCTGCGGGAAATATTCTAGCGATACACGTGATGGACAGCGCAAAGCACACTTACTCGTACATACACAACACACAGCGAGGCAACTTACTCCCCGGGTCGGTGTCCGTCTCACAGGCACCATCGTCATCGGCCATTTCGCCAATAACCCGCACCAACTGCGCGTATCGTGTCGGCAACAATAACGGCAAGGACGAGAAAATTCAATCGGAAAACAAATAAATTTGAAGAAGAGAAAGAAAAATAGAAGATCGCCGGGAGGGGCAAGGTGGGACGAAAAGGATAACCGGATAAACATGTAGGGGAAACGGAAATCCGACAACAAAATCCTATAAAAGGCCATTTCCGCAGCAGCCAGCAGCCGCCGGGATGATGCAGCTCAACTACTTACCAGAAGGAGGAAGACTCCCACCACGGCCAGAGCCACCGTGTACCAGTTCGTTTGGATCCATCTCTTGAACGACGCGATGCTCTCCTCGGACAGCAGCAGCTTTCGCAGCGTGGCCAATGGCCCGGAAGGATCAACTTCACGGCATTTCTGGAAGACATCGCAGTAGCTGAAAGAGAGCGGGGGAGAGGGAGAAGAGATTTGTTAAACAATCTGAGAGAGGGACGCTGGAGATGTTCACACTTACCCGTTGTAATCGTTGCAGGGGGTACCCGGCTTGGCGAACATATCTGGAACATCGAATGGCGGTTCGTTCCATTCGAACGAGCTGCGGCAAGACTGTCCTTCGCCCGGCTGCTTGCAGCACAACTCACAGGACTTGGTCTTTGGGTCACCGGGCCCGGGTATGCACTGACACGATTCCAGGCCGTAGGCCAGGCAAATACTGCCCGTGCACTCGCCCATGTAGCACACGAACTCCTTGTTGCAGATGGTCTTGTTGGGCTTATTCACCGACGGCGGACACTGCGGCATGCGTCCGTCACAGAAGCTGGGATCGCGACAGCCGTTATCGTCGCGACACTTGTCACCGAATTTCAGTTTGCATTCGGTCGTGCAGCAGGGGCCCTGCGATGGGCTGCACATAGCTCGCGGCGTCAGGGTGCAGGGCTTCTCGTTGGGTCGCGGGTGCCTGGACATTGGGAAACAGCAGCTGTCCTTGCAGTCCTCCTCCCATCCGCAGTCACACTGTTCGCCCGGTTCGACGACACCGTTACCGCAAATGGACGTCTGCGGTTCGGTGAAGCAGCCTTTGACACTTCGTGCCTTTGCGTTGAGCACTGGTTCGATGGATTTCAGTGAACAGGGAGAGAACTTGTTGTTGTTGCGTTTATCGCCCGACGTTGCACGGGCGAACATGATGTAATTGCCGTCCTCCCCACCGGGTGTGCATTGTTCTGGGTCGTGCTGCAAAAGACAAACAGTGAGGTATTGGGAAATTAGTGTCGCTGCTGAAGGACAACGCAGAGGTGTGGATCTGGCATGTCGCCGCAAACACTTCTGAAACATACACACGCATACACACACTCTTTCACACCTACACACGTGTTGGCAGGAATCACGACCACGCATGGGTGTCAGTTTTGCACAGTCCTGCGGATGTAGGGTTGAGCGTATTATGGGAAAAGTCACCTGGGTGAAGTTAGTCGCACGCTTTTGCGATGGTGCGGATAATTGCTCTCTGGAAGCACTCATATGCACATATGTACGTTGTGCGGAAACGCTTGAATATTTAATCACTAGGATCATTAAGGTCTGTGGGCCTTTTTTATGCTGTACTGGGGGGAGAGGGGTTTCCTTAAGGGGGCATAAACGTGTTTACACAGCAAAAACACAAAAGTACCAAGGATCATTGACCTCGAGGGGACTTACTTTAAAGGGCAAAGAAACGCCTGCCGGACGAAAGGAAAGGAGAGAATTGTAGTGGAATGGGTAATGTTTTAAACCACTTGCTTGATGTGAGTGTTTTGAGGACTATTTGGCAGCGCCGTGATCAGACGATTTCCTATTTGGACACAGACAGGAAGGCGGAAGAGGTCTGACAAACTTTTGGTTTTCTAAAGTGAATTAAAGAAACCTGGCTTGATTTGTGATTAATTGCGATAAACCAATAGGAATAGTGAATGAAAGTTTTAACATCTTATAAAAACCGTAGCTTTTCTCATAGTTACACAGAAGTCGTTGTAATTATAGGATCATTGGAAAAAATCCTTAAAATTGTAAGGTGCAATGTACTGGCTAATGTTAAGAGAGATGGGTAAGGACCCAAAACTGAAAATCCGAAAAGGACACGGTTTCCTGAAAAGCCACATATCTAAAGTGCCCAAAATTTCGAAGGTCAAAATACAGGAGTCATACAGCACTGTACAAAATAATAGCACCATGTTCGACTTTGTCACCATTTTGCTAATAACTTCTTCCTACCGTCATGCAAACGTAAACAAAACATCGTATTAACCGCGCAACATCCATATTCCATCAGTAATGAAACCAATAAGCGAGTTAAGAAAATAGTGCATTCTGGACTTAGAAAAGGATTCCTTGTGACAAATAGCTTCTCTGACTGACAATTTTTATGGCGCCAGGGGATCCAGGGGTTAGATTCCGGAATGGAACACCTTGCATTTTTCACAACACCACCTCTTTCGAGTTGCTGACAACACTCAAAGAGTACTAATGAAAAGCTTCTTGATTCTCGCCGCTCGTAGCCGTCAAAAGACTGTAGGTCTACTCGTCAGAGAACAGTTGAACGCACAATACGAGTAGTTGTTGTACAAGGTAGGCCCTGGTCCCTTGTGTGCTGTAGCGCCACTTAATAATTATTATTTAGATCCAGGCCAGGACCTGGACCCTATATTCCTCACGTACCGATGTATCCTGATATTTGTACAACAAACAAAAAAAGTTGACAAGTGGGCAAACGATGAACTGGACAAGGCTCAAGATCTTCGGCGTTTAGAAGCTTGCGCATCGTTTAATCTAAGGCATTAAAACCCAAATTATAATACTGGTCCTTTGTTTTCCTGTCAATTGGAACTTCTTCTTCTTCTTCAGGCGCTACAGTCCGGGGTGGACCTGGGCCTCAACCAACATGCCTCTCCAGCCAGCACGGTCTTTCGCCAACTTGTGTGCGTCACCTTAGCCTGGGCCGTCCTCTGTTGCGTTATCCTAATGCTTCAGATTCGAAGAATGAGCAACTGGAACTGCTACACCTTTTAAAGTTTCTCAGATTTCTTCCGAAATTTGCTCACGGTTACCGAGTGCCCTGGTACACGAGTCGAGAGTGGTTCAGACGAATCCTTAATTTGTCCATGTGGAACTGTCGAAGGCAAGGCAATTGTTTTCTGAACCCAATCCTTGTAAGTTGGTAAATTATTCTAAGAACCCTTAGCGTTCCTTGGGCTTCAAGCATTTCATTAGACAGGTGTATTGGCAGCCCAGTTTTGTGGCAGTCCTCTGTGTAAAATTTGGTTTAATAAGAAGACTTAGTCCTGTCCACTATTCTCTGAGAATACCTTCTAATTTTGAGGTGGGTTTTAATTACCCCGCCTGCGCACAAAAGGAAAGAGGCGTTTTATTCATTAGTGAATAGGCAGCTACACACTTGTTCACGACTTCAGAATTTGTCATCAGCCAGTTCTTCATCGCGAAGACACGCAAACTTTCAAAAAGACAAGGCAATCTATACATTCCTGCCCCACTAGGACAAGGATATTTAATTAACCCAACCTCCTCCGAAACGCACAACTATTACAGTTTCTTCACCGAAAAAAAAACTCATAGAGGCGAACTCAGTCCTTCACTGGGAAAAACTTACTTCCACAAACTTCTTACGACAATCATTCGTGAAAATTTGTCTGCAGACAAATTTTATATAATTACCCCTTCAACAATCTCAAGATATGGTTATGAAAGGGATATGAGCGAAAGGGGTGGGGGGGGGGGGGGAGAAAAAAAATTAAGGAATTGCAAGCAATTTTCGAAAACTTTTAAGCCTCTCCTCATCGTTGCCCGACGTGAAACCAGCGCCAATTCATTCAAACTTCACCATTCCCAGACATATCTGCTCCTCGACAAGCACCAGCGTCCCCTCACAGCACACAGCTGCGGTGTCACTAGACACAAAAGTTTGTGTAAAACGTGCAGGGGAACAAAACTTTTAATTACGAAAAATATCCTATTGAATTATTAATGAGTACGCTTCTTTACACATACGCTGTCGTCCTCGCCGTCTCCGGGAACAAGGTTTCATAAATGTAACGTTCCTCCAAGAAAATCTTACTCCCGTTTGAAAAAAAAAACGATGGAAGGGAATGAACGCTTAAAGCTCAGAGAAAAACCTGCCCAAGAAGTTTGCAAAGTCCCTGCTGAACAATATCCTTTTTCTCATTATGAAATTGCGACCAGCAAGGATACGTTGCGGCGGCGGTAGCGCGTTCTCTGGCCGAGAGGAGTAGTCGAGTGAGAGGGAGGTACTTCGATGCGGTGGCTTGAGGAGGAATTTTCGGAAAACAAGGCTCAAACGAAACCAGCAAGGAGCAAGCATAAGAGGAAAAAAAAACAGTCGAAGGAAAGGACAAGGATATTCAAACTTCGTTGCAAATAGCGAATGTCACACATGCTGTCGCCTGTATGCAGCAAGCTGCCAGCTTAGTATTGGTGTGCGACGCAATCGTTGCAATGCTCTCGGGGCCCAAGAGAACGGCACGTCGTCGTCGTCGTCGTGGAGTAACTTCAATCCTTTCCTTCTCCCACTCCACCACCGCCGCCCCCGCCGCCGACTCACTTTGCCGATTGGTTAGGACCTGGATCGACAACGACGTCGACGACGATAGGAAAGCAGTCTTGTGCTCATACGTAACCACAAAATTGAGCATTCCAAAGGAAAATGAGTTTTGTGTCCTTGTTTTTATGGTCCTTAAGTACATAACAAATAAGATTCGGTTTGCAGAGCGTGTAAGTCCTGCATCAGATGATGCCACATGTGTGTGTGTGTGTTGAAGGAGTACGGAGAAAGAACTCCTGGTGGACATGGGGGGGAGTGAAACTTTTAACCCACATTTTGATGTGTGTTCTCTGTTTCGCCAGATACAGGAAAGGGGACACTTGGGTGTGCTACCGCCATCTGGTCTCTGGATTTTTCCAACCTTCTCCCGCTTCTTCTTGCTCGCCACCGTTCAACGCTGAAGAGGAGGAAACTTTCATTTCCGATGAACCCAGCCACGTCTATTTAATTTGTTTTAGTTAGTTCGTCGACGGGGGAGTGGGTGGGCGCAGGCCGAGCAAATCTTATGGGAACACATTTGTTAGAGATATGCCTAATGAGATCGTAAATAAGGGGAAAAAAGTACCGACACGACAAAACTTCGCCGTATGGGCAGTGTGTTTGCTCTGCGGAGTTGGCGAGGCATTTGCTATTGGCCGTGGTTTGATTTTATGTCCTGCGGCTGGTGTTTCATTAAAAGACAAATAGTACCAGTAATTGGAGAATAAATATGAAGGCTTATCGGTGCAAATATTTTTACATTTATTGGACATGCTGGGGGCGGGGGGTTGATGGGCACATAAGGTCTGTGAGGGGATTAAGTTCTGTGTAGTGTGGTACGAGTGGCATTACCTTAACATTAAGTGTTGTGTGTTAAGTAAATTGAGTCGAGTTTACTCAGAATAAGAGCTACTGCCTAATACCTTAGCCAACTTAAAATAAATCCAATTTGCACTGGCACGGTGCTGTGAAGAACCTTCTCCCTTCCACTCAAAAAAAGTAAATTCTTCGGTGGAGAGATTTGTAATTTCTCTTGGGTAGATAGACAAGGGACTTTTGGGCAGGCAAGGACTATGTCTAGGCTCTGAAGTTAACGCAAGCAAATAGCCCCCGCTGAGATAAGTCAAAGGATCAGGATTGACAATCGCTGTGTTTTTGGGCTGGAAAGAAATGCAGCCTTCATTCGAAGAACAAAGGTTATCCCTATTCGAGACATCGACAGTCCCAGTCGGGCTGTACGGCACCAAAGCTTTGACAATAAATAAGGCGGACGAGGAGGTTCTTGGTCGCTTCTTGGTCAAAAGAAAAGTCATTCTCTGTATGTACTGATAGTGTTTGGAGGTGGAGACTGAATGACGAACTGTATGGGCTGTACAGCGACATCAATCTGGTCGAACGTGTTCAAGTCTCTCGATGCAGGTGCCTAGGGCATGAGGAGCGAGTGAACACCAATACTCCGGTCAAAAGGACTTCGAACCCAACCCCGATGCACAATGCGATAAAGGAAAACTACGCCTTAGGTGGAGCAAGATGGTGGGAAAGGATCTGAATAAGTTTAGGGGGCGTGGTTGGAAACGCGAATAATAAGTCCGATCTAGATGGCTGATAGTCGATGATGCCCAGTTCCATCCCGGACTGTAGCGCCAGCCAAAAAGAGGAAGAAGAAGGAGGAGGCAGAAGGCAATACTTATGGGCTAGATATGGCTCAGCTTTCCTCCCACGCGCAACAAGATCTTTAATACGTTAAGCAGATTTGGACATTTGTTCTGTAAAAAAGATAGAAACTTTAAAACCAGGATCTCGGTAGATCTTGTGAGAGTTAAAGGAATCTTAACACGTGCCAATAAGAAAGGGAGAAGTGGCTAAAAACGAGTATCCAAAAAATCAAAGCAGCCCTCAGCTTAAACTGCAGGTCCAGAACGAATCCTAACTGGAAGTTGCTCTGTTGGAAGACAGGGAACAAGGCTGGGCCTATCTTATAGGGACTATTGCATGAATGAAGAGGAGGATAATTCCAACACTTCCTCCCTTTACTGCTGTTGTTCTGCTGTTTAGAAAGAAAGAGCGTGGGACCTTCTTCTATATAAGATTTAAGGAACCCTTAAGAGGTTGATGTCAAGAAAAGATTGACTCTTATCTAGAGATTTTTTGTGGCATCATCTGGACATAGCCTGGTAAAGAGACGACTGGAATGGAAGCCCTCTTTAAACATTTTAAACATAATTGTTGAATCAGAACGGATGAAAAAGAAATTGAAAAATTCTATGTACCTGTTCGGCGTTATCGCGTGCTGAAGAAGGACGGGATTGGGGACAAATATTTCAAATGTCAAAAACCCCGAAAAACCCAAATTGTCCGAGATATCAAAAAGTTTAATTCTGAAAGGGTCAAAACCACGAAAAGTCAAGTCCGGAACACATAACATCGGAAAAAACATTTCAGAAGTTGGTAGGTATGGGACGTGCTGCCCCGCACAACCGACTTACTGAAAGGACCTTACACCACACTTTAATCTTTTCCGTTTTCTTTGCCATTTCGTTTCTTGGTCTTTCGGGATTTTTGGCATTTCCGGAATTTGAGTTTTCGGGATTTGGTAATTTCGAGTCTTTTGTAAATTTGGGTTTTTAAATTTTTGACTTTAAGCGTTTCGGGACATCTATATTTTTATGACCGCAATATAAAATGACTTGGAGACCATGTGGAAGCATGAAAGCGGCGGGACTCCTGGTCCTCTTTGTTAAGACGTCCTAAGGGGATTTTGGCCTAACTAACAAACAACAAAAATTATAGCTTTTCTAGTTTGTTAGGGTTCCCCTCTGTTTGTGTGCTACATCTCAATCTGAGACTTCCTGAGTTGCATTGTTTCATTTAAAATGTCTTTAGATCGAAGCTGTTTTGACGATGAACTGTCCGTGGCCTAGTCATTTTAAGCGTTATAGGGTGGAGCATATTTTCGTAAAAGTACCATTTCCTCATCATCAACAGACTTAACCTCAGGTGATAAGAAACTTTGAAAAAATTAATTTCTTTCTTTACGGGATTTTTCTCAACCAATTCCTTTTTCATCGCGGGTTGTCTCTTTGAAGGCAAGAAAATCGCAAGGAATTCAAAGGAAAGTTATCAATCTTCTACAGTCCTGTCAGACTGCGTTTCACTCAATTTCTGGAATTCAAAACGAGGACAGTGTAGAGAATTTAACTCTTAATCTCGAGTTTCTTGTGAATGGGTTGTTATTGTGCGCAATTACATGGCAGCATTGTTTTCATACTCCGTTGAATTCAGTTCATTAGCACCTGACATGGCAGAAATGATTTCAAAGAATTGAAACATGATATCCAACGTCGTCTGGTTTTTACAGACATTGATGAAATTCCGGTGAAGAACAAACTCGCTGTTTCTTTTTGTTATTTTTACCCGGAGAATGCTGAACAGACAGATCTGTTGACTCAGTTCTTCGAAATGACTGCTGATTTAGTTTGCAAGAAAGTTATAATCATCGCCGACCAATCCTTTTCGATTTAATTTTCAAGGAAAGGAAGAAAATGCATTTGTTCTGAGAGCTTAGATAAGTGCAGTGACTGAGTGCACTTTGTGGCAGTTAGATATTCACAGTGTCACAGCTGTCCATGTCACTTTATCTTGTTACACAGGGGTTAATGCTCTCCGGTGAATTTAAAAGGTAGATTGTAGTCTGGTTAACATAGGATCCTTTAAATGGGAAAGATGAATGGAGTAGAAGGGGAATAACGAACTACTGGATATGTATCAGGATGAGCATGTAGTCCGGAGGGTATAAGGAAGTCGTTTATATTTTCTGGACCACATTAAGCGCATGGGCAACAAACCTCCAGCAGAGACAGTCTTACATACCTAGCTACAGGTCTTCAGCATGAAAACAAAGTGATCATCTTAACGACTGGAAACAAAACTCATGGAAACGTCAACAATGGACGGACAGCCTAATCTCAGCCTCTCAACCTTCATTAGTTGGCAGCCTGATAATTGAAGCGCTTTAAACAAGAGAGATGGACAAATCGGTTAATACCAAGAGTTCAATCAGAATCACGGTGAATTAAATTCCGCAGCTGGTCAGCCGTGATTCAAGTCCGTCTTGCATGTCTCGCTGCCCGAATGCTTAAGGGAGCGTGGAACACGTTTTCTTCGAATGTGCTGGGTAAGGAAATGTCAAGAGCTTGGTGAACGGACACCACCAGGAAATATTGTTCAAATGTGTTGCAATCCGAAGATCATTGGGTTTGTGCAGCAGAACGAATAACGCACGATCTAGGGAATTGAAAACGACAGCGAGTCTTGAAATCGCTCAGCACCCCATTAAACAGATAAAAAACTAGAATCCATCCCGCGGCAAAGGAAAATTTAGCAGGAGTTCCTCGAAAGAATATATTGGAAGACTGTCTGGGACGTTATTTAGTCCGAAAGAAGCTGACACAACCAAGGGACATCGACCCATCGGTAGCCTCCCACTCCAAATGGAAATTTACGCGACTTTCCACATGAATCAACTGATTTCATGTCTTCACACAAACACATCCAAATAATAAAAAAAAACTCGGTCATACATAATTCATTCATACACTCTGATGACATACAAAAACACCCTTGCAGGCTCACACAAAAGGGACGCGCTTCTTTTCCGGCCAACAATCGCTCATGCTCACATCCATCAAACCTTGCAGGACTTCATAAAACATTCGCTCAGCGATAAATCAATTTGCAGTTGGATCGATCCAAAACACACGTGATTTGTGAGCTTTTTCATCTCCATCCAACCGGCCATCGGATAAATGTCTAACTCACCGGTGATCCGAAATTATGACCAATTTCATGGGCTAGCGTGACATGGGAAACAGCTGGCGGTACGTGCTTTCCGTAGTTCAGCAGCGTAACTATCCCCGTATTCAGTGACTTCAACGACCCTCGGTAGTGCTGCAAAGAGAAAACACAAAAAAAATGCTCAAATTAATATTTTAGCAGCGCACAATCCTCCCCACAATCATGAGCACGAACAGTCTAAACAACAAATGCAACTTTTATGGACCGAAGTAATACCCACCCTGCACCCGGTTCGATTGATTTTTAATTCACCGCCCGAACGACCAAACAACAAACCTTCACATGGAATCCATCAGCAGCTGCACACACACAGCCCGACCAGGCCACTCATGCTGTGCCGTTGGATGCAACCTCCTTTCCTTCTTTCAGAGTGCGCCCACTGGGTCCGATGGAAACATTAAAAATTGCTTTTTAACGATAGCGAGTTTGCATATTCAACAAGGACCCGGAATCAATCGGCGGAGCATTCTTTATGCACAAGAGGGGAAAAAAAAAAGGATAGCTGCTCACAAATGGACGGAAATTTATGCGAACGTAATCCAGAGCGCAGAGGGTGATTTGCAGATTGACGGTTTAAATAATTCACGGTATGCATTCCGCCCTTAATCCTTAAGAAGACTTTCGATTCTTAAAGTTGTCCCCGAACTAACCGAACGATTTGGCGTCGCATTAAACATGTGCCATGGACAGTGGAGCTAAGAAGTTGACGGTTTTTGGCTTCGGCTTGAGTTGTGGTTATGCAAAGGTTGGGGATTATGCTGAATGGGGTCGTTGGAAGGAGGACTTGGGTGGGCTGTGGCATCGCATACTGATGTGAACAAATTTGGAAGTCATCTTTGGTGTTTTCGAAAATGGGTTGTTTTGGCAAGTCAGTGCTTTCTTTTGGGTTCAATACTTTGTTGCACATCTGAATTTAAGGGAAACTTCACCCGGTTGTACCTTTTTTTAGATCATTGTTCAATGTTTATGGAATCTTTTAAATTATACTTCAAATTCCAAAAAATTCCAAAAAGACATATTTTTCAACCTCACTGTAGGTATGTAGAGACTACCAGCGGCGAAAAAAAAACGTATTTCTTTACACGAAGAAGAGAATCGAGGACTACAAGAAAAAAAAAACTGACTTCCTCCCCCAGTGAAAGTCCTTATTTCACCACTCAAATACCTCTTATGTCAAATGAACCCAAAGTGAAATGGCAATAAAAGAAGGGCACAAGATCAATGGGAGTGCCGACATTGCACCATTTGCCTTCAGACTGCATAAATATCGTTTGCACATTCCATTGGCGCACTCACAGCGCCGCCAACCCACAAAGTCATCATAAGGGCCATATGAGTCATGGGGAAAGGACAAACGCCGTGCCAACTCATCGACGAGAAAGTGTTCTATTTTGTTTGAACATTTGTTTCTAAGTGCTGCTTCACTTCGGCGATGCGCAATTTGTTGGGCGCTGTGCATCGGGGGCATGATGCGAAATCGAAATTGGGGGAAAGACATTCTTCCATTTGAAGTGAGTGGCAGCAAGCATAAAGTTAAAAATTGCAGACAGCGCGATCATTGTTTGCATGCTCGAGAAATGCGAACAAAATGGAACGAACCAAAGAATTACGGAATAAAGAAATGAATGATTGTTTTGGGAAAAGGGAGAGTGGGAGATGTGCTTTAGAATTCAACGAGGCAATGACCTAGATGGAATTCAGTTCAAACTTAAGCACTTCCACTGGGTGAGAGGAGGGCTGTGAGGTGACGCCGGCTCGGGAATTAGGGGTGTGCTCCGCAGTTGAATCGCTTGTTCATTAGGAAGTCTATTAGGGCTGTTGACTTGAACGAACGAGGGGGAGGGTTCCTTTTGATTTGAAAATGCATTGAACTAACGAACTGACGGGAATGTTTGCATTTAGTGGTAAAGTTTGCTCAGTTATATAAAAAGGAAATTTCAATTAAATTGCGCTACAGATCAAAGCGAAACAGGCTTTTGCAATAGGCACTTGTGTTGCACGGGCTACTGTTCTATGTCGAATGAAAGAGGACTAGAGTTTAAAGCTGATCTAAGCGGTGTCTATGAGAGACACTCAAGAGATAGTTGATAATCTCTTAGCCAGGTGGAGCTTTGGAATATAAAAAAAAAAAACGATAAAAGTCAGATTCTGGAAAAAATCTAAAATCTAGTTCCGGTACAAAATCAAGACCTTCTACCCAAGGGTCTCATTTATTGAATCTGTATTGCCAAGCAATGCGTATATAACGTGGAACGACTCGTTCAAGTGACGAAATTGCTTCAACAAAATACGTTTTGTGTATGGAAGATAAATTTGAAAACCCTAATCAATCAAGAAAACACGAATGTCTTAGAAATACTAGATTGGTCGAAAACCGCACTTCTGTAGAAGGCGAGCCAAGTTAAGGTATATTTTTAAAAATATTGGATTCGTAGTAAGGAACCAAATTTTCTACGGCCTAGTAAGTTGTCCCAGGCTGTATCGTATGGATTGCTTGGCTGATGTTGGCCTTAAGTCCTTGAATCGTTTCCGTATTATTGGTACATTCCTTCACAAAAAGAAGTCCAAAGGTGTCAAATTGTCGCAACGAAGTGGTAGATTGACAAAGACAAAAGGTGTGCGAAGTTAAACTGATAAAGATCGACTGTGGCATGGGATGTTTGGCATGGCGCACCATCCATCGTGGACCGAAGATCTTCCAAATTCGTTTCTTCAGTTTTAGAAAGAAAAAAGTCACGTAGCCATATAACGTCCACCCTTGGTCGAAAAGTTCTTTTTAGTCCCATTTCCAAAGACAAACGGTCCCACGATGCTAACCAAATCCACACGGAACAATCCGCACCAAACAGGACTCCCTTTGGCTTCCTGACAATAACATGAAAGTCTTTCGAACAGCGGCAGTATTGTTTAAGGATAACGAGGCAGATTGACGTTACTCTTCTATTGCAGAGTCAACTGAACCCTGTTAGCGAAGGAGAGATATCCTTGTGCAGACTTTTCCTTAAGGTAGTGCTCGAAAAATTGAGCTGTTGAATTCGATGAAATTAAGTCCCACATTCCCGATCAAAGCTGTCATATGCACATCGTACGACGACGGGGACAATTAGTGTTGTCCACTACCATGCCATTTTCTAGAGCGTTCAGCAGTCACAGTAGGTGCTCAACTTTGAACGAAGCTTCTTTTTAGCTTAGAAAGAAATAGTTAACATAATTCTTAACATGGTTCGAGCGTAAGGCGACCTATTTCTAGCATAATACAAGTATCCGTGTCAAAATGACTTATGTTCAAGAGAATCAAAAGTTGGCCCACTATGCAACTTATGGAGTTTTGCGTGATGCCTTCAGGCGAATAAAATATAAAAGACCACAAATAGAGACCCTTTCAGAGAGGGTCCGCTGAAAGGGGCTCTACACTCTAGTTACAAACTTTTTCAAAGTTTCATAACAATATCACGATGAAACCTAATTCTCAATCGATGGGCCCTCAAAATGGGGCCATTTTAAAAGAGATTCATTAAAGGAGTCGTAAAATGAATTCAAAACGAGAATATCCAACGCAAGCGATCATGGTCAAAAGTCGGTGACCAATCACAAACGAGCTTAACGCCTGTATTGACGGCAAACACGGTTGTGTTGAGTATTGGCTGGGACTGCAAAGGAACTGCCTTATATGTTCGATCCTTCACGGTTCGTTGGCAAATAAGATTGTCCAATCTACGATGGTTTCAACCCAGATCCGGGAGCGTACAGTATACAAGAAATAAACGGAAATCAGGGTTCACACTCGACGGGAGCCTCCTCCTCATCAGCAACTAATTAAGTTTCGCGTGCTGTTGTTTTCTTACGAGAAGTGGTAACCTACATTTACTGCCGACTTAAAGCATGGAAATTTAAGACGCCTTTAAAGATGATTTGTACTCTTTAAATGTATCCAGCAAATAAACAGAGGCAGTGCCATAAAAAATTGCAAGATGAATGCTTACACTAGGAACCGAAGCCAAGGCATCCGGCGTTTGTGACGACCTACATACTTACAACCACACGGCGGCCACGACTTTTTGATGCATTCCGAAGGAGGTTTTTGTTTTATACAATGCCGGACGTGCGGCGGCATCATCTGCTATGCCTTGAGATCAAACTTTGTCGGTCCGTCGTCGGTTGCTGATTAACAATTCCTTAAAATAAAAAAAATCAGCATTCCTCTGTTTTATCAGGGCACGTTGTTTTAACAGGGCACGCAGCCCATGATACTTTTTGAAGGACTGAGTTGAAATTCACCTCAAGTGGAGATGGTGTATGATCGCATTCTTTTAATTTTATCCCTGTACACTTTTTGTGTGGTCACCGTGACGTAGTGGGTAAGTGCGACGACCGACACGCAGAAGATCTAGATTCGATTCCCGGACAGGACACCGTGCACTTTTTCAGGGCACCACCTGTTTCGAGCTGCTGACAACACTCAAAGAGCATCAATTGTCTATAAAAAGCGTCGCAGTTCAGAGTCGGCAAAAACATATAGGTCCCTTCTACTTGTGAGAGAACAGTAGCACGCACAACCCTGGTCCCTTGTAACCTGTAGTACCACTCAATTATTATTATTACCTAACTCTTTTTGTGGGGGAAGTGCAAATAAACTGCCACAGTAGTCCTTTAAACCTTGTTTCTGCCTCTCTGCAGCCCAAGCGCGCCTTCAAACCTGATCCCTCGTAACTTTGAAACGAAAATTTGCCTAGGACACTTGGATGTCGCAAATATGGGTAACTACGAGTTGTGCGCACTGATGTGAACTGCATTCAGTCTGCTTGCGAGAACTGACAGTTGATCACTGCATCAATTTAATGCGAAAGTGGCTCGTAAATCAGAAGCTATACTGCAGCTAAGTGCCCACATATCAGAAAGGGATTCAAAGCAAATCTTTATTTCATAGAAAAGGGCGTTAGTCCTTATGTTTGGTCATGTAAAGCAAAGATCATGTCACGTTGCATAATGTGTCCTTTTTGCTTTAAAACAACTTTCAGTCTGGTGTGCACCCTTGATACCTTTCACCTCCTTCCTCTGTGTCTTAGAGGCAGTCCCACTGTTTGTCAAGAGTAGTGCTTCGTCAAGAATAATCAAATTTTGTTAAATGTTTGAAACCCTTGGAAATTGAATTCACTCATTTAACTTTTGATGGCACAGGATGGCTGCAACTGCATTTGTTGCCTGCAAATAATTTCGAAAATCCGACCAGGAGCGAACCACCCTTGCGGTGAATAACAGAGCACTCAAGTTGACAAGACTGCAGAGCTGTTTGACAAGAGTAAATTGCGTTGGTCCGGAATCGAATGATGGAGAATCAATTTAAGCCACTCAAACAAATCAACCTCTGGATAAAATGTTTATTCGCCCAGCCGGTCACCTATTCAGTGTTTTAATAAATCATAATAAGCCTCCTGCCACAAGCAACACATTCACCAACATCAGCCGGCCGAACGGAGTGGATCAGTCCTTGGGGCCGGCATTGAGATTCAATACCCGAGCTGACCCAATTGTCGACTGCCGACTGTTACATGCATGCCCCAGATTACACAGTTTTAGTGTGTGAATTAGTTTGCCTCGGTTGGAAGGAAGGATCTGGGGCCGAAGTGGGTCGGGCTTCTGGACTCTGTCACATTATCGCCGAATAATTCATGAAAGCCGCATCGAGTGACTGGCAAGCAGATGTTGCATGCGATTTCCGGTTCTTTTGCAATTTGATTAAGAGTAATGAGCGCGAGGCGACAATGGCACGGCAGACGCTGTGGAGGCCGTGAATATTCTCGGAGAATTAACCATTCATCCGGAGTCCTTTATGGGCAACACAAACGCTCGCAGTTATTGTGCGGCGCTTAAGGGGAGCAAATCAAGGTGTACGGCTGCCTTAGGGAAATTCACGCGCAATCCACACTTGCCGTGTGGTGGCCATGAAATTGAAATAAGCCCACTTTAAGAGCCTTGTTGTGTTCCGCTGTGCGCTTGATGGAATTCAGTGCGTAACAAAACTGTGTGCCAGGATCTCCGGTTTGGTTTTAGCATGCGATGACGCTTTACGAGGACTCCGAAATGACTCCTGACGTCGTCAAGTGCGAGTTTATAAGGGGCTTGCGATGTCGGCGGAAGATGAGTCAATAAATAAAAGCCATTATCAGGATAATTTCGGAACGATGCTAAACGGCACGTGCTCCATTGGTTGGAAGGCGGTCGTTTTTGTGACTGAAACTGGGTAATAAACGGAAATATACTTTCATTAGATTCGCCTGGTCTCCTGCAGCGAACCTCGGCCTGACGGCGGCCGCTGTGTGAACGATTTCATAATGCTCTTGTCAACGGTCACTTTAATGGGTGTGTTTCATTTTATATGTTGGCATCGTAAAGATCAGCGGGTAGGCTTTATAAAAGTTTTTCTATGATCTGGCCGTTGCCTTTGGTCCATTGGTTTAAGATTTAATTCAGTAGGCCATTTGTCTGCTAATCTCTAAATGTGGTCATTTAGAGTGGAATGGTTGGTTTAATGTTTAAGGTGACACTGGGAAAATCAGTGAATGCATAAATTTGGGGTTACAAATTTCACATCCTTTGTGGGGAAAGGACGCTACACATTATACCTCTGAATGTAAATTGAATCAGTTGTGTGTGGGAAATCGTTTTTGCGACAATTTTAAGGCTTTTGTCTTTGCATTTTCTGCAGATTTCTTTAGAGACTAGCAGGAAGTGGTGTGTTAATTTTTAAGACATTGTGTCAGACTTCAAGTTCGTCTTCTGCGGTTTTTAGTTCATGATCACTCTTTCATCACTTAATTTAATCCAATCATTGTTTAAATTGGCTAGAAATCAAAAATCAATTCTCTTAACACAAGATATAAAATTTGACAGAATAAAAGACTATCAGGACGAAGAAAACCGATGATGTTTTAAAAAACAGGTTCTCCGCTCTCTGCACAATTTACAGAATTCATTATGCTGCTACTTGTTTAACGAAAATGGAAGTTATGCTTCATTAAAGTAACGGCCTTAAAAATAGAGTAAGGCAACAAAAAAAAATACGGAAACAGAGTCTATCTTGTTTGGAACCCACTTGAGTTGTGCTGTTATGTTTATGTGTGCTATTTTTTTACTCCCGAGCATTTGGAGAGTGGGGGGGGGGGGGGGAAATCCTGCACAGCTCAAAATCATGAAATGCCCAATATGTCGAAAAGACTAAAACTCAAAGAAGACCAAAAGTTCGAAAGTAGGAAAACCATAAGGCCCGATATGCCCAATATAGAAAAAAAAACAAAAATCCTGAATAACCGCAGTAATAAAAGGCTAAAGTCCCGAGAGTCCAACATATACAAATTTTGAAAACTCAAAATATCGAAATGTCCAAAATCCTGAAAACACCAAATTCGAAAAAGATAGAACGGCCAAAATACCAAAATACTAAAAATGTTGAATAAACCAAAATCTTGAAATTCAAACATCTCGAAAAGGCCAACATTTTAAAATTCCAAGATCCCGAAAAGACTAAAATCAAAAGAACCAAAAAACCGAAACGACCAAAACCCCTAAAACGCAAAAATTCGGGAAAGATCGAGCTTCCGAAAGACCAAAACACCGAAATTGCTTAAATCCTGAACTACCGAAATTCCAAATATATCGAATTGCCAAAAATCCTGAAAAGCCTAAAATCTTAAAAGGCCGATACGCAGAAATTCTTACAATCACACAATTCGGATACCGAGAAGACCCAAATAGCAACAGGACAACACACCGAAATGCCAAAAATCTGGAAAAGACCAAAATCTGGAAGTTCCACGACCCAGAGAAAACCAAAATCCTGTATGGCCAGAATAGCGAAGTGCTAAAAATCTCAAAAGCATAAATCGTCAAAATTCAATAGCATCCTTTAAATACTTTGTTCAGTGACACAACATGGCGACCGTAAAAATTGGTTTTAGTGACATCTAACGACTGCAACGCATGATAACGCGACAGAAATACACAATCTCGTATTGTCAAAAAGTGTCTGAGACCAACTGACCCCAAGTGGGTTATATCCTGTATAAAATATTGGACATGAAGAAGCTATGTACCGATTGCCCCTTTCGCAACTTGAAGGCTCTTTAAGCGCAATTTAAAGGAGTTTCTGCAACGGCACACGCGGAACCAGGAAATTTCCAACCCGGTGAAGATCCTCCAAAGATAAAGATCACCCTACTGGACGGGAGGTTCATGGTCACCGTTTCCTGGGACTGATGTGCATTATCTACCTGGAGAAGGGTAAAGCGGTCACAGGGCTCTGCTTGCTATTCTCGACTATTGGGCCAATGTCGGTGAAGACTTACAAAAAGAAGGCGGCATTTGGCGAAGAAAAAGGTTCTGTTTCACCATGTCACCGGCTTACACGTCGACCGTCGCGACCGTTAAATCAATCGAATTAGGGTACTGGCTGGCTTAGTCACAGTAGTTTCTTCGAGCGACGTTTTCTTTTGCCAAACTTGAGACGGTCCGTCGCCAAGTCGAAATTTAAGTCAAATGGGGGGGTTATCCCCCAGGTATACTTTGCAAATCTTTAGAAAACGTATTTTTAGGATAGAAGAAATCAAAGCATCGCTAGATCTAGTGTTTGCAAAATTATGTGTTTACAAAACCGCCGTCATGTATTCCAACATCTTAAGAATAGTAGCTGCCTAGAGTTTGGGATCATGGGAAGTACTTACTTGTCTTCAAAATCGACAGGAGGCATGGTGACACCACTTATGGTGAGTAGGTGATGTGGATCTCATCTACCTGCAATTTCAGCATGCAAGCGGAAAGAGACAGACCTAGGTGTACGTATTCCTGTAGCAAGGTCAGCGTTGTTACGTACCGTGCTTATGAATCTATGGGCTGACTTCCAGCACAAGTGAACAATTAGTGCTAAGCGATCTCATTGTGGGTACGAAACAATCTTTAAAAGGAGAAAGATTCGAAAGAAGTAAATGATACCCGTCTGTCCGCGAGGATAAATATATCATCCGAATATATGCTACTCCACTTTATCCAGGGCAGTGTCAGAATGACCATTACTTCGGCTTGGAAAACACAGAATTGATTGAAACTTATTTTAAGACCTGTGGAGTAGATGCCACAATTTTTGTAAGAAATTCGGTAGAAGAAGAGATTTAAGAGTTTAAAAAAAAGCTTCGTACCTATTTACTAAGCCAAACTGAAACTATCTAGTATTGTTTTCCAATTCCAAATGCCCTTAACGTACGACAATTAATGTTTCCTTCGTTTCCTTCTTTTCTGTGGAATCAATCATAAAATCATCTCACATAACGTAAATGGTTTCAAAAGTACTTTAAACCGCACTTTAGTTCAAGCCACCACCATCACGGTTCACCTAGTTACAAGCTCACTTATTGCAATAGCACTTTGGATAACATACTTTCCAGACTGACGTCACAGAAAAACAAGTGTTAAATGAATTGGAAAACAACACACATTCATCTGTCACATAACTCTTCGTTTCAACTGTGTTTCAGCAATAAAAGTATGACGAGTGATTTTCAATTCCAATAAAAAATGAGGAAACCTCCTTCCCGGTACAAAGGATATGGATCTCCCATCAAAACAAAAACAAATCATACTCCCCCCCCCCACATGCAATCGTCCCCTTTGTACATGGGCGCATCGTTCATGATGAAGACGAGTGAAGTATTGAAATTGCTCAACAATATGGAAACCCATTTCAATGACTCAAAGCACGCCGCCCCCCCCCCCCCATTCGCCCGTCATCCCACACATTCATCAATCCCGAACAATATATTCGCATGATGGCAACGGCGGTGGCGCGGCAGGGGCAATGGCGGAAGAGCGATGCTGAAGAAAGGACTTTTTCATTATGGGAAATAGCTGCATGCCGAGCTATTGCGAAGTGATAAATTTCCAATTCCCACGGCCTCGCCTCGTTCTACTCCCCGGTAATAGATAACCCCCTAAGGGGGTGGCTTGCTTTGGCGCGGGCTCTCTGTGGTTATTAGAACACAAAACAAAAATTCTCGGTCTCGTTCATCTTCGTCTTCATTTATTTGCGGCAAAAGCCAGCCAGTGGCGCGAGACAGAAAGTGAGGCGGCCGCACCCGCACCCGCACCCGCCCACATAGACACACACTTCGACAAAGAAAGAGTTAATTGAAAACCTACGTACGGGTACGTGCGTGTATTGTGCGACAGCCACCGTTGTTGCCGCAGGCCGTCGGATTCTGTGTATCGATATCGGCAAACACCAGTTCACAGCACAACCTAATTTCTGTATCCTGTTCGCAGGCTCCATTAAAATGCTTATTTGTAAACGGTTTTCAAATACACAGCCCTGCGGCGGTTTTCACTTGTTTTCATCGGGTGCTCGGTTCAACCTCTATTCAAACGTGCTTTCCGTGGGGAGTGTGGGAGGGGGGGGGGGGTGTGGTTGATGGGAATCCCTTTGCTCGGCGCAGCAGCTCCGTACGACCGATTGTGGCAGTTTTATTAATGTATCCTCTGGCAGTGATGAAGAATGATTTCATCATTTGTTTCCCCTCCCCCCCCAAACAAAGTGCTGTGCGCGAGGCTCGATGTTTCGAGACGAGCCGGAATGATTTGTGTACGAACTGTCGACTGTCGTCAGTGAATACTTTCGGGAAATGAAACTTGCACCGTCTACACACCTACACACACAGTCTACGGTTGATTTCTGTCACGAGGTGAAGATTTTGTTGTCACATGAAGGTTATCGTTGGTTTTTTGTGTGGCTAGGGGGGAACGTGAGGATTTTCATTGTATGCCCGTGCACTCGGTCGTATGTGGAATATTTGGAATTTTGTTCAGATTTGGTGCGAACAGCGTATCCAGGGAAAAGATGACAGTCCTGCCATCTGTCACATTCAGCTAACATAGAAATGGATTTTGGTGATCAAAAAAAATCCTTAAATGGTTTGAATTTGTTGAAACTACTGCTTGGGCCAACTACTGCTTGGGCCAACGAGGCGATCACCAGGAGAAACCGAACTCAAGGAGGTGTTGGCACGAGTTTTTGAGGTAGCGCGTTCTGCCGCTCGAGGCGTAGGGACCCATTGGATCGGAGTAAATGTCAAAGCGACAGCCGTTTTTAGTCGGACTTTTCTAGGCGGTCGTTTGTGCAAACGTCTCATACTTGTGAAGAGCACACGACTATAACATTTTTCTTTTTACTCGTGAGAAATGTGACTGAAGCTGTTCAAAATTACCGATTCCAAAACTGAAGTGTTTGAACTGCTAAATAAGATCGAATAATAATTCTATCTCCCGTTGGAAAACTTTCATCTGTCACTGTTTGCTTTTCGATGGCCTTCGTGCTGTGCCATCATTGATTCTATTACGAATGTGAATACAAACCGCTCACAAAACCAATTTCGGAGCGAGCATTTCTTTTATGAATTGCCATCACGTTCATCCCGTATCGATTGTCATTTTGTATTTCATCACGATGTTTGTTTCGTTCTTTCCCCAATTTCCGGGATTATTTTCCAAATTGATGCGATAGAGCCGATGAAATGCTTGAAATTCACTTTATTATCCTTCCAACAGTTGGAACTTTTGCCCTGCATCGACATTCATTGCTCCGGAGAAGGACACTCAAAGAAACTCAAAGAAACAGCTACAATTCACAATTTGAATGATGTACGACCCGTCTGAAGGGTACTTAGCTGGAACTAAATTTTTATATGGAAGCATAAATTACATACTAACGTACGAACAATAAGTTCGCCACACAGACACAGTTCAGAGGATTAACGAGGCTCATATGGTGTATGCGATGGAGCCTTTTTTTAAAATCCTTTTCTCGTGAATTCGCTTCGTTGTGATGCTTGCGGCCAGACCGTGATAAATCATCATTTCTCCTTAACACACCGAATTTCCTCTGTTGTAACACAGAAGGGAACGCCGAAGAGAGTAACATTTCGACTAGGATGGCCTCGAGGAGTACACATTTTATGATTTCCCTTTTGCGGCAGTCAAATGAAGAAAAAAAAGGGGCAAAGTCAAAAGTTGGATGTGGATTTTTTCGTCCCCTTTCCTTTGATTTCGGGGGGGGAAAAAAAATCTGCTAAGCTACTGGCGGGTTCTCTGAAGGGTCGGTGCTATTAAAGCCGCTCAGTGTACTCGGTAGATGACTAATGGTGTTAAGTTACTATAAAAGTTTTATTAGTAGCAGCAGAAGGTATTATTAGTATCCTCGCCGGAGTTCGTAAACTTCTTTTAAGAGTTCATACGGGATGGGGCAACATGCACGGATGTGAAATTTGTGGGAGGGCTTGAGTTCGACTTCATCGCTGCAGTCGGCCGCAGTCTTAAAGAGCAGTCTAGACGGGGTGGGGGTGTTAATCTTGATTGAAAACAAAATATGCTTCCCCATCTCATTGCCGTTCACTCAAGGGATCCGACCAACGACGAAGTTGCCCATCAATGTTTTCAAATTGAAAAGAGAAAAATAAACTCACAAACTTGAACGGGCAAAAACATTTAGAAAAAGAAAATGCTTCTGACGAGGATCCATTTGTAGTAAATTTTTGCAAATTTATAATCCAAGTTTGATGCATTTACTTGGCGCTGTTGAAAATATGTGCTTCCTCAATTAAGAATGGCTCGTCAGCCTGGAGATTTCAAGAGGAACTGCCAGTGAAAGGTCCATGATTTTTAATTTAAAGGAAGATTCGCTTCTGTTTACAAGCATATTCTAATGAGAATAGTTGTGTACAAAATTGAACCATCCTGGAAAAACGACGTCAACACATACGCGATGCAACGTGGAGTTCAGCTGAGTCAATAGAAACTTTCATCAGATTTCAGGAAGGAAACGCGCTGCCGTTTCATCATCATGATCATAGTCTTCCTTAGCGCACATGTTCCACGTAAGGGATCGCGGGGGCACTACAGGCATCTCTAGGCTGTTCGATCCTTCGCCACCGATTCTGGGGCTATACCCAGGCGCAACTAGGGGAATTTATGTCGGGTCTACCGAGTGATCGCCTACATCGTGACGAAATAGATATCTGTACCACTTGGCCCAACCAGCGAAATATAGGCCTTTCCTACCAAAGAAGTAGCTGCTGAACACCTTCAATCTGGAACTGTAGATGATAGTGCTGCTGGCTGCTGTTAAGACAGAAGGCACTTTTTTCTACAGGTCAGAGCGACTGTTTGGATATTTGGAAGTGATCGATGTCATCGCCCGTCTCCAACGTATCGTTGTGCAAATTTTCACGGCGATTGAAGAACAAGCGAAACCAGTTGATTTTAAGGGAAAGACGAAATATATGCTCGAGGAAGAACCGAACGGTCAGTCGTCACCTAAACGAAAATACTTACAATCGAAAGTTACAAGAACTATATGAGTTTGTCTGTCCTCGGGGTAAGCGTGCACTCACGGAATGCAATTCTAGTGTAGATCCGACGTAGAATCGTCCAATACTATTGCTGTTACTCTGGTTTGTCGAAACAACAGGGGTCTGACTCGGAAGACCCAAATTATGCTTTAAAGCACACTTATTCTACCAGTCCGAAAGCTGCAGAGTTTGTTCTTGGTGCCTTTGATAGAAAAATTCTACATCGGATATATATTCTTGTCTGCCATGAAGAGAGTTGAGATATAACCGCAGACTGTTCGACCTGCACCAATTTGAGGATATAGTCCGGAAGACAAAAATTCGCAAACTGCACTGGATCGGCCACATCGAGCGCATGAAGACCAATACTCCACCAGAGAGAGTCTTCTATTCCCGGTCTTCAGGTTCGAGAAGGAGAGAAATTACAAATCTCCTATACAAAGACTTAGTCATCACGTAGGACAGTTTGGTCTTGATGACTAGAATCAGCTTGCCCACTACCGTCAAGCGATATCTCAGGCGTTTCTTGTCAAACACCAGATCATTTAAAACTATTTTTTGATTTTGATGATAATATTAAGACCGAGGTAGTAGTTAAAGTGGACCATGTAAGTGAGAATGAGAAAGAGTCGTCCAACATGGGAATTAACAATTTTTTCACAAAACGTCTGAACACACCTGAAGTTCAAACTCATCATCTGGATTTACCCTAGAGAGGTAATCTTAGTTGATTAGACGGACATCATTTTTTCTGTACTCTTTTCCGCGATGGTTTTGAATAAGTTTTACAAATTTGATAGCCAGCTTCATCCAAAAGCCTGGCTGCAAAGGAGGAGCTGCGAATGTAATTTAGACTTCATTGCCATTAAATTGCAAGTTCACCGTGGAAGTTTTGGCGATGACAACACCGTTGCGTATCCTACAGGTTGGTCTGCCCCTGATCCTTGGCTCTTCTGGAAAAAATTAATCAATTTCTAGGCAGAACTTTTGCAATAAGGGGGGGTGGTTCCAAGTGTTTTTTTAGTTTAAAGAACATTTTTTTCTAAATTCTCGAAAAAAGGACTAAATCCAATCTAAGAGTATAAGAGAGGCTCAAACCCAAAGCCGAGTATAAAGACACCGTCAGCACCCTCTCGCGAATAGAGCTCCAAGTTTTACTTGAAGGGCGTTCAAATTAATCTGTCGGTTATAACATCACTTTGAGTATGATATGGTGAATAAAGAGGTGAAAATTCTTTTGCAACGCACTGCGTCAGATTAGGCCAGTTTTTTTAATAGCACGTTTAGCCTGAGAGTTGCTACGATGGAGACAACTTCATGTAAGCTGTGATGATAGAAAACGATAAATATCTAAGTCTACAATATATAGAATGAAATATAGTGGACGCGTGGGTGGCACTATAGCCCACAAGGGACAGACGTAGCTTTTCATGAGTAGAAGGGACTCAAAGTTTTTTTACCGACACCGAACGGCGAGATTTGAGAAGATTTTCATAGACACTCTTTGAGTGTTGTCAGCAACTGGAAAGAGGTGGTGCCGTGAAAAAATGCGAGTGTTCCGTCCGGGAATCGAACCTAGACCTGTGAATCGATGCACTTACCCACTATGCCACGGCGACCAGTTTTTGTTTTGTTTTTTTTTTATTAACATTTGAGACCATCGATGCAAAAGTTAATGTCATCGAGTAGTTAATGACATGCCATCAAATCCTTAATTATGTATATGGTGAAGGTGAAGGAAAGTGACAACTATTTTGAAAAATGTCAAAGGTATTGACGTATCCTCTCTTTGTACCTTTTTACATTCGATACATAAAGCAGGTTCAGTCAGGATAATCTTGTCTTAAATGAATAATCATATTTAGCTGAAGCGTTACCTTTTTTGTTTACAGGACCAAGAAACTCAAATTTAACTATATTAGAATTTAATCGCAATAAATTTGCAAACTACTTGATCGCAACCTACAGTGATCGGAAATTTGTAGATCAAGTATTTCGGTGCCGTTTAGTTGTGATTATTTTTCTTTGATATAATATTTTTTTCTGTTGAGAAATATCGTGTTAGACTAAGAGAGATGTTATAAACTAGAAGAATATAGAAAAGATCAGGATTTTCTTTTTTTTTAATTTTAATACGGCTACTGGGTCATTTGACAAGCAACTCTTTCAGTTAACTCGTGATTCTACCTTCACTAAAATCCTCATGCCATTTTATTATTAGGATTTCTTATTCGCAGGTTGCCACAAGAGATATAATTTGTTTGTATACTAGTCAATGTCATTCTCTTCAATAACAAAACCGACGGCGTTTTGAACAATATTTATAGCTGCTTGCAGTGCCGTCGAACATTTCATACGTTAAGCAATCTATCGACTTTTTCCGTTTCGGATCTTTTCAAAATAAATTTCATCCCTCCAAAAAGAACCACTCCCACGGATGCACAACACTTGGCCAAACGTTTTTTTTTCCAAAAAAATCAAAATGCGCTGCGAAATGCTTTTCCGCTATAGGTTCTAATTCGTCATGTCTGGGTGTCGTCTTCAACATTTTTTTCGACCCTCTTTGAATCCTCTGTACCACTTACAAACTCTTGTTTTCGATAGATCTTGCCCAGCGAAAGCCTTCTGCAACACTTTCAACGTTTTTAGAATAGTAAAGAACAGAAATTAATAAAGTAGAAAACGTATGCTAAATACATTGATGTGCAATTTGGCACAGAAGTCAGTGACAATAGTAACAACCTTAGAAAAAATAAAGACATTTGACCTTTTCGCAATTGTTTGTCCACGCTAGTTCAATGTTCTAAAAACAATGGGGGTGAAAACAAGAGTCGCTTGACTTCGGAACTGAGTATCTCACTAAAAGTACCTCTCGTCAAAATATTGCAATCTGTCGACCAATACTGCCCCATATTAGTGTATGATGAAATTTGTTTTAATTTTTTTGATAGATTTTTGCAAACGAAACCATAAAAACAGAAAGTAGGAAAGAATGCAGAAATAGCGTTATAAGTGGTTCGTGTTCAGTTGATTATTTTCAAGAACCGTCGTTTAGAAGATTTTCAACTTTCGGAAATCATAAAATAAAGACCTAAACAGAGATATGGAACGTTGCTGGATTTCACTGGTTGTAACGTCCTTCCTCACTTTTTACAAAATCCAACACGTGAACCCAGCGGTTTATAGCTTTAGATTTTCTACAGAATACAATCAACAGAACAAATCATTTCATTTGAAATGAAATCAGATGAAATCAGCTCTCTCTTGCAACCCTTGCTTCTATTGTGTCAAAGCCCGTAACATTTTGCAGCACTTTCGAAACCCAAATGGAACCCTTTCAAACTGAATTTCATTCAATAAACTTGGTTTCATAAAGAAAACGAATTGAATGTCCTACACACGCTACAATTTCACTTGAAAGTACTTTCCGCCGCGCGGCTCTATCGCGAAAATCCAAAAGGATAAACTCTGAAGTCTGAATTCAGGGTTTCGCTGTCATAGACTTAAGCAGCTTACATCACAGATTCTTAAGCACTATTCACCGCACTAAAGCAAAGGCCACCGCATAAAATCTCTAATCTATTACAGATGCCTGACATAATCTTTGTCGCTACGCTGGTAATTAAGTTGGCACTTCTCTCGCCCCCTCCGCGTTCACATCTTCAAGGCGCACCCCACTCAGCCTTGAGATGCAATTTTCGACTTGAAGTAGGACATTAAAGCGAGTTTATGGCAGCTCGGGAGCCATTATCTTTGACCCGAAAACGTGTTTTTTTCCGTTGCCGTCGCTTCCTCGCTCATGAAATTAGTGAACGAACTTCCATCCTAAGTACACCAAGTCACTGGGTACATATTTACAACTGAGAGAGCTGCTTTCACGAAATGAGAGTCCTTCCTTTTTCGGCAAACATGGGCACACATACACTCACAAAGGGGAGACGAGCCCCGAAAAAAAGACCGAACAAAAATAAAGGAGGACGTGGAAGTGTTCCGCTCTGAAGGATTCACCTGCACGATGGGGCTGATGCCACCACACACAAAAACCCGTTTTATGGGATTCCATTGAATGAGGACAACCCAGCGCAGTGACCCCCTTCTAACACCGATCCAAGCTGTCCTTTTGTCCGCCGAATCAGTGGTGACTCGAGGACAGAGGGATGCATAACCGGGTCGATACCCAATCATTGTTTTCTTTTTTCCGTCTCCCAAACTCTGTACACATCATGACAGAATCAATTTAAACAAATCAGGATTAATTGAATTTCGGGGGACATGATGAGCAAAAAATAGGGGTGAAGCAATTCCTGCAAGCTGCTCCGTTGGAGAGGTAAACACGGTGGTGGTGGCGGTAACCGATTTACATGTAAATGTGTACTTTTCATCTGGCGGACGTTGTTTTTTTTTTTCATTTTTTCGTTCGTCAGTCATTTTCAATTGTTTGGGCGGCGGAAGTGTGAAAGAAAGAGGCAAACCGGACCCGCCCTCGGAGTTGTGGAATGTTTTCGCAGCGATTGCCAATTTCTCTCAATCATGGTGAAATACAAATTTTCAGCGGCACCCATGCAGGCGTTTACACATTTTCGGTCGGACGGATGCACAGAGGCCGATGTTGGCGCCAGGATGTGTCCTATAACGAGCACGGCTCGCCCGTACATATCCATCCTTTGGCCACCCAATTTGTCTCTCAATGGTGGCCGGGCCATGACCAGATGGCGAGTGTGTGTGCGGCCGCCATCTGACTGGCCCCGGGGTAGTGCATCTGCGGTGCACATTGGTACACCGTTTGAGAGCTTAAAATGGCAGAGAGCTAACAACAGCGAGGGGTGATTGCAGAAATGCCAGTGGTGGAGGTCTGTGTGAAATATGTGGTCATTTGGGGAGCACTAGGGCGCTGTGTTTTGTTACACTATTTGCTGAAGCGCGCAAGAGTTGTCGCATCTGAGCGCTGTGAATTGATAAATTCTATTTTTGTTTTTCTCTCCCTGTGTGTGTGTGTTTTCTTTGTTGTTCAGTGTGTCTGTTGTTTGAAAGTGGACACTGCGTCCCCTCGGGGCGGCTGAGAGGATGGTTGAAATGGTTTTATTTGGTCATCGTTTCTGTGAGCTAGCAAACGGCTCTTGGTTAAATTTAGGCATTTTTATGGACAAAGTTTTGTGTTTAGTTAAGTTTTCAAACACAAATGTGGGACGCGAATGGAAATGTCGCAAGCCGCAATGGCCGTACGGAGTACAGGAGAGCAGATGTTGTGATTCCTTTGTTTTGCTGCATAGAAAAAATGCATTCTCAACAGAGAGGGATAGAAAAGTCGTAAGAATGAGGATTTTTAGCATTTAAATGAGATTTCAACTTTAACTGTAATTACCAGGGCTAGGATTTTGTTGAAAAGAAAACACTAATTAGAGTCTTTTCAGTTTTTCTGTGACAAGCGGTTGAAAGAGAAATAATCCACGCAAGTGGGGGTTACACTCACGAATTAATGGTTTCATTTTTTAATTTTTTGGCAACAAGATTTGATAGAAGCCATTTGAGATATAATATGTACAAACATTTAAAGTAACAGATAGAAATTTTAGTACAGCCAAATGAAACTTTCAGGTAAAAAAAATAGTTTCGCAGGAAAGAGACACTTCAGTACGAAATCCAGAGTGGATTCACTTTTGATAATTCTGTTTCGGGATGTAAGGTATGGTTGGAGAAAAGCATGCCCGTCGGATGGAAACTCAGTAATCTTTGACGAAACCACAAAAAAGGAGTCCCCTTCAATTGTGGAAAGAACCGAAGGATGAATATCCTAAGCTTTGGGATAAACTTAGCTGTGAGCGAGTTAAGTCATTTGTTAATAAGCTGATAAGTCCTTCCCTGTGCGGTTTTAAGCCGAAGAAGTCCACCATTAACCAAATCATAACAATACGGCAAAACCTGAAAAAAAAAACCCAAGCGACGCAAATAGACGCATACCACTTGTTCGTCCATTTGAAGGCTGCATGGGACAGTGTCTGCAGAAACGAGGTATACAACGTTATGTATAGATTTGATATTTCCGTCAAACTCGTCAGGTTGCGCAAGGTGACGATGTAGAATCCTCAGAGTTCCTTGAAGGCCAGTGCCGAACACAATGAGACCTTAATATAAAAAAAAGTTTTAGCTAAGACAACGCGCTGTTATGTGACATTTTCAACATCGTCCCTGAGAAAGTCATGCAGAACTCACTAGCCGACACGAGTAGCGTTATCTTAAAAGAATCAAACATAATTTTTAGCATGGATGACATTGAGGTGAATGGTTGAACATGGCGTGCTTCCATGCGGTATGGAAGCAGAGGCGGGTTTGACGAGAATGTACGCAAAATAACGACGACTCGGCCAAAACGTCACATAAGGCAGGTGATAACAGTACCCTCAGCTTCCTTGGCTCACGTTCCTGCACTTCGGCCGTAGACTTGCAACGGCAGCGTATGTTACGCACATTAAATTCTAACCTTGACAGCATAATCGCTTGGGGTACAAGAAATAGAGCTGAATTTACTGCATCCAAGACCCAGTGCTGCCAACTGTCACTCAAGCGTTGCCAAAATAGTGAGCCGTTATCCGTGGACGGCGCTTGCTTTGTTGAAACTGTAAACTTTCCATCCTCGGTATGTGTAACAACTCAACACTTAGTTGGAACGATCACTTACTTGAGGTCGCCAAAAATGCTGCGAAGTGTCTAGGTTTCCTAACAAGATGCAAAAAATACTTTACCCCCTTTGACCTGGGTACAATTTACAAGACCGCTCTAGACTAGCGGGTCTGGTGCTCCCAAGACCTCTCTGTACCTGGTAGATAGAATGCAAAAGCGAGCGATAAAACTTATAGGAGATAATTGTACTGCGAAGTCGATTGACTCGTTAGAACACCGACGTAATGTCGCGTCTCTGTCACTGTTTTATCGCTATTTCAACAAGAAATGCTCAAACGAATCAGCCAGCTGCATTCCTCCCCTTCAAAAATTCACCCACAATGCCCGTCTCGCTAGGAATGCTCATCAGCTCACCCTTAAGCCCACCTTCGGACGTACAGTAAAGTTTGGGGACTCGCTCTTTAGCCGCACCACACGCATATGAAATGCTCTTTCCAGCTCAATATATCCATTTCATTAAAATCCACGGACATTTAAAATCAATGTGCACCAGTACCTCCTCTCCCTCTCTTCCTCTGTACCTTCGGCCCGTCCTGTGACTTAAATCCGATCACTTAAAGGTAGTCGCAACCCCTTTAGCGCGCGAACTTCGTCTACTGGCATTTAAGAACGAACAAGATTAGAAGCGAGATTAAGCACAAAACAAATCTCGTCAACTGCTTTATTTGGCCTCAAGAGGCAAATTAGTCGCAGTGCCCCTTCCCAATGAACCAAGGTAACACTACATGACTCCTTGATCATACCTGCGCTGCTCTATGACGCAAAAGCTTTGATCATTCCAAGAGACTTACAAGAACTCAAAAACACGAAAAATCCATAACAAGTTAATATCACAAAGTAGGCGACCCCAAATTTGAAAACTAGAGAAATTCTAAAATGTGAAACAGATCAAATTCAAACTTCTTCTACTAATTTCCAAAACAAGATAAGTACCGAAATATCAAATTTCGGAAAATCAAAAACAGAAAATCGACCCAAAATTTTGAGCATTCTGCCATTTGAGCCTAGACAGCAAAAAATATGCAGACTTGTCTGCAAGGGCGGCAGAGCTCTACGCCACCATATGGAGGGTGGAATTTTTTTAATTCATTGGGAAATTTTGGTTTTTTTCCAAAACTTGTCTTAATTTTTTGGTTGCGTTTTAAGTTCGAAACCATTGTTATACCCAAACACAACCACTGTATATTTTTGCACCTCACAAATGTCTCTTTAAAATGCCCCGGTTCAAAGTACGTTCGCTTGACACATGAATTCTGGATGACAAATGTAGACAGTATTCATCTCACGACATCAGTTAATTGAACACCCCAGGAGTCAAAATTCCTTCCTGCCATCATCGATGGATTACCTCTTCCGCCGTCCATGAGTACATCATACAGTGATAATGAAATTTAATGGCCTCCTGAATAAACATAATTATCCTTAATTGTCGGTCACAATTGGTCGATAATTAGTCACTCACGCACAGTCGACGACACCGTGTGCAATCTGCATGCAGCATCCATCACCTGGCTATGAGGCGACAAGGCCAGCCAATTGCAGTAATTTTTAACGAAAGCCACCCCCTTCCCTCCCACCACCATTCGCTCGCCATTCAGACTTGAATATAAATTCAATTGCAGTGGGGGGCTGGTCACAGGATGCTCCAGCACCACAATCTGATTGCTGACTTCACGCTGATTAGGGCAAATTATTTGAAAAGTGGAAGCCGGGGCAATCAGGAAATCGTCACTGGCCGCGGAAGTGGGTGCAATGAACGGAAAAGGAGTAATCAATATTTTGGATAAAGTGCGGGGCTTTAAATTCTCCCAAATTCCGCACGAAATAAAACAAATTTTCACATAAATTCCGACTCAAGTGGACTGCTGCAACTGTTTGGAGGACTAATTACTTTCGAAAAGAGATTTCGGTTGAACGCGCCCCCCGGGGAGTGGGATGGGAAAAAGGATACAAATTTAGAAAATATTAAACGTCTGTCATCTGTCAGCGATTACAGACAGCCGAAGCGGTTCACAATCAGACTGATGTCCTGACAATGGACTAGCATGTCCTTCGTAATTAGTTGTTGCCAAGAGACCTTTAGTGATTTTTTTAAGTCTCTTCGGGTGAAATTCCTGGAAGGATCGTTAAATTGAAGGCTGTCAATTACGCAACGAGGGGAGGACATATCTTTGCAGTGCGTGAATTGAGAATTGTTGATTGGGGAAGTTTTCTCAGATAATTGTTGTTGAAAGTCCTTTTTTCATTTAATTCTCCGATTTTTGCTTCCCTCGCAATGATTGCTAATTATGTCATTTAAGGAGAATGACAATTAATTTGAAACTTACTTCATTTACCCCGAATGTCTTCCAAGAGAGGGAGAGAGTCGAGGGATACAGACGCTGTCAGATGTCTGTTTCAAAGCCCTGCCCACTGGGTGGATGTCCATCTGTCCCTGTCCACGCGTGACATGAACGTTAACTTTAATTTAGCACTCGGGGGAGTTTTCATAAATCAAATTGTTTGGTTTCAAGTAGCGGGGGTATGTTGAAATTTGTGCTGTTTTATTGCTTGTTCTGTAAGTTCAGGCTCTACAAACTTCTTTGATGAGAGATGTGACACTTTATTCGCATCTGAATGAAAGCAAAAGCGACACGAGCCATGGGAGGTGATTGGAACAGAGACCTTGTGAATATTTGCCTAACTCGGCGGTAACGTGACGCTGAACAAACCAAGAGTTACTTTACTCTCATGGTTGACATACGTATTCAAGTAAACTTTTTGACTTGCAATTCATTTATGAAGATATATCCACAACATGGGTGCTTAAAAAGTAGTTCCAAAGCCTTCAAGGAATATTCGTAAGAATGCAAGCGACACCCATCACCTGTTGATGGGTCGTTTTCAAGGCCACATATGACGGCGTGTATTGGGATGAACTATGCAACGCTATATTCAGTTTTGACACTCCTTCCTTACTCGCCACATTATGCAAAATAACAATGGAGAATTCTCGCTTGTCCATCAAGGCCCTTGAAACATTATTTTAGTAGGGATTTTTGACAAGGCGACTCGGTACTATGTGACCTTTAAAACACTACTCTTGAGAATGAGACCCAAGGTTAAACGCAGAATAACTCTTGCTTACCGCAGTCCCTTTGCCATTGAGATGCTTAAATAGTACAGCCCCTCTCAAAGGAATAAGCTTACTCCATACATCACTTTGATCATTCCTGTCCTGTTCTATCGCGCGGTAGTATAGTCAAACTTTAAGACTGCGGAGGAAGCTGATTGGGCAATCATGCAACTATTGAAAGGCCATCGTTTCTAGCCTACGAAAAATCGTTTTGTAGCAAGGGATGGGTCCAACGTCGTTGTTGTTACGTTGTTGATCGCACTTAAAATGGCGAGCTGCCAACACTATCCTTGTCCCTGCACAAGTCAAGTTGACAAACAGCCTCCTTGTGGCGCCCCCTGGATAGCCATCACAACATCCGTGGTGTGGTGAACCAATGTGAACCCCTCTGCCCAAAGGGTTAAATGCTCCTAGCCTACCAGTCTGTAGATTGTGCGTAAGGCTAACATAACATAAAAAACTACGAGTTCAGAGACAGCAACATGCCTCATATATGGACGGATCTTATGTTGATGACCTCAGCAAACGAATAAAGGACAACAATTTTCGGTTCTGCACGTGGAATATGAGGTCCCTTAACAGACCACGTGCAGCCGAACAAATTGCGGAGGCCCTTGACTGCTACAAAGCAGATATCACCGCCATCCAGGAAGTGCGGTGGGATGAGCCAAGCAAAATGAAGATGAAGAACTTCGACATCTCTACAGCGACTGCTACAGGGAGAGAGACAGCGCTTATTCGACTAATCAGACTTAGGCATGTTGCGTTGTCCTAATGGCCCAGATTCGAAGACTTTTCAGGTCAGAGCAGTGGTTCCCATACGCTCTACGGGGAAAAACCATGTTAAGCGCTGAATTCGAAGACGATTGACCAGGCGAATACCGCCGTACAGCCTATAAAGTTCGTCGTTGAATCAATCCAGACCATTACCACAAACAGGATAAAAAATCACAAGCAAAAGTTTTCCCTCGAAAAAGATTAAGGGCTTCCATATCCGCTCAAAGTAGCGTTCAAACTTCTTCCGTAAGGGAGGACTGGATGAAACTGTTGTACAAAGACAGTTTAGTCCTTAGAGAGGGGACCCTATTACTTTGCTTCTTAAGCCCGAAGACCACGATTGGCAAGAATGATTCTGCGTCTGACTTCGATACTGATGTTATCATCTCTACTTACAGCGGCGCCAAAGGAGACGAAGTCCTTGACTCAAAGTTTCTGCTGCCTAGTGTGACGCTCTTTCCGAGACGTCGATGTTGTGTGTCCTTCCTTGATGAATGCATATACTTCGTTTTTTTCTTCCTATTCTCTTATCACCGAAGCCATTTTTTCAAGCGTTGCAAATAACGCAAGTCTCGATGCCCCATTTACCAAAGTTCCAAGTGCGTTCACTATTGAGAAACAATTCTTTGATCTTGGTAGAGAGCGAAGTCCTTGTGACACCTTTGCCGCTGTATGAGTCGCAGAACTCAGTTGCAATGCCACTTCACACTGATCCAGGAAAGTCGTCATAATCGGATGGACTGTGTCAGCAGGGTAAACAAGCTGTAAGCGTCTAGTTACCATGATACATTAACCTCAGCTCTGACCCAATACAGCCGTCACGACAGTCCCACAAGGGAGCGAGCGGCACAATGAGGCTGAAACTTTGTTTCCCTAAGCTAATCCCAACTTTCCGTGGCACTGACAAATAACTTCCGGTCGAGTTATGTAACAACCTTACTTCCAGTTGGGTTCCTTAACACCTAGAACCGGTAACCTAACGATCCTAATTAACTTCGCTCTATCACAAGGGGAGTCATTCTGGCTCGACGTCTTCGAATCTCTTCCATTGCAAAGTTTCTTATGGTGCTTGTAGTTTGCCTACTCTGGGGTACCCGCCAGTCCCCGGAACTTCATCCGGATTACCAAGCCTCTGATTCGCTTAGAGGCCGCTTCAGCAGAATGGAGTTAAAGGAACCATGTTCTGTTGGCAAGTAGCTTAGATACATCGTGAGATCCACACCGCAAAAGAATTCCACGAGTAACAAGTCTCAGAACGCTATTCCACCATCTATCTTGCTATTTTCGGAAGAGTAGTTGGACAAGGAAGACCTTTTTTCGCTCGTTAAGCGAGAAATCTTCCAAGCCTCTGGTGTCTACTTCTCCAACACTTGGTATTGAGAGACATTTCTTTGAAGCATGCTTATCTTGAATGACAAGATGCTACAGCAAGTGAGTTCAGTATGTGGTGCAATCGTTCGTCATAAGATGGCAACGTACATTGTCGTGCTGAAAAGGCTTAAGATAAGGGCGGACAACAGCTAAATTTGAAATGCTCCCAACTCACACTATGACGAAATGAAATAGTTCCTACAGTTTCGAGTGTTGTCATCAACTACAACAAAAGATTTGATTCGCAACGCGTAGCGAAACGCTTTGTATTAGACGTCAGCAGTGTGTTTGAATACCCATTACTACAGTGGAGTACGGTGAAAACCACGGTCGCGTAAGCTGCATTCGAAGCATCACACAACCCGTGGGACTCAATTTCTTGAATGTTTTTTTGTACTGATCCAAATCGGTTTTGTTACAGTCTTCCTTCAGCTGAAAGGAAAGCCTCTTAGGGTTGGACCAATATTGTGTTTGTTCTGCAATAAGCTGTTCGCACCAATTAAGGTCTTCCTTTCAAATCTGTTACATGAGTAACTTCATACATTTTGCTGTAGTTGACCACAGCCTGTCACCTTTGACGGAAATTTTCCCGAAAAATAAAACATTTTGCGTAGGGAAAAGTTTAAACAAAGGATAACACGCAGACAACGAAACATGTCAAACACATCTTTTTCAAAAATTGCACTCTCCCTCGGACCACTCTAACCTTCAATACTTTTCAAATAAATTTCAATTTAAATTTGATTGCTAAACTTAAACACAAACATGTTTTTTACAGCGGTTGAATAAAGTTGTGAGATGATGCAAAACTCAACGCCCCTTCTCACATGTGCTTAAGAGCAATAAAAATACACATACACTCGTCTATTCTCCATAACAAAGAACACAGAATTGAATCCGTTGAAAATGATGGATATACCATAAATAGAGTGCATTCAACATCAT
The DNA here is from genome assembly GCA_944738645.1 of Eristalinus sepulchralis. Lineage (NCBI taxonomy): Eukaryota > Metazoa > Arthropoda > Insecta > Diptera > Syrphidae > Eristalinus > Eristalinus sepulchralis. Next base: position 15,426,759 of record OX122882.1, read on the forward strand.
CCTCTTGAGTGGCGTTCTATTCAGTTCATGCACCTGGACTGTCGTAACAAGCTTTGGAGGCATTGTATTCGTTCACAGGACATGCATACTTTCGAGTTCATATTTTTATGCTCCTCCAAACTGCAGACTGGGATGCGCATTCATAGTCCCAATCGATCGCTGAAGTGCACCTGTCTGTGCAGGTATATTTGAAGAATGTGAACACAACAACTCATCGCGCTGGTGGCGAGCATAAGTCTGCCCTACGGGCGCCCAACCAACATTTGCGAATGCATTCGTTTTTTGATTTTATCCCTTCACAATAGAAAGTGCCTTTCAATTGTATCTACGAATTCATAGAGCACTCGAAGTGATGAGGGTCTAGATGCCGGATATGTCATAAATAATACACCTGCTTCCTGTTATCCTGGCGTCGTCATTGATTTTCCACTCATACGCACTTGAGTTAGAGTGCGTTGCATTCTCTTACCTCATCCTGCCAGTGGTGTGCACGTGGATAACGTGATTAAATCGCCTCCCCCTCTTGCTGGGCAAACAATTACGAGTAAGTAATATTTGCGCACGTTCAGATACATCTACAGTCCAAATGTTTTGAATATGTCTTGAACAAATGTTGGACTTTGGGGAGTTGGTAGCTAAATTGTGTTAAATTGAAGTGATTTGCTGCAAGAAGTACTCAATTCAGATGTCATCGGAAAGTCAGGATAGATGTACATTTTTGAACTCCAACACAGGTTAAGATGCTCCCGAGTGGGCGCATTTCAGCCCATTCTCAACCAAATATATTTTTTTTTAACTTATGGGGTGGACGCGTTTTTTTCACAGATGTATACACAGCTCAGACGGCATACCAAAACCCGCCAGCGAACAAAGGGAAGCAGAATTCCGTTGTTTCTTGTGAAACTTTATGCATTTATACAACAGATGGTGTTGTAACAAAACATTGCAAAATATAGGATCATTCATTTATCGGTTTCAAAAGTAAGTCTTTATAAAATGCATACTTTGATATAGTTTTGATAAAAATTTGAAATCATTTTATGGTCCAAGCTTTGCCATTTAATGCGCAAGATCATATCAGTCAGTTTGTCGCCTCAGAAAAGTGCGTTTTACCCTCGCAGCACGAGTTTTTTTCTTTTGAGGCCACTTTAAAGCACTTTTTCGCACATTTCGTAGGGTAACTCAGCAGAAAGCTGCAGAATATTGGTCTAGACTTCGAGGATTATTCACTGAGCACGGACTTTTGCAAAGGCCTCACAGGGAAAAATCGAACGGTGTCAAGTTGCATGGATTTAGTGGCAAAACTTAACTCCTGCGTAACCAGGAAACTTCTCAATTAAACGATAGGTGGACATGTTGTGCATGTTGTCCCGTCTTTTTGGAACCACATGCCGTCTAAGTCATAAACTGGCTTCGCCGGCCAGAAAAGTAGATTATTTTTCGACTATATCACTCCGAGTTGTCTGTAACTGTTCTTTTGTTTGGCATCTTCGAAAAAAGGACCAGTGACATCATACGTTCATAGATAGAGGGAGATGCACCTTGCTGTTATAAACAGAGAAAGATAGATAAATAGATAGCTAGAGAGAGAGGGGGGTAAAGGGAGAGAGAGAGAGAGAGAGAGAGAGAGAGAGAGAGAGAGAGAGAGAGAGAGGGAGCGTGAGGGCGAGAGAGTGAGTGAGTGAGTGAGGGAGAGGGAGAGAGAAAGAAAACGTTGTTCGAAAAAGCTGTGTTTATTGTCGGTGGGACCAACACCCAAGAAGCGTACTTCCGACATAGTGAATGGACAGCAGCTTTAGAATGTTTCTTGAGTTGCACTTTGTAAGGATGGAGACGCAAATCCAAATGTCAAATCCGTCATAGTGAGGTGTACGACACGTCCAACTGTTACGAACTCCGGTAAATCGATAGATTCAGATCATCAGCAGAGGATGGCATTTCTCACCGAAAAATGGAACCAATCTTTGCACAATGTAGACGAAAGCAAATTTGTTGCATTTCATATTGCAAAGGCATTTGACGGAGTCTGGCATCGGGCTTTTTTGTCAAAAATGCATGCTTATGGGGTCGATGAACCTCTTCTTCAATAGATTTGAAACTACCTTCCGTACCGTTCAATACAAGTCGTATTGGATGGGTTCAAGTGTGATATTCCTCATATAAATACTGGTGTTCTCTAGGACTCCATTTTGTCTCCGACACTCCTTCTCATTTTTATAAATGATCTCCTGTCTGCCACTTCTAATCAAATCCTCATTAATTTCTGATCTTGACGAAATTGATACTCTAATGAATTGCATTCCTCATCCTCAAAAATTTACCCGCAATACTCGCCCACCCATTCACCCCTAGGCCCACCTTTGGACGTACAGTTAAGTTTAGGGACTTGTTCTTCAGTGGCACCACACGAATATGGAATGCTCTTCCCAGTTCAACTTTCCCCCCTCATTACAATCCACAGGCATTTAAAACCAAAGTGCACTGGTACCTCCTTTCCATCTATTCCTCTACACCTTTCGGCTTGTGCTGTGACTTAATTCCGGTCACTTAAGGGTATTTAATAATCCCTTTAGCTCGCGCCAATTAAAGAAAAAGAAATTGCCCTTACAGCAACATTATTTTTCACTGACCGCTTAAAAATTTCGTCACAATTTTGTCGACTCTCTGCATTGTCGGACAATTACTATTATCGCGTAATGCACGGAAAGTGGCTCCGTTTTGTACCAAATCTCAAAAATGTCAACGAAATGGTTCGATTGTCCAGCGATTCATATGTGTAAATGGGAAACATTCGACTAAATTCGTGACACTTCAATTGACAACTTTTCCTGATAGGCGCCAAATGTCACTGCTACCAAACCACAAATTGAATATTTCAGAAATTGCGCTCCGTTTACTGTAGACAATTTCCCAAAAATTGCAAAAAAATCCTTTTTCAAAACATTCAAGGAAACTGGATAAACTGGTAAAGCACACTGGGCGCATATCAAGTTTGACGAATTCTCTCTTCTCAGAGCATAAATTTGTGGGAGAAATAAAAAACGGCCTTTTGTGGCACCCACCCGGCACCCGGGACCGTGTGTTTTCTTTTCTCCGGAACAGATACATTTCTTCGTCCAAGTTGCGGGTTCGGAAACTCTTATCTGCAGGCACTGAATTGGGGTTTTGCAATTCCCACACTTGAATAAACAATTTCCCCTTTGAGCCTTGCACCTCACAAAGGTTTTTTTGGGAACTTAATTTTCTGAACGCCCACTGTATCCGTTTGCAGGAGTACCACCCACACACACACATGCTCATTTCGAATGCATGAAAATGCATTAAATTCTGTGCCGTTCAGTTTCCTCGAATACAAGGATTTTCATTTCAACCGGTACCCTGATATATTTATGCAGTTCCGGGAAGGAGGGGCAGCCTGTGCCAGGTTGAATAACAGATGGGATATTCGTTCTCCATTCCCACACTGTGTGTAGCAATTTCGCCTGTCTACACACACATTGAATAAATATATTGCGCATTGATTCTGTGTGTTAAAAATGGAAGGATTGTCATTGAAATGGCCTTGATGACATGTCGAATTGTTTATGAATTTTGCACGAAGCTCACGGATCGATTCTATATTTTTCAAATGGTTCGAGCGTTTGCTGCAATCACAATCCACGAGTGAGGTGAGTCGGAGTTGAATTTATATTCAAATCGAAAAATACCCCACCAATCAGAATGTGCTGCAGGAAGTAATGTTCTGTCCCGATTTATGCTCAATGAATTTGCATCTATTTTCGGATTGTTGCGATTGTGTGGGAATTTCAGTTCAGAATAACGCTTGCGACTGAAAAAAGGAAATATGATTCACCAGGGTCTGTGAAAAGTTTGGCAATGCGAATGGAGAGAAATTGTCCAACAAAATGTAAAAATTTGCTTGTCGTGGTCAGAAATAGTGCTTTCACTGTTTTCTCTTTCACATGTCATAGTCCCACCGGGAAGGTACACAGGCAATTAAAGGATAATTGATTACATGTGGGTGAGAGGACGCACTGCGTCTTCTGCAGAATAATTTTTTCACTTAAAATCAATTTTCCAGTCGCAGTCAATGCTGAGAATTTTGAAAAATTATTCCTGCAGGATGTTAAATATCGAGGACGTCTCGAATATCGCTGTCGAGCAGAATGTTCAACTCAATCTGGACAACAAAGGATAAGTTTACCTCCATCTTAAACAAGGTCAAGATGACAAAATCGAAGCTGAACTTAAACTGCTGGGACCGACGGACTATCCGCAAATGTCCTTGAAAGTACATATTTGGAGATCATGCATGCTCCAGGGAATCTACAAACCGTAGCCGTTCAAGCACATCCGTTGAGTGGAAACTCTGTGTTGTTTGCTGAATCCACAAGAAAGCAAACCAAAGTTGCTGGGGCTGATGGACTATCCGCAGAGCCCATTGAAAATAGTCAAAGAAGATCTGGTTTAAAGCATGCTCCACGGAATTTACAAAACGTGGTCGGTCGAGCACACCCGGATTGTGTGCCTAATCCACAAGAAAGCTGGCATAAGTCTCCTTACCATGGATGCAAGGATTTTTACTTTTTTTTGTGAACATGAGTTGAGTGGTCGACATGGTGTTGCGCGTCGACTCATACACCGAAGGTCCAGGTTCGATTCCTGGACTAAGCACATACAATTTTTCACGGCACCACCTCTTTCGAGTTGCTGACAAAACTCACAGAGTAAGAATTCTCTAATCTCGCCGTTCAGGCGAATTCTTAAAAAATAGGAACTCAACTGCATTCGGACAACTTTCATTGAATTTGTGACAAAACAGTGATTCTAAGGAGTGGGTTATCTTCAACTGTCTGCTACGACATTTGTTTGCTCGCTTTTAAATTTCATCTGGTGGCGCAACGTGGTCATGAGAGCATAAGGCCTCATAAGAGCAGTATATTCAAGCACACTTTAAATAAATTGGTCTGCACTGCAGTTCACAATGGGCCAATGTCTAGCTTTTTCAGCAGATGTTCCTGTTGTGCGTTCTGATATTGTTCTATCGCAAGTAGAAAAGACCTACTGACTTTTGCGTTCTTTGAGTGGTGTCAACAACTCGAAAGCGAGGGTGGCGTGAAGAAATGTTGATTCAACAGTTGAGGAGTTTTGAAACCATACTTTCCACTTGAAGTACTCATTTCACATAACAAATGGATATAGGGGCGTGTCTTTCAGGAATGCATTCAAAAGTTTTATGACATTTTTCTTACACAACTCTTCATTCCACTCGAAAATTGAATTTGAAACGTTGAAGCGTTTAAATTGTAACATACAGCATCTTGAGCTTCTGCAATAAAATCAAACGTTTCACTTCATCACCGGCACATCCAACACATAATTTCTTTTTCTACCTACAAGTCAAGTTGATTTGTGAAAGGCATTCTTCAAGAACTTAACCTTTTTAACCTCTCGTACAGCTTCCAAACACAACCGCCCCTTCACACCCATCCAAACCACAGGGCCGATGATTAACGTCATGGTTCGTCGTTGAACCTGCTAAGCACAACACTCAACGGTTGACAAGAAAATCAGATATTCATTAGTCAAAATCGAAGCAAAAAACCATTATCTGCATCCAGGCAACACACTCCCACCGCTCGACGGTCTCCGAATGACAACGTTCGACGATATCCCGCCGCCGTCGTGATCCATCGCAGCATTCATCATTAAGGCGAATTGGATCGGGGAATAGTTGTACGCCCGTGTCGGGGCTGGGTCATAAAGTACCCCGAATAAATATCCTCTGTCACAAAACGACTCAAAAGGACGAGCTCGACGAGGATGTACGATGTATTGCGAAGCCATAGCAACAGCTCCTCCGCAGGGCCCGTGGCCGTGTCTTGAGCTATTAATCATCTTCTGATGATTTATTGGCATTTCACCAGACGACTTAGCGCACATACACAGGCATTTGTACGTGCAACACAATTTTCCTATTAGCGGGACGGAGAGGAAGACTCCGCCCCGCTCGAGACGATGCGACGGTGAAGCGAGAGAGCGAGAGTTATTGAAACTACTTTTGTAATTTATTGCCGAGCGACTTATGAGATTTCGATTACAAAGTGTCTTTCTTTTCTCCCGCTCAAGGATGCCTTGCTGTAGTCGCATAAGCAATCAATGGCTGCAGGGATGTCTGGGAGGAAGCGAGTTGCATTTGCGAGTGTGTTGCCGTTGGTAAGAAGCGAAGAGGGGAGGGAACACTTTTCAAGAGTCCTTTCCAAGCCGGAGTGGCTTTGAAAAATATACGAGCAATGTTTTGACGTGCAGGGATGTGATGATTGGAATATGGATTTTGCCTTAAAGAATGTGAAATTAATTTGATTGGGATGGTGCAAGGACCCGGATACGCATGAGTTTCGAACAAGAAAAAAGTGGACTTGGATCCAAGTGCGGCTGATAAGGTGACATACAGTCTGCACTGCTGTGATATGTTTTTTTACAGAGCGGGTCAAATAAAAAAGAGAAGAGAAACTTCAACTCCAGCACCAATCTATCGCCAGATAGAGGTGTGAATGTAAGACACGATATGTGAATTTCTCCTCGTAGCAGATGAAGACAAACAATTTTAAGCTTTAAGCTTACATTAGTCTAGACTTCAAAAGGGGTTTGAGCCCCTAGTGAAAGTTACGTAAAGAGGCCACCGCTGTAAACTGTGAACAAGGAGACCTTGACAATCAGCTAGGAAGAGCAAACTTCCAAGCAGCCTTTTGAGTTCAACTCTGCACCACCAAGGGCGTTCGCGATGGACAGGAACAGGTAGTAACCACTTGGCGCTATGTCCGGGCTATATGGTGGATGCGATAAAACCTCCCATCCCTGCTCCCGTAGCTTCTGAGAAGGCATCAACGAAGTGTGTGGTCTGGCGTTGTCCTGGTGGAGCACTACACCCTTCCTGTTGGTCGATTGTGGACGCTTCTGATCGCCTGCTTCAAGCGGTCCAGTTGTTCACAGTAGATGGTAGAATTTAGCGTCTGGCCATATGGGAGCAGCTCATAGTGGATGATGCCCTTCCAATCCCACCAAACACACAGCAAAACCTTCCTGGCCGTCAATCCCGGCTTGGCCACTATTTGGGACGGTTCACCAGCCTTCAAGCGCAACCGTTTTCGCTTGATATGTGTCGTATGTGATCCATTTTTCGTCGCCTGTCATCATCCGCTTCAAAAATGGGTCAAGTTCGTTCCGTTTCAGCAGCATATCGCAGGCGTTGATTCGGTCCAGAAGGTTTTTTTGCGTCAAATCATGCAGCACCCACTCATCAAGTTTTTTTTGTCTCCAGTCTTCTGCAGATGGTTTAAAATAGTCTGATGACTAACTCCCATCTCCGAGATGCCACATGCCTGTCTAACTCGATGATTTCCATGATTCGATCGGTATTCGTTGTCACAGGTCTTCCGCCGGCTGGCATAGTGTCGTTTTCACCGGCTCTGAATCGTCGAAACCATTCCTCCGTCATTCGAAGTGATAGAATACCATCCCCCAAAACACCCTCAATCTTACGGAAAGTTTCTCTAGCGGATTTGCCTTTAACGAAGGAAAACTTTAAAATAGCGCGAATTTCGGCGTTAGTGAACTCCTTGTTTACATGTCAATAACTGTTGAACGTACGTGTAATAAACCACGGGCGACAAAGTTGCAAAATATCAAGAATTCGGTATTGCTAGACCGTTAAGGGTGAGCGTGGTAGCGTACACAGAAGGCATCTCAAATGACCTGTGGGGCTCATATCCTGCATCAAATGTTGAGGCAGCTCCGTTTGCTTACTTTAGACAGCAAGCGCAACTGTAAGATCACTTCTCGCAATTCTGGAAGGAGGTTTCGCGTTAATACGTACGTAACTTTCGTAGAAACATCGATCATCTGGCACAAACCAGGAAATAACACTCCAAACAGTGAGCGTCAGTCGGAAGATGTGCTCTGAAGAAGGAAACTGTTCCAAAGACCGGAACGGTAATGAGAAACAATAAATCAACAATAACTAATCTACATCCACTGCCTGGAGAAGGCCAGGTTATAGGGACGGATATAGGTTGGCGAGTGAGAAGGCGCTCTTCCATCGTAACAACGCACTGCCTCCTTGGTCGCTACTGATAACTTGGTAGAATAGGGCTATGAACTGCCTGATTGGCCTCTGTTCGATATCTTTGTATTACATTATTACAAAATTTTAAAATGTTATGTTAAGAAATTTGTGTCGAACTAGAAAAATATCGTCGGAGCCATCCAAAATTTTTGTGACAGGTCAAGGAACTTGAAATATGTTAAACTAAAAGGAAACCATCGTCATTATCATCGTTAATCCCCATGATCGTCTAAACGGGTCTAGGAGGCAATGTACGCACGAGTGGCACCCAGACCGCTCGATCCTTTGCCGTCTACTTTAATTCATCAGGAGCTATTCCCAAGTGAAACTGGACGAGTTTATGGACTTAATCCAATCACCTGGCCTTGAGTCAGTGTTGATCAATAAATTTCAAGTTTTCCAAAATCTTGTATTTATCGAACTACGCTTGTATTTGTTGATTATGGATTTAAGTTTTTTTTTCTGATTTTCGGATTTCTACGTTTTTGGGCTTCTGAATTCCGTCAGGTTCCAGAAATTTAATAAAGCAGGAGACTCTAGAAAGACCTCGGAAGCTTCATTGTTACCAGAGATTATTCGATCGATAAATACACGGTGTCTTGCAGCAGATATCCTGGATCCATAAAAAGTCAATTTTTTTTGTTTTTGAATTTTCCCTCAAGAGAGTTTAATTCCCGCTTAAAAAAGCGAAAATTCCAGCGGCAATACGCCAATCCGAAAACAGCATCAGTACCCGCAGCAACAAGAAACCTTCACCCACGGGTGTTTTCATGCAGATGACATGTCTAAAGACCTCATCTTCGAGTTCATCTCATTTTCTCATTTTTTGTTGTCCTAAAACCCTTTTAAATTACTTACCCCATTCTTCTCGCAGACACCGCCAGCGTTCTTCAGGTCACCCGTCCAGGCCAGACCGAGCGTTCCCATTTCGAAATCACGATAAGTGAACATGTACGCCAGGCAGAATGCATCGTAGTCCTCCTCTGCAAAGAAAGATTGTGTACAGAAATGTAAATACAGGCCAAACAAGTAATTACAGGATAGAATGTAAACCAGCCACGTGGTTGATTGTGGCGAGTCATCTGACTGAAATAATAAGTGCGCGTCACGCTGGACAATGCCATTGTTACGGACGGCTGCACACGGAGCACACTTCTGCAGTTGAAGGGGCTTCGATGCGGACGTCGAACCATCCACCCAGCACTTAATACCCATCTCCATACTTGGAGCCCACACTGCGAGCGCCCATCAATTTTACTCTCGCCCACCTGACCGTGCAGTCATCGGTTGGGGGGAACAAGCGAGAGAGGAAGAGACCACAAAAAAGAAGCATAATGACACAACAGCGAAGGACTCGCAGAATCTTCTGCTTTCATATGCAAATCCATTGCGGGGAGATATAATTTATCATGACAACTTCCAGAGGATGCGGTTGAGGGAGCACAGGAGCAGGCAGGAGGCAGCATGCCGGAGGTGTGGCAACAATAAACAGACAGCTTTGCGACATCAACATTTAAAGAGGAAGCGAGGTGGAGTTTCGCGGTTGAGCGAATCCTTTATGCGTTTCGTTCCGTCTCGCTTGACGGAAGACCCCCGCATAGAGGAGCGGATGGAGAAAAATGCCTTCGGTTCGATTCTCGGATGGAAATAGAAGACGTTCGCCGGGCTCCCGAATAATATGTCATGTTTAGCGCACAAATTTCTTGGATTAATTCAATAATGTCTCATGAGCATCAATCACGCACACAGCACAGCGGGCCAGGGGGGAAGTTTATGCAATCTGTCATGTTGTCATGGTGTTGCGCAAACTTCATCTCCGCTGGTGAACTCCGAAATGAGATTTAGTTTTTGCTATTTTCGGTCTCATGTCAACGTCGACGGGTGGGGGTGTTGTATTTTTTGGCCTCGTGCTTGACATCGATCATTTAGAGTTGACAGAGTGGTGCGGGACTTAGATTTGGCAAGTGGGTGTGTTGGCTTGTAATTATCTGTCGGAGGAGTGCCATGCCGTATCAGCAAGAGGATGCTGCGGCACTCTGCGGACGGATGACATTTCGAAGGCACACTAGTGGCAGGAGAATGATGTGTTGGCTTCACTTGCTGATGACAGCGGAGGGGAATCTTTTAGCTAATGGACTCGAACATTCGCCTTGCGTTCGAATTTTTTTTATTTGAATCTATTTATCCAACAAGGGGGGCAGTCGGTTCCAGACTGATGCGTGTTGTGGGAGGCCTTGACAAAGTCCTTTGGAGATAGAGATTAGAGATTTGATGGCCAAATACGCGAAATCCAAGTCTAAAAAGATTGACAAGAGGGGAGAAAAAATATAAGGCGTTGAAAATTATAAGGGCCTTTAGAGCGTATACAAAATTGAAAGATTCTTTCCGACCAGTAACGCAATAAAAGAAGCCTTGAGGACCGGGAGAGCCTCAAACTATGCGGCGTGTAGAATTGAAGGCAGCTGGTGAATGAACGTGCCAGTTGGAATGTTTTGTGGGTTGTGTCGACACCGGACTGTAGTGAAACAAGAAGAAGAAGAATTGAGTGCAATGTCTTTAAGGTAACATCATCAAGCTTGGTTTTTGTAACTTTTTTGCAAAAACTGTTACAAGTATTGTGGTCCGGAATGTATTATTTAAATTAAGAAGAAGCACACCACATGCTCCCATAGCCTTCATGTGCGGAAAGTGGCCCTGCGTAAGGTTTGCATTAGTAAATCATTCAGCGATTAAGGATCAAGATTCCGAAAGGGCCGAAGTGACAAAATTCCAAAATCCTACAACTATCACAAAGCAGGGGGTTGCAGGTACCTCATCATATGAAATCATTTCGGGTTTAAATGCTCTGAATTGGACGCCTTTTGGTTATTATATTTCACCGGAATTCGGATTTTAAAGATTTTGTGCTTTTTGATTTTTAGTCATTCGTATATTATGGAAAGGCAAAGATCCAAAAAAAATCTCAAAAGACCACAAATCTTGAAACACCAAAAGTCCTGACATCATAAAATTATGAAAACTTAACTGACACCAATAGTAAGGGGTGCAAGGGGACAGGCCTATTTTACTCGAAAATTTGTAAAAGTGAAACTCCCGAAAGATTAAAATAACAAATTTACCGAACATAGCCAAAAGTTCAGAATTCCAAAAATCCCAAAATCATAAAAGCCTAAATTGTACAACGACACTACAGTAGTCGGCTATGATTAACTTATCCTCTGAAGTCGTTTTCGGGACTAACTTTTGCTATTGGACATTGTTTTCAGAATATTTCCAAGCGTTTGGGCTTTCGGGTTTTGGAACATTGCGCCACTTTGGTTTTTTTTTTTGGAAATTTACGCATTTCAGCACTTTTGAATTCCAAAATTTGGATTTTAGTTTGGTTTTCAAAGTTTTATTAACAACCTCTCAAAAGTTTTCGGAATATGCTACTGATTTGCGCGAAAAGTCCTTCACTAGTGTCGAACTGATTTTGCTTTTGGTTGAATGACGATTTTCATGGGCAAAATTGTTCTCTTCGGACTGACACTTTCTTTTTTGGAGTTAAGCAAAATTAATGAACGCATAGGTCGAGAGCTACTTTTCGATGCAAATTTTGGGTCAACAACTTTCTACTTGCCGTGATTGGACTAACACAGCAAGCCGTCAATGAGGCGTTGGTTGTTATTGAAGCGGAAGCGGCTAAAATAAGTTTGAGGAGAAATGGAATGATAAATGAGGAGAAGACAAAGTATATGCTGCCATCGAGGAAGGACACACGACATCGAAGTCTGGGACAGAGCGTCACACTAATCAGCAGAAACTTCAAGGAAATCAAGTTCAGTTCGGCTTCGCGGTAAATACTGAAAAACAACATCACTGTCGAAATCAAACGCAGACTCACACTTGCGAATCGTGATCTTCGGGCTTAAGAGGCAAAGTAATAGAGCTCTTTCTCGAAGGACTAAACTGGCTTTATACAACAGCTTGAGCAACCCTGTCATCCTTTACGGCGCAGAAACTTGGACGCTACTAAAAGCGGATGAGGAAGCCCTTAGTCTTTTTGAGAGAAAAGTTCTGTTTACTTTGATGGCGTCTGGAGGATAAATTTACTCTACAGGCTTCACGACGTCTAGAGGAGAAGATTCAACGACGAACTCTATAGGCTACATGGCGGCATCTAGATAGTCAAACGTCTTCGGATACAACGCCATCTTAGCTAGAGGGGTAATGAATACCACTCCTCCGGCCCGACAATGCAACAGAGGACGGCCTCTAGGCTGATATGGTGCCTCTACCAACTTGAAGTGCGCAATTGAAGGCAGCTGTTGAGATATCGTGCTAGCTGGAGAGACATGTTGGTTAGGAAAGCTACCTCGGACTGTAGAGCCAGTAAAAGAATAAGAGGAACTACCAACTTGAAGTGCGCAATTGAAGGCAGCTGTTGAGATATCGTGCTAGCTGGAGAGACATGTTGGTTAGGAAAGCTACCTCGGACTGTAGAGCCAGTAAAAGAATAAGAAGAACTGTCTACTTCTTCACAAGCGACGCGCAATTAGTGACGCCAACGTCATTTCCTATTGTTGCTGAAAAACAGAGACAACCAAATTCTCTTAGCTGAATGAACTTGGACGACATGTGATTGCGTTGTTTTTTTTTTTTTTTGGAAGATTTCACACAATAAATGCAATAAAGGAAATCGTGTTCGTAATAATAATAATAAAAATAAATAAAAATCGTATAATGGATGGTCGGTGGTTTGTTCCTCAAATTCGTGAAACCTGACCTCGCTACACAGTTTCTTGTGGGCATTATCTAAGGTCACTGGCTTGTGCTAAATAATCGTCAATAAAAAATATCCAAAAGCTCATCGCAGGCGAAGTTCTTGCTCGAAATCAAGAGGTAGCTCTGGTCAAACTCATTGAAAATTGCCCACGTTATCCAAATTATGGAAGAATTTCGGAAGAATGTAACAGACAGCATGCCATTTGAACATTGGGGACAATGAAAATCTAAATTTGCAGATTTTAAGAATCTATTTGATAGAGTGTCGTTCAAAGTTTTTGAGTGCTCCTTTTTTCAAATTCCTCACTTGATCCGATTTGGGAACCCAAAAGGTCCCCACAATGCTCTCATCTTCACTCTGTCGGTAGACATTTATTCAAAAGGACACAGAATTCCAATATATATTCATTCTATGGCACACCAGTTTCAGTTACATGAATCGGTAATCACTTCCCAATTAGGAACGTCACTCAGGCAAAAGGGACACAGTTCGACGAAGATTTGACGTCATAAGTAAACCCTCCAACCACCAGCTAACCATTACGGATGCAGAGTACTGTGCTTCTGAGACATTCGTCACCCGGCTCTTGAACTCCAAAATCAAACTCTCACACACATGAGAATTTTCTTCGATTTAATTCAATACCGAACGACAGTGAGCACCGGATGTGAGACCAATCCCAAGCATCACTCATCAGAATTCACAAACCTCTGCATCACATAATTAGAGAGAAACCAGAGACAAAAACCAAACCAAACCAAGGGCCGGTCATTGTTATGCGAATGTCGGATGGTGCCAGCATTGCATCCGCCACCTCTGCAGTTGACCTCGATTTTGATGTGTGCAGGCGTTCCCAACACCGCCATCGTTACACCGAACGCACTCCCTGCCCACTCGGCTGGCACGGATTTTCGTGCTCCTCTTCATCGAGCAATTGGGAATCCAAAGCAAAGTGATTTCGAGAGAAGGGGCTCTCTGCGGTGCAGCCACCACCAGGGAGTGCACGCATTTTTCAATTTGAATGCAGGCAGAGGCGTGGAGAAGGTCCTTTGCATCGCATTCATGCGATTGCAAGAGTGCATGTGTAGCACAAGCATTATACACGAATTCCATGTGGGACACTTTTGTCCTTAAATGTGCTCCTCACATGTGGGACTCGCAAAGGATCCAATCGGGGGCTTCAGAAGCACACAACAGAGTCGCCCCTGGAGAAGTTTCTCTGGGCGGGGCAGGATCGTACAATTGAAGAAGGAACACACCTTCCTTCGACGAACGGAAGTTAGCTTTTCATTAATTCTCCGGCGGGCGGCGTCACATAAATGTGCCCCATCCACCCCCGGGACGGGATGGTGTCTCCTATGGGAAGTTTTCTGTCCTGACATGGCAACAAAGCGGTGCTGGGCCCAGATAGGAGAACTTTTGCCATTGTTCATCTTTAAAAGTTAGTTGGCGGGTTTTTCTTTTTGCTTTTGTTGCTGCCTTCTCGGAAGCGAGCAGCAGGATTGTGACAGGATTTAACAAGGAATGATGAACTAATAAAGGAAATGAGGGGAGAGGCAAACTTTCGCCTTAAGTAGAAGATAGTGATGACACAGAAAGTTGGGAGTCCTGAAATTATCCTTGGATTTTGACGGAAACGTTGAGTTGTTGAGGCGTTGAAGAGAGCACACAGATCGAGGTGCTGGAGTTGAATTGGATGGATGACTCTTTACGAGTGCTGGGAGTTGTTTCGTGATGGAAAAGTGTCTGCTTGTGTGTGAGTTCAGTGTTTGTTTGTTTGATTACAAAATTAGCTGCGAATCGGATGAGTGAACACATTGCAGGAGGAAATTGTAGGTGGCACTGGGGGCGACGCGGAATGAGGCACGTGGCTCTGAGATGAGAAATGAGATTTTGGACAAGCTTGGCTAATGAGTCTGAAATGTGAAAGGGGTGCACATGAATATTTGTCTGGAGGTGACGATAATTCATCGTGAAGTTTTACCACAAATCTGCCATTAACGATAGACATCAACAGAGGGAAACATTTGTTTTCTTCGTTACATACTAGTCAAGGAGTGGCAAGAAGAATCTGCGGTTATTGGAGGTTCATTGCGTGTTGAATTCAAAGATTCATCGTTTGATTCCTGAACTGAACTTCACATTTCTTCATGACAGAACTTTTTTTGAGTTACTGTCACTCACACTCAAAGTGGCCTAATTGTTTATGGAAATGTTCTTAAATGTCCCCCTTTGGAGAGAGAACAACGACACAATTTTTTTTACAAAACTAGGCCCAGGAACATTCTAGACTGTAGCGGCATCGAATCTGAAGGTATGAATAACGCACAAAGAACGTCTCGGCCTAATTTTAAGATCTCGAGACTATTTGCAGATGTTTTCTAACTAAAGGCACTTCCCGGGAATCTTTCCTACGAACTTCTTCTTGAAGGACGGGTTCGATTATTTTTCTGCGTCTCAAGATGTTGATCGAATTCGCATTCCATTGTCATTTTATGTCCCGGAATGACAACGTACTCGTAGTGCTGCATCATTCACAGCAAAAGATCTTGAATATATTTTTTTAAACCATACTCGGACTGGTGGTTTTTGCTCTAAAAATGTAGAAACCTGTTTCCCAGTTTACACAACGAGGACAAAACGGACGCTTACATTTAAACAGATATTTTCGGAAACAAGCTTAGTCATCTGAGCAGCTGAGAACTACATTAGATAGTTATAGGGTCTGTCATGCATCAAGGTCCCTTCTTCGGACTCTTTTCATTAAATTTTCAACCTTCTGCATCGAAATTATTTTGGAGTGACTTCGAATGATTTACGTTGTTCCTGATTAAGGCAGGTTTGTCATAAAGGCTTCTTACGAAGACAGGATCTCAGTAGATGTGCGCAGTCAGTAACAATATCGCATCGTGCGATACCGATCGATATGCAGTGTGCATCTCTACACCGATCAAGAGAGACACAACACAAGACACTTGCGAAGATTCACCTTTCCTCGGATAGCCTATATTCGACAGGAGTTTGGAAAGGACGACTTCTGAAACGTGCGATGTGAAGTTTAAAACGAAACCAAATGTCAATCGTCCTTCCCAGATATCTTATTAAACGGGCTTAAAACGATTGTTGTGTTCTCCAATATGTATTATTCAGGTCTCCTCTAAATGGATGCTGTTTGGTGATCCGTGGGCTCTGAATTCCTTTTTTTTTTCTTATATCCCTGTTGCACAGCAATATCATCCGTTGCAAGTCCTAGAATTGAGTCATTTATTAGAACGTTCCACAGTTAGCGCCCCAACACTGATCTTTGGGAATACCTAGACCCTTCACTCTTTTCCATGTTTAATGGTTGTAGAGCGCGATCAGGAGAAGATGTAGCTTTTCTTTCTTCCATTCAGAAACATACAAAAGATCTACTATATAAAATTATTTCTAAATAAACGAAGAATTGAATTGAAGACGTAGGGGTATGTCATACTGCAAACATAAAAATCTATTGTAACACCTTCTATTGGTCTTGGAATTAAATGA
The DNA here is from genome assembly GCA_944738645.1 of Eristalinus sepulchralis. NCBI lineage: Eukaryota > Metazoa > Arthropoda > Insecta > Diptera > Syrphidae > Eristalinus > Eristalinus sepulchralis. The sequence continues at coordinate 15,443,177 of OX122882.1, forward strand.
TGTCCTTAGAAATTCGAAAATTTTCCTAGCCGGGATTTCTTGAAAGTCTCTCTCGCTGTTACAAATGTCCTCAACATCTATTCAATGGTATGTGCAGTCGATTAGTAGGTGTTCGATTGTTTCTTTCGGTGGCCATCGTGGCGTTGTGGGTAAGTACATCGGCTCACTTGCCGTAGGTCCCAAGTTTGATTCCGGACTGGAACACATCGCATTTTTCAGGGCACCGTCCCTTTTGAGTTGCTGATAACTCTTAAAGAATTATCTATGAAAAGCTTCTTAAATCTCGCCCTTCAGAGTCGGCAAAAAACTGTAGGTCCCCTCTATATGTTATCAAATCTTTCTATCTCTCATCAAAATGGGGTCATAGTTCGATTCCCATCTAGATGATGCTAGTTTCATACTACATTATTACAGCTGCCGGTCATTTTGTCAGCTGTCAAGCCATTTATTTTTAGTTTGGCTTGGCAACAACGCTTCCAAATTGTGTAAACTTGGCCCAAAAGTAGGTTATTGTCGATGCCAATTTTCATAAGCGATGAACACGCAAATTCAAAAGAAATTGTTCTATTTGATGAGCGATGACAATCGTCAAGTGTATATTGAAACATCATTATAGAAACAAAATTTGACTGTTTGGAGTGCATTATGGTTTGGTCCGTAGTTCGTAGTTCTTTATAGACGATACGGTCAGAACGTTACTGTCAATGGTGGACTCTTTAGAGCCATAATTACTGACTTCTTCGTCAATCAGCTGGATAACTATGATTTGCATGAGCTGTTGTTTCAACAAGACGGCGCAACATGTCACACAGCTCGTGCCACAACACTTACTTATTGAAAAAAACGTTCGGCAACAGCATAGTGTCACTTTACGAATTCATGAAATGGCATCCAAAACCATGCGTTTTTAAGCCGCTTAACTATTTTCTCTGGGGTTGTGAAGTCGCTAGTTTACGCCAACAAACTCGAAATGACAGAGGAACATTCGTCGCGTTTTGTGGAAACATTCCCATCAACAAATTGTGGAAAAAATCGCCGAAAATTAGACTTCCAGATTGAACTCCATCCCAGCCAACCTTTGCAGTCTTATACTAGAAATCATATTTAAAATTGATTTAGAATAGAACTTTGAAACGCTTTCTTAAAACACTCATTATTTTTTTAAGTTTAAATTGGGAGACATCAAGTAATTTACCCGGACAACCCACAGACACTGTTTAAGAATTTCTAGTTGTTCTAATTGTAAACTCAACGCATAATCATAAGCGAACATAATAATAATCCATAATCCTCCTCTACGAAATTGCTTTTCAAATACCAGCGTATTGAACATCAAAAATTGAAAACATGAAATTCCGGCATCGCATGCATTTAATCATATTTGCCAGAATTCGTTGCCATAGTGGCATTTCCAAGGAAACCGAGTATCGCATGACGTGTAACTTCTGTATGTTTGTTAAATTACATGAAACAAAAGTCGAACCCGTTTGATAATGAGTGTTAAAGTATCATTTACGGGATGGCCGCTGTAATGCGATTTAATTTATCAAACTGAGCTATCGGCCTGCTTATGCTAATTGTCATTACTCAGTTACGTATGCATTAAAAAGGACAATGGCATTGGCAGTTTATCAAAATCAAATGGATTTCCTGACACTCATCCTTTGATGGCATCCGTGTGCATGATTATTTGCGGCAGTATCGGATTAATTGAGTTTACCTGCCATTTCCTCGTGTGACTATGTCAGAAATGTAAGGATATTCGATAGGGGCGGTCGGCATTTGTCGCTTGCAAATGATAATTAACAAAGTGCATGTGTACAGTGCTAATAGAAAATTGCTTTTACAGTCTAAGCACATCACAGTACAGCAAATTTAATAGATTTCAAGATTTCTGGTACAACTTAAGATTAGCTTCATTAAGGGGTGATTCATGAAGATCGCAATGTGTGATTTAAGTTCACATCTATTTGAATGTGAACTTAGAATGAGAATGATATGATGCAAATGTTGGCCACGACTACGTCTGAGTTGGCCTATTTGAAAGGTTAAATTTTAAGTGACTCGATCGGACGCAGGTACTGCTATCTTTCGGATAACCCAAGTAATGTTACCTTCCAAAGCGGCAAACGTCGCTAGCTCTGTCTCAGAAGACCAGCAGCCCCACATGTCCCCACAGAAAATTAACCAAGACAACAAGATCTAAGCGGCGTTTCAATTGTCCGAGATTGGCATGAAATCAGGTGCCCAGCAAAATGATTTCTCATCAAGGCCATTGTTTCACGAGCTGTACGGCTTGAAGCGCCGTCTTATTGAAACCAGAAGAAAGCATGACACCATGCACAGAAGTGACTCTGAGGCGTTGTAGTCTATTCTTGGCGAAGTGCTTGTTTAACGTGTTTCAAATTTTGGTACCTTTTCGTGTCCATCTTCGTCTTCAATACCACAGGTAGAAAAAACCAATGGATATGCATCCGGAGACTACTCAAGTGTCGAAGAAATGAAGTATGAAACATTGTTTCTAACGAATTTTGATTGTTGCGCCATTTGTGAGACGGTGCTGAAACTTTTTGTAATGACCACGATCTCCGACCGAAATGTTCCTTTGCCCTAGGCTTCTATTCTGTCTCTAAGATAGTCTCTGATAAACGGTCGAAATCATTTTGACGTCACAGTCCAAAAATACGACCGGAAAGCGACCATCAGTGGTAACGGCGACCCGAACCATCACTACCGGTGCTGCCAGGTTTCTGGTGGCCGCCCGAAGGTAAGTTTGAAGGACCTCTCTGGCAAGCAAGCTCGGGCATTTAGTTTGTTGATATATTGCTCGATAACAAATGGCGACTCATGGAAAAAAACGAATGAGGCCACGTGCAATTCTTTTACTCCTCAGGCTTTAAATTGTTTCTGTTGCGATGTTAGATCGTGTGCTTCTGAGACCTTCAATGGCTTAAGCCCAGGCTAACATGTGTTGCATCCGTTTCTACGATATATTGAGCTCATAAGGCTTCGACGCGGATTTTGCTCAATTCGAGCTTTTACTTTCCGCACCTCTTCTGCCGATGTTGCTTATTTTTTATGACCACCTCCAAGGCGTTTTGCAACCAAACCAATATTACGGTAACGAGCTATGATTCGACACATTTACCTTATAGTGCTGAAAGGCTCTAAAGACAGTTAACTGCGGTCAAACAAAAAATTATCACAGTTTCAACTTTGAATATTTTTCAACACAACTGAGACTCAAAGCGATTAAGAAGCTTCGCTTACACCCTGTACGCGCTGGATATGGTCTTACAGGCCGAATATCATCCATTAATTTAAATTGAGACTCAAATTTGCAAATGGTATCGGCAATAGTAGTTTCAGTTGTTCAAGTTCAAGTTCCTCAAATCGCACGAAAAACATTTCTCACAGAACGCTTATTTTCATCAAACTGCTGAATAACTTGAAGACATTGTTGTGGTGGAAGTCTTCTCATGACAACTTTCAAAACTATACTGAACAAAATGACAAAGCAGTGTGATGGCAGTCGTACGTGGTCTGTCCAAAGGAGTATATTAAAAGTCAAACCTCACGATGAATCGCTCGATATTTACATTTCGCTCATTCAAAATCAAACTTCACTTCATCGCAAACATACAACCAGCTTGTTTTAAGAACAAGCTGATTGTAGATGCCTGGGGAAACCAATGGGACACCACCATGGAATCACGAATCGTGAAACTTAAAACGTGAATGTCTCGAAGGTTCTCTGTTTTTGTTTGCACAACGAAAATCCTTCTTCGTCAGTCGTCAACTCGTTCACAGAAAAACTGTAACAGACACAATGCATGAAATTGATTTCTCAGAAATTACAAAGAGGTTCCGAAACAACTTCGAATTGCCCGCACCCTTGCCATTCAACAGAAACCCTCATAAATATGTTTTCCTCCCCCTTCCAACCAACCATTTCCACAATAACATTCAATTACAATAAGGCAATAAAGAAAAAGGACAAGCTCCGCGTGTTAGTTCCCCGTGAGGCCGTTGCGAGTAGCAATGCTTCATCTCGACGGTGTTTTCGTGTTTATGGCTTCAGCCGTCTGCTCCATGCCTGCCGCCCCTCCATGAAATGTAATCGATTTCCGTCTCCACCATTAAGCGCGGACGCCCACTCTTAACGTAATTAAAAATTAACAAAGATCATAATTTCTTTAATTGAATTCGCCCGAAGTGGGGGGCAACTACTTGCAGCGGGCGAATGTCGCGCAAATTGTTTCGGAAAATGCCGCTCTCATTAGGAAATTGCATTTCGATTTTTGCTCACACCCCTCCTCGTCGGCAGGACGTGCAAAGATTGCAAGGAATGGCGACATTTTGTTTGATTTCGAGAGTGGCGGGGAAAGTTTCTCCGTCTGATTCGTAATTCATGCTGCTGATGGTAATGAATAAATTTCCAAACAATTAGTCGGGTGATAATGGAGAACTGTGAGCACTTTTGTTTGCTACGGTTGGATGGGGAAACGGCATATCCTCGGTGACAGGGTGCGAGTGCGGACATGAAGTTGTGTCAGTTCTGTCGGCATGGGTGTTGTAGTTTGCTTGTTTATGGATTATGGAAATTGAGTTGACTGTCTGAAGTGAAGGGCTGTAAAATTGCAAAGAAAGTCCCTTTGTAATGCCTGTGACAATTCGATGTGTTTGCGAGGGAAGGGATTGTGGATGACTCTCGACGGCAGTCGTCATTGAAATTTAGATTTTGATGAGAGTAACTTTTACTGCCAGTGCAACAATGAGAAGGGAATTGCTTATCTAAAGACTGCTAAAGAGAGACGAAGAAGAGGATGAATGTTTAAGATAGATGTTCTTATTTACAACTGAAATTTAAATTCCAGGAGGATGATCCGCGACAAGACTTACCAAGTGTAAATAAATGTGTCAATGCTAGTTTTCGCAGCTGCTGTCAGTATCATTGAGTCATTTCTCATAGAAAACCACGCTAGAGAGACCGTAATGGCCAACAGGGAGCTTTCTACAACTGAGATAAGCAATTTCTTATGGACCGCGTTAAAAAAATCAGCTCACAGTACGGTGATTGATACCAAAACGTGGACATTATTATTTGTGACCTATTGAAACATGATTGTGGCCACCAGGTTGCAGTAGGTAAGTGCTTTGATTGCTAATGGTCCCAGATTCGATTCCTGGATTGAACATCCCTCTTGCGCCTTTTCTTGACACCACCTCTTTCGAGTACACAATAAACACTCCCTTACCATTACTTGGGAGATTGTACTAGACATACGCCGAAATTGACTAACTTCAAGTTCAACACAGAAAATTGTGAAATATACCCCGAAATCGGAAAGGAGTGCTACAGGTATGGGTACAGGGGACTACATTATTGATGACAACCCACAAACAGTGAGAAAACTTCCTCCATTGACATACCTTCAAATCTTTGCAGTAGACCTTTGTTATCCAAACATAATGTTGAACAGAGATTACAGTGGGCTAGAAAATTTGTTTTTCTAAATGTTTCCAGATCTGATTGGCGACCATTTCTTGGCCACAGGGGACATACAACGCTTGAGGATCACTTCTTAATCACTACAGTGGTGGAGTAATACCAAAAAGTGATTTGAATTTAGGTTTTGATGAGCAATTAAGCAGCGAAGTCAAAAAGTGCTAGGAAACTATGTACTGCTACGCTTCTCCGTCAATGGCGTCCGTCTAAAATTGGATATGAAAATTTCATCGTGGTGGCACTAAGCCCAAAAGCCTTTGAAATGGCTATGATAAAAAATAACAATTCAAGATGTCTTACTGGCTTGAAACAGCTGAGACAGAGATGGGATTCGGTTTTACGTGATCACCTACATTTAGGGCTTTTATCACGGAGTTCATTATCAGACGAGTTGTAGATAAGGCAAGACGCCTTAGTTACCGAAGTATCAAATGACATCACGCTTGAGGGACACTCACCCCACCCTGGTTTGGAGCGAAGCCCTTCAAAAAGTTCTGGGTTGCAGCACCCGGTTCAGAATGCAGCTCCACCCTGAGCAGGGAAAATTCTCTAATCGCCTGGGTTAAACAATAAAGTATACAAGTCAGTGCAGTACAATAACCCCGACTTTGTCCGCGATATTGGAGGCTTACCGCATGGTCAAGCTGAAACCGAAGTTTCAGCGGCCCCTTAATGAATATAGCCACTGGTCAAGAAGTTATTACCAGTCAGGTTTCCTCAACTGAGACAGTAGGCACCTTTTAAAATTTTGTGGGATGAAATGCACATGAGACAACTGTGGCGCGTTTGCTCATTCCATAACACTAAGATCATTTCAGAGCACTGGCTGAGGCTGTTTAATAGCAACCTGAAGGGGTTAAACCTGCAAAACTTCGTGACACATCTGAGTTAAACAAATTATGGAAAAAACTTGTTGCGAAGACTGTTCTCCCATTCTGAAGCCCTATGCCGTCCCAGTTCCAGTTTACAAGCACATTCTGCAGCACAAGTGTGACTGGTACTCTTTGTGCTCTCTCTCTCTCTCTCTCTCTCTCTCTCTCTCTCTCTGATAAGTTGTTGTATTCAGCAAAGCCATTGACTATAACAAAATCATATTGCTAACTTCACTGAATGTCTGTAAAGTATTTCCAGTTCAACTAGCACTATGCGCGTGTTGGCTTGTAATTATGAGTATCAACAAGAGCATGCTATTGGCTGGATGTGTGATGTGTAATGGTCAGTTATTGTTCAATGACCATCCAGATGATGTTTTGATTCAAAATCACATCCGTAGCACTATTATTACGGGATACGGATTCACTGATGGGGCCAAAGTCCATTTGATGACAGAATGGCCGCTACCAGACCCAGGTTTTGAGGGAACCTGACTGGTAGTGACAGCTTGACCAGAGGCTATATTCTAGTCAGAAGCCCCTGGTACTGCGGTATCAGCCTGACCGTGCGGTAGGCCACCTTGTGGGGGTATCATGGTGGCTGTGATTTAATAGCCATATCGCGGGCAGAGCCGTTGTATATAAACCGTGTTGATTGGTCTGAATCGGTTGTTCACCCTACTGATTCAGGCCAGGCAGTTAGGAAACTTTCCCACCTCAGTGTGGAGTTGCATTCTCAACCGGGTGCTGCGACCCATAGAGCGGCAAAGGTTTTACAAAGGCCTCGCTCCATACCGACGTGGGGTGATTGTCCCTCACGCATGATCTCATTTGGTATTTGGGCAACCAAGGCGTCTAGTCTTGCGTTATCTACAACTCTTGGGAAAATGGACCCCGTGACATAAGCCTTAAGGCAGGTGATCACGCAAAATGAGTCCAATATCTGTTCACTGACCATGTTGGTAGTGCTGTTTCGTAAATAAGATATCTGCGTCTCTCAAAGGTCTTTCCGTGGGCAAAGGTTTTCTACCTACTAGCGCAACCTAACGATTGTGAATTGTTTGTTGACACTGATTAGTTGTCGTTTTAAAAATTGTTAAATGCGACTTCGCAGACTCAATCATGTCTCAGAACAACATCGTATAATATAAGGATGTGATCCTGCATCTCAAAATAATTCAAAATTACAACCTGAATATTTCGTGAAACACTCGTGATACTCGTCCAAGCCTTTGTACAGCCGTTCTTTTACTTGCATGCTACATCGTAGTCATTTCCTTGCTCATCCTGTTTACCTACCAAACTATCCCCAATCACAAATTCGGGCAATTGTTGGATACAGACAATTTTAAACTGTCTGCTAGAGTTTGAAGGAAAAAAAAAGAAAAGGACTGTTCTGCGGCGAATCTCCACTGTTATGTCGCTTGTAGAGTCGACGTTGGCCCCGATGTTGACAAACTTTTCTATTTGGGTCTTTATATGACACAACATTTCCCACTAGACAGCACACATTTTGTTTTGTCCCCATTGATCTTAAAACCAGTTCGCTTCCCCTTTTTTTGAATCTTCGGAAATGCCTCCATTATACCCACTTTTCAAATTGCTCAAAGTCATCCCCTTCCCAACTCACCTGAAAACAGCTCCAGAAACTTCTCCACACCGTAATTGCCGGGAAATCGATAGCCAGGATCCTTGAGCGCATTCGCGTTGTGCACCTTAATTCGCTTGATCATGAATGTGATGTTGTCCGCCTTGCCGTCACCGTTGAAATCTGCAAAAAAACAAACAAACAAAACGCAAAATTCGGTCATCAAAGTCGATTGCCTCCTCAAAGAACGCCATGCCGTGATGCCTGCAGAGCAGCTGGCCGAACAAAATTGCCGTCTTTTGTGAGGGCACAGCACAAAGTTGCACTCGAGACGTCCGTTTGTCGATGCAGTGCTACTGCGCTTAATAAGCTTCCGTCGTCGTGGCATGTGCCGGGAAGAGCTCTCGATAATGGCTCATTTCATCGACTCTGAGAATGTCCTCCAGTGTGCTCCAACTTTGATTGAAATCAATAGCGCTACACTTTTACCAGGACTGGGGGCGACGTGAAAGGACAATCGATGAATAGAAGACGCCAACGACGAGAATAACGCACAGAGACCGCGGTCATGCTCTGCTGGCATGCGTCAGGCGTTTCAATTAAACTTTAACCTGGAGTTTATTGAAATTGGAAAAGTTTATCCTCAATGCATTTAACGACCCAGGGGGGGGGGGGGGCGGTGGGGGGATGGTGACATGATAGTCGACAACCAGGGTTTGAGAGTTTAAACGGAAAAGAAATCGGGGTTATGAATATAATGGGTCGCGGGCTACGCTCTGGTTACTGCCAGTGAGGATGCAACCGATGGAGTTGCCGAGCGGGAAGGGGGGCTGGGGAAATCCTGTAACTTAATGGGATGTCCTTTGAATGTGCAAGTGCTGTAATATCATTTCGCGTGGTTGTTTCTTTTTCCTTCCACCTCCGCTCGCCCTGTCTCTTGCTTGACAGCACGTGCTTCGTGCTCGTTCTTGTGCTTGTGCTTATGGAATAGAATTCATCCGCTGTGCAGGGGAGGTGCAGATGGAGATGGAGGCAAGTGGATAGACAATGGTTTCAGCAGCACGATCCAACTGTCTGTCAGTGGGAGTGTCGTGAAGGATTTCTTTGAAGAGAGTGCAACAGTTGCGCAGGAAGTAGCAGCAGCAGCAGCAAGAATGCTGAATCCGAATGGGATTCGTTGTGAGAGGTATTCGCAAATCGAATTGATGGAAATGACAGTTTAGAGTATGCATTTGCGTCTGCGGAGGGTGAACGAGTGGAAAGCCGTCGTCTTTGTTATGGACATGGACGTGCAGATATCGCACTTCGACGTCGAGAAATGGATTTGCGGGGAATCCTTAAAAATGAAATGCACTCTGAAATGTGATGCTTATCGAGTTTTCCATTAAGGCGGGTCCTGCATAACTCATTTTTAAGAGTTGTGGCACTTTAAAAGTCACGGGGAGTTTTTATCTAAATTGATGGGAGCTCCAAACTTACCTGTATTTTTGTAGATGGAATTCGCCCGCTGAACGTGTCTGGTTATCGCCTCGATGCTGGACTCGTCGGATCCCATCTTCTGAAAGAACGTGTGATCCGCCTGCAGGTACAGCATGCAGGTGATTTTCCGATCGTACATTGCCCTGGCCGCGGCGTTGCTTCCCGACTCGTGCATGTCCTGGCGACTGCTCAGCATGCCGTTGAAGTTCTGCGACATCACAACGTCCGGATTGTAGTTGTTCACGATGATGTTGGGCTTCTTGGCTGCGCCGTTCTTTGTAATTAGCTCCACATGGGTCTTGTGACTGGGACGGGAGGATCCACTGTTGCTGGTGCTGCCGAACATCGTCGTCCAGTTGGTGTTGAAGAAGTTGTTGATGAAATTGCTGTCCGATGAGGAGGAGGACTCATCTAGGCTCCTATTGCTAAAACTGCTCACAAGGATGTTCTTGTGTTTGGTGTAGGTCTTCCGCACACCACTGCTGCCGCCGCTGTAGGTGCTGGTGTTGTTGCTGCCAGCACTGGCATCACTGTTGGGGTTGTAGTTGCTCACAATTATGTTGCGGTTACGCGTGTATGTGGGCATTCCGTTCCTCCAGCTAGACTCCTGTGTGTCGGGGGGTTGGTTCTTGACATTGGTGCCGCTGCCCGACTTACTAGAGACGTCCTCGCGGTTGCTGTCGTGACTTAAGATACTATAATCGTCGTTGTATGGGATATCCAGATCGAGTGGAAGTGGTGGATTTCTGTCGTCGGTCGACTGCTGCTGCTGCAATGACAGAGAAAACAAAGGAATTTGGTTAACGCTGTCTACTTGACATGCTGAAGTGGTGTGGGAGGGGGACACGTCTAACGAAATTGCATGTCCTTTGTGGCGTCGCTATGCGAAGGGTTGCACAAAGGATACAGAAACTTGTTTGGGAAATTCTTGGAATTTTTTCAATTTTTTTCACACACACACTGTTCAGAAAATTAATTTAAGATTACTCGTATGTTTGGGACTTTGTCGATTGAACTAGATGTGAGCCACAGTGAGGGCAGGACTTTGTGGATTCCTCATCGATGGGATCTGTAAGGAATGGCAGTTCAATTGAATTTCAGCAAAAGGAATTCACTTCGAATGAAATTCTACTTGAAGTTGTATGTATGTCGAGAGTGGAAGGGCTTTGTGAAGACTTTTAGTTTATGCGACGCACATGCCGAGGTAAATGATCAAAATTATTTTACAGCAGCAAATAATACGTCCATATGCACATCAGCCGGTGGGGTTTTTGGAAAGACTCTGCGGTTAATATTCTAACATTTAAATCCGATGCAACGTTAGAGAGGTATTAGCCTATAGAGTTGAAAAAAAATCATGCCCCACCCACTTCTCAATATTCTACAATGATGACCAAAAAAACGTAGAGAAAATCACAGGAACTTGTTTTGGATGAGAGCCTTTTGACGTTAACAATTTTGGTGTTACTGGGAAAATCGGTTTTTAAGATCACAGAGAGATAGTCAAGAATAAAACCAAACTCAACGACGACGTCAGGACAGACAGTGAGGGCCATCAAGTTATTTTGGCACTTGTGGGCGCCGTGGTAAAGTGAGTAAATGCTTAAGGTTCCAGGTTCGATTTCTGGTGTGAACTCCGCTTTTTGTTTACGGCACCAATCCTTTTGAGTTGCTGAGAATACACAAGGAGCATAAAAATCTCAAATTCCCCTCTGATAGTGAGAAAACAATAGTGTGCCCAAAGCAGGTGGTTCCCATAGAAGCTTCGTCCTGTCTTTTGCGGGCTGTAGTGTCAACCTATCTATTTATTATTATTTTGACACTGAACAGGAATCTTAAGGTTTAACTGAGAATCAACTGAAATGACTCGCTAAACACTTGAACAATGTTGGAATGAATTGAAAATGCTCAAGAGTGAAGGTCAAAAATTGAAAAAAAAATTGAACAAAATAAAGCATCCACCGCAATTGCAGCGCGCACGTTTGTATAAACGCTCGTGAAACTGATGTGCTAGTTGACAACACTCATCAGTGACAGACAACAGAAGAATTTATTTCACGATCATCGACTTAACTACGGATCTAATAATAATAATAGTTGAGTGGCGCTACAGCCTACAAAGGGCCAGGGCCTAGCTTCTAGAGCGGCGCGATTTGAGAAGCTTTTCCGTAGACAATTGATACTCTGTGAGTGTTGTCAGCAACTTGAAAGAGGTGGTGCCGTGAAAAAATGCGAGGTGTCCCTTCCGGGAATGAAGACTATGCTTCACAGGATCATTTCTGTAGTCAGTCTTCATTTACTTTCAAACTAAGTATCTCATAAGCTCAAAATTTCACAGACTAGCCTTGAAGAATTCAGCACACAGATCTCCTTATCTCTTTCTCTCTATCGCTCTCTTGCTAACAAGGTTCAATTGACAATTGAATTGGCAATTAATTGGCGCGTTGCCAACTGCTTCCATATCGCTTCGTGGTGAAGGTCAGTTTGAACTGGACAACGATTTTTGATAAGAAACTCATCTTTTGTGAGAAGGCGCAAATTCATTTCGGCGGCAAACAAAAATGCCGCATCTGGCGCTCGAAAAGCCCGAACATTATTTTCGGGAAACCATTACTCCACAGACCTTGGCATGGCTGGCATCCACTGGTTGGATCATTGGATAATTTTTCTTCGAAAACAGGGCTGGCAATAATGTTTCTGTCAACAGTGGGAGAAACAGAGTCAGAATTTAGGGACGACCTTAAGTTCATTCAGGTACGCCATGCCACGCAGCCCATGTCACAGTTGAAACTTTGCGCACCAAATTATCCATTCATATTTTTAAATGTTCTGGCGATGTCAATTGGTCACATTGCCATTTGGGCGTCTTGTTTATGAGAAACTATGAGGGGCAGAATTTACGCCAACATTTCGGGAATTTTTAAGCACAAGATGCTGATGTCATCCAAAGAAAAAGCGATGCGACAGATTGCGCAACTAAGGAGCTAGCCGATGCAGCCATTCTAATGTCGTTGTGTTTTATATTTTAATTGATGGGAATGTTTGCCCTTACTGAAAAAGCCCTAAATATTGTATTTTTAAACGAAACTTGTATTTGGCCCACTCTGCATATATAATGAAATCAAAACCCATGTGAGTGAAGTTTTTCTCCTTTTATTGTTGCTATACCCTGGGGGTGGGCATGGGCCTCCATCAACACACCTCCGGAGCTGGCACGATCTTTCGCGAGCTGCCTCCAGTTGTGCACTCCAAGTTGGTTGAGGTTCACCTCCACTTTATGCGCCACCTCAACCTAGGCCATCCTCTGTTGCGTTGTCCAAATGGCTCGAATTCGAAGATTTTTCGGGCCGGAGCCGTGGGTCCATACGATCTATGGCCCAGTCACCTTAAACATTGTATCCGAAGACGCGTGATCAGCCGCTATAAAGTTCGTCGTTGATTCTTCTCCTCCAGACGCCAGTAATGCAAAGAGGACCAAAAGTCGCACGCAGAACTTTTCTCTCAAAAAGACTAAGGTCTTCCTCATCCGCCTTTAGTAACGTCCAAGTTTCCGAGCCGTAAAGGAGGACTGGAATCATCAAACTGTTGTACAAAACCAGCTCAGTCCTTCGAGAGAATGCTTTATTACTCACTTGCCTTTTGAACCAAAAGAGCAGCGTTTGGCAAAAATGATTTGCGTTTATTATTATTCGCGAAGCCAAGGAAGACGAAATCCTTGACTACATCGGTGTTTCAGCTGCCAGTAGTACGCTCTGTCGGAGACGTCGATTTTGTGTGTCCTTCCTCGATGACAGCATATACTTCGTCTTTCCCTCATTTATCGCCAAGCCCGTTTAAGCCGCTTCCGCTTGAGTGCCAAAACGTGAGTGGAGTTGCGTCTCCACTCACGTGGAGCATAGGTGCGATATTTGACTGGATAACCTCAAGGTGATTGGGCTCATTAGACGCACATATTTATCAAATACTGGTGAAAAGAAAAATAAAACGCAACCATTTGTGTGCAAGTGTAACTTAGTAACGCCCAGTTTATACTTTTTCTTGCATATGAGTTGTTTACAAAAGCGAAATCAACTTGTTTTATCGTTTTACAGTCGAGAGAAGTCCGCTTTTGACCTAAAAACAAAACTTCATTGACAATCATAACTCCGACATCATCAGAATCTTACTGCACCCATTTAAAAGGACAGGAAACTGAACAACGTGTCAGAAATCCATTTGATTCTTTTCAAATGCTGAAGAACGCAGGTTGATGTCGACTCCCCCTTTCGTCCTTTCGTACACCTGTCCCCTCTTATTCCACAATCCCATTCCACTGCTCTGCGTTAGGTTCGTAAACCCTTTATGCGCGCAAATTATGGACAAATTTGAAATAAATTCCTTCAAATTTGTTAAATTAACATCTATACACGTCATTGTTTAGAATGAGCTCAACCGCCTGGCATTCTCTCCCCCTCGTTAAGACGCCACTTCACCACCTGTGTGAAAATAGCACTTTTACTGTCGGCCATCAATCTCCTTTAATTATTTCCACTTCGTTCCTGAAGATTTGCGCTTTGGGTACATCACCTTCCCCCTGCCTGACATTACAGCGCACTCCTGGCAACCCTCCAAATCTTCAAGTAAATTCCGCTATCTTCTAAGGCATTAAACCCGATCGCTTAATTTGTTTTAACTCAATTCAACCACCCCACAGTTCACGCTGTTAATCACTGTCACAGCTCTGGGAAGGTACCTCCGAGTCTATTCCCTCACACCGATGGGCATCGCTCATTAGTATGCCAGTGGCTTGTCACTTCTCCCAAATGTGGCTGTCATGATGCCCTCCCCAGCCCCCACCTCCCCTGTGACAGATCAAAACCCAACGCGGGTATTTTTTCAAAACCTCAACTTGCACCGTTCACATTCAATTACGCCGCGGTGTGGGTAACTTATAGCTTTCATATTTCAAGTGCCCCCACCCCCGCCCTGCTGTTGGTGTTTCCTCCCCAAGATTGACAGGTCATTTCCTGTTTCATTATATCCCTCCGAAGACATGACGTTTGTTTATGCATGTCCTCGTGTCCTTACCAGCCAGGAGATGGAAAAATAAACTCCTCCGTCACTCTGACGTAATTAATGATCAACTCGAGTCGGACACGTGCCTGGCGGGATGTGTGCCGAAAATAAAATTGGAATGCATTCGCGTAATTAACTACCGATGCAAGTGACAGTCGGTTTGTTTGTCAAATGATTTCTGCAAAACGAAAAAAATTTCATGAGGGGATGATACCCTGCCCATCTGTCATTTGACGCGGTGTCTGTGCTTGACAGGAATCCTGTGTAGCTAGCAGGCTATTTGTGTATTCTAAGCGCTTTATGATGGTTAACGTTTTTTTCGCAATCCGTCCGACAGGAGTCCTGCTAACCAGATGGTGAGGAGTAGTCAACGGAAGGCACTGTCGTGACAGCTTAATTCGGTAAAATGAATGAAAAATCTTTTCCATCTGTTCTTTCGTTTCGATTTGGGGAGGACGACTGTCATTATAGGCTAAGCAATTGATTAGAATTTGAATTTAATAACTGCTTACGACGCACACACTTTACGAACGCCTGCTTCGTGTATGGGGTGATTGATGCGAACTCTGGATGGGGAGGACAGGTTTTAGAAGTCTGACGCAAGGGCCACCATAACGAAATCAGAAAAATTGGCACACACTTAAGTGCTTGGGTTCGGGAAAGGAGCTGGACTCAATTGCGCTTGAAGACCGTTACCAAAGACTCTCAACATGGAAAGATAGTTCGACTGAAATAAATTAATTTTGGATAAGGACTCGAATACGTCATTAAAACATTTGCAGAATTAGCCTGATTCGATAGAAAGGAGACCTCTTCCACTGCTTGAGCTATCAGCCTCCAATAAAAACATAAAGGATCCGCTCTGTCGATTTGGGTGAACATCTGAAACCATTCATAGGCAGTGTAGTGTAAATTCAGTATAGAGAAGTTCACAATAGATCACATATTCGCCCTGCGACAAATTCTAAAAGAGATGCAAGAAGTACAAATCGACCCTCGCAACATTTTTGTCGATTTCCAAACCACACCTGACAGCGTGCATACAGACGAGCCTGTGTAGAATGAGTACGGAGAACTCTCATTGCTCTGTTAATGTCGACAACGAACTCAGCGAGATACACTTTATGCCACAAATGGTCTACAATTTAATTTGTGCGATTTGCTTTGAGTTCGCCATCTCGTACAACGACAGAAGCTTTCCAACGCATGTTCCAATGAAAATATAGCACAAGTTACGCTATCTCTTAGCAAACCGCACGAATTAAGTTACAGCCGCAATCGACGAAGCGTCATGTGACTTTTTTAGTATCTTGCGAATATTGGACGAAACTCAGAAGTCAAAACTCCAAATCGTTGAGTTTTTGGCTTTAGGCGAATGACGTATGTGGAAACAAGATCAGTTTGCTGATCGCTCCTTTTGGAGCTCAAAATACAATTAATAGCTTTTAGCAAACCCTCGATCATCCATCATCGCTCTGTTTATGGCGCAGCAAAGTGCCCGTGCCAAGAGAAATATTTTGAGTGCGTTGCTGACATCTGAAGGAGTATGTGGAACTATGAACTATACAGACTATATGGCGGCATTTACCTGCAGATACAACGCTTAAGATAGCAAGACCATGAGGACCGATTTAGCAAAATTGGAGGCAAATTCTTTGAATCCGAACCAAAGATTGCGCAAAAACATGGAGAACTACCACAACCAACTCAATGTACGAAACTGAAGGCAGCTAGCAAAAGATAACGCTGGCTGGAGATGTCTGTCGGTTGAGACACTTGTCCACCTCGGTCTGTAGTATCAAATAAAGTAGAACGATGATGTTTGTGAACGACGACACTTTCAGATTACCGCCTATTTTCGATTTTCAGAAGTAAAGTGGGGTATGCTCCAGTAGTAGAACTTCTTCAAGCAACTCTGTGTCATTGGCAGTCATATGGTGAATGCGTTTGTACCCTTTAAACATATTTTCCTTTTTGTTATGAAAGGCGGCAATCGAACAGTGTTGGGTATATAAGTCTTCAATGTGAATTGAAGTAAAAGATAATAAATTTATCTCACTGTACACATGTGGTTAAATGGCTAAACTTTGCCGTTTAGCTCTTAAGGAGATTGTGCATTGAAAGACGCGATGAATTACCAAGAATAAGGGCGGGTTCCCTGCTGACAGTTAATCGGGATGCACCCCTGCTACTTATTTAAGTTGTAATAACTAAATTATGTAAAGAAGCCATTGAAGGTGCTAACCGGAGATGGAACGTATTAGATACACGCAGTATATGAAAGTAGTTATGGACAAAATTCAGTTTTTTGCAAACAAAAAATCAGACGAAGTAGAATTTATGTACATTTGGTCAAGACGTACTTACTGCGCACTTTGGAATTGGTAACCATACCAGCCCATACAATTGCCTCTGTAGTAGTTGTCAAGGCGAGGATGAGGAGCACACCGTACATCACTACGGAGGAACCTGACAATCTCTTGCAACAGTTAAAAAGAAACTATTTTTGCAAAGTCAACGTAGGAAAGAATTGTACACTCCTTATAGAGACCTACGGGCTATGGCAGTAGGATCCTGAAGCATAGGAATCAAAACTCAGGAACACACACATGACATCGCAATGTTCCCACTCATGAACTAAATGGATTTCAGCAATGTTGATTTTTGATTATACCAAACCGGTGTAGGTTGTGTAGAGTGGGAAGATAACACAGCTCCGACCCAAAGAGTCTTTGAAATCGAGACATTGAGGTGACTCGTTAGTGGACGACGTCTGTGAAAGAGTAAACAAGTGGAGAAAGAATTCAACCAACGTGGCGTACGAAAAGGTAGGCAGTAGGCAAGAGCCTCGGCTATCTGAAGAGGCATGTTTTTTGAAACCCAGGTACATCTCCCAATAATAGAAGAAGATGACACAGTAGACAGAGATGTGTTTTGATATAACCACCATTGTATTTTTTTTTTTTTTGAGTGGCACTACAGCCTTGCTTCTACAACAACGACTAGATGCTTTTCATAGACAATACTTCTCCTTGAGTGTTGTCAGCAACTCGAAAGTGGTGATGCCGAGAAAAAAAAAATCGTGTTCCGATCGGGAATCGAACCTAAGACCACGGTGTGCGAATCGACGCACTAACGCACTAGGCCACGAAGACTATTGTGTTACCAGCCTTGAAGTTGAGTGAAATTAACAAATTTGAATCATTTAAAGTCGATGGGAAGGTTCGCCAAATCGTTGAAAAGGTTGTTGCTAAGGTTTTGCAGACCGTTGACAAAAATAGGCCTATGTCAAACCTTTTTAGCGATTGAAGTAATCCGGAGTGTCTGCGATCAAAGTAGGGTTCTAGGACATGGACATTGTAAGACCGTCTTTGATTGGTCAAGCGGATCCCGTTCAGATGTAGTTTTAGTTAACATGTACCGATGGGTATACAGATGAGTTCGTGTTTCTGAAGTAAGGCTTACGTTGTCGCATATCTGGCTTATCCATCAGCTCTGCAGTTAACTGAAATGGCTCTGTGGCCTGGTACCCAACATAGGCAAAGGCTGCTCTGCCCAACCACCTCTTCTTAGAATGTGTGCGGATCAATGACCGTCTTGGAATTTAGAGTCACTGGTCACTGGTAAGGCTTTAACGGCTCTTTAAAAAAGGAGATATTCTCTAAGGATACATGATTCCACGATTCAGTCAAGAAAGTGATTCGCGAGTAGCCATTACTTCAACTTGAACATCGCAAGAGTAAATGCGGAGTCTTAAGGAACGACTTCGATTGAGCTCCTCAGACTTAACGCCACATCCAACTGCTTCTTTGGTTTTGAACTCATCAGTGCTAATGCAGATGGCGACTGCGAAAGGATTATTGTGACTTGACATGATCTTGCGATATGGAAGCAGGTTAGTTGAGTTTTCCTTCAGAGTGTGTTGTGCTGATACGTGGCTCTAATTTTGAGACCAACTTCACTTTGTGAAGGATTACAGAGTGTCTGTTATACACAAATCAGTTTTCATACAAGAACAGGCCATCGTCTGTTGGGTGTAGCCAGTGCAAATCTTTCCAATTCCAGCAATGACGTTGGCACATATCCTCACACTTAACTTCAAGAAAAATAATTATCTCTAATGTTGTTTCTCGTACGCCAAATTTAGCTCCAAACTTATATTAATGCCCCTTATTAATAATTAGGCAACAATCATAAACCTTAGAATTAAGGGAACAACGAAAATGCTTATGAAAATAAAAGCCCCCTCACAGATTGTAATCGTTACTCACGTTATAAAAACGAAGAGTAAGACATTAAAAATAAATCCAAATTAGTTGCCATCACAAAAATAATTCGCAAAAATGAACGGAAAAAATATGAGCAAAATTGACGGGCCTTGTACCAAAGAAAAAATAAAAATAAAGCGAAAGAAGGTTAAAAACGCGATAAGAACGACGCAAAGAACTCCAAATGCTCAGCCGACCATCGTCATGTTTACCCTTAATTTGAACAAATTGTTACCCCTCCAACAGGACCTGATCAAATCGCGATGTCGAAAAACCCTAATTGGAATTGCTCGAAGGACCTTTTCTCCTCTTCACTTCCCTGCCTCGTAATAATAATTTCCCACCTGAAACCGCACCAAATTCACCCTTTTCACCCTTTGAAGAGGAGAATAATTAAAAAGGAGGCAAAAAAAGAGGACAAAATAAATAAAACTCCCATCCTGACGGTTTATAATTGAATTTTAACTCTGAAATGCTTTTCAAACACACAAAACGCAATCAGGTTGAAAACGCAGCCCCAACCCTTCCCGACCGCCCGCACAAAAAATGATGAGGCGAGCAGCAACCCCTTATTTGCGAGGACAGATGTCCTACGCGCGCCCTAGTTTGTGTGACAGTGATGAACAGCATTTTAATACATCCCCTTAAACCGGTTACGAATGTTCACAATAGAATATCTCCCTCAACACGGCTGAAAGCCTCCATCAAAATGTGAAAACCATCAATTCCAATCCGCAATGCCCCCTCCGTAGTCGCCCAAGCCCACATGCCCACACGCCGACACTTCCACACACACCCGCACATATTCCACAGATGACAACCTGACAGAACTTACGACGCGATACGAATCGTAACCCGGCACTGGGGACGCAGAAGGAGCGAAGAATTTCAGAATTTTTTCCCCATTCGGATGAGGAAATGGGAGACAGGGCTGTTCCTGAATTATTCCTCGTTTGAAAATAAAGAAAATTCCACTCGACTGCGAATATCGTATCCGTGTATCGTATCCAGTTCCATTGTGTGCCGCCTATACCAAAGGGAAGCTGGGAAGGAATTTAGGATGCGGAGGATGTCGTGGAAGGGTAAAAGGCACAAGCAACAGGAATCCATTTCAGTTATCTGCAGCGTTATCCTTTCGACTGAATATCTTCCCTCGGCGCACACATACAAGAGCACTATAATAACTTTACCCAGTTCAATAGAGACCCCCTCTGTCCGCCCACCACAAACCTTCCCAGCCACTGGCGCACAGACCTCGAGGAGGGAAATTAATCCTGGATTTTATCGAATGGAAACCACTCGCGTAGGACGGATTCATACCCCGAATTGAGCATTCGACAGTACACTTGGCGGGGAGAGAAGAGAACTAAACCATATGCAGCGGTACTCACCTCATCCGGAAGCCACCTCTTCCGGCGGTTATGTGACATCGACACATCATTTGAGTTGTCGACTTTATTGCTGCTGTCGTCGCGCTGCAGGAGAACGTCCTCCATCGCCGTCAACTTGTCTTGCGTTCGTTTTCGCCGCTTCAAATCATCCAGCAGCATGCTGCGTCGCAATCGTTCACTGGCGCAGTGCTCCGTGGCTGCACCTGAATGCGATGACGACATCGATGGCGGCTTCGACGTCGACGATGACAACGGTGATGATGCGGCTGATGGCGAGAATGATCCCGCGGACTTGGCTGCACTGGCAGCCGATTGAAGCGATGACGGCGATGTCACCGGCATATTTACGTCGCTTAACTTATATACAATCGAATGGACACCGGATGCCGACAGATCCCTCGAATATCTATGCGATGGCTCGACATAAAATTGCTCGGAACTCGTTTCGATGGTGCCATCGA
The DNA here is from genome assembly GCA_944738645.1 of Eristalinus sepulchralis. NCBI lineage: Eukaryota > Metazoa > Arthropoda > Insecta > Diptera > Syrphidae > Eristalinus > Eristalinus sepulchralis. The sequence continues at coordinate 15,463,800 of OX122882.1, forward strand.
GGAGGTTATCACTAGTGAGTATGGCGTGAACGTGAGAATTTTCATCATCTGAAATTAAAGAGAGAGAGAGAGTGAGAGGGAGGGGGGCATTAGTTAAGGGTTTCGTTGAATGCATATAGAATTTCAGTTTAAGAGGGTTTTTTGTTTTATGATCATGTTCCGCTACGTGATAGGACTCACAATTCATGCATTTCCCGGAAGATAGTTCAATTTATTTCCATCAATGCTGAGATGATTCTTTCACTTTATTGCTTTCCCGTGGAGTAATACATTCCCGGGAAAATTTTATGACACATAAGACATGAGTTTGAATTCTGTAAGCGAAGCACAATCGACTCAACAAGTGGTCGACGAAAGGTGACTGAGTTTTCTTCCTCGACCTTTTCTTCGACACGAATCACTGAGTGGACTGCAAGACTGATGACCATCTTTTACCTGTAGCGGAATAAGGGTGAGGCCACGTTCGTTTTGAACGATGATTATTGCAAAATGTGATTAGGCTCTTAATTCGGAAGATCACGGAAGAAAGACTGTCACTATCGTAACCCAAATAATAGCATAGTCACAAAATAGAAGCCCGTGCATGCGGTAAAAATTGAGAAGAATGCCCAACAAAAGCCCTCAAAAGACAGCCAACATATGAGCATTTTTTGCAAGTCTTCTTTATTAGGCTCTGCAACACTTTTGTATGGTTTCGTTATAGTTTCGGAATGTCCGTGTGACGATTATCTTTTACACTTTAAATGTCAGCAACATGTATGAAAGGAAAATTTTATATTTTGATGCGTTTCCCCTAACAATAAAAAGCTAAAATACAAAAGTACAGAGCTTCGCCGTGAGATGGCGCCACTATTGAAAGCAAACAGGCAACTTTTAACTCATGACCAGGCAATAAATCGAAGTAGAAAATAAATACGATTCCATTTTTCGGTTAGTAGCGAAAAACAGTGAAAAACTTGACCAAGTGATACTCAGTTCCTCTTCGATCAGCGAAAATCTCATTTTCACCATTTTTGACGAAAGAGGGCTTTGCAGAGACGGAAGTTGGTGCTAATCAGAGTGGACAGGGTCAGCGCCAGGCTGTTGTTACATGAAAACTTTCCAAACAAGGTCCATCAATTTGGTCTGTATTATCAACGATCTGTGTGGTCTACCCATTTTTATGATGTTCAAGTCTGGTCGCTTTTCCTTGATTACTTCATTCAAACGAGGATGGAATTGAGCATTGAGCCATGTTCTCGCAGCTCACAATAAGCGTTCCTTTATTATCCCACCCATCTCTAAACTCAACCTTGTTCGAGGCAGACAGCAACGCCCAAGTCAAGCGAGGCTTTGAAATCTTTTGTGGTTGGGCACTTGCATACTTGCATTCGACCAAGATTGCTTTCGATATTCAAACCATTTTTCTTTACCGGTCATGAATTGCTTCGAAAGTGATTCTCTTCTTTCACAGTGTTGCACTGATCGGTGAACTACATTCTTCTGGCACTCAAACATCGAGCTTTTTTGAATTGCCTGCACATTTTGAGATGAGTTCAAACTGTGTCAGGGGTAGTGTTTACTGTCTTCCCTATCTCATCAATGCCAAACAGTGTGAGGTCCATCTTTTACATTGAAATTTGGGGAACGGAATGGATAATTTGTATACCATTGGGAGATACCGTTTCCGTTTTTTGTTTCTTTTTATTGGAAAAACTTAAAAGTGTTGTCAGTTGGAAGCGAAGGAAGGAACTCTTTGGCATCTTTCTGGTAATGTTCGAATATTATCTCTGAACAAAATGTCCACTCGGGCATCGATTCAATCATTGGGTCAATTTTCGATTTCTTTAGAAGATCCGGACCGGTGACTACACAAATCGTCTTGCATTTGTCAAAAAAGCCAGCAGTCGAAAGGAGCAATACGATAGGTGAGGTAAGATCTCCCATTTCAGCGTATCCAGGTAGTTGTTGCTGGCTACAGCCACGTGGGGTCGAGCGTTATCATATTGCAAAACCATCTTGTCGTGCCTTTCGGTCGTTTCTGACCGTTTTTTACGTAATGCACAGCTCAAAGGCGTCAATGGTTGGTGGTGGTTTCACATGGTTTTAGCAGCTTATAGTACAACACACCCATTTGAACCATATGCAGATCATGACGTGTAGGTGTTTTTCTTTGTTGCTGTAGATGAAGATAGAACGAGTTCCCAAGACTTTGATCAACTCATCAATTTAACATTCCAATCCGCTCAACTCTTTTTAACACGTTGGCATTTCCTTATCTGCCAATTTCAATAAAATTAATTTTCAACAAATTTGTTGACCTTCTAAAAGGCAAAGTAACTTGAAATGCCATTTTTCATACGTTCGTTTGACACAGTGTGATTACTAGTTCCAGATAAGAGGTCTGTTCAAGAAACAAGGTGAATTTTCGAATTTCCCGAACTACGTACATTTAATTCTGTTTTTGTTTTGTTATGTTGGTACACTCGTCTCGAACATTTGTATGTTTAAAGTTTCAGCTAGATAGCGTTTTTATTTTTTTTGTGAGAGGCATAAAAGTTGAACGTATTTTGCGTGTCCAGCAATTTTCTGATGGCGAAAAAATTGGATCAAAGACTTTGCATTCAATTTTGTGTGATACATGGTGAGTGCCTTAAAACACTTGAAATGCTGATAGTGGCATTTGGTGAGTCTACTCTGAGTCAAAAAAAATGCTTATAAGTGGTGCAAGCTACTCAAAAAAAAATCCAGAAGATGTGAATCGACGCTCGCCCCAGACGCAACTCAGCAACTACCGATGAAAATGTTGAGAAAATGAAGAAAATTGTTTTGGAAAATCGTCGAATCACTATAAGAGAAGTTCTTGAAGATGTCGGCATGCTTAAGTCATGCATTTTTTATTTTTGTTGGAAATTTTGGCCATGAAACGTGTAGCAGCGAAGTTCGTTCCGAAATTGCTGAATTCGCTTTTGCTTGTTTGTAGTTTTTCGATCAAAGCAGCACCAGAATCATGCCTCAGCTACTTTATTTACCAGACTTGTCCCCTTGTGACTTTTTTCGGTTCCCAAGATCGATGAGACTCATGAAAGAATGATGTTTTGAGACGCTTTGCGATGATTGAGGAGATATGTTACAAGCCGAGTCACTGAGAGCACTCAAAGGCTTGGCGAAAAGCGCATATCAGAACTGCTTCGAGGATTGAAAAAAGCGCTGGCGCAAGTATATTTTATCTGAGTGGACTTCTTTGAAATACAAAATGAAAATACAAATAAATATTTTTTAAGAAAGATGAAAATTCACATTATTTTTGTACGGACACCGTATCAAATGCCTTTGCATAAAAAAAAAATACACAAAACCATCTACGTGTGACTCGCACTTGCCCGGCTCTTTTTCGTTTTAATGGATAACATAAAAAATTATGTGTCGATACAGCTGACGTGTCATCAATAAGAACGTGATTATGTGGTGGTGTCTAAAAGGAGACTCCTTTGGCAATAATTTGATTTTTTAAATTGATTGGCACTACAGACCACAAGGGACTAGGGCCTAGCAACTACTCGTGTTGTGCGTGCTATTGTTCTCTTCCGAGTGGAAGGAACCTACAGTTTTTTGCCGACTCCGAACGGCGAACAAGTGAATAGAGTCGAAGCAAGATCTCTAAGAACTATCATAACCTCTACCAATTGTGTCCTCTTTACTAAAAAACATGTCCTTAACCAATTAATAATGAATTTTGAATTTTCCAAGAAATTTGAGTAGTGGCAGTGACACAAGTTGCCGAGGTGTACCCCCATGCATACATATGTGAGAGGTGCCTGTGGGGGACATAATGTTGAACAGCTGAACCCATCCGACACAAGACTGTCTTAAGTACAATTCCATCAGGTACATGACCGCTTGGAAGGCCCTGGTTAGAGAGGTTGAGTCAAGTCACTCAGTGGCGGAGGAATAAACTACTAAGTGATCTCGTGCATTATTCCTTGCGAATCAAATGAAATTATGATGACGCCTAGCTCTGCGACCATTGTCACCAAATTATAAAACCAGACTGAGCGTTGTCAAAGTACACTTTTAAAAAATCTCTTTTGAGCATAGCTCGTCTTTTGAAATATATGCAGTCACTATTTGAAACTGAAAAAATCCATTAAAATGACACGAAAAGCCTTTAATCGTACCTCAGCCGGTGCCAAGCCATGTGGCTTGCCACCACATCAAACAGGAGGCTCAGCCGAATATGCAGTCTCACATCCGCTTTGAAATATTTCTTCGCCAGAAATTAATATCCTGTGAATGACGGTTCGTTTTGTGCCAACAAAAAAGCCTTCCCACTCTCTCTCCGCCCGCAAACTACCACAGGATAAAAAATACATTCATCTGTTTATCCCCGAGTATGGGTTCGTGCTCATATGCTTATCCTCTAAAGCGAACCGAAATTCCCCAGTAATGATGAATGCTGACGAAAAAAAGGACTCATCATCAATGAGGGGGCGCGGGGGAGGTTTGCAGCGGCAAAAAACGAACTCGATTTGATTTCTCGAATTCTCGAGCACAGAAATTCCAATTTATTTTTCCCTTTCATTCTCCAAAGACGAAGAGGATGGCAAAGGGACCAGGATGCTCTCTTAATATCCGGTAATATCAATATCCTTGAATGGGTTCCCAGCAGTCAGCGCAAGCATGTGTGGCATCGTCGCTATTATTCTCTTTCACAATATGAATCTCTTTGAGACGGGCAAGTATTCGGAATTCCAAAGCAAACGAAGCCAATGACAATGAATTACTGTGAACAACTGCTAAAGCTTACTTGGAAATTGGACTGGCTGCAGGCGACAAAATAAGCATGCATGCGTCGAGCCGTGGGTGTTGACGTTCGTGTGTATCGCGGTACACTTCCTCTGTCATTTCATATCCTTTCGCTTTGCGTCTGGGAAGAGTTTGCATTTTTTTTTTTGATCGACACTCGAGAGGAGATGCCATCAAAGCATTAAGACAAGAAGAGCAGGAACGGAGAATTCAAATTCATAAAATATGAAAACTCGCTTCTTTGCCACAGAGGAAGTGGAGTGGATGGGGGAGGGGGTCACACGTGTGCACAAGTGGGCGGCAACAGGAGACTAATTACGAACGGAGCACAAGCTGGTAAGTGGGTAAACGTTGTGCTCCAGGAAAAAGTGCAAATGTGTCTCAAGCAGGCTGCGGTTATCAAAATTATTGTTATTTAATAAACGCGGGACATGAGGGAGGCGCGGCGGGGGCAGGAGGGCATCGACTGTCTTGGATGTCTCATAAATAAATCAGGAAGTCGTGTGTGCTTTCGTGCGAGCAGCGACAGAGTGACGCTGTGCCATAGACGTTTTGACATTTTAATTATGAGAGTTTGATGAAGATGAGTTTCTTTGTTCGCAGCGGGGGGATGTGGTAATTGGTTTGCTACAGTGGTTGGAGTCAAAGCGAATATCCTCATAATTGAATTATACAGGGGTTCTTTCTTTTTGATGATGATTTATGTGGGGTGGAGCGCTTAAGTCGCTTGAAGTTTCCTCCTTGATTCGCCAAAGACGCTACTCTTGGTCATGGATGCGGCATAAGAGTGCGATTAGATGAATGGGAATACAAGGCGTTGACATCTCGTTTCATGTGGGACTACTGGTGTCTGCCCCGCATGTCTTCTATCAACGCTTAAAAAAAGAAGAGAAAAAGGACAGATGTACATGCTGCTCTAGAGCTTTTGTTTTTGTGAATTCAAACCCCATGCGCCGAGGCATGCTAAAGGTCCTAGGTTCAAAACCTGAGATGGAATCACCTTTTCCGACTTGCTGACAACTGTCAAGGAATTTAATGTCTATTTGGAGTGCGAAAGTGGTAGCACCTGGTGAGAGATCGTGATAGAGAGAGAATGATGTTGGGTGAGGCCCAGGTTCACCCTAGACTGTCGAGTCAGTAAAAAAAGAAGCAGAAGGGAAAGCTTCTTCAATTTCACTCCTTTGAAGTCGGTTATAACTATAGGTCCTCTCTACTTGAGATGGAACTTAAGCATGCACAACGCAAGTAGTTGCTGAGGCGGTACGGCCTTGGCCCCTTTCGAACAGTGGTGCCATCCAATTTATTGGCCTCTTGAGCCCAAAGAAACAGTGATAACCAGACTTAGTGTCCGCTGGACTTCAGCAAAGGGGTTGTTGGTCCTATATAGTTCGATACCGATCAAGACCAAGTCTTTGACAATCTCTTTGAATTAGTTTACCGACAGACACATTTTGGCGACCGAGGCTGTCATATCAGGGGACGGCTGCTCCATGTGATCCTTCATGCCAGCCGTCAGTGTCATCCGCGTAAGCAAATGATCGTGTCTCTAGTGTTGACATGTGATTTTCGGAGGATCTTCGCAAGTATGGTGTTGAAGCCCCATCACAGCGGGTCGTCTTGACGAAAAACCTCATAACACACTGAAGGTCCTGCTAAGTTCGCTTTCGATCACGATCTTACACTGTTTGACGAATTTTATGCGAGTGTCAAAAATTAGACTTGGTTCTGTTTATCCCCATGAATGCGACCTTGAAATTGACAAATGCATGGTGGGTGTCAATTACAGGATTCTAACCAAAAAAAATTGGCCGTAGCATGAAAATCAGCCAGGGTCTTTCGTGGCCACACCGCCAAAGGCCTATCAGATTTTTGAAGAAAGGTTTGAGGCGTTCAAAAACAAAATAGGGACGACCCTGCCTGGAATGCTAAAGAGACTTGCCCCCTGTCGTGTGCACAGTCAGAAAAGTTTCCTTTCTTTTTTACCGGACAGACGACACAAAGACTTTAAGCAGCATCACAGTTTTGAGTATTGACATATCCTCACTATGGTCGGTGAGTTCTCAGCTTGGAGATGTTTACATATCTTCATACGAAACACACAATTTTCTGAAGCACCTCCTGTTAAAAAAAAACACCCGGAAATGTCGGAATAAAATGCAAAGAAATCTTTGCACTCAACAAAAGGTTGGTCAACGAGAATCCACTTACCGCGGTGGGGATTAATAAAATTAGCCTCTCTTTACTTTTGCACTCAGTACTCAGCCAACGATAGACAAGTAGGCAACATTTGCATATCGCCGTCACACCTCGGGGACTTAGCCTTCAAGCCACTTATACTAATTTCAGTCTTCAGTGAGCTCATGCGTCCATTTGTAAAGAGCCAAAAGTGAATTTTTCTATTTTTAAAACAATGTTTGAAACCACTCAGCAATGCAATTCTATTAAATTTGGAATTCGAAATGAAATATTCGGGCCTGTTTGCACTGATAGCATCTGAGGGAGAAGATTCACCGATGAACTCTTTTGGCTGTACTCTGGCATGCATGGGCAAGCGTCAACGCCTTAAGTGGATTAGTCACAAAGCGGCAAGATTACACTGCTCCCGCCTGAAGAGTCTTTGAAATTGGGCTATTAGGACAACGCAACAGAGGATGACCTAGGTTGAGATGTCGCACACAAGTGGAGAAGGACCCTTACTCACTTGAAGTGCGAATTTAGATGCAAGAGATCGTGCTAGCTGATATTGCAAGTGGAGTATTGTTGCCACTTAAAGAAGAAGGAATGAAATTTCTTCTCTCGAAATGGTGCAAAATGCCTACGCCTCGTAGAAGCCTATGAGTGGTGGAAAATTTAAAGGGGATCAAGAAAGCGTTGAAAACGGTCACGTCCATTAGAATCAACCGGAGAACTACACGTCAAAAAAATCAAGGAATTATTTCTTAAAGATCGTCGATTTGTACTTTGATGGTAGGTTCAGTAGTGGGATCAGTGAAAACCATTTAAAGTAATTATTTGGAGCTTGATTGGTGCCAAAGCGGTTGCACCGCAATGGAGTGTATGGAACAATTTTTTCCAACTGTCAAGTCAAAGTTACGAGGGACTATTTAAATCTATACTTAAAACCCAGAAACAGCGGATTCAGTGACTGAACATAGTGTCAAAGGTGAGCCGAGACCGAAAGTTCCACCTCAATGCATGCCAAAAATTTTGTTTCAAAAAAGAAATTCACCAGCTAAGCGCAAAAAATGTTGTATGTTGTATGTACAAAACTTGGTGTAGCTATGGGAGATGCTCTCCCTTTTCTTGGCTACAAGGTTGGATTTCAGGTTAAAATTTGAGTAGATTCTATTATTTTTGGGAAGTAATGTTGAATACAGATATTGTCTAACTTTACGGTTTATATCATATAGTCTATATTCCCAAGGGTAATAGATAATGCAAGACTAGACGCCTTGGGTCGCATCTTAAAGCTGGGAATACAACCTCATAGCAAGCCGGGATAGCCCCCTGACCGCCTAGCGTGAGTTAGTAGGGTGAACAACTTGATTCAAACCAGTCAGCAGAGTACACTAACCTAGGCTCCTTGGGCCGCGATATTGGGTTTTAAGACGAAGCCACCACGATATACCCACAAGGAAGCCTACTGCATGATCAGGCTGTCACTACCAGTTAGATTCCCCCAACACTTGGGTAGGATCTTTGGTTGCATTAACTGACAATTGACATAATAATTTTGTTATGGATGCATGACTTCAGTCACCTCATCCGAATGCGAGTGGGGTATGCCGCCTTAATCTAGGTGGAAGAAGAAGATAGGCGCCCTAGAGAAGCCGGCGACTAGAAACCTCCGCTTTTTATCATTTCGATCTGATATCCTTCGTTCTATCACTGGCAGACGTGTGCTTTTCAGCTTCGGTTTAGGTGCATGTACTTGTCTATATACGTATATATGTATGTATGTAATAATTTCACAAGACTGGAGGAAATAAGAAAACTTGGAAGCAAATGGGACAAGGCATATTGCAAACGTAGCCCAATCAATTCGGGAACAACGGACTCCAACTCGTTGACTATTGTTAGCTGAAGATATTTGATAACCTAAGTCTACATTCGACCTGAAAGTTCAAGTACAAAGCAATCAAACTTTTATTTTCAAATATGAGTATTACGTTTTTAAGGTAACACATTTTATTTTTTTTCAAAGAACACTCCATTGCTACGAAAATTTTTCCACACAAAACAATAATTCCTGATACTTTTACCTATTCATTCGGAAAGTGGTCGAAAGTTGTGAAATAAGGGGGAATGGAACACAGTGGTGTTACCAGTTTTTGTTAAAAATGTACACATAGAGGGGGCTGTGTCACAGATTAAGCCTTTTCCACAGTTCTGAATTTCAAGTCACTGCAGAAAGCCCTAGAATTTCATCAACTATCCGTCGTCGAACTGTCATGATGTTTTCTGTTTCATGAAGTTCAATGTCTTTATCGGTAAAAGCCGCGGACGAATTTTTGGAAGCGAAGAAACTACCAAAATACCCAAGTAATACCTTCGTCAATATCATTGAGTGCCTGGGCCAAACTTTCCCAGTGAAAAAAACCAAACCGTACAGCTGTGTGTTGCTGACAAAAATCAACTTTGCAAAATGACAAGCTATTAACACCATCAAGAAGCCGAGCGATGCAACTTGACTAAATGACAAGGGAATGGTACTCATCACAAAAACTCACCCTAGCAGAGCACCATTTCAATTTTTTTATTCGAACTCAACAATATAAGCAAAGAATCAGATTGAAAAAACCTTAATCACGCTATAGTCCTTTTTTGGAGTTTAATGCTTGACAAGGTTAACAGCGACAGAGTTGGTTAATCAAAAGACCAAATCTTACATTGGTCTTGACGGTTCCACAGCCCGCTTACCTTACAAGACGAACTACAAATAAATTTATCAATAATCAGCCTAATTCAAAAGGATTCTTGATACATGCGCTTGATACAAACAAGCCACCCTGATGCATTTATTTACTTCTGCTCGTTTTTCCTCACTCGTTGAGCATAGAACGGTAGTCCTTCCGCCGATCTCTTCAGCCTCCATCACACTAAAGCGCAAACAAATCCTCAGCCTCTCCAAAACTCTAATCGTTACGGCATTGAATATCTGGGGTGAACGAACAACGAGAGTCTGAATGAGAATCCAATACCTTGGTTATCTAGGACTCTAAGCGTCTTCCTTCCAATCTGAATTCCACCAACCGACGGAATAGTCAGAAATTTATTAATATTTGATTGAACAATATTCTGTCCTGAATACCCATTTTCGCCTCGATTCACCTTTGCAAACATCCACCCACCATCAAATACCCACCCTCCCTCCCTCCCAACCAACAACCTATCCCGGGCAAATAACAAAACGGAACATAATCCCATTCATATTCCAAACAACAAACATAATTCATACTTCCCCTATTCTGGCCGACGACGAGCCCAACCCATTCCCGAGGCATGGAAGGCAGCAGTGTTCGGTGCGCACCGAGAGAGTTCTCCCGGCACACGACACAAGGGCTGCCGGAACATGGCCGACACACCAGCATTATCATCTTTGGCATAGAAAACCCCATTATTCGCGACACAACGACGATGAGGCTGATGGTGATGGCGAGGACACCGCCAACGACAACGACAGCGTCAACGGCGACCATGACGACGAGGCACAGTGATGTTGATGGTGACGACAAACGCCAAGGCTTCAGCCGGTAAATTATTATTAAATTCGAATCTACTCCGACACCCCAGCGGCACATCGAATGCAAACGACCGACCGAAAGCCAGCCGGATGCGGAAGGAGTCAAAAGCAGCGAAAGGAAAGGATCGCTCCTCGAGTCCTGGCGGGTAACGATGCATAATGAATTCATGAGGAAATTTATTTTGATTTGTCTATATATAGCGACGAGCACAGCAGACGAAAATGGAAATATCCTGACGTGAGGGTTGCACCATAAAAAAGGGATATTGGTGCTTCTTTACGGTATCCTGCTTACATCACTGTCGGACAAACACAGACAAGGTCTACCTGAGGAGTGGTCTCTAAGTGAAATCCTTTCTTGGGGAACGCTGGGGGCCGGTACACTCTCAGCTATTATTTATACTTGAAAGATGTTTTTCGTAGGAGTCTGCGACAGCGGCATGTCCTGAGTGATGTGCGCACCGCACTGAACGGGCGACACTCCGGAGTGAGCACCGTCGAACCTATAACACAACTATCCCGAAAATTAGGAGAGGAAATGAGAAAATAAAATATTTGGCCATCAAGCACTCGGGGGCGGGTTGTGCGGGTGTGCGGGTGTGTGTGTGTTTATCTATTGCCAAGCCGGTCCGTGCAGACGGAAGTCCCTATTTATTTCCATGACGAGCAGAAAAATAAATAAACGTAAAACGCACGTCCCCCGAGCGTGAATAAATACAGCCAGCCACCGGAGCGGCGGCAGCTTGGCGAATCAGGGAGGAGGCAGCGTTTTTTTTTCGAGGGGTGGGTGAGCAAATTATATAAATGTATAATAAGGGCACAAATATGCAAGAGGAACCGAGCGCATATTTATTTATGCTTCCTTTTTATCCTGCGCAATTATCCCACTGGATGCGAGCCACCCAACGGCTGCCGTCGTGGGGGGTGGGGGGGGGGGGTTAAGGGTCGGATGTGTGTATAAATTCGAAATAACCGTTGACGATGGATTAGGGAACTTTGCCGGCGACGGCGACGATGATGATGATGTTGATGGCGATGGCGATGGGAACCTTTGCCATTTGCATGCTGCAAATTACAGATTCGCAGATAGATTCTGCGGAAATTACCGGCTATTAATGAAATCGTTCGGGAGAGGCTCAGAGCGCAGGCAGGATTCTCTCGACATTTGCATGCGGAGTTCGCGTTCCGTGAGGTGGAGCGATTAAATTTTGTTGTTTCTTGTAAATACTGTTTAGAAGCGATGGTCTCCTACGGGAACGCGGAACATGCCGCGAACGTACAGCTGTGTCTAGGGAGGGTGCAATTAAGCCAGCAGATGTCTGCCTGACTGCATCGTAGTCTAGGATCTGAATGCATCTACCTGCGGGTAATTGAGTTCTTTAGGGCGGTTGATTAGTTGAATGTCGTGAATGGAGAACGGATCGCATACTCAGCAACTCATTGATTGGATGCTGCCGATAAATGGCGGATTTGTTACTAAGTTCCCAGTTAGAAGCTGTCGAGTGAACATCTGTACGACGTAGTGAACTTCTTTTATAAGATAAATTAGTTGGTGTATTTGATGTTTGCGTCTTTAAGGGTCTCTTGAAAATGCGTTTTAAAGAAGTACTTTTACAAATTCAAACTTGGACAGTATACTTCTCCGACAGACGAGCGAGTAAGCGACTCATTTGGGGCTACAGCGATGAAATAGCTCACCATTCGTTCAGGAGATTTAAGTCTCGAAAAGGCACCGCATGGGAAATCGGAAACATTAATTGACGACTTCATTTAGCAAGAAACTTTTGAAGAGGACGCCAAAAGAGTGATGCGTGACAATGCACATGATACGAGAAAGTCTCGCATGACAGTCAGCCGACACCTATCTCAAATTGAAAAAGTGAAAAAAAACCTCAACAAATGGGTACCCAAAAAACCATACAAACTCCTGCTTGGTGGCGTGTAGGAATGTAACGCCTAAAGTGGCTAGATCTTGAAGAGAAGTTGGATAACACGGTTCGGACCCTAAGTTTCCGAGCAATTGGGACAACGCAACAAACAGTGACCTCATCTGAGATGGCATACACAAGTGGAGAATGTGTGTGCAACTGGAGGCACCTGGCGAAAGATTGTGCTGGCTGAACGGGACTACTGGTGGAGGCTTAGGTCAGGGTGCACTATATCGTTCCAGAACATCTTCGGCTACGTTGCTTCAGTTTTTCGAAGATTTTTCGGGCCTGAGCTGTGGTATCCAATCGCTATGCATGACCTAGCCATCATAGGCGTTGCATCCGAAGACACATAACTAAGTGCATACCGCTGTACAGCTCGTACAGTTCTTAATTGAATCTTCTCCTCCATTCGCCATTAACGCAACAAAACCAAATAAGTGTCGTGTATAGAACTTTTCTCTCAAAACCAAAGATTTCTCAAACCCTCTTACAAAGAGTCAATGTGTTAGGAGAAGGACGGGGATGGCCAAAGTGTTATAAGAAGTCGGCATGGTGTTTCAAGATGTGGCTCAGTTATTATCCAAAGAAACAGCGATTGGCAAGAGTAATTCTGCGCATGATCTTGGTACTGATCTTATTGTCCCTATTTTCTTCAGAGCCGAAGTCGACGAAATTCTCGACAGCCTCAAGTTTCTGCTGCCCATTATGACACTTTGTTTAGAACGTTGATGTTGTGTGTCCTTCGGCGATGACAGCATGTACTTTGTTTCGCCCACATTCTCTGCTAATGAGAGCCTTATGAGAGCTTGCTGTAATTGTCCAATCACGCCAAACCATAAGAAAGCAGTTTAACCGACTTTTGAAAGCTGGTGCCTATGGAACTTCTAAGTTCCACACAACCATCTCAAGTATGATATTAAAGAAATCAGCATGTCGCCTAGTCGAAAACTTTTTTCTGACATCAAAGGTGTCGGTTATGAAACTTGATGTGGTCGCCTTGGCGTAGTGCGTCAAACTCCACACAGAAAGTCAAGGTTCGATTCCTGGACGAAGCTGCTCTTTCGAGTTGCTAACAACACTTAAAGACCAACACACGCAATTGAGTGTCGAGTTGCTGACAACACTCAATTGTCTATGAAATGCTTCTCAAATTTCGCCGTTCCGGGTTGGCAAAAAATTGTTGGTCCCTTCTTCTCGTGACAGACCAGTAGCACGCACAACACGAGTAGTTGTTGTAAAAGCTAGGCCCTGGTCCCTTATGGGCTGTAGTGTCATTCAACTATTATGAACCTTGACGGAGCAGACAGTCTTCTCCATCGTGGTCCTGCTTAGCCTTACGAGTTTGGGGAATGTCATAACATGGATCATATAGCTGATCAAACAGACGAAAAGGTAGGTAATATTGACCTCGACCAAGACGGAGGGATGAAGTTGCTTATTCTCGTCCAATTTTTTTGTCTTTAGTGGGATCTTTATCGCCGTGCAGAAGCGTTTTCTTAAAATGCTCAGCATTGCCTACGACTCAAATGCCAGTTGTGACTTTTCCTGTTTCGAAAATAATATCATGTACATTTTGGTTACGACTATGTACGTCTCAGTCGGCCAATTGGGATGGTCCAATTTTGGGTAACTCGTTTGATTTTAACGACGTGCTTCTCGCGAATAATATGAGTTCTGTTATTTTTTTTTTTTTTTTTTTTTTGCAATTTTTGTTGATTTTATTTCAGTTTCTTTTCTTACGTACTAGACAAAATTACTTAAAGCTAGCTTACCTAAGTGAACAATGTTCTTAGCCTAACTTACTGACCCTATGCGGGCACTCTAAGCTAATCTAATCTTAATTTTAATTTTAATATGCCTTTCGGCGTCCGATTTTATTTATTTTGATTTAAATCTTAAAGTTAACTTACATTATACACCAAGAAAATTTAAAAAAAAAACTTGGCTAAAAGATCTCAGTTTTTTTTCTAAAACTAACTTAATCTAACTTAAAATTTAACCTAACCTAAACTATGTCCGTAACGCAATACGAACGCGTGCACCAGGGCGTATGCATCATTATATGGTGCACATATAGTGACTATACGCCGGTGCACCTTTTTTTTTTTTTTTTTTTTTTTTTTTTTTCTACTACCCTACTCTTAAAAACTATGTAAGTTGGCCACTACCATGTCCAACTGTCCCCTATCATTGGTAAGCCAACGGCGGCGGAGGCCGAATACGGTGCAACCACCAGTAAAATTGCCGTTCTTTGGCAGACTCTCTCCTGTCTCGAGCAGAGATCGCTCTGCTGAACCGAAGCAGATCCTCGCGGTTGCGTGCGACAGTGTGTTCGTAGTTGAGTCGCCGGTCCTCTGTTCGACGTACGACATGGAAGATAATAGGACATCCTTCCGTATCCTGGATTAGGCCTTTCATATCTAAATAGAGGAACGCTTCAGGAGGGATGAAGCCGTTAAGACGCACACTCTCGTGGTACATTTCATTGGGGTAGTAGGCCCCAAAGATCAGACTGTTAGTCGAAGTCATAGCCCGTGCCACATGCCTTCGAATCAGCTTAATAATGAAATTATCTATCCTAATCACCTTTGCCTCGTTATACAAGACCTCGTTGGGATAGAATTTCTTGTACTGAGATTCAGGTGTTCGATACAACCGGAGGCAGGCCCGAAGACATTGCCTCTCGAACACCCTCATCTTTTCCATCTGGGAAGAACTCACGTTGAACCACACTGGACAACCATACGCCATGACTGGCCTGATGAGGGCCATGTAGCAGATGACCTTCACTCTGGTATCAAGTTGGCTGCTGTAGAACAACCCCCTTGCCACAGCAAAGGCCTTTTTGGCTTTCGTCAGAGCCGCATCTATATGTCTGTTGAAATATAGATACTGATCCAACCAAATGCCAAGATACCTGACTACATTTTTCACAGCTAACGGCCGTCCTTGCGAATCCACTATGCGAAACTTACGCCAGTTTCTCTTTGTATCCCCTGAGGCCTTGGACAGAGGCGTCCTGAACAGGATGATTTCACACTTCCGGAAGTTGACTTGCAACTTCCAGTCGTCGCAAAATCGCTGGATTATCTCGAAGTCACGTTGCAATAGGATATTTATTACTTCGACCTTCGGACCTGATCTGTACGCAATGATATCATCGGCGTAAGCTATTAGGTGCGGCATAGAACCAATAAGATCGCTAGTGAATATCGCGAACAAAATCGGCGAGCCAACTGCCCCCTGTTGCAGACCATTTTTTATGTTAAAGACTGTGGTAGAAGTTACGTTGCCATTCTTCACAACGAACTTTCTACCTGTTATCATGTCATGGATCATATATAGCAGTGGTTTACTAATACCGTATCTGACCAACTTGAGGAAAAGTCCTTCTAACCATACAGTATCGAAGGCCTTCTCCAAGTCAACCAGACAGGCGCCCGTGGCTTGCTTTTTGCAATTATTCCATTGAATGTCGGATACCAGCTTAGACGCGGCATGTATAGTATCATGCCCCGCCCTAAATCCGAACTGGTTGTCCGGTAAAATTTTCTTTTCCTCGACCCAATTTTTTAAATCGTCTATAACTATCTTCTCAAAGACTTTGCTTATGCACGGAAGAAGACTAATCGACCGGAGATTTGATGGGATAGAAGTGTCCTTGTCCCGTTTAGGGATCGGTTGCACAACAGCAGTTTTCCAATGCGCCGGGTAATAGGCATTACTCAACGCATTGTTAAACAGTGTTGCGTAAATATCTACCGCTTCAGAGGGTAGATGGCGCAGCACAATATTCGGTATACCATCTATTCCTACTGACTTCTTCTTCTTCAGCGAGTTGAAGATGCTCTGGAGATCTTCCTTAGAAATCAAGATGTTTCCATCAACGGCGACGGCATTATTTGCCATGTGTTCGTCACTGAACCTGGTAAAACCTGGGTTCTCAGATCGCCATTGACTTATCTCCTCTTGGAGATCGCAGTGGTTTAGCAAAGCTCTGTTCTCCAAATCGTGATTTGTCCTACGAGACTCGTTGACCGTGTACACTTTCTGGAAAACAGCACCGATTGCTTCAACCTTTTCCTTGGGATCCTCAACTGTGAAGAAGTTGTCGTCCAGCACAGCCCCATTTGGATTGATGCCAACAGATGTCAGTATGTTTGCGTTTTCTGTCGTCCTTTCCAGTCTAACAGCCTGAATGTCGTTCTGACCTTTCCTCCGGAATATCTTATTTACTTGCGGGAACATACCCGGGTTGTTGGATCTTACAGCCCGGATTTTGTTGCCCCAGTGCAAGCTTACAGCCATACTGTAATGGATTTTGATTAACTGTTGGAGGTTTTTGATCTGCGACTTCAGTGACCGCACCTCGGCGTTTTGTGGATCTGTAAACCGTCTGTACAAGAGCTTAAGTCTTGTAAGCAGTCTACTTTTTTGCACGTGAAGTGCATCGATGGTAGCGTTGCGATAGACGTCGCCGTCATCGGTTTGCGCTACCTTCGGAATAGTTTTGTCCATTGTTCGTCGTATTACTTCGTCCATTTGTTTGAGGTACCTGTCAACCTCTTCGTTCGTCAGGTTTCTGTTTGGGGGGGGATTGATTCCACTCGAACGTAGTTCTCTGGATAAGGCTCTAGTGAAACGTGGCCAGCGAGCCTTATTGTAATCATAAGGGTACGTCAGGACACATTCCCCTAGTTCCTCCAGCTCGTTCGGTAACTGGATTGCCGCGGCAAGTCCGCAGTGGTCACTGTCGTACTCCACCGTGGTCAAGCAGTTCCTTCTGGTTCTTTCCACGTCCAGTAGCGTTAGTCGTCGGTCGATGAGCATCACATCCAGATAGGACCCGCTTCTTGGAAACGATGGTCTATCGGTTGCCAACAAGTCCACCCTGAACTCAATATTGTGCTGTGCCAACCACCCTAAGAGTGCGTTTCCTCTATCATTTGGAACACTATTACCCCATTCGCCGTGCTTTGCGTTCAAATCCCCGGCGATTATATAATAGTTTTCTTCCGAGCTCAAACGAAGACTTGTGAAAAGAGCCTCGAGCTCTGACATGAAATGGGGATTCCGAGAATCAGGCGCGTAGGCAGCAATTACAAACAACCTCTTTCCACCTTGGAGAGGGATGCGTGCAATGCATGCTTCTAGCACCGCGAATCTACGCACTTCACTGTTATATATGACCTTATGACAAAGGTCTTTTTTAATTAAGAGTGCAACCCCGCCTCCTTGAGTGGATTGGGGCCGGTCTCTCCTAATGACGTGGTAGTTTTTGTACCTGAGGTTGCGCGTCCTGTTTAGCTTTGTTTCGCTAGCCATCAGCACGTCAGGATTATGAGTCTGCAGCAAATGGAACAGAGTTAGCTTTCGCTCGATCCTAATCAGCGAATTAACATTCACTGCCAGGATCTTAAGGGGTCTTGCTACCAGCGCAGCCATTATATCGGCGCATTAGGTACAAACAGCGACGAGTAGATGAGGTCTACTCGCGCTGATTGTTCGAGGAACTGTTTCTCAAACTGCTTCTGCATAGCAGTCATCTGGCTCTGGAACTGTGCTTGCATAGCAAGCATCTGTTCCTTCATTGCCGTCACTGCTAGCATGACAGTCTGAAGATTCACGTTGTCCGTTGGTTGACTGGTCACAGGGACCTGATCCACCGTCGGCGCTGTCTGTTGTGCCGGCTTCATTCCTGATGCCATTTGAGCGTAGGAGATAGCCTGCGTAACAGTGGTAGCTGGAAGACGAGGAGCGGGCCTCGCTGCTACCATTTTTTCAGCCCTCTTAGCCTGAATTAATTTCCTGAGTTCCTGGGCTTTTGGACATCCCCGATAGTTTGCGGGGTGACCATTGCCCTTACAGAGCACACACGTAAGCTGCGCCCTATTCTCAACTTTTTCCGCTCCCAAGGGGCATTCCCCTTTCCTGTGGCTTTTTGCGCATTTGACGCAGCGAGACTCCATATTGCAGTTCGCTGCGGCATGCCCAAAGCGTTGGCACCGCGCACATTGAAGCATGTGGTTGGTCTTTTTTAATTTCTCCCATTTGACAGCCAGAGAGCCTAAATAACGAATTTTCTTTAGACCCTCTAGATTGCTGTTTTGGGAAACCTGCACCAAGAAGAAAGGAAGATTTCTACTCTCCCTCCTCGCTGCCGCAGTAGTAAAGGGCTTAACACCCACGAACTCGACGCCGTCGCACTTAACTTGGCGCAACTCATCGAGGATCTCCCTCGGATCAGCAGATGGATCCACGCCCTTAAGGAGCATGGTCTGCAACTTTTCACCTTTCGGTGTAAATGAAAAATATTCAGCTTCCGCCGCCGTTAGCTTACTAATAATGTTCTTGTGATCTTCTATTGTGGAACACTTAATTGATTGCCTTAATGGCGCTCTATACTTAATGGCATGCAGATTAGTAGTGGCCAACTTACATAATTTCACCACATCCTTGGTCTCCAGGCCGAAGACGTTGATGGGCGGGCATCTCTCCTTCCTGGCTGTGCGTTGCTCGGCCTGCTGTTGCTGTTTCTGCTTCTGCTGATGTTGTTGCTGCTGCAGCTTCTGCTGCTGCTGTGGCTGTTGTTGCTGTCTCTGCTGCTGTGGTTGTTGCTGCTGCTGCTTCTGCTGCTGCTGTGGTTGTTGCTGCTGCTGCTTTTGCTGCTGTGGTTGTTGTCGCTGCTTCATCAGCTGCTGTTGGATCTGCTGCTTTAGCTGCTGCCGTTGTTGTTGTTGCTGCTGCTGCAACCGTTGGGCCGCTTTTGAAGTGGACGGCATTTCGTCCAGCCTTAACTGTAGCAGCTTTTTAGGCTGCTGCTTTTGTTGTTGCTGCTTCTTTGGCAGCTGCTGTTGTTGTTGCTGCTTCTGCTGTTGTAGCTTCTGCTGTTGCTGCTTTTGCTGTTGTTGTTCCTGCTCCTGCTGCTGTTGTTGTTGCTCTGCGGCCTTTTTCGCAGCCCGCCTAGCATTCAGCTTCTCTTGGAGGTCTCGGATATGTTTTTCCAGCACCTCCTTCTCCCTCTCCTTCTTGGATAGTTCTTTCCTATCCTCCTTCTCGTCCTCGGCCTCCGAGGAGGCCAATGATCGGTAGGAATTGCCGCTACCTACGTATGAGTAGTAGCGACACTCCCTTCCCTCCGACTCATAGATGATGGAGCCTTCGTCATCTCCACCATCTGTTGCTGTTGTTGCCATTGGTGCCGGTTGGCTTCCGCCAGTGTTGTTGCCCGGCTTGGTTGCGGCTGAGTGCCGTTTAACCACATTCGGCTGCGGGTGCCGCTTCCTCCTTCTCTTCCGCACCATCTCTCCCTGGTTAGTGGGACTCTCCGCTCGTTCGCTGTCCTCACTGTTTGTGTTGTGGCATGATGTCGCCGCCACCGGTAATTTTGCGCCCGATTTTTGGAGCCCGGCCGGCTCGTCACTTTCCATTGTTCTTTGTTTTGTTTTTGTTTTTTTGCACTATGTGTCTTTAAATATAAATAATGAAAAAAAAAATGTTTTTTTTCTTTTTCCACCACGGGAATTGAACCCGGGTTCCACCACTCACTTCACTTGAACTCTGCCACTAGGCTACACAATGGGTTTATTTCGCACTACTTAGATCCCTACTTGGATCACACTCAACGTTTGTTCGCGAAGCCGAAACACGTGCGCACTCGCTGGGGGTCTGTGAACGACTCAGTTCTGTTATTCTCTATACATGATATCATCCAAATGTTGATCTGGACTATGTCTGAGGTGGTCTTTTTGGAAGGTAGAATTCTGGTCGACTCATTCGAACATAGCGACTGGTATACCGTGCAAAAAATTAGTAAAGTTATGTTCAAAAACGTCAATCGTAACGTTTTAAGGGACGTTAAACCTTACAAATCCCTAGAGAAAATAGTCATGAGGTGTGATATCGTACGATCTAGACGGCCAAATTATTGTAGCAAAACGTGAAATTACGTGCTTACCGAGATAATTATTCAGAAAGTTCATTGTGTCACGACTTGTATAGCTCGTAGTGCAGGCTTGTTGAAACCAAAGTTTACTGAGGCCATTGCTTGAATTTCAGGAAGTACACGCCCTCCCCCTACGTGGCCAATTTATGGTCCTATTGACATTCTGCTTTCCTCAATTTTTGAAAATATATATGAACTATTTCCACCTTAAATACGTGCTGGATGTGGTCTAACCGGTCAAGTATCATCCAAAGATGTATTCTGGTTATAAAATGTCAGTTATGCACATGTTTCTCGGATCACAGAAAAAACACTTTTTTCACAAAAGTCTAAATTTTCGTAATACAGCTTAACAGTTTAAAGACGCCGTTGTTGTGTCAGTCTTTTCATGATAACATGCCAAATGATTCTGAACAAAAATTACAATGCATTTTGACAGAAGTGACACGTGATCTATCAGAAAAGGCCTATTTAAACCAAACCTCATAATGAATCACCCTATTCAAAGGGAGTTGAAGTATGAATGATTGAGTCGTGTAACGTAGGGATGTGTGTTCATGTAAATCTCGGTTGCAGGTCAAACGCTGAACAGGTATTTCGAAAATTAGTGCAATGAAACGAAACCTTTTGTGTTTAAGGGTGACTCGCGGCTTATTTTTTTGCTTTTTACGACTCGCTCCACACTTGCATTAATTTTTGCGGGTGTGGATGTAAGATTAATGTAGAAGATCTGCCGTTGCGGATTTGAACACAAAAATCACCAATGTCCCACTTTCCGATCATAATGACCTGAAGAAGGCTTTTTGCCCATCTCTTCTTTTTACTGAAGAAGCTACCCCGTCTTGATGTAGACTCATAGTTTCCGCGGAATAACATATACCACAAGACCCCAAAATTTCAAATGTCAAAAAAGTAGCACACCCTAGCTGTTTTCCGTAGCTTTAGAAATAAAGTCTCACTTGGGAGACTTGAAAAGAAAATTATTCTGAAAACAGAGTCCCAACTTGCATCCTCCATTTCGCCACAGAATTGGTGTATAAAAAGATGCATAAATGATAAAAACTTCAAATGTCGGTCAACAGAAACTTCTGCCCTGAGGGAATATTGAAACTCCACTCCAGCGCATGGGACAGGGAAAACTGTGTTAAAAATACCCATCACACAGTGACATCATCCAGCCCCCCTCTCACCTCACCGCAGCCGTTGACAATGTAGCCAATGCAATGATTACATCCAACTTGGCAATTATTCTCTCAACTCGTTGTTAATTAAGAACATCCAGCCGTTTTATTGCAGCCACCAGGCCGGTCATTTAATGGATGAAAAAAATGATCCTTTTATTGCTGTGAAAATTTGCTGATGACCCCATATCCTTTAATTGATAATAAAAGTCCTCCCACATGGCGTGGCGGATGCATTAAAAATAACTTCTAGTGTGTGTACAGATCCGTGTTTTGCTTTAATCCCTTGGCGGAGAGCAGTGCTGATCCATTTTTGATGAGAGCACGTAATTAGTTTTTATTTCTTCTCTTGTCCCTCCCCCTCCACGTCACTATGGTGCACGCGCCGTCGTCCATGGACACACATGGACAGCCAGACACAATCGCACTTGTGTGCGTGTGTGTCTTTTCCAATTTTTCGGCCCCCGCAGCAGACATGTGAACGTGTTTGCTGTCTATTTCATTTCGGGATGCCCTTGTTCTAGATTATTTTTTGTGTGCTCACGAAATAGCAGCACACTCGGCGGTATCGTGTTGAAAATTAATCAATTTCACGGCATTAGGAGATCTTTTTTTTTTGGGCGGGGGAGGGGGGTTTATTCGGAGAAAAAGAATAATAATCCTCACACCCGGCTGGTGATGGGATCAAATCAGGTTGCTGGCAACCATACCTACACACAACGACGAGACCCTTAAACCAAAATATTATTCTCTCCGAAGAGCGAAAACACGCAGAAGCAATAACAATGACTCGGCGTGTGGGGATGACATTCAACGGGGCGAAAGTACTTCTTGTGAAAAATCCTTTGTCAACTTTTTCCATTACGGAATCAACTATGGGGGGGAAATGAAAACAGAACGGGAAAAAAAAACACCAAATTCCTCGCCTTGGAAACACGCCTCACAACCGCCAGAGTGGGGGGAGGGGGGTGGAAGCGAAAAAATATTAAATTTCCCCCGCCGGATGGTTAAGAGGGATGAATTGAATCCGCGAATGTTTTTTTGCGGCACCATCCCCAATCTAAGCGGCATTCCTTGCACCGACACAGCCACCAGGACGAGCACCCGACCGCTCCGTGCTTTATTGCATTCACATTCAATTAGACGTCATCACGATTGTCGTCGGTGAAGAGTGGATGGGCGGGGTGGATGAAAAAACACAGCAAATCTGCATAATTGCGCTTTAATGCCAGTTCAAACTGTACCCCTGCTGCTGCTTCCCCGGAAATCGCTGTTCCAACAGCACTGTTGTGCTTACTGCACACTTATGGTGTGCGAGGAGTACACTCAGCTGTGCAAGTGTCTCTCGGAGTGCTTGTGGTGGTGGCGGCTTGAGTTGCCCCATCCACACCCCAATGCTTGGCGCCATTTTCCGTAAGGACAATAGAGTTTCAATTAAATTGTCATCAAGGGGGCGGCCGTCGTCGGAAGCGGCCCCACTCCCATCCAGCACCCCATCATAATGGATTGTGGATGCAAATTTATTCATGTTTTCTTGTTTAAAAATCACTTGGGCCAACTCTGAGCAAACAACGAACACCCGATTCGCCCCTGGCACAGATAATTCTCATCTCTTCATCCGGCTTGATTCCCAGGGGTGGGTGGACTTTCGAGGATTCCACTTCAGACCGCATTCATTATTCATTTAGCAGGTATTATTGAATTGTTGCGCCAGAAGATAGGACCCAACACAATGCGCTGCGTCTCCGTCTCCGTCTCCGTCATACCAACGACAGTTCCCACTCAAGATTAATTTGTAAAATTTAAAAGTTTTCTCGTTCATTTTTATTATTCGCGGACAGGGCCATTCAATTGGGAGTCGGTTCAGTTTTCCCGGAGAGTTATTTCCTCGTTCATGCGGTACGTGTGCGGGGGCGGCTGAGTCGAATTAGAGATGCTATCCCTTATCAAGCGGATCCGTTCTCTTTGTGCCGCGTCCTGTGCTTTACTTCACTTTTTACTTAGTCCTTTGTTTTTTTGTGTGTTGCTTGTTCTTCTTTTTGTGTAACTTTCAAGTGCAGAACGTCTGCGGCAGAGCTCGTGTTAAGGACGTTTACACGGGATGTTTCTAAAACTGGAGGGATGTTATTTTCAGAAAATCAAGTACGGAATTCACGGAGCTTCCTCACACAAATGCCTTGAGTGCCCAGGGACGGCGGGCGGCAATGTCGGCGGGGGTCTATCAACTCCAGATGGAATAGTTCATGAAGAATGCCTCGCATTAAGCTAGAGAGAAACTAAAAAAAAAGTGAAGAGAAAAATGAATGCGCTTGACTTTTGTGCGGAGAATATTCGTTAGATGTTTGCGTCGTGAAAATGCACAAATACCTTCCACCTACACCTCTGGGGGAGGGGCAGAAGAAGGAAGCACGAAAAGAAATGCCCTCAGTCAATTACAGAGATTTTATTTTGCACACTCAAAGTGTGTGCCCGGCAAGAGGAAGAAGTGAAAAATTGCTGCTCAAACTTTAACCGAGAGAAGTAGGATGATGGACACGAGTTGTTGCTGTGGAACGCAACTGAAAGATGATCATCTTGTAAAGTTTCACTTTGTCGAAATTCTTTAAGCTCTCTAGTGGTAGTGGAGTTAGGAATTTCTCATTTGGCTGGATGTCTGTCAGCTGGATGTACTTGGCAGAGAAGAATTTAAAAGGAAGACAGACGACTTCACTTTTGTTCTTCGACGTCCACATGATTTTTGGTTTCTCTCCCATCATTTAAGACTGTTCTGTCTGAAGTGCTGATTGGGCTGAACATTGTACACATCTTTTGCAGACAATTTCTTGGAATACTTCAGACTAAGATTTTGTTTTTTTTTTGTCAAATATTGGATGATTGACAAGAAGGATCTTCTGAAGTGGTGCGGATTAGAGCGCAAGCTGTTTCCTACATAAGCTAAGGTAAAGAGTGATTGCCCCTTTCGGTCCATACCTGTACCACAGACACAGAGTTGCCAAATAGAGAGGTTATTCAAACGTCTAAATCTGCGACTCATAAAGATCAACATCATTGTGGCTGAAATGGGTTTAAGGCTGTGGATCTGGGACTATCATCCTATCTTCTTCTTCTTCTTGTAGCGCTACAGTCCGGTGTGGCCCTGGGCCTTAACCAACATGCCTCTCCAGACAGCACGAGCTTTCGCTAGCTACCTCCAGTTGTCCACTCCAAGTTGGTTGCGGTCCTTCTCCACTTGTGTGCGCCACCTTAGTCTAGGCCGTCCTCTGTTGCGTTGTCCCAATGGCTCAGATTCGAAGACTTTTCGGGCCGGAGCAGTGGTATCCATACGCTCTACATGGCCTAGCCATCTCAAGCATTGTATCCGTAGAAGCTTGACTAGGCTCATGCCGCTGTACAGCCCATACAGTTCGTGGTTGAATCTTCTCCTCCAGATGCCATCAACGCAAACAGGACCAAAAATCGCGCGCAGAACTTTTCTCTCGAAGAGACCAAGGGCATCCTCATCCGCTTTAAGTAGTGACCAAGTTTCCGCGCCATAAAGTAGGACTGGGATGATTAAGGTGTTATATAAAGCAAGCTTAGTCTTTCGAGAGAGGGCTTTATTACTCAATTGCCTCTTGAGCCCAAAGAAACAGCGATTGGCAAGAGTGATTCTGCGTTTGATTTCGGTACTGATGTTGTTGTCCCTATTCACCGCGAAGCCGAGATAGACGAAGTCCTTGACTACCTCGAAGTTTCTGCTGCCTAGTGTGACGCTCTGTCCAAGACGCCGATGTTGTGTATCCTTCCTTGATGACAGCATGTACTTCGTTTCGCCCTCATTAACCACCAGACCCATTTTAGCTGCTTCCTCTTCAATGCCAGCAAACGCATCATTGACGGCTCGCTGTGTCCGACCAATCACGTCAATGTCGTCGGCGTAGGCTAGCAATTGAGCTGACTTTTCGAAGATCGTACCTCTGGTGTTGACCTGTGAGTTACGCACGATCTTCTCAAGGATGATGTTAAAAAAGTCACATGAAAGTGCGTCGCCTTGTCTAAAACCTTTTTTGACATTGAAGGCCTCGGTGAGTTGGTTCCCGAACTTGACGGAGCAGCGAGAGTTCTCCATCGTCATCCTACACAATATGACGAGTTTGGTAGGGATGCCAAAAGTAGGCATGGCACTGTATAGCTCGTCTCTATGCGTACTGTGATATGCGGCCTTGAAATCGACGAATAGGTGGTAAGTGTCGATTTGCACTGTTTGGGTCTTTTCCAATATCTGCGGTAGTGTGAAGATTTGATCGATGGTGGACTTCCCTGGACTGAGACCACACTGATAAAGATTAACGAGGTTGTTGACAAACGGTTTCAGGCGTTCACACAATACGGCAGAGAGGATCTTGTATGCGATGTTAAGGAGACTTATCCTTCGATAGTTGGCGCAGTCAAAGGGGTCTCTTTTTTTGTGGACCGGACAGACGACGCTGAGATTCCACTCATCGGGCATGCTTTCCTTCGACCATATCTTACAAATGGGCTGGTGCATATGCCCAACCAGCTGCTTTAAACAATTCTGCGGACAATCCATCCGCTCCACCAACTTTGTTCGACTTCAGTCTCGATATTGCTATCTTGACCTCATCTGAGTCGGGGGGACGGAATTCTTGCCTATCATCGTCCAAGTTGACTGGAACATACTGCCTAACAGCGGGAGTTGGGCCGTCATCGTCGCTTAAAAGTCTGCAGAAATGATCTTTCCAGATTCCCAGCATCGATTGCGGTATTAATAAGTTATCATCCTATGGAGATTTTAAAAAGTCGGCACGCCGTATAGGGACAGGAGGACAATAAAGTCACTGGCTTTGACCATCAGGGTTTCTCGAAGTCAGTGGAGATGAGATGATGGCAGGGAGCATGGATGACTTGTGACTTATCCCCCATCCATGGAAAAAGCCATCCAGCCTCGTGGAAGGACTATTGCTGTATATGCCTACGAACTTTCGCTTTTAGTAACGTCCTGCATTTAAGCTTCGTCGGCATGGTTTTATCAGCTTGCAGGACCGATGCAATGGCTTTCATAACCGGTCGACTCTCCGAGTAGATGTTTGTATAGTAATTAAATATACTTCCTTGACAAAGAGTGTGGCTTTGTCTATCGACGACAACTTTGCCTGCAGGATAATGCAGTCCTCGCTTGAAACAAGAAGTGGTTGCAATGTGGTCACAGAAGATCGCGGCGCCTGCCACAGTTTTTGAGGTACCGGTGAGCAGTGACTTCTCTGTCCATCCACAAAGACGTGATACAGAAACAAATCAAACATAATGTGATTATGAACAGAACTCTTTACGCTCTGATCTAAGTCCGAAATTTTGTGAATTTTGGGTAGAACCTGTTTTCGGTCATGGAAGGAAGTCTCTGTTACACAGGTTTGGCTTCTGGAAGTACGTGAGCAATCTGATTTGGACTAAATACCATCGTAGGTTCAGAATAATGGTAACCTACGTACCAAACTAATTCTTGTCCTAGGGGACTGTCACTCTTCCTACCAAGCAGGATGGGATCTTTCTAAAACCTCTGTCCTCACTTAGTAAGGAGATTATCCCTGAAACAGTAAGAGTTTTCATAAGAAATGACCACCATTTGGGCTGAAGCCTAAAACTCCTATTTGTGGGCATAGTTAAGTCGAATCTACGTCCCTGAACTCCTGCGGTTACTATCCAGATGGTCATTACCAGTCTTCCGCCTTAAAGATTAGAGCTGGTAGCGTAGGTAAAAATTTAAACCGGCAAAACTTCGGCACCACTCTTCAGTATGATTTTTGTTAAATTATAGAATACACGCCACAGAAACCACCGCAGAACCTCTAAAGGTAATAAATCCAATAAATGACAGTTTTTTTTCCAAACGCCGCCACTCCCCCTTTCACAGTAGAGTTCCTTTCCAATTCCACCTTGAACTGATAACTCTATTACGTTCCGCAGTTGCCCTCGATCTGTCCACAAAGTAAGTTAAATTGGAAAAAATTGAAGGACTAACCACTAATCTCTCGCAATTGAAACTGAGTTCCGGGCTACGTCTCTTTGACAAGAGCTCCGCCCGCAAATGGCTCAAATCATTCTCGACAACTGAGTGGCAACCCGCACCCGGTCGTTGAGGACACCGAATTACTCCATCTGTCATCAGAAGCACTGTACCGTGGCGACGGGTGATCATCGCCATGGCGGAAGGGAACCGACAAAAGAGAGACAAAAAATTAAAACTAAGGACACCTCAGGGGTTGAAAAATCTCATTTCGCTCAAATCTCTTCAGCTAATCATTCAACCCCATCGCGGCGGCGGCGGCGGCGGCGTCCCCTAAGCCCCGGAGCTTGCCGTCTTGCAGTGATACCTGGGGGCAGAGCACGAGTTCAAAACCCCTCCCGGGGGACACGCTCATAAATTGCCATTTGCCCTCGCTATCTGTCTCCCGCTTCGGCACCAAGCGCCCTCAGTTTATCCAGCGAACGAGCAACAATGAATAAACGAAAGAAATATCCTTGTCAATTCGATTTGGCAAACATAATAACTCACCGTTAAAGGATGCGGAAGATATCTTGATACACACGACCACGTGACGCGAGGCGGCTGAAGCCCGACCGCCCAACAACGCAACGTGCCAACGCAGTCCCGTCGGATATGATTCGCAAAGGAAGTCAAATTGAACGAAAACTCAATTATTTTCGTGTTTCAAAGATTTTTCGCTATTTCAGTCGTCGTCCTTGCACGATTTCCACACACCCCCGCGCCAATCCCCTTTTGATTTATTTCCCGGGTGAACTTTGAAATTCACCGCGCGCACCATGGTTACCACCCACCGACCGGCTCACCCGCCCGCCTTTGTGTTGGATTGAAAGAAATGGCACACAATACACCGAGCAACTCGCAAGCACGAGTGGAACAAAAAGGATATACAAAGGATTCTCTGCCAAGTGAATCGGAAGACAGGTGAGCGCTGGTACTTTACGCCATGCCACAGATTGGATTACTCGGGAGAGATTTTGGGCGCTGAGCAAGGGTATGGCGCAGGATAAAGTTATTTTCTTATCCTTTGCATCTTTCCCCCCTTCCGAATTTTCGGCGCTTTTTCTATTCCATTTTTTCTCCTCTCTCGACTTGTCGCTCCCGGGTGTCGGGATTGATTTACAATTTTTCTGGCGTGAGAGAAAAATCCCGCCTGGCTGACAAACGATTCGTTCACACCCCCAGCCGCCGGTGCCGCAGCTGGGTCACAGAAGATCCACCCCGTCTGTGGTTCAAAGGATTTTCAGATCTCCAACGGTAATGATACTTGTAAGGATTCACCTCGTACCGATCAATTATTAACAACTCACTGGTCAGAGGATGCTCCGCCACACCCTCTCGGCCAGCTGCACATCCCGAAAGAGGAAGATGCCGAAAGGATTAATCGAAACTCAAAAGTGATTCTCCTTTCGCACGAAGATGCCTCCCGTCCCGCATTAGCATATCGATTCAGGGGGGAATCGATTCTGCTCACATGGTCTGGCTTCCTTGGGGTGTTGATATCTCCAATCTTGATTGCCGAACGAATTTTAGTCAGAGATTACAAGTCTTGTGTGTGCTGCTGTGGGAGCGTGTGTGCGGCAGGAGATATTAGAATATTTCGAATTCTGGAGGCGCACTCTCGCTACCCGACAATATCTGCATATCAGGGTGGAATTTCGGATTGGGGATGGGCTCCTGTGAATTATTTAATCCAAACCGTAAGGATAACTAATTTACAAATTGCTGCAGGATGACGTCAGACAGGATGTGATTGAACAAGTTTTGGTAATCAAAGTAAATTAATACGTTTCTAGTCGATTGGTCCCTGGGAATAATGGCTTGCTGGCTGGCTGGCTGGTTGGTTGGTGGCGGTGTGGAGCTTCGGCACTAATTGCCTTATGGTTGAGGGCAAATGGTCTGTGAAATTTAAGACCGGGACCATTGATTATTTCAGTCTGATGCACTCCCATATGTACGAGTGTACGTATGGTGCAATCAACGGGATAGAGCAAGGAACTGAATGTGATTGTTCTGTGAGGACTGTTTTCTTTCAATTACAAATAATTCATTCGAAGTTGGAGCTTGTTATGAGGCCTGGTTCAGGGAAAACTTTTGCATTCATCTTGAAGTTACTCGGTAGTGGGGTGCGTGGTCTTTTCAGAGCTCATATACAAAGGTCGTTCAACTCTCACGCTAGTAATGATTCTCGCAAAGTGTCAGGAGTAACAAACCTTCGCTGCCAGCCCGCAAGGGAACAGGCCCAAGTTTCTCCAGCAAATACTGCTATTGTTTCCTCACGAGTAGAAGAGACGTACAGTTTATTGCCAACTCGGAATGGCAAAATGCGGATATCTTTTCAAAGACATTTAGTAGTCAGTAAGTCGAAAGAGGTGGTCCAGTGCAAAAATACGAGGTGTTCAATTCGGGAATCAAACCCGGTACCTTTGGTGTGTGAGTTGACCCACTTAACCACAACTCTACGGTGACCAGCATGAAATGAAAATCGTACCAAGTGGAAGACAGTTTTCGTATTTGTACTCTGATTAGCAGGAGAAAATTTCAGCTTACTTATTTAAGGTTTCGTTTCAACAAACGAAGTGATTTTAATTTCGGTTAGTTCTTCTGTTCGTATGCTCTTCGGTTGCGGGTTTTTGCAGCCTTTGAGGGAAAATTTCTACAGTGGATATACGGTCCTATCTGTTAGGAGGGCGAACGGAGCAAAAGATACGAACGCAAATTCTACGTTCTCAACCGAGATGTGGATATATGCAAAAAATTGCTCTACAGTGATGGACAACAACGCCTTCATGTTCGAGGAGGAGAGGAACCTCCGGTATAAAGACAAAGCGACCGGGGAGGTAATGTAACTTGGGTTGAATGAATGGAAACAACAGGCCCAGGACGCTCAAAAAAGGCAGAATAAGGTCAGATTGGCTCTATGTGGGTTGCCAAGCAAAAACCAATCTCCACTTTCTACACCCATGTAGCAATAAACTGAAGGTCCCGTGCATACAAACATACAAAACACTATGAAAAAATGTTTTCAAAGACAAAAGTTTTGGCATAAAATGGTGAAACATCAATCTGATCTGATGGATGGCAAGGGAATGAAAGGCCCTTTTTTTCTTACTTTTTTTTCATCCGAGGCGGACTTAAATGACTTGAAGACTCACTCAAAACTACAGGAAAAACAGTTTTGTCATTCAATATAGATGCATGCACCATCTTGGGCTTTCTCGTCTCATTTCCCTTGGTGGCCGTACAGTACGGCCGGCAATGGCCTCTGAGGTTCTTTTCACCCCGTGTGCTGTTCTCGGGGTTTTTAGAAAAATTAAAAAGGCCCAATATCGCTCTATGATTCAAAATAAAAAAGCTTCGATGCTGTCTAGGGTGACTCTCATTCGGGGACCGTCAAAAATTTAGTTTGCAAGTTTCACTGCGTCGCACGTCGAGTTTTGATAAGCCACTCACATTTGCTCTCAAATTGCCTAGCATAGGGTGTAAGAGGATAAAAACCCACTGTCTCTTATTGGCAGACTGTCTTCAGAAAGCATTCCCTTAGTGTGGGCGGTGGATATCTCAAAGAAAAGATTGTGTGACATGCATTTGAAATATGCCTCTGAGATGGTTGCCACACAGGCCAGCAGACGTGACCCGGAGATCATTTCAGAGCTTTATTTGATGATGTTTGAGGGGTTCCGAGGAGTGACCTACGATAACTACTACTACTCATATACACCATTGAGGAAAGTGCACTCAGAATAGTGAACTCGAAAACTCTCCTATTGGCCACAGTTATGGTGCCCACTGTTTTCTGGGATTCAGTGGGTCTACCTCTGCACTTTCACTACACCGAATTTCTGGGCTCACTCGACTCCAAGTTGCAGGAAAATGTTCCCCTTTTAAGAAGAAAATGTAGTCTTATACCGTGATAACGCCCCGGCTCGCATTTCCGTCGTCTTCACGACGAAATTGGCGGAATTAGACTATTAACAGATGCCTCTTCAATACACATCGCCACATTTGGCCCGCCATCACCCTCAGTCAGATAGTTCTGGCATAGGCGCACTCACCCACTGTGACACGACGCAAACTGCTCTGTATTCAATTTATGATGGTAGACAGTAAATTACCTCTATTCTGATCCAAGAGTATGCGAAAACTGACTTCAAGACCGCCTTAAGTTGGTCAAGTTTCTCGATCTTATCTGTACAACTCTAGATCGACATAACCCGCCAACAAATCTTTAGGGCAATCAGGTCAGGTAACCAATGGCTGATGATTCAAGGAGACTTTCAGATGAAGGTGAGTTGTCCATCTGCCCTGGCACATATGACAAAGGTCTACAGTCGCTTGACTAGCCGCAAATTGCCTTCAAAGTTGAATCATCGTCTCCAGACACCATTAACGTACTTTTGAGCAAAAATCGCATTCAGAATTCTCATCACTAAAAGCCTTCCTCATCCGCTTTTAAAAACGTTTAGGTGTCCCTGACATGTGAGGGGACTGGGACAGGATCTGCTCAAAGTGTTGATAGAAGATCTAAGCCTCCAGAAAGGACTGAATAGCTTTTCGAGCCCAAAAATGTATTATTTAACTAAAATTATTCAACGCTTTGTTGCCCCTTCTTGTTGAATCTTCTGAGCTAAGGTTAACAAGGTGCCTGACAATCTCAATCAGTTGGCTGTCCATTTTGACGGCCTGTGTAAGATCCAGATATCTTTAACTTGGAGTGAAGTAAGCTTTCTCTCTCTTGGCTAGATAGCTCTAATATACTCGTATCATTCAGTCGTTGAAGAATAGTTTACAAGAATCTGTCCCGATTCACAGAGTCAAGCCTAAGTGCAGGAAATCCTTTCAAATTCTGACCTATGTTTGAGAATGAGCGCCCGCCCTCCATATGTGCACTTATTTCTGGCACAAGCACCAATCTCTTCCCCTCCACTGAGCTCTCATATTCCGAGGGTCTCTCACAGTCCCCTGCAATTAGGTCCTTCTTCTTCATATGAACTCAAAAGTGAATCCTCACAAACATGCAATTTCCTCGTAACAAAACCAGAATGCACAACTCCTTTGGATTTGTAAGGGAATATATTATGTGAAATTGCTGCTAGATTTCCGACGTAATTTCGAGTAGCTCCCGTGTCATC
The DNA here is from genome assembly GCA_944738645.1 of Eristalinus sepulchralis. Classification (NCBI taxonomy): domain Eukaryota; kingdom Metazoa; phylum Arthropoda; class Insecta; order Diptera; family Syrphidae; genus Eristalinus; species Eristalinus sepulchralis. Next base: position 15,496,560 of record OX122882.1, read on the forward strand.
ATTTATTCCCTGTATCTCGGTGTGCCTTCCTTTGCCTCCCTCGCATTCGTTTCGAAAAGGAATTCGCGTGCGTAATGCCTCATAAATTGCATGCTACGCCCGTATTACACATTCGGTTTGTCTGGGGGCGAACCTGTGTTCAGCGGCTGAAGTACACGGCCCCCGCCAGCCGTAGGGTGGAGTGGGCTCTCGGGTAGCATGTACGTCTATGATGAGAATATAATTCATGCAATCTCAAGCGATATTTCTTTTCTTTAGTTGTGCCCTGCTTTTATTACTGCAGCGAAGTAGACCACTCCGCCCGGCTGGAGTGGATTTAGCTCATGTTGTTTCAATTATGCATGAGGCAGACGCGGACTTGGGGTGTGGGGAAAGATGAGTTCTATCAGAGGGACTGCGAATGACAGTGCTTGAGTTAATATCGACTGAATGACATTCCATTTGTGAGCTTCCCCATTGACGTGGCGCCCAACGTTCGACCGTTTAAGGGTACAAAGTGAAGGTGCACTCATACAAGACAGCAGACAGGGCGAAGGTAGGTAAGAATCTTCAGCAGAGTTTGTTAACAAAGCTTTACATTGAAGCAGGTTTGAGATTGTGTTGCTTCTGGTTACGGCAAGTTTCTTGTCAACCTGTCACTCCACGTAGTTGGTGGACCACTGTTTTATGTCCTCAGTTGCACACAGACTTTAAATTTTAAGTCCTAAGCTATCAAAAGAAACACACTCAGAAGCTGCCGCTGCAAACTACTTTTACTGAATCACAGTGCGCTACACACGTCGCCCGTCTACGTACATAATTGAAGCAAACGGCAAGAACTATTTTGCCAACACTGGGAACTTTGTCTTCGAAATGCGTGACTTATGTGCTAGGGAGGGAAGATTCCCGGCAAGGAAACAACGCCTTCCACTCACACACACAAAATGCAACTTGCTCTGTGAAAACCAAACGTGCACCGATATGTGAAAGGACATGTAACAGGACGAGCACGTCCGTTAACACAAAACAAGTTCCTGGAATTTGTGAGTCATCGGGGTGTGCACTCGGTCGGCAACACAGAGAAACAACTTTCGAAACTTCGCATCCTTCCGCAGTGTTGCAGGGATAACAGGGAACAGTGTTAATTTATTCAAAGGAGTCCCCACGTTCGCTCGCGAAGCCCTGTCTGTAAATAATCTCCCCCCCCCCCCCCCCACCGACAGTGAATCCTTACAAAGCCACCGTCCGCCCCCCCGCCTGCATAGTTCCTGTGTCATGTATAGAAATCATTTCCACCACCCCAAGGCACAGAGTCCTGATGATTCATAACTCTAAACATTTTCACTTTTCATTCCACTTAATTTAATTTCCAACCGCACACAAGAACAAAGACGAAAACAGAACCAAGGATAAAGCGGGAGCGAAATAAAGCTCAGCTGAACAAGGGGAGGGGGGGCGGGAAGAGGAGGAACAAACAAACAAAAAAATGCCCCCTCGAGCCGCTGCGCTATGTCGACAATAGCTCTTCACTTTATCAACGGCATCTCGTGCAGCTCGTACACGCTGGTGTGCCTCGCAAACAAAACACGTTGAACATGTTAAGGATCTTTCAATTATACTCAGCCATATGGAGCCGCCTCCCCTCCCCCACACTTCGCACCGGCTCTTGTTCCGGATGAAAGACGGCGCAAGGGGGCAACCCTTTCAGCCTTTCATTCGCTCTTGAAAGCTACGCACACACACACTCGTGGCAAACATGCACACGTCCTTCGCGCGTCAGCATCATTTGACTGTAGCTCAATTATCGTGCATTTTACTTACACCCGCTGCACACTCCTTCTCCGTCGTCGTCGTCTTCGCAAAGGCCTCACCTCTCTACCTCACCTCACCTCACCTCACACTGGTCTTAGTTCGCTTCGTCTTGACGATAAATACTCATTCAAGCGAGCACATTCCTATTATACTTGAATAACTGAGCACGAGCAGCAAACACCAGAGTAGCGAACAAAAGCGGGGGAAGACTACCAACTGAAGCCACCGACTGGAGTATCCTCCCCCGCCGGGTATTCCACAGCCAACCGAAAGTCCTTTTATTGCAAACCATTTGCTTATCACATTCGACATGATGGCGTTGGTGGCGCTGCCAGTGTGCAATTTATCTAGTCGTGCCTTTGTAACTGTCCTTTCTGTCACTGCCCCCGTGTCAACGACGGCGGCGTGCTACGCTTTCGTCCTTGGGGCATTCCACCACCCCTGGTTTTTTCTTCGGCTGTGTGTGTTATCCTTTTCCATTTATAACAATATTTGCGGTAGCGCTGTAATTTCTTTCTTTTTGTCCCCTCTTCTAATGCATTGTTCCCTCGAGAGTGCGGTGAGGGATTGCCGGGCCGTGGGTTTTGTTGTCGCCCTCCCACCGTCCAGTGCATTCACAGCGACGGAATGTTTTCGTCCGCCTGCACTTGCTTCAGGACTTTTGACATTTCTGCTTGTCTTGTCTCGCATTTTAAGCTGTGTCCTTTTGAAAGTGTTTCCCTCTTTTCGTGCTTTTTTCCGTCTTCCTTGTTCGGTTTTGCATTCCACTCCTGGTTTTGTTGTTCTTCCTCCGTCGTCGTGTCGTTATTGTGTGATCTGAAGAGTGCCAGAATTATGAGGGGAAAACACATTTTTAACTTATGAGCTCTGTCATGCTTTGTTGGTGGTGGTGCTGCTGTCACTGCTGTTGCTTGCTGCTGTTAATGTCTCATTTTGAGTTTGGCGAGGGCGGTGGAGTGGGTGGCACACACAGGGAGTGCCACTTGAAGGCTGTGAACGTGCAGATGTTACAGAAGTGGATTTAATGGCCAATTACGGGTGGTAAGTGTGTGTGCCTTTTCGGCTTAACGAATAGGTACTCGAGGCCTAACCAAGAAGTGGTCTCTGGGAATTGTGTATTGCCGTTGCCTGCTTGGAGAGTTTTGACGATTCTGAACGCATGAAAACTAATGCCTGCTTTAAAAGCATTTTGAGCTAAAATGCTAAGCAGTCATTATCCGCCTAACGGGATGTGCCCCATTAGAGGGTAGCTCTATGCGAAATGGTGGTCGGGGAATGGCCGCAATATGTTCCCCATTTGCATGCTTTATTGTGGAGAAAAATTGTATCCTTCTCGAACGTTTTAGGATTCACATAAGGAGTCTTAACCATTTCATGGCAACGTACACTGCTAGTCGACCTGTAAAGTTGTTTGGCATTTGAATGGGAATTGCGTTCCGTCAAATCAGTCCCATTGCGAGCTCACTGATTTTGCATGTTTCAAAGAAAACCGAACGCAAGGCTTCACCGAGTGAATCAAATCAAACAGATGGAATAGCAAATGGAGTTGTGTCGTTACGGAACTGAATATGCAAGAAACTAGTTCTTGGCATATCAAATGTATGGATTGGCTTTATTGCTTCTCTTCTGTATTCCAATGACGAATCTCTCTCATACGCATATACCACAAGATCAGCCATTGATGCAGGTACATCTACAGCTCTGTCCCCGAATCGAACTTTTCAATTGAACTACAGAATTCCTTGACCATGTGTTAATTTTTCTTGGCACGAGTTGAATAACTTAGTATCACTCGTTTAAGCCGAACGTGCTTCTCGAAATATTATGAAAGAGAGACACGTATCGCTCTCTCAATCCATACATATCTTTGAAACAAAATAGTTCCATGGAACTGGGATAAGTAACTTTCGCAAAGGAACCGTTGCATGTTCGTCGCGGCAAAGGAACCATTCGATCAACTCTGATGACTACATACCTCAAAAAATTGAAAAGTAATAATTGGTAAAATTTTAGAGCTAAGCCACTTAAAACTTTCAAAACATCCCGACAGTCTCTGAAATCTAAAACATTTTGTTGACTGTCGGTTATGAAAACCACTTGTTTCGGAATATGCGAAATTTTAGAAAAACCAAAAAATTCCAAATTATGAAGTCAAACGAATTCAAAATTAGTAGCGGTCAAAAGTCCAAGGATCTATGATTCTTAAAAAGACTGAAACAGGAAACTTCGTGTACGAAAAATCCCACAACAACCAAAATTGAGAAATCGTAAAATGAGAAGAATACAAAAATTCGAAGTCCAAATTTTTGAAAGATTTAAAAAGCCTAAGATTCCTGAAGCTCAAATGTCTAAAAGGCAGAAATCCTGGAATTTAGAGCAGTCCAAGATTCTGTACACACAAAATCCTAAAAATTTGGAAAAATAAATATTCGAATACATATCTAAAATTCTGAAAAGTGGAAAATTACAAAAACTCGATTTAGTCCAAAATCTCAGAACCTAGATTTGTACGTAATCATGAACGATATTGAAAGCCCCATAATCCTGGGAGAAGGAACTGACAATAAAATGCCAATATCCACAAATCGAAAAAAGTCTAAAATCTTGTGAGCAAAAATTTTAAAGTCCTAAAATCAGTAAATTCCTTTAACGTCTTAAATTCGCATCTGAAATTCTGATAGGCACTCACATAATCACAGAAGATTAAAAATTTTCAAAATTTGAGAAACTTCTTAAGGCAAAAGATCCTGAAATCTGTATGAGTCCAAAATCGTGAAACTCCAAAATTTTGGGAATATTAAAACTCATAAATTAATATGAAACCCACAATTTACCAAATCTAAGATGTTGAAGAGTTCTAGGATTGTATCATAAATCATAAAAGATCTAAGAATGCTGGTCTCAATAGCCCAAAATTAAGAAAAAAACCTGAAAATCAAAAAGTTCAAAAAACCCAAAATACTATGAATCCTAAAAAGTCGCTAATTTGAAACATTAAAAATTTGTAAAGGTTTATACGTAGCATTGAAAAATCGAAGAAGTTCTCAGTTTTAACTTAAGTCGACTTTGGGAAGTAGACTAAAGTTAAAAGACTGGCTCTTTATTAGCACCACACGAATATTGAATGCCTTTCCCACTTTTTTGTGTCTTCTCCATTACAAGGAACATGCATTAACGACCAAAGCCCCTCTCATCACCTACACCTTCATGCCGTGCTTTGACCTGAGTCCAAGCACTTAAGGGTTGCCCAAGAAAACCCAGTCCTAAGAAGCCTAGGCTCTGAAATCCCAACTGGTCTATGATCTTAGAAGGGCCAAATCTTCGAAGCTTAAACTTTTGCAAGGCCAGTACATGAAAGCAAAAATCGCACAAATTCTAAAAGTCCTAAAGCCTTAGGAAGCCAAGAATGCTGAAAGCCTAATTTCCCTAACATGCAATGTTTCGAAAGCAATTGGGTCTCAGAAAGTCAAAGTCCGAAATTGTTTACAAAATTTCGAAATTGTAACTAAAGATTTGGCAATTCATACATTCACACCTCAAACATGACAAGTGGCAGGGAAGTCTAAATTCATTGAACTCAAAACTAAGCCATATCGATTTGAGCAAACATCCCTCGTGCAAGAGATCCCTTGCGCACATTTGATAAATGTCCACCAGGTAAACCGTGCCCAGAACCAACGACTCCATAGTTACCAGTCATTAGCTCCACTTGGTGAACCGATTAAGCTGAGAGACATTGCAGGTCTCTGTCACGTACCAGTTCATGGACGTACAAGATCGATGCGTTGACAAATTTCACCAAATCACTTCACCGCCTTTCGGAGGACTTCGAACATTGAGCATTTCTGACGCGGCACGTAATGTGCCACGCCCCACGAAATCTCATCACTAAGCAATTCATGGTCTTGGATAACAAGCCATCCTCTGCCATGACTCATATTCGTTATCTGACGGGGTTCATGAGCGCCCTCTTAGAATCAGAATATCACCCCGACGGATTCACTGATTCGTATCCTAATGCAATTTACCTTTAAATACTATTATCGCACGGCTGGCAAGGCATGTGCCCTCTGTCTGTGTGCGTGTGTTTGTATCCTTCAGAATCCGTCTTACCCATTGCCGTCTACTCAACGCATGCGAGGGAATTTTTTGAAATTTCGATTTTCTAATAGATTAACCCAACGGTTGGATTCACCATTTACCCCCGCCAACGGGGGGTGGAGCGGGAGTGTGTGGCAGATGAAATACTTGAGCAGAAATCAAAATGACTACGATGTGCTCATTCGATTAATTTTCATTCGCCCCCCTTCGCAGATATCAGGAAGCGCAGTGGAGGATGGGCCACATGGAGAGAGCCAGTCAAGTGCATTCACATGTAAAATATACATACAAGGCAACATTTTCGTGTGAATATAGAGCAAGCAGGGAGAGAGAGAGATTTCTTTTGCCAATTGTGTGAAGTGGAGGCGGGGTGAGGTATGCGCCATCAAAATGTCAGATGTTGTCCCTTGAGGAAAGGGGACGATGTGCCTGGAAACGCCAAAAGTTTCCATTTCGACATTTGAATCCTTAATCGATCGCAGAGCAGTCAGAATCTCAAATTCACAGCCGACAGAGAAGGTTCAGCATGCATTGCGTTGAGAATTGTTTGTCGGGTCAGTGGAATATGGTTCTGTCTTCTATTTTTCTGATTTGAAAGTGTCGGAATTTTTCGAATATCTGGCGGGTCATCCGGTTGAAAAGCAAAAAATGCACCACAAGTTTGCAAGGTTGTCGAGGAGAAAAAACTGAAAATGGAAATAACACAACCTGCCAGCGAAGAATATGGAACTCTAAAAATTCCACTAAATTGAGAATAATTTTCCATAAACGGTGTGGAAAGAGAAACTTTGAAAAAATCATTTAAGTAGACTATTCAGTGCAATGAGGGGACGAACCTCGCTCCGAGGCAGAAAATTCTTTTCACGTAAACCGAAGATGAACAGGAATTCGTTCCCCTGTCGTAGACGAGGTTCAGTTTGCTGCACCAACCTGGGATAGTCTGCTTGAGGGGAGGCACCAACGTACTCATAAAGCAGCTCACATTGCAAACATATGAAAACTCAAAACTAAGTTCCGACCAATGCAGTTGGCATTCTGTCATGAAGATGAACTCATGTGAGTTCCTTGGGTCTAGAAATATGCACTTTTACCCACTCATTCGCTACATTCGCACGCAAGAGGTATGCGGTTAAGTGAATGAGTGAGCGAGGGTTAGTATCTTTAGGCCACTGGATGATGAACCTAAGATACAATTATGGTCTCTTCGAAATCCTTCTTTCGACTTGAACACGAGATATACCTGTCGTGCGCCCTATAAATGTGTTGAGATATAGTGGGAGAAAAAGAAGTCTTAGCGCCGTTTGCTCGATGCACAGCAGAAAGGGATTCCTTAAGAGTGTCAACAGTCGAAAAATCAGACCCTCACATTGTGTACAACATCCTTCCTTAGAGTGAATGAATGGAGTGAATAGACAGACTCTGTGTGGTTTCCAGTCACGAATACTTCTCAAATTTTGAAAACAACGATCCAATGAAAGAGAGTCGACACTCACAACCCATAAACGAATAAAGGTAATGGGAAGGAAGAGAACTTAAGGTTGGCCACACAATTTTAAGTGGAGGCCATTTTGCCAGCTGTCAATTAATTAATTATTTTTTTCTGGTTCGGCATTTTAACATCAACAGACTGACGCCTAAACAACGCGACTGTGTCCGAATTAGGGCCGAAACAAGATTTTATAAGCGAAGTTTATTTAGCCATGAAGTTCGCTTTGAATTAAATGGATACGTCAATAAACAAAACCGCAGGCTTTGGAGTCATGATAGTCCTGTAAGTGTAACAGATCACTCAATAAGTTAGTGGCGCCCTCTATATGTCCCGGGACTGAGTGATGTGCTAAGTTGAGGTGTTCTATTTAGGTTGCTTGAGAACGTGTAGAAGCATTTTGGGGTCTTTTCCAGGAGTGATGGGTGGGGCAACGCTGAACTTTCTTGTGTAAAGAAGCTTGGCAGATCAGTAATAAGGAAGGCCAAGATTGGTGTCGAAGCCGAGTTATCGATTTGTATCCCAGGGTTTAGTAACAACTTTCACCTATGGTCGTGAAATATGGGTAATGACCAAAAGGATCGTGAATATAGGGTGCCACAGATGACATTCTCTGTCCCATTGCGGGGGTAACTCGCCAGGATAGGTAAAGAAAAGCGACAGTGCGGGGGGAACTCGATGTTGCAGCTAATTCTTTGGACGAAAAGGGCTGTTTTTCAGTTGTGCCACGTGGTATTCATTCTCCCATTAAAACAACTTCCGAGGAGTGACTTAGATGCGATTCTGTCAGTCCCCTCCAATTCCAAATTATTTTGCTTTCGCTCTTGGCTCATTTTCATGTTGACTGACAGCAACTTCGCTACTGTGTTGCTACACACTGACTGAAGTTGTAAACGCGTAAATATTGTTCATTAATCTCAAACTGCAGGAATCATCTTTTTTAAAAACGGAACCAATCTTCAAAACTTCAAACCGGAATGTTGTGAGCGACCAAAAATTAAAAATAAAAACGACACAGTTTAAAAATCACGATAATCGCAGCTTTGAAACGACTGAAATCGGAACCCTGCAAACCAATTTTTGGGTGTTTTCTACGAACTGCATGACTTGATATCCCTCTATTTATTACACACCTCGTTGCAGTTTCACAAGTCATTTCGTTGATTTCTTTTTAAATAGACTGACACATATCAGGAAAAGGGATGCCTTGACCGAGGGGTTTTCAAGTTCGATTATGTGTTCAATTTTGATTTGAACTTGAAAAATGTATAATAGGTTGGTATCATCTTGAGAAATAAGGAGTTGCATAAATTCACTTAACTTCACGGCGTGTATAAACATGCAGAAAAATATCTGTTCCAAGATTGAATCCTGTGGTATACTTAGCTTTAGCACTTGGGCACGACAAAAACAATCTTCAATCTCACTTTCACATCCTATTAAAAAGGATATTGAATGTTGGCCTTGCTTAACTTAAAAGCGTGACAAAATGGACGTATCGTCAACATCTTTTACTCAGAGTCCCAATTGGTGTGTTTAGTGTGTAATAAAGGATAGCGCAAGCATAATGCCCGATGATAATTGTGAGTCATACCTTAACGACAAATTTTTCTGCAAAGCTTGATTGGCATTTCTTTGTTTTCGATCTTGACAAATTCAACCATGGAGAGCTACACAATTGAGGAGCGCGCTAAGATTGTCAAAGCCTTGTACGAAAATAGACGTTCAAATCATGTGAACATGTGATTTTTTTGGTCAAAACAATCGAGAATTATGAACGAATTTCAAAAAACCAAGTCTGTACAATATGTAAACGTCCTCCCGCACATTCGCCCAGTTCGCCCTTGAGGAAAAAATGTCTGTAGTTCGTGATAGCGTGTCAGAAATTCCGTCAACCTCAATTCTACGACGTGTCCTCCAATTGAACATTTTGAATAAAGATTTGACACTTACGAGGTTCAATTGACTTAAAAGCTAAAGACCACTAACCATTTCAAGCGTCGTCAATACGCCGAGTGTTTGATTGATCAGACAGAAGAGAATGGTGACTTTACAGAGAAATGCATCTTCAACGACCTGTCCCACTCTTACCTCAGTGGATTCCTTGACAATCAGAATTGCCGCATTTGGGAGATCGCGAACCCTCGAGTGACTGTTGAAAAAGCAATGCAACCACAAAGAATTATTGTTTTATGTGACTTATGGGCTGACGGCGTCATAGTTCTTATTCGAAAATGAGGCCGGCCAAGCAGTTACCATGAATGGTGTTGGCTACGGCGAGATGATAACGGACTTTTTGTGGCCAGAAATTGAGGATATGGACTCCTGCTTCCAGCAGGATGGTGTCACTTGCAAAAGAGCCAACGAAACGATGAAACTTTTGCGTGAGAAATGCAATGACCGTATAATCTCACGCCTTGATGATTTCAATTGGCCTCCGCGATCATGTAGTTTGACACCGTTAGTCTCCTTTCCTTGGGATTGTGTACGTCAAGAAGAAAAGCTGGAGGATGAGATAATGTGGCACGTTTATGACATTGAACCTCAATTGTGTTTAACTGTCATTAAAAATATGGACCATCGGGTGGAGGTATGTCACTGAAGCCGTGGAAGGTATTTTGCCGGGCGGGTATTTTGCACACATAATTGTCATATATCCTTCTCTCTCAAAAAGAAAGACTTAAAGAGTTCTTTGAACACTTTTTGTTTTAGAAAAAATCATCATCGTGCGTTTCCTTTGGACCACCCTTTACAAGACGCAGTTCTTATTAAATAGCAGGTCGTCTTAGTGCACGACGTTTTAAATTAAATCTTGATCGTACCTCTTGAACCGCAGCACTTAACGTGTCGCCCTCAAAAATCACGTTTCCGAAGGAATACTGGCCAATGGTGCGGACAAGCAAAAATCAGTCTTAAGGAGTTTTTGTCTTCTGAAATTGTAATGTCAGGTAAGTACATGGGTTAAGCGTGCCGATGAACTTGTTAGGCAAGGATCAAAAGAGGCATTCGTAGGACCCGAATCTACGTTGGGACTACTCGCATCCTCGATTAGGGTTCCCGTCGATAGTTGGGTCTTCCAATAGCACTCCCAGAGATGTTATGACAATACAGGATATAGGCGGACGAAGTGCATACTCTCAAGCACCAACAAGAAATCTGCGGCTTTTCTGTTATCGCTTGACACGGAAAACTGCAGACGACTTGTTGGGCTACAAATGGGACACTTCATCCTCGCCAAGCACTTAAGTGTGCCTGGACTTAGTGATGGCACCCTAGAAGACGCCTGAGGAGATGGTGAAGACACTTCTGAGGACTTTCTCTGTCAATGTCCCATCTTTGCTCGGATCAGGAGGCGGCTGTTTGCCGCTGACGTGGTGAAAGTTGAAAAACTTAGCTCTCCATCACAAAAACGCTTGTTGGTTTTCCTTCTGAAGACCAATAAATTACATCAAATGTAGGTTACTGCCTGGTAGTACAATGGACCAGTTTCCGAGTCTGAGTGCTCCAGTGAAGTATTTCCGAACATCCAACAATCAAAAAACAGGCTTGTCAGTGGTCTATATACCACTCTTTGAACACCTGTAACTTTCGGTTCTCATAAATGTTGTCAAATGGGACCCCTTTTCTTGAATATCCAAAACAGTTCACCTTCAAATTAAGAACAGTCCATCAACCATCTAGTCAAAACGGACAACAACACACAGAAACAACTTATGCATCTCATTTCTTCAACAGACTGATTCCAGGAAATCTCCCTCAGGAGGTCTTATAAACTTCTTTTTGCCCGACTCTCCCCGTCTTTCTCTGGCACTCTCTCCCTTTGTTTATCATGGTCTTTGCCACAACTTTTCAACTGCACAAGGACACCCAGCCGCACATTGTTTCCACGCAATCTTCCACACAAATATTCCCTCCTTCCGCCTTGAAGGAGCGCAGCTTTGTGCGGGGAAATTATTCGACTGAAGCACTAAGAAATTCCCCCCGTCTTTGTTGCAGTTTGTCGTCGTCGGGCGGCAACTCTTCTGCACTTCTGTCGAATCACGCCAAACTTCCATCAGCGCTGTGGTCGCAGCAATTCTTCTTGGAAATCCTTTTAGCAAATTTCTGAGAGAACCTTTGTAATCCCATTTTTTCGCAATTTGCTTTTGTGTGCGAGTGTGGTGGGGGTGAGGTGAGGGTTAGCAAGGTAACTCCTTGACGGAGTTCCTTCTTCTCCTCGGTGGCTTTTGTTTTCTTCCGTCCGTAAAAGTGTTTAACTTTGTTGCAGTAAAAGAAAACGGCAAATGGTCCCCAATTGGGATCGGGAGTAGCTGCTGGCTGAATGGAGTGGGGCGGAGCACTGGGATTAAGCGCAAAACAGGCGAAAAGGATTCTTGAAATGCAAATACGAATGCGCTCCTAGTCCCTCTGCTCTGGGTGGGGAAGGGATTGCTGCTGCATCAACGGTAATTTTCTCGCCCACCCACTAACTGCAGCGAAAAATGATGTGTAAGCAGCGCTCAAAACTTCAGCCACTCGCTCTTATCCTGAATGACACTTGTGAGATTTTGAATTGAAGGTTGTTTCTATCTCCACATCCACCCCCCCCCCTCCCATCGCCAACGACAACGGTGGCGAGGATGTCCTTTTGGCAGCGTTTACAATTTCATTACAGTCTCGTGTGTCGAGTGCTGCCTGCTGCCAGTCTCTGAATTGTCCATCTGCATGCTGATGATGAAAAAGTGTACGCGGCAGAGAGGAAGAGAGAGGGAGAGAGACGACTCGTCCTTGCGGATGGAGAAAATTCCATTTTTCAAGTTGGATGCACTTGCTTTCGTCCTCCTTTTGTTTTTAAGGTGGCCATGGTGAGCTCGCCTTAAACTTCCTTCGCTTCTTGCGTCTCCCAGGACGATGTCATGAAAGTTTCATACCCGAGAACATGTCGTCCTCATTGGGGAATGCGAGGAACGCCCGCCGCCGCCATCGTCACGACTATGGGCGAGGGTAAGGCGTTTGTTAATTTTCCAAGCAGGTGCCCCATGTGTTTGTGATGCGATGTGGTGGGTGTGGGTGTGTGTTCTTTGTTTGGCGGGGGGGGGGGGGGGCGAGTGGAGTGATACACACATAGATGTTTTGCAAAGTGCTTGTACAGTTTGTACACAGTGCACATAAGTGCTGCTTGTAACTCCTCGAAGTCGTATCCTTACACCCACACACACACCCTTCTGAATGTATGCATGTGCCTGTAGCTGGAACATTGTTGCATATTTCATGGGAATCGTTCAAGTGACGGGCAATTGAATGTTTGCCAACAAAATTTGTGATGATGGAATAATCAAGTTGTGGCTGGTGTTTGCTCGTCGACGGGGCGCGGCACAGGACGACGTCTACACTTGATATTGGTTATGGCATTGTTCTCAGAGTTTCCCTTTGATGGAGTGTTGCACGGGTGTGTGTATGTGTGTGTGTTTGCAAGCAAGAGTCATTTGCATGGAACCGGGAGACCGGAGTACTTGAGGATAAACGGCTTTTGACGCTGAAAGTGGAGTTTTCTAAGTGGTGCGCTTGTGTCGCGCGAAAGAAAGTGGTTTTGACAGTTTCAGCATAAATGCTTAGTCTTTATGTTCTTGGCCATGAGGAGGGCATGTGGATGATTTTGAAAAGGGTGCGTGGTGCACTCGTTTTGTGTTCGAGTGACGAGGAGTCCCTGACTTTGCCAAGATGGAGATAGGGCATTGACGGATGTTGCTGTAGCGGAGAGCACTTAGTGAAAATGTGTATCCGAGCGAACTGAATCAATTTCCTTGAAGATCCGGTGGCCAGAAGGTTGTATCGCCATTAGTTCAGTGTCACGCACGGGACGGAAAAAGAACTCTGATGTGAATGTAAATTCGTTTGCATTTAGGAGAATGTCCTCAATTTGCATCCTTCTTGCCTGTTAATCGCACTCGACGCCCGATCGAACTTCGTTTTCAGGACAAAATCGTTCTTGAGCGAATAACTCGATTAAAATACCTCGTTCACGTTGTATCCAATGCGGGGGAATCGTTTGAAATTAATCGAGGACCTTAAACGTCACCCTCAATCGAACAGCAACATCTCCCACGTCTTGGCAGTGATTTCAACTCAGCCGGGAAAGCATTTAATTTCCGTTCCCATTCGCACCCACCTCGTCATCTCTCTGCCTGCCGGCCTGCCAGTCAGTCGACCGGGAACGACGTGCAGCTTTTCGAAAATCGATTGCTCCGCTCCGTTATTCAATTACCATCGATAAATCGCATAATCTTTCAATTTATCTTTACATCTAGGCATTACCATCGCATTCTGTTAATCAGCAAACATCTCCGCGATGTCTGCCGGCAGCCATCTGTGGGACGGCAGCATCTGCATCCGTACACCTGTACATCTGGGAGGCTGCGGAATATTGGGGCTGGATGGAAGGAGGACGATGCCGGATGATGCGAGCAGGAGCGAATGCTAATTCCATTTGGAATTCCTCCCCATCCCCCGCACACACTGGGCAATTTAACGTTATTAGAAAATTCCACATCATTTTGATCCGAAGGAACTCATAACGCCGTCGGGGACGCCGCTGAAGGATGCTGCGGCCGATGAAGGGGCACTTGGCACGAAAGTATCGTTTGCTCACCTATGAATGGCATTCGCCTGCATGCGGGAGTGGGTTCAAGGACGGATACCTGAGGACCCTCTCGACAAACTTTGATTAAAGAAAACTAAACACACAACTGGCATGGGGGCGGCGGGGGGATGTGTGATCTGTTGGTGTAAATAATGCAAATCAGACTGATGTTGACACATCTGTGAAGGCGACGACGACGACGACGACGACGACGGTGTACTCGGGATTGGCAATTCACTGGATTTTCTATTCACACACCGACCGAGGATGTGTAAGTTTGAGTGCGTGCTGTGTGTTTGGAAGAGATTGTGCTTTTCGGAGAGCTACGTTCATTTGCGTGTGGACTTGATTGACATCGAATTACACGACAAGGATGAGCACTAGTGGAAGGATGGATTAGGATGTTCCCTCTCCCCCCCCCCTCCCCACCAGCAGAGGGGAACGGATTGCATGTTGACTTGTGGGAACACTAATCGAAACATGAGCTGCCTCTGCATTGTAGTAAGCCTTCGCAGTTGTTGCGTTTTGTTGATGGATTGGCAGCAGATTGTTCTGCCGGGACCGTCATCGAGAGAGATGTGAAAACGAGAAGCCTGTCAAGGACGTGTGCTGTGGATGTGTACGTTTGATTAATCATCAAACAAAAGTCGGCCTAGTGTGTACATTTGGATTGAATCTGCAGAGAGATTACAGTGCTCCAGGTCAAGGACGTCTGGTGCTAGTCGAAAAATGTGAACTTAATCCTCCTGGTAAACATCAAAGGTTAACAAAAGCAATCAGCTCGCCTTGAGAGGCCCTAAGCTAAGCTCGTATCCTATCAACTGTCGTTCAAGGGGAGCTTTGCAAAATCCCATTGCAAATGATCGTTGACATAAGCTGGCTGAGCCTGTGAACCCTTCTTTGTCTCGGCAACCTTTCGCCCATCCCAAGGAGACGGCTTCAGATGAAGATGCCGAAGTGATTTTCTCCGGAATCGGTTGAGAAAACATTGACTTTGAAAATCAAATCTCATCCCCTTGACCTTCAGCTCAGTTCACTCATCATCACCGCACACACACAAACACACACACATTGGAACTCCTCACACCACTGGATGAGAGTGCGTCACTTCAGGCACTTCACTGATGATGCTCTCTTATCTTGGAGGGTGCGCGCCCCAATCTGTTGCCTCCCCGTCCATCCTCATCAAATCACAATTCGGAGAAAATTAAAGTTTTATCACGTCCAGGGCATTTATTCCTTCATTTATTTATTTCACGGCGTGCGTGTCTGTGTGTGCAGGTAGATGGGCAAGTACACACACCAAAACCACCACCCAATAGACCAGCTAAAAGGATATCCTCAGCCACTCGATGGATAGTCATTTGTTTGCAGGCAAAACAATATCAAGTGTGAACATTTGTGTCCCCAACCATCCAACCAACCAACACACCCACACACACACACACCCAGATTCCACATTTCATCTCGTCTCTCATTTTTCTTCTTTTTCTTTTTTTTTCTATTTTTGTTTTTCCCTCCCGTCACGAGGACGGGGAGAAGGTCAAGGGACAGGTTTTTGTCCAGTGAAGTGGCCTGCAAATTCATCTGAATCCTGGCGGAGAGCCCCTCAAGAGCTGCCTTTCCTGAGTGTCACAAGCGAGAGAAAATTCCAAAAGATGTTGTCCCTCCTCAGACACATTTACACATCGCAGGAATGCGCTCCCCACTCGTCTCATCACCTCCTCCCCTGCACCGTACGCCCTAAATAAGATAATTTTTCGTGCTATTTGCTTCAGCCATCCCATCGCCAGTCCTCCTGCCGCCTGAGTCCGTGTCGGCCACGCAAAGCTATTTGGGGAATTTTTATTCCATTTCCGTCGCACTTCTGTCAGGACTCGGGATGACACCGAGCTGGGCGGGTCTTAGCTTTGAGTGATTGGAATGAGCGTGGAATGCTTAAATCCTTGTGCGTCTACTAAGGTTATGCTCTTGATAAATTGAGTTCTTCCCCAGCCCGGAAGCACGACCCTGGGCTGAAGTGGCGTGTGAATTAGGGGTGGACTGCTATTAAAATAAAGCAACAGAGGATCACTTTGTCAAGGTTAATGAAATGTTTGTCAATTTTTCAATGTGTGTGTGTCTGTCCTGTTCCTGCTCGGCACTCCCTCGTGAGGGGAAAATTAGATTGTTCCCCGGTCAAAATTTGTCCTTAAGGACACGCAAAACTTTAGTTGAATGAAATTTAAAAGATTCCATTTTTTTTTTTTTTGTTTTTTTGATGAAAAATTCGACGAATGAGGTGATGTGAAGCTTAAGTGCCCGACATTGCCCCTGAGGAAGGACTCTCTGTGCAGCGCACTTGTTATCTCCCAGTCATGAGCGCTAATGAATGCGAGGGGATGATGTAATGTTGATTGATGGCTATATGAATCAGACTTAGCATCGAAGGAGGGATGTAGCGCAGCCAACAAATGCTGTGTTTTGTGTCGCTTAATTGTGATAAATCAGTGCAAGGTCTTTCAGTAAATATCTGCTGAAGCTGATGTTGGGGAACAATGCGAATTGGGGCGGGAAGTGTAGCCACCACATCTGTGAATGCTGTTGCGAGGAAGATGGATGGGTTTTTGGGTTCAGTGACATTTGTCCGTTGGTATGTGTTCTTTGGGCGAAAGTTTGTGCTGAAAATTGGCTATGACACAATCTTAAGGGATTATTCTGGGAATCTGATGTTCACACACTTCTGAAGGACAGCGATAAGTGAAGTTAAAGCGACGGATCAGTGGCAGTGAAGTGTCTGCAATTCATTTCGAAGCAAGAATGTGACGGATGCGGAGGGATAAGCATCTATGGGTGCGAACAGCAGTACATTGCTCTTAACAAGGATGTTGTTTGCTGGTTGCAGTAATCGAAAATTGTCCCAACGATGAATTTATGTATGAAACAAACTTTCAATGAGGTCGGCTACGGCGTAACCTAAGCCTAAAGTGGACACACTTTTCCTCCACCCGATAGGATTGTGGAGTTGCAAGACCTCATGTGAAAGGAAGATTTCCTTCAGATTGAAGGAAAACCTCTTGATCCCCCCCCCCTTTCAGCACTTAATGACCCTTTTCCTTTATGCATCCGTACACTTAACAATTCATTAAAATGTCAAAAAGAGAATTAAAGTCTTTTAACCAGACAAGACTGATTTCCCTGCTGATTCCCCCCGTCCTAAAGCTGAGACATTTTTATGCCGCCGAAATTACATTTCTCTTTTTAAGGCCAGTCTCTGAAGGAGCCTGTAGTCTTATTGCATCCCACCACTCACTCACTTTCAAACATCTTCTTTCACCAACATTTTGTTGGCAGTACGCCATGGCTTCTTTTATGACTGTCTCGTTTCCTTATTTCATTCTCAGTTTACACTCAGGCCCCAAATAAATTCTGCACATGACACGACCTCGTCCCCATTTCACACAGAATTTACAAAGTCTGCAGTGCACACAGAATCAGAGCTCCTCCTGACCGGACATCAAACCGACGGTCCCCCGAACATTTCGCTTTGTAGTCATAATCGACGGAGGGGTCTGATCACTTACTTAACCACATCCCACCGAACTCGAACCTCAAGCGGCCCAAATCTTCGGAGACCCCCATGTGAGAGCTCCCAGGCCACAGAGAAGAAGAAACTTAACCTCAATCCTAATCACGTATTGTGATACCAACCCCCTCCCCCCCCCCCCCCTCTCCACTACACACCACCATCTCCCTGAGGGCAGCCGTTGAAAAACCGCAAAACACTGCACATGCAGTAACCGAAAAGAACCTTGAAGAAGTCTCTTTCAGCCATGGCAAGCAATGCCATTGTTCGTGGTTACCAATTAGAGAGACGACTTTCTATCCCCGTCTCTCACTTCCCAGAGCGCATATCGATTCCTCTTGCAGTCTTCCCATTCAATTGTCATTCGATTGCGACTCGAGGCGCAGATATATCACGAAAAACCGACCGCAAAGACACGGATAGTGCATTCCCACACTGGGATGCTGATGCTGGCAATTCCCGCAAATGGTCTGCGAAGCGTGACAGCTGTCACCTCATTAGGGTGCTGCCACAAGCGCACTGCTGCATACACAAAACAAACCAAATGACACAAGAGCACAACTTACCTTCCAACGAACCGGTGTATATCCTTGAGATGTCATAATCTGTTGGTCCGAGGGTGTTCTCGATTTCGACATCTGTCGCAAACACCGAGAGCGGATCTTGACGCAGAACGAGTCGGAACTCCCTGAAACGAGAGAAAAGATAGGGGAGTTATTTCTGAGTTTTACATATCAAATTGGTTACAACAATAGACGGTGACTGACGACGACTGACGACGACCACTCTGAGTGCACCGAGACGCAAAGTGCCGTGTGGAGTGGTGTAATACAAGACCCCTGACCATGACAAGTGCCTAGAGTTTGTGCAAAGACAAGGAGAAGGGGTGGAATGGGGGAGCTCGCACCAACATGTTGGAACTGCCATCAATATTTCGTATGCAAACAAAGTCAACGGAGCGGCAAGAGAGATGAGCTAAAGTGTCGGTTCATCCAGAATTCCATGAAAGTATCCTTGCGGAACCTTGAGATGATGGCGTGTCCTCCCGCCCTCTTCTCTCTGCTGCCTAATGTATAGGTGGCGGTGGCGGTGGCAGTGGCGGTGGCAGTGGCGGGTGGTTAAGTGCAAATCAATGTTTCTTGAGAAGACTTGTTGTCGACACACACACACAGTCGCGCACACAAGTCCACCGTCGGCCGTGCAGTATGGCTTCTCTGGAAGACGACAAGCAACAAATGGATTTCAGTCACACTTCACGACGATGTGGGCCTTCCCCGCAATTAATTGCCATTGACAGACCATCGCTATGCACTTGGGTGCTTTGTCAAGGTTAGTCGAAGGGTGCGTGGTGCCCCCTACCTTGAGGAATGGCGTCACTTAATTCTTTGCCCTTCCTCTTCGTCACGCAGCAAAAAAAAAAAAAGAATTATTGATTCCTGGCCTCGACAATGAGAGCTAAGTGCCGTAGGAGCAAACGTTTTTGCTTACACGTCGCTGATTGTTTGATGGAGGGGTGGTTGGCATTTTTTTTTTGAAGGGATTTACATGCTTTTATTGTAAGAGCCCCCGGTAATGGCATCTAAGACGTTCAACGCACAGATGGAAATATCGATTTTGAAGGTCCCTCGTTGGCGGCGTCGCGGCCGTGTTGATTTGTTTACCTTGGCGTGTCTGAGCAGCACTCACACCATGCGCGAGGGGGTGCGACTGTGAGCGCTTCTAATTGCCAGATTGTTGTAAGTGTGCGGTAAGTGGTAGGGGGGAAGGGTTGGGAGGGTTGGAATATATAAATTTCAACTGGCGTCATCTGTGGGAAATTTATTGACGACATTATGCGGCCACCATTGTTTGTGGTGGATTCTTTGGGGGGGAGAAGTGTGTAAAGGAATTACAAACTCTGGCAGGGACTGTACGTCAGACAGTGTTTCCAACTCCAAGGGTTCTCTGTACCCACCTGAACAGAAGTCTATTCCGCATACAACCTCAAGCTGTCTTCAAAGGAAATTAAGGGCCTACTTCGAGGAGGATAATCCCCAAGAAATGCTTCTTCACCAAACAGTTCCAGACTGCCGTCAATGACACTTGTTTAGCATTGAATCTTGTGACCCCACCGCCAGGCGTGCCATTCAACAAACAACCCGCCCGCACAAAAAGCGGCCTAACCCCAGCCGATTGTGGATTATTTACTACAAGTTCGATACTCTTTTGTGTGAACTTTGAATTAAATATTTGTTATCTCACAATGCGACGAAGGAGACGCCGCCACAATGCAAGGGATCGAGCCGTGGCAGCCTCGTATTCAATAAATATCTCCGCCATGGTGGTGATGTAATCACACACACACACAAACACAAACTCTGTCCCTTGAGAAGTTGCTCTTGTTGCTGGTTAAACTTCAGAGACATGCCACAAAAGATCCCGAAAATGATGACAAAGAGCAACAAAAAGAAGAAAAAAGAAGAAATTCGAGAGAAACCGTTCCTTGAGGTGAATTATTGAGGAAAACTTTCCATCCAAAGGATATGCACAAAGGTTGGTAGTGCCTTGAAAATTCGGTGCAAGGATGTGGGTCCACAGGATGGATGGGGAATTATGATGAAGAACTTTATGCACCTCCACTCCGGGCCGCGCTGAAAGCCCGAAGGTGAAAGTACACGGCAAAGGGAGGGATACCTTGTGACAAATCAAACAGATGCATATCGATTGAAGGAAGGGATGCAGCAGTTGTCGAAATACGAAAAAAATTTATTGCTCACTTCAGGAGCTGTGGGGATTTAGAGAAGAAACATGCAAGACAGGAGGATAAAAGGTTTCTCGCAGGTGATGGAAGGTGCTTTTGTATTTGAAATGCACTGCAAAGTGAAGCTGGCCCTCGGGGAACGGCTGATGGGGGCAGAAGCGGGAGAATGTGCATCCACAGGGGTCCAGAGATCAATATTTTGAAGAATTGCCACAGAAATCGACATTGCGAGTGTCCGATGGGACCGGGGTTTGCAGTGATGACGATCAATCGAAATAAAGTACTGAAGGAATTTTTAAGAGGAAATCATAAAAAGGTTCTGAGTGATGTCGGAAAGGGCAGCAAATGCGGCAAAGAAAGGTAGTCTAGAGGGAACAACTGTGTGCTATGTCTTAACCCATGGCTGTCGGGAACTGTGAGCTAATCCGAGGAATGTACGATTTACAAAGAATTCGGAAACGAGGTTCTATAGGAGTTCTGGGAATTAATTAACTTTTTTAATTGGAAAAGCATTAGCATTGAAAATAGTAGCGGCAATGAAAAAATACCATCGGCTATGAAAAATTAAAAAAAATAATAATTGAGTGTTGTGCCACGAGGGCCAACGGTTCAGCTTCTTCAACAACAACTTGTGTTGGGCTACATGCAAACTGATTTTTTAAAAGCTATAAGAAAGTTTTTCAAAAAAACAAAAACACATAAGATTTAGAAAAATGTATCAAATCTTTATTTGAATCGATAGTACGGTCCATATAATTTAATGTTCATGCAAATGTTGACCTTGACTGCGCCTCAAATGGTCCATCCGCTGAGTCCAATTTTGGCATACTCTTTCCAACATTTCGGCCGGTATCTCTTGAATAAATTCTTCAATGTTGTCATTTGAACCGAGTTTGTCTGTATAGACATGACTTTAACATAGCCCCACAAAAATAGTCTAAAGGCGTTGAATCGCACGATCTAGGTGGCCAATTGTCCGGTCCCGAACGTGAAACAAAATGTTCACTGAACTCGCCTCTCAATAAGTCCATTATTGCGCCTGCTGTGTGGCATGTGGCACCGTCTTGTTGAAACCACATGTCATGCAAGTCAAGCTCTTGCACTTTGGGCAAAAAAAGTTGGATATCACCTCACGGTAGCGCTCACCATTTACAGTTACGTTACGATTCGCATAATCTTGGAAAAAGTACGGTCCAATGATGCCACCACCAGCCCATTAACCGCACCAAACTGTGACTTTTTCTGGATGCATTGGTAGCTCTTGCAATACTTCTGGCTGATATTCACTCCAAAATCGACAATTCTGCTTATTTACGTACCCATTGAGCCAAAAGTGAACTCACCATAAAATGGAAGAAGCGCGCGATAAACTTTCTTAACAGAGCGATAATAAAATTCAATAATTTGCAAACTTTGTTCGTTTGTAAGACGATTCATGGTTAAATTATAGACCAAACTGATGCTGGACAGTGAATAAAAGCACGAAACGTGCATCAGCTGTTTGAACTAGTGTTGCCAAAAAGATAATGGCTAAAAAATCACCCTTTAGAAAGGGCCAACAGTTTTGTACCCACTCCGATCGGCAAGATCTGAGAAGCTTTTCATAGACAATTGATACTCTTTGAGTGTTGTCATCAACTGGAAAGAGGTGTTGCCGCGAAAATGGTGAGGTGTACAGACCGGGAATCATACCTGGACCTTTGATGTGTGGCTCAACGCACTACGTGTCGGCGACCAAAAAAATTTAAAATAGATTTTAAACCAATGATAATTTTTTCTCTGAATCTGCATTGAACAGCTAACGAAATTGAACACTGGTGTCGAAGAAAAACGGCCCGAACCGACAAATTGACAATGCAAAGTCACACACATCTTTGTCCACTCGGCAAAAAGTATTGAAGCTTGGTTGGGATATTTTGCCACATCCACCATGTAGCCCTGACCTTGCGTCATCTGATTACTTTTTATTTCGACCTTTGCAAGACTTCTTGAGTGGAAAAAATTTCAGTAATGATGATGATGTCAAATCGTTTCTGGTTTAATTTTTTGCTAATAAAAACCAGAAGTTTCCTGAACGTGGAATTATGATGCTGCCTCAAAGATGGCAAAGGGTCGTGGCACTGCAGCCCACAAGAGGTCAGGGCCTAGCGTCTACAGAAACTGCTCGAGTTGTGCGTGCTACTGTTCTTTCACGAGTAGAAGGGACCTACAGTTTTGTGCCAATTCCGAACGGCGAGTTTTGAGAAGCTCTTCATAAACAATTAATAGTTTTAGAATGTTGTCAGCAATTCGATAGAGGTGGTGCCGTGAAACTACATTCAGACCTTCTGCGTGTGAGTCGACGCAATACATAACAGAACAAAGTTACTTCGTTCCATAAAAAAAAATTCTCGTTTATTTTCAAAAAAAAAAAATCCTTACTTGCCAACCATATAATTTAAAGTTTTTTCTCAAGCTTCATGTATATGGGAGGACTCTCATAGCAGTCCCAATACGTAATTTTCATAACAAGAAGGAAGAAGTTTCTTTCAACCATGACATTCTATGCCATTATTTGTGATAACCAATCAGGGAGACAACTTTCACCCCCACCCCGTCATCGGCTGCGAATAAAGAAACTTAGGTCGGTAGATCAAATGCACGTAGAACTGTAAGATACCAAGAAACATGATTGTTTTGATTATGTTGGCCTAACTGTCACTGTCCAACCTGTGATAAATTTTAGGTGAAAATATTGATTAATATTTTATTTATATGATCTTTGAAAAATGTTTAAAACCATTTAACGGTGGTGTTCCCGAAAAGGATTTTGCAGGATGTTATTGAAAATTCGAAAAAAAAAATCGCCAATGTGTTTTTCTACTTCTATATTTTGAGACTAAATTGAATTCTTCAAGAATCCGAATGGTACTTCTGAATTTGAGTGAAAGAATCACCCCGTTACGACTATCTGTTGCAAGGACGATGGTAGGGACGTTTCTCTCACGGTTTTGGTATAAATGCGGTCAGAAAAGTCTACTCTGAATACAAACGTTGCATGTGAATGTTGTGAGTTCTCTCATACTTTAAGTGCCGCCACAGTCCGAGGTGGACCCGGGCCACTCCTGCTAGCACGATCATTCTCCAGCTGCCTTGATTTACGCACTACAAGTTGGTTAAGGTTCTGCTCCATTTGTGTTCCCCTCGTTCCCAGTTCTCAATTGCGTAGTCCCATTGACTCGCATTCGAAGACTTTTCGGAACACTGATTTCCATACAGCGTACAGGACGAATACGCTTGACCAAGCGCATGCAGCCGTACAGCCCATACTATTCGTCGTAGAATCGTCTCCTCGAAATCAACGCAAACTGGACGAAAAATCCTGATCCATCTCAATTATAACAATTGAGTGAGCCCACAAGGGACTACAACAACTACTCGTGCTGTGCTTGCTCTTCTGTTATGAATAGAAGGGACCTACAGTTTTTTGCCGACTCCGAACGGCAAGATTTGAGAAGCTTTTCGCAGACAATTATTACTCTTTGGGTGTTGTCATTAACACGAAAGGGGTTGTGCCATGAAAAAATGCGAGGGGAGACCGAAAATCGAACTTGGACGCTTGGCGTGTGGGTCGACGCACTTACCCACTACGCAGCGGCGATTACCATCATCCGCTCTTAGTAATGTCCAAATGTTGTGAAAACTAAATAAATTTAATTTTTTTTTTGTCCACAGTAGTAGTTTTATGAATTTGGCTTAATAAGATGAGCTAATGGCCAGACTGTGACATACATGATGGACAGATGAAAAGTGGTTATTGATGTGATTATGAATCAACCCTAACTGGACAACCCTCGACAGTCCGAAAAGTGAACGCACTGCTACATATCAACCAGTCTGTGGATCTACAACAATGAAAACACACTCTTTAGCGCGGCTCTATCTTTAATTTTATTTTTTTTAAATGTCCAATGGTCCAATGGTCCAATGGTCCGATGGTCCGATGTTCCAATGGTCCAATTCTAAGCAACTCGTTCGAGCATAAGGACTGGTATCTCGCGAACAACAAACGAATACAAATGCTCATACACAATAATGTATCCTTGGTTTTAATTAAAAGCAATTTTTGTTGAACGGAACCTTGGTCGCGTAAGTTTATTTGTCAATTTTCGCTTATACACGTCGAATTCTACCACTTCTCCTGAAGCCTTTTTATGAATGAACATGCGTCCAGAGCATTTATTGCTTCCCCCGTCTGTCCTGTCTGGACAGATCAAGATATGTTTTGTCTACAGCACTTATTAACTGCTGCACCATGACTAACATTTATTACTGGAGTCTAATAAATTTATTAGCCGGGCGAAAATAAAACTGTCCCATCATCGCAGTAGACCCATCTGATTAGATTTCCAGAAGGACAAGGTTTATTTTGTCTCAGTCTCCTCCGTCTGCAATTTAGACAGACAACTTTGCCATAAACCGCGCAAAAGTGGTCTGGCTTTGGTACTTTGAATTTATGGATATGAATATGCATCTGGAGACGTGCGGTGCTTGGCGAATATATTCAAGGACAGTAGTTGTAACATTCTGTCAGAATGAAGCGCCCAAATGCGGTGATCTACGTGTGCTTTTAAAATTTTCCAAATTCATAAATTTCAGCCACACAGACTACCAATAATTCCCACATAACTTTGTCAGAATTTTTGTTTTATAAAGTTTTGAAAAAAAGAAGGATCTTCCAACGAAAGACGAAACACCCGCCACTCTTCAACGGGCGGCAGCAGATCTTACATACATCCCCACCCAAGTGGATGCACATCCTCTTTGGTTATCCAGAACTAATCCCTTTCGAATTAGGAGCGTAAGTGGAAAAGCAATTTCCCGAAGAGCACGGAGAAATCAAGACGTAAATTAACTGGATCACTTGTCAAGTGCTACGGCAGCTGGAGAAGTAAGTTTATGGATGCCACACGCTCCGGCCGCGAAGCATCCCTCTTCTCGTAATAAGAACCCCTGCCGCTGGTGGGGGTGGTGGTGGGGGGAATGAGTGAAAACTTTTTAAGTGCCTGCCTTACAGTTACGCCACTCCATACGTACCTTATGTGTGGGGAAAGATGCATGTGTTCCTTTTTTTTTCGGGGCCGGCTTAAACCGTACCAACTCACCTGGTTTACGAGGGGAAACCTCTCAGGCTACAGGTTGGTTTAAGTACTCTGAAATAAATATCTTCCAAGCGGTTGAATGCAAGTACGAGTCTGTTTGATTATCCGCATGTGTGTGCGAGGGTGGAAGGTGGGCGCAGAGCCTGGTCTCGTTTGTTTTTAATGTCACTGCTTGCTTGCTCCCTGCGGACGGCGGCCGTGGTGATGGTGATGATGATAATGCTCTGAAAACACGTAGCTTGCCTTCTGAGGGAATGTTCAAAGGCAGAAGGGGGTGTGTAACAGGTAGGGGGAGGGCTGTTATCTAGCTGCAAGGATGAAAAGGGTTCCAAAGTGGATCTCATAGGGTTGTTTTGAAAGATGCTTCAGGTGCCTCTGGCGCCCTGTGTAAGCACGAGAGCAGGGTACGACCATATGGAACGGTTTGGCAAATAGTGCGGATGGTTTTGAAGTCAAACATAAAGAGCCGGAGAATTGACCTTATTTTTGCAGGCTTTGCTGTGCTGTGTGGTGATAAATATCTTTTACGGTTACACCTTCGCTGTTAGCTTGTGAGATGTTCTTTCGAGATACTCAGGCCAGGGTGAATCAAGGTGCTGAATTACGTTCTCTTATCCCACGAGAAAACGGATTCTCATATTGGTCAAGTGTGTGTTGTGAAGAGGGTTGGGAGGGGAGGGGGGGGGGATGGCGAATCTATGCAATGAATAGTTGTCGTTGAATCAGCAATTATGGCACCGCTATAGAAAATCGATATCCTTGACAAAACCTGTTAAATGAGGGACGTGTGGATGGGGTCAAGGTTTTTCGTTTTTTTTTTTTTTTTGCACACAACCTCGAATTGTCGCGAAATGAGAACTCCTGTGGAAATGACATGAAATCGATTTTAAGATTGAAATGCCTCTTGGCAATACAGGTAGTAGAGGAACGACTTTTATGACTAAACTTAAGGAACTCAATTAAAAGTCAAAAGGTTGTTCATTAGAATCCCGAAATTTGAAAAAATCCCAAAAACTTACAACTCGGGAAGTTCCTATTTCCCTATTCTCGAAAATCGAATGAATCCTGCTTTAATGGAAATATGTTGGAGTCGATGATGTTACCACCGATTCAACAAAGGTTAAGTTTTGGAATGTCAGGACACATGTGATTTCTAGTCAAGAAAAGACAATTCACGCGTCGGTGACTTCGAAGAGATGCTCTGAGCCAGGACAGGGGACAGGGACAGGGTTGTGTAAAAAAGGTGCTATCATACTCTTAATTTTGTAAGGGTTAAGTCACAACTGCGACCTTAAAGTCTATTCTTTTCCCAGACGACTCCCTCACATACCCCTCTTAAAAAGTCAGAATATTACTGAAGTCCTAGATTCCTTTAGGATCCAGGTGGACTCAGTACTTATTTTTTTTAATTTGAGAATGAGAGATGGTTTCTTCTCCCGTATTTCTTCAGCTTATAGTGGGTACCTGCCCCAAAATGTATGCCTCTTGGCGCTAAGTGCCCAACAAGACCCTTGCACATGTACTGTAATTTGCTTTGGTCCTCTACAAATTTCAGAGAATCTCTCTTGCGCTTACTCAAGCTTCCTTCCTGCCCTTCAAGGCTACGCTGCCCTCGTAGAAAGACTGTTAGTAAATGAATGTTGCTTTTGCTCATCTTGATACAGACTTCAAGTCCCTGTTCTGTTTCGATTCTTCATAGACCATTCGATCAAAAAGGGTCTGCTTGTGAATTTATCTAGAAAAAAGGGTATTTTCTCGAAACTTGTGACAGTTATGGAACGTGGTAGCTTTTCCAGAAATTGTGTTTTTTTTTTAATGTTGAGGTTGTGCGCATTGCCTAGTTTTGAAATCCTCGCAAAACTCGTCCGTCTTGCAGAAAGACCAATGTCCGTTTTGGTTAAGGTTTTACCGAGACCTTTGATGTCAAAAAGGGACTTAGACAAGGCGATGCACTATCAAGCGATTTTTTAAAGAAAATTCTTGAGAAGATCGTGCGGAACTCAAACGTCAACACCACAAGCACGATCTCGAAAAGAACACAACGGACTGTCGGTGGGACATTTGTCAGCGTCAAGGAAGCGCCTAAGATGGGTCTTGCGGTAAGGAAAGTCTTCGACTCCATCTTCGAGGGACAACGTGGTAGAGGCTACTCCTTGGTGGCCCACACATCTGGAAGGGACCTACGGCTGAGGCTGAGACTGAGACTGAGACTGAGACTGAGACTGAGACTGAGACTGAGACTGAGACTGAGACTGAGACTGAGACTGAGACTGAGACTGAGACTGAGACTGAGACTGAGACTGAGACTGAGACTGAGACTGAGACTGAGACTGAGACTGAGACTGAGACTGAGACTGAGACTGAGACTGAGACTGAGACTGAGACTGAGACTGAGACTGAGACTGAGACTGAGACTGAGACTGAGACTGAGACTGAGACTGAGACTGAGACTGAGACTGAGACTGAGACTGAGACTGAGACTGAGACTGAGACTGAGACTGAGACTGAGACTGAGACTGAGACTGAGACTGAGACTGAGACTGAGACTGAGACTGAGACTGAGACTGAGACTGAGACTGAGACTGAGACTGAGACTGAGACTGAGACTGAGACTGAGACTGAGACTGAGACTGAGACTGAGACTGAGACTGAGACTGAGACTGAGACTGAGACTGAGACTGAGACTGAGACTGAGACTGAGACTGAGACTGAGACTGAGACTGAGACTGAGACTGAGACTGAGACTGAGACTGAGACTGAGACTGAGACTGAGACTGAGATTGAGGCTGAGGCTGGCGCTGAGGCTGAGGCTGAGGTTGAGGTTTAGGCTGAGGCTTAGGTCCAAGGAAGACAATACTTCCAATTTTTTTCGAAATAGCCGAACTTAATTATGAAAAAAAATCAGGGTTTGCCAAACATCTCGTCACCAATAGATAAGAGATTTGAGCTTATGAAACTTGTTCTCCTCCAAAAATCCACCCTCCTTACAACAACTTAATTTCTACAACAGAATCTCAATGTTGTACTGGTCTCAATCCCATCCCTTCCCCGCTGGAAACTTTCAAATTTCCCTCACAATGCAATGCATCCGTATCCACATCCGTATCCCTATCGTATCGAATCCAGTGGAGAGTCATCCAAGAAACTAATTTAATTTTCTCAAATTCCCAAGCATATGCAACAACAACAGCAACAACAGGGAAAAAATGATTTATTCGAGAAAATCATCTCGGGGCAAAATTAAATGTAGCCCGCACTTGGTGGCCGTAAATCTGCAGCAAACCTGACCAGACCACTTCCCGCCCGTCCCTGGTCACCGCTCACATTTTCAATATTATATTATTCGAGAGTAATATCCTTCGCTCATAACTAGTTCATAAATCCTCCTAAAGGTCTGTGTAGAGCAAAACTATTTAAAGAGCTTCCTTGGCCAGAAGCCACCCACACCCCAGAGCCGGTGTGGCGCTGTTACATGGCGATGCAGAGGACGCAGAAGGACTTCTCATGTGAAAGGGATAAGGCAGCTTACACATGTTCGTGCGACACAGCTCGCCATGTTCGATGGCCACTCAAGGGATTCGGGCTGAGTGGCGCAAGCGAACAGAACGAAAGCTAGAAAATGGAAAAATAATGAAAAATCCTTACTGAGTTGAATTTTTACTCCGTTTGGTTTTTTTCCACAGTGCTCTGTCTTCCTGTCGTTTGCTCCGATTAACCTGCCCCTTCAGGCACATGTTGCCACTGGCAATACGGGCCGTGAGACTAGGACTGGATTAAGAGCACCCACACCCACGTCAAGCACACACGCAGTGGCCAGCCAGAATAATTGTCTGGATTTCGAATTTTCGTTGCCGTCGCGATGCGATGGTGATGAGGTGCAGCAGCAGATGGGTTGGCTTATCGATTCGAACAGAAACTCCGGGTATTCATGCAGCCTGCGTAGTGGGTCCGCTGGTGGCACTAGTAGTTAAATCTTAATTGATTGCGTTCCAGACGAGCTTCGGGGGTCCGTTGATGGTCCTGCTGCAGCCACTATGATTAATTTTGATTGCACGGTCATTATACAGTGGTGCGCTTTAGATCGCACACGACACCATCTGCTCCGCTGTGCGACGCTCTGCGTAACACCCGCATAATAAGTAATTAAGCCGCACAGTCGGCGGCTGAGAGTGGTGCGCGTGCAGTGCGTCATTGTGCTGGCCCCACATGCTCCGACGACTGAGAACCTCCACGGGGCATGTGTTTGTTCCTGTGTTGTCCCCGCACGAGGCGGCTCTCCTAATCACGCACATGAATTCGCCATGAGCTGACGCGAGTGACCCGTTTCGACGGCGATGTAGGCAGGAGCGGACATCCGCGGAACAAAAGAATTTGTTACAAAGGCGAACTGTAGTTGTTTGCACGAAGGGGCGGCCTCACGCGAGTTCCACCTTCCCGTCGCAGGACCTTAGTGCGCGTTGAACTCTTTAAATGACGTGTGAAGTGGCGGGGCGAGGAGCCGAGAAAACTTCACCGAAATTGAAAGGAATTAATTATCATAAAGGATTACCAGCCACTCCAGTCGCTGGAAGCGTGCAAACTTTGCGAGAACTTATTGATGGATCCAGAGGCAATTTCGGAACCCATCATCGGTGGCGGTAGTTCACGTCTGCTGATTAATTTGTAAAATTGTTCGAAATTCGTTTCGAAGGGCGGTTTGTATATGGGTGCTTGCAAATTGAAATTAAATTAAGTGAGACATCCCTGTACGGCTGCAGATGAAGTGCAAAGTCCTGGAAATTTATAATTCAGATGGGGAGGAACTTTTGGTCGAGTCAATTCGATGGGCGGCAACCACGAGCGCTGAACTGCTGGCAACTGTCAAAACCATGGCGATAAACTTTCCAGACGGCCTTTGGGAAAAATCCTTAAACTGTGGTTCACTGTTTGATGAGGTTTCTGCGTGTGTCACTCATTCAGTTGGGATGGAGGCTAACTTGGATTTCATTGATTCGAAGTTGCAAAAGCTGTAGCTTCAGTCCATAGAAACGGATATTTCCCGATTGATGCAAATATTCTACCGGTGTCATCGAATTGGAGAACCCACATGAACTAAGACAAGTCAACCTCCTTGTATCTCAATTCCGATGGACTTGTTTGCATCCTTTTGCACACAGGACACCTTGACTGACTGCAACCTGCAACCTTATTTAATAATACTAATAATTGAGGAGCGCTACAGCTCATAAGGGACCAGGGACTACCTTCTATAAGAATTGCTCGTGTTTTGCGTGCTACTGTTGTCTCATCAGTAGCAGGGACCAACAGTTTTTTGCCGACCCCAAACGGTAGGATTGGAGAAGCTTTTCACTGACACTTGATTCCTTGAGTGTTGTCAGCAACTCGAAAGAGGTGGTGCCGTTAAAAAATGCTAGTTGTCCCATCCGGGAATCGAACCTAGACATGCTGCGTGGCGGTCGACGCACTTACCCACTACGACACGGTGGTAACGAACCTAGTTAAGACTGTTATAATTTCCATCGGCAGACCTTTTTCGGAAAGAGAAAGCTCCAAAATAGCGAAATCCCCATAGAAGTGGACGAAGAATAGCTCGTAAGCTTAACTTTAAAGTGAAAGCGGAAGAACACACAACATCAACGTCTCGGACATGGTGTGCCACTAGGCAGCAGAAACTTCCAGGCAGTCAAGGACTTCGTTTAATTCGGCTACGCGGCAAGCCGGGTTTATAACATCGGTACCAAAATAAAACGCAGAATCACTATTGTCAATCGCTGTCTCATGAGGCAATTGAGTAACAGATCATAGTCCTCCTTTATAGTGCGGATGCTGTTAAGTTACTAAGATCGGATACGGGAACCCTTAGACTTTCGAGAGAAAAATTCTGCGTGTGATTTTTGGTCCTGTTAAGGCTGATTGCGTCTGGAGGAGAGGATTCAACGACATATAGATGAACGGCGGCATGGGCCTGGCCAATCGTCGTCGAAAACAACACTTAAGATGTCTAAGTCATTTAGAGCGTATGCGTATCACTGCTCTGGCCCGAAAAGTCTTCGTATCCGAGCAATTGGCATGTCGGAACAGAGGATGGCCTAAGTTGAGGAGGAGGACTTTATCCAACAGGGAGTGCGCAACTGGCAGCAGCTGACGAAAGATTGTGCTATCTGGAGTGGCATGATGGTTGAGGCCCAGGTAAACGCCGGACAGTAGCGCCAGTAAATAAAGAAAAGCTCAATATATCGTTGGAACGGATATAACTTATCTCAAGCCATTGAAGTTCCAAGAAGCACGGGATCTTACACCGCAGCAGAGCAAATTTAGAGTCGAAAGAGCTAAGGAGTTGTCACGCTTTCCTTTCGCTGCCGAATTTTTTCAATGAGTCGCCATTTGTTATCGAGCACTATGTTAACAAACAATTTGACTGAGTTTACTGGCTAGAGAGGTTCTTTGAAAATGTACACCCTCAGACGGCCACTAGTAAGCAGGCAGCACTGATGGGTCGCCACAACCGCCGGTGGTCGCTGCCCAGTCTTAGTTTTGAATCTTGGCGTCAAAATAAATGCCGCCGTTTGCAATGAAACGTGTCTAAGGGCTGTATTGAAGCCTTGGGCAAACAACCATTTCGTCAATGATCGTGGCCAATTCAATGAGACTCGGCATCGTCTCACAAAGAGCGCGCCAACCAAGATTGGTTAAAAAACTATGTTCCACACTTTCCATTGGATTCCATTGGATTTCTAGGTTGGGAGTATTTTAAGGCGAAGATAAAAAATGCAAATGTTTGAACCACCATAAACAAGCATTTCGCTGGAAATGGCCCAAAAAGCCGCTAAGCTACTTGCGTGCAATGTTTTCTTCAGCCGACTCAAGGTCATTACTGATGATTCATTTTGAAAACTGATGTATTTTTCAATATTTTTTGCCTTTAGCACTTTGTTTGAGTTAGGCTCTATCAGCTTACTATCATAAGTCCTTCATACTCGTTTCTGGGTACGTTCCTCCTCTTCAAAGCGGCATACATTGAATTTCAGCACTGAGCACAGACTACAGTAGCACGCACAGCACAAGTAGTTGTTGTAGAAGCTAGGCCCTGGTCCCTTTGTGGGCTTTAGTGCCACTCAATTATTATAATTAAAGCTCTCTATGACCACTTAAATATTCCCAGCCAGCGGCTATCTAGGGACTTTATTCCTTGAAACC
Organism: Eristalinus sepulchralis; assembly: GCA_944738645.1. Classification (NCBI taxonomy): domain Eukaryota; kingdom Metazoa; phylum Arthropoda; class Insecta; order Diptera; family Syrphidae; genus Eristalinus; species Eristalinus sepulchralis. The sequence goes on from OX122882.1 coordinate 15,529,200, forward strand.
AAACGACTTTTTATTTTTCGGTTTCGGTATTAACTTAGCATGTAGGTATGTATGTAGTTCGAACAATCACATATAGAAGGGTGTCAAAAATGCTGCGAAATGTCTAGGTCCCTTAAAGTGGTGCAACCAATATTTGGCTTTCGTATACTATATAAGGCTTGAGCACAACGTACCTTTCTTGTCGGTGCTCCAAGGACCTCTCTACCATACACCTACTGAATACAATCCAAACGGCTCTTTAGAACACTCCTTCATGGCCATTTCAGCAAATGATCCTCAAATGCACTTGTCACCTGCATTCTATTCCATCCCTTCAAGAAATTATCAAAAATAAGAGCATATCCACTCCATGTCTGCGATCTTTCTTTCCAAGTTCACACGACTTTTCCTCCATCACCAACTACTTAGATACAAAAATGAATTTTGTTAAATTGAATGTTTTGGGAGCAATTAAATTCCGGTCAGCATCTGAAGCGCCCTCCATCGTCTTCGCCATCCCAAATGGCCAGCGTCCATCTCCCATCGCACAGAATTCATTTGAATATCAAATGCGTTTGTGATTTTCCTGCAACACCGTCCGGGCCGCAGGCACCTCCCAAAGTGCGGTTAACCAAAAGTTTGCCTCTCCTCGCAACGCAAAGCTTGACTGTTATTCATTAAGGCAGTCCTTATGCGGTTCACTGATCAGAGGATCACTCCTGATTCAAGTGAACAGGTTCACTGAAGAGTGTTTCCCAAGCAATCGGTGGCCCACATCAATCGCTCCTTAAGTATCCCCCCTCATTATGCGTCGCTGGACCTAACCCCACGTCAAGTCCACAAGACACTGCAGAGCCTGCCCATGTTGCACGCTATACCGCTCCGCAACAGAAGTGCCTCGCACCCCAACCTACAGCCATGTCCGTTCAAATCAACGTCCTTAAAAGAACAAAACGCAAACCGAAAAGAAAAACAACAAAACGCCCAACGCCTTTTAGCCCTGTTCAAAGCCCGACATTTTCAATTTACCCTTACAGTTCAGTGGGCGCGGAGAACGGGAGGGACGCTCCGGCAAAATATTTAATTACGCTCCGCAGTTCGTTTTCCTTGTGTTTTTGTTTTTTCAACGGTCTTTATTAACCGAGATGTGATTTCATCTGGGGAGGGGCGGCTCGCCAACGCGGGGGTGGGTAAATACATTACCGGTCAATTCGTTCGGATTTGCCAGTACACACCAGGCGGCCGCCCGCTCGCCACCCACGCAGGTCACGGCACCCAGCTGCAGTTATTAATAACAATAATTTCATTTGAGCCGTTTTTTGTTTGCGTTTCCCTGTTATGTCCTTGTGCTGGTATTTTAACGTTAACCTCGCACATTTCCGCAGACGAAAATAAAATACTCGCACGACAAAAAGCGCACGGTCCTCGCAAAGGATTAAGCGGAGCGTGCGGCCAAAAAAAGTCCGACTAAATATTTAAATTTAAATTAAAGGCTTAAATCGATTTCAGTGCATTTGGTCGGTGTGTTTGGGGATTTTTTGCCGCTTTTCAATTTCCCTTGGCATATTGGATTTGAGCAGCGCCGTCCATTGTTCGCCATGAATGAGCTTAATTTATGGAAACCAATAAATGGGATTGTTTAAAGAGCTTTGGCTTAGACATGTCACACTGGGCGCCTGGGAGTGGTCACTTTTTCAATCATTTCAAGGAGGAAACAACAGGATTTATGTGTTTTAAATTCACGTGAGTGGTTAGTTCTGAGTTTTGTTTAGAAATTCTTTTTTTCTGTACTGTCATTAAGTGGAGTAAGTGGAGTCTTACTCAGAGGTCTTGTCATTTGTCTGCCATTGGATTTACTTGTGCCCGAAGATAGATAACTTCAAGTTCAGGTTGAAAGGAACAAATATGGGTGTCTTTGAGATCAGAGTGGAAAGGAGGTTCTATTGTCTACACTGAGGCTTTTTATCCCCTGATTGAAAAGCAAGAGACGGCCCGATGTAATGACTTGGCAACCAGTTCAACTAGAAGCTTCAGCTTCCTAGAACTGAAAAATGTACTCATCAGTCCGTCATCGTCTCCAGATGACATGAGACTTAATTCAAAAACACGTCCTTTTTAGTCCGGGGTGAACCTGGGACTCAACCATCATGCCCCTCAGCTAGCACGATCTCTTGCCAGCTGCCTCGAGTTGCGCACTCCAAGTTGCCAAGTTGGTAGAGGTCCTTCTCCACTTGTGTGCTAAGCCTCAACCTAGGCCGTCCTCTGTTGCGTTGTCTCAATGGCTCGGATTCAAAGAGTTTTCGGGCGGGAGCAGTGGTGCCCATACGCTCTATATGGCCTAGCCATCTTAAGCTTTGTATACGAAGACGCTTGACTAGACGCATGCTGCCGTATAGCCTATAAAGTTCGTGTTTGAATCTTCTCCATCAGATGCCATCAATGTAAACAGAACAAAACCACATCCGTAGCACTATTATTTGTGTCAACGGAATCACTGATGGAGCCAAAAACCATTTGGCATGATGAGGGCTACCATAACCAGATTTTGAGGGAACCTGACTGGTAGTGACAGCTTGACTAGAGGCTATATTCTTGTTCCACAGGAGATCAGGAGCCCCTGGAACTTTGGTATCAATCTGACCGTGCGGTCACTTCCTTGTGGGAGTATCGTGGTGGATGTGGTTTAAAATCCAATATCCCGGACAGAGTCGAGGCAAGTGTACTCTGTTGACTGATCTAAATCAGATTGGTCACCCTGCTGATCCAGGCTAGGCGATTAGATTTTCCCGGCTAAGTATGGAGTTCATTCTTAGCCGGGTGCTGCGACCCAGAGAGTGTCAGAGGTTCTAGAAAAGCTCCGTTTCAAACCAAGGCGGGGTGATTGTCCCTCAAGCATGATCTCATTTGGTACTTGGGCAACAAAGGCGTATTTTCTTGCATTATCTACGACTCTTGGGAAAATGGAACCCGTGATATAAGGCATTAGGATAAGTGATCACCAAATTTTATATCTGTCCTCGTCTTTAGGGCTTAAAGGCCACCGGTCCTGGATGTAAACGGATCCAACCGAGAGCAACGCAGTCGAAAAACTCAATGCAAAGCTCAACGAGTTACATTCTGGTGCCACGGGAGGTCAGGGGCTTTGAAACTAAGTTTCAGCCTGACCGTGCGGGAATATGGTGGTGGACGTGGTTTAAACCTAAGTCTCATCCCAGTTTCATAGACTAAATCGGGTCATGGGGGAATCAACTTCACATTGGATGTGCAGTTGCACTCTACCGGGTGCTGTGTCCTACAAATTAGCAGAGGTGCCTTACTCCTAACAAAGGAGAAGTGACTCTCCTTAAGACAAAATCTAAAGTCGGTACTGGAAATAACTTCCAATGCGTTTCTCAGCTTTTAGTCAGTTTTTCTGACTGTCGGTGTATTAAGTCCTTGGTTTTTATGCAATTGAGGACGTAAATCTAAATACACACATGTTACTCTCTTCCATATACACAAGTAGAATCCTTCCCCCGTGACGGGATTGTCTTCAAAAAAAAAAAAAATAAGAGACCTGTCAAGAGGTAAGACATAGAAGTTGACTGGGGTCTCCTGCGTGGCTTGTGGAATAAAAGAAGATCCTGTACAGAATGTAAGTATAAATTTGCTTTTGCACTTTTTTGGTGTCTCTTCATACATTTTAGAGAAAGAATTCTCAACCGACATATTGTTAAGATCGGATTGGGAATCTGTGCCTACGTCGTTCGGAGAGAAGAAGACAAACTTTGTACATTTACGTATGGGTCAGAAATGGGTGTGGGGGCTAGTGTATGCACCACAGACCTAAGCCTTCGTCTCTCCATTAGCCTACCTTCATACTGTCTTTCAGGCTGAGATTATGGCAATCAAAGAGACACTAAAATGGTTGAGGAAAAATGCTTTACCCAATAGGAATATAATCATTTGCTCGGACAGTCATTGGAGGTCACAACTTTCATTAAAGTAGCTCCCTCAAGTGCGGTCTATCTCTTAATGAGATGGACAAGTAATTTAGTAGCCACTTGGTTCACTTCCTTTTAGATGGAGTGTTTGTGAGCAACAAGAACAAAGCGACTATATAGTGTCTAATAGTGTCTTGCGGACAATAAGGGTTAGGCAAAGTATGCTGTCTACAAAAAAGATCCATCAATACCAATTTTTTTTTAATAAAATGTCACTATACGCAGGCAAAACTTCAAGGTAGGGAAAGACTTTGTCTACCAAGAGTCCGGAGTTAACGCAAGCAATAACGCCATAGCAGATATAAGGAAAGATCACGCTCCCCAATCGCTGTATTTTTGGACTTGGAAGGTCAATGAGGATTCTCTCGAAAAACCAAGACATTCCTAAATAAGCCCTCTGTAGTCCTAGTTATGCTGTAGAATGCAGAAGAATGGACAAAGTTTAAGGCTGGCGGGGAAATTCTTGGTCGCTTCCAGAGGAAAATCCTTCGAATAATCCTTTGTACTGATGGTGATTGGAGGAGGGAACTGAATGACACACTGTACAAGCGTTTCCTCGTCATCCATATGGTCAAACGAGTTGGAGTCTCTCATCCCAGAAGGGAAAAGATATGCAAAACGAATGAACACCAATGCTCTGGCCTGGATAGCCTTTGAATACAATTCCGAGGGACAACGCGCTCAGTGGTGACCACGCATACGGTAAATCAGTTGAACAATTTCAATTCACCAAATCAAATTTTTTTTCGGCAGAGTCAATAGCACGAATTAACTATTTTTATCAATCATTTGTAAGCTTATATCGGGTAGTTCATCGTAAGGTTTAATTTTTAATAGACCGAATTTAACAGATTACGTATCCTTCCTCTCAAATTGCTTTGTTATTTTCGTTCAGAATCATTTGGCAAATCATCATGGCAAGACTCAAATAACTACAACGTCTCCAAACTGTTCAGCTGCATTACAAAAATCTGGTTTCGTAAGGTTTGAGAAACGAATGACCTACTGAAACCACCATTGGGAATACTTCTCGCAAGTTTAAGTCTCATTTGGATGATACTCGACTGATTAGACCACATACTGCATGCATTGAAGAGACTATAGCAGCTGTAGCTAAGAGTGTACCCAACGATTGTGACAAATCGATCGGTCGTCATTCTCAGCAGCTTGGCTTAGTTAAGGGACTAGGTGTTTTCAGAAATTGAAGCACTCCGTGGGCTCTGATTTCAACAAGACGGCGCTATGAGCCATATAGCGGGTGAAGCAATGGACTTGTTGAGAAATTCTTTTGCTGAGCACTTACTTTCACGCTTTGTTTCGGTCAACTGGCCGCCTATATGCCGTGCTTTGACACTTTTGGACTGTTTTTTCTGGGGACATGTAAAGCTACGCTTTAGAAGCCAACATTGCTCTTGTTACTCGCGAGATACCAGTCACTATGCTCGGACGAGATGTTCCCAAAATTGAAGCTTTCAAATGGACCACGTCATACGTAGTCAAAGCCAACATCAACATAATATCATTCTCAAAATGTAAATGCCATCAATCGTCCTTTTAAGGGATAATAACAATTTTTTGTTCACGTTCAAATTCTAGAATTTTATTTTACACCACAAATCAAACCTCACATTGAATCACTCTTTATTTAGTTCAGTTCTCTTAAGACTTACCTATCATGAGCGAAAAAACTCAATCTGATTGTGTGCGAAGGTCCGTACTCGCCGGAGTGCAGGTCACGTTTTCTCCGGTGTCGCTTCTGTTCAATGTGCTTCTGATGGGCAGCGTGCAGCTCCCATCGATCGAAATTCGCCGCCTCCCAATGACGTATGAACGGGCTAAGACTCTGTGTGTAACCTGAAAGAAGACAAACAGAAAAACTAGATAAAGACCGATTCAACAGCATGCAAGCAAAAAAGCACTTCGCACTTGATTAATGAAAGTTCATCTCATTACCTAATGGATCAAAATGGTGAACGAGTGGAAATTTAAAAGAAACCCATCAAAGCAACCCCCGAAGGTTTCCCGTCAGACACCGGAGTCCGGCAACAGCCGTGTGCGCGGTGAGTAATTGGGTGGGTGACTGGTATGAATATACGATGAACGATGACACATGTTCAACTCGAATGCTGTGCACATTCGCAGACAAGCGCACGTCAAGAGTTCAATCGTCGCTTAGGGCACGTAATGTGTTTGCGTTCCATCTGCATTCGGGGAGTCATCAATAATCCACTGTGCACTGTTTACCGAGTGCGACCTTTGACTGCCAACGACTGCTGCCACTCGGGATCAGTGTGCCGTTAAATAATTCAAAGGTCCTGCACTTGGTTATCCTTCCCGATGCGAGCGATTTGCTGGTGACTTACAAATTTGAAAAGCGACCGCTGCTCGCCCCCGGCAAGTGATTGGCTAAGTGTGGCCGACCATGTCGGACAAACCGCAAGTTAATATTCGGTTACACTGGCGTTGTACCCCCTCGCATCGGACCACTGAGTCGGAATGGAGGGGCACAGGAATTGGGGTGTACGCGGATTCCAGTGCCTGCATGATGGTCATTTGCAAGTAATTATGCCCGCATTACGTCTGAGCCTTGGGAAACCGCACCAATTACTTGTGGATTGCTGACGTTGTTGGTTTGTTTGCTGCTGGCAAACTGATCAGTTGCAGTGTGTGTGCGACTTCCGCTGGCATGGCTTGTAGTTTGCTCGGCGGGGGGGGGGGGTAGGGGGGGCGTTTCCTAATTAAGTCTTCAACTGGAGTTGGTTTTGGAGAGTACTCGATTGTTGTGCATTGCCGGATGCGGAAATTCTCAGACAAACCACTGAAGAGAGAGAGCCGACTTTTTCCAGCTCCCGCCAACCCCACAGGGCCTCCTGGAGGTTGCTGCAAGCTGAAACTCAGTCATAATTCAATTTGCCTCCCAATGGGATGGAAAAGCAAAGCCAGTCCTCGTTGCGCAACGCGTTAGCGTGCGTCCAAGTCCATTAATTTAATATGACGGGTTTCTCATGCTGGCCGCACCACTAAATCGCAAGAACCACTTGCGAGTACACCAGCAGCGTCAGCTGCTAGCATACACTCGCTTTTTGTCGCCCACCATCACCGCCACTGTGAACAACGTCATTATTGTCATGGCAGTCGCTCTCTTCGACGCTGGCGGCAAGGCAAATGCGCACTCCTGGAGCCGGCGATTCGATGACCCTCTGCCGCAATTAACTATTCAAAAAGGGAATCGCACATGGCGAAGTCATGAGCGTGACAGGTCTGCCCGCAGTTGCACTTACCCGTCTTCGTCTGCGTCCGTCCGGCTTCTTTGCCGCTAGAGCGGCCGTCCAACACCTGTTCTATGGGATATTTCTCTTTAGCGACCATTACAATGGAAATTTATTCTGGTTGGCAAATGCAGCCGCCGTCCGTCGGCACACTGGATGAGTGGCACACCTCCTGATGGATGGACGGGATACATGAAGCGATTGCGGCAAAACGGCACGCATACGTACACATAAGCGGCTAGAACACGGTTCGCACTGAACGGACGGGGCAGAAAAGAAGCGAACAGAAAAGGAACTCGCCGAATCCCCGATTCGTGCTGCAGCACCACTTCAGGGGTGCAGTCACCCGGCCATTGTGCTTAGATTCCAATCGCTGGCAGTGCACACGCAACCTTCGGGTGTGTGTGTTCGCTGCACAACATTTTCTGTGATCACGTTCTGCGGGCTGCCCCTCCTCGCACGGCCAAGAAGTGAAATGACAATGACAGCGATGACAAACTAATTCCACGACACAACATCGGCTGCCAAAAATGGAAACTCGCTCTGTCCCGTTCCGCAGACGAATTTCCATTCTTGATCTCCGAACAGAACAGGCTTCCATTTGTTAATGACAAATTCGTTTGCCAAAACCGAACGGCCAGCGACATCCTGGTGTGAGGACGAGCAAGGTCGATTGAGTGCAGCGCTGCCTCGTGGTGGAGGGGTGGCCGGGAGGTCCTTAATTTTCAGGTTTCCTTTTATCGCTCGCCTCTTTGCTGCTTTGCACTTACCTGGAAAAAAAATGTGACATCACGTAGCCGGGGTATGGACGGGGTGTGTGGGCGCTTATAGGCGGACGTGCCCATTTTTAAAGCGAGACACTCTTGGGGGAAATATTTTGCTCCTCCTCTGTCTCGGGTTCATGGAAGTTTATGATGATGGTGATGGCGGTGGTACACCTTAAAAGGTGTTAATGCTCGGAACAGATAGAGGGAGAGAGCGAGAGAGAGAGAAGAGGGAGGGAGCGAAAAAAAATGAAGAAATCAATGAACCCCGGCGTTGTACGTGGAAACTTTTTGACGAAGACATAAAGCGGAGCTCTAGTTGAGTGGAACTTTGTCGTCGTTGGCGTTAGAGTTTTGTATTCAGTTTGGGGTTTATCTGAGAATTATCTGAGGGATGATGCAAACACGAATGGGATTATATTAGTCTTGGAAACTACAAGGGCGGATAAGTGAAGCACACCGCCGGTTATTATTTTTTCCCCTCTAATCCCGAAAAAACTTTTTTTTTTAAATGCTGCAACTTAAGCTGCTTAGTCTGGAACTTTCATACTCACACATGAGGCATGACACACCCCATGCAATATCAAAAACCGCGGCCTGAGCGTTTTATATACAGTTCTGAATAATATTTTCACTCTCTTAATGAAAAAAAAAAAAACTAAGGGGTGGGCAATGAACATATTTTGTCCTGATGAACCTCACATCAAAGCGAAGGGAACGCGTTAGAATATGTAGATGTAAGTAACGAAGGTGAAGCTTGCTGACTTCAAATAGTTGTAGCAGTGTCCAATTAATTCAGGCGGGTCTTAACGTTACGCTGAAAGTAATGCCGATAAAATTTAAGGTTTCGTTTGGCAACGTTGCGGTGCGTCGATCTCTGATATCTCACACATTCTCCACATCTCCTGCATTTATAAAGCGATAAAACACACAAACATGAAAAACACTATCCCAGCGTGAACTTACATATTGGGGGATAATGGCGTAAATTTGGAGCAAAATTTAATATTCCGTCGTACCCCAAAATGCGATAGAGTATAAGTCTGATTTTATATGTAAGTCTGCTAGAAATAAACACAGTTGAAATAATTGAAATAACCAGTTCACAGTTTTTAAAATATCTTAAGACACTGTAGTGAAAATGGGACTGCGATAATATAATTTTTAGCACGCAAACAAATGGTTTAGATCGGCTTTCTTTTAAACTCAGAAAATTGAAAGTAATTTCAATTTTATCAAACTAGTGAAAAACATCAAGTTAAAGAGTTTTTGAAATGGCGGAGGTTTAAGAAACTAGTTCTTTCTATTCGTAGGTGTCTATGTACAAGGAGATAACCTTCAATGTACAAATATTAGCTTCTACAACAACTACTCGTGTTTTGCGTGCTACTTGTTCTCTCACGCCGACTCCGAACGGCGAGATTTGGGAAGCTTTTCGAAGACTATTGATACTCTTTAAGTGTTGTCAGCTACTCGAAAGAGGTGGTGCCGTAAAAATAATGCGATGTGTGCCGTCCGCGAATCGAACCTAGGCCTTCTGCATGTGGGTTGACGCACTTACCAACTACCCCACGGCGTTGTCAAATTGAAGAGATTTGAAGTTTTAAGAGTTCACTGTTGTACGCTGTATTTTTGTGTATGGATATTTTGGACTCATTTTTGTTTGGATTCCATTATTGGTTGAAACATATAACTCTCACATTTTTTTTTCAGAGTTTAAATATCTTCTGGTTGGATCTTATTCTCCTCTCCTTCTGCGGATATTCCAAATTAGTAATGTCTTTACAAGCGATGCTTATGTTGGAAACTATTTCATCAAGCAAATTTTAAGGAACAAACGAGGATATACGAATGAAAAACAGAAGAGAAAGTAGAGGGGTTGCACTTATTTAGATTTTAAGTTCCTTTAACATTTTCTGCTTTGGAATCAGACTTTCCTGTTGTGAAAATCATTGGATGCATTAGATTGCCAGAAACAATTTCACATTGTATATCAATCAACAAAGTTTTTAATATAAAACTAAAGTTGAGTTAACAAATGTCTTACGTTGAATTTACGTCACATTGTAGGGTCGAGTGTAGAGGACCTGTCGTTTCTAAGGGGCAATTCATTGTGTAGTTCGATTTTCAATAGGGTTTTGGAGAGATCACTTATGATCTCCATTCAACTGTTTTTGTTATTTTCTTTCAGTATCGTTCGGCAAGACATCATGTAAAGACTCACACCACAACAGCGTTTCCTTTTTTGTTTTTCGTATTTTTACAAGATTATTTTTTACAATGGTGTCTTAATTCTAGGAAAACACTTAAAACAAGGTTCCTTAGTCTTAACAATAGTGCCTAAATCTGACTAACTGACCCTAAACATGTGCTCTAAATTAATTTATATCTCCTCTACTTTCAAAGTGTCTTTTGGCATCATATGTTGTAATATATTTAACAAGTAAATGTTTAATACTATTCCTAGAAAATTTCAATACAAAAACTTGGGCGTAAATCACATAACTGACCTCTTTAGGCCACTATTGCCAATACCATTCGCAAATTTGAGTCCTAGTGTACATTACTGAACGATACCGATTCTGAATGATACTAGACCGGTGAGATAACATCCAGCACATACTGAAGAGACTATAACAGCTGTGAGTGAGAGTGTACGCAAAGCCGGTAGCAAATCAATTTGTCGTCGATCTTTCCAACTTCCTTGGTATTCGACAATATGGAGTATTTTACATGAGGGTCTCGGTCTAAAAATATTCAAAATTCAATTTCTGTAAGAATTTTGACACTTATTTTTTGTAATTTTTCCAGTAAATGGCCTCTGTGAAAGACACAATTAAACTCCGGTTCAAGATGAAGTCTATTTCTGGTCTATATGTGTGCTCATGAGTAGCCCGAAGAGTACCAAGAGCTTACAATACATCCTTTAAAAACAACAATATAGTGTGGTTTATGGGCTTGTACAATCATTGGTCCCTATTTATTCAAGAGCGAGGCAAGTCAGAACATCGCCGTAATCGTTATAACGCCATGATTACGAATTATGTGTTTTTCTAGAATTCAAACAATTTGTTTCAGTGAGATTTGATTTCAATAAGAGCCATACAACGCGTGAAGCAAAACTTGTTGAAAAATCATTTCGGTGAACACTTAATTCTACAATTTACTTTCCGCAGCAATTAGTCAGTTAAATTGTGCGATAACAAAAATTTTGGACTATACTCTCTGAGGATTAGAAAAACTGGTAGAGTTTCAGCTACGATTGATGCTTTGGAAGCAAACATTACTCGTGTTATCCACGGGATACCAGTCGCTGTGCTCGAACGAGTCGTCCAAAATTCGACTTTTCTATCGAACAGCAGCAGATAGAGTTGTGGACAACATTTGCATGAAAGAAATTTTCGAAAAGTAAATGCCATAAATTGTTCTTTAAGTCGACATTTTAAGCTCACTTTCAAATTTATGTGTTCTATGTAAAATAATAAATCGAACCTCTAGATGAATCACCCTCTACATTTGTGCGCTCATGGAGAAGAATATGTACGGAGGCATGGTGCTCCCTGGTACCCTGTGCTAAGGGTGGGTGTTGAAGGGCTCACATGATATCGCGTTCGATACCGACAATTAAAAATTAAATGGCGTACCTCTCCTTATACAGTTTTATAATTTCGAGATTTTGGTCACTTCGGGACTCTAACCAGTTTTAAATTTTTGCAACTTCGAGACTCTTTACGTCCCTCTAGTCATCACGAACCGCAGTCTTATGGCGAACTCTTATTTTGTTGGTTTGGCGTTTGAATAAAAATTGTCATGTGTTTTTATGTAAATCTTTTGTTTGGGTCTCTGATATGCGATAGATATGTGTGTCAATATATTTGATTGCATAGCAATTCTGCGTCTAAGCTGGTGTTCTTCTTGTGAAATTGTAAACGTATAAACGTTGACTAATAATAATAATTGAGTGGCCCACAGGAGACCAGTGCCTAGCTTTTACAGCAACTACTCGTGTTGTGCGTTCTACTGTTCTCTCACGAGTAGAAGGGACCTACAATTTTTTGCCGACTCCAAAAGACGAGATTTGAATAGCTTTTCATTAACAATTGAGTCTGAGTGTTGCCAGCAACTCTAAAGAGGTGGTGTCGTGAAAAATTCAGGGTGTTCCGTCCGGGAATCCAACCTAGACCTACAGCGTCTGGGTCGCCGCACTTACCTACTACGCCACGGCGAAGACCCGAGATACGTTGACTACTTCTGTCAAATTTGAAATATAGAACTATGTGTGCGTCTAAGCTGGCATGTGCTTTTCAGTGTGCATACTTTGTGCAGTGTGTTTTTTTGTGCTATTTGGGCCACCTCAAAGAATAAGCAAGCAGAATTTCTTTTCATGAACATCCGGTATCATTATGTATAAGAAGCGCTGTCCATAGATCTCAAGGTGTAAGAAATATAGGATGTGTTCTTATTATCTACTTGCTTATGTCTGGTAGGAATCTACCCGCAGAACATGGCGGCCACCGTTACCTCATGCCAAACATCAAATGTCCCACTACTAGTATAATTTATTCCAAAGATTCTATGCTTCCAATTTGTACCGATTTTCAAAACTCCCTCTTAATTGAATTCGAAATTTCAAATACGAATTAGTTCAGGTTACATTTTGAATTTAATTTTCCACTATAAGGCCAGAATGCATAACAACAGCTCTGCGCATAAATATTTCGTTTTGCATTGTTATTCCGCTTTTAACCGCCAAGTTGTTATCGAATTTGTATCGATTTTCCACTTTCATGCGTGCATCTAATTTGTCCAAAGCCACCGCACTCACCAATTCGGTCGACGGCATCTCTCAGGCATGACTTTGGTTGCGCACTACCGATTATCTCTGCCAACGGCGATTTACGTACAACCGAAAAGTTTCAAATTTCGCAGTAAAACCGAAATTGCGTAATGCGCAATTTTTATGCAATTTACCGAGTGTGTGTGTTTTTTACGAGCTTTCTACCGCAAGATTTGCAAAATGGCAAATTCAATTATCCATCGTTAATTTGTTTACTTCTTCAGTGGAGGAGCAAGTCAATGTGTGTCTTTGATTGTTTTTTTCTCTTGGCTTCAATGTGTCCCTCTCTTCCATCCTGTATTCCCAACTACTTGGTGGTGGATTGAGTGGAGGGAAATGACGTGCATCGATGAAATTGAATTAGAGGCAAACAATGACTCATTAAAGTTGGTAATTGAAAAAACATGCAAAGTACTTGTGGTCTCTGGAGAATTTCAATGAAAATTGTTCTTGCTCATTCTTAATGCCAGTCCCGGGATATTCCAGTGATTTCACATCAAACTTACTTACTCTCTACCAGAGTTGGACATTGCATTCGAAGTTTTCGTCATTTGTGTTTCAATTTAAATGAACGCTTCAATTATTGTGAAGGCTTCAACCGAAGCGACATTTTTAAACTGCTTTCTATGATTCAGTAACCAGTCCGCGGAGAACTTTAGTTTGAAGCAACATGTCTCTGCAGATGAGAATGGTCTGGACGCCAGCTGTCTTCAGTCGAATGCCGACTCCAAGTTGGTTAAGATTGTTGTCTCCTTGTGTGCGCCATGACGGCGCCCTTTGTTGCGTTCCACCATCGGCTCGAATTCGAAGAGTTCTCGGCGTGGAGCATTGTTGTGCCTACACTTTGACCACGACCAGCCATCTTAGGCCTTGTATACGTAGACGCATCGAGTTTTTATCGTTGAAGTGTATTCAGTCTTGTTTATGTCAGGTAACTGATCACAACCTTTGAACATCTGAGTCGCATGTCTCAGAGCTTTAATCGCCTTCTTGCAAGTCCCTCGAGCTGCTAAGTGCGCACTTTCCATTTGAATAGTTTTCCCGCTCTTCTTCGTTTTTCACCTTCTCTGCTGTTAAGTTTCACTCACCCACGCAACACAAAGCAAAACAAAACAAAACAATTTGCCAGCATGATTGTGGTAATGTTATGATTTCACCGTCTACAGCGTCTATTGTCGGCCGTAGCTGCACTTCTCGCAACTTAACGCACTTTCATGCAGCTTGGCCACTGCGTCAACGTGAATTCATCATTCCGCCACTTACCCACGTTCGATTCAATCTACAATAATTAACTTTCATTCGCCCCCGCCCCCCTCTTTAAATATTTATCCAAGGATCAATCAAGTTCTGCCAACACAACCGTCGTAGCCGAGCGCAGAGGGATCACAGGAGTCGCCTGCTGCACAGCTTTCACAGCACAGTCGGTGGGTTGGCAATCAAACGCATGACTTCACCTTTCAATCAATCGTTAATTAGCTAGGGAAATTCCAGACCCTCACTTACTTTAAGAACCTCTTGTCGCCCTCCCGGCACAAGCGAACCACCATCCCGCCCACCCACCCACTCGCCGTCGTCGTCGTAATCCAGGAGAAGTGAAATAAAAGCTAAAGCATGTGCAGCCTGATTCTCTCCGTGTTATTCCACTGAGCTCACTCCTAATTAATCGAATGCCGAGTTTCAGTCGTTTTGACTTTGCAATTAAGCCCGTCCCCATACCGGAGGATCCTTTCATCACACTCGGCACTTCCCCTCCAGTGGGTGGCTGTGGAAATTCCTTTGAATCGCAATGAGACGTTCTGTTTGTTTTTTTCTTTCTTCCAATTGAAAATGGTCAAAGGAGATTTTCCGCTGGACAAATGATAAATAGGCTACCGCCCAGCCGCCCTACCTACCCCGCCCCCCACACACGGGCACATGCCTTCGCACTCGAAACCTGCTCCGGAGAAATCCGACTCATCCATTCAACTGTGAAAATTAATTAAGATCCAATTTCATTGCAGAGATTTTCAATTTTTCCTTTTCTCTGTGTGTTTGCTGGCTGATGGCTGCTGGCGTCCCTCATACTGACCCCCCGTCAGTGGTCGCAGGAAGGGGGTGCTGGGAATGAGAGGTTGGCAAAAACAAATTTTAAATTAATCAACAGCCAATTGTCCTGCAATGGAAAATCAATAAGCTCGTCGACGGTCGACAGTTGTTCATCACGGTCGCGGTATCGGTGGGATGTGTATGTAGGCGACGAAGCGACGCAAACGACGCCAGACAGTCCCGACCGAAGGAACATCCCCAAGCGAGCAAGGAGGCATAATGAAATGCCTTGTAATTTATAAACGCCGCTGATTAGTGGCGTCACAAATTACGAAGAAAAGGAGTGACAAGGGATGCGCCTCGCCTAAGCGACACCAGGATCGCATTGCCCCCAGGGCGACATGGATTCGGAGCATAAGCTGTGGATGCCGACGCAAGCGAATTTCATTCGCGCGCTGCTTTCTTTACAGCCAGAACGTGGTGCAAGAAAACAAAAATATAAAAAATTGAGGAAATAAAGAAGAGGACTAGAAGGAATCGCGGCCGGGCAAGCACAGCTGTCGTGAGTTATTATCCTGTCCAAATAATTAAGCAAATTTTTTCCACTGCCGGTGCGCTATATGAGCCGCGTTTCGGTTCGCAAATTCATATTTTTCATGCTCAACGGCCAGTGCGAGTGGGGGGGGGGGGGGGGAAATCTCTGGTAACGTGCGCGCCTTGGAATAGCAATGGCTGCTCTTAATTAGCCGAACGACGACGGTCGGGTGCCTGAAAGGGACGCACCAGCGCCAGCGCCAGCGAAAAGGAATGGATTGAATTTATGTGGCCAATATGGTCGCTTCCTTGATGAATTGTGATGTTGTTAGACGCAAATGCGAGTACGGACGGCTCTGACCCAAATTACAAGGAACGCGGCTCACGATGATTATGAGGATAATAAGAGGCAGATAACAAATGTCCAGCCACAGCCCCCGGGGTAGGGGAAGCGGGCCATTATCTGACAACGAATTAGGCGAAATGGGATTACGGAATTAAGGGGTTTGTGTTGCAGTTGGAGGGAACTGCGGGGCAAATTGTAGGCACTCGAGCGGTGAAGGCTGACATCTAGACTTCACTTCCGCGATGAGGATGAGGATGAGGATGAGGATGAGGATGAGGATGAGGATGAGGATGAGGATGAGGATGAGGATGAGGATGAGGATGAGGATGAGGATGAGGATGAGGATGAGGATGAGGATGAGGATGAGGATGAGGATGAGGATGAGGATGAGGATGAGGATGAGGATGAGGATGAGGATGAGGATGAGGATGAGGATGAGGATGAGGATGAGGATGAGGATGAGGATGAGGATGAGGATGAGGATGAGGATGAGGATGAGGATGAGGATGAGGATGAGGATGAGGATGAGGATGAGGATGAGGATGAGGATGAGGATGAGGATGAGGATGAGGATGAGGATGAGGATGAGGATGAGGATGAGGATGAGGATGAGGATGAGGATGAGGATGAGGATGAGGATGAGGATGAGGATGAGGATGAGGATGAGGATGAGGATGAGGATGAGGATGAGGATGAGGATGAGGATGAGGATGAGGATGAGGATGAGGATGAGGATAAGGATGAGGATGAGGATGAGGATGAGGATGAGGATGAGGATGAGTGCACCAGTCTTGATTCCGAAAAAAAGGCAGAATCCGCCAGTATACAAGCTTTTGCGAACACCCATCTGTTGACTGCCCACTGAGGGAGGATATTAACATCTCCACAGGCAGCAGCAATTTGTCCCCATCCCTGCAGCGTGCCCCTACAAATATTTCGCTTAAGAACCCAAGTCTAATGTGACTAAGACAAACGCCTCCCAGCGGATAGCAACTGTCATTGGGCACGTGTGCCTGTGTGTGCAAACTGAAGGCAGCAAAGGACTCATCCACCGAACAAAAGACAAAGAGAAAAAGGATATTAACAAAACCTGAAATAACCCCGGACAATTCTGTGAATCATGCAATTTAATCATGAAAGTGTCCTGGGATTCCCCCGTTCTTTGTTGTGACCCAAAGTTTCTATGTCTGTGTGTGTGTGTGTGCGTTTGTTGACAAGTGATGGCAAGGAACTCAAGGAAAACTAACCCCACCCCGGTGGAGTCCCCAAACAAAAAACACAACCAGCCAGACTGTTGAACTTGTGGCTTATGCTCGCCGTAACTAAGGGCAACGAGGGGACCGATGACTTGTCTATTGCTCTAACTGCTATATAATATTAATTCAGTCCCACCCCTCTGTCGGATCGGCATAAATTCCTCTGTGCGGATGTGCGCTCCTGAACAGAAAGAAAAAAGACAGCTACTGAGGGCAGGGCAGCATTTTGGGCTTGCACGAAAGAAAGTCCAGATCAGATTGTGGTGTGCGGACAAATGAATGTAATTGCAGCGACGTCAATGGCCATGCAACAGAACTTCGGGTCGTTGACGGGTGTGGTGTGCTTCTCTCTCTTCCCCTCCACCTCCGGCAGGAATAATTTATTGCAGTTCCAAAAAGGAGCGACACACACTCATACAACGAATATTTACCAATTAATGTGGGGAGGGCTATGACTCATCCAGACACCAAGCCAGAGAGACGAAATAAATGCGAACGGGGAGACAAACAAAATTCCCAGACACATTAGTCTGGCGAATGGAATATTGTCACTCCTTTAGCCGGTGGCTGGGTGGATGTAACTCAAAGTGGCCTCTCAGGTTTTATGTGCTGTCGCCTTGGTAATGCTTGATAGT
Source organism: Eristalinus sepulchralis (assembly GCA_944738645.1). Taxonomy (NCBI): domain Eukaryota; kingdom Metazoa; phylum Arthropoda; class Insecta; order Diptera; family Syrphidae; genus Eristalinus; species Eristalinus sepulchralis. The sequence goes on from OX122882.1 coordinate 15,546,828, forward strand.
AAGAGGGATTTTATGGAGTGCTGGGTTGCTTTTTTTTAGCACTTCTTTGGGATTGATGCGCCATATGCCTGTCTTCTGTACAATCATTCATCTTTAGTGATATTGGACAAGTTTTAGGAAGGCAATGATGGGGAAAAGTGAAGAGTGTGCTTCTTTCAATTTAAAAAAGAATTATTCTATGAAGCGTCATTCCTTGGGAACTCAGTACCACTCTCTCCATTGTTCTGTAAATTGAGAAGATTTTCGAATTCTAGGCACCATCGGTAGACTGAGCATTTTCAACCTCACTTCGGTTTTCTCTAAATTCAGTTAGACTTTTATATGAAATTCAAAAGCTGTCTGATACTTTCACTCAAATTGTCGAAGAAGTATGATTCACCCAAGAGATTTTCTTCTTCTTGAGAGGGTTTCACATGAGCAGAGTAGATGGGAAACGCTCTGTTGTCCTTCTTCATCTCCGCAACTCCGACAGAAGGCATTGTGGAGAAGATCTACTCTATTTGCTAGAGAAACAATGACACAGTGTTGACACCAGTTACTGTTCTGGTTTCCGAACTGCATTAGATGATTAGGGATAGGAAGTGCTCAAGGTTTATTTCGGGCCAGTTGGATGATTATATGACAGGTTGCGCCTTTGGATAATTGAGTGTTGACCTCAATAGTGATGTTTCTCAATTGCGTATGGCGCATGGCTTGAAAGATAAGACTCTTAGAAGAATTAGAACGAATGTGTTGTCAGATCTGTTAAGCTAACTGACTTTTCAATTCGCAGAACGGGTTTCTGGCATACACATGAGGTGGATATTGTAGTACATCTTGAAGACATCTCATAAAGAGGCGGGCAGCACATTATCCAGCCATTTTCGTTCCTGTATATGTTTGTATCCAGCCTCCTGTAGATGGTTTAAAATGGTTTGGTGACTAACTCCTATCTCCTGGGCGATGCCACATGCCGGTCTAACTCGATGATTTCCACGATTCGATCGGTATTCGTCGTCACAGGTCTTCCGCCGGCTGGCTTATCCATGGTGTCGTTTTCATCGGCTCTGAATCGTCGAAACCATTCCTCCGCGGTTCGAGGTGATAGAGTACCATCCCCCAAAACACCATTTATCTCACGGAACGTTTCTCTAGCGGATTTGCCTTTAACGAAGGAAAACTTTAAAATAGCGCGAATTTCGGCATTAGTGACGCGTGTCTATAACTATTGAACGCAATATCCAAACTAACCATGCATAGCGTCGTTTTGTAGGTTATGTCAAGACCTTTCAATGACGTATAGTATTGCCATCTACGAACTCTGTAACGCTCTGTACATAGCCGGACAATTCAAAAGACTAAAAGGCGGAAGGGAGATATACATAAGTAGAAAACTCCTAGAAAAAAACGTACTTGCAACGGACTCCCAAAGTTTCACAAATCAAACACACATGCTATTTAATCTAAGAAGAAACAAAGATTCATTAGATCGTACAGATTTCACTCTTCTTCGTCTTCTTCTTAATCAAACACCAAAACTCTCCAACTAGCGCAATATCTGATCAACTGCCTTCAGTTTTGAACTTCACGCTGGTTGAGGTCCTTCTCCACTTGCGGGCGCCATCTCAGCCTAGGCCGTCCTCTGTTGCGTTGTCCCACTGGTTCGGATTCGAAGACTTTTCGGGTCGGAGCAGTAGTGTCCATACCCTCTGTATGCTGTAGCCACCTTAAGTGTTGTATCCGAAGACATGCTCCATACAGCCGTACAGCCTATAAAGTTTGAGAATCTTCTCCTCCAGATGCCATCAGCGGAAACAGGACCAGAAATCACACGCAGAACTTTTCTCTCGAAAAAACTCAGAGCACCCGTTCCCGGTTTTACTAACGTTGACGTCAGTTAGTAGCCGCGCTGTAAAAGAAGACTGAGATGATACAACGGTTATGCACAGCCATCTTAGTTCTTCAAGAAGGGGCTCTATTGCGTCTTGAGTCCGAAGAAACATCAACTGACAAGAGTGATTCTGTGTTTGTGTCTGTTGTTGTTTGCAGGGATAACAACATCAGTGCCGAAAGATATTGATGTCCCTGTGTACATTGCGCGGAGCGGAGATAGACGAAGTCCTTGACTGCCTCTATGTTTCCCCTGCCTAGTAGAAGGCTCTGTCCGAGGCGTTGATGTAGTGTGTCATTCCTTGGTAACAGCATATACCTCATTTGTGATGTGCACTCGGGAGCTTCAAATTGAGGACAAGGTGTGGTGTGCCTATGTGTTCCTTTGACACCAGGTGATAATGGCAGTGTGGGTGTTTTCAATCCACACTCGCAGATTTTTTGTAAGTTACACCTTAGCATCCTGGCACCCTCTGCTTTAATGCCATGGGAAGCATCAGATAACACGGCCTGGGTTGTTATTTGTAACATTTAGGCTGAATTCGACTCATAACCTAAAACATCCTGAATACATCGACTCGAGTTCGACTCTTGACGTTGTTCAGGAGTGTTTTCCTGAGTACGCAAACTTGATATTTTTTACAATGTGAAGAACCTGTTCGCCATTAGCGGTCCTTGGCTTGTCTTGTGTCATATAATAATTTTGACACCTTAGCATATTGTGTCATACTGCAATACAAGACTGTCAGCGATTGTGGAATTCACTTTAAATGGCTCAACGCGTCATATAATCGTGAGGAGACGTGTACCTTAAATGCAAAAACCAAGCTGTCTTTAAAATGAAGTGTCTAACAAAGCATTTGTAATCGAGCCATGGAAGTAATGGGTTTCATTAATTTCTTTTAGCTTTTAGATCATAAAGAACTTCTCTATAATAATGGGCTCATCGGCCTGGGGGTTCTGCCACTAGGTGCTCAAATAATTTAATTGAGCGGCAACTAAAGCCCACAAGGGACCAGAGCCGAGCTTCTAGAACAACTACTCGTAATGTGGGTGTTACTGCTTCCTTACGACGAGATTTGCGTTAGAGACAATTAGTTCTCTTTGGGTGTTCCTTCACGAGCAGAAGGAACCTGCAGTATTTTTCCAATTCCCACGGCGAGGATTTGAGAAGCTTTCACAGACCATAAGCACTCTTTGAGTGTTGTCGGCGACTCGAAAGAGGTGGTAGCGTGAAAAAATGCGAGGTGTTTCATCCGGGAGTCGAACAAAGACATTCTGCATGTGGGTAGACGCACTTACCCACTACCCCACGGCGACCATCAGGATGGTGCAATAAGGACTTTCAATCTTCGACAGTGGGAATTTAACATTTTTTTCCAGTAAGTCTCTTAAAACTGTCAAAACACTCTCAAAGATTTGAATTTAGATTGTTTGCCAAAATCATAGTGTAAGAAAACTTGCAAGAGATAATATTGTTATATTTAAGTGATCCGCATGTCACTCGTTTCAGGGTAAATTTATGGGAAAGGGCAATCGAGGCGAATGATTCAATGCCATTTCTCACATCTGGAAGGTGACTCTAAGAAGTATGGGATGAAGTCAAGCCCGGTTCAGGATTCTAACGTAGACCACTCACCGACTCTACTCACAGGAGTCAACGTTGGTCGATCGGTCAATTAATTGACTTAAAAGGATCCAATTGGCTTTTTCAGAAAATTAGAGGAAAAAGGTGGATCGATCGCAATTCCGATCGCATTTGATTTCACATAAAGAACAAATCCTTGTACTAGTACGAATAAAGACTCTTCGATATTCTGAATCCTGGGAAACTGGGACTTACACAGCTTTACAGGTCGATGGAAGTATTGTAATGCCATCTCTCGAGAAAGAGCAAGAAGCTTGTTTCCGAATCCATGCCGCAATTTTCTTTCAAAAACGTTCAAAAACTTCTCAGTTTTATTGTGTACGTCATAAAAATATGCCATAAAAATAAAAAAGAGCAACTATTTGGTCAATCTTATGTCCTCCGAATATGAACTTTATCGAAGAAATATATTTAATGGCGATCGAGAGCCCAAGGAGTAGCAGCGACGACGACGACAACGACGTCACCATAAAACTCCCCACGGACATACTGTTATTTATCAAATCGTTCAAACTCAGACGTCAGCAAAGTTTCCGGCAATTAAAAAGGATACGCGAAAAACAAACCCCGGCAAGCGAACACTTAAAGGGCACCATGAAAATATTTATCGTTCAGCGCAGGGGTGTGCGCAGCAACGAACGAGAACCGAAAACACAGACACCGCCTGGAGACCGGAGGGTACACACAAACTGTGTCACAAGTGCATTATCAATACACCCCAAGAGCTTCGCGCTGTCTGAAAGGAGTTGTATTTATCGCTGAATCCTTTTGCCGGGCCACCAGCTAGAGCGTATTAATTTAATATCACTCTCGCTCTCGTGGCGGATGAACGAAATCAGACCTCCGCCACCGAGCTCCATCCTTGAACAGGCCGCGCCACGCCGCCAGCAACCCAATGACAAATGCCTCATCCTCGTTTACTTTGGAAAATAAAACCGCAAATATATTATTATTCTCTGCTCCTTTTGATTTTATTTACGACCGTGGGGAGTAGAGAATAAAATACGTAAAAAAGAATAACTTACCATTACGCAATGGCTGGCCCCAGAGACAGGGCGTCGAACCGAGCGCGCTGCCTGGTTATGGGTGGGACGGGGATATTTCAGGACACCAGAAATCGATTCATGTTCTGCTTATTTCCTTTTACGACCACTCAAATGAAATAATAATAAAAAAAACAGCGAGGCAAAAGCGGGAAAGGCGAACCGTGGTCCCGATGCAGATGTATAGGCCAGTTGGTCGTTGGTCCCCCCCCCACCCGGCTGAACAAACAGCGCTCCCCACGCGCAATGAACGCTCTCTGTATTCAGGTCGGGCCAAAGGATGGGCGGAGTGCCCATGCTGGTGCTGCACGCTGCTGCGGCGCACGGCCATAAAATGTTCAAGAGAGTGCGCCTGCTGGATGGCACGGTGGTGGCGGCGGCGGCGGCGTCGGCAAGTGCTCTGACGGACTCACCAACTCTGTACCAAAGATAAATGCTTTAATTTATTTGCAAACATAAAATAAAATTCAAATAAAAACCCCAGCACGGAGGAAGGACGACGACAGGAGAAAGCCAGCCGCGACCGCCTGCCACACTGAAAATAAATGAGTTCCCGCGAGGAGCGGACAGCGCACAGACTTGTAACAGGATCAAGAACCACTCAAAAGGCTCGTCCATAAGTCTCCTTCACATCATGCACTCGGCTGGGAGCGAATCGGCAGCGGGCGGGTGATTGCTGCTGCTGCGACGACACGGTCGGAGATTCAGTTTTGCACGCAATCAAATCCCCCCCCCCCTCCATCCACCATTCGGTTGTGCTTCAGGCGCTTTTTATGGAGCACTGCGTCCTCGTCTTCGGTTTTACGATGTTATGTCTAATTACGATGCGAATCGTCATTTCCAATGTTGTCGTCGGCGCTGGCTTGCTCGTGCACTTTGTGCCCCTGCGGTGCGCAAAGGATCAACTTCTCCTTCACCGGATTTCGGAATTTGACATTTCTATTGAAATCGTCAATATGCAAATCGGCAGCGGGAGCGAGAGCAGAAGGTCTTCCCCGGGGGGGCGGGTGCCTTAAGTGTGGAATAGAAAAGCGGAGAGCCACTGTAGTGTGTCGAGACGATAGGATTCCAGCAGCAAGTGGATTTGTCGGCGGGTGTGTGGTTGCGTGTGTAAAACCCGCACGTACCGCAGAATGAACTGAGATTAAGTTCGAGAAGTTTATTGCCAAATATTTTGCAGATAACTGAAATATTTGCTAGTGATTCACTTTGCCGTTCAGTGGTAAGCGAATGCGCAGGAAAACTGCTTTGCCTCTGAGCTGAAGGACATTGCGACAAGACACTCAATTTCAGTTGAAATTGTTTGAAAGTCAGTGAAATTTCTTCGACGATGAACTTGGGTAAAGTTGGCATTGCCTCCCACTCATCGTCGTCCCTGACAAGCACTAGAGTTCGGAGAACTCCTCCGATAACCACTGCCTTTGGCGTGCAGAAATGTTGACAAAAGTCTTGTTTTTGTTTTTGGAGCGTCGGTATATTGCTTTCTGGGTGACAACCATCTCCACCTGACAAGTTACATTGTCCTCAGGTCAAGGAATAGTTGACAGTGTGGGAAGTGTGAGCGTTTCATTTGAGGCAATCGACACAAACCAATGCATCCTTTGAGACAAAAGTCGGGGATTTTGCTCATCTTAAGGCACATCTCACAGTTGTGTCGATTAATGAATTTCAACATTCGCAAATTTCTCCTCATCTCCAATGGCAACACTAACTAAAATGTTCTCCTCTTTAAGGTTCAGTGAGTGCGAAAGGAAAAGAAAAAAAAACAAAAACTGAATAGATGACAGGATGTGAAGGACAGTGTCATCAGGGAAATGATTGATTAACACACGGGTGAACGAGTCCGTGAGGGAAGGAACGCGAGCACTGAGTCATGGACAAACGATGGCACTGATGAGTGCTCCGATTGAAATGATAGACAAAAAGATGGATGACATCGATTTGATCCGTTAAGTGGGAGAAAGTAAGAAATGGTTCTGCAATGTTTGAATGACAATGGAGTTTGCTGTACGAGCAAATCGCTGCTGCTTTACGCATTTCTGGGCCAAGTATACTTATAGGACCGCCTTGCCTATGTCCATTCCTATACCCTTTTCTTACTCAAACACTCGAGAGGGAGTGGTAGAGTGGTTTCGCCGCCCAGCATTGAAATTTAATGTTTTACAAACATAAATGTGTGACATTTCAAAAACTCCTTAATACGTACCCCCGAAAATAGCAGTAAAAGATTTTGAAAAATCGCTCTGTGAAGCTTTAGATTATTTAAACAAAACCGCCAAAAAAACATTTAGAACACAAGGCCCGAAGGAACAATTTTTTGACATTCAGAGTTTGAAAACCGTCAGGAAATTCAAAGATGCGGTAAAGAAGCTACAACTTAAGAGGGAGTCGTTCGGAGTTGGCATAAGAACCTTCTACTTGTGTGGGAACAGTATTACGCAAGTTAAATGAAGATTGAAGCAGATCGAGTTTCTAAAAACGAGCGAACTTATTTGAATGAATCGTCTCTTAAGACTGAAATCTTAATTCTACTTTTCTCGCCTCGATACTCATAGTGTTACTAACTGAATTGTTATCGTTTCGGCGACAGTAGCATGATCGTCTGGGCTGTCTTCTTCCTGGTATTAAGCATAGCTGCTGACTTATCTCTATTGGGGAATGAGTGTGTGGTATCAATTACTGCTGAATTGTTTCCTTGGACGAATGAACGTTTGATGTTTGTTACTGCTGACTCGTCTCGTCTTGGACGAATGAGTGTATGTCGTTTCCTCTGCTGGTGGTCTCCAACTCCGACATAACCCGCATGACTTGAGTAGTTGCTGGATAAACTAGCCCTGGTTATGTTTCATCTTCACTATCATCATCATTTTCAGTGACAGGCATGTTTCAATAAAGGCAGATCAGCAAGATTGCTCGATCCTCTCACATAGACTCCTGGTCATCAGGAGCTATTCCCAAGCGAAACCAAGCGGGTTTATGAACTTGATGGAATGGTACATAAAGCACGCCTCGGAAACCGTGATAAATGATACAAATGTACCACACGGCCAAGCCACAAAAAGAAGGTTACTCAACATTGAGTGCCTCGCGCGCCGTCGCGTTTCTCGGCCAATCCCGGCAAGTAACTCCCGCAACAGCGCAGAGAATGTCATTTTGGCAGCCTGTATTCGCGACCATATTCTTTCGGTTATAACCCAAATTTCATGAACATAGGTGGCAGTTGGAGCAAACACTGTGTTAAGCTCTGCCACCCTTATAACTGAACACCCAAGTTGCTTCAAAATTGGTCCAGCTTGGGCAATCCCAGAAGAAAGCTCAGAGTTGTTCCTTGCATCACTCGTGAATAAGATCCTGAGGTATTTAAACTTGTTCACCTGTTTCAATGGGGCTTCACTAACACGTAAAGTGCATCAGACAGGAGGTGTAAATGACAATATATTTGAACTTGTCCACATTTGCCTTAATTTCATTTTCGCATTTTAAACTCGAAACTTGAACAAATTTGAAAAATACTTCATAGCTTAATCAACAGGTAATTAGGGGCATATAACCTTACCATGGCTGTCTGTTGTCGACACGATGATTGATACTAATCATTCTTGTAAGGGTATCCGAATTACATAGACAACAAACAATTTTTTGATAGATTAGCGCTTGAACAGCTATTGTAAGGGAAATTAATGACATTGTCGGCATGCTGACACCAAGACTTTTGTCAATACTCTTATCAGCCGTCTGGAATCGAATTACATTAGCCATCGAAAGGGGAAATTAATGATACAATGTAATCCATTTTATTTGGGGACTTTAAACAGTGTTCAACTTTAAACGAAACCTTATGCAAGTGAAGGAATTTACGATGCAATTATGAGTAGGGAAGGCAGTGTATTAAAGCAAAGTTTAAAAAGATGTTAAGCATAAGACAAAGAATGATTCTGAAGTTAAAATGAAATACATCAATCTTGGGCTTGTGACAGGGTGATGTTGAAGTGAAAATATTTTGTTTGAAATACGACATGCTTGCATATTCATATGCATGCCTCGGTGAAGAAAGGAGCTCCTCTTTGGCTATTTCGAGCGCTGGGGTGTAAATGAACCAAGTTTATTTCATTTTGAGTGTTCCGACATTTCAGCAGGGAATGCTGTTATCTCCAGAGAATCCTTCTTTATTGAGATAATATTTATAATACAGTTATCATTTTAATGGACAATAGACAAAATCAAGAATAGAAACTTACTTAAAAATAAGTTCTTTTAAAGAAGCATGACTAGAATCTCGATGCTGCTACATTCACCAAAAATATACGACCTGAAGTTGCCCCTTTTCCAAAAGTCACATTTTTTCCGTTCCTTTCTGAAAAGAGTGCAAAGGAAGTGCGGTCAATTGTAAAATTGGATCGAGGCACAACCGATTCAGCTTAAACAATTTTTATTGAATTTGACCATAGAATTTCTGCGAAGTAACAAAATTGCCCACAAGAACTGCCAACTGAGGGCAAAAAGGAAGTCTTGGCAGCACTATTTTAATTGTCGGCCTTATTCTCACGTGACAAGTGACATGAATAGCCACAGAATCACTCTGTGATTATTAGATTCGTTGGTTGGATTCAAAATAATTTTCATAAGCGAATTTTGGTTAACGAACCTTATTTTTGGTTGATTGGATACATATATAAATAAGCAAAACTGAATTATTTGGAGTGATGCCCAATTGTATGTTGAGACACCGTTACATTCACAAGAATGGACTCTGCTAAGTTGACAGGGTCTCGTTCACTTGGATAATGCAGCGAAGAGACTGGACTCGATAAGTATTTTATGTATACATATGTTATAAATAAATTAAATTGTACTTTCGAAGAGAATTGTGTGTCCTTACATTCTTGGTTTTATCTTCAATTCTCCCAACAATCAGACATGTTTAGGTACCTAGAACAAGAAACCCGTTCCCAAACAATGAAAAATTTTTATATGTTGGGATCCCTAGCAAGAAACTCGGAAGTTGAATCCACTAAGATGATCCCTGTTCAATGAAAAGTTGTACTGAGTCTTTTACCTAATTCATGCGGTTTGCTAAGAGATGGCGTAACTTGTATCATTCCAGCTACTTTTAGACTCATTTTGGGAGCTCTTCCTGTTTTTGGCAACAATCATCATAGAGCAAAGCTTCCAGTTCTTTGTCTTCAAAATTTTTGACATATTTGAGTGAAAAAAGATTATTGTTGTTTAGGTTTCCTATGAATGACATGTACTAAAATGACGTACAATGACAGCATCTTTCCAACGCATATTCCAATGGAACAATCCAAGTTTCGCCATCTCATAGCAAACCGTACGAATTAAGCTATAGACCCAATATTTCCGTCCGAACTCTTTTTGCAACAATCACATTTTCCTCGCCGCAGTCTGCTTACTCCATTGGTTTTATTTATGAATATTCCCTTGAATTTTCAGCAAACGTAGCTTATTTTTGTGACAAATTAATTTGACAAAAATTTTGAATTATACACCTAAGCCAGGCCGTCGATGAATTAAGCTGAGGCTAACGATAGACTGGAACAGTTTTGTTGATCCCAAACTTAAGCTCAAATTTATGTTTAAGCTACAAGTGTGCAATCGGGCTATGTTGACTCAAATCAAATTCTTTAATGTGGTCCTCACTTTGGAAGGCGCATGACTGTTGATGGTCATAACATTTATCATTATAGTCCACTCCAGATCATGAATTCCTTGTGAGCCACCATAAAAATCATCCATTACGACGTAAGATAGTAAGGTAACTCGTGATTTACATTCGCCTTGAGCACAGAGGTGTGTGCTTGATGACTTTTATTGAATCAGGGAGTCAATTTTCAACCGTGAGGAACGAACAAATCTCACCTGTCTCCGTTTTGGAAATTCAATCGCATGCTCAAGGTCGGCCCAAGTCATGACCCAATGCAAAAATTATTCAATTTTTATTTTGCCCCCCAAAAGCCGGCAATAATCCGGCCTTCATAAATAATGCGGAATTACAGTCTTCATGGGTTATCGGGTGAATTCATTATAACAAGTGACAACTTCCCCGCAATGTCGCAACCAGTTAACCAAAACGCTGGCGAACCGGTTAGGCGCCATAGCGCCGCCGTCTACCAACCACCTTCCTATTGGTATTCAAAATATAACGTTTTCTGTTTATTCCATTCATCCGGAAGCCTTTCCTAATCGCTCTTTTTTGTTCATTCCGTCAGTGAATTGCATAGCAAATGAGGGCCGCACTGCGAAACCGTTTCATTGTGATTTAACATTTTGATTTGTGTTTGAAGTCGAGAATGAGACTTTTCTGCAAACAATGGCGACGTGAGTCAACCTGAAAATATTTCATACATTTATGAGGAAGGCGTTATTAAAAAGGCTTGTTGACAGAAATCGATTTGCAAATGAAGTGTAGTTATGGTGTCCAGAGGAACTTCAAAGAACTCACAGGATTGAAGGATTACTTCCGCAGAAAGTGATGTTTAACTTCTTATTAACCCATTTATGAGGACACCACTCACCAAGGAGTAGTCGTCTTCTTCTTTTTCTCAGTCTTCCAAACATCATAGGTTCGGTTTTCCTTAGTTGCTTCTAATCGCTGTGCCTGCATCCGAAGAGAATAAACCAGGTTAGTCGGAAAGGCTCGCTCGAAGCTTGCGCTTTCTTCTAAATTTACCTTCTTTGCTTACACGACCACAATACGATTGAAATCATTCTCGAAGATCCAACAAGGTTGTGAATGGCTGCTATTGACTTTCCATTACATACATACATACTCCCAGCGCACGTCTTGTCGACCCTAAATAAATTTCCCTAATTCAACATCAATCCTATCTATTGCCCATGTTCAAGTTGTCCCAAAAGTTTCCAAACTCCAATTCAATCATATCTTGTGCAGCACTTTTCATATGTTTTTGTTTAGAAAAGGTGTTTCCCGGAAAGGGGCAAGAAAATGTGAACAGTTGGGTAATTCCAGGGAGAAAGGGCATCATTAGAGATGAACAAGAGATATACGACTATATTGAATTATTGTCAGCCAAGAGATTTTGCGGGTTCTTTCGAGGTATCACCTTGTAAGTGCAGCTTAAGAGAGGTTAACCGACTGGTGATTGGATTTCAAACCCAACTTGGAATGTTGACATTGAAAATAGGTTCGGTATCAACTAATTAAATTAAACGGGTGGCATTGCAATCAGAAAAACATCACAACGAGGCTGGGAAGCAGTCATCAGCCTTATGAATGCCATACACTGCAGAAGGTACCTGAGCTATGATGCCGACTTTAAGTGATGCTTTTAGTTATCTCTGAGCAAACATGGCAACTGCAACGCGTTGAAGCCATATAATATGAACGATAAGGTACGTGCGTGCGGTCTTCTTCTCTCCTCCTTCTCCTCTCCTTCTTCTATTCGAGCTTTCCAAATATTCCTTAGAAAGCTACTTTCATGTCGTTACAGTATGAGTTTGTGTCATTTAGGCTAACTAACAAGAAGTAAAGTCAAAATTTTGACTTTGAAGGCTAATAGCCTACCAGGCAGGCAAACATATTTGAAGATGAAGAATTGTAGACATGTCCAAGACAAGAAGAACATTCGGAGTCGCTCAAGAACCTATTTCCGATTTAAGAACAATGGGAAAGATTCAAAAGATAAGACACTAGGAACCGTGTAAATTGCAGCAAAGAGACCTTCAAAGACGTGCATGTCTGAAAGAAAGCTTGAGTTCACCAAAACAAGGTGGGCTACTTAACGGATTGTGGCTGATGCTGAAAGGTGGGTTCATTGCGTGTCGAATACCGCGTCATCTTTTAAGATCCCAGTCAAAATCTATCGACGACAATTCTTGTATTCGAACCCTGCATTAAATGGATAACGCCATCTAGACACGCTCATGTTTTGTGTTGCAGCACCACAATACTCGTCCATAGCCAAATCAAAATAGAAACGAGAAGTCGATCCTTAGTCTCCATATACCCCAGAACTTGCATAGTCCAATTATTTGGTCCGCTCAATGTAGCATGAGCTGGCGGAGGAGCACTTCTCCAATTACGATGGAGTCAAAAATTGGATCAATTCCTGAGTAAACACCAACTGGGTACACTCGACACTGACAGGTAAGCAAGAGATGCATGTACTCCAACTTTTAAGGCCAAGGACAAAAGAAGTTGAAAGTTCATCTACTTTCCCAATCCGTGATGGAAGAGTTTAGACAATTGCAGACCATCCCACAAGCGAAATGGGAACCTCCGTTGAGGTATTTGTCATAGTGACGTCATGCTTTGAACCAATTCAAAAGATAGACAGCGAAAGGAGACTCAATGTGAGATAAAAAGTTAGACTTACAAATATCCGAAATAAAAGCAATTCAAAAAATCCCGAAAATCCAAAATTCTAAAATGTACAGAATTTTGAAAACCCAACAATTTTCGAATTCGAAGATAGTCAAGATTCCCATATGAAAAAAATCCGAAAAGCCCGAATCCTGAATTAGACAAAATCCCGAATTGAACAAAATCCCGAAAGTCAAAACTCTGAAAAACGCATAACTTAAAAAATTCAAAACCTCGAAGTGTTCAAAACTCCGGAAAATCCATAATCCCAAAATATTCAGAATCCCGCAAAGTCTAAATCCCGAAAACCCACAAACTTTTAAAAAACGAATAGTTCGAAATGTCAAACATCACGAAAAGCGAAAATTCCCAAATGCCTACAAATTTGTAAAAAAGTCAAAAGTTTCAGATGCTAGTATGGTCAACTTCCCCACCTACTCTAAGTCCTAGAGCAAACCCTAGAAATTGGGGTTCCGGTAAGGCAACGTTCTTCCCCAAACACTGCTCTCCGAGGTTATGTTCTTCGGGATTTTCGACAAACCGGAATTTGAACTTTTCGATCATTTGGGCATTTCGAAATTTTGAGTTTGTCTGTTTTCAAATTTTGTCTATTTTGCCAACACATGATGGCAACCTTATGCCCAAAACGTTCTCAAAATGGCGCCTGCAACAGCCAAATTTTCAAATTCAAATTCAGCAATGTCAGCTTTCGTTAATGGTGAACAGTCAACCAAAATGTAAACACTGGCTTGACTCCAACAAGTCCGACCCTCAGAAGAAGCTACTCGAATTAACATTCAAACAGAGAACATTTACCTTTTCTCCTTCAGTTCAAAACTTTGCACATTACCACCTTCCCTCAAGACTTTCATGAAGTTGAGTGCTTCACGTACCTTCCCAGATGATGTCTTCTCAAAAAACTTTTCTACATGTCAATGCCTGGATTATCTTCCCGTGAAAATACCCCCACACACACTAATCCGTGGATTCAGTCGTATTTGGTTTCCTCTGACATCTGTAATCCTGCGTGCATTCGAAATGGAATGACAAGTCCGATGGAAAGAGTCACAAACCCCAAGGCAGACTACACACGAGAGTCATCAAAACTGCTGTTGTGTGAAATTTTCTAATTTTCCGTGGGGGTTTAATTAATGAATACATACACGGCCACCGCACATGATGTGTTAGCAGTTTTGCCGCGTTGGGTGTGTCTCTCGCCACAAACCCGAACCTGATTCAATGTGCTGACCGGCACACTTTGCTTTGATGGGGATTTCGTGGAACAGGGCTAGAGCCTGATTAGTGGTTGGTGGGCTGCACAGGACTGCAGTTTTCATGTAACTTTCGGAAAGTAATTCAGGCGTAAAATTAGCAAAGGCATTAGCATGTGGGAATCATGTGTAGCGCAAAACCCAAATGTGTATATTTCGCACCTCTGCGCAAACACTGCGTCTGATGAGTTCACCATACGCATCAGAAATTGTTTTTTTTGCTTGCTAAGGAAAAAGTAAATATGACGACAATTTTTTTACTCAAAAATTATTTTTTTTTTCGAAAAAATTCAAATTCATAATTTAAAAATATCAACCTTACAGCCAACATTTCACACAAGCTATAGTATTGCCAGATGTAATTAATATTGCCAGACGTATTGAATTTGTTTTAAGGGGGGCATGGGCCTATGCACACGAGGCAACGTCGCTGATCGACTCAACATGGTGAGCTGCCAAAGCTATCCTATCCTCGTCAGTGCCCAGATCAAGTTGACATACAGCCTCCCAGTGGCGCCCCCTGGATAGCCATCACAACATCCGTTGCGTGGTGAACCAATGTATGCAGCGTGCAGAGGAGCACGAGGGTAAAATAATTAGCCTGGCCTACCAGTCCGTAGGTTGCGCGTGAGGCTAGATCCCTCACCTCATAAAAAGAACCCAGTTCTGAGACAGCAACATGCCTCGGAGGATATGGACGGATCTAATGTTGGCGACCCCATCAAACGAATAAGGGACAACGATTTTCGGTTCTGCACGTGGAATGTGAGGTCCCTTAACAGACCACTTGCAGCCACTTGCAACAAAGCAGATATCACCGCCATCTGATGGGAGGTGCAGAACTGAGCTTTCTTGTAGGATTGGCCAAACTGGGTCAATTCTGAAGCACCTTGGGTGATCAGTTGTAAAGGTGGCTGAGCTTGGAGTCAAAGATAAGGTTTTGGTTATTAACACAGCTTTTGCTCCAACTGACACCTATGGTCATGAAATTTTGGTTATGACCGAAAGAATATGATCGCGAATACAGGCTGCCAAGATGACAATCCCTGTGGCATTGCGGGAGTTACTCGCCGGGAAACGCGACGGTGCAAGGGAAACTCAATGTTGACCAGCTACGTCTTCGAAAGGATGGGGTTATGTTTCGTTGGTTTGGCTAAGCGGTATGGCGACGCCTTCATCATGACTTCCGAAGCGTGCCTTAGATGCAATTCCATGAGGTAGGCGACTGCTCGACAGACCCAGGACGGGATGGTTGGAACAAATCCATAAACGTCTAATTGCGCTTGGGAATAGGTCCTGATGAGTTAGAGTCGATAGCGGTGGTTCGAGCGGCCTGGAGGTCTCTTTGCGTGTATTGCCCCCCGCGATCACATCAGTGGAACACGCGGCTTAACGAAGATGATGACGTTGAAAATCACTCACCGAAAGCAAGGTTGAATTCAATCTTCCAACCAACAGATGACAATGATTGCAAAATTCTATGAATACATTCGAGGGTCTTTTATCAATTTAAACTCAGTTTCAAAGAAAAGACTTATGACCTCTTTTTCCATTGTGCACCGCAATCATTCTCCTTCCGTGGTGACAGTCAGCGATGACCACCGCTCTGGCACCAAATACCTGATAAAAACCATGTCAACTCAAAAGCAATCTTACGAAATGGATTCATTTTGCCTTTCCACTTCTCAGTAATTAAACATAACTCCACTGACATCGAACGCGCGAAATGACTGCGGGACATGAGCCAATTAAATGTAAATTGCCATATCGAACAAGCCTCTTCGCTGCGCGTGTTATTTTTGCATTGATATCGGCGTGGCCAGGGGCCTTTGTTTTTGCTTTTCGCGCTCAGTAGACATGCGATAGGCTTAATTTTTCAGTCACCACTGTGGAGAGGCTTCTCTGGCGAACGTAAAAGTGACAAAATGGAATTTATAGTGAATTATTGCGGCCCCCAGATGATGTGACGGTGGCTTGCTGGGAGGCATCAAAAACATGGTGGGTTAAGGGCTGTCCACCAATGGACAGGTTAATGCGCAATGATTTGTCGATAAGTGGACGTTTGGGAGTGTGGAGATATGCAGCAGGTTGGGGTGTTTAATTTATTTTATGAAAATTGAGGTTGAATTGGAGATGACGGTGTTCTTGTTTTTTTTTGCTCTGTCAGAGAAAAATCGATGTTCCGCCGTCGTTGTACTTTTCGATCCGAATTTAACTTTTGACCTATATTTTTGACGGATTTTTATCTCTCCGCCTTTCCCTCTTTACGGTCAAATCCAATAATTTAATTTTGAAGTTCGCGTCACGATCGGGAATTTCGGCAACTCGAAAGGCCATATTTTCAATCACGACATACTATTCCAATTATGTGAGAAGGACGTGCTAACCACTGTTGGGACTTAAAGGTGTAGTAGGTTCAAATTAATTCTTCTCGTTTTCAAAAGATGGCGCCACCTGCAATTTGTGGCTGATCTTGGAAGTGACTACCTTCTTCATTGGAAAGTTGTAACGATCGTCAGTGTGCATCACTGTCTATTTTAGAAAGAAACATTGTTTTTAGCCTTATTCAAATTATCCCGATTTGCCCTTAATGAACATCATATGCGAGAAGTTTTGATTTTCTTTTTCAATTGAAAGAAAAGTGTAGCCTAAGCCCAAGGAATGCTTGTGGAAGGTTATGGTGAATCTGCTCCGACCGATAAGTCCTGCGGAGAGAGTGGTTTCGTTGATTGAAAAGTGGTGATTTAAACGTCGAAGAGAAAGAGCGTCTTGGCCAGCCCAAAAAGTTTGAAGATGAGGATTTGGAGGCTTTACTGGATCAAGATCTGTGTCAAACTCAGAGTAAGCTCGCAGAACCGATAGGAAAAAAATGGATCTGTTCAAAAGCAAGAAAATTGGGTGACGTTATAGTTAAAAGCTGTGGCCGCCGTGGCGTAGTGGTAAGTGCGTCGACCGGCACGCAGAAAGTTTAGGTTCGTTTAGGTTAACTCGTATTTTTCACGGCACCACCTCTTTCGAGTTGCTGACAACACTCAAAGAGTATCAATTTTGTGTGAATAGTATCTCAAATCTCGCTATTCGGAGTCGGCAAAAACTGTAAGTCCCTTCTACTCATGAGAGAACAGTAGCACGCACAACATGAGTAGTTGTTGTAGAAGCTAGGCCCGGGTCGCTTGTGGGCTCAATTTGTATTATTACAAGTTGAAACCGAGAAATGTCGAAAGGCGATTCTTCGAAGCTTCTCCTTGAAGCTGCTCCTTGAAAGTCATCAAAGGAAGGAATTTTTGCACCGGATTGGGACGAGAGATGAAAGGTGGATATACAATGATAATCGCAAGAAGAAAGAATACTCTGCAAAGCCTGGTTAACCCGTTCCATTATCATTTACATCGAGGCCAAAGAAAAGCATCCACTGCTTAAAGAACACTCTGGTGGCACCAAAGTACTATGAACTGCTAAGATCATGCAAAACTGTTGATGGGAAACGTTATAGACTTCAAAAAATGCATTTGAGCCGTTTGTTGCATGGAAAATAGCCAGAAACGACCAAAAGGCATGGAAAGATGATTTTGTAGCATGAGAACACTTTACACCACATGGCTGTAGCCGTGAAAAACTACTTGGAAACGCAAAAACGGAAAGTCTTATCCCACTCGCCGTATTCTCCAGACCTTGGCCCTTGCGATTACTGGGTTTTTCGACGGTTGCAAATCAATTTTCATTCGGCCCTTAGTCTTGTCTAGAGAAAAGTTTTGCGTGCAATTTTTGGTCCTGTTTGCGTTGATGGCATCTGGAGAAGAAGATTCAACGACGAATTCTACGGGCTATACAGCGATATGCGCCTAATCAAGCGTCTTCGGATACAACGCCTAAGATGGCTAGGCCATGAAGAGTGTATGGAAACCACTGTTCCGGCCCGAAAGGTTTTTGAATCTGAGCCATTGGGACAACGCAACAGAGGACGACCAAGTCTATGGTAGCGCACACAGTGGGGAAGGACCTCAACCAACTTGGAGTGCGCAACTGGCGGCAGCTGGCGAAAGATCGTGCTGGCTGGAGAAGCATGTTGGTTGAGGCCCAGGTCCACCCCGGACTGTAGTGCCACTAGAAGAAAAAGAAGAAGTTACGGTTCATTCAAAGAAATCGAAGAATACCTCAATGCTTGGATCGATGCCAGAGAGGACGCATTGTTTAGAGGTGATATACGAAAATGACCAGAAAGTTGGGAAGAAGTAATCGCTTCCGACGGACTGACAAAGTAAATAGTTTTTTACGTTTTTTTTAAATAAAAAAAAATGCTGAACAAGAAGCAGATCCAAAGAAACATAATTTTGTGTGGAAGACGTGATAGGTCAAAAAAGATCACAATTGTGGTGAAGTCCCAACACTGGCCACTTCTGTAAATCCTTCACGCAATTTGTCTTTTGAGCACTTAAAAGCTTGGTCCACATGGCTAGAAAACTGTTTTAAAGTTTTGCGCTGTACGAGTTTAGATTTAAGATGAATGAAAATGTATTATTGAATTGCTCTGGTGTGACGTTCTTCTTGATTTCTTCAGAGGAAGACGTGAAAGGAGAAAGGAAAATTTAAATTTTCATGGCTAGCGCATAGAATATTTTAATTGAGAACTTTTCCCCTTGCAGTGTGAATGCCAGCAAATTGATTGCTGCTTGAGATTATATTTTGCCTGCCCTCAGGTCTTCATTTCTGGTCGATCACTCAGTATTTCTATCTTTCTCACACCTGACGCTAAGAAAGCAAGACGCCAACACTGCCAGTTCAGAGGTTTGTAAGTTATTCTATTCTCAGCGGCAACAGAATCCCGTTCCTCTAAGGATTTCAGTTGGTAGAGGACTTAATATGACAAACTTAGCCCTTCAATGTGACGTACACCGAATACTCTTAAGCAATGTTCTCGAAATCCCGAATTCGGTCAATCCTTCAAGCTCTCTTTTGAAATTCAAAGGTTTGATTAGCAATCTCTACCACAACTTCTGTGTCCACCTCATGTACTTTAAGAATTTTGAATATTTTCATTTATGCATACATTGCAAGGGTGCTCCAAGAATCGAAAGTGCTTAAAAGTTCACTGTGCCTGCGTATCTCCTCTCAGTTTCAATTCACAATTTCCACTCGTCGAAAACTCGCCTTTAGTAGGCTGTTGTTCGTCCACATGTCTCAAGCCATAAAAATTTACCAATGTCCTCAACAAAACTCTTGTTAAGAGCACGCATTGGATTTGCATTGAAACGAAACTGCTGTGTGCGCGAATTGACCTGTAAAATTGTCACGGCCTCGCTTTGGTTTGTCCTCGCTTGTCAAACACATACCGCGTGTGTGTGTGTGTGTCGAAAAACAATCAAATCTCCTTTACGATCGACAGTAAACAACTTCATTTATGAGGTAATACTTCGCAGACATCACCGGTTACGCGGCTTAATTAGGAAACACGACATTTGCGGCTGAGCAGTGATTTCCCCGTCAATAGATGACCACCGTCAAATTTCTTCCCCCCCCCCCCCTCTCTCTCACAAAAGCACACAAAAAAACAACTTTAGTAATTAACTCAGACCACTCAACCATTCAGGTGTAAATTCAGAATCTAAAAAGGACATAAAGCCAGTCGTCCCCATCGAGCAGGGCGCGCGGCCTTCATGCATGCGCTCGGTTGGTTGGCTAATTTTACTTGAAAGCCCCAACGCTAAGATCCTTGTTTTGCGTTTCCTAGCTTTATGTGTGCATCATTCAAATTTCCAGAATTGCAGCACATTCCCCCATTTGAAGGACTATCCACGCAGCATGTCCATTTGAATTCAGATGGACATAAAAAAAACGCAAAATTCTCCGACAGGATAGTGGTCGTTTTCATCCCCGTCCTGTTTTATTTGCCGCCGCTGAAACAGAAGGAATAAATTCAGCTCTTTTTACGTTTTGTCGGTTTTTGTTTGAGTGAATATCATCATCCTCGGCTGAGAACACAGCCCGACCTGGGGTTTATTATATGGGCGCCCTCACCTACCACGTATCCCTCTTGGAGTGCCTTGTAATCCAGGGTGGAAGTGACCTAAATGAGTTACGGCCTGTGTGTATGGGTTGCTTGTGGACGGGATGCGAGGTAGAGAAGAAAAAAAAAACAAAGCGTAAACACATTGAGGAAAGCAAAAGTTTCGCCGGACAAAGCGGGAAGCGGGGTCTAGATGTGTTTGTGCGAGAACGGAAGTGCTCGGAGGAGCAGAAGGGCCTTCGAACAGTTGGTCCGAGTGGGTGTAATGTTTTCACTCAGTCCTGAATGGACTGAATGTTTTCACTTGTTCGATGCACGAAAAAAAAAAACGACCACACCCCCTCCTCACACGCTTGTATCAAAAATTGCGAAGCGGTAATTCTGAGAGATTCCTGCCGGACATGCCGGCATCCGGAGAGGGTGAGGGCCAACATTGGGGAATTGGACTTTTATTTTTTCGGCATGCAGGCATGGAATGTCTGTGGTGGGGGCGTGGGTGGGCGGCTTCCGAGGAATAGGCGATCGCTTGTGGCGATCACATGTAATTGGGCGTTAGGTTGAGGCAGAAATTAATTAGGAAGTCGTGTCGGGTTTGTTTGAATGAGTTTCTAAGGGAATATGACCAAAAGGCTGTTCCTGGCGGAAGTAGCTTCTGCGTTTGTACACGTAATTGGATGCATTCTGGAGAGCGTACCTATTGCTGTGATGGCGTGAAACACTGGTCCTGGTGTTGGCTGCGTCACATCGTAATTGTTACGCTGCTGGCGGTTTTCCATAAGTAGGGGTTGGGTATTTGATGGGATTTTGAAAACATCTCGTTTAGGATTTTGTTCCGGCATGGTAGTTCTGTATAATGAGACAACGGTTTGCATTTTATTTCTGTATTGGACGACACACATTACTCCATATGGAGTGATTCATTTTACGGTTCAGAAAGTAAAACTTATTTAAACACGCACAGCGATAAATTTACGATGAAAATTTTAAAACTTTACAAAGCTATCCTCCTGCCATATGGTGTGAAAAAAGTGGTGTCCTCGGAGACATTCACAGCATGCGATTCTTTTGAGATGACTTTCAACTACTTTTTCGCACATTTCGACCATAACTTAAGAATTGTCCTCGTTGTCGAACAGCAACGTTGAGGTGTGAATACAGAGTACACACACTTTCTGTTTGGAGAGGGGCGGCGCCCCAACCACCACCGCAAGGGTTGATGTTTTTATAATGACCAGCCTGCTGAGAACATGAGTCTTGCTCTCTTGTAATTTCACTGAATGTACAAAATGTACGAACCAGCGTCGTCGTCGTTGTCCTTGAGAACACTTGGAGGCAACACAAGTTAAATTCCTAGTAGTGCCAAGGTCGTATTTTGCAAATGTTAATGAATCTTTCACTTCGGAGAACTTTTGCTCAACTTTCTGTAGCAGCTTTCTAGATGGCTGTGGGCGGCGGGGTCGTGTACGACTTCTCATAAACAGTGACTTTTAAGTGACCCCTAAAAAAATTATCTGGCGGTGTCAAGTAGCATAATTCCGGTGGCCAATTTAAGTCGTCACATCGTGAAATAATGGGACCAAAGAACTTCTAACGCGGCATAGACATAATTAAACGTGTTGTTTAGCTTGTTGCCTCGTCCTGTTCAAACTACATATTACCCAAGTTATAATAATTGGACCATGTCGCTCCGAGTCGACTCTAATCGTTCGCCCATTGGCAACGTAAAAGATGTACGGACCAGTGACAGCTTTCGACCAAAGGCACACCAAACAGTCACCATGACTGGATGCAATGACACCTCTTTGATCACTTGTGGGTTTTCTGAGCTCCATACTCTGAAATTTTGTTTGTTTACATTTCCAATGAGGGAGCAATGTGCCTTCATCATGGAAGAATATGCTATTTGATAAATCTGTCTTGTCTGTTGCCCCAACACTCAATAAGCTTGCCTAAGGCATTGTAAGTGGTCGGAATGCTTCATTTCTTGCGTAACTTGAACTTTATCAGGATAAATACTCAAATTCAAACGCAAAATATGCCACAGTGGGGTGTGCTTCGAACTCCAGAAATTCGATAAATTCTGTTCATTTGCAGCGTACAGCAGCAATATTTTCGATCGACCGTGCATTGCTATGATGCACAACCCCATCGACATCAGTAACGCTTCCTAACCCTTTAAAATTCTTCACAATTTCATCAATTCCTTGCCCAGTAATTTTATTGTGACTGCTACAATCGTCGCCAAATGCTCGAAAAGTGACTTCGTTTGAATCACAATTTTTGTAGCAACCTTTTATTATTTTAGCGCGTTGTCCAATTGTCAAGCGATCCATTATCGTAAATGGCGCATATTTCCTCAATTTCGTGAAGCTGCAAGTGACATCTGAGTTTGCCAGGTACCCAATGCCAGCCCTACGAACTTGAATCTTTGCGTTGAATGACCCTGAATGTTTCCATGCATTTTTGACTGTAAAAGGATCGCTTGTAAGACCTGTTTCAATGCTGAGCTTAGAATTCAATTCCCCTCTGACTTTGCATAGCGCAGCACACTTTTGCTCTTGACTTGTGCACAACACACAAACCTGCTGCCCACAAATGATAGCACGCCTCTTCACGTTGACATAAAATGCCTCACATAGAATGCAGTCAACAGACATAGCCAGACTTTTTCCGTGAAACATGGTCTTCATTAAAAAAAAGTTTATTACTCTGTGCTCCTTTATTACTTCGGCAAGTCATTCAACGACTTGCCATCATAAAAAGCCATCAACTGTAACCTCAGTGTCACTGAACTTCTTGACATCACACTTCTCGAACAGTGACCATTGACATTTGCTTTTCCAATGAAACGACTTTTCAATTCAGAAGAATGATAAAAAGTGATTAATTTCTTTCTCTCATCTTTCTGGTAATTTTTGAATAAACCGAGAGATAGAATCTTCTTCTTTGACTAGGGACGATTTCTTCACATCTTGGTATAAAGCAAAATGGTGCTCAGAAAGTCCGTCCACACTGACCACCTAAGTCTCTGGGTGTCATCGATGCAAACAAGAGATAGTCGGAAGGAGCTAAGTTTGGTGAGTTTGCCGCATGGGATAGACCTCCCCGGTTGAATGTTTTCACTGCGTCGCGAAACTGAGTCTTGCTTTGCTGGGACATTGTTGTGAAAAAAATGAATTTGTGTTGCGCCCTTCAACCTTGTGATATATTTTCAATTAGTGGACACATCAGATCAATTAACGTTGGTAACGTTGAACATTCGCACTTTTCGAAGTTTGAACAACTTACAGGAGACTGCATCTACCTACTTCTGAAAATCATCTTTCTATCAAAGCGATGTGTTCTTGACACTAATGTTATGATTTGACTTCATCCGCTTTGGATTCTTAAAATAAATTCATTTTTCATCGATGCAAGAACGACTTCCCCCTTTGAAATGTTTTTTTTGCGATTTGTGCCTGTCGCTCAACTCATATGGTAGACATCGAATTTCTGAATCCTTTCCATCTCTTTTATGCTTCTTAATCGTCTTCGTCCAAAAGCGCTTAGTGCTCGAAGTCTTTTGGTTTTCTAGGTGGTTTGACATTTCTAGCGATGATACAGTCGCTTATATGCTTCTTGAGAGAACTCATATTCGGTACGATCAAATATAGAAAGTTTACTTTCACGGAATGCCTTCTGTTTGGCACAAATTTAGACGTATTAAGGACGAGATGATAAAGCTATCGATGGCGATAGAAGCCCAGGTACGATGTGTTGGTTTCAGTTAAGAGAATAGTTCTTTTCTCATTTCTAACTAAGGTTTCATGCCTCGTAGCTCATGCCATTTGATTGATAAGGTATTACGACTGCTCTTTAGGTCAGAATTGGTACAAGTTGCTTTTAATGTCTTTCCTATGCCTTGAATCGCAACTGAAGTCCCAGTCAAAACAGATACCAATAGACTATTTGAAAGGAATTTAATAATTTGTTGTTTTCACTCCAATAGCTCTCTATGTGAACCCTCTGTAATTTGGCCTGCGTCTTCGTCCGGGCCTCCCTTCCTTGTTGTTTAACCTTTTTGCCAAAACCGATCCATTAGTTAAGCCATGAAAGCTTTACAGATAGATAGACGTCCCTCAACCAACCTTTCAAACATATTTCAACGATCCTACTACAGCTCAAAAATTCTACTTGTAGTGTGGTTAGATTACATAAATTTCATGGCTTAAGATTTTTGTGCAAATCATTGGGTTACTTATTTTTATATTTAGATACTATGGGGAGACGCCAATTTGACTTCCAACATTTAGAAACTGTTGTTGATAAAGGACCACATCTTTATAATCCATCACATTATCAATAGATGTGTAAATAATGGTGTTTTCTAAAAGACTAATTTAAGCTCTTTAGACCTGAACATGAAAGAAATGGTGTTCCAGAGAGTTGTTTGTAGTTATAAAGGCATAAATTAGGCAGCCAGATTTTACTTTACTTTATTTGCAAGTGTGAAAAAAATGTGTGTACCTTGAGTCTTAAGATTGTTCAGAGAGAGAGAGAGTTGTGACAGTTTTCAAAACAATTATTTTTTAAAATACATAAAAAAAATATTGCAATTCACACACAGTGCGGTAGAGTGAGAAACATATCGGATGACGACATATAAAGGCGAATTTCTTCTTCTTTTTCTTTTTCTTGTCGTGTGGTACAGACCGAGGTGGACCTGGGCCTCAACCAACATGCCCCTTCGGCCAGCACGATCTTTTGCTAGCTGCCTCCAGCTGCGCACTCCAAGTTGGTTGAGGTCTTTCTCCAGTTATGTGCGCCACCTTAGCCTAGGCCGTCCTCTGTTGCGTTGTCCCAATGGCTCAAATTCGAATACTTTTCGGGCGGGAGCAGTGGTGTTTATACGCTATACGTCTTAAGAGGCGAATTTCTTGTCTACAAATCGCGGCAGATGACCTACATTGTCAAGCCTTATTTCCGGTTGTGGTTGTGGTACCACTGGTCGGTGTTTTTTTTTTAAAGAGATTCACTTGTGCATTATTATATATTGCCGAAGGAGTTAATGTTTCACAAGATCGGGATTCAGAATACAAAAAATTGGAATTAACCTTCCCTCCATCATATTTCATCATGGTTTTGGCCAAAATGAACCTATACAGTAGTAGTTCTAGTTTATCCTTGTGTTGTATGCCTTCTTCATTGCGCAACAGCGCGGGTACATCACCCAGCAACTGACAACAAGAAGGTCGAGAGCATGCAAAGTGTTGTAATATTTTACTACCGCTGGACGATTTATGTCAATTTTCTGGTTATTTTTCTAACACCAGGTATCTGCGGGATTTCCTTGTTAACACTACTGCTTCTTGCCCCCAATATTGCGATATTTGAGAAGTTTTTCTTTGAGTGTTGTCAGCAACTCGAAAGAGAGGCTGCCGTGAAAAATGCGGAGTGTTCGAACCTGAAACGAACCTGCCCTTTCTGGGTGTTGGTCGACGATTACCCACTACGCCACGGCGACTATATCTGAGTTGACTTCCGATAGTAGGTAAGCGATCAATTTCAATTTTGTTTCCAAAACGTGATACTCTCCCGTCTCCTATTCAAACCAAAAAGGATATAAAAGTCGAATACTTGTCATCGACAGGCTTCTATCTTTCCGAAAGTGGCACCTACTTTATTGTTCGAATTGGAGCAACGGCGCACTGTAGGCCAGTTTCCTTTCAAATACTGGAGAATGGTATTTCCAATTAAGATCACCCCGTTGCTCTTCATTTCATCATCGGGATATACACCATATTTCGCATTCTACATAATTTTGAAAAATGAATAAAATGTCCCCCCGCGTGTCAATGGAACACTTTTTTTTATAAAAATGATAATGGTGGTGATAACAAAAGCCGGCATGATAAGTGCTATCCTGACTCTATGCCAGGAATAGCAATCCAGTCAGTAGTGACTATTTGAAATCTTTATTGAATTAATTAAGGGAAGCAGTTACGGAAAAAAGGTCTCATTTGAGAAAAGAAGATAGTGGCGTTTAATCGTTTTTCAAGGTTCCTTTTATACAAGTGGAACCCTCATAATTCTGTCTGTCTGTCGGTCACACTTTCCATATTTCTTAAGCTTGTAAGGTGGTTTCATGTAAATTTAAAAAGTAGTTTCACTTAGCATGTTAATTTAAGAATGAGGTTGCTCCTGCATGTAAGATTTAACCAACCCCAACATTTGAAACATCACTCGCCAAATTCCTTCAAATGAAACGGCAGTTCCACTGTCCAAACACACACTTCATTTATTTCTTTCTGTATCCGACACAACGTATCAAATTAGTTACACACCTTCTAGACACAAAGCATTCTGAGTCATCTAGCCGCCTGGTCCAGTCACCAACCGTTTAGACAAAAAATAAACAAGAAAATTCCATTTTCCCGCCCGGAAAGTGAGCAAAGGCCTGAAACAAACAATCAGCACCAACACATATCGTAAATGACATTGCTACAAAAAAAAAGAAAAAAAAACTTTCTCCTCCTCCTCCCCCAGTCCCTTCTTTTATGTAATTACCCCGTTCGGTGACGCTGGTCTCCGTCTCCCTACCATCAAGGCGACCTCCTGTCGTTGCCCACTGACCATACAGAACAATCCGACAAGACAACGGCAACCCAGGGGCAAAAAAATCGATAACTATGCAGTGTAACGGGTACAGAGATAGAGTTTGGGGGCTTTGTCGTCGCCGGAATAATTTTTGCCGTTGATTTCTCCCTCCGACAGCGTCGATGTTAATTACATCCTCGGACAGGTTGATTTGCTCTTCCACTGCCTCCCGAGGAAAGATTCTGAGAAATTCCCACCGCATCGTTTCGCAGCGTCGCACAACAACGTTGAGGTGTGAATATAGAGTACACACACTTTCTGTTTGGAGAGGGGCGGCGCCCCAACCACCACCGCAGGGGTTGATGTTTTTATAATGACCACCATGCTCAGAACGTGAGTCTTGCTCTCTCGTAATTTCACTGAATGTGCAAAATGTACGAACCAGCGTCGTCGTCGTTGTCCTTGAGAACTCTTGAAGGCAGCACAAGTTAAATTCCTAGTAGTGTCAAGGTCGTATTTCGCAAATGTTAATGAATCTTCCACTTCGGAGAACTTTTGAGCTCACCTTTCTGTAGCAGCTTTCTAGAGATATGTGTGTGCGTGTGGTGGTGGGGGAGGGGGAGGGGAAGGGAGGAGTTGAGTACCTTTGTGGTAATTGCCTTCAACGAAGACGGCCAATTAAATGGTAGTCTAATCAAATTCAGTGAAGCTGTGTGCGGTTGTTGAGATGTCAAGGTCAAATGAAGCTATTTTTTGGTGTATTCACTTGGAAACTGAAGAGGGTCATGCATGAATGATCCGATAAACAGGGGGCCAAAGATTAAATTAGCATTTGCTCAATTCCATCCGCTTCTGAGAGGCTCCTCGTTTGAACTTTGCCATTAACTCGACCTTTGACTCATTTCCTTTGGGCACTTGGGACTTGGAAACCTTGATGAATTTTTCGCTTTTTAATCACCCATTTAGCTACGGGTCGGATGCTTGAGATGAGTCGTGCCAGCAATCATTCTCCTCTGCTCTGCTCAAGGACACCTCTTAAATATCGTCGTCAAGACAAGCTCTAGAGAATTTTTAAGACCCGCCATTGCGTTAAGCGTTTGCATTTTGTCACTTCTTGCAACGTTTTCCAATGCTTTCCAATTCAGTTCATTAGCACTTAACTGAACAGTCGTGTAATTATGACATCATCAGCTAGGACTGCTGCCAAATGACAACATCACAGACCACGGCATGAATTTTGTTAGTGGCTTAACGGGCGAGTGTCGGGCTCGTGTCATGTCAATTCAATTGAATCAATCATTACCTCAGGCAGTCTGGATGTCACTCGTTGATACTCATCAGCAACGAGCCATCAAACCCATTACGACGAATCGATTGCAATTCAATTAACTTTTGCGCCACTTCTCGCTCTCGCTCTCGCTCCCCCAATCACTTTCCAATGCCGGGCATGCATTAAGCAAGTATTTGTATTTCAGGATATTTATGCAAATAAATCCTGTTGTTGAAATGGACTTCGAATGGGGGCGATCGGGGCATACGTCTCCGCAAAGTGCACACTTGAGCGATAGCATAGATTCGCTTTCGAGTTTGATTTGCGCGGTTTATTTAATTATTAAACGCTCTCCTCCAGTGCGGGATGAGTGAGAGGCAATCCATTTGAATAATCAGTATTTTTTTTTTTGAATTGTATTTAGGACACTGTATCGAATTTGCTTGGGGAGGTCTCAATGCATTTTTCGTCCTTTTGTTTTGATATTTTCAAGACGAACTAAATTTTGATATTTCAGATATATTATCAATCTATCTTTATGAAGAAGCAGACTTTTGTGTGTCTGTACTTAAACTGAACCCTGAATTTTTAAGGTTTCGTTCTTGACCTAATTTCATTTGAAATATCCCCAATCGGGAATCAAACTTGGGTCAGTCTTCGAACTATCCTTGGAGAAATAAATCAAGACAGAATATATAATACAGAGTCCATCATTTTTTTATTCGGAACTTGGAAGTTTGGCGTGATCCACATATAATCCAAGATCTAAGAACGTTCAAACCTGGACGCTACTAAAAGCGGATGAGTCTGTTCGAGAGAAAAGTTCTGCGTGCGATTTTTGGTTCTGTTTGCGTTGATGGCATCTGGAGGAGAAGATTCAACCACGAACTGTATGGGCTGTACGGCGGCATGAACTTAGTCAAGCGTCTACGGATACAACGCTTAAGGTGGCTAGGCCATGTAGAGTGGATGGACAGCACTGCTCCGGCCCGAAGAGTCTTCGAATCCGATCCACAGGGACAACGCAACAGAGGACGTTCTAGACTGAGATGGCGCACACAAGTGGAGTAGGACCTAAACCAACTTGGAGTGCGCAACTGGCGGCAGCTGGCGAAAGTTCGGGCTGGCTTTGGCATGTTGGTTGAGGCTCAGGTCCACCCCGGTTTGTAGCGCCATCCGAAGAAGAAGAAGAAGAACGTTCAATGCACTCAGAAAAGTTTTTGAACTCAGTGAGTTTGAGTTAATGACATTAATGATGGTACCAAGTCAAATCTTTTTCTGGCCTGAACTAGACGCCGAGGCAAAGTGACCTTTTACGCACTGATCTCTTTGGGGCTGCCCCATTGTGCGCCGTATTGAAACTTTTGTAAGATATATTTGAACTGTCGGATCTTTCCCGATCGAGTCTCTGTGAAACTCTTTTAAAGTGCGACGCTAATTGCACTGACAATAGAAGATGAAGGAAAACGTTTTCAAGAAGCTGCCACTGATGTGCTGGGTTTCACGTAGCCAACTAGAACGAACAATGAGTGCAGGCAGTAACATGCAACAACAGCTTACAAGGAAACGCTGTATCGAACAACAAGAGCTGTACGTGAGCTCTACGAACAAAGAAGAAAGGAAGAGAACCGGCTCTTCAGAAGAAAAATGAAAGAGGATGATAAATGAGAAATGGAGTCACAATCGATGCTGAGAATCTGGAAAGCATCATTTCTACAGACCCTTAACCGGCGATAACGGCCTAAGTCCCACTGTTAGGCAGAATGCTGCTTTGAGTTTGGTTTTCGATACTCCGAGCCATTGGGACAACGCAACAGGGGACGGCCTAGATTGAGATGGCCCACATAAGTGAAGAAGACCCCAACAAATAAACTTGAAGTGCACAATTGCAAGAAAGTGGCGAAAGATTGTGCCAGCTGGAGAGTCATGTTGGATGAGTTAGTTTTAGGTTCCGTTCCACCGATTTGAAGTCAAACAAAGCTGCTGAAACGAACGGACCGTCCGCGGATTTGGAGATGACCAGGTTGAGCGCATGCACCACCTCATTTGGAAGACATGGTCGGAGGAAAGCAAGCCCGAAAAGTGGAATTTCAGCGTCGTCTGTCCAATTCACAAGAATGGAAGCCCCTTCGACTGCGACACCTATCGAGCGTTCAGCTTCCTTAACATCACATACAAGGTCCTCTCTGCCTTATCGTATGAACGCACGAAACTGTTCGCAAGCAAGCAGGCCTTTCAAGTGTGGTTTCAGGCCAGGGAAGTCTTGTTTGGTTGCTGTGGCAGATCTGGTCTGTAGTGAACTCCCCTAGTCTAAAACCACACTGGAAAGGACAGTTTGTTGGCAAACTGTTTCAGGCGTTCACACAATTTACCGCAGATTCTGGAAAAGACCCAAGAAGTACAGGTCGATACACACCACCTATCCGTCGATTTATAGACCGCATAGAATAGCGTCTATAGGAACCACCTATACAGTACCATGTCTAGTTTCGGCATTCCTACCAAACTTCGTCACAGCCCCGTCTAGGTCGTTAAAGAACTCACCAAGACTTTCAATGTCAAATGAGGGTTAAGGACAAGACGACGCGCTGACTTTTTTAACAAAACTCTGAAGAAAATCGTGAGTAACTCAGAAGCCAAGACCACAGGAACGATCCTCCAAAAGTCCGTTCAACTGCCAGTTTACGCGGACGACACTGATGTGAATGAACGAACAATAAGGCCTTTGCTGGCGTTGAAGCGAAAGCGTCCTTCTTGGTGTAGCAAGCGGGGTGGAGTGTTTGAATGTTGCGAACGTCTCCGCTAAGGGGATACCTCTCACAGATTCGCCAAGAGATATAGCAAACGTCATGTCAACTGCGAGCTGAGGGGTGGAATGGCAAAACGAAGTATATGCTGTTAAAGACACACAACATTAGCGACTCCGACAGAGTGTACAAGCGGCAGAAACCTTCGTCTTCCTCGGCTCCGCGGTTAATACGGACAATCAGCTCAGTACTGAATCAAAGGGAAGAATCACTCGCCAATCCCTGTTTATAGGCAATTGGATAACAGAGAAATTCTGCAGTTGAGTACGAGGTTGAATCTTTTTCGTCCTTTCCCAGTACCAAAGGAAAGGAATACAGAACATTGGCGACACACACTTCTGACATACACCCTATGAGTGTCAACACAGCCGAGAATAGCGATGGACGGATTCAATTACCGCTCTTCAAAGCCCCGTAAGATGATTAAAAGTCAAAATCCGATTATGAACCCTTCGTTTGCATTTTAATTTCTGTGCAAAAACAAACTGCAATACCCGTCTGCCACTCCTCCTTGAGCCATTCTGTCTGCAAAGGCCTGTTTCCACTCATCATCAGCTCATCGTGTCCGCTTCCCTGGCCACTATCATCGTCGTCTAGCCAAGAAAAAACAAACATTTTTTTTCCGAAAGAATTTCCTTATGATCCTTGCCTAAGGCACACAAACATCTGCAATTTCCATTCACAGATGTGCGACGAGATGAAGCAACAACGACGCAAACTGCCGGTCATTCCTTCGGATGAAATACCGATAACGAAGCCCATTGCCGTCTAGTCTGTGCCGCTGCAACAACAAACGTCTAAAGAGCTTGATGCACATTCTATTTTTCGCGCTTCTGATTACGCCGCATTGTACGTGTCAAAATTATTACAAGGAAGCTCGGTACAAGTTTACGGCTACAAACGAGACGGGGCGAAGAAAAAACTGAATCCTCCATCGTCTCACTATCACCTGCTTGCGCAGCATAACTGTGAGCAATGTGCACGAAGTATGGATAATGCAAGGATAAGAAACTAATTTCGTTTACTTTGTATAGATGCCAGTCGGAGGGTTGAATGGTTGTTATAAGGTTCTTCGCTCACTCCACCCGGTGTAGCGCAATTTATATGCGGTTTGTTCCACATTAAGGTGGAACTTTTTCCAACACTCGGAAGCATCCAACATCAGACGCCGCGACCAGAGGACCGTCCAACCGACAACGGAAGCTTTATTAAGGATAATACCAATTTCATTTTGCGCCTTCATCTTCGCCTTCGCCTCTTGGTTTCCTCGCAGGCGGGGCGCACTTTTCTTCATTTTGCGCTTACTAACACCTCTCCCTCTCTCTCTCTGCCCGGTGATTCTTGTTATTTATTCTCGAGGTTTTTTTCTTCTCCTTCGTTTTTCACTTTGTTATGAGATACAATGGGTGGGCAGAATCAGGGGCGATGGGACACACGTTGCACGGGGCTCATCTGACACAGATGTCGCATCGTTGGAATAAAATACCCCGCCCGGCGACTGACGAGAACCTTAAAGCACTCAAGTTAAATTCACCCTCATAACTTGCCGTGGAATGTTCACTGAATGTGGTTTCTTTTCGGCATGGTTTCGTTATGGGCGATTAGCGAGTAGAGTGTCTTAAGTTTCGGCAAGCCTGTGATTAGAGGCCGCCATAACGCGCGATTGAGTCGTAGATGGATCATTCATGGCATCTGACGTTCATGCCGCTACTCACCCACTCAGTGCCAGTTGATCAATTATCTCTGCTCAACCGTTGTTGCTCTGTTTTTCAAAGTTCGTGTTTCATGATTATCTGCCAACACACTCCGGTGTTCATTTGACCGCCTTATGCAACCGATCGTCTTGGTTTCGCGTGCTCGCCACACCGCATTAACCAAACCCCACTATTCCCCCTTCACGTCGCATACCCTCCCGCGCACACTGATGTATGTCATCCCTTGTCCCACTGGCTGTGTTGCGCAACATTACCGGTTTTATTGGTCCCATAAATCGGACACAAAAACCTGGTATCTATCGCGAACAATGCTTCTCAGATTTCTGTACATTTTACGGATTTCCCCCACTCGCACCCAGTTCGGATTGTTCCATTTCGTGATGCTCACACCGTCGCGTCGTCGCTTCGTCAGTTAAGCTTTATTTTAAATCAAATCTCTGTGGAGTAGGAGGAGGGGAGGAGGAACCGCAGCTCGGCGACAAAAGTATCATCGTCTCTTCACGCCATCAAACCTAAGACGATGACGATGGCGATGGCGATGGCAACGGTGACGGCGACGGCGAGAAGGGCAAATCTCACGAACCCACTTCGAAACGAAACGGTGTGTAACTTTTATCCGCCATCATTGCGCCCCGCGTAAATAAAATCGAAACTTCGGCATGCAACAACAACTAATAACAACACAACCACCACCACCACCACCACCACCGCCACCACCGATCATAATTTTAATTTAACAATTAGAGCGGAAAATATTCGCTCAGTCTGGTGAGCGCTACATGGAGTGGTTTATTGTTACAGCCCGGCCATTTAGAGATGGGGCGTCAGCCATAGGGGGCGCTGGTTGCCTCAACTGACATAATTAATAGCATCTGCTTTATAAAGTGGAAATTTGAAAAGTTTTACTGCAATCGCAGTCCGTGTCCTCTCTTCGAGTGCCTCTCTGCGGGTGGATATGGTTTCGTGACGGTGTGTGTGTGTGAATTGTGTGCGGAGGAAAAGTTTTGTGGTATACCGTTAAATCTGGTTGACGAAATACGCTAAAATTTTTCATGTTAAACTAGCTTAAGTGGCTGCACCAATTTGGCATTATTCTTAGAAGGACATTAACGGTGTAATGAGATGCGCTGTTTGAGATGTTGTATTTCTTTAGGGTCTCCACGACGCGATAGGGATGATTGTAGAGAAAAGCCCTCGCAGAAATAGGCGCAAGCGCATGGAGAGCTCTATTCTACTGTCTCCATTGCCATACATCTCTTGACCGCTTCCAAACACCACATTTTGCACAGCGTGTCTTGCCGTGCCATTTTTTCGGCGTTTTAAGTGCCGCGTTCCTATAGCTGGGCTTTCACATCTGGGTTTTTACCGGCATGATTTCTACCGTCACGTACTTGCTGCAGCGTTCCTAACACACTGTTGTTTTCTTCGCGTTGTTACCGACGACATGCACCATTTTGGTCGCATCGTTCTAATTCGTCACCTTTTAACCGCCTCCATTTTCCTGCCGCTTTTTTGGACCAGCGTTCTTAACGCCGCATGGTTACTTTCACGTGTTTACCGCCGGTTTCATACGTCACATTTTTACCCCTGGGTTTATTGTGATTTTTAAGGCCGCATTGCTGCCGCCCTTGTTAACATCACGCTGTTACTGTCTACTAATGCTGCAGTTTTTTTTACCGTCCCTTTGTTACCGCTGCATTGTCACTAATGAGTTCTATCCGCTATTGATGCCGTCACTTTTTTCGTCACAATTTCACCGAGGTGATTCATTGCTGCGTTGGACACGCAAAGAGTGTGTAAAGAACGTCAGATTATATCCTAAATATGGTGCTGTCAAAATAGTTTTATCATTACCGTACCACGTTCTCCATGCTGCGTTTTGAACTCTGTGGTGTTGCCGTCACGATATTATCGCCACGTTGTTCTAAGCTCTCTGCTAACCTCGTGTTTTCAATGTGGCGTTGTTGTCGCATGGTTGTGTATGTCGTGTTATTACCGCCGCGTTGATACTTCCGCTATGCTAGCCCTGTGATGCTAGCTCCGCGTTGTTACCGCCGCTTTGCTACTGCCGCAATGCTAGTCCTGTGAAGCTAGTTTCCCGTTGTTACGGCCGCTTTGCTACTGCCGCGATGCTAGCCCTGTGATGCTAGCTTCTAGTTGTTACCGCCCCTTTGCTACTGCCGCGATGCTAGTCCTGTGATGCTAGCTTCCCGTTGTTACCGCCGCTTTGCTACTGCCGCGATGCTAGTCCTGTGATGCTAGCTTCTCGTTGTTACCGCCGCTTTGCTACTGCCGCGATGCTAGTCCTGTGATGCTAGTTTCCCGTTGTTACCGCCGCTTTGCTACTGCCGCGATGCTAGTCCTGTGATGCTAGCTTCTCGTTGTTACCGCCGCTTTGCTACTGCCGCGATGCTAGTCCTGTGAAGCTAGTTTCCCATTGTTACCGCCGCTTTGCTACTGCCGCGATGCTAGTCCTGTGATGCTAGCTTCTCGTTGTTGCCGCCGCTTTGCTACTGCCGCGATGCTTGCCCTGTGATGATAGCTTCCCGCTGTAAACACCGCGTTGTTACCGCCGCGTTGTTGCGCGGTTTAACTGACGGCGTACCTACCACCGGCACTCTTTCACTGACGCATTCCCTACATCATTTACTTTTGCGCTTACAACAACGCTACACATGTCTCAAAGGCCCACACCTCGAGTGGACAATTTCAATATTTTTTTCTCATGTTCTACTACTCTCACGTTATTCAAGGATGCGGTCAAAAAGTTGGATGTCGAAGTAAATCTGATTAAGACCCACCACTGGCTAGATGTTCGTTTTAATTGAGCCTCTGTAGCAGCCTCCACAAGCCACTTCGACTTGCAGATGCACTCAGAGCAACGAACCAACTTCCCAGGGCAGGATTTCAACCAAGTTTTGCCAGAGAGTGGCTCTCTCGTAGAATACCCAAGTACAGCGGACACTTCCACCATGACCTAATTTCATCAGACGATGATGAATGACCCCAGCTCTCCAGTCTTGAAAATTTTGAATAATCCCTAAGTGTCATCCACCGTTCGGAGCTCACTCATCCATTCAGGCAAACAAATTGATGTTTGATTAAGTCCTCGGATTCAGCACTGCTCTCCATCTCTAAAGCGCATCAAAGGACACTGCCCCTGCCGCAGTCGAGCCATCCCCACAGTGGACTGTGTTCAAGTTACATACAATGTGGAGTGCACTCCGAGCTATGATGATTCATCCTTTGGACAGGATACAAGGGCAACGAGAATCTCTCCAACTCCAGCGTGAATCCCAACTTTCTGCTGCTAATTAGATGCGCATTGAGTGCTGTCCCGGACAGCTCTTTATCACATGCTCCCGTGCTCGAATAAATATTTTCCGAATTTTTTTTTTTCGACAACGTTAACGGTAATTGAGAGCAAACTCCACTTGATGAGTCAAACACATTTCACATTCGGACGGTTCGCGAAAGGCGTTTAATGTGGTCGCCGATTGGCCGCTGGCGTCTCTCGCTTCCTCACTTTCAACTCATTACAAAGCACATTTCATTGAGGGTTCAATTCAGGAGGGGGATCCCAGTTACACAGAAGAGGAGCAGAGGAAGGACCGACAAAAAGAGAAGAAGAACCGAAACTTAACGCTTAATCGGAATGAAACAAATTTTTGGCTGATACCCTCCTCCGCCATGACAGTCCCCTCGCACACAATTTAACGACGCCGACAGCAGTGCCGACAAGCGAAAAGTCAGTAGCGCACCATGCCTCGTGAAACAGCCTCCCACTGACTGGAAAATCCCTGCTGCAGCTGGAGCGCACACACATGGCTGGTACGACGTGTAACAACGCGTCGTACGTGCTGTGTACGGAGAAGGAGAGAGAGAGTGAGAGATGTTCCTGCAAGTGCTTGTACGAGTTTGTTTTGAAACGTTGAAGGATTCCTTTTGTTTTGGCCTGTTTTTTACCCACTTATCTATGTAGTTCGGTTTTTGTTGTTGGCTGACGTACCTTTTTGTAGGTTAAGCGTACAGATCTGCTCTCGTTTGGATTCATGTCCTTTCTAATTGTTTTCGAAAGCTCGGCACCAGCAGGAGGAGTAATGTTTAATCTAGGCGGGTGGGTGGTTTGAATAAAATTTTGCATGCATGCTCCAGCAGACGCTTCCATGGTAATACCAGATGCCAGATTGTGGGCGGATGAAGTGGGAGTACGTGGAGGCAGCCAGAGAGGGGCTTCGTGCGGCTAAATACATTTTCAGACCAGACCGCAGTAAGTTTGCTTGCGGAATGTTGTCGTGCATGCTTGTGGAATCGCTTCATTAATATTACTTTCAGTGGAAATACGCCGGGAATTCGTTGGAATCCTTACAGCAATTCGAGAGGCATTTTAATTATTTCCAACATGGAAATCGTATACACCAACTTGGCCCGTGCCTGGCTCGGTGTTTGACACTCGCAATGGAAAGGGGATTGGAATTCAGGATTGAATGAGGCGCACTCTGCTGCGAAGGGCTGGGGAGCTGTGAGATTTTGTTTTGTGTGTTTTTAGGTCAGTCGTGGGTGAGGGTGTTTTTTTATTTTGGCATATGTTCCGCCTCCCCAATCACTGAGGGCGAGTCGAGAGGAATCGCTCATAATGAAAATAAATCTGACATCGTTGCCGACTTCGACTCCGAGGGCATCTCGTGTTACAGGATCGTCATTTAGAGGGTTAAGGTTGCCGTGGTGACTGAAACATCAGGACTTGTATACAGTTGGTGTGGCAGGAACATGAGTTGATGCTTCTTGTTGTTCGTGGTAGAGGACGAAGTTTGAAGAGATCTATACTTTTGTACCGGCGGCACAAATAGCTTCCTAAGGAAATTATACGCTCCAAACGAAATTAAAAACTGGATGGCATGGGAA
Organism: Eristalinus sepulchralis; assembly: GCA_944738645.1. Taxonomy (NCBI): domain Eukaryota; kingdom Metazoa; phylum Arthropoda; class Insecta; order Diptera; family Syrphidae; genus Eristalinus; species Eristalinus sepulchralis. The sequence goes on from OX122882.1 coordinate 15,584,280, forward strand.
CCTCCACACACTCCAGATCAGCCGCATAGACTCAAGGAAGAGAAAAAATCGGAAATTTTTAAAAAAATTTCGATGAGTTCGTCCATCAAGTGGTCTACCAAGTGAATCAAATCGAACAGTATGTGTGAGAACTGGCGTACATTCCAAACTCCTGGCGCTCAGTTAAGGTAGCCTTTATACCAAAAGTTGATGAGGGGGACTATTCTCTCGCCAAAAACATACTTTCGTCTTACTTCCTTCATGCTGAAAAGCTTGGAGAGTCTGGTCGAACTACATCTGCCCAGGAATGCTCTGCGTTTGCGCCCTCTATCTCATATGCAACGTTCTTATCAGCGCGGACAATCCTGCGAGACTGAAACCGAATTGAAAGTGCACTTGCCAGGAAAGAATACGCTCTGGGTATATTCATTGACATAGAGGGTGCTTTCGACAATGAGACTTTTGATGGGATGTGCTACGCGGCCAGATAACACGGCGGAAAAGAATCATTGGTGTTGCGGATAAAAGCAAAGCTAATGAACAGAACTATAATCGCGGAAGCGGATTACGACTAATATCGGGGGTAAACAGGGTTATGGGTGGTCGCCGTGGCGTAGTGGTAAGTGCGTCGACCGCCGCGCAGAAAGTCTAGGTTCGATTCCCGGATGGAAGACCTAGAATTTTTCACGGCACCACCTCTTTCGAGTTGCTGACAACACTCAAAGATTATTAATTGTCTATGAAAAGCTTCTCAAATCTCGCCGTTCGGAGGCGGCAAAAAACTGCAGGTCCCTTCTACTCCTGATAGAATAGTAGCACGCACAACAGGAGTAGTTGTTGTAGAAGCTCGGTCCTGGTCCCTTGAGGTCCCACTCAATTATTATTATTAAACAGGGGCATGGACGTGCTGTCTCCTCTCCTATGGTGCATGCCGGTCGACTATTTGCTTGTTGCCTTGAATAGATCGAACACCTACGCCCAAGCTTATACGGATGGTGTAGCCGCACTGGTCACCGGACCATGTCTTGCGGCCGTATGCCCATTTGCAGCCAGACTTAGACATAATCGATGACTGGTGTACCAGAAATGGGTCTTCAGTCAGTCCTCTTAAAACCGGGGTGGATCTCTTTACAGGGAGAAAGACTCTGACTGGTTTGACTCAACAAGCATTTAAAGGATACCTAGTACACCCACACCTCGATAAAAAAGTTTCTTTGAAACACATTGAGATGAAAACCTTCAAGACCATGTCAGTCTTCTGGCAATGTAAAGGAGTTTTCGGCAAAACCCGAGGCATGTCACCAAAAAGATCTGTATGATTCTATATGGTAATGATAAGGCCTCTTCTTTCCTATGCATCAGTCGTTTTGTGGAATAAGCTTTTGTGCAAATAAGTGGCTGCTGCTTTCAGCAAGTTTCAAAGAACAGTCTGTCTTGGCTGCACAGAGGCTTTCCCTAGCACGCCCAGTTCTGCTCTGGATGCACTGCTAATTCTCCTAAACCTTGGCATCCACATTATGGAATGCAAAATCAAGGTCATCTCCCGACAGAAAAGGAATGGTCTTTGGTTCAATTCGCACTGGAGCTTTGATGTCTTCGCGCATCGCATCTCTTATGACACTAGTCTCACGGACATGCCGTCTGATGCGGGGGCACCAATAATCCAGTTGCGTCGTTCATACAAAATCGGCTTTCCCCGCGTCTGACCTGAAATTCATCCTCGAAGGGAATGTACTCGGTTTTTAACGGACACCTCCAAGACGATGGAAGTATCTGGAGCTGGGCCTTCGCGGAAAACGACTTCATACCTCTTAAGTTAATTTCTCGTCAGTCTTCTAGGCAGAAACTTTTACGATCTTAAAATCCACGAACTATATTGTGGCCACGAACTATGAGTATATTGTGAAAAATAGATGGAAGGAGCGAAGTTAGGCGTCAGTTGCAACAGTCAAACTGTGCTTAAGGCCTTACTAAACCCGCTTACCACTATCAAGATAGTCCAGGAATGCAAATATTTCCTTAATTTGGTTGGCAGACTGAATTCGCTAGAACTTGTCTGAGTCTCGGGACACCACGGGATCATGGGAAACGAGATTGCTCATGAACCTGCTAGGCAAAAATCAAAAGAGGTATTCATAGGACCCGAACCCACCTTGGGACTGCCGGTGTCCTTGTTTAAGGCATCCGTCGACGGTTGGTTCTCCCGACAGCAGAACAAGAGATGGGATGACTCTTTAGTATGCAAACTGACCAAGTTTACTCTCCCAAATGTCAGCAAGAAATCCACTGCGCTTCTTTTACCCCAAGATTCTAAAAACTACAGACGACTTGTTCACATACAAACGGGACACTTCGCCTTCCTTAAACACTTTTGTGTGCTTAGTCTTAGTGATGGCACCCTATGTGACGCCTTTTGAGAAGTTGAAGACACTGCAGAGCACATTCTCTGTCAATGTTCGGCCTTTGCTCGGATCAGGTGTGCAGCTGTTTGGCACTGACCTGGTGGGTAGCATAGAAGCGCTTGCTGGTTTTCCTTCGGAAGTCCAAGAAATTAAATTAAATGTAGATTTCTGCCTGGTAGGAAAATGGACCAGTTTTTTCTGAGTGCTTCAGTGCACTGTTTCCCAATTTCAAAAAAAAAATGTATGTCACGCTAATATACTGTTGGCTTAGGATGGATTGTGTGTGATAGGTGATAGGTGTGATGTGAAATCGAAAAAGGTGCGGCTAAGGAATTTTTGTATGACTTTCGAGTTTAAAAGGGATTTCGAGTACCCCTATGTGGGATAGGAAGAACCGATGCACATTGGGCTTAAGTGCGGCCACTCCTCGGCTCAATGAGATTCCATTACCTTGTATCACCCAAACAGTCAACTTCTGATAACCATACACTTCCCCAATCGAAACCACGATCAAAACGTCTTCACTCACAAGGCCCTCGCATCGTAGGTCTATAATGAATTTGTAATGTTTTTCAAACTCAATCCCTGTCAGAGGGTGCGTGCTTGTTTTCATCACATCGAAGGAACCCACACAGCGCTTGACTGATTATCGCTCATAGGTTGCCGCAGTGCTCCGCTCAATATTGCAGCCTCCCAAACAAATTCTCCGAAACCCAGAACGGCATCAACTATCAACGTCTAACCCGATTTTGGCGAAAAAAAAGTTCACTTCATGGTTTGTCTTGTCGACTTTCAGTCGACGCGACAGCTCCAGCTACCCATCATCCACCCCCACGTCTGTGCAGTGCAGAGAGGCCGCCAAGAGGAAGTTTCTCTCTCTGTTGGCGGCGAGGAGGGCGAACAAACTTTTTAAAAGCCCCCTCCCGCCAGAGCTAATGTAAAATGTTGCCACGAAACATTGTAGACTGGGAGCCATGAACTCTGGGTTTGCTGTCGTTTCTGGTCGTAATTACTTACGTGGAAAATTAGTTTGTCGGGTAGGCGATGGTGGGTGGTGGTGGGCGATGGTTGGGAAATGAGTGCGTATGTGCACAATGATGGTGTTGTACTGCCAGGTGAACAAAAACCTTTCTGCCCTGGAAATCAGATGGTAGCTCACCGGTTTCGGGGGGGATAGGGGAGGAAACACCGTCAACGGCAGCGTCTGTTTTTTAGGGTTCCGCGCGAGGTGATTATGTCAGACGTGGAGTTATCAGAATGGAACGATGATTACTGTGGTTAGATCTGCGAGATTTCATGCAGAAACCGGGTTGTTTTTGTTGTTGGGGTCTTGTGCAGGAGGGGAAACGAAGCGCCAGACTGGCGTAATGCGTTGGTGTCATTGGAATTTTGTCACGAGGTGTTAATCGATAGGATGGATGTTCCGCAGGCGTGCGTACTTCTGTGGCTAAACTGTTGGCTAAAGGAGGGGAAAATAATTAATTGTGTGGGTAATTAAGTGACGTAGATAAAGATGCGACTGAGCGGAGAACAATATTCCTAATGACGGAGTGAAGATGAATAGGCGGAAGCTTATGTTCAAACGAGGATTCTTGTGACGTCAAACGGAAGAAGGAAGGAGCATGGATGAGGAAAGTGATTGCTCTTAAATTTGGGAAATTTTATTCGTTTTTGAGATTTAAAGCGAAATTTGAAAAGGGCAAGAATGTCGTTGCCTAAATATTAACTGGCCAGGTAAGCTTGGAGTTTAGAGCAGGCTATAAACTGTTATATTGGACAGTCTTTTGATCAGCCGACAAGTTGTTCGTTAAATTGCTTTGTACATGCCATCGCCTGGACTCTAAGTCTGTCTGGTTGACCACTTAAATGTTACTACTTAAAATAGATGCCGTGGCGTAGTTGGACTGACCGTTCACCTCGCATTTTATCACTGCATGGCATGCTAGCAACACTTGAAAAGAATTAGCTGTCAAATGTCGATAATCGAAAAATGGAATGAAGCGTATGTCCTCTCTACCAACGAATGTAAGGGGTAAGAGTTTACGTTCTTTTGACACTAAAAGCTGTTGCCTGCTCAAGAATTAGAAGGACAGTACCACACCTCTCAAATGTCAGCAAGAAATACGCGCCATTTTCGTAATCTCTAGACAGCAAAGACGCAAACGACTTGTTGACGTACATACGGGACACTTCACCTTCGCTAAGTACTTAGTAAGTGTGCTTGGGCTTAGTCATGGCACCCCATGTATCGCCTCTTGAGAAGTCTAAGACACTGCAGAGCTCTTTCTCTGTCAATGTTCCGCCTTCGCTTGGATCAGGTGGCAGTTGTTTGGCGCTGACGTGATGAAAGCTCAAAACCTAGGCTCTCTATCACAGAAGCGCTTTCTGGTTTTCCTTCGGAAGTTAGATCCGAAGTAACTTAACTACTTAAGACACTTAAGTAACGGAGCTGTGCTTTGACCCTTTGGATTTTTTTTAGCAGGGAACCGTAAAGGACCGGTGATATGTCAACAATTCCAATATGATTCGGGGACTTTTGGCTTCAAACAATTAGTGAGTATTTGGGGACTGTGGGTGACAGACACTGCAGAGCCAACCGTGGCAGTCATTTAAAGGAGTTTGTATTTTATATTTAATTGGAATTATTGCCCTGTTCCTTTGGAACTATAGAGCCACCATCATTTGGTTTCTTTTTCGCAATTGCCATCAACAGCCACAAAGAGAAGGAAGTAAAGGAGTTTGTCTAACCCGGGTAAACGTAGCACACAGTCGAGTTTCTATGTTTAACCAGCCTTGGTAACCAGTGTTACTTGGGTATGTCAAAACAATTGAGCTCAAACCTCGTGCCTTAAGCGACAAATATCATACTTTATAGAAACTTTTACTTTGTCCGAGTAAATGAAACCGAACGTTGAATAATAAGAAAGAGTGCGGAGCTGAATATTGGGACTTTCGAAAGAAAAGTTCTTCATTGGATAAATGCTCCCGTCTACGGAGAAGGTGATTGGAGGAGAAGACACTAATGCGAGTTCTAAGAAATGTACGTATGTGTGGTTTAGTTCGAAAAAACCCATCAGCTACACCGAATCGCCCGAAATGAGCGCATGGACACAAATGAACCCGCCCAAGAGGGTTTTCAAATCCAAGCCTCCTGCTTCGAGAAGGATAGGTAGACCAAATCTCCGGTTAATAAACCAACACTCGGACGGAAAACAACTTGATCTTGATGACTGCTGCGTACCCAGGACGGTCGACCACGGAAAGCAAATATTCCCCAGTATCAGACTCTGCATGGATCGGCGGCCTGATACATATGTACGTTAGTATGTGTATATTGGATGTAAGGATTCAGTACGTCGCAGCAGGATTGGGTCTTTTGATAAAGGGTGTCCCAACAAAAACGCAAGATTTAAATATTTAATAAAACGCAGATATTTAAAAAATCATGAATTCTTTATTATATCGTAAAGAAGACGATGAGGTTATGTGTGGAATAACACATAGGCCAGATGGCCGCCGCGGCTTTGCTGGCACATACGCGATCTTTTAATGAATGCTGCGGTATTTCATTAATGCAGCGTCCAATTTCCTCTTTTAATTCTTGAGAACCCCAAAGAAAAAAGTCCAATGGTGTTAAATCGCACGATCTAGGTAGCTATTTCTGGTGTCCAAAACGCGAAATAACACGCCCGGGAAATGACTGATGCAGCAATTGAATTGTTTCTCTGGCTGTATGAGATGTGGCGCCGTCTTGTTGCTCACCCCAAATGCGACAATTCTGTCTATTGACGAAGCCAACAAGATGGAAATGGGCCTAGTCACTAAAGGTGATTTTATCGGCAAAATCAGTATTTTCGTGTCGTTTCTCCAATACCCAATTAACGAACTCCCTTCACTGTGCATGGTCAGCTGGCTTCAGTTCCTGAGTCAATTGAACTTTGTATGCTTGAAGATGCAAGCCTTTCGTTACCTGTCGAATTGATGTGGATGGAGTTTGAGCGACATTATCACGTACTGCTGCGATATTTTCAGTCGATCGACCTGGTCGAAGGCGTGTTGTTGTCTTTACATTAGTTACAGATGCAGTTTCAGCAAATTTTTCCATTAATCACTTTACAGTTGGCTCTTTTGGAGCATTATTGTAACCTCAAATTGATCGCAATTTGCGAACTGTAGCCGCGAAACCTTCACCATTTTGGTAAAACAATTTTACAATGAGAATGCGTTGTTTATTCGTGTAGCGCTCCATTTTTATTAACCCTCTACCTTCTACTAACAAACAATAATAATTGTTCAAATGTCAAACAATGACAATGCGCATGGCGCCAAATTTAAATCTTGCTTCCTTGTTGAGACACTCTTTATAAGTATACCATCCTTAGATTAATGTTTTTAAGTGGAAATTCCAACACAGTCACATTCAAAATAAAACACCTATTTATTAATGGAGCGGATCAACTAAGTTAAGACAACACTCTGATGACCATGGGTAAATATCCACATTATTTGTCATTTAATTTAATAAAGTTCACTTTACTTCACGAGATGAGCGGGTTTTGAAGTTTCTGGAGGATGGTGGACATCACATGAAGCTTGAACAACGAGTCTGATAGATGATCCGTAAGACAAACTTACATTGTCTGTAATAGTGGCAACACTCTTGAGTTGTACTGTTTTAGTGAATAAATTAATTGTCTTTGACTTGTGTTGTAAATATTTGCATTGCAGGTATAAAGTTCTATTGAGGAAAAAACTGAAACCCTTTACGAGTGGATATGACTAGCATTTGCTTATTTATTTTTTTTATGAGACGTTTACCCAAAAATTAAGCTCTCTTGCTGTCGTTCGACGTATTTTCTAAATTCACCTCTCACCGGAACATATCTCTTTCTACAGAATTTATTAAAATAATTTAATATAAAGTTACGGAAATAAGCTCCAATCTGGACTATGAATTGTTCCAACAATAACCATCCACTCGCATTTGATTTTATTCAGTCTCCATCACACAACGCTGCGAAAATTCCGACCATCTCCAACTCACCTGCAAAGAAATAAAAAAGACAGTTTAAGAGACAATCAGTCACTTATTCAAATCATAAATTTCCTATTAAAAAAAAATATGCATTCAACATCCGATTTCCATCAGCGGAAGATTTAGGAGGAGAAAAAAAAATCATACATAAATGAAATCAAAACACAATCATTCCCCATTGTCGCCCCAGGCAGATTGACCCACATCCAAGGAGCGCCCGATGAATTTAATTTTAATTACACGTTATTCCATCAAATGGAATCGAAAAATCACGTCGAATCGAAGAGATACACAAAGAAGAAACCTGCCCTCGAGCGCGAAATCACAATCGACACAAACGCCCTCACCCTCAGCCAAAACAAGGCTGTACCCCGTATTCCCAAAACGAAAATCCATTCCGAGTTGTTTCGTTTGCGGATGATAAAAATAAGAGCACTTCGATACACAGATACACGGTGTGTACGAACGCACAAAATAGACACAAGTACAACACAATGAAACTTTCACTGTCGCTCGACGCGCAGACAAAGAAAGTGAATGCCGAATGGAATTAATTACTCAGCCATCTGAAATATGGCATTACCGATAGACATACACGCATTAAGAACTTCCATCCCGACAAATCTCCGGTCTATAAGTCTTCTTCCTTGCGTAAGCAAGGTATTCGAGAAGATAGTCATTAAAGCTCTGAAAGATTGGGTTGAGGTAAAACAGATAATACCGGAAAATCAATTTGGCTTCAGGGCGGGGCACGACACAATTCATGCCGCGTCTAAATTGGTTTCCGACATACAGTGGAATAGAAACAAGACCCAGTGTACAGGCGCCTGCCTGATCGATATGGAAAAGGCGTTCGACACCGTATGGTTGGAAGGTCTCTTCCTTAAGTTGGTCAGGCTCGGCATCAATAAAACATTGCTATATATGATCTATGACATGGTTACAGGTAGGAAGTTTGTTGTGAAAAATGGCAACGAAATTTCGACTACTGTATTCCATATAAAAAATGGGCTGCAACAAGGAGCTGTTGGTTCGCCGATTTTATTCAGTATATTCACTAGCGATCTCATAGGTTCTATGCCTAACATCATAGCGTTTGCCGATGATCTAATCGCGTACAGATCAGGTCCGAAGGTAGAAGTAATAAATGTCTTGTTGCAACGCGACTTCGATACAATTCAACGATTTTGCGACGACTGGAAGTTGAAAATCAACTACCAGAAGTGTGAAACTATCCTTTTCAGAACCCCGCTGTCCAGGGCCTCAAGGGACACGAAAATGAACTGGCGCAAGTTCGGCATAGTTGATCCCCAAGGACGACCATTAACTGTAAAAAGTGTAGTCAGATATCTAGGCATCTGGTTGGACCAGTATCTGTATGGTGGTATCCACATAGATACAGCTCTGACCAAGGCTAAGAAGGCCTTCGCTATGGCAAGAGGGCTGTTTTACAGCAGTCAACTTGACACCAGAGTGAAGGTCATCTGCTACATGGCCCTCATCCGGCCAATTATGGTGTATGGTTGTCCTGTGTGGTTCAACGTGAGTCCTTCCCAGATGGAAAAGATGAGGGTGTTCGAGAGGCAGTGTCTGCGGGCTAGTCTCCGTTTATATCGAACACCAGAATCCCAGTACAAGAAATTCTACCCCAACGAGGTTCTGTACAACGAGGCAAACCTTATAAGGATAGATAATTTTATTATCAAGTTGATACGAAGTCACACTGCTCGAGGCATGGCTTCAACCAACAGTCTGATCTTTGGGGCTTACTACCCAAATGAAATGTACCATGAACGGGTACGTCTTAACGGCTTCATTCCGCCTGAAGCTTTCGTCTATTTGGACTCTAAAGGCCTGATACAAGATGGGGAAGGCTGCCCTATCATCTTCCACGTCGCACGCCGAACAGTCGAGAGGCAACTCCAATATGAGCCGGACGTCGCTCGCAGCCACGAGGAACTCCTACGGTTCAGTAGAGCGATTTCTGCCCGCGACAGAGCAGTTTCTGCCAAAGAACGGCTTTTCTACTGGTGGTTACACCAGAACCAGTGTTCGATGCCGCTAACTTCTTAAGCAAATAGACTGGGTAGTTGAGCCTACAGGGCCAACTCACATAGGTTAAGTTAGTTTTTAAGCATTCAATTATAAAAAAAAAAAAAAAAAAAAAAAAAAAAAAACAAAAAAAAAAAAAAAAAAAAAAACACAAAATACAAAAATGAAAAAAAAGGTGCATCACGGCGCATTAGATATATATGTAAAGCATATAAATAACACATACGCCCTGATGCACGCGTCCGTATAGTTTTACGGACATAGTTAAGACTAATATAAGTAGACTTAAGTTTTAGGTTAGTTTGGATTGTATATAGTTATAAGTTTTAGTTTAGTTTTAGATAGTATAGTTTTAGGATGTAGTTCTTTTAAGTAGGTTAAGAATAAAGATAATCTTGAAATTCAAGTTTTTAGAAAAATGTTTCTTGAAGGATTTAAAAAAAATGTGTAGTTAGTATTTAAACAAAGAATTAAAAATATAAGAGGCCGAAAGGCAAAAAGAAAAATATACTAGATTAGCTTAGAGTACTCGTGAAGAGTCAGTAGGTTAGAATTAAGATCAGTAGATTGTATTGGTAAGCTAGTTTTAAGTACTTTTGTCTAGCATGTAAGTAATTTTAGAATGAATTAATAAAAATGCATTTAAATCTAATCTAATCTACACGCATTAAGAAGATGTCAGTGTGTCAGAGATAATGCGGTGCGCCATGAATTTGGAAGCAATAATTGTATTTAATGGAAAGTGTGCTTAAGCTGTAGCTACGAGTTATGGAGACCCAAAAGTGCGAGAGAGAGTATCACTCTGCGGTGGGTGGGGCGGTGGGTTTCTGTGTACGCTCCAAATTGCTCATTTCGGGTAAACACTGAAGCGGCATATTAATGGCTAGGTCTTAATAAGATCTGCTCTTGATATCGCATGAAAGTCAGCTCATCATTCCCGAAGATATTTGTCATGGTGGCTGAGAGTTTACATCCGTTTGGAAAGGCGATCAAAATGGCTGTGAGTGAATGGGAGCATTGCGATTTAAAGAAATTGAAGAGGACGTGAATTGTTTGACTTGCTCTTTTGAATCCCTGTCAAATTTATAATTAAAGAATTTACATTTAAAGAAACCGCAAAACGCTTGAATATCGCAAGGCAAATGGAGTTGAATATTAATTCCAGTCAGGAGCTAGGAATCAGCCGAAACGCAGGATGTGTATTGGGGGTACAAATTAAATCTGCAATGTTTCAAGAGCTGGCGCCACCTACAAGTTGTGGCTGATGTTGGAAACGATTAACTGCTTCATTGGAAATGCATCATGATTGTCGAAATATTAAGTGTGCATCAGCTTTTGTTTTACATTACAAGATTGTTTTCTGCCTGTTCGAAAATTTCCAAATTTATCTTAAAAAAAAGACTTTTGCAGGAAGTTGTGATTTTCTTTTTTTAATTGAAAGAAAAGTGCAGCCGGAGACCATCAAAAGCTTGCAGAAACTTCAGAAGATGTTATATAAGCGTTGAGACAAATAGGGTTTTGGTCAGCCCAAAAAAAATTTAAAAATGAGGAATTGGAGGCTTTGCTCTAACCGAAAGTGAACTCACAGCACCGTTTGATGTAACTGACATAATTATTTTTGTTCGGTTAAAGATATTTGAATTTATTCAAAATCAAGGAAATATTATTTACTCATAAAATCGAGTGATGTCGAAGGCGGTTTTCACCTCGGAACTGCTTCTTAAAAGCTTCAAAGGAAAGGATTTTTGCACCGGCTCGTGACTGGGAATGAAATGTTGATAAAGAAAAAAAATTCACTGCAAAGCCTGGTTTACCCGATCCATCATCATCTACATCGAGGTCAAAGAAAAGCATCCACGGCTGTGCATATGGTGGGACAAGACGAGTGTGGGTCACTATGAGCTGCTAAAACCTAGCGAAACCAATGACAAGCAACTTTATCGCCTGCCGCAAGTACGTTTAAGCCGCGCATTGCTTGAAAAAAGACCAGAAACAGCCGAAGGCATGACAAGGTGATTTTGCAACATGATAACGCTCGACCTCACGTGCATGTAGCGGCCAAAAACGACTTGGGAACGCTGAAATGGGAGGTCTTACCCCATCCTCCGTATTCTCAAGACCTTGCTCCTTCGGACTACTGGCTTTTTCGACGTATGCAAACCAATTTGAGGGGCACCAGTACGGGTAAGTTAACAAAATCGAAGAATGGCTCTATGATTGGATCGATGCCAGAGAGGATTTATTTTTTGATATTGTATTCATACCATAGAGATTGGAAAAAAAATAGAAGTACCCACTTTCGATGGAAAATAGTTTGAGTTATGTACTTTTAAGGTTTCTCTTCTTTAAATATTTTCTTTTTGATACAAAATCATGGACTCCCTTTACACTGCATTGGAGAGGAGGAATAAAACTATTCAAGCCCCCTCCGGTCGAAGCAAATTATTTGAAAATGCAATTGATAAAGGTATTCCTAATTTGTACGTTATTGATATAAATAGAATATTGTAAAATGTCGGTTAGACTTTTTTTTTCAAATTTTGCCAAATTTATAGCCATAGCTGAACATTTTTAAAGATGATGGCTTTTTTACGGTTTCGTTTCATTAATTCGAATGTTAAACATGCTCACGGAAGCAAGAAATTTTTTAACTCAACGGATTTAAGAAAATTACTTAACGTTTTTTTTTTGTCATTTCAGAGAAACATTCTGTAACTACTTAGCAACGAATTAATTAGCAAGTTGATCTCAGCTTGCTTTTGTTATACACAGTTGCACGTCGCCTAGACATTTACTTTTTTTTCACGTGGAAACAGAAATGGTGTTCCAGATGGGAATCAATAAAGACAGTTAATGCTTCTACATAAACTTCAGTTTTATTATTGACAAGACAGTCTCCATTGGATCGAAATGTGGACTGTAGTGAGGCAAGCCCTATACATCATCGCAGTTTTCTTTTAAGTACCTTTTGACGTAAGCAACATAAAGTGTAAACATTTAATTTTAGTCTAGTTCTGTTGAAGCTTTGCCTTAAAGTAAACAAAAAATTCGTTGATCGCGTCTTGTCTGCATGACAAGCAGCATTGCGCAGTGGCCTCTAATGCATTTTATAGAACTCGGAAGTAAGCTTTTACTGTGACTTTCGGTGGTAGAAAGTTCAGTCTTCTTCTTCTTGGGGCGCTACAGTCCGGGGTGAACCTGGGAATCAACCAACATGTCTCTCAAGCCAGCACGATCTTTCGCCAGCTACCGCCAGTTGCGCACTCCAAGTTAGTCCCAAGGGTAGTTGATTGAAGTTGATTGTTCAGTCTTCTTCCAATTGCGCACTCCAAGCTGGTCTTTCTTCATTTGTGTGCGCCATCTCAGCCTAGGCCGCCCTCTGTTGCGTTGTCCCAATGGCTTAGATTCGAAGACTTTTCGGGTCGGAGCAGTGCTCTACATGGCCATTTTAAGCGTTGTATACGGAGAAGCTTGACCAAGCCTAACAGAACCAAAAATCACGCGTTAACTTTTCTCTCAAAATAACTAAGGGATGGGATGATCAAGCTGTTGCACAAAGCCATTTCAGTCCTTCGAGAGGGGGCTCTATTAGTCAAATGACTCAGACGTTACCGGACTTGGTCTCAGTGATTTCTGCCTTCAACAAGATGCTGCTACGAGCTTGTGAAGAAACAATTTTGGTTCACATTTTGCTTCGGTAAATTGGTCAATTTGCCTTGATCATGCTATATCGCATCTTGGAACTATTTTCTGTGAAGATATGTAAAGTCTGTGGTCTTCAGAAATAAGCCGAATAATATTGAACCTTTGTCCGGAGATACCATCCGCTTTGCTCAAACGAGGCAAACAAAACTGGACCTTCCGAATGGTTATTCTCAGACGTAGTCGTATCCAACATTTACATAATATAACATTAAAAATGTAAATGACATAAATTGTTCTCTTAACCGATAGTACAAGTTTTAAGTTCACTTTAAAATTTCTGTGTTTTATCTCACATTGTAAATCAAACCTCACGATAAATCTCATACTGATTGATGATTAATAAGTAGTCATTAACTTACTCATTCCTTTTGTATCTACAAGCTGTATATGCATCGGACGTGTACGAGTATGCTAAACCAATTTTTCTTATACTCTGCTAAAGCAAGCTTCATTGGCAAAAACTGCCTTACTTGCTATATACACAGAACATTTCAAAATTTCAACGTTTTCTTCGAAGTGCATTTTGCACAGTCTTCCCAAGAAATTTATTGAAAACATACGTTTTGACTGCTCTTTGAAGGAGTTCTCTTTTTCACGCAGAAACAATTTTAAATGAAAGGCATTCTGGGAAGGTACTGCATGTTCTTTACATTTCAGTTGAAACTAAGTTTTGCATCGATGCACAGACATCTTCTCTTTGTGGCTTAGTCTTCTGCGTTTCCGCAAGCGATCATATCAGAAACAGACAAGCTTATGTGTGTCATTCTTAAAAAAATATCAACTTTTGACTTTTTGACTTTCACTCTAGGAGCTAGTTAAGTTTACATGGTCTTGCCTGCAATAAACGAGAAGTCCTTAACGGTTTTTTCAAAGCAACCATCTTTCACTTCTGAAGATAAAATGAAAATAGCTAATTTTAAGTTGTGCATAGCTGTTTGCTTAATTCCAGCTACGACTGTGCACAAGAAGAGTTTATAATCAAAAGGACATGTGTACTCCACTCCTCCGTGAGCGACGACAATGTGGACTTATTATCGAGTCATTTTACAAGAGTACACTATATCCACACATATGTGTACACTCCGAAGCTCTTAATCACCTCCAGAGATAATTGCTTTCCTATTAGGGATCCTTGTAATTATCCGCACACCCTCGCACACGAGTATACGGTCGGGGGTAAACATATGAAACGTGCTCCAGGTGCCTGAAAGGAATTACGGCAGAGACAGAGCCCTATTCACTCATTCGATACGAGAAGATACTTTTAATTAAACAAATTAGCGGAGGTGACAAGGACGATGCCAACTAAAAACCATCTATCATATGTCTTATCATCTGCTTAATAAATACTAATGAAACCAGCACACTCCCTTGCACAACCGCCCACATCTCGGCGTGTGTGTGTGCAGATTTGTGAGTCAATGTCAAACACATGCCACAAGAGGATTCAACCCCAAGGTGAGATGTTTTCCACTAGGCGCTCCTGGTGAATGGTTATCGTGGCATGCTGCCACCCCCTGGGACCACATGTGCTCCGGATTAAGAGAGAGGCAGCTTGCGTGAGCTCGCTCGGCGATGTGTTGGTGGAATCTGTGCTCTCCATACGCAAACAGAAAGCGTACAAAAACAAAGGAATAAGTCCATCAAAAGAATGGGGGAACTATGTATAGTTAATCTCGTCTTTGATGGAGAACGGTGAGTGTCCTCTTTCGAGGACAGTCACTTCTTTTTGGAATCCTAATGGAATTCTAATGCCGCGCTGCTGTCACTGAGAGAGTTGAGAAAGCCCGGTAAAGGATTACTTGAGAGCGCAACTTTTTGTTTCTGTGGCGATGTGGTTTGTAAGGATTGCTGGTCCTACTCCTTGCCTAGATTATTAACGTAATTGCTTGATACATTGGGAATGCTCCATGGGATGTGGGTGAGCAAACGATTTGGCATTCTATTCAGTGTTCTCAATGAAGTGATCGACTTTTTTTTTGCGTATTTAAGGATGGGGATTCAGAAATATTCCTTTCATTACATTCTGATAAGAAAAGGATGCAAGGATTGAATGTCCGTTTAGGGAAGCAAGTCAAGCTGGAATTTCACGCAGCGGCAGCTAATTACGACGACGAATGGTTTTCTTAAAATGAACGTGACATCGAGCAAAAAATGGGCAGTCATAATCAACTTGTTCAAAACTACGTCACGGAGTGCAATGGTTTATTTCTAAGGTGAGGTTGGAGGTAAAACTATAGTTTTTGAACCCGTCAGAACCAATCTTGATGAAATTTCAAGCACACAGAGCTGTACGAGCTGATGCTGGCCCATGGAGTAATTGTGAGTTAAAAATTAAAAACTACTCACATTTTTGGCGATGATTTGGTAAGGAGCATGCACCAACTCATTTGTAAATATGATCGGAGGAAAACATGTCCGATGAGTGGAACCCCAGCATTGTTTGCCGGATCCATAAAAATAGCGGCCCTTTGATCTGCGCCAACTACAGAGGCATCAGTCTCCTGAGTATCGCATACAAAATCTTACCTGCCGTACTGTGTGAACGCCTAAAGCCACTCGTCAAATAATTCAACTCTATTCCTTTTTGTCTAAATCGACGATGTGGCCAAGATCGGAATTAAATGAGCTTTACATATGCTGCCAATTCAAGTCTACAGACGAAGAAAAAGGACGAGAGCCAAGGAATGGATTTGGAAAACCGAGGGTAATGTCATCACCGAAGGAGTGGATTGACGAGGAACTATTAATATTGGTGATCCACAAGGCTCAGTATTGGGACCTATTCTTTTGTTTCTATTCAAAAATGATCTCCCCCAGGCAATCAAAAGCTGCAAACTTCAGATGTTTGCTTATGATGTTAATTTACTCGCCCCGTAGACTTATATACAAGCCTTATTACAAGAATTACTGACGATCTCAATAAAATTGTAGAATGGTGATCTCTCAACAAACTTAAGTCCATCAGTCTAGTGTGCTGAGGTGGTGTCTTTGATGCTTGTGACCTTTCCCAGAAAATGTTAATGGCATAGTAATCCCTACTGAAAATGGATTTCTCATCAACAATTGGGAGTTGTATCAGCAATATTAATTCTGGTTTGCGGTGCTTACGACACTCAACTTGATAACTAAGTGAACCACTCAAGATACAACTTTTTAAAAGCGTACTGTTGCTCTTTTTACTTAAAACTGTTCCGTTTATCCATATCTTCGATATGAATGTAAAAGAAAACTGAATGTGGCCTTGACAGTGTGCACTAAGTGTTTCAATCCCATGATGTTGTAGTGTTTCTCATTTAAAAACTAAGGTTTTGGATTTAAATTAAGATGATGGTTTATATTTTCGTAATATCCTGAAACTGTCCAAAATGTGACATGTCCTAATTATTTTCATGAAGTGACTATTTACAAAATTTGTGGCCGTATAATGGGGTGAGTGTTGTCCCCCCTGGAAAAGACCCAAGATATGCATATCGACACTCACCACCCATTCGTCGATTTCAAGGCCGCATATGACAGTGTGCATAGAGACGAGCTAGACACACAACATAGGTGTTTCGGACAAAGCGTCACACTAGGCAGCAGAAACTTCGAGGTAGTCAAGGACTTCGTCTACCTCGGCTCCGCAGTAAACAGGGACAATAACACCAGTACCGAAATCAAACGCAGAATCACTCTTACCAACCGCTGTTTCTTTGGACTCAAGAGGCAATTGAGTAATAAAGCCCTCTCTCGAAGGACTCAGCTTGGCCCGTCCTACTTTATGGCGCGGAAACCTGGATGATGAGGAAGACCTTAGTCTTTTCGCGGGGAAAGTTTTGCGTGCGATTTTTGGTCCTGTTTGCATTGATGACATCTAGAGGAGAAGATTTAACGACGAAATCTATGGACTGTACAGCGACTGCGCCTGGTCAAGCGTCTTCGCTACGCTTAAGATGGCAAGGTCATGTAGAGCGTATGGACACCACTGCGCCAGCCCGAACAGTCTTCGAATCTGAGCCATTGGGAAAACGCAACAGAGGATGGCCCAAACTAAGTTGGCGTACACAAGTGGAGAAGTACCTCAACCAACTTGGAGTGCGCAACTGGCGGCAGCTGGCGAAAGATCGTGCTGCCTGGAGAGGCATGTTGGTTGAGGCCCAGGTCCACCCCGGACTGTAGCAACAGAAGAAGAAGAAGTTGTCCCCAAATGTTCTTTTCGGGCTTATCAACAGAGACTAGCGACTTCACATATTCCCACAGAAAATAAGTCAAGCGGCGTTAAATCGCACGATCTTGGAGTTCGATTCATTGGTCCGTAACGTTAAACTATGCATTTATCAAACGTTTCCTTCCTGTGTGACATATTGCGCGGTCGTTTTGAAACCACTGCTCCTGCACATCATTGCTGTTCAATTGATGAGCGAAAATGTCAGTAATTATGACTTTGATTGAATTTTCTAGCCACCATCGCTCTTAAATATGTAAGTACAGACCAATTATTTCACCAACCCACAAAGCACACTAAACACTCAGTTTTTTTTAAATATAACAGTGTCTCAACATAAATCTGACAATTCAATCAAAAGTGAGCTTAATCGCTAAACAAAATTTTTTTTATAAAAATTTGGATATCGTTCTGGACCCATTTACTGGATCTAAGACTGAATCTGGGTAGCCCGTGGCAATTCATTCACTTGAGAGCTTACAAAATGGCCACCAGTTAAAATTGTGTAGCCCATTTAAATTCTATACAACTTTTATTAACGAAAATGTGGTCGCCGTGACGTATTGGGTAAGTGTGTCGATTCGGCACACCTCGCACCTGACAACACTCAAAGATTATAAATTGTCCATGAAAGGATTTTCAAATTTCGTCGTTCGAGGTAGGCTATGCCTTTAGGTTCCCCCCGATCTTGCGAGAACACAATACAACAGACTAAACGTCAAGCTCGGTTCATAAGTGTACTCTCCGCAATAGCGTACTGAACGGGTGCATCGGCTCAAATGCAGAAAACTGCCACTTCAAGTCTTAAACTGGACTAACATTTCACAACTTCAGCTTACTCTAGCCACTCAGTAAACTGTCTAAAAAAATGCTTCAAAAACTTCACTTCTTCCACTGGTCAACAGTAGGTTTCACTCACTCGTAATTTTCTGCAAAAGTTTGTCTCTGTTGCCTTTCGGTAGGTGGATGCAATGAATTGACTCAATTCCGGTCAAGGGACACTGCTGACCAGATACATAGTCATCGTCGAACCCTAGAGTTTCAAAAAAAAATTCTTCAAGCATCTTCTCTCAACAGAATGACAAAATTAGAGGAAAACACATCGAATACAAGTGAAGGCAAACAAGACCATTAACCCTCGAGTTCCCAAATGGTAAAGCAAAGCCTTGTGAATGTCACCAAAGCGTATAAAAGTAAGTCACTTCGTTCGTGTCCCTATTTCGTCAAAAGAACGAATCTTCACTCACAGCATTGACATTTATCCACAATACCCCGGCTATAAATCTTCAATTTCAATCTACATTCATCTCAAAATCAATTTGCAGTATGGATCCCTTTTCCAGTTCATCCCACGAGCCGACGTAAGGAATCGCAACTAGGAGGGCATAAACTGAAAGAAATCTCTGAATGATTAATGAAGATATAAACATCCCTCGGATTTGGGACTGAGTTGGTAACCTTTAATTTTAGTTCATCCCAAGCGATGGCTGAATTGAAAATTTTAACGAATGATACGAGGGATGGATGCGAAATGTCAGCGCTATGTTCGATTCGCTGCTGTCGGCCCTAGGCCAGGGATGGCGGGGCAGCACACGATGTGAATAATTGACGAGGTATCTTTGTGTGAAGTTCGGAAATCAATCAGATACAATTTTTTTTTCTTCTCCGTTCTTTATTAATTCGTCACATCGCATCCTCGTTGTCGTCATTCACACAAGCATGTAGGTGGTACATGTCGTTTGCTTTCTGCTTTAATCTGGTTTGTTTGTTTCCTTCTTTTTGTTTTCTACTTTATTATGCTTCGACAACGAAATTCAAATGTCGATATAATGCAATTTATACGTTTTACTTTGCTTTGTTTGTTTTTTTCAACAGAATTTAGTACAAGCAGACAATTTAACCAGACCCGTACAGATGGATCAGTGGACAATTCAAGTGGACATACAGCCTCCTCGTGGCGCTCTTTGGTAACAGTATGTTTAGGGTTAACTAGTGTAAATATGCAACTATCATCCTTTGGCTATTGACCTATCAGTTGTAAGTTATGCTTGGAGTTAACTTCATTACCAAGTAAAAATGAGAAATTTACAGCTTTGATTTTAATTTGTGAAGGCACTCTTTTAGTTATCACCAAACTTTCTTTCTCTATGGCGCTACAGTTCGAGGAGGACCTGGACCTCAACCAACATGCCTCTCCGGTTAAGACTTTCTTTCGCCAAATTCCTCCAATTGCGCACTCCAAGTTGAGCGCCATCTCAGCCTAGGTTTTTTCTGTTTCGTTGTCTTTTTTTTCGGGCCGGAGCAATGGTGTCCATACGTTCTATATGGCCTAGCTATCTTAAGCGTTGTATCCAAAGACGCTTGACCAGGCGCATGCCGCCGTACAGCCGATAAAATTCGTCGTTGAATCTTCCAATCCCGACGCCATCAGCACAAACAGAACCAAAAACCGCACGCAGAAATTTTCTATCAAAAAGATTAAGGGCTTCCTTATCCGCTTTTAGTAGCGTTAGCTAGTTCCTGCGCCGCAAAGGAGGACTGGAAAGATCACGCTGTTGTTGTTGTTGTCCTTCGAGAGACTAAACTGTCCTCATGAGCCCAAAGAAGCAGCGGCAAGAGTGATTCTGCGTTTCATTAGACGAAGTCCTTGAATGCCTCCAAGTTTCTGCTGCCTAGTGGCAGGCTTTGTGTCCTTCCTTGATAACAGTGTATACACCGGCTTGACCTCATTTATCGTCAAACCCAATCATCAAACTGCCACCATCAATGAATAAATTAACTCAGCATTCTTATAATAGATAAAAGGACAAACGAGTAACATCTGCAAATTTTAAAAATTTTCTACCGAACACATTAACTCCGAATTCCGGTCGTAATTCTCACCCTAGTAGACAGGCAATAAGTTTAGTGAAAAAACTTGAGTCCACATATTCACTGTGAGACGCTGCCGTGTCAGTGAGGCAACGTATTGTTAAAAGTGCCGAAAATGTCACTGCTGTTCAGGCGTCCGTACCTAATTTTCGAAATCAGACAATTCCACGGCGGGCATCGCTCAGACCACATTATGGCATATTTTGGGTCCTGGTTAACACCCACACAAGAACAAGTTCATTCAAGAAATAAATTCGATGGACCATTGAAAGCTACGTACCTTCTTCGAATGAGTTCAGGAGAAGATGTGCCAATGTGATAAATTTCGTCACAAAATCGTATTCAGTGACGAAACCCAGTTTTGTCTCAACTGGTCTGTCAATAAGCAAATATGCGTTATTGGTCGGGTAAAATTCTACATTCATGGATCACCACTTCATTCACAAAAATTAACTGTTTGTCGAAGTTTGCATGCCTGCGGCAATATTGGGCCAATTTTTTTCTTCGACAATGACGATCGTCGCTTTGCTGCGAATGATCAGTGTTATCGCGCAGTGATTACCGATTAATTTTGGCCCGAGTTGGAAGGTTTAGACTTGGACGACATGTGGTTTCAACAAGATGGTGCTACAAGCCACCACCACAAGTGAATGTTGAACGTTGAATCTTAAGAAATGGACCACTGAGTTGGCCGTCTCATCGTGCGATTTAACACCGCTTGGCTATTTTCTGTGCGACAACGTTCAGGTATTCGCTTATTCCAACAAGCCGACGACGTTGAAAAAGCTCAGAGTCAACATTGATAGCGGAATAGCTGCCGTTTCGGGCGAAATGTGTGGCCAAGTCTGATCAAAACGTATCCGCAGTGGTCTTATAAACGAAATCGAATTCATTTCATAAATGTTTTGATTGTGCTTAAAGTCATCAATAAAGTTTTTCAAATATCTCAAATGGTTTGCGTTTTATTTTCAAAAATACTTGTCTAATCCTTATTGGAAAACTCTTTACATGTCTCAGATACGGAAAGGCCTACCGACTGCAAGCAACTCAATGACAACGATTTTCAATTTTGCACGATTATTGATGTGTGATGTAGGGCCCCTCAACAGACCACGTGCAGACGAGGAACTTGTCCTTAATTGCTACAAAGCATGCATTACTGTCATTGGAAAAGTGTGATGAAATGGGCCGCCAGCAGAAAGATGGGAAACTGTAACGATTGTTGCATAGAGGGAAGACAAAAATTGTTAATGAATGCATATTTCGACTCGATTTGAGTTCTGCAGTTTTAGAAAGAGGTTTTGTGGCAGTCTATTGAGACTGAAATGCCCGATGCAATTTTTATGAAAAAATCCTTTTGCAAGCTTTGCTTAATTGAGGAGGTACACCCGCTTAGAAACTGATCGGGAGTTTAGGGACACAATTTGTTCGTCTTCGGATCTGTTTATCTTTGTAACAATAATTCAGAAATCTGGAAAGAAACTCATCTTTGAGTCGAAAGGCAATGCAAACTTATTTTGCGGTGTGGGGGAGGAATATAACGTGTTCCTTTCGTTCGGGGACTAGGAAGACAATTTTGAGTGCAAAAAATATTTTTTCTTTGCTTAAAGAATGCTTAGTTTCTGGCTTCCCTTTCGATAACATTTGTTCTTCTTTTCAGAATTTTTTTGCTCGGTTCTTTTTACGTGAACTTTTCACAAATCTCTGCAGTATCGAGCACGTTCATCAAATTTCATTGGACAAAGATGGCAGTAAGACTTAGACATGACAAAGAAAAAAAAAATCAAAAACGAACAAGTACAAATATAGTAATGTCACGTATTACCGGCTAAATCGGCAACTTTAATGTCAAAGTAATCGATGAGGACGGGTGATAAATTGAGAAAGGAACGTTGAACACTCTTCATTTTGACAGAAAATGAAAGTTCAACGTTTTCTTCTAAATTCCGATTTCCTTTCTTTGATAAACCATTGTTATCACATATCATGTAAATAAAAGTACCATATGATGGCTTTAAAAAGAACCAGCGGAAAATAGTAGGAAGGCGAAGTAGCTTGCTTTTTCTAAGGTTCCTATTTTCTGCGAGAACTTGTGATGATTTTTCCTACGAGAACAATATGTGGGTCGTTATGTAGTAAAGGGGAACTGAAACAGATCCGAATTTGACAACTTTGTTTTGTTTTGCAACCCCATTGCAGGCTGTTTTTTGTTTTGAGTTGTTTTTTTTTTGGAGAGAAAATGTCTATAGAGGCTAGGGAAAGCGATGGAAAAACGCAATTTCTTCGGCAGCAGAAACAAAAAACGACGATAAGATACCAGAGATGGTAGAAAGTTCATCACCTGTTGAGGTTCGCAAGAAAATAGGGTCAGTAACGTATCGCATAAAAGTGACTTTATCCGATACATTCATCCAAAACATCCACTCGAGAAATGATTAAAACCCTAAAGACTTAGAGGACAGCCACAAACGGACTCATGAGCTTTTTGGTAAAGGATTTGAATATGGCTAGGTGCAACCACGTTGTGGCTGTGTGTTTGCTTCAACAGCGAGGATTGGGATGCAAATATACAAAGTCTGTAAAAGAAATGCGGTGAATTTTCAAATTTTGCGGGCTACGTACGTTCGATTATCGATTTTATTTATTTTGTTATGTTGATGCACTCGTCTCAACCATATGTTTACAGATTCAACTGTGCAACATTTTTATTTTGTTTGTGTTTGTGACATAAAAGTTTAACGTATTTTGCATGTTCGACGATTTCCTGCTGTCGAAAAAAAATTGATCAAAGAATTTGCATTCAATTTTTTTTGAAAAGTGAGCGCTCAAAAACACTTAAAATATTGACACTGGCATAGGGTGAGTGTACTCTGAGTCAAAAAAATGATTTACAAGTGGTACAAGCTTTTCAAAGAAAGTCGAGAAGATGTGAATGACAACGCTCGCCCTGGACGTCCCAGCACATAAACTCCGACGCTCGCCCTGAACGTCCCGGCCCATCAACAACCGATAAAAATGTTAAGAAACTGAAGAAAATTGTTATGGAGAATTATCGAATCATTATCAGAGATGTCGCTAAAGATGTCGACATATCGTTGGGCTCATGTCATGAAATTTTTTGTCGACATTTTGGGCATGAAGCGTGTAGCAACGAAGTTCGTTACAATATTGGTGGATTTTCTTTTGCTTGTTCGTAATTTTTAGGCCAAAAACAAGATCGTCATGCCTCGGTCACCGTATTCACTAAAATGGGCCCCTGCAACTTTTTCCTGTTTCCAAAGTTGAAGAGACACATGAAATATCGGCGTTTTGCGACGATCGAGGAGATGCAAACCAAATCGCTGAGAGAGCTCAAGAACTGCTTCGAGGATTGGAAAAAACGCTGGCACAAGTGTATTATACCTCACCGGGACAATTTTGAGGGGATCAAAGTACAAATGAATAGATAAATATTTTTTTGAGAAGTATGCAAATTCACATTACTTTTTGAAAAGATCTCGTATTAGCAAGTGAAGCTGGGCTGCTAAGTGAGAAGATTATGCGCCAGACGATTTTTCCAAATGCAGCGATGTTTTTTTTTTTGAGTGCAGTATTTTCAGAATAGATCTGTAAGAGTTGTGAACTTTGTTACAATGACTTCCTTTAGACTTTTATACAATCTGTTCGCAGCACAAATAATGAATCACACATTCCGTGTGTTCAAAAGAAAGTAAATCTGAATATGAAAGTGTCATTCCACGAAAGCACAATGGCATTCCTCTTAATTTTTCTAGGTCAGTGATTCTCAAGATTCGGTTTTTGTCGCGGCACGCTTTTCGCAATTTAACACTTTGGTGGAGCAAAGAGAAATGAGTCAGTTTATTCTAATTCATGAATTGGATGACGCTACATGCTGCAAGAGGCCACGGCTTACCGTAGGGTACAATTTGTTTCTATGAACTCACATGAGTGTTTAATACCCTCCCAGCTGTTCCGAAACTGGTTTCTTTCATTTGTAATCTACTTGGGTAGGTTTGATTCGCGTCTATTTGGCTGAAATCATAGAGAGGAGAAGGCCCAGTAAAAGGCATTTGAACTTACTTTTATGCTCGAATGTCAACCAACAACTTCATTCCCAAATCCATGGTTTGAGAAAGTCCCCAAGATCATTAAAAGATGTTCTAGCTGACATACATACATATGTACGTCGGTTGGAAGCTTCTCTCATCACAATGAGCAGTCAATTGATTGAACATAACCTGCGGATTCATCATACAGATAATAAGAACCGAAACTTGTTGAATAACACTAGGTTTGCAAATCCATCTGATAGATGTCTTAATTATGCCACCAATTCAAGATCAATTCCAAAATCGCCTCGTATTCTGTGCGCAGTGTAGCACAAATTTATGTATTTGTGTCGACATCCAGCGATAAATCCTCCGCATTATGTAACGGTCAAAAGACGTCAACAAATTATGATAAAACTGTAAAAGGCAATTCCGACAAATACAAGCCACACTCACCCAGCCAGATCTCTTCGCTCCGCTGAAGTTCACCTAAGAGCGTGCAACCGATGAAGTCAGATGAAGCTACTCACTCTCTCTTGCGAAGAGGCCATCAAACCTGCGACTGTGTTGTGCGGCGAAAAGTTATTAACCAACACACCGGCATTCGCGAATATAGTACCTGCACAACAGGTTTTTATGTCATAGACACGATACAAGCAAAAAAAAAACGAAAATAAACGAACAGCAGATAGAAAAAAACAAAAGAGTTCAATCTTGAAAAATACCAAACTTGAGCTACGGCCGCGGCGACGGCGGTGGCTCCACATACGAGCGGCAGAAAAACAAAAATTCGCCATAAAATAATGAGAAATTCGAAATGACTCCTTTTTATGGACGAGAAGTTTCTGCCGTACGCCGGATTTGATTGCTTGACATTTTGATGACTTACAAGAGGTGCGGGGCGGCCGCAGGCAGTCAACAGAGTTTCATGCAAAATTTCCATTACAGCTCCGACATGGGAGTTTGAATCTGGCACTGGTTTTGATTTTGGCTCAAACACGACACGATGACATTGACCTCAGTCGAGACTAGGTAGAGCACCAGCCAGGCGGCACTGGGCACAGCGTAGATGATGATGATCTGCGATGACGCATGCATTGGCCAAGCCGAACCGGCAACGATTCGATTTTGTCTTTTTACCTTTTTGTTTGGTTTTGCCAGATGAGATGGAAAATACGGACGATAGAATTTTGGGGGCATGGCGATGTGCTCACACGCACGCACAGGTCTGTTGCGATCACAATTTCTTAGCCGCAATTATGATTTTTATCTTTCTAAATGGTTTCCACGGTTCAGATTCGTTTCGAAAGATCGAGTGGGAGATGTGGAAAGGTGGACACCTGTAGGCTGAAGATATTTTTCTTTTTTACTGGATTGACGTCATTTCGCGGGTCTGTGTTTCTTTGCAGATTAAAGGGGTTTTCACATAAAAACTGAACATAACGTGGCGTGAGATGAATTTTTTGTATTGTTTTATTGTGAAGTTGTGTGCGGTGATTAATTTGCAAGGTGCGCGGCCTTCAATTATGAGAAACATGTTTTTATGTTTAAAAATAAATTGAGTGATGCAAGTACGTGCTGGGAACATTCTGGGTGCTTGTGAGTTCTGATCTTTTCAGGAAAGTATATTCAAGCAGTCACCCAGCCACTTTAGCAACTGTCTTCATAAAATTAGATTTATGCACGTAAGTTCGCCTAGAGGAGGCAAACTTTCAGATGAACTACTCATAAAGAAAAAAATATTGGACCCTGGGCTGCAAGCTGTGCGGTATACTCCAAATGCTGTGCAAGCCGCGCTATGACAAATGCGGTGCTTGGTTGAAGGATGTCTAAAGCTATTTAAATCCATTGCCGGGCTTCGGAAAGGTGATGTGCGATGATGTAGTGCAAGGGACAGAGGCCACCGCGTACAAGTCTATGCAACAACTGCGCTACGTTGAGTGGCCGCAGTCCATTTGCCTTACCTGTCACATTCTTCATTCCTTTTAACTTTTAAAGCCTAGTTATTATTGTTCATATATTCGAATTCAATTTTGGGGCATAACTGGGGTTGGCTCCTGTGAACGTTTAATTGGGGAAAAATTGTTTATTATTTACATCGTACCCCAGCATGTGATACATTCAGGTGTATCAATCGACAACACTTTTGAAATTAGCATGAGGTTTGATTAAGAAACTCGAAGTATCGTTACTAGGCGACTTTGTTGGGAAATTTCGGCTCTTCTCCCCTTCCATTTTCACAACCGATGTTGTAAGAGTCTGCAAAAATTATACAAGTTTGTATTTTTTGTGAACTTTCAATTTGTTTCTAACCCAGTTTAAGCGTTAAAAAGCAACGAATTTTGAAACTCTGAATATGAATTTTAAAGTATTATGATTATGCGCTCATTGAAAAACATAGCAGGTATTTATCTTCCCCTAAGGCATCTAATTTTGAGCCCTTAAGCGAAGTTTGCACACAATTAGAATTTTCGATCAGTGAGAATATATGATGCCTATTAGTATCATGTGAGTTATTTATGCAAGGGTCTATTTCAAAAAGAATTTTTTTCAGTTTTTCTATTGGAAAACGAAAAAGAGTTCGTAAGCAAAGGTTTTCTGCAAGTTTTGTTGTGGTTTTGTTTTTGACAAACTTTTAAAACAATTCTATTTCTATCTACTATATGTTTTCAATTCTATTTAATGAAAACAATTTATAATCGTTAATACCAATTTTGATATTTGCTTGTAAAGGGTTATTCATCGTGAGGTGTGTTTTTAAATAGGTCATTCTGATAGATCACGCTGGTCTCCCATCAAACTGATTTGTCATTTCTGTTCTGTTTCGTTTGGCAAGTCATCATAAAAAAAACTAGCACTACAGCAGCGTTGTCAAATTTTTCAGTTGTCTTACGAGAATCTACTTTCTGTGAGAACGGTTTTTCGTGCGATTCGAGGAACTTATGGTGCGCATAACCTACCTACTGAGACCACTATTGTCAATTCAATTCCAAAAAATAAGCCCAGTGTACATTAGTTGACGAAGTAGTGAGAAGATTAAAGCCCCGTGTCTAAGAGTGTACGCGAAGATCGTGACGAATGGATTCGTTGTTTGCAGCTTGGCTTGGCATACTCGACAACAGGCGATTTCAGTTTGAGTTAAATTTTCAATCAATGGACTTTGGAAAAACCCAATTAAAATCCAGTATCGTGAAATTTTGTTCACTGAGATCATTTCATTTCTGACTCATGTATATGTTCTTAAAGAAAGTTGCTGCATTTGGGCTCAAGAACAATCGGAAGAATACCAAGAGCAACCTTTTCATCCATTAAAAACAAAGGGATGGGGATGGTGTAATCATTGATTAATATTTCTTCAAAAATTATACATTACCCCCAATGGTAACCGTTAACTACTCTGCTTCCTGAAATTCAAGTACATGGTCTCGGTGAGCTCTGGTTCCACCACGACAGCATTTCGTGTCATTAAGCGTATGAAATTGCTGAACACTTTCGCTGCGGTAAACTGGAAGTGAGGATCGTGAAGTATCTTTGCATTACGTTCTCTGGAGATATGTAAAGTTTCAGGTCTTTGCGAATATGTTAGCTAAGACTGACGCTTTGGGAGCCAATATTATCCTCGAGATACCAGTCGCTATGTCCGAACAAGATGCCTAATATAGAACCTTTCGAATGGTCAGATCTTTGCGATTTTGGACATTTCGAGATTTTGGGCATGTTTGGCCTCTTAAGTTTGTAATTTATGCTTTTCGGGACTTTGGGCTTTTTCAGATTTTGGATATCTTGGGCTTTTCCAGTTTTCTTGATTTTGGCCATGCCAAGATTTTTCCCTTCTCAGAAATCTCTTCGAATTTCGAGTTTTTAGCATTTCGAGATTTTGGGATTTTCGGAATCTTGAACTTTTTGGAATTTAAGTCACTCATGGTTTTTCAGTGTTTCAGGAAATTGGGCATTTCTGTAGTTGGTTATTCAAGATTTTGATGACTTCGAGATTTTGGTCGTTTCCGGACTACCGAAATTTTGAGTTTTGGGCATTTTTGGATTTTGATCATTCTGAGATTTTGGTCTAATCGAGATTGGCCATTCTGATATTTTGGGCCATTTAAGAATTCTGTCAACTATCCTTTGACAATTTAGGGCATTTCGAAATTGAGAGCATTTTGGTATTTTCGGGATTTTGCACATTTCGGGTTTTTGTGCATACCTTTCGAATGGTCCCCTCAGATACAGTCGTGGCAAACGTTTACATGACATCATATTCAAAAAGTAAATGCCATAAATTTGCCTTTTGACCGATAGTAAACGTGTTAAGTACACTTTTGAATGTATGTGTTTTATAGTACACTATAAAAAAACAGCACTATGGACATTCGTATCATATCCTTATGAATGCTCGTCAATGTGAAACTTGTTCCTTCGCCTTTTCTTAACATCTCACTACTAAAATGGAAACACAACAATCAAAATATTACTAAAAACTTGCCAAAAAGTTGTAAATAGCTTTTCTCACTTTTAAACTAAGAAGTAGTCATATAGGTAAACTGTACTCGACGTCAAATATTGGTTGAATGAACGAACGGTCTACCCTTATTTCTTTTTGAATGTGCTTTAACCAGATATAAACCTCAATAATTTCAAAAACTGGTCACATCACATCCTTAGGACTTTCTGTAATTCCGAAACTATAACCCTTATCATTTAACTTAGACATAGAACAATAAAATGTGGTTCATAGCACATGTAAGGGTGTGACTTCCATGCAATATACACACTATTGCTTTCCATCAAAAGTCCCTTCTTATACCCTAAAAACACACGGAAGTAGTAGGTATGTACGTCGATTCACACGCCAGTGATCGATTCCTCAATTGAACACCTATCACACAGTTCTCACAACACCGCCTCTTTTTAAGTTGCTAACAACTTGCCTATGAAAGAGGGAACGAAACCATCCATGTGCGAGTTTCATTCGCACTCATTTTGTTCATTTTTTTTTAAATTTGTATTTCCTGTGAATATCGCATGATGTGCTTAAATTTCGTCTTGGGCGTGGTGCCCACCCCCACCCAACACAAAAATTATCAACTTGTATTTTATGTTTTACCGTTTCACACTTCAATTCAGAAATTCTCTCTCTCTTCTCCGACTTGGCCACATATCCAATAGTTCCAAGGTTACTGGGTCGTGTTTGCCATCAAAGCTGAAGCCCAATCATGAGAATTCGCAGCAAAAAATCGTAGTTCAAAGATAAACATCACCACTCCTCGGCAGCGGCATCTGAACTCTCTCAATAGGCACCGCTGTTTGCCAGCAGCATATTTGCCTTCAGAAGCTTCATTCATTCATCTCCATAAAACCCGCCTCAAAGACTCCCAGTGAATACACACTGGCCAAATGCAGCTATTGCACAAACGCGCAAAAGATGGAACAGAAGCGAAAAAAAAATTCAAATCGAAAACTTCAAACAAAGAGCTCCTTCGAGTACAGCAAAGATTGGAGAAAAAAAAAAACTTCAAATGAATTCACAGCGCATTTGGCCTTGACCGGAGATCTATTGGCATTACCACCGAAAGCATGTCTGGTGAGAAGGCGATCTCTAATGCAAACAACTGGCATTGTGGTGGAATGGGGCGGTGGGTGGGGGGAAAAGCTTCTCAACCAGCGGAGGAGTTGGCTGCATGAATAACCCATGGAACAACCCCATTTACCGGATAGCCACTTCAGCTGTTTTCAAATTCAAACACAACAGAGTCACCTCAGTTCGATGCCAACAGCCATGCATGCACACAGTTGCGAAGGGTCCTGCACGATGGGAAGGGGCTGGAAAAAAGGAAAAATTCCATTTCTAGATGAAATGGCAGATACGGGGAGCAGCGTTCCATTAAGAAACAGACAAAAAGCGGAGACTTCGTCTACACAAAGTCGCACTTGGCAACATTTCAGCGCCTCACACACGTCTATCGACCCGCTCCCCAAACCCGGTTACAAAGCGCAAACACAAAAGTTTCCAATGGACCATGTGGAATGGAGGGGGAGGGAGAGTGAGAGGGTGAGTGAGACAGAGACTTTGCTTATTATGGCAACACAGATGAGACAAAGCGAACGGATAACGACGACAATGACCAGTAGTATCGAAAATCCGAGGACATGGATTGGGGGCGTCCTTTGGGATGTAGCGTCTGCAATCAGACGCTTCACATCTCGTCGGAATGTGCTTTCAAGGATTGTGTTGATGGCCACACCAAAGAGCCGCCACCTCTCCCGCCGCCACCTGCATCATGACGCACAGCGCTGCCCTCCAGCTGTGTCTCTGTGTTTTTGTTAGTCCTGATGCGGCCGGATTACGCAGAAGGGTACAAATGGAAATCCCCTCTTAATGCCTGTAATTAATGAAAATGTGTATTTTTCCGTATCACCCCTACGGCTGTATCGTCCACAGGTGAGATGATTTGAGCCGAGGAGGGGGCGCCTGTTTTGTGCACTCCTGCAGCCAGAGTGAAGGCGTGCCATGTGATGGTGATGCTGTGTCTGGTTGTCAAGTTGTCAGTTTTGTCAGAGTACCACTGGGTGTGTGGGCGTGTCAGTGTATACGATTGCCTGCATTCGAGTGTGCTGGTGGCAATTTAAGGGGGACACCGAATGCCGAACGCTGCTCATCTGGCTTACGGAAGCAATTTAAGGCAACGGGAAACTTTTTAACTGCCAATCTGTGAGATTTAACTCTCCAAATGTTAATTGCACAACGTTTCCATTTCGGAATGAATGGCTGGAATGGGAATTTCTCATTTTTTTTTTTTCAAAATTATTTTTTCTTAACTGTACCCCTGTCAGAAGGATGTGCTTGGGAATGATGGCAGCGTGGCGATTATCCGGATTAGTCAACTTGTGCAGCGTCCAGGAGATTAGTTGCCGGGGAATGCCTTTGTGATGGAACTCGAATGAAACAATTTCCTAATGGACACAATGATGGTGTATCGATTTCACAAAGGAATGCCTGGGGGCTCGCGCTCTCTCTCTCTCTCTCTCGATCCGTGCTAGGGAAAAATTTTGCTTCTTGAAATCAGAATGGGGTTTGTAAGGAAAGATTAGCAACTCCATTGTGCCAATTAAAGAAGTGTAAGTCTGTTGAATCTAAGTTACATACATTTCTTCTGACGTCTTGTACATGCGTCTGTCCTGATGCGAGAAATCCACCAGGGACTGGATTTTCCTCAAAATGGAGTAAATATGCGAGCAGCCAACGACATTGTCATCAAAAGGACACAACAGGCGGTCAATGAATTATCGAGAAAGAAGTGGGTACGGTATGTTAATGTATTTACTGTCTACGAAAAATGTTGGTGACCATCGACAAAGACATAAGCTTTGTCTACCTAGTGTCAAAGGCAAAGGATCAACCCTACGAATCGCAGCATTTTCTAATTTGAAAGACGAATGCGGACTACGGCCCTCTAAGTGCCAAAAAGAAGATATCCCCATATTTATAAAACCCTGATATTCTCAGTCCTTCTGGAAGGCGCAGACATATAAATACAGGAAAGTCCTTCGTCTTGCCAGTGTCCCTGAATGCAATGGAAGTATTTTCAAGAGGAGACTAAATAGCAAACTTCTTGGACTGTACAACCATGTCGAATGTCGTCAATCAAACGGCTTTAAAGCATTCGTTTCTAAAAGCCTCAATTTGAGAACGCACGCAAAGGCCTCAACATCAACCTCCAATGCACTACGAAGTTGCAAAAGAAACACTTCAGAGGAATAGGTATCCGGAAAAGCTGTAGGATATGGGGAAAGTTCAGAATTCAGTCCAAACTACGTCCTTGTAAATTTGTTCGCAGAATTCTAAATTTTTATAATATCGGAATTTTAATTGTTTCAAAACTTTGGGCTTTTTGGGGGTTTCGAATTTTTGGCTACTCTGCATTTCTGGCTTCTTTCCGATTTTAGACATTTCGAAATTTTCGGCATGTTTGGCTTCTTCGGAGTTTTGGGGCTTTTTCCTTTCGGGACTTTGGGGTTTTTCAGATTTTTTGAATATGTTGGACTTTTCTAGATTTTGGGCATTTCGTTATTTATGCTTCTCGGGATTTTGGTTTTGATATGTTCGGCTTTTCAGAATTTTTGGCATTACGGTATTTATGCTTTTTGGAATTTTGGCCATGTCAAGATTTTCCCCTTTTCAGAAATCTTGGAATTTCGAGTTTTTAACATTTCATGATTCTGAGTTTTTCGGAATTTCGAACTTTTTGAAATTTAAGTCACTCGTGGTTTTTCAGTGTTTCAGAAAATTGGGCATTTCGGTATTTTCGGTATTCAAGATTTTGATAATTTCAAAATTTTGGTCGTCTCGGGACATTCAAAATTTTGAATTTTGGGCATTTTTAAATTTTGATCATTATGAGATTTTGGACTAATCGAGACTAATCGGAATGACGGGTATTTTGGGCCGTTTTAGGATTCTGACCATCATCCTTGCGCAATTTAGAATTGAGAGCATTTTGAAATTTTCGGGTTTTTGTGCATTCCTGCATTTTGAGATTTTGGGCATATCCGTGTTGTCTTCGTCGACTGTTTTAAAAGGGCCATAATTTGCTTAAATTGCACCAAATATTCCATTGCATTGAACCAAATATTCCACGCCCGGGTTACAAGGTATGCTGACTGAAGTCTGAAAACTGTAGCGCCAGCGAAGATTGAAGAAGTCAGTAGCGTACTTCAGACGTTCATATTCTTAAGCCTTTTGGTCGATGGTATTCTCGGTCCCTTCCTATTGACCTTGTGACCATTTAAAGATGGTACTAGGAGAACCCTACTTGTGTTCCAATTACCCGCTAGACGCATTGTAAAAGGCGCAAAATTGTATTAACAGTAAGAAAGCACTCATTAGACACACGGTGCATTACAACAGCTCACCCTACAGGAAAATTCTCTAAAGAGCAAACCTGTCAAAACAAATTTGCCATAAGTACTGCTTGACAGCCGACACGACTTCAAATGACAGTCATCACTCGATGTCGATGCCATTCTCTTGCACTTCATGCAAATACCTCTTTCAAAGTGCACATCTTTCCGAACGCATTGCATGCGCTGTCTCACCATTACATCACTCACGAGATCTCTGGAGGTTCAGTTGAATTGTTAGTTTTTCTTTTGCACAATTAAATGCAATTACGGACACGTTAATAATGCGAGACTGCACGAGCAGTGTACATCATCTTAATTGAGCCAATTTGCACTGACCTGCAACGGATGTGTAAACTAGTTTCCATACGAGTAACTGTCTTCCCGGACTTTTAGACAATTTACACCTTGCAATGGTGGGGGGAGGCATCCGACTTTCTTAAGCCGCCACATAGACGCCACGTCCACACGCAAGCCGCCCAACTTGACAGCAATTAATGAGCATTTCCATCTCTGACTCAGTAATTGTGTCAAAGAGAAAAACTCTCAGACTGAGATGCCACAAGTCTACGAAGACAGCCAGGGTGCAAGAAAAGAAAAACCTCTCCTTTGACATTCAGCTTTCTGTCAGCCACCAGTAAACGAGTTCCGAAGACTCTCCGCACTAATTGCGCTTTTGATGGATGGGAGTGGCAACTGCCCACTGTGACAGAGGTCTTAGACTGTAGGCGGTGATTGTTGAAACTTTTCAATTGATTGACATGAGAAGAAAACTTGTCATGGGAGAGATCTGACTCTCACTTCGTGTACAGTGGCTGTCAATGAGTTGGCGCTGAGCCAGCGCCGACTATCTGCAGTGGCCTCAATAGCTCGTGCGATTTGTTTCAAACGTCTACCGTGTCACCGCGTTGCGAACAATCGATTTCATTCAATCACCACCGATGCAGGAAGTACGTGAAGTTCGCCGATAGAGTTCTATGCTAATTGCCAGAACGAAAACGAAGCGAAGAAAGTTACGAGTCTATTTGCATTTGCGGCACCAACAACGTTGACAAGCACTCACTGATTGTCACTTTCGGTTTTAATTGAAATTTCATTAGTCAAACTGTCATGCGTGTACAGTTTGCTCAGAAAGGAAAAGTTAATAGTAAACTTTATTATTTTTCTCCCCGGAAGTTCTTCGCCCACTTTGGGGTCGCCCCGTCCTCGCTTTGCCTCGCCAACAGGCAACGAGTCCTCGAGAGGGCGAGTGATAAAACTTTGCATTTGACAGCCGTCTATGGCGCGGAGGCGTCTCGGAAATTGTCTGGGGAATGTGCTGAGAGCTCTGTTCGTTTCGTAAATCTGTTTCGGTGCTGTCGAGTGTCGAACATGTGTAGCGCACATGAGTGTGCGATTTGGCTTCTGGGGTGATTGATGATTTTGCTTTCGCCCGCTTCGCTAGCATGTCGGTTGGCATTTTTGGTGATGTATGGATGTGGAATTACATTTATTGTGCTCGCCGTATTAATCGGGTTTTCGAATTTGCAGATTTGGGGTTAGGAACTTTTGCTGCCGAGTTTATTTGCGAAACGTGTTGATCGTAAGCGGCTTAATGAGGGCGTTTGTTTTGCCCTTCACCCACATCATCTGCTCAGTGTTTGCGTCTGCAGTTAGTGCTGTTCGCTTTTATTAGACGAAATACTGAGTTTTCTGCTTAATTAAGTCGAAATGGTGCACTAACGACAAGTTATTGTAATGCTCGTCGATTAATTTGTGTCTGTTCACAATCGGCATTAAAGGAGTCATTCGTTAGGATGTGAAGTTGTGGTTAATTAATCGGTGGCGTGTTGAAATGGGAGATGCCTTTGGGGGCGAAAGGAAATTGTGTGTACGTCTGTCGTACGTTCATCATGCAGGAGCACGGAATCCTACATCTGTCCTTGAGAATGTCCACACATAACCTCGAAAAATGTCACCGCTTGCAGAAATTTCGCCACTTCGACCTGTACAGAGACACAGCACGAACGAATGTGGATTGCCACAAGCAGCGCTGACCTTGACACTGGACTCATGCCACAGGGGGCATTCAATTCGGAAGGTCACACTTTGAAGTTTCTCGTTTTGTTGCAATCCAATTGATTTAAGTGCCCTGCTGGATGGCTGAAAACATTTGTCATTTACTAATGAAACTGACAGAGAGCAGGCTATTTAAATCATATCGAGGCTAACTTTATAATTGTAATTAACGGTCATCAATTACGGCATTATGCCCTTCGACATTAAATCGATTACATGTGTCGCTGTAGCCATGCATTGCATTGGTACACACGCTCCAATCACATCATACCTCACTTAACAGTTTGATCGGAATCGATTGGGGAATTCTATCTGGCCGTTGAGTACATCTAAATTGAGAGTGACGTTTAGTGGCAGTCCACAATGGACCAGGGACCAGTTGCTTTAGCGAACCACTTGTGTTGCATGTGGTGTTGTTTAAAGCGAAGTGAATGGACCAAAATGATGAAGTTTAAAAAAAAGTTGATTTCGTGAACTATAAATATAACAAGAAGTTTGTCATTCAGGCGAGAGTGGTAAGAAATGGCCTTAAAACGGCGATTACACGGATTTAGGTTTAAACTTAGGAAGGAGCTCCTAAGACTAAATTCAATTCGACCGTATTCCTGATGATAGGCTAAGAAATCAATTCTAAAAATAGGGTTTTACGGCCTCGGAAAATACAAATCTGAGAGCAAGTCGAGTCGGGAATGTGGAATCGAAAAAGTCGTGTCGAGAGATTCATTTTCGGATTTTGACGCAAAGCATGAGCAAGGCTGAAGCACATTTGGAACAGTTTTCAATTTTTTAAAGGTTTGTAAAATGATTCCGCCATGTAGTGCGCATGGACACTACTCTCCTGCCCAAAAAGTCTTCGAATCTGACCCATTGACAGAGGACGGCGTAAGCCAAGGTGGCGCACACAAGTGGAGAAGGACCTCAACCAACTTGAAGTGCTCAACTGAAGGCAGCTAGTGAAAGATCGTGCTGGCTGGAGAGGCATATTGGATGAGGCACAAGTCCGCCTGACCGGGACTGTAGCGCCACAAAAAAAGAAGAAGAGAGGTTTGCAATATTTTCATGTACACTTTAAAGCGGTATATTTGAAATCTGCGTAATCATTCCAATTTCAGAAATATTTCCTACCTTTTCAGAAAGCTTGGCGTTGCATAAAGTTGGAGATTTAAATACAAATAAAGTTTCTAGGCACAGAAAAGCACATTTTCCAAAAAGTTCTTCAAACTAAATTTTTTGGGTTACAAAATCCTTCTTTCTCACAGAGTGAAGAGTGTCAAGCCCAAGACAAACGCGTGGTATGACTCGAACTGGAAGAAGGCCATCAGGTTAAGGAATAAGTTTCCGAACTTTCAAAGCCAATCCTTTTGAGGAAAACGGGAAGAAGTTCAAACGGGCTCGAAATGACTGCAATGCATTAATAAGACGAGTTAAATACTCTTACGATCAAAAGTTGAGGCAAAAAGTGCTGCATTGTCCCAAAGGTATCAAAAACGTTTGATCTTTCGTAAAGAACTTTAAGAATACCCCCTCGTCTTCAATTCCAACACTCATTTGATGTGCTGCTCTTTAGAGAAAGCAAATCTGATAGCTGCACATTTTGCAACCAGCTCAAGATTGTGCTCTGTCTCTGCCTGTACTCGAGAGCGTAAAGTTCTACATGTAAAAAATCAATTTTCGCACCCGTACAGTTGCAAGAGCACTTACAGAACTACACAGCACAAGTCCGCTGGCCCAGATGGTATACCCCTGTTCTTCTGAAGAGGTGTTCCAGAACGTCCCTAAAAAGGCCGAACCATAATCACCCGCCTCCTACCAAACCAAACGTCCCTACTTTCTAAAGTCATGGAAACGCTGATAAATCTTCAGCTTAAGAAATATCTTCAAACCCGGAATCTTCTTAATGACCGGCAGTATCGCTAGTCATTTGACGGAGTCTGGCATTCTTTAATGAATTAGAAATTACTAAAAAATTACTGATAGGTACAATGATATTCGACATATTAATGCTGGTGTTCCCCAGGGCTTCGTTTTGTCTCCGACACTCTTCCTCATCTTAATAAAAGATGTCCTGTCTGTCACTTTTAATCCAATCCACTCCTTCGCTGATGACAGTACCCTCAGCTTTTCATATGCATTCCTTGGCTCTCGGGCCTCCTCTTCGGCCATCGATGTGGAACGGCACCTATGTTAAGCTTATTAAATGCCGATCTTGACGGCATAATTGATTGGAGTAAGAAGAATAGAGTGGAATTTAATGCTACCAAGACCCAGTGCTGTCTACTGTCACTCAAGCGTTCCCAAAATAAGCAGCCATTATCCATGATTGGCTCTAGCTTTGTGGAAACGAACGACTTTCCATCCTCGGTATGTGTATCAACTCAACACTTAGTTGGAACGATCACATATTCGAGATCGCCAAATGCAGCGAATTGTCTAGATTTCTTAAAGCGATGCAAGAAATAGTTCACCCCTTTTGATCTGGCAACACCACATTAGGCTTACATCCGCCCAAAACTTGAGGATAATGCTCCTATCTGGTCTGGAGCTCCTAAGACCTCACTGCACCTACTAGATAGAATTCAACAGCGAGCGATAAAACTTTTTGGTAATACTATAGCCGTGAAGTCAATCGACTCGCTAGAACATCGACAAAATGTTGCGTCTTTATCACTATTTTATCGCTATTTTAACAAAAATGCTCTAATGAATTAGCCAGTTGCATCCCGCCCCTTCAAGAACTTACCCGCAATACTCGCGTCGTTAGGAATGCTCACCCGTTCACCATTAAGCCCACCTTCGGACGTAAAGTTAAGTTTAGAGACTCGTTCTTCAGCCGCACTACACGAATATGGAATGCTCAATTTTTCCCCCTCATTACAATGGGTGCATTTAAAACCAATGTGCAACGGTACCTCCTTTTCGTCTCTTCAACTATACCTTCGGTATAGTGCTGTGACTTAAAATCCGGTAGCTTTAGGGTACTAAATAATCCCTTTAGCGCGCTCCAATTATAAAAAAATGCACAGAAATATTTGGACAAAAGGTAGAGAAGACTAGCGGTGGTTGTTACATTTTTTAAAAAAAAACTTGTTTTGAACCATTTTCAGAGGCCTATTGTTTAGATAGAAATTAATAATAATAATTGAGTGGCACTACAGCCCATAACGGACCAGGGCCTAACTTCTACAACAACTACTCGTGTTGTGCATGCTACTGTTCTTCACGAGTATAAGGGACCTACAGTTTTTTTCCGACTCCGATCGGCGAGATTTGAGAAGCTTTCCATAGGCAATTAATACTCTTTGAGTGTTGCCAGCAACTCGAAAGAGGTAGTGCCGTGAAAAATGCTAGGTGTCCCGTCCGGGAATCGAACCCAGACTTTCTGCGCCGCAGTCGATGCACTTACCACTGCGCCACGGCGACCCACTCAGATAGAAATTGGTCACTGAAAAATTGATGTTTTGGCTTTAAAGAATATAAGCAGAGCTCCAGAACATTGGATATGACCGACAGTCCATTTGAGCTGTGCAGTTGCTGAGAAGATGTGTCAGGATCTCCTCTTCTCTTCTCTTCTTTGTTCAAAGGCCACTTGCAATACTGTAGTACGGCATGTCTTCCTATTGCGAAGTGGTCTGTAGAAACTCCTGCAAGGTTTCTTAAATTTTTCTTTCTGCTTATTTCGGCGAAGGCCGTGTTTTTTGCCTTTGATTGCCTTGCGTCTGAGCATGTTCTTAAATTTCTCCATATCTAAACGACCTTC
Source organism: Eristalinus sepulchralis (assembly GCA_944738645.1). Taxonomy (NCBI): domain Eukaryota; kingdom Metazoa; phylum Arthropoda; class Insecta; order Diptera; family Syrphidae; genus Eristalinus; species Eristalinus sepulchralis. The sequence continues at coordinate 15,623,293 of OX122882.1, forward strand.
TTGATTTGTGGTAGAGTTCTAGAATTCTTCTTTGTCATCTTAAAAAACAACCACATCCAACAAAATTGCATTTACCAGCAATTTTTTCGTCTATTCCAGACATTTTCTCAAAAAAAAACACGCTTGCCACACACGCTGCCTCCAATCTGAGACAAATCAAGTTGGCAACACACTTTACCTCACCGATCCATTGACACATGACACACGCATAAAATTCCGCCATGTGAAAACGGTGACCCAGAAACGCTCACATGACACGCACCAAAATCATATCCGTCGCCCACTCGAACATGTCACAGTGGGTGTTTCATTCGCATAAATTTGGGTAATTTGCTGGCAAAAAGGGTTCGCTAATTTTCCCACAAACAACCTAGAACGACGTCTGAACAAAAATAATGACACTTACCAACCACCTCCGATTCCAAGGAATCTTGACAATTTATTTTATTTAAAAATCACCCGCCATTTTATTTGCAAATTTAAGCCCGACAACGACGCGCTTGCTACCGTTGTCAATGATAAACGCAAATCGGAAATTACACCGTTAAGGGACGACCCTAACCGATTGACATTTTATGAAAGGTACACTGAACCATTGAACGATTACGACAGCGGACATGAAATTAAACGTTATTTTTCAGGATGTTCACATTTGCCTTTATTTACGAGCCATCAAAATGGCATATTAACGCAGAACAAAAATTCAAAAGGAAACAGATCACACTGCGATGGGCATGCATGTGATTGAATTTTTAAACGTGACAGATACCGTGTCGATGACAGTTGTGACACATCGTATCGTATATATCGTATGTTAGTCAGGATGTGCGTGAGGGAGAGAACGGAATACATGCCAGTGTGGCGTGGAAAATAATGAATAATTTTATGACCGCCGGGTGTCGATTTAATGCAGCCATTGAAAAGTAACATCGGTAGCAACGGCAGAAGTTCGAAATGTTCACAGGGAAATTACAAATGATACAAGGTCGTAAATTTTTCAAACATCGCGAAAAAAATTCGTCCATCGAAGCGAACATCCTGTTAAACTCCAATTGAGCGATGATGTAATGACAATTGGCATCGATTGAGTATTTATGACTCAAATTAAACGGTTTTGGATATTCAAACAATGGCTTCAGTGAGACAGAAAGAAACAATGTTTTTCAAATTTACAGAAAACTTGCAAAACAAATTAAACATCTCTACATACATCGTGTACAGCGAAAAATATCAGTAAAATTGTCAATTGGAATCTTTTCCTTTCGACTTTTTAAGGTTTCGTTTTCAAAAAACACAAGTTTCTGCCTGTCTGTTACCCTCTTCATATCTCCTGAACGTAAGAGACAATTTTCATGAAATTTCTGATTGTAGATGTACTTGACCAAGCGAGCATTGTAGAGGTATGAAAATTTAAATGTTGGCCATTATTCTATTTGGATGTCACATACGCGAAGTCAGGGGAAAAGATAAGTGTAATTTTTAAATTTTTCACAAGATAGGTTCTATTAAAAGGAGGAACAATTGCCAAAGCCAAGTTATCGGTTTTTAGCTCAGTTTTAGTTCCAACTCTTAAGTGTGATCATGAAATTTGGATAATGACTGCCGAGATAAAATTTCTTCTTGCCGTTGCGGGAATTAATAATAATAACTGATTGGCACTTCAGCCCACAAGGGACCACGGCCTATCTTCTACAACACTACTCCACTAAATAGATTTAAATTTTCCAATTTTTTTTCTCAGATAATATCAACATACATTTCCACGGAAGCAGCCACTATCTTTTGTTGAATATCACTCATCTAATGGCACTGGCTTCTTGGCATAGCTTAATGAGATATTAATCTAGCCGTTAAGTTAAGGGTTGTAAAATACTATCTAGACGGCTAATCGACAAAACTATTTCTTGATAAAGCAGTTTTATTGTAGCTTGTGTTACTGCCTTATTTAAGCTTTATCTAGTATCATGACTGGCTGTAACATGACAGCAATTCTCCTATAACTTTTAGCTATTAATGCAGTGTCTGACTATATTTAGAAATAAGTATTTTTTTCCCAATATTCCCAGTCCCAGATCTGACTTAAATCAATCAAGGCTCGATTTGGCTTGAATTTACTTTATTTTATTCGACGGTAAGTAAAGATAAATAAAAAATTAATGGAGTTGAACAACCATCCAGAAAGAACCAGTTACCTTGCTTCTTCAGCAGCCAATCGTGTTGTGGGTGCAATTGTTTTCTCAATTGTAGGGATGGTCCCACTTCAAACGGCGAAATTTTTAAGAAAGCTCAATGGTGGGGAATTCACGGACAGCATGAAAAAGTTATGAATGAAGTCCATTTCGGGTATTAAACTTAGACCTCAGACGTTGGAGCTCAGACGTTGGAGCTCAGACGTTGAAGCTCGTTACCATTACTCTATGGATGCCTTTTGATAAAGTGAAATGTTAGTAGTTCCTAACTTCTAAGAGCATGATGCAATGAATTAACTTAATAAACGTACCAGGCCTGATCGAATGATCTGAACGAAAATCTGATCATCTTACACTCACACAGTTACGCATTCTTGTTACCAATTTCGCTAAGAACCTAGATGTAAGTCCATCTGTGATAAACGCTGTCGACGAAGACGTTTATCGCAAACAAACCAACAAAGTATTTTCTTCAACCCACTCCCACCCCCTGACTTTTTTAGAAAGAAAAAACAATTCTGAAATACAATACCGTTGCTGTCAAAGACCTTGTGGGTGGTTTCGGGCTGTAGCTCACGAATGGCTTGGATGGCATTGGTCTTAAAGGCTTAAATCGTTCCCAGATTGTTGGCATAATACCGATCCTTCACGGTTCTCCACAAAGTCCAAACGGCTCAAATCGCAAATTCAAGACACTCAGTTTACATCACCAAGACACGACTGGGGAACATCATGCGCAAAAGCTGAATAGACTGTGTGACATGGCGCGTAATCGTGAACGAACCAAAGGTTGTCAAAGTTCAATTCAATGTCAGTACAAAATTCAAGTCAATTATAAAAAAGGTGGTTAAAAATACTCTGTAACTCCCACCGTTAAACAAAACGTTGTTCCCAGCATGATGTTTCATAAAAAATGATCCAACAAAGACACAACTCTACAGTTACCCAACTTCCGATCTCTGTGGATGCATTGGCTTCACGACAATAACGTTTTATCGAGCCCAGTTCAAAATATGCCCCATAGGAAAAAAGGATAATTTTTTGCCCAAAAAAAATGTTCAATTCGAACTGCCTTAAGCTCCAAACTGCTAAAAATTAACAAGGAGGATGGTTCCACATTCTCAACTACTAAGTTAAGTGAACCTTGTAAACCAGAAGTTCAAAATCAATGAACGTTCAAGTTGATGCTCGTTAATTGAGTCTCCCACTATCAATCACAACTGCCGAATTCTTGAATGTCTTGAGACTGAGTGCTGACCACTAGCATACCAGTCTCATGAACTCTGAACAAATTTGCAGTAGTGGTGGCGGCTTCATTTCGTGCAACATTCCTTTTTCCAAAAACGGACTGCTTGGTCTAAACACTCACTTTTAATCCACGTATTATGAGTTTTAAATTCTTTGCAACGGTGTTTAAGTGTAAAGCGACTCATTTGGTTCCGCTGAGATATGATTCCGACTTTATGTTTAGATTTCGAGCGGGATGTCGGTGTCAAAATAAGCTTCAATTAAAAACACAAATTGTTCCACTCAAGGCACTTACTGCGAGTTCGTTTACTGTAACGAAAACGTTGTAATGTTTTAATATTTCAACGAAAATGTTGTTTAAAGTGATTGATTTCATTAAGATACTCGCGCTTTGATCGTTGGTGTGTTCATAAAGAAATGTTAATGTAAATTTTATATCCGATGGATCCCAATCGCTTATTAATTTCGTCCCTGAACAAATTCTTGCAATTTTTCATTGGTTATTGATTGAAAATAAAAAATGTTCTCCTAGCAAGCTTTTTGATCTTTCTGGTCTGAAAAATTAATGCCTATCTTTGTGCTCTTCAAATATTTTTGAAATTCATAGATATATAGGCTTTGGACTCATAAATTTGTGTACTCAAATATTATGTTTTTTATGTATATGAAGCATATTAGCGTCTTTATTGAAGGCATCAATTTTACTCCGTTTTAGCTTCTATGATTCTGTTTCAATAAACGTATGTCGGGCAGGAGCCTGTTTAGCTCTCAAACTAAGCATACATATATTTAGGAGAATTTAGAAATGCTTAGTCTGGTGTTAAATCATCTAGCATTGCACTACGAAGTAACTTTTTCATTAAGAAAATTGTTTATTTGGGGAATGAAGGGGATGCAGTCATATACACAAAATCAATTCCAAAAGACAAATATCCTTTCACTTGCTTTCTCACTTTTATGTTGGATACACCGCCACGGTGGCATTTAGTTCAGGTCCCATCAAAAACGCGGAGACACCAAATTTGTACAACGGATCGGTTTTAGTAGGCCGGATTTAGGCAAGGATATATTGTGGGTATAGGTTGGGTTAAGCAGGTAAGAATATTTATGTTGTGCGAGGCTGACAGATTTTGACATTTGGAGCACTGCGCAAAGTTTAGACACTTTTTAATGATTCATGTAAATACGTATGCCTACATTTGGTTCTCTATGATTTTGTTGTTGTCAGTAATTTCTGTTAAATATATATTTTGATAAGTATAAAGTGGTCGCCGTGGCTTAGTGCTAAGTGCATCGACTGCCGCGCAAAAAGTCTGGGTTCAATTCCTGGACCGGACACCTAGCATTTTTTCACGGCACCACCTCTTTCGAGTTGCTGACAACACTCGAAGAGTATTAATTGTCTATGAAAAGATTCTCAAATCTCGCCGTTCGGAGTCGGCAAAAAACTGTAGGTACCTTCTACTCGTGAGAGAACAGTAGCACGCACAACACGAGTAGTTTTTGTAGAAGCTAGGCCCTGGTCCGTTGTGGGCTGTAGTGGCACTTAATTATTATTATTTATAGGTATAAGGAGTTTGCAACAGATTTTTTTTAAAATAAAAACGAAACCATTTATGTGCGAGGTTAAATCATACTTATCTAAACTACACCTGCCCGCTAGATTTTGCCGAAATTGTACTGTGATTTGTTGGGGTCTTAGTTAGATGATTCGAGTCACAATCCGAAGATCTCAAATCCTGGATTGGACTTTGAATCATCACGCACAGCGACACTCGATTTGAGTTGTTGACAACTTCCAAAGAGTAATGCCAATGCCGAAGTTAATGCCAAAGAAAAAAGGACGCAAATTTCGCCGTTGGCAGTCAGCAATGAGACTATTGCTTTCCGTCTCCAACAGCATGGACAACAAGAGTAGTTCCAAAGGAATCCTTAGGCTCCTGTGGGCTGCGGTCAATTTATTTTTCTAATGAGAGTCATCGTCACTGTTTAAAACAGTGGGAAGATGTTGAATTAGGAAACCGCATAGTCACCAAAACTAAGGTTTCCCTTTTTTGCCTCACACCAAGTACTTGCGATAGGCCTCACTCTTCAAACCATCTCAATAACTGCCTTGTTACAGTCTCACAGACAGTGTTACAATATGAGCAGCGAGAGAGAGAGAGGTTATAGGCGGATGCATCCCCATTGAAGATTAAGGACCAATAAGGGAAAATGACGGTCAACTTCCTTCCCTATGGTCACATAGGAAAGCATTTTTTATAAGATTTCCCCGGCCTTTTCACATATGATTTTGAGATAGAAACTGTGACGTGTGCACTCTTTCTAAGGAAGTTCAAAACTAACACAAATGTTGATGGATACTGATTGACGTCCATATCCCTTCGAAAAATTTGGAATTTCCGTCAAATTAAGGAACGGATTTGGGGGAGAATCAGTTGTTGACTTGGACATCTCATTGCTCATACATTTGAATGTTGGAAATTACATAGGTTGTGTATGCAAGTAGTTTTCATTGACGTCTACGTTGGAATCTTTTCAACAACCAGTAATGAAGGGAGTTTAGGAACAGATGTAAATGAAAACAAGTGTTATATTCAAGACATCGTGCCACAATCATTCTAAAGAGGCAACACAAAGTCTTTTTCTAGTTCACACGTCTGCAAAAATTCAGTAGAAATAAAGCCCACCCTACATCTCAGCGAGCATTCGAACATACACTGCATTTTTGGGGAACGATTTCGGTCCACATTTCAAGTCACATGGAAAGATGTAAAACATAATTGTGATGGATTTTCCCTCAAAACCTTCAATCGAAGCAATTATCCAGGAAACTCTTCTTTATAACCCACTTAAATCAATCGAAAGTCAATACACTAAGAATATCGAATGAAACCCAACAGCAGTCAAAATAGATTTCCTTACAAACTTTCGGCTATTTTCTGTCAGTCAATGCTAAAAATAGCCAATGAGAGGTGAAGGAGTTTCACACTTGTCAGTTGCCACGGTCAGTGAACATAATTAGCCATTGTCACTTGATTGTCTTGGAGCTCATTAATTCTCGGAAACATCATTAATTCTCGCAATCAGGGATGAGAACGCACATCTCAATGATTATGACTTTGGAACAAAGAAAATGTCATTCAATGTCAATTACAGATGTTGTTCGCTTTGATGACACTTTGTGGATGATTAACTTCCATCGTTCGATTTACCGAACGTTCATCAACCGCCAGTGTATGCACCTCACGCTTTCAAAATTCATCAGCACTTGTAAAGTGATAAAGTAAATGTCACAAACCACATTTTAACACATCACTCATTCGACTCACAAATGGAACAATTTGCCACAAAGATGTCAAGTTAAGTCCACCAAATATGGATCACCAAGGTGCTCACGTACCTCCCTCCCCAAAAAACAAAATATTCAACTCAATCGTGAAGAAAAAGGCCAAACAAAGACTCCAAGTCTGACAAATTAGCGGTAAACCGGTCACAATGGCCAGAATCAAACGCAATAAAAATCAAACAAACGAGACCAGTTGGGGTGGGCAGAAGAAAATGAATGCGAAAAAAACCCACACACACACACAAAAGTAAAGAGAGAGAGAAATACAGAGCAAATGACTCACCTGGCAAACGTAATGGCGATGGACTGGCCATGCCAAAAAAAGTTGTTCCATCATACTCCTTGTGCGCCAAAAGGACAATAACACCAAGAAGTATCCAATTCATGATGTCGTTGCTCCTGTTGCCGTCCGCTTGTTGTTGGCGCTGCGTTGTGGGATGTGTGAAAGGCCAACAACAACAACAATGGCAGCGATGCTGTTGAAAGTGATAACGACCAACGAAAAGTACGTTCCTTGCTGTCTAGTAGGTATTGAGGTTATCACCTTCCTTTTACGATGCCAATCGAATGAATGCAGCTCCTGCCCCACTACTGCTCCCGAAGCAGTAGCAGAACCGATTTGCCGCCGCTCGACAGGGATGGTCGTTGTGTCGATACCAGACTGAGTCGGGGCAACAACTTACAACTAAACTAAGTGGCAATGACATTACCAGGAGAATTAGAATTGATCATGAGTGACAAATGCACATTTTTCTTTTTTTCTTTTTCAACTTCTCCCACTTCACAATTCACACACTACAATTGATTTTGATTGATTTTCTTTGACTTTCACTTTGTATTTGATTAACGCTCACTACGGAAACACTGAAGCACTGAAATGGAAAATGAAGATTTGAAGATTTTAGCAAATGGACGTTTAGTGACGCGGCACACGTCTGACATTTGCCGCGGTAACGTTTTCGCGCTCGTTTCGCGCAAGAGGTCATCGACGTAATTAATGACTGACGATCAGCAACAGAACAACAGTGGCCAGGCTCTGCTCTCCCGCACCGACTTATTGTGCTTTGTAATTTTGATTTTTGAACGGAACCCGGCACACGCTTTGGCTGGTGCAGAGTAATTTCATCAACGGACTCGAGCTCACGCTGCTAATGAGAGCTGCATTCAGAAACACGATTTATATCCATGAAATTGCGAGAGAAAACTTGTGATTAGCCTTGTCGATTTGTGTTCCTTTCCCCCCCTCACATCAGTCTATGTCAGCCCCCCATGACCGCCGAACGAGCGGACAATTATCCGGCAAACCACCAGACGGATGCAGGCTTCAAATGGATGAATCTGGTTTCAAGCCATTTCACCGAGAGTTGCGGAAACGCACATACGTCAGGTGGAATTTCATCGACGGGAGGATGTTCACGTCGCTTGTTTAGACGTGGAATTTGACAGCCTGAGCGCTTTTCACATATTCCTCGCTAGCTATTCGAAGTGTCAAAACTGGCGAGATGCAAATTTGGGTCATGGCATTCCATTTGAATGGCATTTCATGTGTCATGAAATCCATTCGAGATGACAGTGCGAATTTGAGCTGCATTCTGCACGAGGTTGTCCTGAATGGGTGAATATTGTGACATTTTGATTTGTTGCTCTTGCTCTGCGGATGGTGAGAGGAAACCGGAATTGATGGTGTGGTATCCTTGAAAATGAACTTTCTGGCCCACAGACGACAGGGAAATTTACGATGTGACGACTGGACCGGATCAACAGAGCTGACAAATAAACAGATCTAACGTCTCGTCAGATTTTATGAATTGTGTGAAAATTGCGATTCTTGTCACTCATTAGGAGCTCCACTTAATTCGCGACATTCGATAGAACGTAAACAGAATTAGGTGGGAAACCAATAGATAATCCAATTGATTGCACAATGACACTTTCAAATGCGTGTCATGTTGTGTGTGGATTCTAATATGATTACGTATATGGGCAGGCAATCCGCCACCGTTAATCCATTTAATGCCCAGCCAGCGTGCAAGGCCCTAAATCCGGCTGAGGCATGTCCTGCGAAAAACTTTTCACAATTATAACAAAACCAATACAAGTTTGGTTTCCGAGGGGATGAGTGGGTGAGTGGGCTGGGTATCGGAGCGTAGATTGGCATTTTTTGACATTTTGAAACTGCAGCTGAGGAGCCTGTACGGAGGAGGTTTTAAAATTTTCGAGAATTTTTGAAAGAATTTGTGAAATTTTTTTTCCAGTCATTCCAGTCAAGTTTCGCTAAATTTGACTTCGACTTCGGTGCTAGGCGAGTTCTGATAGAATCCTTCATCGGAGGGGAATGTTGGTTTTTATCTGAAGAAGTCAAAAGATCTCAAACGACGGAGATTTTGGAATTTGAATGACGCTGCAACCCCCTGAGAGGGCAGGATCAGGTTTGATTTATTAAAACTAACCAAGCGGCGAAGTTTAAGAAATAATCTACACCGTCTGCAATTCCAGAGTACTGCCTTTAGATTGAGGGAAGATGACTTTTGATGTCTTAAAATTACACATCCAGCTTTGTGACTTGAATTGGAGACCTCTCTCGCATTGGATTGGACATAAGGTCATGGCGACCACACCAACAAATGAAATTTCTGACTTTCCTTCAAACCTTTGCAGAACCTAATGGGAGAACTTTCAGCGCTTTAAAAGGAGACTCCAAATTCAGACACAAAGGGTACACTCTAACCGCGTTATCTGAAAAGAAGTTTTCACTTTTCCGTCTTTGAAATCACTCTTTCCAACATACGCTAGCTACCTGATCCGAATCAATACACCCCAGGGTAGTGTCTGCCCTTATCTCTAAGAGCTGACCATTTTCAGGTCGTCAATTCGCTTCCTCTAAAGACTCAAATCCACGAAAACTTCATCTCGAATCCCAGCAAATGGAATTTCATCAGAACTTAATCAAATCCCAAACGAATGACAACAAGCTACATTTGTGTGTGCATTTGTAAAAAAACAAAAAAACCACACTGATCGCAATTCCAATTAGACTCATCCATCCATGAATTGAATTTCCCCTCGGAATTGTGAACTTTTTAATTTCTAATCCGAAAGTCCGCCTTAAAACTTTTCCAATCAAAAACAATGCAAAGAAGCTCCATGAAAGGTATTTTAATCCGTTTTCTGGCGGCGAAAGAAAACTTCCGAAACTCTAGCACAACTATCTGAGCCCTACCACAATGACGCTAGGTACACACAGTCCGACTGTCAGTCGGACACAGTGCTCATCTCAAAAGTGGCTTTGTTGAGCGGTTCCAGTTTGGTTTCTCCACCATGAATCGTACACAACCAACCAACCAACACGATGAAAGAAAATTCCGATTTCCTTAACGAACACACAAGAGAAACCCCCACAGAAGAGCAACATCTCTCTGGTTCTCCTCGCATTCTGACCCCAGACCGAAAGACCTCTTTGTTAACACACATACTTGCGCACTGCCACACTCCATGTAGTTGACTACATAGAGAAGAATATTGTGTATTTTTTTTTTATCCCATCGGCCGTTCTCCTCTCGCTGTGTTGTCTTCGAGGCGAACAAAAGCAAACAAACAAAAAAAAAAATCGAATTTTTTGACAGTCACCAGTTTGACGTTCATCATGCTCGCCGTCATTGGACGGCATCCTCAAGATTGAATTGTCAAGTGAAACAGCGACCAGACGCAAAAAAAAACTCAATGCACCACTTGACAGTCCGTTGCGATTGTTTGCCAATGAGGCCATTAGGCCTTGGCTATCGAAGTGTTGCAGTGTGCGAAGCGAGTCGTAAGTGCGGTAACAACTGCAGTGGATGCCTGCCTCCCAAGCATCAGATGAATGTCGTGTAGCGACTACTCCCACCACCACCGGACACCGTCATAGCTCGTCAATATTCGCAGTACACACGAGCCAGCAACAACAAAATCCACCCATACACACGCGGAGGCGGAACGTGTATTATTTCTTTACGAGTATTTCCCTCTTGTTCGTCATCTTGGGTTCAGTTTTTTTTTTTGCTGTTGTTTTGTGTTTCACCTGAGAACCTTTGGCAGGGAACAAATGTCATAACTCGGTTGGCACGTCAGCGGGGCAGGAGCGAGGACGGACGTGGGGAAACGAAGAAAGCGAACAAAAAACCCTTTAATCGAGGAAAATCGGAAAAATATTCGATGTGTGTCGTTTTGGGAAAAACATTTCCTTCCGTTGTCGCTGCTGTTGCTGTTTGCTGTCGTTTCATTGTTGCTGCCGGAGACCCAACGTTGGAGGGAGGCGACCAACCGACCGACCGACCCGGGCCACACACGGAAGGGGATGGGAGGTTATAAAGATTTTTTTTGCTTTCATTCCTTTTTGCCTTTGTTATTTTTTTCTAACAACCAAATGTAACCACGAAGGTAAACCACTCATACACAGTACGGCGGAGAGCACGCAGACACTATACACCACCATTACGCGCTATTCAACAGCGCCAACCACTATTAACACAAACACAGCGACGACAACGGCTATTACGAGTGGTCACACAATTAGGGAAACACTGAATTTAACTCGATTTTATTTTGCCGTTGTATTTCTTTTTTTTATTTTTCCGCTGGGGTTAATGGGATTTTCGCTTTCGTCGCGCGATTATTGAATCCGTAATGTATTTCGGGTGGTGCAGTGCTGCGTCGGTGGCACACATCCCGGGTCGGGCTAATTGGATTTGAGCAGCATCGACGGGTTGGGTGGTTGGCACACGAGGCGACCGCTGTCGCATTACCTTTCGTCGCGGTTTGTTGAAATAATGCACGAAGTTTGGAAATTAAACTAAAAACAGAAATATCCAAACGAACGGGGAGCGAAACGGACCCCGTCACCAACCGAACCGTTTCGTATCTAACCGTCAACTGATGGTGGTAGGTTGTAGTCGTATTCAAGAGATACTTGCACATCAACAGCCAACGGTGGCAGTGTTGAAGCAGGTACTTGAAGTTGACTCTTCGATTTCGATTGGAGTCTGATTTGCTCTTTGGCACTCTTCGGTTGGGAAAATGCGGAAAATCTACAAGTTGTAAAGAGAGTGCCACTGTGTCTACCTGTATTTAACTGATGATTGTGTTGCTTTTTTTTTTTACTGAAGAATAAGACGGTTGGAGGCGGATGTGTGTGCATGTCACTACTCCCACTAGGTCTGAAAGTGTTGCCGTGGCTTGTGTACAGCTACTAGTTGTGATTGCGCTTGATTTAACGGTGATTTAGCTTGAATTTGTTATTGGTTGGAATTTGTTATTTGTCTGAATTCAAAGCCACGTTGCGTCTGAAATTCCGTTAAAGATGTGGAACTCCATAAGGCGAAGTTAAGCGAGTTATTGGGTGTCGATAGGAGATGTCAAACTGTCGGTAGATGGCTCTGAAATGTCAAACCTCTGGCAATTTTAATTGCCTCTGACAATACTATAGCTTACGCGAAAGATGGCAATTTATGCTTCAACTTGTTAGAGGATGTTTTTGAAAATCGCATTTTTCAGTTAAAGTGTCATTTCAGGTTCAAGATGAGTGAAAATTGGGAACATTCATGATTTGGATTTCAACGAGTTATGTTAAAAAGGGAGAGAACTCTGCAGCCTGCTAGAAAATGTGTGAAGTTAGCTGTTCGGTGGCTAGAATCTTTCAAAGGCCTCCTTAAGGCTCCACGAGACTCGATCCATAAGACGAACTAATGAATCGAGCTACTCAGCGACGAGTTGTAATCGATCGACAGTACCACAAGGTAGGAAATGCCCTGAAGCTCCAAAATCGATCCCCTCTTCTGTAAGTTGTGCGATAAATCGAGACAATACAGATTGGGAAGGACAAGAAATACATCGTAGTTCTTTGACCACAAAACTGCAGTTTGTGGAACATCTCAGGGTAGATGCACTGCTGTCAATAACTCTCCAGATTAACGCACTTGGGTTTTTTGACGCTTGTTGGGAAAAACGAAGTCTAAAGGTTTCTTTGCTGATCACAAAGTTTCGAGCTCGTTGATCAGGCTCAGGTTCGACTGGCACAGTCGGTGAATTGAGTTGCTCTTCAGTTGGATTTAAGTAGAAAAACTGTAGCTACGTGGCTTAGTCGAAGAAGAATATTTGTCCAAGAGAAAGCTGTTTTCGAAATGGGTGCCGCGTTTGCTCACAATGGAGCAAAAACAACAACCTAGCGATGAGCTGCTTGAAGCTGTTTTGCCAGAAACATGGATCCATCACTACACTCCAGATTCAAATCGACAGTCAGCGGAGTGGACAGCAGCCGGTGAACTACGCCCAAAGCGTCCAAAAACACAAATGTCGGCTGGCAAGGTTATGGCATCCGTGTTTTGGGATACGCACGGAATTTTATTCGTCGACTATCTTGAGAAAGACAAAAGGATCAACAGTGAATACCTTATGGCATTATTGGTGCATTTGAAGGAAGAAATTGCAAAAAGGAAATGCTCCCATATGAGGAAGGATAAAATTCTCTTAAACCAAGACAATGCACCGTGTCACAAGTCGTTGGCTACCACGGCCAAATTCCCAGAATTGGGCTTAGAATTGCTGCCGCATCCACCCTATTCTCCGGATCTGACCGCCAGCGACTTCTACCTCTTTTCAGACCTCAAAAAGATGCTGAAAAAAAAACGGAAAAATGCTGGAAAAAAATCAAAATGTTGGTGCGTCAGTGGGCTGATTGCATCACTCTTAAAGGAAACTCTGTTAACAAATAAAGTCGAATTTTGTCTAGAAAATGTGTTTTCATTGATTTTTTGTTGGAGGTTGGGATACAGTGCACTGGAGCTCTCAGACTCAAAAACTGGTCCATTGTACAATCAGGCAGTAACCTTTTTTTCTGTAGTTTCCTGGTTTTCCGAAGAAAGAACAGCAGGCGCTTCTGTGATAAAGAGCTTAAATTTTCAGCTCCCACCACATCAGCGCCAAAGGCGGGACATTGACAGAGAAAGTGCTCTAAAGTGTATTTACCTTCTCCACAGGCGCCACAAAGGGTGTCTTGAATAAGCCCAAGCAGACTTAGGCGCTAAGTCCCGTACGCCGACAAGTTTTCTACACTCTTTTCTGTCTTGAGGTAACAGAAACTCCGTGGACTTCTTTTTTTGCTGACGTTCGCAAGCATACACTTGGTCAGCCTGCATCCTGGAGAGTCATGCCATATCTGGTTGTGCTGTCGGGAGACCCAACCGTTGACGGAAGCCTTAACCAAGGACCCGGAGAGTCTCAAGGTGGGTTCGGATCCTTTTTTGATTCTTGCCTAGCAAGCTCATCAGCAATCCCGTTTCCCAAGATCCCGTGAGTCCCAGACAAGCCTTCATCGAATTCAGTCTGCCGACTGAAAACTTGCATTCCTGGACTGTCTTGGACGTGGTTAAAGGTTTGAATAAGGCCTTAAGCACAGCTTGACTGTCACAACAGACGCAGATATATCGCCCCTTCCACCTATTCTTCACAATATAGTTGATGGCCATTAGGATCGCAAACGTTTATGCCTGGAAGACCGACGCGAAATTACCTAATGAGGTGTAAAATCTAAGCCACAGATCCCTCTGTATTCTTGGAGCCATCCGTGGAAATCCGACTACATTCCCTTCCCGGCTCAGTTTCTGTCCAGATCCAGTCTTGGACACAGGCAAAGTTAACTTTGTATAAGCAAAGCAGCTGGATCGCTGGTTTTTACTGGTTAGTCCAGGAACTTATTGAGTCATGTGTTAAATATAACTGCTGAATAAAGTGTTGCAGTGTATGTAGTGAAACACGTTGTAGCACTAAACAGCAACACTGTCAAAAGAAAAGCTTTCCAAAGAGAAAAAGGAACCACCCCTCATCACCCAGGCAGCAGTTCAAAAGAGACCAAACAAAAGAGTAGTCCTTTTCAAATCCTGCGCATGCCCCCAGGATTTGTTTATGAATAAAGCAGGACGAAATCTGTAAACACTTTCTCCCGACAAGGAAAAGCACAAGCTTTTGCTTATATGCCACGCACGCACACATCAACCTAAACACCTGATTGTCTCGGTGTGATTGACTTACCCCTCATGTCACTGACAGTTTTGGCATTTTCTTCGAACACACAGATGGCGTTGTATAGTCTCGTTATAATTTTGAAAAAAGAAAACGTCCTTCCTCCTCGTTTGAAATCGTTTTCGATGCAATTCTCACACACAAAGGACACCAGGATCCTGATCAACCACGACGAAATACTTGAGTCGCGGGTGTCGAGAATATTTTTCTCCGGCTTTGCGTACGCTGTTTCTGTGTTAGTCACCCATCCGCTGGACGTGATCAAGCTAAATCTTCAAGTGAAGCCTCTTTCGTTGGTTGAGCTGCTGAGTCTTCATTTTCTAAAGCCCAGAGGTAAGCTTACTGTGCATTCCTGGAGCTCTGATCATTCCCGGCAAACGGTGTTTCGAACTTAAGGCCGATTTCGTTTGTATCGAGGCATCACGGGGGCTATGGGCCGGACCATGATTTATGGAAACCTTCGATTTGAACTTTACGAACTCGCGAGACGACACAGTTACATCAACACGTTCGGGCAAAAAATCACAATTGCAGCTGCCAGTGGGGCTGTGGGGGGATTCTTTGTAACGCCGCTAGCCAGAGTGCATGTTCGGACGCAGAATGAAGAGCTTTTGGCGCCCAACGAGCGGTTCTAGTGAGTCATGTGTATCTGTGCTTTGCAGTGACTCTTGAAGATTTATCCTAGTTACAAGGGTGCAGTGAATGGGGTTTATCGGATATACCTTGAGGAGGGCTTCGCAATGCTGTTCGCTGGATCGACGATGTCAACTTTGAGGGGAATGATGGCCACGATTGGTCAACTTGCGCTGTATGACGAGGTGAGTTCTGCACATTTGCACGTTCTTCACATTCAACAAGATTCGGTTTTCAGCTGAAACTGAAACTGACAGAACACCCGAAATATTTCGCAAACAGTTTTTCTACATATTTGCTGGCGTCTGTCACTGCGGGTCTTATTGCGTCCCTACTGCAGCAGCCGTTTGAGGTGATTTCCACGAGACAGTTGAACAACCCTTCGGGGAAAATCCTAAGCACATCCGATGTCTTGCGGGATATCCTGAGAATTTACGGGCCCATGGGATTTTTTAAGGGATTCGTACCGGCATTTGTGCGGATAGTCAGTCAGACGGTGGTGACGTACATGATTTTGGAAAACCTCCGCCTCCGGTTTGGTCTGCTGTTGAAAACGAGAAAACGGGGCGAGATCTATGAAATCGTTCCGATTGATGAAAGCACATGCCAAGCTGACGATGAGGAAGACCTCGTCAGTCACGATGACACCGAGAAACAATTAGCGGACATCCCATTTACAAACGATGTATATAAGGACAATGAAGTCAATGGTTCCTATCAACCGAAGAATGAAACCTAAATCTTCTCAAAAATAAAACAAAAATCAAACAACATTCCCAATGACTGTATTCTCGTGACAGGGAGTGAGTGATGTGCGCCACAAGCTCGTGGGCTATTCCCTGCTGACGGTGGGAATCGAAATTCTTCTGTGCTTACACAAGTCAGACACACTTGATTGACATTTCAGTCAAATGGGAAAATACTCATGACATTTCTTAGAACTAGCTTTGTAGGGCGTATTTGGATCAGTATTTGGCGCTTTTACTGGTGTTTTTTCTTGACTTGAAGATCACAGTTTATAAGTTGAATTCTTGACAAGACAGTTGTTAAATTTTGTTTGAGTCCAAAAAATAATTTTCACCGTGTCCTGCGGCCTGTCTAGTAATAGAAACTTTTTACATTTGACTTCATGGGCAACTGTGCTGTAACTATTCTGACGGTTTGTTTGACTTGTCTTTTGGTTTTGTTCACTGCGGAAGTAAAAAGCGTTTAATCGTACACCCTGGTGGAATAGTAAATCTCAGGCGCAACCTGGGAGTCAAATTAAACCTGACTAAAGTCGGTTTCATCTACTAGGAGAGATAGAAGAAGAGAGAGAAGCTTCTAACGAAAGAGACTCACAAGCAAAGACATCTTTGAGTCATTTCCGCAAACTCGTAGAATTAAGGCACTGTTGAAACATAGAAAATAATTTGGGTGTCTCTACAGCCCACAAGGGATCAAGGCCTATCTTTTTCTACAGTTACCCCGACGGCACAACCCCAAACCAACGTTTTTGTAACACCTAAGACAAGAGGTCGCACTTATAAGTTTGGCAAGTTGAGCTGTGGTCGCCGTGGCATAGTGGTAAGCGCGTCGACCGCCACGCAGAAAATCTAGGTTCAATTCCCCGACGGTACACCTCGCATTTTTTCACGGCACCACCTCTTTCGAGTTGCTGACAACACTCAAAGAGTATCAATTGTCTATGAAAAGATTCTCAAATCTCGCTGTTCGGAGTCGGCAAAAAACTGTAGGTACCTTCTACTCGTGAGAGAACAGTAGCACGCACAACACGAGTAGTTTTTGTAGAAGCTAGGCCCTGATCCCTGTGGGCAATAACCATCAAATACAAAGTAATTCAATTGACTCCCTAGGGTGGCTTCGCAATAGGGCAGTCTGTTCCTTCAGCTTTCTAAGACGGTTTCGGGCTGTAGGTCACGAATGTTTTGGATGATATTGACCTTATTGATTATTGGCTTTAATTCCTTTCACAGTTCCCTACAAAAATAGTCCAAATGTCAAATCGTAGCTACTAGACGGCCACTTGACTGTTCTGGTGTGGCTGTTAAAACAAAGTTTTTGCGTAAAACAGTTATGGAGGCATTATGGTGCTACTCAATTATTATTATTACATTCCGGGGTGAACCTGGGCCTCAACCAACATGCCTCTCCAGCCAGCACGATCTTTCGCCAGCTGCCGGCAGTTGCACACTCCGAGTTGGTTTAGGTCCTTCTCCACTTGTGTGCGCCACCTTATCCTGGGCCGTCCTCTGTTGCGTTGTCCCAATGGCTCAGATTCGAAGACTTTTCGGGCCGGAGCAGTGGTGTCTATACGGTTTACATACCCTAGCCATCTTAAGCGTTGTATCCAAAGACGCTTGTCACTGTACAGCCCATAGAGTTCGTCTTTAAATCTTCTTCTCCAGATGCCATCAACGCAAACAGGACCAAAATGAGCACGCAAAACTTTTCTCTCGAAAAGACTTGGGATATCCTCATCCGCTTTTAGTAATGTCCAGGTTTCTGCGCCGAAAAGTAGGACTGGAATGATTGAAATGTTATATAAAGCAAGCTTATTCCTTCGAAAAAGGGCTTTATTTCTCAATTGCCTCTTGAGCCCAAAGCAACAGCGATTGGCAAGAGTGATTCTGCGTTTGATTTCGGTACTGGTGTTATTGTCCCTGTTTACTGCGGAGCCGAGGTAGACGTCCTTGACTACCTCGAAGTTTCTGCTGCCTAGTGTGCTCTGTCCGAGACGCCTCTGTTGTGTGTCCTTCCTTGATGAAAGTATGTACTTCGGTTTACCCTCATTGACCACCAGACCCATTTTAGCCGCTTCCGCTTCAATCCCAGCAGACGCGTCTTTGACGGCTTGCTGTGTTGGTTCAATCATGTCAATGTCGCCGGCGTAAGCTAGCAATTGAGCTGACTTTTGGAAGATCGTGCCTCTGGTGTTGACTTGTGAATTACGCACCATCTTCTCAAGGATAATGTTAAAAAAGTCACATGACAGTGCGTCGCCGTGTCTAAAACCATTTTTCACATTGAAGGTCTCGGTGAGTTCTTCACCAACCTTCAGGGGGCAGCGAGAGTTCTCCATCGTCATCCTACACAATCTGAAGAGTTTGATAGGAATGCCGAAACTAGACATGACACTGTACAGCTCGTCTCTATGCATACTGTCATATGCGGCCTTGAAATCGACGAATAGGTGGTGAGTGTCGATTTGCATTTCTTGGGTCTTTTCCAGGATCTGCCTTAGTGTGAAGATTTCGTCGATGGTGGACTTCCCTGGCCTGAAACCACACTGATAAGGACCAATCAGGTTGTTGACGAACGGTTTCAGGCGTTCACACAGTACGGCAGAAAGGATCTTGTATGCGATGTTAGGAAGACTTATCCCTCGATAGTTGGCGCAGTCGAAGGGGTCTCCTTTCTTGTGGACCGAACAGACGACGCTTAGATTCCACTCATCGGGCATGGTTTCCTCCGACCATATCTTACAGGCAGGTGGAACATTCTGCCTAACAGCGGGATTTGGGCCGTCATCGCCGTTTAAGAGTCTGCAGAAATGATCTTTCCAGATTCTCAGAATCGATTGCGACTCTACTACTAGGTTTCCGTTTTGGTCCCGGCAGGCTTCGGTCCGAACCCTGTGTCCACCGGATAGCTGTTTTACCTTTCGGTAAAACTTTCTCACTTCATTCCTGCCATAACATCTCTCCATCTCTTCGACCGCGCGCTTCTCATGCTCTCTCTTTTTCCTTCTGAGAAGCCGGTTCTCTTCCCTTCTTTTCTGTTCGTAGAGCTCACGAAAGCTCTCGTTGTCCGATGCAGCGTTGCCTGGTAGGCCTTCTGTTTAGCTGCAAATGCCTGCCTGCACTCGTCGTCAACCATGGGTTCCTTCTGGGTTGTGGCGTGAAACCCAGCACATCAGTGGCAGCTTCTTTGATGGCTTTTTGACAACGTTTCCATTCTTCTTCTATTGTCAGTGCAGGCAGCGTCGGGGACTCGGTCGGCAAAGATCCCAGCAATCTGTTGCGATTGTAGCTTTCCGACTTCAAACCGTTTTGGCCCATCTCGACTCCGTTTCTCTCTCGATATCCGGTTTCTTACCTTGGCTACAGCAAGGTGATGATCCGAGTCGATGTTGACGCCTCGAAAAGGTCGGACATCGAGAATATTGGAGGAGTGTCTGACGTCGAACGCAACGTGATCAATCTTGTTGACGGTTGATTGATCAGGGGATCGCCAGGTTCCTTTATGGATGTTGAGATGTGGGAACTGCGTACTACTCACAGAGAGGTTCCGGCCGGCGCTGAAGTCCAACAGCCTGAGTCCGTTTTCGGAGGTGGTGTCGTGAAATAAAATATTCGCACATGAACAGGTATTCTCACTTGTGACTTCACGATTAGTGCAATGGCCAGGAGATTAAACCCTCCGACGCACGATTTGTGTGGTGACACAGGAGAAATCAAATCAGTGGAACACCTCCTTTGTCATTGTTCAACTCTGCAAGATCGACGGCGCATTCATTTGATTGTTTCACGAGCTCAGCGAAGTCTTAGATCCCTGACCTAAGGGAATTCATATTCAGATCGGGTTTGTTCTAGTAATTAAATGCAGCCTTAAATGCTTCTCATGCATTGAAGGGCATGCAAAGTTGATCTTCATGGGCACTGGGCTTGCTTAGTCACTTTAAACTAACCTTAACCGTTGAAACTTAAGTCGTTGAGTCGGAAATGCGTTTCGAAACAGTCTCACACATCCCTTTCTTCCTCTGAGCACACATATTTCAACTATTTGAGAAAGCAGTCCCTTCCATTTAACTGAAGAGAAACTTGTTAAAGAAAAAACACTATCATTGTACATGTATATATAACTAGTGACCAGGTCAGATGAATCTTTATTCATTGTAATGCACACGCATAAGCATAAGACACATATAAAATTTATTAAGAAGTCTCTGGAAAAAAATTGTGCTATGTCGCTTTGTATAAATATGCGTCGCTAAATAGTTCTCTTTACAGAAGGAATGTATATATTTAGTTACATCGTTCTTATTTCATAGAAAATATATTAATTAATGTAAGCTCTAAACGGAGTAGAAAAATAAAAGCTTTAATTCGCTCGGAAACTATATGGAAATTAATTTAAGACATTTGTTTGTGCTCAGCAAACCCGTAAGGCCAGAGCTCGCCGTTGGAATACACTTTAATCCCTTCTAACGCATACATCCATTCCGTGTTGTTGAACAATGTGCTTCTTCGCTTGGACAGTGTTGGTGGTTGAGCTTACTCCTTTTTGGCTGGCAGGGCGCCAAAGTTAAGACGCAACTGTTCCAGGAATACAAATGTGATGATGGTGTGCGGTCCCAGACGGACAAATGCTGGGATGTAGCCCTTGTAGAAGCCGAGTGGGCCCAGGCGAGCAGTGAATTTGATGATATCCCATAATCCCTTGAATTCTCCCTTCTTGGCGTTCATTGCCCGAGTCTTTAGAACATCCAAAGGCTGCGTGAGCGTTGTTGCAATAGCACCAGCTCCAAGTGATGCAGTGAAATGCGTTCTGATGTCATCGACGAAGTACTCCGTGGTCAGGAGATATGCTTTGATCTGTGACAAGGAACATTGAAAACAGGGCACAAGAAATGAATGCTGGTTGCGTTTACCTGATCGTAGAATGCGATTTGACCGACTGTCATCAGAACTCCTCGACTGACGGCTGTGGTGGCTCCGTTGAATAGAGCTGTGAATCCTTCGCCCTTGTACACTCGGAAAAGACCATCGATAGCGTGTTTGTAACTGTAAGCGACGGAAAGGGGATTTCGATTCACATCACACAAAATTCCCACAAAACTCACTTTCTTCGCAGTTCAGGAGCAAGTTTGACATCGTTCTGCATGCGAACGTTGACCATGTCAGCGGGGGTGCCTACAAATCCACCAACTGCACCAGCCAAACTGGCCGACGTGATCTTGCCCATTATTGTTGAGGTATCAACGTAATCTTTCCCCACTTCGTAGATGCCGAAGCGCGTCAGGGAATAAGTCATTTGACGGAGAATGGATGCGGAGAGTCCACTATAGATCGCAGTTATTCCTGTGAAGGGGGAGCAAAAAAAATTTTCAGTATGATGGAAACTCGCATTGATGTGGATTCTTACCTTGTTCCTTGATGATTTTTGCAGTCAGGGGAATTACAGAGAGGTTGCCTTGTTGGGTCTGCAGATGGACTTTGATTAAATCTAATGGATGTGTGCAGCAGGCCGCTCCGGCACTCGCCAGACCGCCAAAGTACCAACGGGAAAGACGTGATTTATTTTCAGACATGTTGAGGAATCCTTTTGTGGCGTTTTGTACTTTGATTTACACTGCAAGCGAGAACAAGAAATGCACATATAAAGTAAATATCGTTTTCTTGAGACCATTCGTGTTCGTCTGAAAATTTAAAATCAGAAATCGCCGTTTACTGAGAGGCTGCTTACGTTCTTCACGGGTATGAAGTTTGCTACAAAATTATTTGAAATGTGTCGCTAGGATAGCAAGCATCCTAGTCCGGCCAGCAACAAGTGTTCATACCGAATACGCGAATCATCCCCAGAACGTAACTACCTCATTCCACAAGATGTCGCTCAACCCAAATGAGAGCAGCACTCCCATCAATCTGCGGCAATCAACAAAGAATATCTCCAAGGCCACATAATCATCAGTCGCACCACGAAATCAATTGAATAAATCAATAAAGTCAAATCCTCTTATCCTTAATCTACTCAATGCCGTGACATAATCATGGCAACAGCCAACACAACAACAACGCACCTGTTAAATGGATTTTCTTTTGAAAATTTTGCAGTGGACGGCACCGTATACCATTCAACAGGACATAAACATTAACCACTACACACGGCGGAAATTCACACACTTGTGCGCGAGTTATCTACCCGATGGGATGCTCAACACGAAATTCATCAACTCAAAATTCACAATTTGCACATAAATCAAATCTAAATCGAGTATGGAACTGAAAACTTAATAAATACCGGTAGTGCGGAATGTACTGCTCATGTTCGAGGAGTTCGGATGAATTGGCACCTTGGCGGAGCGTGTGGCAAGACACCGCGGCAACACAAAACCTGACTCACTGCCTGTCCGATGTGGGGTGGTTTAAATGTCTGTGCCCACACATAACGCATAAACTGCTTCTCAATCAATGACGTAATGGACACTGATTAAGATCAGCTGTTCTGTGTTGGTTCAGTAAGTTTCTTTCAACTTCCGCGAGTGCCATCTAGTGTCAGCAGATGTCTAGCTGCAATGAAAACAAAAGTCCGTCAAATTCATGTGTCAGTTTGACAGTTGTGAGTGCAGGTTTTTAGTGCTTTGTGTGGAAGAGCAATTTTGTTTGTTCCTTGTTCCCTTTTCCTTTATTTTTCGCAGACTTTTGTTTAATTCAATCAATTAATTCTCCTAAGGTGAGTTATTTATACATAGGTAAAAAATAGTTCATTTCCCCGAAGGTTGTTTCAGTTGAGAAAGCATCTGTTTACATTCGTCTGGTGTCGGTGGGCTGGGAAGTGTGCAATCACGGTCATGGTTGGAAAACACAAGCAATGTCTGTTGTTTGGAAGAAATGCATGTTGTGATGCGTAAATTTAAAAGTTCTGTTGACAATTTATGGCCGAATCTAGTTCCATGAATATCCATCAAGTCTCGCGAATTTGACTGACATTTGCCTTGTGTAAATAAATTGTGCAAATTGTGCGCAAGTTGACCCATTTTACATGAACTCGGTTTTTGTTATGTGCTGTGACAAGAATGAGAGCGAATGTGAATTTTGAATAATTCATATGTTGTAAACTACATACCGTAGGCGTTGTGCAGAAATTTTCACATTTTCACGACGAAGTTTGACAGTGTCGAATTGATTGCATTCAACATGACATGCACAGTGGCGTCCGAAAATTATGTGCGACAACCGCAGGATCTATTAAATGCACACCTCTTCGTTGACTAAACCTGCTAAGTGGGACTGCATTTCTGCGTTAGTTTCAAGTTCGTAAGCGTAGTCTTATCGACGTCCGTATACACGTTATTCTGCTCTTACGCGGTCTTTTGTTGATTGCTTTGGATGCAGGTTGATTTAACACGATTAAAATTAGCTATTTGAGTGCAAACCATGCAAGGAAGTAGGGGCATGTGCTGTACTTCCTCGCTATACCACGAATTTGAAGTTTCAGATATGTCAAAAAAAGGAGATGTCCGAAAAGTGAAGCAAACTACGCAATTTTTCAGAATATTTGAAGGATATTTTGCACAAACCCCCTTAGGATATATATTTCATTCAGTAAATCGCTCTTACGTTCTGTGAAAACTTCAGGTTACTCACAAAAGGTTACAACTTGTTGTCAGAAAGAGAATAAAATAAAAATTCATATACATACATACTAGAATTTTTTTTAAAACTAAGTCTAAATACAGTAAAAAGGTGCACAATGCGGTTAATAGAGGTGTAAAAATGTATTCAGCTTCTACTGCATACGACATTAATTATGGCTTGTCTTAATTAAACGCGTTTTCAGTGGCGAGCAAAAAATTCAGGAAAGCTTGCATAACACATTTATTTATAGTCCTTATAGGATTTCTTTTGATTTATTTTATTTGTTGATGTTTGCAGAACAGTAATAAAAACGAAGTAAAATTTCATTCAAATAACGGAAAACTCCAAGAACCAAAAAAGTCGACTTTCTTTATTCGTCCACTTTTGCCTATTTTGAGTTACCCTTGTGGCCTTTGTTTTTAATAACACTATTCCCTCTTTTTGGCATGTATTCTACAAATTTTTCCATACCAATTCAGAGTGAGAAATTCATTGCCAATCAGCCTGCGCTCTAGACCACAGTTTATTGACATTGCTCGGTGCTTCCTCGTACTGCGACAATCACGAAAAATCACGAAAGCCCACAACTTTTCGATGGGGTTCAAATTGGGGCTTTGTGTCGACCAAAGCATCATTTGAAACTGCTGATTCTCAAGCTATTTCTTCACAAATTGGCCGTGTGTTTTGGGACCCCATCTTGCTGCAACACTATTTCATCAATAGATTTGTCCGTAAGATATCAAGATAATTTTCTTTTTTTTTCTAAATACCCATGATTCTTACCATTTGACCGATATGCCACCCTGTAAAATATCCCCACGCCTTTTAACTTCCACCTCTGTGTTTCAAAGTTTTCTTAACCTGATGTTTCTAAATATTTTCTTGTGGGGACGCCAAAAGTATTCCTTCCAATCTGACTGAAAACGGTTAATTTTTGTTTCGTTGGACCAGACTACACGTTTCCAATCTTGGACCATAGTCCAAGATTTGTATTCCTTACAATACTTCAACCGAGCCCTAATATTTTTGTCAAACAATGCGGGTGTTATCTTTTTAATTACTGACACCAGACCGGTTCTGCGAAATGCTCTTGTAGCCATTCACTTTCACTAACATCATACATTCAGTAAGACGTGCATCTCCATCTGATAACAGCCTTGGACGACCACTGGATGTGTTACCGGCTTCCAATCTTCGTCTCTTTTTGACCAAGAGTACAGTGCAGTGACTAATTTTCAGCATTTGTCCAATTTTCCCGGCGGACAAACCTTTGCCAATGTGGAGTTCGATACTATCTTCCCAACTACTCGATAGTTTTCTCATTTTGTATTAAACATTTTTTGATTTTTAAAAGAAACTCAAAAATAATTTCTCACGCAAAAAACTCAAATAAAATTGCGCACAAAAAATGCGGGAGCAGATGTATGGAAAAAGCAAAACAAAAATATAGCGGTAAATTTTGATTTACGCTAATTTCATGAACTGGAGGAAAAATGCGCAAAAGTGAACGAATGAAGAAGGTGGACTTTTTTTGATTTTTTCGTAATTTGAATGAAATTTTGTTTTTTATCACTGTTCTGCAAACATCAACAAATAAAATAAATCAAAAGAAATCCTAGTGGGACCCTAAATAAGTATTTTATTGAAGATTTCCAGAATTTTTTCATTTATTCGATCGGTTTTGCACGCCACGTGCTCCCGGTTAATGGAGAATTCACTAATTGGTGTGACGATGCATTACTTTTAGTTGACTATTTTCGGTGATGTCGTGACATACAAAATAATATTAAACATAAAGCCACTTTGCTAAGGTGTCGTTAGGCCATTTTAGAATCTGCTAAGACAGATGGTATGAGGAGACTGAAGCTGGCTTACTACTGTAGGGATTTGAGTTCTATATTGAGTATACCCAGATTCAAAGCATGCAATTAATACCTACTTTACGTCTTATTATTAAAACCTTAGAATAGTCAAATTGGCAAGTCCAACAGTCTCGTTTACTTGTATATATCGCATTATGCTGCCAAATACTACTTTGTAAAATGACATTGCGGAAATGACACAAGGCCATATTTAATTTTTTTTAGTAGCTTGTGGTAATTTTTCTAAAGAAAAAGCTCAAAATGGTGACAGTAGGTGTGTTTCCTTGCTGCAGCAAATTTTACAGTGCCTCTAATCAACGAGTAGGCCTATCAGAGAGGTAAAATAACAGGAAAGAACGGGAACGCAAATGTGTAAATGACAGATCACCCACGGCTTTTAGAAATCTAAATAGTCGGTGTACCTGACGAGCATATCCCAACGAGCTTGCAGGCTGTTGGGAAAGTCAAACAAAACTGATTTCTTGAAGTTTTCAGATGGTCGAAGGACTCCACATAAATAACGAGTGAAATTAACACTTAAGAATGAAGTATTATGCGGGAGAAGTGGATTTTTCAGTCGAGGACAAAAGTAGTTGGCATCTGAGGCAAATTTTGTCGTATGGAATTGACAAATACGAAAAGTCACATACTCTTGGTTTTTAAAGTGTTATAACGATAATTGATTAGTACTACAGCCCACAAGGGACCAAGGCCTTGCTTCTACAACAACTCCTCGTGTTGTACATTCCCTCACGAGAAGAAGGGACCTACAGTTTTTTGCCGACTCCGAACGCCGAGATTTGAGAAGCTTTTCATAGACAATTGATACTCTTGGAATGTTGTCAGCAACTCGAAAGAGGTGGTACCGTGAAAAAATGCGAGGTTTCCCGTCCGGGACTCGAACCTAGACATTCTGCGTGACGGTCGACGCACTTACCCACCTCGCAATGGCGACCACTAAAAATGTTGCAGATAGCTGATTTCAAAACTGCATAAAATAATGTCAACAAGTAAGTTCATCTGATGAATTTACAGAACGAGAATTAAATGAGTGAAGAAAATTTTCAAATTCAGGAAAAGGGAAAGTAGCTAACGAAAGTATGCACATAAGTTGAGTGGAGCTACAGTTCCCACAAAATCCGGGACCTGGTTTTTCATCAATCTCTCGATAGATGAAAAGCAAGTGGAATGAAAAACAAGTGGAGGGAACCTACAGTTTAATGTCGAATAAGGGATGTAACTTGATTTTTGATAAATTTCATTTGAAGGTACACTCTCTGAAATGTGTCATGGTCAGTTATGACATGAAATGGAATTCAGCTATCTTCCGAATGATTGAAGTATTATTGCCAAGTGCATGAGTTAAAATTGTTTATTTTTTGAATAGTTCTCCCGTGAGTGATTGCATGACGCAATTCGAAATTTATTTTTGTTCACTTTATCTTGCTGGAGTTTATGGCTGCACTTCTCGATTTGCGTTCGAAAATAGCCACCCGAATGGATGGATTTTGAATTCCACTTCCAATACACATTGATCGCAATTTTGTCGTTCACTGAGCACGACTAAATATATTTCAGAATATACTTGCGTACACATATGAGGTGTGTGACAATTCAGTGAAGAATCGTTTTTAAATTGAACTATTAAAATGGATTTTTCAAAAGAAGGAAATGCAAATCATTATTGTCAATGTTGAAACATCGCAAACAGAACACTTGATGTACACTTACTGATAAGAGTCTACGTACACTAGTCAATAAATGAGTTATTCTCTACACAGTAAAATTCAAAAAAGTGAATATGGTCCGCTTTATTATTCGATCAAATAATAAAAACGCAAACATTAATTCCCTAAAAAAAGTTAACACCTAGAAAACAACTTATTTTCCCGTAAATCTATGTAAAACCAGGATGACAAAAATCTACCTACATTTGAAGGTTATAAAATGAATTTTTAAAAATAGAATGGTTGTTAATAAAGCGTTGTATTTCCTAACTTCAATTGCAAGTCATTGTTCCTTGGAAAACATTTTGGGTAATTCGACAGACGGAGAATCATGCAAACTGAAAAAGGTTTGTCCAACGCCAATTCAAACTGCGAACATCCCTCCAGCAGTTAAGTACTAATTGGTAAGCTAAGAGTAAGACCTAAGATGAGCTTCAGCTTTCTGTTTCCCAGGCATTCAAAAATTTCCCTTAGGACGATCACATTTAAGAGACTTTTTGTTACTTTTTTAATTGATAATAAACTCCGCCGTGCTAAACGTTTTCAATTTATCAGTGCAAATTGGTTATAATTCTGTCACTTAGTTACCATCCGGTAAACTATGCTAATTTGGTTTCCGCGTGTGTTCGGTGTTCTCGTCATGAATGGTACCTATGCACATCGAAAATAGTTTCTCTATTTCGTGTGGTTGTGAAATCGTTTTCGAGATCTAATGCGATTATAAATCAATAATGGTTTCGCTGATTTAGGAGCTGATTGATTTCACAATTTTGCAAATGTTCTGCAATCTGAACCGAAAGTATTCTTTCGTGATTAGTGATTTAATCTACAGAGGAGCCTAATAATACTTGAGTTTTGAGTGGACATTATGGAAAATTTCGTTCGATCTATTCTGGAATCCCAGTTAGCACCACTCTTGTTTGTGAAGGTAACCTTTGAAAGACGTCTGAAAATAATAATGAATTACCGATTTTTACTCTTCTGTTGATAGAATACAAACCAAGATAAGCTTACAAATCATTACATAAGTATCGGCTTACTAGAGAGTCTCTCAGAGATATTACAATTACTAAGTCGTTAAAGCCATTTCAAATAGGAAGTGTTAGCGCTTTATGTTTACTAAGAAAACATTTGAATTTACTTTGAATATCAGGGATTTATTTTTATGTGTTTTCATCCGGTAATTCGTGAAGTTCGTGAAGTCAAAGACAAGAGGCCCTGCCTGCTGGAGATAAGGAGCTAAAGTTGATAAGCTGCTGAACGATTATTTAGTTCTTTCTGATTTGTGATTCATTTGCTTAACTTTGAGAGTAGCAACACAATTTGATGTTTTATTTCTTTAAACTTTTCTTTTTCTTCTTCTGTGTGTTCAACACTCCATATTGCAATTTCAAATGATGCAAAATGTGCTTCAAATGACAGAGTACTTTCTGACGCCGTGGTTCTCATCGTTTTTCATTGCAATTATGTTTTGAAAAAAGAACAGTTGGTAGTACAACACGAGTCCAAAGTCGATAACCGATTATATTGCCGGGAAAAACATTATTAAGCGCAACAAACATAAACATTGAACATGTCATGGAACCTATGGGTGATAAGTGATAAATCATATATGACAAGTAATTGAGATAAAGAAAACGAATTGGAATTCTGTGCAGTTACTCCTGATAACATCAGCAGCCTTTAATAAGCCGGTAGCGGTATGATTCGATACGTCATAATGTTTAAATGATATTCAGTCGACAGAAACGTCTGCCAGAATATTAGAATATTTCTTTTTTTTATTATTTATAGCAATGCCTGCTATTGCGTACGAAACCGTATTTGGTTAACGCAACTTAAAGCATGTTATTTATTAAATAGCCTTGGAAATGACTTAAAAACGGTATGATCATTGGGTTTGTATCCGTTAGAATACAAAATAGTACACTGATGACAGGGTTTCGTTTTTTTTTTGACTAAATTGTTTATGGTATCGTTTTCTAATAAAGTGCTAAAACTTTTTAACACAATTCCTTTAAAGGCAATATTTACAAAATCTTCTTTTTGTAAATAAATTCATATTATAGTGTGCTAAAGTGGTAATGAAGTGCATCAATATTATTGTATTGAATGTATTATAATGGATGTTTTT
The DNA here is from genome assembly GCA_944738645.1 of Eristalinus sepulchralis. Taxonomy (NCBI): domain Eukaryota; kingdom Metazoa; phylum Arthropoda; class Insecta; order Diptera; family Syrphidae; genus Eristalinus; species Eristalinus sepulchralis. The sequence continues at coordinate 15,652,847 of OX122882.1, forward strand.
AGGGATGAAAAGGACAAACTTTTACAAAAACAGTGCTTACTGTTCTCCGCTGCGGCAGTTCTCTTGCGAGTGGAGGCTGCTGATAAATAATTTGGGTCGCGCTACAATCCTCTACTTTTCAATGTCGACTCCAAATGCCGATTACACAGCTAAGACCCTCTGAACATTGTTAATAACATAGTTTCATAAATTATGAAAGAAATTTATTCCAAACATCATCTTGGGACCTTTCAAAACGATGATCTCTTTAGATCACTGACAAATTGTCTCAGAATTTTCACTCTTTTCTTGCTATTTGAACAAAACGATGTTCAAATAAATTAGCTAGTTGGGTTCCGGACTTCACTCGCAAACGAAATTCTCATTATATCAGCCTTAAACCCACAAAGGACACAAAGGGAAGTTTAGAGGCTCTTTCTTTAGCTGCGTCACACAAATATATACAGAGTGCTCTTCCTGACTCTATATTTCCTACCAATTACAATCCACAGGCATTTAAAATCAATCTATCTCGGAACTTCCTCCTACCTTCCTGTTTACCTTCGACTCTTGTTCTAACCTGAGTTCGATCAGTTTATGGTACTCGAAGTCCCTTCAGCTTCCTCAAATTATAAAAAAAATATGTATTGTACTACATATACATTTGTATGTATTTATGATACAATGTCTTCATATTGCCAATAAACCTTATTCCACTTGAAATGTCACCTGAAAGTATGGTTTAAGTTGACAAATCATCAAGGCAAACTTGAAGGAAGGCAGAACAGTTATGCCTTTCTGCATTCTGCATTCTGCATTCTGAGACCAATTAATGGCCCACTCACCGTATTTAAACATAGCTCTAGACTTTTTATCTCTTTCACTTTCTTTAATGTCATTGTAATCTTCAAGAAATATTTGTATGCAAGTACATATGCTTTAGAATATGTGATGAATTCTTGTTTAAATTAAGCAACCATTCAGAGCCATTGTTTTTGTTGGACATCAATTTAATTTTGAAATTGCCAGGAAAAAAGCAGTGAAAGGAAACAAACAGAGAAAGATTGTCTTATGAAATATGTAACACACAGAATATTAGACATTAGTGAATCGTACACAGAACAGAGAGGACGTGTTTTACTCAGTTTCCCTACAAGTCACTCTTCAAGCCTTAAAAATTTATTTCCTAATACTGCGTCAACCTCATAAGAAGCCACTTAACTCAACAAAGAGTAAACGCATTGTCAGCCAAGGGGTGTGGGAAGAAAACTGATGAACCAATAGTCCTTCAAGCTGAAACTTCGTGGTAGTCAAGGACTTCCTCTACCTCGGTTCCGCGATAAATAGGGGCAACAACATCAGTACCAAAATCAAACGCAGAATCACTCTTGTCAATCGCTGTGTCTTTGGGCTCAAGAGTTAAGTGAGTTATAAAGCCCTCTATCGAAGGATTAAGCTTGCTTTACATAAAACCTTGATCATCCCAGTCCTACTTTATGGTGCGGAAACCTGGATGCTACTAAAAGCGGATGCGTGCGATTTTTGGTCCTGTTTGTGTTGATGGCATCTGGGGGGGGATTTTAAACGACGAACTCTATGGGTGGTACAGCGACATGCGCCTAGTCAAGCGTTATGTAGAACGTATGGGCACCACAGCTCCAGCCCGAAAAGTCTTCGAATCTGAGCCATTGGGACGACGCAACAGAGGACGACCTAGGCTAAGGTGGCGCACACAAGTGGAAAAGGACCTCAAAAAACTTGGAGTGCGCAACTGACGGCAGCTGGCGAGAGATCGTGCTGGCTGGAGAGAAATGTTGGTGGAGGCCCAGATCCACCTCGGACTGTAGCGCCACAAGAAGAAGAAGAAGACGAATAGTCCTTCAATCCTTATTTAATTTTCGGTCATAACGAACAAATCTTCGATATATGATTGTTTTGTTCATATCGATAAACACCGTTTTCAAGTTTCACATGTTCACATCTGTCTACTCTGTATGAATGCAGTGTCTTGTTTTATTTAGTTTCGCTTTACAGAACTTTTCTGTTTATACCGTCATTTTCGACCTATGAGCTTATCGAATATTGCACAATGAATTCTCACTGGATTTATATAATTTCTTCTTAGAATGGTGCCATACTTCGTCATGAACAACTACAGTTGCGTTCTGTAGCGCACACAAAGTTGGTTGACGTTGTTCCCCGCTTGTATGCGCCATCTCAGACGATAAAGTTCAGTGTTCCACCATTCCTATAACTCGAATTCACACAATAAATTAACACAACATGATCCATAGGTTTTTTCTTATTCTTTTTAAGCAAAAATATAGTACGTTATTGTGAAAAAAAATTAAAGCTACTGTTCTTAGAAACAAAATACTGCGTTCGTGCTTTCTACTTTGCGTTACGTAGGTAATCCTTTAGAGATACATATAACAATTCAAATTCATCACTAGTTTTCACTTCGTTAATGTCGAATCACATCCGATAAGCCATCTATTCACTTGTCAATTCGTGGTAAATGATAGATATGAATGATTTATGTCGACTGTCATTCTTTCAAGTGAAATCGAAGCCTCGCAACAAATCGAAGCACAATTCGCTTGTTTTCGTATGACATTCGTCTGCGCGCCTCAAAGGCATTCGTGACAATTTCAATGCGTTGGATTTATATAGTCGAATGAAATGACGTCGTTTAACGTTAAGAGCTTACCCACAATTCATTTGGGTGTGCAATGGAGTGGTGCACACTTTATAAGTTGCGGTTAAAGTTTAACAGTGTAGTGTTGGGCGCATAATGCATTTCATTTTGATAAACCATAAAGTCAGCCTACATGACTCACAAACACTGGCAATTTAGTAAGCATCTTAATTAGAAAGTCTACTGGTTTGCCAACTTTATGGCTTTTGAACGCGAGTTTTTTAAATTTGATTATGAAAAGTAAGGGCAAGTGATAAATGTAGATTTCCGGAGGCGGACAAGGATAAATTGATCAAAGAAAAAGACAGTGTCTCAGTGATTATATCCCTAGAGTTGTGAAATAGCTTCTCGAAGTCCAAGTCTATTTGCTCATTGAATGTGAAAAGAGACACAGAAGTCCAAGAGAAAAAGTCAAAATTAATTTTCAGTAAATATTTACTTTACGCCTCTTTTTCAGACGCGGCAGTGAATATGCCGAGTGAATGCGTAATAATCTCTTTCTTAAATACAACATCAGATGAAAATGAAAATTTAGTGCTTTTTCCGCAAACAGACAACTGGTCATTATTGAGTGAGTGAACTCATAACAAACGAATATTCAGGAAATGCCTCTTGTGCATCTGAACAAAAGCAACAAAGACCTGCTTGAATCATCATCTATTTGCGGACGCACTCGATTTTATAGAGCTTCTCCAGGAAATAAATTTGCAAACGCCCAAAAAACTGAGAGAACAATGTGAACAAATTTATGTAACGCACATTGATAAAGTTCAATTGAGAGTGTCAGCATCTCGGTGACATTGTCTGGGACTTGACCTTGCACACGGTCTGCGGCCGCTTCTATCAAAGAGCACACTCGGCTTTGACCCACATACGCGGCGGTTGATAATTTCAGACATTCGCAGACATCGAAGGCGCTAATCGCTCCTCAAAATTTTTCCTTCGACGTTTGGAAAAGTTGAACCGGCAATTTCTTAGATTTCCGGATCGAAGGGGTTCGTATGAGTAAACTTTGTTCTAATCATCGACTTGATGATGTTTATTTTCGGGTCTCTGTATCGAACTGTGTTATCAGCCGCACCGCGTCGAGACAACAGTCAGTGTAATTACCGAAGAACACTCCTTAGCAATAGGGAACAACAAGCACTGGGCCACAATTAAACGACTGCCCTGGTGGTGGTGGTTGCATTGTATCGTGGGTGTGTCGGAGCGTTGAATAGTTAAATGCCGATAAACCGCAAATACGCACTGCTGTTACTTTGTTCTTGAACTTGACAGTGACTGGTGTTCTTCTTTATTGATCTGTGCGCAAATTGAACGACGTGACGGCGTCTAAAAATACATTTCTTCCGCTTTCGTAGATTCTGAATTTCACATGTCCAACATCTGATGATATTTGAAATGTTCCCATCGTCAGAATACGAACACGAGTGTAGGAGAATGTTTTTCATAAATATTTTGTTTGTCCAGAAGCAAGGGAACTGCTGTGATGTAAGAGTTCACATGCTCCACCATGACCATGGTTTATTTTAGAATCCCTCTATTCTTCATTTCAACATTCAGTCGGCGAGGATTTTCCTCCGTCATCAATGAGTGGATTGTTTCAAGCGCTGACATCGAAAAAGGAAAAGTGTGAATAGGCAACTAAAGAGAGGAAAAAGAGAAATCCGCAGCACTCATCTGGTTCTCATAATCCGACGCTTTACGTAAGTCGGGCGGCACGAGAGGAAATCACTGATACACCACACCACTGCACCCTCGATTGAAGTGCAGCGTGTCACCCTCGGTCACTGAATTATTGGGTCACGACCGTCGTGAGCACATTTCAGAAACAAATTAAAGCTAATATTTCACTGCACTGGGAGCGCGTGCTGCATGTAGTCTCCCCCCATCAAACGACACCGCCTAGGCACACTCATGTCGTCATGTCGTCATGTGCGCCAATAAATAACTTGCTTCGGAATCTTCGGGTACCATATCTGAGTTGTGTTTTTCGGCACCGTCGATTGAATGATAATTTTCAAACGCCGATTGTGAAATAACACACACTGGTGTGTACCTTCGTAGACCAGTTCAAAGAGCAACTCGCCTGTGGGACCACCATAGAGCTGAAATACACTCGAAATTCACCTCAGAATTACCTTAAATACTTAAGCAGCTGAGAGACGATTTAAATGCACTTTCACTGCCGCTAGACAGTTGCGTTCCTTCCTTCGCGGTTGAGACTTAACACTAGTGCCAGTCGAGTTGCAACAACGAAAACAAACACCCACACGCGTCTTGTATTTGAGAGATATTCGTACACACGTGCTGCTCTCACTGCTGTCACATTCACCGCACTTGGTCTAAACTTGACTGAGGCACACTTACTTAATCTCGGTTCCCTGCTATGGGCAGCTATCAAGCTTTGCGGACCAACAATCGACTACAGTCCATGAAGTGTGCGAGCTTTTGTGTGTTTTGCACATCCGTACACACATGCCGTGGTGCGATGATCGCATGAAAGCTACCTCCCGCGGCAGCAGCACTGGCCGTCGATTATGGCGTGTTCGATTCACCAGTTGACGGGCAATCAGCTGAGAGCGACTCTATTGCGTTGCGTTGTGTGTGCGTTTTGTTTACAGTCAAGGAGGGGAAAGCAACAAGAGTTTTGGTCGATTGAGTTCTGTGGCTGCGCGCGGTGTTGTGAGAGAACGAGTGAGCGGAACAGGTATCCGTGGGTAAGGTTATGACTACACGTGTCGTCTGCATTTGTTTCTGAAACACACACACACACGTATTTCGTTACAGATTGACGCAGACGGTGATTGATGGGCTTGGAGTTTAGCCAAAAATATTAATATTGTGACATGGGCGTCAAGCAGCCAGTGGACGATCGCTCTAAGGGTGTAACATAAACAGGAAAGGGTGTCAGTGGAGACGGAACCTAATGAGGGGAAATTTAAATTTGTCTTTCGGGAAATGCTTTTTAATTGAGTTACGCGAGGATGCCTTATTTGCATGGCTTCTCTCACTAATCTACCTGAAAAGTGGGTGCGATTTGTTTGCTGCGTCCCACATGCACATGTACGTTGTGCTGAGTGGATAAGCTGCTGATTTTTCAAATGTCGTTACTTCAAATCCACGCGGACAAAAGAAATGATTAGAGGGGTGGCATGTTGCAAATTGAATCCACCCACAGTCTTTCAGTAATTCATTTCATTGCCGATGGAATACTTGCCTTCTCTAGTCAAAAAAAACCTTGACCTACTACTTCCTTCATCTACACTGCCTCTGAATTATTCGCGTCCACTTTTACTGTGTCAATATCTTTCTGTAGTCTCCGTCACAGGCTTCAATAGCTTTCCCAATTGATGTCACAAAAGTCGCCTTCCTTTTAAGGAGGGCGAGTTAAACTCATACGTGAAAGGTTTCGTTTCATCTCACCTTCCACTTCGTATTGAGCGACACATTTAAACTAGATATGAAAAAAAACTTGTTTGTAATACCTGCGAGATCTTTAACAATATGCAGCATCATTTTATCAGATGGATTGAAAGAACTTGGGTTGACGGGTAAACTTATGCATTTGTGGTGCATCACGCTAAGAAAGTCCTGATGCATGGTTTGATCCAAGAATTTCTGGAGGCACTTGAAACCTTCACTGAATTTCGTATGCCATGCCATGCTCCACACGACGGTTATCCAACTGGAATTGTTGGAGTCGACTGCTAGAAATGAAGTAGCAGAGCCGATTCCTAGTTCCAAGCAAAGAAACGTTTTGCGTTGGTCGTCTCTGCGAAACAGGTGCATAAAGGAGAAGGCATAAAACAAATGCGATAAACTGAATGGCGCTACAGTCCAGGGACTCACCTCCTTCAAGCAAATATTCTGTCTTGCGTGCGACTGTGCTTTTATAAGGGGAAGGGACCCACGGTTTATGGCCATTTCCAAGCGGTAAAATTTTTAAAAGCTTTCATGGGCAATTAGTATTTCTCGAGTGTGTTGTCGACAGTTAGAACGAGAGAACCATATGAAAGTTCAGATTAGAAATTTAATCTGTGCCCCTGGCATGTGAATCGACGCACTTACCCACTATGTCCTAAAGGCCACACCATTGCGCATTCCTCCAACCCGTGGCAAGAGGTGGATGCAATGCGGAATTAAAAGAACCGCCTTTAACACTGGCGCTGTCATATCGAGGGAAGGGATAAGAACGCTGCAGGCAAGAGTGTTTTACAATCCCGGGTGCCACATTTGATGAGGAGGGGACACTCTAGAGACCTTGATGTCTGGAAGAAGTCCATTCGGAACCGTCGAAAATAAAAGGCTCCCGCTTCCGAGGAAGCTGTTCTGATAAGCATAAAATAGTGGATATTATAAACATCATCAATGCACATTCCAAATTCGGCGTGCAATGTTCGCCGTGTCGCAGTGGGTAAGCGTCGACCCACACCCCGAATTGGCAGGTTCGTTTCCCGGACTGAACACCCCGTATTTTTCACGGCAGCCCCTCTTTCGAGTTTCTGGCAACACTCAAAGAGTACTAATTGTCTAGAAAAGCTTCTCGAATCTCGCCGTTCGGAGTCGGCAAAAACTCTGTAGGTCCCTTCTACTCGTGAGAGAACAGTAGGACACACAATACGAGTGTTAGAAGCTAGGCCCTGGTCCTTTGTGGGGTACAGTGCCACTAAATTTTTGTTATTACGTTCCCGATTTATGATTTGAGAGATTATGAGAGAGAGAGAGAGGAAGAGAGAGAGACATAGGAGAAAATAGATATGAATACCAGTTAGAAAGGCTTGAAAGCGAATGTTCAAGTTTTTCGAAAGTCCCTTGAAATGTAACTTTCGTTCGGCAGCAAGTTATCTTTTTGCAGTTAGACGTGAAAAGAAGATAGGTCTCAAAGTTTTTGACGAGTCATAGTCGACGTCGTTGACCTCGTTAAAGGGAATTCCTGTCTGTTGACATGTTACAAAAGTGAAATGATTTAAAACTTTTACTGTCGAGATGCAGCCAGTAGTGGTGATTTGGCAATATCTTCCTCGTTGTCAGCAGACGATATTTGTGTCGACCCTGTTGCGAAAATCAGCCCCAAACAACTTCAAGTTCTAGGATTTAAGTAACCTGACTGGAAGACATAGCTTGTATAGACGCTTGGTTATTTCATGAGATTCATTGTGAGGTTTGGTTCATATTGTAAAATAAAACACATAAAATCGAAAGTGAACTTAACATTTGTGTCATTGGTTAAATGAACAATGCATGGCAGTTAGTTTTTAAAAATGACATTGTGTAAATATTGAAACGACTACGCCTGACGTGGTCCATTCGGAAGTTCTAATTTTGGGCATTGAGCGCATTCGACTCTAGCGCTTCGTATTTCACAGATTACACGACTAATGCTGGCTTTCAAAGCGTCAATCGTGGTTGGTTTATTACAGAAGACCTGAGTGTCTACAGTTCCTCAGAGAAAACAGTCCAAAGCTATAATTATTGGACGATATAGGCCACCATTTGACCGCAGCAAAACGTGCAATTTAGAGCTTACCAAAATAATTTCTGAACAAGTCCATCTCTTCATGCGCTGTATGCCTCTTAGCACCGCTTTGTTGAAAACAGAGCTCACCGACACCATGTGCTTGACTTTCAGAAAACATATAATCAGCTTACGTGCCCAAGCTGTTGTGAACGACTACAAATGAATTCGTCACGGTCTTCATGTACACTCTCAGCCACAGCTTTAATAGTCTCTTCACTAGGTGCTGGATGTGTTCTAACCCGTCGAGCATCATTCACTAATGCAAATTGGGCCCAAAATTTGTACATAATGCCTTCAGTAGGTCGACTATGCGTACCGCAGTTTCCTTGGAACGCACGAAAAAAATTGCTCACAGGCTTCTGTTTTTCGTAATACAGCTGAAGGGTTTTGAGATGATTTTGCAGTTTGAGTCTTACCATGATGACTTGCCAAATGATAGTGAACGAAAATGACAAACCAGATTGATAGGAGTCACGCGGGACAGTTCTCAAAAAGCCTATTAGAAATCAATCCTCACGACGAATCACTCTTTATCACGAGCACCAATGAAACCATAAATCAGATCTTCAACCTGACCTTGCGATGCACTATCTTGTGTAGACAAGTTGCAGTAAGAGCTAGGGGCGGTGGATCTTCTCGTGATTCAACCTTTTTTCATCCAGACTGTCATTTTATAATCAACAGCGGTATTTTATTCGTGGCCTAGTGTGAAGTAGCACTGACATCGAGTTTTGTAATCTGAAGAACGGTAGAGGTGTTAGAAAGGGCTCACTTTCTGTCAGAGTCTGTCAGGAAGTGACTGACAAGATCTTGGTTTGGTACTTGTGGTGGTTTTTGTTGGTCCCGTGACTAAAAAATGTGTATAAAAGTGGATTTCGTGGCTTAAACCTTCAATCTCTCTCTTTGCCTCTCTGTACATTCCTGCTGATTACTTGAATCGAAAACGTCTTTCTTCATAAATAAAATTAATGAAATGAAATTGAAAAATAGACACAACTTAAGTTTTTTGTGCCAACACATCTGCTTGAATTATTATGTTTTCATACGCTGTCATGGTTTTGAACTTGTATGGTGCTGAAAAGGAGAGAGAGCCGGAATTAGAACAGAACCAATTGCTGCCATTGTCAGTTGAAATAATTGTTTTCAAAATAATTTTATATTTTTTACTGTGTTGAAAAAATAGTCTCTTGTCTGTGCCAGCCTGTTTGTTTTTGTGTTTCCAATAAATTCATGGAATTTTCCCTCGAATATGGTGCAAAATGTTTGCGGCCATTCCAAAGTGGGCGCAGTGTGTGTGGCTGCATTCAAAGCGAATTGATTATTTGCACAAAGGACCTCGCTTTCATTAAATGTGGGCGACTGTTTACATTTGTAAATTAAATTCTAATGGTTTGCAATTACAAATCCGTTTGGCTAACGTGTGCATGGAAATATTTGTATTTATTTATGGTAAGTTTGTTTAGTTTCATTTGGTCACAGTTTGACCTGGCGTGGAAAATGAGGAAATCCGCAATTTAATAACCAAATTTTAGAGTTCACTGGCTTTTAAGTAGATGGTGTGTGTAATCAGTCTGGTTGTGGGATGTCTCTCATCCACAGAAATGCATTTTTGTCTCGGAATTCGTTCCTTATTGGATATTTCTATTGTTTGGTAACAACTTGTCGTAAGATTGTTTTGAAATGTGAAACCTATGGATATATGAATTGCATCTGGCAGCACTATGGATTGTGTGAAAGATGACACCTCCGATTTTATTTTGTTTGCAGACATTCGCGGTTTTCTCAGAAGAGTTATTTGCGTTTAGAAATGAGTGAAAATTCGGAACGCTTCTCCTTAAGCCACCACCTTGAAAGGCTAAGAATCATTTGGGTCAAATTTTAATTGTTTTTCAGTGACTTCCACCAGACAATCATCCGAAAACCGATCCGGATTATCCTCATCAAGACCATGGTAGGTCCTACAATTAACGCATTCCCTCACGTTTTTTTTTCAAGAATCTTCGGGACAGAGGTTGCAGTACTCGTTTATCGCCTCATCCCTTCATATCTGATAGCACCCTTCTACTCATCCTCAGATCAGTTTACGTTTGCACAGAAATTGTTCAAGTTCCTCGGGAATTAGTAACAATCGCATTTCGTACTTAAGCTTAAATGATTTTATTGAGTCTGCATGCGAAAATTGAAATTCAAATGTGCTGAATGCAAATGCAGAAGAAGCAGTTAAGTGCTCTGAATGAAATGACTTTCGGCATTATAAATGCAAATTTTTCGCCTAAGCCATCAACTCAAAAATCATACTCTGTCTGGAGGTGATTATTTGTTTTAAAAGCCCTGGCAGACATACGACGGGCATCGAACTTGGTAAAATTGAAAGAAATGTTTAAGGTTGCAATCTTGAGGAAGATGTGTCCAGATGCAAAGAAACGTCACTCAGGTGAGCATAGAAAACTGAGGCGACCCCCAGGCTAAAACTTGCTGGACATGCATGTTTTACCGATGGACAAATCTACCCGGGACTGTGGCAACAGATGAGAAGGAAAAAAGTCATCATCAGCTAGAGGACCACGAGCGTAGTATTCAGTTGCATTGCGCCAAAATTTAGACGCTTCTGTGGTAAAGAGCCTCTCAAGGTTTAAGCATTTGAGTAATTTTTTCGTAATATGTATTGGTACTTAAGTCTCTGCGGCTTCTAGGCACAAAATTCTTCCCTAAAATCAAGTTTAATTTGAACATTTTGGTCGTTTTTATTCTTTTGCCATTTGTCTGGTAGTTTCATATTGGGTCTCCTTCAATACCTCCTTCTTGTGGCGCTCCAGTCCGTGGTGGACCTGGGCCTCAACCATCATACCTCTCCAGCCAGCACGATCTTTCGCTAACTGTCTCCAACTACGCACTCCAAGTTGGTTGAAGTCCTCCTCTACTTGTGTGCCTCACTCTAACCTAGACCGTCCTCTGTTGCGTTGTCCTAATGGCTTAGATGGGACAGTGGTTTCCATACGCTCTACATATCCTAGCCATCTTAAGCGTTGTATCTGAAGACGCTTGACTAGGCACATGTCGCTGTACGGTCCATAGAGTTCGTCGCTAAAGCTTTTCCCCTAAATGCCATTAAAGAAAGTGGAACAAAATTCGCACGCAAAATTTCCCCACGAAAAGACTAAGGTCTTCCTTATCATCCAGGTTTCCGCGCCATAAAGTAGAACGGGCCAAGCTGAGTCCTTCGAGGGAGGGCTTTATTACTCAATTGCCTCTTGAGCCCAAAGCAACGGCGATTGACAAGAGTGACTCTGCGTTTGATTTCGGTACTGGTGTTATTGTCCCTATTTACCGCGGAGCCGAGGTAGACGAAGTCCTTGACTACCTCGAAGTTTCTGCTGCCTAGTTCGACGCTCTGTCCGAGACGGCAGTGTTGTGTCTCCTTCCTTGATGACAGCATGTACTTCGTTTCGCCCTCATTAACCCTCAGACCTATTTTAGCTGCTTCCGCTTCAATGCGGTTGAAGCTGCTTCTCTTTGTCAAATCATCAATCACTTGTGTCTGTTCAACCAACCATACGGTGTAAGGGCGACGTTTGAAATGGGCAGTGGACTTCAGCTTTTGTATCAATCGGGTTGTTACCAAACAAATCACGATACGAAATCCCAATTTTTGTAAAACGACTCAAAAATTTTAACGCGCTGCTCAATTATATACCTCTTCACAGTTGAATTTGTCAAATACTGAATCACAGAAATGTGAAATTAAGTTCGTCGAAATTACTTGACGATAAGGCTTGTCTCGCATTCAACATTTTCTGGTCTATCCCTTTCAGAAGTCCGTGCGAAAAGAACTATCCTTTCTTAGTTTGGCCACTTGGTGCGGATGTCCCTCTCATTACGACTTTCGGGATGTGACTTAGATGACTAAGAGGTTGATGATTGCTCGGCCACGACGATGTGGTTGGATCAAGTTCATAGAGTCGCCTAATTGCGGTTGGAAATAGCACCTTATGGAGGAGAACCGAGCTCATTAGATAAATAATAAAAAAATGCCTTTTAAACTAAACTAAACTAAGGAGAACCGAGCGGCCTGGAGTCCCTCGTGCTTGCTTTGTCCTCGCGACCCCTTTAGTGAAATAGGTGGGAGACTGAAAATGATGATGATGGAAGCTATCGAGTTGCGCTTTCCATATTTTCCAGAAAACTTAAATTTTTCACTGACGCTTGATCAATTTTGTAACGATCAACCCAAGCAAAAATGTCTTCCACATATTTTCGGAAATGAAAATCGCTGAACGTTTGTGTTCTGTTTTGATTTGAAAGGATGAAGATGTGTGAAGGGTGTTGATAAACTTTTCATAACGTCTATAAAACGCGTACCAAAAGTGCCACAGACCGACTACGCGATCGCGTCCTTGTGTTTTAAATCAAAACGTTAAAAATTGAGAATCCCTCAGCAATCTCCACTGCTTCAGTCATAACATGACTCTTACATCTCTCACGTCATCCTCTAATTTCATCCAAGATCACTTCACTCCAAGCACGATCCCACAAGTGAAGGCTCCATTGTACAATTTAAATTTTCTCCATGAAGCAAAGTCAAATTACGCAAGATTTCCAAAGCGATGAGCTTTCGCTTGTTGGTCAGATTAGTTGTGAAGCGTCTGGCCGTCGGTGTAGAAACAAATCGTGACTAAGCTTTTCGCTTGTGCTATTGCGGCCCGTTCCCTCGGATCAAATCATAAACCGCTCCGTGTTTGTTTGAAAAAACAATTACTACATCGCCGACAACTCGTAGTAAGTGTTTGCCTGAACGTTGTTTAAATATTTTGCCGCTGTATCGCCGGTTACCAAGTGAGATTAATGTGTGATATTAGCTGGATAAATACCTTGTTCGATACATTTTAATCGAACTGTAAACATGAGCACATCAAGTCACCCCCATTAATGTGTTAAGATCTACAAACAATATTTACTCCTTAATCCAGAAATGTGTCAGATAAAGTTTGGTTTCCGGGGTACACTTGTTTTGGGTCTAAACAGCTTGTGAGTATGTTCGGACTATGACAGCGTTCGGACATCGGCCCATTAGCTCAGTTGGTTAGAGCGTCGTGCTAATAACGCGAAGGTCGTGGGTTCGATCCCCCCATGGGCCATACGATTTTTTTTTAATTTACTTCTTGGTGTCTAATTGTTTTTGCAAAATTGTGAAATAAATCAATTTGCTCCATCTTGATAGCTTGACATTGACACTGGCAGTGGCGTGGAAGCTAATCGTCGCCGTGAACGATTGACAGTTTGTGGCATAACGCAAGATACGTTCTATCGTGTGGTCTATGATATCGATGTTAGTGGGTCAAGTGGTGTACTTCCAGTCAATTAAAGTCGATATATGTAAACCACTAATTGATAAGATTCACAGACTGCCCGATCTGTCTTTTAATGCAGTGTATATAGTCGGATAGGGCTTTAAGGCACGCAGCGAAATGAAATACTGTATCAGAGGAAATGTTGAAAAGATGAAAGATGAAAGGGAACAGGAGAGCTTCGGAAACATAAATAAACGAAGAAGTATGTTATGTCCCTGTAATTCTTTCCTTCGCAGAAAAGAAGGAGTAAGAAATCTGCCCCCTCTGTGATTGCCAAAGAAAAGATGGACCGCGCTAATGAAATGTTCGCACTCGTGTGAAAGCGCCCTTTCATATTCATGTTGAGCCGTTGGTTGCACCACAGCTGTCTGTCGTTCAATAGACCTGACTTTGGACATTGCGACGAACAGTATTGGTCATCGCTTTGAATCCGACTGACCTTAACCAGAATATCATTTTTAAAGAGCAATGTACTATGGCCTTCGTTGCATAGAAATCGTTACCGAAGTTCTTAAAACTAGTCTTCTTCGATTGTCACTGACTTCTGTCGTTCCGAAGATGAAGTACATAAGTAAAGTTCCAATTGTGGAAACGATCTCTTTCTTTACACACCAGTGGCAGGTATCTGCAGGATACCATTCCCGCCTTCGTAGGATGTGATGTACTCATATCCTGCGATACTGCTGTTGGTGACTAGATTAAGGGGTCACCATGTGGTTGTTCTCTCTCTTTACGATCCTATTGCAAAGTTGTTGTTTGTTTATTTATTAAGTGAAAAGAATTGCAGTGGCGAATTGTATGGCGATAGTGTTGGGCCTGATGTGTTGTCTTTCGCTCCGAGTGTTGATCTTCGTTCCAAAATTTCCCTCTGAGAATTTTATTTTACTACGACAACATGTTCGTAGCTCTAATGCAAGTTAAAAAACAGAATATTTTCTATAATTACGTCTGAAGTTCAACATCTAGGGGGCGCAAGAGTCCACTAGGCCGCTCGATCTTTCGCCATCAACAGATTTTCGTAAAGCTGCCCGCTTACTATCAGCGAAACCGGGAAATCGATTGCGATTCATCAAGGCTCTAGATTCTCCAATTAAATGAAAGATGCTAAAACTTTGTCGGCTGTCTATCAAGAATATAGCGGTCACGTGTAATCGTCGTGTATAAAGATTTTCCAGGCAATCAGAGATCTAACAGAACCAAAGGGTGATTTTTTAAAAGCTATAGAAAAGTTTTTTAAAAAAAAACAGAAAATTCAAAAAACATTTAAAATTCGTTATTTGAATCGATAGTACGGTCCATCTAATTTAATGTTTGAAGATTATTTCATGCAAATGTTGACCTTGACTGCGTCTCAAGTGGTTCATCCGCTTGCTCCAATTGGCATACTCTTTCCAACATTTCGGCCGCTATCTTACGAATAAGTCCTTCAATGTTGTCTTCCAATGCGTCGATTAAAGCGGGCTTGTCTCTAGAGACATGAGCTTAAACATAGCCTCACAAAAAAAAGTCTAAAGGTGTTAAATCGCACGATCTAGGCGGCCAATTGACCGGTCCCGAACGTGAAATGAAATGTTCCCCGAACTCGCCTCTCAATAAATCAATTGTTGTGAGTGCTGTGTGGCATGTGGCACCGTGTTTTTGAAAGCACATGTCATGCAAGTAAAGCTCTAGCATTTTGGGTAAAAAAAAGTTGGATATCATCTCACGGTAGCGCTCACCATTCACAGTTACATTACGAGTCCCATCGTCCTTGCAGAAGTGCGGTCCAATGATGCCACCAGCCCATAAACCGCACCAAACTGTGACTTCTTCTAGATGCATTGGTAGCTCTTGCAATGCATCTGGCTGATATTCACTCCAAAATCGACAATTCTGCTTTTTACGTACCCATTGAGCCAAAAATGAGCTTCGTCGCTGAACATAATTTTTTGGTAAGAAAGTGGCCAACTTTCCAAGAGCCCATTCACCAAAAATTTTACGTTGCGGTAAGTTGTTCGGCTTCAATTCTTGCAACAGCTGTATTTTCAAAGGCATCACACCTAAATCCTTCCCCAAAATTTTCCACGTTGTTGAGTAACAGATGGCCAATTGCTTCGAGCGGCGACGAATCGATAATTGATGGTCATCATAAACAATGGCCGATACAGCTGCGATATGTTCTTCAGTTCGCACTCTACGTAAGCGTCTTCTTCTACATTGTTGGCTTAATGTCCAACAATGTAAATTTGGTGCGAAATTTAGTCACAATAGCCCGAATAGCTGGTGGTCGTGGTTAAATTAAAGACCAAACTGAAGATGTTTGACAGTGAAACAAAACTCGAAACGTGCGTCAGCTGTTTAAGCCAGTGTTGCCAAATATATAATAGCTAAAAAATCACCCTTTACCAAGGTGCAGGTTTGTCTTTGGCATGACATTTGATGACACCTTACCGCTCAATTTTGGCAATAATGTTCATAAAACAAATTCCATATTAATCACGTTAAAAATGGCTGGAGATGTGAAAATGGTGCTAAAATGATTTGGGACAACTCGTGCAACAAAGTAGTCGGTAGTCATGTTATTCTGAATGCCCCCTAAAACGAGATTTGTGGAAGTTCTAGGAATGAAGTTGAGACGAAAATCAAACTAACTTGGTACTCACACACTTGTCAAAATTCGTCCAAAGAAAAAATTGTCTGAGTTAATAGATCAGGATCAACTTAACCTTACCGAACCATTTCTTCTTTTCAAAAACTCATTTGCTCCTAAAATATTAGTTTGCAAGTGGTAGCAAGCATTTAGGGACATCTCGGTGAACAGTTCACTTCACTTCTCTAAGGCCCCAGCTCCAGATCCCTCCATCGTCGTGAAGCCCTCCGTGAAAATCCAAGAAGATTCCTGTTGTTGCTTAAACCTGCAAAAAGTTCTGTTCTGCAAAAGGCGGAGATTTTGTGAGCGAAGTGAATACGACTGCCTCGATTTCCCCTGCACAGTCACAAAGACAGTGGCGATCTTTTCTGTTCTTTAATGGACATACTTAGTAGGCTACTAAATCAATGGACTCAAATTTTAGCCAACATGTCCTTTCGTTGGAATACTTATTAAGTCCTTCTGCTTGTTGTTCAGGTTGAAGGTTGAACCTGAACCCAGGCAGAACAGAATAAATGACAACCACTGTCACCAAGGAAAAATTTTCCTTTCTGTGACATAAGTAGATTTATGCGTACATTTCTTGAATGTCACTTTGTTCTTTTTGTGTTGAGCTTTATTTTGTAAATTTTTCACTTTAAAATCATTGTCCGTTACCAAGATACAGGCAGACCAATGCATCACAACTGATACTGAGCACCTTAAATGCCTCCTCTGTAAAGAAGCCAACATTTTACGACTACTCTTAGGAATCATTATCCCAGAAATATTCCATATGTGGCTTATGGATATTTCTTTGTAAACCGAAAGAGCATTGAATGCTGCAACAAAATAAGACTGTGTCTACGAGACGGCCGCTACTGTGGCCCATTAGCTCAGTTGGTTAGAGCGTCGTGCTAATAACGCGAAGGTCGTGGGTTCGATCCCCCCATGGGCCAGCTACAATTTTTTTCTATTTTTTTTTTTCCATCAAAATCAACATTTTTTATACTAACGAGCGTTTGTCCTTAAGATGTCAAACGTCCCCCGAGAGATTTGAAGAGTACCGCCCTCCAGACAAACGCCAGAGCTCCCTGCGGGCACATGCAACAAGTGTGTACATTGCGCTGTGTTTCCGTTTGACTTGTAATCAAAATCTAAACAATCCCCGGTGAGCGTATGGGATTCACGTTCCATTTAAATATTCCGTTTTATTTCAGTTCGTGTCTGGCGGCGGTGGTGGTTTGTTCGACTTCTTAGAGCCCGTGTGTGTGGTGGAGCTTGAATGAATGAATGAATTCGCCATGAAATTTATTTTTGTTTACGTTTTTGCCTCCTCCGACTGAAGATACGAGAAATTTTGTGACGTCGTTGGCAAACGGATGCCTCTTTCAGGTTTCTTCGCACCCAGCAGCAGAATTTCTCTGTAGAGCTCTTCGCGTGCTGGTGAATTTATCGCCAGAGAGTGCTGCTAATCACTCCGCCTCGGGGAAGACTCGAAAACTATACTCGGCGTCACTGATAAGGGTTGCAGGAGACTCCGATGGGTGAGTCTTGGGGCTGTGTCACCCCCAATCGGGGCGAGCGGGCGACTGTGTGCACTGTTGTGAGTTCCGCGAATTTAATTACAATCACAACAGCAACAGCAGTTAGTGGTGTGGGGGCGGGACTTCGATGTGGTGGTGTAGGATGAAATTAATTTGATGAGTTTCATTTGCGTCTCTTTGCCGTCAGCGGTGTTTTTGCGTATCCTAATAAAATTGAAGTTCTTGTACGTTGGTTGGTTTCGATGTGAAAATAGCTCGAAACTTGCGTATTAGCAATTCACCAAATCCAAAGCAGATGTTCGTTCTCCCGAGCGGCACTTAATCAATCACGATACGGGCGTATACCCGTGAAACTTACTGCAAAATCGGAAGGAGGGCTCCATTTTGAAGGACGACTTCTCCAGGCATGTCTGCTGTGACGTGACATTGTGGGAGAAGACAGCTGTGGTTCATTTGATCGTTAAAATCCCGCCGTGATGCGACGGGAGAACTCCAATTTGATAATGTATGTGAATGCGGCTAGATCTGGTTTTGAAAATCAGGTGCCGCTCGAAAAACAAGATAATCTTATCAACATTGATATTCCCAAACAGAGTGGAGAAGAGTTTGTCACAGCGATAGATAAACGTGACGGAGGGCAATAATCTAAATGAGTTCCGGTAGATGGTAATCTGGTTGTGTGCATACATATCGTGCTGCTAAAGTTAAGCATTGCTTCCAGAAGCTGCTTATTTATTAATTTAGTTGATTAAGGTTTCGTTTTCATTTTGCACCTTATAATTTTAAGACTCTGTGACCACAAACCAATTTTTTTAACTGCAGACCAGAACTGATTAAACTCAAATTAAAAACAAGGAACTGTAGGATTATCTTGAAATCCAAATTCGTGAAAGGGATCTCCCCTTTGACTGCGCCATCTATGGAAGGATCAGCCTAACCAACATCGCCTCTAATATCCTCTCTGCCGCATTGTGTGAACACATGAAACGGTTCGTCAACAACAACTTAATATGTCCTTGTCAGCGTGATTTCAGGTCAGGAGAGTCCACAATAACCAGATCTTCACTTCACGGCATATTCTGGAAAAGACCTAGGAAGAGTAGATCGACACTCAACACCTACTCGTCGATTTTAAGGCCGCGTATGACAGCGTGCATCGAGCTATACAGTGCAATGTCTAGTTTTGGCATTCCTACCACACTCGTCAGATTGTGTAGGATGACGATGGAGAACTCTCGCTGCTCCGTCAAGGTCGGGAACGACCTGGCCGAGACCATCAATGTCCAAAAACGTTTAAGACAAGGCGACGCACTGTCATGTGACTTCTTAAACATCATGCTTAAGAAAGTTGTGCCCAGGTTTGAAGGTACCACCAGAGTCACAATCTTCCAAAAGTCCGTGCAACTGCTAGCTTACGTTGATGATATTGAGGTGATTAGATGAACACAGCAAACCGTCGATTTTGCATTTGCTGCCATTGAAGCAGATGCCACTAAAATGATTCTGGCGGTATATGAGGGCAAAATGAAGTATATGCGGCATTCAAGGAAGGACACACAAGATCCTAAAAAATACGAGGTAGTCCTAGATCTACGTCTAGGACAAAGCATCACACTAAGCAGCAGAAACGTCAAGGAAGACAAAAACTTAGTCTACCTCCGCTCCGCGGTAAATAGGGACAACAGCATCAGTACCAAAATCAGACGCAGAATCTCTTTGGCCAATCGTTGCTTCTTTAGGCTCAGGAGCCAATCGAGTAATGGATCCCCTTTTCGAAGGACTAAGCTGGTTTTATCATCCCAGTCCTCCTTTATGGTTCGGAAACCACAACATAACTAAATGCGGATGAGGAAGCCTATTGTCTCTTCAAAAGGAAAGTTCGGCGTTCGATTTTTGGCTCTGTTTACGTTGATGGCATCTGGAGGAGAAATTTCAGCGACGAACTTTACGACGGCATGCATCTGGTAAAGGGTCTGCGGATGCTACACATAAGATGACTAGACCCTGTCAAGCGTGTGGACACCACTGCTCTGGCTCGAAAAGTCTTCAAAGCCGAGCCATTAGGACAATGGTTGAGATGGCGCACACAAGTGGAGAAGGACTTCCATCAACTTTAAGTGCGCAACAGGAGGCAGCTGGCGGTAGATTGTGCTAGCTGGATGGACATATATGTTGAGAGCAAGACCAATTTTCTTTTTTCTTTGGATTGTGTTTTGTCAGACAGCCGTCCGTCCCTCTCAACATCGAAACAAGGTAGAAGGAGCAAAAACTAAGAACTTACATGGAATAATAGTGAGTGGATCCGAAGAATTGCTTAAACCCGCCGGAAAAATATGTATATGGAGGCTTTCGTCGCGACACATTCGACTCAAGTTCCATCTCGGCTAGAACCTTTTTCGAGTTTACAAACAAAAGAAGTCGCACGAAGTCAAGTCGGGAGAACATGGTGGGTGTGCTAAAATCTACAGTCTAATTCGATCAATGCGATCGTGTCAAGGGCAGAAATTTTCAACGGTGCGGTTTCTTTATAAAATAGCACCCTTTTCTTAGTTTTCTATTTTGCAATGCGGTGTCAAATCAGTGCAATATTTTGTAGTAGGAATGCTCTGAGACCGGTTTGCCCTTCATAGGTGGTCGATTTAGATCATTTTTTGTGAAACCTAGAAAATCATGGTCATCAGCTTTCCGGACGATAGGACAATGTTCACCTTTTTCAGAGCTCGTTCCTTGGATGAATCTGACTGCTTCGACTGTCTCTGGTGTGCACCACCGAAAGTCATCCCGATTCCACTTAAACAACGTTAAGGTGATCTCCATGTTGTACTTGTTCTTCGGATTGAGCAAACGCGACAGCCATTGCGCAGAAAACTGTTTCATGTCCAATACCGCGGGCAGGATATGACCTACCAAATGCCTCCAGTCTCTGCCATTTCGCACCTGTTTGAAGCGGTGATGTGAGATCATGGAATTTTGGTAGTCGTCTTTGAAAACTGGGGATGTCCTTGAGACCCATTAAACCAGTTTTTAACAGCAGCCATCGAAGAGTGCACAGAATCCATGTGCTGTTTGACTTCGCGATTTACCTGTCAATGATATGAATCGAATCATTGCATTTGTTTAAAGTCTTGGGAGGTCCAAAAGGCTACGAGTCCGATTCGCTTGAAATTTAGGCAGTAACCCACTAAGTGAAAGTGGGTCACGGTTGGAAAATTTGAAATAGAGGCGCCACTGACCATTCGATCGATTTATTTTTTTTTTAAAAGAACGAACGTCGGTTGACGGCTTTGTGTTTTGAAGCATCGTCCCACATCCATTCCTTCAGTTTCCACACATGACCCAAGTGAGTCTGTTTGTGCAACCCGTGAGCTTAACCAAAAAACTTGATTATCCCAATTAAGTTCACTTACCTCAGCTTGTCAGCTTCTATTCAGCCTCCCCGCATGGAGGAACAAGCTCCAAGCCCAGTTAAGAGAAACACAAAATTTCTCTATGACCAGACAAATTGATATTCTCTTCCTTCCCCGCCCCCACAAGTGTGTATTTCAAAGCGGTCATATAATATCTGCGCTCGATATCCATATGAAATCCACATTCACTGCAAGTACGTCTCGTGCTTGTGCTTTGCTATTCAACTCTTTTTTTTTTGCTTTTGGTGCTGTCTCCTCTCCTGCAACCTTTCACACACCATATGCTGTCCCGGCCAGAGAAAACACTCGTAAAACTTACGTTTTTAGTGTCTACGTTGTCTGGACTGGTGGAGTTAAAAACAGTGCAGACCCAAAATAGATAAATTATTTGGTTATCGATGATAATTTATTGAAAATGCTATTCTGCCGTTCTTACCGTTTTTCGTTTGGCATTTGAGGTTGCTACTTTCTGTTGGAAATTGACACACACACACAGTGCATGTACGTGGCTATACGGCAACGACCAGTGAATGGAAGCAACTAAAAAGGGATGACTTTCGGACGCTGGACTGGCCATGTTATTCGCATTTCATATTTGTAAATATTCCCTCATTATCGACCAAGACATCTGCAATTTCATGGGGTTACTTTTGGTCTTTATTTCGCATTGTTTGCCTGGAGACGCTTCAATATGGTTGAAAGTTTTGATTCGGCTGAACAAAGCCGGCCTCGTAGGGGACTCTCGCATACAAATGTGCCCTTACGCTGTGGAATAATTTTCATAAAGTTTGTCGGCAAATTATGTTTTCAAGAAATCCTATTTGCTTCCTTTCACTTAGAAAATCGAGAGATCATTCACCGGAAAGGGGGGCGCCACTCACTCTTTAACCGGTTCACTAATCCATGGACTACCTAGACATCTGATGGTTCTCGCTTATCAATTGAATGCTGTTCCACAGAGTGTCACTATGCGGGCGAAATCGAAGGGTCTGAACAAACTATGACGAAGAGTTGGTCAAGAGTGGTATACACTTCGTGAAGAAAAGGTTTTTAAAAATGCCCAAAAATAGTTCTGACCCAATTTCAATCGAAACTGCATCCTTGACTTAAACTGCAACCAACTTCAGATTACCAGAATTTTCAAACCGCTCATGATAATGAGCTCAAATTTTGACACATGACTCCTATGGCTTACAACCCTTTTAAACGAAGTCTCAGTTGTGTTGAAAACAATTTTATCCGTGATAGAATTTAAACGTCACAGTGAGATTGCTCTGTACTTGGCTAAAAAAACACAAGTAGCTTTCATTGGAGCCCTCAAGGACCTCAATGTGAATACGAGGGTTGCCTTTTATATTTCGGGATTAGAGAACAAAAACAAATATTAATCATCGAAAATAGCTTTATTGTTTTTCAAAATATTCTCCAGTAAGATCTATACACTTTTGCATGCGTTTGAACCAATTTTTGAAGCACTTTTGCCACTCTTATTGAGGTATCTCCAAAACTTGCATTCTAAACTTCATGCGTTCCCATTCTTCTGGTGTCGAAAAACGTTGACCTCTCATTTTATTTTTTACGTACGAGAATAAAAAGAAGTCATTCGGTGCCAAGTCAGGACTATACGGTGGATGACTCATCAAATTGAAGTTTTGAGTGCTCAAAAATGCAGTTGATTGAGTCGATGGTGGAGAGCTCGCATTGTCTTGGTGAAGAGTGACCCGTCCGAGGTTGGTTTTCCCTGATTTCTTGGAAGACAACTGGCAAACAAATAGTCGTGTACCACTCAGAATTGACTGTTCTGTGTTGTTCTAGTGGTACGGTTGCGACATGTCCACTTTTTCGAAAAAAAAAACCGACAACCATTTGCTTGGAAGTGCTTCGTGCGCGAGCAACTTTTGTTGAATTTGGCTCATTTTGAAATACTCATACAGTCGACTGCTGTTCACTTTTGGGCTCATACGCTTAAATCCACGATTCATCACCTGTCACAATGTCATAGACGTGTTTCGAAGCCGACCGCGATCGTATTTTTGGAGCATTTCTTTCGACCAATCGACACGAGCCTTTCTTTTGAGCGATTGACAAATTGTGTGAGATCCAACGCGAAAAAATTTTTTTGACGGTCAAATGTTCATGCAACGTTGAATGTATGCTGGTCCCACTAATGCCTAAGGTTGTCTCAAACTCACGATAGGTCACATGACGATCTTGCAATATCAGTTGGCGCACAGCATCAATGGTTTCCGGAACAACAACTGATTTTAGACGACCTTCACGAAATTCGTCTTGAAGAAAACTACGACCTCGGTTCAATTCACAACACCATCGATAGACACTGGTCCTTGATGGAGTTTCATCGCCAAAAATTTAATTAAGTTAATCGATGCACTATTGTTGAGTTAATCCACGTCGAAAGTTGTGAAAAATAATCCCACGAAAACTTTCACGATTTAATTCCATTTTTCGGGCGAGATGAATATTTTAAGTAAACAACACATATAGCGCTCGTATGTCAAAACGTTCTAAGTACATATAACCTCGAAAATGTCAAACTTTATGATAGAGCTGCCAGTTGCCAGATTGCAACACTAGGGTTGACCAATCCCGAAATATAATATACATATATGTAGCAATAGCAGCCTTCGTTAATCATTTGCATCTCGAACCATAGCTCGTTACCGTGGCACAGGTAGCGTTGCAAAACAGCAAAACGGGCAGTACTAGTCAGGAATATGATATATAATATATATTCAATATAATTTATTTAGTAAAAAGGGGTACAATAAGACATGCGTCTTTTATAGTACTAAGATAATAACAAATTCGGAAATATATACAATGTAGATTTCTTAAAACTTCAGAAAGGGGTATATAGGTAAAAAGAGGACTTAGGAAAAGGATGAAAAATAAAGAGTAATAGCATATTTAAAACGTTTTTTGTTTATGATATTTCGTATACCAATTGGCAAGGAGTTCCAAAGTTTAATAGCATGAATGTAAAAAATACGCGATGAATTTGTGTAAAAATGACGGAATGGTATTAGGGCATGAGTTCTGGTAGATCGAGCAAAATTAAGTTTTTTGTATAGATATGATGGAGTTTTGGTAACAATAATGCTATGCAAAAATATTACATTTCTAGCATCCATATAATGCTCTAGAGTAGTTCCTAGGAATCTTATAGTATGATGAGATACATGATTAGATCTACGCAGCTTGTGAACATACCTGATAGCATCATTAAAAGCTATCTGCAGCTTTCTTTGGGATAAGGAGTCGACTTTACTGTAGACAACTTCAGCATATGTTATCAATGGCATGATGAGAGTGGTAACAAGTTTCATCAAGTTTATTAAATCTTCAATTTTATCCGGATTTTTAGCTAAATATAGTTGCACATCATCAGCATAAAGGTGGACAATGGAATGTTTACAAACACACGGAAGATCATTAATAAACATGGAAAATAAAAAAGGTCCCAGGATTGAACCCTGTGGTACGCCTTGTTTGACTGGTAAGAGTGCAGAACAATTGTCAGAGTTAACAGCAACTCTCTGATATCTGCCTGATAGAAAACTGAAAATTAGTCTCACAGCACTAAACGAGAAAAAATTCCTTAACTTCCAGCAAAGTATCTTGTGATTTACTTTATCAAAAGCCTTAGAAAAATCAATTAAACACAAAAGCGTAATCTGTCTTCTGTCATAATTTTGCCTTATATCTTCAATGATGTTGACCATAGCTGAAGAAGTACTATGATTTTAGAAGCTACTTAGCTATAAGTTTCTCAAAGACTTTTGATAAGCACGGAAGAATGCTGATAGGTCTATAATCAGAGACAGAGGTTGGATTTGGTCGTTTAGC
This sequence comes from Eristalinus sepulchralis, assembly GCA_944738645.1. Lineage (NCBI taxonomy): Eukaryota > Metazoa > Arthropoda > Insecta > Diptera > Syrphidae > Eristalinus > Eristalinus sepulchralis. Next base: position 15,677,822 of record OX122882.1, read on the forward strand.
AACAGGTATTACACGGCCAATTTTCCAGGATCTAGGAAAGTTTGATCAAGTAATGCAGTGGTTAATAATATGGGTAAAGTGGGATACAACGAATGGCAAAATTAATTTTACAAATTTCAAACGTACCCCGTCTTCTCCAATGGCGTTAGATTTTATATCTCTAATTGCACTAATTACATCAGTTTCACGAACCGTTTCCACTTCAAAATGTCTAAAATTAGTATCGGTTATTATACGAGAAAAGTTAAAACAGCACTCCTCTGATTGGTTCTCGAGAAAGAAATTATTAAGATCATCGGGGTCAACTTCACAATTATCATTAAGTTTTGTATTAGTGATTCCAATGCGACGTAGATTATTCCAAAGCTTCTTTGGAGGAAGTGAAGTACTCAACTTAGAGGCATAGAAACTCCTCTTAGCATTACGTACAACTACAGTCGACCGGTTACGCACTACTTTGTATGCATGCCAATTTAACTCCGAGGGACTTTTTTTCCATTTAGTATAAAGTCGGTTGCGTAATTTAATACTATCCACGACTTCAGTTGTGAACTATTTTTTAATTTTATGAGGGCTCGAATTCAGCAAAGTTAGCGTCGAAGTGGAAAAAAAATGGCTCGTGAGCTCAACATATAGTTGGAGTGGCACTACAGCCCACAACTGACCAAGGTCTAGCTTCTACAACAACTACTCGTTTTGTGCGTGCTACTGTTCTCTCACGAGAAAAAGGGATCTACAGTTTTTTGTCGACTCCGAACGGCGAGGTTTGGGAAGCTTTTCATAGACAATTGATACTCTTTGAGTATTGTCAGCAACTCGAAAGAGGTGGTGCCGTGAAAAAATGAGATGCGTCCCGTTCGGGAATTGAAGCTAGACCTTCTGCCTGTGCGTCGACTCACTTGCCCACTACGCCACTGCGACCACTTTCCAGAAACTAGTTATTTAAAATATTTTTCAAAAACTATCTTCAAAAGATCTGCTTTCTTTAAAGTTTCCTTTCTCTTTTTTTTCAGCATCAACCCTCATTAGACTCGGTTTAAAGTGAAAAAAAAATGGCTGCATCACTTTTAATTGCATGCGGTCTCAACGAGAACAAATTGCCGCCTTTCGTTCATATTAGCGAGGAGTCCAACATGGACGGAGGCTTCCTCATCACATCGATGCTGGGTCAACGGCTGCGAGCTTCCGGCGTCATCACCCACCTGATTGCATTTCAAAACAGCTACCAGCACTATGTCAACGCCGGCATGCGCCTGGGCTACAATTTGACGCTCTTCCGCGAGAAGAAGATCTTCATCTTTGATTTTTTGAACAAAATTTACCAAAAACTCCTGGATTCGAATGTGGTGACGGACTGTGATAATAGCCCACAAAAGATACCTGGCTTCGTGCGAAGGAAAATCGAGGAGGTCGAGACTGGGAAGTCTATCACATTCATCTTCGACAACCTCTCGATTTTGCTCAACCTGGGCTGCTCTCCGGAGGGATTGATGCAAATATGCCACGAGCTGCACACCATCGCAATGGAGAATCCCAGAGTGACGATGGTGACCAAACTGAGCACATGCGATGTGCTGGAGGTCCTGGACAACAACATCGCCAAGTTGGCGGACGTCCACTTGCGCGTGAAACAGCTGAAAAGCGGAGTTTTCCGCGAGGTCGACGGCAAACTGCTGGTGTCGCGCGAGACAACCAACGGATACTATGAACTGGCCGAAGAGCAGAAGGAGATACTGTACAAAGTGAACGAGAGGAGTGTGAAGATATTCAGTCCCGGCGAGGTCGGAGTCAAAGTTTGAACTGTTGTGTAATAAATTTTTATTATTTTGCTAAAAGTTGTAATCACTTTAAATTTTACATTTTTTTATTGCATCGATCGACGGGAAGTGCTTTTGCGGAGAGTCTGCCACCTGCCACGCAAAATGGAATGGAATTATAAATTCCACGTAGACATAGCTTTCTCCTAGAGGCGGATGTAACATAAAACATCGTCCTGCCACACGCGCACACGTTCATGTATTCGGCTGTTATTTTCTTCTATGCCACCGACGGCAAGGGTGTGGCCGAGGTGGCCCACATCATACACCGAGCGCCCATTCATGCTGTGCATGCGATAAATGTCGTGGGGGGGGATATCGGGATTTATTGGCTCCGATGGGTGCAGTTGATTGGAATTTAAGGACCCCAACGAATCCGTGCCAAAAAAACGAATGCAAATGATTGGATTTTTTCAACTTTACGATGGTGTGGTGGAGTCAGTTGTCGGATATGGCTTATGCTTGAATTAGGGCGAAAAGATGACGGACGGCGGTATTGTTCTGGAAATTGAGTTTAGGTGCGGAGCCCCAAACCGTTCAAAATGCGTGGTTCACCGCAAATTATGGAAACTGCACAAAGTGTCAGTTTTCAGTCAGTTAACTTAATTGCGCAAAAAAGTTCAGATTTCATAGGACTTGCAAATGAATGAGTTTTTCAAAACGTCCGTTTCAACTTTTCGCAGCAGTGACGCAAAGCGGATTGTTGATTGGGAAACTCTATACTTTTTCAGTGTGGAACAGAGGGGTGGAGGAGGATGAGAACGATATTCATCTTGTGGAAGAAATTTCGAGATGAAGCAAAAGCCTAAAAGCCACATTCTCACAATTAGGTTTAAGTTTTGGAGATCTTCAAGTGGAAGTGTGGGATTCAGTTTATTGAATTCGTTAGAGAGAGTATCGGGTTTGTGGTAGGAAATATTCGAAACTTTATCTCATCGAACGCTTCATGAAGAAAATGCTATACTATAGAAACTTTTGTGCTGCGGTTGATGCACATGCATGGCATTCTCTGCAGCAGGGAGGTATACGATTCCGATGGAGAAATGTGTAATCGACTAGCCACAAAGATGTAGGTGGCCAGCAGTCTCATAAGCGTATCGAATGCGTGCGTTTTGCAATAAGTTTGTGAGTTTGAGTCTGAATTTAAGCTTTCAGTGAAAAATTCAAAACACTTCAATGGTAATCTCTCAGAAGACCATTTGCAGTCATTCATTTCGTGGTTTCATGTTTGTAGCTCTGGCATCTGACACCTGTCAAGCTTAGCTGTCATTTGATATGTCACGACATTCGTTTAATGTTTGCCATTTACAATAATGGATTTCAAATTATTAAAACCTACTACAAAAGTTGTAATTCGAAGCTAGACACTTTTTGCGCACTACGCAATACTTTTACGGTCGTCAAAGTCGACCGAATGCGGAGATTACCGATCAAATTGTGAAAAATTTTTGGGAGAGTGGAATCACTGCTGATTTTCTAAGGCCTTTACATCATCCTACTGTACGGTTAGTTCAAAATATTGTTGCTGTAAGTGCAAGTGTTGCTGTTGACCCCAGCTTGTCGATTTCCCTTCGTTCGTAGCAATTGAACGTACCGTTCGCCTCACTATGGTAAGTATTGCATTTGGATTTTCATCTCCATCCTTGCAAAATTCGTATAAGTTGAATCAATTGAACAGTGGAAGGATGCTGATCATTCGTTCGTTGGGTGTCGGAACAACAGACAATAAACACCGATATTTTGAGCAACATTTTGAACACTGATAAGACACATTTCGCACTCGGTGGGTATGTTAACAAACAAAGTTGTTGCTTATGGGGATCAGATCGAACCCACAAGTGATTGAAGAGGCATGGAGCCGTTGCATCCAAAGACAAAGTGGCTGTTTGGTGTGCGATTGGTTCATATCTCATCGAAGATGTGAATGGGCGCACGGTTTCAGGCGATCCAAATCGGTCGAACAATTTTTTTTGAATATGTAATTGAAGGTTATGAATTAGACGATATGTGGTTCTAACAAGACAGGACAACAAACCGAACATTTACAGATTTATTGCGTGAGAAGTTTCGTAAGCACGCAATTTTAAGGTGACCTAAATTGGCCTTCAAGGTTCGTGAGTTTTACGAATAGAAAAAAAGGGATGTACACAGGCTTCACAGCGAAAGAAAATGAAAAGAAAGGAATGGAGAGGTGCTGTGCAAATCCGCAGGTTTAACAAAGGGATAACGCCGATGTCCGATAGATATAAGCCTCGGACCAATGAATTGCACGACGACGGACAACTTGTAGCAGAGTCGGAGAATTGCGTTTTATTTAACAGGGATGATGGCCCAAATAAGCCTTTTCAGACAAATTTCACTCAACTTAAATGACAATGAAATTCTATTCTTCCGAGATAGAACAGGGTCAGACAGTCGTGACTGAAGTTAAGCAAAGTTTGTATGGCTGGCGGTCTATCCGCGGAGCTCTTTAGAACAGTTGAACTGGTATGGCTTATACATCAGTTCAAATGTAACACTTGGTCAAAGGAAAGAAGTCTAAGTATCATTTGTCTGGTCTACGAAAAATAAGACCCCTTTGAGTCCCTTAAACCATGTAAAAGATTCTTTCTTTTGTTTTGTGTGAACACCTGGAGTTCGTTCGTGAACAACCCGATAGGGACCCATGGGTGTTTTTATGAATATCCAAGATAGATCACATTTTCTTACTGCGACAGATCCTAGAGAAGAATCCATTGGTACAAAATGAAACGAACCCCCAATTCTCCAGTTTAAAGACTTTATATGACACCTTGGCAGAGACGAGCTTTGCAGTCCCATGTCTAATTTTTGCAATCCTACCAAACTCACGAGATTGTGAGGAGAGATGATGGAGGCTTCTCGCTCTTCCATCAAGAACGGTAACGATATCATCGAGCTCTTCAATTTAAGAAAGGGCTTAGACAAGGCCAAGCATTGTCATGCAACGTTTTCAACATTATTCTTGAGAAGTTAAGTCACAGGTCAACACCAGAACCACGATGTTACAAAAGTCCTTTCATCTGCTGCCTTACGCGAATGAACATCGACGTGATTGGCGGGAACAGATAGTTGTTTGTCGAGGGCAATATAAACCACACAACATCTATTTCTCGGACTCAGCCGCATAATCGCCCGCAAACTTTTCTGAAGCCAAGGGCTTCATCTACCTCGTCTTCGTAGTTAATATGGACAATAACATCAGAATCAGAGTCAAGCGTAGAATGACTATTTCCAGTCGCTATTACCTTGAGCTCAAGAAGCTATTGAGTAAATCTCTCGATAACCACGCGCGTTTTGTACAAAAGATTTGTCATTCGCGTTTCGCGGATGAGAAAACCCTTAATTTTTTCGTGGTACAAGTTATACGTGCGATCGTTAGTCCTGTTTGCGTGGCATCTGGAACAGAAAATTCAAAAGTGAGATCTATAGCATGCAGACAATCAATCATCTAGGGTGTATAAACGGCTTCAGCCCGCAAAGTCTTCGAATTCAATTATTGAAACAACGAAACATATGATGATGTCCCCATCCTCTACAGCACATGATTCTAAACGGACATCAACTAAAATGGTCTACGAATTTGACGGCAGCTGACGGGAGAATGTGCTAGCTGGAGGGACATGTAGAGGTACAGGTCCGTGAAGAAAAAAAGGTTGTGCATGTTAAAACCTTTTTTTTTATTGAACTGTCTGACTTCGCCAACAGGCCCTCTAGGACTGTTGTCCAGTTTGTGCGTTGGCATACCTCCAGGTAGATGTTAGAAAAGTCATTACAAAGTAGAAATTGAAGTGTAATGGCAGGAATGAGGTCCGAAAGTCCACCAGAGACCAAATCTTCACACTACGGCAGATCCAGGAAAAGACCCAAGAAATGCAAATCGACACTCACCACCTATTCGTCGATTTCAAGGCCGCATATGACAGCGTGCATAGAGACGAGCTATACAGTGCCATGTCTAGTTTTGGCATTCCTTCCAAACTCGTCAGATTGTGTAGGATGACGATGGAGAACTCTCGCTGCTCCGACAAGGTTGGTAAAGAACTCACAGAGACCTTCAATGTCAAGCAAGGTTTTATACAAGGCGACGCACTGTCATGTGACTTCTTTAACATCATCCTTGAGAAGATCGTGCGTAACTCACAAGTCAACACCAGAGACACGATTTTCCAAAAGTCAGTTCAATTGCTAGCTTACGCCAACGACATTGACGTGATTGACGTGACGAACATAACGAGCCGTCAATGAGGCGTTTGCTGGCATTGAAGCGGAAGCGGCTAAAATGGGTCTGGTGGTTAATGAGGACAAAACGAAGAACACACAAGGTCGCAGAATCTACGAGCTAGTCCAAGATCGGTGTCTGAGACAATGCATCACACTTAGCAGCAGAAACTTTGTGGTAATCAAAGATGTCGTCTATCTCCGATCCGCGGTAGGGACAACAGCATCAGTACCAAAATCGGACGCAGAATCTCTTTGGCCAGTCGTTGCTTCTTTGGGCTCAGGAACCAATCGAGTCCCCTTTTCAAAGGACTAAGCTGGTTTTATCATCCCAGTCCTCCTTTATGGTTCGGAAACCACAACATTACTAAATGCGGATGAGGAACCTATAGTCTCTTCAAAAGCAAAGTTCGGTGTTCGATTTTTGGCTCTGTTTGCTTTGATGGCATCTGGAGGAGAAGATTCAACCACGAACTGTATGGGCTGTACAGCGGCATGAGCCTAGTCAAGCGTCTACGGATACAACGCTTAAGATAACTAGGCCATGTAGAGCGTATGAACACCACTGTTCTGCCCCGAAAAGTCCTCCAAGCCGAGCCATTGGGACAACGCAACAGAGGGCGGCATAGATTAAGATGGTGCGCACAAGTGGAGAAGGATTTCCATCACCTGGCAGCTGGCAAAAGATCAAATTCTTTAACCTTTTTTTTTTTTACAAACGAAGCCTGTTCTATGCAATCTTTAGAATTACACAAAGGAGGTCGCATGGTGTTTGTGAAAGAAGAAATAAATAAATCTTTTGAATTGAGAACTCCTTAAAGGCATGGACGAACATAAAGCGTATTTTGTTGCAGTTTGTCTTGTAATTCAATCATTTCGTGTAATTTAAAAATGAAACACAATTTCTGTGCTATTATGTAACATTTCACAGCAAACAGCGTTGAATCTAGAATTGTAAACCCAAAGGTAAACTCTATCCTTCACTTATATCACATGACAGACAATCTTCAATAATTTAAAAACGTCGAGTATTAAGATTCCAAATATCTGCCCACCCTCTTAAATAGTTCTTCATTCATAAGAATTCAGTTTAAGGCAGTTGTCCTTGAAAATGCTGAATAGACTCTGTTACTCGAGCGCTTAACGTTCCAAGTGAATTCACGGCGAATTCGTTGCCGTTGCCAACTTCCAACAAAGCTTGCTGCGAGCTTTTTCGATATTCCAGTCACCTACCAGTTGAACGTTGTGATACATGCCCTAGTCACACAAACAGTAACTCAAATGTTGAACTGCTCACAATTTCACCTTAAAGCTGGACAAATACGCCACCCAGGTGTACCCATCGCATGGGACACATCAAGCAGAAGTCCCCCCGGCAAGTGAATACAAATCTCCCTCACAGGGAAGACGGTATCCAATTTAAATAGCAAAAAAATAAGAATGCTATTGAGAATGAAAATCACTTTTAAAAGCAGTGCGGCCCTAGATTCCCATTTCTATGGCGACGAATATTGAACACAGCAGTCGGCTCTATCGTCCACCGAAATTGAGTGTGTACGCAGGAAGCATTTCAGGGGGCGCGGAAGCAATTACTGGATTAAGGACGACCAGGAGATCCTACAGGTGTCCGGGTACGCAGCTCTGAATCCATTATAAGCGGATTAGGGGCGTGACCTTGTGCATTGCCTCGTTAAGTAGATAAATCGGAGTTTTCGAATAAAACGCACAAATCTTTCAACGGCCGTGCTAAAAGCTAATGGGAGGGATAAAAGTGTCCGCCTTTTATTGCGGAAGGAAGCTAATTTTCGTTTAGTATCTCGCATGGTGGATGTGGAACACTTGTCTTGGACTTAAAGGACCTTCCTCGACCCAGGCAGCGACACGATATTGCCCATCAAATTTTTGGGGAAATAAATCGAAAACGATTAAATTAATCGCAGTCATAGTTCCGATGGATGACGATGGCTTAGAAGTGGACATTAACCTTCGGATAAATTGGATGGACTGTCTGGTCTGTCTGTTTATGAAACGTGGCTGCTTGACCTGCTTGTTGCGTGCGGGGAAAGGTGAACTTATGCAGAAGCGCTTTAATTTGTCCTCCTTTTAAGGAATTGAGTAGGGGAATGTTGGCTTGAAATTATTTTCAATCACCACTAATCAACAAGGCCAGTTAACGTCACCTTAAATGGTGGCCTGTCAGAGACTTCCACCACGCTTCAGCACCTTAAACTTTCTCTGTTTATGGCAAAAGTTGTCTGAAACTGTGATTGGCCTTGTTTAGCCGGCAGTCAGGTAAACACCACGTCCGAGACCAATTTATTTGATGGCCCCTGGAGGAGGGAGGTTCGTACATACTTCCTCTCGCTCGTGGCAGAAGGAAAAGTTCCTTTTTCAATCACAGTTGTCTCGTGAACAATGCGACTTCCACTCCGCATAGGCACTTCCCAGTGAGGCTGTTCGTCCCCCCGACAACGAGGGTGGTGGTGCCAATCGAATTGCATTAGTATCACGTTTCTCTGCAAAGAATCCCAAGTTCGTGATTGTGTCGTATCGTTATTCAATGGCTGCTTCCGCCTCGCCGACAAGTTATTGTACTCAGTCGGCTACAGATTCTTTGCCTGCGAGACATGGAACTGCCATCGGGTCGAGATGAATTCCATCGACTTTAGTATGCGGAATGTGAGGAAGCAATTTGAATGGTAATGCGACTGGCTGCCCAGTCTCGGCCCGCTGGCGAGAGGAGTGGGCAAACAGGCTACGAGGCCATTCACGCCGCGAGCACAGCTGGCCCCAGAGCATAATGCCCCGCATGGAGATTATGGAGCATGATTGTGGGCCTGGGGAAGAGTTATGCGAAGGAGGGAAATTACTCACAGTTTATGTGAAATATTGAGCTATAAATTTGCGTCTGTCACAGATGTGTGAAAAATGCAGTGTGGAATAATTAAACTTGAAAATAATTGGATGCATACTAATGAGCTGTTGAGGGGTTACTCGAACTTCTGCTTCAAACGAGGGTCGATTGAAAAACTTTATTTCGTTCAAGTCCAAGTGGGCTTAGATCATGGTTTAAGCATGTTTGTAAGGGTAAGCAGGTGGCGTCTGTTCAAGCTTCAGTAACCCCATTGTGCTGACGAAGACGATATATATAAGGTTTAAAATATTGCTTCAGATCATGAAGTGTGTATATTGCAGAACACCAGAAGTATGTTGTGGTGTAGCGAATCTCAAGTTTCAGTTAACATATATTATATTGCTGCAAGACAGCGAGTCAATGCAAATAGAGTTTACAGCCTGGTTTTACACTGAAATAGTTCAGGCGGCGTTACTTACATCGCACTCTGGTGGACAGTCCTAGATAAACGTACTTACAGCAAGGTACTCAGACGAGTTCAAAAATTAATCAACGTATATACTTTATGTGGAACGTGAAAAGTAAGCTCTTCCTGGCTCTAGATACACTCCTCTTTCTTGCTTCACTTGATCGTCTAAAAAATGAAATTTATTGGGCTATGGTTAGAACTTCACTAGGGTCTAGTATTGAGAGACAGTTCAGCCGCCTTCCACGAGGTACAAACTCCACTCTCTCGCAAGTGACCTTTGAGAAAGAATTCTCAACCTGCATATCAAAAATGTAGGACTGGGCCTCTAACCACGTCGTTGCTGGAATGCCCCATCTGTAATTTTAAAAATGAATCAAGGATGATCGATAGGGTGGAACTGATGTCTACTTCAGAGACCTAGACCTTCGTCTCTCTATCAATCTACCATCATACTGTAGCAATTTTCCAGCAGAGATAGTGGCGATCAAAGAGGCACTGCCATGGCCGCGGACATTACTGTGTTCAAAACGTATACCCATTGCGGTGGACCATATTTCGTACCATTTGAAAATGAACATTCCATATATACTTCTTCTACCTGATGATAACTGGGGCTTGATGGGATAGGTGGCACCAATAAAAACCTCGATCCATATCACTTTTCGTTCTATCGGGAACAGGGATGGATGTACTGAACCGAAGATCACCCGGACTTACTGTTCTTACATAGCTCTCGTAGAGCAGTCGCTATCCACTGTCCTTCTCACCACGTGATAAATAAGTGAACATCCCTCCTCATCTTGGATCAAACCAATCCGGTCAAGAAATATGAATGCTTCCGGTGGAATGAATCCACTTTGGCGTGCGCACTCGTGATATGCGTCGCTTGGTTAGGAAGCCCCTAATATAAGCTCGTTTTCCGATGCCATTGATCCTGCAGCATGCCTTCGAATCAGCTTAATAATGAAATTATCCACCCTATTTCTGAACTGACTTGATCTTAAGCTGTCCTCTTTCCTTCTCTGAGTTTTATAAGGTCTAATGGAACGAATATTTTGGTCAGATATAGAGGTTAAGGCTTATTTAAATAGGTTTTTATTAAGCAAAGAAGAACATAAGTAAATATTTGTACGTAAACTTATTTTGCTCACTGTACATGCCTCTAGAAGTGAATTGAAGTGAAGATGCGTGGTTGTGTCAGGAAGAGAAACTAATACTAGAGGCATGTTTTTCAAAAGCGCAGTGGCCTAAGTCTAAGCTGACGAGGAAGAGAGTAAGAGAGAGAGAGAGAGAAACCTATAAGATAAGCAAGGCTCACCATCTTTCTTTTGTTAGCTTATTGAGTGTGTTTTAAGCAAAAGGAATGGAATGCTTTTCACTTTTGATCGTGATTAGGAATTTGATATCTTCAAGCTAATCGGCCTTAGAATTCCCTTTGATTTCAGAACATCCTTTTGCCTATACCAGGTGAGGTATTAAAGTACTTAGCGATCTCATTAAGAGCTAGGCTGTACTTAAGGGTGGTGCTTGAATAGAAATTGTGACCAGCGAAGGATCTGATGGCAGCCTGGCTGTTGGGTACACAGGTTAGTTTTTCCACAACAATTTCTGCATGAGGTAGATTCATTTTGGTAGAGACACATTTAGTGATGAATCGAAAACAAAATATATTTGAATCCGATAGTTCTCGAAATGAAGCTCTGAATACGGAGCATGGTGGTGGAAATGTAATGTCTGGAGTGTACGAATATATTGCAACCGCTGGCTTAGGGGGGATTCTTGTTTTTATTGATAAGCTTACTGAAAGGCAATTATACTTAAGTATTCTTAAGCTAAATTTTAAGTTTAAGTTTGAGAAACTGTGGGTTAACGTTGTGAAAATTCTTTCAGCAGGACAACGAATCCATGCACAATGCATATATAGTCATAGAGTGGCTCAACACACCACTGCAGTCACCGGACAATAATTCTACCGAGAGTATTTGAAAATTGGCAGAAGAATCAAAAAGAACGCTTCTGGGATACAATGAAATCAGGTGCAATGAAAGACTCAGCAAATAGAAAACAGAAAGAAACGCTTGTTAGCAATTAATTGTGTAAAAGGAGGTCCCACAAAGTAGTAATTTTTCTATGTTTCTATTTTATTTGTTATTTAATATAATATAAAGTGTGGGTTCTTTAAATTAAATAAAACAAATTAATGAATTAATTTTTTTTTTAATATTTTTTTTTTAAATTAACATGTTTTCTGACATAAAACCGCCGGGTCTACGATTCCAATAATCTATGATTCGATGATATTTCCAACATTTGTGGCCGTATGCTATCCTCGAAGTGGTCAGTCATTTTGGGCGTATTGGTGGAGACTTCATATATCCCTCCAGAGAATAGTCAAGCGGCTTTAAATCACACGATCTTGTAGTGCAATTCGCGGGTCCGTAACGTGAAACTATGCGGTTATCAAACCCCTACCTTGTATAAATCAACTGTAGCATGAACTATGACTTGTTGCGCCGTCATGTTGAAACCACAGCTCCTGCACATCATAGTTGTTCAATTAACGAACAAGAAAGCCACTACTCATGGCTATACGGCAGTCACCATTGACTGTAACGTTCTGGCCAGCATTCTTTTTAAAGAAGTAATTATCAATTATACCACCAACTCATAAAGCACACTAAACAGACAGTTTTTCAGTTTCTCTAAGGACGGTTTTGTTCACTGACATGTCCACTCAACCAAAGGTGAGCTTCATCGCTACACAAAATTCGCTTATGAAAAACGGCAATCTTGTTTTGGGTCACATTTGCACACAATTTTGAAGCACTGTCAGTCAATTCATGCTGAAAGGCCAAATCAAACTAAAATATTTTTTAAAAGCTATAAGAAAGTTTTTCAAAAAAAAAAAATAAAAAATTCAGAAAATTCAGAAAAATTCATGAAACCTTTACTCGATAGTACCGTCAATATAATTTAATGTTTGAAGATTAATTTATGCAAATGTTGACCTTGCCTGCGCAAATGGTCCATCCGCTTAGTCCTATTTTGGCATACTCTTTTCAACATTTCAGCCGGTATCTAACGAATAAATGCTTCAATGTTATCTTCCAATGCGTCAATTGAAGCGGACTTGTCTGTACAGACATGAGCTTTAACATAGCCCCACAAAAAGTATTCAAAAGGCCTTAAATCGCACGATCTAGGCGGCCAATTGACCACTCCCGAACGTGAAATAAATTGTTCACCGAACTCGCTTCTCAATAAGTCTATTGTAGCGCGTGATGTGTGGCATGTGGCACCATCTTGTTGAAACCACATGTCATGCAAGTCAAACTCTAGCATTTTGGGTAAAAAAAGTTGGATATCATCTCACGGGAGCGCTCATCATTCTCAGTTACGTTACGATTCGCATCATCTTTGAATAAGTACGGTTCAATGATGCCACCAGCCCAAAAACCGCACCAAACTGTGACTTTTTCTGGATGCATTGGTAGCTCTTGCAATGCTTCTAGCTGATATTCACTCCAAAATCGAAAATTCTGCTTACTTACGTACCCATTGAGTCAAATATGAACTGATCATAAAATGGAAGAAGCGTGCGATGAACTTTCTTAACAGAGCACGCAATTTGAAAATAAAATTCAATAATTTGCAAGCGTTGTTCGCTTCTAAATCGATTCATGGTTAAACTATAGACCAAACTGAAGATGTTTGACAGTGAAACAAATCAGAAAACGTGCGTCAGCTGTTTTAATCAGTGTTGCCAAAAAGATAATACCTAAAAAATCACCCTTTAAAATAACCTGACAGCTAACCAAATGACCGCCAGTTGAAATAGTGTGGCCGACTTAAAGTCTATAACCTAAACTTATTCTGCTCACTGTATCCCATGTGCATGTCACAGTTCGGCTTACTTCTTTTCATTCAGTTCGTCAAGGCGGGCTTAAAAGGCTCTTCATTAGACTCTTTGAATTGTGGTCAGGAAGCTTGATGGATTCTCTCGGCAAATTTTATACTTGGATGCTGGCACCTGAAAATGTGCACAGTCGAAGAGCATCCCCACCTCGTTCCTAACGAATTAATTATATTAAATTTATATGTGACTTGTGTAAGGAGAGTGAAAACCAGGGACCAAAAAGGAAAAACCTAGTGGATTTTGCCAGAGCTTCCATTTCAGTTAATTCCTTCACGAACCTACGTCCAAAAAGGAAAAATATGGCTAAAGCCACAGCCGCTCCCTGACATCATATGTTCACTCATTTTATTGAAAAGCAGATCCAAAAATAATTTCTCTGTCGTCTTAGCCACCAATGCTCCCGAATATACGTTTGTGAGATTTTGGGGAAAGTATCAATCACTTCAGGCGACGTCCTAAAATTCACCCTCGAGGTGATATTTTCCACATAATCAGGCATTTCCTCCAAAGTAGACGTCTGCTTAGATTTAGTCTCGACACTTGCCAATTCATTTTCACAGAATTCGATCTTCCTTCCTTTTCTTCCCGACGTGCCTTAGTTTTCACGTCACGACCAACCATCCACTCCATACATTCGCTGTTTGACCTTTTTCCCTTCGGGTGCTCTGAAACTTTGTGAGTTTCTCCTCGCAGCGGCACTGGAAATAATTTCTCCCCTTAAGCACCCTCGTTGCGTAAATATTTTCATTACACTCCATCCTACGGCCATCTGCAGCTATCTCCGGCAGGAGCGGCTCTTCATTCTGCGAGCAAATGCCAAACTTCACTTCCGCTCGTTCGGGCGTAATATCGCAGTGTTTATTCAAGCGAACTTCTCTCGCTGCGCCGTCTCGTACATCAAGCAGTGTTTCCTTGGCATGAGTGCGTCTGGACATATTTTTTCGTCGCACTTCCGGGAAGAGTGTCCTTCCCATTCCCTCTGGCCAGTCACACGCAGTATGTCGACATTCATAACCCAAGCTCTGAGGACGAACGGATCTGATGGAACGCTGAAAATCTCTTTGTTTACTGCCGCACGCAGCTAGTCCTTGTCGGAGTTCTCTGTGAATCGTCAATAAAACGACCACACCGCTACGACTTAATTTTGGCTTTAACAACACCGTTTACAACATGATCGCTCCTTAATTTGCTAATTCATGGTGTGGTCTGCGAACACGCCTTCTGCGCGCTACCGTTGTCCTGTCTGCCAGTGTCTCCACAACGACACGGACGTTGTGCTTCCGGCGTTAAATTCTCGGATTCAATGGCGCTGAGGGGGCAATTGATGTTTCGTTGTCTCTTTCCTGCCCCGCCGGTGGGGTTTACGAGAGACGTAAATGTTTAATTGCAACCAGATGGGGGAGAGGTTTTCGGAAAATATCCACCGGAGCGAATTGTGGCAACGCCGTGGTCTGAAATAAAATTTCTATTTCCAGTTTCCAGATTTGCGGAATCGGCTTTAACTGTGAACTGGACGAAGTCATGGGAATCTGGTCGGTTGCGTGGGGTTTTGTGTGTGCGCTTCATTGAACTGCGTTCGTCGGGGGGCATGCCACTGTGCGGGTTTTAGAATTTCAACTGCGCTTCCGTTGGAGGTATTGGCTCGCCAAATAAAAAAACCGACCATACCAGGTGGCTCAGCACCAGATTCTATGTGCGCATCGCGGGACACGAATTGAATCGATGTGGTTTTGCCTTAAGTGAAGAAAAAAATGGTTCTGATGGTTTTTCTGACGCAGCTCTTCAAAGGACACTGGACACAGTGTCTATGCACCCGGGGTTGGATTTGAGAAATAAAGTGAAACCTCCCTGAGGTTGGAGTGGCCATGTGGAGCTTAGTTTTCAATATTTTTTTATAATTTGTTTCCGCCTCTGGCAGTGAAAGGGATAAGGAAAAAGAAAACTGACTTGCATTGAGAGAGTGGATTTCACTCCGCTGGTGGGTTTGCTTGGGTTTACTTTGCAGTTTATCTTGAATTGATTGTCACTGCAGTTGGCTGGATTTCTAAAGTAACTTTATGGTATGCACCAGCAATGGATAATTTAAGAAATATTTATGTGTTTGGGTCTTTTAAAGAACAGGTGTGATGTCAAAGTCACTTTTGTGCGTATTTTCCATGGAGGCTACGAAGAGGGGCTTAAGATTAAGAGAAGACAAGACCACGTCTTATCTTGGCTGTCAACGTGGAAGGACACCTAACACTGACGTCTTTGACAGAAAGCTACAATGGACACATATAACTTTGAGATAGTCGAAACCATCTTTTACCAAGGAACTGCTTTGGGCTCAGACAAACGAAGGGTAACTCTTGCTTACCGCTGCTTCTTTGGGCTAAGAAAGCAACTGACCATTAAAAACGTCTCTCTCAACAACTTAAGCAACATTCTTTAAGGTCAGTCGTCCTATATCACGCATAGGAATGGAATTTGTCCATATCCATAACGAACGAGAGTGCTCTTGGCTGTTTCGGCAAGAAAATCCTTCAGGTGATCTTCTATCTCGTGAGTGGAGGTTCGGTAAGTAAATGGTATGAGCTGTTCAGTGGTGTTGACATAGCCAGTGGACTAAAGTTTCATCAGTTTTTCATGGCTAAGACATTGACATCAATGCTCTGACCCAGATGATTTTTGAATCCACCCAGAATTTTGGCAGTTTTTATGGCAGAAGGAAGTTGATCACCTCGATATTCGGCACTGGAATCGTCAAGGTGTAGCCTACCAGCCAGGATTGGCGAGTAGATTACATCCTGACGAATTCCATTTTTTCTATTAAAAACCATGTTAGTAGGCAGTCGTCGCCGTGGCGTAGTTGATAAGTGCGTCGGCCACACGCCGAAGGTCTAAGATCGATTCCCGGACGGAACATCTCGCATTTTTCCACGGCACCAACTCTTTCGAGTTGCTGCCAATACTCAAGAGAATTAATTGTCCATGAAAAGCTTCTCAAATCTCGCCGTTCGTAGTCAGCAAAAACTGGAGGTATAGAACAGTAGCACGTGCAATACGAGTAGCTCTTGTAGAAGGTCCGCCCTGGTCCCACGTGGACTGTAGTGCAACTCAATTATAATGTTGGAAGTCAGACTGTCGTTTTTAAATTTTATCATGTCATGGATCGTGTGAAGGAGTAACTTACTTGAAGAAGGAGCCTTCTGACCAGGTGAAGTCAAACACATTCTCCAAATGAACCAGACAGATCAACGTGCAGTGGATCTGTATATGCCAATTTTCAAGCTGCATGTACAGGATTTTTCCCTTTTTTTTTGTTTTGGCTGCCCGGTACAATTTTCTGGGCCACTGTCTTCTGCATCAAGTTCATGTTTTTTATTTCGAAAACTTTGCTTATAGAGGAGAGAATGCTTATCGATCAAAGATTTTTCGGAAGTACGGAATCCTTGTCACTTCTGAGAAGGGGTTGCACTACCGCCGGCTATAAATGTGCTGGATAGTGTGCATCACTTAGTGTATTGTTGAAAAGGATTATGAATATCTGTAGTGGACTGCAGAGTCATAGTGACGATATTCCACTGCTGCAAACGCTCGGAAGTCAATAAATTTTGATCACCAGCAACACTTGCACTTACCACAGCAGCAATATTCTCGAATTGGCCGCGCATTTCAATGGTAACGCGTCACAAATTTCTTTAAAATTGTATCGATTGCTTTCTCAGTCGGTCAAATATGACGACCGTAACATCACGCACGCAACTGCTACCAACATGAAACCACGAAATGAATGACCCTATACAATGCGGTTCTCCAAACTGCAACATAGTATGCGAAGATTAAAATATTCGCTAGTAAGTTATGATTCGCTTTAGGTAATTTTGCATCGGTCTTTTAGGCGGAAACGCTTGCGATCCTAATGGCCACCAACTATATTGTGAAGAACAGGCGAAAGGGGCGAAGTATCAGCGTCTGCACCGACAGCCAAGCTGTGCTTAAGGCCTTACTCAACCGATTAACCACTTCCAAGATAGTCCAGGAATGCAAGTCTTCCCTTAATTTGGTCGGCAGGCTGAATTCGCAAAGACTTCTCTGGGACCCGGGACATCACGGGATCTTGGGAAATGAATTTGCCGATGAATAAGCTAGACAAGGTCCAAAAGAGGCATTCCTAGTGCCCGAACCCACCTTGTGACTATCCTTGGTTAGAGCGTCCGTCACACAACCAGAGATAGCATCACTCTCCAGGATGCAGGCTAACCAAGTACATGCTCCCGAAAGTCAGCAATAAATCCGCGGCGTTTCTCTTATCTCTAGACAGAGAAGAGCGCAGAAACCTTATCGGCTTACAAACAGGACCTAAGTCTAAGTCTAAGTCTGTACCTAAGTCTACTTGCGCTTTGTGATGCCACCCTTTGCGACGCCTGTGGAGGAGGTGAACTTAAGAACACTTTCTCTGTCAATGTCCCATTTTTGCTCGTATCAGGTGGCGGCTGTTTGGCGCTGATGTGGTGGGAGCTGAAAACTAAAGCTCTTTTCACAGGAGCGCCTGCTATTCCTTTTTTTTCAGAAAACCAAGAAACTACAATGAAACAAAGCTTACCGCCTGGTAGTACAATGGGCCAGTTTCTTGAGTCTGAGCACTCCAGTGCAGTGTATCCCAACCTCTAACAAAAAAAGAAAAGTTATGATTTAATGTAAAGGATGACTCCTGAAGAGCTAACGTGCGGTCTCTTAACAAAGATTCTAACTTGAAGTAAGTGCGTCGACCCACATGCAGAAGGTCTAGTCTCGATTCCCGGACGGAACACCTCGCAGTTTTTCACGGCACCACCTCTTTCGAGTTGCTGACAACACTCAAAGAGTACTTTTCTATGAAAAAGCATCTGAAATCTCGCCGTTCGGAGTCGGAAGAAAACTGTAGGTCCCTTCTACTCGTGAGGGAACAGCAGCACGTACAACACGAATAGTTATTGTAGAAGCTAGGCCCTGGCCCGTTGTGGGCTGTACTGCAATTCAATTATTATCATTATTGACTTGTACAACTAGTGACCTTTGGAAAAGAGCTGAGTTGATCATCAAGCGCTTCAAATATTTCATAAAATATCTCTCTTGTTTCTTCTGTACGGACTGGAGAATTTAATAAAACAATTCGAAAGGAAGACTAGCCTTACTCCAGACCATCAAACATGTTGTTCCATCACGCCTTCCGACGACCCAAATATGTCCATAAAACAATCACAAAACAAGCAATTTGTGATATCCACAACGGAATCCCTCAGTAAGGCGGATATGACATGTCTCAGAACAACCTGCCTCATTGTCTCCTTCTGGTGATGAGAAGATATATCGAGGTTGCACACCCTTCGCAAATCGTTCATGAATCATGCATCCGCCTGTTACTGATGTTCGCGTTACTCGGACGTGACAATTTACTGAAAAAATTTCCACCTCACAAAACTTCATTCGTTTCACAGCGGAAGCGACAACTTCAAGACCATCTGCGCACATTCCCTGACACCCTACCCTTTCACAACGTGACAACAGCACTGAGGATCATGCACCAATCTCGAATCAGCTTCTGATTTATATGGCACTGCCTCGACATCTCAAATTTGGCAGCAGTTTGTTTCCCTGCACGCGCACACAGTAAACCCAATCTGATAAATTTCCCGAGCATGTGTTGCAAAGGACATCATCGTAAATAACCAATCAAAGCACACGAATCGAGCATCCCCCCCACACACACACACTATTCAAGTGATGTCCTTGTCCACAAGAAGTCGATCCCATTATGGGGGGATATAAAGGAAACAAGGAATATCAAAAATAGATATCATCATTATTCTTTGGCAATTATACTCCTGCACAGAACAAGTGGGCAAGGACGAAATGAAAAGTGCCCACCGACGCAAGCTGCTCAAATCAGATTAGATACTTGTCATCGGAGGCTTTCAAAGGGCGTGGGGGGGGGGGAGCTCTGAATGGACTTAGTGGACAATTATCGGTAGGGTGTTGATGTTCACCTCTCGAGAAGTGCTGGGGTGGAGCTTGGAGAACTGTGGCGTCACGCAAATAGTGCGCCATCAAGATTCAAGCCTTCAAAAGGGAAGCGCGCAGAGAAAGGGTTCAACGACTGAATAACGTCTGATTCAAAGAACGATGGAAGCAGTAATGCTGCTTTACCGCATTCAGAGAGATGTCAATGATGGTGTGGCAGGGCGCCTAATAGGATTGGAAAGCCTTTGACTGGAGGGAGAGCGGGAGATGTCGTTTTGTTGACTCCTTCGTTTGCTCGGTTACATCCATTATGTGGCGTTGCCAACAAGGCATCTGAATTCTAATGAAATTGAGTATTTCTACGCGACGATTGAGGTTAAGTTATCGTGGCACAGTGGCGGGGGGGAGCATTAAACGAATTTACAATCTGAATGGAGCAGATTCGATGTGTCGAGGGTGGCGTGCGGCAATCTGCTTCAACCTTAAGGTTAAATGGTGCATGGGCTAGCAATTTATGGTGCTAGCACGGGCTTTGATTTATACTCTCGGTTAAGACAGCAGATAATTATCAAAATATCAGAACAATAGGATATGGATGACGAATGCAAACAGTCAAATGTTCGCGTCAAATGTAGAAAAATCTTTGAATGACTCAAGTCCCGAAAAACATTAGTCTTGTCTACTCCATTCATAGACTTGTCAATTTGCCTTCAGAGTGTCAAATGGCACGTCAATCAGCCACATTTAGAGCAGACAATCTAATCGCCCAAGACACCCGTTTGTGTTTGTTTTTATTTACTGAAAACAGTTTTGCGGGACCCACACCACCACCGCGCGTACAACTCCTTCAGTTGAAATGGATATGAATTTGTCCAGAGAATCCTCGAAATACTGACGGCCATGATGGGTCTTTTCAACCTCCGTCTGAGATGTTGTCTGGCGAGTTGCTGGTCCCCGAGAAGACGAGTAAACACCCGTGAATTTGTTGCCGTTCAGCCCGTCCGCAATTTGTTTGCATTTGACAGCCGATGTACGGCTAATCCAGCCAACCGTGCACAAGCCGGAGAAATTTATCCGATTATTCGCATGCGACGGATACACTGGACTGAACCGACTCGTGAGGCAATGGGGTGAAGTCGCCTCAAAATTCATATTTAAGGATCCGCAAAGACTTTTCAGTTAGTCCGCTAACGCTTGACTTCACTTTGATGGGGGAGGGCGGGGTGGATGCCGTTTCCTTTTCTCTCAACTAAATTTTTGCTGTGCGGTCCTTCTGTCGAGTGAGACATCAACTTTGTCCTTTGTCCTTGTGCTCCACTTTGAAAATGAAAATGCAACCAAATGCAGGGACCTTGAATTCAAGTCATGTTGAAAGAATTTTTGAGCTTCTTAAACAGCGGAAGTGCTCCGGTTTTTGTTTTCTGCTTTTGTTGTGTGACTTCGAAGAAATCAAATGAACAGAGCTGACTGGGGACACTGGAGAGTGGCCTCCTCGTTGTGCACCGAAGTGGAATAAGTCTCTTGAAGTTCGATTCCATTGAAGAGGAATAAGTCAATCGGAGAGTAACTTAATATTCGATGAAAGACAAAAGGAGGACATTAGAGTTTTGGAGAGTACCACTTGCAATTGATTTTTCATACAAGCCTTTACAGCAGAGTGGAGACAAGCTATGCTGTAGAATTGTATGAATGCATTGAATTATGCAGTAGATGGCATAAACCGTGCTTAAGGTCATGTAATCGATTCAGTTGACAAGAGAAATAATGGAGTACGATTTTTGACGTCAGTTGGTTGCCGTCAGTTGGCGGCCTACTGCCAACCGGCTGTTCTAACCTAACCTAACTCAAGCTAAAAAATAAAATAAATTTAATGATTTCGTGTTTTGGAAGACCATTGACATTGACATGTATTCACATTTTTATGGTTTCGTTTTTACAAGTGAATAGTAACACATCACCCAGTAAGTCCCACGACTTACCAATAAAAACAAATTTTCTAGACAAATTTCGAGTTTATTCATCAGCACAATCACAAAGTGATAGGCTTCAGTTTCGGCGGTCTCCTCCTCATTCGAGCCATATTTGAGGTCTGAAAAGAGGTAAAAGTCGCTTGGGGTCAGATCTCGAGAATACGTTGGGTACGGATGCAATTCAAAGCCCAATTCGTGCAATTTAGCCGTGGTAGCCAACGACTTGTGACTCGGTGCATTGTCTTGGTGGGAGATAGTTTTTTTTCTTCTTCCTATGGGAGCATTTCCTTTTTGCAATTTCTTTTTTTAAATGTACCAATAATGCCATGTTGTTGATCCGTTTGCCTTTCTCAAGTTAGTCGATGAATAAAATTCCGGGCGCAACCAAGAAAACAGATGCCATAACCTTGCCAGTTGGCCTTTGTGTTTTTGGAGGCTTAAGGCGTGGTTCACCGGCTGCTGTACACTCCACTGACTGTTGATTTGAGTCTGGAGTGTGATGGTGGATCCGAGTTTCATCCATTGTAACATACAGACGCAAAAAGTCCTGTTTATTCTGGCGAAACAACCCCCAGAATCATAGACACGTTGTTGTTTTTGATCCATTGATAACAAACGCGGCACCCATTTCGAAAACAGTTTTCTCATGAAAAAATTTTCATGAAAAATAGTGTACACACTGCCTTCTGATATCTCCAAGGTGTCAGCAATCTCCCGCAATTTTATTTTGCGGTTTTCCAAAACGATTTTATATAATTTTTGACGTTTTCAGATGTAGCCACCCCAATTAGCCCTTCAGAGCGTTCAGCATCGTTAGTGTTTGTACGGACACGTTTAAAGTCAGCATACCACCGACAAATAGTTGTTTTTAATTAAGCAGAGTCCCTGTAACACTTTTCAAGCCATTGCTGAGCTTGCACAGTATTCTTTCCCGTCAAAAAGCAGTGTTTAGTCAACAAACGAAATTATGTTTTTAAACATCGCAAAACTTGAAGCACTGTAACTTGTAACCTAAAAATCAGATTGTCATAAACATTTGACAGGCATCATTTAAACGTTCGTATTTCTTAAAAATAATATGGATTTTTTTTAGTGGCGTCCCCTAAATGCCAGCCTCCTGACTTATTGAATGATGTGTTACTTATCAGTGCATCTGTCTGTGACTACTGTGGTGTTGCTACATACCGTCTCAAGCCGAAAAATCTAGACTCGATTCGTAGAGGGGACTATTGTTCATCTTACGTTTTGCTCACGCCACCACCTTCGAGTTACTGAAAGCACTTAGAGGGTACCAATAGTCTATCTTCGCCGTTTAAGAGATATGATAATAATAATTGGGTGGTACTAAAGCCCTCAAAGGACTAGGGCCTCGGTTCTACATCACCTATTCGTGTTGTGCGTGCTACTGTTCTGTCACAAGTAGAAGGGTCCTACAGTTTTTTGCCGACTCCGAACGGCGAGATTTGAGATATGTTAGTAGAAAAGCCAGGTCCCGCTATGGACAATAGTTTTATTCAATTTAATTGTGCCAAGTGATTCATAGTGAGGTTTGATTTATAGAGTTAATTAAAAATAAACTTAAAATCTTTATTTTCGGTTGAAATTTACTTTCTGAAAGTGACATCATGCTAATGTTGGCCACGACTAAGTTTAAAGTGGTCCATTTGGAAGTCTCAATTTTGGACGTCTCATTCGAGCATCGTGTCTGGCATCTCGGGAAAAACATGAGTAACTGAGTAGACCAGAGGGTTTACATATTCACAGAGTAAATAGTCAAAAGACGTGATATTGCAAGAACTAGGAGGAAAATTTATCGTAGCATAACGTGGAATTAAGTGCTCACACAAAATGATTTCTCAACAAGGCCATTGTTTCAAGATCTCTATGCTTCGTAACGCCCTCTTGTAGACGCCAGACCTCGCCGAGGTTATTTGCTTCAAATTCAGGAAGCACATAATCTGTTAACATAAACACTCTCAACTACAGCTACTATAGTCTCTTCACAGAGTGCAGAATATGGACTAACCAGTCGGGCGACATCCAACTGGGACTCGCATTTGCGAATGGTATTGGCAATCGTGGTTTCTGTGCATCGAAAAACTCCTTGGAACAAAGCTGTGGTGTCCATTCGCTCTACGTGTCCCAGCTGAACGCTTAACAATGTGCATGTCGCTGTATCGCCCATACAGTTTGTGGTAGAATCTTTTCCAAGAGGACCAAGGGTCTCACGGTACTGGTGTTATTGTGCCTGTTTACCACAGATTCAAGGTAAACAAAATTCGTAACTACCTTCATATTTCTATCGCCTATTATGATGCTCTGTGGTGGCCGTGGCGTAGTGGCTGAGACTGTAGTTCCCTTCTACACTTGAGAGAACGCACAACACGAGTAGTTGTTGTAGAAGCTAGGTTGGTCCTCGGTCTCTTGTGAGCTATAGTGCCAATCAATTATTAATTTTATGGCACTCAGTCCGAAATGGCGATGTTGTGAGTCCTAATTCACCGCTTCAATTTCAGCAATCACCTCTTTAACGGCTCGTTGTGACCTTCCAATCAATACCGTCTGCGTACGTTTAAATAACTTTTGGAAGACCGTTCTTCTGGTGTTGACATTTGAGTTTCGCATCTAATGACAGCGTCACGATTTGTCAGACTACTCCTTGTCTCGATGGACTCCTTACCAACGTTGATGGAACATTGTCATCCTTCATAACCTGCAGAGTTTGGCAGGAATGTCAAAACTAGACATGGCACTGCATAGCTCGTCTCTATGCACGCGTTAAAGTCGACGAATAGTACTTGTTTTTCGATCTGTACTTCTTGCGCCTTTTCCAAGATCTGCCGTAGTGAGTAAAAATGATATCTTAATTTAAAAAATATTTTTTTCGATCTTCTTGTATTATATTAAGGCATGAAAAAAGAAAACACATTCCAATGTGGATATACACTCGGTAGAACTTCACTGCATTATGGCTTAACACGGCATGCCACTATGAATAATAGTACAGGTCGTTTTTCTGGAAGTGCTGTGACCCACAGCTCTTAGTACAAATGGATGTTTTTGTGGCTGTCAGTATATTGACTGTAACTCACATCGGTGCATCGTAGAATTTCCTGGAAAACTTTGTAGTATTCAGAGTGTTTCTACAAACTCAACTTCTATTCTAGATTTTAATACAAGTCTTTGTGCAAGTCGTTTGCTTTGTTTCAGCTGAATTTCCATCCCAATCCTTAGTCCTTGACATTTTGTAGTGCAATTATGTAATGTGACTCCAAACTCATTCGCCCGACCCCCTCTCAGGTCCTTCTCTACGTTATAGCCCACCACAAAGTCTGAAGGCTAGTAATACCATTTGAAACCAAATGCACACAGTGCCAGAGGAATTTTCACTTCAAAAGTTTGTGTGCAAGTTCTTTTCATCATCATTTCTTCCTCAACATCCAGAACGCACTTTCCGCGATTGCCTTAACCTCACAGAATGAAATTTGTTCTCTGACACGAATCTCGGATTCTGAGATCAGTTGTTGAAATGTACTTCCACATTCAAGTAACATAACATTTTCTTAACATCAAGCATTTCTCATGGAAAGTGATCAGGTACTTGTGAGTCAACCGTGCAAGAAGTTCCCTCAGTGAGTCTTCTCAGGAACATTCAATTCGTTTTTCATAGTGTAGCTGACTACGTAAGTCCTTCAATATGTTTTATTTGCTAAATAAACATGCGAAACGCCTGTTTTACTTCCGATCCTACCACCAGTGAGGTAAGCAACAGAAAGTGCACTGTCGATAAATAATTCATGTCCTCCGAAGGGGCTCGCAAAGCAGTTCAGTGCAGGCTATGAACATGCATCTTAACCATGGACACATGCAGGGGATTTTCCGGTTTTCCTTCAGTCATCCGCAAATAGGCACTCGCCATCCCTCGACCTACTGCAGCAATTCCAACGTATTGTGGGATGCGGTTGGTTCCCTCACAAACCGTCATTTCTCATTTTCCCAAGAACGTGTGGGCCGATTGTTCCATGGGATAAATTTAAAGTGTACACTGACGGCAGGCCACCGCTGGCAAATAGCCCAGTGCATGTTTCAAGGAGTCAGCACTTAAGGCGAGAAATCCTTTCGAAGGGTATGTTTGTTCCAGAAGAATGTATGTGTGTTGGCAAGACTGTTAGCATTTTGAAATGGAATTTCCAATTGAAAGAAGCTGCATGGGAGGTGATCCTATTTGTTGTACATGCCATGACCTGTTGGATGTTCTTCTAGTGGAAACCAGATTGACTTTCGGTAGGCCGTGTGAGTAGACGAAATTTTGCTGTGAAAATGAAATCCTTTGAATTCGGCAATACACACTTCGATGGGGAGCAAAGTGTTTCGAGGTACTATGGACTTGCAGTCATTATCTAAGTGGTCTAACAAATGATCTTAAAATGTGCTAGGATCGTTTACTTTCATCATTGGGATCCGATCGAATTATGCCTCTTAACATAAACGCTTTAAGGGACGCTTACATGCATCGCGATACAGTGTTGAGTAAAGGCTACTTTCTCTGGAACAAGTTTGATCTCAAGGCCTGCGGACTAGTTTCGTACGAGTATTGGCTGCAGAGCCAGAGTTTTTTCCACATTGCTTTGTCGAGTTATTGAGAGTCTTTATATCCTTACTTCTGTGCTGAAACAACACTGCGACATTCCACAGCCTTATTCGGTTCCCATCTCAATCCCATAGATAGCGCTGCATGCACCTGCCATTGGACCACACAGAATGTAAGAATGTATCCGCTTTGCCCCTTTAAGTCAAATACTGATTTTGGAAATCCCGGCCAGAACATCACATTAGACGTAACTTTAGGCAGCTATATGCTATCTTCGAGCTAGTAAAGGATTTTGTCTATCTCTACTCCCACGTAAGCAGTACGGACAACATCAGTATTAAGACTAAATTCAAAGTTACTCCTGCTAACACCCCAAGAGGCAATTGAGTAGTAAAGCCCTCTAACCCTCGAACTCTACACCTTGCTCAACCTGCTGTCCTGCTCCATGGCCTGGATAATCTCAAGAGAAGATGAGAAAGTCTTGTCGAGAGACAAGTTCTGCCCACAATCTTTGGCCCTGGTTATGTTGAAAGTGTTCGGTGAGGTAGATTCAGCCACGCACTGTACGAGCTGTACAGGAACACGAACTTAGCCAGGCGACTAAAAATTTAACGCCTAAGATCATGTAGAGCGCATGGGCAATTCCAGCTTGAAGAGTCTTCAGTTCTGGATTAGTGGCACACCACAATTGAGGATGCCCACGGAACCGATGGTGCACACAAGTTGAGACGGCCTCAACCAACTTGCAGTGGGATTTGTTTTTACGTGATTATATCACGTGGTCCTTTTTCCAAGAGTCGGGGAAAGTCCCCTGGCCTGAATCAGTAGGGTGAAGAACCTGATTCCGACCAGTCAGTAAACTGATTATATGGGTATTAAACCACAGCCACCACGATACTCCCACAAGGTGGACTACCGCACGGTCAGGCTGAAACCGAAGTTCCCTTTTTGATATTAAAGCACTCGGTGAGTCCGTTACCAACCTTGTCGGAGCAGCGAGAGTTTTCCATCGAATTTGACAGGAGTGCCACAACTAGACATACAGCGAGGCTGTCATATGTGGCCTTTAAATCGACGATTAGGTGGTGCGTGTCGTTCTGTACTTTGTGGGAACTTTGTAATGTTGAGGAAACTGATTCCCCGATAGTTGGTGCAGTCGAAGGGGTCTCCTTTCTTGAGGAGGAGAAGCGAACAAACGACTCTGAGATTGCAATCACCAGGCCAGCTTTTCCCGACCATATCACAGTTAACCTGGTGCATGCGCCCAACAGGGTCATCTCCAGTACACCCGCTCCAGCAGCTTTATTCGCCTTCAGTCTCGATATCCCTATATTGACCTCGTCTAAGCCGGAGGGACGGAATTCTTGCTTATAGCGTGGTTGCTTCACGTTTTTTTTGAAATTTATTATGTGGCCTCATCATCATTCTCATCGTCATCCTCATCATCATCTTTAAATACATTTTTTATATACGCCTCTTGTAGCCTCTGTTTACAGGAAACAAAAGTTTACGGGCTTAAAACTGTCAGCAGATATTGACAGAGAAAATCAATTGTCAAATGGATGACCTTGTTCTTGTGATCGCCAGCGTATCACACTTGTCCTCACCCCTTTCAACTGTCCTCCAGACCGATGAGGGAATATTTTGGTTAAAAAATGTCTGTTCGAAGTGCGTTGGATTGTACAAAGACAACAGTTTTTGAAAGAGAAGTTGAGAAAGCTACTTTTCGAAATATCCGTGTCATACTTTTATAGGAAAACTAGATTTTACTTACCCCACTGAAGACAATTCAGTAAGTTCTTACGATTTGAACACAATTTATGTGACATTCGAAAACGTTATAATTGAGGTTACACTTGACTTAAACCAAGGCACCACCAACCTCTATCTTACTTCACGAAAAGACATCCGGAAATTTATGAACTGAATTTGTTTCAAGGTTCTAAGGAGACGAACCCGTAGAACGCCTGACGTGAAGCGATTAACTCAGCCATCAGTCAATTCCGCATGCATTCGAATCAGAGAAGGACATTCCACTAATACCGTGCATCAATAGTGTCATAAATGGATTTCTCATCTGCTAGTTCAGGAACGGCACTTCATTTGCATCTTGTTAAGTTTAATTAAATTAGCTCGCACAAGAGCGTTGCCAACATCAATAAAGCGCTCCAGCCCAGCAGCGCCCACACACAAATGTTGATTTCGGGTCTACACGATGCTCGACGCACTACGACACCTGTGGCCGTAGTAAATATTTCCGAGCCTCTGCAGAGAAGCCACATCCATGTAAATTCAATTTAGCGCCTCTGACCTGTGAAGTTGTACGCCATTTGTGCATTCGAAATGAAGAACATGCTCCCCTCTCAACAACACCCCCACCGTTAGTTGATGTTGCAGCATTCACATCCAATTGGAAGATGTTTTCCTTACAATTCAGACACCACATGCGGGGGTGGTCTGTGTCGCAATCTTGTTGTGTGCTGGGGCGAAATAATGGAAATACAAGGACACCACCACAAGTGACATCCTGTGGTTATGATGATGCTATTTGTTGGTTTCGTTATCATTAAACTGCACGGAATGATAATTTCTTTCCGTGTAATTGCATTATAAGTGTTTTTCAAATGCTTCCAGTCAGCAGATGAGGTCCTTGGGCGGAAGAAAAAAACCACACGCCCGCACGGAAACTTTGTCCGTATGCTGGGGAGGGGTAAAAGTTTTGCCTTAATAAATTGGATTTTCATTTTCTTGCTTCCGCCGAAGCGTTCGCTCCAGGAAGTTTGGAAGTTTTCCTGCAATTTGATGACGAAACATTTTAACCGTACATTGATGATCTGATGTGTTGCACCGTGTTGCTGTAGCATACACGTCCTGAAGCAAGTCGCATATGCTATGTACGTTCGGAAAACTAAATTAAAAGGGACATGCATGAGGAGATGAGACATCTTGCAAAAAATTTTATCTGCCACCCTTGAAGACAGATTTCACAAGTTCAAAATTCTGAGCGATCCGAAATCCCAAAGTCCGAGTTTGATGAGAGAAAAATTCAGAAATTGTACAATTTAAGAAGTTCGTGATAATCCTAACATATTGCAAGTTCGTTAGCGACCCGAAGCCGGGGATTGCAAGGGCATTTCTGAATTGCTTGATTAGAGGTGTTGGTAGCGCCTCACGTAGACTTCACAAATTCTCAGAAAAAATTGACACAACTAAGTACAACCTACAAACTAAAGTTGGAGTTGATATTAAGGCAGGTGCTTATGCAAATTTAAGAAGCAGAAAGCCTGACACATCTTTAAGTGTGTTGAAGATGGATTACCTGAACGTTGTACAGTAATATTCGAAAAAAATGTTAGTCTAAATTGGTTGTCCTTTTTCACTTTCAGTGGAAGATCGTCACTTAGCAATCGTCGATTTAAAACGTCGGCAGTTCATAAAAACTACCTGTGTTGAGTTACAAACAAGGCGTGTAAAAGCTAGTAAGACACTCAAGCCAGCACTAAACACAGACTTTCCAAAAAAGAATCAGAAACAACGATCGCTGCAGCCTTAAGAACTTCTTAATTGAACTCCAGACATGTGAAACAATATCATTTTTTTAACAAATCAAAACTTAAGCTTCATGCTTCAGACAAGAGGATTTTCGCCACAAGAAAACTAACGGAACAACAAAAATAGGGTAAAGGGACCTGGGGATAGTTCTCTGGAGATAAAAATGATATACTAGACTTTTTAAAGTCGAAGGACTTCGCAGAAATAGAGCTGCATGTTCAAAAAATATTTTCTGAGTGCGAACTACTCTTTTGGTAACGCTTGAAGATTTTTTTTAAACAGGACAATGCTCCTTGTCATACACCCAAAATTGTAAGTAGGAACTTGGCCCATAATAATAATAATTGGGTGGCACTACAGCCCACAAGGGACCAGGCCCCAGGTTCTACAACAGCTAATCGTGTTGTGCGTGCTACTGTCCTTCTCACGAGTAGAAGGGACCTACAGTTTTTTGCCGACTCCGAACGGCGAGATTTGAGAAGCTTTTCATAGACAATTGATACTCTCTGAGTGTTGTCAGTAGCTCAAAAGAGGTGGTGCCGTGAAAAAATCGAACCTAGACTTTCTGTGGGGCGGTCGAAGCTTTCCTCTACTTGAACGCTAAAGGCCTGATACAGGATGGAACCGGCTAATCCTCCATGTCGCACGCCGAACAGTTGAAAGGCAACTCCAATACTAGCCGGACGACGCTCGTAGTCACAAGGATTTTTTACGTTTAGGTAGAGGGTGCCGCCGCAGAGCACTACAACTGGCATTGACAACAGAACCAACTTTTGATGCGGCTAACATCTTAAAGCAAAAGACAGGGATTTGAATTTTTTGAGAGCCTACCCATATAGGTTAAGGCAATTTTTTCGGTCATATGTGTTTGTGTTCCCATAACCAAATGTGGAAACTGCCAACATTCTAAATGTGTCATGAAAACATTGAAACAGCAAATGAAAAAATTTCTATTTTGAAACAGGAAGTAACTACAATGCAAAATTTATCTTTTTTATAAACATACAACATATCTTCTCCTTGCTATAGCCCTGCTTGACCCTTTGCTGAAGCACTTGTCACTCATATAATTCCTGCAAGTGTTTGAGAGAGTAGTCCTGATTTCCAATCCTTTAAAACAATGTAAGGTCTTGATATCAACTTAAACGCCGAACTGATCTCTGAGTAGTGAGAGAATTTGTCCTGTTTTGTGACAATCAAAATCATGCCAAGAAACCTTATTAGTGCTACAGTTGGTATTCATTTTCCATATAACACTTTTATTCATAAGCAGCGATGCGTGATATTCTGCGAAGAGAAACTTTATTGGAGGTGTGATGAAATCCCGACTGTTTCGTCAGCCGATACACAAAACCTTGTTTCCCTGGGACCCAGAGCAAGGAGACCTGTGGGGAATTATATCAGAAGATTTTACTTAAGTTAGAGCCTAGCTACTTCAGCACCTACCCGTGAAGTGCCTGCTTTTCTTGTCTCACAAGTAAAGGGATATTTAATTCTTTGCCAACCCCGAACTTCGACATTTTAAAAGCTTTTCATTGAAATTTGAGTGTAGTCAGCAGTTGAGTTGTAGTTGAAGGAGGTACTCGTAGTGTCGTCAGAAAATGTTCTTTCCGGGAATTGAACCGCTGCACATGTCGTGTGGGTCGACGTAGTCACCCTGTGAAGGTCATCAAGTCACAGTCAGGTCCTAGCGTGGGTTGAAATGATTTTGAATATGGTTGGCGTTATAAAAGCAACTCACACTCCTCTGACTACTCGGAGCCATCTCTGTAAAATTTCACAGAATTATTGGGGAGAGCACTTCTGTTCAGTTCCAAGATGTTCCAAGATGAAATAGATTTTGGTGAACTTCCTTTCAAAAGGGCGACAGGTAGTCTGATACTATTATTAACCATTCCCATAAGTTCTGAGCTTTAAGTTATTCACTTCCTTTATCCTTAGTACCGTCCTGAACACTAAATTCTTGACGAGCAGGTAAATTGAAAATACGATTGAAGTACGTGACTCATTTCATGGAGTTTCATAGAGTCTTGAGCGCTCCAGAGACATATTAGCCCATTAGTCGTTGAAGTCTTTCAAATTGTTCGCCAAACAGTCTATATGAATTCATCCGTATGCCATTTGGCTTAAAAAATGCACCATCCACTTTCCAGAGGTTGATGAACGAAATATTTAGAGACCACATAAGCAAGATTTTTGTGGTTTACTTAGACGATATCCTCATATTTTCCACCAGCCTCGCAGATCATATATTAGCAATACAAACTATTTTCAAAATCTGAACAAAGCATAACTTAAAAGTTCAATTTCACAAATGTTCATTCCTGCAAAAAGATACAGAGTTATTCGGACACATCCTTACAAAGGATGGAATGAAACCCAATCCTGTACCCAATCCTACCGTCTTTCTTCGGCCTGTACACCTTTCAGTAAAATCGGTCTCTGAGAAACCTGCGACTTTAATCTCCACTTAGTCCTGAACAATTGCTTGCAGTCGTATCGGACATTGCAAACCTTTCTATACATTCTTCTGCGTCTTGCCACCGAGACAACATTCTGGCAAAGATTCTTCTTGTTCTTCTTCTCCTTCTTCTTTCTTTCTTTTCTTCTTATTCTTCTTCTTCTACTGGCGCTACAGTCTGGAGTGAACCTGGAACTCAACCAACATGCCTCTCCAACTAGCACCATGTCTCGCCATCTGGCTCTAGTTGTGCTCTTCAAGTTGGATGAGATCCATCTTCACTTATGTGCGCCATCTCATCCTAGGCCGTCGACTGTTGCGTTGTCCCAATGGTTCGAATTGGAAGACTTTTCGCGCCAGAAGGGTGGTATCCATACGCTCTAGATGACCTAGCCATCTTAAACGTTTAGTCATTCGAAAGAGGCTCTATTACTCAGTTGCGTCTTGAGCCCAAAGAAGCATCGATTGCCAAGAGTGATTTGGCGTTAGATTTCGGTACTGCTGTTGTTGTCCCTATTTACCGCGGAGCAGAGGTGCATGAAGATACTCTTGCCTAGTGTGACAATCTGTCCGAGACGTCGATGCTGTGTGTCCTTCCTTGATGACAGCATATAATTAGTCTGGCCCTCATTTATCGCAAAACCCAACGTGGCCGCTTGCGCATCAAGGACAATAAACGCCTCATTAATTGCTCGCTGTGTGTGTTCGTCCGCGTAAACTATCAGTTCAAAGGACTTTTGGAAGGACATCCCTCTAGCGTTGTCTTCTGAGTTACGCACGATTTTCTCAAAAATTGATGTAAAAGTCCCATAACAGGACGTCACCTTCTCTGAAACTTTTTTGCCATTGAAGGTCTCTCCTACACGATCTGACGAGTTTGGTAGGAATGTCAAAACTAGAAAACTAAGCACTGTATAGTTCATCTCTTTGCTCACGCTTTCCTCTGCGGCCTTAAAATCGACGTAATCTGTAATCTGTCAAAGATTACACCTTTGCATCTTTGAAGCTTTAGAAATTTCAGGGCGTTCAGCTTCTCTGGGTTTTGGAATACCTTTGAATTTTTGATTTCGAAATATGTCACTCAATAGCTTTAGGTGAAAGTGAACGTACGTATTGTTCCTTTGGGACAAATAGAAAGCATATACATTGCTAAAAATGGTGTTGTCGTCAGACGAGTGTGAACTTAAACCAGCTCTAAATTTGAAGAATTGCCCGACAAAAAAGTGAAATCCGAAAAATATTGCAGCTCGTCTACACTTTGTTTCTTCTAGTAATTACCTTTTTTCATTGCACCACCCACGTTAACCAATAAAAATCCTGCCCACCCACTTCCTCTTAGCATTCTTGTCAAAACTTTCAAACTCTTTTCGCAAAAAGTTGACAGCTCCATAAATAAACCTGCAACATTCAACGATGCTGTTTTCAGGCACATGTTGCTTGATGTAGGTTTACTTCGGAAAACTAACAATCCCCCCCCCCTCCCCATTCCCCTTGCAGAGTATGAGTTTGCCAAACTCTTGGGAACGTTTGTGAAAAACAATTCCTTGAAACAATTTCCATTTGGTTTTCCCTGGCACATGTTGATCCAGTCCAAGTGAAATGCTCTCATTACACACTAAATTCCTTGACTTTATTCCAATTTCGGGCCACTCGTGTCCATGCCGTGTCTCCCGTGGCGCCAATATGAAAGCAAAAGACACAATTTCGAAAAGCGAGCAAGTAATTGTAAGGCGGAGTGAACTTTTGCACACATAACTTTGGAAATATATCCGTACTCGCAGCAGAAGTAGCAAATTATCGGTGTCCTTGAAGGACACCCGCACAGGGGTGTACATGGAAATGTCATGACAGTCAATCGCACGTGCACGGGGATTGCGTATCCCTTTTGGGAGGGTCACGTCTGCAAGTTAAATATTGAATTTGATGTATTTTTTTTGAAACTGAATAAATAGGTCATCAGTAGGTGTTCGTTTATGATGGGCAGGACGGCGTGTGTCATGAAAAATAGGTTTATAATACGTGTGACTGCTTATCTGTAAACTGTTTGCAAAGTGGGTCGAAGGGGATGTTGTACTTACAATTATTCCGATTGAACTGTTGTGAAACGTGAAACAATTTGCAGATGACTGCAATCACTATTCACCAAAGAGTCAGAAGAGAAAGTCAGACTGCATCCTAATAAGGGGACCTGACTTAATTTTGTTTTTTAAACAGACACAACCTTCTCACCAACGGATTTCTGTTACACTTTCAACACAAATTTAGGCTTTCTAGAAAAAGAAACTTGTAGGTCTTAACGAAAGGACGCTTATCTCAAACGTCTTCTTCTTTTTCTTCTTCTTTCAGCGCTACAGTCCGGGGTGGACATAGGCCTCAACCAACACATTTCTCAAACTAGCACGATCTCTCGCTTGCTGCCTCCAATTGCGCACTCCAAGTTGGTTCAGGTCATCCACTTGTATAAACCGTCTCAGCCTAGACTGTCCTCTATTGCCTTTTCCCAATGGCTTGGATTCAAAGACTTTTCGGACCGGAGCGGTAGTAAACATACGCTCTACAAGACCTAGCCCTTTTAAGCGTTGTAATATAAGACACTTGACCAGGCGCACGCGCAGCACATAAAGTTGTCTAAAATAACAGGAACATGGGTCCCTTTAGGAATCCACAAATAAATGCAATTCCATTCCGCGATTTTTTACCCACAATATTAGTAGCATCTAGTGACCCTTGTGTGAATGCGTTGGCTGAATTTTTCTACACATCCCACTCACCATCAGGTAAGTTAGAAAATGTGATACAAGCCACTTCTAGTCAAGAAATTTCCATACGAACGTTGCTGTTTGAGTAGATGTCGGGTCGGGCTGTGTGTGAAAAACTAGAGCTATCATCATCTTCTTCTCGAAACCGTATGTTCCACTAAAGCGGTCATAGGGGCATTGCACTTACGAGAGACCCCCAGACCACGTGGTTCTCCATCATCGTCTCTAACTCATTAGGAGCTATTCCAAAGCGTAACCAGGCGAGTTTATGAACTTGATCCAACCACCTCGCACTGGGTCTGCCGAATGGTCGCCTACCCGATGGACTCGCGTCTAAGGCACACCTCGGAAGTCGTGATGACGGGGACATCCGTACCACGTGGCCAAACGAACGGAATAAAGCCCTTTCCATTCGAAGAAGTACCTGCTCAAGATTGAGTTCCTTCAGCACAGTCGCCCTTCCCAGCCTATTGTGGCGAGTAAGTCCTGCAACGGAACGAAGAAATCTTATCTTGGCAGCCTGCGACCTTATCCTTTCGGTCATTACCCAAATTTCATGACCATAGGTTAGAGTTGGAATAAACACTGTCTTGAAAAGCGATAACTTCGCTTTAGCACCAAAATCGGCCTTTTTCCTACAAGTGATCTACCAAGATGCTTCATAATTGGTTCAGTCTAGCCAATCTTGCAAGAAAGTAAGTTTTCCCATCACAACTAGAGACTTTTGACAACAATACCTCATACAATTACAATAATTTTTTGACATAATGCTGTATATTATACAATAACGAAAATTTCCCAAAATTCTTGCCAAGCATTTGTAAAATTTAATCAAAAGTTTATGTTATCAGAGTTTCGAAATTCATTTTCCTTGACGTTTAACCGTTTTTGACTAATTTTGGCTTAGTTCTATTGGGTCAGAGTACTCAAATCAATTTTAATTTAAAGCTTGAATGAAGTAAGCTTCGGAAGTTTGGCAGATCACGCGTGAGAAAGACTCACGCCACAACAGCGTCTCTAATTGGCTCAGCAGTATTACGAAAACTTGTCGCTCTGTGAGAAATGTTTTTCGTGTAAATTTAAGTCTCAGTTTACATTTGAGCGGCACGTAATGAAAAGACTATAGCAGCTGGAGAGTGTACGCGAAGATCAAAATTAGGCTAATCAGAATGTTACCGTCAATGGCAATCCTTAACGCATCATGTTAATAGAATATGTGCCTCGATTTATTAATCACTTGATTCAAAATCACATCGGTAACACTGATGGAACCAAAGTTCATTTGGCGTGATGGCCTCTACCAGACTCAGGTGTTGAGGGAACCTGACTGGGAGCAGAGGCCATATTCTGGGGCCACAGGAGGTCAGGCGTCCCTAGAACTTCGGTTAAGGCCTGCACGTGCAGTAGCCCCCTTTGTGGGAGTAGCGTCGTGGCAGTGGTTTAATACCCATATCGCGAACAAAGTCGAGGTTTGTGTACTACTAACTGGTCTAGTTTATTGTCAGTTGATTAGTTGCGGCAGAGTTTTTTTTTAAAGGCCCCGCTCCGAACCAAGTTGGTGTGATTGTCCCTCAAGCATAATCTTGGTACTTGGAAAAATAAGGCGTATAGTCTTGCATTACCTACTTTTGGAAAAATGGAAACCGTGATATAAGCCGTTAGGGCAGTTAATCACGTAAAACCAAACCCAATATCTGTGCTTCTTGGAAATCGAACTCATGTCCTCAGTGAGCTCTGGTTTCAGCAAGACGGTACTACGAGCCATACAGTATGTGAAACAAAGGACTTGTTGAGATATCATTTTAATGAGCACTTCAACTCACGTTTTGCTACGGTGGATTTTTAGCCAAGATTGTGCGATATATAAGATTTAAGGATATGTAAGGTCTTAAGTCTTCCAGAATAAGCCAGAAACAATTGAAGCTTTGGAAGCCAACACTACAACGCCAATCGCTATGTTCAGACGAGATGAACGAAATTTGTACCTTCCAAATGGGCAACCTCAAATATAGTCATGGCCAGTGATTTCTTCTTCTTCTAGTGGCGCTACAGTCTGAGATGGACAAGGGTTTCAACCAACATGCCTTTCAGCCAGCACGATATTTCGCTAGCTGCGCACTTCAAGTTGGTTGAGGTCCTTCTCCTTTTGTGTGCGCTACCCTAGCCTAGGCCGTCCTCTGTTGCGTTGTCCCAATTGATCAAATTCGAAAGCTTTTCGGGCCGGAGCCGTGGTGTCCATACGCTCTACATGGCCTAGCAATCTTGTCGCAGTGCAGCCCATAGATTTCGTCGTTGAATATTCTCCTCCAGATGTCATCAGTAGAAACAAGACCAAAAATCGCACGCGAAACTTTTCTCTCGAAACGACTGAGGGCTTCCTCGTCCGCTCTCAGTAATGTCATCGATGTCCTTTGGTCGTTTACTGGGGTCATTAACATTAAATCCGTCCATATCCGAGGCATGTTGCTATCTTTGAACTGGGTTCTTTGATGTGGTGAAGTTAGCGTCACGCACAACCTACAGACTGGTAGGCCAGGCCCATTATTTAACCCTCGGGCAGAGGGGTTCTATGCATACAGTGATTCACCATACAACCGATGTTGTGATGGCTATCCAGGAGGCGCCACGAGGAGGCTGTACGTCAACTTGACCTGTGCACGAATGATGATAGTCTTGGAAGCTCGCCATGGTGCTTGCGATTAACGATGTTACCCCGTGTGCATAGGCCATGCCCCCCATGGCCAGCATCAACACGATTTTACTTTAAAAAAGTTAATGCCATGAATTGCTCTTTTCAACGATAATAAAAATTGTATATTCATTTTCAAGCTTATGCGTTTTATTTTACATTCCAAATCAAACCTCACGATGAACCACCCAGATTACGTTTCAAAATACTTAATATTGGGGTATGTGTAGTGTCAAATTAGCCAGAAAAAAAAAACAAAATGTTACATTTGAAATTACGTAACAACGGATTGTTAATATAAACCATTTAGTCGGTCAAAATAAATCACTTCTTGTATTCTTCCCCACAGACAAAGTTTTTCTGACCAATTGACTAAAAAGTCTCCTGTCTGACACTCAGAGAGTTTCACAATTTTCTACACCATTTAAACGAACCCTGTAAAGACACACCACGCCAACATTTAATGTTAATCGAAGAATTGGCTTAGATGTTGAAGACGGCGAAAGGCAGCTTCTGAAATTTTTAAAGCAAGGGAAGAAAATGTTTCGTTTCTTGTTTCGGTAAAACATGAAGGGGAAACTTGGCTCTCTGTTTTCATGAAGAACAGAAGTCTAACTCAAGTCTGTTTTCTTATTTGTACGTACGTGTATTTAGACCCAATTAGAATTGTAAAGTAGGAAAATAACAAACAAGCAGTCCAAAAGTTAAATTTAAGGCACGCGAATGCACAACAAAGCGTGGCAGGATTCGCGTAAATATAGCACAGGGGATAGTCATGTGTACAACCTCAAGAACATTGCTCTTCGTTAGAGGATAAGACGTCTCAGATGTATCAAACTCAAAATACTCTGGCCAAAAGGCTATAGACTCCATGACTAAATAGCCAACTGTGCGTGCACTTAAATCCCAAACACTCACTTAACATCCTCTTCATTAACACAAAACTAGTCACACCCCAGTGTTAAGTGACAGCGTTACGCAAATTCAAAAGTGAACAATATGTTATGCTGCCAACGGAAGTTCCCTCTCCGCCTACACCAGTGTAGTGCCACGCTTTAAATGTTTCCGCATGAAGTCATTCTTTTCTCTTAAATTGAAAAAGTTTCAATTGTTTGAGATAACCGCGCTCGAGTGAATCACGCGAAACTTGCTCCGCAGTAATCATCAATGCCACGCTATCGCCCATCAATACGATAAGAGCGATTTCAGCCCTTTCCGTCACTCTCCTTCATCGAGCTCATTGTGACATAAAAATAAAAGCCTCCACACGAGTGGAGAAAAAAAAAGGAGGGAGGAGAATTTGCTTCTCACCCTAGGGGACACCCGGGTTTGAACCGGGGACCTCTCGATCTGCAGTCGAATGCTCTACCACTGAGCTATATCCCCACATGGAGGTGCCCCAGCAACTTCTCAATTTAGTTCCAAGCACATCGGGGGCGTGAAGACGTAGATAATTCAACGGCGGCGCTTATCACCTCGTCTGGAATTCCTCAATTTAATTGACTGATTCATGTTAATGGCATTTGACAAACGCCCACCTGCCATGACCCGGATCTCGGTGGAATACTTGCGATGCCTCATATTCCTGTTATCCATCTCAGCATTCGGTTCCCCTTAGCTGTGACGGGTAATAAATTCGGAAGAATGCATAATTTAAATGTCAGACCGAATTTATTTGACAAGCGTCAGTAACTTGAGGCGCACTGAGCCTTCGGAGAGCACACGACGGCACACACTCGTCGGCAAAGGGCGGAGACCGAATAAGTGGCGTGCGATATTTACGAGGCACCGGGTCAGCGGCTGAAGTTGTGCGTGTAACACTGCGTGCAGGCAGGTGCTGATGACTGGCTGACAATCACAAGATTGTGTGATAGAGTGAGGCGTTGAGAGAGGGAGAGTTGGGGAAGCGGTTATCTGCTCGGGGATTGAGTTATGCATGGGAATGGTAGTCGGGAGATGTGGGTGTTTCTGGAATTTGAAATTTCAGTCATCATTGAAATCTAAATCAAACCAAAAAAAGAAATTAATCGGAAGTTGTATTAGTTTTTCGAGAGAGATGAGTGGTAAGGTGTTGAGGAATGTTTTATTCTTTTTGGACTAAACTGTCAAATGTGGGATAAAACCGATTCATGGCGACGAAACTTGGGTGTTAATTAATTGGTAATAAGGAGAAGATTTGGGGGGGCAGAAAGAACCTCAACTTGAAGCAAAACCTGAGACTGGAGAGTTGTGAT
This sequence comes from Eristalinus sepulchralis, assembly GCA_944738645.1. Lineage (NCBI taxonomy): Eukaryota > Metazoa > Arthropoda > Insecta > Diptera > Syrphidae > Eristalinus > Eristalinus sepulchralis. The sequence goes on from OX122882.1 coordinate 15,717,355, forward strand.
TTTCATAAAAAAGCGGCTATTGGGACCGAAAAATTGAGTATGCCATTATGTGCGAATTTTGTACACAGACCTGACTTTTTTTTTTGCATATTTGTGCATTTATCGAATTAAGGCCTAAAGTGCCGGTAGATTTAAATAAACAATGCAAGCACTTTTTTCTCTTAAAGGCGCTAGGGCTATGACCTCTCTCGCTCCCTCTCCTGGTGTAAAAGACGAATTTTGTTCGGGTTCTTGATTTACTTTTTTTGACAAACGAAATAGTAAATAATAAACAATAGTTAATTTTCGTTAATTTTGTGTGCAGTTGATTGAAGTTGTTGGTGCGTCCGTCGTTCTAAGAGGAATGTGCAGTGAGCGGTGGTGAGTTGGTGAGTCGAAGACCACAAAATCTTAGACCATGTTGAAGAAGAAAAATTTGACAAAAAAAGACAATAAAATGTTTCCAACGTGACGAAAATTGAAATGGCTCTTATGTTCGTCAGATACAACTATCAATTAGAAAGGAGTTATTTCTCTGTGAAAATTTGGATAGGAACACGATTGATAAAGCCACTTTTACGAGGGCTGTCTGATAAATAACCGACCTCAACGTGAAGCTAGCGGCACAAGTGAAAAAAAAAAGTTTCTACTTCAAATTGTGCATATTATAATAGCTACTCGCCAAAATTTCGTTTTTGTGAGTGTATTTCGGTGATTCCCCCAAAATGGAAAAAATTGAATATCGAGCTGTAATTAAATTTTTATTTTTGAAAGGCAATACGCCTTCACAAATCAAAGATGAGTTTGACTCTGTGTATTGTGACTCTGCACCATCGTTTACCACCATAAAGTTTTGGGCAGCTGAATTTAAACGTGGTTGCAGGAGCTTGGAAGATGATGAACGTCCTGGACGTCCAAAAACTGTAACCACTAACGATAACATCGCTAAAGTTCATCAATTGGTACTAGACGACCGCCGGATTAAAGTTAGAGAAATAGCTGAGATTATGAAGATGTCAAAAGAACGTGTTTGCCATATATTAAACCAAGATTTGGGCATGAGAAAGCCGTCCGCGCGTTGGGTGCCGCGTTTGCTTACGCTAGACCACAAACGTGCGCGCATGAACATTTCCAGCGCTCTGTTGGCTCAGTTTAGAGGCAATAAGACCGAGTTTTGGCGCCGATTGATAACTGTAGACGAAACTTGGATTCATCATTATACGCCCGAAACAAAAATCCAATCTAAACAGTGGATTGAAAAGGGGGAACCGGCCCCAAAAAAACCTAAAACTGTGTATTCGGCTGGGAAAGTGATGGCGAGTGTTTTTTGGGACAGCCATGGAATTATTTTTATAGACTATCTTGAAAAAGGAAAAACTATAACAGGAGCATACTACGCATCATTAATGGACAAGCTAAAGAAAGAAATTTCGAAAAATCGGCCACATTTGCAAAAAAAGAAAGTCTTGTTCCACCAAGACAACGTACCATCTCACACCTCAACAGTCGCCAAGGCGAAAATCGACGAATTCCGGTTCGAACTGCTTGACCATCTACCTTATTCACCGGATCTAGCACCAAGCGACTTTTTTTTTGTTTCCTCAACTTAAAACTGCGCTCGGCGGCCAGAGATTTTCGTCAAATGAGGAGGCAATCTCTTTCGTGAACTCGTATTTTGCAGACAAAGATGCCAAGTACTATTTGGAAGGGTTGCAGAGATGGGAGCATCGCTGGGAGAAGTGTGTGGAGTTACAAGGAGACTATGTAGAAAAATAAATAAAAAAATTTTGAAAAAGTCGCGTGCATCATGGTTGGGTCGGTTATTTATCAGACAGCCCTCGTAAAGTCGTGGGTCAAAATCATATTATAAGGACCAAGTGGATTGCCATATGCAGCGATGGTGCAGAGGCTATAATCGACAAAAGAGTATGTTGTACCGAAGAGAAGTAACAGTGACAGTGTTTAACACCGTCAATCCCTTGTTTCGAAGATTTTTATCCGACTTAAAAAAAGTTCTCGATTATCGTGTTCGAATATTAAATTATGTCAAGTCGAGTCAATACTCTCTACTGAAGTGTGTGAAGACTCAACAAGTCACCATCAATCTCTTCACTTACATGCAGAAATAAGAATGAAAAAATTCATATCTAGATTTAAGTTGCACAACGAGACCAAGATTCTTCTTAGTCAAAAAGCTTTTCGGCATCATAAAGTGCGTTTGTTGAACTTAAGGAGCAATGATTACTGAAATGAAACGACTCATGACTCACGCAAATACATGTGAACAATTTTACAATTCCATAACGAAAAGGAAACGAAACCTCTTTAAAAAATATGTGATTATTACAACGAACTTAACGAAATTAAAAAAAAGAAAACAAATTTGTCTGTTCAAAAAATAAGATGAATTTTCAAATTTCGCGGGCTAGACATGTTTCGCGTGTTCGGCAATTTTCTACTGCCGAAAAAAATGGATCAGAAAATTTGCATTAAATGTTGTGCGATGAATGGTGAGTTCTCAAAAATACTTGAAATGTTGAAAGTGACCTACGGTGAGTGCACTCTGAGTCAAAACAATGTGGAACAAGCTTTCAAAGAAGGTTGAGTAGATGTGAATGACGAATGAACGTCTCAGTACATCAACAACTGAAGAAAATGCTGAGAAATTGAAGAAAATTTTTTTGGAGAGCCATCGAATCACTATTAGAGAAGTTGCCGAAGATGTCGGTATTTCGGTTGGATCATGCCATTGTTTTTTTAGGAAATTTGGCGCATAAGAGTGTGACAGCAAAATTCATTCCAAAATTTCTGAATTTGCTTTTGCTTTTTCGTAAGTTTTCGGCCAAAAACAACACCGGAATCATGCCTCAGGCATTATTCTTACTAATTTTGTCCCCTGTAACTTTTCCTGTTTCCAAGATTGAAGAAACCCACGAAAGGACGGCGTTTTGCCACGATTGAGGAAATACAAATCGTATCGCTGAGAGAGCTGAAGAGATAAAGAATGGACGCTGGCACAAGTGTATTATGTCTGAGGGGGACTACTTTGATGGGGACAACATAGAAATTGATGAAAAAGTAAATATTTATTGAAAAAAATTTAAGTTCACCTAACTTTTCGAACAGACTTCGTATATCTTACCTTCTACCCTCTGTATCATGTGTCTGATCAGAGTCAGATTGATAATCTTGTGAACTGTGGGCAGCACTGTATCAGTGTTGTTTAAATCACATTACTTCACTGAAACAGATATGCGGAAGAAGATATGTAAATGGAAGTTCGATTTAATGTAAGCTGCAGTTACAAACTCTTCCTGGAATATTCATATCAAAGCACCAGCTCATCAGTTGCTCAAGGCATTCTGTTTCGTTAAATTCACTATTTTTGAAAATGCAAGAATTTCGCAATAGCAGTCTGCAGTTGTAAAAGTTAATTTTGTTGAGGTGTTTCGTGGAATTTCGGGTGGAGGGCGAATAGCTTTAGGTGTTGGGTGGAGAGGTAAGCAGAAACGACACTTACTTTAGGACTGTTAATTTGCAAGAGAGCGTTTGCATTCGACGTAAGGCATATTTATAACCACAATACTTTGTATGCAGTATGCTAGCGGGAAGATCATCCCATTATGGAAAAGAACAACTACGTTATATATTATTTTATCCATTTACTTATATCAACAATGTGTTGGGCAAGAATGACAACGCCAACTTTAGTGTAATAAAATAATTTCCTACAATTGACGAACATCAACATTCAACATCACATAGCCGACCAACGAAAAGTAGATGCACTTGTTAATAAAAGCAAGTGAACGTCAATTGTCCATTTTTTAACAGTTACTCACCAACGTTTCAGTAATTTTGGAAGCGTAGGTTTTATTTGACAGTCGTTGAATTGAAAACAATTTACTATTGAGTTGTTTTTGGTTTTTTAAAAGGTAATATGTCTACACAACTCAAAAATAATCGTAAGTTAAACTATGGAGTCAAATCGTGTATGGGCACTATTATTTACGACAGGGACATATTTGGGCAGCTGAATTCAAACGTGGCCATAAGAGCTGATGATGAGATGATGAATGTTCGGGACATCTAAAGACTGTGGTTATTGTTAATAACACTACTTAAGTCCATCAAACGATACTAAGCGCCGATAAATTTAAGTCAGAAAACAGAGTTTATGAAAATGCCGGAAGAACATATTTGTTCTATATTAAATTAATTTTAGGCATGAAAAGGCTCGACGAGCGTTTGAGAGCGTGCGCACGTTAGACCAATAAAGTTCTTGAATAAGAAAAATGGTGCAGTTCAGGCGCTTATTAATTACAGCCAATAAAACTTGGATGTACTCTTGTACAGAGGAAACAAAGATACGGTCAAAATAGTAGACTGCAAAGGGAAGCCGGGGCCGAAAAAGCGAACAATGTATATTTTCTACTGGGAATATGTTGGCGACTGTTTTCTGGGACAGAAAAGGATTATCTTTATCCATTTTTTTCATAAAGGAAAAGCATAATTCACAGCAGAATACCAAGGAAATGAAATTGCGGAAAAAACCAATCACAAGGCAAGGCGCCATATAATGGTGCCCCTAGCATTGCCCGTCGGATCATTGTCAATGGAGGCCCAGGAAAGTCGATTTAAGGATTAGTGGCACTACCGAATAAATATTAGCAGACAATTTTCTCGTTCAGCGACGAATGAAGATAAAATTTATCCGCCTGATCCCTGAATAACATATTTGAGGCCCGAACCGAAAACGAAGGATTCACCCACTAAGTAGTGAAGCGCAAGCCTTAATTCACTTAATTCCGACTTTACAGATTTTTACAACGAAAGCGTTTTAGTAAATAGTAATGATGGTAATTTTTTTATACAGGATGAATTTCAGCTTCGCTTTGAGCCTTAAATTTTTGGCGTGAAATGTTACTAATTTTTTTTTACATCAAAGAAGTGGGCTTTGCAATTTTTGAACTTATGATTACTCCGTTATCCTTCATGCTATGTATATCTACCATTTTTTTACAGCAAAAGGATCTTTTGGCACTGATACTAAATTTTATTAAGATCGGTAAACGGGTTCAAAAGTAACAATTTTATTTTCGCGTTCCTCATACAAAGATATCACTGTGCGACGCCGTCTGACAGCTCAGCGGCGGCAATTGCGAAAATCCATGAATCTGATTGAACCAGATCAAATCCCAAGTCATTTCTTTTTGCTTCGTCATCATTAAACAATGGAGAATAAGATTTTCGTCAAATGAGGAGGCAGTCATCTTTGTGAACAATTGTTTTACAGAACATCACGCCAAGTACTATTTGGAGGGCTTACAGGGATAATAAAATTACTGGGGAAAGTGTGTAAAGTGACAAAAAGACTTCAAGGAGAGCGAGTAGAGTGACAAGGACACTGCAATATGCTACAAAGAGACTATGAATAAAAAAGAAAAACATGTCTTGTGCCATCGGGAACTTTTCAGACAACCCTCGTACAAATTGGAACCCTATCCTGAATTTCTCTTTTCCATTTATTCACTTAGCTCGGTGTGACAGCACTTTAGTTAGCGTGTATCCAACAGCATGTGTGTTTCAAGTCGACCGTTTTATCTCATTTTCAGTGACAACTTCGAAAGATTCTTGGGTATCCCTTACAATATTAGAGTCGTCTGAATGAATTGAACTGAATTCCTCCCCAAACGGAAACAATTCACATCCATCACAAAGGCACTTGCTAATTCGACAACATAAACCGCAACATATTTCGTAGTAATTTCAAAACATCAATTCGCAACTATTTTGCACACCACAACAATGGTTGCATTCTCTGTACAGGCAATCAGCTTGAAATACCGTGACTAAGTGAATTCTCAGAAAAAGTGAAATCAAATAAATTACCGTCATATCAGCGAACTGCAACACATTTCCTACGACCACATGTTTTTCCAGGACGAAGTATGATTTAGGTTACTGCACAGCATGGAAATTGTTTACAAAATATTTATTTGTGAACTGAATTAATATCAACACCATCTGCTGCGGTCCAGTACCTGCAATCCGATTATGGTCATGAAGGGCGGAATGGAATAATTGCAACACCACAATTAACGGGGTGTGGTGGTGTGGTTTCGCTTAATTCGTACAATTAATTTCAAGCGAAATTGGTGTGCTGCACTGTTGGAATGTAGGTACACATGTTTCAAAGTCTAAATTTCCTAAAGAGAAAGTTCAAGCATTGAAGCAACTTGGAGTGTTCATCTCAAAGGTGTGTATAAGCAATTGTGTTAGGATGGTTATCAAGCCTTCCCTGCTTGCCCAAGGAGGAATTGAAGTCAGTGCGTAGTTAGACAGATTAAATATTTTTTATATTCATGATTCCTAGGGGGATTTTTCGGAGTTTTTATTAGTGTTTGCGAGGCTCGGATAGGAGTGATTTTTTTTCGTTTTTTAATAATTTCTGAAACTATTAAGAAATGCCTGCTACTAAAAGTTAAAGATGATTTTGGTGAGGAAGCTGAGTCGAAAACAAGAGTTTGTGAGTTGTACTGTTCCAAAAGTATTAAGAATGCATTGAATACGAGGCACGACCTTATGATTATCAATATCTGAAGAAGAAATGAAGGGCCTAACCGGACTGAGACTCTGTAGCATATTTGGAAATTAAAAAAAAAAATCCTTTCAACAAGTGCATTGTTTCGGCTCCGCTTCATCCTAACCTACATCACTTGTTCTGCTGTAAGCTGAAGAAAATCCTTGCGCAATGGACGTGCTGAGGGCTTCAAACTCTAATTGGTAACTTCTGTGCACTTTTTTCAAGTAGTTTTCTTGAAGTCTAGTTCTGAGTGGTGAATAAATGATGATAATGCAGATCATCAGCTTCGATTTGAAGCCACAAAAGATGGCAAATGGGCCGCTTTTTGCCTGCCTTCAACGACATTTAGATGAACGATTCATTAAGATGATGATGAATGAATTGTAATTAACATGTATCCTCAAGCATTCATTAGAGGGTAATCCAACGAGGCACCAGCTAATAGATCCGACGAAGGGCTTCTTAGAATACGATCGCTTGGAATAGATTTAATTGTTTTACAAAGCAATTAGATTCGTGTGCTGTTGACTCACCAATGCCAGCGCTCACGTATCTGAGTACCATTAAGATTCCAAAATTAGATTTATGAAGTGCTAATAAGTCTTGAGCTGTAAGAGAGTGAATTTTGCGATGATACATACATTCATCTTCCCACGATGTGATTGACTGTGAACTGTTTGGTGAGTTACAGGTGAAATGAAGACAAGAGTGTTGTGCTTATAAAACCAATTGTAACTAACACACATATGACAGTGTGCATAGAGGCGAGCTATACAGTGCCATGTCTAGTTATGACATTCCTACCAAACTCGTCAGATTGTGTAGGATGACGACGGAAAACTTTCGCTGCTTCGTCAAGGTCGGTCACGAACCCACCGAGACCTTCAAAGCCAAAAAAGGCTTTAGACATGGCGACGCACTGTCATGTGACTTCCTTAACATCATCCTTAAGAAGATCGTGCGTAACCCACAAGCCAACACAAGAGGCACGGTCTTCTAAAAGTCAGCTAGCTTACGCCGACGACATTGACGTGATTGAACAAACACAGCGAGCCGTCAATGAGGCGTTTGTAGGCATTGAAGCGGAAGCGGCTAAAATGGGTCTGGTGGTAAATGAGGGCAAAACGAAGTACATGCTGTCATCAAGGAAGGACCCACAACATCGACGTCTTGGACAGAGCGTCACACTCGGCAGCACAAGCTTCGAGGTAGCCAAGGACTTCTTCTACCTCGACTCCGCGGTAAATAGGGACAACAACACCAGTACCGAAATCAAACGCAGAATTAATTTAGCCCATCGCTGTTGCTTTGGGCTCAAGAGGCGATTGAGTAATTAAGCCCTCGCTCGAAGGTCAAGCTTGCCCCGTACTACTTTATGGTGGCGAAACCTGGACGTAACTAAAAGCGGATGAGGAAGCCTCTAGTCCTTTCGAGAGAAAAGTTCTGCGTGTGATTTTTGGTCCTGTTTGCGTTGATGGCATCTGGAGGAGAAGATTCAACCACGAACTGTATGGGCTACACAGCGGCATGAGCCTAGTCAAGCGTCTACGGATACAACGCTTAAGATGGCTAGGCCATGTAGAGCGTATGGACACCGCTGCTCCGGCCCGAAAAGTCTTCAAATCTGAGCCATTGGGACAACGCAACAAAGGACGGCCCAGGATAAGGTGGCGCACACATGGACTTCAACCAACTTGGAGTGCGCAACTGGCGGCAGCTGGCGAAAGATCGTGCTGGTTGGAGAGGCTTGTTGGTTGAGGCCCAGGTCCACCCCGGAATGTATCGTCACAAGAAGAAGAAGAAGACACAACAGACATCCTAGTGTCAACAGAGAGGACAGAATGACATCCTAGTGGGGATCTGATGTAGAATCGGCTTTGGCAACTGGTTTCTACTTCAGTTTGTCGAAAAAACCGACCTTAAGACTCCTGACTCGGAGATCAAAATTATGCTCTACAAAACACTTCTACCAGTTCTGCTTTATGGAGCCGAAAGGTGGTGATAAGTGAAATTGCAGAGCTTGTTCTTTACGCTTTGTACTATTTTTCGTGAAAAATTATCCTGTCTGTCCTCTCCTGTTCTGTCTGCGAGGCAGGTGAATGGAGGAGAATACCTCACCGTGAACTGTGTGTACGAGATGTACCAAAATGTGGATATGGTCTTAAAGACAAAAATCAAAGTTGACTGTACTGACTCAGTCACTTCGAATGCATGACCACCAATCTTCCAGCAAAGGAAGGGAAGACCAATCTCTAAGTATGAAGATCATTTATCGCGTTCGTCTTGATGAATGGAGGCAGCGTGTCAGGGCTGTCAACGATGGAAGGCAGTGCCATCTCAGGTTCGGAAACTCCATGAGTCATTGGCATCATATGTAAGAAGTAAGTAGGTAAACTCGCTTTCGTCTTTCGTTCGCCAACAAAATGCTTGAATGACCACCACAGATAACAGCTCCACGCCTGATTTAAATTTTCAAAATTTGGTACATAATCAGAATTTGATTTTCTAATTCAGAAAAAGTATGAAATATCGCTTCGTAGGGCAGGACCACATAAGCACTTGAGGACGTTGTTAGGAAACCAGTCATTCGTCACGAAATCGATTTTCGACACCACATGACTCCTCTGTTGAAAATTTGTCTGTCCTAAATTTTTATTTGCGATTCGCAGTTACAACGGGATGGAAGAAGGATCACAACACCCAATACGACGTTGTTTTGGAAATCTTCGCTTGGCAGCTTACAAATAGGGACTCGTGTAATATACCCAAGCAACGATGGATTCGGACCACAATTAGAAGGAGGAGGACATAAGAGTATCCCCAACCTCAATAAGGAATGTTTGTGTAACATAAAATCAACCACTTCATGGGTTACAACTCAACGAACCTTTCCTCTTGTAAATACGTCCCCTTCTCATTTCATTTCTGCTCAGCAGCTTCTTTTCAAGAAATCATGAACGGAAGTGAAAGAAGAGGAACAAGAAAAACAGTTTCATTCCCCGTCAAAAATAAATGCACAACGCTCTATCGATTTAACCGTGAACTCTATCGACAACAAAGCGCTACGACGCACGCACAAGGGTTGTTGCCAGTCTTTTTTGGCAGCCGCGGGGCGTGCACATAAATTGACTTTTCGACGTCTGCGTCAGATACGATCATCCCTATGTACAGCGGATGGCTAAATGCCATTCTATTCTGGTGCACCTCATCAACCAGCCGCACTCGCGGTCAACGCCGCCAAGAAGCACGCAATACTTGACAATTTACGGCGACAGCTTGAAAGTTATCATCCGCGACAAGCGGCAATAAAATGCCGAATTCAATTAAAGCCCGTTCTGTGCCATTGATTCAATTACCTCTTTCGCGAATTTACGCGCACTGTCGGCCTCGGTCCAGGCCAAGGACACTCGGTTTCATTAACCCGCCATTGTGTTCAACTATCCGTCGCTTGTTTTCGGATTCACTGTGTCAAGTTCACGAGTGCGGACAACTAACCGATTTGGATACTTCATCTTGTAATGACATTCTCGGCAACCGAATGTGCGGGCGCACATTTATGATCCCTCACTGTGGCAGCAGGGTAGCTGACTTACATACGTTGGACGTGCCGGCAAGAGACAGAGGAAAAAGAAAAGAGAGAGGACGTCATCATCACTCCAATGCGAATGAATCGAATCAAATTTCTTCGTTATTGGTTTTTTGTCTGGCCAGAGGATATTTTACGGTCCATTGACGCATTGAATCTCTGCCGCCTGTCGATTGGATATCCCGCTTGCAAAATTATGACTTCGTTGGTGATGTGATCATTTGTCTGACGTCCATTTAGATAGGGGCGGGCCGTTGAGAGCGCCTGCAAATCAACAAATCGTTTACAGTGACATTTAAATCACTTTCATTTGACAGTCGGATTTAGATTGTGTACTTTATTTGGAGGCGCACATTCGGGTGGGTCAAGCATCTGTTAGAGGTTAGTGAGTAAGGACTGTGATTGTGCGATTTATGCGTGGGATCAGCATTTCATTGGAGATCTATGCGTGTCGTCAAGAATTTAAGGAGAATCCTGGTTAAAAGAAAATACTGGACGTCTACAACCAGTGAAGAGCAGGAATTTGTCATGGCAGAGTAGGGTTTCTGAACTGTAATGAAAGAAAAGCCGAGATTAAATCTTTTCCATATAATATGGATTACGACAGTTTATTTTTTTTATTTCTGCCAGGCAGTTAATGCAGTCGTTGGGATAGGCCCCACCTCATCCGCTTTTAGTAGTGTCCACGTTTCCGCACCATAAAGTAGTACGGGGCAAGCTTGACCTTCGAGAGAGGGCTTAATTACTCAATCGCCTCTTGAGCCCAAAGAAACAGTGATTGGCAAGAGTGATTCTGCGTTTGATTTCGGTACTGGTGTTATTGTCCCTGTTTACTGCGGAGCCGAGGTAGACGAAGTCCTTGACTATATCGAAGCTTCTGCTGCCTAGTGTGACGGTCTGTCCAAGACGTCGATGTTGTGTGTCATTCCTTGATGACAGCATGTACTTCGTTTTGCCCTCATTAACCACCAGACCCATTTTAGCCGCTTCTGCTTCAATGCCAGCAAACGTCTTATTGACGGCTCGCTGTGTTCGTTCGATCACGTCAATGTCTTCGGCGTTAGCTAGCTATTGAACTTACTTTCGGAAGATCGTGCTTCTGGTGTTGACTTGGGAGTAACGCACGATCTTCTCAAGGATGATGTTAAAGAAGTCACATGACAGTGCGTCGCCTTGTCTAAAGCCTTTTTTGACATTGATGGTCTCGGTGAGTTCGTTCCCGACCTTGACGAAGCAGCGAGAGTTCTCCATCGTAAACAGTTCTGCGGACAGTCTCGATATTTCGGACTGTGCTTGCTGGCGAGGGGTTTTGGTTGAGGCCCAGCTCCATTTGGTACATTAATGCCACTCGAAAAGAAGAAAAACAAAAACATGGATTCCCAATAATCAATCAAATACAAAGTAATTCAAGTGACTCCTTAGTGTGGCTTCGCAGTAGGGCAGTCTGTTCCTTCAGCTTTCTAAGACGGTTTTGGGCTATAGGTCACGAATGTTTTGGATGATATTGACCTTATTGATTATTGGCTTTGATTCCTTTCACAGTTCCCCACAAAAATAGTCGAAATATCAAATCGCAGCTACTGGACGGCCACTTGACATCGCACAAATATTGGCGTAAAACACTTATGGCGGCATGGGATTTGTGGCATGTAGCGGCATCCTGCACGGCATGGCTGGGCAACGCCAAATCGTGGTAGCCATCCTCATAAATTTCACCCAATAATGCAAACACTTGACAATCCACATCAAACTGTCATTCTTCCAATTCTTCAAAAGACACAAACCCGGTGACTCCACAAATCATTTTGTGTCCGTCGAAAAAGCCAGGTTTGGCAAATATAGCGGAGGGGATAAGATCTCCCATTTCTGCGGTTCATGTACTTTTTGACTGCTTCAGCTATGGGGGGTCAAGCGTCATTATGTCGCAGAATCACCTTGTCATGCCTTTCGGTCGTTTCTGGCCGTTTTTCTCCCGCAATTTACGGTTCAAACGTCTTAGTTATAAGCGACAACTTTTTCCATCAATAGTTTCGCCTGTTTTTTAGTAGCTCATAGTACACCACACCTGTCTGGTCACACGAAATGCAGAGCATAATCTTTGAATTGTGGATGCTTTTCTCTGACGCCGTTGCAGGCGACGATGGAACGGGCTCATCAGACTTTGTAGAGTATATTTTTTCTTGAGGTCATGTTCTTGGTATTCACTTTTCATCTCGAGTCACGATCCGGTTCCGAGAGCCCCAGCAGTTCAACTCATGTGGCATCTAATTTACTTGCTTTAGAATAACTCAAAATTTCATTAAACGAACGGAAATTGTTTGCTGAGTCACCCCGTAGGATTCTGTTCACTTTACCATTGCCAGGGATCTTAATTCAGTCAAGTCTACAGTTCCCTATCTTTAAACTTTTCGGGCCTATTCGTTTAAGACACCGTTTTTCTCCTACGTTAGAATCATCAATTTTGAAGCCTCGAAGACACACTCTGCATGATTTATCAGCCGAAGCAGATTCACAAGACACTGTTAATGGTCTTCAGTTGGACTTTTCTTCCAATTTAAAGAGAAAATCAAAACTTCCCGAAAATGCTGTTTCTTAAGGACAAATCTACCTGGTAGTACAATGGACAAGTTTTTGAGTCTGAGCACTCCAGTGCAGTATATACTAACCTTCAACAAAAAATGGACAAATCCTGCCATTTTCGAAGAGACAAAAAACAATCCTGTGGTCTAAACAGACACTGAAGCACAAAAATTATATTTAGCAAATGTCACACCTTTAAAATGAAGTTGGTAATCGCTTCCAAGATCAGTCTCAACTTGCAGGTAGCTCCATCTTTTGAAAACGGACCGAATACCATGAATGTAAAATTTCGTAAATTGAATAATTTTTCATTTTTAATCAAGCATTACCTCCTGCTCACCCTGTTCACAGTGCTTTAAAAAGGAACCCACAAGAGGTACATCTAAGAAGACTGACAGTAAAAAGCAAAAAAGGAAAAATGTAAAAAGTGTCAAAATAGTGGTTTTATTCAAAAGTTTTGTAACAGCTTTAAAGCAGTGGATCAAATTCCGACTGAAGTGCCACCGGCAAGTCGTACAGGAAGTCCTACGACATTGCTGTTGGAGATTTACAAAAGGCTCGCCATGTGGTCGATTTTTCACCGGTCAGTTTTCTTCGTTCAATAGGAAGTCAAACGTTGTGCGGAAATAGTGTGGGACCGCCACACGGTGAGTTTGACATTTTGCTATACACGACTCAACCTGCCGCCTCTTGACGATAGAATCAAAAACCACGACTTGCGAAGTTGGTATTGCATTTTTTTTAAACTGAACGCACATAAGGAGCTCAGAATTTTTGACAGCTTGGACCTTTCCTCAGTGAGGTGTGATGTTGCAGACGATCTCTGCAGAGGAAGTTATGCAATCGCATCCTGCGACGTTGCTGTTGGTGATTTAAGGAAAGGGTCTCAATAATGTTCCTCATATATGGAATGGGGGTATTTTACAGCTGTTACCTACTAATTGTTAAGTGAAAAGGTTGCACAAGAGTGTTGTGCATGCTTGCTGTGTACATCTCCAACAGCTTCTGAAATAAATGGATGCAGTGTGATGGATTTCTTTCCATTCCAATTTCAAAGATCCCAACAGATTCAAATGCTTCCTTGAAGGACATCACTTTTCTCTCATGACAAAGTACATATGTACAATGTTCAATTGGAAGAAAGTGGACCACCAAAGCAAACTCATTTACGTCACAACAAATCACGGCATTCACCACCACCACCACCGCCCCAGACGCTAATCAGAATTGAATGGCCCAAAAGTGCACGTGCACAGTCCAGGGACACTCAGTAAACTCCTTAATTAATTAACTCCCATTGAAAATAAACACATCACTTGGTTAATTTCAGCTTCGTCCCATTAACCCGCATTCACAGCCAGCACACAGCACTCCAGTCCGAGCAATTACCTCCCCAAATCCAAACCGATGGCTCTCAGGACCGACTGGCGGAGGAACGGAGAAAAACTATTTTCAGATAGCTCCTGGAGCAGCACATAATTCTTCGCTGCACGCACTCTCAATGCTCGGCAACGGCAATCCGAAGAGAAGCGGCACAATCGACTGCCACTAGCCGGAGTGGAAGGTCAGGCTAAGTGATAGCAGCAAGCCACTTAATTACGATTCCATCGAACGTGAATGTGATTGCACGCTACTCAGGCCATTCAATTGGCCACGTCGCCGTCGCTGCCGCCGCCGCCGCTGCCGACCCCCGATCGGCTTAATCCTTGACAGGGACCAACTGAGCACGGTGACACAGCGACACAGCGACACAGCACAAAAGCAATAGCAGCAGTTCATTTGGCTCAGGAGAAATTTATGAATTCCTTTTCTTCGGCTTCTGCACGTGATTGAAATCGATAGCGTCAGCTATTGGCTGCGGCATCGTCGTCGTCGTCGTCGTCGTCGTTCTGACCCGAAGCAGAAAATATGAAACCATCTCCGGAGAATCTCATTATGCAAATGATGCCCCCAATCGCAGCCGTTTTCGTTTGGGCTGTGTTCCGATTCCCAGACGAGTCCGTTGACCTCGCCCTCGAAGACCGAGATCTTAGAGCCGTCTCAAGGAGTTTACACTGCTGACTTGAGGTTAAGATAATAGTTTTGCAAGCATTTCATTTCCATTCCGAGAACGACAACATGGGGATACCTTTCGCGGGGGGGGGGGGGGGAACAGAACACAAAATCGGTTTGGGGATTTCGCAGGAGTCGTTTCGGTGGCTTTTAGTTGGCCTCGCCCGCTGCAGTGTCTGGGTCAAATCGCTTGACTTGACATTTTATCAGCTTATTTACGTTGTTTTCTTCTGGGACATGCTTTGAACGTGTGAGGAGGTTTTTTTTTTCTTGATTGTCGGTTTGCTGGGGAATCTGTCGTGTGGAAGACATCTTTCCAGACTTTTCCTCGTTTTCTTGGAGTGTGTTTTTCTATCATCTTCAGCAGCCCTTTACAAGGGATGCACGGATCAAATTCAAACCTAAGCCACGATAAAGTGGAATTTTGTCTTAAATTCTTACACTTCCCAAATTCCCAACCAGAAAGACAGCCTTTAAGGATGTGCCCCCCTACCCATGGCGCAACATCCAACTGAAGAATCAATCGAGACGCGTGTCAACTCTTAAATTAATGAACGCAAAGAAAGGGAGACATAAAACCCTTCAAGCGATTTCTTTTCCGTTCAAATTTTCTCATTTTCCCATCCACCCCGCTAGTGGCGTTTTTTAATTGAGACCGATTCGTGTCCCATTGCCGACTTTTACGGCCCCATAAAGGGCGGAATTAAGAGAAAAAGTAAACCTCCCTTATGGCCGACTTACACACGTTAAGTTAATTTATTCCTAATTGAATGCAGCACGGAATCACCTTGAGGATTAAAAGATCAAACACGATTTGGGGAGGCGTGCCAAGGAAATGGATCCTGACGCCACGCCAATAAAATTGAATTTATTGCCGTGTTACCCCATCATTTCTGACATGCAGTTCTTGTCTTGCCGCCTCCAAAGGGGCGCCGCGAATGACAAGTGTTAGACGATATCCTTGGGAAGGTCGCTTAAGCTGGGCCGCGGTGTACAAGCGCTTTGAGTGGCAATAAAGTTTGCCATCGCAGGAAAGCCCATTTTACGAGATGCTCATTAAGTTTCTCCGTTGAGTTACCTTCAATTCACGGAGTAATTATCTGGCGATTTTTTTTGGGTGTGCGTCTCGGAGACGGTGCACAGGTAGGACTGTGCGAATCCTTTGCTGGGGACATTTTTCTCATCAGGCTTTCAGTTCAGACTGCGTTCATTACACTTAATCATATTTTATGTGAGTCTAAGAGCTGGGCACTTGAACTCAATGGAAGCTCTAGAGGGACTCCTGGCTGGTTTCTTTTTGTGTGCTGCTGTTTCAAATTAATTTACGAGACATGGGGCATGAATATGGGGCAGTGACCGCGCTGATGACGAGTGGATGCGTCTGAGTGGAGAGGTGTTTCATTGATCTATTTCAGTGACTGATTGACGTCAAACTTGAGACATCATATTTCATCCCCGCAAACTAAGAAGCAGCAAAACAAGCCGAAGAAACGGCCTGGGTATGGTTCAAATGTCATGTTTCTGTCAAAATCCATCATTGTCAAATTTAGCTTCGATCCGCTTTCTTTCTGGCCACAAATTTTGTTTGTACACACCGCCTTCTGGTGTAACGAAAACAAGTCTAGAAATAGACATTCTCTCAAACTCCTTCAGGAACTATTTTCATCGGTTGTTGCGTCAAGGTTTACAACGTTACAGACGTGTTATTGCTGCGCGCCCTCACTGCTGGAGACTCTTGCGTCTAGGCTGTGAGTCGCCGGTACATTCTACTCCACTTCACCTGCTTCCACCTCGTTGGATGGTCATGAATTAATCGAGTCTGTCGCCTGATGCCACGTGGTGTTCAGCGTTCATGTGTATCGTCCTGCGAAAGGGGTTACAAATATCTCTCTTCACAACTCACTCACCACCATGAAGAGTGAGTTCAATTTTCAGACATCATCCATCCACCGTAAACAACCTGAAGTCTTGTAATTTTCACATGGAACTGCCTAATCGAAATATAATGACTTAATAATGTGCCGTGTCCCTCGAGGTCGTTGCCTGTCGTTTATCACGGCATTATCCCAGTCTTCCAAGGAGGGTCATGCTATCGGCGGCGTGCATCTTCAGCGCTTTATGAGCGTTGTTTCAATTAGCGCAGGCATTCATGGATTCTTTCAAACTGCTGTAAAATTCATGAAAAACCCTCTCGAATAAGCGCACTCCTGGCTATGAGGGATACACAAAGCAGTGACTGTCGGGTTCATTGAGAGTCCTTGTGAAAGTGTTTAAACAGCGCAGACTATTGAACTCATAAATTGAGACATTTTTACGATCTGTGCGCGACTGTAAGTGCACTAAATACTGGAATTTGATTGAAACGATTGATGAATCGGTTTTGGTTTATGTGCCACGACAAAGCGTTACTGTGCGCGCGAATCAATTTATTGCCTCATTTACCCGTAGTTCAAATCCAATTGTAAGATATATAAACTCTTTTACGGAGTTTCAAGGGTCGGTGAAGAAAAGTTTATCAATCTCGGGGCTAAATGTACACCTTCGGTCATGTGGGGACAACAAAGAGTGCAGCTGGAGAAAAACTTTAATGCAAATGAGGACTTTTAAGATGACTTACAGAAATTGACTAGACCCCGAGAGCAGGGGAAACACTTTTAATTGCTTACTTAAAATAAGTTTTGTCAACCATCATTTTGAATATAAAGGGTGTCCCAACAAGAACGCAAGATTTAAATTTGGCGCCATTCGAATTGTCATTGTTTGACATTTGAACAATTATTATTGTTTGTTAGTAGAAGGTTAAAAATGAATTAAAATGGAGCGCTATATGAATAAACAACGCGTTGTAATTGTGAAATTATCTTATCAGAATGGTGAAAGTTTTGCGGCTACAGTTCGCAAATTTTGATCAATTTGGGGTTACGATAATGCTCCAAAAGAGTCAACTGTTAAGCGATTAATGGAAAAATTTCCTCAAACTGGGTCTGTAACTAATGTAAAGACAACAACGCGCCTTCGACCAGGTCGATCGACCGAAAATATCGCAGCAGTACGGGATGATGTCGCTCAAACTCCATCCACCTCAATGCACCACCGAGCTCAGCAAATTGGTGTTTCCAAATCCACTATGCCGCGATTTTTGACGAAGGGTTTGCATCTTCATGCATTAAAAATAGAATTGACTCAGGAACTGAAGCCAGCTGACCATGCACACCGAAGGGAGTTCGTTAATTAAGTATTGGAGAGAAAACATGAAAATGCTGATTTTGCCGATCAAATCATCTTTAGTGGCGAGGCCCATTTCCATCTTGATAGCTTCGTCAATAGGCACAATTGTCGTATTTGGAGCGAGGAAAATCCTCGAGTGATTCACGAGAAGCAAATGCATCCTCAACGTGTCACTGTGTAGTGTGGCTTTTATGCTGCAGTAATCTTTTATGCTGCAGTAATCATTGGATAGGTCAACCGC
Organism: Eristalinus sepulchralis; assembly: GCA_944738645.1. Classification (NCBI taxonomy): domain Eukaryota; kingdom Metazoa; phylum Arthropoda; class Insecta; order Diptera; family Syrphidae; genus Eristalinus; species Eristalinus sepulchralis. The sequence goes on from OX122882.1 coordinate 15,735,607, forward strand.
AAACAGTCAATCGTATTCGCTATCGTGAAATGATAACCAATTTTTTCGTGCCTAGAATTGAAGAAATGAATTGGGAGGGGATGTGGTTTCAACAAGACGGCCAAGACAAGACTCATACAGCCAGAAAAACTGCTGCATCAGTCATTTCCCGGTCGTGTTATTTCGCGTTTTGGAGATCAAAATTGGATCCAAGGCCTAGATCATGCGATTTAACACCATTGAACTCTTTTCTTTGGGGTTTTTTGAAATCGATGGTTTATGCGAATAAGCCGACGACGACTCAAGCCTTAAAAGAGGAAATTGGACGCTGCATTAATGCAATGCCGCAGCATTTATGCAAAACGGTCATTAAAAATTTCATTAAAAGACCGCGTATGTGCCAGTGGTCGCCGTGGCGCAGTGGTAAGTGCATCGACTGCGGCGCAGAAAGTCTGGGTTCGATTCCCGGACGGGACACCTAGCATTTTTTCACGGCACCACCACTTTCGAGTTGCTGACAACACTCAAAGAGTATTAATTGTCAATGGAAAGCTTCTCAAATCTCGCCGTTCGGAACCGGCAAAAAACTGTAGGTCCCTTCTACTCGTGAAGAACAGTAGCATGCACAACACGAGTAGTTGTTGTAGAAGCTAGGTTGGTCCCTGGTCCGTTGTGGGCTGTAGTGCCACTCAATTATTATTATTATTATGTGCCAGCAAAGCCGCGGCGGCCATCTGGCCGATTTTTGTTATTCCTCATATAACCTCATCCTTTACGATATAATAAAGAATTCACAATTTTTTTATTTAAAATTTTAGTCTTGCGTTCTTGTTGGGACACCCTTTATAAAGCGTGCTGTTTTGATAAGTTTTAATACTTTAAAAAATAATAGAACAAAGATGGCCTTACAGATTGATCAAAACATAATCATCTGGCAGTCCAATTTAAATACGATTTCTGACATATGACTGCGATGGCTGGTTCTGACGTAGTCTAATCTGCAGGTCCAATTTTACATTTTTCCAACGTCTATGGCAGTGTATTGGCAGTTATGCGAGGTCGGCGTGGCATAGTGGGTAAGTGCGACCCATATACTAAACATCAGGGTTAGATTGTTAGGCTAGGTCTGTATACATCGCATTTTTCACGGCACCACCTCTTTTGAGGTGCTAACTACACTCAAGGAGTACAAATTGTCTATGAAAAGCTCCTCAAATCTCGCTGTTCGGAGTCGGCAAAAATTGTAGATCCCTTCTACTCGTGAGAGAATAGTAGCACGCACAACAGGAGTAGTTGCTAAAGAAGCTAGGTCCTGGTCCCTCGTGGGCTATAGTACAACTCAATCTTGTTATTATTGGCAGTTGGGCAGCGAATTTTGTCCTCCTACTGGTTAATGGTTTCGGGGTTATCGGCTAAGACTAACAAATTCACATATCCAAAGAAAAAAAACCCAATCGGCGTTAAATCTCACATTCTCAGAGCCCAGTTCACGGAACCGTAACGTGAAGCCATGCGATTAACATACCAAATGTTTCGTTTAATAAATCGAGTGTAGCACGAGCTGACACGCTGCGCCATCTTGTTGAAACCACAGCTTCTGCACATCGTGATTATTCTTTTTTTGACCGAAAACGTTACCAATCACCACTGATTGTAACGTTCAGTATCCTTTTTAGAGAAGTACGAACCAGTTACCTCATCAACTCATATACCACACCAATCATTCAGATTCTGGAGTGGATGTTAATAACAAACCTCGTCGCATAAGTGTGAATCCACTCTTTTATTCTGAGAAGGAGGATTTGTTGTGGCTCCGCCAAGCCCATTCGGACACCACGGGATCATGGGAAACGAGATTGCCGATGAACTTGAAAGGCATGGATCAAAAGAGGCATTCATAGAACCCGACACCCCAAATCTTTGAACTGCTGCGTCCCTGTGTTTGCGTCTCTAGACGGCAAAAACAGAAATGGCATGACTCTCTAGGATGCTGGCTGATCAAGCGCAGGCTTCCAAACATCAGCAAGAATTCCGTGGCTTTTCTGTTATTTTTAGATAGGAAAGACTGAAGGCGACTTGTTGGCGTACAAACGGGATACTTCACTTTTGCTTAGCACTTTGGTGTGCTTGGGCTTAGTGATAAAAACCTATGCAACGTCTATAAAGAAGGTGAAGACATTGCAGGGCACTTCCTCTGTCAATGTGCCTCTTTTGCTGGGATCAGGTGACGGCTGTTTGGCGTAAATGTGATTGGAGCTGAAAATCTAGGTTCTTTATCACAAAAGCGCTTTTGGGTGTTCCTCCATTGGTCCATTGTTCACTGTTTGGAAGTTCAATGGACCAATTTTCGAATCTGAGTGCTCCAGTGCAGAGTTTCCTAGCTGAAAAGAATATTAATCTTAGAGGGTGCCTTGGGGTACACTCATTTATATAAATGCACACATACATGTTACAGCTATAACGTAAATGACATAAATGTCAAAAAATTCAACTTTTAAATAAACTGAATCAAAGCGTTTTGAATTTGGGTCACATTTCCCGTAAATGGGATGGAAACTCAATAAAAATCTCGTGTTACATCGTGAGACTTTGTTAAGTAATGAAGCCTATTTCTGGCTCAATGGATCCGCCAAAAATGAACAATCAGAAGAGTACCAAGACCCATCATTTCATTCATTAAAAACAGTGGTTTGTGGCCTGAGGGAATCATTGGTCCAAAAGTTAGGCAAATCAAAGTGTTGCTATCAAAGGTAACTCTTATGGCGTCATATGAGCAGACTAAATGCGACCTCAAATTCAAGCGGTGAGCTATCGCCACAATAAGAAGAAGAAGATTCCGGTGAGCTCAACGAGACGGCACTACAAGACATACAGCATGTTTAGAAATCATTTTGTTCAACATTTAGTTTTACTTTTTTCTACACCAAGTTGATCACCAACAACGTGCGGCGACAACACCATTGGACAAGTTTCTCTTCCATCCATCTTTGGAAGCCAATATTGCTCGTGATATCCGCGAGATAGAAGTTACTATGCTCAAACAAGTCGCCCAAAATTTGACTTAAAAACAGACTTCCTCATACGTAGTCGTGGTCAACATTTATTTGATATAATTTTCAAAAAGTAAATGCCAAATATTGTCCTTTTAATTGGAAATACAAATATTAAGCTAATGTTCATATGTATGTCCATTATTTCACATTTTAACTTAAGCCTCACGATGAATAAGTGTTTACTTACTGGATGGAAATTTTTTTTGATCTACTTGCTTAAGCATTTTAATTTTAATGCGCTTAAAGTCCCATCAGTTCATGCAGTCACACATCAAACCATTGTGGTTCTACACTTCCACCACGTTATGTGCTCCCGTCTCCTTTCAAAAATATGTGAAACATAAATAATGATTTTTGGACACTCTCGTTTAGAGACAAAAAAAATTGTAATAACAGATGGGGCTATCAGTGTCCACACACCAAAGCCAACTAATTCTCTGGTCAATTCACAAACTTAACTCCACTTGAAAGTATCCAGCAGCCACCACCGTGCCAAGGAGGCATGCAATTTAATGTCCATGCATCCCCAGAGAAGTCTAGACAAGAACGAAATTCGTTATTTCCGCCGCCACAACAAACCCACATCGCTGACACATCCTCAACCCCGAAGACTAGATCTCAACGACAAGCACTCCGACAGGACAGCCACCCAAGGGTAAACATGATTGAGACTCACTCAATCCGTCTTGTTGTTGGTGCGTCTCCTTTGCCAGCCTGAACCGCTCAATCAGCTCCGTGTTGCGAAAGAGTTGATTGATCTCCTTCACGTGGAGCCCCCGTGCATTCCGCTTCAGCTATTAACATAAGTCATCCACCGCCTCTGAGGCTCTGACAGGCGATTAATGTTCGAATCATGTCCATCATTAATCCCCATCAGCTGAATTCAGAGACCCACAAGTGGAAAACCGAAACGAATTGAATTCCCTTCAATCACGGACCACACCACCAGACGTGCGTCGCCTTGAAAGGTAAACAAAACTCTCGGGAGTCAACTCCAGATTCGCCAAAGCCACTACTCAACTAAAGCGAACACCACCAGACTCCACTCATTCACGCAGCCACGGCAGCCGAAAGCCGCAAGCCAGGGAGCCGGTGCAAGTGTCGGTGGCGTTGCCCCAATCAATCAAATCACCCGCTCGATTGGAAAATTCATTGAAAATGTGAAGAGGAGCAAACATCCACGGAGTGAATGCAATTTCGGGACGCTTCACTGGAACCAAATCGAAATTTGGCATGACTCGCAGCTATTTGCCTAGTGTGCGGTGCACATTATTGCTGTAGACTTCGAAATTATAAAATATGACTGCTGGGGAGGGTCCTTATCGCAAACGGTGTCCCGCACCAGAGTACGCTTTCGACGGTGCCCTTGAGTTGTTGACCTCGCCGGTCCTTGGCCGCTGAAACATCAATAATCTGCCGAAAGAAAATAATCGACTGCCGAGGAGGAACCGCCCCCGATGCGGCGGAGCGAACTTCCCACGGAGTTCAAGTGATGTTTCAAGTAGTTTCGGTGGAATTAAAATGAAGAAAGAAATACGAATGCGAAGACACTTTTCCAATTTTATTGAGATATCCGAAACGATGGGGCTAATGGAAGCCCGGTCGAGGATTTGTGTCCTCCGCCGGCTAATGCGAGCGTTCGACATGGCCAGTCCGACGCTTTGGCCTCGGGGAGGGGAATGAGTTATAAGCGCCATAAAATGTGTTTACGAGATGAAAGTTTACTTTTTAATGCTTGCGATGGACAGTAGCGCCAGTGTTTGATCTGTCAAAACACTCGCATAAAGTTGATGCGCGTCCCTTTGGTGCTCCGTCCACTGACTCAATGAAATTTGTTTATGTCAATGACAATGCTTTGGCTAGGGAAAGCATTGTGGGGTGGAAATGTTTGAGAGATTCTTTTGATCGACAGTACGATGGACTCTCGGGTCAAGTGGATGAAGTTTGGGCCGCAATAAGTTTGACTGGGAAGATTTAAGAGGCACCAGAAAAGCACTGTCATTTGCGTAGAAGATTTCAGCTGAGTTTCGGGTTCTAGAGTGAGTTCATTGCGTTAATAGCAGTTTAGTTTCGTCACACCAAAAATCATTGTTCAAAACTATCTCTTCTCTTTTCCCTCAACTTCCTGACAAATTTAACGATATCATTTTAGAAAAACTCGCGTGAACTTAAAGAGTCACTTTCTAAGCCCTCTCCATTGTCCAGACTGCCTTCCCTCGTGGGTTTTTGAAATGGAGCGGTATCTAAGTAAACAGGATCTGAAGAAAATAGCCAAGTCTAAAGGACTTTGACGACTTGTGTTTCATTGTACCCGGCGTTTTGAAATCAGTCGAATCTTGCTTCTTATCTGTGCACAAAGTTGTTGAAGAAGTTGCCGAAGAAGCCAAGGCCTCTTGTGGAATCTTTCACAGCAACGAGTACGCCTTTGCAAGATTTAAGGATATAAGGGGTGATGCAACCACAATGCAGGACGTTAATTGTGAGACACACCTCATCGTCAAGTTATTTCGACCAAACTGATTTTCAATTTTTTTGTTACAGCGTTTGAAAAATTCAACCATGGAGAGGTGCGCAACTGAGCAGGGTGTTAAGAAGCCGTTTACGGGAATGGGCGATAAAATCAAAATGCATTCCGTGCACTTCCTGATTGTTTTTGGTCAGCATAGTTTATGTCCACAGTTATGTTATGTTAAGTTATGCGGAAATTTAAGCGAACCGGGTCTGCAGGAAATGTCCGAACAGTGATGCTTCCACAAGGAATGACAGTTTAGGGCTGTTTATGGGCTGGCGGTATCATAGGGCCGTAATTCTTTAAAAATGAGGTCGGCCAAGCAGGAACTGTGAATGGTGTTCACCACTACAAAATGATGACAAACTTCTGGTGGTTAGAAATTAAGGAGCGCGTCTGGAAGATATCTGCTTCCAATGAGATGGTGTCCCTTGTCACAAAGTCAACGAAAGAATTACTCCTTTGCGTAAGAAATTCAATGGCCTTGTTATATCACGTCGTGGAGATGTAAACTGTCCTCGACGATCATGTCATTTAACGCCGTTGGACATATTTGTTTGGGAATATATGAAGGAGGAAATATAGGTCAATCAGCCAAGAATAATTCAAGAGGTAAAGAATGAGGTGATTCGATATTTCGCAAAGTCATTGAAAATACATATGTGATGTTTTCCACACATAACTGTCATGTTGTAGATCGTTCTAACAAACTAAAAAATAGAAATATACCTACCTCTGACTAATCGAACTTTTTGTTTGTTTTACAATTATCATCGTGCATTTTCGTTAAACCAACCTTTACTAGTACAATTGTCCACTAATTGGTATGCAAAAAAAGTACGGCCTAAATTATTGAATTTTTAATCTTCAGAAAATGGCCAACGTGGTAAAGTTTTCCTTTAAAATTTACGCGTGCTAATGGGATTTTGAGTACTTCTAAGTGATCGAGATCAAGTCACAGCAAGGGCCGAATGTGTAGAAGAAGAGAAGGAAGAGGAGGTACCGCATTATGCACACTGCTCTTTAGTGTTTGTGGGAAGAGCATTTAATTTTCATGTGGTGTAGCTAAAGAAGGAATCCCTAATCTGAGATGTATGTGTGACAGTTCCCTTTAAGGTGAATTGATGAACGTTTCGAGCGAAGAGTGTGTGACGGGTAAATTCTTGAAGGGGATGAATGAGCCAAGAAATTGGAAAAAAAAAGCACATTTAGTTGATCATCTTTTGTTAATTTCTATGGTGTTCTTCAGAGTCAATGTGGTCGTCGTGGCGTAGTGGGTACGTGTTTCGACTCACACGCGAAGATCCCGGGTTTGATTCCCGAACGGAAGACCTAGCATTTTACACGGCGCCACCTCCTTCGAATTGCTGACAACACTCAAGAGTTCCTATTGTCTATTAAAAGTTTCTCAAATCTCGCAGTACAGAGTAGGTCCTTTTGTCTCTTCTAGTTGCGAGAGAACAATGTCACACATGAGACAAGAAGTGGTTCTATAAGCTAGGCCCTGGTTCACTGTGGTCTGTAGTGCCACTCAGTTATTATTATTCAAAGGAATTCAATCGACTTAACAATTTTTATGCTTCCAGTGAGTTTTATCCGTGGCTTTTAGATTTAATCCAGTAGGTGAAGGAAGGTCTTTATAGCATCAGATTGCAATGATGTTTGCCGACTCCGAACGGCGAGATTTGATAAGCTTTTCGAAGACATACTCTTTAAGTGTTTTCAGCAACTCGAAAGAGCTGGCGCCGTGAAAAAGTGCGAGGTGTCCCGTCCGGGAATCGCAGGAATCGGCAAGGAGATCGATAGCAACCGCACACTTCTAAGTTCGGCAGAAACTCATGGAAAGCATTTCATTCAATTTTGAAATATCAGCTGGCAGATAACCTTAGTTTTATTTTCTCTTAGCCCATACGGGACTAACCTTTAAATGCCATCCAAGCTTAAATTTTTGTATCTATTTGGTAAACAGATAAAAAGACGGATATACTGAGAGCAATATGTTTTTGTTTGTGAAAACGAAACCCTAAAACTCAACAAGGTCTTATTGTAGCAACAATCTTTATATCTCCGTTTACTACGAGAAGAGCACTGGAACGGAAGCGGGTAAGTCTGTCGGATAAAAACCTGATTTCAGGGAAGTCAAATATCGAGGAGTTATTGATTGATCTGTTATACATTTTGTAATTATTCAATAACTTACGGAGCAAAAGGATGGTCAAGTCGCAACAACCTCCCAGGACTTTCGTAAACTCCGGGTAACCGAGAGTTTTTATACACTTATTCTTATTCTTTGAGTGGTAATACAATGCGGGGTAGAAGTAGGCCTCAGCCAACATCCCTCATCAGATATAATGGTCTTTTGCTAGCTGCTTCCAATTTCTCAACTTAAGTGGGTTAAGATTTTTCTCTACTTTCATGCGTCATCTCAGACGACAGCGCCCTCTGTTACCCAATCCCAGTGGCTTGGATTCCAAAACTCTTCGGGACGAAGCAGTTTTATCCTACAGCTCTACATGATTTACCCACCTTAAGAGTTTTACCCGAAGACGCTTGACTAGGCGCATACCGTCTGCCAGCCTACGGACTTCGTCATTGAAACTGAAAGTGTTGGTAAGTTCGTTCCCGACTTTGTTGCAGCAGCGAGAGTTCTCCATCGCCATCCCATACAATTTGAGTTTAATAGGAATGACAAAATTAGACATGGCCAAATGTAGACTGTCGCAATACACACTGTCATATTTGTAGGAGCTTAAAATCGTTCATCTGGGGTTTTTTCCGGGATCAGGCGCAGTGTGAAAGTCTGGTCTATGGTCGTCCGTCCTCCCCAGCAGCCTTGTTCGACTTTAGTTTCAATTTGTCTAGGTCGGGGGAATGGGATTAAAATTCATTATCAGAACATGTTTTGGGATCTTAAGGTGTATTTTACTAAGCACTTACTATCAGTTGAAGGAATGCAGTTAATAGAAACCTAGTTTCTTCAAATAAAGTGGTTTAGGGCTTATACTTTGGCCGGGATGTTCCCTTCAATTGAACTCTAAAGCAATCGCTACATAAGTGGAACCGTTAATAAAGAAAAGAAATAGGTCCTCAGATGATAGTGCAAAATACCTTGAAACAAAACTAATAGCCCATGAGTTACGGCAATATGTGGCAAATATCGCTTGAAGGCAATCACTCAGTTTGAATTCATTCAAACATCACATCCCATAATCCAGTTAAACATTAAATTTAGTCTTCGGTGTAAAAGTTGAGAAGCAAGTCTGTGAAAAGAAGCACACACGAAGTACGATTCATCGATCACACGTGCAACAGATGATACATAAATACATCAGTAAGCACAAGTCCTGCTGTTTCTCGGAGCAATTCAATCTGTTGGGCAAAGATTAAGTGTGCCATTTCATTGGGGGAGAAATGAAGACATTTTGCTTGATGAACTCAATTCTATTCAAGTGCGTGGGCCGAACTTTGGTCCTTTCAAAGGTGAAATGTGAAGTCAATAAAAGGCGAGCGCTGAGTGTGTCTGACAGGGGAAATAAATTCATTTGGCAGGCAGTGGGCAATAGCAACGAAAACCTGGATATAAATATTCTTTTCCGGATTTCAAAACGAATGAATTATTTTGTGCGTTCTCTCATTTCAATTTTGAGTGTTTCCAGGGATGTGAGTACTTTTTGTGAGTATTTAGATGTTGGTGACAGCATGTATATAGAGTAACATCGCTTAAACGTCACTAAAAACTCTTGATTTGGTACCGTGGTGTCTGGATATATTTCATTGTTTTGTTTTAAAAACCGAAGTCGAAGTAAGAGGAAGCGAGAAAGAGAAAGAATGAAACTGTGTCAGGTTCAGAAATCAGGAAAGCATAATTTTTTGTGTTCAAATGCATATGCAAACGAAAAATACTTTTGCGCCCTAAAGCAAACGTAGAACGTTACATTAGGCAGCTATAACTGGGGGACTGTAAAAGACTTTGCCTACCTTGGCTTTCAAGTAAACAGTGAAAACAACGTCAATTCCAACGCAAAATAACTCTTGCCAATAGTTGAAGCCATCTCTCGAAGGACAAGCCTGGACTCACTCAATAGCAGATGTAGATGCCCAACACTTCCAGGGTAAAATGCAAGTGAAAAAATCTTCCTCCAATCCCTTTCCTTGTTTGCTTCGATGTTTTTTTAGAAGAAAAAATACGAATTGTGCTGGCTGTTCAATGACGTGAGCATAACCAGGCGTTGGTAAATTCAACGCATAAAGTCCTGCATTGTGGAAGGACCGACTTACGATTTCTGCTTTAAATCTCACTCATAGTCATGAAATTTGATCGCGAATATACTATGACAAGAGGAACCTTTCCGGTGCTGTTGTAGGAGTAACTAGCCGGGATAGTGGAGAAACGCCACAGTGCTTGGAGAACTCACTGTTGAGGAGCCATGGGTCGGCCTTCGGATGCCGCCTGTATCACGACTTCTGACGTTTGCCCTAGTTTAAATTTCATCAGTTTGGCGACCGCTTGGCTGATCAAGAGCGGGATGGTGGGATAAAACCAGGCCTAACCGCCGTGTACATCTAAAATCTAATTAGGACCAAATGCTTTTGTGAACATTCGCAAGTATTGCCTGCAGCGATCCTAATGTTTTAGTAGCTTGTAACATAAATGGTTCTATTTCTGTTAATTTAATAAACACTAAGTCTTTTTTCTTCAGTCGTTAAAGAGTATACCGAATTTTAATTCAACTTTCACTCAAGACGATCTTGGGAACAGAACTTGACTTGAACACCACGTTCCATTCAGGAAATGCCGGACCTTAAACCGACCAGATGCAGGTTAAACTTATCGCTTCGCCGATCTCCTCTGCTTACCACTGATAGCGTGAACAGAGTCTAAGATGGCTACGGCATATAGAGCGCTTGGACATCACTGCCCCAGTCCCAAGAGCCTTTAACTCTGAAACTGTGCGACAACGCAATGGAGGACGCCCACGAGCTCCAAGTCGCAAGCAAGTGGAGAAGGACTTTGCACAAAAACTGCGGAATTTAAGGCAGCTGGTTAAAGATCGTGCCAGCTGGTTGCGACCCACGTCCACCCTGGACAGAAGGCCCATATGAAGAAGAAGATTAAGTTCTGTTTGAGATTGCGTGTAGTAAGCCTTGTGCTTCACTACTAAGTGCAAGGGAACGTTTTGCTCTCAAATCGAGCGTTAAATGCGCTTTTGATGGAACAGGTGAAACCAACATTTTGATGGATAACTTCGTCATCTGTCACCGTACGAGCGTAAAGCAACTCGTTTCGTTCTGCGGAGGCATGATACTGATTTTCTATAAAGATTTCGAGCGGAAGACACTTGTAAGTGTCGAGATAACTCATTACTAACAAGATATGTGTGGTCGCCGTGGTGGTGTGGTAAGTGCGTTGACCGCAGAAAGTCTTGATTCGATTCCCGGACGGGACACCTCGCATTTTTTCACGTCACCATATCTTTCGAGTTATGACAACACTCAAGGAGTACAAATTGTCTATGAACGGCCTTTCGAATCACGCCGTTCGGAGTCGGCAAAAAACTGTAGGTCCCTTCTAGAACGGGCAACACGAGAAGTTCTTGTAGAAACTAAGCCCTGGTTCCATGTGGGCTGTAGTGTCACTGAATTATTATTATTATTAACCGAATAAACCACATTACATTTGATGCTCCACGGTTGAATATGTATCTACACTTGGATTGATTGTATCAAAAATTATGAACATTTATTAAAACGAAACCATTTCCATGCCACTGTAACATGCTTTTGTATAGCTCAGTTCTAAATTGAATTCATTGACAACAAAAGCTTTAAACATAAAATTTCCTCAAATCTTTGTAATGATTCAACCCATTGTGAACCGCCTGCTTTTAACTAAAGTTATTCAGCTCTTTGTTACGTTTCTCTAACCTCGTCTCTGCTTATGTCGAAGGAGCAGATTTGCCCTTGTAGGACTGCCACTAGCTCATCAGTTTATCTGTCAGAATGCACCAAAAATCAAAAGAAACCAAAAATAACCGCAATTGTTAAATTTAAATAAATTCACTCCTTATAGTCCAAAAGGTGTCACAATAAATACAAACGATGTCCTTGATCCATCGCATTTAAGCCTATTTAATCCATCCCGCAAAAACACGTCCATTTTCGAAGGTTCTCCTGCGGTCGATCGAAATCAACTCCCGAACCTCAAACCAGTCATTCAGTTAGTCCGTCAGCCAGTCATTTGAAGAACAAAGAGTCCATTTAAAACTCCGTTCACAAAGCGGCCGGGCGGGTTTGTTGTGTCAAAACTTATGAAAACTATGCGAAACCTTCATTCACCGAATTTGCATACAGCAGACACTCCGCAAATGCTTAGATACATATGTGATTTGGAGAACCACGAAACTTCCAAGGGAACATATTGAACAGGGTGTATTTGTGTCTAAGGGATTCCCAGACGTACATTAAGGCGAATCTTAATAAATTTTTATCATCACCGAAAATGGTGAATTCGTCCCGTGCCATGCGGGGCATCCACACCGCACGCAGAGACTTAATTCCAAATGAGGACAAACAGATTTTCTCCCCGATGAATGAGTAGTTAGAGATCCGAGCGAAAGCGATTACGACTATTGTTATTATTGGAATCAATTTTATTTTATGGTCGAGTCGGGGTTTTAAAATTCCATTTAAGGTTCACACCCAACCGACTGCCATCTAGCAGCCAGCAGCTGCTAACTGCCAATCGGCAGTCCCCGTCATTTCGAGGCGGAGACGCTGCTCGCGAGCGCTTAACGATTGACAAAGTTGATGCTGATGGAAGTTTCCAACTTTAATGGATATGTGAAGGCTAAGTCGTCCATTTAGGGCAGAAGACAAATGCATTCCCCGCCTGGTGTGTGTGTGCTTCGCGTTCGCCTCTGTGCGTCGGATGGCAATTGTATGATTTAATTGTTCGGAAACGGTCATTCAATTAACCAACTGATTTATGACGCAGTGCTGGGGAGTTTGAAACTGAACGGAGCTTGTTTCGCGGTGAATGGGAGGACTTGATTCTATGGACTGAGCTCGGTTATGAGGAAAATGCCCCGTGGCTTTGCAGATTTATGGTGGGTGGCGGTGGAACCGTAAAGTCTGTCGGATAATATACAGAAAAAATACCCATGATAGTAGAACATGTTTTGTTTGTACATCATCCGATTTATGGTGAAGTGAATGGAATTGTTTGTATGGGCTTCCAATGTTGGTACACAATTTACTTAAGTCCAGCCACAGTAAATCGCTATTGTCCAAGTAGACCAACATTTTGAAACTGAAACAAAACATATAAACGGGGAAATGAAGGCTTACATCACACACTTTAGGCGTTTTTAAAATTAAGCACAACACAAGGTATTCCTTGCATCAACGCATTGCACAGTACCAGTGCAACAGCAAGCACAATTGACTACGTATCGCATTGACTGCAAATCAAACATCAAAGTTGTGTTATTGACCGGTGCCCTTGAAGCTGCCGAGTACAGCTCCGACGTCTGGGCGCTTACAAGAAAAGGCATAATTCTTTCAATTAATGGAAGGTGTAAGATAATATTTAAAAGTCAACATTTTTGGCAGCCCACATGTTCCCCTCGACCCTCTGCCACTGACTTTAATTTATCAAGATCCAAACACAACCAGATGAGTGTTTAGGACTTGCTTCAAGCACCCCATCTTAGGACTGCATCACCTTTCTGATAGAATCGCCTTAAAGACCCGCATCAAAAGTCGGAGCGATGGGGTTACTTCTACTGCATGAGAACCCCATTGTACTGTAGGTCATCCTGCTTGAACGAGCCGCTACTTAACATTGAGTTCCGCGTGTTTTGGGTAACTGTTGAGTTGGCATCCGAAAAAGTTACCTAAATTTTACGATCATGTGGAAAGCTGCTTCACTGAGTTTGACATCAAAATTGTTCTTGCTGAGTAAAGCAAGCTGCATGCAAGCCCCAGAAATCACAAAGCTTATCAAAATCGTTCTTCTTCGTTCTTTAACTCGTGAAAAAGTCTAAGGAATAGTTAAGGATCTGCAAATATTTCAATGGGACTCCACTAACATTTAGAGTGAAGGCAAGTGCATGTAGCTCTGTATATTGAACTCCCTAAGATCGACCGATTAAGTCACAACCTGCAAGAGGTGAAAATGCCTTAAATGGCGGACTTAGAGGTGAAAACAGTGCCAGAGGTGGTCGCCGTGGTAAAGTAGATAAGTGCGTCGACTCCCACACAGAAGGTCTTGGTTTGATTCCCGGACGGGACACCTCCCATTTTTTCACGGCAGCACCTCTTTCGACACAACACTCAAAGCTACTAATTGTCTATGGAAAACTTCTCAAATCTCGCAGTCCGGAGTAGGTAAAAAACTGAAGGTCCCTTCTACTCGTGAGAGGAACAGTGGCACGCACAAAACGAGTAGTTGTTGTAGAAGATAAGCCCTGGTCCCTTGTGGACTGTAGTGCCACTCAATTATTATTATTAACAGTGCCAGCGAAAGATCTGTTGGCGCGATGGCGGCTACCAAGCCCAGTTTTTGAAGAAACTGACATGATAGTACATTTGAAATAGACAAAAAAAAATTTAAGAAACGTGTTCAAATTGACAAACACATGAGCCACAGAAACAAGCTTACACACATTGACAGTAAGATTCGACAGCCAGTGAAAATCCACTACAAGATGCTGGATTTCAAAAATTAGCAAATAGAGAGAACTTTCGCTTATGTGGGAAACCTCGAAAACTCTGTGTAAGAGAACAATATTTTTGAATACTTTTGCCATTTAGTAACAATGGATGACGGTGAGGCCGGTGTTGGTTGAGGCCCAGGTCCACCCCGGACTGTAGCGCCATCCGAAGAAGAAGAAGATGGATGACAGTGAAATCGATCGCGTGAACATACCTTTTATTTCAATGTATCAGACCAAGAAAATTTATACACTTGTGAGTATATACGAATATCCGAAGAAATAATTCCATGTACACTTTCATCAGTTTCCAACTTATTCAAGGGTTTTCCTCAGTTTTCTTTAAAAATTCAAAATAGTAATTTTATTTGAATATTCAGAAGAATATGTTCCATTTTGACGAGTAATCGTTTTTAAATTCGAGTATTCGTTTTCTACTAGAACACTGCTTATAAGTTTCTAACAGGTAAAGTTTGAATTTAGAAAACTGATTCATTTGGTTCATTCGAAATACTGGCGAGTACAGTAATAAGAGAGTAATAAGAGTACTCCAGAAAATTATATATATCTCATATTTTCTCGTATTTTTTCAGTGATGTGTACAGAAGTCACTTGCAGCTCTCGAACGTGATCACTTATTGTTGCGATCAACTTTAGACAGGCATACAAACTGAATGACTCGAACTGCCATAATTTCAAACTGTCCATGGCAGTGAGCAAATGACACATATGAGTAATTATAAATTTATTGTTTACAAGCCCTTTAAACGATGTGCGTCTCAGTTATGTTAAAACAATTTTACGCGAAATGGAATTCAAAAGTGAGAGTGTTATTGGTTCGTATATGGCTGAAAAACCAGAAGTAGCTTTAGTTAGAGCCCTCCAGCACATCAACGTTGATAAATCATTTGTGTCTCGAAACATAGATCGTTACCGTGATACTGGCAGAATTGCAAAACGTCATGGAAGTGGTCATAGAAAAACAGTAACACCGGTAGGACTGATTCGGAAAGTGAGGGCTCGAAGCGAAACTCGCGTTGTAGTGGAAGAGAACTGGTTTATATCAACAATTCATTAGAACGGATTCAACACATATTCAAAAGATAACTTGGGTTCAAGGTATTGAAGTTCCACGTGATTTTACACCGCAACAGAATAAAGTTAGAGCCGAAAGAGCCAACGTGTTGCTTCACTTAAACTAGGAAGTGAGTTGCTGAATTCGTTGTTTTTGATAAGCCACCATTTGTCATCAAACAAAATGACCGAGTTTAACTGCCAAAGAGGTCCTTAAGAAATTTAAATCTTCAACCGACCACAAGAGACCAGGCGGCACCGATTGTGATGGTTGGTGCCGCCATTACCGCCGATGGTCGCTCTCGCCTTTAAAAATGAATGCGACTGTATACCGTGAAACAGTCTAAGAGGCAGTATTAAAGCCTTGGAAAAGCAAAACATTTTGGGCGTAGACCGTGGACGTATCAACAAGACTCCGCACCGTGTCACAAAGCGCGCGTTATCCAAAATTCACTAAAAAAAACGATGTTCCTCACTTCATTACTTGAACCCAACGGATTTCGCATTCTTCGGATGCAAATCTGTTGGATTTCTCTGTCTGGCGTATTGTGAAGGCGAAAGTGGGCACTAAAAAATGCCAAAGTTTGGACAACCTTAAACACGCACTTAGCTGAGGAATGAGCTAAAATACCCCAGAGCCACTTGGATTCAGCTTGCTATCTTTTTATCGATCGTCTCAAGACAATTATTGACGCCAAGGGGTGACATATTAGCAACTACTGATACAATTTGAAACTTGATGTATTTTTAAACTTTTTTCCTTTGGCGCAGTAAAATTTATCAAAAAATAAAAAAATTATAGCATTTGAAAAAGTTGGAGATCAAGTCTTTCCCCTTGTTATAAGTAAAAGAAGCAATTTATTTTTTTTGTTGGTACAATAGGCGTTTCTGCGAAAAGGAGGCTAAACTATCAGCTCGCAAAATATCAGTTCCAAATAAGTGTCATTTGATCCCAGAAAATGCCGAGCCAGAAGATGTGCTCTGCACTGTTGTCATCTCCGCGTCGAAATTTCAGCTCTAGCACACTTATGTAAGTGCTTGGTGAAGGGGTAGTTGCCCACTAACACTCCCTTATGTCATCTACGGTCTTTTGTGTCAAGCCATAAAAAATAGGTGGGGAGCATGGGCATGAGCATCCTAAAGCTACATCTGGTTGTGTTCTCTACAGGCCCAACTATCCACGGAAGCCCTTACCAAGGGCGAAGATCGTTCCAACGCGTTCGGAACTAAAGATTAGCTTCTCTGATGCTTTTCTGGTAAGTTCATCGGCTTTCTCATTCCTCGTCATTGAGTTGCGCCCAGGGACTCAAACAAGCTAGATCAAATAATAAAAGGTTGAGAAAGCCCTTAAGCACAGCTTGGCTTTCGCTGCAAATAGAAATACACTGCACCTTCACAAGAACCGCGTAATATTTCGAATTAGTTCCTAGACATGATTTAAGCTTCAGCATACTAACGCAACGCCGTAAATGCAATATTCGTTACCGACTGCCTCGAAGCAGTGTGCGCCTGAGAACTGAGCTGAAAACCGATACATGCCCTGACATCAAATTAACAGCAATCCCTGGTTTCCCTTAATTCCATCTAAGCAATGATCCAACCGACATTCTAGTCCGCTACTCAATCTCAATCACCGGCACAAATTGAATTCCCAGTTAACAGTCCAATTTACCGACTCCAATCAGTGTAATTATCGCTAAGCGCATCCGAATGCCTACACCCTGCAGCCGCAGCAATCATTCCTCACTCAATCCAATTGATTCCACCTCGTCATCCCGACTCCCTCCATGCGCCACCCGTCAGGGTGCACCTTCATCCGATGGGGTGGGTGTAAGTGAGCATTTTGCACTCGATTTCACTCGGTTACGCATCTGTAGAACCGCCGAAAAGAACTTCCACCTCTACTGCACTGACTATTGGCTTTGTAAGCGAAGCACACCCGCCGCCGCCCCCGTCAGTGGGACGGAATTCAATGAAAGCAAAATCAATTGCAATCAGCTAAATGAAACTGAGAGATTGCTCTATTTGTCTGGGAGCGCTTGGCCCCATTTGTTGCGGTTGACTGTGTCAATGCTAATAGAAGCCGGGCCGATGATGGGGTGGCGATGTTCATAAATTGCGGTCTTACCTTTCAGTCGGTCGACTGACGACGACGTCTGCAGAGCCACGCCACCGGTGGATGTGCCTAGAAAAGTGCCATCACTGGATGGCGTAGGGAGTATTTTTGTTGATAAGTAATTTAAAAGGTTGCCTGGGAAATGGATTTGTCCGCTTTGGACTTGGTGTGTCTTTTGCTTTTTTTCGTTGTCGCTTAAGATAGCTTTGTCTGTCTGCGGCTTTGTTTGGCCTTTGGATTTGGAGCTTAGTTGAGGTGATTTAACGGCGACAGGACGGTGTTGGATTTTACGAGATTTATACTCCGCTCCAGTGGGCGGAGGGATGGCGGATGAGCGCACTGCCGAAAGGGTAGACATAAAATTCGAAATGACTGCTCCGTCTGAGAATGAACCATAAACTACTACTTCGGATTCATATGCAACCTGTTTGCTAACTCTTTCGGCTGTCGGAGTCGAAGTCGGAGGCAGGCATTGATGGATTGTGATTCTTTTTACGGCTCCATGGGATGTCTACTGTTGTTTGAGTAGTGAATAGTTAGTTTTTATGAGCGATTGGGAGCTTTTTCAATGCAAATATATTTTTACTTCAAGATGCTGAGACATTGGATTACGTTTATATTGCGAAATTGGCACTCGTATGGAACACAAATGAGGTGTTTATAGACACTGCGCTGTTATGGTTGTCATTTGTTCGTAATATGGAAAGAAAATCTCCTTAAATCAGAGTCTCTCTTGACTGAAGGAAGTGTGAAGCAAAAAGCAGGTGCCTGCTTGATGTGATAACTTTGAACAGAACAGTTTTATTCTCGAAAACCCATACTCTATGAAAATAGTTGAGTTCGTAAAATTCATTCAATCCATTGCTTCACGCACTGTATGGCCCTTAGCGCCATCCAGTTGAAAACAGAGCACACCTAGAACATGTGTTTGAAAAACAGGAAGCACATGCTTGTCTACTGAGAGCGAGGATGAGACGATTCTTCACAGTTTTCACGTCCATTATGCTGCATGAAGTCGATTCGGTCAAGTTTTATCCACTAATATAAGCTGGGACTCAAGTTTGAGAATGGTATAGGCAACTTCGTATTACAGATGAATAGTTCAGAGAAACTTCTGTGATGTGAGTCCTTCTATGATGATTCGCCAAACGAAACTGAACAAAAATGCCAAAGCAGTTTGAAAGGACTCACTCGTCATCTGTCAAGAAAAACCTTTTGAAAATAAAACCTCACGATGAATCTTCGTATGGATGCGAAAAATTAGTTGGAAATTAATGTGTTTATTATTTACGATGTAACTTCCGGAAAAATTTGTGTAGAGCAAACTCTTTGACTGGTTTAGAGGTCTACTACGTATGATTCGCGTTAAAAATAGGAATAAAGTCTAAAAGCGTCAAAGAGGCGCCACACAGTGGGGTACAATGCCCAAAGAGAGGAACAAGTGTCATTTCCTTTAAATCATAAGTTATTCTGATATTAACAGCTGCTGCCGCTTTGTGAAACGTACTCGGTTGCTTATGTTTAAACAACGTTAGAAAGTATTGAAAACTAATTTTTACCAATGCTGTGTAGCCGAAACAGTGGGTTTATTTAAAATAAGTTTTCACAGAAATTAAGCAACGAACCGCGGCTATTGAAGGCAAGTTTGTTTGCAAAATGTTTATAAGACTGGGCCGATTCTAATGATCAATAGACAGATTCACTTTTGTCGTATGATGATAATGTGGCTACTGCCGCCGAGAGTCCGAGACTCTATTCATGAACATCAACAAGCCATCAACCTCAAGAGCTCCAAATTTCACGCACTATCCTGAGATGAATTTTGACCGAAGGTGTCGGAGGCTTCGCTTATATTAAAGGCTTACGGTCATCTGTTCATCAAGTTTGGGACTGTAGCAAACAAAAAAAGCCATCTGATCAGGTTATTGACTGGAAACAGAGATTTGTTATAAATAGGGAACAAAATAGGTTTTTGCCTTCTCTTCCACTTTCCACTGGGCAAATTCTTCTATTTTCGATCGCCCACAACCCGCCGCTCCACCTCCTACGGGACCGATAGTAGCTTCCATTGGATAACGATGTTGACCAATTCTTCATTCATTCATTCATTCATTCATTTTCGTCTCGTCAACTACCTTAGCAATCAAAATTGCAGCAATGCGGGCAACACTTTACTATCGATAAGTCAATGCATCCACTAAGAGAGAAAGTTAGGTGTATAGTACATCATGGAGGATTGGCATCATTCGGCCATCTGAATCTGGGAGCCCATTCAAACTCTTTTCCAGAAATAAAAGAGAAGCTAAGCGAATGGTAGATTAATAAGCCTTTATAACGTCAGGAAAACAAACAGCATGCGTCTTGCAGTCTGCAAACATTCAGTAATGTAGATATACTTCTTGAGATAGGTAATAAATTAGGGTTTCGGTCAGTGGTTCCTAGGAAACTAAATATAAAAATCTATACTTGCAATGGACATTGTAAACAAGCCTTCGGGATTCTGGCGTAAAGAACATTCTCCAACAAATCAAAGTGATCTCACGTCCGCTTGGGGTGTGGCAAAAGCGGTATATAGACTCCAAAAGTAAAAACCACTGTGAAAGCTCTTTCGTTGCAAAAAGTGGAAATATGATATATGGCGTCATCGTAATTAAATAGTCGCCACCATGCTTCCAGCAAGACTTATACTTATAATTCTCCCTAGGCTCTCTCCGTTAGGTATGCCAAAGACTTCCTTCACCTCCACTGTGTGTACTCCAATGATCCACTGTCTCTAAGTGGAGCATTTCTATCGGCCAGTCATTTGGCAACTGAAGTATTCTCCTTAAAAAATGGTGAAAAAGTTTTTCCACCCCTACTTGTGCTCCATCTAAAATAATAGAAGACCCCGCTTCACGAATTAGATTCTGCTTCGCCCTTGGAGATATAACGCAATTGTTGATACAGCTTACCCAGACTCACTTGCTTCAATTCATACTTCCGCGTAGCGTGCCAATTTCGTTTCAATTTTCGAACTGAACACCGTGCTGTTATATCACCACTTTCGAATTACTGACAAACTCAAATGTCTTTCTACTGATGAATTCATGATCACGATTCCCGGGTTCGTATCCACTTTACTCCATCCCTCCTGGTTAGCCTGTGGGCTTCAACGGTTCGACCTCCAGAAGCATTGGAAGGCCTATCTGTTTCGAATTACTTCAACACAGAGGCCAAACAAATACTGGTGTTTTTCGCATTTGCGTGATCTAGGAGTTTTTAGGACTGCCCCTCTTTCGCGTTTGCCTTCCCACTGAAATTTCTCCGTTTGGAGTCTCTACTCGTCAGAGAAGAATATCACAAACAATATGAGCAGTTGCTAAAGAACCTAGGTCCTGGCACCTCGTGGGCTGTTTCGTCACTCATAATATTCATTTATTTGCATAAAGACTTTCAGTAACACAAGGTCCCTCCACAAGCTGAAAACTTCACCAGAGAGCGCGGACAGCACCACTATAGACCACGCTTTAACTAATAGGGAGCAGTTAAGGCAACAGGAGCATTTCTATCACCGAAAAGTTGGTTAAGTCATTGCAAACTTTTCCTTCTTCTTCTTGTGGGGCTAGAGTCCAGGGTGAACCTGGGACTCGACCACCATGCCTCTCCAGCCAGCGCGATCTATCGCTAGCTGCGTCCAGCTGCGTACTCAAAGTTAATTGAGGTCCTTCTTAACTTGTGTGCGCCACTTTTACCTAGGCCGTCCTCTGTTGCGTTGTCCCAATGGCTCAGATTCGAAGACTATACGAGCAGGGGCAGTGGTGTCCATACACTCTATCCGAAGACACTTGACCAAGCGAATGTCACTGTGCAGCCCATAAAGTTCGTCGTTAAATCTTCTTCTCCATATGCCAATTCAATATCGCACGCAAAACTTTCTCTCGAAAATACCTCCTCATCCACTTTTAGCAATGTCCAGGTTTCCGCGTCATAAAGTAGGACTGAGATGATCAAGGTGTTAAATAAAACAAGCTTAGTCCTTCGAGAGAGGGCTGCATTACTCAATTGCCTCTTGAGCCCAAAGAATCCCCGATTGACAAGAGTGATTCTGCGTTTAATTTCGGTACCGGTGTCGTTGTCCCTATTTACCGCGGACCCAAGATAGGCGAAGTCCTTCACTACCTCGACCTGCTGCCTAATGTGACGCTCTGTCCGAGACGTCAATTCTGTGCGTCCTTCCTTGATGACAGCATGTACTTCGTTTCGCCCTCATTGCCGCTTTCGTTTCAATGCCAGCAATCAATTATTTTAAGTTTTGGGGCTGAAATGAAATGCGGCGCTAGCGCAAGGTTAGTCCCTCATGGGCTCAGTTTACATATCTTAACATTGCTTGCTGACATTTCAATGAATTTTATAAATGTGTAGAAAATTTGGTGCGACAGACAGACCGGCAGACACACAGATTCCGAAATGATGAAGGTTTCGCTTGCGAAAGGCGAACAAATTGAACCGAATAAAGACTCTGACTCTTTACTGGCAATTTAATTTTGCTCAAAAAGCGTCTAATAACCGTAGCTTTGCGTTTATATACAAGTATATAGAAATTGAAGCCATTGCAGCGTTAAGTGAAAGGCATTTACAGAATATACTTTAATTTGATAGATCAGTCCATTCAACCACCTTACCTTCACCTGCAAGGACCCAAATCAAATTCACATTCACTTAATCGATCTCTTCAATCTAATACAAGATTCTCATGAAAAACACAACCCTCCCCCAGCCATCACATTCCACTGCCAGCCAACAAAACATTCCTTCAACGTAAAAGAACCAAGTCTAGGGCAAGAAAAGCCAACTTTCTCCCCACATTTTTGGAATCCCAACGAAACGACAGCCAGATTTTCTTTTCAGACACGATTCATAACACAGACAAACTATTGTGTTCCAGCAGATATTTGTATCTGAAAACAATGAGTTTCTGTCCCCGGCTACACATCGCTCACCGAGGCAAGGGCCATAAACCAAATTTTCGGCCAACAACGCCGTCGTCCTGCGAAACGACCCAACAATCATACACACCCTCGCCCACAGGGCGCCGAGTGAGTGACCTCATAAAAGAAGGATGCTCCTCGACGCATAAAGATTACAAGAGTTACGTCGCTCGACGTCTCCGAACAACAGGGAGCGAACCAATATCCGAAAATAGTGTTTACCCACGCAACAATGGATAGGATTTTTTTTTTCTTCCCGCCTCATCCCACTCTGCACCACTTATCCTTTACAAATCAGCAAGTATTTCACGTACGCACCGCAGAATCTGCTGCGACACTGCCCTGCCTTGCACTTTGCCAGACGAAATTAAAAGATTCTCCCCTTTGAAGTACCTCGGGGGGTTGCACCTACAGTCTTTTGCCTGCCAATTTAGTGCGCAGAACAAATTTATGCTGCAGTCATTAGGCGAGAGCTGATTAGACTTTTGCGATAGCCGGTGAGGAAAATCAACGCCTGCCTCCTGAAGGGGACACTAACGTGCACCGGCGACGACGACGCACTACGTCTCCCGACGACAACCGACGTGCTGCTCGTAAACTCTGCCC
Organism: Eristalinus sepulchralis; assembly: GCA_944738645.1. Lineage (NCBI taxonomy): Eukaryota > Metazoa > Arthropoda > Insecta > Diptera > Syrphidae > Eristalinus > Eristalinus sepulchralis. The sequence continues at coordinate 15,758,625 of OX122882.1, forward strand.
CGTTCGGCGGGTGTGCGCTTAGAGTTAGCGGATCCCCTCAAGTACTTAATTTGAAGTTGTCTGAAAGGACAACCCCTTGCGTGGGTTCGGGAGGTTTGTCGGAGGAAAATTTAAAGTCTTCCCATAGAACATGAGTGCTGTGGTGGGAAAGCTGACACCCCTTGCGGCCAGCAGCGCTTGACGGGAAATGGAATGAATGCTCTCGTATATATCGTTTCAAATGAGCGCGCGTGTGTGTGTGTGGAGAAGTCCTTCGGAACATGACTCCGTCTTAAAGTGGATATGCCCAAGAAGGCGGCAGCCAACCGGCGGTTTCATCAGATTTGCGCTCGGTGGGTCGAATCGGGCGCAAAGTTCAAGAGCCCTCTAGCTAATTAATGCCCCAAGCACACAGAGGTATTAAGTATCATGTGAGCACACGCAACACCAGCAAGCCCGGAGCTAATCACTGGAAATTATGTTAAACTTGCGTGGAACATGGCCCTTAACATTTCACCGTCTGGTGGCGGAGGGTGCACATGATTGGGCATTCCGGGGAAATTGGCGCATAAATCAGATAATATCGGACTGGTATCGAATGAAGGATATTACTGCTGCTGTGCTGGTGCCTGGCGGTTGTTACGATTCCGGCGATGTTCGGGGTGTGGTGACTTGAATTTCGTTGGAAACTCTTGCACAGTGGCGTGGTGATTAGTTGGGACTTAAACTTGTGCGATCGTGTGGCGGCTGCTTGGGTCATATTTCGTGAAATTTCAAGTAATTGAAAAAGGAAGTGAGTGTTGTTGGGCATTGGGAGGATTGGGGCAGGATGTTTTGGGGATATACGGTTTCCAAGAACTCAAGGTTACTTTTTACATCATCAGTGTATAATTCTGATAAAAACATTAGCAGTGTGTCAAGATTTCAATGTCGAGTTGTTTCTTATCAATCTAGAGAGAGGAGTTTGTAGAAGTAAGACTACTCCTAAATGACCACGGCCTATCTTCTTCATAAACTTACAGTGGTACACTTGGCATTCTTCTCCCGCGAGTGGAGAGAACGTAGAGTTTAATATCAACTCAGAATGATGATAATTCAAAAGCGTTCCATTGACAAGTGGGAGAGAAGCGGAATTGTAAAGAGTCACAAATTTAAATCCAGTTCGGGATTCGAAAATAGACCTCGAGTACCTGATTCAATCCTTTTACGCCACGGTGTGACCAGTAGAAGAATTATTGCTAACATCCGGTTCAGTGAGGAGATTCAAAATAACTCGGTCCAATAGAAGGGGAATCTGTTTGGATACCAAGTATTGCTGTTGCCGCATCTCCCCTCTGGTGGGGTGGATGAAAAAACAACTCAATTCGACAATGCGCCAAGTAGGGCATACTATACGATCCGTTGAGAGACAGCTGGAGTACAGACCAGATCAGGTAGGTTTAGTTTTTTAGTTTAAAAGGCATTTTTTTTATTATTTATCTAATGGTATCTTAAAACTAGGTATAAAACGCTTAACCTAGATCAGGTAGGTAAGGAGTGGTGAGTGCACCTTACATTAACTGTATAGGTCCACAGTGAATCACTATTCGCATCTTATCCGGATAAGGGGCAAAGATCCTTCTTGCCAGCAAATGCTCGATCGACAAGTCTTCTCCCATGCGAGAGCTCTTTGAGCACATGGTCATTAGGTTGAGGAAAAACAACTGGTCTACCAGTTCTTCTTTAGGGCGGGGTACGGTATCAAACATGCCGCGAACAAATTGTTCTCAAACATCCAATCGAATAGAAACTGTGCAAATGTCTGCCTGGTTGATATGAGAAAAGATATTGCCATTCAGCCGGTTGGAAGGTCTTTTTCGCAAGTCGGTTCGGTTCGACATAAGCTAAGCACTACTCTATATGATCATGTCATAGAACACAGTGAGAAAGTCCGTTGTGAAGAGTGGTAGCAATATTAAAAGGGGGTTTTAGCAGGGGGAAGTTGCCGTATTGTGTGGACGCTTACGCCGTTCGTCAAAAACCAAATAGGTACCTATCATTGTGACTCCAGGCCAGGAGAATCCACAATAGACCAGATATTCACTTCTCGGCAGATCTTGGAAATAGACCCAAGATGCAAAGATCAACATTCAACATCTATTCGTCAATTTTTAAGCCACATATGATAGCGTGCATAAGAATGAACCTAGAGTCCCATGTTAAGTTTTGGCGTTCCTACCGAAACCGTCAGATTGTGTTGAATGACGATGGAGAACTCTTGCTGCTACGTCAAGATCGGTAACCAGCTTACCGAGACCGTCGATATCAAAAAAACTTTTAGACAGGGTGACGGGCTGTAATGTGACTTTTTCAACATCATTCTTGAGAAGATCGTGCGTAACTCCCAAGTCAACACCAGAGGCACGATGTTCCAAAAGTCTGTTCAATTGCTAGCTTACGCCGACGACATTGACGTGAGGAAGACCTTAGTCTTTATATACAATGGTTAAGATGGTTAAGTCATGTAGAGGGTTTGGACACCACTGCTCCGACCCGAGAAGTCTTCGTATCCGAGATAGTGGGACAACGCAACAGAGGTTGGTCAGTTAGAGATGGCCACACAAGTGGAAAAGTATCTCAACTAACTTGGAGTGCACCATTGGAGGAAACTAGCAAGAGATCGTGCGAGCTGGGTGAGGGATTTTGCTTAAGATCCACTCTGGACTGTAGCGCCAGTAAAAAAAGAAGAAGAATAAGTTAGCGTACGCCTATGATCTAATCCCGTACCAATTGTCACGCCTTATCAATGGCCTCTGCTGAGAAATTTTCGACCGACAGGAAGCTGAGGATCAGATATCGGAAGAGCCAAACAATTTTTTCGAAACTCGTCCAGGGCCTGACACAAGTTCGACATAGTTCACCCCTGAAAAAAGTCGTAAGATGTGAGAACTTAAGTTAATGTTTGGCAATTGATTGGGCTAGTATCTGCATGGTCGTACATATTCAGTCACAACTTTGGTTTATTCTAGGAAAGCCTTCGATCTGTCTAGTAAGTTTAGCCCTCACCCGGCAAATCCAGATCAGTAAGGTGCAGCTTGGGTCCTTAACAAACATGAAAATAAGGTCGTCCGAGAGATAATACACAAGAAGACGATCTTCAAGGTATAGGGTTCCCATGTTTTAGAAAATCTCCAAAAAACTCGCACGTCTTCAAATCAGTGACCAAGCAGGGGGGTTGTAGGAGACCTGCGATCCCCCGCCTTCATACCAAACTAGATGTCGATATGCAGTTTGAGAGCAAATATTCGAAGTTTGAGGATCTTTTCTTGCCAATCTGGTGACGGCGGTGGCATCAACTCACATGCTTAAGGTCTCAGGTTCGATTCCTGGACTGAATACTTCGCGAGTTTTCACCGTACAATCTCTTCGAAATTGCTGTGTACTAATTGTCTATAAAAAGTTTCTCAAATCTCGCTGTTTGGAGTTAGCAATATATTGTAGAATCCTTCCACCCGTGAAAGAAAGGGCACAAAAGGACTAGTTGCCGAAGACAATTGGGCCTGGTCCCTTTTAGCTGTAGTGCTGCTCAATTTATTTTGGAACAAATTCTATCCCTGTGAGCTCTGGTACAACAAGGCAAACCTGATCAGAATTGATAACATTATTATTAATTTGTGATTCGGGGCTACATTGTGCTAACCATGATTTCCACTAACTGCTTGATCCTTGGAGCTTACTGCCCCAAAGTAATGTGTGCACCTTAACTGCTACATTCTGCCCGAAGCTTTCCCTTATTTGGATGTGAAACGCCAGACAGAGGATAACGAAGGATGTCACGCCGAAGAGTGGACTAAGGACTTCAAAATGGCCTGGACGTCTCACACAGTCATGAAAATCTCGATGACTTAATGGAGAGATGAAAAGGTAGTGTCTACGAAAGGCCATATCTTTTACTTGGACGCCACAAACTTCTGTAATACTAGAAGAGGGTAGATGGCCCTCCATAATCAAGAGAAATTAATTCAAAAGAGAACGTGCATAAGGGCCAAAGTTTAAGTCTGTTTAGTTCTATTGAGATTGAAGCAAGTTCTAGGAATGTTCATCAAGCATGCAGTTGATGAGGAGAAAAGTATCAAAAATACAATGAAATCGCGTTCGATGCTTGCACTCGAATTTATCTCATTTTCTTGGTCCCATTCCGCAAGCGTCGAAATGAGTTCAAAATCTTCAAAATGTCAAAAAAAATTTACTGGATGGCTTCAACCATCTTCAACCCGAATCATATTTCCCAGGACTACCGAGGTTAAAGCGTTCATATATTTGCATTTTATTTCGAATGCTCTGACGTCTATTCACAGTGAAAGCCCACCTTGCCTTCAACGAGTGTTACAGTTACAGGAGAGCAACATTTGCCTCACTTTCTTGGAATCGTTAGCGATCTACATTTTTTTCCCGCGTCACTTCGTCCTCATTTCGCAACGAAAAAGTCCCAATCGTGTATTTTTCCATCCGAATTCTGTGAAGATTTCCGCTAACAGGACGGATAGCATTAAAATTCCTGAAAACCGCTGAGTTAAAATCAGCGTGAACTCGAGGAGTGAATCAACAATACATCGAGAACTGTGGAATTTTTACGAGTTCCCTTTACCCCAGGAGGCAATGACTGCAGACACCAGGTCGGACGGGAGAATGAAGCTTGATGGAATTTTAAGTCAGGGATATTTTTAATTTTTTGATACGGTATTTATGCAAATTCCTTAAATTAGATCGAAATAATTGAGCGAAGGAACTGGGTGTGTAAATGTTTCTTTGTCTGACTTTTTTTTTGTCTTTGGAACGGTCTTTGTTTGTTTTACAGTTTGCTGGTGTTTCTCCTAATTTTCGGACATAACCTCGAATTCAGTGTATAGGGTGTTCCAAGTGACCTGTAAGAAAGTGAGAATATGAATAACTGATGCCGAACCAGAAATACGAGAATGTGTTTTCGGGTCAATGAAATTTAATTTTAAAAACTGAAAAAAAAAATGAAATCTGAACATTTTGTAAAAATTTCACCATTTACGCAGATTGTGACGTTCTTCTTTAAATGAATGATCAAATTGTTAGACATCTGCTTAAGTAAACTATTGGAAATGGGATTCCGTATTGTTATAGTTGGGTTGAGAAGGTGGTTCCTATAATAAAAATCCTCTTGTCGAGACAATTTTGTTCAGAAGTGAAGAAGGATAATAACTTAAAGGAAGAACTGACAAGACAATGCAACGCCCTAGTCAACGATGAAAATGAATACGAATGAAAGCAGGATTCAAGGCAGGACAGATGAATAAACCCATAGAAAAAATAAGAAACAGATCAATTTGTGAGTCCTGAAAAAACGCGAAAACATCATTCCACCACATGCATGCAAATATGTCCTCTAAATATATATGCATGTATTATTCATCGTGAGGTTTCATTTATTGAGTAAGATAAAACACATAAATTCGAAAGTGAACTTAAACTGCGTAATACGGGTAAAAGAACATTTCTTGGCGTTTGCTTTTTGGAAAGAATATCATGTAAATATTGGCCACGACTGCAACTCTTGCGTGACGGAAGGCACAAGTCGCTTTTTTCACGGCACCAATCTCTTTCGAGTTGCTGACAACACTAAAAGAATACTTATTGTCTATTAGAAGCTTCTCAGATCTTGCCGTTTGGAATCGGCAAATAACTCCAGGTTTCCTCTGCTCGTGAGAGGATAGTAGCACGCACAATACGAGTAGTTGTTGAAGAAGCTAGGCCCTGGTCCCTTGTGGGCTATAGTGTCACGCAATTATTGCGCCATAAGCTCAAACTTGGATCTTTGAGATGTTGAATATCCCCTATTACTAAAAAAGGCAATGAGTTGCGTGTCAGAAACTATTACAGCGACTTTCGATTGAATTGTAAAAACTAAGAAAATCTTTTTTTATTACCCTTGCTTGAGGGTAACCCAAGTGACAAACTAGTCTATTTCCCTAAAAGCCGAGCCGGAGGAGGAGGAGGACTGTAGCTCCACGGTGTGTGAAGGTTAAGATATTTGCAGCATATTGTCTTCTAATTCAGTTTTTCCCTTAGTCTGCGATAACGCATCCGATGAGACATCACATCTCTTCTTTCTTTCCTTGTCCCAAAGATTCAACAATCAGTTCAGGGTGTAATTGTGCGTTTATTAAGCGGTCTATAGTCTGTTGGGCAGTGATATGTAAATATAGAAAATCATCCGTTCTGCTTGCTTTTCTCTTTGCGTACACAAGCGTCTGCCTGAAATGCGATCACATATAACTTCACGTCCCAGTTTCAAAAATTAAATCTCTCATCTTTTCAACCCTCGGTACGGGTACCTACAAATTTCCAGATTCTGTGTACTTGAGCAAAAATATCATCCAGAAAACGCGCATTCAGGATTCAGGATGATATTTCAAGTTTATTAGTTCTCGATAGGATTAATCAAAATAAAACAGGAATATTTTGCTTATTTTATGTTTATTTATAATTTTCTTTTTATACATAAATAAATTTTACTTTGTCTGTAGGGTTTCTACCACTGTGGGTGATAGCTCAGGACTCGAATAAAATATTTCAATGTCAAATTATACCTACAATGGTCTAATGGCTTTCTTTATCCACTTGACACCACGCGTAAGTCCAGGTGAGGATATTTAAACTTCCTACACGTTGATGGGCATAATCTTATCCTGCCACGTTATATCTCAATGACCTGTAAAGTAGGTGTGTGTAGGTTCTACTCTACGCCGTTTGTGGGAAGGGGAGTAATGGACTGTTAATACAAATTGATTTGAAACCATTGGGAACTGAATGGCTCCTCCATGAAACTGATGCTATTTACGAAAATATTCTTGTTATAGGTGGGAAATTATGCATTTATACAATAAATTTAATCTAAACGATTATTTATGTGTGGTTGTAAGATTTCACTGGCAATACAACCCATAATGGATCAGAGCCTACTACCCGTGTTGGACGTGCAACTGTTCCTCTCATGAGTAGAAGGGACGAGCATGTGAGTCGCAGCACTTAAAGTTTTCACCACAAACGGGAAGTAGATCCCACAATATTTATGTCTTCAAGAAAATTCGCCTCTACTTTTTTTAAATTTAAAGTGACAAATCGATTTTGTTTTCAAAATACAAGCTAATCACTCAATAACATTGAACTTTAAGAGGAAAAGAACTGGCGAAGTTACCGCAGTTTTCAGCGTGAATGTTTAGGAAAGTGCCATAGACGGATGTAAGAAAATCACATAAACACATTTTTCAGATGCTTTTTTGTGTTTTTATGCTATTTGCGAACGCCCAAAAATCTTTAAGCCTGATTGACTCTCCGAGTAATCACAGACAATAAAAAAAACTTGATCGTCTAGCGCACCTAATTAAGGAGAGTTTTTTCTTATGCTTAGACTCTCCAGAAGGAAAAATATTGCTTCAGTAAAATTCCACATTGAATATTTTAGTGCCACCATGTAATTTCCACTGTCTACAAAATTGCCAAAATGAAACAATTGCGTCACATAGAGAATAGTTGCAGCAATAATTTTTTTTTTAAGAGGATTCTTCAGTTAATATCTACTCAAGTGAATGTTTGAACACGGGTATATGTGAAGTTTTCGAACTCCGGTGTTACCTAAAATCATCTTCCTTCAACAATAGGAAAGTAGAAACTTTGCCAAACGCTGTCTGTGTAACAGAAGAAAATGAAGGGAATGCTTTATATCAATGATGTTGATTGAAACAGGATGAAATTGCAAATTGAAATAATCTCGAGTTTTTTGGCGTTTGAGGCTAGGGTTTTCCAAAGAAAGACCAGCAGGCGCTTCCATGATAAAGAGCTTTTCAGCTCCCACCATATCAGCGCCAAACAACCGCCACCTGATACGAGCAAATGCCGGAAAGAAAGAGAAAGTGCACTAATGTGACTTCTTATCTTATCGAAGGTGAAGCGTAACGTTTGTGATAATCTGGATAGTGTACAAATTCCAAATGGAGTTTGACGGTAGTTTGTAAGTGAGTTTTACAAAAAAATTTAAAGGCTGTAACACCTAAATGTACTAATGTTGCAAGACTCAATTTTCTTCAAACAATTTGGAAACATTTTAAGTGTAAAGAATCTTACATGACGGCGATATAGAATTATGAGCTTTGTACCGATTTCCTCTGTGTTTAATTTTTTTTTTTCGAAAATTCCATCCCAAGGATTAGAATTGACCACTGCAGCCGGTTGGAAACAGCCCAACAATCTTATAAGTTCTCTTGGAAAAAGTACTTTTCAAAATACGCTGAACAAAAATGTATTTTTTTTTATTTGAAAAACCTTTCATTTTAAATGAGTTAAAAATTGCGTGTACGTTAGGGGTTAAAGATAAAGTGTAAAAATACTGAACCACGGCGGAGTAAGTCCATACATAAGCGGGGTAGAGGTTTTTAATTTTTTTTTGACGCTTAAGGTTTCCTGATCTTAGTTTACCTTATTTTTTGTTCTTTTCAATTTTTGTCCCCTATTACCATTGGTTTTCGAAGTGAAGAGAGTCTTGCAGTAGTAGGCGTCGCTTGGGACTTCAGTGGCATAGTGGGAAAGAGCGGCGATTCGTCCAGGTAGTAAATATCGCTTTTTTACGCCACCACTTTGGAGTTTCTGACAACAGGAAGAAAATACTAACAACGAAAAGCTTCTATATTATTGTCGTTCGGGATCGCCAAGAAACTGTAGATCCCCTTTTATCGTGAGAAAACTGAAAGCCCTGATCTCTAGTGTGCTGTCACTTCATCCAGTTAATATTTATTTTCAAGCATTGTTTTCTGTGCTATGATCTTATGGTCGTCCATGTAAACATGTCGCCACCACACTCAGCTGCCAAATTGTTCTATCTCCACGAATATGTTTCAGTTTTTGAATCTTTAATTTTGTAGCCAAATATCAGCTCTGTGTCCTTTACGACTTCATCACGCATGGTCAAAGGCGCACAACGAAATGTCACATATAGAAGGGACAGTAAAAATAAGGGTTGCCAATCGTAAATTCATTAATTTAATTAAAACTAACAAAATATGCCCACGCATGTCTGGTTTCATTTGCACTTCTCGTTCAAGAAAAACTCTTCTCGTGCCCACTTAGTCACCTACTCGAGGTCATTCTCCGCTACGCACATGTACTACTTCGCAACAACAATTTCTTCGCATCCTATCAAATGCGCTCCTCTTTAAATTGCTCTCCTCTGCAGACTCCTCACCCCTCTTCACTCATCAAATTGATCCAAAAAAAAAAGTTTCGTTAAACGGCATGAACGCACGAATCGAGTTTCCATCCAAAACACCCAAAGCAGATTACACAAATAAAACCCAATCCCCCACACGAGCACTGTCCCATAAATTGGAGCATCCGTAGGCGTTGCAGCCAACCCTTCGGGCCTCCTCTCCCCCCGGCGTGGGCAAACCACACTTCGTTCTCCACTCGAAGTGTGTCTTCTAGAATTTCAATAAATCATTAATCCGCATGAATAAAGCAGATCAAAGCGGGATCCCATCCATCATTCGATTCAGCAGAAGATACACATGCATGTCCCGCCCATTTACTACCTTCGTCAGTTTTGTTTACACTTGGTCCCTCAATGAAAAGCTCCAGCCACGGATTGTAAATTCGAAAAAAGCCCCAGCACCCCAGAATTCCACGGCGAATCCGCACGCACGTGCTCCCACAATGACAACAAACCATTTCCCATTGAAAAACAGCCGATGGAAGGCCGCCCCGTAGAGCTTTTCCCAACGTCGTCACCAAGTGGTACAGCGCACCGAGCCCATTCACAAACGCTGGAAGTGCCAGAGCAACTTTCCAAGGGGATTCTCCATTTGGATACACGCTGCCCGATGTGTAGATACATTTGTCGACTGCCGAGTTTGGCTGGCTGTTGCTGCGGATACCGCGCCACCAAGCAGCAGTACACTCTCGAGTGTGGTAGGTCAAACCAGTCGCGTTAACCGACCGAATCGCATTCTGGCCGAGCGTTCAGTTGATGTCTGTTGCCGGTAGATATCGGACGGGCAAGCAGGTGTGTGCGGTTCCCCACTGAAAATTCATCAAAACGAAGCAACATCGCGAGATAAAACAAAAATCCTCGCATCTCCGATCCACGGGTGACTCAGACGGATGAAAAGCAATTCTTTGTCGCGATCATAAATATTTGGATAAATACTCGTATATATTTGGATACAAGAAATTAATTGCATGCGGGCCTCTGGCTCCAACGAAATTTGCATTCTGATTATCTGTCGGTGTCAACAACTCGGCTGGCAAACTGAATTCCCCCGGCACACATAGATAAGTTCGCGTCCACGCGAGCGCCGAGATCTACGATCGGTGTCAGTGATCTTGAGCGCGGGCCTAAATTAAATTCCGCCGCGTACGCAAATCAATTTATGCATCTCTCGGTCCGGTACCTGAGTGCGTTCTGTTCAATTGAAAAGCAAAAGAGGAAATTTCCCACGAAAGGAGCAAATACGGATGCACCGGTTGGCAGTTTTCATTTCATGTCCCTGCTGCATTCGGGTGAAGGATAATTTATCTTCTGGCGGTGCGATTCCCAGAGTGTAATGGTGCATTGTGCATTGTGAGCGTGTGTAGAAAACAATAACCGTAATTTATTGTTGGATACTTTGCATATAACGGTGGCGTGCAACAGCAGGAGCCGCCCATTCAAAGGATTCCCCCGCCCCCCAAAGCCATCCGGCGGACTCATTCGGCGAACGAGGAAGTAAGTCTAAATTGCTTTTCTCTAGTTTGTATCTGTGTGATGAAGCCAGGCGAGGCGCTGGTTGCCCTGCGAATCGACACATTCTTCCCCGAAGTGTGATTAGTTTTAATTTGTGAGAGTGTCTCCAGTTGTCGTGGCACATAAATTAATGTGGATCTCTGCACGGGACTGTTGGCTGTTATGATTCGGCAATAAAACCCGAGTTGGCATAACTTCTGCAGGAGGCAGGAGGTGTGAGGACCTATTTCGGGAGAGATTCGTGTGTTTAATGAGATGAAACGGGTGCTAAACTGATAGCTGATTCACGCGAACGCGAACGAATCTGAGCCACTGTCATTGACTTGGGAGGATTTTATTTTTGGGATATGCCGGGTCGGGTTGTGTCGAAGGGACGTTCGTCCATTGAACTTAAGCGAAATTTGCATTCGGTCACGGACGATAGATACTTCGTCTTAAACTTGTTTTTTTTTCGCCCTCGACTGGTTGTGTTACGGCAGTTAATGCCGTGCACTTAATCATATTCCGGTTAAGCGATGTTCGCAGAAAATTGGTGACAAGGCAGTTTTGTTGAAGTCAATTTTTGGGGGGAAATTTGAGGTGTTGGCGGAGAATTGTGAACTAAGTTGGGCCTTGAGAATGGAGTAGGGTTAGTGTGAATTTTTTTGTTCAGTTTAAAGCGTGCCGGAAGTGACTTGTTAGGATTGATAACTTGGAAAGCCTTTGAAGGATCAGTTTTTGCATTGAAAGTGAACAGTGGTCATATCTATTTCATTGTTCTGGGTGCGCAAGCTTTCGTAATTCACATCAGTGACTCAAAATACTACTTTTGCTAAATTCTTGGAATTTTAGTTTTGGCAGTGTATATATGCATATATTCATGGCCGTCACGGAACAGATCTTTTGAAAGATTCTTATAAAAAAATGGGTTCCCATGACCAGCTCCTAGCTTCTGTAGGAACTAGTCGTATTTTGTGAACCGTTGTTTAATGTCGATTTTGAACAACGGAGTCTGATGACATTTAATACTCAGCAATGCCAAAGAGGTGGTGCAGCGAAAAATGCAAGATAAACTGTCGCAATCCAGGCAACGAACCTCTCGTCTTGTTGCACTTATCTACCCACTAAGCTACAGAGGCCAAGTTTTTTTAAAATTATTATTTCAATAGAGATTTCAACACAGAAGTCGCAATTTCCGAAACATTTTACAGGATGGGTTGTTTGTCGGCTCTTTAAGAAATTGTTTTCCCAAATATTGGATAAAGATGTGATTTTTCAAATTTAACTATTTTTTTGTTTAACTAACTAACGCCAGATATTGCAAGTGACGGTAGAAGAGTTGCAGAAGACGGTAGATACTAGAATAATTGAGCGGAATAATTTAAGCCTCCGAAATGTTGCTGGTTGTTGCTGCTTTCATAGACATAGCACATAGCATATGGTACAAGCATGTACGTTGCTTTCTAGAAGAGTTTGTTTACGTTTTTCCGGAAATAATTACATATTTAAATCGTTTTTAGTACATCCCAAAAAGGAACAAATCACTTTCACTTTGAGGTATTTTTAAATTTTTTTGAAGTCCAAATTTTCGGGTTTTTCGAATGATCAAACTGGTATTTTGTGACTTTATACCAATCGGAGAACTATGCGTAGTTGTCAATATGAACCTTGTACTTGGAGAATGACAATAAGCTCTACCACTGTCACTTATCGCAACATAATGAATGTTAATGCTATTGCTGTGGTAAAAGCAAATCGCTGCCCTAATCATTGTGGACAGACAAATCGGGCTAAAATTATTTTCTCAGTTAAGTGGTTCTTCCGAAGGAGAGATGTCGTAAGATTTTATTAAGCAGACATGGACAGTTTTTCTCATTTAGTTGTTAAAATATTTCCTTGTAGGAATGAAATTACTTTTACGTCTCACATAATAGCATTTTCACAAAATTGAAAAATGAAAATCTTGGAAAACAAGTAGCAGCAGCTTGAAACTAAGTATAAACATCAATACAAGCAATACAATGGATTACCACAAACGAGTTCATCCAGGTCGCAGAATTCTCTTTACAGTGAACTCTCGATTATGGAAATTGCATAGGATCAGATGGAAGCTTCTGTGGTCGACGTGGCGTAGTGGTAAGTGCATCGACCGTCACGCAGAAAGTCTAGGTTCGATGCCCCGAAGGGACACTTCACATTTTTTCACGGCACCACCTCTTTGGAGTTGCTGACAACACTCAAAGAGTATGAATTGTCTATGCCTCTCAAAATCTCGCCGTTCGGAGTCGGCAAAAAACTGAAGGTCCCTTCTACTCGTGAGAGAACAGTAGCACGCACAACACGAGTAGTTGTTGTAGAAACTAGGCCCTGCTCCCTTGCGGGCTGTAGTGCCCCTTAATTATTATTTATTAGATGAAAGCTTCAAATTACAGAGGTTTAAGACAAAAAAGTATATTTTAGGTAAACGAGTTATTTTTATTCGTAGGTACCTACATATGTTATTCCTTTTAATGCACCAATATTCCAATTCGATTCCGTCTTTAAGAACAAAATAAAACTGCAACTCTTTTGGCTTTTATTTGCACACCTTTCTGCTCCACGATTACACAGAATGCAGGAATATTGTAAGCACTTGCTTTCACTCTCATCTCCTCCTTTGCTTACTGCAATCAATGCAAACTGGCAGTAAGAACCAGCTAAAGACAACTGCCTGAAATAAGTTAAAGTTGGAACACAACCAATCAAATATAATATTAAAAATTTCGTTGCATACTATATCACAAAATTCAGTTATGATGCGATGCGCTGAATCTTAAAATTTGATATGTACATTCATACTTATGAAGCCATATGTGTGCATATCAATGTTTCGCAAAAATATTGAGTTTTGTACAAGCCTCGCCATAGTTGGCAACAGTGTGCAAGGGTGCGTTTGAGGGTTGACATCAATGACGCGAAATATAAATTTTTCAATGAATACAAATTTTGATATTTACACACTCTACCCTAATGTTCATTTTTGTTGTTTTTTGGATGACCAGAATTGGAATTGGACCAAAGAGCTTCAAATTACAGAACTTTCCAAATTACTGAGGTTTCAGATAAAAAAAATAAATATTTACTCTCCTGTCCAATAGGTACCTAAAAGCGTAGATGCACTAGTGCCAACATCGCTCGCATTCGTCGCGATCCATCTAAAGGCAACAGTGTACAAGTGTGTCCTTACTTACTCACTTACTTATCAAGCCGGCGACCCATGAAGGGTCAGAGCCTGAGCAATTGCTGCCTTCCATCGTTTACGGTCCTGGGCACGCTGCTTCCAGTCATCAAGGCCAAGCTGTGTCCTTAGGGGTTGATAATTTTCATTGTCCGTTACATTACGGACTAGTATCCGAAATATTTTTTTTTAATCTAACTTACTGTCTCCACACGGATGATCTAAGCTATTCTAATGTCTAGTGAGCTGTGGTATACTTTTTTTTTTAATTCCATATGTGAGACAGCAATCACTTTGGACTTGTTCGGCATCAATTGAAATTTAATGTGAGCGAAATATAAATCTGCGGCATCTACATCAATGAATTCATACCTTCATATATTGACATTTTCCGCCCTTATGTCTGCAAAGAGATCTTCAAAACTGTCTTTTTAAATTTTAGAAACGCACAAGCAATAACAATAACCAAATTTTTAAGCTCAGTACTGATTCTTGGGTGTAGAAGGAGTAGATTCATTGTATTCAACTTAAAGCCTATTATCTTTCTAACGGTATTTCAGTTCAAAATGCTAAACAAGAAATATCATATTCTCTTCAAAAATTCTATTCATTCATATATCAAATGTGGGTTTTCGATTAATTGTTGTTGTAGTCGAAAATAAAATCTTTTATTAAATACCATACTTGTTAGTCGGACTCTATGTCGTGGCTCGCTTTATTCATCTCTTCTTTGGCCATCTGATCGTTCGATTCACAAAAAAAGGGCTCCAAATCAGCTAACAGCATGATTTTTTGTACTTAGACTAGACATATAAATACAACAGAAAAAATAACAGAAAGAACGGCCCTCTTAATAAAGTCGAAACACCTTTTATTTTTCCGCTCATCCACTTATCTTCTTAGCTTGAGACCCCTACATTTTTGACTTCGTTATGAAATGAGCGTCATTCCCATTTGCATTCTATTCCGCTTTTCACTTTAAGCTGGCTATCGTCATAACCTTATTTGCTGATAGCTTGCCAATGGAATACTCACACTCTTACGATAAAATGCAAAATATTTTAGAAACAAATTTAATGTTTAAAGTGGATTTTTTTATAGTTTTGTAAATAATCTTAACATTAAAAGCGACCGTTTATAGTTTAGAGTAAAAGCCTTAAGTGGACAGACATATCTTTGCTTATAGAAAAGGCCTTTGCTTCAGGAGGTAATTCCGAAACCATTCTGATTATGCATAGACGAAAAAATAGGGCTCGACTTTTGAGAACGTGCCCCTCTATTTCAAATGAACCTCGACATACTTCTGGTCATCAAATTATACAGTCTGCCGTTAATTGTTCGCCTCCATTAGCTACTTTCCAAGGCGACAATTTTATGTACATTTACCGTATAAAATTAGCTTCGAATTACAAACAGTTAAAAAATCTTCTCCCTTACACGACCACGCCCTGCAAGTCGTAAAAGAATTGTGGTAGCAACCAGTTAGATTATTTGATTGCTGAAACTGCCAAGATAAGCAGCGTGTGCCTTACAGTTTTATGATACAAAATCCATCATCCATAAAAACTACTCACAAGCGATTCCCAGTTCGACGTTATTTCTAAGCAAATTGATTCGAAAAAAAAATCAATAAACGACGACACGTGTGCTTTCCGGCATCTGAATGAAGAAAACGCTAGAATGTAGATTGATTCGATATCAACAGCCATTATTTTGCTGTTGGGAGTGTGTTGACTGCATCGGTTGTGACTGTTGGATGTTTGATTTAGTTGCCCGTGCACTTCACAAAAGAGTCCTGCGACGCTTTCATACCTTTTCAATAATAGAAAAAAAGAAATATGACGGAAATGTAACGAATTTTCAAACGTAAATAACTTTTTACAACAAAATAGGATGAAACAATGCCTACTTCCTGAACAAAGCCCATGAAAGCATTTCTCACAAAAGTCATAGTATTGCCAGATTCAATTAAATTGGGATTTGTAGAAACATTTAAGGCGAAGATGCTCCAGATTATACACGAAACGTTGATTGTCACAAAAACAAAATAACTTTCAAAACTTGATGTAATTAAGTAAAATGCAAAATAGATAAAAATATATATGATCATCTAGACATTGTCTCCACAATTTTCTGTCACTAGATGGTGTTCGTATCGATGTATCGTGAAAGTTGTCTCCAACGGAAGCTGTCATGTCTGGGTACATTTCTTGTGACGACAGCTGTATAAATCACAGATCACATGTTGAAATGCAGCCCCCGTATTGTATTGATTAAGTGCATGTACATTCATTTTTCGACTTTCTTGTCTGGCCCTACAGCCTCTCCAACTAGCACGGTCTTGGGGTACAAACCTCCAGTTTCGTATACCCGACTGATTAAGGTCCCTTTCCAAATCTGCCTCTAGCCTCTTGTCTGTCTGTATAAATCGTTGCTCGTGTAAGAAGTTCTGCTGACTTTACTATGAATGAAATATCTGAAGGTATGCGACATGTGAGGCTTTTTTGCTGTAAAATGGGAAAACGCTGCAAAATCCCATAACTCTCATTGAGCGGCGGGTTCAGGAGTTCGGTTTGAATTCCAGAAATTTCCTTACAACATTTGCCCTTCGCACTGTCCAGTCTGTTACTGAGATAGTCAATGAAAGTCTGCAGCTGATGGATAAGAGCGACACGAAGTTTATGTTTCCATAAAATGTTGTGGGTGAACACAAGTTTGCTTTGTATCTGAAAATCGAAAAAATCCCTGACCTTAATGAGGCCAAAAAGTACCAGTTTTGAGTTCAATATGGCGGAAGGTCTTTACTTTTAATTGGAACAAAAGAGAACAAGTCTATTTGAATGCAACACAACGACAAGATGTGCAGGCAAACGCAAAGGAAGAAAATAACCCCCCATATACCCACCAGACCGAAGAGTACTAAGCTCACAGAAGTCAAAAAGCCTTGATTTAGTGGCTTTGTAATTTCTTAAACTCTTCTCTGTAATATGTTTCCTGCAGATGTGCGAAGTGTGCCTTTCTTTCGATACAAATTTCAGCCAGACGAGTGTCCTTTTCATATTTGGAAACAAAAATAAATCGAACCCCCTTTATTCTAGTGAATGAGATAGCCAAATGTGATAGCAATTCGAAGAGTAAGTCGGCGAATGTGTGAGCCTGTGAATGTTTTAATGACGAATGAGAACTTTTATGTTCGCCATATGAGGTAATTTTTTCTGCAATTCGACCATTTTTGCACTTCTCCTCGATTTGGATTGTATTTCGTGAAAACTTTGACCGTCCCGATATCGTTTTTCACCTTGATTTACAATCAATCAATGCTAATGAAAACTAAATTGCATTATACATTAAACCATCAACATCAGCACGTTCTTCAATAATCCAAACATCATCAACAGAAGAATAACAGAATAGGTTTTTAACAGCAGTAAATGCGCTGGTTGAGGCCCAGGTCCACCCCGGACTGTAGCGCCATCTGAAGAAGAAGAAATGCGCTTCGACTAAGTTTCGACTTAGTTTTAGTTCTGGTTTCTTGCTCTGCAATGGCATGCTTCATTTCCGTAATTTTTTTGTAAAATTGCTGTTGATTTACTTAAAAGTGAGATTTATTCAACACTGACAAAAATTCGAGAAACAAAATCTTGAATAAACCCAAAGAATTAATTTAACATTGTTGAGTCCTTGGAAAACTGCGAATCCACAGAAGTGTTCAAGAAACAATGAAGAGAAAAAAACTTTTGAAACATTGGAGTGACTAACATCCATTTGATGAACATCGGAAATCTGTCTGTCTCTTGCTTTAAAAACGGGAATACGCCTGTTCCACTTCCATGCTGTAGTAAAGGGTGATTTTTTAGCTATTATCTTTTTGGCAACACTGGCTTAAACAGCTGACGCACGTTTCGTGTTTTGTTTCACTGTCAAACATCTTCAGTTTGGTCAACAATTTAACCATGAATCGTCTTACAAACGAAAAACGCTTGCAAATTATTGAATTTTGTTATCAAAATGCATGCTCTGTTAAGCAAGTTCATCGCGCGCTTCTTTCATTTTATGGTCAGTTTAATTGACCCACTGAAGCGGCTATTCGGGCTAATGATTAAATTTCGCACCAAATTTACATTGTTGGACATTAAGCTACCAACACGCTTACGTAGAGTGCAAACTGAAGAACATATCGCAGCTGTATCGACAAGTGTTAATGATGACCATCAATTATCGATTCCTCGGCCTTCGCAGCAATTGGACCTCTGTTACTCAACAACGTGACAAATTTTGGAGAAGGATTTAGGTGTGATGCCTTTCAAAATACTGCTGGTGCAAGAATTGAAGCCGAACGACCTACCGCAACGTAAAGTTTTTGGTGAGTGGGCTCTTGGAAAGTTGGCCGAAGATCCACTTTTTTACCAAAAAATTATGTTCAGCGACGAAGCTCATTTTTGGATCAATGGGTACGTAAATAAGCAGAATTTTAGGTTTTGGAGTGAATATCAGCCAGAAGCATTGCAAAAGGTACCAATGCATCCAGAAAAAATTACAGTTTGGTGCGGTTTATGGGCTGGTGGCATCTTTGGACCGTACTTCTTCAAAGATGATGCGAATCGTAACGTAATTGTGAATGGTGAGCGCTACCGTGAGATGATATCCAACTTTTTTTTTGCCCAAAATGCAAGAACTTGACTTGCATGACATGCGGTTTCAACAAGACGGTGCCACATGCCACACAGCACTCGCAACAATGGACTAATTGAGAGGCGAACATTTTATTTCACTTCGGGACCGGTCAATTGACCGCTTAGATCGTGCGATTTAACGCCATTCGACTAGTTTTTGTGGGGCTATGTTAAAGCTCATATATATACAGGCAAGCCCGCTTGAATTGACGCATTGGAAGACAACATTGAAGCATTTATTTGTGAGATACCGGCCGAAATGTTGGAAAGAGTATGCCAAAATTGGACTAAGCGGATGGACCATTTCAGGTGCAGTCAAGGTCAACACTTGCATCTTCAAACATTAAATTATATGAACCGTACTATCGACTTAAATAAAGATTTCATGAATTTTTCTGAATTTTATGTGTTTTTTTTTGTGAAAACCTTTCCTATAGCTTTAAAAAAAATCAGTTTATTAAAGCTGTGGAATGTATTGACTAAGTGTTTACATGATATGTGAGATTCTGTTGTCAACCTATCCTTCGATATATTCGAAGCGGTGATATTGCTCATATGAATGGCATGACA
Source organism: Eristalinus sepulchralis (assembly GCA_944738645.1). Lineage (NCBI taxonomy): Eukaryota > Metazoa > Arthropoda > Insecta > Diptera > Syrphidae > Eristalinus > Eristalinus sepulchralis. The sequence goes on from OX122882.1 coordinate 15,777,826, forward strand.
GTCCCTGACTCTTCCCACCCGCTTATCCACACGTACTCCTACCTCCCGTACCAGTTAAGATGAATTTCAATATTTTTCTAATCAAGTCATTACCAAAAATATCGGGAGCAAAACATCACTACTAGCCGGCATCGCCTCCCACTGACCGTTCCCACCGGTCAGGTCACGTAAACAAACGAGCGTTTGAATGCTCGGCGATCGGCGGAAATGTTTACCAGTAAATTATCATCATTTCGTCACCCTTCGGTAGTTCAGATGTAAATTTCGTTCTCATTAATTCGTTTTCGGCTGCTTTGTGAATTGAAAGTTTAGAGCTCGTCATCTGTTCATTTTCACGGCATTCCATATCAACAGCTTTCGACTGATTGTAGAACAGAAGAAAAAAGGTTACAAATTTTGGCAAGTATCTGGCAGTGTCCAGGTTCTGTATATGTTTGTGAACAATGCTTCGGAAGAAGCAGGTTTGGCGTTTATCTGCGTCATTGGATGATGATTTAGGGCATGGCAAATCAGTTGTCGGGGCGAAAGCGATAATGGGCGATTTCTCATTAAGCGCAGACAAACAACGGTTTTTTGCAATCAGACGTCACATGACAAAATCTGGAATCCGTCAAAAAGTGAAATGAATATGTGATTAGGTTCAAGTGCATGTGGGAGTAATTATGGTGTCAGATCGCGAGCTCCTATCGTCATTGATGAACGTTGTTGGCAACCGCGTTGTGATTGCAGGTGAATGGAGTGTTGATGAGAAACATTTTTCGGCACAGTGTTAATTGGACATCATAAAACGAAAAAAGTGGTGCGTTGGAGTGGGTTAACAGGAGGCGTGTGGTGGGGTCTTAGATTAAGTATGTTCCTATTTACTTGGACAAGGACTTAGACTGCAGGTTAGACGAGGAATAGAACAAGTACTTGGATCAGAATTTGAACAAAAACTTGAACAAGTATGGGGACAACCGATTGGATAAAAATGGGAAAACAATTGGGAACAAATTGGACTAAGCCTGGATAAGAATCTTGAGTACAACTTGGGCAAGGATTAAGAAAAACAAAATTAACTTGGATTTGGGCAAGAGTTTGGAGAAAATCTTGGTCAAGGATTTTGACAAGAATTTGGACAAAAAACTCGCACAGAGACTGGGATATGAACTTGGACAAGGGTTTGAGAAAGAATTTGGATAAGAACATGGACAAGAACTTCGACAAGAATTTGAAGAAGAACTTGGACAAGAACAAAGACAAGACGTTGGAAAAGAATTTTGACAGAAATTTGGACGAAAACTTTGTAAGAAATTGGAGAAATAAGGAAATAAGAACTTGGACGAAAAAACAAGAATAACTTGGACAAGAGCTCGAAAAACGACTTGGACAAGAACTTAGACAAGAATGTGGATATACATTTAGAGATGAGCTTGGAGAAGAAAAGAGACAAGCGCTTCGACAAGACCATAGACAAAACCTTATTCGGAAAAAATTGGCAAGAACTCGGATACGGAACAGAATAAAAACCTAAACAGGAACTTCGAAAGGGGTGTGGACAAGATCTTGCACAAGGGACAGGACAAAAACTTTGGCACAAACTTGGATAAGAAAGTGGGCAAGGAATCTGATAAGTTAAAAAACAAGGAATTGAACAAGAACTTGGGCAGAAATTTGGACAAGAACTTCTTCAAGAACTTGGGCAAGAACTTAGAGAAAGATTGAAACTGAAAAATTGTCTAGAAAGTAATGGGACTCACCGGTGGTAACAGCCAGTATACCAGAAAGTATCTTTCGACTCCTCCTTATAATTCTTAGAGTCCAAATCTTTCTACAGGAAGGCAGTTTTACTTCTTCTTCGTGTGACTGCACATTCATTCTCTTTCTTATTTCTTGACTCCAAATTTCGGCAACTCCTACAAAGCTGTTGAGTTTCCACAAATCAGATTCATCTGAACACACCAGGAGTGGTGGCGTCAAGCATTCGAGTGCGAATCAAAAAAAAGGAAATGAATGTTAAAAACGCTGCTTGTCATCGGTTAATGATCAATAATTTTTAAATGCACACAAATGTCGTCATCTCATCGGTTGTTAATTTTTTAAATGCATTCCACACAAATTTTGACAGCACATGGCGGCTGTTGGACAGGGCAAAGCGAAACATTTGTTTGATCTATTTCTGGAAGTTGGATTAAAAACGTATTCGTGATCAAGTTTTGATAGGAATCGATAAATCACATTGAACAGAGATTTCTTGTGCTCGATGCGAACCGTATCGACGACACTGACACTTATCGGCCTTGAAGGGGTTAGTGATTTGTTGCGATATTAAGTTGTCAATTTGCTCATACAATGTTTGTTTGACAAATTGGGTGTAAATAATGAAGGCTCTTGTATAAACGAGCAGAACAAAACTTAAACCTTGTCGCGACAAAGGAATTCACTTACACCTTCCTGCTGTATGTATTATTACATTCTTTCGGCAGCGATTGGGGATTATACTTATGACTTAGACTGAATATAGTTCCGTCAAGGCGGGGCAACAGGACATGTAAAAATTGCCCATTTATGACTCTATTGGTTGAATAGTTTCCAGGTCGGGTTATATCCCCTGTTTTGATGACGTCAATTGGACACCGAAATCATGCGGCTTGACATCGATAGGAACTTTTTCTTTAAAGATATGCGAAACACCGAGCTTAACACTAGGCGCACTTCATATTTACATTACTTAGCATAACGTCGGATATGTGCAAAAATGTGGTTAATGCGAATATTAATAAGGTGGCCATTTGAATGATATTGATTTCAACGCTTATTGACACGTTTATGTTTCCTACGTTTGTGCCCTTGCTTGCTTTAAAGTTATCATGTGAAAACCGTTGATACCCGTACTCGTATTTGCCAATTATAATACACCTAATTATCGCCAAAAAGCTCTGTGAAAACTTTTCCGCAATTCACTCCGCCGACATTAATGTTATCAAAATCACAATGAAGTCCCGTAACACGCCACACTTGAAAGGTTTGGATGAAAGTCTTTGCGGTTCTTTGATACACCCCTATTTAGTCGATAATTAAGAATCATCTAAGTGCAGCTGTTCGTGGAAAAGTAATTACGTTATTCATCAGCGACAGTGCTGAGTCATGAAAATGGATTATGGATTTGAAATGCGTTCCGGGAAATACGAGAAAGGCAAATCAGTTTGATGACATGATGGTGTTAAGCACAATCTTTGACTTTCAGCAGAGGATGAAAATCTTCATGAACTCGTATTTCACACATATTTGCGATTGAGTGTGTTTTTCACCGTAATTTCCAGTTTAACTAGCATTTTGCATGACACGTTCACTCGTTTTCATTCATTGCAAAACCAAAATTTGTGGTATTCTACATTTATCTCTTAACAACAAATTAAGGACGTGTGCTGGGCTTAGTTTGAAAATAATTGGAGGCAGCACAGGAAACCGGGACATTGCTGTAGTTTGAATTAAATACAAAGGCAGTGACAGACGCTCTTGTTTCATGTTGATTGATTGCTCTTCCTATTCAAAACGATGTTTAATACTAATAATTGAGTGGCACTACAGCCCACAAGGGACCAGGCGCAAGTTCCTACTAGTCGTATTGTACGTGCTACTGTTCTCCCACGAGTAGAACTGAACTCCGAAAGGCGAGATTTAAGAAGTTTTTCATAGACAGTTGATACTCTTGGAGTGTAGTCAGCAACTCGAAAGAGGTGGTGCCGTGAAAAAAATGCGAGGTGTCGCAACCCGAAATCGAACCAAGACTTCCTGCGCGGCGGTCGACGCACTTACCACTACGCCACGGCGACCACTAATCGATGTGTACCGCAATCAAATCAAAAATCTTCTCAAATGCTTTGAGATGATTTGAAGGATTCGATAGGTAGTGGTTTTCGGATGAAGAGGAAGGACCAAGCCAGATTTCGAATGCAACACATGCTTTGTGTCTGCTTTCTGGATTCTGTTTGAATTGATAAATTTTGTGGACGAAGTTTTGCTGTTGAAACAATGTCAATGTTTGTTAGTTGGTTTCACACTAATTTGGCAACTTATTTTCATTTTAAGAAGTCATATCGGAATTTTTAGTGAGTCTGCTCAATGTAATGACTCCGGAAGGGAATACGAAAAAACTGCACTGAACTGCATGAAATGTGTATTCCATTGTCAAAAACTCTGTTTAATGGGAAAGAGAATGAGAAATGAAGTGGAATACTGTAGCACTTTCATTATTTGAGCTCATTTTTATGCCTTTTGCCCAAGCACTTTGAATAGTTTGTTTCTATTCCTATTGACTTTTCTTTGGACGTTAAAAGCGGATGAGAAAGCTCTTGTTCTATTCGAGAGGGACGTTATGGATAGGACTTTTGGTCCTTTTTGCGGTGTTGGCATGATCCAAATATATTATAACACACTCAATAATTGTCAGGACATGACACTATCAAACAAATTAATATTAAATGAATACATTTTGTTAGCGGCGCCCCCTATTAGTCCCGGGACTTATCGAGTGATCTGTTCTTACTTTGCCATATCGAGCCAAGCGATGAATACCGTGTACATCGAGCAGCACTCGAGGATGACGTATGGCAGTGCCCTTAAGCAAACCCCTAATTTTTGGATCTTCATTACTCACTTTCATAACCAACATTGCACGTTCCAGTATGTCGCTGAAAGATGTTTGCATCGATGTTCGAAACCTTTTCTGTACTCGGTGTCGGTTGTGTCTTGCACAATTCATCAAATTATACTTTCTCTTCGTCTTCAACTTGAATATTTCTGAAATTCTTACACAGACATCTATTTCTTTCCCATAATAACTTTAGAAGGTCAGCTTCTCTATCAGTGGTTGGAAAAGCGACAGAAAAATTGGTTCAGCGAATTTGAGGTCAAACAAAGATTCCACAATCTAGAAGCGCTTTGTAACCTCTATCCAAGCTGGTGTAATAAAACCGATACCCTTCATAGAATCCTCGGAAATGAGTTAACTCGATTTTTATTTGTTATTGTCGATTTGTCTACCACTGGTGGCTAGGTCTCTTGTAGCAAGAATGAGGAAGAGTCCCTCTGAAGAATGAGCAAAGTCGTTAGTAAAATTTTTAAAAATACAATTTCAAACGCCAAGAAAGCTATTGAAATGCTGTTTTCGAAAACGTTTTCGAATGAAATTTAGATTCTGAAGAATCTTAGAAACAACTTAGGCTTTCTTAAGTAATTTCATAGCGCTCTTGAAATCTCGACAAAACTATATTTTCGTATAAAAACAGAGCCCCCGTTTGTTCTACAAAAAGACAAAAACAAATTCAAATTCGTAATGGATACGTAAACATGTTCGACTTTGGATTTTACGTCGAAAACGTGTAAATGTAGAAACACCCTTGAGGATGATGACTTGTGGCCAAGGAATGTGCACGCGTTTTGAAAGCGCTGCTAACATCTCGTAAAAAACACATTCGATTGAGCAAGATAAATAAACTTGGCCAGCAGAATGCCATACTCTCGCAGAGAATGGTTGTATTTTTAGATCACTCGCCGCTAGTGTGGTTCGTGGTTTCTTTGTAAAATTTGTGAATTGGCATTTATTACATTTGCTTGCAGTTAATTTTTTTTTATTTAACAATATGCTTTCAGATTGGTTGCAAAGTTTAAATTTTGTTTTAATTATAATTTAAAATATCATACAAAATGAGATCGGGTCAATTGTGTTTTTTGTTTCCCAGGGGCTTGCTTTAATTTTTAAGGTCTCCATTCCTAGTGTAAATTTAGAATACATTTCTCTTCGATGCAGTTCACACAGTCTTTGGGGTGGGGGATGTAATGTACTTTCCCCTCAGGTGGCGTCTGGACTTAATTGACTTACTATTTATAGGAAAACATTCGTCGCAAGATTGAAAATATACTCTCGTTCCCCCGTTCATTTACTGGAAATGTCAACGATACACCATGCAACAGTGAATTTCCCTCAACACCAATTTGAGGATATCTCCTTCACCTATTCCCATTTCCTTCTGCAGCATGTCGCATCGATTTTCACTCGCCTTAACTCGATGACGTGGAAAATTGCAAGAATTCAGTTAAGCTCACTTAGGACTTTTTCTTTTGTTTCAATCGGTGTACACTGAGACTGGTTTGAGATTAACCTGACACAGATTAGACGAGCATAGCTGCAATTTTTTCTTTCTTCCATCTGCTCAAAAGGGTTGAGGAAATTACTGTTTTTAAACAATGTCATATGTACTGGGACGACGCTGAGAAATCCAAAGTTCACAATGTGGTTTGTAGTGCCATACCAATTCTATTGTCTTCTGCAAACAATAAAAATTCTTAGTTTTACCCAATGTGTAACCACTGTGGCGTAGTGTATAACAGAGACTAACAACACGCTGTAGGTATCAGGTTCGATTCCGTGATGGATCTCCTCGCATTTCATTTTTCGCTACCTCTTCCAAGTTCAGCAGCTTGGTATGTTCACGAGAAGATCCGAATTCCTCTCTTCGGATTCGGTAAGATAAATATAGGACACTTTTACTTTTCATGAAGGAGCTGGGCCATCCATTGTGGGCTGCACAGCCATATAATGTATTGGCAGCTTTACAACCCAAAAAGGGTTGAAACCAATTAGAAGCAAATGAGCTGCACTCACTCATGACAATGGATTGATACAATTTTATTAAAGGAATGGAGGATTAAAAAGGATTAACAGAAACACTAGGCAGAGGACATCTTTTCAGAAGCTTCTAGTGCGTCTCAATTTTATTGGAATGGATTTCTTCCAATGGAGGGCATGGACTGTGATCCGACGTTATTTAGGCGAGCAGAAAAATGTCGATTGATTGATTGTCTTTGTGAAAAAAAAAAATCAAAATTCATGATAAAGGCAGTTCAATTGGTGCTACTGTCTATAAACACTATGTTGTCTTAAGGCCCAAATAATTCCAAGTGTATCTTAATTGTTTTAGGAAAAAGGGATATTGGTTCAATTTCTTGAAATTGTTGCCCTTATAGAAAAGAAATGAAAAATAAATGTTAGCTCATCGTGCAGTATTTTGAAACAAATTCGTTCCAATGCCAATGTCATTGTTGACGTGTGGTTGGACGACCTTCTGGATGACTGGTTTAAGAAATTTTGCAAGTAGTCAAGTACGTCGACAACAAGATGAACATCATGTTTTTGAACATCTACACTCCAATTCACCATCCAACTCGAAATGAAGATGTCAGTAGTGTTTCTTGATGTGGCGTCACAGCCCGGTGTGGGCCTGGGCCTTAACAACGAACGATCTCTCGCCAGCTTCCTCCAGTGGCACCCTCCAAGTTGGTTTAGGTCCTTCTTGTGTGCGGCACCTTAACCTAGGCCGTCCTCTGTTGCGTGATCCCAATGGCTCAGATTCAAAGGCTCTTTGGGCGAGAGCAGTGGTGTCCATGTGCTCTACATGGCCTAGGCATCTTAAGTGTTGTACCATAAGACCCTTGTCACTGTACAGCGCATAGAGTTCGTCGTTGAATCTTCTGCACCAGATGCCATCAACGCAAACAGGACCAAAAATCGCACGCAAAACTTTTCTCTCGAAAAGACTAAGGGCTTCCTCATCCGCTTTTAGTAACGTCCAGGTTTCCGCTCCATAAAGGGCCTGGGATGATCAAGGCGTTATATAAAGCAATCTAAGTCCTTCGAGAGAGGAGTTTATTACTCAATTGCCTCTTGAGCCCAAAGAAACAGCGATTGGCAAGAGTGATTCTGCGGTTGATTTCGATACAGGTGGTAGACGAAGTCCTTGACTACCTCGAAGTTTCTGCTGCCTAGTGTGACGCTCTGTCCGAGACGTCGATGTTGTGCGTTGTTCTTTGATGACAGCATGTACTTCGTTTTGCCCTCATTTACCACCAGACCCATTTTAGCCGCTTCTGCTTCAATGTCAGTAAACTCCTCATTGACGGGTCGTTGTGTTCGTCCAATCACGTCAATGTCTTCGGAAAAAAAATATTGATGTAAGAATCCTTCGGGAAGAAATGTCTTTTCTTCAAGGATACAACTTTAATTATAGATCGAGTTAAACCAAGCACATGATCAGTCTAGTCTAGTGAGTACTTTACTCGCCAGAAAAAAGAAGAGCAAAATCTTGACTATCATATCGATTCCTTTTGAAAAACCGAGGAATTTCGAAAAAGTCTCGGCTAAAAAAAACATGATGTCACACTCCCTCTCAGACATTTCAGCGGTATCGGTCAATTTGAACGAACTTTTGTCAGTCAATGTGCGCCCGTAAAAATAGCCTTCAGGTCTCACCAAACACGGTGACCACTGTTCACAAAACTCAGACCGAAATTAAACAAAGAGATTAAAAGGAATTCATAGATACAAGGATGTAACGTGTAACCTAACGAAACAATTTTTTGCTACAAAGACTTGGTGACCACAGGGCAGATTATTAGCAATAAAAATTCCTCAACAAACAGCAGCAGCCGGCTATTGTATGTCAACCAACCGTCAGACAGATTTCAAATTCTTCAGACTGAAAAACAGACAAAGAGACCATACACCCAATATAATGAGACGCAGTCATAACGTGACAGGACACCCGAAACATGTATTCGTCTCTAGTGAACTTTGAAGAATGTTCACATTCTTGTATGTGATACAATACATTTTATTTCAATGACGAAGATCCCCCGAAGATAACAGCAACGTCTGTCGATTTATTGTAGTAGAGTGAACAGACGAGCGACTAGGGGAGCCGACGAGGAATGTGACAACGTAAACCATCGACGATTAAGGTTTAAAATGTCAAGCGAAACCCTCGCCACGCAAGAATTTAATTTCATGATTATCTGCTTAAAATCTTAATGGAAGTGAAAAAAAAAACAATTTTCTTCTTTCTTGTGATGGAAAATACGTACAGTCCTATTAACTCGAAACGCCAACTTTCAATTAGAAATTTGTCAGACAAAAAGAATTCGACGCGAAAATTTGTTGCACATCCTCATGACAACACTGCCTTCTCCTGAAATGCATTTTTTAGGTTGCAATGAAATCGCTTTTTCGCTTCAAAATCACCACAGACTCTGTGATGTGCCATTTCTGTGCTAAATGTGTGCCGCGTAACCATTAATCAAAGGGAAAAGCGATTAAGTTCGAAACTGCATTTGGCCGGAGGAAGGCAGTTATCCTGACAGATTAGTTTGCTAAAACGCATTAAATAATGTCTGATGGTGGATTTATCAAATGACCCGATGTTAATTGTCATTAAAACTGTCAAGCAATCAATAAATTTTGCAAATTCAACACCGACGAGAGATATGCTGTCAGTTGAGTTAATTTTGCGAGTAATTGGTTGAAGTTGGGATGATTTAAGCGGCTGTTGAGGGTTTTTAGGAGCTTGAAGGGGTAGTCGCTCTTGAGGTGGAACTTTTGTCCAGGATACAGAATTTATTGCATGAAATAAGAAAGATGTCATGAACCAAGCGAGGATTGGTGGCTAAACTGAAAACACAGACCAATATTGGGAAAATAAATTTTTTGTGTCCGTCAAATGGCCTAGCCTCTACAGCAACTACTAGTGCTGTGCGTGCTATTGTTCTCTCACGAAGTAGAAGGGACTTACATTTTTGCCCGCTCCGAATGGCGAGATTTGAGAAGCTTTTCATAGACAATTGATACGCTTTGAGTGCTGTCAGCAACTTTGAAGAGGTGGTGCCTCGAAAAAAATGCTAGGTGTCCCTTCCGCGAATCGAACCTAGACTACTTTACCATCTAGAAAAAAATTAAGTCCAAACATTGAGACATTCTTCGTTCTTCAAAAGACTGGTTAGAGCCGTTGACCACCTAAATTGTTTTGCATCTGTAGAAAGAGCAAGAGTCTGGAGACTACGACGGGTTGGGTAGCCAACCTAGCCATCATAGGCCCTGGCTAGGCAAGCCCTAGCCATCATAGGGGTTGTACGCGAAGACGCTTGCCACTATGCAGCTTATTGAGTTCGTCGTAAAATATTGTCCTCAAGGTGCCAAGTAGTTTTTGACCGCTGCAGCCATGTGGGGTAGAGCGTTGCCATGCTTTTCGTTCATTTCTGGCCATTTTTCACGCAATCCACAGCTCAAAGGCGTTAGGTGTAGGCGATGATTTCGCCTGGTTTTTGCGGCTTGGCAAGAAGACATAACCGAACCGACAGATTTCTGCTGAGTCTTGACGAACATCATCAGGTCAATACGATTTTCAAGACGTGATGTACATCGACAATCAACCTTCTACCCAAAACCTGCCAACAAAGGTTAACATTGGAACTGCGATGACTCCAGAAAGATATGTTTCCTTAGTAAAACAAAATATCGCCAAATTGGCGTAGAATCACCTCTACACAACGATGATGTACATATCTGAATGAATATCTGAACGATAGACGGGTCTTCAAGATGACCTTCCGGAACATGTTTGCCTCTTCGATGAGATAAAGTTTCCTTTTCAGAAATGTCAACAGTTTTCTTTATTACATGACTGATGTGCTCACCAATGCGACCCTCTCCAGGCAGCGAATAGCACGCACACGTCCTTGATATCAATTTCCAGGCAGTTCGCATCGATTTCAGATACTCCATCTCCAGGCCACCATTGGGCTGGATGGTGTGTGGGTCGTTTTCCATCTGATATTGATTTTCCAGCCTCCATGGTGGGTCCATCACGAAACGCTTTCACGGAGATTATTCCGTGTACATGATCTGGGATGCTGGCAGAAATATAATTTTGCTCGACTGGTGAGACAAACGGGTTCTCTTTTGCTTTTAAGTGTTCTTTGTGATGATATCTGTTCCGTCCGATTGAGATGAGGGTATCGAGAGCTGGATGCGTTGGGATAATCTTCAGATATTTGACATACTTAACTTAATAGCATGTCAAACGTAATTCGAATTTAACGCTTAATGCTCGATTTCATTTGAAGTTGACCGGTATTGAGAGGATTTTGTCAACTTGACATGAAGTCCGGTTTTATTTGGTTGCATAAAAGGGGTGTCTGTAGGCGCTGGTAGTAGATGTGCATTGAACGGCGGATTCTGGCAAACTGCTGGCCTTTATTGAAACGAAACTGTTCTTCATTCGCGACTACAACTCGGCCTTGGACTATTCTTATGGTTTCGTTCAAATATGTAACCACAATAAAATCGGTAAATGCATCTTTAAGTTTATTCGTCTGTCGGCTTGCCTGTCTGTCCGTCCTCCAGTCCATCCTCTGTCCGTCCTCCAGTCCATCCTCTAGTCCATCCTCCAGTCCATACTCTGTCTGTCCTCCAGTTCATCCTCTGTCCGTCCTCTGTAAGTTCTGCCGTCCGTTTTCTGTCCGTTCTGCAGTCCGTTTTCTGTCCGTTCCGCAGTCCGTTTTCTGTCCGTTCTGCAGTCCGTCCTCTGTCCGTTCTGCAGTCCGTCCTCTGTCCGTTCTGCAGTCCGTCCTCTGTCCGTTCTGCAGTCCGTCCTCTGTCCGTTCTGCAGTCCGTCCTCTGTCCGTTCTGCAGTCCGTCCTCTGTCCGTTCTGCAGTCCGTCCTCTGTCCGTTCTGCAGTCCATCCTCTGTCCGTTCTGCAGTCCGTCCTCTGTCCGTTCTGCAGTCCGTCCTCTGTCCGTTCTGCAGTCCGTCCTCTGTCCGTTCTGCAGTCCGTCCTCTGTCCGTTCTGCAGTCCGTCCTCTGTCCGTTCTGCAGTCCGTCCTCTGTCCGTTCTGCAGTCCGTCCTCTGTCCGTTCTGCAGTCCGTCCTCTGTCCGTCCTGCAGACCATCCGCTGTTCGTCCTCCAGTCCATCCTCTGTCCGTTCTGCAGTCCGTCCTCTGTCCGTTCTGCAGTCCGTCCTCTGTCCGTTCTGCAGTCCGTCCTCTGTCCGTTCTGCAGTCCGTTTTCTGTCCGTTCCGCAGTCCGTTTTCTGTCCGTTCTGCAGTCCGTTTTCTGTCCGTTCTGCAGTTCTTCCTCTGTCCATTCTGCAGTCCGTTTTCTGTCCATTCTGCAGTCCGTTTTCTGTCCGTTCTGCAGTTCTTCCTCTGTCCATTCTGCAGTCCGTCCTCTGTCCGTTCTGCAGTCCGTCCTCTGTCCGTTCTGCAGTCCGTTTTCTGTCCGTTCTGCAGTCCGTTTTCTGTCTGTTCTGCAGTCCGTTTTCTGTCCGTTCTGCAGTCCGTTTTCTGTCCGTTCTGCAGTCCGTCCTCTGTCCGTTCTGCAGTCCGTCCTCTGTCCGTTCTGCAGTCCGTCCTCTGTCCGTTCTGCAGACCGTCCTCTGTCCGTTCTGCAGTCCGTCCTCTGTCCGTTCTGCAGTCCGTCCTCTGTTCGTTCTGCAGTCCGTCCTCTGTCCATTCTGCAGTCCGTCCTCTGTCCGTTCTGCAGTCCGTCCTCTGTCCGTTCTGCAGTCCATCCTCCAGTCCATCCTCCAGTCCATCCTCCAGTCCATCCTCTGTCTGTCCTCCAGTTGATCCTATGTCCGTTCTACAGTCCGTCCTCTGTTTGTTCTACAGTCCGTCCTCTGTCCGTTCTGCAGTCCGTCCTCTGTCCGTTCTGCAGTCCTTCCTCTGTCCGTTCTGCTGTCCGTCCTCTGTCCGTTCTGCAGTCCGTCCTCTGTCCGTTCTGCAGTCCGTCCTCTGTCCGTTCTGCAGTCCGTCCTCTGTCCGTTCTGCAGTCCGTCGTCTGTCCGTTCTGCAGTCCGTCGTCTGTCCGTTCTGCAGTCCGTCCTCTGTCCGTTCTGCAGTCCATCCTCTGTCCGTCCTCCAGTCCATCCTCTGTTCGTCCTCCACTCCATCCTCTGTCCGTCCTCCACTCCATCCTCCAGTCCATCATATGTCTGTCCTCCAGTCTATCCTCTGTGCGTCCTCCAGTCCATCCTCTGTCCGTCCTCCAGGTGATCCTCTGTCCGTTCTCCAGTCCATTCACCAGTCCATCCTCTGTTCGTCCTCCAGTCCATCCTCTGTCCGTCCTCCAGTTGATCCTCTGTCAGTCCTCCAGTCCATCCTCTGTTCGTGCTCCAGTCCATCCACCACTCCATCCTCTGTCCGTCCTCCACTCCATCCTCTGTCCGTCCTCCAGTCCATCCTATGATCGTCCTCCAGGCCATCCTTTGTCGGTCCTCAAGTCCATTCTTTGCCCGTCTTCTGTCTGCTAGTTCGGCTGTTCTTCTCTCCGTCTGTCCCTCTGTCCGTCTGTTCTTCTGTTCCCTTTTCAGTCGTTACCGCTGACCACTTTTTCCTCTCTTAGGCTCTTTGCCTGTCTGCTTGTCCTCCTGTTTGGCCGTTCTCTATCCATCTGTCTATCTGTCCATCTTCCTGCCTGTCTTTCTGACCACCTGTTTGTCTGCCTGCCTATCCCTCTGTCCGCCTTTCCACCTGTCCATCAGCTTTCTTCTTGCACCAGAACTCCCTAACACCAACACTTCCACTCTGTTCCAAAACAAGAATGTTCAAAAATGTTTTTTTTTCTGTGAGTTTGCGACACCGTGGACCACTTTTATCCAAACAACCAGTTTTTTTATGGCCGTCTCTGTCAACTTGAGGTCAGCAGCATCCACCCACACAATTCCCGGCTAAAGGTACCACTTAAACTAATTACGACAATCTGAGTCATTGGAGGTCTTGCTGCCATTAGCAGGCAATAAAATGCCACATGACTTTTAATATCATTCAAATATGGTCCCAAGTGGGGTCCACAATCCACATTACTCACTCATCCCATTTGCAGTGGCAACAAAATATCAGACGTTGACCCACAGGCCCGCAAGTCATCTGACATGTACACGAATTCCTGAACTTAATATTCCTCGGGCAGAAGTGCTGCCGCACCCAAATCATATTCAAATTATTTCAACTCCTAGCGCTTGGCGCCTCCCAGCAGTTGTCTCATTTGCTAATGTCCCACTAAAACATGTCAAAGCTGAGGTATTGATTGAAAGGAATTTGATTTATGGCCGATTCTTCGTCACAATTTAGATGCGATAAAAAAAATTCGCGTGTTTGAGCGAATGAATGAAATGCGTCTTGGCTTGGGTGCGGTTGGCTCTGTCGGTTGTCGGCATATCAAACGTTGGCTGAAAAGGGGCTGCAGGCATTCTGAGCACAATAGAACATATCATACATCCGTGATTTGATTAAAATGGGGATTCATCGATTCTTTGTTTACATTGAATGGTTTTTTGTTTTCGACCACCGGGTGGCAGGATCAAAAAGGAGTAAAAACCAACAAGCAGGAGATAGTATCGTTTGTATTCTGCAAACTTAAGAAACATTTTTTTTCCACGAATTTGGAATGATTTAGTCCTTGTTAATGAGGAACAGAATACATTCTCTGCGATGAACTTTTGAACATCTGCGTGCGATAAACTTTACATAAGACTCTAGATTGAAGGCCATGGTGGGGATAAGGGAAGCAACTGCGTACTCTTATCTTGGTGTTAATTGAGTGTTTTTAAAAGTTTAAAATATGACGAAACCATTGACATATTTCCTTCACTGAAACTAACACCGGGGGAGAACAAAAAAAGCACGAAAAATTAAGTTTTCATGCTTAAGGTTTCTTACCTGGTGAAAGGAACATCTTCTTTGTCTATACAGGAATTAGCATTCTAATCAAGCATTTATTTAAAAAAAATAAAATAAAATAAACGGATCAAGTGTGAGTCACACTCACACATACTTGGTTTCGTTTCCTTTTCTTCTCAATAATACTGCTTACAAGCAACTCAAATCTGTACTTAAGTATGGTATACATAACTGAATAAGTATTTAACATAAACAACAACAAATCCAACTTACATCAAATATGTATTTTTTTTAAATTATTGACGCAATCCCTAATATTGCGGATTTACGAGGGCTGTCTGATAAATAACCGACCTAACCATGATGCACGCGACTTTTTCAAAATTTTTTTATTTATATTTCTACATAGTCTCCTTGTAACTCCACACACTTCTCCCAGCGATGCTCCCATCTCTGCAACCCTTCCAAATAGTACTTGGCATTTTTGTCTGCAAAATACGAGTTCACGAAAGAGATTGCCTCCTCATTTGACGAAAATCTCTGGCCGCCGAGCGCAGTTTTAAGTTGAGGAAACAAAAAAAAGTCGCTTGGTGCTAGATCCGGTGATAGGATAAGGTGGATAGTCAAGCAGTTCGAACCGCAATTCGTGGATTTTCGCCATGGCGACTGTTGAGGTGTGCGTTGTCTTGGTGGAACAAGACCTTTTTTTTTTGCGTAAGCAAACGCGGCACCCAACGCGCGGACAGCTTTCTCATGCCCAAATCTTGGTTTAATATATGGCAAACACGTTCTTTTGACATCTTCATAATCTCAGCTATTTCTCTAACTTTAATCCGGCGGTCGTCTTAGTACCAATTGATGAACTTTAGCGATGTTATCGTTAGTGGTTACAGTTTTTGGACGCCCAGGACGTTCATCATCTTCCAAGCTCCTACGACCACGTTTAAATTCAGCTGCCCAAAATTTTACGGTGGTAAACGATGGTGCAGAGTCACCATACACAGAGTCCAACTCATCTTTGATTTGTGAAGGCGTATTGCCTTTCAAAAATAAAAATTTAATTAAAGCTCGATATTCAATTTTTTGCATTTTGGGGGAATCACCGAAATACACTCACAAAAACGACTGTCAACAGATAATGGTGCAAGATAAATTTCTGAAATTTTGGCGAGTAGCTATTATAATATGCACAATTTGAATTAGAAACTTTTTTTTTCACTTGTGCCGCTACCTTCACGTTGAGGTCGGTTATTTATCAGACAGCTCTCGTATTGGAGCATTTAGAAATAAAGAATGAAGTCAAAGCACAGAACGAGGGGTATACAGAAAGTGAAGAGGAAGAGAACGTATTTGTGCAGATTGGTCCTCAATATCTGCCAATTAGAAGATTGAGTCGATCAGAACATTCCATATTCGTGTGGTGCGTCTAAAAGTCGAGTCTCTTGACTGTATGGCTGAAAGATGGCTTAATTTTGAACTTATAACCATTCTTTTAGCAAGGTGTGTAAAACGCGTGACTTCTTGAAGAAGACGAATGAACGCGGGAAGATCTGCATCGCAGCTCAGAATGTTAGGTGAATTTTCAAATACCTTTTTTTCATCAACTTCTTGTTTGTCCTCCTTAAAGTAGTCCCCTTCAGATATAATACATTTGTGTCAACCTCTTCCAATCCTCGAAGCAGTTCCAATATGCACTCTGCTGTATGCCCTTTCGATCTCTCAGCGATAATTGAGAACGGGGGGGAAACGGATGGGCATGGTTTTGTTTATCGGTCTGACAGTACATGAACGGTTTAGGGAACAATTTTGTGATTTGTTTTATTCGTCAAGGTATGTGCCTTGCCTCCACTTATTTGATGCACTTTTTCGCGTGGCTGTTCTTCAGGGTAGTTGGGTTAACCCTGCAATAACGCCTTAATGTGTACATATGTATGTCAAGGCGTCTTTGTTCCGATTAATTTTGATGAAAGTCCGCCTTGCCGACGTCAGCTCTGACACTTAAATCTGTATGCAATTTTCAGCCTCTGTCCATTTGCAGACTACGATTCCGAAAAAGGCATCTCAGGAGTTCTCTTCAATCTTGGGAACAGGAAAAATTCGCATTCAACAGTTCCTAAGCGATGATTTTTCTGATCAAAATTAGCTGCCACACGCTTGATGCCCAAAATCATTGAAAAAGTTCATCTCAATCATTTCTGGCACCAGCTGCGTGACACTTTGCGTCGTCTTACTGAGACAACAATTCCTGCACATCATGGTTGTTCAGTTGAAAATTAGTAATCATCACACTTTAGCGGTTGTCATTGACTACAACTTTGTGACCAGCAGCGTACGAAATTCGGAAGGACGAATCAATTGTTACAGCATACCACACATCACACAAGTCAGTTGCTGTGGATGTGACGGTGTGGTAATGTACACTGGAGATTTATTTCATCCCCATGCAACTTAAAGTGAGCTACAACGCGAAAACAGTCGCTTTTGAAAATTTAAATCAACGGCAGAATTGTTAGTAGTATTGCCAACTTAAAGCTCTATATCGCTAAAAAAACACCCATTAGTTAAATCAGCCCAAAAAGGGTAGAACCGAAAAACGTTTCGGGAAAACGACTAAACAGGGCATAAATCCACTCAATGTTCGTCCTCCGGAGACAAGCAGTTCTAAACTATAAGTCTCTGTTGAACTTTATTCATTACTCCAGCCAGAGCACCAGTTCTAAGCATGACTTTTTTTTTAAACCAGACATGCTACATCGAGTCATTCGAATATATTTTCGAAAACTACTCTGTTTGTCCCTCTTTTCATTCAAACAAATCGTTAAATCGTAAAATGAGATAAACTCATTGAACAAAGTTGCGATGCTTCCTAAGGACATGATGTTCATCCATCAAAGAAACCCTTGATGCATAAGTAATTGCTGATTGACAAATCTCAGTCCAGCGCAAATACGCTGCCATTTTCAAGCATGTCATAAAGTAAAAAAATAATAAAGCATTCCATAAGTTTTATGTGTCACCATAAAGCAGTGATGCTCCGCAGTACCCTTCGCAACCAACAGATGGTTGAGCCATCATCGTCTACCTCACGACAATCCTTCTCTTCCGCCCACTAAAGTAAGCACTCATCTTGTTGCCCCGCATTCCAGCCACGCACATCAAGTCATAAAAACATTCAGTTCAAGGCCAAACAAAATTCCAGGATACACCAAACAAAACGAGCGTCATTCGAAAGTTTGTACACAAGTCGAATTCAATTACTTCGTGTGTCGCACACCAGCCGTGGAGACAAAGCGAAATTATTGTCAAATTGTGAACGCAGTGTTGTCAAATTAAAATTAATTTGCTTGCCATGTGGGAGACACTTTGTGGGGGGAAAAAAATGTTTCTCTTCGAATTGGCTTCATTCTGCGAGGGGCACACTCGCTGGCAGTCAGTCTGACGGCGGTAGCAGATTGAAAATTCAAAACACATCGCTGCGCTTACACTTACACCGCTCGCGACTGCAGTGTAAACAATTAAGCGCAACGAAGTTGGCAGCAGTGACGTGGTCCGATGTGTAAATACCGAAACGAGTCCGCGTTTGGTTGTGTAAATTAGCACCACATTCGGGCCAGAAAAACCAGTATGAGCGGGAAACACGCCGCCGCCGCCGCTGTTTGAGATGATTTTTGGAAAATTATACTCTCAGCGGGCTGGGCTTTATGGGGAGCTTTTCAAAAATTAATATTATTACTGCCTTGACTGACTGGCTGGCCGATTGGCTGGCTTAACGACCTTGAGTCTGAACTCTCTTGCTGCGTTTTAAGGGGGGGGGATTATTTCTGATTGGCATCATTTTAGTGGGAATCATTTCTTTTTTCGATGTTTTTTTCGATGTTTTTTTTTCTCATGAATGGAAGACCGGTAGAGAATCGAATGAGATCGTAAATTATTCAAAACCGATGTGCATAGATTACAGAAGCGGTGATGTGTTTATTGTTGGGCGAGACAATGTGCAACTTTTGTGCTAATTTCAACGTGAAATGTTTCTGTTTCGTAACAGCTGAGGCAGTCTTGGGTGACTGTGAAACGAAAGTTAACTTTCGTTCTTCTGCCGTGAGAACACCCCACTCGGTGGGCTGCCTTGCGCCCAAATAAAGATGAGAAAAATAGATGGAAGACAAGGGAATGGAAAAACGATGTAAAGGACACGATTCGACGAGAGTTTTACAGAAATGGGAAAAACTGAATACATTTTCTTGTTCGTCAGCATGCACGACGCTTCCTACAATTTGTAGTTTATGTCGATGTGCCTAAAGTAATGGCTGCACTGAAGAACAGGAAACATTTTCAAATGAAATTTTTCCCTACGAATTTTGAAGAATACAAAACTACGAGAGAGAGGTGTCAGCTAGAGAGGAAAAAATGTAAAAAAAAGGAATTCTTAAATGTGAGAAACGTAAACATTCAGGCTGGTGGATTCATTTTGCTACACCGATCCAAAGTAAGAGTTAAGTGGGCAGCGTATTCTCTCTTCCTTTTAATTTTCTAAGCATTTTTGAGCTTCTAAGTTGAGACTTGCATCATCGCTGTAACGAAGTGTGTTAGTGAGTCCACCCACATGCCGAAGGTCCAGGTTCGATTCCCAGTCTGTTCACCTCGAATTTCTCACGGCACCACCTCTTTCGAGTCGCTGACAACACTCAAAGACTCACTCACTCACTCAACTGTCTCATATCTCGCCGGCAAGAAACTGTGGGTCCCTTCTACACGAGAGAAGACAATAGCACGCACAACACGAGTAGTTGTTGCTGAAACTAGGTCCTAGTCTCTTGTAAGCTGTAGTGTCACTCAGTTATTATTGTTATTAGTTGAGATTTGCATCATGGAAGGACTTACCTCCTTCTATCCACTGATCTTCAACTTTTAGTTGCTAAAAAAAATTAAATTGGAGAACGCAAGACTCCACAGGGATCAAGAGTGTTTCTTCACACAAATACTTGCGTTGTGTGTGCTATCGCTCTCTAGCGAGTAGAGGGCACTTAAAGTTGATTGCCAACTCTGAACGGTGAAATCCTCAGAATCTTAATATTTTTTGAGTGGTTTTCTGAACTCCAAAAAGGCGGTGTCGGGAGAAATTGCGAGATGAACATTCAAACCAGGAATCGAACCTATGACCTGCGCCTTGTAAGTCGATTGTCGAATAAATGCCCACAAGATCAGTGCAATCTGAAACGTCATGAGTGCCTACGGTTTTTAAGCTTCATCTTTAAGGCGCAGAACTTTCTCTCCTTTCCTCTGTGACCCACGAGCCAAACGACTGTTTAATGGAAATTAATACTCGTGTGGCTTTGCTTGAACTGGCTTCGATTAAGACTCTCTACAGATTGTGATCAGCTTTTCTATTAAAACAAAAACAGACGTTGAACAATGTTTTTTTTCCAATATCCCTATGTCAACACAAAGAATAGTTGACTACACAATTCTGCAAGATAATGCTCACTAGAGCTGCTGGGAGACCAAGGATACTCTAGTTTGTACATGTGCTTATGACATAGCGCTTGAAATTGCTTTTAGACCTTCACAGAACTTTCAAACATCATCACAGAACCATTAGGGGTAATTGTAAGTTGGGCTAGGGAGTGTGGACTAGAAGTTAGCCCTCCCAAAAATGAACTGAGCTTTTTCTCCAACAGAAGAGTCATTTCGCAATTTCGACCTTCTTCGAAAAGGTCGTTATACTCGCCTATTTAGCTAGGCCTAGGCACCAAACTCACCTAACTAGTCACAAGCTGTTATGCTTGAAAAATGCTCAGTTAGAATATAAACGTCAATGAAAGAGCCAAGAAGACTTCATGTCATACTTTATAGCTTTGTGGCAGTTTGCGGTGCAGAAGGTGAAGTCTCAGTTACAAAATTACTTTGAAGATGAGATGAGTGAGATGAGTGAGGTCGTATAGTTTGGTAGAAATTCATGCTTAAATACGTACCCTTCATGGCATTCTCTAAAATTCAGAGACTTTCATAAGCAGCGAAACTAGCAGAATTATGTTAGTTCCACTCGTGCACGTATCAACTTCCTCAGGAGCCGCTATAGCAGTTGGGTCTTCTGTCTGTCAAGACATGCTAGTATACAAATTGATTTTGAATAAATCTAGCTATTCCTTACTTCCACTCCTTAAATTAAAAAAAAACTGCTGTGTTCCCACCCAAGGGGACTGAGCACTCTTTCAGTGCTTACAGATGGTTCATAGACACTTGCTGTATAAGGATTGAGCATTTCTCCCAATCTTTAAACTTCCACCCTTCCATCAGAGTCCATGATGAGAGCAGTGTCTTTCAGACGGAGATCCTGACAGTCAAAATGGTAGACACAATTAGTCCAGTACTGGGAGTACCAATGGTCTATTACTCTCTTACCTCTTCGCTCACACTACTTTTCCTTCTTCTTCTTGTGGCGCTACAGTTCGGGGTACACCTGGGCCTCAACAAACATGCCTCTCCTTCTAGTACGATCTCTCGCCAGCTGCCTCCAGTTGCGCACTCCAAGTTGGTTGAGGTCCTTCTCCACTTGTGTGCGCCACTTTAACCTAGGCCGTCGTCTGTAGCGTTGTCCTAATGATTCAGATTCGAAGACTTTTCGAACCGGAGCAGTGGTGTGTATACGCTCTACATGGCCTAGCTCTCTTAAGCGTTGTATACGAAGACGCTTGTTCAGGCGCGCGCCGCCGCTTATTCAGTTCGTCATCGAATCTTCTCCTCCAAACACCATCAACGCAAACAGGACCAAATATCGCACGCAGAACCTTCTGCTCGGAAAGACTAAGGGCTTCCTTAGTTTTAGTAGCGTAGTAGGACTGGGATCAAGCTGTTATATAAAGTAATTTTAGTCCTTCAGGAGAGGGCTTTATCACTCATTTGTTGACAGCATGTACTTCGTTTTGGCTCATAATACGTGATATGCCAAATTTCAGGCAACTGATGCACTTTCAAAAGAGGGCTCTGATCTCTAACTGAAGCAGGCTATCCCAGGGATCAAGCGAACTATCGCAGACCTTTGTGGAGGAGGACTACAAGGCTTTAGCACACAATTGATGGCACTCTTTAACCACATGTGATGATTCAAGAAAACGACAGCGAAAAAAAACTGACACTATCCATCTCCATCTGACACATCCAGCTCCACAGGCACACTCTCTCGAAGTTTTTGGAAGTCATATCGGGTGAAGAGTCGCGTGATGGGAGTGAATCTCGCTAACGACTGCATCTGCAGGGGTTTTCGTAATGAAGAGGAACTCTTAAGCAGTCGTCACTACCCTGTGCTACCCTGTTACTACTAGCGGCCCTAGTCTAAGTCGTATGGAACATGGGGGAACTTTTCTTCTTCACTTCTATTTGCAGTTTCATTTAATTAACAAATTAGCTGGAGATGTTCACTTCTCTGCTATCGCTTGGCGTTTGTATTCACCTTGGCTGAACGAGGAGTGCATCACATCAGGTCGCCTCGATGTGAAGGTGAAACGCGGTCGAACCCAACATCCTACCAACCAACCCACGCTCAGATGAAAGTCATCACACACACTCTGCTATCTTGTTTCCTTTTTTGAAAGAATCAGCTCTTTTCGTGTTTTCTATAAGCCGGAGAATATTACTTGCATTCGTTCCCTGCAGGCTGTACCCATTCTGCTGTCACAAATTCGATTACCGTCTGTTCTCTTGTCTTGCAACAAGGCTGCCTGGTGTTCGAAGATTCGTGCTGCTGCCCTTCACATGGTCGATCGAATCGTTTTCCCTCGATGCTTCCGTCTTTACGTTTTGCCCGAAGTTGACTCATACTGCACACCCTTCCGATTGTGTTCAATTCTTTTCAAGCCCCCCACTCGATGAGATCGAAACCACACCACCCAAGCTAACAAGAGAAAAAAAAACACACAGCCACCACAAATAGCCTAAGGTTAGCTTGAGTTCATTGTCAATCTTGCATCAGAAGATTGTTGTTTTCATCGTGCACAAACTTGTTTGCGGTTTAATCAGTCCCCGCTCCACCCCCCCTCCGCCAACCGGTGTCACTCCAGCGCCATCCAAATGTCAGATTATAATCGAAGGAAAAATTCGTAAACAAACTTAAAACAAAAAAAAAAAACAAAAATATTCTGCATAACCGGCTGGTGTCAAAATATTTTTCGACAGGTTCATTTCATATGGAAATTATATGCGTGCTAACTTGGCTCGTGTTTGACATTGGTTCCTCCTCAATTGAACGCAGAGTATGGCCCCGCCGCGTCGCCGGGGGATGATAGCGTTGCTCAAGTGTCGCCCGACCCCGCGTCGAGGAATTCAAAAATTTCGTGTGCTCTTGTCGCGAATGTAATGCGGCCGAGTCGCCCGAGGGCGGTGCCAGGACATCCGCTATGCAGGTGACATTTATGCTTCATAAAAGTGTAGAGGTCGGCGTTTATTGGCCGCCGTTTATTGGCCATCGGTGCGTGTCGGTTGCACGAAATTTCATTAGCCAAATTGGGGGAAAGCGAATTATTGAAATTCGAACCGGATATGGTTTTGGTTTATCGGAAGCGCACATCGGAGTGTCCCGACAGCAATCAAATTACACAAGTTTCGAGGGACTTACGTTTTCGAATGATGGAGGGAGGGGGAGGGTGAGGAGAAGAGGAGCGCATCGTGACAATTCCCTGAAGTCGTTACATCCAATGAGGGTCGAGAACATTTTCAATCGTTTGCGGTGGAAAGTTTGAAATTCTTTGACAATCTTCCACAAATTTATGGCGCATTCGTCAGTGTCGATGAGAAGCAGCAGTTAAGATTAAATTTTAAGTTTCCAGCTCGACAGAGTCTGCATAAATTTGACAGCGTCTGGAGATGAAGTCAAGAGATATTTGAATTTCGCAGTAAACCGCTAATGGAATCTCGCTTTGAATTCTTGGTCTTGTTGACTGCGGACTGCTGGATGTGGCCTAGTAAATCAATTATAACGAAGGTGTTACTACGGAGTCTAGTAATCTAGTGGAGCTTCTATCAAGACTCAAGATTGCCTTAATGCGATCGAAACAAGATTACCGGCGTCTGTGAAGGTCGGACTGGAACTGGAGGCGCGTGGCAGTCAGATTTGTATCTCGTGGATGTTAAGCTACGAATAACAACTGAGATACAAGCCACTTGGCTTGAATTGACATGAATATGGAGCAATCTTTTGTCGCCCTGCTGGGTACGTGCAGAGGCAGATGAATATTCATCGAGTGATTTAGGCGACAGATGGCGGGATTTTCAGACTCTCATTTTTGTTGAGTGTTGCCACTTATTTGGTTATTTAGAGTGCCAAAACATGCACGCATAAATCTCCCATTACTTGTACCCAAATCTAAGCACTTTGTAAGCGTTTGTTTGGATAAATGAGTCATCTTAACAGAGGGAGACTCTTGTGCGCGAGTTGAACTCCACGGGAAAGCAATCAATCTAGTTGCCGCTTGCAAGTCGACAGGCGGTTAGCAGATTTCCATTTGAAACCACTCCATAAACGGTCAGATGATTAATGTTGATGAAGTCGGTTTATGTGTAGATAATTTGCTGCCCGGTAAGGTGATTTGAATTCATTTCCCAGTTGTGCACTCAATCAAATCAATTGGAAGACAATCTGTAAACATAAGGCAAATTAGATGATGACTCAATTTGAAAGGTTGTACTTAATTTAAAATTAGGTTTTGAATTTGTCAAAATGTGGTTCATTTAAATCGTTTTTATGATTTATATGTTAGATACAATTTCATTAATTTGACATCCGCTCAGTAGTCTCGAGGCGAGATGGTTGGATCAAGTCCATAAACTCGTCTGGTTCTCGTCTAGCTCCTAATGAGTTGGAGTCGATGCCTGAAAACCGAAGGGATCAAGAGGCCTGGAGGTTTCTCGTGCATGCATTGCTTGATGATGATGATGACCAATCTGCTATTGATTCACCTGTTGTAGTCCTCAAAACACTTCATACTTGGTCAACTTCAACTATGTTTCGACTGATCCATTTCATTTCGACACACGTTTTGAACATATTCGCTGTGTCTCTTTGAAAAGGGTTTCCTTATAAGGATAATTCTGTTCTTAAGCAAAGGACAAGCCATTTAAGTTATTTCAAAAAATTTTATTATCAGCTTAAAGTACAATGAAAACATTTGAAAATGAAACTGGACTTCGGTCATATAGCCATCGTGGGTACGTTTGCAGTGGTTTATTCCATGGACCCAATTTTGATGACTCAGCCACACATTTCGGCCGAAGGGGCTTCTATTTCGCGTTAAATGTTGGATCTAAGCTTTTTCAAAGTTGTCGGCTTGTTGGCATAATCCAATGACTTAACACATTCTTACAAAAAAAAATCAAGCGGGTCTTAATCGCACGAACGAGGTGACCAATCGACTCCCCATTTCTTGAGATAGCACGCTCATACTTACTCTTCAGTTAATCAATTTTGACGTGTGCCGTATGACTAGTGGCCCCATCCGGTTGAAAAGACTTGTCCATGTCCATATCCTCCAATTCAGGCCAAAAATAATTGGTAATCATGGCTCGATAACACTGACCATTCGGAGTTACATGATGATCGTTACCGTCGACGGCCCAGTTACGCAGCCTGCATGGAAATCGAACGATGAAGTGAGATTCTCGTCCAACCAAAGATGAATATTTTGATTATTGACAAGCCCATTGAACCGCAAATGAGCTTCGTCACAAAAGATGACTTTGCGATGAAATTCATCATCTCGGTGCCACTTCTCCAGAGCCTACAGAGAGGGCTTTAATTCTTTTAATTCTCAAGTTGACATGATCTTGTAAGACCATGATCCTTACGCAAAATACGCCATGATGTGAGAGATGCACAGTTCTTGAGTATGCTGTGGAATGATTTTGGCTGTCTGCTACGGAGGGCAGTGCTATTTTTGACACTTTAACCAATCCACAACACCACCCCACGAATATGCAAACTTACATTTTTGCATTAAACTCGTTTTTGTCTGCCTACTTGGGAGAAAGTTGCAACCGAGAACTGTAGCCAAATTGAATGGAGGTATAAGATTTCTACAATTTGCAGATCTAAGATAAGATGGTCACCTGCAAGTGCTGCTCATGCAAAAGCTTGAGCGCATATGGGCTGAAGTGTAACCGCTTTCTAAGAGAATAGTGAAAGCTCAACGAATTAGAACACACAAATCTGGTGAAGCATACACAAACAATGCATAATAAACTGTCTGGTGACGTACTGCCGTAGAGGTTTAGTGTCTGTGTGTGTCCGGCCTTTCAATAGACTTTTTCTGGATCCAAATTATCCTTAATCCCTCTATTAATAGTAGTTCAATTCATTCCCTTTGTCCTTGGTTAAGTAATTGCCTAAGTCTGCCTTGAGCCCTTATTTGATTATTTTGTTGGAGGTTGGGATACACTGCACTCGAGTGCTCAGACTCAAAAGCTGCTCTATTGTACTACCAGGCAGTAACCTTCGTTTACTGTAGTTTTCTGGTTTTCTAAAGAAAGATCAGCAGGCACTTCTGAGATAAATACCTTAAGTTTTCAGCTCCCACTACATCAGTGCTAAACAGCCGCCACCTGATACGAGCAAAGGCGGGACGTTGACCGAGAAAGTGCTCTGAAGTGTCTTCACCTTCGCCACAGGCATCGCAAAGGGTGCCTTCACTAAGCCCAAGTGGACCTAGGTGCTTAGCGAAGGAAAAGTGTCCCGTTTGTAAGCCTGCACTTTTTTCCGTCCAGGGGTAACAGAAAAGCCGCGGAGTTCTTGCTGAAATTTGGGAGTCATGCCATTTCTGGTTGTGCTGTTAGGAGACTCAACAGTCGACGGAAGCCCTAACCAAGGACTCCGGTTGTCTCAAGGTGGGTTCGGACCCAACGAATACCTATTAAGAACCTTCATCAGAAATCTCGTTTCCGTGATCCCGTAATGTCCCGGGACCCAGGCAATTCTTAGCGAATTCAGTCTACCAACCAAAATATGGAAGGACTTGCATTCCCGGACTATCTTGGAAGTGGTTAAAGGGTGGAGTACGGCCTTAAGCACAGCTTGGCGGGCACTGTAGACGCAGATACTTCGCCCCTTCAACCTGCCTTTGAGCCCTTAATCAAGCACTTGTCCAATTTCTGTCTAAGTTCTTCTACATTCTGGAATTTAACTCCCTCTACAAATCTTTGCAATTTCTCCAAAATTCTTCTCCAAGTCAAGTCATTTTCCACGTCACAAACTGAGCCCATCTCCAAGATTTTGTCCAAGTTAATTGAGGACTCCTTGTCCAAGGTGACTTTTATGCCCGAGTCAGTGTTCAAGTCCTTGTCCAAGTTTTGGAGCAATCTCTTTTCTAACTCCTTATCTTTGTTTCACTCTATGTCCTAATCTTTGTCCGAATCGTTGTACGTTCCTCTGTTCAAATTTTTGTCAAAGTATTTGCCCAAGTTCCTGACCAAATTCAGTATTGTGTCATATCGTGAGAGGATGTGGACCTTGTCAACGCCCTTGCCGAAGTCCAAACTCAGTTCTTAGTTTAAAGCATTGTTCAAATGTTTGCCCAAATCCTTGTCCACCTTTTTATCCAAGTTCATGTCCATGTCTTTTTCCAAGTCTATGCCTTAGTCTTTGTCAAGGTACTTGTCCAAAGCTTGGCACAAGTCCTTGTCCAAGTTTTTGCTTAAACTACTGTTCTAATACCGGTCCAAGTGTAAATCGACGATGGATTTAGTATGTAACTAGAAGCTTTTATCAATCTGCAAACTATCTAACTGGCTAAAGTGTACTACTTCCTCTCTGTTGCAAATTCTAGGATTCCATCTCCTCAGCGATGAGACACTTGTCCCCATCTTGTGGAACTGTAAATCAATTGTTCTGTGATGGCAATGCTTAAGTCACATCAGTCCTTTCTTTATTTCGTCTTCTGGAATAAATTAATTTCGCGCAAATTCATCATCTTGTGCACTTTTGAAATTTGTCATCTCAACTTCGAAAGCTGTGATAAACGTCAAAAATTTCGAACAATTATACTCCCAGTCTAGTCCGACTATTGTTTTTTACAACAACTTTCCGTCATTTACAGACATGTTGTGTGAAAGATAAATTGTTACTGAGCTGCATACGCAGTATTTAAGAAAACACAAATTCCTATTACTGGCCTTTTACCTAGTAGTTTTGATTTTCATTTGTCAACTCTAATGAAAAGCCAAATTCAAGGAAACTCCCTCTCACCAAGCTCATTAGTCAATGGAACTTAATCCTCGCCTCTCCACAGGCCTGCATGCAACGTCTCAATTACAGTCCACCAGCCGAGAGCGTTCATTCATTCGGCAGAACAGTCTCATTCCGTTTGGCAAGTGGAGTGTGCAACCAAGCCGAAATGAACTAGTTGCCATTTCGGCCGTGTGGATAATTAGCTGCCCAATTCCTCAATTGAATTCCACTCATTCCGTTTCGATGGACCGCGTCTCAAGTTAGTTTCCCGCCGCCGTCGTCACGGATGTCTCCCAGGGCAAGGAAAAACGGGAAAAGAACACGAAATTGAATATTCACAACGATTTTTACGCTCCAATTGATAACAACAAGATCCCCAGCACACACCCCAGCCTGCATCCCCCCGCCCGAGGCGAACAATATCGACAGCAATGAAAATAATCGCCTCCGCATGGCGCAGGCGAACAACAGGTACACACTGGAAGGACCGGCTAAAAATAGACACATCCCCAAACAGGACACACAATCAATCTTATCCCACCCACACCACACTGCCGAGGCGAGTGTGCAGAGCCCCTTTAATAAATGGCAAGCAATTGAACATGATCCTATTAGCAAACAGAGGCGATATTAATTCGAAGCGAGTCGCACAGTGCACCAGAAATTGCTCGAGTTGACTTCGTTGACTCTGTCTAACTAATTGCAGCCATTCGTCGAATGGGCTAGTCGCCCAAATGCCATCACCGCTCGTCGCCGCCCTCATCGCCGAGCGACGACCGGCAACCGACATCACCATTCAATGCTCTGCAAGGGCCGGGCGTAATGAAATTTTCGGTAGCTCACCTCGGCCCCCATTGCGGGGGTGAAAGTGTTGACTACAGCAAAAGGTGAGAATTGCCATCCCTTAGCTGATGGTTATCGAGACGAGACTAGCTGACGATGACTGTGAGTGGCAGTTCCAAGAGCAGTCACGAGCAGCTGCAGAAAGGGGCAAATATTTAAATTCGACAATTGGAGCATTTTTGGAATTTTCTTAATGAAATTTGCCGACAGGACGACGCACGGTGCCCGCCCCAGTCCCGACCTGGCATGCACGTAATTTAGGTCTGCACACACAATGGGGACTGGAAGTGACAATGGGAGATTACTTAAATGTGTCTAGGACGAGTGTTATGTGCCCTACGCATTCGTTTAACTGTAGCGTAATTGGAGTGTGTCGACGGGCGGGGGCGGGGCGGGTGCGGCTGGCACGGCCTTTGTCTGCAGATTGTGGTAGATACGATGCGCTGCTGAGTGGATTTAGGGGCAGATAATACGCTGGAGTGACAGTAGTTTACCATTTTTCAAGGATATCTTGAATTAGTTCTTTCGCTTGTGTGCATAAACGACTGGCGGTCGGGTGTTAGGTCGAGTTGGAGCTTACAGGGGAATGAACCGGCAAGGGAGCGCGATGGTCCCAATGACAATAACCCGGATTGTATCTGATTCCAACGAATTTCGATTGATGCTCTTAACCGTAAGTGGGGGGAATGTGAAATGTCAATAAGAGTGTGGTTTCGATGGCAGCGAGAGGGATTGAAATTTAAAGGAGGGCTTTCTTTTGAAATTTGAGGTCACTTGGAAATGATATTTTTTCATTTCTATTTTTTGTTGCTTCTGCCTTGAGAATGGGAGGATGATTCAGTCAAATTTTTAAGATTATCCGAGTAAAGCACCAACTCTTGGTAGTTTTCAAGGGCTCGTATGACAGTGGGCATAGAGATGAGGACGCAATGTCTAGTTTGACATTCCTGTCAAACTCAGCAGATTGTGCAGGATGACGATGAAGAATAAGCGCTTCCCTGTAATGTGACTTTTCCAACAGCGTTCTTGGGGTGGCCGTGCAGAACTCCCACACAAGAGGAACGATCTTCCAAAAAGATCAACACAATTGCTAGCATACGTGGACGACATTGACGTGATTGATCGAAAATAGCCAGCCGTCAATGAAGCGTCTTCTTTCCACATCACTGCAGTCCGCGGTAGACTTGGGCCTCAACCAAAATGCCACTCCAGCAGCACCATCTTTTGCCAGCTTCCTCCAGTTGCGGTGAGTGCCTGCTTCACTTGTGTGAGCCATCTCAACCTAGACGACCCTCTGTTGCGTTGTCTCAATGACGCGTATTGGAAGACTTTTCGAGTAGACGTGCGCTCTACATGAACAATCCATCTTAAGCGTGAAACGTTTACTGGTATGGTGAAAATGGATAAAACGGGGAACGAAAGCAAAACGAGGTATATACTGTCATCGAGAAAGAATGCTTACCGTTTACGACTCGGTCTCGTCTTGTGTTATACATCAAGCGAAGTGCACAAATTAGGGCAACGATTTTTCTTAGAGAGACAGTCTACATCTTTCTTGGCTAGAGCCCTACCACTTCCCCATACAATGCTAGCTTTACTTTGATTGCTTTAGACATCTAAGATACTCTTTAGAGACACTTTCAAAATTTTAAGCGGCGACGTTAGGCTCATGGTGATTGAAGCTGGGACCAACCATGGTGTCAAACAGTTAAAACTAACTACTTAGTGGTAGCGAATTCCTTTTTCCTTAATTTCTGTACCCCCTGTGGGACATGTAGGTCCTCATCTTACATACTCGCTATCACTTTCTGTTTCTGACAGTATAGCTTAATTCTACTAAGCTTTTCACAAATTGCCGCCATACACTCTACATGGTTCTGAGCCAGGTTTTTTTTGAATATGCACGTCTTCAGTTGTTCTTTGTTAGGGGGTTCCTCTACATAGCCTTCATCCTTCTCCTGTGTGTGACCAGTTCACTGCCACGTTGATCTTTGTATGAGGTCTGTTCCAAAAGCTTTACGAATTTTGAATTTTTACGAATACATACATATGTATATGATACATATTCGAGTATTGATTTTTTGAGACGTTATGTTGGTACTCCCTGTTCCAGAAAAATGAATCAAGGACCTGTATCAAATCCCGTCTGAAAGACACAATGAAGTGCGTGGACGCATTCTAAGCGTTGACTATGCTATACTGTGACGCTGGTACGAAATTTTCTTAGAAGACGTAATGAACGCCCGAGCACATTAACAACAGACAGAGAGCAAATTTGTTTTGGCCAATCGTTACATTACCCTTAGGTAAGCTGCTGAGGAGCCTACTTTGTCGATTACCTCTTGTCATTCGAATTTTACCATTGACTAGATAATGATCCCTACAAAATTTTCGACCAAAAACAACATCGCTATAACAATGCTAAGGAGCTGTTGGAGTATGTTGGCGAAGACGCAGTCTTGATGACTAATCATGGGTTTGTGGTTATTTCTGAAGAAGCACATGAGTGGATGATGCTCCGCTATTGAGGAGATGAGCACAACGAAGGGAGAGCTAAAGAAAATCTAAAGAAATGGGATGAGAAGAAACGTTGGCACATGAGTATTACCACCGGTGGGGGGCTACTCTGAAGGAGACCAAACAGAGATGTGTGTGGAAATTATATAGACCTCGTATATTGATATCTGGTGGTTCCTGGTCAGTTCAATCAAAGGTTTGAGAAACAATCGGGCCCCAAAGTTTATAAGATTGTAAAGGGTGATTTTTTAAAAGCTATAGAAAACTTAAAAAAAAAACACATAAAATTCAGAAAAATGCATGACGTCTTTATTTGAATCGATAGTTAGGGCGATATAATTTAATGTTTGAAGATTATTTGATGCAAATGTTGACTTGGACTGCGCCTCAAATCGTCCATTCGCTTAGTCCAATTTTGGCATACTCTCTCCAACATTTCGGCCGGTATCTCACGAATAAATGCTTCAATGTTGTCTTCCAATGCGTCAATTGAAGTGAACTTGTCTATATAGACACATAGCCCCACAAAAAATAGTCGAATGGCGTAAAATCGAACGATCTAAGTGGCCAATTGACCGGTCCCGAAGTGAAATAAAATGTTCGCCTCTCAATTAGTCCATTGTTGCGAGTGCTGTGCGGCATGTGGCACCGTCTTGTTGAAACCACATGTCATGCAAGTCAAGCTCTTGTATTTTGGGCAAAATAAAGTTGAATATCATCTCACGGAAGCGCTCATCATTCACAGTTACGTTACGATTCGCATCATCTTTGAAGAAATACGGTCCAATGATGCCACCAGCTCATAAACCGCACCAAACTGTGACTTCTTCTGGATGCATTGGTAGCTCTTGCAATGCTTCTGGCTGATATTCACTCCAAAATCGACAATTCTGCTTATTTACGTACAAATTGAGCCAAAAATGAGCTTCGTCGCTGAACATCGGCTGCAATTCTTGCACCAGCTATATTTTGAAAGGCATCGCACCTTAATCCTTCCCCAAAATTTTCCACGTTTTTGAGTAACAGAGGGCCAATTGCTTCGAACGGCGGCGGATCCGTAATTGATGGTCATCATTAACACTGGCGGATACAGCTGTGATGTATTCTTCAGTTCGCACTCTACGTAAGCGTGTTTGTGGTTTAATGTCCAACAATGTAACTTTGGTGCGAAATTTTGTCACATTGGCCCGAATAGCCGCTTCTGTGGGTCAATTAAACTGACCATAAAATGGAAGAGGCGCGCGATGAACTTGTTAAAAGAGCATGCATTTTAATAAAAAAAATGCAATAATTTGCATGCGTTGTCCGTTTGGAAGACAATTCATGATTAAATTTTGGATCAAATTGAAGATGTTTGACAGTGAAACAAAACACGAAACTTGCGTCAGCTGTTTAAACCAGTGTTGCCAAAAAGATAATAGCTAAAAAATCACCCTTTATGAGTATGTAGCGCAGGCATCTATTAACGAAAGCTTATAACCTGGTGATTACTCACCATTAACGGTGTTTAGACGACAGTAGATTTCACATTGATGCTAACTTAATTACTGCGCTAAGTTTTCGAGAGCATGCTGAATGGGGACTCTGTCATGACAATCCTTTCAGTAATACCCAGCTGGGTTCCGCAATCGGATGACACCCTATTTCAAATGTATTTGAATTCCTCTTGTGCCTCAACTTGTTACCTAGAAGGATAGCTTTGACAGTGCTCCAGGGCTGATAAATTAAAAAGTTTCCGACAAAGTGTGTCTCCTTCTTCATTCTTTATGTCATTTTATGGAGGTCCATTATTTTAGTTTGTAAGAATGCACACATCATTCGCATCCTCCAGATGTTTCAATTCTGTTGTAAAACTTCATCGGATTCCTCCACTTTTATGTAGATCGCTTCAGAGAGACTTGATGGGCTAACATGTCAGAGCAGTAGCATCTTTTGAGGAAGAGTCCTAAGAGTGAGTAGCCAACAAGTGAAATACACTGAACTCATAACATACGTGAATTCTTTAAATGTTTCAGACATTTTATTTGTGTCTAAATGCAAAAGCTTTGTCTTGTGAAGAAACAAGAAGAAAAAGTTATAACCAGATTTCGCGTTGTTTTCTTACCTCTCGTATGTTTGAGGGTAACCGAAAAAAAGAAAACACAAAAAATGAGTTTTTATTTTTACCGTCAATTCTAAGCACACTGAGTGTTGGCAGCAATTCGAGAGAGGTGCAGATAAACAAAAACCCAGTATTGACTTCGATCACAGAACCTATCACGTAATAGCCGAGCAAGTGTTCCCGTGATTCATCCTAACACAGTCTACACCATCTCCATACAGCCACACTGACCCACCAGGGAACCAAGTGTAAATCAATTTCTTGAAACCACAAAACATAAGTCGCAAGCCACTTCATTCAATCTTCGTGAAGCATCCCAAACAACACAATCTGTCTATCGCCATAAATTTCCACGTTCTCCGCTAAATGCTTCACCGAATAAACGTATTCATTGCCAATTAGTCCAAATTAACATCAAAGCGCCAGCAACAAACATAAAATACTTAACTCAAATTAACAATAGCTTATCCGTCCCGTCCCGTCCCGCCCCATCCCATAGCACGACCGAGTATCTGGTTCGCAATTAAATTTCCATAAGAAAGCCTTTAATGGCTCAGCAAGTGAAATATTATTGCTAAGCCCCTGCGACATGCGGATAATCAATTTCGACTGCAGCAAATTTGCACCCCACAGCAGTCGCACCCGAGCACCGGGGAGTCTCATAAAATATGAATTCCACGGCAAAATATCAACTCGACCGAAATAAAAATAAATCACAGACCGGGTAAGCGGTGGTGGCGCGTGGGCGGGAGGCAGCAGCAGCGGCGATCTGTTGCTCTTGCCATGGATTTGTGTGAAGATTTATTTTTTCCAATAGCCGACGATTTTGTGTGCGCAGGAGGGAAGGGGGATGACATACTTTTGAGTGAACGTCTTCATCATCGTCTTAAAGGCTTTGCTGAGATGATGGAGATCCGGAGGAAGATATATCTGCGGTTTGATTCGTTTTGAGTAGACGTGAAATGCATCTCCATTGTATCTGCTTATTTTAAGAGAAATGCAAAAAGATACTAAAGGATGGCGGACAGTAATTCTGCTGAATTGCAGATTTACCCAGGCAACTTTAAACTTCTTAGTTCTCACGGCCAGGTGGTCTTCTTCGCAGCCACCAAAGAGCCACCGCGAATGGCGTCCCTTAAGGAGACAGGCAAGTTTCTCATCCCGATTCAAGGGAATAAATTCCTCGCTTGCATACTGCAGAACTCGGGCGGATAAGCCGACAACAAAAGAAGACGACCCAAGTCCATTCAAAATCATGAATATTTCCTTTGTTGCACTCCGCCCCACGAAGGACTCCGCCCGAAAGCGGACCGAGCACATCATTGAAGCGCAAAATTCGCCTTTTACTACACAAATTGCAAGATTTCTCCTCAGATCTTGATCCCTACTGAAATTAATTTAAACTGAAATCCTTTGCACAAAAACGGATTCATTTCATTTCTTAAACGCATTCGCCGCCAACTCTTGTGCCTTCCCCTATCGCACAAGGCCGCAACACAAAAAAGCACCCAGCACCCCATCCCCTCGCACACTTAAGTGCCCCCATCCATTACCAGTAATTGGGTAAAATTATATCAAGGACGTCATTTGAATTTTTGAATAAACCCCAACATAACGAGGAACAAATATTGTCGCAGCTATTGTAGGCGCCCCCCCCCCCCAATGCGTGCTCCAGCGGCAGCACGGGCCGGGGTCCTCCCCGTCATAATGTCTTCATGGTCTCAACTTGTTCGAGATAAGAGGGCACACGACGGTCTACAGGAGCCGATGAGATGTTACGGTTTCAGGCTATTAAGATAAAATTTGAAATTATGAAAAGCGGCGACGTGTGGCGCAAGGACTGAATTATTACTTATGGGGGGTGTCAGATTTTATTTTTTGTCATAAATTGGATTCTCCTTTTGCCGCCGCCCCCGGGGCGGACGAATACTGGTGAGCTCGTGTCTCGAGAGGATCAGTGCAAATCCAGAGGAGATGTCCCCTTTCAATTGACTGGAAATTGAGTAATGATTTTGTTTTTAAAGCCGAGGTCGGGATGAATTTGCGCTGGAAGATGAAAATGAAATTTATTAACAAATTTCTTTTTAGCATCAGAGGTGGGATATAGTTTTACTTTTTAGGAAATACTGTAAAAATAAAGAGTGTGTTGGGGGTGTGGTTTAAGGGAAGGAGTTGGCGATTGGCTTATGATGTGTGTTAATGGCTGAAGTTACACATGCGGAAATGGACTTTACAAAAAGGGATAAACTTGAAAGAGAATTCTACTCATTCATTAGGGGAAGAGAAATATTTCAAATAGGCCCCAGTGTCAGAATTTGTATCAGCAAAGGAAATAATAGTTATTGCGCACAGAGTGAAGAGCATCAAGCCTAAGGCAAATGCATGGTATTACTCGAGCTGCAAAGAGGCTATCAGATGAAGTTTAAATGGGCTCGAAATGACTGCAATTCACTATTAAGACGTGTGAAATTCTCCTACGACCAAAAGTTGAGGCAAAAAGTGCTACAATGTCCCAAGGGTAGAAACAACTTTTGGTCTTTTGTGGAAAACAAAAGAAACACAGCCTTGTCTTCAATTGCGACGCTGACATTCCAGTAGTCAACTCCTTGGACAAAACAAATCTGCTTGCTGCTCATTTCGCAGCCAGCTCAACGCTTCCAGATTGTTCTTTGCCTCCATCTGTACTTGAGAGCGAACATTTTTCCATGCGACAGATTCACTTTCGCACTCGTACAGTTGCGTAAGAGTCCTCAAAGATCTAAACGTGCACAAATCCGCTGACCCGGATGGTATATGTACCCACTGTTCTTCTGAAGAGGTGTTCTTCAACGCTGGCAAAACCACTGCGTAAGCTTTTCCATCTGTCCCACTCTTTAGGGCTCTTTCCGAGTAAGTAAGCTCGTCCCTTAAAAGGGAAATCTCCTACCGACCCATAGCACATACGTCCCTTCTCTTCAAGGTCATGGAAAGCTGATAAATCCTCAGCTTGTGAAGTATCTTGAATCCCGGAAGCTTCTTTAGTAACCAGCAGTACGGCTTCCGCAGCAATAGGTCCCCTGTTGATTTGATGGCATATCTCACCAAAAAGTGTAACCAATCTTTGCACAATGTTAGAGAAAGCAA
The DNA here is from genome assembly GCA_944738645.1 of Eristalinus sepulchralis. Taxonomy (NCBI): domain Eukaryota; kingdom Metazoa; phylum Arthropoda; class Insecta; order Diptera; family Syrphidae; genus Eristalinus; species Eristalinus sepulchralis. The sequence continues at coordinate 15,814,109 of OX122882.1, forward strand.
GATCGTTGCACTTGATATTTCAAAAGCATTTGACAGAGTCTGGCATCAGGCTCTCTTGTCGAAAATGCGTGCTCATGGAATCGATAAGTCTCTTCTTCAATGGATTAGAAATTACCTTTCGAACCGTTCAATACAAGTCATGCTGGATGGGTTCAATTCTGATATCCACCATATTAATGCTGGCGTTCCCCAGGGCTCCGTTCTGTCTCCGACACTTTTTCTCATTTTCATAAATGATCTCTTGTCTGCTACTCCTTCGCTGATGACAGTACCCTCAGTTTATCATACTCGTTCCTTGGCTCACGTCCCTGTTCTTCGGCCGCAGACTTGAAATGGCAGCGTATGTTAAGCACATTACATTCCGACCTTGACAGCACAATCGCTTGGGGTTCAAGAAAAAGAGTGGAATTTAATGTTTCTAAAACTCAGTGCTGTCAACTGTCACTCAAGTGTTCCCAAAATAACCAGCCGTTATCCATGGACGGCAGCTGCGTTGTTCAAACCGAAAAACTTTCCATCCTCGGTAAGTGTATCAACTCAACACTTAGTTGGAACGGTCACATACTTGAAGTCGCCGAAAATGCTGCGAAATGTCTAGGTTTCCTAAAACGAAGCAAAAATACTTTACCTCCTTTGATCTGGCTACAATTTACAAGGCCTACATCCGCTCTGAGCTCGGGTTTAACGCTCCTATCTGATCTGGTGCTCCCAAGACCTCTCTGCAACTGCTGGATAGAATCCAAAAGCGAGCGATAAAACTTATAAGAGATAATAATATTGCGAAGTCGATTGACCCGTTAGAACACCGACGTAATGTCGGGTCTCTGTCACTGTTTTATTGCTATTTCAACAAGAAATGCTCAGACGAATTAGCCAGCTGCATTCCCCCCCTTCAAGAATTCACCCGCAATACACGCCTCGCAAGGAATGCTCATCAGTTCACCCTTAAGCCTACCTTCGGACGTACAGTCAAGTATAGAGACTCGTTCTTTAGCCGCACCACACGACTATGGAATGCTCTTCCCAGCTCAATATTTACCTTTTATAACAATCCACAGACATTTAGAACCAATGTGCACCGGTACCTCCTCTCTCTCTACTTCGGCCCGTGCTGTGACTTAAATCCGGTCACTTAAGGGTAGTCCCAACCCCTTCAGCGCGCGCCAACTATAAAAAAAAGAAGTTGATAGAGGTCCTTCTCCACTTGTGTGCGCCACCTTAGCCCTAGGCCGTCGTCTGTTGCGTTGTCCCAATGGCTCGGATTCGAAGACTTTTCTGGTAAGTCAACGGTTACTGAATGAACTAAAAACGATCAATGTATGAGAACGCTCAAGCTTCTGTTCTTTCACGAGTAGAGGGGACCTACAGTGTTTTGCCGACTTCTAATGTCGAGAATTGAGGAGCTTTCCATAGACAATTGATACTCTTTGAATGTTGTCAGCAACTCAAAAGAGGTGGTGCCGTTAAAGAATGCATGGTGTCCTGTCCGCGCCCTAGACCTAAGCAACAACTCGTGAAATAAAAAATTGATGGGAACAGACCATATCTGCAGAGCTTGCAGATTGCAGTTGAACTACATGCGTCGGTCTTAATTTATTTCTGAAAGCTGACCACACTTTAATTCATAACTCACAATGTTCACTGAAATCTGAGGCATGACACGAAGTCGTGACAGGTTTTCATTTCGCTTCATAATTCCCATTCCCACACGCCCTGCTGACATTGACTGCGTGAATTAAAAATAATGTAAACGAATCCCTCCTGACAGGCTCACCGCCAAAACTTCCGTTGACTTCAACACACATCCGTTCGCTTTCGCGTCCCACCAGCTAATTGATGAATATATAAATATTCATCAGGCGGCCGCGTGGGCCATGCAGTGGGGAAAGTTATAGTCTGTTTATCTCGCATTAGGTGACCGCGAGGGAAGGCAACCCCTGCAGCGGTTGGGCGTAATTACACTGCCAAGCTGAGAACTGGCTGAGGTTCTGGAAAATCAATTTAAAAATTTACTGCCGTGAGAGCTAAACAAAAGATGCTCGAAGTTTTTTGTTTTTGTAAGTGCGGAGAGTGCAGACAGAAGCAAACCGCCACGCCACCAATCGTTGAACCCAATTAGAAGTGAAGCGCTCACCTGCAGCATACGCTGGGATGACTCTGTGCGACGCTAACAGCCGTGCTAACGACAACTCCTCGCAATTTATGTCGTTTCGGTGTTATTACCCTTAGCAGCGAACTCGTCGAACCTGAATACTAAGCACAAACCGCCTCCCTTGGTGATTTTGAGGACAATAAATCTTCAAACAAGAAAACGAACAAGAAAAAAAAAAAACAAGACACAACGACAAAAGCCAACAAAAAAACCAGTCCGCCGCGACGCCGGCAAGGACATGCCGAAATTAAATAAATATCGCAAGGAGCCACTTGAATCTTAATCATCACACATACATATGTTTGATTGCAGCCAATAGATACTGGACGCTGGAGGGGGCCGTGCCGAGACGGAGATCTGCAAGAAGTTTGAAGTTTACTCCCGCCTGTCGCTGTGCCACGGCCATGACAGGCGGAGACTTTGAACTTTTGTTGAATCGGAGTTGGCCGGGTGTAATGTATTCGCCGCGTCATTGATGATTTTATTAAATTGAAACTTTTTCCATCCAGCCAACCGACGGGTGGCGGGGGTGCGAGGGAGCCCGAAATTGACACCTAACTGCCACACACGCACACATGCAGACTCTCCACAAACTCCAGAGACCGACGGATGGCCTCTTTATGGGGGGATATGGATGCAAATCCCTCCCGGATTTATGCCGGCTTTGCTTTGTTTATCCCCAAATGAGAGAACTCTGTCACAGGGGGGGGGGCAACCACCACATGTGGGAGGCAAGTGTGTGCAACCTTTTGTTCCTCTGGTAATGGACGTATTTCTTGACTGCTTTTTTAAGGAATCTCTCTGCAAGGATCATCCTCATGAGCGAAGGCAGCGAGCTGTAGTTCGAAAGTGGCCACAGAGACTTGGGGTGGGAGAGTGAATCAGTTGAGACAACAACGATGGCCAACATCAGTGGTCTTCTTTTTTTTCTTTTCTGCTTGCCAACGATGGCACCAAATTGATGGCGAACTGTGAAATAACGTCCTCGTGAATTATTCTCACATGCTTGTCATGGGAAAGTGTATTTTATGTGCGAGAGATCGTTCTTTATGATTAAGTAAATTTGATTCCATGTGACTGGTCGGGACAATGCGCCTTAAAGGATGCTGATGGATTTGCCGCTGAATCATCACAGTCACGGTCACAGATGGATGTGCGTTCAAATGGACTGTGGATGGTATCAATCGGACACGGTCGTCGGTGGGAGAAAATCTCTTTTCCAATTTTCACACTTCTCTGACGCGATGATTGAAAAATCATTAATAATTTTAATCGCAAAAGATTTTGTCTTTTGTTGTTCCTTGGAAGGAGTCAGTGCGAAAATGATGAACTGCTTTATTTTACATTTAGCTGAGATTGTGGTGACAGATTGGTAGGGAGATGAAGGAATGGTTATTACTCGTGAGGCGAGTCATCAGTATTGGAGCGAATAGCTGACTCAATCTAAGACTGATGACCCTCTGCAGTGGGAGAAGCATTCTTTTATCGAAAGTCACTAAGGAATGCAAAAATTAAGTGAAAAAGCAGTGACACTGCACTGGAACCATTAAATTTGCTTTACTTTTGACTTTATGTCCATTTTCCCAGTATGACAGAGGGATGATAGAATGACGAATCATACTTAGAAAAATTTTATTGTATTTTTTTCTTTTAAATTTAATACCATTTTGTCTTTCTTTTCAGGTGATAGGTAATTACTTGAGTTGACCATAGAAGTAGCTTTTGTATTGTTTCGTGACAGTCAACGAAACTTGGATCCACTGGTACACACCAGAACTAAAAAAAAAAAAAAAAAGCCGAAGCAGTAGACCTCACAAAGCAAAAGGTGTTCTTCAGAGAGAGGAAAATTGTCAGCCGCTAAGGTAATAAAAAACATTTTCTGTTATTGACATCAACTACCAGAAAGGGTAAATCTATCACAGTGCTTTACTATGACCATTTATTGGCCGACTGGATGCCGAGATCCAGAAAATGTAGTCCCATTTGGCAGTGAGAGGTTGTGCTCTTTCACCATCACAATGTACTGTATTCAAGAGAGTTACCCCAGCTCCAAGCTTAAAAACGTCTCTTGCTGCACAGAAATGTCAGTCGGAATCTTTGGCGCTGCTACGGAGGCATCCGGAAATTGGAGCATGACTTGTGGGCAAGTATGTGAAAGAGAGACCGTGTTGAAAAAAAGTCAGCCGCCTTTTATTGTTTTAATTTTTCTTTTGTGTACTAACTTATCGATCAACCCCCTTACATAAAAGTGTTCTTTATCCGTCTGCGGAACCAAGATTTTACTACGAATGTGATGTCTCTTTGATTCTTACCCCTGAAAAGAAACAAAGCACAAATACATAATTTTTAAATATTGTGAAGTGCAATGGTTATTTTTTATTTGTTGAAATTCGAATTTCTTTGATCTGTGCTCGCACATTTGATTGCTGTCTGAAGGCTCAAATTTACGGCATCTTTCTCAAAATCTTTGAAATGCATCGGACAATGACACCTTTCTTGACGGGAACGGTTCTTCAAGGATGGGTGTATATCAATCGAGACATGATGCAGTAAATAGTTGTCAGAAAGTTAACTGCCCCCTTGGAACTGTGAAGAGGTTATTAGCTCGGAAGTCGATGATTCAGAAGCGACTGCGACAAAGAATCAAAATGAGTTTTCAAGATTACAAATTATTGCAGTCGTAAAATTGTCATTCTTTGTCGGAGTGATTTGCATAAAGACTTAAACAAAAAATTTGCTCTTCTACCGTTTTGATTTTGAAGTCAATGTTCAGCGGAAATGGGTTTGTCTGGATTTAGGAAAAGGAAATAAGTTAAAATGATAACTTTTTGAAGGGCAGGCCTAAAGCCTGTCATCAAAAACATGGTGAGTCCGTACCATTGTGCGTATAGTTGAGTGTCACTGCAGCCCAGAAAGGACCAGAGCCTAGTTTTTTGGGTTTTGTTGGGTTGTGCTATCATTCTGTCACAAGTTAAGGGGTAATTTTAGAAGCTTTTCAAGTAGTACTGCATGAGTGTTGTCCGCAACTCGATGGTAGAAAGGTCTGAGGTATTAATTTCGGATTGGAACTTAGCTCCTTCGGAATGCGCTTACTAAATGGACTGACAATAGAACGCACAAATAACAAGAACTTAGGTCCTTTCTGTTGGGAGCACTACTATTCTCTTACAAGTAGAGAAAGCCTACAGCTTATTGCCAACTCCGAACGAGAAAATTTGATAAAGTTTTATTAGGAAATCGGAACTTTTAAATAATCCACAGGGTTTGCAGGGTTGCAGTCGATTGAATGAATTTGAGACATTCGGTGTGTTGATCGACACATTTACCCACCACGATACGGCTGATACCACACAACCAGAGTTAACAACTGCTATTAGGTGGTCTAACAAGTGCACTTGTTGTCAGAATTAAGGAAACGCGATATCAATCGAAAAGATAGATTTTTAAAGCCTAATATGGTATGTAGAATATAACCCATGCCGTGACTTGTGATTATTACCTCACAAACTTTCCAATACGAGACTTGGAATTTTTGTCACAATATCCACCTTGGTAGTAACAGCAGAAGTGCCGCCACATTAATATCCTTTAACCCAATGCTTAAGGGTCACCATGGAAGGAAAATTGTTGTAGTGTACGGCATCAAAGCGCTCTCTCATTTCGATGCTCGCTTCATCATTATTTTCGTTGACTCGAAGGTCTTACTAAAGCGGTCGCCGGAGCAAGACACGCACGAGGAACCTCCTGTTCTCTTCATTCTCCACCATCAACTCGCATCAGGGGCTATTCCAAATAGCAGCCACTTGATTCAATCACCTTGCCCGGGATCTATCGTGCAGTCGCTTAACTGAGGGAAGTACATCTAAGGCATGCCTTGGAAGTTGGGATAAAGGGGACATAAATGTGGCCAAACCATCGAAGTATACACCTTTCCATCCAAAGAAGTAGCTGCTCCCGATTGAGTCCCTTCTGCACTGTTTCGTTTTTCACTCTATTCCCGTCACTGCACGGAGAAATCTCATGTCGGAAGCTTGTATTCCCGGTCTTATTCTTTCGGATATAAGAGAGTCGAAACAAACATTAAAAACCGATTATTTAGCTTTGACACCAAGATTGGGCCTCCCTGTTACAGCTGTTTAGCATTTCCATTGTCTCAATAAACAAAGATCCCCTGAAGATAATAGCAGCCCCTGTCGAAACATTGGGACAACACAACTCCTTTTTAATTAAACCAGCCGACGAGGAATTACATTCTTCAACCACAAAATGCTTGGATTTTTTTTTTAAATTAACCTAGCTTGGTGGTGGTTTTCGTAAAATTGGTTCGTACAAGAATGTTCAGCGTTGTTCCTTGGTTGAGGCCCAGGTCTACCCCAGACTGTAGCGCCACAAGAAAAAGTAGAATATGTGTTTTCCATCTTTTTGAATGGAACTCCACTAACATGAAGTGGGCATTGTAGAGCCGTTTTCCAAGTGACCATAACTTTGGTTATGTCCGTATTCATCTTCATTGCAACTTACGGCTTCAAACCTATCGAATGCGGAGTGGAGGATGTGAGTACAACTGCGCAGAGACGATGACTTTCCCCTCAAGTCTCCCAATGTGAAGCATTCCTCGCCTCGACTGCGCTGCAACATCAAGTCTATACATAATGAAAAGAAGAGGTGACAAGGCGCACCCTTGGCGAAGCCCAATGCTTAGGGTGAAAAGTATTTACACGAACACAGCTTCTATAGTTACTTTGTAGAAATTGATTGACACTCAACATGGCACCATCAATCCCCAGGGCTTACCTCGAACGAAATCTACCACAAAAGGGCTGTAGATCGGTTAAGCATGCTACCAAACCTTCTTAAGTGTCATTCGTTCTTCTGAAACAACCAGCATTTCACGAACCTGGACTCATCCACAGCTCAGAAGTCCAACGCCGTAGCGTAAACCTTACCGGGGAGACTTAAAAAAGATCAACTCCGGTCATTGGAGGACTATCTCAACCGAATCACCATTTTTAAAAATTTCGCAGACCTTCCCACGCGCGGTCAAAAAAAACACTTTGCGTCCGACTTGTCTGAATTATTAACAGTTGTCATCTCCGAACATGCACGAGTACCACATGATTGTGACCCCATCGGGAGCGCAGTTAAGTACTTCCCGGCCTCTCCCTTCGGGACTCTGTCCATTGAAAACAGCATCCATTGCGATCCAAATTCACAGAATAACAAACCCCCACAAGAAATGCCTTATTTACAAGTTTCCAAAATTCTCTACCTCTCCGACCAAAGTTACGATCTAAAGGAAACTTTTAAGTATGCCATACTCAATCTCCACAATCTGAAGTGGCACCTAAATAGTCCCCGCTTCTGATTGCCATCCCGGCGAATGAGGCGAGAATTTTCTTCGAATTCCATTCCAATTTCAACGTGGGCAGTCCACACCCCGAATACTTTGAAGATTCTTGAAGCGACCCACCCGACGACGATGGCTTCCTTCTGATCTCGACTTAGCATACTTTGAGATATTTGCTGAATTTCAAATGAGGATTCAGGAAATTGCTTCTTCGATCCCCGCCTCCAATGGAGAGCCGCAAGATAATCATTGGAAAGAAATGTTAAAGTTCACCGTGCATCCGCATCTGTTCCGATTTTGATTGAATTTTACACCCCCGCGTCGGAGCCGGTTAACTTTCGCCCACGCGAGTGCGACGCAAACAGATAGAATGGAGGTTATGCGGTGAAGCCAATAAAATATGAACTACGACGTAGGCAACGACTCAACTATCACTGTGACGAGTAATTTGTGGTCATTATCCTCATCTATCACAATTACTGGGATGTTTGACATTAATTGGTCGTTTATCCTGTGCAGCCGTTCCTTCCGCATATTTTATTCACAAAAGATGAACTCACAGAATTTGAGGAATTAATTAGAGGGTAGTCGGGAAGTGGCGGGGCCCGGGAACACCTCTGCAAAGTTTCTCAAATTCTACGATCCTCTTACACAACGAAACATTTTCTAGGAACATTCATTTCATTCATTACTCCCCCGATGCCCACTCGAATTCCGGATGCCCGTACATTACAACCCCCCCCCCCCCCCCCCCCCATGGGTTGTGGCTTGGACAAGGCCTTTTGTATTCTTTAGCCGGAGGCTACTCATATCATAGCCAAACACAAACCATCTGTGAGGTGTTTAAAGTGATGTGGGCCGGTCGATATTTCATTCAGAATTTCGACCACAGGGCATTTGCAACTTTCCACCAGCAACATTTGGCCCCTTTCCCCAAGGCACACGTGCGGAGTGCGCGTCCTGGCTGGGGATGCTGGAATGTCCTTGAATTTCTCACGGACAAGTGAGCAGTCACAATGTAATTTAGCCAGTCGTGAGAAATGACTCACGCCCACGAAGGTGGGTGTGGGAGGATTTCAACCACACATTGCCGACTAATTAGCATTCCGCCGCATCAACACCATGGCATGGCAGTTCGTCCGCTCACACGGACACATGTGCCCGTAGGCCCCGTCCTCGGCGGCGGGGTGGTTTTAATTAAAATGAAAACCGACGCAATCTTGTGGCAACCTTTGGGGTGGAGGGTAATCTGCGATGGAAATAGCTGTGCTCACTGATCTGCGAGTGGTTCTTCTGCGGCTTTGCGTGTGTCACACGGAGAGATGACAGCCATCTGAATGTGGATCGATGACTCGGTGGTTCTCGGTGGATGTGTGCAGTTAATAATGGCAAAACCGTGTTTCGCTTGCAACCGGCTAATGAACATGTCTGGAGGCGTCTATGAGCTGCTCTTGGTGGCGTCTGCCATTCGATGAACTTTCTATGCGGTTTTTCAACTGCTTTGTTCAGCAGAACGCACCCATTGCGTATTCAACCTCATGGAGTGGAAGAACATTGAGCACAAGCACTTTGAGCTGCTCAGTTGTTTGTTCAGATTTGTTACCGTGTCTGTCTGATGTGCCACTTCTGTGTTTGAATTTACGAGACACAGCATTGTGCATCCATCGTGATGAGTGTGGTTGGATTCCGAAAGGGCCAGAGGTCACCATTGAAACGGTCAGTCGTGGGTGATTGAGATTAAAAGTTGCTGCGGGGGGTGTCCTTGCCAACGCGATTGCACATGTGAATTGCTTTCCATCCGACACATGCATCCTTGCAGATGGCGGTTGTTCTCCATGATGTTGCAATGTGGTCATTTGAGCTGACGCTTGTACTACGATGTGCATTGGAGTTTGGGGTTTCTCTGTGCAGCTCGTAGTTTTCATGGATGCATTTAAATTGTTGAAGTGTGTGCCAATTACCAACTTTTTTGAATCATGAAACACAAAAGGCAGCTATGAGGGAGTGACGAGCTAAAGCAAAGTTCTTGTTTGCTTAGAACAAATTTCGAGAGGTATCATGGACGCTATCAAAATCTCAGAGCGGTCTTGGGACCTTGAGCTTGAGGGGATCGAAGCGAAGCTAAGTCGCTTGGTGGTCTTCATATGGAATGTCTGGCTTGCCTACAAACCCCTACATACAGAAATGGATAACTTAAGGTCCTGAAGGATCTTCCCAAGCTATGTGGATTATCTGACGATAATTTCGTTAATTCAGCATTCAGCGGAACTTTTCAAAGACCGTTCTCAACTGACATTTCCGACTTTTATCTCCCGAATGCAACTTTCCAGACCCACATCGCCTGAACCACATTCAGGTCATCATTCATGCCTAGAAGAGGAAGATCCAACAAGTTTGCTGAGTCGTCTCTATATTTACTTGGCTTTTATCAAAGCTCAGATCTAAGCACTTTGGGCAATACTTTTTGAATAGCTTGCATGAGCTCAAAAATATCCCCCCAACCGACCTTCTTTTTCCCCAAATTTCCCTAAAGACTTATGTCTCACGTCGCCTAGATTGGAGGATTCAAAGGCCGTAAGGAGTGTCGTCGAGTTTCTCTTCGCCACAGCCCTTGCGATCTTGCAGTCGATAGTGCAGTCACTTAAGCTTGGGAGTTTCAGACGTTTAGTACCCAACTATACTTTGGTAAACATTGGGAGCACCCCTTTGTCAAGCTGGATGGGAGTAACGGCTTTTGTGCGTCCAGGCGGTATCACAGGTGAATTGTCTGCTAAGGTCTAGATCATGTCTGTTTCTACACAGATCTACGACAGATGCTTTCATCGCGTACCGAACTCGGGATCACGAACACGGATCTTCCTTCCCTGACTGTGTCTGTTGGTGCTTTCTGTCAGGAGTTTTCTTCCGTCCCGCACATAGACAACACCTTCTAACCGCATTTACCATTCCAACAAGTACTGAAGCTCACATTCCCAAACCACACACAAAATACTCCACCTCACATCGAGGTTATTGCCCAAATGCGATACCATCATCTGAGGCCATTCGACACCGAATTGCTTCCCAAACAGTGAGTCAAACTTTCACACATCAACCAATCACTCACGATTTGCATAAAATCCTCACACCATTATAATTAACCACTAAGCAGCCGATAATCTGTCCGCCAATCATCAATCTCGGGGAACGAGAATATCTTTAACTGCGTGAGATACCGATCTGAGGGAATCATTCTGATTCATTGCTCGGCCCATAATTATTGATTACCATCTATTAAGTCCGGTTATCTTTGTTTCGCTGCGACTCTTTGCTTTTGTATAATTGAATGGCTCGTCTATTGGCAAAATATTGACGGCCATAAAGTGTTCTACCATATAGGGCAGCGAATGCTAACAAATCTGGGAACATCGTCTAGAGTGGATTTTACGACCCAAGACAATGGGCAGACGGCCATCGATTTGATTAGTTTCTAGAACCTGAATTTTTGTCGATTCGAGCTGTTTTATTGCCTTGAGAACATTTGGCAGCAAATGTCAGAGAGTTGTTCGCATTTGCAGAGATTCTTGTCTGAACGCGGCCAATGGTCAGATGGGGTCTTGGTGTTGTGTGCTCTTTGCGGGTTGACGTTTTACGAAAAAGAAATTCGGTTGATGGGATGATGAGACTTCTGAAGATGAATGCCGAGTTCACTTGATGTCAAAATTTATGAGGTTTCAACCGTATTTGGGACTTTCAATTGAGCAAATTGTCAACAGAGTGTTTTCACTGAATGCGATACTTGGGTGAACTGCCTGTTATGGGAAGAGATGGACATCTGTTGGAGCATACCTTGAAGGTGATGAAATGATGGATGATGGCGTCGCACTGCGACGATTATTCCGGAAGTAGTAACGTCATTGAGAAATAGAGCCCTCTCTCGAGAGACTAAACTGGCCTTGTACTAACAGCTTGATCATCCCAGTCCTCCTTTACGACGCGGAAATATGGACTTTATTAAAAGCGGATTAGGAAGCCCTTAGTTTTTCCAAGCAAACAGTTCTGCGTGCAATTTTTGATCCTGTTTGCGTTGATGGCGGCGCCTGGCGAAGCGTCATCGTATACATCGCTTGAGACGGCTAGGTCATGTAGAGCGCATGGACACCACTGCTCCGGTCAGAAAAGTTTTCAAACCCGACCCGTTGAGACAACGCAACATAGGATGGCCTAAGTTGAGATGGCGAACAAGAGTGGAGAAGGACCTCAACCAGCTTGTAGGGGCAGATGGCGAGAGATCGTGCGAGCTGGTGAGGCATGTTGGTTAAGGCCCAGGTCCACTTCGGATGGCATGAAGAGTAGAAGATAAGGAAGCAGTGTCAGGAATGCCATCAGTAAGCAAAAGCTTTCCGATCGTTGGTTGCTTTCCGAAGGTTGTTCCTCTTCGACAGCTTCAATAATCATCTTCGCACTTCCTGATCAGTGTGGTAGGTGCCATGATGCTGGGGATTCATTGAAGGATTCCTAAAATGACTTTTGTTAACATACAGACATTGTTATGTTTTTATCAAAGCCGAAAAGGCGGAAAAAAAATATACAATACACAGAATACGGAAAGTCAAAAATTCGGAAGGGCAGAAAAAAAGCTTCGGCCTCGTCTTTCAATTCCAACACTCATTTACAATGACATTAAAACTGACAACTGCTTAGACAAACCAAATCTGCTAGCTGCGAATTCTGCAGCCAGCTCAACGCAACGCCAGATTGTGCTCTGTCTCCGCCTGTACTTAAGAGTGTAGATTTTTCTATGGGACAAATCCATTTTCGCACACGTACAGTTGCAAGAGTACTTAAAGATCTAAGCGTGCACAAATCCACTGGCCCGAATGTTATACCCCCCGTTCTTCTAAAGAGGTGTTCTTCCATGCTGGCAAGACCACTGCGTGAGCATTTCCCTCTGTCCTACATTTTGGGGCACTTCCCGAGAAAGTGAAAAAGAACATTTGTCCAACCCGTTCCCCAAATCCCCAAATACCATCAAACCACCATCAACACCCACCTCCTACCGATCAATAGCACTTCCGTCTCTACTTTCTAAGGTCATGGAAACACTGACAAGTCGTCAGCTTATGAAATATCTAAGATTTCTTAAAGCGATACAACAAATTTGATCTGGCAACAATATATATTCGCCCAAAACATGAGTACAACGCTCCTATCTGGTCTGGAGCTATTAAGACCTCCTTGTATCTACCAGATATAAAGCGATAAAATTTATTGGTAATACTAATGCTGCGATGTCAATCGACTCGCTAGAGCAGCGACGAAATGTTGCGTCTTTATCACTAGTTTATAACTAACACTAATTGTAACAAAAAAATGCTCTAATGGGTTAGCCAGTTGCATTCCTCTCTCTGAAGAATTTACCAGCAATACTCGCCTCGCTAGGAATGCCCACCCGATCATCCTTAAGCTCACCTTCGGACGTGCAGTTAATTTAAGAGACTCGTTCTTCAGCAGCACCACATGAATATGGAATGCTCTCAACTTTCCTCCTCATTACAATCTACAGGCATTTAAAACCCATGTGCACCGGTACCTCTCTCTTCCTCCATACCTTCGACTCGTGCTGTGACTTAATTCCGGGCACTTAAGGGTACTAAACAATCCCTTTAGCGAGCGCCAATTATAAAAAAAACTGGCTAACTTTTGCAATCCGACTGAAAAGATTGTAAGCTCTGATGCTTCAGGTGCCCTACTTTTTCTTTTGAAATATCTTCTGTATAACTGTCAGCTCAGTGTGCTTTCGCGTCTACAATGTTCACATTATATGATGCTTGCACCGTACAACGTTTGGATTTACATGCTTCAGAAATAGACTTGACTTATACGTAAAAGTCATCAACTACCTGTCAAACTTTGAGCTTGTCATTGTGGCCTTGAATTGAACTTAAAAATAAAATTTCTTTTACTTTCTGAGGTCGCTCGTCATGTATCCGTCAGATACATAATCATATATCCAATTATATTGAATTCCAGGAAAATCCCAGAGCAGACAGACGATCATTTATCCATAAAAATCGTTCTAGGAAAAAAAACTTTTTTTTTGCGTTGACAGATTTATTGAGAAAATTATGTGGAATTAGAAAATTTCCAAAACAGCTCTCCACACCACCAAATGAATAACGATAATCAATTTCATTCTCGGAACCTGAAGCACTTGATTTCAAAAACGCCCCCGATTCAGTGCACAGGTCAGCAACAGGGTTTCCTGTGAAGGAGCTCCTTAAAAGTCTAAAATTGGCAAACATTTACTGACTGAACACCCTCCGTTGCTCACTGGTAACTTCCCCTTTAAAGCAAACTCAATGGGGGTGGGAGACACTCCTGGCCCTTTAACCGCCATCTTAGCCTACTGAGAAAGACTTAGTTCTTAAGCTCGCACTGCTGACACACTCACCCCCTGAGCTATTTTATCGCTTCTACAGAATCTAATGAGTGGTGCACGTGATGCGGAATATGAACTCCAAAGAGCATACTAATTTTTCCACCCATCCTCGTGTCACGATTGATGGTATGTCTTACTTTGTCCCAAAATGTGCGTCGCTCTTTCTTCGACAAGACTTCACATTCACGCCCCCATGTCATAAAGTAATGTCAAGGCTTATTTCCACATAAATCTCGTGGCCCCATATCCTTGACGTATCCCCGTCGTCGTCGGTTGTCGTTGCCATCAACAGTCGTGTGATAAGTTCGCATTCCGTAATTTTTGGTGATGAACGCTTTCAGCGGCATTGCCACAGGCGGGACGGCATCCTTTGAAGGACACAAAATGGAGCACGTTCTGTGGATGAGTGAATGTGATTGCTGAGTGATGAGTTCCGGGCATGATGCATGAGGCGAGGCTAACAGCGCTCTCGCCTCACAGACGACACTTTATCGCCGTCGTCTCTGCCCCCCGAATTGAGTCGCCCACGTGTGATGATTTGTTGCATTCCAGTTTGCTTTTTGTTTCCACGTCAAAAATATTTGTTTCGTTTTTGTTTCAATATTTTTTGGAGATTCGGGAGAGCTTGTTGCCGTGTCTGGATGTCACAATTAATTGGAAACATCATAGACTAGACTCTCGCTCTCTCACTCTGTCGCTCTCAGAACACAGCAGCGATGGTTTCTGGTTGCGACTGGCGAGACATGCATGTGGGCACTAATTGGAAAACGAACAGCGATGAGACAGTCAACAGGGGAGTTAAGAGAGAATGCATGTTCACAGAGATGCTCTACAGAGGATGTGGTGTGTCGTGGGTAGCTGAGTTCATTGTACGGCTGAAGATGTACCTGCGGCAGATAAGTCTTAACTCGACTTGACACTGACATGCAAGAAGCGGTGACTGACTGTTCCTCAAATAGACTGTCTCCAGAAAGGTTGCGTAAAATAAAATTATACTCGGCGTCTTATTTCACACACATTTGACAGTGTTCAACGACCTTGGCATCCGGGGAAAGTACGACACGGAATGGCAGGTGATAACAATTTGAAATACTGTTATGTCACAGAATTTAAAGGCCTTATCCCAACGTGTCAGGATAAGGAAGAAGGTCTTTAGTCAGTTTAAAGCCAGTGAGTTGCATAGCCCACGTGCACGTCACTGACTCCGCATTTAGTGAGTTGTAAAATTTGGATCTGTGGACACTTAGAAGGATAAATGACGCGATCTCCAAAGAAAATGTTTAAAAAGGCAACCACTTACTGTGCTGCGTAATCACTAATGAATAAAACATACCTTTCAATTGAATATACACTACAGCTGATGCATCTGGAAGACGTGCCTTAGTCTTTAGTGTCGTGGTAAAAAAACAAAAAAAACCAAAAACCGAAAACAGAAGAAATTGATTGGGGAAACCAAACTTGTGGATGTTTGATTGTTACCTCAGGCGGTGGGGTTGAGTTCTGAAGAGCCTTTTAATGGGTTTCCTCTTACAGTATTTTGGAATTTGGACTTGAAGATCGTTTTTTCAGTTGTTTAGGATGCCTTTTTGGGAATGAAATCGAAACCCAAAAATTCGGAACATTTTAGATTTATGGCATTTTCAAGATATTGGACATTTGAGGAATTTTGCAGTCACACCATAATTATGGCTTGTCAGGAATTAGGACATTTGAAAAATTTGGAACGGGAGCCTGTTCTAGCTAGAACGGCATGTTGGTGGCGGGCCTAGTCCAACCCGAACATAAGTGCTGTTCGCAGAAAGGACTTTAGTTTTTAAGAATTTTTCTCTTATAATTGGCGCTCGCTAAAGGGATTGTTTAGTACCCTTAAGTGACCGAAATTAAGTCACAGCACGAGCCGAAGGTATAGAGGAAGAGAGAGGTACCGGTGCACATGGGTTTTAAATGCCTGTAGATTGTAATGAGGGGGAAAGTTGAGAGCATTCCATATTCGTGTGGTGCTGCTAAAGAACGAGTCTCTAAACTTAACTGTACGTTCGAAAGCGGGCTTAAGGGTGAACGGATGGGCATTCCTAGTGAGGCGAGTATTGCTGGTAAATTCTTGAAGGGGAGGAATGGGGGCCTTAAGTAACGCTCCCTACCTGGAACTGCCTATATTCTTCTTCTATCATCTTCGTAGAAAGAAACCTCCAGTCCGTGCGTCAATGAGGCTCAAATCTATTGGACTCTGATCAGAACTTAAACAATATATCAATCTCTTCCTCTCCGAAGTGAGAAAGAATTTTCAACCACCATACCTAAAAGTCGGACTGTGCCTCTGTACCCACGTCGCTGGAGACCTACTCTGTATGCTTAGAAATGGGACAAAAATAAACGATAGATTGACAGCTTGAGTCTAATCCAGATACCTAAGCCTTCATCTCTACATTAATCTACCTTCATAGTGTTGCATCTTTCAGGTAGAGATAATGGCAATCCCCAAGGTACTGTCAAAGATGAAGACCAAGTGCGACATCCATTCTGTCTGTTCGATAATCAGGCTGCAAGCAAATCTCTTGAAGTCTACAATTTTCATCCAAACACTTCCCTGCTGAGGCGGCAATCTCGTAATCAGATGGCCAAGTAAGCCAATGTTAACCTGTTATGGAAACCAGGACACAGTGCAGCTTAGGGAAATCGAGCTTGTCAGCTGCAGTACCAAATTTGGGTGACTTTCCTCTCATTACTTTCGCTACTAGACCTACTTAAAACACAATCATTGTGTGAACAAACCTCACTGGTCTCATAACTAAAGTAACAGCTCAATTACAAAAAAACACTGTCTAGGTAACTGCGCTATTGAAGTACAGAACTCCAGACTTGGCATCCCTCACATTGACTTCAGCCGGAGCTGCAAGGATGAAAAAAGATTATAACTTTTTCTCACCTTCTCAAAAGAGGAAAAAAACACCTAGGAATGGACTTCTTTGAAAACATATGAGCTCAGTGGCATTGGTGTTGTACACCTTAAGATCTACAAAGCTCTCTGCTTATAAGGATAGTGAGGAGGTAGTCCGCGCGGCGTAACAATGGAACCAAATGCGGCCTTAGATATGTTACCCACTGATAGCAACCACTGCAATCTAACCTAATTTATCACTGAATAAATCTAACCACATTGCTACTGCGAAAAAATACGTATTAGTATTCAAAATATGATGAAAATAAATCCGACCAAAATTTGAATTCAATTGCTGAACGTGGTGTCCTTAAGAGTCTACTGGTATTCCTTGTTTTGGAGTAGGAGTTCTAGGAGTGCTACAACAAGATTTCGGTGCATAAAAATATATTCATTAGACTAAATTCCGATTTGGACAACTGAATGTCAAAGCATTGGTTTGGAGAAAATCGAGAATGTAAAAAAATCCTCAAATAAAAAATTGCGAAAAGCCCAAAACGCATAAATTCTAAAATGCTTCATGCGATATTGCGTGTACATTTTTGGCCACTGGCCAGGAAGACGACTAGAGTTCCAATAGGGTCCCGAATTTCACAAAATTCCAAAATGCTCCAAATTTGGAAATGTTCAAAATTCAGAAAACAAATAGATTCAAAAGGAAATCGAAAAAGAAACTTTTCAGAAGGTCAGAAATAACAGTGGAAATCCTGTTCCAATCCAACCCTTTTGCGTGAGAGGTTCCTGTAGGACATGGAAAAGGTGCCGAATTTGGATAATGTAAACTTCAGTCGAAAAATTCACAAAAACTTGTGTTTCTTATTTTTGGTCTTGTTTTCATAGGTTGGTCATTTTTGGACATTGGGCATTTGAGGATTTTGAGAAATTCCGGATTTGGGAAATTTCGAAATTTTAGGCCTCTCAGGATCTTGAACATATAGAAAATTTGGGTATTTCACAATTTTGAACATTTTGGGATTTTGTCTTCCTGGACCATGGCCAAAAATGTAAAATACAAAGCATTGAACTTTAGACTCAGTCGTAGCTGAAGGCATAACTAGCCAATGAATGAAGCCGATGAGTAAGTAGTTTAGAGTTAAAGGCGGGTTTAAGACATCCCATAGAAAAGGTACATTTGTTTTTTGAAAATTTAGAGCGTCAACAATGCAACTCCAAATGCTCCCTCTCTTTCTGAATTCTCAAAATAATACACATTGTGGCGAAAATTTTATCTTAGAGTTTTCTTAATTTTTTGGAGCAGTCAGTGTACAAATATACGTTACGATGGTACAACCAAAATGAATGAAAAAAAAAGAATGAACGCTTCGAAAGTACAGTGATTCAAATTCATTTTAAAAAATAGACTGAACAAACAAAACTAAAAATCGAATAAAATGTTGTTCAAAGTTTATAACTGAAACCCTAGCGTGAAGTACGTGTATCCAAAAAAATTTGCATGAGAACGGAGAGCACCACATCATTATCCCAATCACAAATAAATTCAAATTCTATCACACTTATAAGACAAAGGAAAATTTGAATTTGAACAGATGAAGCTGCCATCCAGTTGCATGCAAAAATCTGACCCTTCTTCAGTGCCCGAAATCAAGGATCCTTGATTTTATTAAAACTTAAACTATAATCCCATCAGAAGCGTGCAACCTTTCACGGAGATTACCGTCCTCAGCATAAATTGCATTTCATCCCATCAGCCCTCAATATCCGGGACTGCCATCACCTCGAAACGGCACAGGATCCCACATACATCATCATAAATTAGTTCGCTTTTAATTGGACGGCGAACAATGAACGGCATCTTTCACCTCTTCCCCATATCCCGCATACTAATTGCCAATTTGCATGTGATGACCGAAAACAAAAGCACGGCTTATATCCTTTCATCCCGTCACACGGGCAAAAGAAAAACGTCAAGTATTAACAATCAGAGAAAATAATGGGCGTCGGCAAGTTACCAGGATATCCCACTCCCACACACAGTCGACTGCAGTCGCAGTCATGCAGGCTACAGTGGAGCTCATGAATCACAACAAAGTGTCATTTAAATGGCTGTTTTAACAATTATTGCTTTTCATTGCAACTCCTCAGTCACGCCCTCCTCTCTCTCCTTGTCTGCGCATTAAGTAGAGTGGAGCATACACATTCATTTATTCATAATCAATATTCCATTTGCGGATTGAACAGAAGAACGCCGCTCTGAATCTCGGGCAACAACACGAAGCCCGGTACCTGGTGTTCAAGAGCCCTCCACCAGTGTCAGTATCTTCCAAAAAACAAAAAAATATCACAGTCTTATGGATTCTGTTGACACAAACTGTTTACCGCTCAATTCTGCCTCAGTTCGCCGATGTGGGGTTAATGTCAGTCCTAATGGCTGTTTAATGCAAGAAATGCTCGTGCATGTGTGTATGCTCGTCGATCGCTATTAAATCGCTTGAATCCTGTCGGGCACGTTGACTGCGCTGCCACTGTTCGCTGTGGGACGTTTCCGAACATCGCACTTAACTTTTATGAGGTGGCGAGTGATATCGTGATTTTTATACAACCGAATCGAATTTCAAAAGTCTATTTCAAAATCTGTGGCGGTGTGTGTGAGTGTGGCGTCGTCGCCACCATCGAATTGCCACTAACTCCTAATGATTCGTTCACGTCGACTTTTTTACGATTCCCGAAGCAATTTGCGATTAATTCCTTCAGACGGAGAGGTTCATGATTTTCAGAGCTTCAACCCTGACAGCTTAAGAAGGCGTCTATGTGCAATCAAATTTCATGTGGTACTTTTTCACACGTGGCAAGCTGCTGAAGAGTTCAAAATTAAATTCTTATGGGGATTTGTTTTTTTTTTTTTTGCTTCCATCTTAGGGGGAGTGGGAGATGATTTGACTTGAGATATGGTGGGATGAGGTGGGGGCAGGGTAGAGTCGATATGCGCGTTAGAATTGAACGCATTTTTTTAGCTGCCAGAAACCAGATGGTGGTCGCCGTGTCGTAGTCGTCACAGCTTCGATTCCCCGAAGGAACACAGCGAATTTTTCACTGCAATACACAATTGTCTATGAAGGGCTTTTCAAATCCCGCCGTTCGGTTTTGGAAAAAAAAACTGAAGAAACCCTCTACTCGTGAGAGAACAGTAGCACGCACAACGCGAGTAGTTGTTGCAGAAGCTTGAGCCTCTACCAGGCAACCTCCCTGCCTTCCCACAGACGGAGCTGAGGTGCGTGCGAGGCTGTGTTCCTATTTTTCATGTTTCAAATGTGATTAAGCAACCAACATGCTGTTAAACACGCACCTCCCCAAATCTTGACTGTGGCGAGACAGGAGGCAATTTCCGAAGGATACGAAATCCAAAATTTTACCTTCAACTCAAATGTTTGCAGGTAAAATTGTTGACGGCAGTGGGAATGCATTCCATACTTAAAGGAGGTTGAACCGCTTAAGGGGAATTAAGATCCTCAGTGAGCATAGTTTCCGAGGACTGCACCAAAAAGAAAATGCTTCAAAAATCAAAAATCTTGATGGCCTTATCTCCGGTATCCAGTGTGGAGCAGTTTCAAATTCTTTTTTTGTTATCTACTTCTTGTAACTTTCTCTCTGTAACCGTCATCAAGTTAACAAAGGCTACCGTGGTGTGGATAAGTGCGTCGACTGACACGCTGGAGGTTCTAGGTTTGATTCGTCCCTCATTTTCGACATCTTTTGATTTCCTGACAACATTCAACGGTTGATACTTGTCTCGAAAAAGCTTCTGCATTTCTTTTTCTTCGCCGTTCGGAGTAGGAAATAATGCAAGGAATCCTCCCTATCCTTGAAAGAACAATAGTTTGCTAAACAATTTTTTGTTAAAGGCACTGGACCCTGATTCCTGTAGCGCCAACAAATTTATTCACGTTTTGCTCAATCTAGTGAACCAGAATATTTACAAATTTTATTTTTTGCTTTTTCATGGCAAGTAATAATAAAAGACATCCCAGGACATATTAGTTTTAGAAAGTACAAACATTCAAATGGTTCCTTTCAAATTTTCATGACAATCTGATTTTTAGGTGACAAGTCACAGTGCTTCAAGTAACGCTATTTTTGCAATTTCTAAGACAGTGGAAAAAACAGAAGTCCGTGTGTTGATTAAACAATGCTTTTTTGACGGAGAAAAATACCGTGCAAGCTCAGCAATGGATTGATGGATTGTTACAGGGACCCTGCTTCACCAAAAAAAATATTTGTAGATGGTATGCTGACTTCCAACGATGCTGAACGCCCTGGAAGGTCAATAGAAGTGGTTACACCCGAAAACGCCAAAAATGGACACAAAATCGTTTTGGAAAACCGCAAAGTGAAAAGGCTTGCGATAGCTGACACCTAAAAAATATCAGAAGGCGTGTGTACACTACACACATTTGTCCATGAGAAAGCCTTTTTTAAAATGGGTGCCGCATTTGCTCACAATGGACCAAAAACAACAAATTCTCGATGATTATGATATCTGTTTGATGCTGCTTCTCTAGAATAAATAGGGCTTCTTTGTATGGACGAATCTTAGATCCACTACTAAACTACAGAGTCAACTCGGCAGTCAGCGGAGTGGACAGCAGCCGGTGAAGCACTCCCAAAGCATCCAAAATACAAAAAGGTGAACTGGCAAGGGCTTTTATTTTGGAATGAAATTTTATTCATCGACTATCTTAAGAAAGTCAAAAGGATCAACAGCGAATACTACATGCTATTATTTCTGCATTTGTAGGATGAAATTGCAAAAACGAAACGGTCCCATATAAAGAAGGAAAAAATTCTCTTCCACCAAGACAATGCACCGTGTCACAAGTGGTTGGCTATGATGGCGAACTTGCACAAATTGGGCTTTGAATTGCTTCCGCACCCACCGTATTCTCCAGACCTGACCGTCAGCGACTTTTATCTCTTTTCAGACCTCAAATATGGCCCGACTGAGGAGGTGATCTCCGAAACTAAAGCCAATTTGGAAGCCCAGGACAAATCGTTCTATAAAAAAACATATTGAAATGTTAAGGCGGCGTTAGACTGACTGTGACACTCTTAAAGGAAACTATTGTAGTCGAAAACAAAATCTGTTTTTAAATACTATGCTTGCTAGCCAGACTGTGTGTCCTTGCTCGCTCTATCCATTTCTTCTTTGGCCATCTGTTCGTACGATTTACCCCAAATTTCTCAAAATCGGCTAACAGCATGAATTTTAGTACTAAGAAAAAACATAAAAAAACAAGAGAGAATGTATAGTTCGACCTCTTAATAAAGTCGAAACACCAACAGATCGTCGGCCTTCTATTTTTCCGCTCATTGGCTTATCTCCTTCGCTTGAGACCCCTACACTATGTTGATAAGTCGAATTTTGTAAAGAAAATGTGTTTTTATTGGTTAATACCGGGACTTATTGAGTGAAACTATTTACAAACACATCTGTGAACCTACAGAGTGACTGTTCAAATACCCTCTCTTCGTTTCATTAAACAGTCCTGCAGTCAACAAAATCTTAAAGCTCCTGCTTAAGTCGATTCAAACAACTAATTAAATACCGAGAGAACAAGTTCTCTGTTCAATTCATTACAGTTAGCTCTCTATCATCTGATCTCCTCTATTGAATTCCAGTTTAAAAGTTACCAATCACCACAGTGGCACACATTCCATTGACTATCGAAAACAATTAAAATTCCAATTAAGATCTCGCTATGGCAGCCAAACACACCCGTTAGAGTACACCACATAGTGAACATTTAAACAGGCGAGTCACCGATTATCTAAATAAAACCAGTTAAGACGGAAATGAGGAGAGAAAACAAACAAATTTGAACCTACTCCAAAGTTGGCCAATTTGCATAATTGCGCAGTACAAGCCTCAGTCCAAAGCGCCGCCTTTTCCTAAAAAGGATCGAGTGAACGTGATGTGAATGACACAAGCGATGATCACGTGCGACATGTTTGTAAACAAAACAAACATTGTCTAGCTTAATGTGGGTTTGGGAACTTGATAAACAAATGGATTTGAAGGGCTAGGTTGTCAAGAATCGGAAAACAATTCAAATAAATCCAATTAGGGCACTTTGGATGTAAATTGGATTGTAATTAATTTTGGTGGAAAATAAAAGTGTAATTAATGGAGAACAATAACTCCTCCGTCATTAAGAAAATCAATACTTTCAACAAATTTAAGCTCATCAAGAGATAAGGCACATAAGACGAATTCAGTAGAATGAAAAATATTGTTTGATACGAGTGTACTCGCAAGGTATGCAAACATTGGCAAATGAAAACAAAACTCGTGTGAGTTACACTCGCGTGATAAAGGTTTCGGCTGATCATTCCAATATTAACTGAGAAATTTATGTTACTGTAGCTATGTTTTCCATTTAAATTTGTGTTTAAATTTGACAGTGGGACTAAATGGGGTCTATGCTTCTTCAATTAATTTAACAAGGAAATCGCGCTAGATAAGCTTTTTTTAAGGTTTCACTTTGTTTGTAATTTTTCACATTTTTATGCGATACCAATCGTTTTTGGTAGCACTTGAATATGTACGGATTTCAGTTGTTTTTAAAATTAGAGTTTCGTTTTAACAAATTTTTCTCATTTAAATGACCCGAATACCGTCCGTCTGATGAATGACAAAGGAAAGAATGGACAGTTTAATATGATGCGTGAGTCGCTGATACAAAAATGCAAGAGGAGAGAATGCGAATGAATGATAATTGCGATGTGCAAGTGGTCGATAAAGGGAGAGTAGTTGGAGAAATTAAATTTTAATTGGTGACTCCTGAGCCGAAGACTTTATTAATGCCAATTTTTGCTGCAAATTCAGTTGATTTTCGAAAACATACAAAATGAAGTAAAGAGTAATTTTTCAAAAGCTATAGGAAAGTTTTAAAAAAAAAGGCACATAAAATGCATGAAAAGAAGAAATCTTTATTTGAATCGATAGTACGGTCCATATAATTTAATGTTTGAAGATGCAAATGTTGACCTTGACTGCGTCTCAATGGTCCACCGCTTAGTCCAATTTTGGCATACTCTCTCCAACATTTCGGCCGGTATCTCACGAACAAATGCATCAATGTTGTCTTCCAATGCCTCAATTGAAGCGGGCTTGTCTGTATAGACATGAGGTCTAAAGCACAGCACCACAAAAAATAGGCTAAAGGCGTTAAATTGCACGATCTAGGCGGCCAATTGACCGGTCCCGAACGTGAAATGAAATGTTCACCGAACTCGCCTCTCAATAAGTCCATTGTTGCGCGTACCGTGTGGCATGTGGCACCGTCCTGTTGAAACCACATGTCATGCAAGTCAAGCTCTTGAATTTCGGGCAAAGAAAGTTGGATATCATCTCACGGTAGCGCTCACCATTCACAGTTACGTTACGATTCGCATCATCTTTGAAGAAATACGCTCCAATGATGCCACCATCCCATAAACCGCACCAAACTGTGACTTTTTCTGGATGCATTGGTACCTCTTGCAATGCTTCTGGCTGTTATTCACGTACGTACCCATGAGCCAAAAATGAACTTTCTTAACAGATTTTGATAATAAAATTCAATAACTTGCAAGCGTTGTTCGTTTGTAAGACGATTCATGATTAAATTATGAACCAAACTGAAGATGTTTGACAGTGAAACAAAACACGAAACGTGCGTCAGCTGTTTAAACCAGTGTTGTCAAAATGATAATAACTAAAAAATCACCCTTTATAACAGCTTGATCATCCCAGTCCGCTTGTGCTATTCCACCATTGAAGCAAGGGCACATATCTATAGTCTTGTAAAACGTTGTTCCTTTCAACGCCAGATGATGTGACTGAACTCATAAATCACTTGATTCAAAATCACATATGTTTAGCTATTATTAGTGTTTACGGAACCACTGATGGAGTCCATGCTGTGGCGGAATGGCGGCTACTAGTCCCAGGTGTTGAGGGAAGTTGACTGCAAGTGACAGCTGACCCGGAGGTTATAGTCTGATGCCATGGGAGGTTAGGAGCCCCCGGAACTTTTCAGCATGACCGTGCGATAGGCCCCCTTATGGGGGTATAGTGGTGGCTTTGTCTTAAAACCCAATATCGCGGACAGGGTCGAGGTTAGTGTACTGTGCTGACAGGTTGTTCAAACTACTGATTCAGGCAAGGCGGTTAGGGGACTTTCCCGGATCAGTGTGGAGATGCATTCTCAATTCGACTCAGAGAGTTTGGAACAAGGTTTCAGAAAGACGTCGCTCCAAGACAAGGTTGAGTGACTGTCCCTCAGGCAAAATCTCATTTGGTACTTGGGTAACTAACACCTCTAGTCTTGTGTTATCTACGACTTTTGGGAAAAATGAACCTCGTGATATATTATAAGCCGTAAAGGCAGGTGATCACGTTAAACCAAATCCCTTGACCCTACCCCGTAACCGTATCGGCTGTGGCGATGTGACCCTAAATCTACCAAATTCATCAGCAAAATTGCACCATCGACCATCCATCCATTGTCCATCCTACACCGGACATAATTTGCATTTGTTATAAATTCTGAATGTCTCCTTATTGAATGTTCGCGTCCAAACATCCCGCTTTTTAGGCAACCATCGCGCTCTGCCTTCCCTCAGAATGTTGAATTAAGAGCCCCACCCATCATCCCAAACGACAGATGTCTGCAACTCATTGCTATTCAACCCTACACATTTCCATTTGATTCAATTTCAATTTCTGCCACAGCATAACCGCAATCGATTGCACAGCGGCGGCGTTGTGCCATTAGTCCGACGATTCATCATCGCAGCGGGAATTCATCACTGTCACCCGGCAATGGTAGACAATTGTGTAGACAAAGTGAGTCCGATTTCTCTGTTCCCGTATTCCCCCAGATAATTACCCCACACATGTTTCCTAATTGATATACACTCGGCTTCTGGGTCTGCCGGCTGTTGTCACGGGCCTGCCGCACGAACTTGCAGCCCAACACAAATCAATCACACCGCCACCGAAGGTTCCGATAGAAATCGCTGAAACCAGTCAACAAGTTCTTGTTGTAACAACAATGCCCTGTGCAACATAACAATCCTAACATCTTGGCAATTAAGCGGAATTTATAGTCATGCATGGGGGGTGGGAGGAGGGGGAGGGTCAAAATATGCCAATTACAAGTGACTTACACGACCCCCCCTCTCTATCTGGCTGGGAGTGTTGTGTGCGGTTGTTTATCGCTTGGCCGGACCATAAGTTGGGGCCACATTTTATGGACGTGTAATCGCCGGCAATGGGGCTCTGCAGTGGCCGATGGCATCGATAGCTTCTGCGACTTTATTTAATTCTTCCTTTGTTCGGATCGCTTTCGATAATGGCTTTTGTTTTCTGCTGATTTGGGGGGATGTGCGACAGTGGCGGGCTACTGCAGTGCTGTTTGAAAAACTACCCGAGGCGATGTGTGTATGATTGGATGGGAGTTGGCACAACTGACTGCCACAATCAGCAGAATGTCCTCTTCGTGAATTGCCATCCCATTCAGTGTGTCGCCAGCGGGATGGTTCAGAGACACACACTTCTAGAGATGTCGTCTCGTGTGACTCATGCTTCCTCGATTTGCAAGATTTTCGAAAAGGGTTCCTGGTTATCCTTTCGTAAAGGGTTCCTGGTTACATAAGCTTTTGTTGTTGTTTGTTGTCAGTCGGCGGGTCCTCCCTCCACAAGGGCACATCTGCGGAGCAGTAAGTTATCACTCTAGAGCAGTAATCACATTTCCGTCCGCTCTCCTGCTTAAATATTCACACATCCTTCCTGCTCCGCATCCTCTCCTCGCGATAATGCGATTGTCTCCGTAATAGCAGTCGACTCCATCCGGATGTGGGCGTGAGAAGTGCAGTGCACCTTCCCATCAGCAATACCAGGCCTTCGTGTGGGAAAGAAGAAATGAGAAAACTTTTATTTATTATCCTCCGACGGATTCCCTTCCACTCCGCTCAAGTAATTTATTCCCTCCGGCAGCGGCGACACGAAAAAAAAAAAACTCTAATGTTCACCAACCAACCTCAGGCAAGAAACGCTGGCGCAGCTATCGCATCTTAGCTTCCAAGGGAGGCGGATGCCTTGCTCCAACCCATTTCGCTTTACGAGATCGTTCCGAAAGATTCATGGCGTTCGTTCACTGCAGCTTATTACATTCCTCCAGCTTCAAATACGGTCTACGCCGCGTGGCCGTTGGCTCCTGTCGGAGTGGCAGACTGCCCAGTTCCCTCTCACAGCAGACGCTCCAACCCTCGTCCCTGCGTCGAATTTACATGAACATTAGTCATTCACAGAGCTGTTGGCGCGGCGCATTTAACAGCTATTATCCCCTCGAATGCGGTCATTTGACTCTGTGCACACATTCTAACGCAATTTCGCCGAAGCACACGCCGAATTCGGTTTCATCGCCTAGGGGCTGATGCCCTTATCGGGCAGAGTCAGCAGCTCTGTTGATCAATTAATTTTATTACGCACTTCAATTGGCGCACATCTCCGATGAAATCGCATTTTGAGCGGCGACTCTGTCTGGCGTCGCACTCACGGCCGTCGATTTAACGCGCAGGCATTCTTTGTGAATTGGGTAAGCCAGTCTATCGGACCGGGTCTTGATGGAATTTGATTTATTGGTGGTACCGGAGCAGGCGATTTACATAACTGGATGGCTGTCGGATCTGGCCACACGTTTCGCCATAAGCCATCTCATGCGCGATGTTAATTTGGAGGGGAAAAAAATCGATTTTGGAATGCAATGGCTTAGCTAATTAGGAATCAGCCGTTTTATGGCTGCACATGAGGGAAGATAAGGTCGGGGCCGAGCTGATGCCTGGATTCCTCTTTTAATGGTTTCGTGTTGGCGAAACCGAACGGGTACAGGCACACCGACAGCAGAACTGGTGGCTGACTGAGAAGAGGAGCATCCTGAAAGGTTTTAAAATAACCTCCTAAGACTTTTATCAGTTTCGATATAAGGATTGATGACACTTTCAAACTCTCTTAGGATAAGGATTTCCTGTATCGTTTGCTTTAAGACGTGACAGGAAAAGTTTGTCAGGCATTTCAATCATATCATGGCTGCAAGGTTTCTTTTTGGGATCCATTATGAACACTCGTCTGGGTGACTGATAAAACTGAAGAGCAGAGTCTTGGTTCACTGTCATCATTGACTTTGCATCCCTTCAGCATTGGCAAGGTTTCGTGGACTGATTCCAAAGAAAATGGCCGAATTTAGAGTCTTATAGGATTAAGTTGGAGAAGTTTACGGAGGCGAAGCTCTAGCTCTAGCGAACGTGTTTCAAAATGAAAATTTACAGACATTGCTTGTGAATTGCAAGATGAAAGCGAAACTGCATTACAAAGCATTACCGATTGCCCGTCAAGGGACGGGAAAAATCGTTTTCGCTTTTCTAAAATACTGACTGAATGTTTTTGAAAAGAAATCGTTTCTGCATTGGACTGCGCCTGGTGATAAAATGTGGGGGTGATTAAAAACTTACATAACCATGACCTAGCACCTCATCAGCGCAGGTGCCCGCATTTCACAGCAAAAATGTTATACTGTGTATTTGATGCGACTAGCTTAGGGTACGTTATGAGCTGCTGCAGCCGAGTGAAGCAATGGAAGGTGATGTCTTTGCAAAATTTACTGGATGGAGTTTCAGGAAACGATAAAGTGAGTAAACCGGTGGACACTGTCGCTGAAATGGAGACTTTTAGTCTAAACGTCGTATAGCCCAGGATTTTCTCATTTGACTACCATTTTGTTTTGCTTATGCAGAAGTAACTTAAAAATGTTGATAGCCTATGAATGTCTGCCTAGTCTTCGAATCTAAGCCATTGGGAGAACGCAACAAGTGACGGCCCAGGCTAAGGTGGCGCACACAAGTGGAGAAGGACCTCAACCAACTTCGAGTGCGCAGCTGGCGAAAGATCGTGCTGACTGGGGAGGCATATTGGTTGAGGCCCAGGTTCACCCCAGACTGTAGCGCCGCAAGAAGAAGAAGAAGCCTATGAATTGATCCAATTTTATTGACGTTGTCTTCATCTGTTGGCCGAAAAGTGGGAAAAAAATTTGTGTCCAATGAGGAACAATTTAATTTTAAGCTTTTGTACGTAAATGGTGGGTATCTCTCTCTCTCTTTCTTCTTATCTCTCTCTCTTTCTCTCTCCCTCTGTCTATCAAAATGTAAGCTCCGCTCCGTTCATCCAGTTCTAGCGGACCAGTAGTACACAGTGGTTAACACGACACTGAAAAGTGGAAATAGGTTCAGTTTTTTTTATTTTTCATATCAAAGATTTTGTGTCTTTAAAAATTATTCTGAAGCGGCACCTAATAACTTCCTCAAGAAATAAAATACGTTATTACAAAAAAAAATACAAAATTGCCTATTATTTAGATTGCAACTCTTTGTGCTAAGTAAAGTTTATAAATTATTTTTTTCAGGGCATCTCCAGAACTTCCCCTAAAATTGGACTGCTCTTATGGCAAACAATTACTGAAGTAAGTATTGTTTTAACGTTTACGATATTTATTTTATTTCGTAGATAAACTATAAATAAGAAAAATATTCATAAGCAGGAAAATATTTTTTATAATGAGTTACTGTTTAAAAAATAGAAAACAAAATGTTTGATCATCAAAAGCGTAAAATAAATTTCTGCTTCATCAGAGTTGCCAAGTAATAAAAAACCAAAAAAAAGGAAAATAAAAATAAAAAATCAACCTGAAATTTTTAAACTCATGGTGAGAGAGATTGGAAAAATTATTAAACTCTCTTGGGGGAATTTCAAATCAAGCTCGGGAAATTTTGAAAACCAGTAACTTTAATAGACATAAATAACTATTCAAAATTGTAGCTTTGACTTAGTAGGTAAGTGCGATCACACACGCCAAGGTCACAGGTTCGATTCCCGATCGAAACACCTCAAATTTTGCAGGGCACCACATCTTTCGACCTACTGACACTCGAAGAGTATCAATGGTCTATGAAAAGCTTCTAAAATCACGCCGGTCGGAGTCGGCAAAAAACTTGTAATTCCCTTATTCTCGTGAGAGAAGAGTAGGTCACACAACACGAGTAGTTGTTACAGAAGCTAGGCACTGGTTCCTTGTGGACTGTCAATGAACCGCCCTTGGATCCATTGTTACTCTCTCTCAGTATCCTTAAACCCAATTTGCTGTAGCTCTATATCAATTGAGGTATTCTACACTTATGCCGCTGGTTTTTATTAGGTTGACAATAGAATATTTCTATTTCTATTCTACTAGGAAACTCTAGAAAAGATAACGATATCGACCCATTCGCTTAAGCTCCAAAGATCATTTTTAAAACCAAACTTTTCTCATTCTTTTCATGGCACCACCTCTTTCGAGTTGTTGGCAACTGTAGGAGAGTTAGGGTCTATGAATCTATCTATGAAAAGTTTCTTAAATTCGGAAGAAAATTGTAGACCTCCTCAACTTTTGTTTACGCAATAGCATGCACAACACAAGTATTTGCAGAAAAAGAAGAACTTAGACCCTTGTGGATTGTTATTCTACCCAACTCACCTATTTAGTTGGACCAAAAATATCGAAGTTTTGCGTGCGATTTTTGGCATCTGGAGAAGAAGATTTAACGACGAACTCTATGGGCTGTTCAGCGACATGCGTCTATTCAAGCGTCGTCGGATACAACGCTGAAGATGGCTAGGTCATGTAGAGCGTATGCACACCACTGTTCCGGCTCGAAAAGTCTTCGAATCTGAGCCATTGGGACAATGCAACAGAGGACGGCCTAGGTTAGGGTGGCGCACACAAGTGGAGAAGGACATCAACCAACTTGGAGTGTGCAACTGGAGGCAGCTGACGAAAGATCGTGCTCGCTGGGGAGGCATGTTGGTTGAGGCCAAGGTCCACAACGGACTATAGCGCCACAAAAAGAACAAAATATCGAAGTACTAAAACTTTACTACGTGGGAAATCAAGGCACTTGTCACTTCATCTTCCTATTGATTCCCAAAGTGAGGAACATCACTCAATTTACATGGCAACCATAAGACGGTTAAGTGCCAATAAATTTAAGGACTATTCTAAGAAATGATTATAAAATAAGAAAAATACACCATGAAACTATGCAACTTTTGAATGGGAAGCCTGTATGGCAATTTTCACTCGATATCGTATTTATTAATCCGCTCCTCGAACACCAGTCATCCTTTAGTTGCAGGGAAGTTTCCTCCCACCCACTGTCTTCCAGAAGTGGATTTTTAAGACATTCAATAGAGGAAGTGCACAACAATTTGCTTTCGCTTTTGCTGCTGCGACATCAAAAATGCAGACGATGTTTATCATAAAATCCATTTCCAGCAGTGTTCTCATTCGGAAATTGCAGCGCGGTATTAAATATTCAATTTCCTACTTTCCGTGAAATGAACCGCGCAAGACGATGAAGTACAATTGTTTCTTCCTTCTAAACTACTTAATCAGTAGATTGCATCCAATGGATGAACAGTCTTGAATAGTATTCGAAGCGAATTTTGCTGAACTTTAGCCATAGATGAACTCATTCGTGTAGTTCTCGAAAATAATTTTTTTTTCATATCGATTGGTTGCAGCTTAACAACACTTTTCAGTCCTTGGCTTCTTGCATTTGTCAACAATACTGATCTGTATTGAAGCCACACAAACCCCTAAAATTACAAATAGTCCAATTGCTGCCGTGTGTTGACTGCTAAGCACTCAATCTTACCTAGAGCTCGTTTAGTTCTAAAGGGGAATTCCATTTCGTTTGAACTTTAAAGATCACATTTTATAAACGCCACACTCAATCGAATCATATTCACCTACTTTAAGGTACCAAAGGAATGTCAGAGGCAAGGCCGTCTGTGACCTGGGAGTTTCTTTTCACTACTCTCTTGTAATTTACGTTTTAAGGATGGTTGTACATTTAAGTTCCAGGAAACGATAAATATTTGCACCAACCCACTGCAACCTTTAAAATAACCCCCTTTCCAGAAACACAAACTTCACAACCATCCTTTCGGTGTCCATACAAAAATACCCCCGGTCCACAGAGAAACCAAAAGTCACTTGTGGTCTTAGCCCCTGTCATTGTTTTTCTTCCCGGGCAACATGACACAACGGTTATTTTTTCCATTTCCTTTATCCTATCTGTTTGTGTTGTTCCCCGCCACACGATGGCCACTAATTAATTTCCAGAATTGTCAACCTCATTATCGCAACAAATACGAACACACAACAACATCGACCCCGAACGATTGTTAAACTCCTTCGCTCCCATTTCTCCTGCTCCTGCTCCTGCTTCTGCCCATTCGCTGGAAATAATCGATACGCGGCCACACAAGATGTCTTTCCGTCAAGCCAGAAACGAAAATAAACCGACAAAGCAAAGAGTGAAGGCAGAGAGTAAAAATAATCTCCACAATTGTGACCTGACCGCCAGCCCTCCTGTTCCCTCCACGTTGGCTTCTTGTTTATCGGCTGACGAAAAATACGAAAAGAACTTCAATTTAATTTATGTGGCATCAAGTTTTTTTCAGATAGTGCACTTTGAGCCACTTGCGCGTTGCTCTATGTAAATGGCCTCGGGGAGGTCACTCCACACTCGCCAACTTCCGACATAGAAAAGAAAAAAATGTTCCACATACGCCACCGCATCGCACAACCTCACACATTGGATCGAACTCCGTGCGCTCCATCCTTTATCTGTTCACCGAGGCCATTCATTCGGTATGGTTTTGCGGCTAATTGAAGTCGAGATAATACGCGCACATTTTCCGGATGATCGGCGGTTAGGCTGCCGGCCCAGATTGCTCGCCAGGTCGGAAGAGGGATATCAGTCGGTTGGCTAAGTACTTGTTTTTCGGTTTATGACTCCGGTCGGGTGAGCTCTTCGGCTTTTTATGGGGTATTTGCGGAGATGCGGGCATTGGCCTTGGTGGCGGCAACGACATAAAAACTCGAATAAAAGTCACATTTTGTCAGGGAATCCAGTGAACACGCTGCGCGATGAAAGGATACAAAATATGATTTGTACAGTGGCGGGAAAAAGTTCTCAATCATGAATATTAGTAAATCGCTGCTAACTGGGGAATGTGGAAAAGTTTGCCGCTGAGTGCCGCATGTGCAAGGAAAGTAGCAATCTTGAGGAAGTTGAAATATGCAGATCATGATACGTGAGGAGAGTGTTTGATGAAGCAAAGTAGTTTCGTTTGGGATTGACTTGAGCCAAATTTACCGGATCGAGTAGGCCTTTCGAGTTTAGGTTACAAATGGTTCCACTTAATGTCATTATCTAAAACATGTGTAATCTAGTCTCACTGTCGGAAGAATTCACTATAATTTTATAGCCATTCGTGACTACGTGTGAAAAGAGTGCTGTTCCAAGATCCTCACCGTATAGAGTAAACTTACAGATGCATGGAGTGCTCTCCAAGTTCAAGAATTTCTCAAGTAGCCCAAGGTAGGTTTGCGTAGGCGTATGAGAGCGGAATGAGACAGTCGTTTAAACCGATTGCTGAAGATTTTGTTGCATATAAACAGTTTCAACGTTTGTTTCGAAGTCCTGTGTTGTAATATATTGGTCGAAGAAGAGAAACCAGGGAAACATAACAAAAGAGATGGCTAAAGTGTAAGCTAATCCTCAGTGAAGTTTGATTTTTAATTTACTATTTTGGACAGATCATGTGTGCCTCCTTTTAAACTGATTTATCATTTTTGCTCAGCATGACTTGACAAGTTATTTTGGAAAGACATACATATCTCCGTTTAGATAGTGAGAACGGCAAAATTTTAACGTGCCGAAAGAAACATTCTGAAAGTTGTAGCCCTCCACTCAAGACCGAAGTCCTACAACATACTTTCGCACCTTGGTATCACTTTTCATGAGTGGAGGTGACCAAGGGTTCAAGGTATCGACCACGGTGTCGATCTTCAAATGCCAAGATTTGAAATGCTTTCAAATGACAATCAGAACTTTGTGCAATTCAAAAGAGTTTAAGCCTCGAAAATGAAAGTCCATTTTGGTAGTTTTACGACCACATCGGACGTAGGATGTGACTAAATCCCACACTTTGCCACGGACTATAATTTCGCCCCAGATGTTGCTATAAACTTATCGTCCTTTGTCCGTTAATTTTTCTTTAATAATATCAGGCTAGCTGCATTAAATAAAAATTTGAAAAATGCTTCGTCTCGACAACTGATGTGAAGTTAAAAATGATTGATCCTTGCCATCCTACAGCCTTTTCAAGTAGTGCCTTGACGTTGATTTCGTTTGAAGAGCTAATAGAAATTTTCAATGTGTCCACATTTGGAGCGAATAATGGCCTTCAGACGGCCAAAGAAAACAATGCACGTCGCGGGAAAGTTGCTTTTCGGTACTTTGGCCCATTTTCGCGACATGTATGTTTGAGGTGATTCAAGCTTCGTGGTCCCCTTGGCGTAGTGGTAAGTGCGTCGACCGTCAAGCAGAAAGTCCCTCAGCACGGCACCACCCTTTTTCGAGTTGTTGACAACACTCAAAGAGTATCAATTGTCCAGAATAGCTGCTCAAATCTCGCCGTTCGGAGTCGGCAAAAAACTGTAGGTCCCTTCTACTCGTAACGCACACAACGCGTAGTTGTTACAGAAGCTAGGCCATCGTCCCTCGTGGGCTTTAGTTCCTCTCAATTATCATTAACCTTTGCCTCTAAAATACAAACAAACAAAGATATCGAACTGACTTTCCATTGAAGACTATTGTGTCGAAGTAACAACAAGTGCGAAACATTGTTCATTAGCCTTATGAGATGGTTCCGGGTTTTTTGATACGTTCATTATCTTCAACCGAAATCTTTGTTCTCCAAGGGCTTCAATACTGCCTCTCAAACAGTTTCACTGTATAGTGTCGCATTTATTTCAACGCCACGGTCCAAAAATATCAATATCAGCAATTATGGCGCTCCCAGCCATCACCGTCGGTGCTTCCTACTTTCTAGTGGCTGTCCCAAGCTGTAAATTTTCGAAAGGCCTCTCTGAACAGCAAACTCGATCATTTTGTTTGTTGACATTGTACTCTATAACAAATGGCTACTCATCGGAAAAAAAAACAAATGTTGAGTTGTCAACACTTTCGTACAAGCGCAGTAACTCCTTCACTCTTTTGACTCCAACTTTATTCTGCTGCAGCGTAAGATTGTGTGCTTTTTGGAACTTCAGTGACTAGAGCTATTTCTCTAATATTTTTCAGTATGTTGTGCATCCACTCCATTCCAACGATGTTGAGCTCAAGAGAAATTTTTCTTCCACATCAACGAGGATTTTCCTCAATACCAACCTTCACTTTCAGAAACATTTCTGTCTATGTTACTGTTTTTTTATGACACATTCATGACGTTTTGCAACTCTGTCAGTATCACGGTAACGAGCTATGATTCCAGACACAACTGATTTATTCACGTTGAAGTGGCGAAGGGCACTTACGATATCTTCTTGCCTAAGATGGTAGTCATTTCAAAGTGTTATAAGCAAACAAATTATCTGAAATGCGTTACTCACTGTCATGAAGGGTTCAGTATAGTTCAGTATAGCAGTCTAAAATTGGTTGTAGTTCAAGTCGGAGAGGGTGTATTTACACAGAGGACTATGCAACGAAGAAGGACAAGTAAAACAATGAAGCTTAAATTTAAGAAAAGAAATAGAATTAGAAAACCAAATTCTTATACCAAATTCTTTTTCCGTTTTTGGTTATATTGTGTGGAATAGTTAACAGATATGTCACCTTATATGCAAAAACTGACCCTTACTGGGTTCTTAGTATCTTTGTAAGCAATCTCCCCAAATATGCAGACATTTTTAGGCCCAAATACTAATTGTTTAAACATTAAAAGATTTTCAAGACTTTGGCGCTAGAGGTCCTTTATTCTATTGCTGGACTGAAAATATCATAGTTTTTGCGGAGCTCCATCTTTTTCGAGTTGCCCACAGCACTTTATGAAAAGCTTCTCGAATTTCGACAGTTTTGTCAAACTTTAGGTCCTTTCTGCACATAAGAGAAGAGCGTCATGCACAACATGCAGCAATACAAGTTGCTAACAGAACTAGGTCCCAGACCCTTGTAGACTATAATGCAAGCAAATTTACATTTCTTTGTTGAATACTCTAGTTCTAGGACGTGATTTTCATGGAAAGTCCTTAAACGTACGATTTTTACAGTGAATTTGTACAAGTTGGTCTTAAGATTGCTTCTTCCTGAATCACATAAAGTGGTTTTGCAGATTCCACGCCGCATTGAATTTATGAGATAATGTTTCAAAAAAGGCAGAAGAAGTCATTAGTCATTGGTAAGATAAAGCAAAACAAAACTTCCGCCTTCTGCGGCTTCTTCTCACATTAACTTTCGCTGCCAACAAACTTCCTGTTTCGCCTGTTCCTCGCGGACAACCACAACTTTTATCAAAATTCACCATCCATAATTTATTGTAAAAATTTTACATTTCGTTTCTTGATTCCATCAACATCCAGGCCCACCCACTCCTCATTTGATTGATGACAACTCCGCAGCCGCCCCTCGAATCGATTCGCAGCCTCGATTCCAACACCAGTGACGCCCATCCCACGCTATCCATCACTAGGGGATTTTCACTTTTTTATTGCAAAAGTTATGCTTCCCCTCGTATAGTTCCCCCGCCAATAAACGGCCCAATAAAAAATAATCACAATAAGCGCACGGACTCCTTTTTCAGTGTGACTTTGGCGAAATCCCGAAATCATTGCAACCGACTTATTGTGCATTAGCCCAACCTACAGCGCCTTCAATGGACTTTGCATTTTCATTAAAACTTTTGAAGGAGCCGCCCGTCCTCAGGCCACAGACGACGCGATCGTGTATCGATGCAAATCCGCTTGAATAGATTGAATACATGAATTTATTTTTTTCGCCGGCCTCGGCTGAAGTTCTTCCTCCAAATTGAAATAAGCGATAAAGTTGGTGGCTCTGTGGGGCGGTAGTTGTAGCCAAAGTACTAAATGGCTGTTGGGAAAGTTTTAACATTAGGGGGCGTATTTCTTCGTTCACAGTGGTAATCAGAGGCTGGTCGGTCGCACGGCCGAGCAGATACATCGCTGCAAGGGAGTTGCGCGTGTCCCAGCGCAATGGCTAATGGTGAAACACAGCATAAACGGATTGAGTGTAGGACATGAATGGCTTTAATCGGATTGACCTACATTTTAAGTGAAATCAACTCTCCTCCCACTACACGAAACGGGCTGGCAAAACAAATAAAACTTTTTGCTCACCACTCTTCCGGGCTTCAAGGGCTGCGGGGGACACGTTTTTATAATGTCGGAAGGGCGCTGCCATAAATCTCCTAATGTGGGTCACCCAATTACACCGCCCGAAACGCTGATTATGCGGAGCCGAAAAGGGTTCCGCTGTTATGGAAACTTATTAAATGACATTGAATTGTTTTGCCCCGTCCCCTGGGCGGAACGTGACTGACAATCGAGGATTTACGGCGGAATAAATTGGGTTGTCGCCGGCTTTTAGCGGCATCTCTAAATGCTTAAGTTATGAGAATTATTTTGCCTTGCGTCGTTAATATTTTGATTCTTTGAACCCTCGGCCGTTGATATGATTTTGCTGTTGTGAAGGGTTTCTTTTGTCTTCTTAAACATTGCTTATGCTGTTTACAAAAGCACAACCCGTTCCAGCGCCCAGAAGGGACTGCTCGACTACAAAGAACAGACTTTCATAGTTCAACGTTGATGGTGGATTGTCTTCTACTTCAGAGAAGGAGTCAATTCTTGTTAATGTTTCTCTAATTGGCAACGAAATGATTATGACCGTTGGTTCGATTGTAATCGGAACGATCTGGGTGTGAAATAAAATATCTCCTTGTTGTGCTATTTTCACAACAGACAAGTGGTTGGGCTACCTCTACACGGCCACCGTCTCATTAATTATTTAAACTCTTTTGATTTAATGGTCAATCAATGCCTGAGGCTATATCTCATTTTAGCACAAGGTGATGCATATCCGTGTTTCGTGCTCGAATCCAGTTTCAACAGTCTGCAATAAAATCCTAACGAAGTCAAGTTTTGAACTGAATCGTGGTGATCATGACTCCTTCCATTTTGAGATTGGATCTCATGTTTTTCTTTGTTTTCTAGAACCTCTTTAAATTTAACCTCTTCTTCTGAGTGTCTTTTTAAGGCGCGGTAAGATTAGGGCCTCTTGAAAGCTTCCTTATCTGTGGTTATGCTCATACCCCAGCTCTTGGCCATGTCAATGATGTTTAGTTTCGCTTTTGAACAGTACTCGTTGTTATTGTTGTTGTTGTTCAAGACTTCAGCCTGCACTTGCTTTAGTATCTCCAGCTCATCGATCATCAGTTTGTTGATGTGATACGCCTCGACAATATTCTTTCTGAGGCCATTGCTGTCAAAAGTTGAGCCCTCATCGATGTCATCGTCGATGTCCCATGGGAAGGTGTGATGATAGTAGAGTTTGGACGTCTCCTTTAAGGTTGTGACGACGTAAGTCGTTCTATTGACTTATGTAGAATTTCACTTTTATTTTATGCTTGATTTACTTGGTTGTAAAAGGTTTTTCATAGCATATGGAGGTACAATTTTCCTACTCCATCTTGGGCAGTCCATTGGGTTTTCATGTACCACAGTGAGAAAGCAGCATACCCTGTAAAAACTCCAATCTCTAAGGTTGTCAAATATCTCCATTCCTTTCTTAATTTTTTTTTTCTTTTGAATTTTCTGGCTATGTACAAAGCGCTACAGAGCTCGTATTTGGTAATACTCGTACTATACATTATTTGAAATGTCTTGACGTAACATACAAAACGACGCTATGCATGATAAGTTTGGATATTGCTTTCAATAGTTATAGACGTGTAAACATGGAGTTGACTAACGACAAAATTCCCGCTATTTAAAAGTTTTCCTTAGTTAAAGGCAAATCCGTTCCGTGAGATCAATGGTGTTTTGGGGGATGTTACTCTATTACGTCGAACCGCGAAGGAATGCTTTCGACGATTCAGAGCCGGTGAAAACGACACCATGGATAAGCCAGCCGGCGGAATACCTGTGACGACGAATACCGATCGAATCATGGAAATCATTTAGTTAGACCGGCATGTGGCATCTCGTGACATCACCCAGGAGATGTGAGTTAGTCACTAAACCATTTCAAATCATCTGCAGAAGGCTGGATACAAAAAAAAGCTTGATGTGTGGGTGCCGCATGATTTGACGCAAAAAAACCTTCTGGACCGAATCAACGCCTGCGATATGCTGTTGAAACGGAACGGAACTTAACCCATTTTTGAAGCGAATGGTGACTGGCGACAAAAAATGGATCACATTCGACAATATCAAACCAAAACGGTCTTGGTTGAAGGCCGGTGAATCGTGCCAAACAGTGGCCAAGCCGGGATTGACGGCCAGACGCTTAATTCTACCATCTACTGCGAACAACTGGGCCGCTTGAAGCAGGCGATTGACCAGAAGCGTCTAGAGTTGGCCAACAGTATGGGTGTAGTGTTCCACCAGGACAACGCCAGACCACACACTTCGTTAATAACTTGTCAGAAGGTACGGGAGCTCCATTGGGGGGTTTAATCGCATCCACCATATAGCCCGGACATAGCGCAAAGTTATTACCACCTGTTCCTGCCCATGGCGAACGCCCTTGGTGACGTGAAGTTGAACTCTAAAGAGGTTTTTTTTGAAAATTGACTGTCGGAGTTCTTCGCAAATAAGGAGGGGGGCTTCTACGAGGGGGGTTTTATGAAGTTGTTGTCTAGATGGAAACATATTACCAAACAAAACGGCGCATATTTGAACTAAATCCGATCACTGTAACACTTTTTTTGGAAGCATTGAATGAAAAGCAAAAAAGCAGAAGGGAGATATTTGACAACCTTATATTTATTTTCCAAAGCTTAAATACTATATTTAATGATTTTTATCCTTGTAGCGCATTTCGTAATTTTAAAAAATTCTGTAAACCGTTCAACTCAAGTGTGCAACGCGTAATTGCTTTTCTCTGCAAAAATTTGAAGTTAATTTTTGAATTTGGTTTCATTAAAATGTTTCTCATGCAATAGTTCTTCTTCTTTTTCATGATATAGTGTGTCACTGTTACGGGGCTGTTTCTTAACAGCTTAACCATGATCATACTACGAAAACGAAGAGAGAAGCTTTGATATGAAATCTTTTCGTGGTGATATTTTGAAAGCAATATGCCCATAAGTGAAAAAAAAACTCTAAAGGGTTCTTCCTTATTGCATGTGTGGTCTAACTGAATGAGACCCAAATTCATAAAAGATTTTTATTTAAGGGCATCGCAGGAATTTTACGTGTCCAAGAACATTGCATGGAGACCAGTCGCCATATTTTCGACCACTTATTTGTATAAATTGTGTGACATTCCAGATATCTCATGCTTTATATTGGATTTGAGTTTAACTAATGCCGGCTCCTTGTTGTAGACTAATGACGAAGAAGTAGACGATGCAGACCATGACGCCAAAAGAAAAATAGTCTGAGGGCGTTACATAAACAAGGAGGCATAAGACGGCTCCATTCCAATATGCTTCCCAAATTCTTTTTCTACCCAGAGATCAGATGTACCAAATGAAAAGACAGCTGTAGTTGGCGCTACCATATACGACTTCAACCTAAAAATACTTGTTAAGCAACCACGATTTTCTGAATACTTTTCCATGACTTGTGAAGTTAAGGTTACAACTTTTCCATTGATGTGCTGCACTCGTATAAGCGCATTTTCAAGTACATCACTTTCTTCCCTTCAAAGGTCAAAAAAAATTTTTTTTCCAATGGTAGCTTTAAGTTGTCACCTATAAGAGGTCATAATCAACTTTATAATCACAAAATATTTTCACAAATAAAATGTTTAAGACGTCAAACCCTTATTACGTCTGACTGTGTGTCGTAGTATATTAAATCCTAGTCCAAAAATGGTGCAAGTCCTCTACGTCCTCTACATCTACGTCATTTCAAGCAGTTTTCTTATTTTTTTCAATTTCCGTCACCAAAACAGACGCAACAAAATTGCAAAACACCTCACTACCCCGATTGACGCATTATTTGTCCAGCGTGGTTAATATCAAAACAGACAAAACAAATGAAACGTTGACACTTTTTCCCATCGAATCAAGAGAACACTTTTGTATTCATATTCAAAGTCACAACAAGATGTCAATTTGCCCACGACAACTTTCAGGGGCAACATTCTTTTTATAGAAAACCTTATTAGGATGGAAGTCATTAATTAGCTAGGCCGCGTATTCCGCGACCAAAAGGAATGTGGAACGAATGAAAATGCCAAAAGCAGAACCCGAGCTGCCACATTAACAGAAACCGATGAATAACGCAGCAGAGAGTAACCAGAAAATATGCACATATTCAGAGGCAAGCAGAAAACCACAAAAATAACCGACAAACAATTTGATGAATTGAACAGAAACCAAAAGAAAAAAAAAAGGAGGCGAATATATGAATAAGAATACTTTGCTTAATTAAATGTCACTGATGAAGTATTTGATGAACACGAATAAATCTTCGGGGACGGGAGGCGGCTCGCATTCTTTTCCCCGAAACCCGTCCACGTCCTCCGAGGAGGCCAGCACTCTGGCGAGAGATCACACATTCCAGTGTGGCAGCAGTTTTCGAGCTATAAATAGTGGGGAGTTGAAAGAGTTCCTGAATTCGAACAATGACCTTATGCACTTCAACACATGGGCAACAAATCGCCACTAAAGCGACAGGCTTAATGGGGTCTTGTCCAAAGCTTATGAATATGTCGCGGATTAGGGCGCTTTTTTGCAAGTCGCTTGGCGGCGCGTGGCCACTGATGTTCATTCAAATTTGATTTGCTAAATATGCTGCGGATTAAATCGCCTGCTGGGAGGCGTCATCAAATATTTGAACATTTTCATACGTCCGCACGAGAAAGTTCAGAGACCAAGATGGTGCTGGAGAGCTGCTCCCTTTTGAGGTTGAGTTTGAGAAAGCCTCGAGTCAGCGAATTGGTATATTCACAATTTCAACTGAATATTTCTTAGAACACAACCCTTGTACAGGTACTCACAGTGTTCTGGGAGTGCATTTTGAAAGATTTACAAGATAGCTATTCATATCAGAGGCGAACTGGGTGGAAAGGAAACTTTTTGCCAATGGAGAGGCGTCTTGTCGTCTTTACCCACCAACTGTATCAGTTTAGCAGTCTCGCGAACAATGCAGTGTCTCCACCAGACAGAATATAGAGCTATTCTTAAGGCTGCTCGCTCTCTATCAATGGTGACGTAAATTTGTTCATCTGTACATTGGCAATCTCGAGGCTCAAGAAACGCCATCAATAGCATCGCAGAAATGGTGAGCTTACTGCCTGCCTCCTTAGGAGAAAGCGGTTGGGTGCAATCTCACAATATATGGGGCTCGTGACCATAAAGGTACTCTGGGCAACGTAAGAGCCGGTGAACTAGCAAGTTAAAGGGATAGTTTGTCATTGGCAATTCAAAATTCAGTCTAACAACGTCGTCACTCTAGCCACGAGACAAGGCTAAAGTGACGTATGTGTGATTACAGGCGTACTTCCAAGACATAGCCTGATGAGTAGTTACAAAGGAAGGTATGTAATGTGGATTTCATATCGTGCGTAGATTCGCCCAGACCCAAGGGCACACTATGTTGGCACTGAGCTAGTTCCGGGTTGGGAACAAATTCCAGAAGACCAAGCGCTGAAATGCCAAAAGTCGCGAAAAGCCAATATCCCGAAAAAACAAAACCCGGAAAACGAAATTCTATAACTAGTAGGTATGCTTTGTACAATGGACCAATTTTTTATTTTAGCGCTCCAGTTCAGTGTTTCCCAACCTTCAATAGGTATGCTGCCCCTTCAACTAATCTTCTTCTTTTTCCTTCCATGACGGTTCAGTCCGAAGTGAGCCGGGGCTTCAACCAACATGGCTCTCCAGCTAACACGAACCCTCGCCAGCTGGCCCCAGTTGGGCACTCCAAGTTGGTTGAGGCCCTTCTTAACTTGTGGGCGCCATCTTGATCTAGGACGTCCACTGTCGTGTAGTCCCGATGCCGTCGTTGAATCTTCTCATCCAGACACCATCAACGCAAACAGGACCAAAAATTGGCCTTCAATTACCCTCATTGTACTACATTCTGGCAGTGCCGTCTTCGTTCATATTATTTGCCAGG
Organism: Eristalinus sepulchralis; assembly: GCA_944738645.1. NCBI lineage: Eukaryota > Metazoa > Arthropoda > Insecta > Diptera > Syrphidae > Eristalinus > Eristalinus sepulchralis. The sequence continues at coordinate 15,857,213 of OX122882.1, forward strand.
GTTTTTAGTTCTATTGGATTTTAGGGGCTTTAAAATGTTTGCCATTTCGACTTTAAAAACTTTTTTAGGAATTTTAGAATTTTAGATTTCGGGTTTCTTTTTATTTCCCACGGGTTTGGAATTTCAAAAATTTCTTGAAATGATAATCTTCGAGAGCCTGTACGAACAAAGGAAAGTACTGAATGGACTTAATGTAGTAAGTGAGTTAGCGCGATCTTCACGTAATAGGTGTCGTTCAGTACACAACCATCAAATAAAGAAACACACGAATATGAAAAATCTTGGTGAGTCTTTTAAATTTCTGAGTCTTGCATTCTTTGTAATACGTTGAAGGAAACTAAAACAATGCACAAGAAGTAAAAGAAAGAACTAGAAAAAAAACGAAACACCGAAAACAAAACAATCAAGTCTTTGAAAACAAGAGAATTGACCCGGCGCTTAATTGATTTTTACTTACGTGGTTGCAGTTTTCAGCACTTCATAGCGAACGCTACAAAATGCACGAATCAGGAGGGACTTAGCTCTAGTGTCTGACTAATGCGCAGTGTTCTGCGTGGATTCCTTTTTGGTAAGTCAGTCAGTTAGTCAGGACGTTCGTGGTTGTAAGGAAGTCAACATGCTTGCCTCGCAGTTCTTAAGGTTCCATCACTTCTCTGAAGCCCAACTGTTTGCTAATTTTGAGATTTGGCTTTTAATGTCTACTTTCTCTGTGAAATGAAGCACCTTAGCACAGTCACATTGGTGTATTGCCGAATACCCCGCGGAGTATGACAAACTTTCATGAGTTTACAAACCATTAATACCTACGACACGATGTTCAATTTCCATACTTGCTAATGCTATTAAAAAGCCGACAAATAGAAGGGGAGTTTATTTATAGTTTAAGTTTCATACCAGTGAGTCACGATCCATAGGTCGCCCACTCTACAATGAGGCCCTTGTCTACTGCCCATCTCCCATTAGGTCACAAGGCATGGCTAAGAATCACAAAGTAGTCTCCATATCTGTCGTCGCTGTAAGGTCACGAATTTCTTAATATGTAACAGCTTAAGTGAAGCCAATTACAATTTGCATACAATTAGGAACGACAAGCTGTTTTCTTGGTTCGCGGAGGTCAACTTATCTAATTATGAATTAGACTTGCTAATCATGAGGAGCCCATTATGAAACCCCTATTTTCGCCTGAAGTTCTTTAAATACTTTTGTCTTTCTCAATCTTAATGGCTTATTAATTAAATTTTGAAAACATTTGACATTTATTTGATAATCAATAAAACATGCTTTTGGAACGATGAGATAATGGGGCACTATGAGATCGGTGGACAGTTTAGCTGACTACTTGAATGTGAATCTATGTATTTAACTGTCATTAGAAACAGCCTGAACATTGATAAATTTGAATTGAACCTAGACAGGTAGACCCTTACTTACTTTTTCTCTCTTTCTCGTTAAAAAAGCAACTGCAAAGAAAACATCGTGATTTGGCAATGTGATCGGAATTTTTTTCAGAACTTTTCTTTGTTACTTGGAGTAAGAAGAAAGTCACATAAAATGCGAATACATTTGTTAAAATCTTCGTGCATGCTAACCGTCATTTGCTTGTTGTCAGCATTTGCGAATAGATGCTGTCTGAGTTCCGAAAACTCCTAACTGTGTGAACTTCTCTGGCATGAATACCCATTTTTTCATTCATTCTGTGAGCATAAAGAACATCGAGAACGGGAACGTAAGCTGAAGCGTGTTCATTCGTCTTGCAAGTAACACAGAACACACATAATATGCTTTGATCTCCATGATTTTGTTGTACAATTTTGAAAACGAAAGACTCAAAATTAATTTCTGTCAAGTTTCAAGAAGTCATATTCCTCACAACTTTTCTCCCACCTGAGGCCTGAGCCTTAAGTTTACCGATTTCGAAACGGTGACATTTAAAACGCCTTTCAATGATGATGTGTACACTTGAAGTTCAGCTCGAAGATGTGATGCTTTTGACCTCCAGGGTGTGAGTCGATTCGTATCCACTACGCTACTGGAGTCCATACACTTACTTACCTACGGCATGGCGGCCACTGAGAACATAATTTTTTGGGTCCGCTCTTGTCATTTAATTAATTTTTTGAAATGATTCGCTGTCTCACACATTCCACGTGCCAATCTAAAAATGATAACATTCTTAAAAAAATCTAAGCAAGTGGAAAGTTGACAGAACGTTTATACGATAAAAGCCCATTCCGGTTACTACCTAGAAGGCATTTAAAGCGTTTAGCATCCGCTTTCAATCATCAACTTCTGATGGCTGAAGAATATAAATAATTTATGTTCGAATTTAAATTCACTCTCCACATGTCTCGTAAAACGGCATTTCTAATTTGAATGCAGTCTCTAAGCGGTCTGCACTGAGCCGAGCCATGTGGACACCTGTTCGAGCGTCACGCTGTGAGGAAACGCTACTGATTTGTAAATTTCTGTGAAAATAATCACACTGTGGAGAATCAACTGGCGTTGGCCGTTGTTAAGAGGTGATCAGGATTCACTACCGGCTTAGCTATGTCGGTTTACAATGTTCATGTTTGCATTGGTCGAATCGTTTGACCGAATTTCGGCGCTGTTTCTTTTTCAGTACTGTTTCCGAGCTTTTTCAACTTAATCGACTTTTTTAGCATTAACCAATGACTTAATGTCGTCCCACCGAAAATGGTCAAGCTGCTTAAAATTTCACAAACATGGTTACCAAACAACTGATCCATTTCTTGGGATAACACGCTCACCAACTTACGCATGTTACTCTTCAAATAAATCGAAAGTGACGTATGTTATGTGACTTGTGGCCCCATCTTGTTAAAACCACATGTCCTCCAAGTCCATATCTTCCGATTCGTATCAAAAAAATTCATGGCGCGATAAGGCTGACCAATTGCAGGAACGTGCAAATCGTTATCGTCGAAGAAAATATATGGTGCAAGCGCGCCGCCTGCATGCAAACCGCACCAAGCAGCTATTTTTTAACGGATGAAGTGAGATTCTTACCCGACCAATAACGCATATTTTTTTGTTGACGAATCCATTGAGCCAAAAATGTGCTTCGGCACTGAAACTGATCATTTCGGCACATCTTCTCCAGGGCCCAATTGGAGAACTCACGTTGTTTCTAATAGGCTATCGGCTTCGAGTCTTAAGACAGCTCGATCTTGTTTGGGCGTAAATCAAGGTCCTTACGCAAAAAAATGCGCAATGTGGTCTGAGCGATGCCCAGTTCTTGAGAACGCCATGGAATTGACTGATTTATATCGTTTGTTACGGATGGCAGCGATATTTTTGACACCTTGACTAATCCGTCGTCCCACTGACACGGCAACATGCAGACTCAAATTCTTGCACAAAACTTGACCGTCGTCTACTAGGGCGAGAATTACGACCGAAAATTAGAGTAAAGTCTCTGCAAGTTTCGGCCACAGACTCCGGACTTCGGTAGAATAATTTCTGAATTTACAGACACTGTGCGTTTGTGTACTTTGTCATGGTCATTAGTCGACATCGTTTTAGGATTATTGAAAGAGTGCCTTCATAAATTAAATTTTAAGTTGTAAAGTCCCTATTGAAGGACCCTCAATAGCGGCGGAGACTGCACGTATTACCAATCAGTAAACAATATTTTTTAGGATTTCAAACTTGGCTCTACTGTCACTCTTGGATAAATCACTCAGAAAACAGTCACGGAATAAATTAGTTGATCAATTCAAAGGGCCTTTGTTGATCTAACAATTTTCTTTAGTGACTTCCCAGCACCCCGTTAAGAGAACGATCAGTGATGATACCCAGGGTATGGGAAATTGAGTGCTCCGACGTGCAACCAGTGAATGCTAAAAAATCGCTTCTCAGGTATATCCTGGTGGATAATATTGCTGTCCTGCACACACTATGAAGCACTTGAATCAAAATCAAAGCCGTAACACCAGTATACGGAATCATTGATGGAGCCAAAGTCGATTTTGTGGCGGAATGGCGGGTATCAAACCCAGGCTTTTAGGGAACCTGGCTGATCGTAACAGCTTGACCAGAGGCTATATTCTGGTGCCACGAAAGTCCAGGACCCTCTTGAACTTCGGTGTTAGGCTGACAGTGCGATAGGCCCCCTTGTGGGAGTATCGCGGTGGCTGTGTCTTACAACCCAATATCGGGGTCAGAATCGAGGTTAGTGTACTGTGCTGGCTGATTGGAATCAGGTTACTCACTTTTCTGATTCAGGCAAGGCGGTTAGAGGGCTTTCCCGGCTCAGTGTTGAGTTGCATTCTCAACCGGGTGCTGCGACGCATAGAGCGGTTGAGGTTTTAGAAAGACTTCGCAAGCTAAAGCCTTAATCTCATTTGGTACTTGGTTATCTAAGGCATCTAGTCTTGCGATATCGACCACTCTTGGGAAAATGGACCCCGTGAAGTAAGCCGTTAAGGAAGGTGATCACGTAAAACCAAATCCAACATCGCCAGTGTGTCTGCTCGCTGGGAATGGATTGCCCATTCCGCATATTTCCCTTTTGATATGTGCTTTGCTCTCTGATGCCCAGTGTGCAATGGCAGCCTTTTTGCGCTCCAGTGGAAAGGATCCGCTGCTGTTGTCTCTCTATAGTCGCACTGCTGTTGTCGCCATGCGGCGGTATAGTTGCTCATGTTGCCACCGAATATGAGCCCATTTCCATACACGCACGCACGTAGGGGAACGTTCCCATATTTCCACTTGATGCGATCGTACATGTGCCCGTGTCAAATGTATTCTTGCGCCAATCAAGACGTCATTAGATGTGACATCGCATACTTCACATGCTGGTGTTTTCCTTCTTTGTGCTCTGATGTGGTTACTTCGATTTTGAACAGCCATCTGTACCAGCATAGCCAAAAGAAGGCTTTGCTGCGACGTCTTCTTTTGAAAAATGCGAAAAACTTCATTACTTCTACCTTTCCAAAGCGTTGTTGATAAAAAAATAGTTTTAGAAGATTGAACAACCACTTTGTGATGTACTCAATAATTTCCAATATTTTCTGCCCACAGTCGTCCACTCACACCAGAAGTTTCTCCAGAGCTTCCAAAGCGGATAGCCATCTCGACAGTATTTTAAATAACTTGACAACTTGACATTTTGTTTCCAATTAATTAAACCGTTTATGGCTGACGATAAAATTAATCACTTGCGCGTTTCACCAATCGATCATAATCTACAGGTTTCAGCCACGCTGCCGGACCAAGCTCCATTTACGATTGTACAAGGCCCCATCAAGGTGCCTCCTTCAAATGACCCGTCTACCTATAACAGGTTATAACCACCAACTGAGCGACAGGGTCTTGGATTTCCTCCTCTTCGCAAACAAACGATCAACTTGACATTATCGAGAAAATCCAAGATTGAGCCAACCACCAAATCACACCGCCTTCGTGATGTGAATTGCTGACGATTTGCATGCGTTAAGCGTACATTTGTCGGCATCGTACCACTGGGGCCAGTAAGCCAAGTGGGTGGGTTTAGTGACCCCAAATGTTTACCTCATTCCCATGCACTGCAGCCACGCGAGTTGAATTTTAATAACTCGCGCGTTACGTTAACCTCTTGCGGATAATGAATAACTCGCAACGACCTTTGAAGCGCTCCTCAGACACACTCCGTACGAGATGCATACACTTACCCGGGCATGCCTTTCCGTACTCAGCTGGAATCTTCTGCTGACAGACGTGATAGATGCGTGCATGGGTGAAGGCAATCCGTCATGTGACTAGACGGCGATGAGGCGCATTTATCCGAGTACCCGATAAGGATTCGCTTGATGTGATTCGCTTTGAAATGTGTTTCTGTGAGAGATGGTGAATTGTTTTATTTCATAAAGACACAGCTGTCAGTGAGTTATCTCTGGATATCATCTGGAGCAAGTGTGAGACGTTCTCAAGGCCAATGTACTTTCGTTGAGTTAATTCAATGTTGCCTTGCACTTTTGTTGCCGTTGCCTACATCGAGCTGCCACGAGGATGTGAATGTCGTCTGCAGTCAGTGACGTCAACCGAAAAGTGGTGATTTAGTTATGGGATGCTCATCATCAGCTCTTGAGAAGATTAAAGGCTTCGTGGGTTGTTTTGTTTTTCGTCTTTTGGGGGTGGGGGTTCTTCACTTTCATCTCCTTCACTGGTTACGTACGCAGTTTGCCACCCACCAGATAGGATATTCCAGATTTTGACCTTTGGAGTCAGATACCGCTTGTGATCATGGCGTGAAGTCGCATAACAAATAATCTCTGATCGTTTAAAATACTCGGACTGATTCAACGGTAAGGTTCCTGGCTGCCTTAAGAATTGAAGCCAAGAGTCGTTTCGTTATGAAAATAAATCGTTCTAGCCTAGGGACTGAATTTCGCGCACCACGTTATTTGAGGGGATCCTCCACTTGTTAGGCGAGGACGTCGTAGGCAAAATCAGTTCCAAAGCGAGGACGACGTAGTCCAAATGGAACGATGAATTCGAATACTCTTCAGGGTGGAGCAGTATTGTCCACACCCTCTCATCCTAAACACGAGATCCATAGAGGTTTGACTAAGCACATGCCACCGTGCACTCAACGGAGATCATCATTAAATCCTTTCCTCCAGAGGCCATTATCGCAAACAGGATGCAGAACTATCCTTCTATCTATATCTATACTTAACTGTACGTCCGAAGGTGGGCTTAAGGGTGAACTGATGAGCATTCCTAGCGAGGCGTGTATTGCGGGTAAATTCTTGAAGACGAGGAATGCAGCTGGCTAATTCGTTTGAGCTTTTCTTATTGAAATAGCGATAAAACAGTCACAGAGACGTGACATTACGTCGGTGTTCTAACGAGTCAATCGACTTCGCAATATTGTTATCTCCTATAAGTTTTATCGCTCGCTTTTGGATTCTATCCAGTAGGTGCAGAGAGGTCTTGGAGCACCAGACCAGATAGGAGCGTTATACTCGAGCTTAGGGCGCCTTGTAAATTGTAGCCAGATCAGAGGGGGTAATGTTTTTTTCTGCTTCGTTTTAGGAAACCTAGACATTCGCAGCATTTTCGGCGACTTCAAGTATGTGATCGTTCCAACTAAGTGTTGAGTTGATACGCACTGAGGATGGAAAGTTTTTCGGTTTGAACAACGCAGGTGCCGTCCATGGATAACGGCTGGTTATTTTGGGAACGCTTGAGTGACAGTTGACAGCACTGGGTTTTGAAAGCATTAAATTCCACTCTATTTCTCGAACCCCAAGCGATTATGCTGTCAAGGTCGGAATTTAATATGCTTGACATACGCTGCCATTCCAAGTCTACGGCCGAAGTGCAGGGACGTGAGCCAAGGAACGAATATGATAAACTGAGGGTACTGTCATCAGCCAAGGAGTGAATAGGATTAGAAGTAGCAGACAAGAGATCATTTATGAAAATGAGAAAGAGTGTCGGAGACAGACCGGAGCCCTGAGGAACTCTAGCATTAATATGGTGGATATCAGACTTGAACCCATCCAGCACGACTTGTATTGAGCGGTTCGAAAGGTAATTTCTAATTCATTGAAGAAGAGACTTATCGATTCCATTAGCACGCTTTTGGCACTGCGGAGACGATATACATACAATTCATGACGATCCCAAGAGTTTTCTCTGCCCATTGTGATGCTGTGTACTAAACGTCAGTTCTGTGTGTCTTTCCTTCATGACAGCATTTACTTCGTTTCGCCCTCGTTTTATCCAGATGCATTTCGACCGCTTTTCGACTGCTCACTGACAGACGTGTTCGTTCAATGTCATCCGCGTTTGCCAGAAGCTGCACGGAGTCTTGAAAGATCGTGCTTAAGGTGTGAGTTTCGCGCTCTGACTTGTGAGTGATCGTCATATAAAAAAATGGAAAAATGCACAACACTTGACAGCTCATCGTCATGCCGAAAAACTTTTATGACGTTGAAAGTCTCGATAAATACGTCATCGACCATGGCGGAGCAACGAGAATTCCCCATCGTCATCCTACACAATCTGAGGGAATTCAGAGAATTGTCAAAAATGAACACACGACTTTGTAGCTCACCCCCGAGATGCATATGCGGCCTCAAAATGGACAAATAAGTGGTGGGTGTTAATTTGTTCTTACTGTGTTCTTTCTAAGATCTGCCGCGATGCGAAAACCGGTTCTATGTTGGACTTCCCAGGCCTGAAGCTGAGAGAATCCGTAAAAATTGTTCAGGAACGGATTCAGACGTTCAGAGGATCTTGTACGCTGGGCTAAGAATTCTGATTCCCTGGTCGTTCGTCGTTTGGGATCCCCCTTATTGTGGACCGGACAAACGAAACTGTGATTTCACTCGTCCTGTGAACTGTGTCCGGTACTCGTATCCTTCTATTCATGTTGTGCGTGCAATTAGCGAAATTTGGGGAGCTTTTTGAGTGTTGATATCCTGAGGTCAATGATTGGTGTTCAGTCCAGAGTTCCATGCAATGACCTTCGGCGAGTGACTTACCCTTTCCATCATGGCTGTTCTTTCGGCATATAATTCCCAAACTTAACAATTACCCTAAAGTGTAGTACAATCACTGACAGTATCAGCAAATGATGCTCCTCTTTACACAGGCACGCACACGAGAACGGCAGGTTTCCAAGCGCGCAACAAAAGTCGCAGCAAAAGTTTAATGAGTTTGAAAACTTCTCTATCTCGGTGTTAATTTAACTAAATTTATTCCAAGCCCTCCACTGCGCGATTAATTGCTGCAGGCGAAAGGCGCTAAGCATAAATCCAAAAGATGTCAAACATGACGCAAGACCCAAGAGAGCAAGCACCTAAGTCAGCGGGGCCAAAGTCAACAGAGGATTTATGCGAAGGGAGCAGAATTTATTCGTGCCCCAGCCCCAGTGTGACTGAAGAAGAAGACATTGTCAAGAGCAGTTGCAGTTAACCCTATCGTTTGAGACATTTTTCACAACGGCAAGGAATTTTAATGAGTCCCCTACCCCTCGGCCGTGGATTGTTTAAATTCACCCGACCCCCACCCCACGCTGGAACAGCTTTAACATCTCTAATCAGCAGCAGACCGACACAAGCCAGTTCACATGTGTGCCTCTTTAATCTCGCATTCCTTTTGGCTCTCTTCCGCCTGACACACATCAAAGTCTTTATGGCCTCCAGGCAACCCGAAGCTCCGCATATGCAGTGTCGTGTGTGTATCTAGGCGGGTTCGTGCCGACCAAATTTTCATGTTTATCTACCCAAACGCCACGAGCATGAACGGGAAAAAAGGAGACGAGCAAATCGACTGCCACTCAAAAAATGATATAAATTGAAATTTTCCAGCTCGGGAGATTCCTCTCAACTCAACCCTGCGTGCTCCGGTGTGTGGCCTACTTTGGATATCCTCTGATTTCGCATCTCAGGTTGGGTACACACACTCAGACCATTGAGGCAATTTTCCAAGCAGATATTTGCTTTGAAAATTACAAGCTCACGCCTTGTCATCGAGTGAATGGATGTGACTTACAGAACTGATGCTCTCGAGGGACGCGTGTGTCTCTGGGGACGCTCAGTGGTGGTTGCTTTCATCTAAATCTGTGAATGCAGTCATTATAGCCCTAGACAGCATTTCCAGTGACGTCTCTGTCTTTGCCTGGTGACACGGTGTGCGAGAAAGCTGCAGGATCCCATGAGACAAACATTCATTTCAGGGATTTGCGAGGCGAATGCGAACTTGGAGGATCCTTTGTGGCAGAAGGTTTGCTACTGGTTTTCCCTGCGAGTATTTCAGCACTTGATTTGGGATGTTGTTTACTGTAAAAGCTTTGGACTGATTCGGTTCCGTGAAGTGTGATGTTACAGTGGACCACGTCAGACAATTTAACAAATGTCATTCTCTCCGTCTCCTTTCACACTTTAAACATTAACCAGCGCAGTAAGAGCCCTTTCAAAAGCATGGGTGTGACATTTAAGAGCTCTTATATTTGTGTTAAGTTTCAATCCTTTAGTTTGTCACCTCCACTTCACGAGAAGCACTCTCGTTGGGCGCCCATGTTGGCTCTGTGCCAGCCAACAACACGTTTCTGCAGTTTTCAGTGCCAACCGTAATCGGATAAGCTCGTTTGTCCGCTGAAACGTTCAAAGCAGCTTAACTTGCTTGTGCATTGTATACGAGGGAATGAAGTAATTCTTCAAAATGTGCATTCATTTGGCGGAACTGGGAAAGTAAGTAAAACACAGGAATCAGTTGCTGGTGGATTTACTTTTGTTTGCATCCGTATCCTCTTTAGGGAAGATTCAATTCCTCGAAATGCTTGCTCAAGTTTGATTTTGACACTAGCCCTTGTTTACTTGGAAACAAAGGCAAATCGTACATCGCTGCAGATTAGTTCAAGTTTATGCACCGAAAAGGAGAACATCCCAGTTCTCTGTTTGTCTGTTATATTGTACAAAGCCAGCTTAGTTCTATAATTGAAGCCCCTATTAGTCAAAGGTCTCTTAAAGAAGCAGCGTGTGGAAAAGAAGAAGCGATTGGCAAGTATCCCTCTGAGTTTAATTTCTGAACTGATATTGTTGTCCAAACTTACTGCGGAGCAGAGGTAGACAAAGTCCTTACCTAGTGGTATGCACTGCCCAAAACGTCGATGTTCCGTGTCCTTTCTCGGTGACAGCATATACTTCATCTCGCCTTCATTTTACGCCAAAGCCATTCAAGTCGCTTCCGCTTCAGTTCCAACAAACGCCTCATTGACTACTCACGCGTTCAATCACGTCAATGTCGTCTCCGTAAACAAACAGATAGACGGACTTTCGGAAGATCGTACCTCTGGAGTTGACTTGTGAGTTACGCACGATCTTCTCAAGGATGATGTTAAAAAAGTCACATGACAGTGCGTCGCCTTGTCTAAATCCTTTTTTGACATCGAAGGTCTCGGTGAGTTCGTTCCCGACCTTGACGGAGCAGCGAGAGTTCTCCATTGTCATCCTACACAATCTGACAAGGCTGGTAGGAATGCCAAAACTAGACATGGCACTGTATAGCTCATCTCTATGCACACTCTCATATGCGGCCTTGAAATCAACAAATAGGTGGTGCGTGTCAATGTGGTCTTTTCCAGAATCTACCGAAGTGTGAAAATTTGGTCGATGGTGGACTTCCCTAGCCTGAAATCTATCCGATAAGGACCTATTAGTTTGTTGACGAACGGTTTCAGGCATCTGATAGGATCTTGTACGCAATGTTGAAGAGACTGATTCCCCGATAGTTGGCGCAGTCGAAGGGGTCTCCTTTCTTGTGGACCGGACAGACGACGCTGAGATTCCACTCATCGGGTATGCTTTCCTCCGACCATATTTTACAGATGAGCTGGTGCATGCGCATCTCCAGCTGCTTTAAACAGTTCTGCGGACAGTTCATCCGCTCCAGCAGCTTTGTTCGACTTCAGTCTCGATATTGCTATCTTCACCTCGTCTAAGTTGGGGCGACGGAATTCTTACCTATCATCGTCTAAATTTAGAGGAACATTCTGCCTAACAGGCGAATTTGAGCCGTCATCGCCGTTGAGGTGTCTACAGAAAGGATCTTTCCAGATTGTCGACATCGATTGCAATTCCACTACTAACAGTTATCCGTTGATCCCGGCAGGCTTCGGTACGAACCCTATATCCACTAGATAGCTGATTCACTTTTGCGTAAGGTTTTCGGACTTCATTCCTGCCATAGCACCTCTCCACCTTTTTGATCGCGCGCTTTTCTCATTCTCTGTCACTCCTTTTCCTCCTGAAAAGCCGGTTTTCCTCCCTTCTTCTCTGTCCGTAGAGCTCACGAATAGCTCTCGTTGTTCGATGCAGCTTTGTCTTGTAGACCTCCTGTGTAGCTGCACGTAACTGCCTACACCCGTCCACAAATTATAGTTTAATTCTTGTTGGCGGCGTGAAACCCAGCACATCAGCTGCAGCTTCTTTGAAGCCTTCTTGACATTGTTTTCATTATTCTTTTTTTGTCAGTTCAGGCAGCGTCGAACTTTGGCAGAGTTTCAGATGGACTCGGTCGGCAAAGATCCCAGCGATCTGCTGCGATTGAATGACTTCAAATCGTTTTGCCCTATCTCGACTCCGTTGCTCTCTCGATATCCTTGGCTACAACAAGGTGATGTTCCGAGTCGGTGTTGGTGCCTCGAAAGCTTGGGACATCGAAAATACAGGAGGAGTGTCTGACGTCGATCGCTACTTGAGCAATTTGATTGGCGGTTGATTGATCGCCAGGTTCCTTTATGGATGTTGTGACGTGGGAACCGCGTACTAGACACGGAGAGATTCGCGCCGCGGCGAATTTCACCAGCCTGAGTCCGTTTCCGGAGGTGGTATCGTGCAGTCTGTGTTTTCCGAAGATGGCTGCAAACTTGTCCTATTTTACCAGCTAAGCGTTGAAATCTCCTGGAACGATCTTGTTGCCGTCGCTGGCCTTACCAGTTCTTTTAGCAAAGGCAGCCTTTTTTAAAAACTTAAGTCCGGTCCTTGTGGCCACTGTAATATCTCAAAGCGTTGGCCGGATAATCAATTTTATTGATCTTATGCTTGTGAGTTGCAGAGGTCATTCTTCTTCACTTCCATTGTTTGAAGGAAACCCCTATGGAGGAGAAACGTTCCGAGAGTTCAATTTGTTGCCGCCACATTTGACCGACTGCAGGTCTTAGCTTCACAGCCACTGTGACTTATCCGGATAAGCCTATGACTTAAGAAAAGTCCCTCAAAAAACTAAGCTTGCTTGAGTTAAATCACAGAATCCTACAACTCAACTCAATCATCCGTGACATCTTGCAGCAAAGATAATTCTCAATTCTCACTCCTTTCATTAAAAATGATGCTGCCAACCCAGTGAGGAACAATATGCCCCAGAAGCCGCCCGCATATCGCTATCCTCCCTGCGAGCAGTAGAAACCCTCAATTTACCCTTAATGGATCGCTTCATTCAATTCTGTTCCTTTATCACGTTAACCTCATATTTCCTCGGCAGGATATCAGACAATTTATTGCCTCTGTATCTGGAGCGTAATAAATAAACGAAAACATCGCAATCATTGAGTCCAAAGCAGGTGGTCACTTTCAGCTGAGAAACGCTCCGCAATTTTCGCAATAAATCCCGCCAAGAGAGAAATGTTCGTCGCTTAAGCTTTTCCATCAGCCTTCGCCTTATCAGATGTCGGCGTCGTCATAAAGCATAAACTCAACAGCACAATTTCGACACAAAATGCCAATGATGAACAGGATTTCAAAATGAACTACAAGGAAAGCGAGGACACTTGCTGCAAGTTATGCTGGATGTTTGACCTTTTCGGGAGGAAATTTGACAAATGTCACCGAATGTATTCATGTCAGTATTTATGTTTATTAGTTTCATTTCGATGGTTTTCGTTTTAATAAAAATTCCGTAGAAGGATGTATTGTTTTGGAGTGCTTGGTATTTCAATAACTTTTGGCCTTTCGACGCGGTAGCGGAGTGGTTCGGGGTGTCACTTACAAAGGGTACGATTTATAGGGGCGACCTACAATGGTAGGGGAATGCAGGAAATATAAAGAGCCTGAAAGAGTGATTGGTCCTGCGAAAGATGTACTTCATCCGGGGTGCCATAAACAGCTGTCACTCATGTCCTATCAAACGACAACCATCTCTGAACTCAAACGATGAGCTCACAAATTCACATTCATTCAAAGCACATCTCCGAACTCAGAACAGTTGACTTAAGTTTTCGGTGTCACCTTGCCACTTCTCAGACATCCCAGATCCCATAGAAACGCAATTCTATTGAGTCACATTCCGACACTTGTCAAGGCGACCCCCAACAACGCCACCCACGCTCCTCGCACTCAATAACCACACCTCCCCTGAGTTGTTTACAAATTCGACACCTAAAGTGTTGACTTTCACGCCCCAAATGCCACATTGTCTGAGCACGTATCACCTGTCCCCACCAGGGCACGTCACCACCATCACCCAAGGTCCAATTGCTTATCCATTCAGGCATATCGAGAGCAGCCCACAACCGATTGCACGCCACCAAGTAACTATAAATAAAGTACGATTCATTGACAAATTCTCGAGGATCCTTAAAACGTGCTGCCAACCACCGCACAGGGGTTTGCCACTCAATCAGGTTCGGATTTCAGCGAAAGTTTGTTTATTTCGAGCACTTTAGGAAGACGGTAAGCGAGCGCATTATACCGCTGCATCGAGTCTCAGCAAATACTAGCTTCCGTTTCGTTTGCGTTTGCATTTGCAAGGATTTTTCTATCCGCATGGCTTCTCGTCCTGGTGGGCGCATCAGCATGCAAGACGACAAAGAAATATGAATGGAAATTCCCCGACTGCATTTGTGCAGTGCAGTCCTTGGGGCAGACTATTTGTTGTCGCGCTGTCCACCCCCTCCGCCCTCACAAGAGTGGGAAGCGCCATGGTCGCCTGATTGAAATGGAAACGAAAGCAAATAAAACAAAAATGGAAATAAAATGAAAACGACAATTTATGCAGAGGAGGCGCCTTGTGTATCCTCTTGTGCGATGACTCTGGTCCCTGGTCTCCCGCAGCCCCGGCGGAACCGTTGAATTAGGTAAAAAGGATGAAATTTTGAGCTCGCATCCTTCGAAATGAATTTATTTCATCGCTCGCCCGTATTGTGTAGTTTTGTGGCGAGGCTTTGTCAACAAAACGTTTAGTACCTCAACAAAGCCGGGTCGGGGTATAAACAGCACGAGGATGCTTTTTAATGTTTCCCTTTTGTTCGAGACGGAAAAAGGACGCACACTATTCTCGGTTTCAAGTGTCTGCCAGGGGGGGGGGGAGATGGGTGCCGTGTATGCCTGATTTGAAGTGGTTATTTTAAAGAGATTCGAACAAAGCGGCATGCGATATTCGGTCCCTTTGAGGATCAGTATCTCTGGGGAGGTGGATTGTGTTCCAATGGGATAGAGGTGGATAAAATTAAATTTTTCTTCTTCATTGTCCTTTGTGGGGTGCACAGATAAGAATGGGAGTACCTTTTTTCTCTTTCGTTGTCCCGGCGACTGGGAAAGGATTGCGGATGAGGGCAGTTTCTATTAACTAGATGTTAACACTTCGTTTGTACTTTCATTGGAAATGTTAATTTTATAAGGGACCTCGGTGTTCGCATCTTCATTGGTCTGGGCTGAAACTGTTCGTGTACTTGGGATGATGATGTAAATTAAGATTTTCGTTTAAGAAAAAATTGTTATTATGGACGGTGTGGCAAGCTTGTCATCATCTTCTTAAACTAGATGTATTACGGGGTCAATTAACGCACACAAGAACTTCAGGCCCCTTGATTCTTCGCCAACGAAACCAAGTCATCATCATCAAGCGTAACCAGGTAAGGCTTTGGAATTAGTGACATCACCCTACCCAGGGGCAGAGTGGCGTCCTTGATTGCTTCCCCAGATATGTCTTCTTCTTCTTTTACTAGCGCTACCGTCCGGAGTAGACCTAAGTTCCAACCAACGAATCTCCAGCTAACACAACGCACTCTCGCCAGCTGCCTCCAATCGCGCACTCCAAGTTGGTTGAGGTCCTTCTCCACTTATGAGCCATCTCAACCTAGGCCGTCCAAAGATGCGTTGTCTCACTGACTGAGATTCGAAGATTTTCCGAGAGAACTGTGGTGTCCATAAGCTCTTTATCATCCAAAAATTCTAAATCAGATGCATGCCGCCGTACAGTAGTTGAAGTTCGTCGTTGAATCTTTTCCTCCAGACGCCATCAACGCAAATATCGCACGCAGACCTTTTCTCTCGAAAAGGCTAGAGGGCTTCCTCATTCGCATTTAGTAACATCCAAGTTTCTGCGCCGTAAAGAAGGACTTGGAAGCCAGCTGAGTCCTTCGAGAGGGGCTATATAAGTCAATGGCCTGTTGAAGACGCAGCGATTGGCAAAACTGGTTCTGCGTTTGATTTCTGTGCTTATGATGATGGCTCTTTTAATCTTGGAGCCGAGGCAGACGAAGTCTTGAACTTAAGGCATGACGTTCTGTCCAAGACATCGATGTTGTGTGTTCTTTCTCCATGACATCGTATGCTTTGTCTCGCCTTCATTTATCCACAAACCCATTTTAATCACTTCCGCTTCAGTGCCAGCCAACGCCTCATTAACGGTTCGCTAAGTTATTCCAATCGCATTAATGTCGTCAGCGTAAGCAGATGGATGGAGTCTTGGAAGATAGTGCCCCTGGTGTTGACTTGAAAGTTACGCACGATTCTCTCAAGAATGATGTTGAAAAACTCACATGACAGCGCGCCGCCTTGTCTAAAACCTTCTCTGGCATTTTATGTCTCGGTGAGTTTAATTTAGTTTAAAAATGTATTTTTTTATTTTGAGTTTCATTTGCATTAAATCTAGATATAAAATACTTAAACTAGCTATAATAACTTTTATTTTAATTAAAACTATCTTACTGGCTCCATGCGAGCACTCTAAGTTAATCTATGAATTTTTTATAATTGCCTTTCAACCTTTCAGTTTTTGTAGGTATGTTCAAGTAAAGAACTAAATTATACTTAATACTAAGAAAATGTTCTGGAAAAACTTAGCAATCTAATAAAATTATTTTTAAATTATTATTATCAAACCTAACTAAACAAACTTAACCTAACTACCACTAATTTTTTTTTTTTTTTTTTTTTATGGGTTATATATATACTACACTTACTTAATCTTAATCTAACTTATACTATATGTAAGTTGTCCGTAGGGGGACCAATTTCTGTTTCCGCTGACGGCAGCTGGGCCACCAGATGTGGCTCTAGCCACCAATAAAATTGCCTATCCTTTTCCCGATCTTTAATGTCGCGAATAGGGATGGATGTGCTGAAGCGGAGATCACCCGGCCTTACGCTTCGTACATTGCTCTCGTAGGGCAGACGCTTGTCACCGTTCGTCTTACTACGTGGTAGAGAAGTGGACATCCCTCCGCATCCTGGACCAAGCCAATGCGATCCAGATACAAGAACGCTTCCGGTGGAATGAATCCACTTCGGCGTGCGCTCTCATGATATGCGTCGTTCGGGTAGTAAGCTCCGAATATCAGCAACTCTTGCAACGTGCCTTCGAATCAGCTTAATAATAAAATTATCCAGCCTATTCACGTTTGCTGCGTTGTACAAGATTTCATTAGCATAGAACTTCTTGTACTCAGACTCTGGGGTTCTGTATATCTTAAGACAAGCTCGAAGACATTGCCTTTCGAACACCCTCATCCTTTCCATCTGGGAAGGACTCAAGTTGAACCACACCGGACAACCATACACCATGATTGGCCGTATTAGGGCCGTGTAGCAGATAATCTTCACTCTGGAATCAAGTTGGCTGCTATAAAACAGCCCACTTGCCATAGCGAAGGCTTTTCTGGCTTTTGCCAGACCCGTTGCTGCATGAATATTACCATACAGAAACTGGTCCAACATAATGCCCAAATATCGCACTACACTCCTCACAGCTAATGGCTGCCCCTGCGGGTCCAAAATGCCGAACTTACGCCAGTTTTTACTCGTATCTCTTGAAGCCCTGCACAACGGAGTTCGGAACAGGATGGTTTCACACTTCTGGTAGTTGATCTTCAACTTCCAGTCGTCGCAAAATCGCTGGATTTTCTCGAAGTCACGGTGCAAGAGGATATTAATGATCTCAATCTTCGGTGCCGTCCTGTACGCGATCAAATCGTCAGCGTACGCGATCAGGTACTGCATGGAGCTAATTAATTCACTGGTGAAAACAGTGAAAAGAATTGGTGAATTCACTGCACCCTGCTGGAGCCCATTTTTAATGTAAAAGACATTAGTAGAAACCTTGTTGCCACTCTTAACAACAAACTTTCTACCTGTGACCATATTGTAGATCGTGTAAAGTAGTTCTTTGCTTATACCTAACCTCGTCAACTTGAGGAAGAGGCTTTCTAACCAGACGCTGTCGAATTCCTTTTCCAAGTCAACAAGGCAGGCCCCCCCCCCCTTATTTTTGTGAATCCCAGCAAATAGGACCAATAGGATAGCCCTCTCAACTTCGCAGGGTAAAGGCCACTGCTTTGACTGTTGCTGAGCATCTGCGCCAGTTTCCGTGGGAGTTAAAAAATGATACAGACCCGCCTTCAGATGCTTTTAAGTGGAGAGTTTAACGCTGACATTGTCCCACGGTTGTGCTAACCGTCCGAAGTGGTCTAACGCGTTAACCGTAGATCGACAGCTTTCTCATGCCTGTGTTTAATAAAGACTGCAGCACACGCGCGTTTCAGGGGGGTTGTCAAAATGAGATCGTAGACTTTTTATTATTCTATCTTTTGTAGGCCTTCGGTGGCTTTTTAAAGGGCGAGTTCATCAAAAGTATGCGTACGATCACGTTGAAGCTCGTTCATTGTCCATAACATCCAACCACAATTTGATCTCGCAGCGCCTTTTCCCTGCATAAACCAAAAATCGGATCACCAACCGACGTGGCTCTTGTTTTCCAATCTTTCTGAAACTACAGGGCATTCGGGCGGTCCTAGCAAAACTGCATACAAGCCCGATTTCCCCGAAATTTCGACATCAAAAGTCAACGAGAGTTGTCTTTGAATAGTTGCGCCATCGACATGTGAGGGACTCATGTACCATGTATTTGGAGGAGCAATCGAATGACAAATCCATATCGACCTAAAATCAAATCAGACAATATTCATGAAGTTTAGGCTTAGTACTATAGACCTCAAAACGCCCAAGACCTAATTTCCTCAAAGATAATAAGCACAAAGACTCCGATGATCGCAAACGCCAGGCAAATTGGCCTCTCTGACATGAATTTGAAAAGCACACAAAACTTTAAATTTAAATTCGGGAAAATCTCCTGTAGTTTTTTTTCTCGTAATAAGTAACGTTAATCAAAATCTGTCATCTACATCCCCCTTTCAGGAAACATTTCCACCTTCAATTAAAATATTCCAGTTTCAATTTCCTGTTCCCTTTCAATCACAGTGCAGCTCCTGATTTCAATAACCCCCAGCGCTCTCATGCAGAATGTATTCTTGTTCCAGCACAAAAAAGAGCATCGAACTGAAATGTACTCTGCAGTCTTTTTTTATAAATTACACTCGGTAGTCAAAAATCAACTTTTCGAAGAGAACAGTAGCGCATACAAAGTGAATCGTAAAAAGCGAAACAAATCCTTGTGCAGTGGTGAATAGTGGTACTTCATCCCTAGCGGCCATTGGAGCACCGAAAACAAATTTCAATCTGCTTCCAATGTTTATATAAAATAGCATTTTCTTCAAGTAAATACGCGTGTTAATAAAATCCCGACGGCTAAGAGGAAGCGTGGCGCAGTCGCTTGGAACTTTTTAATTAAAGCAGACCCCCAGTATTTGCTTTCAATTACTATGCTCGTGAACGGAATTCACTGGATACTGACATCCACTGATGCACTAGGATGCCTTTGGAATGCAACAAGCGGAATTAGTAAACTGATGCGGATATTTGTTTGTTACATTTCTCAGAATCGAGATTTGCATTGAAATGGATGACTTGCACAGTAACAGGGAAAAAACCTGACCTGATGGACTCGACCGATGAAACGGTTGGCAATTTCGAAGATTTGTCCTCTTGTTCACTGCTTTGAATGCTTCTGCGGTTTTTGGCTCGTTTCTGATGTGTATTAGCTTCGTTGGCAGCAGTTAGGGACCGATGCAGGAAACTTCTCCAATTTGCGTTCAGCAGCATCAAACTCTGAAATGGTCTCTCGGTCGCGTTTGTTGTCTCGACTGAACTAACATATTTGCATTTTCATTTACCAACATTTGTTCACAGCTTTGGTTGCTTATTTTTTTTGGTTCTATGAAATAATTCGAACTGTCGCACAGACAGGAGAATTTCAGGTCAAATTCACAAAGGAAAAAAATGTTGGTTAACTTCTTTTGAAAGAGTCAACAAATCCAAAACATCAGGCAAATGATCAATACCATCGGAGAGAATATCAGTAGGTGTATAGTGTGTGGACAGTGTACTCGAGGGTACCATTGCTGTTGCAAAGCACGCCACCTACTTCAACGCAGAAATCAGACATTTGGGCATCAAAGCGTATTCGTGCTGTTCTCGGAACAGACTCCAATCTCTCATTGAAATAATTAATAAGGCAACAGTTTGTTTTGCCATATCGAACACAACAACATAAACTGTACACAACCTCTTCCACTTAACCACTCGAACGTGTGGATGTCATCTTATGGCGGAACAAAGTACGAGTGTAAAACTTTCTTTACAAAATAATTTCAAAAGGTCGCAAGAAAATTTAGCAAATGTCAAATCTTGTCTCGCCATCAAAAAAGGGTCAAATAGTGACTAAAGTCGGATAGCAGCAACCCCACGCACATTCAAACCCGAATCACAGCGTACTTTTTGATTCTCATCAAAACAGGTCACCCCCGTTCCAGTTAATATCACCAGTTGCCCGGAGGGTTAACTCGGCCAAAGTAACTTCAAAGCAAATCCCGTTCCACTTCGAAGACTCCTTTTCCAGCAGCAGCAATTGTTTCGTCAACCGTAAGTTCGCAGTAATCCCGTTAAGTGCTTCCTAGCTCCCCCATCCTTCGTGATTATATTCCTCTTTCTTGTTTTTCAATTTACATCCACTTACTGAATGAGATTGGGAGATGAAATTGCAACAAATCGGAGTAAGGATTCAAAATCGCGCTGTTCGTGGTCGGCGACAGCGGCGCGTCCCACAACCGCCTGAATTAGGACGGCAGTAACAATTATTTTTGATAGCCGTATCTAATGAGGCACAGATAATTGATTGGACGGGGAAGCTATAAGCAGGAGATCAGTACTGGTGACCCTTTCTGTTTAACGATTTGTCCTTAGACAAGGATAACAACTGTGCTTTGGTTATTTCCTTGCCGTTCATTTGCATGAATTCGCAAAGCAACGAGAAGGTTCATTTATTTCCGAAAGTTGCTGAAGTCCTCTTTCGTGCTTTGCATGTTTAATATATTTTGACTGTTACGTGCCCCACCGGGAAAACCAAGATATGAAAGTTTATTTATTGCACGACATTTTTGGGAAGAGGACTTCACAGACGAATATTTTCTCGGTATTGGAGGAGTTGTGCCTGTGGCGACGAATTTTTTTTTTTTACCAAGGAAGCCCAAGATACGAAAATTGAAGAGACGCAGTGTGATGGTTTCCGTGGCGAAGAAAAGGATCGATGTGGTTGCGAGAGAAACCCGAGCAAAGAATGCTGCGGAAATATTTCTTTAAATTCTTGGGAATTCCGGAAAATTGGAAAGAATATGTTTGTTATTTGGGCGGTTGGGGCGAGAGTGTAGCTTTAGCCTTGGGCAGGCATTTGACATGGATGTGCGTAACTAAAGTGTTTCTGAGGCCAAACGTTGGGGAATGTGTTGAATCTCAGACCATCAGCTGAAAGGCCAATGGTTTTGTATTGTAATTTGCTGTTGGGAGGACATGACATTGAACTGAAGATAACAATTTTATCCTTTGTCCTCTCATTTAAGCGTTGTGCGGTAAGCAAACATTCAAAGGAACTTGGGCAAATTTTTCGGAAACTGACCTTGAGCATTTGTCTTCAAGAGATTTTTAGTGTCGATATGGTGGAGGGGCGCTGCTATTTAAATGTGTGGGTATGATTTAAAATTGCTTCTTACCATTTTAGTAGTGGACTTTTCAGTTCACAGTAAGCCTCGTAATAAGTTGCTTCCATGGGTATGAAAATCAACGGCTTTACCTTTCGAGTGGGCGGAGATTACAATTGCAACCGGATCCTGCGATCTATAGATCATCAGCGACACTCTTTGCCAAGCAAGAGTAATTGTCCCTTGAGACATTCCAATGCCAAGTTGTGTTGCCCTACGAACTGGCTCTATCTCTGATGTATGCATAACAACCTTTTAAAATATCAAATGATTATCTTCTAGTTGACTTACGAAAGTTCATTGCTGACGGTTTGCTCTGGATGAAAGGGTTTTCTTCACGATGGGTCTAGAGGGGTCAACAACTGTAACCAGCGCTGCCATCCTTAGCGTCAAAATCAATTCAGCAACTCCACAACTCCCAAGCTCCCATGGTCATCAAATTTTGACAATAACTGAAGAAGTAAGATCTGCTTAGATTAATTTCCTTCGAAATGTTATACAATGTGGTAAGACACACGGCTGCAGCTCATTCAAACTGAAGGAGAATATTTTGTGGCTTAAATGCGTTCATCATTATGACTTCAGAGTCATGTTTTGAATCCCATTCTGTCAGGCAATCTTGGCAGACGCAAGGTGAAGGGTGATGTCAAAAAGCGGCCTGTGTCCTTGATTAGGGTTTTGATAGATGGCTGGGTCGCTTCAAAACACAATCGTAGGCGGCATGCTTTCCCATAGTGCAGGCAAGCAAAGTGAAAGAAATCCGCGGCATGCTTGCTGTCTATAAATAAAGAAGTCTTCGGCCATTTATCTCCGTAGAATCTGGCCACTTCTCCCTTCCCCAAACTTGTAAGCTTGCTGCGGCTAAGCAACCTCTGCTATGCCTGAAGTGAAGACGAAGATCACGCTTTTGCTCAGATCAGATGGTAGATTTTTAGCCCTCAACTGATGAGAGCTAATGAAGAAGACAAGACACAAAAGCGCTTGCTGAGATTTCTTAGGTTGCTTCCTGGCGGTACAAAATATCATTTTATGAGTCTGAGTACTCCTTTCTTGAAGAATTGGACATCCTGGATCAATTTTGAACCAGCTCGAAGGAAAAGTAACAGCGAAGACCAAGTTTGGTGTCAACGCTTAGTTTTCAGTTTCTAACTCAGTCTTTATTCCAAATCTCACCTATGGTCATGCATTTTGGGTAATGACTCAAGGAATAAGATCGAGAATACAGGCTGCCGAGATGAGGTTTGCGCGAGTTACTCGCCGAGATAGGTTGAGAAACGCGACCGTGCAGGGGTACGCAATGCTAAGCTGCGTCTTACCTGGATGGAAGCTATTAATGGTTTGGCAAAGTGGTACCGAGCTCCCCTCATTATGACTCCTGGGCCGTGCCTTAGATGCAATTCCATCAGCTGGATAAACTCGCCTGGTTGCACTTTGGAATAGCTCCATACAGTCGATGGCGGAGGATTGATTGGTCTGGAAGTCTCTCTCATGTATTCAATCACCCCTTAAGTGTAACATGCGGGTCACTGATGATGATGATAATGTCTGTGCTCCAGCACAGTGTTTTGAAACGTCCTACTCGTAAGAAGAAAACAAAAGGTTGCTTGGTTGCACTTGGCCAAAGATGCAAATGAATTACTGTCCATGTCAGAGGAGTGAGAGAAACATGAAGATGATGACGTTTAAGAACTGTTTTCATATTTATTTTTCTTTGCCTTTTTCTTCTCCTTCTAGTGGCGCTACAGTCCGGGGTGGACCTGAGCCTCAACCTCTATGCCGCTAAACATTAAAATCGGTCAAAGTGCGACACGCTGAAAAAAATTTTTCAGAATATAGTAAGAGGAAATCAGAGAAATGTACACACGAAGGTAGATTTCGGGCAGCAGGTGATTGAGTGGCTCTACAGCCCATGGGGGACTAGCGCCTAGCTTCTACAACAACTACTTGTATTGAGCGTGCCACTGTTCTCGCAGGACTAGAAGGGATCTACAGTCTGTTGCCGAGTGAGAATGGCGAGGTGTAGATAATTGATACTCTTTGGGTTTTATCAGCAACTCGAAAGAGGTGGTGCGGTGAAAAAATTCGGGGTGTCCCCACCGGAAATCGAACCTAGACCTTCGGCGTATGGGTCGACGCACTTACCCACTACGCCTCGGCGACCACAGTAGATTGTCCAAAGTCGAGATTTTAGATGAAAGAGTCTGTGCGCCTCTATATATGAAGGAAGAACCCCCTTTTTGATCAATGCTTTGGACAATGACTAGTCTTCATGATAACAACGTACATCATTAGAACTTGAACTCCCGCGAGACCTGATGTTGGGAAATTGAAGAAGAACCTTATCTCCATTTTGTCATTTTCATATCTCTGAGTTGCTGAATAATTGCTAAACTATTGTCTTTTCTTATTTTCTTACTGTTTTCGTCAATTTGGTGTTTTTACTTTTGCGTTTATTTCCCATTCGAATGTCGAAAACTGCCTTCGGAACTCGATTTTTACATCCTGTTATGTGCAACCTTGTTTATTTGGACTCGAAAAAAATTTACAGGCTAGATATCACAAAAAAGTAAAGGAACGAATCGTTTTTGAATTTGTTTTCTAAACGAGGATGACACATCTCTATTTCCTGTCAAACCTTACATTTCCAAGACAATTAAAATGTGCCATCCTCTCAAGGAAACCGATGTTAAGCTATCATCTGTGTTGTAAAATGTTTGCATGCACACGCCAGCCCCTCCCCCGCAGCCACACTTGAATCCTTGACATAAATTAGCACAGAAGCTCTCCCACATCACGTGGCCTTAATTCGACATTAGTCCCCTCACTCAAACCAAAACCGAGCGTAATCTCCTTTTCATAGAAGACAACGTTCTTCCAGGATCATCCAAATGTCCACTTAAATTCAATAACTCGTACATGATGGAGCATTTTAGTTCACTACGTGCACACATACATTCCCAAGGAGCATAAAAGGGAAACCGCATATCGTTCTACCAAATCTATTCATCCGCACATACACTGAGGTCACGTTCCTCTTGAAATAATAGCTCAACAACGAGGTTATACAATTCCACGCACTAAATAGCACCAACCAAAAAAGAACGCAAACAAACGAGCAGCCGATAAGAGTGATGCCCAGGAATTAAGGACACGCAATCGCGAACCAACATCAGACGAATCCTTCAGCGGATATTATTGTAACATGAAGTACGCACTTGCTGAAATGGCCTCCGACTGGCATCGGCTTGGGACGGGGCCCATTTCTCCAACCACCCTCCGCGCCCAAACACACACACACACTCGCAACACGGCCGTCTATTAAAAGGAAAGGGTTTGTAAAAAGGAAGCGCCATAAACGGGGAAACAAAAAGAACAACAGCGGCGAAAACTTGTTCGCTGGAATTTTATCAAGTGTGAAGCGAAATTCTATGACCTTAATAAAATAAATGCCAAACGGGGTCGGTTCCTCCGTCTCCGGAAATTGCGTAATAAATTTCCGCCTTATTCCTACAGTGTCCCACTGAACAGCGCGTCCGCCGTGTCGCGGTTCACTGGCGGAACTTTTGAAGCGAAATGTACAAAAATTTCCCGACAATAAATCGCCGAAGGCGGTATTACTGCAAAATGCCAAGTCTGCAGATACGATAGGTGCTGGCCAGCACCGTGACAACAAACTTTCAATGCACTCGCATGCACCCCAACCCCACCCCCTCTCAACACAGACGCACACACACACGCCCTCGCCCGTCGATGCTGCGGTCACCTCACCTCCTCAGCACCCGCCTTGGAACGAAATCGTTGGCCCTACGAAGCCGGCATGCGGCATAAATCACCCGATAAGTCACATAAATTATTCCCCATGCCAGGAAGATTAATAGACATCTAATAGTTTGTCGCGGTGTGGTCGCCCCGAAGCAGGAGCTGTACGGCGGCGGTGTTGGTTCAAAGAAGTTCACCGCAACACCTCCCGCCACAAAGGAGGACTTCATTATGAGAGGGATTGCGTTGATACCCTTTTGCCAGGACTCCCAGTTGGGTGACAACTTTAAGTGGTCCCAGGGATTACCGAGGACTTGCTGGCACGTGTTCGGCGATGTTTAACACAAAACTGTATCCGGTGTGGGGCTATTTTGGTCACTCACTTGTGCTGGAGTTGGGGTTAGGGGTTGCCGGCCGGAATTCCGGAAAATCAAAATTGTTTATGCCCACGATTCCTTTGAGGTGTTGAAAGTAATTCACCAAATTAAGAGCTTGCCTGGCATAAAGGAGTCTCAATAATTGGTACATGGCGACTAGCAGAAGGGACGGAATGCCATCAAAGTGACCCAATTCGATTTTAATGAGCTCGAGGAATGCTATAAAGTCGAACTGGTAGCCAGCTTTGAATTGAACTCAGGGACTTTTTGATCAATCAGAGTTTGGAATTCGAGGGAGTTGGGGATTATAAATAGATTTCAATTTGTCGCCGAATTGTCTGGGAAACCTGCTGTTTGGGTTTGAAATAAGGTCTTCGAGGATTTGGGAAATTATTGTGTATCAAGGATGTTTTATAATTAAGGAATAAGTGACTACTTAATTTTAACAGAGTATATCCTGCTATGTTTGGATTAAGATCCTTGGGCCAAGTCACATCTGGTTGAAAACGTTGAATGACGCAGACTCCGCGAGTGGAAGGATAAATGGTTTCCGTTCAAGAGAATTATCAGAATTTCCTGAGTTAGATCCAAATCTTTCGTAATAGGGCCACAAAAACCACTGAATTGAATTAGGTGGCACTATTGTCAACAAGGGATAAGGGTCTAGATTCTTTCAATTCTTTATCAACTACACGTGTTGTTCTTGATATTGTTCTCTCACAAGTACAGGGACGCTACAGTAAATTGTACGAACGGCTTAAAAAATCTTAAGAACAATTTGAACACAGACAACAACAAAAATATCTGCGAAATGGACAATTTTTGAGAAATTTGTTTCAAATTTTGGCAGGGCAAAATTTACGTTTTTTTTTTTCTGTCAATGGACCTCCACTCAGCTTCTTTAGCAACCACTCATGATGGGAGTGCTGTAACTACCCAATGGTCATAAGAGTGCATAAGTACACGTTCATCTTGACATGAAGGCTAGTTTTCAAGGCACTTGCACTAGTTTTCAAGGCAACATTGACACACCTCTTTCGTGTCGATGTTTCACACTGGAAGCACTTAGACTATGGTTAGCATCTGACTCCAGAGGTGTTAGAAAATATTTTGTAAAAAATATTTACCCTGCAAAACTTCTTGTTTAGATTAAAGGACAAATAAAATACTATATACAATGGAAGTCTGTTTATTTGGGCATTCTACATTTAATGACGAAGCAGAATTTCGCGTCAAAAAAAAAAAACAAAGTAGTCGTAGAAGTAGAATAGTAGAATAGTTTGAAATAGTTTGCTAAAATTTATACAGATGTTTTTTCTTTGGGTATCTGTATTATCGCTCCATAGAGAAGGAGACTCTGCGCCAACTACAGAGGCATCAGTCTCCTAAGTATCGCATACAAAGTCTTATCTGCCGTACTGTGTAAACGCCAAAAGCCATTCGTCAACAACCTGGTCGATCCAAACCAGTGTGGCTTAGGCCAGGAAAATCCACCATCGACCAACTATTCACACTACGCCAGATTTTGGAGAAAACCCAGGGAATTCCTGCCAAACTCATCGTATTGTATAGGATGACTGACTGCAAAAGTTTTTCTGCTCCGTCAAGGTTGGTAATGAACAAACTGAGACCTTTGATGTCAAAAAAAAGTTATAGGCAAGGCAACGGACTGTCATGTGACTTTTTTAACACCATTCTTGAGAGGATCGTGTGGAACTCACAAGCTAACACCGGAGATATGATCTTTCAAAAATCATTTCAACTCTTAGCTAAAGCCGACGATATTGACGTGATTGGGCGAACACAGTGAGCCGTCTGTTGGCACTGAAGCAAAAGCGGCTAAAATGGGTCTGTCGATATATGAGAGCAAAATGAAGTCATAAAGGAAGAACACAAAGTATCGACGTCTAGCGCACTACTAGGCATCAGAAACGTCGAGGTAATCAAGCACTTCGCTTAAAAATGCAACAAATAAAAAGATTAGTAAGCGTAAGTGCCCTTTACGAAACCTAAATTTGCTGTCAAGGCGAATTAAAATGTAATGGAAAGACACATTTTGTTCGCTTCTTTTCCACGAGGTGAGCTTGGGACACACATTTGTATGGTTTTGTTTTTACAAGCAAACCAGGACGGCCGTCCGTCTGTCATATGTGGACACAATGTGGACATAAACATTAAGAGCTAATTCGCGTTTGCATCAATTGGGTTCAACAAAGTAAATATCATCGTTCCTCTACATACCGTATGAAACATCAATCGACAGACATTTGAAAGAATTTATTTTCCCTCACAACATTTTAATTTTTGATTTTATGTGCCGTTGCTCAGATTCAATTTTTTAAAAATATGGTTTCTCTGCCCCTTTATTGAATCTTTATATCGATGTACCCAAGAACTTGAAAAGATCACAGCAAACAATTTCAAAGTGAACTTTCGAAAAAAACCTTTTATTCTAACTTTCATCTTCTGTCAAAAATAGTAAGACATCGAAGTTCCAATACAACCTATAGGGCCCGGGGTCTAAATTCCTTTGCTGCCACTCGTGTTTTGCCCGTTATAGTTGTCTTAAGAGTAAATAGGAGCAATAGCTTACTGCCGACCAGTTGCCAATTCGTTTCTGAAACAATCAACGTATACACCTGACAAATTGATTCTTCTTGACCAAGTGTCTGCCGCGCTTAAAATTTCCGTAGACACATACAACGTCGGTTTTTACTTGTCTGATGGGTTTAGAGGGCTCACGTTGAATGGTAGTTATGTCGGCGCAAGTATACACATAAAGGGTTGCTAGGCATATACAGTTTTCTAAAAACAAGAAAAACGAACCCATGTTCGTATAACCCGTCTGTAACCAGTTAATTTTTCTTTATAGTCATATTTTGTCGACCATATAGATTCTACAGACAGAATTGAAAAGAATGTACAATGAGCATTGAATTGAAGAAAAGAAGCGGTCAACGCAAAGTCAGGGTTTTCAGCCAACTCAACAAAACCCGTTCTTCCAATATTTGTACCTTCCAGCATTTGTGATATTTTTTCCTACAATAATTTGAATCTGATTGTTACCGAATAATTTCCCTCCTTTTTCGAGGTATCAAAAGGAAAATATGGATTCACTTAAAACCTGAAAGGAAGTTCTTGATTGGGGCAATTCTCCCATTCTATAAGTCACCCGTACTTCAACTCACACTCTGAATGTCTATCATTTTACCATTAAGCCCGCTATCGAATATGTCAAGTCAAGTTTCGAAAATCTTTCTGCAGCCGCACCTCACGGATATGGAATGTACAAATCGAGGCTTAAGCTCTCCTCCATGCACACAGGCACGTAAGACCGACGTGTATTTCTTCCTTTCATCATAGCATCAGCACTTGCTGTTAGCTGATTCAGATCACTTAAAAACACTCGCAGGTACTTGTACTTAAGGTAGATAGCACGCGTTAAATATAAAAAGGGAAAGTCTCGCACAAGAACTTCGTATTCATCACGGACACAGACTTAAAAATGTCAACAAATTAAGCAAATCACTAGCCCAAAGCTTAAAATACTTAACAAATGTTCAATCAAAAGCGTTGAAGAAAACTAAATTCAAGTTATGACCCCACAAACTTGGCCTACTAAGGTATTGAAACCAGTTTTAGGATATATTTTTTCAATCTATTTGAAATGTTTAATAAAAGATTCAGTATAGAGGAAAATTCTCCTGAGCGGACGTTGGCTGAATCCAGAATTTGTTCATCTATACTCCTTCTATCTTGGAAACGCCTTAAAACGATGAACGGTCCAAATCAGCCGCAGTCAGTCATTTTCTCGCGCATCTAAGCATTGAGGCCACTTTAGTAAGAGTTCCCCTTCCCTAAGCTCTGTTTACATTAAATTACAGGATTCCTTCGCTGTTGCCGTGCAATTTTCACTTCGCTGGTGCCAAAGTAACCTCAAACAATTACCAGCAAGGCTGCCTGCCATGACCTTTTAGCTTCGATCGAAGAGTTCTTACTGAAAAGTTACAGCTGTCATCCATAACTCAAAAATTGGAGTTTCGCCAGCAAACAGTATATGAACGTCCCTTCCGATTATGTCGGCTTATCGGAGTTTCCTCTTTGGACACTTATCAAAGGATCCCAAAATAGACAACACTTTAAATTCAAAATCCATCACGTAGAACACATTTTCCAATTGTGCTCTTTCTTCACTTGACATCATTTTAAACACATTCGAATGAATGGAAGGAAGAAATCCACAAAGAAAATGCGAAATCTCATCAAAAAAATGTCAATTCAAACAGTTTCGCTTCTCTGGCAGAAGAAAAACGAAATCTGCCATCTCAACGACATCTGTTGACCTGATTTAAATTTGATGACAGTCGCTGCTGATGCATCCCGAAGCTTTCAACCTGTTCCACAGGAATCCGGAGGAACTACGTTCTTCCACGACGCAATTGCGTCGGATGTTCCTTACGGCTCGACGACAAAGTCTTAAATTCAATATCCGGCAAAGGAGAGAGAATTCTCCATTTTTCTCCATGTCCCTGACGAAATTCCCCTGGGAAAAACGAAACACAGCACAAAGCAAACGTCCTGCAATCGACAGATGAACGTCTGTAGGATTACGTAAGGACCACAATAGCGCACTACAAACAAAGGTGTATCGTCGCTAAACAATTTCGAACACAATACCCTGTGGATTCGTCTTGTGTACACTTTGCAGATATTTACCTTGTCAAATTTGCTTTGAATAATTGAAATCATCCCCCCGGCAGGAATAGGTAATCACAGAGGCAACCGGAACAATGATTAACTCCAATAAACCACCCCCGCCGCCGAGTGTGTAGCCGCCCCCTGATGGATGGGCAAAATTAAAGAAGCATTTCTTTCCATCACGTAAGTCTGTCGGGGAAATTTTGTGAATGGCCCGGATTAGGGATCTCCAACAGCAGTACGTCTCCAGAGGAAATTGAATTTCTAGAGTATAACCTTAGGGACTAGGAACGGATGTCGCCTCTTCTCCGAGGAGCACACGTGTGCCCCGCACCCCAGACGGAAGGTGGGTTTTCCTGTGTCATTTGAATGTCAGCCAATGCGTGCTGTGGAGGTACATCACGCTAGACTAATCAGTAGCTACTTCAAATTGCTGTGCCTCATCGATAAAGAATGGAGTTTCTTATCTGATTTTGAGCCCACTGCTTAAAGTATCAATTTGTATTTAAGGCTAATCACTGCGCTTGTGGATTCGAATTACTGTCCTCTTGAGGGAGCTTGGGAATTTCAATGAGATCGATACATTAAAGAAGTAATTACTTATTGAAAGAGCTTCTTAGAATGGGGAAAAAGTTGCTCAAAACAAAATTACCTTTCCCTCCCCCATTCCAGGAAGCTCTTTCAATAAATCATCTGTCAATGGTTTTTGATTAAACCATTTCATTCGAAATGACATGTGAGATGTCTGATATGAAATTGTTGCCTTTATTTTGTTCTGAAAATTAAAGTGGCTTCGTTTGTAAAAATTTTAAGAGCAGTGGCAAATGCGCAGAACATTCGATTCGTTTGAGGAAGCTCTGTTTGAGGAAAATTAGATCTTTAAAAAATGGTGAAATTGAATATTAATTAAAATTTCAAAAACATACAACATTTAACATTTTGAAGGCAAGCCATCTAGTGTTTGTTTTAATCAGAAGTTAATTCGTAAAAGAGCAGTTGTTTCCAGCTTAACTGAAAGTCAGTATCATACTCCCCAGGGACAAAAGAAGTCACTTTGCATTTGAACTTCCTTAATAACTTAAGGTGACACAGCTGTCAGATGTGAATTTGGGCCTCAACCAACAAGACTCTTCAGTCAGCATGATCTTTCACCATCTGCATCCAGTTGTGCACACCAAATGGCTTCTCCAAGGGTGCACTTCATTTAGTTCATGGAAGTCCTTTATTGCGTTGCCCCAATCAAAGACTTTGGTGGTGTCTATTCGCCCACCATGACCTAGACGTCTTAAACGTTGAATCAGAAGACGCTTAACAAAGGGCATGCCTTTAAGCAAATTGAACAATTTGTGGTTGAATCTTCTCCTCTAGACGCGATCAACGCAAACAGGACCAATGATAGCTGATAGAACTTTTCTCTCAAAACTTCAAGGACTTCTTCATCCACTTTCAATAGAATCCATTTCTCTGCGCCGTGGAGCTAGACGGAACAATCACCCAAACAACTAGTTCATAAGCGCGATTTGTTTTATTTTGATGTAAGTGTCGATGCTAACAAACCATTTATTGATACAAGCGGCTTAAGTTAAATCTAAAAAAATACTTTATGCACGTATACACATAATAAAGTCAGCTACTCAGTGGACATCTACTGTGTTTTCCTTAAACGATCAAAGTTGCCCCCAACTGGAGACTAGTCATTCACTTCACTAAAGACACATTTTTCCGCATCCGCTTCTGTTACTCTTTATTTCTGAGATTTGTGTGCCTATGCACAGCGACTAGGAGCACCATTTTTGAAAAATTACCAAATCAGCAGTTTCACGCTCAAGAGGAACGACTTGAGCTCTTTACTCTAACATATGTAACATCAGATTTTAAGCAAATTTGTCAGTTTTTCGAAGTGTTCTAATATTGTTTTCAGTTCCAAACACTTCTGCATCTTTGTATGCCTTCAGAGAGATTGAATTTCGTCGTACGTAGATTCAAAAGTGTCTGGTGGAAGTCTAGCGAAAGCAACAGACAACTGAACAGAAGCTTGGAACAAATATTTTTATGCGACTAAGCCGTTTATTCCAGATGGCAACATATCATTGATCTCTTTTCAAAACGTGTCCTTTTCTAATCTCAATATTAAGTGATAGTTAAAGATATCCAATCCATTGTGGGTTGAAATAAATAAATTAGTCACCTACGACTTAAAGAAATTTATACGGCAACAAAATGTATAACTGGGAAGCCCAGATGGCGAACCAATTTGAGCTCTTCACTCTTCAGGAAGCTTAAAATATTTCAGCTGATAGACAGTGAATTTCGATCTTCATTTCTTTCTCTTTCATCAAGCTTCAGCATTACACAGCCATAAATGGCTACCAGTCATTGCGCCTCAACCAGACGAATGTCCGTTGTATTCAACGTAATAAATAACATTTTGAGTCTTTTTGTGCTTTGGGATGCACCCAAGGATGCGGTAATCTTCCGAAGATACCAGCAGCCAGAGCTGCCAGCATGCACGATTCTCAATTACAGGATAAGGCCTTCGTACATATCCCCTTCACCCCCTTCAAACTTCAAGCACTTCAAGCACTGCGGAAGCCTTTAGGTATTACTTCGCGGGGTGGTTAGCGATTTACACTCAGCTCTGGAGGGAAGCCCTTTCTGCTTCAGCCTGTCTCAGTTTTAAATGCTCTTTCACAATGAATGCTCATTTACCGCATTCCAGTTCTCTGCAAATTTCATCGTGTAGAGGATCTTATTGTCGGCGCTTTGCAGATTTACCATGTGTTTCCTCTGCGCCAGAAGGCTTGAACATTGTCTGCGTCCTCCTAGGCATTTGGACACTATGGGCACAGCAGCGACAAGATGTTGTGTTCAAACCTGTAACATTTCCGGTAGCCACCGTGTTCAGACAGGAACTGTGAGAGTTGGTAGTTGCACTCCCCTGCGGAACTTGATATCCAGGTCTCGATGACAGGGATGAGGAATCGTTCATCTACCATTTGTGGAGGCATCTCATCTGGCTTGTCAAATAGCTGTGGATGCTGTTCGTTCTTCTCCTCTTATAAGTTTGGCTTGGTACAGGTCCGTGATTCTTGGGTGGTACACCCTCATAAGCTCGTCTGTCAGAGTGTCTATGCGTACCATTCCTGGTATGACGAACGCTGCCTAAAACCACTGATAGTCTGAATTCGGCAGAGTCTGTACGCTGAAGTCATCATCCGTTTCAGTCGCCCTGAAGTGAGCGTTCTAGCTCAAAGAGGAGCTGCCTACAGGGGAATTGACGTGACTCTTTGTGATAGAATTCTGTGTGCATAACCGGGTCCACAAATATTTGAAAGAATTCGGGAGAGTGCCCTTAACTTGTGCCCTTGAACATATTTAATTTGTGAGAGCCTGTTGTCCAACATAACCCCTAGGTACTTCACCCACTCCTTGGTCCTAATGGTCCGATCTTCAAGTACAAAGCTAGCATATTCCATCCTCATGCGACTGCTGATAAGCACCGTCTTCGTTTTGTATGCCGCAAGTTCCAGACCGTCATTTTCATGTCGCCCTTTTACACTCGAGATCGCTGTATTCATAGCAGCCTCCACCTCCACTATGTGCCTTGCCACAGTGACGATAGCGAGATCGTCAGCATCTCGAGGCTTGTGGAAGCAATATTGTTACAGATTTCTTCTGATACACAACAAGAGCTGATAGGCGAAATTTAAAAATATCAATAGCGTCTACCCAAAATAAATTAAAAATGATCACTCTGTGAAATAAAATAAATGACAGAAAGCTACAGTGCCTTATGCACCAGATCCAAGGCCTACCTTTCTCAAAAAAGAACTCGTATTGTAACATTGATCACACCAGGGGCAAGTAGTCGAAATCGAATGAGAGAACAGCAATTTGGTGTCCAACTGAAAGTCTCAATTAAGTCTATCATCTGAAAAGGTAATTATTTCTTAATGCTGTCTCCACCAAATGCATTTGAAGCAAAAACGTATAACAAGGCCAAGAACTCCAAGCAACAACTGGGAATGCGAGAACTCAAATACAGCATGAGCATGATGGCATATTCAACTTGCCCAGCAATACACCAAATTCAGCTTGAAGCGGGTTGTGAGCCCCTCATTTGGCATCCTTGAAAATATGCACACTTTGGTTATACAAATGATGTAATGGACATGAATTGGGAAAGAAATTTAAAGAGGAAAGAAATCCTTGAGAGTTGTTAGCAACTGCAAGACGGTTGAATTTGAAACCAATATTCAGTTCATGGAATCGAATCTGCTAAGCAGTGGCCACATAGCAGCTTGAAATATGTTTTCTTCTTCTTAAACAGACCCCCCCCCCCTCAATTGAAAAATCATTCTCATGCCTCGGTTGTCTCTTCACTTACAAGAGTCTTCGCAGATTTATATTTGCAATCAAAGTACGTCATAGGTATGCACAGTGTTCTATCAAAGTTCAATTTTGCATCCCATAGTGAGAAATTCTTGAAATCACCTTTAACGTTAACAAAACCGAAACCACAGCTCGCTTGTCCCACTCTTTGCAACCTTACTTCCTCCAACTGATAAAATTAACCCAAACAAATACTGAGAGCTGCAGCACGTTGGACTTTATATCGTTTTCGAATATGACACACAAAACACAGAACCGTCGTGAGATTCTGAGCAATTGTACACCACTTTCCTAGTCATTCGGTAGATATTTGCCTACATTTCGTGATCTATAAGGCCACCCACTGATAAACCATAAAAATGATTTCGTAAGACCACTTAATGATTAATGATGTCACATAATTGAAAAGCTATCACATTCCACATCGATAAGCAAATTAAATAGTTTTCATATTTTTATCTCTTTCAGCTGAAAACAGTCGCCCCCGCAGAAGTCCAACACCCGTTTGCCATGGCCAACACTATTACCATCACTCACACCCTCGGTGTGAGAGCATCAGCTCTCGAACAAAGCGTTGCCCATCGCACGAGATACTAATTGTGCAAAGAAACCCGCTAAATATAGAAAATCGAAGTGAAACAACCACAACCAGAGAAAAAGTTGAGTGAAAGAAAGAAAACAAAACAACAAACCCAACAGGGGGATCACCCCAATCAAGCGATAAGGTGAAAGCAAACAGAAAACAACAGAAAGCAACAACACCATCATGGTGATTAGCAATCAGACCGCCATGTTCCTCGAGATGTTCGCTGGCGACGATACACCTCGAGAGGAGCTGCTGAAGAGCGACTGGTTCCACAACAATGTCAGTCAACTGTTCAATATCTCAGTGAGAAACTTCACCGGACTGCTGCCCTATCTGCCGGAGGACAATGACGAGGGCGAGCGGGACTCTGTCGCCCTGCTGTCGGGGATCACCGTGTGCTATGTCCTGATATTTGTCGCCGGCATTCTGGGCAACTTAATTACTTGCATTGTGATTAATAGGAATAAGTTTATGCATACAGCGACGAATTTTTATTTATTCAACTTAGCCGTATCGGATTTAATACTTCTGCTGTCGGGTGAGTCATTCAATTTTTAATTTCAGACACAATTTGTGTTTTTTTTTGGAGAGGCGTTGACGATTTGGGGGGATTTTGGATAAATTAAGGAGATGACTAATAGATCGTGGAGGCAAGAGAATTGAATTGTGCCTGAGTCACTATGGCTCAATCAACAGTCAGCAATGATCTGAACGAACGTCCAGCTATGCAAGAAGGCCTTCACAAGGGATGTGACAACACCTAAAAAGCACTTTTTTCACTGGCGCTGCAGTCCGGGGTGGACCTGGGTTTCAACTCACATGCCTCTTCAGCTAACACGATCTCTGGCCATGTAGAGCACATGGACACCACTGCTCCGGCCCGAAAAGTCTTCTAATCTCAGCCATTGGGATAACGCAATAGAGGCTAAGGTGGCCCACACAAGTGGAGAAGGACCTTAAACAGCTTGGAGTGCGCAACTGGCGGTATCTGGCGAAAGATCTTGCTGGCTGGAGAGGCTACCCCGGACTGTAGCGCCACAAGAAGAAGAAGAAGAAAGGACCACATTCGCTACCTTTAAATCGACTCTTGAGTAATAGACATCGAAAGAAGAGCCTTAGGTTATTGTAAAGACTTTCCGCTGCACGGGATGCATCTGTTAAAGCGTCTAGCAAAAAATTAAGAGCTTAAAATGTCAAAGTCACGTTGCACCCGTCACACTCAAAAAATATCTCACAAGTCAACACATTGCCCATAAAGCCTTTCTAAGTTGAGCAGCATATTTTAACTGCGTGGTAGAAAAAATATTAAAGTATGACAAATGAGCTGCTTCCTTCTTTGGCATTATAGGGCTGGTAAATATGGACCTCGAACAACAGGTAACAGGTGTAAGGTAAACCTCTGCTTTCTGTTTCGTTATCCCAAGGGATCAGATTCGAAGGTTCTGCTAGGATGGAACACTGATATCCTCTTACTAACCTGCCTACCTGAAGTCTTCTATATGCCGCTGCGCCATAGAGCAGTATCAGAATCTTAAGAGCATTGTTAAAGGAATTTCGAACACCCGATAAAGACTTTTCGGTGTGCCGCTCTAGGCCAAAGAAGCAGCAATTGGCAACAATAATTTTGCACTTGATTGAAATATTAAACAGCTGCTTCGTCCATCCAAGACTTACTAGGATATTCAATTAAATGTCCATCACACGTCTTGTTTTACTATGTAATCAGGCAATCAAATCCTTTGTCGGAAAGAAACAAAATTAGATGCGATTTAGCTATATTCGTACAAGATCATCAACATTGAGGTATCCGCGGAATGATATTCAAAGCTAATCTATTGCATTATTGCTAAGTGAAACCACTGCATTTATAGAATTCTAAATTTTCTTCCAAATCGAAACGCAGTAGCTGCAGACTAGAATCGCCTCCAGCAAGCAACACCAGAGCGTAACTTGATCCAGTCGTAAATCGTGGAGAATCAAATTAAAGCGCTGAGTTATAAATTTCACACCCGCATCGGTTGTTAGTCAAAATCAGTAGGACCCGGCATCTTAAAATTAAATGTTCCTCTCCCGCCGCCCTCCTCGCTCGCACCACACATCCGTGGCCATTATTTGCCAATAAAAAGTCAAATTCCAAGGTCTATTATCGTTTGCAGACGCTGCACGACAGTCTGCTGGTGGCAATAAAACCCCAACCTGACCAACTGAACCAGTTTAAAAGCGACATTTTAACGACTCACCAAACATGAGCGAATGTCGATGGAAAATTTTTTTTGGGTCAAAACCGATTACGGCGCACAGTGGTCCCGAATTGGGAAAAAATATATTTTTTTGGTTGGTTAGTTGATTTTGGTTATCGCTTCTATGGGTATGAGGGAGCTAGGGAGCCACCATTTTGTTGATTTCTAATGACCCGTTTCAAGTTTCACCGTTAGCTCAAAATTGTATATTTTGAAAAATTATTTGGAGCTGGAGATAGCCTTAGTTGAAACCTAACAAGGATAAGTTGGGTTAGGATGGATGCCAGGCACATGGCTAAAGCACGCTTAGTCCACTGGTAGGACGTTGAAACAACTTTCTGTACAGCGTGCTGTTTCTCTTACATCCCTCAATATATACATATGAGGGCTTTATATGAAATAGGGGGTTTTCTGATCAAAGATACATGTCGCCATTTGAAACATATGATATGACTTACAGGGAACTATTCAAAAAATTGTATAGATGTTCTCGGCAATCTATTCTGATAAGAGATGAAGACCACATAAAGAATTAGAGAACTTTGTGTAGTAATCAAAGAAATAAAGTGGATAAATTGAAGAAGTCGATATCGTAAAACTTGATTTATATTTCTGTGCTTTCTACACCCTTTCCCATAAAAAAATGTATGCAACATCCAAATGAGGACACTTCTTGCTGTTAAGTGGGTTAAGCAACATTGCATACTTGAACGTAAAGAGTCTTAGTTAGTTTAATGAAACATGTTAAGTGGAAAAAAGTTTAAATTACACTTGTACTGAGCGCCTGGAATGTAAGAAAAGAAAGTGTTTACTTACGTCTAAGTAGGCTAGAATAAGCTATTAACATGAATGAGTGAAATTGAAACATGGAAATAATAAAATATAACATACGACGTAATACACGTTTGAAACGGAAAGTTCACCGAGCCTACTCAATTTAGTACCCGATTAAATCTTAGTTCTAAAAATTTTAAGAAAATATCATTTGCGCCTTAAAAACAAAACATTCCCATTGAATACGATATACAACGTCGTCTGCCTTGAGTATCTTCGCAGTAACACATTATGTTTGGTTTCAAGCTCACAGATTTCTTGGGTGAAACTGGCCTTAGCAGATTGAATTCTTTCCGAATTGTGAGCACAGGTTCCTCACCGTGAAGCTGTCAGTTCTGAGGTGACCAATTGACATCGCCAAGGCGGCTGGTAGCATGATTTCGGAATTTGGTAGAGCCCAATAGATTGATTGTGCCATGGCTGTGAGGCATGAGCGTCTGGCATTCGGTGCATTGGATGAGTTCTGTGGCATGGTGGGTGAATATGCATAGGTCGCCCAAGTCCATCTCTTCCATTTCAACAAAAAAAAAAAGGTTTAACTAATGTGACTCTGTAATACCCACTATTGACAGAAACGTTGTCCCCAGACGTATTTTCGAGGAAAACTGGTTCATTGTCATTCCACCACTCAAGCGACTCATTTTATCCCGCGGAGGTATGATACGAAATTTTTGTTATGATTTCGAGCGGGAAAAACTGTCAGTGTAAAGATTGCTTATGATAAGGAAAAGAACGCTGGATGTTATGCGGCCATATAAAACAAACAGAACTCGGATACATCAAATTTCATTAAGATCGGACGATGGGTAGGATTTATTTCCAACTCTCCCTTCGAGTGGGACCACTGTGAGTCCCAGTCGAAGCCAATACCTTCTAATCTTGGACATTGAAGAGAGCTACAATGATGCTTGCAAAAGAACCCATCTTCAAGATCATTTCCTACCCTCAACGGATGGGAAAAAACAGATTTCCGTAAATAACCCATCACCTCATGTCAGAACTTCAGCAATGAACGATTCGCAAAAATTTTGCAAGAATCAGGCGCTTTAACGTTCATCAAGATAAGTATTGAAACGTGTCACAGGATGAGAGCATATTAATTTGCGTTAAATATGTTGGACCGCCCGCGGTGGAGTGAGTGTCAATAAAATTTTATTGTCGCCACGAATACACGCGTTCGCTGTGCAGGCGTGGAGATTATAGATTCAATTTGCGGTCGAATAATTTCCATTCACAATCAAAATGTATCGCAACGAGCAGAGTTTTTAAATTACTAATTGCACAATAAGTGCAAATTTGCGCCATTTAAAGTGAACTGCGGATGGGGGCTGGTGGGAGACAGTCTGATAAATGATAATGAAGTGTTTAATTGAATGAAGTATAAAATGAAACACATACGTTAGTACTCGTATAGGTTAATTTTGGACAGTCTGTAAAGAGGATGAAAGGTATTCACATGCGTTTGGGGGTGGTGGGAATGAAAATTGGATGTCAGTGGTGCTCCATCATTTTGGAGAAGACACTCCTTTAGAGGTAAATAAACGTGAAATTTGTTAAATTCAAAGAAAACCTCTTCACTCACGTGCATGAGGGAAGAAATCGCTAAGAAGCGGTCAGCTTTGGCCAATAGCACAGGAGCTGTCAGGGTAACGCTAGGTCACACACGTCTATTGTTACTTTTCAGAAGTTCATCAGTTCGGTTGGGAGTGTCTAATGCATCGACCACATAGACCGGCATCGACCACATACACCGGCATCGACCACATAGACCGGCACGATTTTTATCTGTTTCTGTTATAGTATATGGGTAAAAATCCGCCACTAGAGATTTTTGCGAAACATAAAAATGGACAGATTTTCGGGCCACAAGGACCTCCAAGTTAGTAGAGTTGCATTCAATTATTATTTCAAGATGTTCAATGTGGAGTCCAAGGAACTAAAAATGTGAAGGCTCTTAGTTTAGTTTAGTTTAAAAGGCATTTTTTATTATTTATCTAATGGTATTTTAAAACTAGGTATAAAACGCTTAACCTAATGTGAAGGCTCTGTTTCGGATTATATGAACAACCCTTAAAAAGAAAAAAATTATTCAAAATGCGTGTACGAACTAATCTGTGGCTCAGATATTTTAGGCGAGAAAATTAAATGAACGCGGCCAGTACGAACTTCACTCGAACTCGAAAATCATAAGTCTTGCGTATTTCATACTTCAATTCCAAAGCCATTTGGGCCAGAGCAGTGTTGTCTTGTGGTCGCCGTGGCGTAGCGGTAAGTGTATCAACCGCAGAAATGTGGGTTCGATTTCCAGCCGATATATCTCGCATTCTTTCACGGCACCACCTCTTTCGAGTCTCTGACACTCAGGAAGCACTTATTGTCTAAAAAAGCTTCTCGAATCTCGCCGTTCGGAGTCGCCAAAAACAGTAGGTCCCTTCTACTTGTGAGAGAACAGTAGCACGCACAACACGAGTAATTTTTGTAGAAGCACGGCCCTGGTCCCTTGTGGGCTGTAGTGCCACTCAATTATTATTAGTGTTTTTAGGCCTTGCTCTTCAAGGCCTAACCATCTTAAGCACTATACTTGCTGACATTTGACACGGCATATTCCGCCATACAGCCTTCTCCAGATGCCATCAACGCAAATTGAATCAAAAATCGCACACAAAACCTTTCTCTCGAACAGAGCGTGGGCTTTCTTATCCGCCTTAAATAACGTTTTAGTTTCTGCGCTATTAAGTGGATGATAAAGGCACTATATCAAGACAGCTTAGTTCTGCGAGAAACAACTTACTCTTCCCTTGAGCCTAAAGAAACAGCGATTGGCAAGAGTGATTCGACGTTTGATTTCGGGTGGCTTTTGCTGTCCCAATTTACTGTGGAGTCTATTTAGATGAAGTCCTTGAATATCCTGAAGAGTATCCTATCCACTTCTTCTTCTTGTGGCGCTACAGTCCGGGGTAAACCTAGGCCTCAACCAACATGCCTCTCCAGCCAGCACGATCTTTCGGTAACTGCCTCCAGGTGCGCACTCCAAGTTAGTTGAGGTCCTTCTCCACTTGTGTTCGCCACCTTAGCCTAGACCGTCCTCTGTTGCATTGTCGGCTCAGATTTGAAGACTTTTGGGGCCGGAGCAGTGGTGGCTTAGCCATCTTAAGCGTTGTATTCGAAGACACTTGACCAGGCTCATGCACGTATGCCTATTCTAAGCGATGTAACCTAAAAATGTTTGCTGCTCAATGAGCCGTCGATATTGTGCTTCATTTCTTGATGAAAGCATGAAGTCCGTCATGGCTTTGTTGACTGCAATTATAGATGCCCCAAATACTTTATACTCGGTTCGCTGTATTGATCCAATCACGACAGGGTCATCCACGTCCAAAGTTTTGAAAGACCTTGGTGGACCCTGGAGTTGACTTTTGTGAGTTTCAGACGATATTCTTAAGAGTCTCACATGTCGGCGCGTCGCCTGGTTTAGGGCCTTTATTTCGTATTGAACGTTTAAGTGAGTTCCTTTCCGATCTTGACGGAACATCGTCAATTCTCTATGGTTGATGTATCAATGGTACCAAAAAGGACATGGTACACCAGAACACCTGCCACTGATTCTTAATTCCGCGCGATCCATACATCCATATACACCCAGATGAAGGAAAACGCTGACTTAGGTGTAATCCCATGTACCAATTAGGATTCCGTCTTAAGCAGCTTTCACTCCTCCATGGTAGGGACCAGGGGCCATCTGACATCTCTACTGTTCTGTGGGTCACAGCACCTGGTGAGTGCAACTTTACATTGAGCAGGGAGTCAGTCATATGATATGAGGGAGCCAAAGTGTCTAAAGTGATGGCTAATTCCTCCCGGCTATGCCCATAATTGGGACTTAAGCCGCAGTCGTCACGATACTCCTACAAGGGGGCAAACTACACAGTCTGACGGAAATTCGCCAGCTCTTGACCTCCCATGGTACAAGAATACAGCATTCGAATGAGCTGCGTAACAACGTCACTCCCCATCCTTAACACCACTTCACCTAACTTCGGCCTGCCGAGGTAAAGTTCGAATGCCTTGCGGGGGGAGAGTTCGAATGCCTTACCGAGGCAGAGATCAAAAGCTCTAGAAAACACTTCTCCAGCTAAGTTCCTAATGGTGTCTGTATCTTGCTTAGTTTCGAATACCCACTTGACTTCGTTAGTCCCATCAGTGCGACTCATGTTCATAGTTTTGAGTTCCTGAATGTGATGGAACAATGGACATTTACATAAAGACAGCTTTCGGAGCTATATCCACACGAGCACGCCTCTCGTTCCCTAAGGGACCACTTGAGCTGAAACGGATTAGCAAGGACATGTTCACCTTGACGTAGCAAT
Source organism: Eristalinus sepulchralis (assembly GCA_944738645.1). Classification (NCBI taxonomy): domain Eukaryota; kingdom Metazoa; phylum Arthropoda; class Insecta; order Diptera; family Syrphidae; genus Eristalinus; species Eristalinus sepulchralis. The sequence goes on from OX122882.1 coordinate 15,900,127, forward strand.
GAACAAAACAGTCTCAAAATAGACCTGGTTTCGCGGAAAGAAATTTATATTTAAATTCTCCGAATTCGGGAAGGTGATATGCCATCCCCTACTGGTAACTTTGACAACTAGATGTCATCTTTAACTTTTACAGAAATTGGATAAGCTATCGCATCTAACCTTCCTTTGTCGATACAATAAATTTTTGCAACATCAATAAATCGGGCTTTGGCCACAAAAATGCCACCCCATGCCAAACTTCTCGCTCTCAGTTCCGGATTTCATCAAATGTTTGTCACTCCACTCAGGTATCTACAAACGCTCGTCATAGAAAATTACCGTTACGCTCTGATTAATCTTTCTTCAGTATTCCAGCCAAAGAACTGTTTCCGTCGTTTAAAAACAAATTGGCTCAAGTGTCAGACACTTTTCAAATGTCACGCATTTCTTCTTCTCCCAGAGGCGCACAATAGCAACATTTCTACAAGAAGTGCCACTCCTAAGAGTGGAACGAAAAAAATTCCTTTACTTCAACTCATTTTAAACACAGAGCATCTTAAAGGTCCCCATCTCACTCTGCATTTTCGCCTCCCTGTGTCCTCGTTCGATCCAATGTAAATAGAAGGCTGCCAAGGTATGCAGACAGTTCTGTGTCACAACTTGTAGTTCGAATTTCCTGCCATCATCATCACATCCTTGTCTCGCACACTCTGATTAAACATTCTCCGAATTCCTTTCGCTACGACAACGGCACTCAATCGCATGACAGAATTGTAAAGGCTTCGCAGTTCCACTTCCCCTTCATGTGGCCGAAGGAAAACAAGACAAATCACGAGTGAGTAAATTAGAAAAGTTTTGCAAATGTCGGAAACTCACCGAAGACTCGACTCGGCGGGTCGGAAGTCGACAAAATGTTCCGCATGACATCAAATTACCCACCGGCGAAAGTCTGCCGCATTTTCGCGAATCATTTGAGACTCAAAACGAAGATTCACATTAAAATCCACTTTAATTCATCGGTGATTGGATGTGACAGGGACTCCGTCTTCCACCCACCTCATCGATGGGCTTCAGGTGTTCGACCTTGAGGCGGAATATTCGGCACTGACAAGGGCCCGACAAGTCGCATTCGCCTCCGATATTGATACTTCGCATTGGAGGGCTTTAATGGGGGTGCTGGTGGTGGTGGTGGGCGTCGGTAAAAGGCACGACAGGCGGGAGATGTTAAATCGGGAAAGTCCCCCTTATCTGGCCTCCTGACATTTTTGAATTTTCAATTCGTATCACTTGTGCTGGCAGCCTTATGACAAGTCCTCCGCGTGGGCTTGTGCGATACGAAAGAAATAAATTTGCATCCCTGTGATGTGTACTGCTGGGCATATTTATCATCCCAATACGAGTGGGATGCGGGCAGGCAATGTGCGTCCCTGAAAGGGGTTTTCTCTGGAATCGCTTTGGATGACTTTCAATTAGATTTCGAGGAGCATTCAGCTTGAGTGTACTTTCGAAGTTCCACCAACGGTTGGAGGCGCATTCCTCTGACGTCTCGCAGTGTAATTGACTTTAATGTACGCAGGGCTTAAGACATTGTTCTGCAGGAGTGTAGAGATTACACGATTTAAGTCCTTTATTCATTCATCATCGTCACAAGTGTGTGAATGCCCAACGCAATTGCTTGCGACCTCGGTTGTGGAACACGGGCACACCCGCTGTCATACCAACCCACTTCTGTGATTGTTGTGCGAGATCGTTGTGAAGAGCCTTTGAAATTTGTTCATGAAAAGCGACTTTGTTCGGAAAGGATTAAGAGGGGGCTTTGACTTTTATTAATTGAATTTCAGTGAACTCTTCAGTGAACCAGGCGGCAGTCAGATAAAGTAGAACATGCCGCTTTAAGAATTCAAGACACATGCAGGCGGTTGATGCACCACTTGCCCCATCCACGAGACAGCGGCTGGCGTCTGAAATTCGTCGGAGAGACACCCAAATTTCATGTACTCAACTCCTGCACAACCTTGACTGTTGGTGGACACAAAGAGGACCACAATCGCCGCCGTCCAAAATCTGTCTGCATTTTTTTCCCCATAACAACATATTAATTCAATGACAGCAACATGCCTTTGTTATGTTTGCGCTCTACACTCGTCCGGCCAGGCCCACCTCCCACCGGTGGCCGTGTAACATCCCTGTGCGAAATTAGTGCTTTTATTAGCGTCGTTCAAAGGACTATTATTATGATTAGGGTTTCGCTATTTGGCATTTCTGCTTTATGTCAGCCAACGCAGACGCCTGACATTAGACGCATATGTCATTCCTGCTGCAGACCGACAGGGATGGCCAATGGGGTGGCAGTCGTACTGCCTGAGGGATGGGGGTGCGTTGCATGGTTCAGTGGAGATAGAGAATTTTTTGGCGAATCTAAATGCAACGTGGACGCTTGACTGCTTGAATAGATGTTCTAAAAAAATGTCAATGTGAATTGAATTTCACTTTGAATGTCGATTTCGATTTGAATTGTGAGGGAAGTCATGTGAAAGGCTGATTTCAATATTCCGCTGCTCACGTGATGAATTTGTTACTGCTGAAAATCTTGTAACACCTGTCAAACATTGGATGGCCTGTCATGTCAATGTTCACATGTAGGAGGGAGGATTTTGTGCAACTCACATTTTTTTTGTGACGGGCGAATGCCTCGTGACGTGATGATATTTATGATATGCGTGATGTGCTGTACCTCAGGCTGATGGGAAATGTTGACAGGAATGTGGGTGTTTGAATTTTTTGCATCGAAATCCTTTGCAAGCAATGCTTTGCACGTCGCAGTCACCGTATGCCAAGTCAGACGTACATTTTGTTCGATTAGATCAAAAATTATTAAAGCGATTGAAGGAAGTGACAGGTGTGAGTCAAACTCACACATTGATGGTTTCGTTTATCAATAGAAGTTTGTTTTACAAGCAACAAGCATACAGCAGCAGAAGGATCTCAACTGTCGAATGTTGAATTGGACAATTATTTGTTTTCAAGATTCAAGGTTGACAATAAAATGCTGAATATTTTCAAAATGTATTCTGCTCCTTTAATCCTGCAAAAAGCCGCTTTCTTTTCCCTGTAATTTCAAAAGTGAAGTGTGTCACAGTTTTCTTAAATCAAAAATTATCTCAACGATCGCTATAATTTCGATTTTCTTTTTTAAATCTTTCGGGTTAAGTAAGTTACTAATTGCGGACATCACTCATAGATGGCTCTAGTTGAATTTTTGAGGTTTGCAGACGTAATCGAAATGGCAAACACATTTTGTTACTTCAAAGTTGGTACTTTAACTGTCAAGCAATGCAGTTGAAGAAAAGCGGCCCGAATTGACAAATCGAAAAAATGTTGTATTCCATCATAACAACGCAAGGCCACACACATCTTTGATCAATCGGCAAAAATCATTGGAGCTTGGTTGGGATATTTTGCCAAATCCACCATATAGTCCTGACTTGCACCATTTTACTACTTTTTAGTTCGATCTTTGCAAAACCGCTTGAATGGTAAAAATATCCATAACGATGATGATGTCAAATCGTACCTCGTTCAGTTGTTTGCTGATAAAAACCAGAAGTTTCATAAACGTAGAATTATGATGTAACCTGAAAGATGGCAAAGTGGGCAAAACATTACAGAATAAAGTTATTCCGTTCGAAAAAATTTACTTAACAATTACTTAGTTGCCCACCCTTTACTAAAGAGTTATTCATTTTGAGGTTTGATTTATAATGTAAAATGCAACATATCAGTTTGAAAGTGAAGTTGAATTTTTTGTCATCAATAAAAACAAAAGTTCATGGCATTTACTTTTTGAAAATGGTATCATGTCAATATTAGCCACGACTACGTTTGACTTGGCCCATTCCGAAAGTCTAATTTCGGGCGAAACGTTCGAGCGTAGCGGATGGTGTCTTGCGGATAACACAAGTAATGTTCATAGCTGGCTTATTCCTGAAGACCTGAGGCTTTACCTATCCACAGAATTCAAGACGTCTAAACGGCAGAGTTGTAAAAGAATGCAGTTAGTTAGTACTGCATTCAAGCCAGTCACAGTTAATTAACTTTATTTTTGAATGCAAGTTAAAATACTTCAAAAAGTACCTAACTGCCACAGAGTTAGTCAGCAGTTAGTACTAAATCTTTAACTTGACAGCTAGTAAAAGCAGTTAATTAACTGCAGTAGGATATAGATAGTAGGTAATAACGTCGAAAAACGTGAAATTATGTAATTACCGAAATTTCTTCTCAAGAAGTTTCTTGTTTCACAAGCCGTATGGCTTGTAGTGCTGTAAAGTTGAAGTCAGAACGCACCGATACCATGTGCTTTAATTTCAGGAAGCAAATAGTCCGCTAACATGGCCCGATTATAAGGCAATATTCTGACTTGCGTGTCAAATAAAGGTTTTGGATAAGGCGACGCACTTTCACGTGACTTTTTCAACACCATTCTTAAAAAAACCGTGCGTAACTCACAAGTCAATACTAGAAGCACGATCTTTTAAAAGTCAGTTCAATTGCTAGCTCACGCCGAAGACTCAAGTCTTCGAATCTGCGCCGTTGGGACAACGTAACAGAGGACGGCCTAGGCTGAGGTAGCGCCACAAGTGGAGAAGAACCTCAACCAACTTGAAGTGCCCAACTGGCGACAGTTGGCGAAAGAGTTGGCGTTCTGGCTGTAGAGGCATATTTTTGTTTATTAATGAATCCACTGAGCCAGATATGAACTGCATCACTGAACAAGACACGACAAAACATCGGATTTTCATTAAGTTTTTTCAGGAAGAATTTTTAATTAATGGAAATATTACGCAAATTCAAATCACCTGGCATTGATTCTTGCGAAAGATACACTTTATATGCTTTTGTGCCGAAGTCGGCCACCTTGATGAATATGCCAAGCTACTTACAACGGTGACGAATTGATTCGTTACGTTCTTTGTGTATACTCCCAGCTACAGCTGCTAATATCTATCCTTTGCGGCCTGAATGTGGTCTTGTAACATCCATTTAGATATACTGGGACTCAAATCTGCGAATGATGTTGGATAGTTGCTTAAGTAAGTTAAGTATGCAGACCGTTCATCGAATCGCATGGAAAACATTTCTCGTAGAACTCACTACACCCCCAACAGTTTGGTGACACTTATGTGGTGTAAGACTTTGAACGGAGACTTGCCATATTGTACTGAAAAAAATTACAATGCAGTTTGAAAGGAGTCTTGTCTGGTCTGTCGAAAAAATCCTTTTGAAAATCAAATCTCAAAATGAATCACATTTCCTCCGAAGACAATTTTTTCATATATATGTATATGGGCGGAATTTTGGAAAAATTTGATTGGGTTCGATGTGAAAACACCAATTTGGAGCGCACGTATTTGGGGAGCCATTAGGACAACGCAACGGAGGACGGCCCAGGATAAAGTGGCGCACACAAGTGGAGAAAGACTTCAACCAACTTGGAGTGCGCAACTGGCTGCAGCTGGCGAGAGACCGTTCTGGCTAGAGAGGCATGTTGGTTAAGGCCCACGCCCACCTTAGACTCACAAGAAGAAAAAGAAGCCAAAATAGCATAAAATCCCAGATTTCTGCCTTTATAAACTATGAAACCGCTAAACATCTCCCAATTACATGTCAGAATTTGTTGAAATTTCTCTCAAGATCCTTTCTCATAAGAGTCGATGCACCTTCCCCGCTGCTGCTCAAACAAACAGCTCAGCCGCCTGTTGCAACAAACAAATTCCCCCTGAAACAATCTCCATTTCCACACAATGCCGACATTTCACATTTATAGCTACACAAGTCCGACTTAAATTTCCCTCTACAATCGGATTCCCCTGAAACAATGTAAAATTATGAATTTTGAAAAGTCATCGTAAATTCATTGAAATTCAATGCAAAGTGCCTGCTTGAGTTCGTTTATCGATTGAATCCATGCATTCAACCCTGCCCCCTGGACACATTCAATCGCATGCACATTCCCCAATATTCAAGATCGATTTTTGAAATACCAAGGCCAAGCATGCCTCCTCGGCTATTGTGCGCACTCCAGGCGTGAAATCAGGCAACAGCTTGCTGTTCACTCGAGCTTCATCGGAATTGCAAATACATTCAAAGGGATTCCGCAAAATCTTCTGAATATTATTCATGAACAGCATCGGCTTATGGTGCCACTATGAAATTCATACGACCACGGTCTGGATCGAATCAATTTCAAAGAAACAACTTTCTTCATTACCTGGCCCACTTAGGTGGCCGCCTGAGCGACGGCCTCATAGCCGATTTTTGAAGGCGGCAGACTCGGTGTCGACTGCTGAAAGTTGAACCAATCAAACCGTCACTCCCCCCGCGCAGACGGTTTAATTAAAGCCAACGGTGGCGTCCAAGCCCCCCTGACTGTCGACGCCCACTGTTGCCGCCTCTGACGGCACATAACTTTTTGGCAGGCAATAAAATATAATTTTTTTCTTCTTTTCCATCTCCTCAGGTATGCCAAGTGAGCTGTACAACATGTGGTACCCGACATCGTATCCCTTCACAGATGTCGTCTGCATCATCGGCGGCATCCTGTCGGAAACGGCTGCCAACGCTACGGTTCTCACGATAACCGCCTTCACCGTGGAGCGATACATTGCGATCTGTCATCCGTTTAGGTGAGTACAACAACACGGTGGCAAGGACCTTTCTGCCACCGAGCCGACGGCTAGCGCGGAGGGTGCGCTCGATGGCAATCAATCTGTCGCGAGCCACCCCCTCATTGTTGCAGCGATGGCTATCAGTAAAGTCATTTTTTTCATCTTCATCTTCTTCTTTTCGATTTCGTTATCCATTCGCAGACAGCACACCATGTCGAAATTATCCCGGGCGATAAAGTTCATCATGGCAATTTGGCTGTTCGCCTTTCTGCTGGCATTACCACAAGCGATGCAATTTTCTGTTATGAAGCAGGACGGCAACAAGATCTGCTCGGTGAGTAGCGGGAGCTTTGCATGTCCTTTACGGCGAATAGAGTTGGCGAACTCGACACTATGGACCTAGAGTCCACGAGACCGCTATAATTAATTGGACTTTAATTGCCCTTTGTTCGCTTTGTTTGCTCACTTTTTTTCTTTTCTCTCCCGCGTGCACCCTTTTAGGTGAAGAACGACTTGACGCAGGACGTTTTCGTTGTGTCGGGATTTCTCTTCTTCGGCGGACCAATGACTGCCATATGCGTGCTGTACGTTCTGATTGGAGTGAAGCTGAAGCGTAGCCGAATGCTGCAGGCCGTTCCCAGGAGATGCTTTGACGTGAACCGTGGCATCAGTGCACAAACACGAGTTATACGGATGCTGAGTAAGTATGCTCAAAATACAGAAAAAAAAGAAACAGAAAATTTGAACTTGTCTGAGTGTGAGATGGAGGTGGACATTTCCACCGGCGCCTAGACCAACCGACACCGAAATGAATGGCCAGTGCTCCGTTGGTCGTCAGGAGTACTTCTTCGTCTTCTTCTGCATCATATTTTGCACTGGAAATAGTGCTAAGTGGAAGTTTTGTGCATTCGTTACGTCCACGTCAGTTAGCTTCATGTGAATCGAGCGTCGTACCGTCCATTGGCAGGGATGATCTGTAAAAAGGAGAGGATGGTAGGAACATAGAGAGTTATGTTGTATGAACATGGCAACATGACAAAAGGACTTCGGACTACTTTGAGCAATTACGAGAAGCATCCTGGAAATTTGTCTGTGCAGTACGAAGAATTTTTTGACGGGAATTTCGCATTTTCAGGACATGCGTCCGCCTCTTTTACAAGCTGAACACTGCATTGAAATGCACGAAACACGTACGATTTGAATTACGATTAGGAATTTCTGGAACGTTTTATCTGAGAAGCAATAGTTTGCATGAATGAGTCTGAGGACAATAAAGTAAGATGAATAATGCCCATATTCAGCCTTAGAACACGACTTTAGATGACACAATTGCCGAGGTATTACCTCGTCAGTTGCTGTGTAGAAACTAGAAATTGTTAATTTTTTAGAAAATACCTCGGATTGGCGTCCGTATTGGATTAAAAAAGTTGTATTTCGGATTTTTATTGTCAGATCTTTTTCCGCGATATGTGACAACTGAAATGTTCGTCAGAGCGTTAAGTTTCTAGTTCTCAGAAATATGTGAACAAAAAATATAAACAGCCCAAGTGGGAGTTACACTCGCGCATTTATGGTTTCGTTTTGTTCTTGAACAATAATTGCTACCAGCACTCCAATGTACTAAAATTTTTTTTAAGTAAATAAATACACCTGTAACCAATTAAAGATTTGCAAATATGAAAAGTTTCTTGAATTCCGCCGTTCGGAGTTGGCAATAAACTGTATGACCCCACTCAATTGCTTGGCGTGGGCGTGAGTGGGCGCAACCACTTAATTGCCTCGTGAGCCCAAAGAAGCAGCGAATGGCAAGAGTGACTCTGCGTTTGATTTCGGTACTGATGTTGCTGTTGCTACTTACCGCGGTGCCGAGGTAGACGAAGTCATTCACCACCTCTAAGTTTCTGCTGCATAGTAGTAGGCTCTGTCCAAGACTTTGATGTCGTATGTCCTTCCTTGGTGACAGCATATAAACGATGTTCCAACAAGAACGCAAGATTTAAATTTTAAATAAAACGCAGATATTTAAAAAAAATTTTGAATTCTTTAGTATATCGTAAAGTAGACAGGATGAGGTTATGTGTGGAATAACACATCGGCCAGATGGCCGCCGCGGCTTTGCTGAAATTTTCAATTACCGTTTTGCATAAATGCTGCGGTATTTCCTTAATGCAGCTTGATTCGTCGTCGGCAGATTCGCATAAACCATCGACTTCAACAACCCCCAAAGAAAAAAGTCGAATGATGTTAAATCGCACGATCTAGGCGGCCAATTCTGGTCTCCAAAACGCGAAATAACACGATCAGGAACTGACTGATGCAGCAATTGAATTGTTTCTCTGGCTGTATGAGATATGGCGCCATTTTGTTGAAGCCACATTCATTTCTTCAATTCTAGGGACGAAAAAATTGGTTATCATTTCACGATACCGAACACCATTGACTGTTTGCGCTTGACCTGACTCACTTTCATAAAAAATAGGTCCAGCGATTCCTCCAGCTCAAAAGCCACACCACACAGTAACACGTTGATGATGCATTTGCTTCTCGTGAATCACTCGGGGAATTTCCTCGCCCAAAATGCAGCAATTCTGCCTATTGACGAAGCCATCAAGATCGAAATGGGCCTCGTCACTAAAGATGATTTTATCGGTAAAATCAGCATTTTCATGATGTCTCTCCAATACCCAATTAACGAACTCCCTTCGCTGTGCATGGTTAGCTGGTTTTAGTTCCTGAGTCAAGTGAACTTTGTATGCATGAAGATGCAAATCTTTCGTCAAAATTCGGTGCGTAGTGGATTTGGAAACACCAGTTTGCTGAGCTCGGTGTCGAATTGAGGTGGATGGAGCTTGAGCGACATCATCACGTACTGCCACGATATTTTCGATCGATCGACCTGGTCGAAGGGGCGTTGTTGTTTTTACATGAGTTACAGACCCAGTTTCAGCAATTTTTTCCATTAATCGCTTTACAGTTGACTCTTTTGGAGCATTATTGTAACCCCAAATTGATCGCAATTTGCGAACTGTAGCCTCAAAACTTTCACCATTTTGGTAAAACAATTTCACAATGAGAATGCGCTGTTCATTCGTGGAGCGCTCCAATTTTATTATTCCTATACCTTCCCCTTCCGCTTCAACGCCAACAAACCCGTGATAAGCATCGACTTATAAAGTAAAAAATTGGTTTCATATCCCAATGGAATGGGACACAAAGACTAATTTTTGTTAAAAATACACACACCGCTAGTCCTTTATCCTTTATGACATCTTTAAGTCTTACTTCAGACTGGTTATTGCAAAATATCTATCTTCTAATGTAAACTAGGGCACGTAGGTCAGGGCCTCTGATCTTATACATGTAAACAAAGCTAACGCCTGGATCAAGGTACTTTTTTGTTGAATACATATAAAATCCACGGGCAGGACAGACTGTTTTTACAGTTTTGCACGGTCCATGCATCGGCATAGCATAAAAATTCTCCTTAAACGCTCTATCACAGGGGAGATAAGTCTCGTAAAGTGTATAACACAAGTTCATTCCGCGGCTTAAAAGCTTATCGCGCAGCCGACCCCCACCTGGCCCCACTTATCATAATTGCAATTGCCGTTGCTTTCATCGACCGCCCCGCAATAAAACCAACTCATAACCTCACGCCTATTCCCTCTCCAAGGGAAACTATTTCCCCCAAGACGGGGAAGGCCTCACCACAATTTGACTCTCCCCATTACAGCACACCCTCTCGGAGCCCACTTTGATTGATTTATTTATCCCACTCTTCCGGTGATCGGCGGCGACAGACACACCCCCGTTCGAACCGAAGGCGAAATCAATGTTTTCAGTTTCACCAAAGTTTCCCAATTTGGAAAATGAAAATTCACAAGGTGTTGTTCGAGGCCTTGCGTCATAGTGTCGTTGGTACCAGTCCTTGCCCGGCTTCGGGGTTGGGCGTTGGGAGTCGTTCTGTCACCATGCCGGTGGCTGACGGACATGAAGGTGGGGTTATGTAGGATTTGTTCGTTTCGTTGACATTTGCGGTGGCAATGAAACGAGGCCGTAAGCCCGAAACGTGCACCGGCTGAGAGCGAAGGCAAATAAGTCCAATGTTGCGCAATAGTGTAATGGCTTGTGTCTCTCGGAGGCAGAGCGTGTGTTCGCTGGCAGCGTTGATCACGATTCGCAAATCGTGATCCGGGCAGATTCCGAGAGATGATTACATGAGCCCGCATCGTCGGTGACAATGACTCGTAAATTATGTTCACCCGTGTCGGGTTGCTGCAATTATCCCCCTCGGCGCGCCACAACTACCCCGTTGGGGAGGTAATTAAGTCTATTCTTTCGACGACGTCGTTGACAGCGCGCGACGTGCAGTGTGTCGGTGCGAGGCAGTAACGGTTTTATTAAGTTCCCAAACTTTGTATTGATTGCTTGCCGTAAAATATGAATACGAGTATGTAGTCCGAGAGTCGTAAACGGGGCGGCGGCGCAATAATAAACGCTTAAGTGGATAACCCAACAGTGCTGGGAAATGCTGATGAACTTCGATAATTTGTAATTGGATAGCCAACGGAATTGCTTGGGCAGTAAATTCGATAATGAAGATGCTAAAATGTATCGGGAACCCATTTGCAGTTTATGATCTCAAGTTATAGGCCCTGTAACCAATTCCGCGGGTCATGCACTAACGATTCATTGTGAATTAGACTTGATTAAGAACTGAGCACAAATGTTGGAATTTGGTACGGCCGCAAGACTTTTGGATTTTTGCACTTTTAGTTATTTCATCTTGTGGACTCTTGTAATTTTTGTCATTTGGTCTTTGGTGCTTTTGACTTTTAGTCTGTTGGCTCATTTTTTTACTCCCTTTGGTTTTTAGTCTTTTGGTCTTTCGTTCTTCCATTCCTTCTATTAGTTTGTTCGTATTTAACATAGATTATTGCTGTTCTGGACTTTTCTGACATTTTCGAACTTTGTCTTTTTGGGTTTTTTGGTGTTCTTGTATTTTGGTCTTTTTATAATTTGGTCTTTCGTCTTTTGTGTTTTTGTCGCTAGATCTTGTAGTTTTTCTCCGCGTTTTTCCTTCTGTTTTATTGGGCCTATGATACTTCGGTCTTTTTTTCTGTTAAGGTATTTGTTCTTTACTGGTAGATTTTATTGATCCGTATTGGCTATCGGTCATTTGGTCGTTCGGTTTTTTTTTTTTTGTCCTCTAGTCTTTTGGTATTTGGTATGTTTGTCTCTTGGTCTATTGGATATTTTTCCATTTGCTGTAGAGCCTTATGTTCTTCGGTTTTTGGTCTTACATTCCTTTGGCTTTTGGTACTCTTGTTCTTGGTCTATTGGATCTTTTCGTGTTGATCAGCCGATTCATTGGTCCTTCGGTTTTTTTGGTCTTGTAGTCGTGTAGTTTTTCGGTCTTTGGTGCTTTTGTCCTTTGGTCTACTGGATCTTATGCCGTCGGTCTATCGATTTTATGGTTCTTCGGTTTTTTGAGCTTTTTATCTTTGGTCTTCGATGTTTTTTCCTTTGGTCCATTGGATTTTTCTTCTTTGGTCCGTCGCTCCTTAAGTCTTCGGTTTCTTTTTAGGTCTTTAGTCTTTTGGTCTTTGATTCTTTTATCTTGTGGTCCATTGGATATTTCGCCTTTGGTCTGTCGATCTTTAGGCCCTTCGGTTTTTTGGTCTTTAAGTCCTTGGGCCTTTGGCAATCTTGTATTTTGGTCTATTGAATCTTTTTGGTCCTTTGGTTTTTTGGGTTTTTGGTCTTTATTGTTTTTGATGTACTAGTTATTGGCTTTTTGGCCCGTTAATCCCTCGGCCCTTTTCTCTTTTGGTCTCTGGTTTTTGGATCCTTTGCCTCTTTGGTCGTTTGGTGCTTTGGTTCCTTCATTTTTTGAATAATATTATTTCGCCAGTTTGGTATTTTGCTCTTTTCGTCTTTAAGTCTGTTGGTGTTTTACATTTTTGTGGTTCTCGACCTTTCTGGCCTTTTGTTTGTCTTTTGTTCTTCTGGTACCGGTACAACTTTCGGCATCTTTTACACTTGTAGGTGATTTGTTCTCTAGCTTTTTGGCCTTTTTTGGGCTTGATTTTCTGTTTTAAGGCGTTTGATTTTTTGGTCGTTGGGTACTTTTTTCCTCCTGATGTGTTTATTCTTTGGCTTGTTCACATTTTTGACCATAGATCTTTTGTTATTTTTAGTCTTTAATTTTTTTGAGTCTTTTTGCTTCGTAAATCTATTGTGTCTTCGTTATCTTGCTCTTTGATCTTTTTCTTTTTCGTCTAATCTTTTGGTCTCGTACTCCTTTGGTCTTTTCGTCTTTTAGTTCGTGGGAGTAGCCAATTTGGTCCTGACCTTTTGGTCAGGTGGTAGAATGATACAAGCGCTTAATTTGACGCAGGGGCCGTCTCTTATAAGTCAACTCATTTCTAATTTCTAGCGTTACCATTTCATAAACACAATAATCAACTGAAGTTCAATTGTTGATCTTAACCGACTAAGTCCCCGAGCTAAAGGCGGCTTATCAAAGATTTCTGTACCCATGTATTTCCCTAATATGGTCTTTTGTACAAGACACAATGAAAGTGACATTAACACAATACACCCCTTCTCATATCCTTCGTGTACAATGCCCTTCTCAAGACTTAGACAGCTTAAGGCATCTTACAACCACTTAGCGCTCTTGACATTTGCTTTGGAATTCCGGAAGACATCAATCAGCCATTAATGAGGACCCCCGCACACATCCAGTCAGCTTGATGTATTAATCATACCGCCAGTGCTAAGCGTGAGAAGTTGAAATTAATTGCAGCCACATTATCTCCACCATCGGCGTTGTGGTCTGTCTTCAAAGGTGTTAACTTCATTCGCTCTCACTAATCATTTCTCTCGGCTCCGTCGCCTCTATGAACACCGCCAGGACAACAGATCGGACTCATTCGCTCTCCGGTTGGCGCGCACGCTTTCAAATAAGACTTTCTGTGTGTGCCAGTGACAAGTTGGTGGCAGCGGGCGGCCACCGTCCCTTGTGGCAAAAATTCCTTGCTATGGGGTATGGTCCTGTGAAAAATAAATTTCCAGTGCCATGCCAACGGTTCGCTTGACTTCTCTCTCCTCCTCTGCGCGTTTTTTTTTTCCTTCACGTCCGTCTGTGTTGTTGGAAAAGTTTAAGATAGGATATTCTCTACTTAGGTGCGCTCTGTCTCTTAAATACTCCTCGAGATACGGTTGACTGGGTGTGGTGCGGCATAATGTTCACTGCCGAGTCAAGTCAACCGTAGCCATTTGTTATCCTTCATCAAGGATCTTTGTCAGTTTTAATCTGTTGGTATTGTTTTATCCCCTCATTGCCGCTCCTGGAGTGCAGGGTTGGTGGTGTGGCGAGACCAAATGAATTGTTTTCGAGTGGAATCCTTTTTCATTTGGGAACTTTTCTTGTCTTGTGTGTTTTTCTCGTCACCGGCAGGCGAACCGGGGCGGTGGCATAAAATTAGAAAAGCGGTTTGGGGCATTATTCTCCACTCACGAGTGATTAATTTTGATTGTTTTTCTGCTCGTACATGAAATCGCTGAAATCGATATGTTTGTGCTGTGCAACGGTTTATCGCTTTCAGCTGAATGAATGGGTGCGATGACTTTGGCTTCGGAGAATAATGACTTCCGTTGCTTTCAAATTGCGCTAAGGTTGCTGCTATTTGTGGATGAAATGTGAGATACTTTGAAATCGATCAATATCTATTGTGAGCAGAAATTTTGTTTGCTTAACGGTTGCGGTTGTGCGGGGGTGGGGGTGGTTGATGACATTTTGCAATTGTTGTGCTGAGTTTAACTCATCTACAATAAAAAAATGCGTAAGGGGACATTGATTCCAAATTGTTGAACTTTGGCATTATCTGGAACTCAGGTAATGAAAAGATAGATATTGGTGGTAGCTAGAGAGAGTGTTGTTTCGAATAGAATCCGGAAAGAAACTCCGGCAAACTAGCTTTATGACTTAAATGTGTTCCAGATCTATTAATGATTTCCAAAACATTCCGTAACATGATTCTGGACCTTCTGGACCCTTCCTAGAGTCAGAAGGAGGCATAAGCTTAAACTTTCAATTCAATGTCCTGCAACGCTTGGCAATCGCTTTCGTTTTCTTTCCTGCAGGTATAACAAAAATTTTTGTTTGTGGAATGCGTTTTAGTTTCAATTGGACAATGTTCTCTGGAACTAGTATAACCAGTTTACGGATTAGCGTCTGAGCACACTTACGTGGGTTGCTGAACAAGGGGCTCCAGAGGACTCATAAACTTCTGTTGATTTTCTTATTTTTGTTACAGCCTCGTTTAACGTTTTTTTTTTTTATTGAAAGCTTTGAAGGCTGCAAACAAATGGCGGAGTCACTGATTTCGTCTACCCATATCTTCTCTAGGACTTTGGTATGAGCTGGTACCCATGATGTTACAGTGATATTGTGTGACCTGATGACAAAACTTTGCTCTTGACCATCGATGCACTTTTGATTTTAACAATTTGTTTTCCGATCTTGCATCACTGAACGGCGCCAGGCAACATGGTGTCTAACTTAGGAGCATTTTGTACCGAATTTTGTCAGCTACTTGTCAAAACATTGGGTCTGTGATGGTTATCGATCGTATTCTCTTTTGTTTTGTCTATTGAGCCACTTTATTGTTGTTGTTGTGTTGTATTGTGCTAGAAAAATGTCGAATAAACCAGAGTCGTCAAATTTACTATAGGCTATATCACAACAGATCCTAGACAAAACGTCTTATAGAGGACGCAAAAAATCACTTGGTTTTTAAACCCACAGTAAACTTAGGTCATCATATGTCACATGAAATCTGGCATTTTCAAATACTTTCTGCCTGACATACACATAGGGGAGTTTTAGTCGATGTTCAAAAGCTTCTCAAATCTCGCCGTTCGGAGTCGGCATAAAACTGTAGGTCCCTTCTACTCGTGAGAGAACAGTAGCACGCACAACACGAGTAGTTGTAGCAGAAGCTAGGCTCTGGTCCCTTGTGGGCTGTAGTACCAATCAATTGTAAATTATTACTGTGGCGGATGTTGAAGAATTTCAAATCGGAACTGTTGCTAATTTTGCATCGTTACGCCTGGGTTAGACTCAGTATCAGGAGTTGTCATGAAATAGGATCATCTGGAATGGACCTTTTACCAAACCAGGCAATTTTATGTTGATTTTCTCACAATATTTGACTGCAATTAGCTTTTTTTTCTTTATTGAAGCAATGTATAGTGGGTTCTAGCGATTGTGAAACCTCAGAAATCGCTTTGATGCAACTTTGTATAGCAATGAATCACCAAACAGACCTTCGACCTCGTCTAAAACGAGACCATGTTCACATTCTGCAAAGTTAAATCATATTGACGAGTGCTTCAACCTACAGAGCCTACACTCTATGACAAAGCAGATGGCTGATCCATCTTTTTACTTATAAATTGGTTCTAAACATACTTTAATATACATTTTCCGAATTGGTTTTTCAAATGCAAGCATTAGAACGTCAACCGCTCGAAAACTACACTTAGGAGGTGATACTTTGAAAGAACTTACAGATAACCACTTGACTGTGTACCTTCAAATATTCCTTGACTGGTAATAGTTTAACATTCGTAGCTGTCATGTGATATCCGTTCTCAATACTTCCTTTCGGGAATGTGCCAACACATTTTTTGTGACTCCCCGAGAAAGGCCTTTCCCTAACTTATGAAACGTGCTGAATTGAAGTTTACACAGTTCTTCAACATGTGCTCTTCCTGTTCAATGTTCAATTCAAACACATGCAGGCTTTTTACTTTATGTAGGCTGAAAAGGTTCGATTTTTTAATTAACTTCTCTGCACCAAGCAGTATTTCCATAGGTAGGGATGGCCCTTATGAAGGTCAGTGGACGTTATAGAGGTTGTTGGCCCTATTTTGTGCTGACTGTCTGTTAAAACTTGTTCCCATTCTGCTCTCACTGCCCTTTTGCCAAAGTAATTTGAAGTCGAACATAGCTAAAATGAATCCTGCACATTCACAAAACTTGACGCTCCTGGTGTAGGTGTACTGTAATTTCTTTTATCCTTTAACGTGTAGGCAGATTTTATTCCAAATACTGCATCCAACCACGAGAATATGTCCTAAAATTACACGAATATTGAAACTCCAGTGCCGTCTGGATTGTGAGAGGATTTTTTTCCCTTTTGTGGGCATCGGCATCTTGATTAAGGATCTTTGTTGAGTGATTAGATGCGTTTGTGTTCCTAGCTCTTATATGTATACTGATGACGAATTATGCTCCTCGATGAGTTTGACGGGACTGGTATTCTAAGCTTTGCCAGATTTTCGGCATTTTCCTGCCCTGTTAAGCCTTCGTATCCTGAAATGGATTCTTCGTTGTATGTAAAAGTTACTCTATCTCGCAGTGTTTCTGCGGGTAAAACCTTCTGATTTTGTCTCTTTAACAAACATGTGTGCTTAACTAGAGAAGAGCATTATTTGGTTCCAGAAAGGCCCTGCCTCGCGCGTGTGCTATCATATACTTTCCTTTTTGATTCAGATGTTCGTAGATTCATCTGTATGACACAGTTGTTAGAGAAGGTCTAATCGAATCCTGAACGAGTAATATCGGCTGTTTCCAACAAACTATCCGTTCAAGGCTTCAAAATATGAATCCATGAGTGCAGTTGCAATGTTGCTGTGATTCGGGGAAAAGCCAAAAAGAAATTCTTTTAATGTGTCTCGAGTGTTTTACATTTTAATTGTTAAAAGACATCTCTTGAGACTACCCGCCTTTCTTTATACGTTTATCTCGAGACGTCTAATGAAGTTCTGTTCAAAAAGTTCCCCTCTTTACCTTTCTTTTTAGTGTGTTAACAGAATAAAATTCTCTCCAACACCCGTCATCAAATTTTCGATCCATCTTCAAAATCTTTTGATTTTTTTTTACAATTCCACGAATTCCCCTCCAATTGCTACCAAACAGTCATCGTTATCAAAAACCACTCAACAACACACTCTAGCCCGCATCCACCGCATCCGAAAGCAAACCTCGAAATAACAAAGCAAACCGAACACAATCATTGTCTTATCCCCCACAGTGGCCATTAGGTTGACCAAAATCCATCGTCAGCCATCAGTCGGGTTACCCTCAAAGGCAACCGTCATTGAAAACCCAATGGCAACCCTAATTAACAGCGGCAAACTCAGACATCCACCGAATCGATTATTCTCCCGAAGGATGCCCATTCTTCAAACCGCAAATCCCTTCATTGTCATCATTTTCTGTTGGTCAATTAAATTCTGCTCAAAGCTTTCCACTTGGCTGCGCTAAAACGGAGAAACCATTCCGAATAAATATGACCCCACCCTCCGGGGCTTTCTAATTAAATATCAAACTTGCTTAATTGTTGTATCTTGGAAAATATATCTTAATTGTAACGAAATCGTTTGTTCTCGTTTTCACAGTTGCTGTGGCCGTCGCCTTCTTCCTCTGTTGGGCGCCACACCACGCGCAGCGATTGATGGCTGTCTACGGTTCCAGCATCGGCGACACGTCGCCCTTATACAACGAAATCTACTCCATCCTCACGTACATCTCGGGTGTCATATACTTCCTGTCGACGTGCATCAATCCACTGTTGTACAACATAATGAGTCACAAGTTCCGGGATGCCTTCAAGGTATGTCACGTGTGCAACATTTGTCTCTCATCTCACGTTCATCTATCCAACTTTCAGGTCACTCTCGCACGTCACTTCGGCCTGGCTGGACGCTATCAGACCCCAAATCACAACTACAGCGCCCTGCTGCGCCAGAACGGCTCAATGCGCCTGCACACAACGGTGAATAACAATGCAATCGATCATTATAATTCCTATAGAGTTGTCCAATTGCAATGTCGTGATCCACACCATCTTTCTCTGCAGGACAGCGTAAGGACGAACGGCAATAGCTGCCGGGCCCACCGCATGCGGTGCGTCTCGGTCAGCAGTCAGTCGACGCTGATGACATCGCTCAGCAAGAACGACGTTTTCGCAACGAACAGTTATATCTTGCAGTCCGCCGCCGCAGTGGCCGCGGCCGCTGTCAATAACACTCCCCCATTGCCGGGGAGTTCCGCGCATCGCGGCGAGTTGCACACGCAAATCTCGCAGGTGTCCTCTCTGGACGACGCTAATTCACTGCTCGAGTCCGAGATCGCGCACCCCACCCACCACAATCACCACTCGCATCCAATGCACCATCACTCCTCGTACCGACTGAAGGAACTGCGTCGCCCCCTCGGGTACCTGCCCAAGAAACTCGCTCCAGACGACGACATGTCGCTGGACTCTGGCGAGTGGCCAGACAATAACATGGATTTGAGCAGTAGGTGCTCAGACAATGAGACTGACGTGTTCCCCAAGTCCAGCCTAGATCGCGTGGGAACACCCCTGAGGGGGACAGAACTGAGGTGCCACCCCGGTGGCGGGGTCCCATACAACGGCACGGTGGCCACTGCCCGCAGGCCCAAGCTCTCCAGTATTATACGGCGAGACCCTCACTCGGCGAGCAATCGTGTCGAGCTGCGAAAACCATCGCGCAAGCCAGCTGGCAAGACGCTCGAGAGCTTATCGGACAAAATCCGATGGAGGACACGCCGAAAAATGAACTTCCTCCGAGGGGCTGGCCACAAGAATCCCTCCATCAAGGAGTCCAACTCGTCCCTGTCGCTGCCCGTGTCGCCGGTCAAATCGAGCGCCAGCACCTCCATGAAGGTGCACCCCGAACTGCAAGAGATTACAACAAACGGCAACGGAGAGTGCCACTCTGTTTCGTAAGCAAAAGTGCTTCCTTCTTCCCGCCCTATTCGTATCACCCCATCCAACAGTGAAACTCTCTCTTCTCCGGGGAAACATTTTACATTTCCACAACAACAACAACAAAAACCAGAAATCTAACGAACACGAATTCGTCTCCGGACTGCTGCTCTGCACGCGGATGCCAATGGATTCGCCCAGCTACCCAGTGATCTCTTGTGTTACCTCCTGCAAAGTGAGATTGTATAAATGGAAGATATTTTCTGAACCCTGTACATAGTCTAGTACTTACTTGAGTGTGCGTTTTCTATCGTTTAAGGACTTGTTCTTGTAAAGAAGTTAATAGATTTTAAGAAAGTTGACTTGAAAAGAAACAAAAACAAACTATTTAAATATTATTAAAGAATTCAAAAGAAATTTCTACGTTGTTTCATTTTTGGAGACACTGTGGTTGGGTCCGAGGATATTCAGGATGGACGAAGGGGGTTAAAGAAAACGCCCAGCGGTTAGAAGTCCAGGAATGCCCAAAATGCTTACATTATCCACGACTTGCACCAACTCCACATCTTAAAACGATTCTCAGCAGAAAGTTGCAGGGGGGCACTATGCCCCTTCATACCTTGAGTGTTATTTTTTTCAAGAGTGTGGACATTTCAGAATTTTAACTGTCGGCAGTTTTGTTCCCGACACCAATAAAACGTATAATGGGCTAGCGGGTAAGTACAGGAACGTTCATTTTGTGGGTTGAAGTTAGCAGAACTGACGTTTGACACCTGCCAATCTCAGCCGTCATTTGAAGTTGCGCACTATTAGGAGAATGTTTGCCATTTATAATAGTGAATCGCTTAATCGAACAAAGAGCGGAAATTATTGAAACTTAGTACAAAGTAATGATTTAAAAGTAGCAACTCTTTGCGCTACGCGTTATCGTCATAATCGGTTAACTACACAACCATCGCCTAAGCTGGGAAGACATTTGAAGAGACAATAGAAAACATTCCTTATGTCCCAAGGCCTGTTATGCACTGTCATTCGAAATTAATGTTGATATAAGTGCAAGTGTTGTGGTCGCCGTGCTGAAGTGGATAAGTGTGTCGACTCAAACACCGAAGGGCCAGGTTCGATTCCCAGACCGATCGACTCTGGTTTTTTTACGGCACCACCTCCTCTTAGAGTTGCTGACAGTACTCAAAGAGAACTAATTGTCTAAGAGAGCTTCTCAAATCTCGCCGTTCGGTGTCGGCAACAAAACTTTAGGTCCCTTCTACTCGTGAGAGTAGATTACCACGTTCTTGTAGAAGCTTGTCCCCCCCGTCGGCTGTGGTACAAATTAATTACTTCTCAAGTGCAAGTATTGCTGGTGGTCTGAACTTATCCCTTATTTCTGGGTGCTCGCAGCAATTGAACGTACATATGATGTATACCAGAGTGGGGTTTACGTTGTCATCTTTATGACGCAACAACTGAAGCCAGCTGACCAATTACAACGCCAAAGATGCGCTTCTTAGATGTTGGAACAACAAACAAGATTTTCTTCAGTGAGGAGGAACATTTCCCACTGTGTGGTTGTGTAAGCAACCAAAACTGTCGCATATGGGGCTCAGGGAACCCACAAGTCATCCAAGAGGTGTCATTGCACTAGGACAAAGTGCTTGTTTGGTGTCACTGGTCCTTAGTTTTTCGAACACGCCAATGAGTGAACGGTTTATAGTCAATTCGGAGCTATATGGTCAAAGGATTTGTTTTTCTGCCGATTCAAGATACGTCTCCGATGATATGGGCTTTCAACAAGACAAAGCCATAAGCCACACTCATGACCAAGTATGACTTTATTGAGTGTCAATCCAATTCGAAATGAGCAAGAAAGTTGTTCAAAATTATCTTAAGAGAATTGGATGTTGCGAGCCTCTCCAAGGTGGCCATTAAAAAAATATTGTGGCTTAGACTCAATGTCAGAGTCAAAGCTTTATAAAAAAATAAGACTATCCTCAAAAATGTATCACTATGTAAGGTTTATTGAGGCCAACTTTCGAAAACAAAAAATGAATAACCTTACAATTTGACCAAATAAACATTTATAAAAAAGAATCATTGGGTTGGAAGAATGCAAACTGCAGTTGTTTTGCAGATTTTGAAAAGGCATACGACTGAGTTCCTGGATGTGAATTTTGAAGTATTCTATAGGAGTCTTGTTGAGTGACATTTAATCTCTTCACGCCAACTTTTGCAACTGTGTTCGGGTAAACGGAAGGAAATCAACAAATTTCACCGTGGGTGTTGGGACTCGCCTTGTCACCACTCCTTATCATTTTATATATATGGACTGGATATTGCAGGGCAGCCAAGTGAGCAATATTTCAAATCAGAGAGCTGAGGGTAAGCCGCCTTCTTTTCGCAGATGATGAATTTGTCCTCACATCCTCCCAGATGGAAGTCCAGAACGCGCTCGATAGGTTTGTGGCCGTATATACGGATGCTGAAATGAAGGTGAACATGTACAAGTCCGAAGTAATGATAATATCCAAAAACGCCTGTCCAATCCACTCTATATGTTCGTGGAGTCCCATTGATACAGGCGGGAGGAGAAAGACTGGTCTTTCTTGTAGCATTGGTTGGATCAATTTTTGCACCAGCTTGGTAGATCAGTTATAAGGAAGGCTGAGCTTGGTATCAAAATCAAGTTATCTGTTTTCGACTCGGTGCTTGTTGCAACTTTCACCAAGTAAGATCCTGTACTTTTTGGAACTTCAATGGCTTGATCCCAAACTCATTTTTCAGTACGTGTAGCATTCGTTCCAATGATATGTTGAGCTCACAGGCCATTTGTCTTTCCCTTGGATGGGGATTTCGCTCATTTCGAGACTTCACCTTCCTGATGTTGCTGTCTTTTTGTAACCACCTTCATGGTGTTTTCCAGCGCTACCAGTATGACGGTATCAAGAAAAAATTCCTTTTTGGGTAAAGTATATCCCTCTGTAAAACTTGGCGCTAAACTTAGTTCCTGCCGAGGGCACTTGTTTATGTCTGGCCGACCCTGACTAAAGCTGAACCTTACCGGGAAAACTCAAAAGTCTCATGTGCATCGCATAAGCAAATGAATTATTGACATCTCAATACAAGCATCACTGTCACTCCCCCTGACGTGTACGCGGCACCCTGCCTACAATCTGTGGCGTCTTTGTGGAAATCAAAAAAAAAATTTAAGCATCAATACGACTTGCTGTTGTAATGAAGAGGCTGCTAAACAAACTCACCCTTGCAACATTGTCTTACTAAACGGTATCCCACATCTTGATTCCGGATGCAGAAAGATCACGAGTGGGAGAGATTTACTGCTTTGGCTGCTAAAGCGTAGTCATCACTCGGAGATGTCAAAACACAATCAATTACGATCACGTGCATAAATTAGCTTCAGACAAACTGTGAATTGTGTTGCAAAACTTGATCGCAACGTCCATGACCTCTGAGAATGATCTCATATTTGGGGCCTACTACCCAAATGACGAATACCACGAGAACGCTCGCCGAAGGGGTTTTATTCCACCGGAAGCGTTCTTGTATCTTGACCGCATTGGACTGATCCAGGATGCGGAGGCATGTCCACTTATCTACCACGTGGTGAGAAGGACAGTGGACAGGCGACTGTTGTACGATGCCAACGTCGTTAGTCGGGATGCTCTCCGGTTCAGCACATCCATCTCCATCCGTGATAGGATGGACACGGATAAGGACCGGGGGTTCTACTGGTGGTTAGAGCCACACCAGGAACCCCAGCTGTCGTCAGCCTGGTAGGTTAGGGTTGGTCCCCCACGGCCAACTCACATTTAGTATAAGTTAGGATAAGTTAGTAATTAAGAATAAATATAAAAACTGCACATAATAACAAAAAAAAAAAAAGAAAAAAAAAAAAAAAAAAAAAAAAAAATAAAAAAAGGTTAGTCGTAAGTATATTTAAGTTAGAATAGGATATATTAAGGTAGATTAAGATTTTTTTGTAGAAAATTCCATAGATAGCTAAGTTTTTAAAAAAAAACGTTTTCTTAGTTTTAAAAAATAAATAATAGTTTTTATTAATTTTAAAAAAATAACTAGCATTGAAGCCGAAAGGCAAAAACAAATATATTAATAGTTTAGCTTAGAGCGCCCGCATAGAGCCAGTAAGTAGTTATAAGATTTCGATTATGTCGTGCCTAGGTTAAGCGTTTTATACCTAGTTTTAAGATACTATTAGATAAACAATAAAAAAAATGCCTTTTAAACTAAACTAAACTTGATCGCAACGAATGCGCATCGACGGAGTTAGGCTTCATTATGGAAATGCATGAGTGACCTGAATGGGAACTATCGAAGATAATGATCAGAAGTTACATGGATTCTATTGATCAAAGAAACAAATGACTAGAAAAGACAGCAACGTACTGTAGGAGTGAGTAGACATTCGACAACAGACAGTAGACACATGAGTCAGTTAGAATGACATGTGTGGGGACAACAACTGTCAGTAGATGTTCTAAGCAGTAATGATGGTTGTCGTCGAGTTGTGAGATGGAGTAAACAAATAAGTGAAAAAAAATGTTTATTGGAGCAGCGTGCCGCAGTAGAAGCACAAGTAGTAACATCTCTGAGCCAAAGAGAAATAAACATTCTGCAACGAATGAGAGGGAACATGAGCTTGTCAGTCTAATTGCCTTACCAACTGCAGTCAATGTGCCTTGCCAACTGAAACAGATCCTTTTAACCAGATAATTTGGTGAGAGACTCCGTCAGAGTCTAGAGTCTAGCTCGAGGTTGGAAGAAGACTGAAGAATTAATGTCCAGTCGCACATGACCAATCAATTTAGTCGAGAAATTCGAAATCGTTTGAGTAAATCTGTGACGTGCTACATTTTTATAGAATTCGCCTTCCAAACTTAATCTTCCAGCTATCTCTTCGAAAATTGGATAGATGATATTTCCTCTGAAAGACACGCACATTTTTGTCGTTCGGATTTGATATTCTCCATGCTCCTGCGTTATATCGCACAACTGTTGTGGGTTTTAAATAGGTACGTGAAAACTTTTGTTAACGCACTCTTTCACTAATCATCGAACAAACTGTCAATTTATTCGGTTAACTCGAAATTTTTTTCTTGGTAAAGTACATGGTCGTCGTGGCGTAGTGGTAAGTGCGTCGACCGACACGCTGAAAATCTAGGTTCGATTCTCGGACGGGACACCTCGCATTTTTTTCAAGACAGCACCTCTTTCGAGTTGCTGACAACACTCAAGGAGAATCAATTGTCTATAAAAAGCTTCGCAAATTTAGACGCTTGGAGTCGGCAAAAAATTGTAGGTCCCTTCTACTCGTGAGGAGAACAATAGCACGCACAACACGAGTAGTTGTTGTAAATGCGAGGCCCTTGTCCTTTGTGGGCTGTAGTGCCACCCAATTCAATTCAGAGTTTAATTGGTCCTGTTTAATTGCTCCTTCATGAAAGATCTTATATTTTGTTATGTAAGCACAGACGTGAGGAAGTACATCACTCTTGAGCTGACGTCTGAGCTACGAACGATTTTCCCGAAATTCATTTTAAGAAAGCAGTGCATTGCTTTGTCTGAAACTTTACATGTCTAAGTGAGTAGCATACCAACCCTCAGTGTTCTGGGGGGCGCAACACAACTTCTCTCTATAAGTTTTGTCATAGGTGGCCTTGAAATCTATGAAGACACGACGATATGTGTCGATCTAAAACTCCTGAGTCTTTTACTTAATCTGCCGGTATACTGTGCTCTCCGAAGGCTGCACTAGCATTGACAAATCAGGCTGTTAAGGCAAGGTTGTAGGCGATTGTTCAAATGATAAAGGCGATTCAAGGCTCATCAACCAATAGTGACCAAGGGCCTCGTCACTTAAAATAAATAGACCCCGCGTGAACTAAAAAAAGTTGAGATAGTTTTTGTGCACAAAATCCAACGACAAGTCCTTGCAGTCGTTTCGTTGGTGGTCAGCGGTGAGATTATCTCCTCCAAAAGCGTTCCGGTGCTTCGTAACGATAGCCCTACTGAAGGCTGACGCACAACTTTTAAATCGTGAAGGCAGCCCATTGCCAAAAATGGCTACATATATGTACCTATGCTGCTATTATGTTGTGGTAGCTCTTTAAGGAGCGCAACTTGACTAGAACTGAAGACGCCACCGTTAACTACATCTAAGCAGCTCAACTACTGCGACATGAAACGTACCTTAGTTGGCACAAATGGCAGAGTTTAAGAAAGGGATTCATTTTATTACTCCTTAAAGTTGGGGGAGTCTGGCAAAATTAATAATTTTTAAGCCAAATCTAAGCAAAGTAATTTTCTCATACATACATGTGTCAAATATGGACATCAGTGAAATATGAGCTCAAATTACGTGTAGCCTTCTGAAATTCAAAAACTTTTAATATCAATTATCAAAACATTGCGAACGTGGTGTTCCTCAAAAATCAGAAGCCCCGAAGGGTAGTTCTGAAAATCTGAAGTTTTGATTGCCCAAACTCTTGACAAACCGCAAAATCCAAAATGTGATGGCAAATGCTGCCGCGTGTTGACCATACCTTGGTTTATGAGTGAATGTGGTAACACACCTTAAATTGGGGAAACAGTGAAGCAGGGGATGGAATCGCTTAAATATGAATTCAACAACATATACATTTAACTGGTAAAATGCAATGTCCTCCAAAGGACTGCGCAGTGCCATCTGTCAAAAGGGTCGTAACAGTCACCAAGTGCATGAAAACATATTTCTCTTAATACAACGGTAGCGAGGTGCAACGACGTTCTACTGCAACACTCGCCTTCAGCTGAGAGAATGGTTGATTCGATATAAAATAGTGAGCATACCACGCCCTTAGTTTGGTACATCGAGCACTGAACAAAATGCTTCAGAAAGACTACCTGTCACTGCAGTCAACGAAATGCGTTCAATTTTGCAACTTTTTAAAAAATCATTCAAGGCAACGAACTCCTTTATGCAGACTCACAATAATTTTCCACTGCTTTACAACAAACTGAAAAACTCATTTAACCCCACAATAAAAGCAGCAATCATAAACTTTAAAGCCAGAGGGCACCGCATATACATGACCAATTTAATTGCAAAAGTCGCCAGCAACCTTCATTAAACAGAAAAGACAGGACTCAATGTCGGTGTTAAATCTGGCCGACAATTGATATCGCAACAACCCCTTTGACTGCAACAATTAAACTCATATGGTCTCGGCAATCGCAATCTACCATCTCTACGTAATTGTTAATTACACATGCCACTCCAGAAGGGACGCACCAAAACGTTTCGGGACAATACTCCAGCCGATGGCCATGTGAACTTTCGGGTGATTAGTGCGTACGTGTCTCAAGGGGCAGCGACATCATGTTCGCCGGTTTTCTTTATTGCCGTCTGTCCAAGAGCTTATTATCTAATTTATTTTTATTGAATAATTTATTTCAGATTCTGCAAAGAAGAAAACAGCTCTCCACGCATCCCGCACGAATTAGAAGAAAGCAAATCCGTCGAGACTGCCCGAAATGATATTAATCCTTAAAGACTACAAACATTACACTAACGAAAGATGCACGACTTCTGATTGTGTTCTCTTAAACGATTTAGGCAAAGATTTTGAGTCCTCGAGGCCAGTAGCAAAAAGTCAAGCGGAGACATTGAGATGGTTGTTTTTTTTTTTGGAAATAGTGGGCGGTGGGTCAATTGGAGCTGTTAACGGTAGGTTTTCTTCGTGTATCAACCCTGAAAAGTTGTTTGGTGAGTGGCACTGTAGCACAAGCGGGACCAGGAAACTATTTGTGTTGTGTGTGCAACTGTTCTCTCACGAGTAAAAGGGACCTACAGGGACAGGAACCTGCCATTTCTGAAAGGCGAGATTTGCGAAACTTTTTATAGGCAATTAGAACTAGAAAATGCAATGTGTTCCGGGAATCGAACCTGGGATCTTGGCGTGTAAGCCACAGCGACCACATTAACCCTGAAAAGTCGTGCAATTGTTAAAGTGAAGGGTTTAGTGGTGTTGCCACTTAATGCACTCTGACTTAGAGTTCTTTAAAGACACATCGAAATTTGACTACGGTTGGCAACGTTGGCTTCGAACACATTTTAATAAAAAAGAAAATCACACAATTTCTCAAAAAAAACTTTTCATTTGGGAATCAGATAGAAATGGTTGCAATCCAAAAAAACACATTCCGAACAGTGAACTCACACTTAAGTTTGGATAGAGATGGGAAAAGATTGAAACACTAATCTCTAAATAAAGAGAAATCAGAGCGGGCGTTGTAGGGAACCTCAAAATCAAAAATTCAAGTTGTACAAAAATTACAAAATGAACAGATTTTTGCAGCCAAACTTTGTATAAACAACTTGGTGGAGTTGTTTTAAAGTTGATTCGATCATTTCCAAAAATTTTATACTGTGAACCGCATCACTAGTATAAGCTTGATTCTGACAAAAACTTTTAAAAAGTGATATTAATTCCCACTTGGAAATAGCTGAAATTTCACCATACATACCCACCAGAAAACTAAAATGAAAGTTATTTCCCACAAAAAAAGTGAATTTATTGCCAAGTGAAAAAAAAAACGTCTTTTTTTGGAGGAGGTTGGGATACACTACCCTAGAGGGCTCAGACTCAAAAACTAGTCCATTGTAACATTCGTTAACTGTAGCTTTCTGGTTTTCCGAAGATAGACCAGCACGCGCTTCTGTGATAAGGATCTTAAGTTTTCAGCTCCCATACCATATCAGTGCCAAACAGCTGCCACCTGATACGAGCAAAGGCGGGACACTGAAAGTGCTCTGAAGTGTCTTCACCCCCTCCACAGGTGTCGCAAAGGGCGTCTTCACTACGCCGACAAGTTTTCTGCACTCTTTTCTGTCCACAGATAGCAGAAAAGCCAGGATTTCTTGCTGACGTTCGGGAGCATGCACTTGGTGAGCCTGCATTGAGGAAATTGATGTCATCGTTGGTTGTGCTGTTGGGAGACCCAACCGTCGACGAAAGCCCTAACCAAAAAAGCGGTCCCAAGGCAGGTTCGGGTTCAACGAATGCCTCTTCCGAACCTTGCCTAGTTATTGATTGATTGCTAGTTCATCAGCAATCTTGTTTCCCGTGATACCGTGATGCCTCGGGACCCAGGCAAGTTTTAGCGAATTCAGTCTGCCGACCAAATAAAGAGAGGACTTGCATTCATTTCATGGTTTTCGTTTCATGGTTTCAAGTTAGTAGCACTGGCTTTTGACATGTGTCATATTTAGCTTTCATTTGAAGTGTAGGAATTTTAGATAAATGTTTGCCACTTGCGAATATGGATCGCTTCATAATAAAGCAATGCTGTAATTTAAGATTTTAGTGATTAAGACTGTCATCACCAAACAAAGTCACTTTTCGCTCATGGTCGTCATAAATGGTGGACTTTGCAAGCAATCGGTAAAATTGTGGAGTGGAAACATTAGTCACTCCACTTTTCAGTCAAAAATATTGCTATTTTTTGGACAGTGATGAGACCCACACCGTGGTGTAGTGGGTAAGTGCGTCGACCCACATGCCGAAAGTCTAGCTTCAATTCCCGGCCGGGACACCTCGCATTTTTTCACGGCACTACCCCTTTCGAGTTGCTGACAACACTCAAAGAGTACTAATTGTCAAGAAAAGCTTCTCAAATCTCGCCGTGCGGAGTCGGCAAAAAACTGTAGGTCCCTTTTACTCGTGAGAGAACAGTAGTATGCACAACACGAGAGTTGTTGTAGAAGCTAGTTTTTTATTCTTGCATTTTTATCTCTACGGATAGCTTTGTACATTGACACCAAATTAACAACAATCTGGAGTGTAGCTGTTTATAAACCGATGACTTGACACTTCAAGAGGTAAACTACAAGAATATATAGAGAGTTCCTCACAATTTACGACAAGAACTTCTTCCTCTTAACATTTATTGATCGATCTACTGTGACGCAGTCAATTTGCTAAAGCCCAACTACAGATACATATTTCATGATAACACATAGGACTTTCCATTTTCATGTCCGAAAACCGCAAAAAAAAACTTGACATAACGGTTTATCATAAAAAGCACCCAAATGTCAACAGCATGACAATTGATCTAAAACCACCTGAAGTTCATCCATCCCTCAACCAAAATGAACACTTAAAAGTCACTTTCCCTCTCAAATGTATTCCAAATCAGACCTTCACAGTTCCACTTCAAAAAGTTAAACAAATGTCTTAGCAAATCCTCAACAAAGTGCTCGGCACGGGTTCTGTGAAACACTTCAGCTCTGAATCCTGAACACAATACCTTCGGGGAAAGCGAAAAGAAAAAATCGATTATGGTCGAGTTCCTCCCAGTACCTCTGTCACTTCAAATGCGAACCCTCATGTCACGTCTTCATCTCATCTGTGGCAGACGACTTTCGCACACATTCTGCTGAATCAGGTCAAGTAGCTGCCCTACAAATGGATTAACCCCCTTACTGTGGATTCCTTCGTTCAATCCGAAGATGCCTTAATCTGCACGCACGTTGTGCGGTGGTCTTACTTAAAGTGACCAGATTCGTTAAATCGGTGTGCAGCAACAAACGTGCACAACTGGAGGTTAGCCGCCAAAAAATCCAAAAGTACTTGATTTCTGATCCTGTACTTAATACCATGCCCAGAGGGTGGTAAATTCAGATTTTGGAGTTTCCTGATTCCGTGGAAATCCTCGTAAGGCGGGCGCCAACTGTGGCAGCAATCGACTCCCGCCACACGTGATGAATTGCCTGGTGTAACATGCTGCAACGGCATGCATGAGTGTGCGACTGCTGAAATTTGATTAACACGTGGCAGGAGGGATGTGGTTGGTTGGAGTAATGGCTTGACAAAGAGAGCGCAGACACTAAGTGACTGGCAGATGGCAACGAAGTACTGCGAAATACCAGCACGGCGAGAAGCATTTTCTGTGGTTGGCCGACGGTGAAACTTTCAGAATGTGCCAGACGAGTGAAAATGGAAATCTGACCACTTAGCGTCGAGTGAAATTAAAATGCATGGCAAAAGGGTTTTTTTCGAAAAGTGTTTTAATTATTTACGTTTCTGCGCTGCGCTGGGAATGACGAGATTGAACACATGCAGCAGCTCATATGACGGATACCGAAATCTCTTTGTACGAAGAAGAAGGGCTTCACTTATGAATGTGGGTCAGTTTCCTGCCATTTTGTGTGAATGCCTGAAGTCGTTTGTAGACAATCTGATAGGTTCTAATCAGTGCAGTTTAGGGAAGTCTATGATAAGTCAAATTTTGACACTGTGCTCGATCTTACGAATCCCAAGAAATGCAAAAATGACAAGCACCACTTAGGCATCGATTTCAAGGCCTTAGTTGACTGGCAGGAGATATACATACATGCATAGCACTCAGCATGCGAATATTTTCAATGACAATATTAATAACTTTCCTTATTTAAGTTGGTTCAACAGTTTGGGAGGACTTGGACGTCAACCTGAAAGCATCTTTAGCTAAACCCTTGCATCCACCAACTACGGGGTTCTTATAAATGACTTTCAAGGCAGAAGCATTAGTATTCATTAACTCTATAAGACCCCGAAACGAGGGCAACAGAAAGTACAAAGCGAGAAAGTACGCACAACATCAATGTCTATGAGAGAGCGTCTTCTTCTCCTTCTTGTGGGGCTACAGTCCGGGGTGGACCTGGGCCTCAACCAACATGCCTCTCCAGCCAGAACGATCTTTCGCCAGCTGCCGCCAGTTGCGCACTCCAATTTGATTGAGGTCCTTCTCCACTTGTGTGTGCCACCTTAGCCTAGGCCGTTCTCTGTTGCATTGTCCCAATGTCTCAGATTCGAAAACTTGTCGGGCCGGAGCAGTGGTTGCCATACGCTTTACATGACCTAGCCATCTTAAGCGTTGTATTCGAAGATGATTGACTAGGCGCATGTCGCTGTACAGCCTATAGATTTCGTCGTTGAAAAAAATCGCACACAAAACTTTCCGTCTACGCGGAGCCCTAAGTCTTTTCGAGAGAAAAGTTACGAAAACTTCGAGGTAGACGAAGTCCTTGACTATCTCGAATTGTTTGCTGCCTAATGTGACGCTCGGTCCGAGACGTCGATTGTGTGCATCCTTCTTTGATGACAGCATGTACTTTGTTTTGCCGTTATTAACCACCAAACCCATTTTAGCTGCTTCTGCTTCAAAGCCAGCGAACGCCTCAATGACGGCTCGCTGTGTTCGTCCAATCACTTCAATGTCGTCGACGTAAGCTAGTTATTGAACTGACTTTTTGTAGATCGTGGCTCTAGTGTTGATTTTTTTTGCTTTATGAGAAAGCGTCACAAAGCAAAAATTTACGAGCAAAAATTTCGATATTTAAAGAGATCGGCAGACGCGGCTCGTCAATAAATAGGGTCAAGCCCAGAAATACTCTTGGCAGCAGTGGTTTCCTTAAGCTCAGTGTCCCTTGAGTAATGGAGCCCCCTCCTGAAAAATCATAGTGGCTTTATTTTTTATCTAAAACCTTAGAAAAGGACGGCCAGATGCGGACTGGTAAGATATAAAGAGCAGGGATGACGAGCAATAGCATGTTTTGCGTTTGTTGAATTTTCGAAAACGAAACAAACCAAAACTTCAAATTTCTTTCATGATATAAGACGAGATAATCTCAATTTTTGAGTTCAATTCGTTTTATGAACCCAAATATAACGTAAGCAAGCTTGGTTTGGCTTTCCGATGATTCTTACTTTAATATCAAATCGACAGCTGTTCCTGTGAAGGGGGATCAGCAGTTTAAT
The DNA here is from genome assembly GCA_944738645.1 of Eristalinus sepulchralis. Classification (NCBI taxonomy): domain Eukaryota; kingdom Metazoa; phylum Arthropoda; class Insecta; order Diptera; family Syrphidae; genus Eristalinus; species Eristalinus sepulchralis. Next base: position 15,932,395 of record OX122882.1, read on the forward strand.
GCGGACTCGGTGCAAGCTACTCGAAAGAGGCACATCCGTAGATTATTTTTTTTCCAAATTCCGAAATCAAACTTGGGAACTTTGGAAAAATGTGACTACACAGTTCTCTCTTTGCTATAAGACACCAAGCAACTGTACTCTCAGCTATCAAAATCTCACTGCAAAAAGTGCTGCCAAGTTGCCAAGTAAAATATTCGACTTTCCACTATACTCATGTCAAAAAGCCATTTTCATGGGGAATAGACAAAAATAGCGACAGACACTTTAAGGTCGTTGGTGTCTATGGTGACTCCGTTAGACCTATTTTTAAGAGTATATGTCAAATACCAACCCAATGCGTTTTTTTATTCATCTCCCCAGCGGCAGGTAATTACTTGTTTGACTTCGGAAATCATTAGGAGCTATTCTCTTGCCCCACCCACGTGCCCAGATTATATGCCAGTCCATGTTTGACGTTTGCCTCGGAAACTCCGATGACAGGCAATAAGTAAAATAATTATCAACTTGTTCCCCGTCCATCAGCAGGACACGACAGCAACACTGTCACTTCCTCTTCCTAAAGCCGCATTTAAAAAGTTTACGAACAAAATGAATGTCCACACTCTGGCGTTCCTGCCAGGAGCGGTGTGATCTTTAAGTCTCAACAAATTGCCAATCACAAAGTTATCTCCCTCGCCATCCTAGAGCAGCTCGTCAGAACCGCACACGTTAACAACAAGAACCCTGCGAACGTGTGCTGAGGTGTATTATTTATGAACGCGCAGCAGCGTTGAGAAACTCAATTAATAAAGTCAGCAAACGACTAAAGTCGGTGAGCGGGATAATGACACATAAACAGAGCAGTCAACTGCTCACCCCAGCTGACCTAGATAAAAGAAAAAAAGTGCCAGACCACAACTAACCATCTAATTATCTGCAAACGAATTACGGACAGCCAGCACAAAGAAAACAAACCGCCCCCCAGAGAGGGCGTGAGGCTCCCGCTTCTGTGTGTGATTCCGATGCGGAGGAATGTGTGTCCTTGGCAGTGATTGTGTGGACTCGGTGAACATTGTTGTGCCGCAAATTATATTGATTTGGCGCTGCCGGGCTGACAGGATCTCCCATATCATTAAGACGGACAACCGTCCGACGGCGCTACCGCAGCACTATTTGTGTATTGATTCGGGCGGACGTGAAGCACTTCGCAGGACATCCCAATGGGGACCTCCCGCCATCGTAATGCCCTTTTACCTTTGGGAGCGAGGCATCCTCGCACGTATTCTTGGTGGAATTCCGTGACAAACCGGCGACGTTGAAGTTGTCCTTAAGTCAGCCAGTCGGTGGATTGCATCCCCCGGCGAACACTGTGATGTATCTCAATGACGCTCGCACCGTAACTTACGATTAGGTGCGCCGTGCAGGAGCGAGCTGAAAAGGTTAAAGCGGCAAAGGAGATAAATTTATGCGCTGCGACTGCGAATGCAAGCGCTCCCCCATTGACGGGTATCTAATTCAGTGGAAGTAACACATTTCCAGCTCGGAGTTGAAAGCCTCGGTAAAGGAGAACGATAAAATTTACATCGGAACAGCCGCAGCGGTGTGAGGTACCGGGGTCTGTGCAAAAGTGTGTGGTTCGCAGGACACTTTGGTGGGGCTGCGGATGGCGTGCTGATGGAAGTGATGGAGTTGCTATTGATTTTGAAAAATGTGACGAGAATGAATGCAAGCTTTCGAATGGCAGCTACTGCACGTGCTAAGTGCCAGTTATCCTCTTAGGTGAATATGAGATTCAAGGGGGGGAATGCAAATATTTTCATATTTTTATCCGCTCGTACGTGGGACGTGTGTACGTGTGAGTGCGTTTTCGGAGAAATGGGCTATCAAATATTCATAGCCACTGACAGTCGTGAAATTGATGACGCACGTAGGAGCGTAACGGCTGACTGGGCCCTTTAAGCAATGTGGTTGATTTTAAAGGGACAAACAATTCATCTTTCTTTCGATTCAGAGCGGAGGGGTATCTAGAGGAAATTCATCACTACAACACTCCTGTTGTAAATATGGTTAGAAATCATGTATGTAGATAGTTTCAATTTAGGATTTTCAAAAAATTATGTTTTCTTTAAATGATGTGGAGATCAAAGATGCGAAAGATTTTCAAGTTATAGCGGAGTTCGTTATCAAATTGCTTGCCAATGTTTCAACATTCAGAGACACTAACACATTACACAAGAAGTCACCGGACATATGGGGGGCACCACTAACAAAAAATTAATATCAAACGATTAATTTTTGTTAGCAGCGCCTCCTTTATGTCCCAGGACTAATTAAATTATCTGATATATATCCCGCTCAATCTAAGCTAACAGTTTAGACGACTGGATGACTGGCATTTACATACGCCCTCTAAGAACCAATAAGCATTAGCTCGAAGCCAAACCGCAGTTTCTGGGTCTCAACTTTGAAAGCAACCCGGTGCCCAAGAGAGAACAACAAATCATCAATGGCTATGTGTTGCTGCAAAAAGAAGAAAGAAGCACTGGATGCCAAAGGGAATAACAGCCTTTTTTCGTTCACTTAAAAATAAGAGCATTTCTTTTAAGTCCACTGCCACCATCACTGTCAATTAAATTTTGAGTCGGCAATAGACTGCAGGTCCCCTCCACTCGTGAGAGAACAAGTAACCCGAGTAGTTGCTAAAAAAGAGATGTTCTGGTGGTAAGTTGTAAATTTATTTATTACTTACATACATCCATCCTTTACTAAGAGCCAGCATGCGCATAGGTCTGTGCCCGACCTGGTTGGACACATGCAGCAGCTCATCTGTAAGATATGGTCGGAGGAAAGCATACCCGATGGAATTTCAGCGTCGTCCGTCCGGTCCACAAGAAAGGAGACCCCTTCGACTGCATCACCTATCGAGGGATTAGTCTCCTTAACATCGCATACAAGGTCCTTTCTGCCGTATTGTGTGAACACTTGTCAACAACAACCTGATAGGGCCTTATCAATGTGTTTTCCAGGCCAGGGAAGTCCACCATCGACCAAATCTTCCCACTACAACAGATACTGGAAAAGACCCAAAAAGTGCAAATCGACACTCACCACCTATTCGTCGATTTTAAGGCCGCATATGACAGCGTGCATAGAGACGAGCTAAATAGTGTCATTTCTAGTTTAGGGATCCCTACCAAACTCGTCAGATTTTGTAGGATGACGATGGAGAACTCCCGCTGCTCCGTCAAGGTCGGGAACGAACTCACCGAGACGTTCAAATCTTTTATACAAGGCGACATACTCGATCGATGCGAAGATCGTGCGTAACTCACAGGTCAACACCAGAGGTACGATCTTCCAAAAGTCAGTTCAATTGCTAGCTTACGCCGACGACATTGACGTGATTGGACGAACACAGCGAACACAGAAGCGGCTTAAATGTTTTTGGTGGTTAATGAGGGCAAACCGATGTACATGCTGTCATCAAAGAAGGACGCACAACATCGACTAGGCAGCAGAAACTTCGAGGTAGTCAAGGACTTCATCAACCACGGCTCCGCGGTAAAAAGGGACAACAACACCGATACCGAAATCAAACGCTCAAGAGGCAGTTGGGCAATAAAGCCCTCTCTCGAAGGACTAAGCTTACTTTATACAACACCTTGATCGTCGCAGTCCTACTCTATGGCGCAGAAACCGATTTTTGGTTTTGGACAATACTTGGTAAATCTACAAGATAGAAAATTGTAGATCATGTGCAAAAACCGGATTTCAAAGCAGAGCGAAGCTCTGAAACGCACTTACTTAACATACTCCTTAACCAAAGATAGAACGTTGCTGCCTGAATAAGGCTTAGGTTTGGCAAAACTTTGATTCTTTGAGGATTCATCGTGAGATTTAATTTTCAAAGAAAATTTTTGACAGATCAGCCGAGACTCCTATCAAACTGGTTTGTCATTTTTTCACTATCATTTGGCAAGTCTCCGTGGAAAGCCTTCCACCACAACAGTGTCTTCAAATTGGTTTCCGCTGTATTACGAAAATCAGTGCTATGTGAGAAATTTTTTTTCGTGTGATTCGAAAAACTTACGGTTTGCAAAATCGACCTCCTGAAGCCTTTGTTGCCAATACAATACTCGATGCTTGGCCAGTTAGACCACTTCCAGCACGTAGTAAAGTTAGCTACATCAGCTGTAGCTGAAAATGTACGTGAAGACCGTGACGAATTGATTTGTCGCCATTCTCCCCGGCTTGGCTGGGCGCCATTTCTTGTTATTTTCTCGCCTTAAATACAAAATCTCTGACGTTTTGACGTGGAATTTCGTTACATTTATAGATTTGGGGCTGATAGGTAACCCAAAGAATACCAAGAGCCGCCGTTACATCGATTAAGAACAACAATATGGTGTGATTCGTGGTCTGATCGAAACCAGAGCTCACCGAGACCATTTCAAAACCAAAGCAAATCGCCGTCAATGGTACGGACATGGTCTCGGTGAGCTGTGCTACGAACCTTATGCCACGTGAAACAATGAACTTGTGGAGGATTCATTTTGATGAGCAGTTACTATCACGTTTCCTCCTACGAGCAGATCGTGCTTTACAACACCTTTAAACTGTTTGCTCTGGGGATATGTAATATCTCAGGTCTTCAGGATTAAGCTGGCTACGACTGACGCATTGAAAGTCAACAATATCGGCGTTATCCTCGAAATACAATACTAGCCCCTATGCTGGAACGTGTCGCCCAAAACTTAACCCTCCGTATGAAGCGTCTTAGACGTAGTCGCGACCAACATTTACATGAAATATTTTCAAAAATTTAATGCCATGAAATGTAATGAAAATTGTAAGCTAACTTTCAGATTTATAGGTCATACTTTAAAGTATAAATCAAACAAAGCAATGAATCACTCTTTATTTACACACTTCCATGATGGAAAGTGACAAAAAATCACACTAGCCAATACAAAAAGTGTCACAAAAAATGTGCCGAAGACAAGTAAATGCAACTGGATCAATTACTGGGTTTTGACTGTCAACAAGGACCAAAAGCGGGGTGGTTTTGTGAGTTGACACGTGATGGATCGGCTATCGAGCTTGAAGAATATCGGTGAATTTCGGCCTTTTGAGGTTTTTTATACTGTCCACTGTGCTGCGGTTTACCCTTTTATTCATCCCTAGACAATGTTCATTTGCGGTCAATTTAGTCGATCAAGTTAACATGTAAAACAAGTTCATGTAAAATTTATAAACAATACCAACGGCCAATGAATCCAAGCACTGACGCAAAGACTACCTTCAAGTGCTTCCCTCCTCTTAAGCATCCATTAGCGAACACTGCTTGTCCTCAATTATCTGCTTGCCAGCCGGCAGGCATAAATTTCGAATTCCCCTGCAAGCGAACCTCATCATAAGCGATACAAATCGATACCGAACGCTTCGAACCAAATAAATCAGTCTGATTTTCGCAAAAATAACAGCGTTCCACAAGAGGCTCTCCTTCAGTTAAAACACCTCGACCTTGGTGTCCACAGTAACCTAGGCAATAAAGCAACTCAGACATCCTCAAGCATCCTCAGACATTCAGGACACGAGATAAAGGTGCTCGAAAGCAACTTTTTCACTCACAGCACAACATTCGCCGGAGTAGACGGCCCCTCAGGGGCTTTGACTTCTCGGTTATCTCCTCCATTCACCATCCTTTCGGCGGATATCAACAGCTCACGCCTGATTTATGGCATTTCACAGCGCAACAGTTTAAGGCGCCACAACAACAAGCAGAAAATTCCCTGCGACGTCTTAAAAGGATATTGTGACGCTGTTAAAAAAAATCGATTATGATTGAAAGCTCGCGCAATACAATGCCCTCTGCCAACTCACACTCGCTTCCTCCACAGGCTGATGCAGGCTCCAGGCAAATATGTATCATCACGTCCCTGTGCTCAGCGCTTAACGCACGGAATCCACCATTAAAGTGCCAACCAATCTTATGATTGAGAATGACCCAAATCATTGGAAAATAATGCGCCGTAGGTACGTGACGGAATTTGAAGGAGCAAATTAATCTGCATTGACGTAAGCGCGCGGAGAGCACTTCGAATTTGCTGAAAGCATTAATGACAGGATTAACACAGGGACGGGCAATTTGCGTGAATAGGAGCCCGGTGTCAGGATACAAATTCTGGGAGCTCCACGGAAGTTTGCGCGAGATGAATGATGATGACGCGTTGCGTGACGCCGAGATATCATCACTGCATTACATGAATATTAGTGCTGCCTCCAGAAGAAAGGGATGAGCCGGTGCTGGGTGGCTTGGTTGACAAATGATCCCTCGCGTGATGGGCAAAGTGTTAACAATCTGAAGACGAGCACAGAAAACAATTTCGCAGATCCCTCTAATTGATTTATTACAATTAGGGATAAACTGCCAGGAAACTCTGGGATTTATTGAGACATTTATCTCTGCGCACACACTTTCACATTTTCAAAATCGGACCCTGGTCTGTTGCACGTCATGCTCAAAGGATTTATCGGCCCGTTGGAGCTTGACCTTAAGAAGAAAACTTACGACACCACCGAGCAATTTAAGATTCCACCAACTTTAGGTAGATTGTGTTGACAACCCGAGCTATGTTTAACCTTCACCTCCTCATTTCATAATCATATTGCCTCAGCAATGGCTTATTTGTCGTCACATCATTCCAAACAGAACTCCACCGCGCACTCGATAGATTTGATGCCGTATGTGCCGATAATGTGATAAAGGTGAAGTAGTGATGGGAGGAGCAGCACAGAGCTTTCCTGTGGAATTGTAAAGCGGGATTAATTTGGAAGCAACTTGAAAAATCAGTAATAAGGAAGGGGTGTTAAAGCCAAATTGTTGGCTCTTAATTTAGCGTTTGTTTCAAGTTTCACCTAAGGTCACGAAATTTGAATAAATCGCAAATACAAGCAGCCGAGATGAGATTTCTCCGTGCTCTTCCAGAAAACACTCGCCAGGATAGGTCGAAAAACGTGACTTTGCGAGGAGAACTCAATGCTAAGCAGCTACTTCTTCAGACGAAAAGGACTATTCTTATTTGGTGTGGCCACATGGCACGAATCTCTTCTTCATCAAGACATTCGAGGCATGCCTTAGATGTGATTCCATCAGGTAGTCGACAGATCGGCAAACCCAGAACGAGGTTGTTGGATCAAGCCCATTAACTTGTCTGGATGCGCTTGGAAATAGCTCCTGATGAGTTGGAGTTGATAGCAGAGGGTGAAGTGAAGGTATTTTGTGTTTGCATCGTCTCCGCAACGTCTTAAGTGGTGGATCAAACTTCAACACCTGAAAAAAGGTATCTCGCAGCCTTTAGCTCAAGGACTTTGAAGAATCTACGGACAAACAGAAAATACGAGCTTTTAAAAAAAAGCCAAGTGTTTACCAGCTGAAATTCAGAAAGGCACCCAGGCTCATTCGATATTGTCAGGGCAACCTAGACACTAACCCCCTGAATATTGAGGATGTGCTTCAGCAACATTTTTTGCAGCTATGCATGACCAGGAGAGAATAGTTGGAGACGAGGAAACCACAACTCCAGCCAATGAAGTAGTACTTCCGCTCAGTCATTAAAAAGTCAGCTCAGTCATCAAATGGCTGATGAACAACATGGTTGCAGGTTCGGATGTCTTGCCATCAGAACTCTTCAATGCTGACGGCAGTGTTCTAGTGGGGAACATGCACCAATTCACCTTCAGAATTTGGAAGGACAAAAGCCTGCCCGACGAGCTTCATATCGTCTTATAGACAAGAGAAAAAGTAAAGCGATTCTAATTCGGTAAAGAACTCTCGTGGTATTTCCCTGTTGAATGTCGCCAACGAGATCCTAAGATATCTATTTTGTGCCGCGCTAATAGACACAGTTTGACTTCCGGCCCGTCAGAGCCCCACACTGAACCAAGTCCTGTAAAAGATCTGCGATTTTTAAAGCGATACACACAAACGTTTTATGAATTTTGAAGACGCTTATTGTAGCATCCACAGCAAAGAACTTTTGATGCGATGGCCGATTTCGGGATCCCGGGAAAACTGATCGGTTTGAGTCGCACTACGCACCACGTTTGGTTCGAGAACCTCTGAATCCTCCCAAACGTGCACCGAATTTAGGCAAGGAGATGTGCTTTCGTGTGTCCTTTTCAATATTGTGTTAAAGAGGATGGTGCGGAGGCCAGGTGTAAGCATGGCTTCTACAAATCAGTGCAATTGCTTGAATACGCTGATGACATTAATATGTTCGCTCAGCGATCGCTTCTAGAAGCATTCATGGTTATTGAAGAGCAGGTGAAACGGGCTGGTATTGGAGTGAATGAGAAAAAAACAAAATATATGCCATCGATACAAAATGGGTCCGTCAAACATCATCTTGGTCGAATGTGACAATCTACAATCAATCTGCAGCTTTGAGGTAGTTAAGAAACGTGTCTACTTTGGGGCAAACGTGATCTCCAAAAATAGCACCTTGATGGAGATGCAAAGCAGAATTTCCCTTAGCAACCGCTGCTTTTGTTTATATATCGAAACAACTAGAGTCGACATCCCTGACTCGAGAGACCAACATGATGCTCCAGAAGACGTTTATTCTACACGAACTCCAGTACGGAGTCGAGTACTAGACGTTAATAAAAGTGACAGAGCTGATCCTAGCCCCCTTTGAAAGAAAAATGCTGCTTCGAATATATGGCACAGTCTGCGAGTAAGACTAATGGAGCAAAAGACACAACCGTTTACTCTACGTGCTGTACCAGGATGTGGATGTAGTCCGAAAGGACTACATGTATGTGTAAAACCTAGATCCCCTACCTCCGTCTACACATGAGATTTAGATTTAAGTCGTGATCCGATTTTTCGTTCATCTCAAACATTTTCACTCTGTTGACTAACTGACGATACTCGAGGAGTTCTGATTGTCGAATAAAAACAATCATAAATTTCCTCTTCAGTGCCAACACACAACTTCGGGTCCCATCCACTAGTGATAAAATAATAGCACACGCTATACGAATGGTAGTTGATGTCCAATATTTTCAGACACTGTGGGAATTAGACACAACAAAAGTACAAAGTTCAACCGATATACCTTTCATGTGGGATATGAAGGTATTAAGCGAATGGGCCATGATAATGGGCGAAAAGAAATAATGGTAGAGGGTGATTGATATGAAAATGGAGCGCTGATGACATGATGAAAGAGGAGATATAAGAGTTCACATTATTAATATGCATCACTCCATCAACTGAAACTTGAACTACAACATGGACAAGGAATCGAACTCCAACTTGTACAATCACTTAACTTTAAATTTAGAGAACGAATTGAACTGAAACTTACTGCCATCTTAGGAAAGTTTTTACTTGTGCGTCACTCATATTCTGAATCTTACTTGTGGTCAATCCTTTTTGTTATGATGTGCTTTACTTCTTTTGTAGAAATTGTCATAAGCATATTTTCGGGATTACTTCTAAAATTATAGTTTCACTTCATCCAAAGAGTACTAATAATGTGATTAGTGCGATTTTTAAGTAAGTCGGTTACAAATGAATTAATTTTACAGGACATTAACTAAATTCTAATGATTGCCGTGTCGTTATGGGTAAGTGAGTCGACAAATAAGCCAAAGACCCAGATTCGACTCCCGGAATTAACTCTTCTTCTTTGGCACTATAGCCGGGGTGTGTGTGGGCCTCAACCAACATGCCTCTCCAACTAGCACGATCTTTCGCCAGCTGCCGTCAGTTGCGCACTCCATGTTGGTTGAGGGCCTTCTCCATTCGTGTGCCTCACTTTAGCCTAGGCCGTCCTCTGTTGCGTTGTCGGCTCAGTTTCGAAAACTTTTCAGGCTGGAGCAGTGGCATCCATACGCATCACATGGCCTAGGCATCTTAACCGTTATATCCGAAGACGCTTGACCAGGCGCTTGTTGCTTTACAGCCCATAAGGTTCGTCGTTAAATCTTCTCCTCTAGATGCCATTGGCGCAAACAGGACCAGCGCAAGATTTTCCTCTCGAAAAGGCTTCGTCATCAGCTTTAAGTAGCGTCCAGGTTTCCGCGCCTTAGAGTAGGACTAGATCCCGGACTGAAAACCTCGGATTCTTTCACGGCATCACCTTCTTAGAGCTACTGACAGCACACAAAGAGTGCAAATTTTCTATGACAAACTTCTCAAACTCGCCGTTCGAACTCAGCAAAAAACTGTAAGTCCCTTCCACTCCTGAGAAGACAATAGCACACACAACCCGAGTAGTTAATGCAGAAACTAGGCCAAGATCCCTTGTGGCCTGTAGTGCCGATTAATTATTTTTCTTAACTGAATTCAAATTCCATTCAATAAATAACAGTACATGTGTACCACACCTCATCGCTTAGTCCTTTGACTGTTCAACAAATCAACGGTGTCACCGGACATATGATATGTGACTAGTCTACAAGTCCTCTAACCTTTCATCTAAATTTGGGCAGACGAACCAAAGATAACCAAAGACTCTGTCGGCACACAAAAGTGTCCAATTGCAAAATTCTCAATAAATTTCAAAACAAGCACACACACACTAAGTGATGCATCAGAAAACTCCTTCGTTTACACAGATCTTATCAGCAGTCAAGTGCCCCAGTGAAGAACGTTAAGCCGCAGATAAATTTTGTCAATCGACGCATTCATCAGATGAACCAGTCATTTTGGCAACTCAAGCAAAATCGAACACAGTTTCGCTGAGTTGTTGGGGTGCTCTCTCAACGACTATTTATAAGTGTGCAGGCTGGCAGAGATAAATTGACCATAAAACATATCGGACCCCCACCCACTCACCTCCCAACTTGATGATTTTGCAGAAGACATAAAAAATGAAAAGCACTCCAGCAGTCGAGGAAAAAATCTCCTCGGTGGCCATGTACCCAATTTATGTGATTTGAAAGTTTAAGAGGTCAAGCGTCATTGAACGACATGGAGTTCGTAAGTCCCTTTTGCATAATCTCCCACGGATCACAATGAAACCGTTCTTAAAAAGTACACATCACCATTAAACGGCGTTTCAAGTGCCCTCCCAAAGCCATCAAACCAGCAACCACTTCCTCCACGGCCAACCAGTCATGTTTCACATCCAAACTATCGTAAAAAGCGACCCAAGTCGAGTCGTACCTTTCGCACAACAATCAGCCGTAAGTCCTTGTTGTTTCGACTCCATCCCCCCCTCCTCCGCAAATGAGCAGTTTTGTTTGTCTTAAATGTAGCGCGACGCATCCAGGCGCTTTGGCCCTTAGACCAGTTTGGCAATATTGAATTTTCGTGCCGCGCCGTTTACATTTCCAGGTTACGAATATTGCCAAGCGGAATTTCAAAATTTAATAAAGCCCTTCGCAACATCCGCCCCTTCCGGTGAAGCGGATCTTCTGCCGGTTAGCTTCAATTAGCATTCACAAACATTCGTCTTTGACGCTGCCCTCGTGCCTCGGATTACGAGAAGCGACGCAATGTAATCAATGGCCGGGCGGAGGGACGTTGATTTTATCAATTCTGTCCGCATAATGTCGTCGTGCCAGAAATCGTTGTATGTTGTATTAATGACCACACACACGTTCAGCCCGGCCTCTTCTGGAAAGCCTGCACGGAGGGCTTGTGTGCTCCCATAATCCTTTGCATTATTTACCGACGGCAGGCAGGCTGAAGTGCTGCTACACGAGCGAGCCGCATGCAGTCTGGTCTGAGGTTGCGGCGGTGGTGGCGGCGGGTGGCAGTGTCTGCTTGAGGTGGATTGTAATTTCACAGCGCCCAGCCTGAAAATTAATTGAGATGGGAGCACAAGTAGCCGGATCATTGGTCCTTTGGGAGGCTCATACCTTCAGTATTCAATTAGCAGTATATATCCGGTTGGTTGTTACGAAACGGAATCATCCTGTGTGCATGATAATGATTGAGGCGACGATGAGTTTAATAATAATTGATTTTCCCAGAACTCCCACTCATGTTGATACAGACTCGATAAGTGATTAAGAATAAGGATCCGGTTACGAGAGATTTTGTCTCGATTTCTTATTTCTGCAGATACTTGAGAGGACAATCGCTTGGACCACTCTGGATGGCATGTGTTGGATGGTGTTGATTGATTCTTGAAAAGTGGTTAAATGGGTGAACAACGGAGACAAGTCCTTGGAGGTTTGAGATCTCGGAAAGACTGCGATGACCGGGGGCTTCCATTTATTTTGTTCTCAGTCATTCGAGACAGTGTCAAGTTTTATGCCTTGTGTCGTCTGACATCTTGGCACCTGGGCTTTAACCAACATACCTCTCCAGCCAGCACGATCTTTCACCAGCTGCCGCCAGTTGCGCACTCCAAGTTGGTTGAGGTCCTTCTTCACTTGCGTGCTCCACCTTAGCCTAGGCCGTCCCCGACCCAATGGCTCAGATTCAAAGACTTTTCGGGCCGGAGCCGTGGTGTGTCGGAAGACGCTTGGCGGCCCATAGAGTTCGTCCTTGAATCTTCTTCTCCAGATGCCATAAACGCAAACAAGACCAAAAATCGCACGCAAAACTTTTCTCTCGAAGATACCAGGTTTCCGCGACATAAAGTAGGACTGGGATGATCAAGGTGTTATATAAAGCAAGCTTAGTCTTTCGAGAGAGGGCTTCTTGAGCCCAAAGAAACAGCGATTGGCAAGAATGATTCGGTACTGATTCGGTACTGGGAGTTGCTGTTCCTATTCAACACGGAACCGAGATAGACGAAGTTCTTGACTATCTCAAAGTTTGCCTAGTGTGACGCTCTGTCCGAGACGCCGATGTTGTTTGTTGATGACAGCATGTACTTCGTTTTGCCATCATTAACCACCATGCCCATTTTAGCCGCTTCTGCTTCAATGCCAGCAAACACCTCATTGACGGCTCCTGTGTTCGTCCAATCACGTCAATGTCGTCGGCGTAAGCTAGCAATTGAACTGACTTTTGGAAGATCGTACCTCTGGTGTTGACGTGTGGGTTACGCACGATCCCCTCAAGGATCATGTTAAAGAAGTCACATGACAGTGCATGGCATTGTTTAAAAGCTTTTTTGACATTAAAGGTCTCGGTGAGTTTGTTCACGAGTTCTCCATCGTCATCCTACACAATCTGATGAGTTTGGTAGAAATGCCAAAACTAAACATGACACTGTATAGCTCATTTCTATGCACCCTGTCATATGCGGCCTTGAAATCGACGACGTGAATGTCGATTTCCACTTCTTGGGTATTTTCTAGGATCTGCTGTAGTGTGAAGATTAGGTCGATGGTGGAATTCCCTGGCCTGAAACCACACTGATAAGGACCAATCAGGGTGTTGACGAACGGTTTCAGGCGTTTACACAATACGGCAGAAAGGATCTTGTACGCGATGGAAAGGAGACTAATCCCTCGGTAATTAGCGCAGTCGAAGGGGTCTCTTTTCTTGTGGACCGGACCGACTACTCTGAGATTCCACTCATCGGGCATGCTTTCCTCCAACCATATCTTACAGATGAGTTGGTGCATGCGTTCAACTAGGTCATCTCCAGCTGCTTTAAACAGTTCTGCGGACAGTCCATCCGCTCCAGCAGCTTTATTTGACTTCAGTCTCGATATTGCTATCTTGACCTCGTCTAAGTCGGAGGGACGGAGTTCTTGAGTATGACCGTCAACATTGAGAGGGACATTCTGCCGGGATTTGGGCCGTCGCCGTTTAAAAATTTGTAGAAAGATATTTCCAGATTGTCAGCATCGATTGCGACTCTACGAGTACTAACAGGTCTCCGTTTTGGTCCCGGCAGGCTTCGGTCCGAATCCCATATCCACCGGATAGCTGTTTCACCTTTTGGTAGACCTTTCGACCGCGCGCTTCTCATGCTCTCTCTTTTCCCTACTGAGAAGCGGGTTCTCTTCCCTTCTTTTCTTTGTTCGTAGAGCTCGTCTGACATATTGGGTTGAAACTATGCGCCTAATACAGGATGTGACACAGTCTTTGAGCAGTTCAACCTTCGGTGCTGCATGCACTTGCCGCCACTTTGAATATTAATAGAGTCCATTTGAAACAGGAACGAAAGTTTAAGCTTCTCGAGGATATTTTCAAGTGTGTTGGGAGGAGTAATGATGAGCTATCCTGAAAAAGTAGAATTGTACAAATCGGCTCTGTTGTTAAACAATTCATTTCCAATGTCAAACAGTTCGTTTAGAAAGGAGCAGGAGACCAAGTGCTAAGATTCCAATGACTTCGTAAGGTAGAAAAGCAATAGATCTTGATACGCCTTGCCAACAGGCAACAGGCAACAGGGGCAACCAACTTTAGAGCAGAGTGTGACACTTATTGACAAGGACAATCTGAAGATGGTTATGCATCGTATTGTGACCGTCTTGCACAAGAAACAGTCGAAACAGCAACTTTTCAAAAGTGTTCCCTGTATTCTCCTGTAGGCTGAGTACATTTCGGACCATCAACGACAAGAACACCCTGCACTCTGGCACCGTTATCTCGATCAGATGTAATTGTGAATTTTGAATATGACAAAGACAAAGTTGGTGACCGTGGTCGCCTTGGCGTAGTGGTAAGTGCGTCGACTGCCACGCAGAAGGTTCAAGTTCGATTCCCGGACGAGACACCTCGCCACCCTCCTTCGAGTTTCTGACAATACTCAAGGAGTACTAATTGTCTAGAAATGCTTCTCAGATCTCGCCGTTCGGAGTCAACAAAAAACTGCAGTTGCCTTCTACTCATGAGAGAACAGTAGCACGCACAACACGAGTAGTTGTGGTAAAGGGTGTCCCAACAAGAACGCAAGATTTAAATTTTGGCACCATTCGAATTGTCATTGTTTGACATTTAAACAATTATTATTGTTTGTTAGTAGAAAGTATAATATATAATAAAAATAGAGCGCTACACGAATGAACAACGCATTCTCATTGTGAAATTGTTTTACCAAAATGGTGAAAGTTTTGAGGTTACAGTTCGCAAATTGCGATCAATTTGGGGTTACAATAATGCTCCAAAAGAGTCAACTGTAAAGCAATTAATGGAAAAGTTTGCTGAAACTGTGTCTGTTACTTATGTAAAGACGCGCCTACCACCAGGTCGATCGAGCGAAAATATCGCAGCAGTACGTGATGATGTCGCTCAAACTCCATCTACCTCAATTCGACACCGAGGTCAGCAAATTTGTGTTTCCAAATCCACTGTGCAGCGAATTTTGACGAAAGACTTGCATCTTCATGCATACAAAGTTCACTTGACTCAGGAACTGAAGCCAGCTGACCATGTACAGCGAAGGGAGTTCGTTAATTGGGTATTGAAGAGACAATATGAAAATGCTGATTTTGCCGATAAAATCATCTTTAGTGACGAAGCCCATTTCCATCTTGATGGCTTCGTCCATAGGAGAATTGTCGCATTTGGGGCGAGGAAAATCCTCGAGTGATTCACGAGAAGCAAATGCATCCTCAACGTGGCACTGTGTGGTGGAGATTTTGGGCTGGAGGAATCATTGGACCTTTTTTTATGAAAATGAGTCAGGTCAAGCGCAAACAGTCAATGGTGTTCGGTATCGTGAAATGGTAACCAACTTTTTTGTGCCTAGAATTGAAGAAATGAATGTGGAGGGGATGTGGTTTCAACAAGACGGCGCCACATCTCATACAGCCAGAGAAACAATTCAATTGCTACATCAGTCATTTCCCGGTCGTGTTATTTCGCGTTTTGGAGACCAGAATTTCCCGCCTAGATCGTGTGATTTAAAACCATTGGACTTTTTTCTTTGTGGTTTTTTAAAGTCGATGGTTTATGCGAATAAGCTGACGACAACTCAAGCCTTAAAAGAGGGTATTGGACGCTGCATTAATGAAATACCGCAGCGTTTATGCCAAACTGTCATTGAAAATTTCAGATCGCGTATGTGCCAGCAAAGCCGCGGTGGCCATCTGGCCGATGTGTTATTCCACATATAACCTCATCCTGTCTTCTTTACGATATACTAAAGAATTCACAATTTTTTTAAATATATGCATTTTATTTAAATTTAAATCTTGCGTTCTTGTTGCGATACCCTTTAGAAACTAGGTCCTGGTCCCTTGTGGGCTGTAGTACCAATCAATTATTACTATTAAAGTCGGTGATCAAGTTTATCACCCCTCTCGAAGTCTTCTCGAAACCGTTTAGCTCTAACGTTGGTGTCTTCGAAACGACGACCCCATCATTCATCAGACCACTGTAATCAAACCGGAGCCATAAATAATTTCAAACACCAGAAGATAACGTTTTAATTCATGGAGAAACTAAAATTTCACAATTCTTTCCTCTTATGCCCAAGGCGCGTGCCTAATTGCCGGCGCATAGCTTATAAAACCCCAACAGATTCCCAGCCCGATTATTGCAAGCTTACAACCCATTAAATTAGGACGGACGCACACCCCTTTTTTTGGGGGCAATTCCTATGTGCTTGCCCAAAAAACGGATGATGGCATCCATTATCATAAATGGAATTGCTCGGCACATGGACGGACGAGGATGGAGGCAGGAACGAAAAAGAAAACTCCAAAGCACTGGCAGTATGTCCCCAAGACTATGGCACAGTTCAGGGATAATTCATGGACAGGACTCATGCCCCTCCTCAACGCCTGCAAGTCTGAAAGTGATTTTTAATGAACGTCATCCCGGCATGGACAAGAACTCCAAAGCGAACAAGTTCAGTGCCTAACGGTAGCGTGAGCCATAAGCGGAATCTTTAGGGCTAATTGATGATCTGCGAGCGAGCGAAAGTGTAGCGAAGACTACCAGCGACACTGAGCCTTAACAGTGTGGCAATAATCCGAAGCAGTTTGCAGTTCCCCCCAGTCACCGTCGCCGTGCCGCCGCCGCCGGCAGTAAAGGATATGGCGACGGCTTAATGGATCAGAAATTCCGCAGCGCCGCGGTGCTGGTGCACGGAGAGTGTAATTGAATTGTAATTTGCAGCCAAATTACGGAAACGTTAAAACCACACGGTAGGCACTTGACACTGGATCCAGTGTGTGTCGGCGCACAGATGCGGATCTCTGGAGCGATTTACGAGCGTATCCGGCACCAGTCCTCCTGAGAACAAGGCAATCAACAAATGCGGCCGCGTGCCCTAGATGCGGGTGTGTGTTGTGTGCATGTGAGAATTTGATTTATGATTTGGAAGTTTACGATCCAGGAGTCCTACCGGGCGGCCGGTCGCACAGGTCCTCGTCTCGCATTGTTTAATGGCGAGAAGAGTATGACGGTGTTATGGGGGATGTCGTACAATGTTTATCTGGCGAATTTTATGCCGTACCACCGAAGAAAGTGTTGATAAAGACAGCCGGGTCCCGTGGGGGCTGCGAGTCGGGAAACGTGCGTGACAGGTCTTCCGCTTTGTTTTTGTTCGCTTTTATCCGTGTGAGAGTTTAAAGGACCTTTTTGATGCCGATACTGGTAGTAGGAACAATCCATTTTCATTTTCCTTCATCGCGTATGCGTGTGCTTTGGGGAATGGGGCGATATCTGACTGTGTTTGACGTGACACGAGGTAAATGTTTTTATTTCACTTTGGCTGCTTTCGGCAGGCATCATTTTTAAGGTGCTATCATTTACACCTTATCGTCCCGCGATAGGATGAATTTCTTTCGTTTGAACAAGAGGGTGTGTACGCATCGACAGCAGAGACAGTCGTTTAGTGTTGTTGTTTGAAGAGGGAGTCGTACTTTAAAGTGTTTCCTTCTGAAAACTGATTAATCTATTGGGGAGAGTATAGTAGTATTTAATGATTTGTCAAGGACTTGTATTTTTTTCGATCATAGGGAGTACATAGCAAACGGTATTTTTTTGAATATTTATGGCACGGGAAGACTGAAAATAAAAAGACCTTCAGTCAAGACTGTTACAAAGAGGCATAAATAGGGTGATAGAGCCAGTAGTCGGCCAGAAAAATAAAGAAATGAAATCTGTACTAAGTTTTACTGTGAGACCAAGAAAGTTCAAACTTTGGTTGTCTCGTTATTCGAATTGTTTACATTCTTGATCTAAAATCTAAAATGTTGGGTTGCATGCATAATTTAGAGTTTTGCATGACTTCGAGTTTCCAAACTTTAAGCTTTGTATATGTGATTTTTGGGATTTTTGGTTTTCTGAATTGTTTTGCGACTACCGATTGGATTTTTCAGATTTTCAAAACTGTACGATGTCCAGTGTTTGGTCTCTTCCAAAAATGTTTGTCGAAAGTGTGAGTTTGTCTTTATTTGGAGCACTTTTGTATGTTTTTGGGAGGCTTTTCACGATTTTGGCTTTCCGCGGCTTTGGACTTTCTGATTTTTTTTTTTCATCAAAGACGAAAAGCCTTCGACACACACACACACTTAAAATTTTAGATTTCTGCCCCTAACAATGAAAAGGCAAGCCATTCAATCAATATGTTGATGAGAATGTTGTTGAAAATAAGGTAAAAATAACTCAAGACTTTTTGGCCTAGAGCCACTTTATGAATTTTTACGCTAATGCGTTCATAAGTGATTCCTGGCTCGGAATGGTGGAATTTTGAACATGGTGACAGGAAGGAGTACTCCATATGTTTTGAGTTTACTATTTATTCATTGTAAATCGATCTGTTTTGAAAAGATGGCGCCACCTGCAAGTTGTGGCTGATTTTGGTGAAACATTTGTCAGCAATAAATGTGCACCTGCGTCTGTTTTAGAAAACAATATTGTTTTTCGCGTCTTAGATTTGATTTTGTTTCAAATATACAGAATTTGCAGGAAGTTTGGATTTCTGTTTTTGGAAAAAAAAACTGAAGTCCATCAAATGCTTGTAGATGTTCATGGTGAATCTGCTTCGATCCATAAATCATGCAGAGAGTGGTTTCGACATCTCAAAGGTGGTGATTTTAGCGTCGAAGACAAAGAGCAACAAAGAGCGTCACAACCCCAAAAAGTTCGAAGATTAGCAATGGCAAGCTTTCTAGATCCATTCTTCTTCTTCTTCTTGTGGCGCTACAGTCCGGGGTGGACCCGGGCCTCAATCTACATGCCTCTCCACCCAGCACGATCTTTCGCCAGCTTAGCACTCCAAGTTGGTTGTGGTCGTTCTCCACTTGTGTGCTTAACCTAGGCCGTCCTCTGTTGCATTGTCCCAATGGCTCAGATTTGAATATTTTTCGGGCCGGAGCAGTGGTGTCCATACGCTCCACATGGTGTAGCCTTCTTAAGCGTTGTATCCGAAGACGCTTGACTAGGCGTATGTCGCTGTACAGCCCATAGAGTTCGTCGTTAAATCTTCTTCTCCAGATGCCATCAACGCTGGTACTGGTGTTGTTCCCCCTGTTTACCGCGGAGCCGAGGTGGACGAAGTCCTTGACTACCTCGAAGTTTCTGCTGCCTAGTGGTACGCTCGGTCTGAGACGTCGATGTTGTGCGCCCTTCTTTGATGACAGCATGTACATCCTTTTGGCCTCATTAACCATCACACACATTTAAGCCGCTTCTGCTTCAATGCAAGCAAACGCCTCATTGACGGCACGCTGTGTTCGTCCAATCACTTCACTGTGGTCGTCGTAAGCTATCAATTGAACTGACTTTTGGAAGATCTTGCCTCTGGTGTTGACTTGTGAGTTATGCACGATCTTCTCAAGGATGATGTAAAAGAAGTCACATGACAGTGCGTCGCCTTGTCTATGCCAAACGCAAAGTAAACTCACAAAATCGTTGGGAGTGACTCAGCAAACTATTTAAAGAAATCTGGATTTTCCCAAAAGCAAGAGAATTGGATGTCATACAAGTTCGTCTCGAAACTGCTTCTTGAAAAAACGTTTAAGGAAGGGATGTCTGCACCGAATCGTGACTGGAGATGAAATGTGGATATATTACGATAGCTTCAAGAAGAAAAAGTACTGTGCCAAGCCTGGTGAACCCGTTCCATCATCGTCGTACACATTTCAAAGCTGACGCTCTGCATATGGTGGCTATAGACGAGTATGGTGTACTATGAGCTGCAGACGAAATGATTGATGGCAAGCATTACCGACTACAACTAATGCGTTTGAGCAGTGCATTGCGTGAAAAACTGCCAGAAACGACCAAAAGGCCTGACAGTGTTATTTTGCAACATGATAAGTTATGGCTCAAGGTGGCTGTACTGGTCAAAAACTACTTCGAAACGCTGAAATGGAGGTCCTACCCCACTCGTCGTATTCTCCAAAACTTTCTCCTTCCGACAAATACAAAGCGATAAGGGAGATCACCGGTTCGGGTCTTCTGAAGACATCGCAGAACGACGCAATGAATTGATCAACGCCAGTGAGGACTCAGTTTTTAGAGATGGTATTCGAAAATTACCGTGGTCGCCGTGGCGTAGTGAGTAAGTGCATCGACCACCACGCAGAAAGTCTAATTTAGATTTCCGGGCGGGGCACCTCGAATTTTTTCATGGCACCACCTCTTTTGAGGTGCTGACAACACTCAAAGAGTATCATTCGTCTTCTCAAATCTCGCCGTTAGGAGTTAGCAAAAAACTGAAGATCCCTTCTACTCTTAAGAGAACAGTAGCATGCACAACACAAGTAGTTGTTGTAGAAGCTAGGCCCTAGCGCCACTCAACTATTATTCGAAAAGTACCAAGGAGATGAGAGAAAGTAGTCTCCTCCGACGGACATACTTTGAGTGATGTATTTTTTACGCAACGCCGCACGTTAACTTCTTAATCGGCTTCAATGGGACTTCACCTATTAAGCAATTTGAACCTTTCTTAAAAGTCCACACATGACCAAGTCAAACTCTGCTCGAGGTATAAGTCCTTCGATTGAATAAAACTCTGGAGAAAAGTAAAACTCGCAATTCCAAGTACTATGCAACCGTGCAGAAAGTGTTACTGTCTTGGAATATTGAACTCTAGACACTGCTGATTTCAATCCAAATCTGCACCTATCACTATATACAGGGAGGGAGGACAGCCGTTCACTTCCCTTACTCGTGTGAATATAATAAATGAGAACAGAACCCATAAGCAAACGGACGAAATCCTAAGAGTGAATAAATCGGACACTAGTGATCCTTATAAAACGGATTTGTTATAGAAGTCCTTAACGGAGGAAGAAGACAGCATTCTACTCGCAACACCAACTACCAGTAAAAGGTCTTCGGCTGAAGAAGGTAGTCTTAGTTGTTGAAATTGTCTTTATGGTTGACGACACTTGCTTCTTGGACAGTTCTTTTAAAACTTCACGAACTTCACATTGTTCGTCGAATACACACGGATCCTTGTCACTAGCCTCAAACAGACGATTCAAAGGCTCAGGAACGTTTAGAGTGCATTAAGTGACCGTTCTAAAAATGATCGTTTTTTCAATTTTTCCACATAAACGTCTATTACCAGATCAATTAGGGATTGAGAAGAACGTCCATTGGAAATTAAAAACATTCACAGACGGCACACTTAAATTACAACTGCCTCACTCAATGGCTTAGTCCTCAAACGTATACAAAGTGACCAATTTTAGCCCTTGGCCTCCATCCTGACCCGTCATGATTTCTTAAAGGGTTAAAAACGGATTACATAAAAAGAATCCTCAAAACAGTAATTTCTTGAGTTCACAGAACATTTCCTTTTAATTCCGACTCCCACACCGTTATCCCCGTCTAATCCCATTGCCAAAGAATTTAACAAACGTCTCGATACCAGTTGTTGTTTTTTTCTCCTTCGGAAGACTACCCTAATCCTGTTAATAGGGCAGAGCCTTGCAATCATCTGAAGGAAAGCGTAATTAATTATCCTTCAGAGTCCTGTGGGTCACTCACTAAATCACATAAAGCGTATTTAAGCCAAAAAGGACGCCCCCACGCAGGGGTCGTTTACATTAACCCGTAAAAGGACCCGGTCCTACGACTCGGTCTAGAATTATTGATTTGTAAAATTGAATTGGGACATGTGGAGACCATAAGTCAACGATGATAGCTCCCAATGAAAACGAAACTTATGCACGATTTCTGCTGTATGGCATGTGCGGCATGTCATCATGTGACAGGAGGAACGATGCTTGTGGCAAAGTAAACATATTTTCTGGGAACACTTTAAGTCGATGCCTTGAATCATCGCACATCACATGATGGAATGCGATCCGATGTCCTGGTGGGATGGTCTCGTGTGTGTTGTGATTCAAAGGGTCTTCACGTGAATGCGTGCACCTGCCACCGATGATTGATTATTCAAATTTGACATCTGCTCAGAGGAGTGTGTTTTTGTTTCGGTCCTCGAATTGAGTCTTCCTTATGCAGATGTTGATTTAGGATTGTTTATTGACCAGAGAAAACTTGTCGTTTTTATGATGTTGTGCAAAGTTTGTGAACACATTTGATGTGGATACGTGGAAAAGAAGAGGAAACCGACATTGACTGGTTAACGTCCACTTGTTGCTGAAAGCCTTCAAAGGTCATCTCTTCTTCTCCAAGTCTGACAGAGTGTTTTCTTATTCTATTATCTCAACTCTCCCCCAAGCAGCCAACTCCAAGGTGACCATTTTTTGGTGTACATAGAGCAGGATGTCATTCAAGTTTTCTTTTAAACAAAGAAAAAACTTTTCTCCCACGAAATGTTCAGCTTTGTCAAGAGGAAGAAGGTCAAAAGTCGTCTACCGGCAAAACTGGGAAAGGTGGAGGTTTCTCAGGTTCTCAGGCGCCCGCGGCTAGCTGTGGCATAGGAGAAGAAGTTCCTGGTTCATCGCACGTCCCTCAATTAACATCTAAGTAAGGAAAACCATTTACCTTGTGAATTCCAGAACTTATTCTACTTCCCACAACGGAGAGAAAGTTGGCGAACACAGTGACATCTTCATTAACGTCAATGTCATGCCATTGCCAGTTGCCTTGAGTTTAATTATCGCCCCAGTCGACGATCTCTTTTCGCATAGTGCCAATAATCAACACATTCTGACAGGTACAAGCAGAGTACCCATCAGTCCTTCAGCACTGGTCCACTTGAAGCCACATCCCCCCAAGGCCACATTCTCAGATCAATCAAGTTCACTGACATCGCTCGGTGTCATTGGAATTAGTCCAACCACTGTCAAGCAACCTGGACATCAGGATGAGCGGCGACAAGGAACAGGGCAGGCTGCTTGAGAGAAGAATTTTCCAAGCAATCACGTTCCGCCGTTAGGAAAGGAAAACTTTTTAATCTTTTGCTTGTGCATTTCAAGGACTGTTGCCGCCGCGCCAGCTAAAAGGAATACCGGAACGGAAAAATTCTGGCATTCTGCAGCTCCAATCGACGGGGGACACAATTGAAATGTGATTTGCATTTTAATCGCTCATTAGAGCCAAGCGGAAAAACACTGCCCTGCAGTGGGTGAAGTGAGGAGGAGCGCCAGCCTGAACCAGGAACTCCGCGCCACGAATACTGGCTACAAGTGCTGAGCTGTTAATGGATTAGAGGTGGTAAATTATGAAGGGATCCTCTCACTCCGTTGAATACAAATTAATGACCGCCTACATGTCCCCTTCCTCCGCCGTCTGTCTCCTTTACGGACGAGTGACTCGGAAGACGTGAGCGGTCATTGAAGCATCCCACCCCGCGTTGGCTGTCGCGATAATCGTTAGTGTCACTGTTGGAGGGACAACTTTAGAGAATAGCTTTCGTCTCTGAGGGACTCTGTCGTAACTGGAGGAGCCCATGCTGCGGAAGGAAATTGTGTGGAGGTATTAACATTTTTTGTTTTACGCTCTATGATTACAGGAATTTCTCGATTTACTGTCCACAAGCAAGGGAAGGGATTCATTACAGCTCGGTTTGCGAATACAGTCACGTCCCAGGCGCGTTGACGTAAAGCAGTTGCCAAACCGCGAGTTCATTTGTGGGAAGGAAAGGTTTTTTTATCAGCAATTAAGGCGGGGAAATGAGGAAGATTATATCAAGTCTTTGAGGCACGAATGAAAAATTACAGGACTCGTAGACGGGATAAAATTTTTGCTGAATTGCAGTTTAAGGGCTTTTTGAGTTCGGCATTTTATTGACGCTCATCTGCGTGAGTTGTGAAGACATTGTACGCCTTGTAGTTGTTTAATGCAGTCATTCATATTACACAAGCACGCTGAAGAATTAAAATCATAAGAATTTAAAGGCTTGAGTATTTGGAAGTGCACTTAAAGAGTTGTCTCTACACTATAAAATTCGGGCGTTAATGACAGCTCAACAAATAAGATAAAAGAACACTACACTCAGTGATCGTCTCTCTCTTTCTTATGACGATATAAACTAAAATTAAACAAGTGAGACTTTCACTCACTCATAAATGGTTTCGTTTTCCTTACATCAACAACTTTTGATGCGAGTCTGCCTCAAATATAGAGACACATGCTTATACCACAACATTGACTCGGACCACCACCTTGTTGTAAGCAAGGTAAGGTTGTGGATATCCCGAACATCGCCATGACAAAGAAATGCTGTGAGGAAGTTCAACGTCAGCTGGCTTAGATCGGAAAAGATTGCCAAATCCTTCCCGATCGTGTCCCCTTAACCTCTTAAGAAATCCTACACCGCCAACATCAAGTATTGAAGACCAGTTCCGCCTCTTATGTGCTGGGTTTCAATATGCCACCACAACGAAACCCTTGGTTTAACTACGAGTGTCGGCAGGCGAATGCAACCCAGCAAGAAGCCTACAAAGCGACACTGCAAAGAAGGACAAGAGCTACTCGAGAGCTCTACGAGCAGAAGAGGAGAGACGAACACCTGCTTCTCATGAGAAAAAAGAAGGAGCATGAGAAGCGCGCGAACGGCAGAATGGAGGAATGGAATGGATATTACTGCGGGAATGAGGTTAGGAAATTTTACCAAAGGGTAACCAGTCAAGGTTACAAAGTTCGAACCGAAGCCGGTAAGGATGATCAAGGAAACATCGTAACAGAGTCACAGTTGATGCTGAGGATATGGAGAAACCATTTCTGCAGACTGTATAACGGCGACGAAGAACCAAATCTCGCTGCAGAACGAACCTTTCAACCCCAATGAAAGGGACGTTGAAAATCAACAATTCCGTCCACCCGACCAGGATGAAGTGCGGATTCCCATATCTAAACTGAAATCCAACAAGGCCGCCGCCGAGTACTTTTAAAGCCGTCTGTAAAACATGGACAACTCGTCCGTAAAATATGGTCGGCAGAAAACATGCCCGATGAATGGAGCCTCAGTATGGTTTGCCCGATCCATAAAAACCGAGATCCTTTGAACTGCGCCAACTACAGAAGCATCAGTCTCCTAAGTATCACATTCAAAATCTTATCTGCCGTACTGTGTGATCGCCGAAAGCCATTCGTCAACAACCTGGTCGGTGCAAGCCAGTGTAGCTTAAGGCCAGGAAAATCCACCATCGACCAATTCTTCGCACAATGAAAGATTTCGGAGAAAACCCAGGAGCAACAAATCGATATCCACCACTTTTTCATCGACTTTAAGGCTGGGTATGATAGCATCTATAGAGACGAGCTATACAGAGCAATGTCTTGTCTTGGCATCTCTACCAAACTCGTCAGTTTGTGTAGGATGACGATGGACAATGCACGTTGTTTCATCAAGGTCGGTAAATACCTAACCGAGACCTTTGTGTCAAACAAGGTTTCAGACAAGGCGACGCGCTGTCATACGACTTTTTCAACACCATCTTTCAGAAGTCCGTTCCACTACTAGCATATGCCGACGATATTGACATTATTGGAAGAACGCAGCGTGATGTCAATGGGTAGGTATTACAACGGAAGCCGCGAAGATGGGTTTAGCGGTACACGAGGGTAAGACCAAGTTTATGCTGTCAACAAGAAAGGACACTCAACACCGACGTCTCGGTCAGAACGTCACAGCAGACAGATATGATTTTGAGGTAATCAAAAACTTTGTCTACCTAGAGACCGCTATCAATTCAAACAATGACATCAGCGCTGAAATCAAACGAAGAATAACTCTTGCCAATCGCTGCTTCTTGGGGCTAAGAAAGCAATTGGTAAACAAAGCCCTCTCTCGAACGCTTTATAAGACCTTAATCGTCCCAGTCCTGCTATATGGCGCTGAAACATGGACTTTGTCAAAAGCAGATGAAGCTGCTCTTGGTTGCTTCGAGAGGAAAATTCTTCGTGTGATTTTCGGTCCCGCCTGCATAGATAGTGAGTAGAGGAGGAAATATAATGACAAACTATACGGGCTGTTCAGTGACATCGATGACATTGAGATGACTAGGTCATGTTAAGCGAATGGAAACCAATGCTCTGGCTCAGTAGAGGAAGACCGCGGCTCAGGTGGCGCACGCAAGTGGAAAGGGCCCTCAACCAACTATGCGTTTGAAATTGGAGACGGCTAGCTAAAGATCGAGTTGACGCTTGTTGGTTGAGGCCCAGGTGCACCCCGGACTGTAGTGCCACCGTAAGAAGATATTTATACCACGATATTCAGTCAAGCAGCGTTTCAAATTCCATATTCACATACATTTTTATGTACACACAGGGTGGGCCATATACATTATTCCTGTAGTCATATGACTTAAGGCTCCTTCCCGCCTGAAGTCTTCACAGATAGCCGTATAATACCTCCAGGTCGGTTTTCGATTTCACATTCACATTCGAAAGAATTGAAGTTATTTCCAAAGTGAGTTATGTGTCTTGGCGATGTCAACTGGTCGCCTTGGAGCTGTGGTTTGATCCCTTTGAACGTTTTTCTCGGGGTACTGTAAGGGACCGATGTTATGCCAACAATCCCTTAACGATTTAATCATCAGGCTTGTGTCGTCCAAGAAATCCGTGATTCCATGGACATTTCTACTAATCTCGTCAAGTTGTGCACCATGACGTTGAAGAATTCTCGCTTCTCTGCGAAGTTTGGCTCCGAATTTATACAAACCTGCAATGACAAAAAATGTTTTACACAAGACGACGTGCTGTAATGTGACTTTTTCAACATCGTCCTTGAGAAGATCGTGCAGAACTCACTCGCCAACACAAGAGGAACGATTTTTCAAAAATCCGTGCAATTGCTTCAATATGCGGACGACATTGGCGTGATTGTCAAACATAGTGAACGGTCAATGAAACATTTGTTTGTAGACTCGGCCAAAAGTAGGTTAACGGTGAACGAGGGCAAAATGAAGTACCGTCCTAAAGAGGACGAAATCGACCATTTGGCCAGAATGTCATAAATGGCAGCTTTAACGTTGCGATAGTGAAGGACTTTGAGATAGTAAATGATTTTGGAAATAAAAGAAACATCATCAGTACAGAGACTTATAGCAAAATAACTCTTGCCAACCGTTGGTTTTTGGGCTCAAGAGGCAATTGAGTAATAGAGCCCTCTTTCAAAGCACCAAGCTAGAATTATATAAGACTTTTATGATCCCTGTCCTGCTGTATAGTTGTGCCTTCTTCTTATTTTACTAATCAGCCAAACTTTTAGGACAAACTTGGGTTCAACATTCCAATTCAACAGCCAATTTTATTTAATTTCTTCCAATTTCTTCTATTTGATCACCCTGTTAGTGTACCACAACATCTAATGACTTTCAGCTTTCTCTCATTCTGATCCCTCAGTCTCCATTAAATTAACTTTGCAATGTAGTGCAATGCAAAGGGAACCCAGTTCTTCTTCCAGTCCATCCCACGCAAGTAACCAACAACCTTCAACAACGCCCTCTTCCAATCAATTCCACGCATCATGTGCGGAAGAGGAAGAAAATTGAATGAATCCTCTAAATCAGCACGCTGTCGTGCAATTACCTCGAAAAATCATTTCCCCCCCCCCCCCCCCCCCACAAGCGCCACACAAAACGAATGGCATTCCACTATTTATGGCTCATTAGTTACAACCTTCGCTCGAAAGCCAATCACCGCATGAGACGTTCATCACAATTTGTTCCGACAACTGTCAACCTCTTGACGTAGGGCGCACAATTTCGCCTCTTCCAAGGCATTGACCATACAAATTAATTCCAAAAGTTGACTGACCTCTCACCCCCAGAGGAAGTCTCCAGCGAAGTCGAAATCTTCCAAAGATCTCGGGCGTGGTAAACGACTCCATTTTATCTATTAAAATTAGGTGCAATAAATTTCACCCAGCGCACACTGGTCCCTGCCCTGTGTGGAGCTCACCCTGGTCCACTTCCATTCAATGTTTGGTATTCACTTTCGTGCTCAGGATTTAAGCGAATGCCAGAGACGACACTTTGACGGACGCGCGAGGACGTCAAAAGAAAGTTGAGAAACCGAGCACGAGCTCGAGGCATCCAATTACTGGAAGCAGTAAGGCGAGAACTTTCACACAAAATTGGCAAATGCATTTGAAATGACACTCGTCCTGAAGGACGACCGATACTGACTGTGCGCTGGCCTGCAGTTGCAATCGACTGTGCCGGCTGCAGCTCTGACATGCTGTCATCTGAGTGATCCCAGAGGAATCGATTTTATTACATCTTCGAATTGACACGGCCACGGACCACGGTGCGTGGCGGTGACATTTTATAGAGGAACCAAGCCGGAGGGGACGTCGAAAAGTGGCACTAACCAATTATGCCGTTCGGAATGAATGTGGTTTTGTCTGGACTTCGCTCTCGGATTATGAGTCTGACAAATGAGTGGTGGACCTGCAGACCGATTAATTACGGACAATTTGCCGTTTTTCTGTTTTTTTTTTTTCGTTTTTTTGTTTTGGTTTTTGGCATTTTTCGACTTCAACTCCACCAGCAGCGTGCGACTGTCATAATTAATGGTTGAGGATTCTACTTTAAGGTTGCCTCCTAAATCAAGTGGGCCATGTTTTGGTCATTAACGGTGGCTGTGACACCTACGCCTGAACGAGAGAGAGTTTGGGAGGCCAGACAGACGAGAGTTTAATTTAAAAAATTTCCTTTACGGCAGTTTAGGGTTTTTCCTTAATAGCTCCTGAGTGGGAGACGTTGGTTTTTATGGAAGTTCATTTGGCCTGATTAAGGAGATGAATGAGTGGGGTGGGCGTCTTTTGTTTTCAGGTGAGTGTGGAATTGTTTAGAGAACTCTTACACAACAGCGGTATGCGTTCGAATTTTATTCACTCGGGATTTTAAGAGTATCAAAGAGTCTTTTGCTGCTGGTGTGGCATTGTTGGTAAGTTAATGGCGTGTTGTGTTTGGATATTAATCGAAAGTTCAAATTGTTGTTGTAATCATATGCCATCATATGACATACCCTTTCATTAAACCGGCCACAGTTCAATTCACTTCATAGTTATATTATACAGGACACTATATACATTTACATTAAATTGGGCAAAAGACTGTAAGCTTCACGCGAAGATGGTTTCGTTTGTTTGTTTCATTTTTTTTTTCATGCAATCTTTACAAATATTAGGTGTGCTTTTCGCAAAATTTTTCATTTTCATTTTATTTCTAAAATACACTTGAGTTACCCATAATAATTATGACTGCTTTTGAAATAAGCGTGGATCAAAAGAAAGCTTCCTTCTATGGGTTATTGATAATTTACTATGATGCTTTAAAGAATCTATCCTTGAATTCATCCATTGGCATATCATACACAAGGCATTGAAAATGGCACAAGGACTTAAATCTTGTTTAACAAAATAAGTGATTGAACGCAAGCCATTTTTTATATTTTTTTTCCATATTTCCAATAGTTGACTGCCAGGAATTTCATAAATGCTAGTCTGCTGCCAAGTTTCTGTGATGAATAATTAAGTGTTGATGATCGTGTTTGGGGAACATGAACCTTGACACACAAAGCAACGTCGTTGATCGCACTCAACATGACGAGCTGCCAACACTATCCTTGCCTGTGCACAGATCAAGTTGACAGCCTCCTCGTGGCGCCCCCCAATTAGCCATCATAACATCCCTTGTGTGGGGTCCTAATGTATGCAGCAAACACCTCTGCCTGAGGGCTAAATAATGGGCCTGGTCTATCAGCCTATGGGTTGTATGTGAGGCTACCTCCCTCACCACGTTAAACAAATAGAGTTCAGAGACAGCAACATGCCTCGGATACGGACGGATCTCATGTTGACGACCCCAACAAACGACTAAAGGACAACGACCACGTACAGCCGAACAACTTGCAGGGGTCCTTGACTGCTACAAAGCAGATGTCACCGCCATCCAGGTCCGGGCAGAAAGAAGAAGCCTGCTACAGGGAGAGAAGGCAGCGCTTATTCGAATGCGGATTTGTTATTCGAGGCAAACTTAGGCAAAAAGTCTGGAGCTACGGTCCCGTCAGCGAACGCCTCATGGCAATCCACATCAAGCCCTAATTAGGGAACGTCAGCCTCATTTGCGCAGCGACAGAGCAGAATGATGACAACAGCAGGGATGAGTTCTATGATCTCCTAGAAAGAACATGCAATGGATGGCTTGGCTGTGACAACAAGATCGTTCTAGGAAACTTTAACGCCCAGCTGTGAAGGGAGGACATCTTTGGTAGAGCCATCGGTAAACGCAGCCTCCATTACACCACTTCCGGAAACGGACTCAGGCTATTGGACATCGCCGCGAGGCGGAATCTCTAAAGGAACCTAGCAATACCCTGATCAATCAAACTTCAATCAGATTGATCGAGAACCCGGATATCGAGAGAGCAACGTTGTCGAGATAGGCCAAAACGGTTTGACGTTGGAAAGCTAAAACCGCAACAGGTCGCTGTGATCATTGCCGACCGAGTCTCCCTGAAACTTAAAATTCGACGCTGCCTGCACTGACAATAGAAGAAGAATGGAAAAGTTGTCAAGAAGCAATCAAAGACGCCGCGGCTGATGGGTTTCACACCACCACTAAGAAGGAACCCGTGGTTTGACGACGAGTGCAGGCAAGTGCTTGAGCCCAATGAGGCGCTTATAAGGCAACGCTGCATCGAACAATGAGGGCTGTTCGTGAGCTTTACGAAGAGAGAAGAAGGGAAGTGCCGCGGATAGAGCACTTGTCAGGGCTCCGCTGGATGAGAGACAAATTTCCCAGATGCTGTGTTGACAGCGTCATCAGTGTGTAGTTAGGCTGTGTCCGGATTCCTCCGCAATCGATTCATTTACTGCTAGGTTCCACAGAAGGGAACAAAGGTGACACATCATCCTCGACTTTACTGTGGGCTCTCATAAGGCTTATCTGAGTAGGGTAAATTCTTTGTATTCTAGAGACTTTTGATGCTTATAACAAAAGTTTAAAAGGCAGTTTCCACAAACCTAACCTTTCAGGGTACGTTTTCCATTGGCGATGGCTTAAAAAAGGGATACGTAGTCATACCATCCTAAGACTTTTCATTAAAATTACCCCGACGATCGGTTCACATCACACTCTCCCAGCGGTACACCAGCAACCTCATAAGCTGCGCCAGAAACCCAGCCGTCCGTCTGGTGCCCTGGAATGACTGGGATGACTTATTAGCCATGGAAACCACAAATCAAATCAAATCTATATTCCTGCAAAAGCCACGTTTCTTAGTACGCGTAGGCGAAGAACCATAAATATCCTGCCAACCGAAATAGCGTATCCGCCTTCACAAGAACACGTCTAAATCCACCCGCATTTGAAACAACTGACTTATTCCACTCAAAAAAAAAGTCAAAATTTAGCTTAGGAATAAATTCATGTTTTTTTTTAATCCAGAATAGTCAAAGCGCACAGGGCTTCGGCAGCGCCTGGAACTTCTTCAATTCAATTCGTTATACAAACACTCAAACGTTTCATTAAAACCTACGCAACAAAATTCACTTAAAGCCATAAATTCATATCAATCTTCACGCTGATCCGCCCCAGGGTGGCGAGAGTTTAGTTGTTTGCTAACCATGTGGCAATCTTAGCCTTGTTTGCCTTCACCCAGTTGATGTTGTTCTTGACATTTTCCAACGCCTCCTTGCGTGCTGCTGTGCCGGCGCCCGCTTCGGGATACTTCTGGAAGAAGACCTCCATCTCTTCCAGTTTCTGACTGGTGATGAACTTTCGGGTGATTGATGGTATCATGCGGCCCAAGTAGCGTTCGTTGATTCCGAAGCGCTCGACGAGACGTTCCCAGTTCTCACGCACATAGTCCCACACGAGACCTTGACCTACCGGATTGTTGGAGATGTACTGCAAGCACGTGAAGTAGTCCTGGCTGCGTACGTTGCTCTCATCCCAGGCTAGTTCGATGAATCTAAGGGGGAAGATGAGATGAGCGGATGAGCATTGAAATGGAGGGAGTTGTTGTTTGGGTTTACCTCTGCAACATCCACGGCTCCTTGATTCCAGACAATCCTTTCATCAGTTTCAACTTTTCGCTGGCATCGTTCTCAGCCTTGAAGATGTCCCACATCTGCTGCCAGTTCTCCTCATTGCCTGCCGATGACATGCCGTAGTAGTAGATGATGTCGCGTAAATCTGGCTTCGGTCTTTCGTCGGGGTTGCTTAGCCATGCGGTGAATCTGGTGCCGACTTCAGAGAGGCAATCGGTAAGACCCAAGGAACATGCGGCGTCCAACACAGTGACTCGGAGTAAGCTAAAGAAGAGAATTCAAGTTCAAGAGGCGACCTTCTCACAGAAGGGGTTGCGATGGACTTACTTTGTCAAGTGCGCGTTCGGATCGACTTCCCACCCAACTGACAGGTAAACGGTTTTGAGCAAGTTAGAAGCGTAACTCCTGAAGTTGGTGTAGGCATCGGTGTAGTAAAGAAGATTCCTAATCGAGAGGAGCTTGGACGCAGCCACACTCCAAGGCACGTATTCCGATTCGGTGCTAAGGAATTTGGTCAGATCGAGAGCAATGTCGTACGAGAGTTGAGTGGCGTCGGCCAACGAGAAGGCGTCATTCAACAGGTGAGCACGATCCGAAATGGAGAATGCACTAGGTGTATTGACCAAGGTACTGATGATCTCCCTCCAGATATCTTCGTCATAGTTGACGCGGTAATATCCAACCTGGTCCTTATTGATCTTAATCCATGTGATTGCCGATGGGAGGTCCAACGTAACTGTTTTGAGAGGGCAGTGTGTTAGCGGTGCGGGTCTGAATGGTGGCACGGGACTACTTACGCTCTGCATCGTTGTAGTTGAACCAAGTCTTCTGGGTGACGGGGTTAGCGCTTGTGATGTAAGTTATTGGAATTGTCCAGCGGTAGCTGCACGCGAAGAAAACAATGTGTAAGCAACGATGTAAGAACTAGCATCAACTGTTACTTACTTGAACTCAGAGTCGGTGAATGTCTTTTCGTAGTCATCTGGATTCGAGAGGAAACGCTTCTGCGTCAGTTTGAGCTGAGTGGGCGAAACCCTGCTCACCTCGACCACGGGGAAACCCATCTGCACCGTCCACGTCTTCATGATCAGTCTTAAAGAGGAGCACAATGTAACAAGCTGCTATCCATCGCCAAACCGTTCTTTCACTTACTTGCAGTCAAAGTCCTTCTCGAGAGCATCGAACTCACTCAAGAAATCATCCGTCTCGGCGTTAGTAAATTGATATTTGTACAAGTAGTTGTAGACGGTCTCTTGGAAGTCCTCTTCCCCCACGAATCCCTCCAACATCCGAATGATGGAGGCACCCTTTGAGTATGTGATCGAATCGAAGAGCTCTGTAATTTGAGCTGGACTCTCGACAGTCTGCACGATGGGATGGGAAGCCAATGTGGCGTCCAGTTTGAAAACAGGTTGCACTTCGGAGATCGGGAATTGATCCAACTGAAACGAACACATTTTACTGATGTGCCTAGGAGTAGGAGACGCTTGTGCTTACCATCTTCCACTCGGGATGGACGCTATCGACGCCCTTGTATTCAATGTACGAAGCAAAGCCTTCATTAAGCCAGAGATCGTTCCACCACTTCATTGTGACTGAAAAGAAAATGAGTGAGTGAAGAAGAATGTGCCCAACAAATGGAGACCCTTACCCAAGTTTCCGAACCACATGTGAGCCAACTCATGGGCAATCACCGTTGCTACTCGCTGCTTGTTAACGCTCGAGCTTGTGTTTTCGTCGTACAGCAAGGCAGTTTCTCGGTAAGTGACCAGACCCCAGTGCTCCATTGCCCCAGAAACAAAGTCCGGAATTGCCGCCATGTCTTCACAAGAGAAACTCCCGTTAACATTACTCGAAATTAAGGATTTCAATAGACTTACCTAATTTTGGAAGCGGGTAGGCTAATTTGAAGTACGTGATGTAGGATTTGATGATGGCCGCTCCCACGGACAAGGCGTAAGTGGTCTTCTCTATCTGTTCCTCAGTGGCCAGCACTCTAAGGTTGAAGGGATTTCCAATTGAAGGTTCTATTGTCACTTGTTTGTCTTTGAAGTCGGCGACAATGAAGCACGCCAGATACGTGCTCATGTACACACTGTCGGCAAATGTCACTTCTGTTTCGTTGCCCTTAACCATTTGGCTCTGAAAACAAGGCTCATCAACGACTGCACCGGGTATGTTTTCCTAACGGCCTACTTACCACTTGATTCATGTTTGAGAATGCCCGGTACCCACCATCAGTTGGACGCACAATAGTCACCTCGAAGTAGGTCTTCATGGCCGGTTCGTCGAAGCAGGGGAACGCCTGTCGGGCATAAGTTGGCTCGAATTTCGACGTTGCAATCCACCTGTAACAAGAGACAGAATTCACTCAGGGACTTGCAAGGGACTCACACAAAAGACAAGCAAAACAATAATCTCCACCTAGTTTCGTTGGACTTTTTCTTGAGGTATGAACTCTGATACAGTCCCACAATCCGATCGGTCAGACTACCATTGAACGCCAGTTGCAGGGAATAGTTTCCCTCCTTCAGCGGCTCCTCGAACTCCGTTACCCAGTACTCAAACGGCGGATGATCAAAGGTAAGACTGGGTTTCATTACTCGCGGCTGGCTGCCATCGTCGGGCAGGGAGAGAACCTCCTTTGTCTCCACATTCAACTTATGCGCGTGCACCGGAATGAACTGAATCGGCTTCAGAACCTCCAGTTTGATTGTTATCTGCCCGGAGAAGGTCTTCTCAGCCAAATTCGGGTTCAGGTACAATTTGTAGTGCTTCGGCCGAATCTCCTTTGGCAGCCGGAATGTCAATTGATTGAGAATCTTCGATACACCCATGACTTCTGGACTTAGCGTTGGTCGCAGCGATTGCCGATAAATTGATCTGTTATCTGACTTGATTTCGTTTGGACGGAAGAGCACAATTGGTTTTGTTTTCTTATCTATCACAGAATCACTGGCAGCGTCGTTTACGACTCTACTATCAAAAAACAGCTGCAGCCGCCTCTCAACTTCGGCTGTCACATTCAACAAACCTGTTGAACTGTTGCCAGCTGCCATAGTTCTCCCTACGTACACCAGCGCCCCCAGGAGGAAAGCGCACAAAACGACGAGGAACACACAGAAGCCGATCAGGGTGAAGACGGTGTTTGAACGTTTTCTTCGGACTTGTGACTCCTTGTAGCGATGGTGTTCGTCGGTGGAGAGGCTGGAGCGCGGTCGCACAGGTGGAATTTTTGGTTGTGTCGGATACATGATGTCGG
Organism: Eristalinus sepulchralis; assembly: GCA_944738645.1. Classification (NCBI taxonomy): domain Eukaryota; kingdom Metazoa; phylum Arthropoda; class Insecta; order Diptera; family Syrphidae; genus Eristalinus; species Eristalinus sepulchralis. The sequence continues at coordinate 15,967,882 of OX122882.1, forward strand.
TGGCGATATCCGATGCGGAGGTTAGTGAATGGCGGTTGTTGTTGATGCCGTTGGCCGATTGATTTTTGTTAAATTTAAAGTTTCTCATTGAAGAGGATTTTTTTTTTCGAAAAGTCTTTTAATGGAATTTTATTTTAAATTACATCGAGGGGGTTCCTGCTTAAAATCTAATCTAGAAACAAATGGATGTTCAATAAGTATTCAGGAAGGGGTGGATTGATATGGGAAAAGGAGGAAGTTTTGGGACATTTTTGAAGTTCACTTGTAACCGAATAGTGGGACAACGCAGCACGCAATCCGGTTTGCAGTTTTCACTCGTCTTTGAGAGAAAAGTGCTTGGATCAGAATTACTAGCGAAATGACCGGCCTAATGGGAAGAAGAACTATTGTTTGCAAAAAGTAATATCTGAAACAGACTCAAACATACCAAACACACGTGTTTTTCAATTACATGGATTTTACTTTGAATTAACGAGAAATGGCGGTTGTACCGCGAGAATAAGCCGAAAATCGAAATCAAAATGGTCTTGCCAGTTTCATCTTATGCCGTTCCGCTTTTCCTATTGATATTTGCGCGACTAACATCTGTCTCACATCAACTACCAACTGTCTTAATAAATTCCTCACTTCACGGCATTTCTCATTGTAGATGAAGCACGCAAGTGTAATAACAGTCAATTATGTCAAAACGCACTCAAATACCAATATGTCAACGCAGTCAGAAATACGTGTGCAATGCGTTTTGTTGCCCAATATCTTTGTAAAGTCTTATGAAAACTTAAGTAGATACATTAGAATGATTCGACATCGCACTTTCTTAAACCTTGACGTATTTTCAAACGATGTGACATGTAATGCAGCACAGTCTGGGGTGCATCTTGGGCTCCATCAAAAAGCGACTTCACTTAGCGTGGTTTTGTACTGCCTCCCACTTATTTTGCATGCATAGTTGATTGAGATCCCTTTCTACTTCCGTACTTTTCCCAAGTCACAATCTTCGTCTACTGCGCCATCCCTCGCGGGTGTTTTGGAAGACATTCCTCCATAAGCCCTGTTTAACTTTCCCATCTCAATCGTTCGAACTTTAGCCATCCAACTGTATCAATGCTGCCGAACACCTCACAAAGTTCATAGTTGGATACTCTCCTCCACTTGCCATCCATGAAGTCGAGACCGAAGATCATCTGAAGGAGTTTCCTTTCGAAACAGTCAATTGCAACCTCTTGACGTTTAGCAAACTCTATGCCTCTGCGGGACTGGGACCATGAATGCCTTATAGAGGGTTACTTCGGTTGTGCGAGAGAAGGCATTACTAGTCAGTCAATTGCATAGCCTAAAGCAGCAGAAAGAGTTGTCCTTTGTTTTTATTCAGTGTTCTTTCACCGCCGGAAACGTTGGCTAGACTTATAGCGGTTTCTAGTTCCCACCTCAAACTTATTTCGATCATTGCGACATTCTGTCGAAGCCTTTCCTCGTTGACAGCATATATTTGGTCTTGCCTACAATAACCGTTAAGCCCATCTTTGTGACCTCCGTTGCTATGCTCACAAATGTGTCATTGGGATATCAACATCGTCGGCACATCCGAGTAATTGGCATAAGACCATGAACCCGATGTCGGGAGACTGATGCCTCTAAAGTTCAAACAATTCAGAGGGTCTCCTTTTCTCTCCTTTTCTGTGGGCAAATAATGCTTTGGCGCCATTAATCGGGCATGTTTTCCTGCCAATGTACAGATGAGTTGGTGTATGCTCTTTTCCAACACTTGCCACTTTATAGAGTTTGGCTGTTGAAGGCCGTCAGCTGCAGAAGCTCTGTTGGATTTCAGTTTAAAATTGAATCTCACAGACGTTAGGGAGAAGGAATTGAATTTGTCTGCATCGTAGGAAGTCATCTTATTATAGCTCTTAAGAGGTGCATTCATTGATAGAAGGCTTAAGCAAGGACGCGGGCAGCCCCAGCGCGGGATCGGGTTCTGAGAGTACCTTATTATATTATTGCATGTCAATTTCATCGACGATTTCATTTGATTCCTGAGATAAGAAGTCTTTGCTAATTTAAAGTGCCTCTCAAATTCTTCCCCTTTCTTTCCTGAATCATTTTGGAAGTAGTTATCGCGCTAAACATGGCCTTGAGCACAGCTTAGTGGTCACCACAAACGCAAATGTTCCGCCTCTTCCTTTGACCTTGCATGTACATCGGTACTAGATTATTGGAGTCCGTGCGCCAGACGACATATGACATATCCATGTGACTTAAGTCGAAAGAAATCGGGTGAGCAAGGTCTTTAAAGCAAGTTGAATTAGAGCTGACATTACTTAGTACGAAGGAGGCCTTCCGAGTACAGTCCATGATGGGACTTAACGATTGCATCAGAAGCAGACTCTAACTATTGTGAATGTTCAACTTTGAACGCCTTATTCGAGCAGCGATGGATAGTCAGTTGAGAACAGTGAAAGCAGCCGATACATAGGAGTCAAGAGGTTGTGTCAAAAATTCCCTAACACTGCTAAAAAACTGACCCAGGAATTGCACAAAATTCTAAATATTGTCTATTCACAATAGAAAACGAACGAATTCACAATAGAAAACGAACATTTTAGATGGACAGCACGTATTTACAGACAAAATTAAGTGGGCAAGTTGTTAACGTAGGATTTCCAATTGAGTCTATTTCGCACAATTGAGTGTGGGTCACGGAGTGGTTACCCGGCATCAGTGTTGACACTCATTTTCCATGCGTTTCGTAGTTTGAGCCTATTCCTTCCAACTTGGGGAGAAAAGAGTCTTTAAGCCTTAAACATGCAGAAGAGTTGTTAAGCCTTAATCATCCGTACTTTAGCTTCACTATTTCATTTTTATATTTTTGCGATTGCATGTCTCCCCGAGTCCTTCATTTCTCACAGTTCAGAGACATAAGGCATTCCTAAGCCTGCAATTCACGAAGGCCCGAAGCTTTTTAGTGACAATAGTCGTTACGTACCATGTTACGGCATCATAGGTTGGCACAGACAGTATTGGCATGACTGGCTTACAATGGTTCACTTCCAGACAAAGTAAGGTTTAGCGAATGTATTCCTTGTATTTTTAATTCTACATTCAACATCACTCATTATGTCTCCATTCGTCCTAATCTAGATAATTAGTTATTCGAAATTAATGACCTCCTCCATTTGTCCACTTCCGATGATCAGCGGTCCACTGTTGCTGGAACTGGTTTTTATTGCCTTTTTCTTTGTTCAGTTGATCCTAGACAACCCTCTTTGATTCTGTTACTTGTGCGTTAAATGTCACGTCGTCTGCATACTCGAGATCGCCCAGTACCTTCTTAAGACCCAATTGAATACCCGTTCGATCTAGTTGTACCCTTTCAAATACTACATGCAAAACGCATATAAATAAAAAAAAGATGACAAAGAACACTCTTGCTTAACTCCACTGCTACAATTAAAGCTGTCACTGACTTCATGGCTTCCTATTCATTCAAAAAAGAAGACAGAGATAGCTGTAAGCAATTTTTTACTTTTTCGACTCGGCAAAGTTTCCAAAACTGGAATCTGATTTGAAAAGCATTCATTTATATTCCTTTTCTGAATAAGAGTTACATAAAGTTTGAAAGCAACACCTTTTCCTTGACAATCGACTGAATTCCAATCAGATTCTGACATGCCTGTCAATAATTTTGCTAAACTAAATTTTGCACAACTCCTGAAAGTCAATAATTTTGGCCTAAAGTACAGTTATCCTAAATCTACTACTTCTTGATCAATTATTCAATTACTACACGGGAATTGTGAACTTCTGACCATCATTTTGAATTGCATTCTGACGCCACAAAGGCATCGCTGCACATCGAACAGAAGAAATGCTACAATTCCCACTCCACACAACCACGTCCAACCACACTGAGCTGCCCCGCGCAGCCACCAACCAGATTGAATTACTTCAATTAACATGAAAATTATTTTCATAAAATTCCCTCTCTGTGCTAATTACGACTTCCGTGGGCTGTCGCATGACATGGCTAAGTTGTAAGAGTCGTCAAAATACAAACGTCCAAGAAATTAAAGGCAAGTCGAAAAAAGTGACTTGATGGTGGAGAAAATTTCAATTTTCTTTTGGGGTTTCCCGCTGCAGGGGTACGCTCCTAAACTTTCACGACAGCATGACCTCTGTCTGCAAGCCCACTCTCAGTTCACTCATTTGCAGTGCGTTCCGATCGCTCTCGTGCGCGGCACTGACACTGCAAGCCAATGACGTCTCACGTCATCCATGCGAAAAAAATAGAAAAAAAAGCATTCCTTGGTTATTGATCCCGTCCATGTGACGCTAGGTTGCTGGCTGACCAGACCACCAGCCACTGCACACCGGCCGCGGTGATCCGTTGTCTCGTCGCTGATTAGACGCTCTGGTGACAAGTGAGGTGAACGGGGAGAAAAAATCTCACACTCAGTGCATGTCATTAAATCAAAGACAAGGCACCTGAGACTGGTTGCGGACACGTCCGCTGGGAGTAAACTTGAACTAGATCCACTGAGCATTCAAGAACTGGTCGCGATAGTAATTATTATTACCCGCCACCGAGTGCTTAGGAAAAACGTTGCTGCCGAGCACTTTTTTTCTGGCTCAGTACTTTCTAAAAGTGAATTTCTTTGCTGCAGTGGCGAGGAGTCCGAAAGAGAGATCAATTGAAATGCACCGGAGGATCTCGAGATCACGACTGGAGCAGAGGTGCTCTGCATAATCGATGGATCGTAATTCATTCGATGACCGTTCTCTCCGCATGGAGAAGACACATTTATCTTGCGGCTCGTTCGGGATAGCAGCACAGATTTGATGGGAGGAATTAACTCTGGAGATTCCACGTTTCGGCGAGGAGTGCAGCTCGTAGTTGAATGTATGCGTCCATCACTGTGGTTTGTGGTCGGATCTAAAAGGAAGTGGGATATGTGAATACGGCCATTCAGGCTTTACATGCAACGGGGTGAAGGGCGATTGATTTGGTTGAGAGTTCTGAGAGCGAAGACGGTGGAGGGGTGACCTTTTCAAGTTAAACGTTCTGTCTGTGAAAGTTGCAAGAGCAGTGAAAGACGTTTGTCAAATTACTCAGTTGACTTTCAAATTGAAATTTACGGTGGATGAGGTGAAAGAACGGTCACGGAAGTTTTCGAAACGGAAATGAAACAATTTGGAATTATAAAGAAGTCATTCTAAGGCTGAAAATAGTGGAAAGGCGTGCTTGGAACCATTCAAAAATTGTAATTCCCCTGGCAAGATTGACAAGAGTCTAAAATTCAATTGCACATGACTTTAGGGATATGCAAGAAATGGCATAAGTTTAACAACTAAGCCCAGGACGCGATTAATAAAAATATAGAAATTGGATTTTGCGATTGATTACATCATTTGCTTATAACATCTTCTTCCCCAGCAGTCAGCGAACTGACAGGCTTCTCCCAGGTTCACGATACCTTTAATCTCACCGTGTCCCAGATCTTGGAAAAGACCCAAGAAGTGTAAATCAACACCCACCATGTACTCGCTGAATTCAAGGCCGTATATGAAAGCGTGCATAGAGACAAACTATATATTGCCACGTCTTGTTTTGACATTCCCGTCAGAGAACTCTAGCTGCTCCGTGAAGGTCAGTAGTAAAGACTTCGAAACCTTCTTTATCAAAAAAGGTTTCAGACAAGGCACCGCACTGCCATGTGATTATTTCAACATCATCCTTGAGAAGATTGTGCGAAACCCACATGTCAGTACCAAAAGGAAAGACCTCTTTGAAGTCCGTTCAGCTGCCGACTTACGCTGATGACATTGATGTGATTCGACGAACACAGCGAGCAGTCCATAAGGCATTTGCTGACATAGAAATGGAGGCAGCTAAAATGGATCTGATGGTCAACGAGGGCATGAAAACGTTTATGCCGTCATCAAGGAAAGACACAAAAGATCGACGTCTAGTCTGTCACAATAGACAACAAGGACTTTGAGGTTGTCAAGGACTTCATCTTCCTCGACTCGGTAAAAAGGAAAATAACATCGGTACCAAAACCAAGTGAAGAATCATTCTTGTCAACTCTGTTTCTTCTTTCAGTCCTCTCTCAAAGACCAAGCTGGCTTTGTAAAACATCTTGATCATGCTTGTGCTGCTTTATGGCCCAGGAGCATGGACATAATTAAAAGAAGATGTGGAAATTTTTATGTTGGTCTGCTCTCTTTGCGTGGATGATAGGCTATACGCTGACATGTGCGTAGTCAACCCTCGACGGATACAGCAGGTCAAGCATAAGTCAAACACAGACTCATCTTGCCATCTTGTTCTATTCAATGGCGCGGAAACTTGGACGTTATTAAAAGATGGTGAGGAAGCCCTTAGTCTTTTCGGGTGTGATTTTTGGTTCTGTTTGTGCTAGATGGCATCTGGAGGAGAAGATTTAACGACTATCTCTATGGGCTGTACAGCGACATATACCTAGTCAAGCGTCTTCGGATACAACGCCATGTAGAGCGTATGGACACCACTGCTCCTGCCCGAAAAGTCTTCGAATCTAAGCCATTGAGACAACGCAACAGAGAACGCTCTAGGTGAAGATGGCTCACACAAGTGGCGAAGGAAATCAATCCACTTGGAGTCCAATTGGATTAAGAAGGCGAGAGATCTTGCTAAATGGAGAGGCATGTTGGTTAAAGCCCAAATCCACCCCGAATTGTAGCGCCACAAGAAGAAGAAGAAGAAGGTCAAGCAGATCGGATGGATAAAACGTCTCCATACGAATCAGTGGAACAAAGCAATATGCGACGCCATCATCTTAAATGGCTTGCTCAAGTGAAGAAGGACATCAGCCAACGTGGAGTACGGAATTCGAAGCAGCAGCAGCAAGAGACTATGCCAGATGGAGGGGCAACTTGGTTGAGGTCCAGACCCACTGTAAACTCAAACATTTTTGACATTAAATTTAGAAAAATGCACAAAATGTGAATATTGACAGATGACAGTTAAGATCTCAAAGGGACATTCAACAGTTTTAGATTTTTTTCTAGAAATAGAGTTTTATTGTGTGAATACTAATTTCGAACACGAATAAGAAAAACGAAAAGAAAATAATTTGGGACTTTTTACTCCAAATACTGCTTTGTACCCCGTCCAGAAGAACGAGAAAATGTTCTAAATTTTCCAATGGAAAAATTTGGAGATGGTAGCTTAGTTATTTGTTTACATACTGATGTAATGGTGCATAAAGCCTCACCCGTATGTCAATTCCTAAAACACAACAGCCTTAAGCAAATCCCAATGTATACAAACAGAGTCTTAGGATAAAGACCTTGATCCAAAATCAAGATTCAAAATTAGTACAGGACGGCATTGACTTTCAATCTTAAGAGATAAGTGTGTGCCTTTCTAAAATTATATTTGTGCTTTCGTTCATTATCTTTCGGAGAGAAGACAGGAACATAATACTGAAATGCCCAAAGATCAAAACTCCTAAACGCCCAAAAAGACCAAGGGCCAAAATACCCAAACGACTAAAATCCCGAAAGGGCAAACATTTCGAAAGTCCGGAAAGGTAAAACTCCCAAATGTCCAAAACGACGAAAGGCCAAAGTACCGAAATGACTAAATCCAAAAAAATCCTGAAGAGACCAAAATCCCGAAAGCAAAGTTCAGAAAAGCCAAAAATTCCGATAATTCCCTATATGGCGAAGATATAAAATTTTAAGATTTCATTCGAGAGACTTTGACATATTCCGAACTCAACGCCTGCTCCAAATCCTTGAGCGACCGCAAGCAGGGGGCTGCAGGAATCCCCATATATACCCCTCTGGAATGTTTCTTTCGGCTTTTTGGGATTTTGGGATTTTTGAAGTTTCGGAATCTTATCCTTCCGAGATTTTGAGCAGTTCAGGTTTTTGGTTTTGGAAATCTGTCACAGTCCTTGGTTGAACATTTTTTCTTAAACTCTCGAGTCTTATCGTAACCAAAGGCGTATAAATTGATTGCTACATGTATGTACATACAAGGCATCCTTACGGCTATAGAGATAAGCACATTTGATTAAAACTTTAAACAGTCGCTGTAAGTAAACCATGTTATCTTCATTTAGAAACGAGAGAAACGCCCCAAATGTCACCTTCTAATTCAAATTGAGCCATTGAGGGAAAAAACGAAATTAGCATATTGGAGTAAAGTGACCAAGTACCACAGGAAGTGTCAGTAATGCCTGCACTTAGTCAACATTCAGAAAACACGTTCCAAGTCAAAGTACCCACCATTAATTAAACAAAACGTTGTGACACGCGTCTCTTTGACACGAATTCCGTTTCCCGTCCAAGCTGCCACAGCGACTAGGTTAACAACATGTGTTCTCCTGCTCCAGTGACTTTTCAAGTTCAACTGGTCAATAAAGATTCAAATTCGTCATTCCCCCCCCCCCCCCCTTCACCCAGGCGAAGTAGAATCAAAACAAAAAATCAAAAACCAAGCCTCGTGCATAAATCCACTCGAGTCCGCGAAATTATTCACCACTTGTTGCGACAAAGGCCACTCTGATGAAAGTCCAAAAGTCTCCGATATCTGTCGCATATTTTCCGCGCCACCGCTTTGTGCCCCCGTTCGCAAATCTAACATCAAAAGAAAGTGAATGTGAGTGCAGCCTGTCGTCGCTGAGATGCAAATGAGCCATCGCGTTGGCCCCCTCCCTTTCCGGGCCAATTTCGTAACTACTTTGTTTCGTTAACTGTGTTAATCCGCGACAGATCTGTCAGCTGAACAACAGCCGAATTTGCATGTGCACACACAGGCCCGGGAATGATGTCAATTATTCGCATTCGCTGCAGCCAAAGTAGAAGAGCGCGCTGACAGCTGCACCAGTTGGACGGGCGTCGAGTGCCTTACTTGGTGTGGCAGCTGACAGCCATCGCGCACCGCACGTCGAAGTGGTTTCACCGGAGCAGCTTCGCACAGAATAGTCGCAGTCGGATGGAAATTGTAATTAGACGACAACGATACCGTTTTGCGATCCGGCGATCATTTGCGAGTTCACAAGTGAAACAGCGCTACAACTCGTATCGAGTCAAAGTGGTTGGCCTACTAAGTGCCTCACGCGTTCGATGATACGCTCTCTGCAGAGGGAATTATCGGTTGCACTGGCGATGCAGTGTCGCTCTCAGAAATGACTAAAGAATTTCGTTCTCTTGAGAAGGTGGCGGCGGCGCTAGGATTCTGAGAATTCCTTAAGTTCAAGAGTGACTGCAGCAATTGAGCGAATCATAACGCGCATCTGGATGAGCTCAATGAACATCGGGCGGCTTTGGTTGCAGTCAACACCCCCACGGGGGTGTGCAGTCAAACGGGGGCATCTGCTGCAACTGCGGTCGGTGTAAATCATTGCAAACGTAGACATTTGTGAAACAACACCACGCCGCCGCGTTGTGTTGAAATGAGTGCTTAGACGGTACACGCAACGTCTAAGCATGCATTATAATGTCACCCAATTAAGTCCAATTGTGTTAAACTGGTTCCGAGCAGATTGATTCGGCGGATTTAAGTGCATTTGCATTAGTATGCTGAAGAGTTTCCCGGGAGAGAAACGGTTTGAAGTGAACTGCGCCAGCAGCGGTAAATATCAGGCCGAAGTCAATTAAAGAGCCACGTGTTGATTAGATGGAAATATCACTAGTGTCAACAGTTGTCGTTAAGAGGGGCGGATAACATGGAAATTGGGACATGGCCGTGGTTCTTCTTAATTTTGTTTATTCTACTCATTTCGTCGGTTTAAATACCAAACGAATTTGTGAAATGGTGACGCCAGACAAAATGTCATTTGGTCGTGAAACGCCGCTAAATGTCAATGAGCCTTAAATATTCTAGTGAGATGGGAGATGTGTTTCGAATGAAATATAGTTTTTATTTATATAAAACTCATTTGACTTAGTTGCAGAAAGTGTAAGAAGGACAGTGTTTTCTAAAACAGAATTCTTGTGAAAAAAATTCTGAAAATCCGGATATTCGTAAAGGCCAAGCATTTTTAAAGGCTAGGCCCTGGTCCCTTGTGGGCTGTAGTGTCACTCAATTATTATTTTTATTAAAAATTTAAATTATTCGAATGGAAAGTCGTATTGCTTCGGGACATTCATTGATTTGCAGACAGAAGGTTGAATGAAATGACGTTTTATTACTTTTCTTTACTCCTGAACATCAATAAATAAATTAAATATTAGAAAACCAAGACTACAGCTAAGAAGTGGTAAGTGTCCGTCAGGAAGACTGAATTTCATATTGCAAGTCGACGTCGATGAGGAAATTATTCCTTTAAATTGCAGTCAAATAAAAACACTAAAGACGCACAGTGGGACATGAATACAGAAAAGTTAGCGAAAAATAAAATTTGCAAGTAAAATTAAATATCAAAATTTATTTTTCCTTATTGAATAAAGAATTAGAAATGAAAGGAAAATGGACAGAATCTGTCAACAAGTTTTCGTTTGACCATCACATAGAAAATTTTCAAAATTTGTTGGATCTGACTACTTAGGGAAAATTGTTGACTCCCTTTTAGTCGTTAAATATTTTTCTATCGGAAGAAACAGATTCCAAGTGTAAACAGGAGCTGATTTTGTCCTTGATGAAATTTGTTATGTTCTTTTCTTTTATTCTATAAATAGGTCTGTTGCAATTCATTGGTGCACAGAAATTCGTAGTTGAGTAGTTTGGGTAAAAATTTCTGTTGGGGAGAGTTACTCTGCCGAAACTTGTGAAACGACTCTTCGTAGAAATTCGCAGAATTAACGAAACGGCTACAAGATATATAAAACGTAAGTGTCATATACTGTAACAGATTTTTTTTCGGCAGAAATGTGCTATCTCGTGAGCTCGCTTTTCTACGAAAAAATCAACAAATGAATCACTTTTTGACAGTTTTTTCGGCGAGTTTGGTGGGCATTTGCAGCATTTCAGAGCAATTGGAATATACTATAGTTAAAGTAACTGCCACAGGCTGCTGAAGTATAACCGGATGCAATGAATATTGCCAAGAGTATTGTGGGTACAAATTACTTTGGCCCGTTTTGAAAAGATGGCGTCCCCTGCAAGTTGTGGCTGATCTTGGAAGCGACTATCTACTTCATTGGAAAGTTGTAACATTTGTCAGCAATAATCAGTGTGCACCAGCACCTGTTTTAGACAATAATATAGTTTTTGTTTTTAAAAGGTCCACATTTATGTTAAATAAACAGCATTTGGGGGTAGTTTAATTTTCCTTTTTAATTGGTAGAAAAATGCAGCTGAAGTCAATCGAGTGCTTGTAGAAGCGCATGGTGAATCTGCGATTTTTCATCCCGAAACTGCTTCTTGAATGACATCAGGGGATGGGATTTTGCACCAGATTGTGACTGGAGATGAAGAGTGAATATACTATGATAACTCCAAGAAAAAAATAATAATATTTAAAGCTTGATGAGCTCGTTCCATCATCGTCAACATCGACGCAAAAAAAAAACATTCAATGTTCAAAGGTCATGCTTTGCATATGGTGGAACCAGACGTCTATGACGTACTATGAACTGCTTACACGTACTTACCAGGCAAACCCATTGATTGAAAACAGTATCGGCTACAACTAATGCCAAGCCGTGGGCTGTGCAATGAGCGAAAAACGGACTGAACGACCGAAAGGCGTGGTAATGTGATTTTGCAGCTACGAGGCTGTAGCGGTCAAAAACTACTTGTAAACGCTGAAATGGGAGGTTCTACCCCATACGACGTGTAGAAGAAAAAAAAGCAAATGAAAGAATTCTTGCACCACACACTGTGTCATCATGACTTAATAGTCCTATCTCGCTCTGGCTTAGAAAAGTGTAAGCCAGCTGTTCGGTTGAACGACCCGAAGTCTCCAAAAGTCAAATGCTTTTCTAATATAAATACGTTGACCTTCACTGGCAGCGGCGATTCTTGTCAATAATAGCAGTTGCAGTGGTAACAGTTTGTTTTTATTCGAAATTTTCCTCCTACAGACGTATTCTGCAGACCTTTAGACCTGCCCGTTTCGAATACTGGCTTTTACGACGAATACAATGAGTAAGGGGGAGTCACCAGCTGGGGTCTTTTGAAGACATCGAAGAACGGCTCAATAATTGGATCAATGCCAGAGAGGACTCATTTCTTAATGATCGTATTCGAAAATTGCCAGAGAGATGGAAAAAAGTATGTAAATCATTTATGAAAGACAATAAGAATAAATGGTACCTAATATTTTACTAAATGAGGAAAATGTGTTCTGATTAGTAAGACTAAATTGAGCAAGTAATTGTGAAGAAATAATAAATTCAAACAGTCAACGTCAGATACAACGTACGTAACATACTTAAAATACCATAAAAGTCACAACAAATACTTGGACTCAATTGACCTAAAGAAAAAGAAACAAAGCTTAAGCCGCACAAAAGGCGCACACAATAAACCCTTCGCTTCCACTTCGCCAGTCCGATAAAAGATAGCCGCCGACATGATATCATAGCAGGGGACAAAATTCAAATTCAAGTAGGCAGCTACACAAGTATTTAAGTCCGTGCCAGGAATAATTATTCGCTCGGTGGCCCATTATCTCCAAATGCAAGAGTAATCACTTAGGAAGGCACTCGGTAAGCCAGGCACACCCGACAACCGTATGAGGGGTGCGTGATGTCTTCATTTCTTGTCGAAGCCCATCTTTGACATTCTAAGTTGCTGCAACGAAACTTGGGCTTTCCCACTCTGCCGCAACGACTCTGCAGGCTTGAGTTCAGTGTTTGTTGCGCAAAAATCTTTCAATTTCGATTGTCTGGCATAATTTTGGGAATGTTGAAATGTTTAGGATTGTGTGGGTGTTGTAATTTGTTTCGTTTGAAACATTCTGTCTTCACTGATGTACTTTTACAAAATGGTGCTGCCTTTATCATATAATTCCTATGTGACCTGATTTTCACAATTTTGGCAGTTGATGTGAGGTTCATACGCTTGAGGATTGTCAGTCGTCGCAAGACGTGTTCTAGAATAGGGATATAAAGTGTAGATCTATGACAACAGCCTTTTTGTGCTTATTGCTTTGTAAAAATGACAGCGAAAAATCCCGATATTCTACCCATCTGTTTCAGAATACAGTCGTATGTAGGTGTATGTACAGTGGTCAAGTTCTCTCTTTTTTTTGCTTTTTGGAACTGAGTTTTTGGAATCTTGAATGCATACTTTTATTATTTCTGATAACGAGACTAAATTTTAGGACTTATTCTCTAAAAAATTTACACACATAAGTATTAAGCCCCTATTTGGCTAAAATGTTAAATGAAAGCTGTTTCTAAATTATTTGTTCTCTTCTTGGTACCCCTCCGCCCATGAGTATCAGCTGCATTGCTTTCACCATCTGTCGAAGCTACTTTTGAATTGTAACAAGATAGCACCGCAAAATGTTGGAAAGACCAAGAGATCCACTTTGAGATGGAATTTTTGTGAAGTAATAAACTGGGTACCATCACTATCTTGCCTATTTGAAATGTCGCAGTTTTTCCTTTAGAAATAGTCGTCTTTCACTTGAGCCCAAAACTGATCATGGGCTTAGAGGACATCTACTTCCGCAAAACCATTAAACAGTCCATGATTTTTTACAAAGCGATTATAGTGTGTTGTGATTGTAATCAACTCCTGCTCGAGTTTCGAGGCTTTGCGCTGCCCCAAACTGGTCGCACGAATGCTCAACTGATGGCAGAAACCGCCGACAGATTTAACACTGCCATATGAATTAAAATGTAAAAATCTTCATAGAAGGCATCAACAACTTTTTACAAATTTTCTTTATCTATTAAGAATTTGTGCCACCAAGAAGAAAAGAAAAACGTCAGAGATTCAAGAAAGTAAAAATGTTTGAAGTTAAGTAAAAATCTATCAACCTCCATGACAGATCAAAATGTCGAAACTTGATTTCTACTGTCGTTGAGCAACAGGGTGAGCCCAAATCCTAGACATATTTCATCACCCTTAAAGTATGGCCAAAGTAGAAGCAATACACTTGTGTCAGGCAACAACTTTCTTAGTTTTTTAAAACATGTCCGCTTCCCAAACTGCTTTCTTGAATAATTTCAGACATTATAAGAAGCCAAAAAAACGCTTTTAACTCTTCACAAAATGATACGTATCAGATGTCAGATGTCAGGCACAGATGTAAAAACTTAAACATTTGTCCCTGAACTTCACATTTTCTTCTAGTTTTTGCTTGCTGAATGAGGAAAGATTTTCAAGATTCGATCAAGTAACAAAAGCCCTGCAATTCAAATATAACGTTCGACACCTATGAAGCCAAACAGTTTTTCTTCTCATATTGTTGGATGACTAGCACGGCACAAGAGCTCATTACATTTTTAAAATACGTTTATGTGGGACAATAATTTATCATTGAGGCATTTGTTCCAAACATTAAATGAGCTCGTTCAAATTAATGTGAAATTATAAAATTTGAGTTCAAGAGCGTGATGTCTACTCTTAACCTATGTGTCAAGTAAACCCGTAAAACAAATAATTTTTGACAACATTTTGTATGCTTCTGACATGTGCGTGTGATCATGATTCTAACCATACTCGCTTTAGAAGGGTTGCAATTATTACTAGTCATGTCAAAAGTAAGTCTTGATGAGATAGTTTTTCGATGAGAGTGTGTCTACGTACCGGCATGACAGTAAGCACAAGCTTGAGTTTCATTTTGCTACACATGCTTAAAAGATACATGTGGTAATAACTAGGAAGTGTAACTCATTCCTAGCCAATGAATATGTAGCTATCGGTGCAGAAACTTTGAAAAGAATGTTCTGCTAGCTTGAGGGATATAATTGAACGTTAAATTGAACAACACTTGGTAAAGCGCTCGCAAAAAATATAAATCCCTAACCAAAGAAGGAATAAGGAAAGGTGATTTGTTCAGCTGAAACTAAAAAAGTAAATAACTAAAATTTTTCTTAAAAAGTTAATTCTATCTTCTACAGGATAATGTCCTAAATTTGAAAACATGTGACAAATTAAAATAAGTATCAGACGAAAACTTCCGAAAAACCCGAAATAATGAAAAAGTCATGAATAACTGCCTTAATTCTGGTCACTTAAGGGTACCAAAAAAGTCCAATTATAATTATATAACAAGTCCAACTGTACCAAATCCTGAAAAATACTCATTTTGTTTTAGACACATGCCAAAGGGCATAAGAAGGCAGAAAGCAAGCTATTTTTGATGTAAAATGGGCCAAAAATTTATGGTGACATATCAAGGCTTATCGAAAATTCTTTTCCAACGATATTGGATCCTGTCATGAAATCAAATTCTAAAAGTTCAACACGAAAAAGTCCAATTCCGAGAACGACCCGCAAATAGAAAATGATTCACTTGGTTCAAGGGTAAACAAACTTTAAATAATTGAAAAGTTAAAACAGACGAAGAAACTCTAAGGCGGTTGACAATCATATTCCAGTGGCATAGTGTAGGCATGTGGAGCCGACGCGAACCTCAGTGACTTAATATATCACATCACTTTAACATTGTTATAAGCGTATGAGGAAACCCTCTTTCATTGATGTGTTCTACGATTTTGGTCCTGTTTGCATTAATGTCATCTGAAAGATTGAATGGAGAACTGCATAGACTGCACGATTGCATGAATCGAGTCAAGCGTTAACGAATATTGCGCTTAAGATGACTAGGTCATGTAGATGAGATCGAAAACAGTGCTCCGACCCAAAGGGTCTTGCAATCCGAGCCATTGAGGCAACACAACCTCGTCTAAGATGGCGCACACAAGAAAAGAAAGGCCTTAGCCTACTTGGGGTTGGCTAGAAAGACATGTTAGTTGGGGTCCAAGTAGACCCCGGACTGTATTACCACCCAAAGAATCAAATAAGGAAAAGAAAGACATTTCTTATTCCATCCATCAAACGAAACCACCAACTCAGTTATTATATATACAAATTGGTCTTATATCGCATAACCTTGGCACCATAACAATGAATGCTAAATTATTCGCAGAAAATTATTCTCAAATGTGAACCAAAAATGTCACATCAACTTCCCCATCGGCACTGACAAGTGCTCACATAAAAACTAAATTACGTTCACAATTTACCTAATTAATACATGCGCCAAAATAAAATCAACATATTGCCCTCAAAACACTCATAAATCCCTCACTTCTAGCAGGCAATTAATAAACTCCCCCAACGCTACGAATGCCTACATAATCTTGCTGAATGAACATTCTTCTCAACATGAAGGCCATCTTGACTGACTGAATGACTCGCAAATAATACGGTCTAAGCGCTATTCGTCACTGACTTGGCATCATCATTCAACGAGCAATTAAAATTTCTACGCAAGACATTTTTCTGCTCTATTGGACAGCTCGTAAACGGAATGCGATTTATTCGATTTTAGTTTTGTGTACAACAACAAATCTTTTAAGATTTTGCAAAAAGTGTTGCAACATAATGATGGAAGCACTTATCTGACGAATCGGCATTTATGCAAATTCGAATATAATTTATCGCTGAAAAACGTTTCGCTACGGGCTGTTTTGGTTGTGAAGTTTTGATCACAGCTCTGAGGGAATATGGTCACGTCGTTAAACTCACCGCAAAACTGATGTGGGGAAGTTATAATGTTTCCATAAACGCGTTGTTTTGAAATAGTCCATCACTTATGTTTGACAATGGTGTCAATGCGAAAAGACATTCATTGTGCAAAGTTTTGAAGACTTGGGATGTGGTTTTTTTATTATTTATACCGCTTCATCAGAAAGGGGTTATTTGCGCTTAACATCATTTTGGAGGATGCGTGGCAATTAAAGAGTCGCCAAGCTTTACACAGAAGAAAAGAGAAGTTGGCACACAACCAAGTGTTAACAATTCAAATCTATATCCCTATTCTGATGGTAGTACGGTCAGAGACAAGATAACTCCGTGACATACGAACTGTGGCATCTCCATGAAGAGGTTCCTCAAGACAATTTGGTTTTTCGATATTTCAGCAAGAACCTCTGATATAAACACACAAGCATACTCATCACACAGTGTGGTGAATTTACCAGTTGTCAAAATACATTATTTTCGCAACCCCACTAAGAGGAGGCTTGGCCAAACTCAGGATCAGTTCTGAAAAGAAAGCAGATCTTGTTGCCAATGAAGTCTTTCAAATTGGAAAACGACCCAACGAATGAGGTCGTGAGAAGAATCTGCTGACATGAGAATTTTTTGAACTGTTGCGGGAGTTACTCGCCGGCGGAGTATCCTACTCCGGAATGGTAGTACGTGAAGAACTAAGCTTTGAGAAGCTGCTTATGAGTGAGAATGAGTTATGCATTAGATTTTTGGTCCTGTTTGTGTTGATGGCGTGCCGAGGAGAAGATTCAACGACAGCGAAAGGCTGTACGGCGGTATGCGCCTGGTCAAGCGCCTTCGGATATATTGCTTAAGATGGCTAGGTCATGTAAAGCGTATGGATACACCCGCTCCGGCCAGAAAAAAACTTCGATTCTGAGCTATTGGGAAAACGCAACATAGGATGGCTTAGGTTAAGATGGCGTACACAAGTGGAGAAGGACATCGACCAACTTGTAGGGCTCAATTGGAGGTAGCTGACGAGATATCGTGCTAACTGCTGGGACATGTTGGTTGGGGCTAGGTCCACCCCGGAATGCAGCGCCATAGAAAGATGAAGGAAGAAGTTGCGGGTGTTACTCAAGGTACGCCGTGAAGAACTTAAATTTGACCAGCTGCTTTTTTAAACGGAAAGGGCTCTGCTTCGATGGTTTGGTCATGTTTCACGAATACATTATTATTATGACGACTTTTAGGGAGTGCCTAGGATGCAATTCCGTTAGGTTGGCTGGCGGCCACTAGCCATACTTAGGAAGAGGTGGTTGGTTCAAGTTTAAAAACATTCATGGTTACGCTTGAACATATCATATTGAACATGCCTCATGAGTTTATGTCGATGGCGGATGGCGAAGTCGCTTGGAGATGACTCCCTCTTGCATTATCATGGCAAGTGGAACATGTGAATATCTGAAAATGATAACAATAGTAATTTATAGACGTCAAAATTCAATAAGAACACAATTCAATTTTCTTTTCACAATTTTCTCACAAATCTGCTAAGTAGTTTTACAGTTTTTGTGAGGGTCACAATTGGTGAAACATTCGTCAGAATATAAAAAAACTCACAATTTCTGACTGATCATACTTTTGACAGGATGTTTTACGTTAGAGAGGAGTACCAGAGCAGAATACTTTGAGTTAAGAGAGATCGTTGAGGAAGTGTTTTACCTTGGGACAGACGTTCACTTCAGGACTGATAGCCTATTGAAAATCCAACACCAAATCGCTCCTGCGAGTCGGACTGTCAATACAACTATTTTCAAAACCTTTAACACGAAGGACCGAAACAATGATCATTAAGACACTAATTTTACGACTATTGTTGTACGGAACCGAGGACTGGACAATAAGTGCAGCGGCACAATGGATTCTTGGTAAATTCGAAAGAAAAGTTTTGCGTTGAGTATTTAGTCCTGTTTGTGAAAAAGATAGTGAAAGTAGGACAAGAAAAAAAACGCGAACTTTATGAAATGGACTAAGAACTGTCGTCTACACTGGCTTGGCCACAAAGAGCGAATGGACAACAATGCTATAAGTAAGAAGGTCTTCGAATCTTAGCCTCCACGTTCGAGAAGGAATGAAAGACCAAATGTCCAGTATAAAGAGTAATCGCGGATTCAAGACAATTTGGACTAACAGTACTCCAAATAGGCAATAAGACATAGAATAAACTAAAGAAACGGACATGCAAACATAGGGCACACAATGTCGTTTAATTGAATGACGGGACAAATAATGCGATACACAATTATAATGCAATTTACCACAATATTGATAATAACAATTTGACGACTATTTGGACATGCCTCAAACTTGTGTCAATGGAAGGCGCCACTAACCGCGTACACTACATGATGTTAATCACAAATAGTGCATCAATCAAAGAAATACATGAGTTATGATGCGATAGCAAATCAATAATCCGTTCAAATTAAAGTCTTACTCCCTATTAACTGGTTTTCTCCTTTAAATAGAACTTTAAACAAACTGTGTAATCATTCTCTCCAAAAACAATCCAAAACTCGTCGTCATTCCACATCTAATTCTGGCTCTAAGCAAACAAAGGCCCCGACAGTTCAATTCAGCGACACTCACTTAATGCACTAAATGTGTATCAAAACTGTTTCCGCTTCCTGGTTGGTATTCATGTACCCATGTTGATGGTCAACGACAACGGCTGAATGGAATGCGACATCGTAATACCCAACCATGAACGCCAAACATGTGAAGATCATCAATCCTCACAGGCAGCTTGCCAAATTTACAAGAAATCCGATCAGTTCGTCATTAAAACTCGATTGTGCGTCTGCGCAAACAATCGTTAGTAGCCATCTCGATCTGCACGATTCACAGACTTATAATCACCCTCAAAGCGAAAATCCATCTGAGTGCCCACTCATAAGTCATCCAACCCTTGAGGACATACAACCGCTGGAGACACAGCGCAGACGCGCAACAATTCATTAGATAACGCAACTTGAGCGGAATTATTCAATTTTTGATTTTCACTTGAGATTTGGCAATCTTCCACCTTTCACCGGTGCGGTCTTTGGTTTTCCAAGCCCAGGCCCATTGTCGCAGCGGGCTAGTTGCCAAATCCTTCAGGCGGCCGTTTGTTTACATAAAACCGAGCGGCTCACACGATGACAATGCGCTTACGTCCCTGTCCTCGGCATAATTTATGACTGAGCTGAGCGGTGGGCACTGGGCACTGGGCACTTGGTTTTTATTTTTATTTTTTTTTTTTCACAAAATTGGAATGCAACGTGACGGCACTGCAGAATATTGATTCGACGAATGGAATGGAGGAAATTCAAGGCACGGATGCCCCAAAAAGCGAGACAACGCGCAACGGCAGCGCGGCAGATATGTCATCAATCGTGCGCAGACTTAAGAGAAGAACGTGTGCAAGTGATATGACCAAAGGCGGACCGTTAATTACTTGTTTTTTTTTCCAACACAGTACTTGTTCTTCGTGTCCGCCCCTTCTAAGCCAAACATGCACCTGATCCCCCACAAGCGAACGGGTCTAGGTAAAAGTCCTCTCCTAAGCGAAAGAGAAAACTCTTTTCTTTCTCCGAACTGCTGTCCCAGTTTTGCGACAGGCCGCGCTAAGCCCGTACCAGTAGCCGGGCCGTTAACAGCAAACGACGACAAGGTCTACAAGCGAACTTCAAAGATATGTCGATAGTGGAGATCGCGATGAAGATGCTGGAGAGGTGATAAGGCGCGAGAGCGGAGAAGGATGGATGGATGATTGCTGCAGCCGAAGAGCTCGAACAACCTCTGTGGCACTCGTAAATCACATGAAAACAGACGAACCGGAGTTTCACTTTTATCATTCACACACTCACGAGATGCGAGGTACTCTTGAACTTCTTCGTCGTGATCGGATGCGATCGCGCGCTGCGCTAGCGCGTTCTAATATTTGGCTGCTCGGATGTTTCTGTTTTGCTCGTTCACTTGTGGCCAATAATTAATGCGGAACGCGATTAACACTTGCCCCGGTAAGCTGTGCGAGTTCAGTATGTCCGTACACCGACGCGTCGCGCGATAAACTGGCAACAGCAAGGCAAGTGATCTCATGCAGTTACTGCTGTTGTCGTTGTTGTGTCTTGTCGGCGATGGCAGCAACAGCACCAGCAGCAAAAAAAAGTGATCTTTAATCTTGGGTTCTCTCGCAGTGTCTCTCTTTCCACTTGACGGGGTAGAGCGGGCGCTTGCTGCGAGACCAACTTTTACGTGCGAACGAAGCTTTGAGTTGAGACCACAGTGGCAGTACCATGCACGCATTGCGCTGCTGGGTATCGGGTGCAGAAACTGAATCAAAGCGAAAGCTTCTTGCAAAGAGAGAATAAAGTGCAGCGGTATGAAAGATAACACATTTCTCTCAATTTTGAAATCCGATCGTGAGTGGTGTGGAATTAAAGGGGAGGATACTCATCCATGAGAACAGGAATTTATCTACAAGTTTAGAAAATGAATAAAACGATTAAATGAACAAGGAAACATAATTTCAATTCGAAGTTTCGAGATATCGAGAAAATAGGGAAATACTGCAAAAAATAGCGGGAATTTTACATAAGGGGTACAGAGTACTAATCAATTTTTCAGCGTGGAATTTGATACAGACTTTAGTGGTAGACGTGCAAATTTAAAGGTAAGAAAAATTTGCACCTTTGGGATCAAAAAAAAGTCCCGATATTTCTTTTCTCCGTGGGTATTTACATTTTGTGATGTTTATGAAATTTTAAAGACTCCCAAGTTAAGTCCGTGTTTGTGTAATCCTAAAAAAAATTCAATTCCAAAATTCAAATTCAAATAGGCGCTTGTACCGATACTCTATTTTCTTAAAATTGTAACATCCTGACGAAAGAATGAGATTTCAAAACTAGACTCATCCAACTTTCTTCATTCAATAAAACAGTATTTGGATAGAGAATGTGATACAATATATTTTCAAATATCGCCAGGTTAAGGGAATGCAAAAACTATGAGAAAAATGTCAGAAAACACAACATTTATCTTAGGTATTGGTCTGAAAGAAAGTCTATTGTCTATTGGGTGAGCTTTTGCGAAAGGAAAGATTTGCGAAGAGTATTAAGATCTGTTTGAAAGGCTTAACATTCAGTCATTACACTGACTTGGCCATTAAAAGGTCAGATATCCAAAGTACATAAAATTCCTTAAGCCCAAGTCCCAAAAAATTAACAAAATCCTAAAATGACCTAAATCTTAAAATGTCCTTCCCAGACAAATACGGAATAAAAATAAGGTCTAATAGCCTAATTTATGTCCGCCGCACGTTTTGTTTACTGAGTTTAAGTATAGGAAACATGTTGATTGAACCATAGAAAGAGAATATTAGAACACCAGGAACAGCCAGGATCAAGAGCCCTTTTATGGGTGTTGGATAAACGGGACCAAGATTTTCTCGGATTTTTCAGGATTAAAATTTTCGGCATTTTTGTGCGATTTGGGCCATATTGAAGGAAATTGCAACAAATGCTACATCAGAATATGTCATAATCCGATTCTCTAGGTTAGAGGACAAAATCCGATATAGGGCAGATACAATGTGAATGCTGGTAGTCCGATTTTTAGCACGGTGATCTTTAAAAAAATATTTTTTTAAAAGGTTCATGCCCTGTGTGGTTAAAGGCATCTTTCATTCTTAAAAACGAGTTTTAACCTTAAGATAGTGTAAAGCAAAATAAAGTCAACTGATTTTGCTGTTTTTACCGAAAAAAAGTACTAAAAGGGAATGGAAATAAAACAATTTTTCGGCAATATTGGTAAAATTTCTATCAAATATTCTATCGGAGACGAAAAAGTTGTCGCTAAGGCAGGTTTTGTGTTTGTAAGCGTACCAAATTAATTAATAACAAATTCATTGTAATATTTAATAATTAATTATTTAATCAGTAAAAATTGTATGCCTAAGATTTACACACAATTATAAAATGTTGTTGTTAGCATTAAACGTTCTCTCGCATGGATGTAATAAACACATATAAAAAATCCCGCCGAACACAATACTGGTTTTCCCATTTGTCGTTTACTCGTATAGCATTTTTAACAAATTGTAAAATTTTTAAAGGCAATTGTGATGCACTGAACAAAATTCTCAGGACAACTTTTAATGAAAGATGTGTGACCTGTTTCGACTATATCCCGATTTAATTTTTGGCATGGGCCTATGCACACGAGGCAACGTCGTTGATCGCACTCAACATAGGGAGCTGCCAACGATATCCTCGTCCCTCCGTGGCGCCCCGGGATAGCCATCACAACATCAACGATATAATGGGCCTGACTTACCAGTCTCCCTCACCACATAAAACAACGCAGTTTAGAGACAGCAACATGCGTTGGATATAGACGGATGTAATGACCCCAGCAAACGACTAAAGGACAACGATGACGGATGAGGAAACCCTTAGTCTTTTCGAGAGAAAAGTTTTGCTTGCGATTTTTTTTCCTATTAGCATTGATCATAAGGGACGAAACATGGATCCGCTGCTACACTCTAGAGTCAAATCAACGGTCAGCGGATAGGACAGCAGCCGGTGAACCAAGCCCAAGCCCTCGAAAAACACAAAGGTCGCCTGGTAAGGTTATGCCATCCGTACTTTGGGATGCGCACGGAATTTTTTTTTTTTTTTTTTATATTTATTATTCAATTTCTTAAATTTAACAGCAGAATTCATACAAGGTTACATAATTAATTACAAGTTGAAAAAATGTAAGAAAAGAAAAGTTTAGTTCAGATAGAACTAGTGGCGAATGATCCTTCAATTAAAAAAAAACTTTGATTATAGTAAGTAAGTGTGGGGTAAATTCAAAAGATTAAGAAACAATACAATTATTTTTTATATATATACAGTAACAATGACGACAAAGAGTACGTTTATTGTTTATTATAATAGTCATAACGGCGACTTAATGAAAGGTACTGTTATATAAGAGATTTTAGTTTAATAATGATGAGCTTTCCATACTAAAAAGGAGTTTTTTTTTTTCTTTTATAAAATACTTTGGTTGAACTATTTGCCTGATTTCAATTGGTAATTTATTATATAGTCTTGGTGCTGCCATTGTATAAAATTTAGAACAACAGGTTTTTCTTGAAAATGGGATAGTACAAATTGACACACCATTATTTCTCAAGTAATATATGTTCGAACTTCTGAGATTATTATTGTACCCAATTCTCATGAAGAAAACCTTGAGAACCTTAAATTTTATTCAATAATTTTATTCATCAATTATCTTGAGCAAGGTATAAGGATTAACAGCGAATACTAGATGGCATTATTAGTGCATTTGAAGAAAGGAATTGTAAAAAAAACCGGTCCAATATGAAGAAGAAAACAATTCTCATCTACCAAAACAATGCATACATACTGCACAAATTGAGCTTTGAATTGCTTCTGCACTCACCGTATTCTCTTCTTTTCAGGCCTCAAAAAGATGCTCGTCGCAAATATATGACTCGAATGAGGAGGTAATCGCCGAAACTGAAGCCTATTTTGAGGCCAAAGATAAATCGTTTTATGAAGAAGGTATCGAAAAGTTTAAGTGGTTTTGGACTAATTGTATCACTTTAGAGTTAAACGAATTTAGTCTAGGAATCGTGTTTAAGAGGAATAAGTTAAGGATGCACTTTCCTAGTGCTGAATCAAGCCAAACTTCTAATACACAGGGCCTCACGCTTCCCGCTCCAGAATAGGTTAATAAACTAAAATTTC
Organism: Eristalinus sepulchralis; assembly: GCA_944738645.1. Classification (NCBI taxonomy): domain Eukaryota; kingdom Metazoa; phylum Arthropoda; class Insecta; order Diptera; family Syrphidae; genus Eristalinus; species Eristalinus sepulchralis. The sequence goes on from OX122882.1 coordinate 15,992,299, forward strand.
CCAATTGTCGTGCTTTCAAATTATGGATTCGGGACTTTGGAAGTTAATCTTTCATAAAAGCTCCTTCTTGTCACATATGAATGTAACTTTCGATACAACATCGACTATATTGCAAACAGAAAATATTCATAAATCTGACAGGTTTTAAAACGTACCCATTGTTGCTGTTTTTCGCTATTTGTGTTTAAATGCCTTGAACTTTCGTCGCCATAGTCAGTCGTTCGTAACACCCTTATCAAGCAAGTCCCTAAATTACCTAATTACTGCTTATGCAGTGACCACATGCGGCTTAAGCCCCCAGGCCCACCATGACATCCCGTGGGGACATGCAAATTAACACGCAACGCTAATAGTTCACAGATATCCCTATCAAAATAACACCATCCGACGGCGAAAACAAAAAATCAATCAAAATACTGTTGTCCCACATTCACTCTAACAACTGGTTTTTACAAGACCTATGCCTGTTCGACACGACAACAATCCGTGGAACAATTTCACAAATTTCCCGATAAAATGACATCGGAACCATCCGCCGCCCTGTTGCTCGCCTCCCTGTGGAGCTCACCGCAAATCTTCCGCCCATGACGCCGATCGTGAATTTCTCAATTATATCGCGCCACTGTTGATATCGGAGCCGGTGTCAATTAAATTTCTCCCACCTCGGCGGCGGCGGTGCCCCACAACGCACGGCCGCAACGGCTCAATAGACCCGATAGCTTGTGTTGTCGCAAAAAAGTGCTAACAACCTCAAACAGTTCCACTGCCTGTCAGAGTCAGTCATCACCCACTGAGCACCGCATTTTGATTACGCTCTGCGCGAACAAGTTCAACGGCTTCGCTCTATTGAAGCTGTGGCATCACCAAGCTCTCTGCATGGTTGAGCATTAGTTTCTCCGCTTCGCCCAGTCAAGAGCAGATCATTGTTGTCTGTGCGTTTGTCTGTTGTCTTGTCACAAGTTGAATAAGAACGATTCGCAAAATTGGGCCGACTTACCTTTGGTTTCCATCTTTGTCAGTGTACGAGCTGGCGTAGAGACCGGACAGGCGGTTGAGTTTTCCGCGGAAGCTGACGGAGACTGTGTAGGGCGAGTACATGTCAAGAACTTCTTCGAGTTCAATGATCAGGAGTTGGCGCACTGGATCAGTGTAGTAGGTCTTCACCTTAATGCGCATCATCGCCATTACTGGCAAGATGCTGACACCAAAGATATCCAAGTCCTGTGAGTGCAAGGCAACAACGTTGGTTGGCTTGTCAACACCTATGCCTATTGACACGGTTCCCTCGTATGTTTGAGTCTTCAGATTTGGATTTAGGTACAGCTGGTATTTGTTTGGACGTATGTGGTTTGGCAAGCGGTAGATAATCTGAAAGAACACAAAAAAAAACGAAGAATTTCAATAGATCTTCAAAAAGTTTAGCCGAGTGTCAAATGATCGGCAGAAAAGAATTTCAGCAAGAGTTGGGAAGGAGCCTTCCATGGGAACATGAAACAAATTCTAAACTGACACTCGCTGTAGTTGGTCGGAAGGGTATGAACCAGAATGACTGATGTTGAACCAAAGAAAGGTCACTCTTTGAGTTGAGAAACTCTGGCACGCAATTTTTTCTTGTAAATAAATGCGTATCTGATAAAACCAAGAAGTGACTAAGTCGCAAAAACTTTCTCATCGGAAAGAAAGCACGACCAGAGATAAATGTTTAGAGTAGAATTAGCATAGTGGGACCTGGAACGGGGCCAGGTGTCTGCGAAGATCTAATCTCACCTAACAAATCTACAAATTCGGTTAAGAGTCATTTGAACGAAGCGAGCCAACAATTCTCTCAAATCAGATAAAATCGTCCTCAGAAATAGGTGGGAAGCCGATCAAGCAGAATGTTCAATGATCTTAATGAAAGGAAATTCAACGAGAGGTACAGAAATGCTTTAAATAAAAAACGAACATTTCCGCTGCTGTAGGATGTCGATGGAGAACTTTCGCTACTCGGTCGAGGCCTGTCACGAACTTACTGAAATGTTCAATGTTTTAAAAGGGCCTAGAAAAGGCGACGCGCTGTCATTTGACGCTTTCAAAATCATTCTGAAGAAGATCGTGTGGAACTCACAAGTCAACACCAGAGGCACGATCTTCCAAAAGTCCGTTCAACTGCTACCTTACGCCGACGACATTGACGTGATTGAACAAACACAGCAAGCCGTCAATGACGCGTCTGCTGGCATTGAAGCGGAAGTGGCTTAAATGGGTTTGTCTATAAATTAGGGCAAGACTTAACCATGCTGTCATCGAGGAAGGAAAGACAACATCGACGTCCCGGACAGAGCGCAGAAACTTCGAGGTAGTAAAGAACTTCGTCTACCTCGGCTCTGCGGTAAATAGGGACAATGATGGCAATAGAACCCTCTCTTGGAGGACTGGCTTTGTATAACAGTTTGATAATCGCAGTCCTCCTTTACGGCGCAGAAACTTGGACGTTCCTAAAACCGTCCGTTTTTTTGGGAAACATGCATACCACAGTCTTTCTAAGATCCCCATCAATCATTTACAATTGAAGGTGCAGTCTTGAACATCTAGTTCGTACTGCCGTATGTTTATTGTTTAGATATCAGTCGATGTTTGGATTCAGGTCCACCCTAAAGTAAAATATCAGTTTTTCAAAACAAAAGTCTTAGCAGCCTCAGCGACCCTCTCTCATAATTTGCTTTTGTTAGCCGAGATAAAATTGAACAAACTTAGAAATCAAATCCCGAAATGCACAAAATCCAGAAGAAGTCGATCATACAAGCAGGATATGCTGCAGCTTTGCAACCTCCATGGGTGAAGCATATTAAGTAAGATTAGGTAAAAAATGTTAATTACATATCCATGATGGATTTTAGGATTTCTGCTCTTAATGACATTTGTATATTCTGTCGTTTAATTTAGGAATTTTTTGCAAGCATTAGGAAGAAGCCTTTAAGGCTGCTAATATGCCGGGTTTTCATACAACATCAGAAAAGAGAAACATGATAAATATTCTTTTCCAAAATCGAGAATCGAAATAACCACTGCACCTACTTACTACGACGGAAAGTTCCAATTGCCTAAAGCATCGAAACTAATGTTGAACAAACGCCCAACACTCTTTTAAGCGGCTGAAATCGTTTTGACTGGGCGCATGCAGTAGCTCATCGAGTGTACGCACCAACTCGTCGAAGAGGGAAATAATGCCTAAAAGGGGGGAATCCCGGTTTAGAGCGTCCAATGCAAACTACGCCAATTACCGACCTATCAGCTTTCTCAAATAGAGAAATCTAGGATCACTTGTTTACAATGGGGTAAATCTTCGAAAAAATACTGAAAGTGCAGATTGACGTTCATATATGACCCTAAGCCCAAATCTAGTTTTGGCAAGTCTACCAACCTTCGCAGAGTGCATTAAATGAATTCCTGCGGCCTTAGAAAGGTCGACAATGAGTTTCCCCTGACCTTTAAGTCAAAACTCGTTTTAGACAATGCGCCGTTCTGTTGTGCTTTTAACATCATTTTTAAGAAAACCCCCTAGGTACGATCTTCCAAATGTTCCTCCAGATGCTGGCGGATGACATTAACGTGACTGGGCAACACAACTAGGCGTCAATGAACAGTTTGGTGGTATAGAATTGGAAACGGGTAAACAGGGACACTGCCGAAGTCAAGCGCACAGTTCCTTAAACCAATCGCTGTTTCTCTGTGCTCCATTCTAGCTTTTTACAACAACTTGATAGTTCTGCTCTGTGGTCATGGACTCCACTTAACTGATTACAAGGCTCTTCCTGTTTTGTTATGAAGTTAAGTTTACATGGGAAGATTAAGGGACAGTCTCTAAAGGCTGTGTGATTACAATGATTAGAATTTGGCAACACTGCTGTGTCCTGAGGAGTCTTCGAATCCGAGCTCCTATACAACGCAAAAGAGTAAATCTTCATCTCAAATGACGCACAAAAGTGAAGAAGATGGGATACGGACAGAATCCCAAAATTCAATATCCAGAAATGCCCAAGATTTTCGAAAGACCGAAATTGCGAAATATCAAAAGCTCTGAAAAAGTTCAAAAACTCAAAATCCAAAATTTAACAATTCTTTGAAAAATTGTGCGAATTAAGCACCTAATGTGAGCCCAAAATCTTTTGGTCTGAAATGATTCTTCGGGGATGTGGCTTTCGGGATTACATTTATCAGAACTTTCGGCATTTTGCTACTTTCGTCGTTTTGGAAATTTCAGTCCAATGGGTTTTCGATCGTTGTAGGATCTTGGATTTCCTCACTAAACAAAGACATATTGGTTCAGGCTCTCGAACTTCCGCAGACGGTAATGTCATTCTTTGTAGATTAGTTAGTTTCGTTGAGTTTCATTCAATATAAGTCTTTCAAGAAACAGCGCAGTGAATTATGCTTGTCCTAGGAAAGAAGCGGTTTATTGAATATATAAGTGAGCGCGAATTAATATCTGTACCACTGATGACATCTGAAATTTAAGAGTTTTGATAAGCAAGCAAAATTTTGAACGTATATCATGAATTGCACTCCAGGTCTGCTTTAAAAAGACTCTCTCGTTAGCATCTAATAAGCTGTAAGTCAATTGCAAGTGCCACTTGTAGTCGCAGTTAAGAAAGTGATTGGGATGAACGGAGAAATTTCCATAGTATTGTTCTCCTTTCCTCGCAATACGCAAATGAAATTGTGCGATAATTTAGTTAAAGACAAATCAACCTGTGGAAGTAAACAACAGTACAAATATCATTCCATTGGTATGTACACATTTTATTGCACTTTTATCGAATATTTCTCCCCATAAATCGATTACCACACCGTAAAAAATGATTAGATCAATTTATCGATGTTAGTAAAACACAAAGTCAACGTTGCCTTAAAGGGCACCGAAAAAGCAGCCTAACACTAAGAATATATCACCACTGGTTACAAATTCAGAAGACAATTCAATTAACTCTTAAGTAAAACACTAAAATTGTAAAATAATTTTTTTTCTGCGCGAATGACACACCAGATCGAATGACTATCGCGCACACGGCGGCATGTCAATAGAAAATTATCGAACTGAACGGCAATCGCTCTAATTGGTTTCTCATTAATTGTTTTATAGCATTTCCTGCAGTTAAGGCGGCCTTCATTTTTAGCATCCAATGCCTGGAGCTTCTGTGGTGGCGGTTGTTGACAGTGTGGAACTATCCTGCGTGTTTGTGTCCGTTGATCCAATTGTGGATGCCATCGATGACGAAGAAGGGGTAGACGAAGGGCTAGGAGTTACTGTGGCAGTAAGCAGACCCTCCATCAATTCCATCTTTAGCTTAGCATCTGCCAGACTGTTGTTCAAACTTGTATTTTGAACCGCCAAGACAACTGTTGACACGATGAAAGCAATCGAAACTAGTCCCAAAACAATGCTCAGATGCCGAGATGTGAATTCTTAAATTGAAGTAACGTCAGTGGGGGTAATCTCAAGTGTGGGAAAAGAATTTACCAAAACCTCCTTTTACTAACGCCATGGTTCAGCGATATTAAACGTCTCACACCGAAAGCCAAACTTAACTGACAGTCAACAGTAGAATGTGAAGACCGTTGGGGTTTATCTTCGGCAAGTATTATATTATCGGATAGTTAAATTTTATCGATTAATTGACCACAACATATCGAAGTATCGACTCCTTATCTGATCTGGTATCACAAAGATAGTCTTGCTGATTTCAAATGGTCTTAGAGGTGACATTAATTTGCTGAATCATACGGAACTTGGGGATATCTGAATGATCAGCGGTCACGGTTACTATCTCGGGAGTCTGACAATTAAATTCATTGCCTTGTTAAGGGTTACCATGTGTATGATATCTTAATTTGGTCTATAAATTGGGATTTTAAGTTCTTTTAAGTGTATCACGGTCAAAGTTTAAGCGAAAAAAGTTTTTCTTCTGTTACTGGCTGCGTCCACAAATGAATTTTAAAATATATCACGTCGCTCAATGCATTTCCAACAAATATGTTGAACCAGAGCGAGTTACACTCACACATAAATGGTTTCGTTTTACTTATTCTCAGTGACATTGGATAGAAGCGATAAAAATATGTACAAGTTACAATAATCGTATTCTAACTCGCAACACATCAAACGTTTTACTACCCTCCTGTGCCGATATAGCACAGGTTAAGTTCGATCCCCCCAAGCCAATACTACCTAAAAGAGCGATTTGGGAGTTAAAATCATAAAACGGGCTGTGTGAGACAGCGTGCACATTCAATTAGATTCATTGATTCAGTTGAAATGTAATGTACGGATATGCACGCTATCCAAAATTGTTTAAGTGATAGCATATTTCGAAACTAAATTTTATCTTATGTTCTCAATGATCTCTTCAAAACTGCATTTTTAGATTTTCAAATTCGCAATATTGATAATTTACCAGTCTTGTTTTGGCCAATACCTCCTAGCCTCTTTAGGCCAGAACTGCCGAAAATGTATTAAGCACATCAGAGTACAAACAGGGAGAACGAATTTTATTAACTTTCAACGGTAATTAAAATAAAGTAGAAAGTAGAGAAAGCATAGAATTCTTAGTAAAAAACATTTCCGAGGAAATTCATTTTTTATACAACTTTAGGCATACGGGACAAAACCCAAATGTCCTCAAATTTTACATTTTGAATGCAAATGTTGTTAACTTGGTGAAATTTCAAGCAAATCCTTTAATAAATGTAGAAGATGTGGCAAAGTCTTTGAATCCAAGCCATTGGAACAACGCAACAGAAGACTGCCCAGGCTAAGGTGACGCACATAGGTGGTGAAGGACCTCAACCAACTTGGAGTGCGCAATTGGCGGCAGCTGGCGAAAGATCGTGCTGGCTGGAGAGTATGTTGTTTGAGGCCCAGGTCCACCCCGGACTGCAGCGCCACAAGAAGAAGAAGAAGATTGTGACAGCCGCAAGGATATGGTTTCGTTTGTGAAAATAAAATCATAAAAAGGAACCGGGTAGAAAAACAAAAACGTTTTTTATTAAAAAATGACACCATCATTACGTAACCGGCAATTGTATGTTGCGCAATATTCACAACTGCTAGGAATTCAATTTTCGTATAATGAGATAAGTGATATTATCAGAGAGTTCAATACTTAAAATGAAATACACTCTGTTTAGGTCCCAATTTTTCACTATCAGTCATCACGAAGTAGTCACATGATTTCACCATTTTAATATTTTTACGTAACAACTGAAGACATACAATTTTTCCAGTCAAATTGCTGACATTCCAATTTGATCAGACGTTGTATTAATATACTGGACCAAGCCCACGGAACTTTTTTGGAATAAAGACGAATTTGTTAGAACTATAACTCGAAAGGGGCCAAAATCTAACATTTTCAGCAACTACTCTTGTTGTGCGTGCAAATTTTCTGTCTCAAGTACAAAAGTCCTAGACCTTGTGTTTTTTCGCCAACTCTGAATGTGAGAAGCCAAGATGTCATCTTCACCATGTCGATGTCGATGCGCATACCCACTATGCCAAGACGGCCACGTAAACGACAGAAAATTGACCAATCCTCGATTATTGTACGATACGCACATAAAGATCTCTTTACCTCGACTTTTTGAAGTTACATCACATTTTGAGGTGCAAATATTGAGGATAAGACGGAGAGGAATCGGTTTTTAGAAAATTGTTTAGGTCCTTCAAGGACCTCAGATCCCTAAAAACAGAAAGTTATAGACTATAATAGAAAGAAAGGAGTACAAGAAGCGACAAGCCATTTGGTTTCTTCTTCATCTTTTTGAAGATATGCATACAAATTCAAACTCTTACTAATTTCTTTTTATGTTTTTTGAGGTTGTGAAGCACAGATTTAAAAAACTGATCCATTGTATGGCAATAACATCCATTTAATGTAATTCTTAGTCTTCCGAAGAAAAACCAGCAAGCGATTATGTGATAGAGAGCTTAGGTTTTCAACTCCCACCACGTCAGCGCCAAATAGCCGCCGAACAAGGATTGGACATTGATAGTGCTCTGAAGTGTCTTCAACTTCTCCTTAGGCATCGCATAGGGTACCATCACCAAGCCCAAGCATACTTAAGTGCATTGCGAAGGTAAAGTTTCCCGTTTGTACATCAACAAGTCGTCTATTTTCTGTCTAGGAATAACAGAAAAGCCGCGGAACTTGAAACAAGTAAACTCCAAGTATATCTCAAAGTGCAGATGTTAGCGGAAACGAGAATTTTTATTAAAAGGCACATAACATGACTTAGAGCCTAAGGAATGTGCAGGGTTTAAGAAGGACAGTCCATTAAGAATAGAGTTAAAATGCCAAGGGATAAGTGTGAACGGGGTACGAGTATGTCCTTCTTGAACAAATGAGCTGGTGCTGGGATGTAAAAACAATATGGGTCTAGAAAAATGGCAGGGAATTGACAAAAGCAGACACAAATGCACACTGGAAATGCACAAGGCAAAGGCAACACTGAAGCAAAATGATTTTAAATCCCTATAGTAGAGCTAAGAAGAAATTTCTATATTCAGCCGTTTGTCAAAAATTTTAACCGAGAGTAAGCTAATGTGTATTCCAAGACGTACGCGTTTTCTATGTAAAAGAAGAGGGATGCATTACATTAACTGCATGTCCCCCATTAACAGCTGAAGCAGGAAGTTTTCGTCGAATGATTCCCTTGAAAGAGAATATTCATAGAATATTCATAGAATATCTGAATAGATATTCAGATATTCTGCTTACTTAAAAAAAAAACTAAAAAGAGACCTTACAATGGCTCCCCAGTTCCCCAAAAATATCACAACTTCAAAAATTAAACTAACGTTGACACGCCCTTAATTCACTTCCTCTATCAAATCTAGCCAGATTGAAAAAAAAATCAAAAGAAACACTTACCTCGTTAGGATTTGGAAATTCAGGATTCTGAGTTGTTGACGGAGTTGTTGACGGAGTTGTTGTTTCCACCGGAGGAGTTGGAATAGTGGGTGAAGTTGAGGCTGTCGAAGCAGTTGTGTCTGTTGGACCAGGAGGTGTGCCATCAGTTGTGCTCTTTGTCGTGGAATCTGTTGAACCCGTTGCAGCCGTTGAAGCAGTCGAATCAGTTGAACCGGTTCCCGTGGCAGCCGTCGATGTGGTTGTCACACCATTCTCTATTTTATCTAAGGCCGCATCTAGCTCATCCTGAAGCTCACCCTTCTGCACGGCCAGCACAATTGTGGACACTAGCAGTCCAACGGACGCTAGGCCAAAAAATATCATCAAATTCTTCACCGTAAGTACTATGACAGAAAGAAGCACAAAATTCAAAAATACGAAATATATTTTTTATATTTTTTTTACATTGCATCTCGCCTCACAGGATGCGCCCAAGTGAATTTTGTAGGAAAAAAGAAAACGAAAGACGGAAGACTGTTTTTTTGAAACTCAAGAACTCTTGGTCATTCTCAGCTACACTTGGTCAAACCTGTTGCCAGGGTATCCAATTTAAAACTGATTCCCATGTCACATCACGCCCAAAGATTTCTACTTTGGACACTGAAGTCGCCCTAAAGATACCACATTGGATGGAGGACTTATCGACAGTTTTATGGAGGAGTTGAATCGAATTTGTCATTTATGTCAGTTTGTAAAAGCTAATTGCCTTGTGATTGGATACCACTTGAGTGAGTATCCATCGATAATTATCGTTTTATACTCGTCGCAGACATAAGGATACGCCATAAATCCATTGGGTTTTTACACACTTTTTCTGCTGTGATAAAAGTATGATATAATTCTGATTACGTTCCCAATCCGATACAATGGTTTTCTGAAGTTGATTGTAAATCGTGGCTCCGCTTAGATTCCGTTTTGCGTTCATAATTTGCTGAAAAAATATTGGGACTTATATTTTTTTTTACTGAATTCTGTTAGAAAATGTGAGAGAGGTATATTTTTGAATGAAAGAAAAGGTTTTGGGAGGAAACGCGGGCGCTTACACAGGAAATCCAGTCGAGTCAGTATCTTTTTGGTCGTCATCTTTGGTGGTGAAGAATCTATTTTCAATAAAATTCAACACAGTTTAAGATTGATTAACTTAAATTTGCGCTTGATAGACTTTGAAAATTGTCTTAAAAAAGTTCTGGGAAAAGAGGAAAATTAAAAGTTGTTGAGGTGTAAAAAATAAATTTTCATAAGGCAGACACTAAAGAGATGCACTGATCAATAAATGGATAAACAGAAGAAGTGATCCATGAAGTCCTTCCATTGTTATCAAGTCATCGCCGTACACTAGTTCTGAGTCGCAACCATCGCTGTTGAATCCAGTATAAACAGAGATTTAGCTTGTGCGCGGGTATTCTGTTGATGACTATTTTCCGGTGACAACAACCGATATCCTTCCCGTGGTATACGTCATATTTGTTCACGTAAACGTCGGTCTCGCAGGAGCCGTTGGTTTCCACGCCCTTGGTGTCCAGCACATGCTTCACTGTTTTCGTTGCTCGTGGAATCTCTTACAGGCGGTAATTCCTACAGAAGCAGAGGATTAGTTTCAGTGAATTGCAAGGAACAACCAAAAGTAGTGAAAAACTGACAGCTTACACTTGCCTAAGTTGTACTCCTTGCCAAGTGTCCACAACTAGTAAACTTGTCAATTTTACTTAATATCCACTTCTCTATAAGATTGGGCAGCTAGACTTACACCATCTTTATGGAACCAATCGGATACAATTCTTATAAATAATAATAAACAACCTGAAGCCAATGAGTTATAAAAGGCTGATGGGGCATCCTTACCAAATGTCAATCTATCCTTGTCTGAATTGAGACAGACACTCAGCTCTCGTTGTTTCTTTTCCTTTGTTACAAAGGTTTGGCTATCGCAAAGAAATGAGAAATTGATTTCTTCCTCATCCCAGAGCTCAACAAAGGTCATTGTAAAAGATGATACGGGACAATGACACCGTGATCTGTTTGGACATCGATCGTAGTTCTAGGACGTAATATTCATTAGATAATGAAAGAGTTTGGAGTTAAGCTGTGGCAAAATCGATTTCCTTAGGCACGCTTTCAGACTATATTTATTTGTTGCATCAATGGCCGAATTCAAAGGCAAGCTCTTCCAAAGGTCCATTTATTTGCTGCCCAACGCGGGTGACACGATAAAAGCGGTAGAAGAAGCTTCTCTTTTCGAGTGTGCGATTTTTATTTATTCGTATGTTTGCGAAGATATAACAACTAACTCTTTAGGCTGCATGACATCATGTGCCTGATCAAGCGTCTTCGCATAAAACGCTCTGAGGATAGTTAAGCCATGTAAAGTGAGTGAACAACACTAGTGCGACTTGAAAAGTCTTAAAATTGAATCTTAACTACAAATCACGCAAAATCTCAGACATAGTCTCGATCTTCCATATTCCTTTGTTAAGAACATTTCTTTTGAATAAAGCTACTTACAAGGAGGCGAAAGACGAGTGAAAGCATTGGTAGGCTGCAGCACAAAACAAAAAGTCTGAGGATGGAAGACTTGTTTAAAACCAAGTCTGTTGTAAAGATGTTTGTTTCAAATCTCCAAAACAAGTGCCAATGTCAATAGTTGATTAGTTCCTGATAAATCGTGTATTATCCACCTATTTAGCTCAGACTCAAATTTGCGAATGGTATTGGCGATAGAACTTTCAGTAGGTCGTTACTAGGAATCTCACGAAAAACATATCTCACAGAACACTGACATTCCTTACACAACTGAACACTTTGGAGACGTTGTTAAAGTGTGAGTCTTTTCAAGATGACTTGCCCAACGATACTGAAAGCCAATTAAAAATCAAACCTTACAATGAATCACCTAATTTATAAGGACACTTTAACCCTTTTGTAGCGCCACTGGCGAAGTGCGTAAGTACGTCTACTTTCACGCTAAAGCTCTCAGGGTTTGAATCCCGGACAGAAGACCTCGCATTTTTCAAGGCACATTTGAGTTCGTAACAACACTCAAAGATTACTAGTTGTCTATGAAAATCTTCCCAAATTTCTTCATTGTGGAAGGACAAGCACGCACAATACGAGTAGCTTCTGAAAAAGCTTGGTCTTGTGTAGTGCCGCCCGTCTTCGAATCCGAACCACAGGGACAACGCAACAGAGGACGTCCTAGACAGAGATGGCGCACACAAGTGGAAAAGGACATCAACCAACTTGGAGTGCGCAACTGGAAGCAGCTGACAAGAGATCGTGCTAGCTGGAGAGGCATGTTGGTTGAGGCCCAGAAGAAGAAGAAGAAGTGTAGTGCCGCCCAATTTATTTTAAAACCCTTTATAGTTCTCTATAAAGCAAATATAGCTGGTAGAAGAAGAATGAAAGGCATACCTGTCTCCATTAGCTTCTCTTTCGTACTGCAGAAGTTATAAAAAATAACTTTCTGTTACTAATAGGATTATTGTCGTAGGAAGTGCTACCTACGACTTTTCGTTTAATTAGACTCAATTACGCAGATCCAAAAGCGATCAATATATTGTACACCATCGCATTGGACAGAAGCAGAAGAAATTTCATGTCCATTTTGGGCATTCGCGTATTTATTCAATGCGAAAATTGCTTTGTTTCATTTTATCAATTTTGTCAAACAATTTAAAATACCTATATTATTCCGTTATATTTGCTAAGATTGATAATTCGATCCATACTGCTGTGTGGCGTTAGTTTAGTAGTAGTAGTAGCAACGCAAAAATTACACAATCGATTAATGGAAAAATTTAAAAGAAGCCAATTATCAAACCTTGAATTTTAATTACTTCAAATCCCCCTTTCCTACCAATAATTCATATTCAGCATGAGCCGCACAAACGTCAACGCACGTATCTAACATTCTTCAGATCAATTTACGATTTACCTGCAATAAGCCTATTTCAAGCGAAATTGATATCTAAATTCATTTATTCGACTATTCACTTAACCGAACTTTGCAGTTATTACACGACAAATATAGTTTTACAATTTCACCTCGCCACCTTAACCTTAGTCTCGGCGGATTGATAGCGCGTAAAGACAAGGTACGGGAATCCATAAACTTTTATGCCCCCCTCATCAATATCCAATCGATGAGGTTTTCCCCATATAAACAAGTTCTACTACAAGAATGAACGACCTAACCGTGCCATTGGCAGTTGCAAGTTTATCAGAGGAATGTGACCATGCAGTGTATCGGACGTAGTTACATGGCTCTTCGAGCCAAATTTTTGTTGCACTTGTTAGCAAGCTATGACGGAATAGAACTTTTCTTAAATGCTTATCGGGAAAATTTAATTTAGGGAAGAAACTCAAACTTATGTTGATTTTTATTTGACTGATTAAAAAGGATAACAATAATAATTGAGAGCCTTTTAAGAACAAAGTTTCTAGATTCTGCATCAACTAGTCGCATTGTGCGTGCTACCGTTCTCTCACGAGGGGACCTACAGCTTTTTGCTGAGTCCGAACGGCGAAATTTTAGAGGATTTTTATAGACAATTAGTACTCTTTGAGTATTGTCAGCTACACGAAAGTGGTGGTGCCGGGAAAAAATGCGAGAAGTTCCGTCCGGTATGCGAACCCGGGCCTTTGTTACTTGGATCGGGACCACAGGTCAGAAAGGATACATCCCAAAATAATACTCAGATAATGTTGATTTTAAAAGAGTTTAAGATCCCTGTAAAGGTTTTCATTTTATAGTATAGAGAAAGCGAGTTTAAATTTCTAGCTTTGAAAACAGACAAAGCAGCAAAAATCTTCGTCATGTGATTTTGTCTCTCTTCGATGGGTCACACACCGAAATAACTATTATTCGGTTAATGCAGGATCCCGGCTACATGGGGGATCCCACAAAACTTCCCAACTAACCTTCATCAATTCGTTCCGGTTCATCAAAATTGTATGTGACCTTGCATAGTCATAATGGAGAGCAGCCCTTTTTCTGTTGTTCAGTTCTGATTGATCTATTCAAGCGGTCTTTAAATTGACCATTTGAATAGAGCAATCATTATGCACAATAGAGAATCAAACTGACAGTTTCGTCACATTCTAGCACCTTAAGATCGAAACTTCCCTTTGAATTCTACCAAACGCTTAATATAACATTGTTTGTTACCAATCCAGTCTTTGAAGTCGCTTATTGTCGGTCACTGGCTATTAAATGTATTAGTAAATTAATGTTGGATATACTCGTATTTAATTCATTTTTCATAGCCCGTTATGAATCGTTTCGCAAATGGTTCCAGTTCGATATGTTTCAGTAGCGTTCATGATTAATTGATCTTCAGTTTGGTCTATAATTTAACCATGAATCGTCTTACAAACGAACAACGCTTGCAAATTATTGAATTTTATTATCAAAATGCGTACTCTGTTAAGAAAGTCCAAAGCGCGCTTCTTTCATTTTATGGTCAGTTCATTTTTGGCTCAATGGGTACGTAAATAAGCAGAATTGTCGATTTTGAAGTGAATATCAGCCATTGCAAGAGCTACCAATGCATCCAGAAAAAGTCACAGTTTGGTGCGGTTTATGTTTATTTTATATATACGTACTTCTTCAAAGATGATGCGAATCGTAACGTAACCGTGAATGGTGAGCGCTACCGTGAGATGATATCCAAATTTTTTTTGCCCAAAATGCAAGAGCTTGACTTGCATGACATGTGGTTTCAGCAAGACGGTGCCACATACCACACAGCACGCGCAACCTATTGAGAGACGAGTTCGGTGAACATTTTATTGCACGTTCGCGACCGGTCAATTGACCGCCTAGATCATGTGATTTAACGCCTTTTGACAATTTTTTGTGGGGCTATGTTAAAGCTCATGTCTCTAGAGACAAGCCCGCTTCAATTGATGCATTGGAAGACAACATTGAAGCATTTATTCGTGAGATACCGGCCGAAATGTTGGAAAGAGCATGCCAAAGTTGGACTAAGCGGATGGGCCATTTGAGGTGCAGTCACGGTCAACATTTGCATGAAATAATTTTCAAACATTAAATTGTATGGACCGTACTATCGATTCAAATGAAGATTTCAGGCATTTATCTAAATTTAATGTGTTTTTTTTCTTTCCTATAGTTTTAAAAAATCACCCTTTACATGAAATACAGCAACAACCGTCTAAATCGAAGAACAATTCACTGCACTGATGGCTGTCGCCTGTTTTCGCCTGCCGCAACAATTTAATACTATTATATTTCAATTAGTTCTTCAATTAGTACTTACTTCATGTATACAGAGAATGCAAAGGGGTTTTACAAAGAAAATTGTAAACTTCGAAAACTCTGAACGCCAGCAAAACCCAACAGCCATCACAAAATATTTTTAAT
The DNA here is from genome assembly GCA_944738645.1 of Eristalinus sepulchralis. NCBI lineage: Eukaryota > Metazoa > Arthropoda > Insecta > Diptera > Syrphidae > Eristalinus > Eristalinus sepulchralis. Next base: position 16,007,629 of record OX122882.1, read on the forward strand.
TACACTTTGAAAGGCGATGGTGTAGCTTTAATACATTTTTCGTTGCATATGCTCTAGGCGCGCACAATTCTTTTACATCATTGACTTAATGCTTCCAAGGGTTATATTCACCATACCCCTAACTCGTAATGACTATTTTAATAGATTTCGTTCTGTACGTACAGAATATTACTATTTTAGCATAAGTATAAGATTATCGCAATCAGCACGTTCATTGATTTTGACTTAACTCCATTCGCTTAAACTGAAGCCGTGGGAGCGAGTTCGTTGAAGGGCATTAGTTAGTTGAGAGAATGTGGAAGGCAATAGGTGTTTGGAAGAATTGAAAAATACTGCTAAAATGTTATTTTAGACAATTGATACTCTTTGAGTGTTGTCAGCAACCCGAAAGAGGTGGTCCCATGACTAAAGCGAGGTGTCCCGTCTGGGAATCGAACCTAGACATTCTGCGTGTGGGTCTACGCGCTTTCCCACTACGCCACGGCGACCACAATTTTTATATATTTATAATAACTTTATATAATTTCAATAAAGATTGGAGATTTTATGTGATTGACGAAGTAGTGGAAAGCGAATAAGTGGTAGACGGATTAGTCATAGACGGGTTAGTGGTAGAGAGGTCTATGCTAGACGGAGTAGTGGTAGAGGGAGCAGTGCTAGACGGAGCAGTGATAGACGGAGTATTGGTAGAAGGAGTGGTGACTTTTTTACCAGAGGCGTACTGCAAAAATTTCAATTTTTTTGTGATGAATGTAAAGTAAATAAACGTTCCTTATTTTAAGGTATCTCCTGGACTATGTCTATATCAGTCTCATCCTATACACTGGATACTATATAACATCAATATTGGTTAGTAGTTTCATGTCAAAAAATGTCGCAGTTGATTTCAAAACTTTGTAAGTTAATACCGATCATTGACACAGTTGATTCCACTTAAACGACGTTTAGAGGCGAGGATTGTTCTTACATTTTATTTCTATAAAACTTTAACAACAACAATATCTGTCCGACTGAACTAGAAAGGGGCTTCGCAAATCATCAAACTTATCATTAAGCCAACAAATAAGTCAGATAACATTTTCCGTCACGTATTCACTATCTTCTGACTTAACCAATCAGAGATTACATCTTTATTTCCCCTTAACCACTTAATGTTGCTCTTTACAGTTTCCAAGGCCTGCTTCCTTGAAGCTGTCCCAGCTCCAGCATCTGGGTACTTAGCGAAAAATTGCTCCATCTCACTTAACTTCGTTTCCGTTGCAAATCGTTCGGTTATGGAGGGAATCATGCGACCCAAGAATCGCTCATTAAGACCAAACCTCTCGACCAAACGCTCCCAATTATCACGAACATAGTCCCACACTATTGGCTCCCCAACGGGATTCGCGGCGATATTTTGCAAGCAGTTGAAGTAATCTTGTCGACGAACGTTGCTCTCACTCCAAGCATACTCTATGAACCTACAAGACTTGATTTAAAATATCCACCTCCAGCAGCTTTGAATGAGAAAGGTAAACCTGTACAGAATCCACGGACTCTGGACTCCAGCAAGGCCATACATAAGCTTAGTCTTCTCACTGGCATCCAGCTCAGCCAAATACACTTCCCACATCTTATCCCACAGACGCTCGGTTCCAATTGTTTGCATTCCGTAGTAGTAGACAACTTCACGCAAATCTGGAGCTGGTCTCTGGGATGGATTTTCAAGCCACGAAGTGAGCCTCTGTGAAGCTTCTTGTAGACATTCTGGTAGTCCAAAGGAACAGGCTGTGGTCAAAATCGTTACGCGGAGACGGCTGGAAGACAGACTATCATTGAAAAATCCTCGGATTAGTTAGTTTGGAGATGCTACTTCTGCAGGTGATCGTCTCCCACTGTCCAGGTGATATCCTGATAGACTTTTCGTAACAGCTGCCTGCCGTAGGTTTGAAGGTCCTTGTATGTTTCCGTGTGCCTGAGAATGTTTTGCAGTGCGATCAGTTTCGTGCCAGCCACGCTCCAAGGAACATAATTGGACTCCTGCCGCAAGTAGGTGGTCATGTCCAGGGCCGTTGCGTAGGAAAGCTGACTGGCGTCAGCCAAAGCGAACGCATCGTTAAGAAGATGTGCCCGATCGGCATCAGAAAATGTCTGCGAAGAGTTAAAAGATTCTTAAATCCCTTGGAAATGAAAGTATGGCAACTCACCGCAGGATTTTCCAGCAATTCTTGTAGGAGACTTTGCCATGTCTCTTCGGGATAGTTAACTCTGTAGAAACCAACTTGCTTGTCGTTGAACTTTATCCACTTGATGGTGGCCGGCACTTCAAGGGAAACTAAAGGAAGGGAACTTCAGCTCATTTCAGTGACTTGACTTGTTCTTTATCTTACCTTCATCTACGTCGTACTCGAACCAAAGACGCTTAACCTCCGAACTCTCACTCGTCACATATGTAATCGGGATGGTCCAAGTGTAGCTGTGGGTGAAGAATAGTCGTACATTAAGAGTGGATAGGTGAAGATCATATTTACTTAAATGGGGAATCGTTGTACACTCCCTCGTAGTCATCCGGATTTGCAAGGAACCGCTTTTGCTTCAACTTGTACTCTGTGTCAGAGACCTTGATAACTTCAACTACTGGCAACCCCATCTGTTCCGTCCAAGTTCTCATTACTTTTCTGAAAGCAGTTATGCGGTTTGAAAAAAGGACATAAGACTTTCAAAGGGATCATGGCTTAAAGGAAATCGGGCTGAAATTGCTAAAGTTGTTGTAAAGCAAAGCTCTGGGAAACCCCAGATTTTCCTAAGAGAACATCAAGCAAAACTGCTTTAGAAGATCTGGCAGCTAACAATTTCAATTCGGGTGTCCAATAATCAGAAGAAAAGAATTAATGCCACAGCCAAGACACGCCAAGATAAACTAGTTAAAAACCGCACACATCACATCACATCGTACGCCTAAGCGCGTGCCTGGAACAGCGATCGCAAATACATCTTCTGGGTTTGTTCTCTACTCTGTGAGGGTCAACAAAGTTATTCGTTCCATAAAATATGGTCTCCACTCGACATTAAATCCTTTACCGCTCGATTCTAACTTTGTGATGAAAACAAAAGAACAAAGAGTCAAAGGAATGGAGGAAAGTGTGATTAAACACGATTGAGGTAATTTCTGCACACATCCCTACTTTAACGAAAATTTCAGTCAATCAGTCTTGCAGGACTCGTACTAAGGAAGGGGCCAGGAGGGAAAAGGAGGACATCACTTTCAGAGAGACTATTCATTATACTCGGTCGTGGACAGATGTGGGATTCGATTTTAAGTGATCACCTGCCTCAACGGCTTACATTACGGGGTCTTTTTTCCCTAGACTAGACCCCTTTGTTACCCAAGTAGCAAATGAGATCATACTAGGGGGATAATCACCAAACCTTGGCTTGGAACGAGACCCTTTTTATAACCTCTGTCCGTCTCTGGGAGAATGCAGGGGCTCATAACCTCCCATGGTAGTAGAATAAAGCCTCTGGTCAAGCATTCACTAACAGTCAGGTTCTCTCAACACCTGGGTCTGGTAGACGCCATCACGCCAAATGGACCTTGGAACAGTGATTCTGTTGATACTATTGATTGTGTCACGGATGTGATTTTGAATCAAGGAATTCATAAATCAAATCGCATCGTCAAGAGACCCGGTCGTGGACAGCAAGTCGAGGAATCCGAAAGAGGCCTTCGAGGGCATGTATAGAGGCTGATATAGACGAGGAACAGAGAAATACAAAATTTAGCCGACAAAGTTTAGCTCTGAAAAAGTTGGCACGGGCTTAGGACAAAATTCGAATAAATTTCATCCCAAAAAAACACGATAGAGAAGTGGGGGGGTCTCCTGAATTGGTTATCAATAGAATTCGAAACAGAAGCGGACTGTCTTATAATTTTTCAGAATTTTAGGCATGACGAGATATTGGTTTTTAAGAACATTCGGCATTATCTTGGTTGGAACGATGACATATTTGACGCCGCCAGCTATGCTGCAAAATGTTAAGGCTTCCTAAAATGTTGTAAAACATATTTCACCCTCTGTACTTGACGAGAATGTATAAGGCTTTATACGCCCTAAGCTTGAGTTCTAGACTTCTATCTGGCTTAGTACTCCAAAGACTTCTCTTCATCTACTGGATAGAATCCAAAAACAGGCGATAAAACCTAGTCGATTTGCTTTTTAGACCACGGACGAAATCTTTTGCCCTTATTATGCTTTCCAGTTCTTCAAGAGTTCCTCCGCAATACTCGCCCATCTCGGAAAGAACCTCCGTTCACCTTTAGGCGCAGTTTGGGATGCAAACTTTAGTTTTAAAACTCATTTGTTAGACGCACCACACAAAAATGGAGTATTCTTCCCATCTCAATCCTCCACTCGGAACCTCCTTTCCCTCTCTTCCTTCCTTCAATCCACGCTGTGACTGAACCCTGATAAAGCTTCTACTCACTTAACATTAAATGGCAGTCCCAATCCCTCGATCTCCGTCAAGAAATCATCGGTAACCGCGTTGCTGAACTTAAATTTGTTCAAATAGTTCCTGACGGCTTTCTGAAATTCACCGCTCCCCACAAAGTCCTCCAGCATTCGGATGACTGCAGCACCCTTTTCATACGATATCGTATCGAACATCTCAGTGATCTGATCCGGATTAGAAACAGTCTTGACAATTGGATGTGACGCCACCGAGGAGTCGTACTTCATGACACTGTGTACTGCGTGAATTAAGAACTGATCCATCTACAAGAAGACAACGAAAGCTGAACTCAGCACCTCACGCATTTCCTCCACATCTTACCATATGCCAGTGCGGCATAACTTGATCAATGCTCTTGTACTCCATGTACCTGGCGAATCCCTCGTTTAGCCACAAATCATTCCACCACATCATGGTGACTGAAAATATTGCGTCACTTTAGTTGTTCAAACTTGGAGTTTCGTTGACTTACCCAAGTTTCCAAACCACATGTGCGCCAATTCGTGGGCAACAACTGTTGCAATCTTCTGAATATTTGTAGCCGAGCTCATGTCGGGATCGAAGAGTAGCACCGACTCACGGTAAGTCAGGAGACCCCAATGTTCCATGGCGTTCGACACGAAATCCGGGATAGCAGCCATATCTAGGACAAGTTTGATGTTTCTTATCTCCTCTTCTCGTCGGAACAGAAGCACTCACCAAGTTTGGGTAGAGGGTACTCAATTTCAAAGTACTGGATGTAATACTCTGTCACGTCGACTGCAGTTTCGAGGGCGAAAGTCACTTTGCTCAGTTGATGAGCCGTTGCAAAAGCCCGAATCTCAAATACAGGCCCAATGCCATGTGTGTTCACCTGTTTAGACTCATGAAGAAAGTCGGAGACAATGAAGCACGCCAGATACGTGCTCATTGGAACACTCTCATGAAAACGCGTCTCTGCATATGAGCCATGCGAGACTGTCGCCTGAAATGGCAAGGTATCACTCAAAGCTGAATTTTTATGATTACCAGAGTACATCTTCGTTCATGTTTGAAAGTGCGTGATATCCTCCAGCCAGTGGATGTGCCAACGTCACGGTAAAACTCGCCTTCATTGCAGGTTCATCAAAACACGGGAACGCCTGGCGAGCATACGTGGGTTCGAACTTCGATGTTGCAATGGTCCTAAAAGTAGGCAACGAAAGAAACGTCGGTATTCAAGGTGTTACCAAATTTTTCGATTCATACTTGAGGGATCCATCGGGCTTCGTGTACGAACTGCTGTAAAGGCCAACAATCTTGTCCTGCATCGTTCCTCCAAAACTGATCGACAAGGTGAGTGTTTCCTCTCGGACTAGGTCTGAACTCAGATCGATGATCAGAAATTCGCGCACGGATTCCAACTCAAAACGAACAACATCAATGCCACGGGACGTTTCTTCAGCCAGTTGAACCGTGTAGATCTCTAATTTATTCGAGTGAAGGATGATTTGTCGGGTGGTTTGGAACACGTGAACTTTGATTTCCACATTTCCTTTAAATTTCCCAGATTCTATATCCGGGTGGAGGTAGAGATTGTAGTGAAGAGGTTGGAGATTGGCTGGAAGACGATAGTTTGTATTCTGAAAGATTTAAAAAAATTTGTTTTAAATAAATTAAAGTCACGACAACAAGTGTTATTTTTTGTGAGTACTTTGCTGTACCCTGAAGTTGTATGATGTACAACGTATGGTTTTGGGTTTTGTGAAAATTGGTTATTTTCAAAGTATTTAGTGGAAAACTCGTCTTAGTTATTCTCAGAGTCGCTCCAAATTCATAGCATCATCATTGATAGACCGAAGCTATTACAGAGCGCAAGATCCTGGGTATAGACGTTAGACGTATAGACGTTAGACTAACTTTCCAACCAACCACCGTCAATTTGTTCTGTCTCATCAAAGTTGGATATGGCATAGCATTGAAGTGGTGGAAGACAGCTAGCTCTCTTTCTGTTTGCCTATTCCGATTACCTTGTTCAAACGAACGAGTTGTGTACACTGGAGGATAGAATTGATCGTTTCGCTACTTTCTAGCAGCTCACCCTTTCCTTCCACTCTCACCAAGCACTCAACATCTCCATGTTTGTTGTGAATTCAGGCGCTTGTTAAAGTCAGTTGAATGTGATGGCTTGCCTAATTAAGAAATTTCACACTTGGCATGAAAGCACATCATCCATGAGCTAAATAAAAACAACACTATGACACCGAAAAGCAGTTAAGCATCAAAGAGTAAATTAACTTAGAGTCCCCTTGAAGGGGAAACTAGTTTCAGTATTTTTATCTGGATTGTAAGAATTTCAAAAAGAAAGAGTGCCCAACTATGTCTTTAAGCGCCGCGAGGACTCTAATGTGTGAACAACCGCCAACTTGAAGGAAGCCAACCGACAGTCAACAGCGATGAGCGCTTTGCACTTGGGCACAAGAGAGTTTGCGAACGCACACAGGACATCAGAGATGATGAGTGATCCGAGCTGTACCAACCAATGACGAGAGAAAGAGTCAAATTGAGACATGCGACCCAGTACCATCGAAAAATTGCAAAAGTATCTGTATAGTGGTATCCAAACAGATATAAGCTAAAAAAGTCGCGAGAGACCTGTTTCACAGCAGTCAACCTGAAACCGGAGTGAAGGTGATTTGCTCATGGACCTCATTCGGCCAATCCTGGAATATGATTATTTTGTGTGGTTTAAGTAGAGTTCGTCCCAGATGGAAAAGAGGAGGACGTTCGAAAGGCAGAGGGCCTTGGTTAATATCGGACAGCTGACATAACGACAAATTCTATCCCAACAATGGTCTGTACAACCACACAGAGAAAGATAGTTTTCTTATAAGTTAATTCGGAGTCACAGCGCTTGAGCTATGACTGATCTTTGGGGCTCACTACGTAATGTTGAATGAATTGGGTACGTCTCATTCCGGCTAAAGCTGTATACCCTCAGAAGTTTTCCTTTATTTGGACGAAGAAGGCCTGGTACAGAATGGGGAAGACCTTATCACCGTCTACGCCGAATGCTTGAAAGGCAACTTCGATACAACCCGACGTAGCTCGAAGTCACAGGATCCTTTACGGTTGAGTACGGCGATTTCTTCCCTCGACAAAGCAATTTCTGCAATGAAGCTGTGTTTCTAATATCTTGAAGAAAGAGACGTAGAAGTCTTTAGGGTTAACTCCTTTGGGCAGTAATATGTAAAAAAAAAGTTAATAAATAGGGCCGAGAGGTGAAGCAAATAGTACCTAGATTAGCTTAGAGTCAGTAAGTTGGATTTAAAATCAAGTAGATAAGTAAGCTAGATTTAAGTATTTTTGTTTAGCATATAAGTAATAGGGAACTCCTAACAAAAATGCATTAAAATCTTATCTAATCTAAAATGTAATGAGCATCACGAGCATGGCTGATGTGAGCTGTGTCAGTAAATGACGCCAGGAAGAGCAACATGGGCATAGACGATCCAATAATAGTCAAGAATAGTGTCATCGCAGGACAAATGACAGGACAGCATGAAAATAAGTATAGACATTAGTCACATCATATGTATGTCCGTCAGAATTGATCACATTCTGGTCATTTAGTCTGTGTCACTTTGGTTGATCAGGAAATAGTGAGAGCATACATATCTTACGAACCTTCCCTGTTTTCTCTTTTAAGTAGAAACAAATATTTATCCGTACGTTGAAAATTAGGACAATGCCGACAAATAATTTTTATAATTATTTTAGTAATTAGGATAATACGGACCTGTTATTTTTCGTTCCCTACCTTTAAAGTGCTACCAAATTACTCTAGGTGTAATCATTTTACTTTTTCAGTCCGTAGTCGCAGTGGAGTGGTGGGTAAATGCGTCGAACCGCACGCAGAAGGTCTACGTTCGATACCCAGACGAGACACTCGCATTTTCACGGCACCACCACTTTCGAGTTGCTGACAACACTCGCCGTTCGCAGTTGGCAAAAAAACTGTAGGTCCCTTCTACTCGCGAGAGAACCGTAGCACACATAACATGAGTTTTTACTGTAGAAGCTAGGCCCCGGTCCCTTGTGGGCTGTAGTGCCACTCAATTATTATTATTATTTATACTTTATTACATTTTCGTTTTGGCTTAACTGAGTTATTGAATAGGCTGAGAGCAACGAATAAAATGAACGCGAAAAAGGAATTGAAAGTTCTTATACAAACACCCTATTTTTCCTTTAACTTTAAGCATTTTCTATCCATTGAAATTTGTAGAGAAAATAATATTCTAAGGAAATCTTGTGCAACGATGCAAACGTAAAACAGGCGGGATAGTTTTACTATCAAGCTGACTCGAAGGCATGTTGCACGAGCTATGACTTCGGAAAACGAATTGATTTTTGGAGCCTACTACCCGAACGGCGCATATCATGAGAAAGCATGCCGCCGGAAGCGTTATTGTATCTTGATTGCACTGGCTTAACCCAGGAAGAGGAGAGATGTCCACTTATCTATCAAATGGTGAGAGGTATAGTAGATATGCAGCTGCTAGAGTTAATCCAGGTGACATCCGGTTTCTCACATCCGCGTCTGCTCGCGACAGAGCTAAAAGTGATAGGGATCGCAGGTCAAATTTTTACCCCGCCATCCCAGCTTTGTAAACTGACTGCTGATGTTTAGGAAAAGTTAGAATAGGTTGGCAAGTAAAAAATACAACTAAATGGCTTCTTTGAGCTTCTCCAGAGGTGTTCTAAGGTCATTCATTCAGTTCACAGAACTCAATTTGGTGAGCACGAAACAAATCCTGACACTACGGCCTTTAAGTTTTCGACTTTTCCACCTTCTTTATTGCTTGATATATGGTCCATTAAGATTGAATATATTTCCTTATTAAACAAAATATTTTCCCACTGTTTAGATCGTGACATATATTTTTTCCTGAAAACTGATCTTGCTAATCTTGCATTTTCATAGATTTCTTATTGACAACATTCTTCTCAGATCTGAGTATTTGTTGAACCCAAAGTTTTAAAAGTGGGAGATTGCAATTTTTCACAATTTGTGTGAAAGTCTGTTTGTTGCTGGATCTCGTCCGAATTCTCGAAATATTAAAAATTTTTTTGTGACGTATAGTCACATATTTCTCTTCAAAATTAAAATAATTTCATATAACTGTATGATACTGATTATTTTTTCCCTATTTCTTCAGAACCTTTCCGAGTGGCATTTCTGATTATTTTCCTGAAAAATTGGAAATTGACAAAGACAAAAGGCAAATATTTTACATTGATCGTCTTATGTTTACTTTTTACCGTATTTACCGCAAAATATATGTTACGTCCAATTCAACGACACGACTTCCTCTATTGTTTTGACAAGAACTTCATGCACGATCGGCTTTATTTGTGAAACCACTTCAAAAATATTTCCGTCATTGCCCTGCATTTGATATCTACCAGCATAACAGTTGTTGCACAAAATTGAAAATTGATGGCTAGGTAACGGAAATGCGGATGTTTTTATAACAATTTCGTTGTGTCTATATTTAAATAAGATATTCCCCGACGTTTTCAATTCATTCTACAATTTATTGCAGCGCCCTCTGGCGATTCGTTGCTAAAGAAAGCCCATGCAGATTGATTTTGATAAATTTGCCAAAATTCCTTGACTACCAAATCTCTTTCTACTGATACAAATCTGACCACACAGCACCTAAACTGATAGCCGCCAATAAAAATAATCAATACAGCAGAACCCCAAAACAGTTATTATCGCACAGTTATCACGTTGAAGACGTCATATGAGAATTAACTTATTTCTACGATTGCAGTGCCACATGCCAGTGTCATAAAGAATACTCACATTTGCGGGAATTTCAGGCTCGACTGTTGTCGTTGCTGGCTTGTTCACATTCTCCAATTGTTCTTCCAACACGTCCAATGTGTTTTTTGCGTTCCGAAGATCTCGTTCTAACTGAGCCTTCTGAATGGCTAGCACCGCAGTAGCTACGCCAAACGCAGCGATCGCCCAAGGCAAACCGAACGTCAGTATCTTCGCCTTCACCAACATTCCTCCAAAGAGCTTCCGTCTTGACTGAGCCCCTACAGAAAAGTCGAAATCCAATTCGGAGACATTTGCTTTCGAAATCGAATTTGATTTATTGGCCGATAAATGATTGCTTTACAACTAGAGCAACAATCATTCGCCGTCGGATCGATGGAAAAGAGAAAACCAACACCGTGGCCATAAAGTGAGATAATCCAACTGGCAGTTTGGAGTACACAATTAACGCGATAGCAGCCTTGTTGATATACGACCACAGCATGATATACGAACCAGGCTAATAACGTTCGACAAGTGGTTTAGGGCAGAGTATGAATCTGAACACTTTATAGCCGATAGGGGACTAATGGCTCGATGATATGAGGAGGGATTGTTGACGAGTACGCTGCCAGTGTTGAAAAGGACGTCAAGTGACTAGGAAATTTGTTGACGGCGGGTAGTGTCAGAGAATCGATTCAGTGATTTCATTCTAAATCTGGCAATAAAATGAATTATTTTATGGAGATTGTTTTATGCGCGTTCTTGACGTCGAATGAGTGACTGAGCAGTTACGTGAAAAAGGCAATTTCTTTCGATCCTAAGGCTACTTTTGGTTTTTTTGTTTTCGCTAGCTGTGGCCAAACTTTCCTCATTCTCATTCAATTCTTAGAAATGGGTCCCTCCCAGGTCCCGTCTAGCAAGAGTGTCGAAATTTGAACCAGTGCAGTGACATGTCATTTTCACGGACAAGTAAAAGAGCACAAATAGTGCTTTCCGCTACCGCATTTGAACAGGGTTCGCTTGCGTATGACTTATTCTGGTAGTCCAACCCCAGTACGAATTACAGTCCAAAGGGCCAAAATCTACAAGTCGGCACTCCAACTTTCGCCTTTGTCAAAATTTTATCTTTTCCGGATTTGGACTTTCTCGGGGATTTTGGTCTTCTTTGGATTTGATTTGATTTTTCTTAATTGGGATCTTTCTGTAAATCTAGATTTTTTCTTCTATCTGGGACTATCGGCATCTATTCTTATCGGCCGATTTAGACAATTTGAATTTTGGCGGACTTCTTCAATTTTAACAAGCCCTTCCGCAGTTTCCTTTCCGGCATTCATGATAAAGCTCAACTTGAGACTACAGTTCCCTGTATAGGATACCTGTTTAAGCTACTATAAAAAACGGAAGCACTCTAAGCTATGTTGCTCTACTCCAGAAATAAGGAAATTCCCTCTAAATTCCACAGAAAACAGGAATTCTATATTATTTTGCCCACCAGCAGTGTCATAAGTCCAAGCCACTCACATGCCTACATTCAGAGATCCAGCAACAAATTCGAGTAACTGACAACACGCAAAGAGTACCAACTGTCTACAAAAAGCTTCCCATCCCGTACAAAGTCAGCAATAAACTTCAGACCCCCTCCACTCGTAAAAGATGAAACATACGGACAGCAGGAGTACATACTCGACTCTGGTCCCTGTTAGACTACCGTCATCCTACTTTCTCTTCAAAGCAAAAATTAATGCAAATTGGAAGGCAGGTTTTTATTTTACAACTTATTCACACAAAATTCACTTATATTTACAAATCCATCCCCTCAATGCATCACTGCTGCTGCTGCTTTTTCAGCCACTCCCCAACCTTGTCTTTGTTCTCCTCCAGCCACTTGATGTTGTTCTTAACGGTCTCCAAGGCTTGCAATCTAGCTGCAGTGCCGGCACCAGCCTCGGGATACTTCTCAAAGAATGCCTTCATCTCCTCCAGCTTCGTTTCAGTGTTGAATCGGGCCGTTATCGAAGGTATAAGTCGTCCCAAATACCTTTCATTCAGCCCGAAACGGTCGACCAGGTTCTGCCAATTCTCTCGCACGTAATCCCAGACGATACTCTGGCCAACGGGATTGGCCGCAATGTACTGCAGGCAGGTGAAGTAGTCCTGGCCTCGCACGTAGTTCTCGTTCCAGGCCAATTGAACGTACCTAAAGCACCGGCGGCACTGTCAGTTGAATACTCTTGTTTAAGAGCGTCACACACACAAACCTGCTTAGGATCCACGGAACCTGGACACCAGACAGGCCGTACATTAACTTGGACTTTTCACTGGCGTCCTGTTCGTTGATGAAAAGCTCCCAGACCTTCTCCCAGGTCTCCTCGGTTCCACCGTTCACCATGCCGTAGTAGTAAATCGATTCACGGAGGTCTGGTGTCGGTCGTTCGTTTGGCTTCTCCAGCCAAGCGTTGAAGAGCGCTGCAACCGCCGTGTTGCAGGCTTCTAGGCCAAGTGAACAGGCTGCACTGATAGTGGTTATTCTCAGGCGACTGATGGAGAGATGAGAAATCACATTAATCGGGCAACTGGTTGGGACTTACAAAAATGACTTACTCCTCCAAGTGATTGCCACTGACTTCCCAGCCGACCATCTCGTAAACTTTCGTGATCAGGTCACGTGCATAGCTCACGTAGTCCTTGAAGATGTCTGTGAACATCAGTGTGTTCTTTAGGGAGACCAACTTGGATGAGGCTACACTCCATGGCACATAGTCCATCTCATTCGACAGATACCTGGTGAGATCCAGGGCTGTTTCGTAGGGGAGTTGCGTGGAGTCGGCCAAGGAGAACGCATCGTTAAGCAGACTGGCACGGTCTCCAATTGAGAAGACCTAGTCAGAAGAGAAAAACGGATTTAATGCTGAACGGATGAGATTGATTTGTGTGACAAGGAGCTTACACTTGGATCTGCTAGCAGTTGCGTTGACAGGGCGTTCCACATTTCCGATCCGTAATTGACGCGATAGTAGCCCACTTGGTTCCTGTTGAACTTGATCCATTTTACCGCCGCTGGTACGGTGATGATTACTAGAAATACACGTGCGTTGTTAAGGTTTATGCATTACTCGCTGGAAGTGCGGTTTGTCTGATGAGTGTACAAGTACTTTCAGTTATCTATGAACCCTGGAACCTTTTTACTCTTTAGACCGCCGGGCAGAACGGGTATCAAGATTTTGTATCATTAGGAAAGCTCGTTGAAGATACGTACAATCATCAGATAATCGCTGAAAGAAACCTTGAACTGAGAACTTATCAGCTTAGTCACACAGTAGTGCTTTGGGAAACAAAGACAAGAATCGGTATCGGCGATAATTAAGCACGAAGAGGCGTATGAGAGAGCGTAATGCCCAAACTCACAGAAAGTAAAGCAATTCAACTCATTCAAATAGTTCATTCAACTCAGATCAGATCAGCTGATTCAAATAGTTGACTTGTGAACTAGTTCCCTCGTAAACTACAGAAGCACAGTCAGCTGTGGACTGGTTTTAACTTCTGATATCTTTTCTAGCAGTTTTGTGTCGTAAACTAAAGCCTGGCTCGCTAGTAAAAATGTAAAATGATCTCTGTTGATCTTAAGGAAGTTAAGTTCCGAACCACTAAAGGTTGAAAATAAAAATGAAAGTTACCCACGCATCTGAAAATCACCGCTTAAGCTAGCCTTCCAACCCCCAAACTTAATGAATTTCATAGCCAATATTAGATCTCGTCTGAACTCACCTTCCTTTTCATAGTAGTTAAACCAATCCCTGGATAAGGTAGCCGTTTCACTCGTGTAGTACGTGATAGGAATAGTCCAGCGATAGCTACAAGAAAGGAAACAACATTCAGTCAACAGACCATTTACAAAATTCATCAGAGCTCACTTAAAAACAGGCGAATCATTGTAGACTCCTTTATAGTCCTCCGGGTTTGAGAAAAAGCGTTTCTGAGTCAATTTGAATTCCGTGCTCGAGATCTTTTCCACTTCCACAACTGGCAGACCCATCTGCTCGGTCCATGTTCGCATGATTCCACTAAAACAATAGAAATCCCTCTAATCATCAACTTCCAAGACCAGAAGCAACGCCATACCTAGCGTTGTATCCCAGGTTGTCGATTTCGGTCAAGAAGTCGTCAGTGACGGCATTCGAGTACGCGTACTTATTCAAGTAGTTCGTGACAGCCTCCTCGAACACGGTAGCTGTCAGGAAATCTTCCAACATTCGAATGATCGAAGATCCCTTGGAGTAAGTGATCGTGTCGAAAATTTCAGTGATCTGATCTGGATTCTCCACCTTCTGGATGATGGGATGCGAGCCGAGTGTTGCGTCTAAACTGAAGACGCCGTGCACTGTCCCAATAATAAATTGATCGTCCTGCAAATTCAAGTTACATCAAATATCCTGATGGATAAAAACGCACTCCACCAACCATTTTCCATTCTGGGAAAACCGCGTCAACGCCCTTATTCTCAATGTAGCTGGCGAATCCCTCGTTTAGCCACAAGTCGTTCCACCACATCATTGTCACTGCGGAATGATGAGAGGAAAAAATCCAATCAAAATGAACCTAAGACATCTCGAAGGACTCACCGAGATTCCCGAACCACATATGAGCCAACTCGTGTGCAACCACGCTTGCCACTCTCTGCTTGTTGACTGTTGAACTTGTTCCTTCATCGTACAGCAAAGACGTTTCCCTGAATGTGACCAAGCCCCAGTGCTCCATGGCGCCCGACACAAAGTCTGGGATGGCGGCCATATCTATGAACAAACCTCACCTGTAAAGAATGCGCCGGCAAATGCAACAAATCCCTTACCCAGTTTCGATAGAGGATATTGAATCTTGAAGTATCGGATGTAATATTCGGTGATCTTCGATCCAACCATCAGCGCAAAGTCCGCCTTACCGATCTGCTCCGGACTGGCGAACACCCGCATAATGAAATTGTCTCCAATGCCGCCACTGTCAATGTCGGCCTGAACGTTAACGAAGTCCGAGACGATAAAGCATGTCAGGTATGTACTCATAGGCACACTCTGCGCAAAAATAGCTTCCGTGAAGCCGTCCAATGCCACGTTATCCTAGAAAAGCACGAGCTGTCTGAGATGGCCAAACATGATTTTTCCCCAAAAAAAAACTCACAGTAATGTGCATGTTCGACAAAGCGTGGTAATTCCGGTCATTTGGGTATACTAGCTTGACAGTGAACGTTGCCTTTAACGCCGGCTCATCGAAGCATGGGTAAGCTTGGCGGGCGTAAGTTGGCTCGAATTTGGATGTGGCGATTGTCCTAAAGTACACAAACAACACTGGATTACTCACTCGAGGATCGTCTTGCAAGAAACAAACTTTAAGCTGCCATCCGCCTTTTTGTACGAACTGCTGTAGAGACCCACGATCTTGCCCTCCATTCGTCCACTGAACAGAACTCCAACATGCATTTTACTTCCTGCGGCGACCTCTTTTGCCATATCGATGGTCAGGAACTCACGAACTCGGTCCAATCGATATGCCTTCACGTAGTTCGTTTCGGCCACATTCCCAATGTAGACGTGCAAGATAGCCAGATTGTGGGAGTGCAGAACTATCTGACTGGTCGTCTCGATAACATCGACGTAAATCATGACTTGACCTGTGAAATTTCCAGTGTCCACATCGGGGTGCAGATTAAGGTCGTAGTGGTATGGAACTAGTTTTCCCGGAAGACGATAGTCGATCTGGAAGTGCAGTGCATGAAAGGATTAGGCAAATGTTTTTCTTTTTCTTTCGGTTATGTTGAAGCGTTTGAAGCAGGTCACAGAGCCGACAAAACTGATGAAATAGTTGGGAAAACGAAAAAGATGCCCTTACTACAGCAATACGAACTTGACACATGTAAGCTGAAATCGCACATGGACGCGATTCATTTTGGACCATAAATGGTCTACCATACGTCCAACCGCATTTTTAAGCAAATATGACTGTCTCTTGATTCAAAACGCCTTCGACAGAGTCTATCGTTCAAAAGATTGGACACAAGCCTGGTAGTGGGAGGGGACAAAAATTGTCGCAAGTAGACTAGACGTTCACTCCAATGATAACTGCTGAATTTGTCTGTCCTGCTCCACATGCGCACGTCTCAGAAATATTTCCTCAACAGTTTGAACTCAGGAATATCACCCCCGTCGACCGGACATCCTTCCCGGCTCCAAATGGTTTCATTGTTGATTTGTGAAGGGGACACATCATCGAATCCTCTTGTGACAAGACTAACCTAAGTGTATTCTCTGTGTCACCTTAACGTACCTACGAAGAATTTTATTGAGATTGGATCCAACAAGCTTATACGATGATTCCAAACGTTTCTCTTATGTAATTTTTTTTTTCAAGATTAACCAATTAGGGTAATTTTGAGATAAGGTCCCCTATCGGGCGCCCAATACCAAAAAGTATTTATAGACCTCTTATTTCGACAAACTGAAGGCTGCGATAAATAACGATTAGCGTTTTTTACAATTTACACTCAAAAATACTGCTGCGGCAATCGAGACGGTTACATAAATCAAAATCAAACCCGAAAAACTTACAATTTCTACTGGTTTGTCAGTTGTACTTGTTGAACTTGCGGTGGTCGTATTTGGCATTTCCGTTGTTGTTGTCTTCAAGGCCTCCTCGAGTAAATCCAGTTTCTGCTGCACTTCAGCCAATTCATCTTGAAGATTTGACTTTTGCACAGCCAACACAATCGTAGACACTGTGAACGCAAGTAGTGCCAAACCGAGACATACTGTCAAAACTTTCGAAGTCAAAATCATTTTTCTCAACTCAAACTCAAACGCAAGAACACCCAAAAACTATCTAAATTTTTTTTCTGGCAGAATTACGCGCACATTTTAGGACGACTGTAATTACCGCCTCGGTGAAGGGTTGTGATCGAACTGAAACCTTCTTCCACCTCAGAGCTTTCTGTTTCTTTCAACGATTTCATTTCGTTTATCTTAACAGCGCTTATCGTAAACGCCCTATCACAGACTGAGCCAGTAATCAGATGTGCATACATGTCCAGAGAATTATCGGGTAATCGTAAGTGAATTCGGCATAAGCAAGCTATAGAGGGATTTGCAGATAAGTGAAAGTGCGACTAATATTCGCAGAAGATAGCACAACGGTTTTGTGTGATATGCGTGTTTAATATCATTGATTGACAGTGCTACGATTATCATATCCCTTACAAGATACTATTTATATCACAATCTTTCTCAATATCGAAATGGTTTACATCCGGAACTTACAGAATTATCCCATGATAAGGACAATCCAATGTGGCCAGTGATGAGTACCATATCGTTGCTAGTCCATCCATAAACCCTTTCATCCGATAGGAAGAGAGTGTACTTAAGCTCCACGCTGCGGTTACGTGGATTCTTCTAGTCATAGATGTCCAGACGACCCCAACACAGCAATAGATACGGATGCCGACGTCGAGTCCACAAATACCAATCGAGAGGCAACGAGAAATGCTTCTCCTGAAGCTGAAGCTGGAGACTACTAACTGAGCGGAAGACTGCTAAGGGAAGATGAGCTCGCGGCCCACATTAAGCATGTCAAGGTGACGCAGAAGCAGAAAAACAACAAGGCAACATACAGAAAGGTTTGAGAATCCTGACCACGTATGTTACTTCAATTTGGGCAGTGTCGGATGTTGGGACACGCTGAAAAAAATGCAATATGCAGTTCAGATGTTCCAGATGTACATTATCTCATCAGAAATGCAGCATAGGCAAGGAAGAAGTCAGAGACAGAGGCTAGGAAGAAGTCAAAGAAAGTCAGAAGACAGAGCCCTTCTCAGTGAAGGAGATGAGCACCCCGCTACTTATAGGGGTTGGTCTCGCATATCAGAGCTCCGACAGAGAGTAAAGGCTTTAAAAAATGCAAATACGGGAAAAATGAGGTAAGTGGTATGCAGAAGGTCAGCACAACTAACAAGACGGTGGCAAAAGTTGCCCCGGTGCCAGAGCTCTGACAGCACACAGCAGATCCTGCAACAAAGGATGTATTGACCACCATAAATGGTGAAATTACAGACCAGTGAACTACCTCTGTAGACATTATCTATTAGGGGCTGTTAAGCGAGCCAAACGTGCAGAAAATAAAATAGGCTCAGTTCGGCTTTAGAGCGGGGCATGATACCATACATGCCGCGTCCATATTGGTCATCGACATTCAATTAACAAGACTCAATTTGCTGGTGCCTGCCGAGATGGGCATGATAAAGGTGTTCAGCGCCGTATGGTTAGAAAGAATTTTCTCCAAGTTGGTCAGACTCGGCATAGGTAAAGCTTGATATGGTTACAGGCAAGAAGTTCGTTGTTACAAATGCAACGTACCTGCTGCCACAGCATTTCACATAAGAAATAGATCGTTGATCTTGTTCACCATATCCATAAGTGATCTTATAGATTGCATGCCGCACTTAATAGCGTCACCAATGATCTGCTAAAGCATGTTAAGTGTGACCTCCTGAGAGTCAAGTCATGTCAATCATGTACTTGACTCTCAGGAGATCATACTTAACATGGTTAAGCTGCTGATAATGACGATGAATCGATCCGTCATTGCCTTTGCGCACATTCTCAGCTACAACTGATATAGCCTCTTCACTACGTGCTGGATGTAGTCTGGCCGGACTCAAATGGTAAGTTAAAAAGTTCCTCCTTTGGCACAAAAAAAAAACAATTCTCACTCCTTTTGTAATACAGCTGACACTGTTTCAGTGCGAGTATTTCCGTGATGACTTGCCAAACGATACTGAACAAAAAAAAAAAAGGAGCAGTTTGACAGGAGTCACGATTGATCCGTCAAAAACTCCTCTTAAAAATGATACCTCATGATGAATCACGCTTTATTGGAATTTTACCACAGTTGACCGTGTTATTCTGTGATCATTGTTTTATCTCGTCTATCTAGCGTCTAGACGCAAAGCGACACTGGGTCTTGGGAAGACATTAGGAGGCAGAAAGGTAAATAGCCAGTCGGTGAAATTTTTACTTTTTCTCTGTGAACGGGCGATCACTTCCAGCAGCCTTGGTCGACTTTAGTCTGGATCTCAAGGCCTAATCATTGTCGGTGAGATGGACTGATTGAACATCATTTACCAAATCTAATGTCTAACAACCTAATGTGTGTGCTTTCATCACCTCACAGCTTTAAACAAATTTTTCTAATTTCCCAGCACTGTCTGCAGGATTACTGCCAGTTGTCAATTCATATTCTGTTTGGTGTTTCCAGGGAAAGGTTTTTTGTGATATTCCCACGCACGATTCACAATATGTGATAGTCCATTTTGGGAAAACGCCTACGTACTACTCCACAGCCTGCACACTTCAACCACTCACATCACAGGGCTGCCTTTAGGTATTAGTTGGTTGGTGAGTGATTTAGCCTCTGCTCTGGAGAGAAGCCCTTTCGGCTTCAACCTGGCTTAGTTTTAAGTGGATATCATCAAAAAACTGCATCCTCCTCGGTGTTTGGACATACAGCGACGGGGACAAAGCCCCGTCCAAACTTGTGCAAATATTTTCGGAAGCCACCGTGTCCAGATCGACAGGAGAACACTCCCCTACACCTGCATCATCTTGGTCTCGATGACGGGGATGTCCTGTCTATCAATTTATATTCTATTGCTTCCCACATTGCTAAGGATGCTGTTTGTTCTTCTTCGTTTTTAAGTTTGACTTGATGGGTTCTTCAGTGGTGCACGGCTGCAAGAATGTCTTTGGGCAGTATTCCTGCTATGACGAATGCCGCCTCATCAAAAATGGTCCTGAAACTACTGATAGTCCATATTGCGCAGTACCTAAACGCTGATGTCATCATCGGTTTCAGTCTCCGTGAAGTGAGTGTTCGAGGCCAAATCAGAGCTGCACACAGTAGAATTGGACTGAAAACTCGTGGAAGTACAATTCTGCGTGCATAACCGAGTCAACCAATATTTGAAAGGATTCGAAAGAGTGCTCTCTGTACGCGTGGTGCCTTTTTACTGGCATACTTTGAGTGTTTCCTAAGGAGAGCGTTATTCCAGGGATAGATGCTCTACGTTTTTGTAAAACTTTTAGACCTCATTGCGGTTATAGCACCTTTCCATCTAATCCATCATCTCATTCCACTCCTCTGTTGATAGGCAGATTTCCACTCCTCTTTTCCAATTTCTAGAGTTCCCAAGGAAAAATCGAGTTTGGTTATATATTCTTAAATACTCGCATGTGTGTTTCCCTAATTTTACACCAATCATAAAATCCTTCAAATAGTACAGTAAAACATAAAAGTACTCTCACAGGCATTTAGAAACTGCAAGCGATTCATCGCAACTTTACGTTTTCAACAAAACACTGCCAAGACTGGCTTAACACTCACCGTGGAATTGAAAAAATTAGAGTAATTCATATTTCCTCTTACAAAACTTCAACATGATCGTAACGCGAAATCACTTTCTACAGGCATTCAAACATTTGCCCATTTTGGTGAAGAAAACTTTCTTCTTTGTTATACCGTTTGTGAGTATGCACAAGAATGCTTGTCCGCAATGACATGTCAATTACTGCCATACCACTATCACCGCAAAGGAAGAGTGGAAGCCAATAAATGTTATCTGCATTTTTATTACCGGTTGTGTGCGTTGCGAATGACAGCAAAGTCATGGCTGGGAGGCTCCCTTTAATCGCTCCAGACTATGGACTGCACTCGCAGACCTCTTCAGAGTGCGATAATTGCTTGGTCTCAGTGTGTACACCGACGATTTGCGACCAATATTTAAAGAATTGAAATTGATTTATTTTCCTTATCGCATCCATCAACGATACGATAGCTCATCGATCGTTTAATTGTTATAAGTATCGTAAACGTGGTCATTAGGCGTAGTGTTGAACAATCGCGGGAATTTTCAATCTCTATTGACTTCAGTTAAACCATTATGTTGGAATCGATGTTCGCAGAATTGCTGGGGAAAGGCAGTTGTTCACCACAGGCATTTTAAGGCAAAGGGATTTCGATGTAAATAATCTAGAAAATGGGGGTAGCAGGAGGTAGTTGCTAATTAGACACGCAGAAAGAGTCGGAAGAACGGAATAACAGGAGGAAGTTGATAATTGAAAGAACTGAAAGAAAGATTTCGAGCTCAATTGGTACACTATTTTTCCGAAGAGCTGTTACTTTGAGTAATTTCAAATAAGTCTTCTATTTATATCAGATTTCGACACAGAAATCTGTACCAGCGGATAGAGGTAAGTCACCGAAGCTGTGGACTGCACTAGCTAGATCCCTCTATCATAATAAAAAAATAAAGAACGTTTTGTTTTATTTATGATTGTCATTGTGAATTTTTCTTCTTCTTCTTCTCGTGGCACTACAGTCCGCAGTAGACCTGGGGCTCAACCAATATGCCTCTCCACCCACGATCTTTCGCCAGCTGCCGCCAGTTTCGCACTCCATGTTGGTTGAGGTCCTTCTCCACTTGTGTGCCTAGGCCTTCCTCTGTTGCGTTGTCCCAATGGCTCAGATTCGAAGACTTATCGGGCCGGAGCAGTGGTGTCCATGCGATCTTAAGCGTTGGACCCGAAGACGCTTGACTAGGCCCATAGAGTTTGTCGTTAAATCTTCTTCTCCAGATGCCATCAACGCAAACAGGACCAAAAATCGCACTCAAGACTTTTCTCTCGAAAAAACTATGGGGAAGCCCATCCGCTTTTAGTAGCGTGAAGGTGGATTTTTATTGAACCAATCTTATAACATAAATTGTCGAAGAGTCGAGTACCCTTAAGCGATAAGATCTAGGTCTGAACGGGAGCATGAAGAAGAAATGAAGGAAAAGAGCTACTAAGGTGACTTGTGGATTGTTATACGGAGGAAACACAGAAGAGTTTCCCTGGTACTCTCATTTTCAAGATACGAAGAACCCTTATATGTACGCAGTGAATGACTCCAACTCCAACATTTTAAAATGGAGTGTTGAAAATAAATCAATTTTCAGATTGTAGTTTTCAATATGTCTACGAGTATCTTTGATGCCCTTAAGACGAAGTCGAAGAAAGCATCTCACTCTTGAGGTGGGCCAAACTTTCGTATTTTTAGTGCAAACCTTCGCATTCAGTACACCCCAGGCAGAGAAAGTCAATGGATTTGCATTCGGGTTGAACAGAATTTGCAAAAGTTTGATGGGTTGAAAAACTGAAGTGTGGTAAATGGTTTTTAAGTCAATCTTGCTTGGCGCGCGCCATTTGAGATGGCGCCGACGTTTGTTGAAATGTTCACAGTCTTCGACCAAAAGTTTGTTTGGCTTCAAAACTGCCCCTCATAATCAATGAGACCATCGGCGGTTATGGCGGCCCAAACCATCAACATGGTTGAAGCGTGTTTTTTTGTGACTGTCCGTCTGGCAAATGAACTCAATCATTTTGTTAGTTGACATATACACATCCATACAGAAAAAAAACAAATTCGGAAACTCACCTCTTTCTTCGCTCTTTCGACTCGAACTTTTTTTCTGTTGCGGTGTAAGAATGTGTGCTTTATCGAACTTCCATGGCTTGAGTTCAAGTTCATTTTTCAGTATGTGTTGCATCCGTTTCAACGATATGTTGAGCTCACGAGCCACTTTTCTTCCACTTCGACTCGGATTTCGCTCAATTCGAGCCTTAACTTTCCGAACCAATTCTGTTGATGTTGCTGGCATGTTACCACGCTGCGGTAACGAGCTAGAGTTAAAAATACAAGTCAATTCGCGTTGACGTGCTGGAGGGCTCTAACGATAGCTACTTGTGGTTTTCGAGGCAAATATAAAGCAAGCACACTATCAAGTTAGAATTCCAACGCCGTTAAAAATATTTCAGCACAGCTGAGACGCAAGTAGTTCAAAGGGCTTGCAAACAATAAAATGATCTGTCATGTGTCTAAATTTGATATCACTGCCATGAAATGTTTAGAAATTATAGCAGTCTAAGGTTGAAGACACGGTTCTATTTTTCACGGTACCACCTCTTTCGGGTTGCTGACAAGGCCCAATTGTCCATAAAAAGCTTCTCAAATCTCGCCGTTCGGAGTCGGCAATAAACTGCAGGTCCCTTTTACTCGTGTGAGAACAGTTGCACGCACAACACGAGTAGTTGTAGTAGAAGCTAGGCCCTGGCCCCTTGGGGGCTGTAGTGCCACTCAATTATTATTATTAAGGTTGCTTCCAGTTCTAGTCATTTGTGCGGCAGTCACTCGTAACACATGTTATGTCCTTTAAATTTTTTGCACACAATACATGAAATATAAATTTATACACATGTATGTATATACGACTTAAATGGAGGAAGATTTAATTGGAAGTTTCTATGTACGTCAAATTGTCGGAAAAATTCCCACTTTCTTACAAAAGGACGCGTTGTATCTCATTTCTAGATTCTTTGACATTTACCTAAAATTGCAGCATTTCTTGAAATGATAAGTTTCCCCAAAATGGCAAGAGAAAAATATTTTCCAACAAAACTTTAAAAAAGCGTTCCATGATGGTTTGGCAGCACTTTCTCTGCTAGACACCGTCAACATTCTTTACCTGCTCAGAATTCAAGGTTTGTGGTAGCATCTGCAGTCATTGCGTAAGATAAACATATTTTTTTACCACTAAATGTAATTAAGGCTGTCGTAAAACGTTCCCTATAACAAAAGGTTTTGTTTATCTATGTGGCTGTTGGTAATTACTTGTATCTATATAAAAAAAAAACTTTGACAAAAAGGGGCTGGGAATTCATTGACTCAATGACTGGTTCTCAGCCATTTGCTTCATTAAGCTATATTGTGCAAAATTCAGCAGAATAGGGTTACTGTTTATGATGTCGAAATTTAAAAATATTGACCTAATGCATTCATAGAGGCATACAAGTCGCTGTTGCCATCCTTCATCCCCACCAATGGTACCTCCCTTCAATACTTTGACAGAGCCTGCCTGATTGCAAAGTTTGGTTGCGAGTATAAAAACTTGAAATGTTTCACCAAACTTCTTATTCTGCATCACAACTCCGTATTGAAATTAAGGAAGAGGCTTAGACAGCAGCCAGCATGAAATCTTCCACTCTGATATCGATCCTACTAATTGTAGTCAACAATTGTGGGGAAGGTGTCGCCGACGGACTAGACGTGATAACAACAAAAAGCGGTCTAACAAGCAAATTGGTAAGTTAATGATAAACTCCGCAGTCTCACAAAAAGTCTAAATGTGAATTTATCTCACAGCGCTACAAGTTCATGTTTCCGCTTAAAGAGGTTGTAGGACCTAGTCTAAGTCTAGCCTTAACCGCCTGCCAGGCAAACTTTAAATGGGAGCGATGGAACTGCCCAAGCAACGACTTCCTCACGAAGAGGGCATCTAAGCATTTCGACAGAGAAAGTGCCTACGTTATGACCATCACCACAGCGGCGCTCATGTACACGATAACCAAGAACTGCTCTTCCGGCCACATTTCAGGATGCGGATGTGCTAAGAACCAAAGCAATGAGTTCATCGGTTGCTCGGACAATCTCAAGTACGCCGAGGAGACCATCGGACTTATTCTCCACTCTCGACCAGATGACAGTTTGGATGTGCAAGCGTACGCCGCATTACACAATGAACGCCTGGCAAGGCTTTTGTTGCGCAGATCCTTGAGGCGCTTCTGCCGCTGCGACGGTGAAGAACTGCCGTGCAACGAACGCTGCTGGTACTCTCTGCGGCCATTTGGGGAAATTGCAAAAGACATTCGAATTGCTTACGACAAGGCATTGATCGTAAACGTGGACAACAAAGGCGAAGTCACCTGGAAGCACATCCCCGCAGATGTCTTGGTCTATGTGGCGGATTCGCCGAACTATTGCAATAGCAATGCTATTCCCGGATGGACTGGAACCCGCGGTAGGCTGTGCTCTAGGAAGAAGGGAAAGAATGTGAGTTTGCATGAGAGACTCTCTTGCAGAAATTTGTGCCGAACTTGTGGGCTCAGGGTACGCGGACAGTCGGTGATGAGGCAGACGCGTTGTAACTGTCGTTTCTCCTGGTGCTGCGAGGTTAGGTGCGACACATGCGTTCAAGTCGAAAAGCAGCATTATTGTGATTGAGGTTAATTCTTCATTATATTTATTTATTTCTGTAAATTTCATCGTTCCTTGTGCAGTCCCAGTAAAGTTGACAAAATGATATGAACACGTTCTGTACATTGTTATGTTTTCTTTTTATTCTGGTGTCTGGCACAGACCTGGACTTCAGTCAACTCTCTAGCTAACCCAATTTCTCGCCAATCGTTTTTTGTTGCGGTTACTAACGATCATTTAAAGTCACTCCACATCTGTGGGTGCAAAAAATATTAAATCGGTTATATTGTGCCACGGATTTAAGAACTTTAGTTGGTTCAAGGACAGTTTTTGTAAGGAAAACAATCGACATTTCTTTGGGATACCCTGATGTCAATTAAGAATAACACAGTTGATTACCTAAACTCTACTTTTTAAGGTTTCGTTTCCAAAAACTAATGAGAAATTTGCATTCGTCTATCAATCCTTCATGTCTGGCACTCTCCCATACCTCCTTAAGGTTTTTTTTTTCATGAAATATTGACAGCCCCTGAATGTAGTTGCATTTGAACCAGCGATCATAATGATGCTTCCGATGGCCGAAAAAATTAGCGGGCAAAACCCGATTGGCTTCGTTGTGAATATTCTACATAGTTCTATCAATTCCTAGTAGTCGATGAGACTTTTCCCTGATTGGCACACTTTAAGTCAATTTGGTGGTCGTGCAAAGGATAGACGACATCGAACCCGCAGGGAAAACGATGCAGAAAAGTGTCGGACACTTATAATAGGGTTCCAGTCATTTTTTGTGTGCGCTTTAAGTGGAGAAATTGTTATTGGAGCGCTCGGTATGCGATTTTTAACATATGCCGACTTCGTGTGTAGCATATATTGTACATATAACACATCACTCAATAAGTCCAGATACATATAGGGGGCGCCACTAACAAAAAAAAAAATTAATATTAAATGAATAATTTTTATTATTGTCCCGGGACTTAAGTGATCTGTTTGTAATGGACAAAAGATTAAGATTTTTTTTGTTGTGGTCCCATCCGTTTTGCTGCTTTTTGGGCTTCTTCGTCAGAGATGCTGTTTTTCTCTTTCGTTTAAAATACACTTGAGGCTGAAATAGTTAACGTTTACAGCATACTAGAAAGAATTTAAAAAGAAAAAGTATTCTTTACGGTATCCAAGTCTCCACCCCGTGCTAACATTACATGCGTGAATGAGTTTACGTGTTTTTTCTTATGTGACAATTCTACCTTATTTTTAAAAACTGGTGACAGATTAATCATTGGCAATAACTTCTTCTCATCTCATACGCAGAGCTCTTCTTCTTCTTCTTGTGGCTCAATAGTCCGGGCGGAAGTGGGCCTTAACCAACATGCCTCTCCAGCCAGCACGATCTTTCGCCAGCTGCCGCCAATCCCGCACTCCAAGTTGGTTGAGGTCCTTCTCCACTTGTGTGCGCCACCTTAGCCTGGGTCGTCGTCTGTTGCGTTGTCCCAATTGCTCGAATTAGAAGACTTTTTGGGCCGAAGCGATAGTGTCCATACCACTCTACATAACCTAGCGTTGTATCCGAAGACGCTTAACTAGGCGCATGTCGCTGTACAGCCCATGTAATTCGTCATTAAATCTTCTCCTCCAAATGCCATCAACGCAAACTGGACCAAAAATCGCACGCAAAACAAACAAAATACGCAGAGATCGGATATCGTTAATCTTCTGCGGTTATATATAATACCAAACTGAAGTCTTCTTAACTCTGTCCGGAAATTGAACCTGGGACTTCGGCGTTTGAGTCGAAGCACTTACTCACTACGCCACGGAAACCCCAATCAAAGTATGAACCTTCCGAAAAACTCTAAATATAGTGTTGGGTAGCCAAGTGCTATATGACTCTTTAGACTTGCGGTTTTAGCTAGGTTTTACCAGACTTGGGAAGCTTGTGACCGTATGCTACAATGCTTTAAAATCACTTTTTCGTGCCTTTATTCTTATTGTGACTGCTTTTGGAGCAGTGATCGGCAGTTAAAATGGCGTTATTAAAAGTCGAAATCATTTTCCCAGGGAGAGTTTCGACTAGCTTCAACAGAAGTCTCAGCATGACTAGGAATTTCTTAAGATTTCCTTTTTGTTTTTAACCTCAATCCAACCTCAACCATGATGTGGCCAATCACTAGCCTGGACTGTAGCGCCAGTAAAAGAAGAAGAATTAATCATCAAAGGCATGATAATTCTCTTTTGCGACTAAAGAGCTACTTACACTCATGATCTTGAGGACTATCCCTCCATTTTAATCGGTAGAAACCCAAATTTCTCGCTTTTGAGTCATTCCCAATTCGATTTCTCGGAAATGACTAGGCGAACTGCTTTTAAAGTTGAAAAAAATCTATTGTTGCCATTGACACGTAGCCTCTTCGAAAAATGTCTTTAGTTCAGCTTCTTAACTGGTGTTGGATTTCTTTGAGGCAGATGATCATATACACCACAGCTATTAAAGGGACGGGACCTATATGGCACGTTCTTGTACTTTTATCAGTCTCTTGTCATGAAGGCATAGACACCCTTGGCTTTCAATAAAAGCAGGAATTCAACTCCGCCAATATAATAATGACAATTATTTTGACACAAGACCAAAATAAAGTAAGAAAAGGTCAAACCAAAATCACTTACTTCTCCTTTTACGCGGACCTCCGTCTACATCGAAATCGCCGCGATTAACGGACGGACATGGCACGTTTGTAAAGTTCGTAAAGTTTTTAGAGGTCAGACGCACTTTGCACATTTCTCAAAAGGAAATCAAAGCTCCGCACAAGACCAGATATTTTTTAAAAACCAAAAAAAGGCCAATACGGGTTCACTAATCCGTAAAATGTTTTGACGTTCCGTAACGGCTTAGATATGTCACCCGCGATTACCCGTAGAACCTTGATTCGTAGATGAGCAGAAATGGCGGACTGGAAATGTACAAGTCAGACCCACTGTGCTCCCACCCTTACCTTTAACCTTATACCGATTAGATTGTTGCCTTAAAGACACTTCTTCATCTTCCCAGGAACAGAAGTGGTGACATGACAGACAGACGTGATTCTTCTAAGACAGAAGTCATTGTAAAAGAAAACCTTGCATAGGTATATGCCACTGGTGCAATGCAATGTTAAGTTTGGTGAGACGACAGGATGTGAAGGAGCATTAACGAGAAAGCTTCCTTTGTCCTATTTTATATCTTGCTCTACAAACTATTTGTAGCTTCTTATAGCTATGGACCACAAGGTTATACGTCCAAAGGGAGCTTAAGTTGAACCCAGAAGTAGAAAACTCGATAGAGCAGGAGTTTCAAAAAATATACCAACCAATGGAAGAAAATCTGCAGACAATTACTCTTAACTCTAAGAAACTATCCGCCAATCCCACAGACGATCAGAACACACACAATCCACCCTCTCATTCACATTACATTTATTTGTTTCCATTTCAACATCACACAAGACCAAGTTGTTCTAGTTAACCCAAGTACTGGGCTTCCCTTCAACTCGGTAGCCATTGAATGCTGCAGCTGTAGCTGCCTCAGATCGTCTACTCGGCTCTCCGGCCCAGTAGGACGGAGCCACGTCGTACGTGGGGGAACTCTTGCTGCTGTTCTTCAGCGCCGAGATCACCAGCAGGAATATCGCCACTTTCCCTACCAGTATAGACTTCATTACGAGCAACTTCAGCTTGGCGACCAGAAATGGAACAATCGCCGATTGTATAAGAAACGGCAGAATGAAGAGCGGCAGTATCTTGGACAATATTTCGTACTTCTTCCCCCGACCTAGGAGAAACCACAATCAGTTTGTATACACACCCGCACAGCTACCAAGTGCTCACCTTCTACTTTCGGATCATTCCAGCGACCTAGAAAAACGTCTTTCAAACTCTCCTCGTCCAGGTTGACACTCACGATGTCGTTCCTCATATCCAGACTCAAATTCAGTGCCGGGCCCACTTTGTAGCGGTATTCCTCGTCGTGTTTGTAGAGAAGTGGGTCATCGACAGCGACCGCCTCCGCTCGCTTTTTCTTATTCCTTCGCCTTTTCTTCTTTTTCTTTTGCTGCTTGTGACTGCTTTCCAGTGCAGCTGGCCCCTCAGTGGTGGTTGTGCTTGTAGTCCTCGCAGACAAACGCTCTTTCAGCATCTTACGATACTGGGACGACGTGTGGTTCCCCAGATAGGTGCTCTTGTAGTTCTTGTATATGCCGAGGAAAACATTTCTCAAAGGCTTGGCCTTTTTCCCAAAGATCTCGTGCTTGTCCCGGTGGTGCTCGAAAACACTCAGCCCATCGCTGTCCTCTGTCGCTGACGACTCGTCGACTGTCTCCGATACTTCCACTTCATCGTTGTTTGTACTTTGGTCGATCACAAGGTCTCCAGACTCCTGGCTGTGCGCCTTCAGCGCAATGGAACGCACCGAACTTAACACTAAACACACACTCAACAACGTCAGCTTCATCCTAAGTCATTTCACTGAAGCACGTCCGAAAGAGAGCGATAAGTTGCGCACGCGGCCGGACTACAAATGCGAAGCGGAACGTGACTTGCCACTCGAATGGACGTCAACCAAATGCTGCACATCCTCGGCCAGTTGGGATTTTATTAACTCTTCCCCGCCTGGAACAAGAATCTACGAAATCTCACGCAATTCCAGAGCTTCCAGCCAAAGATGAAGAACGTAAAGTGTTGCAGCCGCTGCTTCGCATCCCACTGCTTGTGGTCGCCTATTCATTCGGCAAATACTAGTCCAACTGTTATGGGTCGCAGCGAAATCGTATTCCATTTGCATCACGGATCTGGTTGTGTCCCGGCCACCAGGCGAAACCGGCTGCCGTTCCACTTGCTCAGCCTCACAAACGTGATCCCGCCACATGAAGCGCACCGACACCGGCTCACCTAGACAAAATCCATCTGATCTGGTGATAGATTGGGGATTCAATGGAGCGAGAACGTTTGTTCTACATCGGCCATCGGAGATGATGGGGTAAGCATCTAGATCGATTGATAATTGGATTTTGCTTTTTTTTGTGCGTTCTTTGCCCGGGGCTTGCGAAAAGGGGACTTCGGTGTTAATGTTCCCGATTAGAGAGGTGTTGGAGCACAGATTGATGGAGTGTAAAGCGCAGTGGTCAGACGTAATTAACGAGTGTGGACTTGAGTCGATCGTGCGGATGTATTGTGCCTGAAGAGTTTTCTTTTACCGCTATTCAATTTTGGATGCAGCGATATACAGAATAAACAAATTGGGTTTATGGAAGAAAACAATAACTCTTCTTGTTCTTTGTTTGGCGCTATAGTTCGGTGTGGACCTGGGCATCAATCAGAAAGTTTCTCAAGCCAGAACGATCTTTCGCCAGCTGCCGCCAGTTGCGCGCACCAAGTTGGTCAGCCGAGAAGGTCCTGCTTCACTTGTGGACAACATTTCGTTTGAAAACGTCTTGTCTAACGTTGTCCTAATTTATCAGTATCGGCTGGAGCTGTGATGTCCATTCGCCTTACATGAACGAAGACGCTTAACTAGGTATATGCCACTGTACAGCCCGTATAGTTCGTGAATGAATCTTCTCCCCCAGACGCCATCAACACAAACAGGACGAAAGGTCGCATGCAGGAGTTTTTATTTCCATAATGGTCAGGCAATTGTTCATGCTCTTTCAATCGAGTCTATGTTTCTACGCCAAAGAGAAGCACTGGAATGGTCAAAGTGTTATATAAGCTCAGCTTGGTGTTCCAAGAGTTGGCTCTGTTACTCAATTTCATCTTGAGTACAAAGACGCTGCGATTAGGAAGAGTAAATCTGCGATCTCGGTACTGGTGTTGTTGTCCATGTTTACTCCAGAGCCGAAGTATACCAAATCCTTGACTTCCTCAAAATTTATGTTACCCATTATAGCGTTGTGTCCGCGATTTGTTAATTTGCTTTCTCCTGATTGAACGCTTCAGCTTCCAGTTCAATGCCAGCAAACGTCTAATTGATGGGTCGCTGTGACCGTCGATGTCGTTTGTGTACTTTTCGATGATCGCGTCTCTGATGTTGAAAGTTTCGTACGACCTCTTCAAGTATGATATTAAGGAAATATAATGACAGTGTGTCACTTTGTTGGGAACCTGTTTTACACTAAAGGTCTTGATGCCCCGTTACAGACCTTGACGCAGCAGCGAGTGCCGTTGTCATCCTGCATAACTTGACGAAATTGGCAGGAATGTCAAACCAAAACATAGCATTGTATAGCTGTCTCTATGAACTCCGTCATTTGAGGTGTTTCTCTGCATGATGTCAATCCGATTTTACAGAAACGAAAAGAAGTTTCGGTCTTGACGCCAGCGATAGACAATCGTAGCGCAGTTGGATGAGAATTCTATTTCGTATTCGCTTCGGCAGCTTTTACAATAGTCTCTCTATGGAATGCCCAAACGATGTTCATGTGTATCAATTAGACAGGATCTCTACAAGAAGTTTTACTTTGGCTACTTTACTTCGGGATAGCCTCAGCAACTCGATTCTCTTCATAGTCGACAACCGGACCGAAGACTCTTTGTAGATGCTATCTCTAAATCCATTAATTTTTCATTTCTGCCATGTTCTTGTTTTCTTTATTCCTCCATAACTTAGCGTTCTTAACAATACTTAGAGCCATCAGTTTTGTCATCTTTAACTCCTCCTTAACAAATGCATCTGCCCTCTCTCATGATGATGGATTAGGTGGGCAACTAAGTAATTGCGGATTTCATTCATAAATGGCCTTATATATATATATATTTATGTTTGCTGACGTAATCGAAATGTCAAACACATTTTGTTATTTGATAGTTGGTACTTCAACTGTCAATTAGTTAAAAAAATTTTTGATCGGCTGTGTAGTGACTTCTTTAACATCATCCTTGAGATGATCGTGGGTAACTCACAAGTCAACACCAGAGGCACGATCTTCCAAGCGTGAGGCCCAGCTCCACCCCGGACTGTAGCGCCACAAGAAGAAGAAATGTTGTCTCTGTTTGGCGTCTGTCGAAAAATGAAAAAAAAAAAACAATTCGAACAATTTCGTCATATTTTGCTTTGTTATTTCTGGAAAGGAAAAAACTGCATCGCAACAAAGGATTATGTGCTGTTTATGGTGACGAAGCTTTAAGAGAATGGGAGTGTCAATATTGAAAATTGGTTTGCTAAATTTTGTTCGTGGCTCGTGGCGTTCAGTTGAAATTGATGACGACCAAATCAAAGCAACAATCGATTCGGATCGTCACGGTAAAATACGAGAGATTGCAGATTGCAAAGAAGCTTTATGTATCGGATACACGTACTGAAAATTGCTTAAACAATTTCGCTTTGTACGAAAACTAAATATATTGGATCCTCATGAACTGAAAGCATATCATTTAAAGAACGCATTAACATCCGTCAAAGATACATAATCAAAATGATACATTTCTGAATTGCTTGTGATGAAAAATGGGTTATTTACAAGATTGTCAATCGGAACAGATCGTAAATCAAGTCAGGTGAAACAGTTCTAAAAACACCAAGAGCTAATATTCATCAACAGAAAGTAATGTTTTCAGTTTGTTGGGCTTACAAAGAAATTGTCTACTTTTTCCACTTAACTGAAAGATCAATTCAGATGTCTTCACTGAACAACTAACAAAATTAAACAGTGGTGTGGAAAAGGTGTTGTATGATGAATGATGAATCATGGCAATGCTAGGCCACACACAAATTTGGTCACTCGGGAGAAATTTTTGGAAGTTAGTTGCGATGTTTTGCCACAACCACCATATAATCCTGGACCTTGCACCATCTGCTTACTTTTTATTTGGATCTTTGCAAAACTCATTGGATTATTAAAAATTCAAAAATGATGATGATATCACATCGTACCTGGTTCAGTTTTTTGCTGATAAAAAATAAGTTTTATGAACGTGCAATTATAATGGCACAAGGTCATTGCTTAAAATGGGCAACACATTACAGATCAAAGTTATTTAGTTTCATGAAAAAAATTGTCTTTTATTGCAATTACATAGTTGCCAACCCTATAGTCATCTCGGTACCTTGCTGATTGCAAACTGGTTCATCAAAGGTTCATATCTGGCTTCGAGTCTGTCTCCAAAAATTGACCTATTTCACATTCTGCATGACCGTCTCAAAGCTGTTGAGATGCCCGCTTGACTGGCGGAGTAGATGGTGATAATATAGTTTGTCAATGTCAAGGAGGACCATAAGAGACGGCAGTTTATCAGGTTATTCAAACAGAGCGAGCTTCATCAGAGCCATAGAAGACCAGACCAGACATCACTTAAAAGGAAATTTTCGAATTCCCGTTCAAAAACCGCATCCAGAATACCTCAAAAAACCATGTTTTAATTGGATGGCTGGGTCAAGATACAGGGTCTTCTACAAAAACTACAATCTGACGTTTGCCAGCAAATTCATCGCGGCTACCAGTAAATATCAAAACAAAGAAAATAAATGTAATCCAACCTCTAACCAGCCTATTGGCTCAAATCCAACACAACACGTACGTCGCATGTCTACCCACCTTCACCTTTAGCTTCAGAACATTGTTTAGGCAAAAATCATAATTTTGTCACCGCACAGACATTCGACTGACCCACATGACGCCGGCCAACTCTCGAAAGCCTTGAACACCAAAACGATATGTTGGTCACAGCTAGAACACATTTCTAACGTCAGTCTCGCGATCACGACACAACCCCACTCCACACTCAATTGCGCCTCCCGCTCAGCTCCTCGTCACGCTTTTACCTCATCGTTCCGAATAGTTATCGCTGGTTAGTTCATTAGCCATATCCGTCCCGCAAGTATCAGTAAAACGAAAGCGAAGTGACCGTATTTCCATCAAAAGATGGTCCCCGAAAACACAAACAAAAAAAATACCTCTGCGTCCAGTGCACCTTCCGTCACGTTCCATTGAAACGTCAAATTTTTCCTTCACGTTTTCGTTTTTCAACTTATGAATGAATTAGACTGCGGCTGCGGCTTCGCGAACTTTTACCAACCCTCCGGAGCGCGATGCCAAGCGGAGGTGGTCTCCATGATGGGAGACCATAGAGAACTTCGCATAAGCCGCCTCCCGTTGCTGCCGCCGCCATCGGTGTGCAAATCCTTTTATGGACACCTGAACTTCATGAGTTGCTTCGTTTTTAGCGTTTCCTCTTCGAAAACTGCAGCGATGTCGCCCGATGTACGCGCTTGACAGCCACTTATGCATTCAGCGGAGCCGCCGGTGTGCGGTTTCTTTCACCAAATAGCACCCGGGGCAGCCTTCAACTTCGGCTTGTCGTCCAAAATCGTCCCAACGAAATTTGTGACACACTGCTGTTCGCACGGCAGACCGCTGTCTCTGCGGCGGCGATGGTAGATGTGTCGTGACGTCGTTTTCGTTTGACACTGTCACTTGGTCGTGGGTGTGGATCGTTAAAAACCTCCAACGCATGGGTTCTTCATTCAATTGTTGTCCACCGGTCATCGACTAACCACCTCGTGGAGACCTCTTCCATCGCTCGCCGACTCCTTAACACACTGTCAGTTTGGATTATAACATTCGAAGGACTAACTTAAGGATTACCTAAATTCACACAAAAATCAGACGAAATGGCATTCAGTCAGAAATTCCTTGTTGCTCTCGTGATGGCGTGCTGCCTAATCAACGACGTGCTCTGTCAGCAGGCTGCCGAGAACATCGCGAACAGCAGTGAATCCAATGTTGCTGGTTAGAGGCGCTGGCGCCAAGCAGCATCGAGTGGCCACCCTGTTAATCGGTTTTCACATTTCAGAGGGACGCACATTTGGACATCACTTCTTGAAGAGGATTAGCTTTGCGATTGTTCCCGCTGCGTTCGTCGTCGGTGTGATCACCACCCTGTTGGCTGCCCTCACAGTCGTCTCTATCAAGGGTTTGGGCGTTGGGGTAAGTTGAAAAAAAAAAAGTAATCCAGAAAGTCGTCTACAATGCTGATATTTCGTGTTTGTGCAGCTCATCCTCTTGATCCTGACCATCGGACAACTGATGTCACGTGCCCTGCCACAGGTCCAAGCCGCCCCACTGGCCGCTCCACTTCCAATCGTCTACTCGCACGCGCACACTCAGCAGCCTGTCTGGCTCGAGAAGGAATGGTAATCGGTGTGAGAGGGAGAAAGAGGATGTGTGCGCCTAAACCAAAAATCAGTCTGTAGCTAGATTTAGGTTAGAATAACACTATATTTATTTATTTATTTATTTATTTATTCTAAAATCCGAAATGAAAACTATCCCTTATTGGACCGAAAATAAATGAAAACGAAATTGAGAAAATATCTGTTGTGTGTTCTTTCACTGTGCCATCCGTCGTTTGACCTGTCAATCATCTGTCACTCCTTAAATGACGCGCATTTTTGTTGACACGCGCCACCCAATTGCAAGCACTCGGAGGTTGTTGTTTTTCGTTTTTGGAAAAAAAAGTGAATTTTTAGGTCAATCCATTCCGAATTTTCACTTTGATTAATTATTCAGAATGCGTACATGTGGCTTATTGTTATCGGTATGGTAATCGAAAGAACTGTTTTCTGGCAACTGGAATGTGTCACGAGTGGGAGCACGATGTCTGGCCGTGGGTGAATGGAAAAAGGAAGTGAAGACGTGCGAATTGTTGAAATGAAGGTTTTGTGTCCACACGTTGGTTCTCGTGATCGTCGATCATGATTTTGTTTCGACATTTGTAAGAATAATAAGGGACATGATGGAAATGGGAAAAAATGTCACGCATTTGAAACTTTTATGAGTGATTGGTATGCTTGAGAGATTATTTCTTTCTGGCAGAAACGCTCTTTGAAAATGAACACTGGTGGTCTTTAAGAGATTTGTCGGCAAGTCCTGGGGTCTATCACCCACTTCTACTCAACCTCTTCTATCCCATGCATCAGTCGT
Source organism: Eristalinus sepulchralis (assembly GCA_944738645.1). Lineage (NCBI taxonomy): Eukaryota > Metazoa > Arthropoda > Insecta > Diptera > Syrphidae > Eristalinus > Eristalinus sepulchralis. The sequence continues at coordinate 16,043,968 of OX122882.1, forward strand.
TTATCTCACCTGGCTGAGGCTTTCCCCAGAATGGTTGACTATGCTCTTGACGCACTTCTAAACCTCCTTTGCCACCTTGTTATCCACTTTATGGGCTGCACTCTCAAGCTAATCTTCCGATAAAAAAGAAGTTGCCTCTGTTTCAATTCGCAGTAAGGTTTCAATGAGCTTGCGGACCGCATTTTCTTTGACTCTAGTCCAACGGAGAGACAGCAATAATTCAGTTGCGACGCAAATAAGAAGTTGATTTCCCTGTTTTGAGATTCACATTCCGTCTTAAGCCAGAATGTGAGTCAGAAAAGAATTGTAGGCAAATGTTCTTTGATAGAAATGAAGAGACTAACTTGACGACTACAAGCCTCATTACGTAGTTTTGCGTCGGTTTTCTTGGCGGAAACGTATGCAATTCTAATGGCCACGAAATATCTTGTGAAGAAGAGGTGGAGGAGGCATAGCGCAGCCTTGAACCAATTCCAAGATATTCCAATGTGAAACCTCTCGAAACTTGATGGTTCTCTAAATTCGTTGAGCATTCCACGTAATCACAAGATCACGGGAAATGAAATCGCCGCTTAACCTCTGGCGTTTCCTGACAAGAATCAGGACTTAGGAACCGAAGTCGTATTGCGATTGTCGGCATCCTTGGATGGACTTCTTCAGAGCACCACCGAAGATGACTTGGAATTCCAGGATGCATGTAAACCAAGCGCATGCTCCTTAACAATTGTAAGAAAACCGTGTCTTTTTAGCTATCTCTTAGCAGAAATAACCGCAGACGACTTATCGGTGTACTAACGTAACAATTTATCAAATTGCATAGCTATGAAATGATGAAATGCATCAATCTTCCGACTCCGTCTGCCACTGTCAAGTTGCTGTCTGGGCAGAGGGCAAAGTTTTGATAAGCCGATTATTCAGACTCCCTGTTACAGTATTGCATGCTGGTAGTCCTCCGGAAACAAGAAACCACAGCATGTAGGTTGCTGCCTGATAGTTCAGTAGACCTATTTTTAATTTTGCTCGCTTCAGTGTAGTGCTGAGCACTTACGACAAAACTTTTTTCCTGTTCTTCCAAAGAGAGATATATTGTTCCTTCCAAAAAGAGATATTTATCTCATACCATCATTAAAATCGGAAAAATCGGCCACAGTGTAAATTTGTTTTGAATGCTTTTCCGCTGTCACCATCAACACTTCTGTGAATCTTATAAGCGACCTGTGGCGAGTTATTGGAAAAATAATTTCGTTAAGTTTAGTGAGGAAAAGGTCCGTAAAAGGCTCGTAAAAACTAGACTTTCCCAAAAAAAGAGTCAAAGAAAAACATTTGCCCTGGACAGGAGAGCATCTTAATTGGACCCAATCTTTGTTGAGCAAAGTTTTTTTTTCGACGAATAAGAGTTTTACCTGCATGTTGGAGATGGGCCCGAATAGAACCAAGGGAACAACTGAGTTCTAAAAGGAATTAGTCTGATGTAGTTCTGGTGATGATGAAAAGGTAGGTATGGTTTTTATAAAATTAAAGGACATCCGGATTCTGAAGAATGCAATAGAGCCCTTTTTATTATAGACACCATGCTTATGAAAAATAAAAAAAAATTAAAATTAAAAAAAAAAAACGTTTGACCAACATATTTTGCACGTCACTGTATGTACTCTTTTAGGAATAAATCAGCAAAATGTCGTCCCCATTGTTGGACACAACTTTTTCTGAATTTTTTTGGCAAGTGATTATTTCCGCGGCAAAAAGAAAATGTGTTGCTTACCCCAAATCAACCCAATTTTTCACTTAATTATAATTGAACGATTGATAGACAGCGAGGTCATGTTGTCACCGATACCTTCAACATCAAAAAAAGGTTTTAGAAAAGGCGACGTACTGTCATCTGACTTCTTTAACATCATCCAACATCAGAGACACGATATTCCAAAAGTCAGTTCAAGTTCTAGCTTACGCCGACGAAATTGATGTGATTGGACGAACACAGCCGTCAATGAGGCGTTTGCTAGCATTGAAGCGGAAGCGGCTAAATGGATCTGGTGGTTAATGAGGGCAAAACGAAGTACATGCTGTCATCGAGGAAGGACGCACAACATCGACGTCTCAGACAGAGCGCTACACTTAGCAGCAGAAACCTCGAGGTAGTCAGGGACTTTGTCTACCTTGGCTCCGCGGTAAATAGGGACAACAACATCAGTACAGAAATCAAAAGCAGAATCGCTCTTGCCTATCGCTGTTTCTTTGGGCACAAGATGCAATTGAGAAATCTCTCTCGAAGAACTAAGCTTGCTTTATATAACACCTTGATCATCCCATTCCTACTCTATGGCGCGGAAACCTGGACTCGACCAAAAGTGGATAAGGAAGCCCTTAGACTTTTCGAGAAAAAAGTCTTGCGTCATTTTTGGTGCTGGCTGGAGAGGCATGTTGGTTGAGGCCCAGATCCACCCAGGACTGCAGCGCTAAAAGAAAAAGAAGTCAGAGGTTGCATTGTGTGAAACAAATGGTAATGGTTTGTGCTATATGGTGAGTGGGATAAGAATTTCCATCTCTTCATTTCTGAGTATGTATGTATGTTTCAACTTTATTGGGTCTTGTAACCGTTTTCTCTCATTTTACTTTCAATGGTTGGCTCAAACTCATAAATGTTTGTAAATAGACTTCGCCTGAGATCGGATCATTCGGTGCATCATCTCATAATACAGCACATCCAGACGCAAACAGGCACCACACATCGTTTTGACACTGAATAGTTAGCGCGCAAATAAAGGGCCTGCCTGACTTTTCCTTTTTATAGCGCTCAAGCAGCGTGCAAACTATTTCCAATATGTTTACTCAAGTTACCATAAAATTTTGGCTACTGTATTTTTCATTTTCAAATTGTTAAGTCATATTTCTGTCAAAATCACTTTAATTAGCATGAATCTCAGTGAATTAAAAAACTAAACTATGATTCTAGTCCTAAATGATAGTTATTTTCCAAGAAATATTTGGAAATGTGATTTACTGGAAAAGTAGGCAAGTTACGTCATCTATTGCTAAACCGTTAAATCAGATCAAAGAAAATCAGATTTTCGTACCCAACTCTGTTATTCTATATTAAAAAAAATAACTATTCATCTCAGAATGGATTAGTTTACAATTTTCTGCAATCCGCAATTTTTACCCAAGTCAATCCACTGGTTGCCGGTATTCTAAACATGGTTATTCACCTAAACTGTAAACTAGCTTGTTCAAATCATCAACGAATAAGAAATACACAATGCCCAAAATCCCGAAATGTCCAAAATCCCAAAAAGCCATAATCCGAGAAAAGTCATACTAGACGCTTTTACGGAAGTAGGAATGGGTGGGCATGGAACGCTTAGAAACCGTATTCTTGGGTTCGGTAAATAACTTGGAGTAGGTGCAGGATTCGGATCCACCATATTCATTTTTTGCATAGTTGTCCTGTCGAGATTTTGTTCTTTTCGAGATATTGTGGGATTGCAATCCCTCTTCTGACATGAAAATTTTTGCAGAAACGAACCAGTAAAAAACCGAAACTTACTCACTTTTGGTGTTAAACGCTTAAAACTCCTTCCACCACATCTTTACAACAGTCGACACAGAAATCAGCTTAGCAATAAATGAAAGTTGCCGAAAAGGAATACGTACGCCATATCCACCTGCAGGAAACCATGCCAGTCTAAAACTGGAAATCTTCAGCGCAATTACCTTTCTAAATCGAACTCCTTTTGACACGGCACGCCATCATATGACGAACCATAAATGCCCCAACACTTAGCGAATTATATTTGATGCAACCTGATATTTCAAAGAATTTCTCAGATTGGCATATCCTCACATCTACGTCGCTTGCATTTCAATCGAGTCTCAGCCAGAGAAGAGCACATTAATGAATTCCCATAAAAAACTGATTCTCTCCGCTTTATCTGCGCACAGAAAACCGTTACCGTGGCTCCAAACTCAATTTCAAATTTGTGAATAGTCCAGTGTCACATGTCCCAATTGTTACTGGCAACAAGGAAACGAACGAGCAACCACACTGTTTGATGGCAAGTCGATATAGGTCGGCGTTTAAATTGCTTCCCATTTATGGAACCGATTATCTGTAACAGAATCAGGGCACATCGCGGTCAGCGAGCATCTTGCGTTACATAACGTGTTACACGGTCACACGGTGTCGTAGAGTCACGACCGACCGACTGGCTTACCTAACGAATCAATCAACGTCAGTCTGCATCCATGAGTGGATTCCGTGTCCATTTCCAATCTGCACACTCCCAGAAATGGCCAACTGGGTCAGATGCGCCTTCCATTATCTAACTTCAAGCGGTGTGTGTGCAACTTTCCATAGAGGCAACCTACATTTTCCCAGGCAAAACGAGAAAATCCACCAGAACCACAAGTGAACGTGCGCTGTTGTGAGTGTTGGCCGTGATCTTGGAAGTCCCATCCTTGAATCAGTCGATGGTCTGATGCACTGACGGCATCTGGCAGTCGTTTCTGCGGCGCACGACAAGCAAGTCCATCGGTTCTTCGAAGTCCCCCAACAACGCAGCGCGACGGCGAAAAATGTATTCATTTACGATACTGATTGGACTTTACGTGACGTTCCTTATCGCACCCACAAACCAACGGATAATTGTCGGTGATGTCGGAAATTCGGCAACAGATGGCGACGTGAACGCTTTGCAGAAAGTTGAAAGCAAGCAAGTTTCGAAAAGTGTGACATACATTCCGGCGTCCACACCAGCCAGAGTGCTGGAGTGTGTTCGTAAGTTCACTGTCCTGCGGTGCACGAAGTTATTCCTCCTGCAACGAATGGAGCGACACAGGGTGCACCCGCGCACTGGCAATCTCACAAAGGACTTTCTCGAGCAGTTCTTCGGCGACGACAATGAAGTCATGGGAAGTCTGGTGGAGGGAGAGCTGTCGCAGATCTCGGACGCGGAACTGACGCAGCGAGTGCTTTGGAACTTTAAGCGCTTCTTCAAGAATCGTGACATTCAATTGCACTTCCTTCCCGGCATTATGGTGAGGATAGTTCCGAGCAAAGAGAACAAAATAAGGTTGTCCCTGAAGAAGATTAGGAGACGTAAGTAGGCACGATTTGTTGAAGGGAGGAATTGTGTGATGATGGTGTACGATTTTCAGGAGACATTGGCGAGGTGGAGACTGGACGTGGAAAGGGCGGTCATAAGAAGAAAATCAAGAAAAGCAAAAAGGATCACTCATATAAGAGCACAATACTTCAGATGGCTGTCCCGGTGATGGTTATGCCCGCGGTTCTAATGGGCACATTTTTGCCGTTTATATTGCCGGCATTGAAGATGGCGACGATCATGTCGATGGTCCTGAACAATAGTGCTTTCATGGCGGCTCTCCTGCACGCAGCAAGGATTCACGTAATGAACGGTGAGAATGATGTTCAGCATGTGTCGTACTCTCATGGAGCTTATCAATAAGGAACGTGGTTTTGTAATAATAAGGGTTTTTTTTTAAATAAAATACTATAAGGTTAGGCAATGTTTTATTTCTTGTGTTGGAGTCAAATTCCAAAACCCAAAAAACCTCATGTCGTAGAGTGAGAAATTTCGGAAAACGTGGATGCGTAAAGAAGTCTAAGAAGGGAAACAGGGACGCCCTGTATTGGGATGAGTAAAGTTAAAGTAAACTCCGAATATTCGGAGTTGTTTGTTCTTGAGGTTTAGACTGATTTTGGACTTTTGAGTTTTCAGAACATGGGAAGATTTGAATTTGGGCGTAAAATATTTTAGGCCATTTTCGAATTAAGATTCTGATTGAGGCGGAATTTTCAAGGCTTTTCAAGGCTTGAGGATTCGAACTCTTTTATGCTTTTGACTAAAAAGAATTTGGAACTTTCGAAATTGCAAATTTTAACCTTTAAATACTTCAGCTACTTGTGATTGCTGGCTTTTGAATTTTCGGCTATTTGTGATTTTCTACTTTGGAAATTTCGGAACTTTGGACTTAAAATATGTTTGAGTTTAAGGCCTTAAGGATGTTAAGAGCTTTGGTATTTCGAGTTTCTTCGCAATTTTGGGATTCTGGTGATGCAGGGCTGATTTCATTTTGACAATTGAGAATCAATTCGAATTTTTAGATTTTGGGCCTTTTGGCCCTTAGATCTTTTAAGATTTTTGGGCTTTCGGTCAAATTTAATTTTTATTTTTCATTTACTGCCTTTCTCAGCGTAAAAGACTAGACTTCGTGAAGCTGCTTATCAGCAACAATAAGCCTAAAGGGCCAGGCCTAAAATTCATATAAATTTTTTTTCAAAAAAAAAAAACTCAACGTGATAATTTTATTTATTTTAAATAATTTTTATTTTTATTTAAGCGATTCATCACGATACCGCTGAGCACTTAACCCAGTCGCCCACGAATAGAGCGGTCTTAAAAAGCCCACATTCAGGCACCCCGCCCACACTACAAGTGTAAGCATATGTACAATAGGACTTACAAGCTACATACAAACAGAAAAATTCAAAAATTCAAATTTCCTAGCCTAGGTGGATATTGCCTAACACAGATAAGTCCTCAGTTTTCCTTTTTGATGATGCACGCACCCTCGCGATCGTCATCCCGCATATCCGCATCGTCCCATCCCCAGAGTAGGTTCTCCTCGTTCTCGTGGTTCAGTTGTAGCACCATCTCCTCAGTAGTTGAGTTGTTGTTGACGTCACTGGATGAGTAAACATGACTTCCGTCACCAGTGCGTATCACTCGCTTGCGAATCATTTCTTCGGAAACGGTCTTCAAGTCGTATGCAAGGCCTGCGCAAAAAAAGTCTGAAACTACGGAACCACAGACGCCTGTCTCATGTGCTCCACTTACCGAATTTGGCGAAGAAGTTGATCAGAGCAGTCGACCAGTTGTAGGTGTATGTTCCCAATTCGGCTGCTTTGTAGTCCCACGGGAAGACGTGATGGTAGTTGTGCCATCCCTCGCCGTAGGCCAAGATTGAGACCAGCTTGTTGTTCGTGGAGGTAATGAACTTGTCGTATGGCTTCATGCCGTAGAAGTGAGCCGCGCTGTTCACCAGCCAGGTGTAGTGCAACGAGAGTACGTACCGGAAGAGTGAGCAGGAGAATAGGCAGACATTAAACGAGGCGCCCATGTAGAAGTATGGAAATAAGGCTGGGATGATGAAACACCAAACCGGCATGAGGTAGAAGTAGTACCTTGAGAAGAGAGTGTGAAAAGAATTTTATTTGTGTGAGCTGGACCACTTACTTTTTCTGGAACATGACAATGGGATCGGCTTCAAGGTCACTCATGTCAATCTGTTTTCCCTTTTCCTTTACATCGGGGTGCTTCTTGCACATCAACCAGCCCATGTGCGAGAAGAAGAAACCGCGTCGCGAGTTGTGCGGATCAGCATTGGTATCGGTGAATTTGTGATGAACCCTGTGGTCGCGTACCCATTCGTAGATGCTGTTTTGAAACGCAATCGTCTGACAGATCATCAAGAAAACTCTCATCGGCCATTTGGCTTTGTACGAACGATGAGACCACAGTCTGTGCGCACCCGCTGTGATGCCAAATCCCCCAAAAGTGCCGTATGCATATGCTGAAAAAGGAAATCAAGTTTGAGATTTTTTTAAAATGCAAGGAAATGTTAAAAATTTAACTGTGCAAAATGTCGTTTAGTGACAGGTTGACTTTAAGAAAGTTACAATGGAAGACACTGATCACAGATCGATGAAAAACGAAAGAGACAACGTTTTCTAACAACAGTCTTCGCTTGACTCGACTGGCAAACTATGAGAACTGAATGTGAAAACAAACAGAACTTCAAGTTTTTTTTACAAACAAAAGCCAGAAAAAGATCGAGAGATGCCAAAGAGTTTTAGACAAGGAGACGCACTGGCATGTGACTTCTTTAACATCATCCTTGAGAATATCGTACGTAACTCACAAGTCAATACCAGAGGCACGATCTTCCAAAATCAAATCAATTGCTAGCTTACGTCGATGACATTGAAGTGATTGGACGAACACATTCAGCCGTCAATGGGGCGTTTGCTTGCATTGAAGGAAAGAGAGTCACACTAGGCAGCAGAAACTTCGAGGTAGGCAAGGACTTCGTCTACCTTGGCTCGGTAAATAGGGACAACAACATCAGTACCGAAATCAAACGCAGAATCACTCTTGCCAATCGCTGTTTGTTTGGGCTCAAAATACAATTGATTAATAAAGCCCTCTCTCGAAGGACTAAGCTTGCTTTGTATAAAACCCTGATCATCCCAGTCCTACTTTATGGCGCAGAAACCTGGAAGTCACTAAAAGCGGATGAGGAAGCCCTTAGTCTTTTCTTAAAAAAAGTTTTGCGTGCAAATTTGAGTCCTGTTTGCGTTGATGGCATCTGGAGAAGGAGATTTAACGACGAAGTCTATGGGCTGAATAGCGACATGTGCCTGGTCAAGTGTCTCCGGATACAACGCTTAAGATGACTAGGGCATGTAGAGCGCATGGACACCACTGCTCAGGCCCAAAAAGTCTTCGAATCTGAGCCATTGGGACAACGCAACAGAGGACGGCCTAGACGAAGGTGGCGCACACAAGTGGAGAAGGACCTCAACCAACTTGGAGTGCGCAACTGGCGGCAGTTGGCGAAAGATCGTGCTGGCTGGAGAGGCATGTTGGTTGAGGCCCAGGTCCACCCCAGACTGTAGCGCCACAAGAAGATGTCAAAAGATTAAGCTGAAAAATATTCTTCGTTACTGCAAGTCTTTCAATTTGACTTCCTGAACTTATGAAACAATTTCTTTGTAATTTCAGATATACAGGGTTTTTTTTATCTGAAGCCTGTATTCCTCTCTAGATGTTGACACAAAGCCAGAATCATACCTCCGTGGAAAAACGTTGTGAAATAATGCAAAACTTATTTATAAAGTGAGTGCTGTTGCTTGGCAATATAAATTAGCCACCTCCGAGCCACGATTTGGCAACTTTTGACATTCTTTTGCGACGAACCGTCAAGGATCGATTTTATGCCTTTATTATAATAAAAATTGAGTGGTACTACAGCCCACAAGGGACCAGGGCCGAGCTTCTACAACAACTGCTCGTGTTGAGCTTGCTACTGCTCTCTCGCGAGTAGAAGGTACCTACAGTTTTTTGCCGACTCCGAAATACTCTTTGAGTGTTGTCAGCAACTCGAAAGAGGTGGTGCCGTGAAAAAATGCGACGTGTCGCGTCCGGGAATCGAACCTAGACTTTCTGCGTGGCGGTCGACGTACTTACCACTACTCCACGGCGATTACCATCATTACTATCATTTTCTGTGACCCGCATTCTCAACTAAAGGAGCCGTTGTCCTTCGCCATCGAGTCTAACTCATCAGGACCTATTTCAGAGAGCAACCAGGCGAGTTAATTGGCTTTATTCTACCACGTCGCCAAGGGACGACCCAGAAGTCGTGATGAAGGGGACATCCGTGACCAAACTTGTCCAAAGCATCGAAACGTAGCCATTTCCGTAGGTAAGTAACTGCTCAACATTGAGCTCCTCCCACACTGTCGCGTTTCTCAGCCTCTAAGTCTGATAATCAATAAATGATTCCGTTAAGTATTAATGATGAATTTAAAAAGTCCCTAAGTAAGCGGCTTTTTTGGAAGCTCCTGTAGCCAATTCAGTTGTTGTTAGTCTTCTCTTTTCTTATCCTACGACTCCCGGTGGAAAACCATTAACTGCTGTTAAGGAGTTAGCGGAGAACAGGTTTACACTCCTCTTTATCGCCTGTATACAAAATTTACATAATCTTCTTCGAATTGGATTTGTGGTCACAAACTGAACTTCAGGCTTAAGTTTCAAGCTGCTTCCAAGGGCACATTCGAAGCAGATTTTGGTATGAATAAATAAGGCACACACATAATAACGAGTACCTACACACATGTTCGAAGTCATACGGTCTCCCTCACAAGACAGTTTCAGCCGTGCAATCATTTTGCATTCAAATTGCTTAATTTGTACAAATCCACCGGGCGGGTCAGTAACCCACTTGAATATCAATTGATCAGACATTTGAGCAATTCAAACGAAATCGAAAATCATGCGGCAGTTTTTTTTATTTTATGAATGAAACACATCCGTTACAACAACGGTGACGCGTATCGATGTCATAAAACGACCGAGCAATGTCATCGGCACAAGATGAAGTTCAAGTTTAATCCACCGCCCCGATTAGCATAAAAATTTAGGTAACAAAGACGATGAACGATACAACTAGCACGTGATTGTGTATCGGTGGCGATAAACTGGATTTTCGGCAAAAACGACAAAACGAATGAAAAAACAAAAAACTCTAATCGATGCACCAGAGACGAGATTACTTTCGCTTTTGTTCGGTTATGGTCCGACGGTTGTGGTCCGGCGGTGGTGCATTAGCATATCTAATAAATTAGCGAATTGGCTGAGACTTATTTGAATATGGGCAATAACTTCCTTGAACGCCTCGAGACTGGATGTGACAGTGGCCCCCTGACGAGTGCAGATTAAGGAAGATCTTCTCACACACCCGGATGGGAGCGTGTCAAACGGACTTTAGACTGGATCTCGATTACACGCTAAGCGTGGGGATACGTACACGTGTTCCCTAGAGAAACGTACAGGTTTATGGTAATCATGCATGATGTGTTTATTTTTTCGTATGCATAATGGATGATCCCTGGGCGATGTCGACGAGGAAACAATTCTGACTGAATTGCTAATGACGGTCAGAAGATGGAATATTTTTGTGAAAACCAGAATTTTTTTTCTTTCGATATTCTTTCGGCAATTAGTTTGGATTTTCATTCTTTTGTGGTAAAATTATGCTCAGGGCTGTGGCGCGAGGCTGATTTTGCAAGGACAGCTTGTTTCAGTTCTGATTTGTGGTTTGTGTGGATTCTGGAATTTTAACAACAACGGTAGACTTAATGGGACTGAGGGGGGGTATCTTTGAATAGATATGAAAATTATTCTCTTATATGGACGGAGAATATTTTCATTTTGACAGAGGTAATCAATTTGACGAGAGTTACACTGTAATTTGGGATGGTGTGTCATAAGACCCTACACTTGCCAGCAGATAGAACTTCTTCTTCTCTTACGTGTTGTCACATTCTTTTTCATTCTCTGTTGACCATAGTGCTTACGCGATGTTTGATGTGGTTCATAGCTAAGATGTTCGTTTCTTATAGAGCTTTGAACTTCTTCCACAACTGCCCAAATATCATTCGGAGCTCTGATCGTCTTGTAGTGAAACTGTCTCACTATGTGCCTATAAGTTTCTTGCCTTGATCTAGCCGAAGACAATTTACGTTTTTCTTATGGTGACTTCACACTTTCTGGTTGGTACCTTGACTAGGCACATGATTTAATGATTTTGACAGGTGCATTTGTTAGTTGGCTTTCAGTCTTTACTGAGTGTCTCCACTTTTTCTAAGTAATTAGAATTGGAAATATTTAAAATTAATACATTCTTCATCATTTGTAGTGACCCACTGACCGCATCGCAAAAGCAAGGAGAATAAGGAGGATGATCTCGTCTGCAGAAGAATCTTAAACAATTTGAGATGCAAAATCGGTGGCAGTTGGTAAAAGACTGTCTGGCTGGCAGGGCATGTTGGTCGAGGCCCAGATCCATCGAGGACTGTAAGAAGACGTTAATCCTCCATGGCCGCCGTAGCCGCCGTAGTAGATAAGTACAACGACTGACATGACTAAGGTCCTAGGTTCGATTTTTCGACTGAACATCGACTGACCATCCATTTCTTTAAAATTGTTGCTAACACTCAAATTGATATTGTCTATGAAAACATTTTAATGTTCACCGTTCGTAGTCCACATAGCCTGTAGGTCCCCTCTACTCGTGTTTAAACAGAAATACGAATGACACAAGTACGCTGAAGATATCTAGTCTCTTGTGATTTTCCAATTTAATTTCATCAGCTTCTCAAGCTCTGGCTCTGATCTTGACTGTCTCTTAATTTCGATACAAACAAAACTCTGTGCTCCTACGGGTAGATGACTAGAGAAATAACGAGTGCTGTGTGCAGAGTGAGGTCGGCTCTTGCTTCTTGCAAACTGGTCTTGAACCTAAAAGCCACTTGCCACTCCCCGAAAGACGAAATTTGAAAGTTAGAAAATTAACTAATACTTCAGTTAAGCTTAAGAACCTTGACTAGACATCACGTTTGAAAATCACTTAAGAAATTTTCCAATGTCTTTGAGTATTCAAAAATGGACGAGTATTCAAATATAAAATTCTTAGATTCCGTCATAGTTTTGAAAAACACAATATTCCAAATACACGTTGTATTTCCATGTCAGTGTACATTCTCATAAGTCTCTATCGTTAAGCCCGTTTCCTCACGTGTTAACTAATTTGAAATACAAAACAACGTCTATTTTGAATTATTCACAATTACCTATATATCTATATAATTAACGTCATTACTTTCGATTCGATCAACGATTGACAGCCGCAATCAGGGCCCTAGTGTCTCTCCCCTAAAAAGCTTAATTTATCCACAGAAGTTTGTTTTACCATCAAGAAGATTCACGTAAGACACATCTTGGTGCAAATTAGCAAGCGGAACTAGGAAATTGTATTTGTAGATTATTTTTTACGGGTGTTCCTAAAAATAATGATGACTACAAGACACATCACCACCTTTATCGTCGTTATATTTTGGTTCGAAACGTGTGATCAAAGTTTGGTTCAAAGGTTTCCTAAGACATTTGGTTTACATTTAGGATAGAAATAGAAACAAATTATATAGCACACTCACATTTTATATATCAAAAGGCAGAATTTTAGAAAAAAATTAGATTTTTTTCTGATTTGAACTTTCGTTTTGAAATTGAGATTCAAAATTGAAAATATTGAGTCGCCTTCTCCAATTTTTCATCAAAATGTATACTTAAAAAAACAGCAAAACCAGCTATCAAAAGGACTTAATAATTTTTTTTTGATTCTGGCCTAATTAACTTTGTTGGTGAAAAAAGTAAGATATCAAATTGCGATTTTGAAAATCTACGAATGCAATTTTGCAGAGCTCTCTGAGAGGGAAAATTCAATATCGAAATACTCATCCATTGCAGAATGTTTAGATCTTTAAGATTTATGTATATTAACGCACACTTACACACTGTAGGCTTAGGATGCGCCTCTATAGAATGGAAGTCGGGCCGGGTATGGTTAAGTTGTGGTGGGTTGAAATATGAGTATTTTTTGGGCTTCAGATTCGTCACATGGATTCATGACTGGCTTTTATAATAAAAATAAACAATACGTCTATATTTGATTGCAGGCTAAATTTGCTGAGTGGCAACTTTAATCTATTGTGGTCACCATGGCGTAGTGGGTAAGTCCGTCGACTAACACGCAAAAGATCTAGGTTCGATTCCCGGACGGGACACTTCGCATTTTGTCACGGCATCACCTCTTTCAAGTTGCAGACAACACTCAAAGAGTATCAATTGTCCATGAAAAGCTTCTCAAATATCGCCGTTCGGAGTCGGCAAAAATAGGTCCCTTCTACTCGTGAGAGAACAGAAGCACGCACAACACGAGTAGTTGTTAGAACTCTAACATCTAAATACATATTTGCAGTTTGTACATTAGAACATATTTGTATTGCTTGTATCAAATATATTCGGGAATTAGAAACGAAACCATCTAAGGGTGAGTGTAAATTGCACTTGGCCGATTCATTTCTTTTCTTTTTGTTAAGGAAAATTAATATCTCTGAAAGTGAAAAACAACAGTTCAATATCGACTTCGAATATCCTCATGTTTCACAATCGTACATAGTTAGTTTCGATAGGCCTTGCACCTCTCTTACGGAGAGAAAGGTTTCACCGAAAACTCTTAACTCCAAGCTTAAATTAAACTACAGAAGACAATGGGCACAGAAAACTAGAATCGCACCGACTTTGATCCTTCAGTCAGTTTGAGCGATCAAACAGGCGCTATATTGAAATTGATTCGAAAGGAGTACTCTGCGCGCTACAAACTCTGGTGGACCTCGGCCATCAATTGACATGATGTTATCCTTTCTCGAGGACAGAGAATTTGTTTTTTGATTACTAAAGAAATACAATAAATTAAAGCAATCGACGACTGCCCATGCCTTAACAAACGAGGAATCGCCTTCCACTTGCTTTAAGGCGAACCCTACAGTATCCCACCACACGATAACCTAAAATGCAAAAAATATCAGTAACACTCCTTTTAGCGAACCAATTACACCATCGGCGGGAGCCCAAAGTGTCTGCGCATTCCATTTTCAGGCCATTTTCAGCCAAATGGGTCAAGTGAACGTTCTGAGCATTTTATTAATTAGAATCATTAAAGTCGGCCGAACGTCTGCAAATTCTACGTGCGTATAAACGGTGTCATCCACTCCGGTGCCTCCGTCTGACCACAACCACTCCTCCGAGACGGCAGCGTTGTGTCATAGGAAATAGATTTCAATTCTCTGAAGCACACTCACACACACACGTAGAAAGTCCAACTACCGTCCGTTGGCTGGTTACGAATTCAAAGCTCGCCTATCTTTGGCAGATTAAATGTGAGCTACGAGTAGCTGCTACGTCAAGCATTTGTATGCGTCCAGCAGGAGCCGCAAAGATGCAAAACGAAAATAACCCGTCCCGCACAACTACACCGTTTGCCTTCAGCATAAATTTCGTTCTTCTCTTTTGGCCTTTTGTAAGTTTTCTCTTTTGTTGCGGGCGGCATGTGCTCGGAATATATTTCCGAAGGAAGATCATTTTATTTTTTGGGGTTATTTAATAAAGCTAAAAAGACTGACGAAATATGTGGAAGAAATGTGGGGACAAAGTGACAAAAAAGTCGCATGTTTAGGTTGAATGAATTTTTACGGATCAGGCTGCGCTGTGAAGGACAGCTTGAAGTGAACACGTGTTGCCGGGGTTCAGCTTAAGTTATTGTATTCGTGCATGACTGAGACCTTGAAAGATTAAAGTTGTGTCTGTGTTAAAGGACGTTGACTTGATATTGGCTAGGACTTATTAAAATTCCGGAAATCAATATCAAGGAGTTTGGGATAGTGGGTCTTTATGTCTAGCCAACAGCCAATATAAATCCGATTGTGTTAAGCTGAGTGAGATTGAGCTCAGACGCAGACCTTGTGCAAGTCTTAAACTAATTAACTAAATCTGCGTATGATATTTTTCTAAGCTTTGCAGGGACTTATCATCATATTTTTCGTAGCCCACATGTTCCACTAGAAGCTCAACGGGGCAATGCACATATATAAGATCTCCAGATCACTTTATCCTTCGCCATCAACTCTAGGAACTCATCAGAACTTGTTTTAATGAGGGTCTGAGAGGGGTCACCTCTCTGATTGAATGTAATTTAAGGCACTTCTCCGAAGCCATGTAAATTATGAGATTGCTCCCACGTGACCACACCATCGAAGTAGAACATAGAGTTTGTCGTTCATTGCCGTGTTTCTCACCCCAGCGCAAGACTCACACAGCAGACCTTCTTGGCAGCATGTGGGTTTCTTTGCTCTTTCACATAGTGCATAGTACATTCGATACTCTATAAAACTTTGCCTCATTGAGGAATACATGCTTGTATTACTTTTGGGGATCAAAAATGGAATACACTGAGCTTAAGAGTGAATTTTTGACTGCACTTTGGGACATATACCGAAATGCGTCACGACAGGGATAAAGTTTGCAAAGTTAATACATTTAGATATCCAATACAAGTAACACAGCGAAGAGCCTTCGACGGAAAGCATCCCAAAGCAAAAAAGTTGTGAATAGGTCGAAAAAAAATATGCGCTCATATGACCGACTCAATTAAAATAATTTCCTTTTCCTTTCCTTTCAAACCTTTTTTCAAAGTAAACGAAATCAGCAAGTCTCCGCCACCCATGAAGAAGCAGGCGGCCATAAGCAACGCTGTTTGTACCAAATTCTAGGAGAATATGGTGCCAATACATACGAATTTTTAAAGAAATAAAGAGGCTTTTAAAGAAATTGAGGCTAAGAAGAATAAAACTGTGATTAGGTGGGCGAAAAACCACGACTGAAACCCGATCGAAAATTTATGGACTTTTGTAGAGGAAAAATTGTGGTAATACGAGGATGCACCGGGCAGTCTCAACTCAATATGGTCTGAAGTGCAGACTGCAGTCCAACTCTTAAAAAACTGGGAGAAAGCAAGTCGGAATGAGCTTCAACAGTTTATTTAAAAAAGAGGGTTCTGGTTCATTCTGTGATATTTTTTCTTTTGTTTTAAATTTGCTGTCTGAATGAAATATTTTTTTTTCATAATTCTGGTCGCCGTAGTGTAGTGAGTAACTGCGTCCACTCACACACCAAGGTTCCAAAATTGATTCCCGGACGGAACACCTCGCATTTTCACGGAACCGAGAGTTTCTTTCAACATTCAAGAGTATTAATCGTTTATGTTACAATTCGCAAATCTCGCCGTTCAAATTCGGCAGAAAGCTGTAGGTCCCCTCTACTCGTAAGAGAACAGTACCACGCACACCACGAGTAGTTATTGTAGGAGATGGGCCCTGGTTCACTGTGGGCTGTAGTGCCACTCAATTATTATTACTCCCAACAGGAGTTTTTCATAATTTGTTTTTTGATTTGCTTAACGGTTTTGGTCGATACTTTAAATAGGCGACGTATAAAACAGCGCCTTGGTTTAGCCGATAAGCCAAAGCCTTAAGTCAGGTATCGATTCAAAGAAGCCAATAATCTGCATTTAGTTAAGCTGGTGGGCTATGGGGCCCTGTGAAATGAGTGAAAAGAATGGTCATCCATAAAACGTTAAACAGGTATCTAAACAGAGTCGATAAAGCCAGACCCCCTGTTGCACAAGTCATCAAAAACACATCAACGTCCATAACACTCTACGCCACTTTCACTGAAATATTTCAACCAAGGACCTTACAAAGTGTCTCATTAACTCCTACAATGCTACCCCCGATTTTTTCCCTGGAAGACAGGCAGTTATTTTTAGAATATGAATAGCCAGGGAAAGATCTGGCATACCAGTTGACGCCGGAAATATCGGGTGATTCATATCGAGGTTTGATTTTCAATAGGACTTTTATAACAGGTTACGCCTCACTCCTTTCAATCTGCTTTGTCATTTTTATTCAGTATGGTTTGGCAAGTCATCATTAAAAACGTCATAAAACAACATTGTCTCGAAATTTTTCAGCGGTATTCGAAATGTTGTTCGTGCGATTCGAAGAATTTACGGTAACCATAATTGACCTACAGAAACCACTATTGCCAAGACCATTGCCAAATTTTAGTCCCAGCTAATATAAGTGTTTTGACCACATCCACCAGGTAGTAAAGCTGCTGATGCTGAAAGGGTTCGGGTGTCCTTGAAGAAAAGACTCGTCATCGGTCCCAGGAGCCTGGCCATGTTAACAGGGTATGTGCTTCTTGGTGGGCACTGGTTTCCACAAAATGGCCCTACGAGAGCACTCAGAGCATTTGAGTGGGGACGTAATTTCACGTTTTGCTACGGTAAGTTACTATATCGTGACCTAGGACTATTTTCTCTGAGGATATGTAAAGTCTTAGCTTGCCATAAATAAACCGGCTACGTTTGACGCTTTGAAAGCCAACATAATTCGAGAGATACCAGTCCCTATGCTCGAACGAATCGCGTAAAATTGAACCACTGAATAGATCACCGCTGACGCAAGTGTGACCAACAATCACATGACATAGTTTCAAAATTGAAAATGCCATGAATTTTTCTTTTAATCGATACTAAACATTCTAACTTCACGTTCAATATTATGTTCCTTATTTTACATTACAAAATAAACCACACGATGCAAGTTCATTCTTAATTAAACGTAAATCAAATATGAAGACAAAAAAATCCCATTTATGATCACAAGGAATACGAAGATCAAGGTCTGAACGTATTTAAGGAAAGACAGTCAACATTGTCGCACGTTTCAAGGAAAATCCTATTTTAAAAATTTAGTTTTATTCACAGCCCTATGAAAATATACTTCCTCTTAACTTTGAAAAAAATCTAAAGTATTACTAAGTCCAC
Organism: Eristalinus sepulchralis; assembly: GCA_944738645.1. Lineage (NCBI taxonomy): Eukaryota > Metazoa > Arthropoda > Insecta > Diptera > Syrphidae > Eristalinus > Eristalinus sepulchralis. The sequence goes on from OX122882.1 coordinate 16,062,064, forward strand.
CGTTTTATGTCACGACCGACAGAATTAATCTATGTTGCGAGACGCTGAAAAGCTTGGCAGCAACGGCTCCACATCATCTAAGTGCCAAGTTACATCATGCTTACAGATAGAAAAAGAAAAGACCAGTACATTTAACTTACCATACGCAAAGGCAAGGTAACCATTCTCAGCGAATATGACATAAACTCCATAAAGGGCAAAAATGTGTAGGACCGTGAAGATGGCGACATTCGACCAGACAATTTCCAGGCGGTACTCTTTCTTTGGTTCGGTTGTTCCACAATCTTTTCCAACAATCAGCCCATCCGGACCAGGGACGCGATCATTTGTGTTTGAGTTACTGCTGTTGCAGCTGCCATTACTGGTGGCGCATACTGAAGAGGTACGCTTATTGTTGTTTGTCGCATCATCAGACTTCAATGTTGTTTCCGCCAAGATGAACGAGCTCCCTATTATGTTTGGTGCCATCTAGAAAACGAGAGAATACAAAATGATTAGCAAATGATCTTATCTCGGAGCACCCTCCTCCTACTGCCCAGCACATAGGTGGGGAACTCCCTGTCATTGATCGTTTTGTTATGATAATTTGTATTGTTTTGAATTGAAATAAAATCACTAACGAATAGTGCACTTGTGTGTGGTTCACTCGAAACGCAAGACATCACCAAAGACCGCCGCCACCGCTACGCAGCCTAAAACGTGATCGGAATGACCGATGAGGATGGGACTGTGTCGAACGACTTATTAGGATGACAGCGTACTAGTATTGTTCACACCTTTCAAATGATCGATTGATTCATTCTCGGGCATAACGAATGTCTTTGGTGACTAATTGAAGGAAGCTTGTCGTAAATTATAAACGAGATGTCACCTGAAGGCACTCCAAGGTTGTCAAGAAAACGGAGTTTGGAAAATCGTTTCATTTCTATAAGGCGTACTTTAAACCATTTCAAGTAGCAATCATTGATTTCGACTCTCTGTCGCCGCGAAAGCGCCTATTGTTCTATACGGTGTCTGAAGGTTTTTCCTTGGTTATCCGTCGAATTCATCAACATAAAAATTATCATGTCATTCGGTGCAGCATGACCTTACCGCGAAAGTGAAGATTTCTTCAGAATATCAAATTCGGATTACGCGTCAAATATGCACGGAAGTGTATTCCGAAGAACGGACTGACTTTATAACACCGATAAAGGTTTTAGAATGGGCACATGTTTGGCGTGCCATGATCGAGCATCGTTATGTTGTGCAAATGAACGAAGAACACAGTCTTCGGGAACGAGTTAGACGTGTTTGAGCAGCGGTGGGATTAGATAACATTCAGTTCCGGTCCCGTGAGGTAATGCAAGCGACTTAATCTTGAAACTTGATTTGTTCTGATTAATGTGAAGTCTGTTGACGCTTAAATCATTGATTTCCATTTTCATGAGTTGAAAATGACAGGCGCACGGCTTTTAAGAATTCCCGGATGGCCTACAGAATTTCGGATTAAACTAGAGTATTTGAGGTCATAAAAGACGGCTGTCATCTGATAAAAGAGATTTCAAATTCGAGAGCAATAGAATGTTGATGATTCCGCCAAGGTTGTCGAAATAATAATCACTTTCTTCTTTGAGCCTTTTCACGCTCATGTGAATTTGTCTCATTAGAGGATACATTTCAATTTTTTTACCTAAATTACTTCAGACTCTGGGACATGGGATCTCTTTACGCAGGGGGGAGAGAAGTTCGAGCAGCTCCTTATTCCTGCGGACTACGCTTTTGATCAATTCGTAAATGGACTCATTTCTGATATAAGAAACTAAGCTGTCAAATGAAAAACAAATTTGCTGTCATCGAGCAAGAACACAGAAAGTCGACATATTGGGCAGAGGGTTTAAATGAACAGCAAAAAGAAGTAGTTAAAAATTTCGTTCCACTCTGCAGTAATCAGGACAATTTATAATGGCACCACGGATAGGCACTTAAATTTGATACCATTTGCAACCTTTAATAATGTCAAAGGTTCATTACCCACCACATAACGCGATCGAATTGAAGTAATTAATAAAAAATCCCGAGTACAAAATATAAACTCTCGCTTTAAGTTGCTCAAAATGTTTCAAGCTTCAATTTCACTGCGAACATACTCAAAAATCCGTTTACTCAATTGCTCTAATAATTTTTTTAAAACCAGAAAGCGTTCTTATTTCACTTTAAATTAAATTTACCACTTGTTCTCCTGATTAGTCACTCTTCCTTCTTCAGAATTATCACACTTTAGGATGTTTCAGCCCCTACACCGGACATCGGCCAATAGAACGTATGAACGAAGGAAATATATTTCTAGCAGCCTACCACCAAAGTTCCCAAAAATCCCCCAACAATTGCACTTGACAATGTTTCGAAAACGATGTCTTACACCAAACTAATGAACTTATGTACAGAACAGATGGTAGTCTGTGCTTGGGAACCTTTTAATCAGTACCACGTCATTCGAATACGTTCGCCCAAGCCCACCATTCCGACTCAAAGCACGTCAATCAAATCACAGGTTGCACCTCTACTTCGACCTTAGCATGTGCAGTAAAATATCATTCGCATATTGCCTCTGCAAGCTCTAACTGAATCACAAAACAGTTTAGTAAATCAGCACACATTTGCAATAGTCCCTTTTCCCCCACGGCGTTCTGCACCCGAACAGGTCAGTCTACGGCTGACCTTAGGGCAAATTCGTCACGTCTGCAGTAGCTCCTGCTTGGAAAACGAACAGTGTTTTCCATACTCTATTATTATGCAGAATAATATGCAAAATCTAACTTCGGAATAAAATGCAAGCGAACCTTGGTCTCTTTTTCAGCGTCAGTGCATGTCAAATGAGTTTCATTCACCTCATCACTGACTGCAAAATGAACATATATTATTACAAAAAGCAATAAAAAACACTTTCAATTAATTCTTCCGTTTTTTCTTCGTTTTATTACAAACGCGTGCGAAAATGAGCGAATTTCAAATCAAATAAAGAACATGCGACACTCATTTCATGAACTCAAACTCAGTCAAAAAGAAGATCGAGTCGCCATCAGAGCTACACATGCGTTCATTTTGCATTTTGTAAAATTAGTCATGACTACTCATTTTTAAAATCTCGACTCTACCTCTCAGCACACGTGGAACGCACCGCACAATCGCATTCTAGATTGCTCGCCGCCGGAATACAAATGAACAGATGCAACTTCCAAAAGGTGATTCTAATTGCCACTCATCCCAATCGAAACAATCGATTACAAATCATCAAACCTCTCGTTCGATCTGCCTTTTCCTTTAAAGGCGCCGACGAACCACCACCAGGAAGCCAAGCAAAGCAACGCATCTAGCAACACATGACCATGCACTCTAACGACGCGATGCATTCCCCGATCGCAGACTGACCATAATTTCATTCCAAAGAAATGGCACATGAACTTGTTGCACTTGCCGTGGTGAGCGAAATGAAAACTTGTTGACCTCAAATTTTCGAGCAAGCGAAACTTCAAGTGATTCTCTTCGGTTCTTGACAACGGATGTGTCTACACTTAACCTACAATGAGCTTTAGCATCGCAGTCAGCCCGAATGGCTTGCAAACAGGTTTGATTGGATCACAATGGATGCTGGCCGCAAAGAGTCGATGACTACAGCTGCACTTAGATGGTGCAACATGTAGGCAACTCTCCGTGTTACTGATAGACAAGCTCAGCTCCTCTGTAGGTAGGAGTGCTATTCTAATGTATCCAAGCAAACAGGTACAATCATAGCCTTGGTTGGGTGTTTGACTCTTTGTGCTTGAGGAAGATTAAGTGTGCAGCTTTGTTGTGTTGACCTCAAATTTGTTGGAATTTCTGCTGCACTGGGGGAGAATTTAACGTAGAATGAACTGACCAAAGCAAACTTCCATTGCACTCAATCTTTCATTTAAAACATACCGAAAAGTTGACGAAAAGCAAATGTCAAACGACCTTCACTTCACAGGTGAACTAGTTTTAAGGGATAGTGTGTCAAGCCGAGCACTCTTCCATGAAGAATAAGTGAAACTTTAAGTTAACATGAGCAGAAATTTCAAACATCATGATTACTCAAAAACCTCTACAAAATGTTGTTACAAATCAACTGGAAGCCAAAAATCAGCAGAGCATCACAGAACTGATTGGCAAGCTTGCACACAAAGCGCAGTGAAATGTCAAAGCGCACTCAATTGTCAAAAGCGATTATTGTGAATATCTTGTCATATCAAATTGTGACAGTTGATGTCAACATAAATTTGATTACAAATTCAATCTTTCTTTTTTGTGGTTCGCGTTTCGTAGCGTGTAAGAATGTGCAGTAATAGCTACTGTCAAAAGTTTCAGTTGCGACTTGACAGTTTGTATTCAGAATGTTTAAATTGGATATTCTAGAAAAATCTTGCGGATTTAGAAAAGTTGGTTGTTCTCCAAAAATCCAGTGACCTATGTAATCTGATTTATAGAGCTGACAGTTTGTGATTTCAACATTTTTAAATTGTGATAGATCCACAGGAAGAGAAGGATTTGAAATAACAGTTGTAAATTTAATTTAAAGGAAAATAAAAAAATAGTTCTTTAAAACTCTGCATTTTTTATTAATGAGAGCATTTTCTTCCTTCTATTTTTTCTGTTTACTTCTGCTTCAAATTGCGAAAGTTTAAAAAAAATTAAGGCTTTGAGAATGTAAGAATGAGAATTTAAAAATTGTATAAATGGTTGTTTAATCTACTGCAATTGTCGTAGATGCACTCAATGCTGATGTTTGTAATGTGGAAGCTTAAAGTTTTTCCTTGAAAAGTTAAAAAAACAATTTTGCAGTGGTAGGTAGTTACTTCGTGGTCGCCGTGGCGTAGTGGGTAAATGCGTTGACCCACGCGCATAAGATCTAAATTCGATTCCCGAACGGGACACCTCGCATGTTTCCACGGCACCACCTCTTTCGAGTTGCTGACAACACTCAAAGAGTATCAATTGTCTACGATAAGCGTTTCAAATCTCGCCGTTCGGAGTCGGCAAAAAAGTGTAGGTCCCTTCTTCTCGTCAGAGAACAGTAGCACGCACAACACTAGTAGTTGTTGTAGAAGCTAGGCTCTGGTTAGGTTATTAGGTTACTTCTGACCATAAATTACAAGATTAATTTTTTCTTTTTCAAGTGGCGCATGCTCCTAGAGCTTGTTGTTAAATCTTCTCCACCAGATGCCGTCAATATACGTAGAAATTTACACTCGAAGACACATTAGTTCTGCCTTATTGATATCGGCTTGTTTCTGGGTTTGGGCTTTTGGGTGTTTTTTTTTCTCGTGAACAGAAAGAACCTAGAGTTCATGGCTTTCTCTAAACGCTGAGATTTTAAGTCCTTTTCATTGATACTTTGTACTCTTTTGAATATTGCCGGACTCGAAACAGGTGCTGCCTTGAAATTATACGATATGTTTAGTAAAGAAATTGAACCTAAACTCTTCGACGTGTGCGTGGACACACTTTCCCACAGCGGCAAGGCCTGCAACCAGCCTGCAAAGTGACATCTTGACATAAACTTCATAATGTTAAGGACCCATGTTTGTGTCAAGAATTATTTAGGTTTAAAAATGATTGTATCATATCGATTTTCATTATTGAAAAGGCACGAAAGCATAGCTATGGCGACAAGCGGTAGGTGTCTGGTAAATTAGAAGAAAGAAATACGCTTTGCACTGGTTTGCAACATACTGAAAATCTCAATTAGATCAGGTTATAAGGCTTTTAGGAAATTTAACCATTAAATCGTTAGGTTCGTCTCCTTTCACTTCTGTTTTAACAAAAATTAAAGAGTTGCTGACAGCGTTGGTGTTAAGAAAGGTAGCATTCACAATAAGTCCTGAGAGGCAGATAACCACCAAACCCTTACTTATCCCTAAGGGCGAACCTATTCTTAGAGGTAAGTAAGGCATACGGGCGACACCCAATAAATTGACAATGGCATATTCCAGTAAGTGTTGCTGTTATTGAAATATTGTAAAAAAGAAACACAAGTCCACTTCCTTTGTCCTAAAATAGCGCATAACTTCACACCATCGCATTGACTGACTCCGAAACAGTCATTCAAATGTCAAAAACCAACAACCTCATTGAAGTGACTGGGCAACAGTAAAATATCATCGCAAATCGTCATCGGCTTCTATTGTGCAGCGCATATTAAGCAATCACCTTTCGACGCTGACTCTATCTACGTGTATCGAACTCGTCATTTTACAGAAAACAATTGCAATAAACCGCACTACGTGACCGGTAACGAGTCCAAAATAGGACCCAATCAATGTCGAAATTGATCACTGTAAGAGACGAAATCTTATTACAATCTCTTCGCATTTGTATGTCCTAAATCACACCACCCAATAAGCGCAAAGCAAATTACTTCCGATGTAATAAAATCAACTCCATACAGGAAGACGGTCGCACTCACGCTACAGCCTGCGTGTGTGTCATAATCTTAAGACAATAATATAATTTGAAAAAAGAAAAACAAATAAATTAATTAATATTTATAGATACATTTTGATTGAGTGCATTTGAAAACCACAAGACGCTGAAGGTTATCGCTTTGCATAGGTTAATCGAATCAGCTCATAGAATTTCTTAATTCGATCCTATTCCTCTTCGCCGAAGATTGCGGCTTTGGTCTTGGAAAACTGGTTTCATAGAAGCCCGTTGTCGTTGATGAGAACGGATAAGACCTTAACACCCAATTCTTAGATTAAATTTTAAACTTTAAGTTTGGTTTTTTTTTTATGTGCCACTCGAAAGAGACTTTTCCTGAGTTGAACTGTGGTATTTTGATCATTAATCGCCGTCCGACCGCCTAGTACTGGTTAGGATGGAAGAATTTGCGAAAAGTTAAGCCATCTCCTCAGTTCTTTGCCAAATTTATTTCTTGGTTCGTTGCTCATCCCATTAAATTCAAGGCTGTTCTTTCAATTCTTGTTTATCGCCTTTTCAGAATCGGCACCGGAAAAGATTGCGGTGAAGTCAGTTTTTTTCCATAGACCCGAGGACCACACGACATTCAACCATTCCTGAATAAAGTTTGCCGATTGCAAAAAGTGTTTGTGATGATTTATGTAAGAGTTGTAAAACATCATATTTCAGCCTTAAACCATAAACTTCAAGGGAGCTTGCATAACATTCATGTAAACTAAATTATTATCCACCTACAAAAGCAAGTCCAAGCCCAGGTTGACTGAAATCAGTGCAGTTAGTCGGGACGATGGAAACGCAAAAATCGGCCCAGTTCAAATTCAACATAAGATGTAAAAAAATTTATTGAAGACTTTCATGTCACTGAGCCAAATCCTGTTTCTCGCTTAGTTACAAGACAAAGGTCATTCACTTTAATAGGCGTGCCAATAAATTGCACATGGCCAACGTCGTAATGCGGCAAACATTCATGGACCATGCGACTTAAAAACATGATGGCAATAAAAGTCGCAAGAGAAAACAGAAGCAATGGCGCATTTTCTCTGACATAAGCGACTACAACCAATGGAATGACCGTTTGACCTTCGTTAAATTAGCATGTGTCTAAGATGGGCCAAGTGTTGGTCCGCGTTAACTGATGGTCATCTTGAATACAAAATTTTAATTGTGCTCTGAATAGTTATTCAATGGCAGGCAGAATTTGCTAAGTTTTTTTTTCATTTAACGGTAGCTTTGTATGAGATCATGGAACAGTTGTGAATTGTGTAGACGTAGGAACCTTGGCACCTCCAATAAGGCTTAAGCACCATCCGACCAAATCCTCTATTCTGATAATCATTTTTTTTAATGTTAACTACAGATACGCCGATAAAGTCTTTAAATGTATAGTTTTGACAGAGCAGACTGAGCAATAACCAAACTGACTACAGGGTTACCATTTCATCATATTAAGAAAGTTTCCAAAAACTTATTGAAAACAGTTCTGTTACACAGAATTCTGTAATTGAATGAATCAATTAATAATTGAATTCTCAAAGAAATTTTTGTTGAAAAATACTTCTTTAGCACTGTCTCAAGATGTCACAGAAAAAATTAAAAGGACTTAAAAGACGTTATTCTAAAAATTCTTACATTGACCCCTCGCCATGAAATAAGAGGCAAATCATTAAGATCCCCTTAAATCTGTTTAACTTAGACCAGAGTCCAATCAGCATGTTCGAGACAATTTACAAAACGGTTGAACAAGTTTCAGTGAATTTTCACAGAAATGTGATAAAAGTTGGCGTAAGTGACACAGGCTACATTTTTATACAATTTTATCCGCCGTCTCGCACTTTGACGTACCCATAAAACTGAATGTATTTTGTTTTCATGATAATTTCATACAACATTAATAATTTACTGGGAATGAGGTTGAGACATAGACCAGTAGTTTTCAAAACATTGGTAACGTATGGATAGGTAAAATCGGCTTGACACATTTAAGCAAAATGTTTTATATTTTGTGAATTATTGTTAGAGCTAGTAAGAACCCATTTTAATTTTAAAGAATTTTTGTCTAGCAAGTACGCAACAATCTTAAATTCCAAAAAAAAAGTCGAAAAGAAATATTTTCTCCCATTTTTCTGTCTGTCAATCTTAAATTCAAGCTTCGACAAGCTTCTAGAGTCTTAGAGTCACCCCTAAACAAGTAATTAAAAATGTTAATATTTTTTTAAAAACCTCAGACTTTGAATACATATATCATAAATAATTTGTTATATAACGGAACTAGTTAAAACTAGCTTGTTAATTCAAAGCCACCACAGATGTCGCATGTTTCATTTTTAAGACGTAGTAGTCTTCGAAAAGAAATGAAAAATGGCGGCGGTTGGTTAAAAACAAGCTTATTTTTAATTAATCAACCGAAATAGACCAGGAAATGACGTAAACTTATTTAAAATGGAAACTCTAGCGAACTTTTAAAACGGCTATGATCATTTCGAAAATACAGTCATAGGTTCTCCAAGTCAAGCTTCCCTTTAACTCGTATGTTTTATTCCCTCTTTTACATATCCTTCGCTGTAAGAGTTTTCTTTAACAAAATCGATCAAATTCGATCAAATCGCGATCTCCCATTGGACTCAAATGGATTCAATTTTTTCCCCAAAATATCCATTCCCAGTATGACATCTAATTTAAAGTAAACTCACATTTAATACGTTTGGTTATCGCCTTATATAGTTCCACAGATAGGATCACGAATTATTTCACTTTCCGTCAAAGGAAATTGTTATTCACTTCCTTCTTCTGTTAATTGAATTTTTATAAATATTTGCCACCCGTTACACTACACACAAAGATCAATTGAATAGTCCTCACATGCACTTTCGATTGAAACAATTGTCCTCTAATGTGTCCTATTCTGTTCCATATCCAGTACAGTACGTTGCGTTCACACCTGATCGCACTGATCTTATCGAGAGTGAAATTCGTTATGCGACACACGACGGACAGGCACAAAACTTTAAGCGAAGCACAGAGCACCGATTCAATGTGGTCGCTGCTTAATTGTTGACCGTCTATCAGGCAGACACTTTGCAAACAGTTCTACCAAAAGTGGTTACACCAAAATTTATAACTTTGTGCCATACGCCGCGCAGCCGCCGCGTCACTGGTGTGAGCCGTACTACGAGCGTTGACTGTAAGGGTGGTGAATATGGTCTCACCCCACTTATGTTTGTATGCGTACGAACGCATTTGACGTTTGGTTAGTTTATCATTCATTCGTGGGAGTTTGTGCCACTGAATATTCGATGCATTTATTTTCATGCACGCAGAACTGAATTAATTGATTCGCAGTCGGAAGTATTAAGCTTCGCGAGATAGGCAATCATGTGTTCATTTGAATTTGGATTTGATGGCAGTGCCAGTGGAGGGGAGACTTTGAATGGTTCGCGATCAATCTTCTGTGGTTCTTATATAAGCTTATTGAAGGCGACTCTGGGTTCATGTGAATATTTATGAAATTCTTACCCAAACTATTCGCTTGTTTTGTGGTTAAAACTTCCTTCATGCTAAGCAGCACGTAGACGTTGAGATCATTTGAAGATGAAACAAGGAACTGCAGAGGGCAAATGAAAGAGGTTTGCTTGTCTAATGTCATTCTGCACAGGTATGGATGTTTTCAGCACGCGTCGTGATTGACCACGATCCTTATCGATGGCAAGATTGGCAACAAGTTTCATGGTCTCACAAATATTTCACAACGGAAATGAGTTTTGAATGAATCTTAATATGAATGTGCAGAAGTTTGTCAGTGCACTGAAGTCTTAAGATTACGATGTGATTAGTTTTAGTACTCTGCTGGACACCAGTTATCAGGCAAACAGATCTGAAGGTGTTATGTCGAAAAAAAATGTAGAGCATCTAAGTTCATGGTTTTTGAAGCAACGTTGAAAGAAATTGATGCTAGACGCTGTATAGTTCGGTACGCCTGGCTGTAAAGGACAAGGAATGGTCGTTATTGCATCTGTACTGACAGGCAAGGTCTCTAACCACTTCCAAGACAGTTCGGGAATGGAAGTCTTCCCTGAATTTGATTGGCAGACAAAATAAACCTCAGGAATCATGGAAAACGAGCTTGCCCATGAACTTGGTGGGCAAGGACCAAAAGAGGCATTCATTTAGTTTTTGGGTCTGCCTGCGTCCTTGGTTACGGTTTCCATCGACAGGTGGGTCTCTCGTCAGCACAAGAAAAGATGCCATGACTCTCCAGGATGCAGGCTGAGCAAGCGCATGCTCCCAAATGTCAGTAAAAAATACGCGGCATTTCCGTTATTTCTGTACAAAAAAGATTGAAGGCGACCTGCTGGCGTGCATTCTCACTAAGCACTTAAGTGTACTTAAGCTAAGTGACGAAACCCTATGCGGTGCCTGTACAGAAAGTGAAGACACCGACGGGCACTTCCTCTGTCACTGTCCTGCCTTTGCTCGAATCAAGTGGCGGCTGTTTGATGCTGATATAGTTGGAGCTGAAAACTCAGGTTCTTTATCACAAAACTGCTTGCTAATATTCCTCCGGAAGACCAAGCAAATGCATTAAATGTAGGTTTCTACGTAGTAGTAGAATGAGCCAGTTTTTGAGTCTGAGGGCTCCGCTTTAATATTTCCCAACCTCCCACAAAAAAAATCGACTCGGTCGTAGTTTGTTGGAGATTTATTCATCTCCCCACTGTTCTGTAAGGAAGTATGTGTTTTGTAAGCAAGTCCTACAAACTAAGGTGTATCGAAGAGGCTACAGTGTTTGCCGTTGATGATTGAAGAATTGGTAGGGGATACCAGTTGTGTTTTCCAGGCGTTTGCACAGGCTCCCTAAACAACAGATTGAGAACATTTTGCCTAAAATCTCTTATAATCAGAAGAGAGAAGTTCATCAGAGATCACGATAGCAATATCCTTTGAAAAATCCTGCCTTGTGATTCGCTAACTATAGTGTTTTATGGATACGGGGTCTGATTTTGATTTTGGTTTGCAGATGAATCTTGACAATGGTTTTAAAATTGTACCTGATGTTACATGACGTTTGACTCCTTTATCTGTGTTTGTCTCCAAGGTCATCAGCATTGCAAATAGATCGTGAATTGACATTGCTCAATCCTCACAATATCCTCAAGAGGTACTGACATGTGTAACATAAACCATGTGGTACGTAAGTCCGCGACACAGACCGCTCGTGGAGCAGTGTAATATCTTAACTGCACGTGTGTCTGCTTTCATTTCATTTTCGTGTTTCACTTTTCAGTGGAGAAATTTTACAAATTAATGAGTGTTGATTTGCCTCGGCAACAAATATGTTGAGATGCTGTCAGTCTGCATGTAGGACCTGTACGACCAATGTGGACGTCATTTATTCCCTCTCAGGTTTTATGAAGAAAGAACGGCGTGGATGCTTATAGGAGCAGGAACAACTAGTTGAAGCTTCTTGGTACAGGTAAATGGTGCGCCAAACAAAAGATCAAAAATAACGGTAAAATACTAAAATGACAATATCAAGACACCGATTGATAAACATTGCTATTACTTTACAAACGTCATTTATGTAGGCTGCATCTTGCACTGTTTTTAATGATGAAAGAATGAAACTGTCTGAAATTAGCAGCAGGTTCTGTCAGTTATCTCAATTGTCAGCCTTCCTGAGGCCATAAAATATGTCCTAAGAACTAAGAGATTCGCTTTAATTTCCATTTAAACAGAGAAAACTCTCACAAACTTTCAGCACTGTACAGCCAATTCTAATTAGATACTAACGCCTGAATGGGAAGGAGAATTTAGAATTTAAATAGCTTGTATGCTTAGGTATCTGTACGAGTTCACCGAGGTGATTCCTCACTAAAACGTCTATTTAAATTGGCTTACCCTCATCAGTCTACGTCTGAGAAATGTTCTGCACTCTGCATACTAAGTAGATTAAGTTAAGAAGGTAAGTCCCCCTTCCAAAACCACAACACAATACCTTTCGGGTACAGCGTTAATTTCTTAAGTGATATAACAGAAATGAATCAGTTTGCAAGCGCTTAATTACCAGACACAACTCCTCTACGCAAGTAGAATACTTGCCCTTTAATCACGTAGATCGTGCCTCCTCAGAAGTCATTAATGACAAATTATGACAAACCTCAGCAAAATCCAAAACAGATCCAATTTAATTTGACATCACGTCAATCAGATACGTCAGATGTCAGGTTGCTTTCTTCGTTTGCGTTCAATCACTTCAACAAAATCTCAATAAGCCGAAAGTGAACACCGTGACGTTTGATGAAACTTTAATGAGTGCCTGCTCAGGCTGACAGTCGCATGTAGATCGGGTAATTTTTGTGTTTTGGCACAGATTCCACATAATAAACATTTAAGCATTAAGTGAAATGTCAAACGACGCGAAAGCAATCAACTCTGTCTACAGTCGCCTCACCTTCCATTAAGTTACTTAATTACCCGCAGCGCTCATCGCAGCGTGGCAAAAGGTCAAAACAGATTTTGTCATTTACATGATTCCTATTTATGCGACCGCATTACAAACGGAAACGCCGTCTGTGACACGATGATATATGTCAGACAGAAAAAGAAACACTTCCGATCATAGGTCAATGACAATGCGAACGCACAGACAAGTGTGCCTGCTGTAACTGGTTGGGTGGTACGCACATTATTGACAAGGTTTCCATTTCGGCTGTGCGTCTTTGGGGCAAAAACAAAAACTTTAGTAATTACATTTTGACGACTTTCAAAATTTTATAACAGTCATGTGAAGTGCAAACGATTCGCGGTCTTCTTTTTGGAAGTCCCAAAATGTGACTCGTTAGTCGGTGTTTTTCCTAATGAGCCAATGAGTCGTAGAGAGAGAAAGAGTGCCCAACGGGGCCTGCTTCCAATGACGGTGGCTTAAAAACAAGGTTATGCGTGCACCATGGCACTCTAGTCTAGATTGACTGTCAAGAAGTTCTTCCGCGATGCCCATCTCCAATAGTTGCATTAATTAGCCGGTTAAAAATGCAAATTCCAAGATCTCGAATTCCGAACTGACCCTAAGGGCTTTGAGAAATGTGCGAACGAGTTCCGATAGAATGTCCCTGATAAAGATCATTAATGCCGGCAAGCAGTTTTCATTCTGTTTCAGGTTTATTCCATTAGCTGTGATCGTTTCAGTTCTTTGTGGATTTCAGTTTTTGTATTGGTTACATTTGGTGAAATCAATGTCATCTCGGTGTTCTTGGCATAGTTTTCAGGGTCTGGTGCATTTTTAGTTTTATTTTGAAGAAGGTTCTGTCGTGGTTTAGAGATCTTTGGAAACTGTTTCGTAATGTTAAGTCGTTGGGATTTTTGTGTCGCTGTGTTGATCTATCTCTGTGCCGATAAAGGAGGTGTCATAGTTCATAAAAAACAATTTATGTTTTGAATATCGATGCGGAAAATATCCATTGCCAAGGAGAGAGAGTGCATTTATTCTTTTTAAGCATAGGACACCTATGTTCACATAACAGGTCACTCAATAAGTCCCGGGACATACTCGAATAGGGGGCAAAAATTATTAATGTAATATTTTTTTTTTGTTAGTTTGTTAGGGGGCGCGGGACTTTTTTTGTGATGTGTTATGTGGACCACTTCAAGCGGTCTGTGGTTTTAAGTAAAAATCATAACTCCATAGACATCAACATACGCCAGTCCGAACAAAATATGGATGTAACGGATTTTCGCTACTATGAGATATCCGGTTATCCATCATCTTTCTTCCTTCCCGTAGAATGCTGAATGGAAACCGGGTGGGTAAAATAAAACGGAGCCATTTAGAACTGACTTTTCTTTTTTAACAATTTTTATTTAAGAAGAAAAGCTAGTATTTATAATTAATCAGTGAAGGCTTATGGCAAGTTTTTCGACATTAACCGGTGGAAGCCCTTTACTGTATACGCTGCTACTTGATGATGTAAGATGTAAGGGCTTCGTAAATTTTTTTAAAATGGTGTAGTGGGTAAGTGCGTCGACTTACATGCCAAGGTCCAGGTTCAATTCCCACACTGCACACCTCGCATTTTCAACAGCACCACCTCTTTCGAGTTGCTGACAATACTCAAAGAGCACTAATTGTGTATGAAAAGCAAATATCAACGTTCGAATTCGGCAAAAAACTGTAGGTTCCCTCCACCCGTAAAAAAGCTGGACCCCGGTGGCCCTTGTGGGCTGTAGTACTACTAAATTATTATTATTATTCAACACACAACGGTCACTTTTCCACTAAGTTTGAGATGCTTTTACAAAAATAGTCCCAGTTCAGTAGAAGTAGTACTTTTTTCAGGAACTCAATTTGCATATTTTGCCACTTCATGATGCCGGACGCAGCCATGGCACGCAATCTCCCCATGAAGTGTCTGTTTCAAATGACTCCTGAATACGCAAGGAATCAGAAGCGTGAAAATGTGCAGCGGCAGTGATCGCGGTACAAGTTTGAGCCCCAGCTCGGAGAATCGATCATGGCGGGATGACGAATTGAAAATCTTTCATGAAGACAAATTTCCAGCGGCAGCTGCGGTCACAGCAGAATGATATATTCGTTTCTCCAGAAATCTTGCTTTCGCCTTCATTCATTTTCTTCTTGGGCGGGCCCGCTTTAACTGCTACTGGAAGCGTCATCGCAACTCATGTCTAAAATTTGTAACTGAATTTTTCTACAGGCTGCGTTACGCGAGTCGATTGCTTAAAGTCTTAAGCCTTAAGGAACGAGAAGATTTGCTAAAAGGAATTTTCCTCAAAGTCGAAACTTGTTTTATGTCAGTAATACTCAATAAATAAGGAGTGTACCGTTTCCTCGTTTTGTATGTACCTTAATAATGAGCTAACATTGAGTTTAACTTTTGGGTAACACTCTCCATACTCAACACCTTTAAGCAAACGTCAAAGAAATCAGATGCAGTGTTTGAACTTGAACGTATGTCGCTGTACAAACAAATTCTTCTTTTGACAGTATATTTGGCCGCTTAGCCGTATATTCGGCCAAAAACAATTCAAGAAACCACTGAAAAATTGTACCACGTTTTAAATTCTTGAGAATTGAAAATATACACATTAGCACCCATGCACAGTTCATAAAGCATTATAATTTTACAATTAATATTAAGAACAGCCACCGTGTTCATCAGTTTTTACTAGGAGAGATGTATAGAGGGCCTGGTCACTAGTAGTCTTCGCCTTCATACATTCAGCTAAGACCACTTTCAGCCAACAAAAGAAAGGATACCAAGTTGTATCTTGAAGTTGATAGTCGGATACTATCTGCGCCGTTGCGACAATGCCCATTCGATATACATACGTGATCTAGTCTGCTAGGTAAAGATATACGAATTTGTATGACAAGGTCTATGTAGCCGTATATCTTTTTATACAAACTGAACCGGGAATAATTCCTCATCGCACCATACAGCAAGGCACGAGCTATTAATGTCATTTCTACGAAAGGTTTGGTGTTTCTTTAGTTGCCGTCCAAAATCCCATAATCCATAAAAAAGGAATGACGTCCAAAATGCTACAATTCGGAATGACACTCATAGAAATTGCAATTCGAATGGATGTAGAAGCGTCTTCTAACAACGAATGGATTCTGCATGTGGATTGCATTTAGTGCTGCACTTTTTTTATATTTCTCATAGTACACACGCGGAATGACTAAGTTTGATGCTTCAGACATCAAGTGAGGAGAAGTCTTTTCATCTATTCCCGTGGAATTAATGTTAGTGCTTACATAGAAAATACATTTGTGAAAACATGCAAGCTGATGGAGCCATCTTATAGAAAGCATGTGTTATACGAGCCTTACCCTAAAAATAAAACTTATCTTTGGTAACTTCCTGGATATATCATCTATTTTAACCATTTACGGATATTATGATAGTTGATAGTCGCATTTAAGATTGACTAAAACATTTTTTATTTTTGGTTTCTGTCTCTCTATCTCTCTCTCTCTCTCTCAATCTTTTTAGACCCTCTATACTCACATCATGTAAATGTTGATTCTTTCAAACGATTACCTACAATAAACCGAAAATCATTCGTAAAACGTGCCCTTTTCTCATTTCAGCTGGATTTTGAGAGCCTGATGACTGTCTTCCCAAAAGCTACCTGTTACAATGTTAAGCATCATTTCTCAGAAATCCCTGCCGCTTTCGACGTAAGATCCAACACATATCCTAATTCAAATTTCAAAGCATCAACCCGCAGAACGTATTCCAAGAATTCAGCGAATAATCTAAACAAACAAACTTTCCGAGGATCCATCATTGCGTAGAGGCATTCATCAGCAAGTCTATTCAGTGGGCAATAAAATTGCATTTGATCAAGATTTCATTTTCATGTGACAAAAAAAAATGCGAAAACGTCACACTCGACATTTTATTGAGATCGTCTCTGACGTCAGCCGCCCATAGCACCGTTTAGTGGGATACTTCGAACGTGAACAACTCTGTTTCTAAGCCACCTCCGGAGACTCCCTATAAAAACCGAATCACGTATGACCAAGAACTGCGGTCATTTTCTTCCCAAAACTGATCAAAATTTGAAGTTAATCTCGACTGACATGTGTTTTGCCTGAATCCCAAATGTACTTATTCTCCGTCACAATCCAGCGTTATTCGCATTCATTCACCACCAGGTACACTCCTGCCTTGCATACAAAACGCCTCTTAATCCTACATGGCGAACTCAGGAGTCCCCAGTATCTGGAGACACGACTAAGCTTTATTTGTCACCATCACGGCGATCGGGCACAATCAATCTGTCAACAGTAATCAGCCGAATTCGTGTTTTTGCGCCTCCCCTCCTCAATGAGTTGGAATGCAAAGTCAATGCCATTGAACTGCAGCACGTCAAACTGGATATGCGAAAATCTGATGGATTTTCGTCCACACCGTGCGCGAGCAATATGAAATTCAAACAAACAACTGTACCGGCACAATTTGCCCGATTTCACCGGCCACTCTGAGATGTGAAGATACGCACGCAACAGTGTCAAAGCAGACGCACTAGGTCTCGAGTGATAAACAGCGTTATGTATGCAGGTCAAAGCGTTCTGACGTCGTCGTGTGTACACACTTGCATCTACGATGTTTGTTTTCGCGCCTGCACTTAATGAGTGTACGAGCTCGTAAGGCAGCCACGGTACCGTCGTGTCGGGTTAAAGCGCCATCTCGAAGTACGAAGGCAACAAATGACTGACCCAAAACCTTGGCTATTTCTAAGACGCGCTTCAACAGCAAATTGGTTTTGAACACAATAACTGAAGATAATAGCTCTTGCAGCAATCTTTGCAAATTCTTTGCGGTGTTGACCGTGCTAAAAGTTTGTTCATTCACTCAGAGGAGATTGATGCTAAAGTAGGACATGGGATCTTGACTGTGGTCGATGGTTTAATGATTACATTTTGGTACGATACGAAGGAGAACTACTCGTTCGTTACCCAAAAGTCAATCTTACGAGGACTTATCGCTCCTTGCGACTATGAGCATTTTATGTCAAAATGAAGCTAGTCCCAACTATTTGTTAAACTTCAGGGAAATTCATTCTTCTGCCGCAATCATTTCTCATTCTCTCTTTCTTTCTTTCTCTTGGTTCACAAATTTAGTTGCATGCCCTTCCCGTACACTTACCTTTAATTTACACACAAATACACAAGTGAGCTGAGATAGAGAACACAAGATTTTTCAACAGATTGACGCGAAATATCCTGCTTTGACATAAGACTGCCTTGGTCTAGCCGCTGTAAAGAGGACTGCCAAAATGCGAGTTTATACCGGACCCAAAAAAAAACATGCAGCTAGTATTTTCTACAACGATGAATCTGAAGTTGGACACATGTGTGTGCGTGGTGCTTTAGAGAATGATCGAAATTTTCAGTTTTCGTTGGTTCTTAGATGTTTATAAGCGCCCATAAAAGATGTTATAAAAGTTCACTCTGCTAAAGGGTTATTCATTGTGAGTTTTGATTTGTAATGTAAAATGTGTGTGTATATCAGGCCTGAGCCTAAACTTTAGCTGCCTTCCATTCTTGACGGTCCCGTGTACGCTTCTGTACCACTGGTCAAGACCAAGCTCTCTAGCATCACTTGGTCACTATACTGGAGGCTCGGCCTTCCTCTCCTTCTCGAACCCGGCGGCTGGTATTTTAAGACCCTCTTAGCTGGAGCGTTGTGTTCATGGGCTCGATGTAGCCAAGCCACAGTTGTTGATTGATTTTTACCTTTCGAACTACAGCCACATCTTGGTTTAGCACAGTTCGCGGTTTTGTCTTCTCTTCTATTCGCCTTCCTTACAGACACAACCATACGAGTATATTCGACGAAGAATTTTTCTATCAAAGGAACCAAGAATCTGCTGTTTTGCTTATCGTCCAGCGCTCGGCTCCGTATAAGAGTGCGGGTAGGATTAGCATCTTGCAGAGGAATATCTTAGTCATTGGAATCAGTAGTTTCGACTCTAGCTGTTTCGATAAACTGAAATAACACCGGTTACAAGGGTGATTCTGCGTCAAATCTCCACTCGGGTGTCTTGAGTGTCTGCTTAAACACATCCACAATTCCCTGTAGGTCAGTAGCTAGGTTGGTCTGACTGGTGGTGTATCATGCATTAATGTAATCGGCAACTAAAAGTTTTTTGTTTTTTGTGAGTTCTTTGAATTCAATAAAAAAGGTCTCAATATTTTCGTAATGCAGCTGAACAATTTGGAGAGGCTGCTGTGTTGTAAGTCTGATGATTTGACAAACGGCACTGAACAAAAATAAGAAAGTAGTTTGATAGGAGTCACGTGTGGTCTATCAAAAAAAGCCTATTGAAAATCAAATCTTGCGATGAATAACATTTAACATTCCTCTAGGCTCGGCATCTCTCACAATGACTTCTGCAGAAGCTTTAGGGATGAAGAAGAAGTCTAAGCCATTTTTTACCTACTCGACCACTTACCAAAAAAAAGAAGAAAGAAACAAGTGGGAAGGTACTTTCTTGGCAAACAAGGTGAACACTCAAAAACTTATATGTAGGAAACCTCAAAAGCACTGACTTTAAGGTTACTAAGGGGATTACCCAGTGGTCGTAGTAGGTACGTGCGTCGATCCACACGCAGAAGGTCTAGATTCGATTCCCGGGCGCACCACCTCTTTCGAGAGTACTAATTGTCTATGAAAAGTTTCTTAAATCTCGCTGTTCGGAGTCGGCAAAAAACTGTAGGTCACTTCTACTTGTGAGAGAACTAAAGCACGCACAACACGAGTAGTTGTTGTAGAAGCTAGGACCTGGTCCCTTGTGGGCTGTAGTGCCACTCAATTATTATTTATAATTATTAAAGTAGATTACCCGCCTGGCGTCAAAAAGCCCAAAGCTCGCCTAAGTTAGGTTACAGATTGAAAACCAGTCGCTCCTTCTTCAGTTAATCATTTTTTTTAGTCGCAATTCATGTGCCATTCTAAAGACAAGCGCAAACTGCTTTTATAAGAAAACCAAAACCCACAGTGATTTGTGATTTGTATACAACAATATTTCAAGTAGCTCCTTAAGCGCAAAGACCAATAGACAATGAGAGAGTCCTTACTCTTGTTCAGAAAGTAGTGTGTGTCCAGCACACTGTACCAGTGCGACTTCCATTTCGGCAAAATTTTATAATAAAGCAAACTCCTGAAAATGGCAGCAATATGCTTCATCTTGGAATGGTTTCAAGACCGCATAGCAAAGCGCTCATTGCAAGCAGTTTTTTGACGCGATGACCGAATTTTGTTAGATTCTAGGACCCTTGAAGCCTACACTGTCTAAAGGTAAGGAAATGCGCTGCTACGTGACTTTTTCAATCTTATACTTCTTTACGTACCGAAAACAGAAGTCATATCTTACTCGATGACAAGCGTTGAAAGTGATGAATAAGTCGAAGTTGAGTTTTTGAGTGTTTATTCCAACTATAAAAGAACCCCTTTTCGTGGCCAGCAAAAGGTGTGTGCTGAATCATTGTAGGGTTTTATAAAAAGCGGTTGCAGATTCTTTCATTTGCTTTCCATTTTTATGGCAATCGTCAAGAGTCATCGATCTTATTGTAGTATCAGCACATCACTTAAGTTATTCAAAGAAGACGCTCTTGATAATTAATGCTGTCTAGGTAACAGACAACTACAACAAATATAGTGAACCATTTCAAACACCAATTACCCAACGTCGCACATCAAATAAGGCATCGAATGAGACAGAGTTGATAACTGCCAACAATATCTTTCATTTTTCGTTTTATTCGCACCATCTACCGGCCAATAGTTCCATCCTCTATTGGTTTCGCAGTGTTTCTCGCCAGATGTGCAAATGTCTCATGTGCCCAGGAACTTGTTTACAATCCATCCACTAATCAGCTGTTTGTCAAAATCACTGGCATGCACTTTATCATTAAAAAATCTCGTTGCCTTTGTTTCGTCAGCGCAAAATACACATTTATTCGCTTTTCCGTAGTAAAATTTTCAGAACTCTTTACTGCAAGCTTCAAAAAATGTTCAAGTTGCAGAAATAGATGTCAAATCGCGTGAGCTAAGGAAGCAAACCTTCAATTATAAACCAGCAATTTGTAAACAGGCGTTTATCAAAATTATGAATGTTCAAGTGGTGCAAGGTGCAAACGTGAGTGGAGATCCTAACAATGTGGCGCAGGATGCAATTATGAATTCAGTGGACCGATACAGGTTCTGCAGTGAACATGTATATTTGAATCTGAAACTAATCGTGCTGCTTTTCAGGCATGAATGGCTAGAACTCATCTCGTCGCTAAAGGACTTTGAAACCATTCAGTCACTCGGTTTCAATGGTGAGCTGAAGGTGTCGAAATTTCGCAGCATATACTGGGCTCTGTTGCTCCGTGTTCTCAACTGTGAGCACACCTCATGGAGTGAACAGCGATTACAGCAGAGAAATAGGTAAAATTGTGCGCCTCTGTCTAGTATGTTTTCGCAATTTGTACCTCATTTGCAGATACAACAAACTGAAGCAAGAATTTGCAAAGAATCCACACATTGAAAGAGCTCCCAATGACGATCCACTCTCACAGTCTAAGCAGGTTTGTTTCGATTGAGTTGTAGACAGAATTATCAGTCGATTGCAAAAGGCTTTGTTTTATAGAGCGTTTGGAATCAGTACTTTAGCGATAAAGAACTGGTGGCGGTAATTCAACAGGACGTAGTTCGGACATTTCCCGGAGTGGATTTCTTTAGGAAGCCCCTGATACAGAACTCCATGGTATGATCGGGTGTTCCGTTTGCCGAAAGTCTCTAGTAACTCCAGATTTCAGATAAATATTCTCTTTTGCTATGCGCGGGAGCACCCTTACATGTGCTATCGTCAGGGAATGCACGAAATCTTAGCCCCAATTCTTTTCGTACTGTACGGGGACCATCAGGCCTTACTTCACTTCAAGGAACTTAACCGAAGCATTGAGTACATTGACTCACATTGTATTTGTTATATTTTAATTCACTTCAACCTTCCAGTGATCTCTTGATGGATGTCTTGAACCCGGAATTTCTAGAAGCGGATTCATAGTAGGTGCAATTTGATACAAGAAAAACTAGCTTGCCCTTAACCCATCCCAATTTCAGCACACTCTTTGCCCGCGTTATGTCATCAATTGAGTCTTATTATCGAATTTCCAACTTAGTTCAGACCGAGAATGGATACTTATGTGTTCAAAATGAGGATGTAAGTACTCGTGCTTAAAAATAAATGCCCAAGTCTGAAGCCATAACTTTCGGTAGAACTTTTCAAACTCTTTAACGACTGAAGTAGAGGTTATTGGTCAATTGAACTTAATACGAGACAAAATTCTTGCCAAGGAAGATCTTCATTTACACAACTACCTACTAAAACTCGACATACCTCTGCACATATTTGGAATGTAAGCCCCCATATCAAAGATCACAGCGGCATTTGAAACAATTTCGCTCCCCATTTCAGACGGTGGTTAAGGCTGCTTTTCGGCCGAGAATTTGCCCTTTTGGATTTACTTGTGCTGTGGGATGCAATTTTTGCCGACGGCGACCGATTCGATCTTCCAAACTATATTCTGGTTGCGATGCTGATTCGAATAAGGGACAGATGTAAGTAAACCTTAAGTTTTCCGCAAATAATTCTTCAATCCTTTAAACAAATGTCTAGTGCTTTGTAACGACTACACCACATGTCTGACGTTTCTCATGCGGTACCCAACAAACGTTGACATCAACCTTATTCTTCGACATGCCCTACACATGCAATACCCAAAGGTATGTAGATTATGTCTTCACCAAGAGTGTCATCTTATGTAGATCCTCTCCAGAGATTCGAATGCCCTGCAAATGCCTTTGTCTACTTCACGATGGGCTCCGAAATACGCCAGGCGGGCATGCCTTCGTCACAAAAACATCACTCATCCCAAGAAGTGCCCACAACCAATAAAGTTCCATTGAAGCCAACTATAGTTAACGTGAAACCAGAAATACCTCCCGAGTCAAATCGTAGTTTCAGCTCGTCCAGCAGTGAGGTTAGGTTTCAGCAGAAACTAACTGATATTCAACACCGAATCGCTTGGGAATCTGCTCTCAGAGCCAGACTGAAAGCCCCACAAGAATCAGATAGAGTCATCATTGATGGTTACCCGGAAAATGTAAGTGTCCTATCTATTGGCCCAGCTTTCCCTCAAATCTCTTCTCGTTCATAGAGCCCAGAACTCCTGCGTCTAGAATTGAGAAACGCTCAAACTATTATAGACATATCGAAATCCAAACTTCAGGTGTATCTTGAGACAATCAAAAAGAACTTATCTCGAAATCCACCGGAGGAGCTTTGTCAAGCAGTCGACGGCATTGAAGAACTCTGCAGCTTCTTGGATGTGAAATTGATATTCCCTTTCAATTCAAGATCTCAACAAGTCGATCAGGCTCTGGAAGCTGATGAAAATCGCCAGCTTAAACCAACGGAGCCACGCGTGAAACGTAACTCTGTGCAAATGCCAAATGGCAACGTTTCCAGTTCCGATAGTCAGGAAGTTGAGAATGAGGAAAACAACGAGGACAACGGTATAAATATTTCCATAGTTGTTAGTGGTGCTACGGCTTATGAAAGGCCTGACAATGGACTTATGGTAAGCACAAGGCGGATTCTCGGAAATCGCCGAGAAGTCGAACTGATACCGATAACCGCAGATGAGAAGTTGGTCCCTGATCAACGTCCATCCATTATGGGTGTACCCTCAATTGATCCTCTCGGCTGCAGGGATGATTGATTGATGGACTTTTGGACTGATTTTTCCTCTCCTTACCAACTGTATTGCTTCACATTTTGAGCATCGGACGTTTCTCATTTTTGCGTTTAACGAATACACTGTATTAGTAATATTATTTAGATGTTATTCAAATTTCATGTAACTTATTCAGAATCCATAAATTATGATATTTGTATTTGAATACCAAACTGTTGTCATTGTTCCTTGCCTTTCAGGGCGCATTATAATCACCAGGGATGAAGGAATGAAAAGGACATGCACTCTGTAGCGTTACTTAAATGACTCAGGTTGAAATATTCTTTCGTCCACATTAAGCACACTCGCACTTAGAATTAACGGTTTAGAGAAGACATGGACATGAACTCACCCAATTTAAAAGGTCGTTGAAAATGATACAACGAAATACAGGAGTAGTTAAAAACAATCAAGATTTAAAAAATGTGTAATGTATCGTCCTTGAAGCAAGTTCTACCGTCAACTTGGTTTATTCAAATGGCAATAGGTAAAGAAAAGCGCAAAAAGATATTGTCAGAAGTGGGATTCGAACCCACGCCTACAGAGTAGACTGCGACCTGAACGCAGCGCCTTAGACCACTCGGCCATCCTGACTGCTGAGGATTTTGTTTCCAAATGTTTCATTTGACAGTATTCTATAATTTAATTAAGGCATTCCAAAAATAATCGCAAAACGAGCAATTATTCAATTATGCGTTTTAGAACCAAAGGTCATTGAAACTCGACGTCAAAGTCGCAATTAATTTCTAAGATTTTCCAATGAACAAGGCAACCGTTGACTTTTTGTTGTCATCGGGTTAATAGCATTTGTTGATAAGACAAAAATTTAAATATGAAGCAGGAAATGAATACTCGATCAAGAATAATATGCAAACGATCCTCAGGTTTTTAGAAGTTTTTGGATTCTTGTTGATTGTTGGTTGCACTGCTTTTTTTCATCTTCATTAGAGCCTGAAATCAAGACGTGTAAGGATGATCGTTTTTCATATATTTCTACGCAAATTTACGACAGTTTTACTGAAGATCATATTTTATATGATTTTCAACTGCGATCAGCGTTTTGTAACGAGTT
This sequence comes from Eristalinus sepulchralis, assembly GCA_944738645.1. NCBI lineage: Eukaryota > Metazoa > Arthropoda > Insecta > Diptera > Syrphidae > Eristalinus > Eristalinus sepulchralis. The sequence continues at coordinate 16,086,924 of OX122882.1, forward strand.
CTTACATGTGACAAACCCAACTGTCATTGGCTAGTTTCGTGGTCGTTCTGTTTTTGTTAAAGGAATTGCAAGGTGTCTAATTCTCGACATTGTATACATACAAATGGGTAAAGATTTGAAGCTAAAGTTGCATTAAACAAAGACAAACACATTATAACCACTAAAAAAATACAAAATACACTTTTTTCGAGGAGTTGTCTATTTCCTGGTTTCTCGAAGCACGATCTCCGTTTGTGAGTATTCAACTTTTATTCGAGTGTTTCAACAACCTTAATAGAATATGCTGCAAAGAGATAATTTAAGAACTTTAAACGAATTTATCCACCACACCTTACATAATGCACAACACGTGTTCATTCAAAGCAAAGTGGTTGAATTTGTTGACAGTTAGTATGTAGTACATACTATTGAACTTTTCGAATAAAAACGACAAATAATTGATAAAATAATAAAATTGCGTGTGTCTCCAGGACATTATAGTGGGTAATCAAAGGAACAGAGATTTAAATCTAACATTAACGGCGTTCAGCTCAAATGAAATTACATTCCACATACCCTGCTAACGATCCTTCATTCGTTCCACGAGCCACTTCTACTACAAGCCTTGCAGTGCCTCTTCTACTAGAAGTCCTGTAAAAGATGTTGCACTTGGAACTTGTTTGATTCATTTGAAAATTTCGCTTTCAATTGCATACAGCAGTTTGTTACAGTTTGCGCTCAATTTAAAAGAACGCCGTAGAAGTTAGTTAGTATCCCAAGATCCTCAACACACACGCTTTCTATCACTTTCCACCAAATCTTTGCAATCAGCCTATACCCTACTATTTGAAAGATGTCAAAGATGATATCCGAGTCAAGTTATTCCTTAAAAATTTAATTTTAACACTTCTTTCTTAAATTTTCTACAGAATCATGCAAACGCAAATCACTTGCTGATTCTCCAAAAATTATCTCTACACAACCTAGTTATCACTGTTGAACTCAGGCAAATAATGGACATAATTCATATTTTGTAAGACTTTTTAACTTCTCAAGGGTACACTACCAACATATTTTTCGTGCTTCCAGACCCACCAACAGCAAATCATGGCCTCTTCGAATGGATGGCTTTCACATATCTCCTAATTATCTAAATAAATACCTTAAATTAGCTTACCAATACAATCTAGTGATCTCCATACCAACTAACTAAATCTTCGCTCTTACTTTAAGCTAATCTAAGGTTTACTAAAAGTCTTGTTTACCCGTTGTTATGCCTTAACTTTCTAATTACCGCATTTATAAATCTGAAATGTAATTGAAAATGAAATAACTTTTATTACACCATCGAATTAATATTATATATAGTACTTTATCAAACTGCTAAAACTTGCTTAAACCAACCCAATACAATTAAACTCAATTAACATACTAGGTATCTGGGTTTTTTCACCACACTTGAAGAGTCGATTTTGCTTCACACACTTACAGAGTGTACGCCGATCCCTTATGTCTATTCACAATATGCTACATTTTAAACCAAAACAACCAAAGTAATGCACCGAACTGTTCCATGCATCATTCTGTCAAATATATTTTTTCATGATTTATGACGACGTCAAGTTAAATCTGGATTTGATTTATTTGCATATCGCACCGGTAACAAAATTATTAATCGCCTCAGTCAACAGGTTATCGAACGCCTTTATTCATGCAGCTGTAAACAAAAAACGAAATCAGACAGAGCAAAAATCCTTTATTGCACTGTTTGCTTACTCAACACTGAAACGTTTTTGGTTTTTTGTAAACATTGCATGCATGTAAAAAAGGAAAGCCGAAGAGACTAACTTCAACGTTTACGAAAAAGCATACCTTTTAAAGGCGTTGTCAACTGTATCTTGTCTTACCTTACCTTACCTTAAAATGTACACGGAATAAATAAAAGTAAAAAAATTAAAAATAAGTTTCATTCATAAAAGAAACCTTCCACTAAGTGGCAAATTTGACCCCGACGTGATTTGAACACGCAACCTTCTGATCTGGAGTCAGACGCGCTACCGTTGCGCCACGGAGTCCGTTATTCTTCATCAGCTTATGTCCATATAAAATACAAGTTATGATACCTTGAATTGAACACATTCAAAATTTGTTTTACACGCACACAGAAAAAAATCTCTAGATCCAACCAAATGTAACGCTCAACTTAAAATTAAGTCGATATGTTCAGAGATTGTTTTTCGGTTTCCTTTAAAATTGCAATAGATTTATTAACCAGTTTTACCGCTTCCACATAGTTTCATTTTTTTGCGCTCTTTGACCGTAGTTTTCAATAAACCGGAACGATTCAGAGTTTCACCATGTGAAGATCATCAATACTGCTCGCACTTAAATTTATATTTTGGAATTGTGGATAGAAATATATTTTAAGGTATGCAATAAACAATGAAGTATTCAGTGCACAAACGATAAAATGTCTTCGGAACACAATTTTCTAATCGATATGCGAGGGATGCCACCCCTGTTAAGATCAGGAAGAAATGCGGAAAGCGGAACAATATGAGAAAGAAACTGGAGTGCTCAGGCCGGCTATCTGGAATTTCGGTGTATCCTCGAAATTTCTAACCGTTTCTTTTGTTTTTTTTTGTACAGACAGAAATGTAGCTGTTGCAGAACAAGCAAAGGAGGGCATATACATATGGATTTTGTATGCTCGGTGTCTCTGTTGTACTGCTGCTTATATTCCGGTTTTCTTCTTTTGACAGGTATCCGTCGACAAAAAAAACGAAGGGATTTGGCAGAAATTAAATTGGAAAGTTCTAAAATATTGTTTAAACAAAAGGCTCGTTAAATTAGAATAGCGTTTAGATGGCGGATGATACTTGTCCAGTCGATCTCTCTGGCATAAATTTATGATTTTTGGTAATTTTTGCCAGAGTTTTGAAAATAATTTCAAGCTGTCAAAACATCTTCCTGATGTCAATTCACTTAAGGTAGTAAACTGATACAGAATATAAGGATCACTATTTTTTGTAAGTAATTAATTTAAAAATCATTAATTCAACTTTTTGAAATTCAAATGCAAGGCAAACAACAACTAACAACTCACATAAATAATTTCCATACATTCGAAAATAATTTCTTGTCCGTCTTGGGCTGCAGCGCCATTCAATTATTATTATACAATGTCATTGCTCACCATTACATTTGCGAAACCCGTATGCTTTATTAACGTCAGTGGCTAATCAAAACATTTTGTGATAATATTGCAGGTATCTTAAAAATCCTTGTAAAAGCAGAAGATAAACTTATTTGTAATTTAATATTGAAGCTTTATACAAGGAAATGATGATTCTGTTATACTTTTTATTGTTGTCATACAGTTTGAATTTCTTTTATATTTTTTTTATTCTTATTTCAGCTGTCACTAGCTGAATAACGGAATTATCTGTCAGGATGGCCGAGTGGTCTAAGGCGCTGCGTTCAGGTCGCAGTCCACTCTGTGGGCGTGGGTTCGAATCCCACTTCTGACAATTGCTTACCTTTTGTTGTTAAAGAATCAGTTTTTTAAAAGTTTGATGAATATAATAAACGGTCCTAATGAACTTGTTAATTGTTCAATTGTTCCGAAGAATATTTTCATATGTTAAATAACGTGTATTAGGGGTATATTCGACTTTTTTATTTATTGTATTCCTTGAGTTATACGAAGTACCGATAAAGGACAATCAATATATCGAATTCACAATGTCGCAGTCGCGCGCTTAGGCTTTGATACTTTCAGTATACCATATGACTAAAATCAGATTGCGGTGGAGGCGCGTTGACATTTTGCAGATTGGATAAGTTTGAACAAGTAGAAATGAAGAAAAATTGCTATGTAAACTATAAGTGTAAACAATTTAACTATTTTTGTTGTAAAATGCCAGGATTTGAACATCTTTGAAAGCGTGGGTTTGATTACGAAAAACTGCGGAAATAACGCGTTGACGTATGAACGTTCGCGTAAAATTAACAAAACACGTACGAAAACCTGTCAAATACCGATCGAAACTCAATGTGTTCGGACCGAGTTTGTATGTCATTTCCCAACTCCATCATATTTCCTGTAATCCCAGACCACTTACACCTGGAAGGTGCCTGCAATTCTAATATCCTGCGAATTTGATTGTTGTTCAACTGTCAACGATCACATATATTTGCAAATCTTGTTCGCGTGCAAATATCAATTTCGTGGTAAAAAAAAAGTGCTCATGATGGAGCGAATAATTTCCAAAGGCAATCAGGGAAAAATGTGTCCTAACTATTGTGTGTGTTCAAAGGATACTGCCCAAGCCATGCGTATTTTCGATGAACCGATTGTGGAATACACCAAAGTAGTTGACAGGAGGTCAGGAAGAGTGATGAATATGAGACAAATCTGCCGTGCTCACCTCGGCAATTTACTTCGATATCAACTTTTGGCAGTTTTCTAACTGCCTTTTTTCAACATAAGCAAAACGTTCTACTGCGGAACTCCCATGTGTGTGGGCATGATCGTGTGAAACACATCTCGAACTGTAAAGTTTACTGAATTCGGTCATTTAAAGTTGAATTCAACTCAGTGTCAGTGTTGCTTTTACTTCAACTGTATTCAAATTCATTTTGGATCTAAGCTTTCAGTGGATTTTCGGAGTTCTTCACCACAAACCACCTTACCTATAACCTATAGGTGGTTTGTGTTCTTAACCTTGTCCTTTCATTACATGGATAGACTACGAGGCAACCATAAGTTTCCTTGCGTACGTCAATATAAACACAGTGAACGTCTCCAGTGACTGGAATTACGATGCAAATGGTCCAATTGGAGATATTTGTCACACGAAAGGCAACGTAAAATACGAGTATTCTCCATCGAAGCAAATTCATGTGAAAAGCGACATCAATTAATATAAACAAAAAATAAAGTTGCATCGGCCGGGAATCGAACCCGGGCCGCCCGCGTGGCAGGCGAGCATTCTACCACTGAACCACCGATGCTGATAAATTTTCGGTAGTAATATTTTCATTTCAGACCATTTTTAATCAGAAGTCATAAAACTAAAACTAACTAGTCACGATACTTGAAAGAGAGCTTAAAGGAATCGACGAAGTCTCAAATTAACAATTATACCATGATGGACCAATTGGTTCCCTTACACACAGATAAATTAGAAGTGTACTTATATAGTGTATATTTGTAAACCGCAGCGATTTAGAAGGGACTTCAATTTATGCTGGTTATTTTCAGAAATTTAAAGCCACCAGGTCAAATAGAAGTTTCAATTACAGTAAAGTAGTATATCACGACTTTAAGTCCTCGCAATTCTGGAGGAATCTGGGTACTCGTAGTCGAATGCTGTACCAAGTTCTAAAGGTATTTTGAACACTTAGATGACAGCTCATGTTCTCTTTCGGATATCAACTATCTACGGAAAGTTCACAAGCAGAATTGAAGCGAACTTGTTGAATTCAATTGGACCTGGGAAACTTGGCGTCGACTACGCAGAGGTCATGAATATTAAATTCAGATCCAGTAATGAGACACTTCACTCCAATCCAGTCATCGTGCGCACTTATCAGCCACTTGAGTCGATGGCCTTAATTGCACAAACTATATACAAACTTTTCACTTGCATTGAAAATCAACTCTGAAAATTACTTGAACCACTTGTTGCCAAGTCGACTGTTATTTTAAGTTGAAGTTATAACCAAAGCAGACCAAATGATGTACATAACGCATGTGAATTAGACGAGCAGCAAAATTAAGTAGATACAAACAAATGTTGGACTTTTCAAAATATTAGTTGTTTTTAATTACTGTCAAATTAACACTAATAACACATACATATGTATATAAAATTTATTTGAAGCTCTAACTAAGTTCTTTGTTGTTTTTTAATCGTTTTTTTGTCTATACCTCATTCATTTTTTACCACTGATCTATTGCATGTAGTTTGGTTTGAACACCAAGTGCGTTTTCAATTTAGCTTAAGCTGTACACATATAATGAAATAACTATTATCTTAAAAGGTACATTACAGATACACATTCCGCACAAACTGGACTTGACACAAGTCGTACCCACTAGTAATGATTACAACCAAGGAAGTCAAATGAAAACAATTTCAATCCGTTGCGTCATACGAGACGTCTTTTTGACTCGACCCCACTTGGTTGCTTCCGCTTCCTGGTTGCTGGTGGTTGATAATATAGGTGCTACCGACAGGGGCAGTAAACAAGACTGTTGACGACGCTGAAGCCCGTGAAGCATTTGTTTCGTTTTCCGTGATAGCACGCAGTTCGAGTTCACAAATCAACTGTGATACTCTCATTTTTGTCTCGGCAATCAGTTTCGGTGAAAGAGCTTTAACACTTGTGCTGACACTTTCAAAGAACAGGTCGACATGGTTTTTCTCTTTCTTTTCGACGGTTGCCGTTGTGAAGAGCTCATTGAATGACGACATGAGTTCGTTTTTATCCTTCTGAATCTGCAAGAGCAATTCTTTGCGATCCTTTTTCACGGTTGCGAAGTTCGGTGACATTTCCGGTCGTTTAGCTGCGGACATCACAGTTTTGGTCTGGTAGATGTGCTGCATATTACCCCGACCCGGTTGCACATCAACCTCACTTTCAGAATGAACAAATTGGAAATCGTGCAGTGTCTCCTGAGGTACGTTTTCATCCAATCGTTCTTTTCTACAAAACAAAATAGAAGTTACTACCCGAAGAAGAGATAATTTGAGTGTTTACTAACTTGTCCTCCGTGTATTCAACATCCATGTAAACACTTTCGAATTTTGATTCATCACCTTCTGTTTCTTGTCTTGTGGGTTTCTTTCGTTCTCGCCGTTGTCCACTGTTCTGCTTCAAAGGGAGTACGCCATGTACGTTCAGATACTCTTGTAAATTAGAGTGGTGCTTGGCTGTGCGTTCATGGCGCTGAAGATGACATTTATTGCAATTCAGTCGTGTTCGACAGGCCTTGCAAAATGGTTTTTCGGGGTCAACTGCATCTCGGGCTAGCCATGGCTTAAAGCGGTCCAACCATCTTTCCAGGAATCTCTGTTGATAGTATTTTTTGTCACTTTTGACGACTTTCTCTGTCTTAACTTTTGTTGCTTTCCTTTCGTTCGATGGTGAAGGGTAAAGGAGACTTGTTGATGTAAGTAACAATTATAATGCATTTGAAATCGTGTAATTTACCATTCAGAATCTGAGGAGTCACCAGAGAAACTCATTTTACGTTTGCGTTTTATCAATTGTCCACTTAATAATGATTTATATGTTAAGATTTTCTGAAGTGCACTTCACTGCGCGTCTATTTCAAATGATTGTCAAAAACAAAACTATTCAAGTTCATCAGAAGTAGAATTTCCGTTCGAGTGGTTTATTTTACACAGTTCTTACAATATAAACGTTCGCGTGCTTAAGAATCCGTTGAAATTTGCTAGATGTTGCTACATTTATAGTAAGAGTAAACAAACAAAAGGGTATTCGAACAGATATTTTATTATGAATGGTTATCTTAAATAAAATGTTGGGGAATTGTTAAAAGTTTTCAAAATTTAATTAATATGAGGAAACTGCACTTTATCAATAAATATATGAATTGCATTTCCTAGTTAACATTTTTGCAATTGCTGTGACAGGAAATTATTTATTATATCACCAGTGGTAATAAAAAAAGAATGAATATTGTTATACTTGCAGAATGTATAATGCAAGCTTAGAAATTTCAAACTAATTCTTATATTTCAATGTGTATAAGTCAACTCTCGCACTTTTTCGCGCTTTTTACAAAAGGAAGCATGACTAACTCATGAATTTAGCCACTTTTTGTGTTGTTGAAAGTTATTGTGGGAATATTTTAAAATGTAACTGTATGATTATTATTAAATATTTAACATTATATTGGTTGGACAAAAATAACCGTTGACTTGCTAGTCATTCAATGGATTCGTGGAAAGCTGTTATTTTGAAGTTTCAGCGATATGATATAAGCAAGGATATAAGAAGTATCTTCAGAAAACTTCCACCCAAACCCTTTTTTTTGCAAATGAATGTCGTTTTCAGGCAGAACATTTATATCTTCTTTCTTTGCCAAAAGAGCGAAAAACCTTTGAGAGTCCTTGTTCACGTAATTCACTAAAACAGTAAAAATCATTTGAAACTAATTGTTGTTCTGTTTTCAAAAGTGGAATCAGCGTCTAAATTCTCAATACAGAACAAGTTGAATGTTTCACAAAAAGTTACACAGCAGGTTACAAATATGATTGTCCCGTTATTGTTAAAGTTTTGCATTATGTAAGACGCTTTCAGCTCATTTCAAAAAAACTACTATTCAAAATCATTGTTTCAGAAAATGTTGCAAAAGGTCATCAGCCCCATATTCTAGGAAGACGTTGTCTATTGCTAATAGTTGACACGACTGACTTAAAATCAGCTTTTTGCGTCAATTACTCAAGAGCCAAGACAATTTCAACTACGCTTCTGGAATCGAAATTATTACACTCTACGAAGATAAAAACAAGTTTTGTATCCAAGTTCAACCGTGAAGGACGTATGTTATGCCAACACTTCAAAACGATTCAAGCACTTAAGGCAAATCTCATCCAAACAATTCTCGGGCTACAGCTCGAAACAATAAACCAATTCTTTGGAGGTTGGCGTTGAGAGAATGCGCTACTGCGACACGATCCAAAGTGACCACTTGCGCTGTGTTATATATCACAATAAATGGGAATTTTCGTTCCTTACATTACACTAAAGTCCGTTACAAATGGAAAAATTTACATGTGTTCGTCATTTTATTTAAAAAAAAAAAAACGTTTTTAAAACTTGCACTTACCCCACCCTGATGTTATTCTACACCAGATATGCGCTACCATTGCACCGGAGTCCTACTACATCCCTTGTGTCTCTGGAATGCTGCTGTGTCAAGTCGCAGATCATTCGTTGCATAGACCCCGTAGATATGAAGTAATCAACGAACTTCAGATGTGTGAGCGATGATATGTATTCATTCATTCTATTTCGAGGGGATCACATTGTCTTTATGTTAATTCTTCCCCTTTTAGTCTCGAAACGTTTTCATTCCACAAGTTTAGAAGTGTGATATCTGACCCTCTCTTTTTGGTCTTTATGATAATTGGTCTTTCTTTATACTTTGTCCGCAAATTTACAGTTGGTTTAGATGAAATTGCCACCTCTGTGTAACGTTCCTGTTTTTTGGAAATTAATCGAACAACAGCAAAAATAGAAAGAAATGAGATTAAGGCTACAATCCTCAAGTTGTTGTGACCCACATAGTCCAAGAGGCATGTTTTTTCGGTGTTTTTGTGTGAAGTTCCTTGAAATATTCCAAGAAAAGTAATTCTTTGAGGTTCCTTTTATTGACTGTGGATTGTGCAATAGAAGCGAGAAGTTTGTGATTCGATACAAGTAGTTGTGTTCTCAAATTTTGGTCGAAATGTTCCCGCGTCGTTCGTTGCTTTGGCGTTGATGCAAATGCTGGTTGAGTATCAGAATGCCGGAAGATAAACAGCGTGGGGGTGTGGTTCCAGTACAATAAGAAGAGGTGTTTTTAAACAGAAACCAATAAGGTTTCAATATTGGTTTCTGGTTTTAAGTCTGGAAGAAAAAAAAATCGGGAGGGGAGCTCTTTCTTAATGAGGTTGCTTCACGACAAACGAATTAGAATTCGGTCCAGCGTGGCTGTTACTTGGAACCATTTGTTAACAGCAAGTGGCTGTGTACTGGGAATCATTTGGCGAGTTTCGCTGTTGGCGTATTTGGTGTTAACTTACATTACACTATTCTCAATTCTTAAGAAGGCAATTAAAGAACGTACCCAATCAACCGTTATAGCCTGAGGCGATATGAGACAAATACTTAGGGTATTAAATGATTATACAAATGACCTGTTATCTATGACAATAAAATAGGCACAGGGTCATGTCCAGGTTCATATCCATTAGTTGACTAATGTCCAATTCAGTGTGGTTCGACGTAAGTCCTTCCCAGATGGAAAAGTTAAGGATGGCAATGCCTTCATGCTTGTTTCAAAAAATACAGACCACCCGAATCAACACACCGGAATTCTATCGCAACGAGGTTTTGTATAACGAAGCCAAAGTGAGTAGAGTGGATAACTTTATTATTAAGCTGATTCGAAAGCATGTTGCACGAGCAATAAGATCGGAAAACGAGCTCATATTCGGGGCTTACTACCCAAACGACGCATATCACGAAAATGCACGTGGATTCGTTCCACCGGAAGCATTCGTATATCTTAATCGGATGGGTTTGATCCAAGAGGAGGAGGGATATCCACTTATTTATCACGTGGTAAAGAGGACAGTGGACAAGCAAATCAAAATCGAATGGAAGGTAAAATCGATTGTCGTGGTAAGATCGCGCAATCGTAATCGACTCGACTCTACACTGAAGGTTCGATTCCGGGGCAGAACACCTCGCATTTTTTCCACCTCACCACCTCATTAGAGTTGCAGTCAAAAAGTACAATTGTCTATGAAAAAGCCGTTCAGACTCGGCAAAAAACTGAAGTTCTCTTCTTCTCGTGAGAGATTAGTAAGACGTGGCCCTTACAAAAGCCGTACGAGTAACCAACGTCACCTATGAATGCTGTTAGTTTGGTTCCGCGTTCAGACTACACAGCGATACAAAGAAGAAGCAAGACTTGTCCCAACACATAACCTTGTGAAACGTGTTCATCATGAACTCGCCAAAACCAACTATTTCAATTTTTGTTTTACAGTGTGGTATGGTGTGGCCAAGGTTATTAATAAATTAAACAGCAGAGAACTTTTGAGAGCGCCAATTTAGGAGACCGTCTTAGGTTAACAGAAGTTCTATCATTAAACGAACGAGGAATGACTTTTCCACGCTCTGTCTTTCTAATTAGACTGGTTGTTGGGCTTTTGGACCAAACATTTTTGGATTGCTTTTGTTTTCTCACGTGCTTGGTTTGCATGAAGGGATCTAGGCTCGGGTATTATTGATGAAAATTTCGATTTCCTATCTGGCTTGCTGCTGTTGTTTTGAATGTTCAAGATGTATGTATGTACATATGTGTATGTACTTAGCGCTTAGAGTTTCTTCTTCCTACTCTTCTTGCCCATGATCTTGATCATCAGGTCATTGACTCTTTCGCAGATGAGCCCTTTGTTTTAGTCTCTACCTCGCAACTTCTTTACAAAATCTCTTTTAATGTCAGATACGGAAATTTCGACCAAGGCATTATTTTAAAAATTTGTTTGGCTTTTATGGCAATAGTTGTGACATTTGCACACCAAAAAGTTCTATGCAATTGGCGAGGAGGTGTTGTCCACTCAGCACTTTCTGTTCGTAGCACGTTGAGTTAGGCAAGGTGTGGATTGTTTGTTCTCCAATTTACTGAGCTTCATGCAAATAACCCAAAGGGTAACTTCCGATTCTGTTGCCACTACGCTTTGTGGTGTTATGAGAGGATTAGTTTTTGTTGAGCAACGAGGTTGGGTTTTGATAGTCGAAGAGAAGTGAAGCATTTTTTTTTTTTGAAATTGTTGTCTTGCTCCAAATAAATACTTTTTATTTTTTTGAAATTAAAAACAAAATTAGGAATGAGTATACTTCTAAGGCCAAGCCTCTTTATTATTTGGAACTACAATTAGAACTGAATTACAAAACTTTAATTATTTCAAAATTAAACTATCCCCTACCGTCAGTCATACCATTGCACTGGTATCCCACCCCATCCATATTATCGCTGGAATGCTGCTGTGTCAAATGAAATTTAAATTTATTCAGCGCGGACTTCGCAGACATTCTCAGGACCACTAGCTGATGCAGAACTTTGTCAGCAGCGTTTAATAGCCCTGGCAAATTTTTTGCAATACTTTGCGGACGTGAAACTCTACTTACTGCTGAATATTGTTACAAGACATGAGGGTATTTTGAACATGGAGCGAATGATTTATAGTTTTTTAGACAGCGCCTGAATGTCCGCAAAAGTGTTCCCAAACGTGGTGGTCTTGCTAAATTCACTTAGACCCAGGAAACTTAAAACGCATTAACCATAAACTGCATTATGATTCGGTTAAGACACTTGGCACTCATCCAGTCATCGTGCGCGCAGTTATCAGTCATTTGAATCGGTAAACAATTGCAGAAACTATTTACAAACATTTCACTTCCATTGAAAATCAGGCCTTAACATCACTTCAATTACTTGTCACCAAGTCAACTATCAATGGAGTTAAAGTAAAAAGCCCAGACCAGACCAGACCGGACTATGTACCTGCGAATAAGACGAGCAGCAAAATTAAAAAGGTACATGCAGTCGAGTAGTGTTGAACTTTTCAAAACAATAGTTTTTACTTCGACTAACTTACAGCTACTGTAAAATTACGGCTCATAAGACATACATATATAAAATTGATTGAAACTCTAACCAAGTTGTTTAATTTGTTGTTGTACTAGACACTGCGAACATGCAGTACTGTGTATAGTTTGTTGACTAAATATCATTCAATTTATTTTACAACTACTAAACTATTGCAATTGGTTCGTTTTTAAAACCGAACAGTTTACCTTAAACTGTGCACATATACTGAAGTAATTAGTATCTTAAAAGTTAGATTACAGATACACGTTCCGCACAAGGCGGACTTGACACAAGTTGTACCCGCTGGTAAGGATTAAATCTAGGGAAGTACAATGAATACAATTTCAATCCGTTGGCCCATACGAGGCGTCTTTTTGACTCGACCCCACTTGGTTGCTTCCGCTTCCTGGCTGCTGATGGTTGATGATGTACGCATTGCCGAGCGGGGCAGTCAGTAAGACAGTCGACGACGCTGAAGCCCGTGAAGCGTTCGTTTCGTTTTCCGTTATTGCACGAAGTTCGAGCTCACAAATCAACTGTGATACTCGCATTTTTGTCTCAGCGATAAGTTTCGGTGAAAGAGCCTTCACACTGGAGCTGACGCTTTCGAAGAACAGGTCGACATGGTTTTTCTCTTTCTTTTCGACGGCTGCCGATGTAAAGAGCTCATTGAATGACGACATGAGTTCGTTTTTATCTTTCTGAATCTGCAAGAGCAATTCTTTGCGATCCTTTTTCACGGTTGCTATGTTTGGTGATATTTCAGGTCGTTTAGCTGAGGATATCATCATGTTGTTCTCGTACATGTGCGGCATATTATCCCGACTCGGGTGCACATCGACTTCGTTTTCAGCTTGAACGAATTGGAAATCGTGAAGCGCCTCCTGTGGTACTGGTTCGTCCAATCGCTCTTTTCTACAAAACAAAATAAAAGTTACTACCCGAAGAAGAGATAACTTGAGTGTTTACTAACTTGTCCTCCGTGTATTCAACATCCATGTAAACACTCTCGAATTTTGATTCATCACCTTCTGTTTCCTGTCTTGTGGGTTTCTTTCGTTCTTTGCGTTGCCCAATATTCTGTTTCGATGGGAGTAGTCCATGTACGTTCAGATACGCTTGCAAATTAGAGTGATGCTTAGTTGTGCGTTCATGGCGCTGAAGATGACATTTATTGCAATTCAGTCGTGTTCGACAAGCCTTGCAAAATGGTTTTTCTGGATCAACTGCATCGCGGGCCAGCCATGGCTTGAAGCGCTCCAACCACCTTTCCACAAATCTTTGTTGATAGTACTTTTTGTCACTTTTGATGATCTTCTCTGTCTTAATTTTTGTTGCTTTCCTATCGTTTGTGGGTGAAGAGAAGGGCAGGCTTGTTGATGTTAATAACAATCAAAATGCATTTGCAATTAGATAAATTACCACTCAGAATCTGAGGAGTCACCAGAAAAACTCATTTTAAGTTTGCGTTTTATTAATTGTCTGGCTGCTTGTCCATAAAATATTTTATATGTAAAGATTTTCTGAAGTGCACTTCACTGCGCGTCTATTTCATGTCAATGGTTGTCAAAAAAAATTGTTGACGTTTAGCACTTCTATGTTGAATGGTTTCCTTAGAAACGATATTGGGGAATTGTTAGAAATGTGAGTGGACCAATAGAAAATGTCAAAAAATTGTTTAAATATTTATTTACATATGCTACAAACAATCGATAAACAAATGCATTTGGTAAGCTGCAGTAAATTTCCTATGTTAGAAAAAGCTCCGGCATATGCGTGTACGTAGTGAGATGCATATCGCATCTTATTTTGCCAAGAGGTCACAATTCTAATGCTTATAACTTGTATAAGCACCTATTACATTCAACATTTGTGCGTAGTGCTGATCAGAAACCAATAAGGAAGGTATTGGTCTCTGGTGCAGATACACTCACCCACCAAACGAATTATCTGTTTTGTGCGCAAAAAAAAACATTCAAAGAGTATTTGATTAAGTGCAACGTTGACGGAAAAGCAAACAAAATATTTGTTAATATAGTATTTCTTAAATATAATTGAATTAAAAGTGAAATTGTTAAATATCAGGAAAATAAAAGTCGATTCTCCCTTATTTCACACAGTTTACAAGAGGAAGCATTACAAAATCCCAACTGAATCTTGTTCACTTTTTGTCTTATTATTGGTGGGACTGGGAGCTTTGGCCAATATTAAATGTTCAAAAATAGGGTCGAGTAATGTTTATGATAAGTATGTTGTTTCAAATACAATTTATTTCGACCAAGGGAAATTTACCGTTATTTTCATAGCGATAATTGAAAAACGTATTTCCTTGGTCTCGAAATAATAACTTTTTATTCCTTCATGGATTCGTGGAAAGCCATTATTTTGAAGTTTGAATTTTTCAACGTTGAATGTAGCTTCTAAAAATCAAATTTTTGTTTTCAAAGCCACCATTTGTTTTTCCGAACATATCATTTCTTTATAAGCGAAGAACCTTCGGACCCTTTGAAAACTTTTAAGAATCTGATAGTCGTGTTTATGTTGCAACACATTTCGGTTACGAACCTTATCAAAGAGATTTTAAAATTATGAAAAAACCTTATTGGGTAGCGGTTTTTCAAAAGTATAAGAAATCAGAGTTTAGTCAGAACTAGTTGACTGTTTCCTTATGTTATTGAAAATCCTACCGTCTGCCTTAAGGAAAGAAACAAAAATTACTGTCCCGATATTGTAAAAGTTTTTACAAGTGCAAGATGCCTAGCTTCCACAAGATGATTTAGAAGAAAGTTTCCTATTCTTGAAGGACGTTCCGTTCTAGGAAAACTTTGCAACCAAAAGTTAACTGACTTTCAAATTAGTACTTTGCGTCAATTACCTAAGAGCCAGGGCAAATTTCATCCACTCAAATTACAAGAAACGCTTATGGAATCTAAACTAATACACTTTACACAAAAAAAAAAAATGTGCTGACCCTCAAATTAACCATTATGATCTTCTTTTACTTAAGGAAACAAAATTTAATAAAATCCCAACGAAGGTCGACGTTATGATTGTATCATAACATTGAGCCATATTAAACTGAACAGCAATATAATTGAGTCTTAAATTAAACTTGCTAAAACCCAACGTATGGATCACTACAATCATAACTTATGACATTTGTGTATTGACGCGACGGACTAGGCCATGTAGAGCTCCGGCCCGAAAAGTCTTCGAATCTGAGCCATTGGGACAATGCAACAGAGGACGGCCTAGACGAAGGTGGCGCACACAAGTGGATAAGGACCTCAACCAACTTGGAGTGCCCAACTGACGGCAGTTGGCGAAAGATCGTGCTGGCTGGAGAGGCATGTTGGTTGAGGCTCAGGTCCACCCCGGACTGTAGCGCCGCAAGAAGAAGAAGCAGTATTGTCGCGACTGCTTAAGTTGCTGTTTGTGTCCTTCACATTATTGAATTTTCGGGGTTCTTACTAAGATGCACATAGATATGTATATTAGACTGTTTTATAATCGTTCACTACCCAAGGTCTTTTATCTGAATCAAATACTTAAACGAAACATATTATTAAACACTTAAGGAGTAAACGATTTACGAGGAGCCGCATTCATTCCTATCGTCTGTGAAATTTTTCAGCCAACTACTGATATTAATTTGACCAAAAATTAAGAGTGCATAAAAAACCTGTTAAGAAACATTAATTTCTTGTTTTTTGTATACTTGCCGTATTCTCTTGGTAAAGCTACATTAGGCTTCCTCAAAATACACTTTCAAGAATATTGAGAATTGGTAGTCTAAATGGTTTTATAAATGATCTTCGAAGAGTTTGTTGTAACCTGGTTCCTCTTCATCGTTCACTTTCATACAGCAGCAGGTCACATTGCCAATTCTTTAAAATTCTACTAGAAGTGCTGTAAAACATACACACGTCTAATCTAGATTCAGATTTAGATCGGAACCAAAAATTTGGCTTCACTCTGACAACTTGCTGAATTCGCAGCAAATGTCTTAAGCTTATCTCTGGCAGATAGCGGCGTCCAAAAACACACAAAAAATAACACATTCGGAAATTTTGTTACTTTATAACATTTATGTCTGGTTTTATTTACTTTTATTTCATTACATGAACAGTTTGCGTTCAATAATTCTTATCAACAGTTACCTAAGAGAACATTCTTCATATTTGTGTTAAGATTAATTTTGTTTGTTTCATAAATAAAGATTTAAATAAAATGTAAGCCAATGAAGTTTTGTTGAAGACCCCTGTCAAAAGGATCCCCGTGTGAGGGACATACAGATGAAGGTACACATTTAAAAGTTCATCCTTAATACGTGCCAATTGATTAGTTAACAATAATAAATGTTTGTATCCATAGGGTGTGTGCGCTGTGTTGTACTGTGTGCGCACTTCCAGGAGGTAGTTGCGTGAATTTATTCAACGGTTCTGAAATCAAGAAATAAGACCAAAACAAAAGGGGAAACATTACTCCGTGTTTATTTTAAGAAAAGGTGCAGCGGTTTGCATTCACTCATTCACCCAATCACGCACACATTCACACGCTCAAGAGACAGCCCTATTTCTCAGGCTGCAATCAATCATATCAATAGAATCGTGTTCTTCAAAAAATGCATACACAATGCGCATGGTGTTTGTGAAGCCAGATCCCTGCTTCCAGCCGGTGACGATGACGACGGAGTCTCCAGACTTGATGAATCCGTTCTTCTTACCGACCAGCACACCGAATTGAACGCGGTTGTCGACATCCTTCAGCCAGTCGCTGTTTGCAGGTTCTGTAAAATCGTGGAGTTAGAGTTTGCATTTACATTTCAAATGGTTCGATGTTAACCTGAGTAGATGAGTGGAATAATGCCACGGTACAGATGGGCTTGTCTGGCGATCTGTTGGTACCTAGTGACAGCGATGATTGGGCACCTTGGCTTGTACTTGCTCAAGTAGTGGGCCGATCGTCCACTTGTTGTGATTACAATAATTGCTGCGGCGCATGCCTTGGATGCAGCCTCTACAGCCGCGATGGCAACTGCATGGGCAGCATCTGTGGTGCTTGGATTTCTGGAAACAAGATCGGCGAACAGGTTCTTGTGCCACAAGGCAGCCTCGGCTTCCTTGCAGGTCTTGGCCATGGTAAGGACGCACTCAAGTGGGTATTCACCCTTGGCAGTCTCACCAGACAACATCACGCAATCGGCGCCATCCAAAATAGCGTTGGCCACGTCGGAGATTTCAGCACGGGTTGGACGCGGCTTCTTAACCATGGACTCCAACATTTGAGTGGCGCAGATGACTGGCTTGCCGGCCTTGTTGCAGCGGGCAATCATCGCCTTCTGGGCAATGAACACCTTCTCTGGTGGAATCTCAATACCCAAGTCACCACGGGCAACCATGATACCGTCGGAAGCATCGATGATTGAGTCCAAGTTGTGCATACCCTGTTGGTTCTCGATCTTTGAGATGATCTTGATGTTCTTTCCCTTCTCTCCCAGGACGCCACGGATTTCTGTCAACGCCTCAGCGTTACGAATGAACGAGGCGAAGATCATGTCGACCTCCTGCTCAACGCCGAACTTCAAGTCAGACTTGTCCTTCTCTGACACAGCTGGCAAATCGACGGGCACACCTGGCAAGTTGACACCCTTGCGGGAGCCCAAGGCGCCACCATTCTCAATTTGGCAGACGATCGAATCGCCCTTGACTTCCTTCACGATCAGCGAGATCAAGCCGTCATCAACGAACACGCGGTTGCCGGGCTTCACAACATTCACAATGTTGGCGTAGTCGACGAACACTGTGTCCTTGTTGCCCTTCTCCATGAAATCCTTGTTGGTGGACAACGTGATAGTCTCGTTTTTCTTCAGGTCAATTTCAGCAGTTCCACTGCCTTCAATCAAGCCAGTACGGATTTCGGGTCCTTTGGTATCCAATGCGATGGCAATGGGGTAGGTGTAGCCCAACTTAGCCGAGTAGTTCTTACCGGCTTGACGGACGTTGGCGATGGTCTCGGCATGGTACTCGTGGGAACCGTGCGAGAAGTTCATACGGGCAACGTTCATGCCGGTTGCCATCATCTTCTCTAGCATCTCAACGCTGCGTGATGCCGGTCCAATGGTACAGATGATACCGGAGAGACGAACATGTGGTGCTGGTGAATCGAAGTCCAAGCGGCACATATGCTCAAGTTGGGATTCTGCTTCGGCGGCCATCATTTGTGGGATCTCGCTCATCTGTAAATTATAGGGGAACGATTAGGAGGTTAGTTCTTGTGGATCAAGTTGGAATTCGACTGGAGCTTTTCTCCAGCAAACAAACAATTTCTATAAACATGCAGAGAGACGTTGCATATGGTGTGTGTTATGACATAAAACTTATGACTGACAACGGATGATGTGTGCATGCTGTGAACAATAAGATGTGTTTTGAAGTGCAGTGTCGGAACTATGGCTGATAGTTTGAAATGAGATTGGCAATAAGATATGCGTTGTGATGTGAAAGGGACCTAGTTTTTGAAAAAGTCGGGATGTCTTACAAATGATAAGATTCATTCGCGTAGGACTATTCACGAGCTATGTATCAGAAGCACAGACTCATGTGGTGTCTTCAAATCCGTAGATTTCTAAAACGCTCGCTAATTCTTTTCCTAATTTTTTTGTAAACTAAGCGCGTTCGTAATAACTGCTGTCGTCGCCTTTGCAGGACTAAATTTAAGTCTCAACAGACATTAGCTCAAATAGTTATTTGATACTTCAACACCCTCTGAAAGGTGAATGTTCAAAAATGTCGTGATGAGATCGATTAACCTTTAAAAAAGAGGAGAAGGCTCTCAGCTGATGGATTTTCAGGGCCAAATGTGGCTGAAGACGCATGCCTCCAAAAGGCGCACAATGCTCACCGAGCTTTATCAAAAATTCAAGTAAAGTGAAACTGTGAAATATGAAAAACTTTTCTCAACCGTCGTTGGAGTTGACACACACGTCGAGGACCAAGAACCGCATCTTATTTCGACAAGGATAAAAGGCATCAGATTTCCCTGCCGAACTTATTTTGACAGGGCTTGAGTTCATGTGATAGGTGCACAAATTTTGCAAAAATCGCTTCCATCATCTTTCTTAAAATCTCATATATTCACTGATTTTCTGACTGCATCTGATGCACACAGAAAGACGCTTTGACGGCGTTATCTAATCTGCTTTGACGTCAATTTGCAACAGTTGTCTATTCTCGCACACGCTTCCTTGTATCAACTTAGTCACTGTCAGATGTCGTGCTACAATATGATTCTATTTTGCCCATGTGCACGACACGTATGTATGCCTGCACAAATACGAGTACATACATACGTACCCCATAAATCGGAATATATTGATGGCGTCTAGCACTCACGCCCTGCACTAAAGCAATATCGTGTGAATTGCAGTTCGTTTTTTTGTTGTCTTTCCAGAAGCGCATTGCAAGTGCAACAGGCTTCAAAAAGAATTAGTGTGGGTAGATAGGTTCGTGCACATGTGTAGATACTCACTCCAGGTCGGTGTGCATTCATCGGAAATGCGCACATTTGCAAAAATAACCTTGAAATCGCATTCAGCTAACTTCGAAATCGTCTTTCTGCTGATACATGAATATTCGTAAAAATTCTTACATGCAGGGATGATTAAGGTGCACCCTTTGCAATTTTTTCCATTTTAGCTTTAGCTTAAAGGGGAATATCCATTGAGAAAACATGAAAGCGACTAAATCTTTGTGATTTTTTACATTTACGCGCAGTCGAGTATATTTTGATTGTCCTTCACGCATTTAAACTCAAGTAAGTATTGACTCCTTACAATGATCTAAACTTAGCTTAACTCACTCTTCGTTAATCGCTGCTTCTTTGGACTGAGGTAATTGAGTATCAGAGCCCTCTCTCGAAAGACTAACTGGACTGAGGTAATTGAGTATCCGAGCCCTCTCTCGAAAGACTAAACTGACATTGTAAAACAGCTTGGAAACTTGGACGTTATGGATGAGGAAGCACTTAGTCTTTTCGAGAGAAAAGTTTTGCGTGCGATTTGTGGCCCTGTTTGCGTTGATGGCCTTTGGAGGAGAAGATTTAAACGACGAACTTTATAGGCTGTACGGCGGCATACACCTTGTCAAGCGTCTTCGGATACAACGCTTAAGATGGCTAGGCAGTGTAGAGCGTATGGACACCACTTCTCCGAAAAGCCTTCGAATTTGAGCCATTGGGACAATGCAACAGAGACCGGCCTAGTTTAATAGGTTGAAGTCAGGTTGAGAGATCGTTCACCCCGGACTGTAGGGTCAGTAAAAGTATATATCCGTACACGTACATATGTAAAATTTGAGCATATTTCAAAAAGGAATTTTGTTAAATGGTGGGTTTTTTATTTACCTATTTTTCAAAAAAGGGAAAGTCAAAAACTGCAACAACATAGATTCGAAAAGGGAACCACACAAAAGCTGTATACTGCGACCGTCCTTGTAGCGGCACCGGTAACGTTACTCCGTTCGGTGGGAGTCTTAACGTCATACAATGGTGTTATTTTTTAGGGGCTCAACATCAAATAGTTGAGTATTTTAATCTTACATGAATAAAAATATTTCGAAAGGTAAAACCACTCTAGACAATGCTAAAAAATGTTTTCTTTTTAAAAACGGCAACTGGGAGGTGAATTAATACGTGGATTGAGTAATAATGGGCCGAAGTTAGTTTATTTAACTGGCCTGCAATAAATTACACAAGGTCTGTTCGAGTCTTGCTATTGTTACTTTACAAAACTAAGTACAAATTGTTCGTGTACGCAAAATGCTCGCCTCGCCTTTCTGCCGTATTGTTGGACCAATTTTTGTAGTCGGTGTCGCTTTTGTGTGTGCATGTTTTGTATAACGGAACAACCGAGTATTGCAGGTTAATAATGTAATAGAATTTTCTAAGAGAACATATTTTAGACTTTATGAAAGGGAAACGGTAAGTGCACAGAGAAGTGTTAGAAATTCGGATAGAACATTGAAGTTACTGGCATCCCGGATAGTCTTTTATGCGATTCTCAAAAATTTAATTTTAATAAGGAAGTACTAAGTGTCTTACGAGTTCGATTATTATAGATGCCTTAGCAAATTAATTGTTTAATGTTGAAATTGTGACTCGTCTTCGAACGAACGAACTTGAGTGGAGTAACCAAATTTAAGAATTGATTCGAGGATTGGATGCGTATAAGTATTACATTCATACAAAACCAAAGAATAACCAAATAATTAAATATATTGCCGTTCAATCGAGTTGAGTTCGTGTGTTGATTATCTATCTCTACATTTGTCACCCGACGTATAGCTAGTTATAATAGCTAAGACTAAAGAAATCGCATTCAAAAACTCCAAGAGAAAATAATATATTGAATTATTGTTGTTTTTGTACACTTAACGTACATATAACTGTATACTTATTTGTTTGGAGTTCTACTAAGCTTCAGATGCGGTCTTAAATGAATATGAATAATAAAGAAAATGATTTGGGCTGATTATACAGTCCAAGAGCTTCTTCAACATTCATTGATTTACTGTCTGCGGTGAGACCTACTATTATCAACAACTTCGAATTGCAAAGTTTTTTATAAACAATTAAAATTTCCTGAGGCAGCAACTCGGGGAGGAGGAGCATTCGTGGAAAACGCAAGATGAAAAGAGTTTCACTAAAGGCTTAAGGAAAAAAGTTCATCGTTTAATAGAAACAAGATTTCCGTAGACATGTTTATTACTTTTTAAGGGTTTAATCAAATGTATTAACTACACAAAAATCAGAATCCTACCTCATTAAAATGTCTAGTCAGAACTGAATATGGACAAACTATTCACTTTTTGGACTGTCATAGGAAATAAGAATATAGTATATTATATATCGAGTTTAAATTTGATACATTCGGAAATTAAGATTGTCTACTTTTGAAATTAAATCATGAAAAGTTAAATTTCTGTCGTATATCAATGACACGCGAAACGAGATTAAATCATATTTGCTCCTCTTAACAATTGGCCGACATTTCGTCAAATATAGTAGTATAATGTTAAGATTGACCAATGTTATTTTAGCGTGCTTCAAACATCTGTAGTTTATGATGATATGAGTTTTTCTTCGTGTTAAAGACATAGACCGAGAGTGCTTCGTTAATAAACAGAAGTTCTAGATGCGCGTAACTAATACAAAGTACGCATGGATCCTACTCAATCCATGCGTACTTTGTATTAGTTAAAGTTTTCCTATAGGTTAAAGAGAGACGGTCGAAAAAATTCAAAAATCCACCGAAAGTCCAAATCGAAGTGGATCGCCGGAGCAAGCACCGCAATTTTATATCAGAACGTTTCGCCTTTCCTCATTACCTACTGATCGTTGCATGGGTAGCAGCTTCCGCATATCGATTCGAAAATTGTTTGTCGGAGACAAATCCTGAATCAATCAGGAAAAATATTAATTAAAGAGCGGAGCTGACTATTCTGATGAAGCTCTGATTCAGCTTGCATAATTTGGGGTACTAAACACCCGAAAAGTTCAAACAGTTCAGTTCAAACAAGTGTCAAGTTTTTCATTTTCTCGCCAATCTTTAAATACTAACAAATGAATTAATGTATGCTTCAAGACTGGTAATCCCATTCATATATTTCAATGGCAGACAAATTGACTAGTAATAGTCCTGTAATCTTCTGTTTTTGTTAGAATTCCAGATGCTACTTCAAGCAACAATGATATTCTGGCATTAAATTATTTTAGCTGGAAACAAGAGCTTTGCTGGGTTTACGATCCCAAGTCATGCAAAACCTATGTGCATACGTAAATATCAACAAACTGCTTTCGCCTTGTAAATATTTCGAATTATCTTTTCTATTTAGCGCTAGAGATGATTTTCGGTCCCCATTGATGCAATTTTTTTCATTCACAAAAAAGTTTTAACAACTTTCAATGTTTCACAAATAAATTGAGATTTTTCACTGTTTCCTCAACAAAAGCTCTCCCAGATGTTTCCTGCATAGTGAAATGGACACGCACTAGCTACTCCTTGACATTGAAGTGTGACCTTGTCAGCAGAGTCCAATGTTATCACAAAAATAATGTTTAGATACACAGGAAAAATAGAAATTCATTCAGCTGGTAAATTGGTTTGAAAATATGTGGAATTTTAATCACACCCGCCAGGCAGAGGACTATAATCAGCTTGGCAAGAAAAACTACGATTTTTTTTGTGTATGCAAAAATACATCTGATAAATAGTCTCAGAAATAACTTTATCCGCGATCTGCAATAAATTCAAATCGCCCCCGGGTTGTTGCCAGAAATATGCTTCTGTTGCCGGCAAACAACAATGCTAACAAAGAATGTTTCCGAGAGGGAAACAAAAAAATAAAGAATTTGCAATTTGTGTACACAAATGTATAGATTCAACTTTGACTTTGCCGTATGACCCTGGCACACTTTTATCCCACGTCGAAAGCAAATGAACCAAATACCTTTTGGATGTCATTAGGCATGACAAAGTAGCTCTCCAACTGCTATACGGCTCGCGTAAACCTCTGAATGTAATTTCGATGCGTGATATCAGACATAAACACTTCGAAGAAGCTTCAATTTGCTTATTTAATTATCAATCTCACGCTGGTTGGGCGTTAAGCGGCATATCTATGCGAAAGTGGGTACACACTCGCTGCTATCGTCTATCATCTGTCTCATGACGCCGATTAAACGTTCTCATGGTTCATTTACTGACTTTTTTGTTATCTGTCTACATATGTGAAGGTTTTTTTTTCAGCTTTTCTTTCTTTTGCATACGACTGAGAAAGCAATGTGTGTGCCAAGGTCCTCTTGGCTGTTTCTCGTCCCTGCGTCAAACGGTGCATTTTGGGAGCACTGCCAAGAGTAAGATTTAGCAACAAACACAGATCATCCGTTGCATAATTGTCAATTTTTCTGTTCTGAGGATGTGACACTGCAAGGTAACGGTAAGAAGGCAGACAAAATATGATCAGAGAGGGGGAGGAAGGAATGAGAAAAACTAACTGCCACCCTATGACATTTCGCCCTTGACGAAGACATTCAATGCACAGGCACACTCTGCGTTGTGTAATCGATTTACCCTCACTCACTCGGTCCACGAATTCATTCAGAAACGAACACTTTTGGTAGGAATTTGATGGATTTTACCTTAAGTTTGGGCACCTCATCGAATGCTGTTGTGAAAACCATTTTGACAAAATTTACTGAATAAACTTTCCCCGAACACTGTCCGAATTTGCAATAAAATTTACGGCCGTAAACCAATAGACACGTAAATCGGAACGTTTTTACAGCTGGTATCTATGCACTACACAAGATCCGAACAAATTAGAAAATGATTCGGATTCTTCTTCACACGAAATGAAAATCGAACAAAAAGTCACCCGCCGCCTCCGACTGACCGAACAACTTTAATCGACTCGACTGAGAGTGATTTTCATAAAAGAAATACTATAATTAATTTCCTCTTGGGAACGGAAACAGTAGACCCGGCGAATGTATTCGGTTTAGATTTGCAACCCCCGGCTGTTGGTGTGCAAGTGAGAGTCGAGAATGGACGATTCGTGTACGGTAGCGTTTTGTGAGAATTTCGTTGGGTGCTGCGAAAGGGAGTGAGTTTAAAGTTTTCTTCTTGTTCTCTTACGTTCGTCTATTTATCGTTTCCCCTCAATTTTTATATTTGTCGGAGAAAATTTTCTCAGCACTGGCAGTGAGATTTGCCGTAAACAATGCAAAAGCGGGCGGGTGAGTCCTCTTGGCCAAGGTAAGGGTTGTGTGAGATTGAGGAGCTTTTCACTCTTCGTTGAGTGACGAAACCTGCGCAGAGGTGATGTCGGCAAGTTTATATTGTTAAGTTGCCCTCTGTGAATGACAGTTAGTGCCCATCAACGAGACCGGAGTTATTTTGTTTACAACGAAAGAGGAAAGTGAAAGGAGGGCTACACTATATCCATGGGGGTATATGACGTACAGCTTATGTACTCTACATCTGAAAGAGCTTCGGAAAATCAATGAAATTGGGTTTATGGTCCGTTCCACGCAGTGTGTCGACCGTTTTATTTTCTTTATATTTAGAACGAACAATGTTGTAAGTTTGACATTCATTCATTGCGAAAGTGCGCTGCTCTACTGCACTTAAGTGCAACAGCTGTTCGCTATAAAAAGGTAAAAACAAAACGAACTCCTTTGAAATGAGGAAGTATGCAAATGTAGTTCTCAAGAGGGAGGGAGATGAGTTAAAACTGTCTGGTTTTATGAAGTAAATTTTGGTCAGATTCTCGTGGAAGCACATTCGGTGAGAATTTTGATAAATTAGTATGTGGCTGGATCACGCAAAAGCAGAGTGAATGTACGCAGAAATAGGGCTAAAGCATTTCTCAAACATAAGGAACAAGACAATGGGACATTGCAACACATGATAAGGATTGAAATAACATCGTGACAATGCAAAAGTCAAAGCAACAAAATATCGAAAGTTCAATAAACTTTTCGTATTTCAAAAGCATTTTCTGCTCTCGAGATAAGATTCTTCAGCCGAAAATTGTTTGGTGATAGTCCACAATTGCCTTTGAATGGCTTCCAATAATTCGAACGAGGAAAGAGAAGCGGTATTAGTCACATGAGAGCGGTATAAGATTGCACGTACTGGCCAAACATAAAGAAGCCGGCCAATCAATGAGACATTTATACGGCGTCTCACATTGTGATACGCATGGAATGAGTTATCGTAAGTGCAAACACCTTGTCACTGTCATTGACTGAATGTATTGTAAATCGGACAGCAGGTGATTTGTGACTAAAGCGTCACAAGTAGGTACACATGTACGCAATGTAAGCACTGCTACACAATCACAACGGTTATACTTCGTCAAGTCAACAAGCACTATTTGTAAGTTTTATGGTTTCTTTGTAAAAATAAGGTCTACTAAATTTGTTCTTATAAAACAATATATCCAATATGCATATTCTTGAAATATTTAAAGTTTTTTTAAATTTCAATCAACAGGTAGGTTTGAATGCGAATGCAGCCGATTTGACAGAGCAAACCTTGTCTGAATGAGGTAAGCATAACGGTTGAGTTCACAAACCTTAGAAATTTATTTATTTCCCGTCTAAAATTGAGGATTTAGATTGCATTCAGATAATGCCTATTATTAACCGGGGCCGGAATTTCACAAGGTGTAATGGGCGGCTTTTGAAAAGTCAAAATATGTAAACGCTTTACGCAGACTCTTCACGCAAATTCATTCTCATTTTAAATGTGTGATAGATACTGTCACCGTAACGAAGATGCAAATGCTCAAACTAAGAAGTAATAAAGGCCCACTTAACTTATCAACTTTTATCAATAATGTACATCAGGAAACCATATGCCTAAAATGCTTAGAATTTAATGTTCTAAAAAGATGTACACTGTCCTGTTTTAGGCCTGACTGGTTTTCTATTTTACGAAGTGGGGATGAAATTCTTTTAAAAAAAGTGTGTTAATAACAAAAAAGTTGAAAAAAAACGAATGACTCCCTCACGAGCGCTCTCCTTTACAAAAACTTCTTATTTTTTAAGGAAGACGAATAAAATTTGTGCATATTTGTAGTGATGGTGTAGTGTGTTATTTATGCGTAAACAGACCTCTTTAAAGTAAGGAATACAAGAGAAACATGAATTTCGGAAACATTAGTTGAAAACAAATTGCTATACTTTTAACCATTTTAGCATTTAATCATTTTGTGGATCTGGTTACTGTTTACTGTTGGATTACGCACAAAAAAAACACAGAAAAATGTATATGCGAAAAGGAAATTATACTTTTGGAGTTCAAAATCTATGTTGCAAAAGTTTTAGCATGATTTTCCAGCAAAACCAAAGAAGGCTGTTGGGAATGCGTCTAAAATATTACTCAACTCGAATTCCGAATCAAGTAAATCATCCGAAACATCTAGGTCTGCATAAAGGAGAAAAGTGAATCTACCCCAGTAGAAGAGCATTTTCCCCAATTCATAGAACCAAAAAATGCTTCAATGTGTCGGGCTCCTAGTTGCTCTTCTCGCAAACCTACCATTTGCACAAAATGCTAGTATGTAAGTATTTTTTTTAAGCTTCTATGAGAATAATTGATGTTTCAAAAGTTTCATAAACTAAAAGTAAAAATGAGTTTTTTGTACATATGCATCTTACCTTAGTCCACATACGTACATATGCGTTCGATCTAAAACTAACAGTTACAAAACCAAAACTAGCCAACATCAACTAATAAGTCAATTCTTAGTAAGTAAAAATAAAATTAACAATAAAAAAATACATGTGGAAATGAAAATGAAAACAAAAGAAAAACTGAGTATTTTTTGGTTTAGTTTGTGTGCGGGATGGAGGAGGTTAAAGAAATGAAAACTTTTTTGTATTGAATGATTTTTGTAAGTATCGTATATCGAAATATAGGAGAAATTCTCCAGTTTTCAACTAAACTAAAAAAGCCTAGAATTGTTTTATTTGCAGTTAAAAGGAATTATGGTCTTGACGACCAACTTAATGTTTTTACGCTATAGTGTACGTTCAACAAAATTTGATAAACATTTTTAGCGTAGCGTCGTCCTTGAGTTGTTCTGTCAATGAAAGTAGTTAAGGTATCGACAATTTCATGGGGTTAAGAAAATAAACTATGAATACTTTTAATTGAGTAATTCTTTGCGCCTCGTGTGGTATTTCTACTTAAAGCAATTATTATCCATTGCGACTTGTTTTAAATTGCATTTCTTTGTAAAGCCTAGGATTTGTTTGTACATTATCCACAAATTTAAAATATGATGAAAGCCAAAGAAACATGTCAAAAATTAAAGTCCTAGACGGTGCCCTATACATTATTAAAAAAAATAGTATAAATGCTTAGGAATTTTTAGTTCAAGTTTCCCGTCTCAATACACATGAGACTGATTTTCGTAAGTAGGAGTGCAATATCTTTGTTTAGTTTTATATATAGCCAATAGCATATAGACAACATTTTGAATAGCCTTCTTTTCAACCTAGTCAATCAATTTCTAAACATATGGTATTGCATTGTATTTAAGTCAATTTAACGTTTTCGTATCTATCCAACGTTGTTGTTATTTCTTCTTTTTAATAAAATACCTAAATCAGTAAATCCGTTGTTGTAAATATCATAAAATATCTCACTTTTATTGGTATCCATTAGCAAATAGCCAACAAGAAAATGTCAATATACTCACAGGATGAGTACAAACAAAAAGATGACCGTTTTGCCAGTTGTTCATCTTATTTTAAATTTCTACACTAATGGAAATGTTTGTAAACTTAAATAACTTCTTTGGCTTGCATTTTCGCACATTCGGGACTAAAAATTGTTGTAACTATTGTATAACAGCTATCGCTAGTACAACTGAATTTGTTAAAAGATCGTTGAATGCAAATTGGTGGAATTTAGCGCAGATTTAGCGACGTCGTAACATAACGTGAATCAATAACAGTCTTAACTTATAACAATTTGTTATATTACAGATATTTATAGTTTACCACATGTTCACTTGCAGTAGGATACCATTAGAAATAAAAGAACAAATAATATGTTGAAGCAAAAGAATCATAACAATTTTTTCTTACTTCACTAAAGCATATGATGTCACTTTTAAATGGACACAAGTAAATAAATGTAGAATATTTTAAGCCACTTCGTACAAGCCATTCAAACAAAAAATTCAATACAAATAATTTGAACATTTAACAGATCAAACACTTAAAGCTTAACTTCATACTTTTGCCAGAATATGTTGTCTTAAAATCGCCATATTTTCTGATTTATGTATGTGAAGTATTGTAAGAATATGTTAGCAACTTTCAATTGTGAACCTTAACAACACACCATCAACTAAGACTAACCACAAAATCCGATAGGTAACAAAGATTAGAGGTCATCGCAAAATTAATTGCATTGCACCGTTGTACATTCCTTTTTCATTCAACCACCCGTTTTAAGGGGTTGTTCTTCAAACAGAAAGCCACTTAAATGAACATAAAATCAATAGCTAAAGCATTCATGCGTTTAGTGTGTAAACAAAGCAATTACGGACAAGTGTTAGTTTTTTGGTTATTTTTAAATAAAATCTTAAAAGTCTTGCCTATTTTTAACAATAACGGTTGAAATTTTTTTTGTGTTTCCTTCTAAGGAATGTTGTGTAGAAGCAGGAAGTTTTTGAGGGGTGTTATCCAATTAAATGCTGAAATATGTCGTAAGATTTTGATTATTTGTAAGAGTGCAAAATTTTGTCATAAATAAATTGTGTCTGAAACATATACGAAACAAAGAAATTTATATGGACAATAACATTTAGTAAAAGTAAAGTACAACAACAAAAAAAAAACAAAGTTTTATTTAATATATTTATAATTTCGTAAGGGGACAACAACAAACACAGAAAAAACAAAACAACTTTTATAAATCAAAACACTGTTTGTTTTCGGTTAGTTACGTTTTATTTCTTACACCGTTCATATTTACAAAAGTATACTTCCAGTACAGTCGTCGTTCCCCATTTGAAGAGTTTAACGGAATCATAAAATATACATTAAACTACAAATACCTATGCACATACTCACTGTAGAGAACGCACATAATCTAATCAGAGATAGATATCACAAACTGATTGACACGTTGTCGGGTAAATATCTGCTATGTACATATAAACATTAACGGCATCTTTAAGATACTAACCAAAACCTGAAGAAGTGTCACAGCGCATAAACGGAGACAGGTACGTGCAGATTTTATAGGGTACCGACTTTTAAGATTCGGAATTATTTCAATTTCCTATTATGGAAATAAAGCCAAGTTTTGGGATTTGGCATTATTCCACTTATTCGAAAGCGAACACTGCATGAATGATAAAACAGAGCGGCGAAATATGAGAAGCGTTTCCTTGGCGGAAGTTTTTGAGAATTGACAGCAACACAATAGAGGTGTTGCTGTGAGAAAATGTGAGCCGAACGTTTAAATCCAGGAATCTAACCTGAGACCTGAGAGCTTGTGTGAGGACGTTACTTTCCAATGCACCATACCACGGTAAATATAGGGCTAGGTCTAGAGAAAACAGTATTGCGACATTAATAGTTTGGTTCTTTTTCCGGTTGGTGGAGGCAGTACCTGGTACGTCATGTCGGGGTGAATGCTGGTAAACGAGACGAGCTTCAAATAAATTTAGAGGCCTTCCAGCCAGAATTATGTGGTTCAGGAACTAGTTCATAACAAGTTATGTACGCGGAATACGTTACAATGCTGTTAAGTTTTAGTTCAGTGCACAAAAAACTTAAGTCTTTACTACTCGTGTTGTGCGTGCTACTGTTCTCTGACGAGTAGAAGAAACCTCCAGTTTTTGGCCGACTCCGAACGGCGAGATTTGAGAAGCTTCTCTAGACAATTAGTACTCTTTGAGTGTTGTCAGCAACTCGAAAGAGGTGGTGCCGTGAAAAAGTGCAAAGTGTCCCGTCCAAGAATCGAACCCAGACTTTCTGCGTGGCGGTCGACGCACTTACTACTACGCCACGGCAACCACATACGTGCTTGTTACTCAGTTAAGCTGTTTAGCTTTCTGTATATGGGCAGTGCGCTAATGGCAATGCATGCATGATTGTTAAATAATTGTACATCGTTGCGTGGCTGGTGGTGGATGGGAAAATTTAAAGAATCTGTGCGCACGTATATGTATGTTTCTGACACGTGTCTTAACAAACCTAATAATGAGATTTATTCCTTAGGGGCCTGAACATAAACATGTACATATTTGGAACGACACGAATTTATCTATATTTCGATTGATGGCATAAAACATGTCACTGGAACTATGTGTGTATTTTGAAAATCGTTAAAATTTCTTGAAAGAATTAATGTCATCCATCTTCCTGAGACTGTTATTTTTAGTATTCTGCGAGTGTGTTGCATAAAGACCTTTAGGTCGACGGTGCCCCTTTTGTTTGGTAGTTAGTTCAAGATTTATCCTTATGAACCAATTTTTCTTATGTGTACTACAAGACTCCTGTAACAGACAGGTAGATTAAACCCGTGCTCTCAACAACTTCCTTTTCAGAGCCAGAGTATCACAGATGGTTTCAGTTGAGAGTTGATATATGCCAAAATATCAATGTCCCTTGTGTGCTAGCCACTTAAAATATTCACAACAGAATTTTTATACAGTCCATCAGCTGGCAACCTTAGCCTCCTTAGGTATCCCTAACCCTACAACGACCTATTAGAAAACACAAAAAGTTGGCACAGAAAGGATGGTTTTGCTTATTTTCATATATGTAGACTCTAAACGTTTTCATTTGTAGATACAATAAATGAGATTTTTGTCCTGTCTCATGCCATTAGCTTTATTCCAGGCTTCTATCGATTGGTTCTTTTTACCTTTCTGAATCCTTCTCTGAGAAAGCGGTTATTTTATGCAGCTTTAAAAGCAACATGAAAAATATTTCTTTTTACTTAGAACTAGGTGGACACTTGGGGACAACTATCGGACTTGGGGCAATATCGAACATGGGTAGCTGCAGCACGCTTAGCAATCGTACATTGAACAAAAATTAACTAGAAGAACCAAAATGGTCATCAATTTGAAATGAACTGAAGTAAAATTCACAAGCCTACTTCTAGCTTCTAGACAAATGGTTGTAGAGGGAAACTGCAACCAAGACATTTGCCATCATCAATCAAATTTTTCATTTTTTTTTGCCCATGTTGCCGCTTTAAAAACGCATTTCTACATTGGTACAACATATTCAAACTTTGTCGTACGATGAATGACTATGACTATGTATATGTCGATCTGTGTAAAAAAAACTTTCATACTCTACATGCACCATTATCACCTCGGCCTTTACCCCGCAAAAGGTTGCATGCCAACAAGGAGGTATCGATAAGCATGTGAAGCGTGCTCATGAATTTATAGATCACTAATTGTTCTTTGAAATATTTTTCAGAGTCAAGGTTATGTGTATGGCATGGCTCATGAAATTATCACCAACAACCCGATGTGAGCAAATGACTCATAGAGCATCTCAGGTTCAAGAGGGGGTGTAATAGATATCGAACAAATAAGAACATTTTAGAAATTCAAAACGTTAGGTATTGTGCTGCCTCTGTTTTGCGACAGCAAAACTTGTGTACACCCAAAATGATGACTCGATTTATTATCAGAAGAGAGGAAGCTGAACGATTACGTAATTTTCTTGCGCACACGTAAACATGTCTACATGCCGGCACACTCAGAGTGACAATTCAGCTTGGACAACCCCTGGCCAAAAATCACGTAAACAAAGTGGCTTGTCCTTGGGATTAATGACTGGATGAGTGAATAATGAGTTGCGGGGTGGAGTCGTATCATTGGAACTCATTTTTTGTGTCTTTCAAATTCTGCTATATGCTATAAACAAACGCAACGCAGATCCAACTGAATATGCTGGCGATGGATTATTTATGACTTTCTTAAGTCAGGTTTGGAAATTATTTGAAATGTATTTGATCTTTACGTTTGTTGATTAGATTTTATTAGTTTGCTGTAAAGAAGAAGTCATTGGAGTGACAATTTTCTTGAAAGTAAGAATATAACTACTAGAGGAGTACAGTCCGGATTGGGTACGAACTAAAAGAAACGCTTAAATTCAGGACAAATAGGCATTCAACAAGAAAGAGTGTTGATTAAGAACAAAACTTGCGACGCAGTTTTCTCTTCAGATTTACGCAATTGGAATGTGTGCACATGTGGAATATCAAAATCAATCACAGTGCTAGCAAATTAACGATCAAGTAATCCGTTCCGTTTGTTGCTTGGTTGATTATTTGCTTTGCATCTAATCTCGAAACGGAAAAAATGAACACGCATTTAGATAAGACCTCCATAATCACGGTTCGTTGCAGTCTGTGGAATTTAAATTTGCGCAACCATTTCGCAAAAACAAGTGAAAAAGATTATAAAGAGAGAAGACACTTGGAATGTTGTATCTTCATATTAAGCAGACTCACAACAAATTGCCATCATCGGTTGATCATGTGATAGGGCTACCATTGTCCTTTTCTTTGCAATCCTATCCTGACGGGGAGAGACTATGACACTTTGTAAAAATACTCATTTGTGACTTTTTTTTGTGTAGAGTTGCGCTAAACCTCTTATGCATTTTTTAATGAATTCTGCATTTATAAAAAAATTTACGTTTGGGATACATATTCCTTATTGTTGGACGAAGGTGTCGAAAAAGAAATGGCTTGAAAGACTGACAACCCAAAAGTTGATCTCTACTGCTCACATAGCAGATAAAACTTGTTTGTTGCTTTAACTTCTAAAAATAACGGTGTGTGCAATATCTACGCTCATTTCATGTTTCAAAGGTGCAGCGTGTGTAGCGATAATATCTTCACACTTAAAATGATGCAAATGTTTGCGTTTGATGAAATGGAGTTATCTTTCTGAATTACATTACAATTTAAGAGCAATTTTGCCGTAGCCATGATTTCTCTGTTAACCTTCCTTCCGGACAGAAGGAATGCCGATACCGGATCAGGGACACAAAACATATGTACTTGTCCTGACTTGGACCGGTGGCCTATGCCGATACCGGATCAGGGACCCAAACAAACGTGTCCAGACTTGGACCGGTGGCCTACTCCATAGACCAAAGCTAATTTGTTTAATAATTTCTGAAAGAAATTTAATAATTTCTGAGAAAAATTGTGATTAAGTGCAGCATAACTGTTTTAACTCCTTGTAACGGAACTCATTTCTTAGAAACTCTGTAAAAGACTGATCATAATCTATCTTAAAACTGTCCAAAAATGTGAGTCCATCACAGACGCCTGAATCGTCTACGAGTCTTGGCAATCGCCAAGTCATTTATGTATCATTTAAATGCCCTTTCAACTGATACAGTATTATTCAACAATAAATTGCTGAAATGATTCTATTGACACAATTTCCATTAATCTGCTGAACCACAAATAAATTTATTGTTCAACCTGTTACTGTGACGCTTTCATTTCATTCAATTACCACTGATCAACTCAATTTTGACAGCACAGTGTTAAACCAAGTTATTGAAGACCAACACGCAGCATCCGCCTCTTTTTTTTTTTTTTTTTGTAAACGAGGGGAGGCCTCCGCCATTGATGACTGTAAATTTGTTCCTTGGAATGAAATACGCTTTTTAACACTCATCATTGTGGGTTAATGATGACGTGTCTACTGACCTTCAGTTTCAGTATGGGTCTGTATCATAAATTGATACCTTCAACGTCACAGTAGATTGGAAAGAGTCCATCAGTTCAACAACCGAGGATGTGGGACAATTGGCTTAATTAGCGGGTGATAGCCTTGACTTGAGAACTTCGAAAATTGTGCAAAGCTTTGAAGACAGATGTTCGTGACGTACACACATGTAACAAAATGAAATGGAACTTTTGACACGTTAAAAGTGAAAGTAATACGTCATGGCGGAATGTCGACATTTCCGCCCTTGAACCTGACACTCCAAGGGCATTTGCCCTCAACTCGGAAGAATGAAATGGGACAGTGGGCCAGCTATCATCCTTGGCACAAACAAATTCATAAAGAGCTCCGCGATACACTCTGATTGAATTCAATTAGTTCACAAGCGCAAAGTCTCTAAACGTGACTAAGTGTCACAGCGATGACCTTTCGAGGAAGAATTTCTCCCGGAATTCCACTTCCACTTATGTGAGCTGATACGAAGACAGACCATGTGAGTTCATTTGGGGATGCAACAGATAGCATTGCGAATACAATTCCATTTCCTAATCATCGACTACGACTGCTACGTACATGTACTTACTACACACACTGCACACCTTGGAGTGGGGTGATGAAAAGCTTATTGGATTTATCAAGTATAACGTAATAGGATAATAATTTCATGGAAGAAAAACCGTAAATCAGAACCAAAGGAAAAAAACACCTCGCACTCTCCAGCATATGACTCAAAGAGAAGAGTTGCAGCCCCAAAGAGTCTCGTCATCCAGCGTGTGACACTCCTCCGTGACTTTGATTTCACCTCTACACCGGAATATCTTTTTTCGGATATACATACATACTTACATGTACTAAATGCCCTCTGACGTGTAATACATACAAAAAACGTAGAACTTTAACGAAAATAGGGGAAAACGAGTTTGCAACCACTGTCTGGTAACACTTGGAAATTAACTAAGGATGTCTAAGGAGGCACAGTTAGATTTATTTACCTTGATGCTTATTTATTCACTTAACTGAATTCAGGAAGGCAACTATTCGTTGATTCACAAAATTGTATAACCGCCGATTAGAAACGTTCACTCCACCGAACGCGCGCTATTTTTAAACTAAAAACAAATGGAATGGAGAATGGAGACGGTGGATCTAAAGTTGTGCCGCGATACATACATAATTTCACTGGCAGACAGCTGTTCGAAAGCTCTCCCGCTTCTATTTACTTCGCTTTAAGTGGCTCTTTCATTTTTTACTCGTACTCACGGGCAGAATGATAGTGATGCCGATGTAGTTGATTCCTGAAAGATCTTGATTTAAGTACTTTTTTGTGAAAGATAACATTTTGGGAATTCATCAAAATCGAGCCAGTGTCAGTTTCGGCAACCCTTTGTCTTGGATAGTTTTGAACATTTTAAGACCTGCTTATGACAGATCTTCTTCTATAGTAAACTGAGGAAGGAAGGAAGGAAGTTCTTAGGTCTCTGACAACCTCAGAAGTATTGGTTACAATAAAGTGACTTCCATTCTCTCATGAATTCACAGCACCTTCTACTTAGATTGACGAATGACACAGTTTGGGAGGTATTTCTTAAAGATTGTCTGTAATCCTTCAGTCACACGCCCATGTAAAAGCAATATTCACTTTTTGAGAATACACAACCGCCATTTTCTTGTTCAAGGATGTGTGAATCGCGACCCACTCGTTTTGGATCGTAAACTCAGTTTAACAATTTGTGTATGGAATGTTGAATTCACGGAGAAAAAAACGATATCAATGTTTTTCTTATTTGAAGAATATTTTTGGAGATATGCAATATATAAGATCGCTTAGTCAAGTACAAATTTTATCATACCAATAAGTGCATATTTACACTGCTATTTCCTGAAATTTGCTTCTTTCAAACAGTTCGCGTTCATAGTTCGGGGCTGGCGTGAAATGTCCTTTAAGGAGTTTGGGCCACAAAGTGAGATCATTGGACGCAATAAACTTTTATTAAATACACCTAAAATCATAAAAGTTGAGAAATGACATACAGTTTAATGAACACTGCCTATATTTTACCTTCATGTACGCCGCTTGCTTTAGTCGTACAAAGGGTTCGAAACCAGCGGAATGCTGGCAGATCTGATCGTAGTTATTTAAGAGGAATAAATTAAAATTATTTGAAAATTCACTTTAACAAGTGTATTTCCAATTTACGTCATCAATTATAAAGACTTGAAGTTGTATCATATCAATACAGCGATTAAAACAACCTTTAGTATAGTTTTTCAAAAGGCTTAAAAAAACTGAAAGTAATCATGATTTAATTTGTGCCTAAGATGTGCACGTCTATCGTGGCTTCACATCTCAACTTGTTTTTCTCCATTTTTGTTTTCTAGGTTAAGTTCATTTTAGATAAAGTTCTATCATTTCTCAAGTTTTTCATTGAGTAGACGTGTTTATAATATTCTTATTGTGAAATTGGAATCTACTTTACAATACTGGAATTATAACATCTAGGAACAAATAAATTGTACAATAGCCTGGCCAATACTAAGTCGACCACTTGACCTCAATTTATGTGATATACATATTCATAACTACATATGTACGTAATTTTCTAGTTAAATGAAAAATAAAAACTCCTAAAACTGGCATTTAGTATATATGTAGTTGGCAATGTTAAAGTAAAAACAAAATGATAAATGTAAAGTGGCTTTAATTCGACTAAAAGTGAGAAGATGCTGGTATAAGTTCCGTGTTGAAGTCATCTTAACGTGGAATTCACCTGACTAAAAAATTGAGCAAATATGAAGAGGCTGGCAGTTGTTGTAAATTATTCCAATATTTCAGAGAGACCTGGCAAGCCTTTGAAATAAGTCTCTTGATTTGTCAACAAAAAAATCTATTTTAGGAACTTTAGGATCAAGTAAATGATCTGATCATGGAATAGCAAGATGAAAAGCTTCTCAAATCTCGTTCTTAAGAGTCCAATTCCAATTTATTTGGTAGTTTTACCCACCGTCGGTCTTATGATGGGTTTACACGAAACCTACGACGAAGAACAGCCCTTATATTTCTTTTTTCATTTCTTCCACTTTGTGGTTTCAAAGAGTTTCTCCTTTTTTATTTGGCGTTACTATTCGGTATTATAATGCCCTGAAATTCCTCTTCAGATGGCAGGGTCTTCCACTTGTTGTCTCCACTTCGCTATGTGCTTTCCGGTTTGTGTACTGTTTCGCATTAAAAGGTTGTTTGACCCAGAGCAGTGTTTTTATATGTGTGTACCGTCTACATGGATTAGTCAATTTGAGTGTCGTCTCCATTAATTAGACACACATGTTGATATTAAAAAAATTGCCTTTCAGTTCGTTCTTGAATCTTCTTCTTCAAAAACTCACTTTATTCATATTTGTGGTATAACTTCTAACGAGTATGTTTATACAGATCCTAGACCGTTTCTTTCATAATATCATAACCAACTGCGGATAACACGTTTGGCCATTCTTAAAACAGCACAACCGCTTCCGCACTGCAGAAAACATTATATGTGGCATTCCGTACCGCATATGTCCGTTCCGAATCTATGTATACGTCGTCCGGCTTCCTTTAAATAACATTACCAAGTCGTCCCTTTTTAGTCTTCGTTACTTATGATGTACACCGTTGAACCATCAAGTGACAATGGCATATACTTGATTCTTAAATTTAAACTTTCACTCGATCAAAGCTACATGCGTTCGGCTTTAGATAGTTATTTAGATAAGTCATTAGTTACCTTTGGAGTGCACAGTAAATTGTTAAATGGTTTCTCAAAATAATTCACCGCAACCAGCAACACTGATCTTAACACGCCTGTGACGTACATATGTATATAAACATGTTCATATGTTAATTTATTTTATTTTTTGCAAAAAACAAAGAGAACAGTTCCCACTCTGCGCAAGGCTTACTAACTAATATCAAGTAAGCAGTAAGCAAAATGAGCACATATCATTCGAAAAGCTCTAATTATTTCAAACAGTTCACCTCATCGGATCACCCCCTTCTGCAACTGCTCTGCTAGCCCGTCAACCGAAAATCTAAACAATCAATAATTTTTGTTCTTTCGAATGCTATCGATCTGCAATTTCTTTGGTTTCCGTCGTGGAATTCGCGTAATGCCAAAGAAATGAAATCATATGCCGGTGACGCCGGCTATGCTTCGAATTTAATATTCATTCGGAAAGAGCCAGCCGCAAGCAAAAACAATTTTGATAAAGCTCTTGTGAGACGAGCCGGTAACCGGTTTGTATATAGAGTTCATGTACTTCTATAGAAAGATGGTGCTTCCGATCATTTCTAATGGGAATGGTGGAACAGTCCATGATCTTACATCACTGGTTGCCAGTGTTGCTGTCGTACTTTCATGCTTTGTTTTTTCTTTGCACTGCTTAACATGATTTATTGCTTGAGAGGTAAATGAAACTGATAAGTTTTATTTGCGGTGGCCACGAAATCGATGAATGGAAATCAGTAATTGAGTGCATGTTGGCTTTAATCTTAAGGGGAACTTTGTGTATCATACGTGTTATCTGGGTATGCGCAACCTAATCAAGCTTGTCATAGGACAGAATGAAATACTTAAAACTGAAATAATCATGTATAATATATGCAATTGGAAAATTTGCTAGAGAAACAAGATATCAACCAGGGAAGTTATTCATACCGAACACTAGGTTTCTGCCCAGCTTTTTGTACACTTGCTTTTAATTTCCGCGGCAACTTTAGCTTCCAAATTCTATTCCCAAATCTGAAAGGTAAACATTGGCAAGACTTTTCCTGTTTCTTTTTAAAATTCAAAGTTTAGAATATGCGGCCCCCCTTCACTCGTGCGAGAACAATAGATCATACAATATGAGCGGTTCCTAAAGAAACTAAGTCGTTGTTCCTTGTGAATGAAGGATAAATTTTCTAGTCCAACCACAAAAATAGAGTCTCAAAATTTCATTAAAAGTTTGAAAAATTATGAGGCAAGAATTGTAAAAGTTAAATATTTGATGAGGCGCCCACTGTAGGGTAATTCTTTAAGGATTCAGACTCTTCCAACAACTTTATCTCCCATAAAAATTGTTAGTATACACTGTAGGTGCAGTTTACCCAACAAGGCACAATCGTTCCATTTTCTTAAGTCATTGATGACGTTAAATTTTCGCTTGAAAGGGTTAACGCTGTCTCAATAGACAAGTGTCACGAAGGCATTCTTAAGCCTACACGAGAGCTATGAAAAATGAGCAGAAGATCACGATCTCAGGTGGAAAGTGCCAATCGATGATTCTCTTGTGCAACAATGATTACAAGACTCAATTTTGAAGCTTCCCAGTCATCACACTAAAGGCTGCCGAAAATCTTATCTCTACGTATTTAAAATTACTTTGTTATGTTGTTCTGACCTCATTAGCGGAAGTGGCAAATAAAGTTGGAAGTATTAAAACACGTTCTAGCAATTTTAGCTTCTCGATACTGCCATTCTACAAAAGTAGGTATGTAGAGATCAGGGACTAAGAGGGGTCATAGAACCGCTGTTATAATACACTAATGGGAGATTCACTATAACCCATGAGCACTTATCTGAAACCTCGATGATATTATCATCTAGCATGCTCACGTCGTTACACTAAAATGGGTTTTCGTTATTCTAAAAAGGTGTTCACTGAGAAAATGAAATGATATGTTCTTCTGCAAAGTGCATTGGATGTGCACATTCTTGGAATAGCCATCTCACTTTTGGTGAATATTGAAGCACTTGGGTCTCTCATTTAGAGCTGAGCTGCCCATAAGGGTTACGTAAGGTAGGGTTAGGTTAGAGCGGCTGGTTATCAACATCACTTATTCGCTCTTCATCTCATTGTGATGACTCGCGGACAGTTTCCTTCAGTATCTTTAAAACTAGCGTGAGCTAGCTTTTGAGGTTTCTCACACTAATTTCGTTAAGCTTACGTAGGTGTAAAAGACGTACGTCCCTAGCTGTTTCTTCCGTTTTCTTGCAAAAGCCTGACAGCCACAAAATAAGGCGAGCAATGACTCCAACCTCTTCTTCTTTCCTCATTGCGAGGCCCGTAGACACGTTTTATTTGAGCTTCTGAGTCAGAGATCAGAGTTTAAAATTGATCTTTGCTTCGGTTACAACACAAATAGGGCTCATTCAGGTCATTTCAAAAATAAAGACGAATTTTCGGGAGATTTAAATGCGGTTAAGATAAATACTGCGATGGGATCAATACTTAAAACACCTTTAGTCGTGAGAGGGTGGCTTTAAAACAACCAGGGAAAACTATTTCGCAGAATCAAAGAAGAGCGGATTGAATGCAAATTGTACAGGGACTATTTTCCTTAGAAACAATGGCATGGACCTTTGATTTGAACCAGCAACATTGATTTTGAAGAGAACTTGAAGAATCTTGAATTATATACTTCGAGATCAGATCAACCGAAAATTTAAAACAAACAAAAATTTCAGTTACTCGATACATTCATATTTCAAATACAACAAAGACAAAAAACTAATTCTTAACGGATACCTCTTGATTTGAAAATCGCATCGAGTTCTTTTTCTAAACGTTCATTCGTGCCACGAAGTTGGTCAACGACTTTCTTTGTATGAATAAAATACTTCTCCCGATTTACCTGTAAACGCAGAATAATATCAAAATACCACAAAAATCACAAATGTCCCAAGATCTTTATGCTCGGTGTCCACTTTTCAGTTTCTAATATATGAAACGCAAAACATAGAATTCGGATTTTCATAAGTTAAAAATTGATGAGTGGAAACCTAGCGTATACCTACACAACACCAACCAATCGGTAGAAAATCTTGCAAATGTCGCAGATTGTCCAACTTCTCGGCTAGCTTTATGATTTTTGCTTCTTTGCACGCATTTTTCGCCGAATCGATTTGCCGCTGTCTTCTCTGCTTAAGTGGAAGGTTCTCATCGTCAGTGACGTCGTAGACGATGCGACACACTTTTTTGCCGAACATCCTTCCAATGTCGCGAAACGATGTTCGAGTATCCTCCACAGTGTCGTGGAGAATTGCCGCTTGCAGCAGTTTCATGTCATCAAGCTTGCAATCGCTGGCCAAGATTTTCGTTACATTAATCGGATGATTGATGGCTGGAGTTCGGTGTGGATCCTTTCGCGCTTGATACTTGTGACGGCGTGCAGCAAATTGAAGAGCTTTCACAAAATCTCCTATTTTTGTCATTTTTTTTTATATAAATTTGCAATTTTTTTAGTTTCTTTTGACGGTCTTGCGATTTGTGAATGTGTTTGGTATTGTCTTTTGAACTCGAAGAAAATTTTGAAGAAAATATATTGGCCAAGAGATTTTGCAAGAAATTGAACTTAATTTAGACAAATTTTGACTTGAACTGAGAAAGATCTGATTTTGAGTTCAATAAAAATACAGTTCAATGATACATAGACTACATTTGAACAGTGAATGCTGAAATCGGTGTTGCACAAAACCAAAGAAAACATAAGCTTTTCTCGGGAAATGAGAAACAGATTGTTTCATTTTAACAGTTATAGCTTTATGTGGGTTTTTGAAATTTGATGGGATAATTAACCGCCATTATTCTCAACAGTTCAGCATTTCACGCGTTATACACAAAGATTTGCTTATAAGGTCCGATTCAGCAACTATCCACTCAGTTATCACTTCGCACTTTGTTCCTTAGAACAGCTTGAATACGACAACCATTTTGGGCAAAAAATTGTCCTTACTGATCATGTTCATGTCTGCGGTTTCGTTAACAAGCAAAATTTGCGCATCCGGCGCTCGGAAAATCGGAAAACTTGGAAATGCCTCCACAGAGATTGACAGTTTGATGCGGATGATGGGATGGTGTGTAAATTTGGACAACTTCGAAAATAACGCTGGAAATAATGTTTCGGCCAACTGTGTGTACTAAAATTGAAGACATGGATTTAGGCGACCTCTTGTCCATGCGTGGCGATGGCGCACGAAATTGCAAAGCCCATGCCATAATCGCATCAAATCTTAATTCATGTTATAAGCCGTGTTGGCGATGTTAATTGGTTACTTTGGGACTTTGGGACTGATTTTACCCCTTTGGACATTTCTTGTGTGAAACCGCGAAAAACAATCCGGAAAGGCTTTAAGACAATCTCATTCAAACAACCACTGAGCTACAGCCCAGAATCAACAACCAGATCCTTGGTGGTTTGGGGTGATATAATGTTCTATTGCGAAGCCATGCCAAGACATGGACAGCCACTTGAACGACGCTCTATTTCATAACTAAGAGAAATGTTTGTTTTTACTAAAAAATTTGTAGTCCCCCTTAGATATAATACACTTGTGCCAGCGGTTTTTCTGTTCTGTTCAATTCTGATATGCCCTTTTTGGTATGCCCTTGAGATCCCTCAGCGATTCGGTTTGTATATCCTCAGTCGTCGAAAAAACCATTTCTTCGTGGTCATAACCATATGCCCACATTTCGATACCAGTTATGATCCTTCTTAGCAAATATAGATCGAAATTTCTGAACGATGCTCTTGAGAAATTTTTTTGGTCAAAATTCAGCAATTTTGGAACGAACTTCGCCGCCACACGCTTAATGCCTGAAATCTCCGAAAAAATTGGCTAGCATGAGCCAACCGATATGTCGACATCTTTAGCTACTTCCCTTATATTTATTCGACGATTCTCCATCACAATTTCCTTCACTTTCTCGCGTCCAGGGCGAGCGTCGTCATTCACATCTTCTCGACCTTCTTTGAAAAGCTTGTACCACTTGTAAACCACTGTCAATATTTGTTCTAACAAACCTCGTATTTGCTTCCTCAAGTGCAAGCCCATGATCTTGGTGAGCTCTGGTTTCAAAAAAAACAATGGACTTGTTGGTGAGCACTTCACTAACATCATCCTTGAGAAGATCGCGCGTAACTCACAAGTCAACACCAGAGGCGCGATCTTCAAAAAGTCAGTTCAGTTGCTAGCTTACGCCGACGACATTGACGTTATTGGACGAACACAGCGAGCCGTCAATGAAGCGTTTGCTGGAATTGAAGAGAAAGCGGCTAAAACGGGTCTAGTGGTTAATGAGGACAGAA
Organism: Eristalinus sepulchralis; assembly: GCA_944738645.1. Classification (NCBI taxonomy): domain Eukaryota; kingdom Metazoa; phylum Arthropoda; class Insecta; order Diptera; family Syrphidae; genus Eristalinus; species Eristalinus sepulchralis. Next base: position 16,130,713 of record OX122882.1, read on the forward strand.
TGAAGTACATGCTGTAATAAAGCCCCTTCTCGAAGGACTAAGCTTGCTTTATATAAGAGCTTGATCGTCCCAGTCCTACTTTATGGAGCGGAAATCCGTAGTCTTTTCAAGAAAAAAGTTTTGCGGCAGCTGGCGAAAGATCGTGCTGGCTGGAGAGGCATGTTGGTTGAGGCTCAGGTCCACCCCGCACTGTAGCGCCACAAGAAGAAGATGAAATATTATAAGGCAAACCTCAATATGAAGCGCCCTTAACGTGGAAATAATTCATTTTTTAAAAATAAGAAAAGAGCTTATTTTTGGACCACACTGTATAAATTGAACCTGAATTGTGATAGCAAATTGTATTCTATTACAATGTCTGAAATATACTTCGTAAGAGTGCGATATGCTAGTCTCGAGCGAGACAAATATCACCTACTAAGTTTATAAAAGGAACAAATGATACGACTATGCTTGACCGTGGGACCGAACTACTCTGTGACGTCAACTGGTGTCAAAGACGTAGGAAATTCTATTAAAGTCAAATAAAAAACAGTATGTTCTTGTTCTATTATACTTCTACTTCTTTTTTTCTAGTGGAGTTGTCATAGATGCCAATCGTTGCGGTTAGACGATAAATTATACGAAATAGCAGAACACTTGCAGCGTGACGTCACGAAAACGAAAAGTATTTTGTGCTCTTCACTAGTTTCAGCATACCTCATCATCGTATCATTCTGGGAACATACCCATCTTAATCATTTTCTTTAAAGTGCGGTGCAGAGTGACCAATTCTCCACCCGTTTATTGATTTGTGTTATATCCTCGGCGTTTCATAAGTATTTCTTTCTAATTGAGTCGAAGGTTTTCGCCAGACCAATTCCAAGTTAACAGCTGTAGGTATTTATGAACAACTCCAATACAATAAACCTCAATAAACTGAGCAATAGCTATCACCGGCAGGTGTTTTTGATCCAGAAGACGTTTTATAGAAGAACCAAGAAAATTCAGTCCATCATCAGTCGAAGCCCTCGTCTGAAGAAGTCCTCTTAAGGTATACTTCAACACGGATTGATGAATTTAATGAAATCATATTCTTTTCTTCACTCCATGCTTCTCTAAAATACCACACAGAAACTTGTCAGTTTGTTGTCACTAACAAAGCTCTAGCTTTCAAGCTTTCATCACACTTCCACCTAGTGCACACTAGCCATTACAGTAACTCTTTCCAAATCCAGCCAAGGCATGCACCAACTGGCAAGTTTACTGAAATGTGTTCAATTTGCTGCACACAAGCACAAGAACCAACGCAGGAAAGATGCCGATTCAACACCGTACATAAATCACCCTATCAACGTCGCCACAATCCTATCCGTTGAGGGAGGGATAGAAGACGAAGATGTGTTGCAAGCAGCTCTTCTTCATGACACCGTAGAGGATACGGAAACAAGTTTCGAGGAAATTGAGGAACACTTCGGAAAGCATGTTTGTGACATTGTGCGCGAGGTCACCGACGACAAGAGTCTGCCCAAGGAGGAACGTAAGCGTTTGCAAATCGTTCATGCGGCTGATTCCAGCAAGGAAGCTAAGTTAGTGAAATTAGCCGACAAGTTGGACAATCTCAGAGATTTGCAAAGAGTCTTGCCCGTTACATGGACCGAGGTAAGGACATTTAGTTCAAAGATTATGAAAATAGATGTGCTCTTGTTTAGGAACGTCGTGAGCAGTACTTTGTGTGGGCGAAGAAAGTTGTGGACAATCTGCGAGGAACCAACGAGCGTCTCGAGTCAAAACTTGATGATATTTTTAAAACAAAGAATTTGTTGTAAATGTAGTTTATTGCAGTAAATTCTAAGACAGTCCTATGCTATATTCACTTTTTCTTACTCTGATAGAAGCTGATCATCAAATCGACAAGCACTTTTGTCTCGGCAACGGTCATGGCATTGTAGAGTGACGCTCTGATGCCGCCAACAAGTCTGTGTCCCTTGAGCTGAATCAAGTTTTTGCTTTCGCAAAGCTTCAGGAATTCTTTTTCGAGTTCCTCATTGCCATCTGCACTGCCAATCTTGAAGGGCACATTCATGCGTGATCTTACCGGCTTGTCCACTGGGCAGACGTAGAAACCACCAGAGTTATCAATCGCATCGTAGATAAGTTTTGATTTTGCAATTGAATTGTCGTACATTCCTTTGAGGCCGCCATTCCGTTTGATCCACTTGAAGACAAGGCTTGTAACGTGTACGCTGAAAATAGAAATCGGGAGTAGAGAAGGTCAATGAAAGTGGGTGAGATTTCATTGGTTTTTTGTAGACCTGTTGCTGCAACTATAGTGGGGGAATGGTTTTATGTTGTTGACCTAATAAATCAAAATCAAAACATCTTCCAACGGGAAGTTATGCCGGCCTTGTGGAAAATCTATTCAAACAACAATATTTTGTTGCCGATGCAGTTTGTTATGAAAACAAGGGAATATAAAAAACATTCTTATCTACTAGGCTGTTCATCGATTGACGACAAATGAACAAACAGAGAGAATGCACCTCCTCGTACCGAGGATCCGAGTTTGATTGTTTTCATCGCCACCGGTTCATTTCCATACCTTATCAATATTCGCATCACATTTCGCTCACGGAAAAAAAACACGTTCTGAAGATACGAGCTATTTCATAAGAATTCTTACTTTATACTCATCGGAACTGAAGCGATTGGTAAATCATCTAGAAGAAAACAAACCACTATCTGTTCACATTTGAAATCTTGCATAATCCGGTTATTTTGTTTTGGGGACACAACGGCGACACCTAATAAATTCATTTTTTATCACCAAGTCCATGTAGAGCGGTTTTTTGACCTCACCCGCCTTGCGTTATCTCTTGAACCGGCAGCGGGAGTGAATTAATTAATCACACTTGGTCGCTTTTTACTCGTGTAGACGTACGCCCGTTTCGGGATCTGACCCCTAATCTAATCCACATCCCATTAATTGCCGCCAGCAGTGTGTGTGTGTGTGTGGAAATGTGCAGAGAACAAATCTAATTGCAGCAAGGTCTCGACAAAGAGTTAATTGAATGAATTTATTGCAGGCAGTCTGTGGAGGAGGAGGAGGAGGTGGCGTTGGTACTTACATAAATGTCGGTGGGGTGTTGTATATGGAATTGTTTTTTTCCACGATGGAGAAGTTTAATATTGACGGCGTCACAGGCAACTGGTGTCCCAGCAGATCCTCACGTACAATGACCACTGTAATGCCGGCAGTGCCGAAATTCTTTTGTGCCCCAGCGAAAATCACTCCAAACTTGCTGACATCGATGGGACGCGAAAGGAAATTGGATGACATATCACAGACCAGCGGGACGTCCTTTGTGTCTGGGACGAAATTGAATTCCACCCCGTCGACTGTTTCATTATCGCAGTAGTAGACGTACGACGCATTGGGATCCAGATTCCATGTTGCTTGCGGCGGGACTGTGGTATATTTTTGCACTTTCGGTATAACCAAATTCACTTTGCCATACTGAGCGGCTTCCTTTGCTGCTTTCGCTGACCAGGAACCAGTTACCACATAGTCAGCTGTGCCAGTGCGGCCAATTAAATTCAGGCAGACGGCGGAAAACATTCCAGTGCCACCGCCTTGCATGAAGAGGATTTTGTAATTAGGCGGCACGTTGATTAATTCACGCAAATCATTCTGCGCCGTTTCGTTGATTTTGAAGTATCCGGCCGAACGATGGGACATTTCCATCACACTCAAGCCTGTGCCATCGTAGTCGATGAGATTCTTCTGCACTTCCTTCAGGACCTATAAACAAATCATAAAAATAAATCAGCTGGAAATATGATGAAATACTTGAACACACCTCTTCGGGAAGTTTTGCCGGTCCGGCACCGAAGTTTATAATTTTCTTTTCCATTTTTCTTAACGCGAGCAACACTTAAACACTGTGCGACTTATCTCCACGACGGACTCTGTGAACTGATCAGGAACTGGTGCAGCGATCGTAGATTTCGCTGCTGTACGCGCTCGTCGTCCGTCCGTTTTTTTTGTGTGGGTCGTTGCTGTTTGTCAATTCGCGGCGTCTACCTGCTGATTGATAAGCTTGGTAGAGAGAGCGTGCTGGAGGTAGTCACACAATCAGGTGATTATCAACACCAACACTCGCAGAATGATAGGGGAGAGAGTAAGAGAGTGAAAACGTTGCCGCATGCAAATAGATCAATGTTTACGATTTACCTACTAATACATAATTGCTGTGCTCTAGAGTTGTTGTGTGTAAACTGGAATGCGTGTTAAAGAGGAAGAGTGATGTGTTTTCTTGATTTTAAGACTTCGCCCAACTTAATAGCGAGTTGGCGAGTCTGTTCAATGTGTCTCCAGACCCCAGACTAATTAAGGATTGTAAAATTATTTTTTTATTGCCTATTGTATAGGTTTGTTCGGTTCCTGTTCTAAGAAGATGCATGTCTTTTTGCAAGAACTGGAGCCCTTCAAAATGTATTAATTTTTCATGTTTTCAGAACTTCTCTTTTCAGGTGTCTTTTAGAAAACATGATCCTCGCTTCAGCCCGATTTTTCTTGCACTCATGTAATTCTGGTATTGCGGGCAAGTGCATCGACGCCTACGTGGAAGATCTAGATTCGATTCTTTCAATGATATTGCACTTCTCTACCTGCCTCGAGTTGTTAACAGAGTATTAAGTGTCTAGATGAAAACTTTTGAAACCTTGTCGCCACTAATGTAGCTGTGAGAGAACAGTATTGCGCGAAGCGGTGGTGGTTGCAGAAGAAGTTTGACCTTGGTTCCTGGTGACATGTAGCGTCATCAATTCATGTCTGCAAAGATTGTCTCTTTTAGAGGAAATGGAATGAAAAAAGATGATTTCCTTAAGTTGACATGAAATATTCTTATTCGAAAGATAATCTCAATTATTGTTTCTGGCATGTAATCTGGAGGAAGAATTGTGGCAGTATACTGAAAATAACGCCGCGAATGTTGTCATCCAAGTGGTTAATCGTTTCGGGCTTATTTGCTTTGACTAGCGACTTCACATAATAAATTATAATTGAGTGGCACTACAGCCCACAACGGACCAGGGTCTAGCGTCTACAACAACTACTCGCGTTGTGCGTGCTTCTGTTCTCTCAAGAGTAGAAGGGACCTACAATTTTGCCGACTCCGAACGGCGAGAATTGAAAAACTTTTCATACACATAACTACTCTTTGAGTGCTGTTAGAAAGTCGAAAGAGGTGGCGCTGTGAGGTATTCCGTCCGGGAATCAATCCTAGACCTTCGGCATGTTGTTATATGTTCGCACCCACTAGGCCATCACTTCACATATCCACACAGAAAATAGTTAAGTGGCGTTACATCGCACGATCTTCAGCGCCAATTCACGGATTCGTTACGTGAAACTTTGTTGTTAACAAAAGCTTTCTTCAAAAAATCAACTGTGGTACGAGCTGTTTGACATGTTACGCTATATTGTTGAAACCACAACTCCCGTATATCATGGTTGTTCAATTGATGAATGAAAAGTTCAGTAATCATGGCTATATGCATAGCAGTCACCATTGCCTGTATCGTTCTAGCCAGCATCGTTTTAAAGAAGTAGGTATCAATAAAAAAACCCATAAAGGAAACCAAAAATTCAGTTTTTGTGGATGGACCGATCACTCAACATACACTTGAGGTTGGTCGTCACTCCAAATATGACAGTTTTGTTTATTGGCGTAAACGTAGCTAAACAAACAAATTTGCACTATTTGAAAGCGTTGTTCAGACATCAGTCTATCCATAATTAAATGTCAAACTAGATTAACTAAAATTATGTAAATCAAATGGGAGCTGACACAATGGCTACCAGTTAACATTGTGTTGCCTATAGTCCTACTCGCGTAATCATTTAAAATGCAGACCCTTATGCTATAGACCTCGGTATAGAGTTTGAATCTCAAAAATAACGCACGATCTAGGCGGCCAATTGATCGGTCCCGAACATGAAATAAAATGTTCACCGAACTCGCCTGTCAATAAGTCCATTGTTGCGCGTGCTGTGTGGCATGTGGCACCGTTTTGTTGAAACCACATGTCATGCAAGTCAAGCTCTTGCATTTTGAGCAAAAAAAAGTTGGATATCATCTTACGGTAGCGCTCACCATTCACAGTTACGTTACGATTGGCATCATCTTTGAAGAAGTACGGTCAAATAATGCCACCAGCCCATAAACCTCACCAAACTGTGACTTTTTCTGGATGCATTGGTAGCTCTTACAATGCTTCTGGCTGATATTCACTCCAAAATCGACACTTCTGCTTATTTAGGACCCATTGAGCCAAAAATGAACTGACCATAAAATGGAAGAAGCGCGCGATGAACTTTCTTAACAGAGCACGCATTTTGATAATAAAAATCAATAATTTGCAAGCGTTGTTCGTTAAATTATAGACCAAACTGAAGATGTTTGACAGTGAAACAAGACACGAAACGTGCGTCAGCTGTTTAAACCAGTGTTGCCAAAAAGATAATAGCTAAAAAATCTCCCTTTACATAGTCCGTGTATCTTTGTGATGTTTCTTTTCCTGTTTCTTTTTGGTGTTTAACTACATTTCTGCATCAACAGGTGGGCAAGTCACGTGTATATTTAATTTAAATTAAACTATTATCCGAAACATAGGAGAAATTCTAGCTCCTATAAAGACAGAAATTCTAGTTACATTTAATAAAATTCAAACAATTTTCTTGATTTCAGTGAACAGACATCTAACCTTTCCCAACACACAAGTCAGTATGTAACTTGCACACGCCACTCCAAATGGAAATTTAAATGGAAATTGAAGAAAAGAGTAGACTTTCGTCCGTCTGCATGTGAATTCGATCGAATACATCTTGCTTTTCAGCTTTGGCCACTTTACTGTACCTCCTTCTGAAATGATTTCACTTTTCCATTTTCAAATTCAAAATTGTGAATTCCTTTGATGTATACAAACTTTTTTCTGCATACATCGAACACTTACAATTAACAAAAGTTAACCTCAAAAATAATATTCAAGCCATATCCATACCACTGCATGCTTCCAAAATTAAAGATTTACATACTCTTTGAACACTTTAAAAAAAAAATCTGTACTCAGACACGAAGCCAGGGAAGGCACACAAAAAGCAAGAAGTGAAGCTCCCCCTTTGAAATTCTTCTCAACGCTCTCTCCACATGTTTTTCTCGCTTTGTTTTCGGTTTCCGATGCCGGTGTACGTTCGCATTGATAAACTTGTTCGTTCCAACGCGAAACTGGACAGTGGTCGGAGAGAATTCCTCCGGATTTACATATGTATGTAAGTTAAACCAGTCTTTGGTTATGCCTATATGGCTCCATGTCTATGCCTACACCATATAGGTTATTATGGACACATCGCAGCCCTTAGTGAGCTCAATGTCTGGAGGCGAGTTAGCCGACAAGCACTTATGTATGTTTGTGGAGCTCTCAGACAGATGCCTGAAATTCGCGAGAGAGTCACCGATGGGCAATCTTGTTGAGTCGCCAAGCAGGGTTGCCAAGTGTTCGCTGTCAGTGAGAGTGTTTTAAGCTTCCCATTTAGAAGTCCTCACCAAACTGTCACGCAGTGTATTTCTACAGCAATCGTGATACGTTCCAGATTTTGCTTCTTTTCTGTTTTTTTTTCAAACCCTCCTTCAATGCATCAGAATCGAGGTCGACAATCTTTTTGCAATCCCTTACATGGCATGCATCTTTAATGAAATGAGGTGCAACGTGCACATGCTACGGGGTGTAAAATGGACATCAGATACAAGAGCGAATGCTGCCTCCCCTTGCTGCAATTACTTGATGCACTTGAATGGATGTCATCGTCGTCGTCGTCGTCAGTTGTTCCACCATCATGTGCACTTCTGTTACCTAGATGGTTAAATAACATTTTCGAATGAATAGAGCTCGCCGAGATTTTGTAAATCCGTAACGACGTTGTTCGAGATTGTTCGCTTGTGCTTAATTTTCTGCTTACTTTTCATTTTGTTGTTGTCGCTGTCGGTGATTGAGACTGAAGCGATTATTGAGACCGAGTCAAGCTCACAAAATGTTTTATTGTGTTGTGCATGAATTTAATTCACGTCTTTGCGTTACTTCGCACTGATAGTCGTCGATTATGATGTTGTATCTTTCTTGTTTGTGACTTGAACAGTGGCATAATGTTATGCTTTGAACGTGATCCGTTGGGATTGGATGACATAAGTGTGTTTATTTAACTTCTTAGATGCAAGTTATATTCATTGAAATGATACTCTATCTTTGCAAATTTCTCAATGCATTTAAAAGTAATTTCTTTCAGTAGCAGGTGTTCTTGACACAATGATCTAAACGCACAGGAGAGAATTGAATTGAATTGTGAATAATGAGCGTATTTGCCTACTATATATTTTAATTCTAATTTCGTGATCATTATAAAAGTATTTGACAGCTCTTAGTTGAAAGGAAGACCTCCAAGAACTGGTGAACTGTGCGATTATTTTGGCAGAAGGCCCCACTGAAGCGACGTGGGTGCACTAGATATTCCAACGCATTTTGACAAGCTAAATGCGCTGCTTAAATTGCGAGACAGTTGGCAGCAAGGATGAGAACTTGTTTGACCTACAAGTGGACGTCGACCCAAATACGAGCTTCACCCATTGCTTGCGCTACTTCAGTAAAACCAAGACCCTCTGTAGCGATAATAAGCTCAAGTGCGACAAGTGCAGAGCAGAATGCGCGTCAAGAACTTCCCAATGATCCTCGCCCTACATCTGAAGCATTTCAAGTACATGGAACAGTTCAACCGCTACATCTAGGTGTCCCATAGCTTTGTCTTCCCACTGAAGCTGTGCCTCTTCAACATATCCGGCGACGCCGTGAACTCCGACCGGCTGTACAATCTGTTGGCGGTAGTGATTCACCGAGGATCAGACCGCACCGAAGCCACTATATCAAAAATCGAGGCATCAACCATCGAATACTTCTAAGGCATACAGAAATCCTTGGAGACAGGCTACATTTTTCGCTACGAATCGAGAGATTGCGCCTCATAGAGCCGCCATTCCAGCTGCTTTCGTTCAGTCAAACTCAAAAAATGTATCTCATTCCTTTTTTTTTGTGTCTATCGAACAACAAAAATATAAGTTAAGCATTTGCTTGGACTCTTAACATTTTTAATAATTATAGTACGACCGAGACGCTGATCAAAATTTTGTCATTTAATTCTCAAGTATTACACTTAGTTATTTTCTCCTTCTTTTTGATTGTAAAGTCCACTTTGTTGTGCGATGCATATGAGTGGTTATCGCTGACAGGTTCTTGTCACTTAAACTGTTGAATTAACCGCGTCAAGTACAGCTTACAAGGGGCCAGGACTATCTTCTTCAGCAACAACTCGTGCTGTGCGGGCTATTGTTTTGCCACGAGTGGAGGAGACCTACAGTTTTTTGTCGACTCCGAACGACAAGATTCATGTGGTCGTCGAGGCGGGTAACCACGTAGACTCATACAAATTTTTTACGTCACCACCTCTCTCTACTTGTTGACAGCACTCAAAGAGTACTAATTCTCAATGAAAAGCTTCTCACAATGGCTACGAAACAATCTTATTTTCGTGTTCACTAACATGTCATAAGAGTTAAAAAAAGTTCTGCTTCCACGCATTGAAATTTCTTGCGCTGGATCGGTCATTTTGACTCCCTGGAAAACGAAAACAAAAACGTCAACAAAATTCTTATATTGTTTTGTACGATATCTCGAAAAGGAAAGGCAAATATCCTGAAAGTTGACACGCTCAAATCCTTAAAACTCAAAATTCGAAAATCCCATGATGTTGTAAATCTATAAATCTAGAAAATTCCACGTCACAAAATTATAATTCTTAAAAACGAAATATCAAATAATGGAGGACTACTGTCAGAAAAATTCTTTCCTTTCATGTATCTTTTAAGACAGGAAAATGAAAAAAAAAATCACAGGGTAAAATTAGGTAAGTCATACAATGCCAGATAATGGTGTTTTTGGTCACCAATCAAATCACCTATTTGGTAAGCATCCTTCCAACAGTTAAAATGCCTTGAATTGAAGCCACTTCAGACAGGTTCAAACATCGCTAACTAAGAAGCTTATCATCGGTCGTGGATAGAAGACAAATGGGACGTTTATTGTCAATCGATATTTCACAATTTTTAAAACGAAATAAACACTTTCCCCAAGCGTCGTGCTTGTCTTGTAAGTCGTTTTCAATACTTCAAAAGTGGCTGCCCTTTTCGAACAGAAGGCAAAAGCTAACGGCCACACGTTATTCATGAGAATGAACATACAAATCAAATGGACAACAAGGACATACTTGAAGCTCAGCTACTTATGAATGGTACACCCCTGGCAAAAAAGGTGATACTACAAGAACTCAGTGCACAAAGACATCAATCGCAGTTATTTCATTGGAAACAATGGACTCTTTATTCTATCCGAAAAGTCCGCACAAAAAGTTATGTTTTACATTCTACACATAAGAGTATCTGTGGGGGGAAGGACATTAGATGGGGCTAAATGATAGGATTTCGCTATCATGGACTGCATTCTCAAGGCCAAGTTTCGATGACCTTGTTTACTGTCCTAAATTTTAGGTATATGTCGAATGGCACACGGACACTAGTGTTTTCTTGCCGCCTGCATACAGAATCAATTTTTCCTGCAGCCAGGACTGGTTCTGCCCGGAATATCTGTTATTAAAGAGTGCAGTCGAAAAGGAGGTTCTGGATGGGGGATGACCACATCTGATTGAAGATGAACGTCTTCTGCTTCTTGTGGCTCTACAGTCCGGGTTGGACCTGGGCCTCAACCAACAACATCAGTACCGAATTCAAACGCAGAATCACTCTTGCCAATCGCTGTTTCTTTGGACTCAAGAGGCAATTGAGTAATAAAGCCCTTTCTCGAAGGACTAAGCTTGCTTCATACTCGTATAAGAGCTTGATCCCAGTCCTACTCTATCGCGTGGAAACCTGGACGTTACTAAAAGCGGATGAGGAAGCCCTTAGTCTTTTCGAGAGAAAATGTCTGGAGGAGAAAAGTCAACGACGAACTTTATAGGCTGTACGTCGGCCTGCGCCTGGTCAAGCGTCTTCGGATACAACGCTTAAGATGGCTAGGCCCTATAGAGTATATGGACACGACTGCTCCGGCCCGAAAAGTTTTCGAATCTGAGTCACTGAGGCAACGCAATAGAGACGGCCTAGACTAAGGTGGGGCACACAAGTGGAGAATGATCTCAACCAACTTGGAGTGATCAATTGAAGGAAGCTGGTGAGAGATCGTGTTAGCTGGAGAGGCATGTTGGTTGAGATTCAAGTTCACCCCAGACTGTAGCCTCACAAGAAGAAGAAGAAGAAGAAGAAGAGGAAGAAGAAGTAGGTGGTTGCTATCAAAAGAAGGATGAACTTGTTTGTTTTTTTATGTCCAAGTGCTGCAGTGAAGTGTTAAAAACTCTTCAACAAAAATAAAGCCGATAAAGAAAATGAGTTTTAATGTAAATTTACATAAAAACATTTTGAATTAATTGTTTTTTGAATTAAGAAAATTTAGAAAAGACTATTCCCTTAAAAGTAGTCCTTTAGTAAACACCATATGTTACCTTAATTAATTGAACATGTTGCTCTTTCCATCGGATTGCAATCATAGTCAATTTTTGGAAAAAATAAAAGAATGAATTAACTTAAATGCCAGTTTCCATATTTGCGTTGCTCAATATTTTACAAATATAGAAAACTAATTCAAGCGGCAAACAAACAGAAAGCCCACTGCAGCACACGTTTGTCTTTAAAGGAAATCTTAATTTTTTTTTCAGAGAAAACCAGATAAAGCAATTGATTGTAAATTGTGCAATTGCACTTATATACTGTTACTATACATTCGAACTTATGTGAAGTGATATCTGTGATAGTGGTTCGGGATTTGTGTTTGAGAGTCTTCAATGCGTTGGGATGGTTGAATGTGGCCTTGAAGAGAATTGTACTACAAATTTTGGATTCAGTTTCTATTCCTAAAGCCGTTTTTTATCCCTTGCCAAAAGATTTATATGCTCCTCCTGATCGGTTGATATCTGCGAAAAAACAATAAATGTATATATACGAGTATATCGTAAGTTTAGCTTTATTTGAGGCGGAACGCTTGAAACGTCTCCCAGTCTTTAATATGAACGTTTCATAAATATAAAGAAATGGTGTCAAACAAGACCATCCAAAAGACAAACATCAAACTTCTTAAAACGACATTGATTCATGCTTATTAAGAATGGCAATAAAGAATAGAACGTTAATATCTGACGCACTCAGGTTATCGTTCCTTTGCCAACAACGTGTAATTTTTCCATTAAACATCCACTTCTCGAACATTCTTTGAGAGAACGCAGATTTCTGATTGATTGCCCGCCATATTAGGAGACTGACAGATCAAATTGCCCATTTTCATTTTTAAACTTCATTCGCACAAAGAAAAGCGCAAGTGCAATACGAAATACAAGAACCGGTCCGAATGGGACGCAGCAGAAATAACACACTTTCCCATGCGTACACTGTTACGAATCTTAGATTGGAGTCTCAAGCGCAACAGAACGCAATTTTTAGGAGTAATTACATCGCCAACCAGTAGCCGCATCAATGTAAACAAAAACATAGCCGCTACCGGTTACAGAAATTAGGTGAACCTCTATCGGCACTGCCATCCATCCCCACCGTGCACCACGGTGATTTAATTCAGCACCACTTAACTGGTCACCGATCCCCACTCCACGTACTGTTGTACAATATCTTAAGTAGTGGCGAAAGGCTTTAAAAGCCCCAAACCTAGCGGCGACTTAAAGTGATCTTTACTCTATTCCACTGGACATATAATCACAGTCCGTCGTGTACCGTGTACGTAACCACAGCTTCCATTCCGCACAGTGAACTACACTCGCCGACACGTAGACCGCAGATTTTGATAGATCACAATGAATTCGCCCAGTGCCATTGGATTACTGCTTTGTGGGTTGCTTGTGATCCACGAGGTTCGTTGTTTCCCCGATGGAGCTCCCGCCGATACGTGCGTCAAAAATCGCGTAAATCAGCCCAACCACGGCCAGGCCAGGTCGAAATCCCTCGAAACAAATCCCTTTGAGTTGGTTGCCAGTGCGGAGACATACAACCCGGGACAACAAATCACAGGTAGGACAAGGGAGCTGCAATCCAGCCTAGACTGAGAGCCCGTCTCTTTGCAGTTGTCATTTACCCCGCCAACAATCAGAACGTGTTCCGAGGATTCTTCATCCAGGCGCGCGACGTGGCGACCAACGAGTGGATCGGCCAGTGGGAGCAGAGCGAGAACACGAAAACGATTCCAGAGTGCTCCGCCATCACCCACTCCGACAACAGGGACAAGCTGGGAGCCAAGTTCATATGGAGGGCGCCGCAGCACAAAAAAGGACGCGTCTATTTCACGTAAGTGCAGAATATGGTTCTAATGAAACGCAGTCAGCGTTGTGCAGCCAACCCCTGCCGGGTCGGGTCCGTGCTGGCAATTAATGTAATTAGTCCTGGTTGTGTGTGTGGGGGGCGGCTGCAGGTTGGCAGATGCCGGTCGCTCGAACGATTTCGTCACCGTAACAAAATTCGCTGCTTGGGGTGGGAGATTTTTGGGCGCGGACGGGTTGGTTTTCGTTTCGAATAGGACTCTGGGGAAGCGAAGGCTGTGCGGAATATTGTATGACGTGCATATGGGATAATAACAGTCCCAAAGCCACGTGCTTTTATTGGCCCACAGGGAGCCTGCACCGCCAGAGGAACGTGAATATTTAAAGTTTGAACTTGTATTTCGCTCCCCTTGTGGAGACACATATCCTGAATCGATTTCTATTTAAAGACTTCTTACGCGCTGTGTTTTTGAGGTGACATATGTATGTTCGTGAGTGTTTGTGAGTGTGTCTGCTGTGATTTTAAAATGGAATTCGAAGGCGAATTATTTTATGGGTTGAGGGGAGATGTGAAATTTTTAAGGCTTCGTGCTGACTGATGAGCTTTATGCTGATTCACGAGTGTATCTGTGTACTAGTCTAAAGTTTGGATAGGGAAAGGAGGTCAGTTGATTTTATTGATTGGAAGAGAATTCATTTTTAATTTATGCGAAATTTGCCTTGAATTGTATTAGCTTGAGAAGTATTGCTTTGATTGCAATTTTGTATGTTCTATCCTAATTAGTGTTTAGTATCTTTTACAAAAAAAACTAAGAACGGCATTTTCATTGATTTGTGTGCTTGTATCGCCTATTGGACGAATATGTGGATAGTAATCAAATGGAGTTTGTTTAATCATGTTTTACACCTCTAATCATAAACCACATTTTTCACAAACATCATGAACAAACGTTCTAAAAACGGTAATATTACAAGTCTACATTTGTGACTTTTCAGATAAAACATAGAAATTTGAACAAAATTGCGAAAGTAACAAGATTACGTTGTTAGTCACTCAGGATCTGCACAAATTGCTCAAATAACGATTGGTTTCGGGTGACATTGCAGATGTTCGTTTATCTGATGAGCTGGTCAGATAACTCTGAGTTAACATAAAAATGAGTCGACATGACATTGCGTAACAGAAATTATGTCTGAATTTGCGAATATCATTTACGAAAGTTGTGTTGCTCTGCTTCTTTTGCGTTTTGTATTTCGAGAAGTGTAATTAACATCCACTAAATGGCACCCGAATTTTTTCTTGTTAATTTTCTTTTCCCAAATCGTCGTTTATTTTTGCCTTCCACTTAACGTGAAGATAGACGGATCAGTTTAAGAAATTGTTTGAATATCGTGCTTTCTTACGAAAGTCTTACGATTGTTAGTAGGTTTTTGATGAAGGAGATGAACAGGCTTGGACAAATATCATAGCTCCCTCTGCGTCTTTCTGGGAATAGCTGTTAACGTTCAGAGAGTATAACCTGTCTAGGAAGAGTTTCTTAAGCTTGCCGTTCACAGTCGGCATTAAACTATAGGTTCCCTACACTTGTAAGAGAACAGAAATGCATATATGTAACATGAGTGGCTGCAGAAGCGCTGGCTTCTTGGGGATTGTAAAGTACTGTCGAATCGATTTAAAAAAATTACGTTTTTTATTTTGAAATGCTTTGCAATCGCGAAATCGTTTCACACAAAACACTTAATTAACTATTTCAATTTTACCAACCGCCATTCGGGTGGTTCCCTCGTTACTCTCCTTGTCAATTTGTTCATTTCTTCTCTTGGGTGTTGCCGCGTCTTTTTTTTTATAATAGCACATCATCGATTGGCAGATTTGGTCGTACACGCTTGTTTTATATCATTTCAACCTTTCATTTTCCTTCTCATAACAACCACTATTCCACACAAAAGTCAATTTTTTCGTGACGAATCCCCCTTTTCAGGCATCAAAATTACGCTGTTTTCAATATTGATGGTTTTATGGATTTTAATGGTCTGTACTTTACAAAGTAAAAATGAGAAAATATAAAAAATATACACAAATATAAAAAAACTGCAAATTTTCGAAGGTACAATTGTAAATTTGTACCATATAATTGTTGCAATCGCTTGCTTTCATGTAAGCGTATGCAACGTATGTATGTAACGTATGTATGTAAGTTCATTTTGGTAATAAATTAGGGACGATGTAGGGAGATGTAGCTGGTTCTGTTTAAGATGAAACCTAGGTCCACACTGGTCCGTTGCGCCAAAAAATCTGTTTATGTGTAACACATTTTCAGTTCAGTCTTGTTTGGTGTCGTTGGACAGAGCACGGAAAGAGATCTATAATCAACATTGGTTTTATTTCTAAATGAATGTCCCAGTTTGAACTGGTATAATTTTCTCCTATACACACCCCTATCTATTTCATTTTTGACAAAACCACAAAACGGGAAGACAGGCAATTCAAAATTTTACTAGATTTGGAACGATTTGGAATGTTATTCCCTAGATTTTCTGAACTGAGCATCTCACATTTTTCCGAATTGCTGACAACAACCAAAGAGTGTCAATTGTTTATGAAAAGCTTTCCAAGTCTTGCCGTTCGAAATCGGTAATAAACTGCAGCTCCTCAATGAGAAAACCATAGCACTCACAATACAAGTAGTTGATGATTCCTTGTGTACTAAATCGCCAACAAATTATCTTTTTACAAATCTGCCAGCCCAGAGAATTCCTTCTACGACCTGCAATATGCAAAAGAGCAGAAAACCTGCTGCTTATCGCCACCTGTCATTTCTCACAAGGTTAACGCACTCAGTCATCGGCGTTGCAAATTTCCCAACACACCATTCACGTCCTCTAAACACAAGCAATTGCAAAGCATTTAACTATCTCCCACAGCTCGTGCAGGAAACTTTCAACTTTTCGCTTCCAAACACTTATGAAGTACGATTCTTGAATAAAGTTTCAACTGCCCCTCGTCTAATTTAGCACCACGACAAGCAATGTGGGTTTACAAGCGCCGGCACGGACGCAAATACCGAGTTGCTTCGCAGCTGCAAGACTTCTTTGTCTTAGCCTGACCTTGCTCCAGTCCAAGCGTCTTTTGTCGGAGCTCTATCTGCATCAGTGTCCACAGCGTCACAAGGTCACGATGTGAATTGTGGAGTCTGCACTTTTTATCACGAAAACACCTCTCTCCATCTCTCTCTCTCTCTCTTTATGGGACCACATTATTCCACACCTAGACCAGTATAATTTCAATTTAATTGCAACGAGTCGCTTGCCTAATGGCAGACGGTGGAGTAACTTCGAGAACTATTTCGAAAGCTCCCCGATGTTACATAACCGAGTGTCCGCAATGGTGAACATGCGGCTGGAAATTTCCTTTTCTACGACCCGGTGGTATTAGCCCACAATCATGGTGCGTTTCGGATTTCAGGTGAATATGACCAAATCCGTACCTCCGCGAGCAGAATGTGTGTCATTTCTTTGGGTAAACACATGTCTGGCACCCACTGTCACTTATGGTGCTCGATTTCATTCATCGATGTGTGCCCCACATTCGCGCCGCCGGACCGAGTACGTGGTCAAATCCGAAACAAGTCCGGAGACGCAGCGCGAAGAAGAAAAAAGAAAACATGTATCTATGGCATTGCGCAACCGCAAAGGAGGTTCGAGAGCATTTTGCATTTCATGTCAAATAGATTCGACTACATTGCGAATTTGAGAAATTGCTGCGCCGGCGCAACTGCATACGAAAATCGAAACCGCGTCCGTGCAGGCGGGCATTTGCTGGTTGGAGTTGCAAAATGGAATTTGTTGGTCATCTGTCTAGTGACGACAACGCGCTGATGAGTTTGGTAACACGAATAAGTTGGCGGCTTGTGATTAATTGAAAGGGGGATGACAGCCAACACTTCAGTTGCAACTTGAAAATGAGAGGTAGTAAGAGGATTTGTTGCACGGAACAAGGTTTGGCCATTAGTTCGCCTCTAATGACTTGATGACGCCGTGTTATGGAGTGTTGCACAAACACGCTGATTGAATGTTTCACAATCCATCAAGGCGGCAACACACATCGCTGTGCTGTGCACTGTTCCAAATGTCTCTCGGCCTTTCGGGTTAATGTGGACGTTTTTGTGAATGGAAGTGGTTAATAAATTGGATGATCGTTCATATTTAAATATTTGCTTACACACGACTCTTTTTTTCGCAAATAAATAATTGCTAATGTTTTTACTTCTTTCCAGTGGCACGGTTCTGCAGGAATACGGAACTTTCTGGAGCAACATCGTGGCGAAGATCGAATCGAAAAGGAAAAACTGAGAACGTTTTTGTTTAAAATTTTAAGTTTACTGTTATCAATAAAATAAGTTTTTCCTATTAAATCTCCATTATTGTTGCAACTTTAAACAGGAGTCAAGTGAGATCTCCCCTCCGACGAAGCCAGTTACCCTGAACACGCTCTGTGCGCTTTGACGCTTAATTAGGATTCTTCCCGTTTGCGTATCCATCAGCACCGTTAATTACCCAATAAATCACAATTTCAGCAAATATTTACCATAACCTCCCACCCATCATATTCCAGGTATTTGAAAATTCAAATCCAATCTACACAGAGTTGTTACACGCCTCCGTTGCCGATAGATAGAAACAATTACGATTCCCCGCCGTACACGCCGCACAGACCGATGCGAGTGCTCTTAATTTGATTGCATGCATAATGGTTTTTCGTTTTCAGTGCTTGCATTGAATTTCTGACAGAGCGATTAAGCGGCTGACAGCTGGCTTGACAGCTATGCCGAACGCAGAGGCTAAGAAAGTGACAATTGAAAATGATAGGAATAACGATTTATCTCCCTCAGATAAGGCATTCTGAACTTATGGGCGTTGAGTACAAGTCGGACGTGACATGACAAGGAAAGGAGTTTGATAAAGAAAAATTGGCACTGTCGTTCATCGACGAATATGAATCTATTTGATTGATGAGTAAACTCGTCAAAAAATTTCTAGATTGAAAAATAAACGTGACCCAAATTTGGCAAGTACTTTTAAAGGCCTCTTCTACACAAAGTCCAATGTATCTTGTGTCGCATTTTGTTAAACGCTTGAAGCTATTCGCCTAAATGCAAAAGCGTGTCCAGTCAATGTGGTTTCAGATAATGCTTTATTTTCGCAAAGAAAATCAACTTTGCATGTATTTTGAAGCCGCATGTGCATACAAAGAGGCATATGCAGGTATACTGTGCTTTGAATAGCTTTCACGTTAATAGACCGAATGAATATGGATGAGGATTCGAGGTCGATGGCGTGGACACTGACATCTATAGTGTCCTCAACCATTTTTTTTTTCACAGGCCAGTGGATGGAATTTAGTTGAGTGGGCAAACGTGATGTATGCATAGTAATTCTTTTTCTGCTGCAATGAAGAGGCATCAATGCGACTAGACGGTAAAGGACAAAAGAAACACAACGATGTGAGTGTTCACAATTTACTTCTTGGTTCCTATTGAATGCTTATGTTGGCATGTCTAATGCAAGCAAAATGTACCACTTATTGTTGACCGCATTCAACTTTTGTGTATGTAAATGATCGAATACGCAAATCCTAGTATTGCTTAAGAAAGAGACTAAGTTCCATTTTCCGATCTTAGCACCTGATCTGCTTGTGACATAATACACTAACATAAACGGAATACAACGGGGGGAACCTTCGAATCATTTGAATTTGTCGAAACCTGCAGTGGATGTCGAAAAGGAGATGTGTGATTTCTTTTATCCTTTGCGGAGACCCGTAAGGTACTATTTTCTACAAGTAAACACAATGCAGATGATATCGACATATAGCTCGTTCTAACCTGGCAGTTGTGGAAGGATTAATGACCATTAAAAAACAGGCAAACTGGTCTGTTGTTAATTTAAAATCGATACGTTGAAGTTCATCTGGGTCACAATTGACAATTTCGAAGGGGTTTGTCTATCTCGGAAAAACCTTCGGTACACAAATGACACCTTGGTGGATATTCTATGTAGTATCATTCTTGACAGAGCGTACCACAAAGCTTACCACAGAGCGTACAACAGGGCGTATCACAGAGCGTACCACTAGGCAGCAGACACTTCGAGCTATTCCAGGTTTTCGTCTACCTACTAAATAGGGAAAACAACATCAGAACCGAAATAAAACGCAGAATCACTTTTAAGACGCAATTTAGAGTTAGAGCCCTATCTCTAAAGGCTAAGCATGCTTTATACAACAGCTTGATCATACCAGTCCTCATCTACGGTGCAGAAAGTCGGACGCTAATAAAAGCGTATGTGGAAGCCCTTAGTCTGTTTTACGTGCGATTTTTGGTCCTGTTTGCATTGGCGACGACGAAGTTTATAGTATATCCTACAGGCGACATGTATCTGGTCATGTAGAGCTAGGTAGAGCATATGGATAGATTGGGCCAAATCTCCTGACTCGGAGGACCGAAATCAAGATCTTCAGGCGCTTATTTTTTCAGTCGAAAGTTGTCAAAAGGAAAAACGACGAAAAACGCTTCATTCGAAAGAAAATTTTGCTTCGGACAGTCGTGTGTGAATCTAGGGGAAGATATAAACCCGAGCTCTGCATGTTGTCAGTTTTGTCACACCTAGCGAAGACACTAAATTTCCATTTACAAGGTCTTCAGCCTTCAGATTCGTGCGGGAGAGAAAGGCCGAACCTCTGGTCAGCGACGGATTTATTTACGGTGAAATTGGGTTATTCCCCAGTGACTAACCAGCCAATATTTCTGAGCCAGTACCATAAGTCGTCAATAAAGAAGGTTCCGTTCTAATTGTGTACTATAGTAAAAGTTATTCTGTTGGCGATGGTTGTTTCCTGTGGATGTACTCGACTGTTTAATAATTCGCTTTGTTTGGAAAAATGCAAGAGAAACGTTTGAAGCATTGTACTCGTAAACGGCATTTGAATTCCCATAAGGAATGTACTTTTTAGAAAAATTAAGTGTTCTCAAATTTCCATTGTATCAAAATTTTAAAATACCAGTTGAAAAATTTGGTTTTGGTACTCAAGTCGATAAAGACGTTAACAGAATTCGTGAAGTTATCTTAAAAAATCGACCATGGACTAGTGAACTGAAATAATTTCGAGTTCAGCTCGAAGTGGGATTCTGCTTAATACGTGCCTCGTGCTATTGCTCACAGATATGCTGTGAGAGAGAGAGCATTAATTTTGAATCACGGGAGTGCAGAAATGGATGTGTGCCTCGGAAATTAGTGCCAGATAGGGTAGGACTTTTAACAAGATTGAAGGATTTTGGGTTGGAAAATAATTACAAAACAAAGATATGAAAAGCAAACTTGTTCAGCTTCCCCTGGAGTATGCCTTCATATAAATGTGTACTCAAATAAGAAAATGTCAGCAAAATTTTTTGCGGACTTATATTTTACTAAACATTAAACATACATATGTAGCTTAAACGATGAAGACTAATGTCTTTAGCATATGTCAGATCTTTTCGACAGCATCTTCAGGACCAAAAACAAAACAGTTTTCATTAGACAAAAAACAGCCGAGGAGAAGAACAGATTCCCGGAAAGACACATTTTCGTAATGCGCAATATTTCGAAATGTGCAAAATCCCGAAAAACCAAATTTGGGAAAGATATCGAAAGGAATAATATCCCAACATATTTAAACTTGACATGTATGCGAAAAAGACATACTTAGCCGAATTTCACTGCAAATTCCCCAGAACTCACTACACATGAAAATGCAATATTAAGGAATTGAATTCGCAACAAAACCTCTTCGTTGAAAGGAATACATCAAAATACCATCAATGCAAGAAGCAACTCCCTGAAGATTATCGATGTTTATGTTCCAAGATATTGTACACTATCAGGTGACTGAGCATAGCAAAAGGAGCACATTTTGATTTTCTCTTTTCCGTGTTTCACGGCCAAAGTAATCTTGGTAAGTAGAACCAATCCGCTGTACTCATACGGGATGTACGTACAAAACAAGTGAAATACTTTCGGAATGTATCTGCATACCCAAATGATTCTCCTCGGGTTCGCTGAATAATTCACAAACGCACACATCAAACGGATATACGAGGCAAATCTTTCACGCCATGAAGTCGGCTGGAATCTGTGCACAGTGCGTTAAATCAGTGCAAAGTTGGAAAACATTTTAAATAAAAAAACAACTCGATGTTTACTAATTTTGTGTTGAGTTGTTAAACGATCAGCTTGGTTCTCTTAAACGAATTTAGTGCCAGTCACTATTTCTTTCTATAGGCAAAAAATCAGGAAATGAAACTAACATGAAGAAATTGAATTGAAAATTGGGAAGTCCTATTTAAGTTAAATTGGGTGCCCCAACAGCCTACAAAAGTTCAAGCTTCTTTAAAAATTATTCCCGAGGGGACAGAGTTCACAGTTACTTTCCGAGTCTGAACGACAGTGTTTAATACATTTTTTGAAGACAATCAATACTCTTTAAGTGTTGCCAGGAAACCGAATAAGGCGATACCTTGAAACTCAAATATGCGAAAATGTAATTCTAGAAAGCAGGAATGTTCCGCATTTGAGTTGAAGCACTTATCCAATACGCCACTGGGGGCACGAGTTAGAAGGCTTATGAGTACTCAGAAGTTATTTGATAACCTTTCTATTTCCATACGTATTTGATATTTTAATAGGAAGCCTTCAGTTGAATTCAATTCTCTTTCAAATGGCATTGATACATCTGTCCATTTTTTTATTTTATTCCATTGCCTAAGGCATTTTTTTCATTTCCTCTTTTGTGAAGCTCGACATTGTCTTTGACATATTTTGTCTCGATCTCACTAATACATTAAAATTGGATCCACGTAGTACGATCCTTGACGAAACGAAGGTCTTACGTCGACCTCGGAGGAGTAAGCCTTTTGATCTCGCGAGATAAACTGAATCCATTTTTATTTGTAGCGTAAGCAGTGGGGAGAATGAATATAAGGAATTGAGGTGAATCCGTCATGACATGTTTTTATATAAAATTGCCGCGTAGTCGGTGCACGAATTTCCCAACATTTCGTCCTTGAATCATAAGTTAGAAATCATTGACCGAGCACAAGGTTTACAATATTTTAAATAGTCCATTGTCGACATCTCAAGTTTTCAGACTATTTTGAATAATGAAGATTTTTTAGACTATTTCGTACACTCATCTTCTTCTTCATCGGTTGGGGCTTTAGTCCGGGTTTAGTCTGGGTCTTAACGCACATGCTCTTTTAACTAGCCCGATTTTCTGCTAATTGCTTCCAACCAAGGGCGTTAAACTGATTGAAGCCACTGTCCCATCGTTTGACCAGATCGATGTCATTGTAGAACCCGTACAAATTGTCGTTTAATCTCCTCCTCCAAACTTCATAGCAACGTTACATACGGGACCAAAGTTAATTTGAAGAACTTTAATCTCGAAGAGAACAAGAATCCCTTCGTTCATTTTTCTGTGCCATACAGCAGGACTGGAACTATAAAGGCTTTATACAGGAATAGTTTGCTTCTTAGAGAGAGGACTTTATTTTGATTGGCTTTCCAAGTCCACAAACTAAGTGATTGCAAGCATGACCTTCATTTGTGAAACGAAGAACCATGTGAATATTTTTTATTTCTTTTACAATCTTATTTACTGCAGCTATCGCCAACCGGACTACCGGTTAACCACAAATAAGCTTGAGCTTTCTCATCTTTTTAAACTTTTTCTTAGTGTCAATATTATTTTTTTGAAAAAAATTTTGAGTTTTTCTCCCCTGGTCGGCACACTGTGCCTTAGAGGGTTATATAAACAATTGCCGGTCGTGAGTGGGAGGATGTTTGCTTGTTTTAAATTTTTTCTCTCCATTCCATGTTGGGTTGTTGGTTTTTGGTTGATTGAGGAATAGGTCTCGAGAGACTTCGTCGGTTTGATTAAGCTATAGACGGACCTGGTAACGAGTGTTGCGGCATTGGGCTTGGTTTTGATAGCTTGTTAATCAAGTGATCAATATTGAAGTCGCTTCCGATTGTACATGTATGTTATTATGGATTTTTTTTACTCGATTGAGGTCTGATTTTGGCTGGGAAGCGGATGCCTCAGCCGCGGACATGGAGAGGGATGTGTAAGGAAAGAACGACCAAGGAACCTTAAAGCAAGTACAAGGTAGAGTGACCATCGTGGCGTTGTGTGTGTTATTGCGTCGAGTCACACGCACAGAAGTCCAGCTGTGATTTTTGGGCAATTTATCTCGCGAGAAATAAATCTTTTCGGTTTGTCTTGAATTCCTTGAATTCGATTGATGCAGATTTAAAAAATAAACTGTCGTATTCGTGAGAAGAGCCCGTCAAAACAGGCACAACACACGATTTGTTTTATTATAAGCGTATACTAAGGAATACACCTGAGTGACCGGAATCAAGTTACAGTAAGGGTCAAGAGAATAGAGGAAGCGAGGGATGCCTGAGCGTTGTAATGGGGTAATTTAAAACCGAGTAGGAAGGAGCATTCCACATATATGTGGTGCTAAGAAATGAGCCTCTAAACTTAACTTTACTTTTGAAAGTGAGCTTTCGGATAAACTGATGGACATTTAGAGCTAGGCGTTTATCACGGGAGAGTTTTTGAAACAGAGGCGTGCAGCTGGCTAATTCATTTGAGCAGCTTTTGTTAAAAAATCTTGGATCCTAACCACTAAATACATTTGGAACACCAGAGTAAAGATGTTGTCGTCTATTCGGGTGTATTAAAGTTCATAATGTATTTATAGTTAATTTCATGGCATTTACTTTTTGCATTCTTTTACGGAATCTTGACATTTCCAAGCAGACAACCTTTTTGTTAATGAAATATGTGGTCATTCCTTGACGATTTGATACTCATACCAAAGATGAAAAGTATTTCGGTTTCCATGACACATGTGTCATTAATGGTTGATTATTTAAAGTGACACTAGACTGCATTGAGTTTTGAATGCGTTAAATTTAACTCTATCGATTACACCGTCAAAGTCGATCTTCAATGTGCTTAATATTCAAGGACTCTGATTCGAGAACTGTAGCGAACCTCACATTACATCTTAGAGGGGCTTGAACGGGTTTATAATCAATGCATTGCCTACCAACTGCAAACGATACAGCTTAATTTGCAAAACGATTTGATTCCTTCCCCTCTGTGAAATGCTTGTAAACTCGTCAACACCATTGAATGTGTCCCGTCATTAATGAATATAAAATTGCTGTCCCTGCCCATATGCCGTCACATTCACCAGACAGTCGTTTATCCACTCGCAACATCGGCCACACCTGCGACACTCAAACGACTTGAACAGTGTTTTAATAATCAATATGTACACAAACTGATTGTTATTTGCAGAGACTGAACTGCAGAGCCTGCTAAGCGTCCAGGTATACACCAGATTTCCTTCATCGTCTGCGATGGGTTGGCAAATAGACAAGTATAATTGGCGCTTCGCAAACCGAAGACGACTAAGGATATCAATTACTCGGCTGTGTTTGCAGTCCTTTTCCTTGACGCGATGCAAACAGAATGTCGCTCGGAAAAGGTTAAGGGTGAAGAATGGACGCACTGCAAATGACAGATTTTGTCACTCCCTAATGATAGTGATTATGACAACTGAATGTGTTACGTCCAGCGGAGAAAATAAAGAACTGTTTATCTATGTCACCCCTCGTTGAAATAATCCGTGGAGAAAGCCATTTATTAAGGCAGCAAAAGGAAATATAAAAGGGGCTGACCTTCAAGTTGATATGACACAGGGATTAACGTTTCGAGGTAAAGGACGAGCACCAGCGCCGGATCCGAATGAATTCTTGTTAGTTGTCGTAAAGGTTAAGATATGCGTATAAACATCTGTATTGAACATCATAAATATTTTAGGAGACTGAAGGAGGTGAAAAGGATCTCTGGAGTTTTCGCCAAATGGTCTCTATTTCTGTTGTGTGGATTTGAGTTGTTCTCTGAGGATAAGAAGGGTTCTGCCATCGTATGTTTGTATATCGAAGAGATCTGTCCCCAATTTTTCAAGCTATCTGTGGAAATATTTTAATTTTTACTCATCAGAACAGGGTAAGCCCACTCTTTCATCAGGAAGTGCAAAAGATGCAAAATGAGTAGGCAATGTTATCGGTTAAAAGAGCAATTCATGGCATCTCCGTTTTGAAAATGTCATTATGTAAATGTTGGTCACGACTACGTCTGAGGTGGTCCATTCGAAAAGTCCAATTTTGGACGACTTATCCGGTATAGTAAGTGGTATTTCGCTGATTAACACGAGTAAACCTGACCCATTCCTGAACTGTACATATCGCCAGAGAAAATATTGCATGATCTCGCATGAAAATGCAAAATTAAGTGCTAACCAAAATGATTTCGACAAGGCAGTAGATTCAAGCGATTTATGACTCGTTGCACCGTCTTTTTGAAACCATAGCTCAGCGAAACCATGTGTTTGAATTTTAGAATGCACATGCAAGCTGCTTAGATCGATGACGAATGCATTCTTCTCGTTCGTCCCGCCCCGTATTGTCTCTTTACAACGTGCTGGTTGTGGTCTAGCCGCTCAAGTACCATCCACTATTTGTCGTTTATGTGCACCGAAGTTCCTCGAATCGCACGAAAAGCATTTCTTACAGAACGCTTTGCAATGCCGCTGAACAGTGTGGAAACATTGTTGTTATGTGAGTTTTTATATGATGACTTGCCAAAGGATACTAAACGAAATGTAACAAATAGTTTGACAAGAGCTTCACGTGATCCATCCAAAAAAACTTGTTGAAAATCAAACCTCTTGATGAACTTCCCTATACAAGACAATCCAATCATGCACTCGTTGTGCGTGCTTGCCAAATAAACTAAATAGATCAAAATCTTCTGATTTGACAAATGATGTTCTTCATCATCTCCATTCCTGGGACTTAGACATCAACTTGACTTTCAAATGTTTTTAAAGTCTTTGATTCAATCAGTCTCTGGAGTTAATTTTATAATTGAAATCAAAATGTAGTCCTTTTTTACTCATAACAGTTATAATAACTGACCGTCGCTGCATCGATCAAGGACCTAGGGCTCATCTTCTTCACAAACTACTAGTCTTTCTCAAACTATTGTTTTTTACGAGTAGAGGTAACCTACAGTTCCAGGAATCGATTTTTCCTTCAGCACGTGAATCGATACTTTAGTTTCTGTCTGATTACATGTGAACAAATGCATTGTATTATGTTAAAGTTGGCACTACTGTAACTGACATTTTTCAAAACTTTAAGTCAACATATTTATTTGTGTTTGAGATGTGCCCCCTGTTGTAAACAGCTTAAAGTGAGTGTTAAAATGCAAGTCTTTGGAGATACTCGGGAACTACGAAAGCATATTAATTTTAATTCTCTGGGACCTCAAAACTGCTTACTAATGAATTTGTCTGTAAGAAAGAATGGCGCCTCTTCCTTTCGCGCTGACTATGAAAACATTTAACATTTCAAGGAAGCACGTAAGATGTAATTGGGTAGTGGCGGCGAACAGCTGAGAATAGATGCAAAGAGAACATAGAGGGCAGAGAGGATAGATGCAGCTCCTGTACACCGACTTCGAAAGGTGAACATCAACAAGGTGTTCACGTCTTTGATTGGATTAATATTTTTGGCAAATCCTATGACTTTAAGTAGTCGAATATTAAAAATTAAAACAATCCTGTTAACTATTCGATGGTCGCGCACAGAATGATCTTTATTTTTTACATTTGGGTTTACATGAGTTTCTCATCAATTAAGTAATTGTTGTTGGTCCCTTCACATCATGATGACAAAAATTAGAAATGCGATGTACCTTGACTATACTTAAAATAAATGTGTGTGTGTAGGAATTATACTGCTACTAGTCACTTGAATGTCATTAGAATATATTAGTCATCAAAAATACTTCGAAGCGTTTGTCACTTCGTAAAATGTTATTTTAAGTCTTTGGAACTTAAGACATTTGCGCTTAACTCTTGAAGTCTTCAAAATGTTTGTTCGAAATTTTTGAAAATTGAAATCTTTTTTTTGTTATCTGGATGAATAAACAGAACTTTGATTGGCTTTGAGAATGACGTGAGGCGACTAGTGGTGCGGATGAAATTTTGAATGTGTAGAGTTTAGAGCCATAAAAAAAGAGGAGAAGGTGAACAAAATTTGCAATGTATTGGCTAAAACGGAGAATGTCCGGCGTGGCGTAGAGGGTTATTCAGACAAGTTATTAGTAGATGTTTAAAGGATAGATTTCTCAACTATTTGCCGAACTACCTTTTTCGAATATAAATCCATGAAACGCTTCCTAAGCCTTAGCTTTTCGAGTCTAAAATTAATTACAGGGCCCCTCCTCCTTAGAGAAGAGGCTCAAAATGAGTGGTTGCTAAGAAATTAGATTGGAACATTGGAACAAGTGTCTTGGAAGAGAAGGAAGCCTCAAATCAAAAGTCTGGAAAGTAAAAATTTTCAAAAACGCATCGAGTGGAGACTTGACATAACGAATTTTACACTTTCCTTAAATCGAATGAAAATGGTCAACACGTCATGTGGTTCTTAGAATGCACCTCCTACGGCACCGCATCTCAAATAAAATTAAACTGCTTATGTCTCATGGATTTAATCTTTATCAAATTACCGAAAATTATTGAGACTCGCCCAATTGATGGATTGCTCCTCCGAACACTGCCAACGAGTAGCAACTTGAATCAATTATCGACATCTGCTGACACTGTCAATAGAAGTCAAGGACTTCATTCGAGTCGACATTTTATCGTCTCTCGCTGATTCCCTGCAAGTATTTATTACGTCATTGACTCCAGACAAAATTATTTTTCCTCGCCTGATTCGATTTTTGTGACAAGTCCCCTGCCCCTTCCATCAGGAGAGCTTAAGGACAGATAATCTCGGTTGGGAAAGGGACACGAGGACACACACCTGCAATTTTTTTCCCCTTAATCTCCAACAATGTTGTTTACATTTTGTCCTCCAGTGGGTGTGTTGCTCGCACCTAACCGCACACCGGTGTATAGCGGTAAGCCTAGTCACCTAGTGACATAGCCAGCCGTGATGGGCGCAGTACGATGACGAAAGGGAGCAGCAAGAAGCACCGACGAGCATGTCATCTGCCCCCGTTGCTGGTCGCCCACTCAGCTTTGAACATAGATAACACTTAAGTACCTGAATTTCGTTAGCACAGATACGCATATCCAGGTTAGGCACTTGTCAGACACAACAGAGAAAAATGCTTCCTGCCGCAGAAGTGTTGTTGCGATGAGCCCACGTCGTCACGTTGCTGTTGAAGGCATCGTGTCTAATGAGATGCTCTCGTAATGAGAACACATCACGGGCAGGAGGCGCTCTGCGATTACGATCGGAAAGTACTTCATATTTTGCTTTTCCTCTCTCCGGTGCGGGCGTGGAGTGGGGCTTCGCTGGGGTTGGAGGCCGATGAATCAATTCTTGCACCCCCACCTCCGAGGGGGATGCATGCCAACTCGATGGCGATGTTTTAGGCCACAGTGCCGCAATTGAGAAAATTGATTATAACTGCGATAAGATTGAGTGATTGAGGGTTTGAAGTGTTTCTCTTCGATTTTCTTTTGTGCTCTTAATTATCTTGTGCAAACGAAGTGAAATGGCACAGGCACAAGAGCTTTAACTTATCTGATTAATAAGAAAAGGTCGTGCAGTGGCCAACGATGGGATTAGCGAAGGTTAAGTGTGTCACGTGTCAATCGGATCTCTGCGTAGGCTTCAAGTAATATTAGTTGTTTATTTTTTGGTTTGTCTTTGTTAGCTTGCCACGTCACTTATATTTTTAAAATTCGTGATCGAATTTGTGCAAAATTTAGGTCTTTGTGGAGGCTTGCAAGCCGAAAGACTTGGGATGGAGATACTTGGAATCTCGAAATTCAAAATTCTAACTCTTTGATTCAAAGTAATTTTATCAGCGATGGGGACAAAATGCGGAATTGCCTGAAATCTGAAATTGACAAGCTAAAATTCTGCAATGTCCAAAATGCCAGAATGCTTTCAGCCTAAAAAACTTCACCCCTTAAACAAAATTCCAAGAAAAGAGAGCGCACAGTATGGGGGCATGCTGCTCCTCGGAACCCTCTGCTGGGGACACTGCAAAATTATGAAAAAATGCAAAATTCAAAGACAGTAAACCTCCGCAATATTAATTTTCGATGAATTTAAAAAAAA
This sequence comes from Eristalinus sepulchralis, assembly GCA_944738645.1. Classification (NCBI taxonomy): domain Eukaryota; kingdom Metazoa; phylum Arthropoda; class Insecta; order Diptera; family Syrphidae; genus Eristalinus; species Eristalinus sepulchralis. Next base: position 16,160,432 of record OX122882.1, read on the forward strand.
ATCTGACGTCTATGAGTTTTTGACATTTCAAAAATTTTGACAATTTGTGTTTTGGGTTATTGAGATTTTTTTTGCGTTTCTGGATTCAAGACACACATATCTGAATTTTTAATTTTTAGATTTCAGTTGATTTCCTCCCTTCAGCTTGTACAAAAATCTCCCAAAAGTCTGGACCGTATACTTCACTGAGAACCAGACTTCCCTAGGTGCTCTAAATCCGTCCACAGATCAATTAGGTCAATTAGGCTTGCACTCTCATACATACATGTCTTGCAACCAAAATTGTAAATCTATCCATTCATCCTCGAAGAGCACCGTACTTTTCCCCGATTTCACGTCACTGCTACCATTATCCCGCGTCAACATTTCTCTGAACTTAAGTAAGGCAATTATCCTGGAGAAATACCAGCCAATCAACGACCACACAATCTCACTCAACTACCTGCTGACGGTAAGTGATCCACGAAAGTCCACTCAGTCGGGTAAATGCACAAGAATGGCCCTCGGGGCAATGCCAAGTCAACATACAAACCGCCCTATCACTTGTGACTGTCAATCTGCCGTCACGTCACAGAAGAATGATCCCCCGATAATAATTTTCTTTCCTCAACAACAGATACTTGGCGTTCCTGTCATTGCTGCCCCACATTGGCTTCGAAAAATTTCATTCTCACGTGACCTGCCCGGGTGGCTGTTTCACGTAGTGCACCGTCACTTAAATAGAGTGAACGGGGCGATACTTGACTCGCACGCCTGCACTTGGTCATTAAGGGAAACGTGCACAGAACGCATTCACCTCATGTTGCTTATCTATCGGGTGCACGCAGTGATGATGGGTACAGGTCACAAATCCTGTTGAATTTCTGCGTACCTGGTAACCAGGGAGCGCTCAGTTGAATGTTGAATGACGGTAGGAGTGACCGCATCCAATGGAACACCAGATCCAGTCCAAACCGGGGAGAGGTCCCTTCAAGTACTCCCGCTCATTCGGTGGAGCAGATGTTGAGTCAATTCAATTAGGGCTTTTTGAAACTCTCTGTAGGCGAATAAACTCGAGATTATTGGATCCATTCGTTAGGCTGTTTATTGACTTCTGGATAATCCTACACCAGGACAGTGCTTCGCACAGCTTGTTTCGTTCGTCCTGGAGGATGGGAATCGTTATTTCGGACTGTTCCAGTACGGAACGGCCCAGTTTTCGATTTAATTGTTTTGTTTTTCATCTTCCTTCATTACGGTGGTGGATTCGTTTTTCAGTTTTATCGATTTTCACAACTTTGTGTCATCAGGGGATTCTCCAAATTATGCCTGCAGCGTATTTACACTTTGATTTGAGAAAGCCATGTATGTATGTATGTATATATGTATGTATATCCAGGAATTATATTTGGCAAAGTGAAGGAGAAACATGTATTTACGGGTTTTTGTTGTTTTGCGAGTTCTGCTTTCGTACTCATTTTAATTTTTTTGCAAGCTGTAATCTGGTTCGTAAGAACGTCTTAGCATCTTTTACTTTTACGTCTTTTAGTAATATTGGTTATTTTTTTAAATGGACGATAGTGTATATATGGGAAGGAAAACCAAACAGGCAGACAATTTGTTCAATGTAAAATAGCAAATTCTGGGGCAAGAAACTCTTTGTGCTTTGGCCCCTAAATCCAAAATATGTCAAGTAAGTGGACTATTTTTTAATGTTTCTATATGTATTCACATTAGCCTGTATCAGGTTGTACTGTATCAGATTGTGCCTTGAAATAGACACTTTTATAAAAATTTAAGAGTTTTTGGACTCAAAAAGTCAAAATATAGGGTGATCTATCATAAGGTTTCATTTTCGGTTGGCATTTTATGACAGATGACGCATGACTTCTATCAAACTACTTTCACAGGTTTGTGCAGTGTCGTTTGGCAAATCGTCATGGTCAAATTCATACGTCAACAGCGCCTCCAATTTGTGCATCCGTATTTCTTAAATCAGCATTCTGCGGGGAATGTGTTTTCGTGCGATTCGACAAATTTACGGTGCGCATAATCGACCTGCTGAAGCCACTTTTGCCAATACCATTCGCAAATTTGAGTGCCAGTTGACATTAGTGATAGATACTAAACAGATTCGATCACATTCAGAACGTAGAAGAGACACTATTGCAGCTGTAGCTGAGAGTGAGCGCGAAGCCCAATTCGATTGTCATTCTCAGCAGCTTGCATTGGCGTATTCAACAACGTGAGGATGGTGAGGCGTATTTTACGTAATGAGCCTTGCCTTGAGCAAGAAGTTATGCTAGAGGACTTGAATTTGCATCAGATTTTCAGTGAATGAGATCTGAAAAAAAAACGCAATGAAAAGTCGACGTTTCATAGTGAAATTTTGTTCAGTGATGAAGCCCACTTCTTTTTCAATGGACACGTTTCCAAAAAAATTGTCGTACTTCAGCTGATGAGAAACCCGAAGAGTACCCAGAGCTACCATAATAGCTCTAGCTTCAACTACAACTCGTATTGTGCGTGCCGCTATTTCCTCACGAGTAGAGGAGACCTACAGTTTTATGCCGACTCCAAACGGAGAGACTTGAACAACTTTTCATAGACAGTTAGTACTCTTTAGTTTTGTCAGTAACCCAAATTTGTGGTGCTATAAAAATTCTAGGCGTTTCGTCCAAAAATCGATCCTGGGACCTTAGCTTGTGTGTGGACCACTATCAGAGCTACAGTCGCATTCTTTAAAAACAACAGTATGGTGTGGTTTATGTACTGGTGAAATCATTGGTCAACATTTCTTCAAAAATAAACCACTATAGCGCTATGTTAACGAGCTACATATGTGCTTCCTGAAATTCAAGCACATGGTTTTGGTAAACTCTAGTTTCAGCAAGACGACGCTTAGAGCCATACAGCGCGTGATACTATGGACTAGTGATTTGGGTCCATAGTCTGTACTGGCCCAACTTCATACGTAGAAGAAAAAATGGAGACCCCTTTGACTGAGCCAATATCGCATAGATCCTCTTTGTCGTTTTGGGTGAACACTCGAAACAGTTCGTGAATGATCTAAATGTTCTTATGAGTGTGATTTTAGGCAAGGGAAGTCTGAGACGAATCAGTTTTTCCACTACGGCAGATCTTGGAAAAGTTGTTATAAAGCCCACCACCTATTCGTCGAGAGAGTATGCTTAGAGACGAGCTCGACAGTGCAATACAAAATTTTGGTATATACCTATCAAATTCACTAAGCATCTCGGGGTCTATTGCATGAGTGATGGGATGAGGAACACTGAGTTTTCTTGTACGATTGGCCAAGCTGGATCAGTAGTAAAAAAGGCCGAACTTCGTGTCAAGGCCAAGTTATTGAAATTTAACCTAGGGTTTGTTCCAACTCTGACCTATGATAATGACCGAAAGAATAAGATCGCGAATACAGGCTGCCAAGATGACATATCTTCGTGCCGTTGCGGATGCTACTCGCCGGGATAGACTGAGAAATGCGACGGTGCGGGGGGAACCCAATGTTGAGCAGATACTTTTTAGCACGAAAAGATCTATGATTCAGTGGTTAGGCCACGTGTTACGGATGGCTATTACATAGCGATTTCCGAAAGGTGACTTTAATACAATTTTATTAGGTATGTGATCGCTCGGTAGATCAGGGATGAGGTAGTTGTATCAAGTCCATAAACCATCTTGGTTGCTCGAGGGAATAGTTCTTGATGAGAAGGAGGCAAAGGTTCGGCCTGGGGATCTGTCGTGGCTTGTCCCTTTGACGCCTTTAGTGAAACATGCGGGTTAAGGAAGATAATGATGATGACCCATCACACTCATCTGATTGACTGTAGGGTGCCAATACAAATAAATAGGTTCACAGTTCCGGCAAGGTAAGTACTAAACTTACTTGAATGTCAAAAAATGTTTAAGGCAGGGATGCACGCTGTCTTCAAATCAACCCCTGAGTAGGTTGTGCGAAAGTTACAATTCAGCACCAGAGGTACGATCTTCCAAAAAGTTCGTTTAGCTTCTGACTTAGACCTCAAAGTCACTTTATTGGCGGAACACATCGAACAGTAAAATAGACGTTCCTGGTACGGAAATGTATATGGCTAAAATTGGTTTGTCTGTAAATAAGGGCCAACCAAAGGACATAATGACGTCTTGGATATAGAAGCAAATTCATAAAGAAGGTCAAGGACATTGCCCACCTAGGCTCCACAGTGAATGTATAGGAAAAACAGCGTTAATTGACTTGTTTTGAGGTAAAACATAAGTATCTTAATCAAGCTTTGAATAACTCTTGCCAACAGCCTTTTCTTTGTCTGCAGCGGCTATTTAGTAACAAATTCCTCTCCTTAAAGACCAAAAAGAGTTCGTACATCCACCTTTACCATCCTTGTCCTTCCCTGTGGTGCAGACACTTGGCCGTTTTTAAAAGGACATTTGGAGGCCCAAGAACAATATCTTTTTCTTAATGCTTTTGCATGCTTTTATGGCATTTAGAACAGCGGATTCAGCGACATCTATCATTACCAAACAGGTACTGGTTCAAATAACTGCCAAGATGTCTCTAAATGGCCGTCCGAACTTGCGCCAGGTTTCTTTCGTATCGCTTGAGGCTTTGGACAGCGGGGTTCTGATAAGTCCCACACTTCTGGTAGTTGATTGTCAATTTCCAGTCGTCGCGAATTCGTTCAGTCGTATCGAAGTTGTCAATAAGTCAACAAAGCGTCAATTACTTCTAACTTCGGACATGACCTGGACGCGAAAAAGCTTTTTAGGCTGTAAGGCAGTATGTGACCTAGTCAAGCGTCTATAGATACAAAAAATATGAGGTCTAGGTAATGTAGAGCGTGACATTTGATTGGCAACATAACAGCGAACGTCCCTGTCTCAGATACTTAACCAACTTAACGTACGAAAGAATATTCCCTGGTTGAGGCCCAGGTCCACCCCGAACTGTTCGCATTCGCATTTAGTCCCGCTTCAGTCTTTACTTTTAAAGTTTCAGTCATATTTACCACTTAACACAAATCACTGTTGTTTGAATTCATTTCAGTGCACAGAGTGACAAAAAATGTCAATGTACGGAGAGAATAAGTCAAAGACCAAATCAACTTGAAACAACGATTTTCTTTTAGTCACAAGTACACAGTATCTTATGAGTGCAATGCAACCAAAATGGGTTAAGGGATACATATGCACAAGTGGTGGCAATTTAAAAAAGGGGGATGATATCGATGTCAGCTCATTAACTGTGTCAAATCATTTCTCTCAGTGCACGATACAGTCAATCTCATGCCGTCCACAGACCCCCCCCCCCTCACATCGTGCCCCACGTAGCAGTACTCACTCATCAGGACATTGCGCATGTCCTTGCAACACGCTGTGCTCTCCCCCAAAATATGTTAACCCACATTTCTGCCTCCACAAGCAAGTATCACCGCATTGCTTTCCCACCACCATCACTCTCTCTCTCTCTCCCTCTTGCTCTGTCGCTGTCGCTCTTCTCTCTGCAACCGTGTCATTCCTCTGCAGAGCCAGAGCCGAGGAGCCTAGACCGTTGCCTCTAACGCATTCCTCTCAGATCGTTGGAACTCGCTCGACCACCAACTTCGCGTTCACCAAACCGTCGCAGTTTCACAAACACTCAGAAACAAAATCCATATTTCGATTGGAGCCGACAACAGTAAAAAAATAGAACGACTGGGAGCAAAAAAAAAAATAGGAATACGTCGTACTCGTGTATTTACGTTCGTCGTCTTCGTACACAAGTGCCCTGTTCTGCTGCTGACTCATAGCTTCGATTCCGATTTTCGAAGTACGGTGCGTGCAACATAATTTTTTTCTCTTTGCCAATATTTCATCCAGTCTTTTAGCCGTTTTTTGAGTTTTTTCTTGTTTGTGTGTGTGTGTGGATTTTAATAAATTTTGTGCAAGGCGAACGATCAGGGGGGTGGTCATACGCACATATAAGTCGCCTAACGGATTACGCAGTGCTGTGATACATGCATGTCCTTACGAAACAAACAAAGGAAGGGTACGTGAGCATTATCGGAGTTTTGAACCCTCCACTGCATGTGAGTCGTCTCGGTGCACGAGTATGAGTGATAGTTTTAAATAAATTATACTTACGTACATATGCATACGGAACAAAGGGGCGAGGGGCGAAATCTCGGGGCAGCAAAGCTAAATCGATCCGTTTTTCCTTTGTAACCACTTTTTTTGTTTTTAATTTTCCGCAGGATAACGAGTGAGACCCCACAGATACAGTGCAGTCCACAAAAAGTTGTTTACTCCGATGAGAAAAATTTCCGACTAAATCAAGTGCGAGTGAATTGTTGTTGTTTTTTTTTTTGAAAAGTTACTCTTTGCGTTTTTTTTTGGTGCTATATGTTAAATCGATAAAAAATACATATTTTGTTTTTTTTTATCACCAGGTGGTAGAAATTATGTGAATAACGGGATAGTCCGAGTGAAGTCCATGGGCATAGTGTGCTGAATCAGCTGAAACGAGCGCAGCGAGCCACCACAACTTTGGAAGCAGACCAACGGATAAGCTTCCTTGGGGTAAGTTGCAACCGAGTGCTGAGTGCACAGATAATCAGAGCGAGGGTCCTGGGTGCACTTGACCTTTTCCATCTCGCTTGGCGAGTCGTCCTCAATTCGATCTCGCGGGGCCACGCTGTTGGATTGATTTCGGGCGAAATTGGCGTTCGTTATAAGAATGTTTTTGCCCCATGATTTACGGGCTCATCCTGCAGCGGGTGCCAAGTTCGGGCTTCAAAGGGGCGTTTGTATTTATTTTCTTATAGTAACTGTAAACATTTTATTCACACGATGGATAGCCACTAAATTTGGAATTTCCTGCAATATGACATACACGCTGCCCATACATGTGTGCGTGTATGAGTGAGTGGTGCTGATGCCATGGGGTGACTCCGACTGTGGGAAGGCTGTGCAGGCGCCAGTGTGTCGTCGTTGCCAGGGTATGCGGGAATTTCGTGAACTATTAATGAGGCACACTTACATTTTGCTCTGTACGTACAGAGTCATAGAATCTAGACCGTGGCATGGGGGGAGGGAAGGGTGGAGAACATTTTATGAGGTTTTATGGGGTGTACGTGGTCGATTGTGGGGTGGACTGGCTGGCGAATCATCATCCCCAGGTTGGAGATTCGAATTTTGATGGATATTGCGTGTATAACAAATGAAATATTTTGCGAATGACTTTTGTGTTTAGAATTTCAATTTACGGGGATTGCTGTAAACAAACAATTGTTGATTCACGTGGCGTATTGCGTACAGTGTGTATGCGTTCGACTGTAAGTTTTGAAGTTGTTTTTTTTTGCAGTTTAATGTTCTGCATGAGAACTGTGCCATACGTGTCATCCGTTCGTGTGTAGTTTCCCTGAGGTGGCTTTGCACAAATCATGCGTAGTTTTACTAGCTCTGTCAGCTATTTGTTTCACTTGCTCCATTCAGGGGGAGGTTTTAATTTTTTAAGGAATGCATAAATTGACACAGAATGTCGGGGGATTGTGCCTTGCAGGGTGCGAATTTCATGAATTTGAAACTGCTCGTATTTGAGTCAACGTTCGAGTAGTCGAATGTGTATTTCTTTACGAAGGGCTGCCAAGCGATGAAGATGCCAGAAGACATTTGCTTAAAAATTGCAAAATAACGACTTTAAAGGAAAAGTTCACAAATGTGTAGTGCTTAGCATTACTATTCGGTATACAATATAAAGTAGGTAGACACAATTTGCTTTGAAGTTCCTCTTAGCCCTGTAAAAAAGCAAGCTTCAAAACTTTGTTTCGTGTACATACTTAGCTCCTGTGAATTTCTGGCACACATTTTGTGGAATGTGAAAGCCTATTTCCTTGCTAGGAATGGGGCACGATAACTCGTCATAAGTTTTGAACTATTTTGTGCTGTAAGAGACAAGGTACACTCACCGAAGCAAAAAAGGAAGAACCAACTGAGCAGAAAAACCGAATAAAGTTCTTGATATGAGACAGGCCAAAATACTTCCAGGCCACTATAACCAAAACAAACATTTAATAAAATAATAATTGAGTGGCACTATAGCCCACAAGGGACCAGAACCTGGCTTCTGCAACAACTATTAATTTTTTATATGTAGAAGGGACCTACATTCCTTTGCCGACCCCAATCGGCGAGATATGAGAAGCTTTTCATAAACAATTAGTACTCCTTGAGTGTTGTCAGCAACTCGAAAGAGGTGGTGCCAAAAAAAAAATGTGAAGTGTTCCATCCGGGAATCGAACCTGGAACTTTGGTGTATTAGTCGAGGGACTTACCCACTAAGCCACGGCGATTACAAGAAAAAAAAAAGTTTAAAGCCTCTAAAAGAACTAGGAGCACACCAAAAGAAGCTAGAATTAGCAGAAGAGGAACTCTATAGATGCAGTAGTAAATTAAATGAAGTCCCAGAATATGTACTGCAAACTTGTAAGATATTCCCACACAAGAACTGTATACTACATTGTATTTGGCTAACTACCAACATTGAGCTCAAGAAATATAATCGTTTGAATCATCTCTCATATTCAGAGTTTTAAAAGAAAAATCGTTTAGAATAGAATACTTGTCCTCTTCTTTTACTGGCGCTACAGTCTGGGGTGGAACTGGGCCTCAACCAACATGCCTCTCCTTGTGACGTGATCTCTCGTCAGCTTCCTCCGATTATGCACTCCAAGGTGGTTGAGGTCCTTCTCCACTTATGTGCGCCAACTCAGCGTAGGCGTCCGTTGTTGCAAATTCGAAGAAATAAAAATAAGTCGACTAACCTGACACTGCTGAACAACCACCGTTGACCGATACGTTGTTCCCAATCTCATTTTTGCAGAAAAAATGCTCAGAATAATGTCACCACTTCACAATCCACATCAAACTGTCACTCTCCGAGGATACATTGGTTTCTCGTGCATTAACATGCGAGTTTTCCGAACCCCAGATGTGGCAATTTTGCTTGTAAACGTAGCGGAAGAAAAAATTATTTTTGTCACGAAATCTTTGTTCATTTCGATGCGAAAACTGCTAAGCAATTATAAGGTGGATGGTCGCGCGACTTTAATTGACTGAGTCCATTAGAGCTTGTAGTTGAAGCAGCTCGATATTTGTGCAGAACATTACTCATGCCCATAGTGCGTGATGTATTGAGATCAATGGTGAGTTGATGTTCCGGAATTAAGTCCCACATTTTTGGCCCATTTTTGGAGCGGTTTCATCGGTGGACAGGATACAACGATGGTACCCATCAGTGTTGTGTTTGAGAAACTTTTTGCTCCAAATTGCCTCCAGCAGTCGCCGAAGGTGCTTAATTTCGACCAAAAACTTCTTTTCAAAAACTATTTGGGCTTCACTGTACTTACTTTGGAAGCAGGTTTTAACATTCCGAAAGAAAACCTCTCATATCGTTTCGCGAATACTGATTTTCTGTCACCAGTTTTGTGGCTGTTGAAGCAAGTTTGACTAAATTTTTAACAAAGTTCGTAGTGTAGTCTTATTTGAAGAGAATTAAAGAGATTTTGGTGTGTCGTACAGATCTAGAAACTAAGTGCTGTTTTTGAAAACTCGATTTTGTAAATGCTTTGTTGATTTATTTAAAATCTTTCACGGACAAGGTTTGTCCTCTTTGGCATTTGATTGTTCTGTGCCTTGATCCAACTCGCACGTTCTATTCTGTGTAAATCCAATATTAGGTACATCCATTCTTAGTTCAAGTAGATTCACTTCTTAAACTATGTATATTTAGAGCATAAAGTTTTTAGTAGCTACAAACCATTTAGTAGAGTGACTTCATTTTCACTTTCCATTCACCTATTACGTCTTCAAATGACTCTATTTCATTATAATGCGCACTTCACTGGTAAGTTGTTTTGCTTTATTGGTCTTAACGACTTCCGTGTTTCAACGGTTGTTTGTATTTCACCGGGTGCCGTTGATCACGTTTAACTAGCAATAAATTTACGACCTTTTTCAAAGAGCACATAAAAATGAAAACAATAACTTTTATTGATGCCGGTCTAGGAACCCGATTGTATATTTCAATAAATTTTATTTTGCCCCGTATATATGTTACTTTGAATATTTTAGGCGATTAGTTTCTTTTTTAACTTCAAGGGTGCGCGCCACAGGGTAAAATAAAATATACAGTGTCTTTTTTGATACTCTGTTTGATTTAGATAGATAATCTGTCACATCTTTTATACTCGTACAGATAGAGGTTTTCGGAACAATCACCCAATTAGTTCAACAACCTCGCAAAGATTCTTGAGTTGGCAGTTGAGACAACCGTTAAGACAAGTGTTAAACTTGCAGTGCTGAGCAAAAAAATTCAAACTCAACGATTACAAAGGATCTTTACATTTAAATACTTTGGGATATGTACTATTAGCAAATTTTAGAAAGTACACTTTATAGAAGAGTAGTAGTAGTAGTACACTTCATAGTGTAATAAAAGTGATGTAGTGATGTCAAAGTATACGAAGAAGAAGGTATAGTGCGGAATGGTTTTGACATCTAAAGAGGACGGATGACTCAAGGAAACAAAAATGAATATTCAGAAGTAGTCTTGGAACTCTAACTAGGGATTAGATGGATGAAGTTTGTGACATGAGACATGCGAAAAGTAAATATTTCACATTGTACAAACGCTGCACTGGATAGAGCAGACACTTCATTTAAAAGGCTAAGTCCTGCGTTAGGATGTAACTCCACAAGAGGGAGAAAAATTTGTCTTTTCTTAAAACTCACATTTTTAACATTTACTGAATTGAATACTAATTTTGTAAAGAGAGTATTTCAAAGGTCTGTACAACAAATTAAGCCAAAGTGAGATATTATCTTCAAATCACAGAAAATTAAAATATTTTCACAAAATGGGGTGGTGCTTTTCTTTTAAGGTTTGTTTATTTTTTTTTAATTTCATTTCCAAAGAACGAAACCTTTATAGTTTCAGTGGGTCCATCCATGATGTTGGTCACACTCTTCATATTTTCTGAACGTATGAAGCAATTTCAGTTAATTTTAGATATCGATTCACTTAACCTAGCAGTTATTGTACATGAAAATTAAATTTGGGAAATGATTGTGAATGGCCTCCCCGTACTTGAAGTTAGTCCACAATTTTAAATTTCATGGCATCTTAGCCTCTGACAGTTTCTAGTTCAGTTGTAAGCGTATGGGTATTTTTTTTTTAATTGCTCTAAATTTATTTCATTCCTCTCCAAGTTTGCTGGCAATTTACTAGTCCCAACAGTTTTTTTTTTATTGACAAGCCATGCTAGGAAATTTGTCCGTAGGAGAGTTTTGTAGCATGGTTTGTTGACTAGTTTCAACCTCAGACAATTCACTGACATATCACTCCTAGCTGTTTACAAAATTAGAGGTATTTAAAAGACTTATGAATATTTTGACGCATAATTTGGCGGAAATGTCAGTGATAGTAGTGTCATCTTGGCTTGGAAAATCTTGACAGAAAACAATATGCCCCCGTTTCGATGTCAAATATTACACAATTTGAAAATTTTGTGGTTGAATCTTGTACTCCGAGTGCCATTAAGGTAAACACGATAAAACATTTTATGTAAAACTTCCTGTTCTAGCAGACCTTTGGGTTCTCTGTAGCATGGACGGGGATCGGGTCGATCAAACTGTTGTACAAAAACGGCTTCAATCGTACTTGAGCATAAGAAACAGTGATGGTCTAGCGTGAAAACGCCATATTTGCATATTTTGTGCATTACTTGAGCAATAATGTCGCAACTATAAATTAGCCTCTCTGTCTCTCAAGTTCGGATATATTTGATGGACATTTTCAGGTATAGAAATTTTAGGAAAGCTTTCCTTTTAAGCGGAATTTCTGTTCGTCCATAGACCTACTCTGTAAATCCGAGCTTTGGTCGACATCGATATTCAAATGTCCTCTGAACCATCTATCTTAGTCGCAACACAATCATCCCCAGTTGAATGTTACTGATTGCTATATATGTCCACAGCACTTCACTTGTTATTTATGGCATCACAACATTCTGAATTCTATCAGAAGAATGACAACATAACCCCACTTCGCTGTGACAAGTTATCAACCCACCATCTGTCATTTACGTCACTCTTCTCTGACATTTCGCACAATCCTGCAATAACTCGACACAATTGCGCCCAAGTGTGATGCGATTATGTTGACTAAGCGACACACGAAGTGGATATCCATTAACATGGGTTTCCCATTCATACGACATTCCGAGACGTTAAGTTATCACACAAAAATACATATACACCGCAGAAGTACATAATTACACGCTTAGATTTATAAGGCCTCCAGGAACACTCAGTTGCGCTCTGCTCCAGCATTTAATGACACACTTAAACGATTATGACTATTATTATTGCGAATTGAATGCGGGATACATGTGCACATGTCTCTCTCTCTGGTGCAGTTGTGCAGCTAGAATGCGGCCTTCAGCTGTTCGCCTCGTTCACTTTCCACTCAGTGTCCACATCATGGCGGGTTATCTGCTTCATGGTGTGCTGGGATATCTAAAGGGGTTTAACGGCGCCGCCCGTCGATCTTATGGGCGTCTATTTTGCTTAATGAAACCCTTATCGGCTTTCGTTGAGTGAAAATCAATAAATTGCCTGTGTCGGTGTGGAGCCAGATACAAGGGTCTGTTGGTTAGAAAAGCCGAAAGGAAAAAAATTGCAGCTGAAAAATGAAACTATGAATGACACTCACCGTGGTCATCCATTACAAGAGATAGGCATTTTTTTGTTGTTGTGGGGTATGACGGGAAATTGATGGCAAACTAAGTCTCGGTAGTTTTGTTATGTCGCACGAGATAGCATCGAATTCCACATCGGTCGACGGGGGGTGGGTTATAAACATTTTGAATAATGAATCCTAGGCCTTCCAGCTGGAACCAATCAGCGTCGTCGGTAAGGGGAAGCTGCTTTTTTCGCTTTGAGTGCTTGATAAATATTCACTAGGAACACTTGCAATTCATGAATATTTGTTTGCTCAGAACAAAAACTGGATGTTGCAACTGGAGGTGACATTGCGAACGTTTCAAATTGACATTTGCGTTCGATGGGGAATAGTTTTTGTTTTTTTTTTTGTGAGTGGAAGAAAAGCTTCATTAACGCAAGGTGTGAAAATTGGAAATTCTGCTTTTTACCTATTTCCCTACAAAAAGGAAGCGTAGTAAGTTGGCAACAAAGTGGATCAAATTGATGGTGAATTTGTTGAAACTTCAAAAAAGGCAGTGGCTTAAACATTACATTCGTTGCATTTTTTGTCCTGTTGACATACACAACATTAGGCTCATCACTGTCATTAATGTAGTTCGGTGAGGAATGCGTTTTGCATGAAAAAACAAAAGCAAAACATCGAAGTATTAAGCTGTGACATGAGCGATGAACCCATACTTTGAAAGATAAACACAGGCAGTAAGACCTAGCAATGTTTACAATGTTTATTAATCATATTGCTAGCAGAGTTAAATAAAGTGGGCAGGTGCGATTTATACTCCAGCGCAAAAAGTTTCGTATACAGAAAACGAAACCCTTATAATTTCAGTGAGTCCGTCCAGCAATCCGTCTGTACTATCTGTCACTCTAAATTTCATTAACTTATAAGGTTATTTTCACGAAATTTTTGATATTCTAATAGACGCATTAAATTAAGTCATTGAATTGGGAGTGGCTCTAGTATACTCACAGTTGTCTTAAAATAATAAATTACATCGCAATCCAATATTTGCTATATCAATCGGCAGATCGAATGAAATTAACTAGAGATTTGACTAAGAACGTTTTTTTTTGTTCTTAAGTATAAAGTATTTTAAGATCGGAAAACTTTTGAACCCTCTCTGCAGATTCTGCACCGATGTTCTCAAAAATGTGAAAACTTTAAATAAAAGTTATTTCGGGCATTCTGCGAAGAAGTTTAGCGGCAATTTGCCAAGAACCGTTAAATAATAAGGACGACGAATTTTAAAAATCTGAAAACTTCTTCTTCTTCTTCTTCTTGTGGCGGTATAGTCCGGGGTGGACATGGGCTTCAACGAACTTGTCTCTCCAGCCAGAACGATCTTTCGGAAGCTGCAACCAGTTACGCACTCCAAGTTGATTGAGGTCCTTCCCAACTTGTGTGCGCCACCTTAGCCTAGGCCGTCCTCTGTTGCGTTGTCTCAATGGCTCAGATTCGAGGACTTTTCGGGCCGGAGCAGTGGTGTCCATACGATCTACATGGCCTAGCCATCTTAAGCGTTGTATCCGAAGACTGTACAATCCATAGAGTTCGTCGTTAAATCTTCTTCTCCAGATGCCATCAACGCAAACAGACCAAAAATCGCAGGCAAAACTTTTCCCTCCAAAAGACTATGGGCTTGATCATCCGCTTTCACTAGAGTCCAGGTTTCCGCGCCATAGAGTAGAACTGGGATGATCAAGGTGTTATATCAACCAAGCTTAGAAAGGGCTTTATTACTCAATTGCATCTTGAGCCCAAAGAAACAGCGATTGGCAAGAGTGAGTCTGCATTTGATTTCGGTACTGGTGCTGTTGTCCCTATTTACCGCGGAGCCGAGTTAGACGAAGTCCTTGACTACCTCGAAGTTTCTGCTGCCTAGAGCGACGCTCTATCCGAGATGTCGATGTTGTGCGTCCTTCCTTGATGACAGCGCGAACCTCACTTTGCCCTCATTAACCACCAGACCACGTCGCTGTGTTCGTTCAATCACGTAAATGTCGTCGGCGTAAGCCAGCAATTGAACTGACTTTGGGAAGATCGTGCCTCTGGCGTTGACTTGTGACTTACGCACGATCTTCTCAAGCATGATGTTACAGATGTCAGATGACGGTGTGTCGCCTGGTCCTCAGCCTTTTTTGACATTAATGGTGCTGATGAGTTCGATACCAACCTAGACGGAGCAGTAGGAGTTTTCCGTCGTCATCCTACACAATTTGACGAGTTTGGTAGAACTATCAAAACAAGACATGGCTGGGCTCTATGCACTCTGCCACATGCGGCCTTTAAATCCTTTTCTTACTCTACTTATTTTGAGGATGGTTTCGTTTGCTTTTAAATAAATTGTTTGCGTGTGTTTAAGTTTCTTTATTTCTCGTATAGCCTGCTAAGGGAATTGCTATTGACAGAGATACATATATTTTCTCAGACAAGCGGAATTTCTTCACACATTACACAAGTCCTTTCCGAAGTTTTCCACATTATTTCCACTCGGCTTGTTGAAATCTCAAACTTTCACACTCTGGCTCCTTTGAGATTCTCTTCAAAGTGCTTTCAGTTTTCATTTCACAATTACTCCATCCCCAATACATTCAGAGTCAAATAAATTTTACTCATTGAATGAAGCAATTTTTAATTATTTCTGAAATCAAATTGCAAATTTGAACTTTCTCATGTGTGCTGATTTTCTGCTTCATTCGTATATTGCGTTGTCTTTAAAGATTGAACAGTCAATTACTGTAATTGCATCAAGTGCATCATCGCTATCTTCTTTGAGGTCAATTGCAATCGAAAAAGCCTGCACCATCAAAAGACGTTCTTTGCAGAAATTACTAATTCCAGCTGTTAATCTGACACAGATTGGTGAAACCCGAAGCAAACTTTGTTTGCAATAAGTTTTCAGTCGTCGCTTTCGCATTTATATTCTCAGTTTGTGAAAATTGCGTGGGAAACTTGTGAAATATCCGCACAAGAGCATGCATTCAAGGGAACTCGTTGTCATGAAATACGAAAGATATCGGGGAATTTGCAGTGTGGAAGCAAATGAATTTGTTTAAGAAATAAGCTGTGTCGAGGATGTGGTTTTAAGAAATATAAGCATCAAATGTTCTTCATATGTATAAAATAAATAAATTTTAATAATATAAAATTAAAATATTGTACAAAGAAAGGGTTTTCAGAAAATTGTCTTAAGATTTGTTGTTGTGATAGGAGGATCTATGGCAACGATGGATGAAACAAAATATTGGCCAAATGCTCACCACGGCTTCGGTGGCATACCTCTCAATGATTTTGCATGTTTTCAATAACTCTGATACATAAATGTTATTACAGTGCCAAATTATCCCAATCCCTTGCTCTTGAATTGTTCTTGGCGTATTGATGTACACGATATTCTTAATGTATCTAAAAAAAGAAGTCGACACCCGTGTCTAATTAAATGATCTTGGCGTCCAACTAAAATAGCCAAGTGAGATAACAAGACCATTGAACTTATCGCACAAAAAAGTCATTGTTTCGTTGCTTTTGCGGCAAAAGGCACCATCCTAGAAGAACCACATATTGTAGTCCAGGTTCATATCGTCAATTTTTGTAAATAAGAAGTAGCTTTTCGATCTCATTTTCGAATAAGTACGATCTGATGATTCCGCCAACGCATAAACCACATAAAACAGTGACTCCTGAGCATGCACGGATGATTTCACATTTCCTAGAGTGTCTTGACGATAAGGTGTGACTCACACTTAATTATGGTTGAACCACACATAAGAAGGAATATTGGGATTTTTTTGTTGGAGGTTAAAAAACACTGCTCAGACTCGAAAACTGTTAAATTTTATACTTACCTGTGATCGCCGTTCCGTAGTGTACAAGTACGTCGATTCCTGGACAAAACATCTCCCATATTTTCACGGCACCACCTTTGTCTATTTGTCTATGAAAATCTTGCCAAATCCCACCCTTCGAAATCGGTAAAAAAAATTTAGGTCCCTTCTACTCGTGAGAGAACAGTAACAGGCACAACAGGAGTAGTTGTAGAAGTCAAGCCCAGGCCCTTGTGGGCTCTCAATAATAAGTAACATACTTACCTTACCGTGATCATGAAGGTGGTTCCCTCGTGGTGAGAAATGGCACAACCGGTTGGTTTGATCTCTGCAATTATTCCAAAGAATAGTGGGATTATAAGAAAATAGTGAATATGGAGTAGCACCGCCAACCACATTTCTTAAAACCCAAGCATATTCAAGATTTTGAAACCTTTCAGCGAAACAGTGCTTGGTAAAGTCAGAAGTCTTATGAATCGTTGCAGTCTGCTTTCTTTCTTTTCTTTCTTTACAAAAACGATTTAGAAAGTTTCAAGACTGAGCATAGTAGGGAAACTTCAAACACACAATAAAATTTGAGTTAGTGCCTCGACTATTTCCCGAGAAATTATAATTCACCGAAAAATCCCGGGAAACGACATAAAGGCCAGGGTGTCGGGGTTCTCTGAAATGGTCAAGTGTTGTAATAAATTTCGTTCCGATATGGGATGGGATGCTAGGTCCATCTGCGCTCTGTTTCGCATATAGTGGAAGAGGTAGGGAACTTGTTAATTGGCGCAAATAGCTAATGCGATCGGGATGTCTTTTTGAAGATTGACCAGGTTCTGGCGTACGGTGCACGGGGTTGTTGTTATTACAGACCTCGATAATTCCAGTCCTGCTATAAGTCGCAGAAGAATGAACTATGCTCCAACCCATCGATATGTGGTCGCTACCCTACGAGATGCACAATCAAATCGACCAAGCCAAATGAACTCTTGCATATACAATATTTGCGTGTTACATGCAAACTTTAACACACTTCATCTTTTTTTAATTCAAACCTGTGCATTGTCTGTGTCGAAACGAAACCTTATACGATCGAGTGTAACTTAATCTTCCCCCAGT
Source organism: Eristalinus sepulchralis (assembly GCA_944738645.1). Lineage (NCBI taxonomy): Eukaryota > Metazoa > Arthropoda > Insecta > Diptera > Syrphidae > Eristalinus > Eristalinus sepulchralis. Next base: position 16,178,120 of record OX122882.1, read on the forward strand.
GTATTGCATTTTATTTTTAAAAAGATCGAAAAAGGAAATTGACTCATCTGGCAACTCATAAGACTACCTCGTCGATGCGGTTTTTAAAGTAGAAATATCCATGTTCAAGGTTTAAACAGCCTTCAAGGGATATAAGGTATTAACCACAAAATCTCAATACTCTTACCCGAAACCTTTGAAGATTTTCTTCATTTGAATTAGCCAAAACGAACGAAATTTTGTGGTCTTCATGGTTTCTTGCGAAAATGCAAATCCTCATATCAAACAAACATTGCAAAAGTTTTCCTTAAGTTAAAGTTACAAGGACGAACTTTAGAATACACACCCCCGAACAGACGCAACAAGTGTCAAGACAACAAACGAGGAACCATCCTCCCAGCACTGTTACAATGACTTGACATTTATGGTTAAGATTTTATGGAGCATAACTATTCACCGCAATAAATGATGCTTGCGTTGTTGTCATCGAATGCTGAATGTCTGTCAATGACTTGAAGTATCCTTCGAGTGTTGCGTTGTTCCGTGACAATAATCAACATGGAGATGACATTCGGTGCCTGGCTATCCTCTTTGCAATTAAAAACATTCAGTCCTTCGGGCCTCATTTCCCAACCATAACGCTGCGGCTCATGTCACCCGGAGATCATCGCTCCCAGTGAAAAGCATATTTCACTTAATTAAGTATTCCCAGGGAGGCACACGTCGTGCGGTGCGGAGGCCCCAAAAAACTACCCAGTTCTCCCCGAATGACTAACCGCAATCGTCAGTCTAATTTAATTATGAGGGTCATGCCATGCGAATTGTGTGAGAGCCGAGCGTAGTCCTTAGGGAATCCCTATCCAGCAGAAAACTTTTGGCTTTCCATTCGTTTAATTAGATTTTTGACATGGCGATGACATCGTATGATGACCCGAATTTGTTTGTCATTTTCCCATACAGAGGGGAGCATGTGTCATCAATTCAAAATACCTGCCTGCATGTCTCCCGTTTTGCTTTGTTTTCGCCCTTAAAACAATAAAGGGCAGCGTTTCGTTTTCACTTGTCACCGGTTTCATTTGCATGGCCCATATTTGGCGTACCTCTGTTTGATGCTATGTTGTGTTACGCAATCAAGCGTCAGGCCAATGCGTTCGTAGTATTGTATGTTTATTGCTAGCTTGATGCGATTTTCTATTGAGATCAACGTGAGTTTGCATTATTCTTCGCACTTGTCCCAAATAAAAGTCCTGCTCAGGGGAGAGTTACCGTAAATGACGATGCCATATTCGACGGGGATGTTGAGGAATGGAGTGAGTGTAAGGGGACGAAATGCATTGGGAGGGTACGAGGCTGTCAAGTGTGTTGCAATTAAAATTTTTGTCAATAGCGGCTACATACTGTCGGGAATGAATAAATTAGTTGTCTTCCGAGGCACATGCTTCATTGGGGCTCACATGGTATGATGACATATGTGTCAAAACACGTGTAATTGATTGCATCGGGTAAGGCATAATTAGGAAGGCTTTATTTAATTCAGTCTCTCCTCCTTCTTGTTGTTTTATTTTTTTTGTAATTTTTTGTGCGGCAGCACGTAAATATTTTCCGTACACCGTTAATGACCTCGTCGGCAACTGACGAGTGGTTTCTGTATCACGGTGTGATTACACCGTTAGAATGGTGTTTATAAATGGTAAATACATATGTATGTCTGTATCGCGTGTTCATGGCGAGGGAATGCGGTTATTTTTGGTGTAAGATAACGTGCAGCCAATTGAGGTTGCCGTAAAATATTTCTCATTTAGAACTAATTTTTGGATTGTTCGATATAATATATAAGTAAGCTACTTTTGTCTTAAATTGTAACGACTCTTGAAGCACAACATTCGTGGCGTGATAGGTAAGCGGTTCGACGTATAAATGAAAAGTATACCTTCACATCCCAATCTGGACATCCATTTAAATTCTATCACCCAGGGCTCCACCTCTTAAGAGGGTTCTACTTTCGTCTAGTTACTGACAACTTGCTTACTTACCTCTTAGACTGGCGACTCATGGAGGGTTCGAGTCTAAAATATAACTGCCTTTCATCGTCGAAAGTCCTATCCACGTTCCTTCCAATCACTAAGTCAAAGCTATGTTACGTCTGCGATGAAATTTTTTTTTTTACAGATGATTCGGTCTTCCTCTCCTTCGTGAACCAGGAGGCTCTGATTAGAAGACACTCTTTGCTGCAGCATTGTGGCCGAGTCAGAGCAGTCGGTTACCTTCCGAACTACATCCACATCTTGCACAGAGCTTGCGGTCATGTCTTTTCGTCCCTTCACCTTCCTTTACGTAGATTTTTTTTTTCCTTCAAAGGCAACAGTTTAACTCATCATGCAGCCTTCTACAGTTTTACTCATCATGCAGCCATCGTCACCATATAGCAGGACTGGTGCAATAAGGGTTTTTTGGAGTATACATTTGGACCTTACATTCAGGAGTCTTGAGTCAGACCCAAGTAGAACCGATTCAAGGGTGATTCTGCATAGGATCATCACTAGTTCGTACTCAAATAACATCTATCAAATGCTTTTAAAAAAGAAACACAAACGAAACAATCTTTGTGTAAATGTAACTTACACTTATTCAGTATATAACTTCATTTGCGCGTTTTTTTCCAAAATTTGAACGTTTGTTAGATAAAAAAGATGTACAATAATATTATTCAAAGTATTTCCCATCTAAAGCTATGACTTATCTCCAACTTTCTGGCAATTTGTGGACCCCAGCAAAAGAACTTCGTCGGCTAGGCAGCCAAGAATGGAAAAAAAGCAATTTTTGATATTCTGTTCTGATCTGAACCGTATTTCAATGAGAGCGTTCTACATCCACCGGAGTCAGAAGGGGCAAGATCTGGGCCATAAGTAAAACGTTCCATCCACTGTTTTCCAAATATTTCTTAGCCGGAATAGCAGCGTGGGGTGGAGCGTTGTCGGGTCTGGTCGCATATTCCGGGCATTTTTTCGGCTACTGCTCTCTTCAAAACGTATTAATTTTGTTCGGTAGCGTTGTCCATTGATGGTTTTATCTGGATTTAGCACCACACCCAGTAGCATTTTGCAAAACCGCCTTTCGACGTGTGAAATTCAATTTTCTTGCATTTGAATATATCCAGCAGCTTTTAAATGTGTTGAAATGGATGCTCGAGTGACACCCAAAGATTCTGCGATATCTTCCTGTGTTTGCCAACAATCTTCCAATAGTAATGCTTTTAGTTCTTTCTCCTCAAACTTTTTTGGCTGCCCAGGACGTTCATCGTCTTCCAAGCCTAACCAAAGTCAAGTTTTAAATCGTGCAAACCACTTTTGGCACGTTCGCTCAGCTAGCGTATGTTCATCATAAACTTCCACCAAAATACTACGACTTTCGGCAGCAGTTTTCTTCGTATTAAAATAATGAAGAATCACTTCCCGCAAAAACTTATTTTCAGGCACATAGTGCTGAATACTTCAATGAAAAAAAATGATATTTGTTCACGCTTTAAATGAACAACATATACTGAAATGAGAGTAGCTTTCCAACGCATGTTCCAATGGAATTAATACAAGTTACGCCATCTCTTAGCAAACCGCATGAATCAAGTTATAGACTCAATGTATAAAAATCTACATACACCTGCCTGTTTGTCATTTGTCCATTAATTCTCAGGTACTTTGGAAGCATTTTGAAACCTTTATCCTCGTCTGATAACAACAGCGGCAACATAAAAATTAGCAGATGTTTCACGAAATACAAACAACAGACCACTCGCAGTATGTCTGATCTAGAAAAAACACTTATTTTCGCTTAAATCAGACAAATATACATATTCAGCGCCGGAGACAGACCCGATCAATTCAATAAGACACAATTACTGCGGTCCTATAGTAATTTATTCCAGATCTAGAAAACACAAAATTGAATCATTCAGTGAACCAACGGCATTTTCGAAAAACGCAGAAGACATCATATCATCCACAGATGTTAACATTCAGGGTGGACACTCAATTTCGTTTATGCCTGCAGCAAATAGACCGTCACGTTGTCATCGCCAATTTCCACGTCCTCCCATCTAATATCCGCATGAATCACACTTGCCAACCCCATGTGGCCTAATTTCGAGCCCTGGGCCATCGAATGTATTTCAAAGCTACTTCTCTTTCGTCTTTTACGACCGACTGTAAATTTTACAAACCTCCAAAGAGGCAAAACAATCCATTTGAAAGAAATTCCGCCTTTCCCCACCCGCTGCCATGCCGCAAAACAAATCCCTAGAGCTTTTTAAGTTTTCTCGAAGGACCACAAAAAGTGTCTTGAAAAAATGTCTCTAAAAATATTACCCCCGCCACAAAACCACTTAAAAGATACATTCCTCCCTCCGCCGGAACCAGACAGATGTACTCGTGTCGAGAGTTCACATTAATGTTCGCATCACCGGCCAGGCCCTCTGTTGTCACCTGTCACGTCGCGTTAATAATTCATCAGCACGCCGCTATCAAACATGTAAACACATATCCCTGTGTACGAAGGATAATCCTGCGGTCCTTTGTTTACCGAGAGCGACGATACGTGTTCCGTCGACATAGACGTGTATCCACTTCCGAGAGAGAACTCGGATACACGAGACACATTAGATACTTGCAATCCATTGTGTCCCACTGTCAGATGTCGGATGTCAATGGCTTTTGAATTTCGGTAGAACGGCGTACTTCAGAAAGCCGAAGAAAGGGATCAAACCGTTTCCAGATACTCCGCCAGCAATGCATCCCCGATGTCCACATAAAAGTTACGACCGCCATCCCGGGTGCGTGTTTGTCGCCGTATGTTCGGATTAAAGATTTATCCAGATTGACACAAAAGATCGCCGAGGAACGAACAAAACGATGAATTGCAGAATGTCGCTCCTCCGACTCTGGAATCCGTAATGGGATGTCGTAAAGCAGACAATGGGCGCAGACGGATGCATTGTGTTGCAGGAGGAGTCGCTTCACTCCGGGCGACTGTTGGCACCTCGACGCGCGCCCTGGACGTGTTTATTATTTAATCAAGTTCTTGAATGGCATTTATTTGCGACATATGTCGCCGATGATGGAAAGCAATTTACTCGCGAATGTTGTCTTCATGGACGCCTTCCGTGTGCGAGGCACATATTGCACGGCTCGCTGAAGATATCACCGCCGTGTCGACGGAATTGATGCAAATCACTTGCACGATTGAACACCGCTCGTCATGGCTCACCGGCTTCGGTGCAAATGCCAGTGGGACTACGTCGGTGTCAGGTAACACATGGAGATTCTCGAAAATGAAAATTGAAATTCAGAGTTTCACGATTTCGAATTGATTGGCTCGGTTTATGGGAATCGATACCGAGAGCAACGTCATAAACGTTCGTTCCACATACGCCACAGTTGCCGAGTATGTGGAATTTATTTCTTTCGCTTTTGTTCGCTGCATCAACGGCGGCAGGGGCGGCCGTTACGGCGAGGCAAAGATCCAATAAAGTGCCGTCATGATATTGTTGGCGCATAACAATGTAATTGGCTCATGAAAGCATAGTTGTGGTGGTGCTGCGTCTCTGACAAATTGAAAGGATTTTCTTTGCTCGTACGAGCTGAACGGCTGCGTTTGTATGTTGGACACACATGGCGATGGGTGCGATGAGGGCATCCCTTGATTCATTGTTTCGCGTGAAACACTTGCGGCGGAAGGAATTAAAGATGGGATCACCTGAGGTCCTTTGATTGCGTTTTTCTCGTAGGAGAACGTGGTAAAGGATGAAGGAATGATGACTTGTGAAATAAACATTTTACAGACAAAGGTGTTTGTGGCCGCTGTGGCAGTGTGTGTAAGTGAGTCGCTTTTCACACATAGGTTCCGTTCCTAGAGGGGTCATCAGGGCAGCACCTCTTCCGAGTTGATGGCAACGTTCGTTATTATCTTTTAATGGTGCAATAGCCCGGGCTAGACTTAGGCCTCAACCAACATGCTTCTTCAGCTAGCATGATCTCAATCCAACTGCCTTAAAATGCGTACTCCAAGCTGGTTGAGGTTCTTCTCGACTTGTGTGCGCCATTGCAACCTAAGTTGTCTTCTGTTCGTTGTCCCAATGGCTTGGATTCGAATACTTCTCGTGCCGCAGCAGTGGTGTCCATACGCTCTACATGGCCTAGCCATCTTAAGTGTTGTATCCCAAGACGCTTGCCAATAAAATTTGTCGTTACAAATCTCACGCAGAACTTTTCTCCTGAAAAGACTAAGGGTTTCCTTATCCATTTCAGTGATGTCCAATTCTCTGCACCGTGAAGGAGGACTGACTTGGTGAATGGGCTTAGTCATTCGAGAGAGGGATCTATTACTCGATTGCCTCTTGAGCCCAAGTTGTTGTCCTTATTTACCACGGAGCCGAGGTAAACGAAGTACTTGACTACCTCGAAGTTTCTGCTGGCTAGTGTGACGCTCTATCCGAGACGCCGATGTTGTGCGTCCTTCCTTGATGACGGCATGTACTTCGTTTGCCCACATTAACCACTAGACCCATTTTAGCCGCTTCCGCTTCCATGCCAGCAAACGCCTCATTGAAGGCTCGCTGTCTTCGTCCGATCACGTCAATGTCGTCGGCGTAAGCTAGCAATTGAACGGACTTTTGGAAGATCGTGCCTTTGGTGTTGACTTGTTAGTTACGCACGATCTTCTTAATAATGGTGTTTCAGAAGTCACATGACAGTGCGTCGCCTTGTCTAAAACCTTTTTTGACATTGAAGGTCTCGGTGAGTTCGCTCCCGACCGTGAAGGAACAGCGAGAGTTCTCCATCGTCATCCTACACAATCTGACGAGTTTGGTAGGAATGCCAAAACTAGACATGGCACTGTATAGCTCGTCTCTATGCACACTGTCATATGCCTTGAACTGCCTTGAAATCGATGAATAGGTGGTGAGTGTCGATTTGCATTTCTTGGGTCTTTTCCAGGATCTGCCGTAGTGTGAAGATTTGGTCGATGGTGGACTTCCCTGGCCTGAAACCACACTGATAAGGACCAATCAGGTTGCTGACAAACGGTATCAGGCGTTCACACAATACGGCAGAGGGGATCTTGTACGCGATGTTAAGGAGACTAATCCCTCGAAAGTTGGTGTTGTGAATCGGGCAAACGAAGCTAGGATTCCTCTCATCGGACATACTTTCCTCCGACCATATCTTGCAGCTATTACATGCGTCCAGCCAGGTCTTCTCCAGCTACTTTAAACAATTCTGCAGACAGTCCGTCCGCTCCAGTAGCTTTGTTCGACTTTAGTCTCGATATTTGTGTCTTAACCCCGTCTTAGTCGGGGGGACGGAATTCTTGTCTATCAAAGTCCAAATTGAGTGGAACATTCTGCGTAACAGGAAGATTTGAACTATCATCGCTACTCAGCATCGATTTTGACTCTACTGCCAGTTGTCCATTTTGGTCCCGGCTGGCTTCGGTCCGAACTCTATATCCAGCGGATAGCTATTTCACTTTGTTGTAAAGCTTTCGGATTTGATTTCTACCATAACACCGCTCTAGCTCTTCGAACGTGCGCTTTCTAAGGCTCTTTCATTTTTCCTTCTGAGAAGCCTTTTCTCGTTCCTTTTTCTCTGTTCCTAGAGCTCACGAACAGTCTTCGTTGTTCATTGCAGCGTTCCCCTATAGGCATCCTGTTTGTCCGCATTTGCTTGCGTGAACTTTCCGTCAAGCCATAGGTTGCTTCTAGGTGGTGACGTGAAACCCTGCACATTAGTGGCATTTTCTTCCATCAAGCTTCTTGGCAACGTCTTCATTCTCCTTTTATCGTTAGTGTAGGCATCGTCGAACTTTGAGAGATTTTCGGGGAGACTCGGATGAGAGCACTCAAGTAGTACTAATTGTCTATGGAATGTATCTCAAATATCATCGTTCGGAGTGGGCAATTAACTTAATGTACTTTTAGTTCCACAACCCGACCCTTTATCTGGAACTTTGAACGAAAACTGGGCGTCTTAAAATCCAAGCGCATGCTTGCTTCTAGTTTAAAAAAATCCGCGACATTATGGGCCATTGAGCTCCCACCCTTTTCTTGGTCCAATCCTTCGCTAAGATTTCAATCCCTTAAGGACGTAAATAATTTATAGAAAAAAAACTGCAGAATAGAAACAGACGCCTTTTGCCAAATACCTAAGTTTACTACATCTAAGCCATGAAAACCTTCATGTGGAGTGGACGTCCACTTGACTCTACTGAAAACCAACGAAAGTCATCAACATCCAGCATCCGACAAATCGAATACTTACGTTGATATCCTGTTAATCCCTGCACTGGGCGGACTTGAATCGGACGCAGTACTTGCATAGTTTCCCTAAATCTGTGTCAAGTGTAAGTACTTTCAGAAACTTTCTAACTCAAACGTTCCCACTTACGCAACATACAAGTGCTTGAGTGTACGTCTGTATTTCCTATAACACTGAATGCCAGAATGCAGCAGCTTAGTTTTGAATTGCCACATGTCCATGAGCTTCATGCGCAAATCCTTTGCAAATTAGAAATTCCAAGATTTTAATTCAACTGTCATCTGTTTCGAATTTCACAACAATTCCAATGAAATTTGAAATAAGTTTCTAATACAAAACAAAGGAGCACTTCGGCTAAGCCATTCACAAATCCCCCAAACGATCACACACACGCACACACATGTGTGGGAAAGTCTGGCTCTCAACGATTTTTAGACTTCTCACACACTGCCACTCTAGTCGATGAAGCCATCGAAAACTTTTCGATTAGCTCGCATCCAGGATCTGGGTTCCACTGAATTATTCCAGAGTTCTTCAATTACCCAAACTTCTGCTCTCTGCTGGTGGGAGTAGGTCCGGGCTCCGGGCACGCACACAGGCACGTACCTACTCCTTTTTTGTCTGCATTCTCACAAGAAGAATTCGAAATCAATCTACGGAACCAGATTAGTCCTTGACATGAAAAGGGATTCGTTACGCATGATTCCTCTGGTAATTGACAGAAAGTTTCTACGGGAACAGTTAAGGCAGTGGCTTCGTTTATTTTTGATGGAGTTTTAATTGCTCAAGACGATTAAATACTCAATGTGCCTTTGACTCCGCAGTTGCCTCAATGGCGGCAAAACAAAGGGAACCTGTCAAGAAGGCTGGGCGGGTGGCCAAAGTCAAGCGTCGCCACGCCAACGCCAACACAGCCAATTACTTCATCATCTGTTGGCATACTTTTTGCCCGGAGTGTGAGTGGGCGGGGAATTGATTGCCGAGGAAGGATACACAATAATAAGTCGTAACGGGGGGAATAAAAATCATAAGAGACGACGACGCGAATTGGCTGGAAGAAACAATTTAACCGAGGAAAGCTAAACAACGGCTCCCTACCACGCTATGTGCCGTGATTTAGCATGTCGGAGCCCTTGGCAGCCCAAAATGTGATGGCTTCCCTTTGTTTCGTTCCGGCCCAAGGAGAGGGGAGGTGCCAAAATTATATTCGCTAAGATATTAAGAAAGCCGTCTTGGCCAGAACTCCTACTTAATTGCGGCGAATAAATCAAATTGTTTGCTAATGTCCTTGTCTTATGCCGTTGGGTTTTGTGTGGTGTGTGCGTGGTTCGAGTGTGTGTGTCAATTCGATTGTAACAGATGACAAGGCTGGATTGATATTTAAATTCCCGACCAAGTACCGCCTACTCTGCCTCCGTCGTGGCGTCATGGCTTTTCTCGTACCTACCCTTTGGGTATACTCTCGACGGTAACTCCTCCGTTTAGTGGAAAGCACCAAATCAATAAGTTTCGACATCGAGCATTCAGCTTGGAGCGATGCCAAGTTGGCAAGTTGACCTTCGGTGGGAAGGGATGTGCCGAGCTGATGCATGTGAACGCTTGCATTGTGTGCACACATACACATGCACTCTGAAGAGCGTGAATGGTTGTCGGTGCTTATGTGTTTTTTTTGTTGTTTTTGTGTTTTTGCGCAGCCAACGCTTTGGGTTGCGAGAGCAATAATTGTGTCAATAGTGCTTATATCTTGGTTGATTTACGTATTTACGTTGCTGGTGGTTAACCAGGATGTAATGTCGGCCATTGGGTCGTGCGGATACAGAGTCGAGGTGCTTCCTGCTCAGGAAGTACCGCCGTTTTGTTTGAGTAAGGCCACGAATGACGGAACTGAAACAAAACGAAATCCACGAGCAGTTTTGCGGTAATTGGATTTACCCCCGGAGCGTGGCTAGTGTTCATTTCGCTTGCTTGGCTTGCAGGACCCTGGAAAGTTTTAACGATAGATTCATGTTGGGGGCGCAGAACAAGTTTTTGGAATTTACGGCAAATCATGTTTTGCATAGAATGTCCATTTTTAGTCTGACAGCCGCCAATTTGATTGCAGGACTTGAACTTTCATTTACCTCTTATTCTCACGACATAGTCTATTTCGTGTTGAAAGAAGAATATTTCTTGCACGAGTAGAGGAGACTTACAATTGACTACAGTCTCCAAACCTCGAAACGTGAGAAGCATTTCAAAGAAAATCGACTTTGACCAGCAAGTTCTCTAGTTTCTGATGGAACTAGACTTTATTCCTTTTTCCCTGATGGCTGTGCTTTCTGCTTGATCCATTTCTTTTCTCTTGGCGTTGCGAAATCGGCAAACACTGTTTCTTCTCTCACACCAGTATTCTTCAAACTCTCTTCAGTGTTTTCGACATTCCTGCAAGCACTGAACTCTCTTGTTGCCCAGCGAGCTCCTCGCTTTCAGCGAACTTACATGCATTTCTTGAGGGACGAAATGCCGCTTTTGAACCAAAGTTGAGTCTTAAAAGTCACTTACTCCCTCCACCTGCACAGTCGACCGCTAATTGAATGACTTTCCACACCCAAAACTTAACAAAGTTCAATTTTTTTTGTGAAACCAAATTAAGGCTCTTCCTACGCAAATGCAAATAAGTCGTTAACTCCCAGCAGACCCTTATTCTGTTATGCGCACAAAGTTCTGATGCCTTCCCTGGCGAGTTTCTCGATTAGCCTCGCCCTCACATGTCCGCCTGGCTAGAAAGTGGGTGCCGGTGGTACATGACTTCATCGGTACGACGCCCATCCGCCGGCACTTGCCCACTTAGCACTTGCGCGAGTGCTAACGACACAGCGCAATTAATTTGTTTAAAAAGTTTGCAGTTGTTCTGAAAAGTACACCGCTGCTACACACAGAAATGTGTGGCATATTTGTATTTTCTTTTAATTGCATCGGCCCACACCGTTGCGCCTTTAATTAGGTGTTGACAGAATAATTTGCTTCAATTAGCGCCACCACCGAAAAGGACTTCCCTTCGGCGGCATTGTTGTGGGAAATTGAACCGCAAAGTTGATGTAGACGTGCTCTCCTCAGGTTTCAGCCGTGACGCGATGACCTAATTAGTTTATGAGGTTTGAAATCTCCCGTGTCGAGTCTGTGTGCAGAAGTGTTCGAGGGCGGCTTTGCGGGAATTGTGTTTCGTTCCTTTGACCTGCAAATCTCATTTTGATTCAATTAATCTTAATTGAGTATGTGTGTGTGTGTGTGCATCTGGGCGGTAGGCTGACGACTGATGTTAGGAGGCTCTGGTGGGAATTTCAGTTCAGACATATAAGTGCACTAATGGGTAAAAGATGTTGAATGCTTCCCAGCAGACTTGATTGAATAGCTGTGGAATAAGTTGAGTTTTATTTATTGCTCTAATCAACCGTTGGTATTTCAAAAACCCCATATTCTCTATGGTTTTGGAAGAAAAAGTCGTAGACTGTGTATTCGAACTGGTCTTCAAGTGCATTGTTTGAGAAAATTACAAAATGACAATTAGGACTTTTTATGCACGTGGAAGGTAATTTTTGAAACTTGAGATAGAAAACCCATTTTAAGGGTTTCTTGCTGCAGTAGCAAACGCAAGAGAGTTGTCTGAAGATGGAGAATGCAACTTGGGCAGATGGGAATGAGCAACGTAGAGCGAGCTGCTGAAGAATTTAGGGTCGTCACAATTTATTGCCGACTCTAAGCTATGGGATTTGAGAGACTCTTCATTCAGTGTTTTCGGCAGCACTAAAGAGATTACTGGGTTAGAGAATTCGAGATCTTCAGTCCAAATTCTTTACATTCTCAACAAATAAATACTTGAATTACTTCTAGTCAACTAGCTAACCTACTGGCCCTACGTGGGTACTCTTAGCTTACCGCTCAATATGTCTGCGACACAAATTAGAATCATGATACTGATCGCTCTCTTTTCTGTCCCTATGGGTGTGCTGAGTCGAAGGTTCCCTTCCGCTTTTTTGCTCTTCATTCATTTTGCGGCACCCAAACATGAAGCTTTTTTTGTATCCAGCCTTCTGCAGATGGTTTAAAATGGTTTGGTGACTAACTCCCATCTCCTGGGCGATGTCACGAGATGCCACATGCCGGTCTAACTCGATGAATTCCATGATTCGATCGGTATTCGTCTTCCGCCGGCTGGCTTATCCATGACGTCGTTTTCACTGGCTCTGAATCGTCAAAACTATTCCTCCGTGGCTCGAAGTGATATAGTACCAACGGAACGTTTCTCTAGCGGATTTGCCTTTAACGAAGGAAAACTTTAAAATAGCTCGAATTTCGGCGTTAGTGAAGTCAATGTTCACACGTCTATAACTGTATGTAACGCAATATTATGCATAGCGTCGTTTTGTAGGTTATGACAAGACCTTTCAAATGATGTAAAGTATTGCCAGATACGAGCTCTGCGCGTTGTACATATCCGGAAAATTCAAAAGACATATCAACTTCGCTTTTGAAGTCATAGTTCTTGCAACATCTCTTCAAGTCAGCTTGATAAGAAAATTATTCAGCCTGTAAACGTTTGCTTTGTTGTATAAAATGTCCATTGAAATAAAAATTCTTGCACTATGATTCGGTAGCTTAGCACATCTTACAAAGTAAAAGTTTCTCGAATTATTTGAATCTTTCCATCTGGAATAGACTCAACTTGAATCGTAGGTAACAACCATGACTAGAGCCGTGTACTCTCACTTGTACTCACTTGAAGCAGTGTAACTTGTAACCTAATAATCAGATTGTCATGCAAATTTGACAGGTATCATTTGAATGTAAGTGGCACCGCCTATTTGTCCGTCCCAGAACTTATTGAGTGATGTGTTATTTCTCAACATATCCATTGTAGCACGACCAGATCTCACCGACACCATGTACTTGAATTTTAGAAAGCACATAGTTCGTTAAAATGGCCAAACTGCTAAGAAATCCAAGCAATCGATTCGTCACGACCATCCTCGCACAGCCTGAGCTACAGTTGCTATAGTCCCTTCATTTCGCGCTGCTGGTGGTTTCACGGGTCGACTTTTATCCACAAATGTTAATTGGGACTTAAATTTGCCAATCATTGTCAATAGGTGTTTCAGTATGTCGATGCATATAGGACCATAAGTTCTTGGAAGTGCACGAAAAACATTTCTCACAGAAAGCTGATTTTTGTTATACAGCGCACAATTTGATGACGGTTTTGTTGTGTTAGTCTTTCCATGATAAGTTGCCAAACAATACTGAATAAAAATGAAAGAGTAGTTCAATAGTAGTCACATGAAACCTGTCAAAATATGCTTATTGAAAATCAAACCTCACGATGAATGACGTGATATTTGGTATGCCATATCTCATCGCTTGCCGATCCACGTAGCGGTGATTCCACATTCAGCTCAGTTTTTCCTATTGCCTTCCTACGTCTTCGGCAAGGTTTTTTGTAAATGATATACACTCTCAAAATATTTTTCTCTTCTTGATGTTTACCAAAAAATCGCCCATTCCACTTAGCTTGTGTAAGGACCGAGCTGTAATTTTATCTTCTATTTGAAAAATACAAATGAATTTCACTCAATAAATGACTTCCGTCCGAAGTTTTCTGTATCTCTTCTTTTCAACAGATTCAGAAAGAATAGTCTTTTCAATCACTACGGCGAGGAATGTGGATCCTCTTCCTGAAACTCAAAGCCTGTCATAAGTCAAACACGCAAATCATCATGTTTACAGCTCAATCGCCTAAAAATCCAATCAAACAGCATCGTAAATGTCTCGTTCAAAATACAATCGAAGAATTCATTAGTGCTCTCTAACCGGAAATCCTTATCCACTCACAACAGATTACGACTACGTGCCGTGAAGCCACTAATAAGCCGTGTCGGTGAGAGGGCAGTCCTAGAATCAATCACTAAGTTCTATTTCCTCGCGTCTTGTGCGTGATACGACTGATAACGAGACACGCTGACGTTCGCCCTAATCGCATTACAGCAACAGGAAAGATTAGAGCGTTAAACGCACATTGTGTCGGGAATTTTCACTGACATCTGCGGCAGTTCCCAGGACATCATGAATTTCTCATAATAAATCAATTTTCCCACAAGACAAGCGTTTGTAAGCGTCGCGGCGTAGACGGCAGGCGGCTGCGACGGTAGTTGTGGCAGCGAAACTCCCCGAGAAAGACTTTAAGGATTGCCTCAGGAAATTTAAGTGAAACAAAAGGAAGTACGCACAAGCTCAGGACGATATTCCCCATACTTTATGACAAAACGAAGATTTAAAGAAAAAAAATGAAGGGAACAGGATCCGGAAGCGAGAGAGTAACAGTGAGCCGTATTACGGTACCCTAACGCCTGACTAATCCACGTCTCACTTTGGGTTCAGCTTCCCCTGTTCGCGTTCATGCTCGTTCATGGGAAAATGGGTATCCCTGCCACAAACACATCGGGTCCCGAATTGTCGGGTGGATTATTTAAATAAGGTTTTGTTTCATTGTCAGGGAATTATCGTCTTCCGTGAGCCATCACGGGGATGGTGTGTGAGCAGCATGTGTCTTGAGGCACTTGAGAGGATGTCGCACCAGAACGGTGAGTGTCACGGTTAATTCAATTAGAAAATATCATTTGTTGGCGCACCTTAAGGAAGCAGAAACATGCCGTCGCCACCGTTACCGCCGCACACTGAACCTGGAGACGGAGCCGGCTACAAGGACGACAGTTTATGTGTTAGCTGCTTGATGATGATTTGGTTATTCGCTGGAGCAAATTGAATTTGAAATGAGATTTGGTCGCGATGACAACCCGGTGTCATGCAGAGATAATTAGATTTGCGTGAATCCAATGAAGTGAAGGCTTTGCAACCGGCTTCAGTGAATGGTTCAATCTGAATCACAGTTTATACTTGTTAAATGAACAAGTTGTCTAGATAAGCTGTCGATTTGTAACACAAACCGAATGCAAGGATGTCTGTTGTTTGGGCTTATAGAATGTCGTAGATTGCAGATGGCCAGGTATTTGACAAGTCTTACTCCTAGTCAACTTTTAAGTGCAGCCGCCTATCTAAGTGTGGCAAGGGGAATATTTTAATGCGTAGTAAGTGCGTCGACTGACATGCTGAAAGTCCTAGCTTCGATTTCGAGGCCACTTTTGTGTTCTGACGACACTGAAAGGGTATGAAAAACTTTTAAATTTTTAGACGTTTTGAGTCGACGAAAACTTGAGGTCCCCTTTAATAGAACAACAGTACGCGCAGCACCAGTAGTTACTGACCACCCAATTTATTAATTTTTTGTATTCCAGGTTGAATCGTTTGTTTGTGTGTTCTTCCGTCTGAGGATTTTGAGCTCCGTTAAAATCTGACTGACGGTTAAAAGACAGTAATTGGCTAGCGATGTTTTTTAGGAATTTTTCTGTTTATATCCGACTCATGGTCAGCAAATCTTTGTTGCAAAAATAGTTTCGTTTTGCTTACACAACAAAGGTACCTTCGTGTCTTGCCCGACTTCGCGGGATGGGGTCATTGTACATTCTTGGTGATATTCCAAGGAGCAGCTGTCCAACATCAAGTTTCGCGGAAAGTAGTGGATTTTTTACCCTACTTCGGTGCGTACATATCACAACTACAAAAATCAATCTGAATTGGGCAGGTTGTATTCGTAAACTCATACAAATCGTAAAATTATATGCAGCTTGGCTTTGACACCAAATCTATCCCAAGGCCCGTCCTGCGGAGAAGCTTCTTCGGTTACTCGTAGAGAAGAGCCCGAGGTATTTGAACTTCTTCCCTATCTTCAACGAATCGCCATTAACGTATAGAGATTACTTTTGCACATTTTAACCAGAACATCGGGTTTGTAGTGACCCCGACGAGTGTTTTTGGAAAAAGCTCAGATGTGATTCCCTTTGCACTTCAGCGGCACCCAAATTATTTACTGCCATTTAATTATATCTGGGACACGCTGGATTGGGAATTGCTAATTTCCAAAATGGCGAAATGGCCAAAATCTCAAAATCCTTAAATATTGAAAAGCCCAAAATATCCAAATTCCAAAATGTTTAAAGCCCAAAATCCTGACATGTCCAAAATCTCAAAATGCTCAAATTTCTGAAATGACAAATATCCCGAATTGGCAAAACCAAACTCAATCTCTGAAAATACCAAAACTTCGACTTGCCAAAATCTTAAAATGGCCAAAGTGTTATAATATCCAAAATGTCAAAATGTCCATAATCTAGAACTGCCAATACCACGAAATGTCCAAAATGTTATATTGCCCGAAATGACCAAAATATGGTGTTAAAATCACTAAATGCTAAAAATTCCAAAATGCCATAATCCCTAAAGTCCAAAACCTTGAAAAATCCAAAATCTCGAAATGCCCAAAATTCCAAAATGCCAATATCCCTAAAGGTCGAAAAGCCCAAAATCTAGAGATGCCAAAATTCCAAAAGGCCCAAAATATCGACGTGCTACAAAATAATTACTAAATGTCAGAAATGCCCTCTATTCCGAAATACCAAAAATCTCGAAATGCCCAAAATTCCACAAAGCCGTAAACCCGAAATTATAATATTTTTTTTCACGAATTTGTCAAGTTTTATGGACATGTCGGAATCTTAGACATTTCGGGAAGGTCAACATTTCGGGAATTTCGGCATTTCAAGATATTATCCCCAACGCAAAGTACAATATACACATCCGACCACCGTAGTAGTGATATTGCATTCGTTGAACTTGTGAACATTTTAACAAAGACAGCATCCCACTAGTGGTTTTCTTGCAAAACCCCCTTAAAATTCCACATACTCTCGCAAAAAAATGTGAACTGTACCTCCCGAATTGCTCACGGGCTGCCACACATAAGCATCCATCATTTGCAACCTTGCAGTAGGATAAAGCTTCTGCTGATTCAGTTGGAAATGTCAGGTGACAGCGCATCCTGCCAAATCAACGATTGCATATTTCTATTTTTATCTCACAAAAATAGAACTCCGAAGGTCATGCATTGTGTCTCAGCAGCAGAGTAAATTCCAACCCTCCGCCTTCCTCCCGCAAACAGACAGAGACCTTACGTTTGACATTTGAACTTTAGATTTGACAGGATGGCATGCCGAAGAGGAGCACTTCATAAGGAGGCATCTCGGCGAGGTTCATTAAAAAGCGGCCGCTTTCCAATTAACGCTGTATAATAATCAGTGTTTCATGGTTTGTTTTTGTTCTATCCACACATGTGACTGCTTACCCAATGGCGAAGGATATGATTCATGACAGACAAACAATGGACGGCGAGTGTAATTTAATGCCTTCGCCATGGGGGGTGGGGAGTGGGAGTGAAACTTGTTGATACTCGAGAAGCGAATGTTAATTAATACCTTCGCTGAGAGAGGACACAAATTCAGACCTGATTCAGGCGATGTCCTTAATCATTTCTATACCGCCAGAGGGTGTGTGGGTGCTGAGTGGTTAGCTTTTTATCGTGTCGATTTATTTTCGCTGCGGTGGCCTAATTAAGTTCGGTCAACGCAGAGGACTTGTGTAATGCTAAGTCACCGATTGTCATTGATTTGTGCTGTGTTTGCATGTGTGAAGGGCGCAAATGATTATCAGATGGGCTTTCTTGTGTTTTGTGGTCACACGTGTGCAGGTTGTGCGGAAGTGATTCATTCTGTTTGCAGAAATTGAACCTAATTTGTCTAACAAGATTTTAGAAATCGAATTGCGTGTTACTTTCGTTAAGTGGTAACACTTTCATTTAAATTCACGATGTGTTTGAAAAGCTGTCTGTTGGATGATTTATTTCAACCCACTAGCATTGATTGGGGGTGGATGAAGAATTGTAAAATTAGACAATCTCAACCATAGACCCCACTCGAGTTTAACAAAAGGCGAGTCTATTGCAATCCATTAATTCTTGTCATTTGCAAATCCGCAGGGAACCCTTCAATCTTACTCCAGTTACAACTTAATCATTCGCTGCGGCTGTTGAATTTTATACCCCAGCCTTTATGTACTTCATCAGTTTCTAGAAAAGGACACCTCGCCCCTGCCAGGGCAATTAAATGTTTCCTGCAGTCAAACGAAACCCTCTTTTGAATGCTAACAGCATCAGTCTTTCGCTTAATTAGCCATTGGTCACAGAAGTCAAGGCCTTCTCCTCGTAACCCGTTGACATTTTACCGCATACAATTCAATTGCTGAAGAATGGAATAGGACAAAAAAATTGCACGCGAAAAGTTCTCGGAAAATTATATTTCCCTCCGCCGTCCTCCCCCATTCAGGAAACGCACAAAAGATCCCTGGTCCCTCAATTCAGTGAATCTAATGAAAATGTTATTTTCATTTCTCTTCGAAATTATCCTGCTCGCTCCATCGACGACGGTGGCCTAAGAGGATGCGACTCCATTCAGAGCGGCTGATTCCCTCCTGGGATTCACTTTCAAATTGAATCCTGAATTGTTTCCATCAAAATGCATGGAAGAGTGAACTTAGTTGTAAGTTGTTGTGAAGAGGGATACAATAACTTCCAGCTCGTTGGTCGGGGAAAGTTTTACTGATTGCGGCAGTTGAGCAGCTCGCTTACAAAAAAAAAAACTCAATTAACGGAAAATGCATCCTTCATCATGTTGATGGATTTCACTGAAATTCTAATTCTGCTTGTTGCATAATTAAACGTATCTGCGCAACATGATCTTCTGTTTTGTTTTGTTGACTGCAGACAATAGGTGTACTATGCTGTGACACTTCTCATTAACCTGGGCATTGGTTTGAACGTTTGCAGTGACTTTATGCACCTTTCGTCAAGACTTGAAAAAACGAAGATCTTGAAATGACAATCGACTTTGTTGGTAGTGTTTCATGTGGTCGCCCAAATTTTTGGTGCATCCAATTTATTCAAGGTTTCTAGCTGAGTGCAACCTTTCCAGGTTCTGTTCGTTAACATTACCTTACTTACTTTGTGTATTCGTAGCTAATGCGGAGTTTCAAGAATCTGTCTAACACATTCTGCAAGTGCCGTAAAGGCTCCAATGATATTAAAATTACAAACCTCACTAAACACTTTTACCGCTAAATATCTTAGCTTACTTTTGCCATCAATTTAGATGAATTGACGACAACAAGCTAAAATCCAACAATCAATTGGAAATCCTCGCATGATCACAAAAATTAACTCGCAGATCTACGGTCGTCCTGGTGCAGTGGATGAGTGCGGCGACTCACGCACTAAAGGTCTCAAGTTCGATTCAGGGATTGAATATGTCATATTTTTTCACGACCCATCCCGCTATGGTGTGGCTGAGCATTAATTGTCTATGAAAAGCTTTCGATTTCGCAGTCGGAAAAACGGCAAAACAAACTTAGGTTCCCTTTGTTCTTAAGAGAATATGAGCATGCGCAACAATAGCTGAAGAAGCAATGCCTTGATCCCTGTGGGATGACACTTATTCTAATTTTATCCCCTTGTGTTCTTAAAGGTATAACCTTCAGGATAAATAATGATATATATTCTCTACAAATATTTTTCATTGACATGATAAGTTTGAAATGTACATGTGCGAAGACAAACCACTCAAAGCAGGCAAATGTCGCACTCCTTACAAAACTTCAACTCTGCTAAACTCTGTCACTCTTAGCAAATCTTTTATTGAAAACAAAACAACGAATGACTTATATCGCACATCTTGTCAGAAGAAAAAACTACCATATGACAGCCACTTAATCGTATGCGTTGAAAATAATCACCGCTTTTCCGCTTGTCGCTTTGTGACATGTCACTAAATAAAAGTGAGAAATTGGTATTCAAATAAGTGTTAGAGAGTATCGTCGTTGTCGTTAATGTGTTGTCATCAAGTAACACTGTTCATTTTTGTCATGTGGTATTGATTTCGTCCTCGATATGTGGCGGTTGTCACTTAATGATAGTAAAAGGGATAAAAACAATCGATGACAAATTTATGAACAACATCTGGAAGAAAAGTCATATTTTACATTGAATTAGCTTTTATAATCGATTTATATGGTCTGCAGATAAAAAGTGATTCATTTGTTGGGCAAATAAAACGCACCTTCCGAGGAAATTCTTTTTAATTCCGTGACCGTGTGTATCCAGAGATACTGGAGCATCTGGGCAACTAGTTCGATCATAATGCGCATTGTACTTACGTCTTGAGGAAATTGCATTTGCAACGGACCTCTGTATAGTGCGACACGAAATGACAATGAGAATAAGCAGCGAGCGTAATAGATGTGATTGTCATTGATATCTGGTCATGCTTTGTCTTTTGTGCACATTTCGAATTAGGTGGTGAGCTCCCTGGCGTCTTATTATTTCCGTTTGTTCTATTTGGTGTGAAGTATGTAGTGAAGGTGTGAATTGCGATGTTCTAAGGAATACAGTTGTTGAACATGTCGCATGAATTTTCTCAATTTGTTTTATGAACTTGTAGCTCCGCTGTTCATATCTTCTTCCAGGAAATGTACCTAGAATCGTACTTTCTTAAGGTTGCCCTAAAGTCTGAGGTAGTTATGGGCATCAACCAACTACCGTCTTCATCTATCCGGATCTTTTGCTAGTCGCCCCCAGTTTCGCATGCATAGTTGGTTAAGGTAATTTTCCACTTGTGAGCGCTACCTGAGTCTTGGGCTTTTCCTACTATACCTTAATCTATCTTGTCCACTGACAACAGGTATGACGAAGCGTCTCATTCTGTCACTAGATTTGTTTAGCTTATGCCTGACTGCCTGACTGCCTGACTGTTCGTGAATAGATTATTAACTCCAGAAATCTAGAAATTGTCGCGATGGATGTCAGAAGCTTCATGAAATTGAAATTAAAAGTTGGGAAGATGTGCAGAATTTTAAATATCCCGAAATGGCAATGTCGAAAATGCCAATCAAAGCCAAGGAAATGTCCAACATTTCGATGAGACAACATCCTGTAGTGTCAAAAATTTCAAAAGGCCCATTGAAAGGCCGAAAGCCTGAAATTATGTATAAAATGTCCGAAAATTGAATATGGTGGAAGTATCATTCTCCAAATTTAGTGAGTGCCCCAAGTCGAACCATGACTTCAGGTAGAGTTGTTAATGAGGGGATAGAAAGGATATAGTATGCCACTTCTTCATTATTTGAAGCATTTTCTTCAACTTTTTTATGAAAACATCAATTTAAATTTTTTACAGATAAAGACCTAAATTCGAAAGTTGACAGAAATATTGCCTAAGAGAAGATTTCCTAAAGTTAATCGTAAAACGTTCAAGATATCGAAATGCCTAAAAACCTGAAATGTCGAACATTTTAAAAGGCAAAATCCCATAGTAGCTTAAATGTCAAAAGGCCAAAATCCCGAATTTACATACTTGCTAAGAAATTTCTAAAGTAGAGGCTTGCATTCCTCACTCCAGCGGAGGGTTTGAATAAGATGACAGCGGGCTTGCGGAACGCCTTTTGTGAAATTTTTCTTGTTTTCCTAATCTTTTTTTCAACATTGATAGATTCGATACACATGACAAAGCTCCAGACTGCTCATTTCGCTTTTTTGATGAGAACAATCAAATCGTCTGAGAAAATTTTCTTAAATTGTAGTCGACAATAAACTGTAGGACCCTTAATTCGACAATATGAGCACGCACAACGCCGGTGGTCGAGTTGAAGAAACGTGGCCTTGGCCCCTTGTGGATTGAATAGTCTTAGTAACAATCCGAACAATTGGACAACAGCTGAAAAGTTAAGAAGTAATATCATTCGACTAACTTCTTTCGATTGCTGCATCTGCAAAGGTTTGTTTCTACTTCGCTGAATTTTCAAAACAATTTAAGCGGAAAATACGGGCAAGAACTGAACTTTTCATGCATCCCTAAATCGTACCATATGTTGATTGCGTTTGAATGTGGCTCCACTGGTCCAAATGATTTTCGTTATCTTACCTACTTCTGCTTATTTTGTTTTGCAAGTTCAAGGTGAACTTGAACCTCTTTTTGGCAGACACAATCCAGTCATCGTGGTCAATTCACATTTGTTGTTGGTACACATAAATCTTTCGTTCTTCATACAGGCAGAGAGAGACCGATTTCCTTTTAACGATTGAATTCACACCCACTTCAAATTGCTTGCCAGTTTCAAACTGTTCTTCTGTGACATATGCACTGGTGCATTCGATTATTTTCCAGTTTATACGCCCCCTTATTGTCTCTTCATACTCTCCGCAAATCTTGATTAGTTTTAAGGTCGTCTCACAGGGGATTCCATTAGACAATGACAACCTTCAAAGATATTTAACATTCAGCATAATTCTCATCAAATTTGTTTTTTAACAAAAGAAACGACATGAGACATGTCTTCATTAAGAGCAGGTATTCGTCATCTTGTTCAAATCACTTTGCTTCTGCTTTCCGAGAAAGTACAAAATCAATAAGTTGATGGGGAATGACAGAAAGAATGAACCTCAAGCTTAATTGTGAATGTAATGACGTCACAATATTGGATTCGGGGAAATATTTTTATTTGTGAATAGGATTTATACAGAAGAGGAAAATGTGAATTGGGTTAACACCTACTTTGGAATAAAATTAAATAAGAACCATCTGCCGAAGATTGAAGTGGGTATTACTGAAACACTCGTTGCTCCTTCGAAGGAGATCATTCGAAATATGAACAGTGTCAAAGACAAGGCCCGTGTTTTGTGCTTTCATTTTGTGAAAATTTTTGATATTGTTCTGTGACCATTTTTAACATAGTTTTACAGCCTTGTAATTTGAAACTGTGCAAAAATGGCTACAAAAAGTATAATAAAATTGAATCATAACTGAATTACTAAAACTGGGATATGAATTCAACATTGTATTATAAATGGACGCCTAAATGGACGTTGTCCTTAGAGGACTTTGGGTCAGCAATCTTTAAATCAGACTCATGACAGCTGGGACATCTGTTGCCACCACCAGCAGAACTGTTCACTGAGATCCAAGAGTAGAGATGGCCCGACTAAACCGGAGACTGTCTTCACCGACTTTCCCGACATCGCCGTCTTTTCCTACTGCATGCCAGATCGGTCCAATTTTGTCGAGATATACTAAGGCCTCAGGGGGAGTAAAGACATTCCCTCGAGTGGTCTCTTGAAGCAGATCTTTCGGGTAGGATCCACCACGTATCAGTCCATTCTCGGAGATCATGACACATGCAACGTGCCATTGTATAAAATCTTGTTGCGATAAAATTTGCTGTCAGGCTCTGTAGTTCTTGAGACAAAGTTCGAGACATTGTCTCTTAAACACGTTCGTCCTTTCCATTTGGAAAGGACTCACATTCGTCGACACCGAACAGTCATACACCATGATTGAACGGATAAGGGCCGTGTAGCAGGCCACCGTCAGGCAGCAGTCAATTTGGCAGCTATCCAACATCTTAGACTGTTGTCAGAGCTGTAGCTGTTATACAGACAATGGTCCCCATAATGCCAAAATGTCGTACTACACTCTTCACACAGTGAGTCAATAAGTCCAGTTTTAATTCGGATTCCTCGAGGCCCTCCATAACGGGGTCTGATTTTGGTTATGGTCCAAAACACACATTGGATAAATATCTCGTTTCACTATCAGCAAGTGAAAAATAGAAAATCCACTTTGCGCTGTAATTTTGAGTGTTTATTGAAATAAATCGAATAAGCCTTCGAAAAAGTGTCACTTTCGTAAATTAGAACACTTTTAAAATTCGGCTTCCTCTTGATTGTTTGAAAATTAAATTGTTCGTATAACTTTATTGGAAATAACTTTGATGGCGATATCAAGATTAACATGCGGAACATGCCGTCCAGGTAAAAGGACGAGAAATCCTTTCTTGAACTTCCTTCGTGACTATCGAAAGCAACACTGCGGCTTGACGGCCGTTGAGATAGTGACAAGAGGTGCTCGCGTCTGGAGACGCATGAGTCCGCGGGAACGGTGTAAATATATTCAAATGGTAAGCTGCGCATATCGGTGGCGGTAGTTGTGGGTGACTTTTGTCTTGGTTAATTTAAGGCCTGGAGAGAACCAAAGCGGCGACGCAGAAGCACATCGAGAAGAAGGAGAAGGTCTTGTGGATGATGATTTCGAAAATGTGATCTTTGTCTGGACAAACTGAAGACGCATTGTTAAAAAATTGTATAGTTGTTAAATTTTGAATAAATGATTTTTCGAGTTGATATGATATGATTCCTTCTTGGGTCATGCTTGGCGAAATTCTGATCCAAATTAATCCACAGTCTAGGTATCGTGAAATATGCATGTTGAGGAAGCATTATGAACAAGATCATTAAGGGAATAAGCCGGAAAGTATGCGTAGAAACTGTCATTTATAGAAATTTGCACAACTCAAAGTAAATTCAGTACTTTCGGGTCGAATGGCTTGGAAAACTGTAATGCCTAGCTAGCTGAAAATAGTGCTATGTGAAGATAGCGCTATAGCAGGGACAATTTTCAGGGAACTTTAATAAAGAGTTTTCCCTTATTAACAAGGACGCTCGCTTCCACTAATCTTCAAACTGTCGCTGTAAATTTATTAAGTAAACACAAAACTTCGTCAGGTATATGTTAGAACACGAACGAGCAACGTCAGCAAACTATAAAAATTCCCTATTGAAATTAGGAGTTTGTAACCGCAACCTTAAGAACGTTAAAACAAACTTTCGGTCTTAATTTTGCAAATATTTGGTGCAAAACCTTGAGCGCTCATATCAGTGACAAAAACTTATTTTCAAAACCACACTGTTCGGGCTGTACGAGTACTCATCTTTTTTTTAAATTAAAAAATAAAACTTTTCCTCTTGTTACAAGTTGTCATTTGTGTGCTTTATTTTTCATGCACATATGTGAGTTTATTGTGACGTCTAATACACGGCAGCATATTTTGTGTGGTCTTATGATAGACGGTTAGATGTAAGCTTGTGGATGGTTAGAAAGAGCGTAACTTAGTACACCTACGACGCAAACGCAAGCAGACAGTCAACTTGCCCGTCAACTGCCACTTTGAAGTATTTTCCGGCACAAGCATAAGGCATCCAACATAAGGCACTACAGTCCACACGGGACCAAGGCCTAGCTTTTGCTACAACTCTTCGTGGTGTGGGTCCTACAGGTTTTTTGCGGACTTCGAATGGCGCGATTTGAGAAACTTTTCATAGACAATCACTACTCTTTGAGTGTTCGAAAAGGGAGTGCCGTAAAAAATGTGAGGTCTTCAGCCCGGGAATAGAACCTGGAACCTTGGTGTGTGAGTCGACGCACTTACCAACTACGCCTCAGCAAGGATATACGCCAAAAGTAGTTTGAACGAATAAAACAATCAAGGAGTCCCTTGATTCCTTCGTTCTGTTGCTAATGTCTGTTTTGAACTGCTGCAGGTGAAGGAGGTGAGAGTGAGGCGAGAATTGCTGTCATTTCTCCTTTTTGAAATATTAATGAACGAGGCACTTTTCCGATTTTTATGGATCCACAGGCTTCAGTTTGCTTTTCTCATGCAAAAAATCTTTCATCGCAATTTGACGTCGTCAAACGTAAGAGTTATTTTCATTTTTCGAAAAAAAAACGGCGTCCAGTGGTTCCAAAGTGACAACAAAATTGTATGTAAGACTGAAAAATTGTTCCGATCAATTAGGATAGGTGTTTTGATTTTATTATATATTCTTTTATTCAGAGGAGGCGCTTCCTATCTGAAGTCAAGCCAAAGGTTGAAAGTCTGAAATTAAGAAAATAATCTTTTTTTAAAGCTAATTTGAAAAGGCTTACGTTTGGTCTTCAATCTATGTCATTCGTTTTTTTTTTCTCATTTTGACCACTGGTCTAAAAAGGACCAGGCTCTTAACTAAAGCCATCTTTCGAAATGTAGGATGTGAGGATATCATAGAGGTACTAAGAAGTACTTTCAATTCTCTCAATGTGGAAAAGCTGCGTTGCAACATTCAGTCCACATATGTACTTGTATTTATATAATGAAAAAGAGACGCACCCTTCACGAAGTCCAACGTTCACGATGAAAAGTAGTGATTTACCACCTTTACCCGAACACAGCTTCTACATTCGGCATATAGATTTTGAATGACTCCTGTGGAACACTTCAGAGTTTATCTCTAGAGACCCGGTCTTATGTTTTTTTTCCAAATCTTCAAAACAACTTTACATCTTCTTCAGCCTTTTCTAATGTCATGCGTAGAGTGAAAAACTGATTGCTTGTAATGGTTTTTTGAGCGGTATAAAACTTTAAATTTTATCTGCTCGTCGAGTGATTTTTTTTTGGTATGGCTTGGCATTTGGCATTGTGGTCGCCGTGGCGTAGGTCAAGGTTGGAGTCGGCAAAAACTGTAGATCCCTTCTACTCGTGAGGACGCCACAACACGAGTAGTTGTTGTAGGGGCTATGCCCTGGTCCCTTGTGGGATGTTGAGGCACTCAATTATTATTATTATTATGGTTTGGCATTTCAACACGAACAACGCTTGTAAATTGTTCAAATTCGGACCAAAAAAAAGATTGCCGTTGATCGCAATTTTCATAAGCGAGAAAGCTAACATTTGGTTGAATGGATACATCGATAAACAAACCTGCGGATTTTTGCAGTGATGATTAGCCTCAATTGTATGTTGAGACACCGTTTAATCCGGCTTGGTAAAATACAAAACGATGCTGGCCAGAAGGTTACAGTCAATGGTGACCACTATAGAGCCATGATTACTGACTTTTTCATTCATCAATGAAACAATCATGATGTGCAGGTGTTGTGGTTTCAACAAGATGGCACAACATGTCACACGACTTGTGCCACAATTGACTTATCGTTAGCCCGAAGCAATTGACCACTTCACCGCGTCCGATATGTCCAATGTACGGCCACAAACGTTGGAGAAAATCATCGAAAATTGAACCTCCGGATCAGATCATATTTTAATTATAACGTCAGAAAATTGTTCTTAGAGGTCAGTAAATTTTATGCTCATTTAAAAGAAGCTCTCAAAAACATTCATTTGTACAAATACTGTGAATCTCAGCAAAGAACATGAAACAAAGCAGGCGTTAACAAAATATTCAGTTGTTACTGAAAGAGACAACTACTGGATTGACCCAGACAAATTTTGTTTCACAGGAAACTGCTACGTTGGTAAGCTTGCATCCTTGTATTACATTCTGGCAGCGGCGGATAGTATTTATTCCATGGAGCAGACAAAATATCATCAGCAGCGTTGACGATCGGCAAGTTGTCAGAGGAAGGCCGCGAAAGTCTAAGTAAAGATTAAAGTTACTGACGAATTAATAATAGTAGAAAACGTTTTTGTTTGTCCATGAATTAAGTCTTCTGATCCATGGATTACGTATTTAAGGTCCAAACTGAAAACAAAATGCTCCCTTGCAGTTATAGTGAACCGCAAGTCTTATAACACTGAATTTCAAATTTTAAAACAGAAGTTTTCTATCACTTTAATTAGAATTTAATTTATTCATAGAGTCTGTGATTTTAGGTTTGTTTTAATATATTTTTAGTCACTAACTTTAAAAAATATATTTATTTTGTGTTCGGTTCATTTTTTAATTTGAAATTATTCAGTTGGTCTTAGGGTTATTTCCCAACAATGTGCGGACCACCATAAGATCCCCTGACTCTTGTTGTGTGTTTCAATTTTTTTAAATGGGTCCCAGCGTTCAGCACTTACAAATTTATTTCTAAGCCCCCCTTACAACGGGAATACTGTGCGGCGTCGTGTGGCGACGAGTCACGATATTTCATTTGTTTGAAAATGATTTGACTATTTTGCGATATTTGTCCTTTTCTCTCTTGGCATTTAAAAACAGGCTTAATTGTGCCACCCTACGTTTCGGCGTCTTTTGACCTTTTGCGCACTCACACTTCCCCGAGCATTGTCCTTTTTTTTTGTTTCAAACCTTCAGCATGATAGATGAAGCACAAAGAAATGATTCTCATTCATTTCGAATGAGGCACAATTTACTTGTGCACTATTCAGCTCAAGAAGCAGTTACTGCTCCTGTCTCAAGTTCCCAAGTTATGACTCCGTGTCCTAATGAACGTTTTCTTCTACCCCATCGCGACGCGTCGACTGCCGAGTGATGAGTGTGCCATCAAGAACAATGCCTGGCCATTAATACTGCCGCCACTCCGTAACCCTGCGTCCAATCACCTCACCGTCTGAGGACAAGACTTCGCGAGGGATCATTAGCATGAATTTGCGCGAGTACGCCCGTCACATGCGTACGCCGAACCAAGACTCGCAGGCAACACACAATGCCCATGCTAATGAATATACTTCGTCAATTTCCGCCCTACTTCTCTCCCTTGGCCACCGTTACGTTATCCCAGAACCTGCATGCGAAGAGAGAGCAATAATTTTGCGCGTCTCATGCGTCAGGAATGTCGTACATAATTAACGTTCATTGTTGCACTTTACGCACGATACTTAACTCTTGTCCTGGATATTAAATTTTTTACAATGTCGTTTTTTTTTTTTGCAGAACACCATCACTTTGGCCAACAACGAGGACGAAGACGACGACGCCAACAATAGAGAACATCAAAACGTGCCACCAGAATGGATGAGGACCGCGAAGACAGGATATGAGATTAAATGGGGCTTTAAGGCCCCACGGAGCTCCATACATTGGACGCTCCATTGGTGCTAAAAACTACCGTGATAAGCGGCCGCAACAACAGAAACCGATTTACAAAAACAAATTCAACAGCCACAATTACACTTTAACCGCTAGTGATCAGAGCAATACCAGCAATACCAACAGAAACAACATCACAACACTGTCAGCAGTAAAGGCCGCCGCCCGAGCAGGAGCGAACAATTTAAAGCGCACGCCAGGATATTATCCTTTAAGCGACGTTCTCAAGACCGGCATTATTATCAAAGCCACGTCTGTACGCAGCGGAACATCACCATCACCACCGCCATCGCAATCATCTTCACCACCCCAGCCAGAACCAGCAGCGACCGAAATGGCTCCATTGAGAGGCCGAGCACGAGGAGGCGGACGTGGCGCAACTGCAATGACCGGACACGGCAGCGACGAGGTTAGGGCCCAGGCCATGGAGGTAGATGGCGTCGAAACTCGCCGCCCGATGCGTGTCCCGCAATCATTAGTGGCAGGCTTAAGCAGCTTTTCCGTGCTCGTCCTCTGCCTGGTCTGTGTCCTCACGCTGCTGCCGAGTCATGTCATATGCGACGACGATAATAGCTTTTTCGTTAATAGCTTCAGCATGGGACTGGAGACGACGACTCCCGAATTTGGTAAGTGCATTCGCAGTGTGGACCAGCCGGGCTGACGGCTTCTAAATTACACCCTTGAGGGTCGGGTGCTAATTTGCTTGAGTAAGCTTGGGGATACTTTCGCCTTTTTTCCTCTTCCTCTTTCCCCCATTCCTCCAGTTTTTATTGTTGTTTTTTTTTATAAATATGGAAATTATGGAGCGATGGGCGACGGCGGCAATTAGGAGGTGAGTGTGTTCCCAATGAATACGAAATGAGGGAGAATTCATTGCGCGCAGGAATGTCGCAAATTAAGGGCACACCAGCTCGTATGCACAGGCTGCAGGGGTGTCGTTAGGCGGTTAAATGTGAGAATTAGGATGTCATAAAGTTTCGCATCGTTACACTGCCAACCGTGCATTGTTGTGCGTCGCGAGTGGGTCCTGTGTGGGCCACATCCACTTGACGTTCGGTTGAATTGGCCCGCCTGTGTGAGTCGCATAATTCTCCTCGGAGAGTGTGAGGTTATTTTTAGAAGCTTAACTCATTTATTTAGCGTGCACCTTACTTGACACACGCTTGGTTAGTTTTTTCACAATTTTTCTTTCGTGGCAATGCAAGAGGTTGTGGTTTCAAGTGAGGGCGTGCATTTTGAGAGATTACCGAGACTCTAGACTTAATTAAGGCAACGAGTGGAAATTTATACTTGAACGGTAGTAGCTCAGGTGTGATTTTAATTTAAGGTAAAGTTTGAGGCTTAGTCTCCATCATAAGGCCTTTGCCAAGAATGCCTTCACGGTCTTACTTTTATCTGGTGTCCAGCATTGGTTATGTAAAATATACTGCAGGTGCTTAGAGATCAGTGCATACTTCACCGTCAAATGAGCCGCATTGGGTACCTTAATTTTTACCTTTCGTCTTCTTTGTTCGGCCTCTGAGCCCCAACGAACATGCTCCTCCAGTTAGGCCGATCATTCTCACAGTTGCCTAAATTTCTGCACGCTAAGATGGTTGAGGTCCCTTTCCACTTGCATGAAACATTTCGTTCGAGGACGTTCTCTATTACGTTGTCCCAATGGTTTTGAATGGAAGGCCCTCACTAACTTTCTGCAATGGTACACAGCATGTTTGTTAGGATTCTTCTCCACTTGTGTGCGCACTTCAGTTTCGAACTGTTGCGATGTACAAATGATTCGGATTCGAGCCACAGCCTAGTCAGCCTAAGCTCCATATGTACATGCACAGCCTTAAAGAGGCGCATATCACTGTGGCCTGTAAAGTTAAAGTCGGTATCGCCTTAATTCGGGGATTCAGTGAAATGTGAAGCTTGTGAAAATTAATTTGTTTGAAAATATTCAATAGATCTGCTTTTATTCTTGGTCTTGCTGGAACTAAATGCTTTCTTACGAGGTACGTCTTTGACGCAGTTCGGTATTGACAAAAAAAAACAGTCCCCTTGACAGTTACTACCACCGTTGTGGCCAAAGAATTATGCTCCTGGTGACTCGTCTCCTGAAAATCCGTATCATTGCTTAAATTCACCGCACACAACATTTAGCTTGTTTGCTTTGCCAGTCGTTAGATCGAAAGGATCTTCATCAGATTCAAACAAGGAACTTATCAAACTGTTCTCTTCTTCGGCTTAGACAGTATATCTTTGCCAAAATTAAAAACGATCCACAAAGCTCAACCTGCTTGCAAATTGGACTTTTAAGGAAACACATTTAAGTTTCCGTTTGAACCACTGTCTGCTACTTCCGATTTGAGCCGATAAATATCGAGCTTGGATTTACCTGAATGGGCCTTGATAAATGCGGGATTATGTCTTACACCGAAAAATAGGATGGGGCGCGTTTGTGCAATTTTGGCCTGATGCTTTTTCGTATTTACCAATCTCGGAAGAGTTTATCTTCTTCTTCTATTTGTTGCCAAAACCCTGCTTAAGGGCTGTAAATCATGGCACGGCTGCAACTATCCGAATCCTCTATTCGGTATTCCAAGTTTTTTATAAATCTGAATAGCAGTCCGCCTAATAAAAGGAAATTATCCGATTACTCAAACAGCAAACAAAATCTATTTACTTTTTTTTATATGCCAATAATATAAAACTCCTAACGACGTTTTGCAGTTTCTTTCAAAACACAATTTTCATGATGTACAGGGTGGCCTTAAAACGACCCAACATTTTCAACAAAAAAAAAATTAAATTTCCTACTGAACTTGCAGACAAACACGGCTTCGTTTCGATTTCTTGTCTTCAGTTCAACGAAGAGTCACTTACGTTTTGACTTTCAAATATGTCATGATTGCGACACTTTTTAGGCGAAGATCGCTGCGTTAGCCGCCCTTCCGTCATTTATTTGAGTTTGACATCTAATCACCGTGACGGAAAATGTGACATGAATGACATGTACTCGAATAAAGTTTGATTTGAACTTTGAACGATTTTTTTCCGCGACAAAATGAACAGTCGAACGAACAAATAAGAGGTATCATCATGAAAAGTATGTTAAACTGGTTCGTGGGAATCACACAATCTCCTCCTCTACATGCCGCATCGCCTTATATAATATCCTTTCGACTTTTAAGAGGTCCCGTTGAGGTTGTTTGCGACCTTTATGGAGCAGTAAGTGTTCTCCATCGTCGTCCTACATAATGTGACGTGTTTGATGGGAATGTCAAAACTAAAGAAAACACTATATTACTTTCCATGCACCCAAGGATGTCGTGATCTTTCCAAGATACTAGTAGTTCGTACTACCAGCCTGCAAACCCGCTATACTCACTTACGGGAGTATGTACGCGCACGTACTAGTCCACACTCTGCCCACTTCGAAAACTTTTCGGGGCTAGTTAGCATTTAATGCTACTCCGATAATTTCATACTGCCTTGCTTTCAGTCTCTGCTTCAGCTTCTTCCTACACAATTTTTATACGACCACTACTCAATGTCCCTTCTGCTCCATCATTCTCTAGTTAATTAATGTTAGACCTGGTAAATTTTTTGCCTTTCTTCTGTGAAGCGTCCTTCCGTCTTCATCTTGGCTTAGACACTCCAGTAGAGACACTCCCTGGCCTCAGTAGTTGACATTTAGAATTTCGGTGGTATATTCTTTTTATAAATGGCACTGTATAGCTCGTGGTCGCAGTGGCGTAGTGGTAAGTGCGTCGACCGCCGCGTAGAAAGTCTAGGTTCGATTCCCGGACGGGACACCTCGAATTTTTCACGGCACCACCTCTTTCGAGTTGCTGACAACACTCAAATAGTATCAATTGTCTATGAAAAGCTTCTCAAATCTCGCCGTTCGGAGTCGGCAAAAAACTGTAGGTCCTTCTACTCGCGAGAGAAAAACAAACGCAGGACTGTTGTCCACAAGTCACCAGTGGGCCCGAAAGGAAACAGTAAATCCAAATGGACAAGTAAGTTCAAAAGGGACCAGTTGGTCCACAATGGGCCAGTAGGTCCAAAAGGTCTCAGTAGGTCCAAAAGGGACCAGTAGTTCCAAAAGCGACCAGTAGGTCCAAAAGGGACTAGTTGGTCCTTGTGTTCTGTAATTCCACTCAATTTATTTCAGATTAGTCGTAAGTTTTCACAAAATGCATTCACTCCCTAGCAAATTTGCGACAATCTAGAGTGTCACTGCAAGTAGAAAATTATATGCCGACCAAAACTAAGATGACTCTAAGGACTGCCGCCGAAAATGTTTATCAACCGAGTCTCAAAGCCCCATAAGACCGCTTTCATTGTAATCCGCTCATATCGAAATTAATACCCATTTGTACACGTTTCGTCCATTGTTGTCCACCGTGAACAATTTGAACACAAAGCACACACGAGCGCATTGCATACTAAAGTCGGTTGTGCTCGTTCTTCATGTGGAAGGCATACAACAAAAACCTTCAGTGCAGTTCTCCTCTTGTTTCCTTTAAGTCGCCTCCTGATGCATGGGCAAAGCGCTCTTCGGCTCGCTTCATTTGTGCACACTACGGATTACAGGATGTCTTGCCAATCCCTGTGCAGTTGGTGGAGGAAATAAATAAGTTTGGAAGCTCCTCTCCGGACATGAAAAGAACACCCACCAGAAGGATAACATGATAAGTTTATGCATCCATCGGGTTTATGAAGTGAGTTCTTTTTTGGGAAGTAAAATTGAATTTGCAGAGCAGACAATCAAAAATGGAACGACTGTCAACTTTTCACCACATTAACTCTTGCGATTCCCCGAAGAGACCGTTCCCGTGATTCTCGGCGGATTATCTGGATGTCTTTCAATCAATTGAGCGCACACGGGACTCTAGGGCATCCTCAAATGAAACGACATCACTTCGAATGTGAATCATAAATTCGTTTGTCGCAACCCACATTCGCACAATCATTGCGGCGCAAATGTGCCAGCAAATTGACGCTCATTACGTGGGTAAATGTTTCATGACACACTGTAAAAGAAGTCAAAGTACCGTCATTTTGCGGTGAAAGCAAAGTCAGCTAAACGAAGGAAAAAGACGTCAAGATGCCTGTGCTCTGAGATTTGGAAATGATTGTTCCAGATGAGATATTTAAGGAATGGAATCACTTGTAAGAGGCGAAGGGACTTTTGTGAAAGATTCCCACAGGGATCCATTGTTCAGTTGATGGTAGTTTCGTGTGTGCCAATTGACGCCCGAAAATCGTAATCTTTTAAGTGGCATGTGTCCTTAACAGACTGTATTCATAAATTTTGCGTGGCCAGTGGAGACTTTCGTTTGTGAAACCACAGAAGAACTGTTGATCAGAGCGCTTAGGGTCTTTGTGACGCTGAACCTCAGTTAACATGGTGCTTCAACTAGCAAGGTCCTGAGTTAGGCGCTTCCAGTTTTTTAACGCCCAGCTGATTAAGAACCACTCGCAGCTATATGCGCCATTGGAGATTTGTGTTTCTTCGGGGTTGAACTCGAAGATTTTCCGAGACGGGGCATAAGTGTCTATTCTCTCGACATTACGTTCATTTTGACTAGGCAAGGTCCTTGTAGAGGTCTTCCAGGTCGTCGTTCGATTTTCTCCTTCGAACTTCTTTCTCGCAAACGGTCCCGATTATGCTCGTTATGCATGCATTCGTCCACATCTTGGGTCTTAGGGATAGCAGTTAATTTTTCAGTTTTCGTAGTGGTAAGTGCGTTGACCGCCACACAGAAAGTCTAGGTTCGATTCCCGGACGGGACACCTCGCATATTTTTGATCTAAACTCGTGACTGAAACCGAAAGGAAGTAATCAAGTTAATCTAAAAAATTCCATGACTATATTTTTATAGAAATGTACAGCATTAACTTTCCTTTCGAATCAAAACTTCAGTTCTAAGAATTCGATCCATTCTTGCCCGATGTTGCTCAATTGCGATGCTCCCCGTAACACAAGGGCGTCATCCCTCGTCAACTAAACGGAGACCACGTAAAACATTTATCCTTACTTTTAGTCCCACGAACGACAGTTTGTCTGTGTGGTGTTTGCGACAGCCAGCTCTATAAATTAACATCAGGATGGATTTTTGCAGGCGCAGTTGTGTTCAAGGATTTTTCTGTACATGCCATCTGCATGGCGAACAGATTAAAGTATGGAATCACGTTTCCGCCCAGCACTTCCGTATGATCTCATTGGCGCCGCGCGAAATCGCACAACCGTTTAATTCGCAGGAGTGTAATCCTTCTCCTTCCCCCTAACCCCCCAACCCAACAGTTCTCTACAGCATTTGTGGGTCACTGCATTCATGAATAATTTTTCCCAGAGATTGAACAAATGCATTATACAGATGACTCCGTCGAGGACAAAATTCTCATTTCGAAGCGCCCCCGCACGTTAATACTCACGCAGGAGAAGCTGAAGCTCTGTACAGCCGAGGGATAAATTGCGAAACGACTTCCAAGCGATTGGCACACTTCCCTCCGTGTCTGTCTGCACATTCGTCGTAGGAACGATGTGTGGTGGCCGATGTCAATCGCCATGGGTAGCAGAGAACTACAGACGAAATACTTCATAACACATTGTTCGGAGGATAATTCGTGGCACGTCCTCATCCCGGGACGTTAAGTGTCCCAGCAAAGCTGGAGACAAAGGGATGAAGTTAGTAGAATATGGACCAGAGCACAGCAAATAATTATTAAAAAAAAAAAACTCCCTCGCACGGAATGTGGACGTGCCACGAATTATCCTCCGAACAATGTGTTATGAAGTATTTCGTCTGTAGTTCTCTGCTACCCATGGCGATTGACATCGGCCACCACACATCGTTCCTACGACGAATGTGCAGACAGACACGGAGGGAAGTGTGCCAATCGCTTGGAAGTCGTTTCGCAATTTATCCCTCGGCTGTACAGAGCTTCAGCTTCTCCTGCGTGAGTATTAACGTGCGGGGGCGCTTCGAAATGAGAATTTTGTCCTCGACGGAGTCATCTTTGCGAACACACGCCACTCTTGAGAGCCTGGGAACGAATCAAAATTAAATGACTCAAAAGGCACCAGCGACGCACTCCCAAGGCTTGGTGGTGGTTTCCTAAAGATCATAATTGGAATTTTTGAGTACACGACGATGGCTTTCATTTCGGGGGAGTACGCACCTGTCCTTCACCACGACGAGGTGTGCTGTATGAAATTCGTTAAAAATGAAGACCACATTGTTTGTTTACGTGAATCCTGAGAGAAGCCGCATCCGGACCCGTGGGGGACTTCGGACTGAAGGAGAGGAACCCAGCAGCCAGACGAAAGATGTTCATTTCTCGATTTTTTTTCCACACCCTCCTTCGACGTTGAAGAGGAATTTTAAGTGTGCGCTGTTGCCTTTTGTACGGGGGAGGGCGCGGGTGGCGGCATAGCGCAACGATGTGATGAAATAATTTGTTTGACGGTTTCGGGAGTAAAAAATAAATAGAATAAATTTGCATGGGGTTGCTGTTTTTGAGGAGATTCCGGGATGTGCGACCGGTCGGAAGAAATGAAATTGAATACACGAAGCTGACCTTGGCACACTCCACAGACTCTGAAGCGGGAGACGCGCCGCTCGGTCTTTCAACGGACTTGCCCACATTTCCAGTCGAAAAGAAAACTCAAATAATCTCTTTGAAAGAGGTATTTTTCTATTTAAACTTTGAAGGAGCCTTTTTTCCGTTTGGAAACTTTGCGCCAACGTTACGGGTGGTGGTGGTGAGAGAAAATGAAGAAAAGTATTTACGTGGCGAATGTTTTAAACTCTCATTCAGACTGCTTTAAAGTTGAAAAGTTGTCCGCTTTCAATTGGAGGGATGTGGACGTGATTAAGTTGATTACAAGTGCTGAACTTCTTCGTTGGATTAATCTGCTAACTTAACGATGCTGTGCTGAAATCAATCCCAACGAGTAGAGGGACTTTTGTCTCGGCATTTCGATTTTCTTTTCTTTTAAATTTGCAGATGATTTAGTTGGTGTGTCTGAGTGTCCTTTTTTCTGCCTTTTCTCAGTCTCATCCTCCAGCAGTTAACTATCATTTTCGTCATTTCTCAATTCTTATATGTGTACACGAACTCAATGACCCCAGCGAGCCTTAGTGAATTCCGATCCAAGCGATATCGGCCACATGTTTGAGCACCGAACAAAATTTGAGCTCCAAAAAAATTTACTGCAAATATTCAAGCAATTAATTTAATCAATCCAACCGCACTATTCATCGAGAGCCGGCTCGACATTGAGGTAGACATAATTTAAAATGAACGAGCATCCCCGGGATTCGATTAAATTCATACCCACCCTCGTCGACATGCATTCAGTGTTCACCAGGCCACCGACAGCGGCAGATAGTCACATTGTACCATATTTTATCCAGCAAGCCGCGCAATCAAACACACGCGCCCGGGAAACCACTGCATCCACCGGGGTGATATATTTTCGACCAGAATGCCGGATTATCCTTAAGAAGTTTAAGTCGCCCTCTCCCTGACACACATGGTCTCGGGCCATGTGTCTTGTCCGCCATGGCCTTTCAATGAAACCTAATGATAGACCATAAATCGGAAAATCTATTTTGAGTCCTTTAAGACCGACCGCACCCACACACGGCTATGAATGGGGAGAGGACAAATAATCCCCGAGCTATAAGTTCACCGATAGGCTCATGCCTGTGTGACTATTTGACTATTCCGTCTGAAGAGACGACAGGATACCGCCTCCGTAATGATATGCAAATGGCCGAGTCCGTACCGCAGCATTTGCATGCATTTGAATGTGCACACAGCTCAGCGTCTGAATGCATTCAGTCAAGAGACGTTTCAGAAGCAGAAGAAGACCACGACGGAACCACGGAGAAGGATAATAGTGAGCTCGCTTCTTTACACTCCCCGCCTCACACAGTCACTTCCTCGGGGTGTCCTTCCCTTTCATCGCATTTCTCAAAGCAGCCGTGCAACCACATCACTTGAATTTCAATTAAATGCTGTGACAGAAGGCGTTTTGTTTCAAATTAAAAAATTTAGAAGCCTTCAAGGGCAAAGAAAACGTAAACGCCAATGTGCCACACTCAATCGAGCAGAAGAGAATTCATTGAACACAAAGCCACTGCAGTAGCTAATGTCATGTGACGTGCACAAGAGGATGACACACGAAACCACAATGCCCATTGGATTCTCAAAAAAAAAAAACGAAAAATGGAACGTCACACATTCGTGCATGCCACAATCTCGTGAGAAAAACCTTTCAAATCTCCTGCCCACTCAGACAAACCGGTGAGAGTAGGTTTTTCCCCTCCACCTCCCCTGGAGATTATCGCATTGCATTGGCAACGGGGCAACATAATTAAAAGCGAAGGACACAAGAAACGAGCTAAAAATACCCAGAAGAGTACCTTCCTCAGTGAGTTGTGTGGCTGTGTGTGTGTGTGGATGTATTTAGGCCGCAGGGTTTTTTCTTCTTCTCCTCCTGTTTTTTTTTTTTGGGCTCCTGCCATTCAAATGCAACTTTTGAATTACGAAGCAATTACAAGCGAACGCAGCCAGAGGTGAAGGGTGAATAAAAAGCCCTCACCAAGCATGGTGAAAAAGTTTTCTTTTCTTTTTTTTTTGTTTTGTTAACATTCATTTTTTGCACCCTGCACTATTTTCTGGTTAGATGGATGTGACAGTATCTTAAGACAGTTTTGCTGCTTTTTGTCAACGAAAAGTTTGTGCGGTGCTTATGAAGGCTGTCATAAGCCATACGGGAAAGATGCTCTGTGCGTCCGTGTGGTCTGGTTGAGCTTTCATTTCGCAGATTGTCTTCTCAAGGATACACTTTAGTCTTGATGAATTTAGCTGGGGATGTACATTTTCTTTCCTTAATTTCGTCCCGTTTTTTCTTTGGGCACATGTGACATTTAGAAAACACATTGCAAATGAGATTGCAGTACAAGGTGGACCATCAAGCGGTGTTTTTTAGAAATCGTGGATTTTTTGACACTGGCAGTGTTTCCCGCTCAAAGTCTTTACAGGAAGTCAGTCGTTGTAGAAAAGGTATTTTCAAAGGGAAACAGACAGAGAGAGAGAGAGCTGTGTAATCCAAGGAGTGCTTTATTTTTAAGGGGTTTTGCCCAAAATGAAGCAACCATCGCGACTGCTGTAAGTGCAAAAAGTGCATGAGACGTTATGTTTTTGGACAACAGTCATGTTCCCCGTCCGATGAGAATGTGGCTACCTTGGCCAAGATTGTGAGACTCAATTGAAAACCTACTCCTTACTGAACCCAACAACTAAGCATTTCACATTTTGCTAAGAGATCGCAAATTATTTGCTTACAGGATCCAATTGACTGAAAGAGGCGCACGACAATGTGCTTCCCTATCGCTTCCCGAAATCGTTGTTTTGGGCGAAAAGTAAACCTTTTTTTTACAGGGCGAATTTTCACCTCGGTAACTACTTAGTCGTGGAGCCAATGTTGTTTGTATAGCTGTGATATTTCCTTGAACCAGTTTTCTTTGAAAATGAGCCTCAGTGAAATTTTTGCGGACAACAGTGGGTAGAGCCATGCAAATGAACGTTTTTTTTTACTGAAGTTGAAGACATGGATTTGAACGGAGCCTGTCTTATGAAAAATGATGCGCTATGCTACACAGCCAATGGCGCAATCGAACTTAAGCACACCACATTCCCAAGCCGTGTAATTAGCCGTCTTGGTGTTGTTCATTGGGTGCCTCGGAGTAGCGATTTGACATTTTATTGTGAGAACCGTAGAGGATCGTTATTATGGCAACAATCAAGAATGGATTCAAGCTTGTAAAAAAGTCTCACAAACTTCAAGTGTAACAGGAACCAGTCAGAAACCGCAACGGCATGCAGCTAGACGTCCAAACTCAAAGGTGAAAGGGACATTTCAAAGAAATTTGAAATGCCGAAGATGACAACAACGAAAAAAGCCATAAAAGAACACATAACAAACAGTCATACGGACAACTTTGGAGTATCGTGTAATGCAACCACTATCATTCTGCAGTGGAAATGAAGTGTAACGAAGCATGGCGAGGCGAATATGGTGTCACAGCCGAAAAGCAGTAGTTCTGCTATACCCTCACGTCAGAAAGACATAAAAAGAAGAAAGACTGCGCACATCTTGGGAGAAAGACATAATCGTGAAGTTTCCAAAGAAGGGAAACTTGATAGTGTGCAGAATAACACTTCCTATCTCTATTTACAATATACTTGCAAAAATCATACAAGTGAAGTTTCCCTTAAGCAAATGCGAAGGAAATCTAAGAGAGAAATAACCAGGCTTCTGTCCATATAGACGGTGCGTAGACCAAACCAACACCATGCGCATAAAAGTTGAGCAGTTTACAGAATTCCGTGCTGTTCATCGATTTCCAAAAGGCACCATCAAATGAGTTGCGCAACGGACAGGATTAAGTAAGAAGGGAGATCCATGGCAAATAATCAAGGTCATCTGAGCAAAGTAAAGGGTGATTCATAGTGAAATTTGATAATGTAAAATTCAACACATAAATTCGATAGAGAACCTAAAATTCTTATTTTCGCTTAAAAGAAAAAAACTTGGCATCTAATTTTTGAAAAAAAATACCATCAAAATCTATTCAATTTTGGGTGACTCATTCCAGCGTAGCGACTGGTATTCCGAGGATAACACGAGTAATGTAGGCATCCAAAGCGTCAATCGTAACTGGTTTAATATGAAATGAGACGATTGACTTTACATATCCCCGGGAAGAATAGTTCAAGGGTGTAATATCGCAGGGTCTAGGTGGCTAATGTGCGTAGCAAATTGTGAAGTTAAGTACTCACCAAAATAATTTTCTCAACAAGTCCATTGTTTCACACTGTTGTTGAAATCAGAGTGTCACAGGAAGCACATAGTCCGTTTACATGGCCTAGATGCTGAAAACGAAGACAAATCGGTTCCTGAGGCAATGATGGTTCTCGTGTACACTCTCAGCTACAGCTGCTACAGTCTCATTACTACGTGTGTGATGTGATCTAAACTGTAAAGTATCATCGACTTGTATAAACTGGGATTTACATTTTCGAATTGAATTGGCAAAGGGTTTCAGTAGGTCGACCATCGTACGAAAAACATTTCTCACAGAACGCTGATTTTTGTAATACCTCTGAACAATTTTAAGACGCAATTGTGGTGTAAGTCTTTCTATAATTACTTGCCAAACGATGCTGAATAAAAATTACAAAGGCATATGATAGGAGTCACTCGTGATCTGTCTAAATAAACCTATCGAAAATCATACCTCACGATGAATTACCCATTACGAATATTTAGATCTACCGGTACATAATTAAATCTTCAGAGAGTCATTCGGTATGAAAACAGGGGGATAGCAATGGTGCTGTCACCTTAGCGGTTGAGAGTTATCTTGAATGAAATTATGAGAGAAGTTGTGGAATAACTTGAAGTCTTACAACGACTACTGAAGGACTTAGACTATGGCGACGATATTTGCTTTCCGTTACAAAGCACGGCAGATAAGCACGAAGCACCGAATTGTAGATTATAAGCTATGAGAATCAATATCGGCAACAGAGAAGACATTACGATCGAAGAATATAAATCTAGCCATCTACTTAGTATAATAAACACAGACGGCAGGGCAGAGCAAATATTAAGAAGAGACTTCGAAAAGCAAGAACGGCATTTGGCCAATTACGGTCTATATGAAGGATTTTTCAGATTTTCAAAAACAAAGAGCTCAGAATATTCAACTCCTGTGTCAAGTCACTTCTGATATGATGGGAGACAAAACTTTTATGAGTTCCAAAAACACAACACCAAATTTCAGATAATCATCTACAAATGCTTCCGTACCATATGTCGAATATTTTGGTGAAACACCATCGGAAATATAGACCGTAGGTACAATGACAAGGCAGGAACCAATTCCCATTCAAAGTAGATTTGTATTTGGATCCAGAAATGGGTAAGACATGCCATCAGAAGGAAAGTAAACAGCAGTACCAGAATGGCTGCTCAAGCCGAACGAGCAACAGATCGTTCCATTTAAACTCAATCAATCTCACTAAGAGCAGAATAAAGATAACTCAACCAACGGAGTGAGATGAAGTAGAAGCCTATGCTC
Organism: Eristalinus sepulchralis; assembly: GCA_944738645.1. Classification (NCBI taxonomy): domain Eukaryota; kingdom Metazoa; phylum Arthropoda; class Insecta; order Diptera; family Syrphidae; genus Eristalinus; species Eristalinus sepulchralis. Next base: position 16,220,230 of record OX122882.1, read on the forward strand.
CCAAGTGGTGTGATAAAGGAAAAAAATTCGTGAGCTACAGCCCAAAAGAAGGTCTTGGGAACCAAGGTGATAGAATGCCCTACTGCGAAACCAACCGATACAGCGGCTTTATTTCACAATAAAGGGAAATCTTGAATTGGTAATATTGAAACCTAACCGAAACCAATTCTGATTTGGAAAGTCCTTAAAATTCCTTTCAAGTTAACATCATGTCCTTCTGTCCGATATTAGACAGATTACTTTCTGAATGAGGAAAAAAATACCAGGATCCCTTTTCCAAAACCACATTATTATTCGGACAGATTAAGTTCCTCACTAAAGAATCCTTCATAGTCCCCTGCTAAATTGCCTCAAATGGGAGGCCCTCTTTCGACTCAAGAGAACACACTTAAATTAAATAATCGTTGTCATCAGGTTTTATTGCCTTCTATCAACTTTACGACCCGTCATAATTCTCTCTATGAGTCCTCCTCCCAGGCGCATGCCACTCTCTGTGTCACAAAAGAAGTCCGATGTTGATCCACACTTCTCCGCATTTGCTTGTCCACAAACGTCCAACCAGCAAATGGAGAGGACATTCTGCTGACTATGAAAATCGGTTGGCACATGTGCTCCGTTGATTATGTGCCAGACGAGGGATGAAAACGGATTGGTTTTCCCAACAGATGTCCTTCAGCTATGTCGCAATTTTCGGTGACATGAGAAGAAAAAAAAAGATCTCCTTTACAAATCGTATCCCCTAAGTGAAGCGAACTGATTTCCCATCAAAATTCTATCCTCTCTCCTACCCTTGGAGAGGATAAAAGTTGTTCACCTGCCCCAGAGCTTGCCTATGAAAATCCCCTCCATACTCCATTGAAATTTCGTCGATCCATTCGGATAGCCCACCCACAACCCACTACTCAGATTCCGTACTTTAATTAATTTTTTATCATTTCGTTCATGTCTCACGGCAGTAGCGAGGTGAAACTCGAAAATGCAGGCAAAGTCTACCAGCACCACCCCGCCCCGCCACCCACTTCAGCCTAATGAAGATTGCATGAATCCTGGTGAAGCCTTCTTCAGCGGGAGCGCTCATCAATCTCCATTAAAATCTTTTTTCTCATATTCCTCGGATCAGTTGAGAACTCAGCGCCCGTGTGTATGTGTGTGTGTGTGTTTAATTTCCGAGAAAAAAAATTCCAAACAAAAGAAAAGGAGATTTAAGGACCCTCTAATGCGAATTTAACCGCTCGCTGAAATCTTTAGCCGTTCATTAATCATTCCCCGTGCCGGTCGCTGTTTCCCTTTTTTCCGCGTCACTTAAGGTGTAGCTGAGGTTAACTCTTCGCCATGCAGACACGCATTCGAGCGCGATGCTCAGCCAAGGGCGTGAAGCGTGTCCTGTTCGAACGCCGCGATTCGAACAATAAATTACGTTTTGAATTTAAATTCTCGTCGTCTTCCCTTTACCATCAAGTCGTCTCTCTTGCGGGATGTGAGAGGGTTATCCTTTTTCATTTATTACCCTTTTCAAGGGTTAATTTGTTTACCACTTCCTAAAGTTTGTCCTTTACGATTTCTTTGCAGATTACACTAGTCGGGGCAAGAAGAAATTCGGCGACAAGTGCGAGAACACCCTCGAGTGTGGATTTCCTCGATCGATATGTGACCCGAAGAAGAAGTCCTGTCAGTGCGTCGAAGACTATCCCGTCACCAATCACATTGATAAATGTGGCAAAGGTAAGTGTGTCGCAAAATTGATGGTCCGTCTCCGCCATTGGATCCACAAAACGATTTCACATGCAAATCAGTTTGAGAACAAATTTAATAAAGCGCCGATGAAGTAATTCAACTACGCATAGCAGAACGTGCACCCCTGGAAAGGGGATGTTGTTGGCAGAGAAAGTTTGCGCGAAAGTAGTTTGAATTTGTGAAACGCAAAGAATTTTTGCTCCTTCGCTGAAACTTGAAAATGTTGGTTTCCCACACACAGCTTTGCATTTTGAATGCATGCTGGGAACATGAAAAAGAAATTGTTTGCCTTAGTCTTTTTCGTTGAGAGAGTTATGAACTGACGTAGAACAAGACTGATAGGCCTTGTGGTTGTCAGTTAAAAACATTTCTGCATCTGTGGAAGTTTAGCTTGGAGTTTAGCTTGTGATTTAGCAAAACGAACGATTCTCACGCAGACGGTTCTTAAGATCAAGGAGACGCAAATAAGTCGTCCTCTAAATAAGCATTTTGAAACGCGAAAGCTGCTTTATGACCGGCATTTCGGCTTCCGAAGCACTAATCCTACTGGCATATGTTACAAACAAATGGAAACAAATTCTGCATTATGATCGAGAAATCAAGACCATTGAGTCCGGCATTAGGCTTTTTTCTCTTAGACATCGACGAGTCTGTTCTCCAATGGACTGAGTTTACCTTTCGAACGGTTCTATACAAGTTTGATGGATGAGTTCAAGTCTGATATCAGTCAGTTTTTGGTGTTCCCCAGGGTTCTGACTTGTCAACGATACTGTTTCTCATTTTCAAAAACGATATCATCCCTTAGCTTTCTTTATTCGTTCTTTAGCTCATAGTCCTACTCTTCGTCTGCAGACGGCTACATAGGTTAAGCACGGCACTGACAGCATGAATGCGGTTAAATGCAATTGAGTGGAATTTCATAGCTTCCTAAAACCAGTGCTACTATTACTTAAATGTCCTCAAAATATTCAGCTCTTATCCATTAATGGCTCTTGTGTCGTTGAAAGTGAATGACATCCTTGATATATGTATTAGCTCAACACTTAGTTGAAACTCAGCGATCAGATATTTAGGGTTGCAAAAAATGGTTTGACCAAGTGATTTGACTGTTTGGAAATCACTCCTTAATCGCAATAAAAACGAAAGCTGCTCAAATGGGATAGCCCACAGCATTTCTTCCCTTCTGGAATTCACCCGCGAAATACTACTTGCTTCGAGTCCACATTGGTTCAATCTTAAGCCCTCTTTCGGACGAGCAGTTAGACTCGTTCATATGTTGAATGCTTTCCTCGATATTTCCATCCCACTAGAACTCGTAGACATTTAAAAACAATGTGCATCAGGAGCTCCGGTGATCGGAGTCAAGTCACACCACGGGCTGAACGTATTTAGAAATTGAGGCTCAGCCCTTGGTATGACTTTTTTACTCGGGTGTTTTAAATCCCTTTAGGACGCGCCAATTGTATTAAAAAATGTGCAGTACGTAGACGTTTCCTACCCCGTTTTCAATCAACTCTACAACGGCATTATGCCAAAAGGAAGAGATCAACAACAAAAAAGTAAAAATTTTATAGAACGAGAAAGCACCTATCACCCAGACTCGATATCCTTTACCTTCCAACTCAACTCTCAGTGTGACGAAAGAAAGGGGTCTTCAGTTCCTGATAAGTCATTCAAATTCAACGAAATTAGTTGTCAACTTGGAAGCCACACACCAAGTTTGATGTTCAGTGGGTCCTTGTCAGAACTAATGAGCGGTTCTACACTTCTACACTTCTCTCTAAACATGAGTCAATCCTTGCAATTTCATGTGACAACATTTACATTTAAACTAATGCCCGAATATTCAGCGACCCAACTGTGGATACAAATGGCATTGCGTGGTATTCAGGTTCTTTCTGCAAACTTTGATAGACTTGAAGTTAATAAAATGGTATTTCAATGCCTTCGGGGCTCCTCAACTGCCTGTGGGAAAAGTAATGCTTATGTCGGATAGATCCGTTTTTTGCACATTTTGCATGGCTTTTTTTATACATTGAAATAGTCAGTAAGCCAAGTAGGACAGTATTTACGTTCAGTGTCTACTAGATGATTCCCGCTCCAATGTCTTCTTCTGTCTTCATTCCATCAGATCCATCAGTGTAGACATAGCTTTGATAAAATCCGCCTTTTCTCAATCCCCATTATCTGGTAAAAGAATCATGCACTTTTTGTGGGAGTCATACTAGAGGATTTCCTAGTCTGTAGAAAGTTTAAGGGCCCTTGCGATTAAACGACTGAAGAAGCAGGTTGATCTAAGAGCTATGCAGAATGAATTTAAATTGAAGGGATTGGGGTTTTCATGCAACGTTCTCCTTTTGGTAAATGAATTAAGTGCTGTCCTTAGAAACTCCACAGTTTTCCTAGATGGCAAAGTTTAAGGGTTCTTTCTGTTAAAATGTTCTGTTTATAATTTGAATCTGGGCCGTGCTTGGGCAATCGATTAATAGGTGTTCTATTGCTGTTCGTCTGGTATAAACGCTTTCAGGTATTTGTACTTATTGGACCAATTTAATGGAGGTAATAATTTCATGCTCCGTGATCTGTTAGGGCTCCTCTTAACGCCCTTTCTAGAGATACTTTGTCTCATTTTGAAATGCAGTTTTGTTCCATGAACTCTCTAGACTCTTCGATAACGTCCTGGTTGTCTCAAAATTTGGGTCAGTAACCCATTTGAGCATATTTAGGTTTGTGACCGTGTTGTTGAATCCATAAAGTGGAATGAGCCTACTACTTGGTATCGAAGCACCTACCATGGTTCGCATGTCAGCCGTTTCATTGCTTTCATGGTCTTCATTTTATGACAACCAAATTCCCTTGAGTCTGCGTCATGTTTATAAAGATTAAAGGTTAAACATTGTTTTCAGTGGTAAATTTGAGTGCTCGACCTACGCCTGGATATACTAGCCTTTTGTTTCCAAGACAGAATTTTGTATTTACCAAACAATACTTCGGAGGTTAGAACGAGGCTCAAGATCGTTGTGCCCTTTCAGTCCCATTTCTCGCCAAACGTTTAAATATTTAAAGAAAGTAGATTTAAAACAAAAGCGAAATCACTGCGCTACTGGTGTTGAAGAAGATTACAAAGTCATGACTTACTCGAATTTTTGTAGGTCTCCAGTCTTTTAAAATTGTGGCGACTTCTTCAATCTGCAACGAGAATGTAACTTCACCAGCTGGAGCTATCTCTTCTTCTTCATCGCACTCAACGAAAATATGTCTAATACACATTCTGTTATTGTACCCTTATGTGCCAAAGGTCAGCAAACATCTCCGACTCGCCCAATGCCGTCACAACCACTTCAAACAAGTGGACTATCAAATTGCTTCCATTAGCCGACCGAAATCCAATTCCAACCAAAAAGAAAAAAACCCTCACAACTATCGGCATCAAGTTCAAATGTTTCCAAAAGTCTAGAGGTTTGCAGATCCTGACCCAAATTGCTTAAGCTCCTCCATACGAATAATCGATCAAACTCTTTCCGTCGCCCAGGCTTGTGTTGGCTCACGTGCAATCGCTTTGTGCAAACTTCCTTCCCCTGCTCGGGGTGAGACATCAAAGTCAACAAAGTGCATAGATAATGTCAACTGTTTGAATATCCTTGCGTTATGCTTGTCGGAAACACGCAATCCTCTTCCCCCTGGCTGCCTACTTGGGCCGGACTATTAGCGGTTCGGCCGGTCCTCATCGACAACGTGCTTATAGCACGTTGCACGGTTGTAGTTGTGGCATGACATTGTGCATGCTTCGAAGAAGCAATCCGATTCAAAAAGCTACCCGAGGTGTAGTAAATCCTTGGCATTGGAGGCATTCAATTTGCCACAAGCGAGTGGGACTGTACACTCTGCACTAAAGGATTTAAATATTTCATGTTTTGCATTCTTTCAGTCGTTTTTTTTTTCGCTTTCGTCTTCGTGTTTCCTTTCCTTTTCCTGATTTTATTCGAATGTAATCGGGGCATGCAGCACACGGCAAATGGAATCGTGTGCGATGTCGGATGGGAAATGAGGGGGAAAATAAAAATGGCTACACTTAGGGGACGTAATTTCCGATTTTGCAGCGACACACGGTGCTGCCGCGGGGAACTTTCTGAGTCATCAACTCGGTATGTACGGCACACCTATATGACTAGTTGGACTGTGCCCTCTCTCTCTCTCTCTCTTTCACACTCTTTTGGTGCGTTTGTGAGGAAATTCAATTGAATGTCACGTGATGTTAATTAGCACCTGGAATGGCGGTTGCTGTTTTACTTAATTCGCGGCATTGCTTTGTGTGTGGCAATCGCCATTAATCACCAGCTCGTTAATGACCGGCCATCTGTCAGTGGTTTCTTGCAAAGGAACTGTTTGACAATATTTAGCGGGCAAAATGTGTGGATGAAGTCTAAGGACTTGGATTTAAATCGCAAGATTTAAATTTGGCGCTATTCGAATTGTCATTGCTTGACATTTGAACAATTATTATTGTTTGTTAGTAGAAGGTATAAGGTGAAATGGAGCGCTACACGAATGAACAACGCATCCTCATTCTGAAATTGTATAACTGAAAAGATTTCCTATATTAGCACCGATTATGGTGCTGCTGCCACTAGCTTACCATTTAATGGGTGAAAAGGGACTTAGAGACTCACAACAACAAGAAACACTGGCTTCCATACAATAGTGGTTTGTTGTCATTTAAACAACGAGGTCGGCATGTGCACTAGACACAAGCTTCAATAACGAGTAAACTCTTATAAGATCAGAGTCAGTCCTTGGCGTCGCTTACAGATACATATTAAAAGTCGTTAGAAAGAAGACTCAGAAGATTGGTTGAAAACTTTTATCCGTCAAATTCCTTAAAACTCGCACGAAAGTTTCTGGAAATCGTCTTTAAAAACAAAAAAAAAAAACCTAGGAATTGATAGTTCAGAACAGTGAAGAAGTGAAATCAATCCAAGCAATGGAGTCTATTTAATAATTCAAGAATCTGAATTTATCTGAGATCAAATTTGAGGCGAAAGAGAATAGGATACAATAGGTTTGAATATCCTTTGGTGGAGTATTGAGAAGATTCAACGACGAACTTTATAGGTTGTACGGTGGCATTCGCCTGGTCTTCGGATACCACGCTTATGACGGCTAGACCATGTGGAGCGTACGGACACCAACTCTCCGGCCAGAAAAGTCTTCAAATCCTAACCATTAGGATAACGCTACGGAGGGCGGGCTAGGTTGAGATGGCGCACACAAGTGGAATATGACCTTAACCAACTTGGGGTGAGCAATAGGAGGCAGCTGGCGAGCTGCCCAAGTGGCATGTTGGTTGAGGTCCACTCTTACTGTAGCGCCATGGAAAGAAGAAGAAGAAGTATTGGGGCTTGTTTTATTTATCTTGTCGAATTTTTATAACAATTTCTATTTGGGGTAAGAGCCGACTTATTTTTCCCAAATTGTTTTCAACCTCATCATACGTCTTTGTTGGGTCTGCGTCCCTCGTATTTAAGAAATAGCACTCCAAATTAACGCTTCCAGGTGTTGCGTTCACGTACCGTTATATTCACAAATGCATCATTTATATTTTTGCTTGCCAAAAAAGTTTGAACTCGTTAAATAAAAGAGTGCGAATTTGAACCGTCCACAGCATGTCTTAAACATTTTCATTTCAAAAAAAACTTTACTTGCAAAACGCCGCATACATCAGACATAATTACCACTTCATCGTATAAAGACCAGGTGTCCAGATGTTCAATCAACACCTTCTAACTGAGAATTAAGTGAAAAATCTGACATTTTATGAAGTTTACCCCAATATAGGGTCATTCATTTATTGCTTTCGAAAGTAAAGCCTAAAAAACCACACACAGCGATACATATCTGATGAACTTTCAAATTATTTGTGAGATTCGGATTTGCCATTAAGATTGAAAGCAATAGATTCTTTTGAGGAAATTTGAAACCTCATTTACCCACATTTCCGGGGGTATTTCGGGAAATAATCGCAAAAAGACAGCGATTTGCATATTCGCTCGAAAAAAATGCAAGTAGCACTGTTACGTGTCAATAAGTTCAATGTTAAACGAATTTTAAAGTTTACAATTGTCGCTGAGCATCGTTTTCTGAGAAGAGCACATAGAGCCCAGTTTTTGAATCAATTTTTGTCCTCTCAAATTCTACATGTTTTGTGAGGCCCCTTAACAAGCTGTTTTTGAAGAACTAGATTGACGTGTTTGTAGTGCTCTGCATGATTGTTGGCCTTCAGCCGTTTAATGATTGTGTTGACTTCTTCAATCTCGAACGACTGGAGCTGGGATTTCCTCTCTTTTCTGATCTTGCTTCAGCTTGACAATCACTTTTCATTCAATCATAATGATTGCATGAGTGATATTTCTTCTCCGTGTGATGCAGAGATTTCTTGCCCTAATCTACAAAGTTCTGAACCAAAGACTCCCGCGAAAAGCTAGTTTTTGTCGCATATCCTTGGAATGTAGAAAAATGTTCGGTTCAAGTCAAGCTTCGTTTCCAGAAATAACTTCGTACAAAGGGCAATGGGATATTTTCCAGATCCATCCAGAAAAAATCCCTCCTCCTTCCTATTTCATTCAAGCCGATCAGCACTCTTTGATTTATATGTTGGGCTTTTCCGTCAGACCGTCAGTTGCAATTGTTACTTTGAGTAGTGCTAAGGCCTTCCCTAACATCCTAGACGTGATATGAATTAATAACGTACCGCCTGTGACCATGTTTACTTACCACCCGGGGTGTCACAAAGGCCACAATCCCATCAATTTGCCGTGGCGCCATTAAGCACATATTCTACGTCTTCTGTTCGCCACCGCAGGCCCTCGTCTGGTGATCTAACTCTTAACGCAGACAAGTACACATCGTAATTGATTTTCAAAAGTACACTCTGTTCAACGACTAACAAAATCTCCCAAGCGGCCGTCTCGAGGCTAATGGATTCAACCTACGATGGCACTGTTCCACCGCCGTCGGTCGCAACTAACTGAAGAGTAATTTGTCATCGACCGAGAACACACATCCAGACCCGAGCGCCGCCGTAGCCCTGCTCAAGTGCAAATAATCCCCCAATTAAGTATAAATGTGCAAGGGGTTCTCTGGGTTCCATCAAATATCTCCCCCTCCCCCTCCTCCCATAGTGCCTGCTGTTTGAATGGCAAACATACGATCTGGACCAGCAGCAGAGGAAAGCTGACGCCAAGTAAATTGATTTGTGTCCTCTAACTCGGAAACCACATTAACCTTCAACCGGGTGTAACGGGCGCGTGTGGGGTGTCCCATATCGAACCATTGGTCAACCCCTTAAAATCGTTCTTGGGAACACTTACCTCATATAAATGGCTTCCTGGCATTATGACTGTAAATATCCCTCATCAAATGAAGTCTCGGGCGCATTTCTAAACGGGTCATGCCTGTGACCCATAAAAAGCAAACGAGGAAGCTTCATCTCCGTAAGTGGAGCACAACAAATCGTCATCCCCATCGGAACGTGACGCCTCAAGAAATTTCGCTTCTATGGTCCTTGAAATGCTTCTGTCGTCCCAGCGCGCATCATCCGACGCTGTGGTCGAAACCTTCACTGGATCCGTGTTATGGAGTCTTGCCAAAAAGAACATCAAAAACGAGCAAACAAATCACATCATCGACTTCTAAAGGAGGCACAATGCAAGATACTCCTGCATTCATGCGCCACCGCGCCTCTGCTACGACGAGCGGAGCAATGAGAACTCAACGCTGCTAAGGATGCACCGATGACGACGGGCTCTCGTGCATAGATGACAGAATGGTGGCAGCGCGGAAGCTCCAACTCAACGGGAGCTGTAATAATCTCAGGACATTAAATTACCATTTCGAGCTCACGGGAGTGGTGGGTGGTTGCAGAAATGAGATTGGATGGCAAGTCTATTGCGCTACACCCACCTATTCGCCCGTTCGTTCATTTTTCGCGGTGATGGAGACTTAGTCTGTCACTGTGGTTTATCTACTAGCGGCGCAGCGCAACATCCGGGAATTCATGCTCTTACTTTGGTGAGTACAGGAAAATAATGAATATCAGAGAAGCCATTGCCTCTGAACGGGGACATGATGTGAAAAGGTATCCTTGCGGAAGGAGTCGCACATAGTACAGAATTTTATGGTCGGAGGAGCAGCATGTGAAGGGAATATTGTTCAGAGCTTATGTCGTGCCAGTTCTCTGTTTCTGTTGACATTCTTCTTGGATTGCCTTGACCTTGCCTGCAATCGAATTTGAGTTTAGGGGGTGTCACCTTTGACCTTCTTTGTACATGAGTAACTTTCGTGTGCGATACCAAGCAGGTAATGAGAGAAATGGGATTTACGCTAGTGGCGTATGGTTCGTGCTCGAAATTGGGTGGCACTTCTGCCAGCATGGGTCCAAGGCCTAGCTTCTTCAGCAACTACTCGTGTTGGCCATGCTTTTGCCCTATCAAAGCTAGAGGGAACGGTCTTTCTTTTAACAACTCCGAACGGCCAGCTTTCCATGGCAGTAATTGGTCTTAAAGGAATGTCAGCAACTCGAAAGAGGTGGCGCAGTGATTTTTTGTCACACCGGTTTTCTCGATCGGTTGATGCAGCTGTCCAGGAAAACTTTCCAGAAATTTTGAAAGACAGCGAGTTTTGAACTCTCTCAACACCCTGTTACGGAACAAACTGATTAAATTCACGCTTCTCGTAGTAATACTTTGGGCGGAAGGATTCCCTCAGAGGTGGTTTTCCTCAGAAAAATCTGCCACTATCAATGATCGTCAGACCATTGGCCTATAAAACGTTTCCAGCACCCAACAAGCAAATCTCGTTGTCTTCCTAGTTTACGAGAGTTCATTAAAATTGAAAATTCCCAAAATTCATTGCGATGAAGACCAAATATTGCGCCCACGTGTCCATAACAAAGCAATTGTGAACCAGGCCATCTGTTAATTATCCCATCTGTAGGGAAACTAACGATGACCAGCGCTCTCCTCACCGCATGCATTCACAATTCACGAAACAATCAAATTGTCGGCAGCTGGTCCGTCGGTGCAAAGCCCATCACGACCTCATCAAGTTCAGGAACGTCATGCTTCTGCCAAAAAATGTCAATCAAATTCCGATCGAAAATCAATCAACAAATACCAAAACCGATTGCATACCAACACATATCTCTCCTCTCTCCTTCTCTCTCCACAGAGGCTGCCGTCAACGAATCCTGCTTCTTCAACGAACAATGCGAGTCTTCGAATTTCCAAACCGAATGCCGGGACGGTCGCTGTGTGTGCCGCTTCGAAATGACGCCCTTCGTTGGCAAGGATGGCATCGAGTGCAGAGGTAAGCTGATTCCCTTAATTTGCCCTCACAATGACTAAACACCTCCATTTCCATTCCGAAAATTGAATTCTCCCATTTCATTCCTTGCAGCTGGCAACAAGGACAAACGCGGCCCGGAAACCTACATCGATCCGGCTATGATTGGCGTCCTGGTAGGAATGGCATTGATGTTTGTTATAATTTGTGTCGTCCTCCGATTGTTTAGCCAGTAAGTAACTTCAAATATGAACAAGTCACGTGCATTTTTTCCAGCTTGGCAGGGCATAAGCAAAGGATAACGTTTCGATGAACAGATTGTGTCCTTGAGCCGTCACAACTGATGGTCAAGCTAAATTTAACTTGCGAAAGGCGAGGCGGTGGCTGTGAACCCTGTCTATGTGCGATAAATATACATTTAATTAATTTTTATCTTCCAGCAGCGCAAGACTGTAAATTAGGTCGTGGTAGCCTTCGGGTGTGGTTCTGTTTTTCTCTAGTGTAGGCGGCGGTGCTTTTCATGGGCATTTAATGTTGGTCTCGGAGTATTTGAGAATCTTCGGCGTGGAACCGTGACCAGTTTGATGATTAAAGTGGGCGCATGGAACCGATGTAGAAACGTCGACCATGTCGGTTTTGAATGAGTGTTAAAGGACTCTTACGAGTTATTAGATTAATTAACCGGAGGATCTCTTAAGGTCAAATCCAGGATAAACTCAAAAATTACACGCGCCAGCTATCCGCAACTCCATTCAACCTTGCAGGCACCACAGCTATGACGACCAAAAAATTCGAATGATTACATCACAAAACTTCCATCGACTGCATGCATACGTAGACACCAAATTATATGTTTTTCCGAATGGGTGAAGTCCAACTTATTCCACCTGAGGGCGCAAGCAAAAAATCAATTCCCTTCCATCAATTGGCATGTCGGTAATTATATCCTCCCGCATCTCGGTGCCACCTCGGGTGCATTTGTTGCCAGCAAAGTCTTCGTATGCGCGCACATTGACATGGGCAGTTGCAAGTCGCAAAAAACTCAAAACGAACGAATGCCCGGAAATGTGATTTTTTTTTTGCTCTTTCCTCCTCACTCTTCACAACAGCAAACTTGAGCTGGATGGAAAAAGAAAAAAAAAGCAGAGAGTGTGCATTTTGCATCATGAACGTGTTGCACGCTTCAATAAATAAAAGCAGATGTTGCACGGGCATCGGTGATTTTCTGTTTCCATCCGTAGGATGGAACGGACATGTCCTTTTGTGTGTCTTTTCCTCCAGTCGTGTTTGTTATTTTCACATCGCACATTGGTTTGTTAACCAGTTGAGTAGTTTACTTTATTTTTTTGTATGCGTTCTTTGTGTGCATCGGAGAGCAGATCCCTTTGAAGTCGGTTACTATTTAAATAGATTACTCATACGCCCCATGAGCCGAGCATTCACATATGAAAGCCTGCCCATGCAGCAAACATTTTTGTAGAGATCATAAAGAGTTTAGTTTTGTAAAAGTTGAAGGAATAAAATTGAAAATTAATAAATTGAGTAGGGTTACGGACCCGCACTTAGCTGGTAAGCTGAAGAATTATCGAAGAGCTAAGAGAAGTGCTTCCTCTTTCCAGTGTGAGCATTTTTAGTACAATGATTTCATGACCAACTCCGATCTGTGGGATTTCAAATAAGTGTTACAAGCAGCCCATAAGAGGTGATGAGTGTGAAAATAAAATTCGATATGAACAGTCCACAAATCGAATCTGGGACCTTACGCGTGTGAGTCTTATATTTTGCCAAGAAACTAGACTCAGGTTCCCCCGTTGATTGCGGCGCCATACATTTTTAGCGGGTAACAAGCATTTCAACTACGATGGAGACTTCCTGACTTCCCATAGGTGTCCGTTATTGACATTGAAGGCACTGCCAACGCACTGACCAAAGGTGAAATAAATCACTCTCACGGATTATAAATCTCTTGAACAAGCACAAATTTATCACCCCTTTGGTCGATATCTGTAGAACAAAAGGCACTCCACAATAAGGAGTTCTTTTACTTCTATTATGAATCCTTACATTAGACCAACTTCTATTAATAATAATTGAGTAGCACTGGAGCCCACAAGGGACGAGGGCCTAGCTTCTACAGCAACTACTCGTGTTGTGTATGCTACTGTTCTCTCACGAGTAGAAGGGACCTACAGTTTTTTGCCTACTCCGAACGGCGAGATTTGAGAAGTTTTTAATAGGCAATAGATACTCTTTTAGTTTTGTCAACTCGAAAGAGGTGGCGCCGTGAAAAAATGCGACGTGTTTCGTCCAGGAATCGAACCTAGTCTTTCTGGGTGGCGGTCGACGCAATTACCACTACGCCATGGCGACCACACCGAGACCAACTTCTATTCGACCTTAAAAATCAATAAGTCGGGAAAATGCTTCAACACTAATGCTTCACCACTAAATAGACCACTCGCAAAGTATTTTCAACTCCACACACAATCAATGAACATATTCAGGCTTCTGAACATATGTAGAATTTTTCAGGCTAAGTTAGTACGGAAACTTTGGAGAACTTTGTAACTCTAATAGAATGCACATAACGTGGACAGTCAACCATCTCTTAAAGCACACATCATAAAATCAAAAACTGTTCCTCAGCGGGACCATTCCCTTCCCGGTATCTCGCAAATAAATGTTTCAATGTTGTCTTCCAATGCGTCAATTGAAGCGGGCTAGTCTGTATAGACACCTGTGCTTTAACATAGCCCCACAAAAATAGTCTAAAGTGGTTAAATCGCATAATCTAGGCGGCCAATTGACCGGTCCCGAACCTGAAATAAAATGTTCACCGAACTCGCCTCTCAATAAGTCCATTGTTGCGTGTGCTGCGTAGCATGTGGCACCATCTTGTTGAAACCACATGTAATGCAAGTCAAGCTCTTGCATCTTGTGCAAAAAAAAGTTGGATATCATCTTAAGGTAGCGCTCATCTTTGAAGAAGCACGGTCCAATGATGCTACCAGCCCATAAACCGCACCAAACTGTGACTTTTTCTGGATGCATTGGTGGCTCTTGCAATGCTTCTAACTGATATTCACTCCAAAATCGACAATTCTGCTTATTTACGTACCCTTTGAGCCAAAAATTAACTGACCATAAAATGAAAGAGGCGCGCGATGAACTTTATTAACAGAGCACGCATTTTGATAATAAAAAGTAAGCCTTGTTCTTTTGTAAGACTATTCATGGTTAAATTGTAGACCAAACTGAAAATGTTTGACAGTGAAACAAAACAAGAAACGTGCGTCAGCTGTTTAAACCAGTGTAGGCAAAAAGATAATAGCTAAAAAAGCACCCTTTTTAAGGTGATTCACCGAAAGGTCTGACTTTTAATCGGCTTTTTTGATAAATCACGCGTAACTCCTATCAAACAGCATTGTCATTTTTGTTCAGTATCATTTGGCGAGTCATCTTAGAAAGACTCACAACAGATTTTTAGTAAATTTGTTTTGGAAAAATTAAATGAAAATCAGGTGTTTTATCATGAAATTTCAGTGAAGCTCACTTGCTCAGACTCAATGTATACGTTAATAAAAGAAAATGCTGTATTTGAGCTGCTGGGCAACCCGAAGAGTACCACGAGCTACTATTACACCTAATCCTAACCCCTCACCGAAACTAACGTAACCTTAGTTTCAAAACCAGCCTACGGATTCGATAATGACCCGCAGATTGAAATTGCTAGAAGTAGGGAATTTTACTTTTAGAGATTATTTATCTGTGGAAAGCACGTATACGCCCCAGTGCCGTCTCCCATTTTTTCATTCTAAGTATCACATGATATCATATACGACTTTTCTCTTTTCCAGCACAATGCTCCATGGCTCATGTCCCAAGTATTTTTATTTTGTGGCTAATTAGAGCCAACTTCCGTCATGGTAAAAAAAATTCAACGTTGTTTTGGGGCTTGACGTATGGTTCAGTCTGATGCAACAACATTTACAAAATTTCAACATTTATGAATTAAGAAGCAATTACTGTTTTCCTCACGGAATACAAAAAAACGACGATAAATCTGTTTTGCGCTAATTGCAGACATTTTCAAAAGTATCTTTAAACACCCTTAACAAAAGTTCGATTAAAGTTCCATTACTTCCAATTGATTCGTCAAAGCCACCCACTTTCCACTCCGATGAATTCATTAATCTCCCCTAAACAAGTGAGTGTGTTACTGTAACCGGCTTTAAATTCAAATCCAAAATCAATAGTAAATATTTGTTGTTGACGAATCGGCTGCCTAACCTATCCAATGCAAATAAACTCTCCGAAAATAAATTCAATCAGCACACAACACACGTCGCTACCGTCGCATGCCCAGAATAAACAGATAAAATTGTGTTTTCCCCCTAAAACAAGGGACCATCTAAATGCAATGTTTGTGTACCACCACCGATTCGGAGCCGATCCCAGACCGCAAAATTGTAATCAAATATTCCCGGGGATAACAAGCACAACACACCCATTAAATGGCCCACAAATCCACAGACCATCATCCTGCCTAAGCACTGCTCGCAAATAATTCATTTAATATTTATGCAGTCATGTTGGTGGGACAGTGGCGACAGAATTCTGCAATTTGCAAAATTTAAAAAAAAATAAATGCGTTTCCGGCCAGATGGCGGGTACATCATGGAGGTACTGTGCACAGCAGCGTACCAGAGTTAATTAACGTGAATTAAGTGCGAATCGGGCATTTTTAGTGCGCAAAGTAGCCGATTATTTAACGCAATTATTCACAACTCAGTCAGACGTGATTTATGATTGCGCATTTGGTTGATTTAATCCTGAGCAATTATCAAAAATGTCGCGATTGATGATGAAACCGCAATGCTCATCAGCCCGAGTCCAGGTAATCACACACACACACATTGATTTGTGGTCGCAATTATTCACTGATTATGGTTTACTGCAACGCTGAACCTAGTGGGATGAAAACATAAAAATGTTCAATGCGTGGAATCAAACCAAATGTTCCCATTTATCTCATTTATCACTTAAAAGTAATTGATCTCCAACAAAATATGTCTTTACTTCAGTTTTTTCTTCTTCTTTGTTGGGTGCTTTAGTCTGGGATGGACCTGGAACTTAAGCAACAAGCTTTCCAAACAGTAAAATCTTTCGCCAGCTACCTCCAATTGCGCACGCCAAGTTTTTTTAGGACATCCTCCGCTGTTGCAATTGTTCAGAATCAAATCCTCTTCGGGCCAGAGCAGTGGTGTCCGTTCGCGCTACATGAGCCAGCCGTCTTAAACGTTGAATCTAAAGACGCTTAACTAGCCCCATGTCAATGTACAACCCGCTCTCCAAGTGCCATCTCCTCAAGCAGGACCAAAGCGGACGCAGAACTTTTCTCTCAAAACGACCAAGGACTTCTCTATCCACTTTCAATAGCCATCCATCCACTTTCAATAGCGTTCATGTTTCAGCGTCATAAAGGAAGACCGGGATATGATCAAAGTATTATATAAAGCAACTTGGTTTTCCGAGAGGTGGCTCTGTTACGCAATTGCCTCTTGAGCACAAAGATGCAGCGATTGGCAAAAGTAATTCCCCTATCTAATCCAGAGCCGAGGTAGACGAAATCATTGTCTATTTCCAAGTTTGTACTGCTCATTTCGGAGCTCTGTCCAAGACGTTGTGCGTCTTTCCGTGTATGTAGTTTGTTTTGCCCTCATTCAACGCTAGATTCAATTTTACTGCTTCCGCTTCGATGCCATCAAACGCTGTTATCATCCAATCATAGCAATGCCATCTGCGTAAGAAAGCAGTTAAACGGACTTGTGGCAAAACGTGTCTTTGGTGTTGACATTTGAGTTTCGCACGATCTTCTCAAATATGACATTGAAGAAACCACAGGACAGCGAGCTTCTTGCCCGAAACCGTTTTTGACAGTAAAGGTGAGTGGCGAGTGCCATCATCCACCCCAGTTTCCACACCAATGTAAGCAAAAATTTGAAAACAATCATCAAAATTACCTTTTGATTAACAATTTTAGTCAAATGTGGTAACTCATTTCCAACTTCCAAAAATCTGGGAGACTGGGAGATAGATGCCATGCGCACATCAAATTGCGACCGAGGCCAAAGAATCATGTTGTAGGTGATTGTGGTCTCACAAATTGATTCCAACCCTTCCACAAAATAGCCGCTTTTCACAATTTTTGCCATCACCATGCGATGCTTTGTTAACTTTTCTATAAAAAGATCAATAAAGCATGACTTTATTCACTTATCAGACCGACGACCCATGGAGCCTCAGTAACATTTGCTTCCATAGCGTATGGTTCTCTGCTCTGCTTCAAGCCATGATGAAGAAACTGCTTCGAACTTCGTCTCTCTTACTCTCAAGTCAGAAAGCTGGAAATCAAAGATTTTTGCATTTCGAACTTCATCCAGAACCTAGTACAGTTTGGAGAGTTTGTGGTTCTGTCTTCTCCTTCACACACATTTCTCACAGAACGAATCATATTAAATAAGTAAAGTAGGTGGATCTTAAGTTCACAAAGAACCAGGGTCTAGCTTTCATAGTAACTGCATGGTTTTGTTCTCTTACGAGTATTGCTGAGTCCGAATGGCGACATTTGAGAATTTTTCAATTGACAATGAATACTTCTTAAGTATTGTGAGCAACTCGAAGGATGTGGTGCCGTGAAAAATTTGCAAAATGAACAGTCCAGGAATCAAATACGATGTGTGCTACAGCGGTCACGAGACGGAATCACATTAAACGATGCAAAACATTTCTTTCGAAGATCTATGTGTTCGTTTTACCTTCCTCCGCGGCTCCATGAAAAAGAAACTGGTAAGATAATAGTCCTCTGAAACATGACTTTGTTCCCTCGCGTTAGTTTTGACCTTAACTAATTGGATAGCCGAAATTGCAAAATCACTACGAAGTCCTTTAAGGAGCTTACGTTCGTTCGTTAACTCGTTTGCCCCATCGGTATTGTTCGTCCATTCGTTCGAACATTTTTTCGTTCGTTTTATCGGTCATTCATTCGTTAATTTTTTAATTCATCTTTGAGTACTTATCGACACATACATTCAGTTACATCCTTATTCAAGTATACCTTAAGAGTAAGTCACTCCGTCTGCTTTTCGATTTCCTTAATAGCTTATATGATGATCCCCGGGAACCCACAATGATGTGAATGTAACCGACGTTCAACAATAATTTACTTTGCTTTTCATAGAGTCTTGGTATTCTTTGGTACTCTTCGAGTGTTCTCAGCAACACAAAAGAGGTGGTTCCGTGAAAAAATGCGATATGTCCCGTCTGGGAATCGAACCTAGACCTTCTGCGTGTGGGTCCACGCACCTACATACCCACTACGCCACGGCGACCACTTGGAAATCTGAGTTCCTGCTGTCCAACTCTTACTCCACGCAGAGGATAATCCTCTGTTTACATTCACTTCAAATAACACCTAATTTCAGAGGTTTCCACCCACAGTTAAGCGCCTAATTGCTTATGAAATAGAAACACTGACGCACTTTCCTTGCTTTTATTTATTCATGAAACATAATTAGCGCTGAATTTTTAAATTTCATTTTCATTTTCAACCTTCAACCCTGGTGAAGTATCATTTTCTTCTAATTTCTCCATCCCGCAGCCGGCGCATGAATAATTATTAAAATCCTTCTTCAGGAAAACCCGATTAAGGTCGACGATGACGTGCTCAACTGACTTTTCAATAAGCTCCCGTCCTAATCTGCTTCCCGAAAAACGGTCAAGTTAACTAGAAAACATAACACCCGCCTTTTCGCTTCTCATACTTGTAAATAAGAAAGTCCATTAACTCTTTGGGCCTTCGAATCTCTATTATAAGCTGAGATGAAAGGGATCATCGTTGCACTTATTTCTCCGTAGCAGCAATCCGATAAGTCTGCTTCCGTCAAAGTGGATTTTATTTTTCTTAAATCTATAATTCATTGCCGAGAGGAAGATCTTCAATTTGTGCCCTAGATTTAGGGGAGCATTCGTGTTCCATGTGCAATTTCGTATTGCTTTGGTGTTGGTGTCCTTTGACTCTGTGAAATGAAATGAATTCGCTTTGCTAAGATGTCTGTGGCGAAAGGATGCACACATGTCGGTGCATGACTTTGTGCCACTTTTGGCACGTAAATCACGTTCTGTTGAGCATACTCTTTGCCTTTGTTCCTCTAATATCTTTGAGTTTGAAACATTTTTCTATCCATTCCCATTTTCACACTAAGATTGTGATTGCTGCAATGGGTTGTCGACTTGTGAAGCCACAAGAATTTACCTTCACCCAGATGGCTCAGAGAATAGAAGTGACACGAATGCCATTGAATTGTGTGGACACGTCAAGAGAAACTGCATTGCAATCGATTCGAATTGAGTGCCTTTATGGCGTGCATGGGGTGCAAGGACATCAACTCAATTTGAATAATTTGCTTATGATAGTCGTTTCTCGAATGTCTTACGTCCTTGAACGCGATGCAAAATTCACAAAATTTTACGAATTTCGGTGTTCATGTGTATACTCTCCATTTTTAAAGTATAATTTCGAAGTTGATGCCTTATGGATGGCAGAGGTGTATCCCATTATAGATGCAAACGAATGGTTGCATGGGCTCTAACTTCTGTTCATCCCTCTAGGTTGTACAATCAAATAAGTGTGGAATATCCAGTCAAAGTGCGTGTACCAAAGACGCATTTTACAGTTTTGCGAATACCTGTTTGAAAAGTACATGATGGGATGAACGAGTCGGCAATGAAGTGCTTGGTGGCGGCAAAGAAGAGCAAGATAGAGCTTATGCTGTCATCAAAGAATGACTCACAACATAAATTGAAATTGTTTCGAACGGAGCGTCATTATGGGCATTGGAAGTAGTTAGATACTTCTACCTCGGCTCTGCACCAACAAGGGATAACAACATCAATAGAATCCCTCTTGCGAATCGCTATTTCATTCCGCTCAAAAGGCAATTAAGTCCTAGAGCCTTTTTTCGAAGGAATCATCTTGTCTTGTACAACACGATTATTTGGATTATGGGCTTTTTTGTTGTATTACGAAAATCATCATTCTTTGAGAAATATTTTTGTTTCGATTGTAAAAACATACGGTGCACATAATCGACCTACTAAAAGTGGTTTCAGTAGGTCGATTATGTGCATTTTTTGTCAATATCATTTGCAAATTTGAGGCCCACTTTACGTTAGTGGAGGACACTCGACCGCTTTGACCACATCCAGCACGTAGTGAAGAGACTATAATAGATGTAGACGCGAGTGACCGCAAAGACTTTCGTGAATCGATTCATTGTCGTTCTCAGCACTTAACTTAAAGTTTTGCTGCGGTAAATTCCCCCCAGATCGTGTGATCAGACCCTTAAACTATTTTCTCTGGAGATATGTAAATTCTTAGGTCCCTGAAAGCGATCATAACTCGTGTTTTAGGCAACATACCAGTCGCTATGCTCAAATTAATCGCCCAATATTTAACCTTCCGAATGGGCCACCCCAGACGAAATCGTGGCCTACATTATGTTGATATCTTTTGCAAAATGTAAACGCCATGAATCGTTTTTTTTCAACCGATAATACAAGTTTTATTTTACTTTATTTATCAAACCTCACCTAACCTGACCTTTTATCAGAATTTAATTGTATAATTTTGGGTGGCTCCTGTTTACGTGAAACTAGAGGGAAAATACTGGAGCATTCTAACGCAACTTTTTATTGTGAGCAGGCTTAAAACTCCGAGAATATCTGCCCCTTTCCCATCCAATTTTCAAATCGATTTGCCTTAAAATTATTAAATTCAAATTATTTTGAAAACCGTTTATCGTCAACGATGTCGAGGGCTTTGTCTCCAATTCTGCACATGCACTGTTGATAGACGTGTGCATCATCTCAGATGAGGACTTTTGTGTGGCGTTGAAGTGGATTAAAATAATCTTCATGCTGATCCCTTCTCAGTAGTCTAGGTATCTTTAAGGCTTAAAGAAGATGGCTAAGCGCATGCCACCTTACAACCTATTCGTCGTTAAGTCAGGACCAAAAATCACACGCAGAACTTTAGTGTAAAAAGGGCATATAGGAGTTGGGAACTAAACCTCGGTTCAATTAACTTTATTGTTCAATGTTATTACAGCCATGCGGACGATGACCGAGAGCCTTATCTTGTGTCGTTTGTAACCCAAGTTAGTTAATCACAATATAGACCCTCTTGGATCATTATGGAAACAGTCCATCAAACATTGAAAACCCTGAAAAAATGCTTTCAATCAGGATCAGAATAAAAAACCGCCTAACCTTCAAATTTCTGACTGACTATCCCATCCGAAATAAGACTAATTACAACTAAATCCTTTTCGCTCCATCGCAACACGAAGACAATCAAAAACATTCGGTATGACGTCTTACTCCCAGTCCGCTCTCATTGTTGCCAAGTTCCAGCTTTTAATAAGGAAGCTATTTCTATGAGCTCCTCCGCCACCACCGCAGCGTTTTATTTTATCAAAGTTTTATTTCAATAGACTCCAGTCACGAGATATTCAAATCGTTCCGGAAAAGCATAAACCGATGTACGGCGCACTGGCGCAAATCAAAGGAGCTCATATTAATCGTCCTCCCTCCGCCATTTATTGTCCACAATCAATTCAAGTGGTAACACAGTGTCAGGTAATCGTGTGTCCATTATTTATTTGATTATAGCTCATCGGTCGGTCAAAGGGAAAAAAGCCCGCTACGCGGTAGGAGTCCATCTCGGTGCCATTATAATTATCTATAAAATGCCGCCGGCAGGGTTAACCGGCGGCCACACCATAAATTAATTCAGCGTCAATAAAAGCGTCTCTCTTAATCATCCCCTTTGTTCCATCGCGCCCTATGTTGCATGGGGCATGTCTAACGATCGAGGAGTGAGGTGCGATTCACACTGACAATACACTGTATTGTGTCCTTATCGAGTACGAAATCGAAAAATATTCGCAAAAGCCTCCCATCAGATAGCCAAATGCGTGCAGCGGTTCTGCGCTTTGTGCGACTGTGTAATCGGTGGGGCACAGTCATTTTAATTACACAGTTCAACCGACGGGTCAGACCAGAGCTTTGACATAATTGCGTCAAGCCAACAGCCACCATATCCGACGACCAGAAAACTGCGGCAATATTCCCAGCTGCAGGGAGAGCTCTGCCGCATGTATCCAAACACGACATTATTTCCTTGTATTTTTCCATTCAGCTAACTGATTCATATAATATTTATGGAGCCGGCTCAACCCCTTTCTTTGCTTGTGTACTTTCCTTACAGGGCCAGATGGCGTGAGAATCGCACTATATTCAATACCCCCAATCCTCGGCTAATGAACGTGTCACTGTTGCGTGACAGCAAGTTGTTGCATGGACAAGAACGCCGCGGTTCCAGGATGTCGGTCAGGGCACCGTCCCGTCAGCCCAGCATGGCATCGTTGCGTCCGCACTCGCCGAATCCGTCGTTAGGTAAGACAGGTTTGTATTCCACCACACTTGCACTTTGTTAAAAAAAAAAAAAAAACAATGATTTCGTTCTTAACCCTTTGTTTGAATTTGTCAAGTTTTTTTCCTTTTTTTGACCTTTTTCCTTTTTTTTCTGTTCCGTTGGACGTTGTGTTGGTTTAGTTTTTCTTTTTTTTGTTTTGTTCAGCCGGATTTGATGTTGGTGTTGTGAAGCGAACAGCGAGACGCACACATGTGCAGCAGCTTCGGTTTATCGTATTTCGTTGGTTGGTTCTTCAGTTCGAGGATAAGGATTTCAATTTTGTTAACTGCGGCTGAATTGGGTAACCGGAATCCTTATGGGGATCGTTTAAGTAACTGATAGGGAGTGATGTCCAGGTAAATGAGGATGGGTCTCGCAAACGTATCCGGTGATTTGTTATTCTGCCTACTTGATTATTTTGCAAATTTCTTATTCAAATGTCGGAATGAGGGTTGGAAGGACATTCTGTTTGGTTAAGAAATTTGTTGTATGTGATGGACTTGGAGATGTGATTTGATGGGTAAATATGTGTCAAGTCCTAGGCTGAAACTCTAGATTTGATTACAGAAACGTTGAACCTGAACTTTGGTCCTAATCTGTAGTTTAACTTGCCTGGATTCACAGTGAAAATTAATCCTCTCTTCAACTAAGTAGAGATTGCTTAAGTTTTAGAAATTCCATATGATAACATTGTGACATGTAATTTGACAAAAAACTCTTGTGGTGCGTTAAAAATAGACCAATATTACTCGCATACACGATAAGTTAAAACTCAGTACCGCACAAAAAGTATTGTCAAAGATGGGAATGGAAGTGTCCTGAGTTGACATCAATATATCCTTTTTTTATAAAGTTGAAGCATTTATATAATGATTAGATCTCTGTCACTTTGTTCGATAACTGACTGGGGATTTTTCATTATATCTCTTTTATAAAAACGCGGTCCTCATCATCAAAAAAGTATGACAACCAATGTTCGCAAACCCCTCTTGAATCGAGCGAAATAGTTTCGCATAGGAACAGGTAGTCATAGTCTGGTTCAACGTCCGAAGTGTATGGTGGATGCATAAGAGCCTCCCAACCGTGATCCTGGAGCTTATGACGAATAACTATTGACATATGTTACTCGTCTGGCCTTATCCTGTTAATAGACAACTTTCTTTTTCGCTTTTGAGTGATTGATTCCTTCAGACGTCCAATTGTTGACAGGACGCGATAGAATTAAGAGTTTGGTCTTGGCTAATTCTGTGTGGAACATATACATTGAGTTTTCTGAAATGGTTCCAAACTTTTTTTTGTTCAATGTTCAGCTCGAAACAGTGCTTACGTCATTATATGCTTACGTATGCTATAGTCAAAAGCAGTAGCGACTCAATAAAACAAATTTATAATTCTTGACCATATGCGTCAGTGGCTCAAAAAAGTTCAATTAACACAATTTCTCGAGATGGCTCTGAATTTGAATACCTTCAAGGCCCTGAAAGCGTATAGTTCGAATCTACCAGAGTGAGATTCATTTCAACAAAATTACCACCTCCAAATGACGAGTATTGTTTCCGAAATAACCAAATTCCCTTCCAATCAAAAAACACCTTTAACAAGTATGAAATCAGAGGACAATCTTTACTTTGTATTGTCAAATGCATCGGAGACAAATTATTCACAATCGCCCGTAGTTTATCATTTCATTTAACGTCGTTCAAAATTTCCATTTTAGCTCTTCCAAAATCCATAAATGTTCATGCAACCTTTACGACAAACCATTGTACTCAAATTTACCTTTACTTTCTCCGTCATTAAGCGTTATCAAATCACAAATTTTATTGGCTGACGTAAAAAAATGTTATAGCCCAGTAAAATATGCAGAACCCCTCACCGACGTACAGGTAATTGTGAATCATTTCACTCATGTCAATGAATCATAATTGAAAAGTTCTCTTGTTCCTAAATTGAATTGAATTCGCCACCCCTCTCGAGTTTGGTATTTTAAAAGAAATCATTTCATTCGAGTTTATACTTCCAGATTGCATCTATTGACGGACGTCGACTGTCAACGTGATTAGACCTTTTCAGCCGAGATATGGGTGTGTTCAAAATGCAATCAAGTCATATTTTGCCCTCATCGCACCTCGTGTTGTTGTATACGCCTCCCTTAACTGATTACATTTCTTTTAATTTTTCGTCAATCATCATTGTGCCACTGCCGCTGGGTGTGTTGGCAAGACACCAGCAAGACACGACGACGAGTGTTTGCTTCGCACGAAACTTTCGAGGATTTACGAGAGCAAGGGAGATGAGTTTTCTTTTATATTTTTTTTTCGAATGCCTAAAGCCTATTGCCACGATGTAGGCTTATTTCGCGGATTATTGTGCGCTCCCCAGACAGACAAACAACTTCGTTTTTGCTTATCCCTCGGTGTGAGAGTGACAAGAAGAATTGGAAACAAATCTTGGGGAACTGTCAACTTTTTTACGTAAACAAATTGCATGACAGCGATTTATGTCAGTTGTTATATCTGCGCCGACATTTAGTGTTAGTTTGAGATATCGTTGATACGCTGAATGTGGATTAAGTGTCTTGTTGTTGATTTAGGGGAACAATAAAATGGTTAAGCCTGTACACCATCGAAAAGTTTGCACATCGAGTGTGACAGAAGCAATGTCAGACAGATGTGATTGGAATAAAATATTGTTTTGAAAATTAAATAAACTCCATTTTCAATAATTGCCAATTTTCCATATACAAAATCGAAAGGCGAAACGAACATTAAAATATGTTAACAACGGTCACTGAATATAATCACATATTAAAAAGTTACACCCTGTTGTCCGTGCTCCATGACGAACTTCTGCTAAAAGTGCTTTTAGGCGTATTCCGCTCCAGATGTAATTACGAGTTCAAAATATTCAACGGTTGCCAAATTTAAGGAAATTTTTCTTCTCAATACATACATTTAGGGTACAAAAACAGTTGCTCAAGATGGCATATACAAATGGAGAATGACCTTGTTTGCTATATACAACTAACGTCAGCTTGGGCTCGTTGACTAAGAAGTGAATCCATTTCTGAATTTTAGAATACAGCAGTTTCTTCTAAAGAGACTCAGCAAACGTATACTTTTCTTTGAAAGCACTCTTAATTCTGAAACTCTCTGTAAAAACGAAATTCTTATCACAGTGCAATGTTAACCAGAAAAAAATGTACAATTCATTGAAAAATATTACCAAAATTCCAAATCGTTGTCTACCTACATAACCTAAGAAGCATTTGATCCAATTTTTGCTCAGTTTGGTTGGAGAGTCAAAAATGTTGTCATCGATCGAGTATCCATCAGAAACCAAGCTTAATTAGTGAAAACATATAATGTGGCCACATGGGTTGACCGTGCTAACTGTTGAGGCCCAGTTCCACGGAATGGAACTGGGCCTCAACAGTTAGCACGGTCACTCTCTCGACAGCTTCTACAGTTGAACACACATTAAGAACCTTGGGGCGCTACTATACGTGTAAAGTTGAGGAGTTTTCAAAAGCCTGAGACGGAAAAATAAATCAAAGTTTTGGCTACCCACTATGACACTCATCACCTTTAGCCATGATTGATCACCTTTAGCAATGATTTGTCGGTCTGTCGATGTTCCTTATGCACGACCCGTCTCCAAGTTGAACGTGGTCCATGGTGATTGCGCACTGCTTGTGTTTAAGTCATCTTTGCAAAAACCGTTTCCGGTTTGCGTAGTGTCTTGATGTTGGATCTATGTTGAGAAGCTCTTTTCAGCAACTCTTTGTCTGTATCCATTCCCGCCAGAGTACCTTGAGGATTCATCTTAAGGATTTATTGACAACGGTCTGAAAAAGATGGTGGTAGTCTTCTAAGACTCACACTTTGCGATGACACTCACTTTGAGATGTAATATTCGAAGCTTGAGAGGTGGGGAGTTGACAGGAATTCCAGACGTTTCTAAGCGAGATGTAAGCGTCGTGGACTTTGTCTATACGAGATAAGACGTCAGTCTCTGCACCTCTATTTTGGCACAAAATGCTGCCTAAATAGGAGACTTTGTTGACATCATCGATTCGGTTCCCGCTAAATAGTGCTTCTTGAGCCAATTCTCAATAGCTTTGTCTAGACAATGTTTATCTTGGGGACAACAATTCTGGTGTTTAATTTTTTATGAAGAAATGCCGTCGGTGTAATCGAGGCCATGGGGTTTTTTCGACAGCAACCATTCGATTTCTTTCAAAGCGGCGTTGCTTTTGATATATTAAACAATGTCAAAGACAAGCAGCAAGCAATATATCCTTGCTTTTCTCCTCCATTGCTAGTTAGTGGTCTGCTTACCCTTGAAATGAACCTTGAAAGACGCATCCTGGCATAGTTCCTTGATGAGCTCAATGAAGACCCGGTATTCTAATGTTTTCGAATTCGTTCCACAAGGTTGCTCGTCGGACCATGTCGAAGACATAAATGAATTGCAAACATATAAAGAAGTTCTGAATCATGTTGATATGAGTCAGTAATGAAAGATTTTACCGGCTAGCTTACAACGTGGGGGTTTGCAGACAGTGTAGGTGCAGAATAAGTGAGGATTCTGGATATCATTCAGGAGTGAGATGCCTCCACAGTTTTTGCATTCGGTCAGGTTTCCTTTTTTGGCAATGGTGATAATGACACCTTCTCTTAATTTGATGGGGATGCGGTGTTTAGCAGCAGTCGCGGATAAGAAGCGGAAGTTGTCGGCGCAGTTAGCACAGTTGTGAAATACGCATATTTGTCAATCAAGGACATCAGTGTTTCTCACAATTTCAAGTTAGGGTAGATCACATCGCAGAGTAATTGCCTGTGGTAATATCCCACGCTCACTAACTCACAATTCACGTCGTATTAATATCAGTTACTCCATAAGTCAACGAGGGTGGGTTAAGTTGTTGGTTCATGGCATTAGGTTCGAACAAGTTTAAATGCTCTACAAACACAGAGAAGAACTCTTACCGCTAAGGAACTAACATTTTTAGAAAAATGTTCGCAGAAAGAATTCTTAAATTTATGCAGCCATTGCTGGACACACCTGAGTGTGCGTCTACCATAAAGTTCGTCTATTCCACTGCGAACTTGTATGAAATTAAATAACGCTAAGGGATGATCTCCTATTGGGGAAGCGCTGTTCAGTTGAGGATTTCGAAGCTTGATAATGCTTTAAGGGGATAAGAGTAAAAATAATTTTATTGAACTTCTCAAAATAAAATCTCAAATTCATCGGCAACTATTGAAACACATACCCTGGCAGTTCTTTCTTAGAATTTGCAACTGAAACACAGGAAAGGATCCCCACTTTACATCCACTTGCTAAGGTTATCAATGAATTTTTTGTTCCTGAAATATTGTTTTTTTTTTAATTTCTTAAATTTAATTAAACATTTTTTTATTTTATTCATTATTTATTTATAATAAAAAAAGCAAATACAAATTAAAAACAAAACAAACATATGTAAAAACAAATTCTAGGTCGAATGACACGTTCAAAAAGTAACACCCGTTCAAGTGATTCACGCATCAGTGATGCTTCAAATTGTTCAAAATTACTCGAGCATCCGCATCCGCATCCGCATCCGCATTCACATTCGCATTCAATTCCATCGACAAGTGCTGCCACCTATGTTACCTCACCGGGTGCTAGTTCAGCATGTGCCGCAACTGGTTTGCCAACACCTCCTGTTGTCACTTTGAACCATGTCAGAACAAATAAATTCTGATCAAGTCGGGTGCAGAAGAATCAAAGAAAGATATCGTTCGACCTAAAGGTATTCCTTCCCCAAACCCTTCTAATCCACTCATAAGTTGGAAACACAATATATTTAAATTTTGTAGAAATCGAAGCCTAAAAACCTGTAGTGGTGGTTTGATAAACTTTACTCTTTGCATAGAGGACTTTGTAAAATACCTTAAACTGTCTATCCTTTCATTTCTTCTATCTTCAATTTTCCTATTTTCCTTAGAACTCTTATCTTACAGAAAACATAAGTAGAAGCATAAAGATCTAGCTAAAAAACATGTGGTTTCCTTTTTTAGTTTCAAGATTGGTACTTCTGACTTCATTTTGATTTTGATTTGAATTTTTGTTTTTCGTTTTCCAGAGCATTGCGTTGTTTTATTTGAAGCGAAGAACAAGATGCATCCCATCACTAGGATGGGCGAATATAATCTGTAATCTTGTGTAATTCTATCGTGTGTAGTTGGGATTGTATAGCTTTGAGTTTAGTTTCTGTTTTTAAATGTCATCGTGTTATGTAGATTATGTCAAACAGAAACAGACCTTGTCACCATGTTTAACACCATCACCTTTGTACCTCTCTTTGTCCACAAAAACAAAACTCAAACACTCACACTGTTCGTTGGCTTCCTCACAAACAAACAAAATGATAGCATCTACTAAATGTATCTTCAAGCTCCTAAATGAGCACGTATTGGAGTGATAAAAGTATTTAACGTTCTTTTTTTTTTTTTTTGAAAACTGCATTTGTGTTCTGTTCGTTCGATTTTGTGTTATGTCTGATTTATAATTGAATTTTATTTTGTAAATTAAACTTAGAGTTGAGTTGCTTTTAATGTAAAGAAAAAACAAATTGTGTGTATTTTATGTTCTGCACCTAGATACAAACTTAAAATTACTTAGGTTACGAGTAGATATTGTTATAATGAATTGTGTGGTTGTAAATGTCAAAATATAACGTGTTTTGTTAAATGTACTTTTTTTCGACAGCTTACAGCCGTGAATTTATTTGGAATCTTATGGACATCCAAGAGCGGAATTCAAACTAAGACAATTGATTTATTATTTGGTTTATATTAGACTATTCTTTATTGCGACCTCCTTCTTCATTCACAATGTTTTGTTAAATTTGTCAATTCTGAACCCTTAAGTGTTGAGTGCTGAGTTTCTTTAAGTTATAATGGTTCAAATGGAGCTGTCGCTAAGAATACTGTCGTATTTAATTAGTTTCCTTCTTCTTCTTCAAGCCGACAACTTGTCTATTCAGCTTGTCTCACGATCTGTCGCCCTTTCGAATGACTGCAATGTTTGCTTTGTAAGGGGTTGTTTTTTTTTTTTTAAGAAGTATGACACGTTATGTGGGCAACACTTTTTTAACTGGTGATCATTTTGTCACCTATTCACATGAATAGACAAACGCCTGAACAACGTTTCCGAATTGTGTAAATTTCGCGAAAAACAAGATTTCCGTTGATCGAAGCGAATAATGTTTAGCAACGAAGCTCACTTTTGGTTGAATGGATTCGTCAATAAACAAATCTTCCATGTTTGTAGTGCTGATAATCCTCAAGTCTATGTTGAGAGAGCGTTACATCAAAAAATCTGGGTGTTTGGTGTGCTTTATAAGTTTGGTATAATTGGTCCGTACTTCTTAAAAATCGATTCTAGCCAGAACGTTACACTCAATGCTGAACACCAGAGACACGATTACTGATTTTTTTTCCTTCAGCAATTGAACAACCATGATGTGCGTAAACTGTGGTTTCAACAAGATGGCGCAACATGTCACCTAGCTCGTGCCACACTCGATTTATTGAAGGAAACGTTTGTTAACCGCATAGCTTTATGCTGGCCTCCAAGATCGTGTGGCTATTATCTGTTAGGATATGTAAAATTAGTTTTCTTAGCCCGTAAGCCTGAAGCGATTGGCCATTTGGAGGATAATATTCGCTGCGTTATTGCCTTGTCGATATACGGCCACAAATATTAAAAAGAGACATCGAAAATTTAACTTGCACATTAGACTACGTGTGAGTCAGCCTTGGCGGTCATTTGCCGGAAATCATATTTAAAATATATTGCCAAAAGTAAATTTTATGTCATCAAAATATAATTATTATATCTCTTTTCAAAGTTCTATCCATCTAAAAAAAAATTTTAAGAGTCCAGGACCTCTGGTAATTTTTCAACAACTGCCTTGAAAAATAGCGAGGTGAACATTCAAGTCTGATAATAGAACCTGGAATTCAAGACGAGGCCACTAACGTGGGCTTGAAAAGTAGAATTCGACAGCAGCGTATTCAACGGTTCAGAGGATTATAGTAATCAATGCTTTATTTGCGTATATTCAGCTTCTATTTGCCCTTAAAATTGCAACAATTGATGCTAAAACACGCAAAAACGGGACAAGCGTTGTGAATCTCTTTGAATAAAACACTGCTTTCATCTTCTTACTTCGCGCCTTCAATCAATTTGCTTTTTCCAATTTTAATTTAAAAAAAATAAATTCATAAAATACTTCAACAACCACACAATTCGTTATAAATTCTTGCTTCAAACAGCAATGATTCGCTTCGAATTTATATATACAATAATTACTTGTTTCGATTTTATTAAGGATCAAGATCTGCAAGCGGAAGCAATGCGTCAGCCACGTCACTACGATCAACTCGCAGCAACTCTGTAGCTCCTGGTGATAGAAAAACTTCAGTTCCCCATCACCACCATCATCAGCCACCTCAACAGCAGCCACTTATTACCAACATAACATCAAATCCAGTTGCTGAAAGTGTTACCGTCGAGATTATCGAACCCGAAAAATAAATTATCTTCTTTGATGTTCTACACAAAAACAATAAAAACTTAACCAACAAATTCTTCGAGAATTTCAACAAACAATGTCTTACTGCTATTTTAAGCTAAACACTTACAACAAATGCTAAAACACACACAAGAACACAAACAAAAAATGACTTTCCCAAAACAAGACAAAATGTAAAAAAAAATATAAAAAATATGAAAAAACCTTGCATAACAAATTCATTTCCTCGGCTTTTTCTTTCTTAATTCACACCGCAACACCAAGTAAAACTTTTATTAATTTTATGAATTAAAAAATAATTGAAT
The DNA here is from genome assembly GCA_944738645.1 of Eristalinus sepulchralis. NCBI lineage: Eukaryota > Metazoa > Arthropoda > Insecta > Diptera > Syrphidae > Eristalinus > Eristalinus sepulchralis. Next base: position 16,251,734 of record OX122882.1, read on the forward strand.
GAAATGATTTATTTAAGTAAAATCCAATCAATTTCGAAAAGAAAAAAACGTAATTTGTAAGAAATCGAAAAAAGCCATATAACAATAATCATTAGAGTTTAGTGGTATACAAGAAATAAAGCGCATTTGTACACACGCCATTGCGACAGTCAAAAATAAACTTAATTTAATTTAACTAACTAACTCTATAAAGAAAGCCTAGTGTGTAAAAACGAACAAAAGTATATAAAAACTTTACAAATTAAAAATATATATATATGAGAAAAGTTTTAGTGATATATTACTATATATACAATTAGCGAAATTTACTCTAAACACTTAACATATTTAAAACAACAAAAATATATATATGAAATGCTTTTTTTATTATGAACATAAAGAAAACGTTTTAAATTTATCTATACATATATACGTAGGTTAAGGGATTTTTTTTAGAATGTAAGTTTTGAATTTTTAATTATTTTACACATACCCATCATTATAATAGATTTAAATGAAGAGAACGGAGCAAAATCCAAGATTTATTGAATTAATAAGATTAATTACATTTCAATTTATTACCTAGATGTAGTTTGTTCAAAATGATACATGTGTAATTCTATTAATTTCTTCAAAGCAAACGAAAAACAAACACACTCACATTGCCTTCATTTCGAAGAATTTCAAATTTAGTCTTATTTATCTAGATCTTATCTTAAGCGATGCACCAATTTTTCATAACTTCCAAATCGAAATGAGAAAAAAGAAGGATACATTAAGAATGTTTACAACTTTTACATTTCCTTTTACTTTATATTCAAGTCTTTTTCCTTTCAAATAAGAAACAAAAAGTTTTTTTAAATTCTCTGAGTTTTTTTTTTTTGTTTTATTCTCTCAACTTAGGGACCATACTTTTTCGTAATCAAAAGAAAAAAAATGCAAAAAAAAATCAACTTTATAGATAAATATGCGTTTCCACGTTCTATCATAAGCTAATAAAAAAAAAAGAAAAACAAAATCCAAAATTAATTGAATTCGGACATCGGAAAAATTTAAAACAAAAAATTACAAATTCGAAACATTTTATCAGGAGAAATAAATTAAAATTAAAGCGAATTTTTGCTTGAAAAAACGAATCTCCAATCGGAGACTACGTCTAGTATAAAATCGTTTTGCGCGATTCCGTTTGTAGGTCTATTAGTTTATTTGTTCAATATATCCATGGGAGTACACAAATAGAAGACTTTCAAAGAAGATTTTTAAGGTGATCAGTCTGCCAACCACATAATTAAATTCATTGGAACAAGGTTAAATGAGGAAAAGAAAACAACACCCAGTCCATTCTACTGCGAAATCAGTTTTAATCAGCTACGACATTGCAATTCAGTTCCGCAGTATAACAGTTCCACCCCTTCAAAAATTCATTGACTCTTGCGCTTAATGAGCTACAACAAATATCAAGCACTGCTTGACTTTTCAAGGAAATATAAATCGATGACGGCAAGTTATTAAAATTTAATCGATACTCAGACACATTAAATATGACTTTCGTTCACAGTATGATTTTTAAAACCACACTAGTCCAAAATTTTAAGGAAAACAAAGTTGAATTTATCCTTATCTATCAAAAAGGGGGGGATGAAAGAACGTACCCTATCGTTCCTACTCTACATTCTACAGAAAGAACCCTACTCGAAACAATCCTATTGATCCTGACTTCATGATCGTGATTTTCTCCGTTCAAAACCCTTGTTCACATCCCACACTGTGCGATAGAAAAGTTTGAATATCTCAAATTGTTTAAACTTTCTGAATTGCCCATTTTACTCAGAAAATCACCTGCATTAAGTGTTAACTCAAGAAGATGTTGTTTCTTATCGTACCCGAATCCTACCGCCCTACTCATTCCATTAGTTGTTCCTCATCTAACATAGATTAAATCATTGCAAGGATTTTTTCTGCTAAATCTCTTCTGTGTCAAGACTTGTCAATGATCAGTTGGAAACGTTAATCCTTTCCAAGCTGCTGCTTAGTCTTTATATTTTCTAACGAGAAAAAAAGATTTGCATTCGAATTATTCAAAAATTCAAAGTAATAGATTAAAATATTAAAGAAGACCAATTTAAAAAAACTAAGAATTAAAATTTGAACTAATTTGCCAGGGAATGTAAAACCACGTCTACATGGATTTAAACTTTAATTCAAGCGTTAATCTCTATCAAAATTCTACCAAAATATAATCACATGAAATATGAAAGAATTCTCAAAATTGGTAACTTTTTTGACAAATTTCCATTTTTTGTTTTAATGTCACGGAAATATAAAACGGGCACAAATGAGATCACACACAGAATCAAAAATTCTTCACTTCTTTTAAGCTTAATGCATAAGAGTAGAACGCAAATAATATGTAAACCAGTAAGGAGATAACATTTTGAAAGTTCATAAAATCCAAAATAAAAGTGTACTCCCTGCCTATATGATAAATCATATTTGGTCCCATCATCCCTAATGTAGCATCTTTAACAAAACCAGAGGAAACGTGTTCCATGTCCCACAAATGATCCAAAATGAACATCTCTAATCTCTAGAATGATTAGCTCATCTTCAATTGTCATTTATCACAATGGTAAAAAGAAAAACTCACAAAGAACTTAACAAATAAGATGTAAAAAGATATTTACAAAAACCAAATAGTAAAAGTAGATAAACAACAGCTCTTAGCTACAATTGCGACGCAATCTAGTTGGGAAGAGCTTGACAAAACAAACGATTACAAATTGAATTAACGTCCAACCTTAAGTGAGCAAATTTTTCTATAAAACAAAATATTTATTTAATACAGAGAAACAACAAACTAGTAACTATCATGCAAACAATCAATTTCTTTCCTCAAAACTAACAATCCTACTTTTATTTGTAAACTTACAAAGAAACAAAAGAAGCAAAGAAAAAACCGAATTCTTCCTAGAGAAAGAAATTTAAATATATTTACATAGCGATGCACATAGTAGGTATATGTATATTTTTCATATAAACATAAATTATTTCTTTGTTTCTCGTACTCTCAGCCATGAACAACCGTTTGAATATTTTACAAAAAATAGGGGAAGATTTTCTGAAAAATATTTGAATCTCTTGTCAGGGCGAAATAGGATAAAAGTGAATTTTATGATTTCTTCTAAATGCACCCACGTCATGAGAAACCAAAAACTGTCACTAAAATAGTCCTCGTTCAAGTTCAATAGTGTAATAGCGAAAAACAAAAAATTAAAAAAGAATCTTTATTTATTAGAGAATAAACAAAACAAAAGCAGAAACAAAACAAAGTGAATAACAAATTAAAAACCTAAAGGAATTTTTTGTTAAGAAAAATTGCTTTTTGTGCTCAATCAATAAAGCTTAACTGTGAGAAAACAAAAAGAATTAAGAGAAACAAACCGAAAACAAATACACAAAGAAATTGAATCCATTAGATACAGATACATCTGATACAGCATACAGTATACAGTATACCACAGGCCACAGCACAAACAAAAACATACACACACACAGAGAAATAAATAAATATTACTATACATAGGTAACGATTTTTAATAATAGCAAATAAGTTATCACCAGTAAACGTAAGTGTATAAGAAATTTCGTAGATCACTTTTATTTAGAACGAATCAAAAGAAAACAGAAAAATGTAAAAGCATGAGATTTAAATAAATATCTAACCTAGTGTATTCAGAATGCATCGAACTTTTATCAAACGCTAACTTAAGTGCAATGAATTCGCGTGGAATCCTCACGCATCACACTCTTTTGTTCATCTCTTCGAATTAGTTGATGTCACATCGAAATTGTTAGCGGACAACAAAACACTTCTGGTGTTGAAGTTTGGGGAAGAATTTCAAAACCGCTCTGTTTTATCCGCCAAAAAAAGAACACCATCACACGATCTCTTTACGAAAAACAAAAATTGCAAAAAAAAAAAACAAATGTTCTTTCATTTTAAGTTGTGTTAAAAAGAAATTAACATAAATCTTCTAAGCTGAATATATTATATTTGTGAAAATGATGAAAAGAAAAATGCTTTATTTATACATACATACCTAAAGTAAATTAAATTCTATGGAAAACAAAAAAAACAACACAAAACGAGTAAGACATTTTTATATACATACCTTCTACTTTAAGCATAAAACCAAACAAAAAAAAAAAAAAAACAAATAACTTCTAGAACTGAAGCATGCTGAATGACATGAAAAAAAGCAAAAGAAAACAAAACAACACATAGAAAATGTCTAAAGAAATAAAAATTGAATTAATTGAAATGGAAAAACAACTTTAGTGATACATTGAAACATCTCTTTTCTGTTCTACGCTGTGTTAAATGTACGTACCTATGAGCTATATTTACAATGTATCTATTGTTTTATTTTCAAACAAGAAAACATTTAATTAAAACGCATTCTTATATTCTATATACTTAATTGTATTTAATGTAAAGGAACAAAATACGAATCATATTGTTACTCATAACGATAGAGCGGAGTACAGTGGACATTTAAGAAAAAAATAAATTATAATAACGATTAAGAAACATGAATATGTACTAACATGGCAATTGTATCACTTTACAACAAAACATTATATTTAAACATTTTATTAAAATATATTATTATATTACCATTACCTAATAAAAATGATTCCTTTTTTATTTTTCCTGAACTCGGTTTAAGAGTATGATGATGGTTAGCTTTAAATGGCAACCATTGGCTGTCGAACTTCCTTTTCGGCCATACATTTGGAGCGGCAGCGTGTGTTAAGCTACTTCAATTCCGATCTTCACAGCACAATTGATTGGGGAATGAAGAATAGAGTGGAATTAAATGCTTCCAAGACCCAGTGATGTCTACTGTCACTCAAGCGTTCCCAAAACAACCAGCCATTATCCATGATTGGCTCTAGAGTTGCTTAAACCGAACGACTTTCCATGCTCGATCAACTCAACACATATTCGATATCGCAAAAAAATGACGCGAAATGTCTAGGTTTCTTAAAACGATGCAAGAAATATTTTATCCCTTTTGATCTGGTAACAATATACAAGGCGCACATCCGCCCAAAACTTGACTCCTATTTAGTCCGGAGCATGTAAGACCTCCCTTTACCTATTGGATAGAATTCAACAGCGAGCGATAAAACTTATTGGTTATACTAATGCTGCGAAGTACAAGATTCGCTAGAACATCGACGAAATGTTGCGTCTTCACCACTATTTCATCACCATTATAACAAAAAATGCTCTAATCAGTTGAACAAGTGCATTCCTCCCCTTCAAGATTTAATCCGTAACACTCGCCTCGCTAGGAATGTCCACCCGTTCACTCTCAAACCCACCTTCGGACGTACAGGTTAGAGATTATTTCTTCAGCCGCACCACACGTATATGGAACGCTGTAACCAACTCAACTTTTCCCCCTCATTACAATCCACAGGCATTTAAACCCAATTGATCTTATGTCATGACACTGTCACGCGAGTTACATATTCAGTTAAACTCTACGTCACACCAGCTGAAATCAATACTGACCAACCAACAGAAAAGAATGAGTATATGTATCGGTAGCGGTGAACGAACGATTGAAATCGTCAAAATTAAAACACATGGATTTATGCTGACTTATCAGTAGCTGGCGAGTAATTCCAGAATTCAGCCTACTTAAGTGTTCCCCGCACCAAAGATGAATGATTGTTTTGGTGTCAGCAGTTGTGGCACCTTCAACTTAAGTGTTTCTGTTTTTTTATGCTTAATTAAAATCCACTGAAATTGTAGTACATACATTGCCCGTATATTCTCAGCATTTCTAGAACTCCCGCTTTCAAAGATTTCCATTTCCTGAAACACATTTTACTTGTATCAAAGAGTTAACCGAAAACTCAAGCTGATCATTGATAATTGAAGCATTTGCAACGATATACGAACAAACGACAAAAACGTCAGACATGCTTTCCTTTCTATTTAGTTGGTGCATCACGTACGACTTTATCCACAGCGCTTGAATTGATTTTGAACATCATTCCTGTGAAAATCTGTGGCAAGGAATTCGCCTTCAACTGTCTCAATTAGACCAGACAATGTGATGGGATTTACGAATCACTTGATTTAAAATCGCACCCGTAGCACAATTATTAGAGTGTACGGAATCACTGATGGAGTGGAATGGCGGCTACCAAACCCAGGCTTTGAGGGAACCAGACTGGTAGTGACAGCTTGCCCAGAGGCTATATTCTGTTGCCACGGGAGGTCAGGGGCCCCTGGAACTTTCAGTCCTGAACGTGCGGTAGGCCCCCTTGTGGGAGTATCGTTGTGGCTGTGGTTCAATACCCATATCGCGTGCAGAGTCGAGGTTAGTGTACCGTGCTGACTAGTCTGAATCAGGTTGTTCACCCCACTCATTCAGGTCAAGCGGTTAGGGGACTTTCCCGACTTAGTGTGAAGTTGCATTCTCAACCGAGTGCTGCGCCCATAATGCGGCAAAGATTTTAGAAAGGCTTCGCTCCATACCAAGGTAGGGTGATACAAGCCGTAATGGCAGGTGGAGGCGAATATGATGCTAAATAATATTAAAAATGACCACGAAATCTACACGGACGGGTCTTAAACTGGTAGGGAAAAAGGAGCGAGCATTTTCTTGGAACTATTCCGAATTGACCAGTCGTTAAGAGTATCGGACTACAGAAATGTATGCCTGGCGGAAATTATGACTATTTGCAAAACTGCCGGTGAGTGCGATATCGAGCGACAGACGACACTGACTGTCAATCAATAGTTCGAAGACTGAAATTGGTAAGACTCTGACGTGCGTCTCTAAATGAGATATCAAAAAATTGCAATGGTGTGCTAAGTTCCTAGTCACAGAATTGTAAAGCACACGAGCAGTTTTAGTCTCTATTACGAAACAAACCCTGGGAGAATCTAACATCAATGGATCGGGCATATAACAAGTGGACGTTATACGCTTCTTTATCCCGAAAATAAAATGGTTTCAGGAGAAGCGGATGAACACCCTCTCTGTGGCAGGCATATTGCACCGAACTTGAGTCTAGCCATCTTGCATACCGACCTTTAAATCGGATTGTGTCCAGCCGCTTTTTATAGGTTTACTGACAATACAAAAGCTTGAACAAATTTATTCGACTTTAGTCTCATGCGTTGTCCAAATCGATAGAAGGCACAAACAATTTTTTTTTAATTTATCAGCATCGACTGCAACTATCAGTTGTCAATTCCTATCCCGACAAACATCGGTCCGAAATGTATAGATGTACTGAATAGAAGTTAAAAGTCTGCATTGAGTGTCTTGAGGGCATCTAAGGTATTCTGCAACATTTTCCAATCGGTGGGCTTTACTGCATAAGTCATTGTATAGAGAACGAATGTGGCTGTCAATCCTTCCTCTTTCTATTTTCTTACATTACGAAACTTATTTCGAGGTCTTTCGATTGTATTTCCAATTTTAGCGCACCTCCTTTTTTAAATATCTGCCCGGAGAACATTGAGGAAAATGCGCATACGTTTGAAGCGTCAAAATCTCCACCTGTGAAAGAACTTCTCATCTTCATTCACCACATCAAGTGAAACTCTGCAACATTAGTTGTTCGTCCTCCTCCAAGCTGATTTTTTTCTCAGACTTCGATTCATCGAATAACACTTTCCTCCACTGCCAATTTTGAAAATTCCCTACAATTTTTGTTAGTCACTTAAGCCGAAACAACTGCCAACAAAAGTCTCCAAATAAAAAAAAAATCGAATTTTGTCCCATGAATAAATAGTAAAAAAAATATCCTTATATTTAAAACAATTTATAAAAAAACACATTCTTAGACTAGGCTCGCCTTCAGTTCAGTTCAGTTTCTTTTTTTCTCGCACGACAGCTTTTCATAGGACTCCTCTGCGACTCGCTCAAGAAATTCCTTAGTCGCTGGCCCAGTCTGTTCGACTAACTTGTAGAAGTACCCTTGAGGATTTTTCAGCAGCTCGTGGGCGTGGCCCAGCTCAACCGCTTGGCCAGCGTCCATGACCAGCACGCGGTCGCTGTCCACAACGGTGTGCAGGCGATGGGCAATGGTCAGCACCGTGCACTCAGCGAACTTTGTACGAATTGCCGCCTGAATGAGTTTGTCCGTTCTGCAAAGAAAATTCAAAGTTACCTCCGATCAACGGGGAAATCAGTTAACTTACTCTGGATCCACATTGGCGGTCGCCTCGTCCATGATCAGGACTTTGTTTTGTCGCAGGATGGCTCGAGCCAAGCACATCAACTGCCGCTGGCCCATGCTGAAGTTCGAGCCACCGTCGTTCACATGATAGTTGAGACCACCCTCGAGGGAAGACACGTAGGTCTTCATTTCTACCTCGGCCAGGGCTCTCCACATGTCCTCGTCGGACTTCTCTTCAAACGGATCCAAGTTGTAACGCACTGTTCCGGAGAAGAGCACCGGGTCCTGGGGAATGATTGAGATTCTGCTCCTCAAGTCGTGCAGTCCCAGCAGACAAATGTCGTGCCCGTCGATGTTGATAGACCCCTCGGTGTACGCCAATCGGAACAGTGCCTGTATGATGGACGATTTTCCCGCCCCGGTCCTTCCCACAATTCCGATTTTCTCCCGCGGATAGATGGTGAATGTCAAACCCTTGAGGATGTAGTCACCCTTCTCGGAGTATTTCAGACGTGTGTTCACGAAATCGATCCGTCCCTGCTCGGGCCAGGTGGCAGCAGGCTTATACTTCGGCGCTGACTCCAATGGCGGTTCCGATGGAGTGTCGGCGTACTCAATCACACGCTCAACGCTTGTCATCTGGTTCTCCAACTCCGCCGTCTGTCGCATGCCCCACTGGCACATGATGACGAGCGTCATCGATTGCGTGATCGCCAAGCCAACGTCGCCGCTGTAAAACTCCAGACTGAGCACCAGAAAGCTGTAGGTGACAACGATGATGTACAGTACACACACGACGTCGGTCCAGAACGCAAACGCTCGGTTGGCGGCCGTATACAAAAAGAGAGCTGACGTGTTGGTGTTCTGGAAATCATGGAACTCGGTCTCGACGATCTTCGTGGCGTTCAGCGCCCGTATGGTTGTCAAGCCGTGGAAGGTTTGATTCGTGTGCGAGTAGACTGGACTTCGAGCTGAAAAGAAAGAAAGAGTCTCGTGGAACCGTGCATTTAAGGCGGGGGGGATATGAACTTACTCATAGCTTCAATTCGCTTTAGAGAACGTGACGCTCCAATGTACATCCTACGGGCCAGGAACAAAACGAAAATCATGACAACAGCGGGGATCACAAGCCAGTAGTTGGCGACGGCTACAATGACAAGCACGGCTGCAGCGTCAGTGTAGAACTGAAGAGGAAGCGAGTTACAGAGTAAACGGATATTGTAGAGGACATCAGTAGGCTTCTTACCGTCAGGACATCCAGAAGAGTTTGCGGCAAGCTAATATCCACGTTGTTGATGTCCTTAGCGAAGCGATTTAGAATCCTTCCGGAGGGATTTGTGTTGAAGAAGTACATGTAAGCCCGGGTGACCCCCTTGAACAGTCTGTCGTGCAGCTTAAGGGAGATGCGCAAGCACATTATAAAGAACCCGTAGGTGCGTATCAAGTACAGTATCAGGGTGACAAAAATGAAACCCGTGTATATCAGGACCATCTTCTTGCGGTCTGGGTCAAGACTTATCGCTCTGCCCTCTCCCAGATCAATGTCTATGTCGCTTGGCAGGGACTCCTCCCAGGTCGCCCTGCAATGAAAACAAAAACAACGCATAAGACCCGACGAGGACAAGGCTTGAAATAATCTTACCATCTCGAGATGAAGAAATCCATTCCCGAGAGCATGGCCCTGGACACAACGAACAGCATAAGCACAATGAAGATCACGAAGGGATTGCCTAGGATTTTGAAATACTCGAAGTAGGTGGAGCCCTTGACGGAGCCCTGCACAGCCTGTTCCTTCCGGTCCTCGCCCTTGTCTGTAAGAACAACCTGCTCTGGGTTGACCTCCAGGACACTCTCGATGCGATGCAACTTGTTCTCCTCCATGTCTTGCATCGTGTCTGAGGGCATTTGGAAGCGAATTTGGTCTTTTAGAGCCTTGTACTCGCCCTGCGCTGAAATCTGTCCGTTCTCCATGACGATCAAGAGGTTTGTCTCCTTCAGGTGCCTGACCTGGTGAGTGACTAGAATACGGATTTTCGACGAAAGGAATCCCAGAATACACTGGTCCACTATGTGCTTTCCAACGTACGAGTCCACAGCAGAAAGGGGGTCGTCCAGTAGGTAAATGTCCGCCTCTTTGTAGACCGCCCGTGCCAGGCTAACTCTCGCCTTCTGCCCGCCACTCAGACTCACTCCGCGTTCACCGATAATTGTCGAGTCCCCGTAGGGAAGCAGATCGATGTCCCTCTCCAGAGCGCACACCCGCAGAACTTTGCGGTACCGCTCCTCGTCATATTTCTCAATAAAAATGATGTTGTCCCTAATCGTTCCCTCGAACACCCACGACTCCTGGGTTGAGTAACTCAACGCACCGTTCACCTCAATGTTTCCACTCGTCACGTCCAACTCGCCCAGGATGACGTTCAGCAGGCTAGACTTTCCGGAGCCAACGCTCCCGATTATGCCCACAAAGTCGTTCTCCTTGACCTGGAATGTACAGGCGTCCACGTGTTTCCTCGAGTTCTCGCCCTTCTCCCAGCTGGCGGATAGCTCTCGCGCGTTAACGCCCTTCTTTATGGCGTGAGGGTTGTGCAGTCTGCCGGCGATATTGGTCTCGGTGGCGTCGTGGTCTTCACAGGCAAAGTTCGTGATGCCACCGTCAGCCGGGTCCTCGCTCTGCATCAGGAAGTTCACGGTTCGTCGCGAGACTACGAAAATCTCCGCCCAAGTGGTCATAGCCATGGGCCAGAAATGCAGCAACGAGTCATAGAGCACGCTGAAGTACGACGAGACTATGAAGACCTTCCTGGCGCTAACCACGTCTCCGGTGAGGACGTATGTGATCAAACTCAGGAAAATCGCAAACTTCGAGATCATAGTGGTGCACTGGAGCGCCGCATAAATGAATCTGGATCCCCGAATGGCCCTAACCTCTGTCTTCCGCACCTCGTAGACCAGCTTCGAGAAGGACTTCTCCCACGCGTACATCTTGATCACCTGGATAGCCTGGATTATTTCGTTCATGATTTTCACTCGGATGTCAGCGTTTTCCGCGATCTTTCCGCGGTAATGTGCCGCTGCCTTGGCTGCCCAGCCCTGCAGTGGAATGAAGATCAAGATGAACGCGATTCCCATAAGGGCAGGCCAGCCAATCTCTCTGTACATGAGGTAGCCAAACACGATTGTCTCCACTGGTCCCTTCCAGAGGTCGTGGAAGAAGTAGAATCCCAAGTCCAACTGGCTCAGATCGTTCGACAGGAGAATGATAGCTTGGCTGCTCAGCCCCTCGTTGTATGCCGTGATGGACGACCGCAGGCACTTTCTGTAGACCAGGCCGGAGCAGGCTAGGCGAATTTTCACCCCCACCTCGAACACAAAGAACATGAACGGATGGAAGGTGAGGGTGTTGATAAGCGAGCACAACACTATGCCAGTCGCGAAAAGGTAGGCTTCCTTGAGGGAAATCATCGTTTGCCCCTCAGAGAAATACGACACGAACCCGCCCAGGAAGAGTGGTTGTGATGCTCTGAAGAAAAGTGATGTGAGATGAATGTGAATGGGAGATAAGTTTGTCAACTGACCTCAGTGAGATTTCGAGAATCGAGTAGAGGACGCATACTGGAACAAAACCCCATCCGTACGCTCGGAATATCATGTGCAGCAGACTTGGCTTCTTTCGCTGTGCCTCTTGCTCCCAATACTTAACTAAATCAAATGTGATACTCTTGCTATCGAGGCTGGGCTTATGTGCATACAAATCTTCTTCCTCCAGATCAATGCCTTTCCGGAATGTTGGTCGCATCCACCTGGAAAAGAAATAAGGGTTCACCAATTAGTGATGATTTTTTTTTCTTTTGAAAAGATTGTAACATTGGGGAATTAGAGCGGGATAAATGTTTCACGTTCTGACAATGTCAAAACAGAGAATTTCATTGTGAATAGTGGCTCAATGCCTAGTAGGCAGCGCAGCATTGGTCGAAGCTTAAATGGTCTTTTATCTTTCTCTCTGTCATTCAATGTCCAATTGTGAATGTTTTCTTTTTTTCCACCCAAACTTTTACCCTTTAGTCATAGACGCAAAATATATACCGATACACACGCGAGCTGTCAAAACGCAGGAGAATTTTAAACATGCTGAAATGTTTGGGAGAGACTGCGTTTCGCTTACGTGAATCACATTTCTCCCACTCTACAGTGAGAGGATGTACTTAAATCGGATTGTGGACATAACATCAGTCCCTCAAGGTTTACCAACAATTGGCGTGTAGACGGCCAATTGACATCATCAAAACGACTAATAACACGATTGAGGAACAAAATGATTGTGGCATTGGGTGCGTGGCCAAGTCATAAGTCCATGTCGTCAGTTTAGTAAGAAAAAAGTCAGTTAACATTGCTCTGTACCTGCCATCGTCGGCGGTCTCAACCTCATTTTGAAAAGAAAAAAGTTTAACCTTTGATGCCAACTCTCCATAATTCACACTAAACTGCCACTCTTTATGGATGCATTTGTTCAGGTTTTGCGAACACCGGATGCGGCAATCTTGGCCAGTTTTTCGCCAAAATCGTTGACCAATTAAATCGGCTCTAAGAACCAAGCTGCGTAGCGAAAACCATAAGGATGGTCGCGCGCCTTCATTTGCTGAGTTAAGCTGGGCTTGAGCTATCGAGATATTTGTGCAGAATTCTCCGTTCCCTCAGGCAATTGCGTGATAAAATAAAATTTGATCGCGATTTAAAGTTCGTGAAAAGTTGATCAACAGCTCTCCACTAGTACAACAGTCTCACGTATTTGCTAAAACTTGAGTATAGCAGCCGCTCTGAGTGTGGGGCTACGAAGCATTTCCTCAGTAAATACATTTTCAGTGTCTCCCAGTGTTTCATTGACAGATTTGAAATTGACTTTCTGTCAAGATCTTACACGGAGACAGCTGACAGTGCTAAACTAACTTATGTTTGCAATAAAAATTAAGACCCACCCTGTATAATTTTTGACAAAAAAATTAACCACCACTCTTATACAGAGAAAAAATGCGTTTACAATATCCCTCAAAAATTACGCACCAAAGCAATAATGTGAAACGATCTGCTGAGCAGCAGACATTTTCCTTGTCACATGTTGCTCACAAGTAAATGAAACTTAATTTTTAATCGATACAAGAAATAAATTTTTTAATCAAAGTTCAAGCATGTTATTATTTCTTCTGTTTACAAATGTCTCCCGGTAAATTTATGATTCCTTGTCGCAAAATATTCACGAACATTCTATAATTTATGATCCCCTTTTCGTGATTAATTCATGCCCGTTCGAACCCAGAAGGCTTCTGCAAGAGATAGCGTCCTATCAATATATATGAACCCGTTGATAAAGGGATTCCTTTACTAGATTTATGTGATTTTGACAGCATTCCATTCGTTTGATCGCCTTAGTCGCCTCGTCAGTTGATGGTATTTGGATACAAAAAAAAAACAACGAAAAAGATCCAAAAATAAAGATATGACTCAGGCAGTATATACGATTTACAGTTTTCATGAAAACTCATTGCACCAAATTGTAACAGAGGAAATGCTTAATCATGTTGTGTCATGACTGACAAAATTTGTAGCAACTAAGCTTCTGGTATCGATTTCATTTCGTCTACGTTTACTGACGCAAGTTGTCAAAACAAACGACTTATGTGTCAATTTGAAGTGTCAAATGTTGGAGTTGTGAAATTGTAGCAATTAAAATAATCTCATTGCTCACATGACCATTGTGAACTAGATGTTTAAGTGAGAGAACAATAAAATGCCAAATCGAACATTTGCGTTTTATTGCGATTATTTTGACAGATTGAACGATTTTTTAAGAGTTTGATCTACTAAATGGATTGGAGGGTTATCGTATAAGGTGATTGCCTATCTCTAGGTGTGCCGGGTAATGTGTCTGTTTGTATTTATTTTCATTCAAAGATCAATGCAGTTGTTACAAATTAAACACTTTAAGTATTGTTGGACACAGTTTATGACCATTCTTGTGGCAAGAGTGGAATTCCACGTTGGAAAAAAAATCGGTCGCTTTATTGCCTATTTACGAATCGATCCAATTTTTAACTTCCTACATCATAGAAGTACTGATCAGTCATGCATTGAACAGAGAAAATGGTAATCGGATAGCGAAAGATCTGGGTTATATGGACTGTGTGGTAGAAACCATTTCCTTTTCACCACTCGTCAGTACGTTTTAACTGGCCTTGTCGTGCTGGAAAATAACTGTATCGTGTCTTGCACCCGTTTCATCTTCAGTAGCCGGCTAAGACGCATCTCATTCTCTTGGCTTAACTTTCAGTTGGGGTTTATTTTCTCATCTTTCTTTGCTATTGTCTTTAAACGATCGTCACTAGTTTCTTGAGCTACCTTGACTATATTTGTAAGTTCTTCTTGGGTTTATGACGGGTCTTTGTGGAACAATGTCTCCGATTCGTTGTTAAGCACCTTTTTGTATGACCGCGAAATTCTTCGCATGCAAACAACTGCTGACACAATCGTTAAGCAATAGCAAAGTCCTCCGAAGCTCTTACCAAACTGCGATCATTTTCGGCTGCTTTTCTTCATATTTAAAAAACGATGTAAAACTTCACGCAAACACACATTATTTGGCAAGAAACTGTCGATACTCAGTGAATTGAAAAGAAGTGCTGTTTGCACTCCAACTAAGTGATACAAATGGTTGCTAAAGTAACATAATTATAGTAATTCAGAAATGTGGCGGCGCAACATTATCGCTGCATAACGTTCCACCAAAACCGTATCAGTTGAACAAACAAAAGAGCAACTCTAAAAACCCGACCGTACCATATGAAATTTAAACATTATGAAATACAACGTCGCTGGATTTTGTTGACAAAGGCCATCCAGCACGACCTGGGACCTCATTCTTTACCTTGCAGAGAAGTTGGATGCACAAACAAGAAGTTTAAGGCCGGGTTCGGATTTTCACATCTTGTCCAGTGGGCTAGAATTAACGGGTTCCACTGTATTCGAAGCAGGTAGATGTAGAAAGGCGCTCAGTCACAAATTTTGAATTGATATCCCTAGTCAAACGCGAGCGTATTCGTCGCTGAAGATGGTGAAACTATGTACAAGGAACAATAGATCACGGAAGAAGCCCATCAACAATTTGAACGCGCAAAGACATGTATTATGAGAAGAAAAAGAGACAAGTTAAGGGGTTCCGAATTTTTTAACCAGAAATAAATTTAACATTAACCTACACATGAAGCAGTGTAATATAAAAGAAAGTTTTTCAACTTTATTTATGTTACTTGGCCTCGGAGACTAACATAAGAAATATGTGTTGCATCTTAAACCACAAGAAAAGAGAAATTATGTGCATGAAATAAAGTTTTATTACGTATTTAGAAAGAGGTGCTCAATCAAATCTAAAATTCCCAAGCAACACTCAAACTGTTTACCAATAACCCACTCTATTGGCTACAAATCATCTACATATTCAAAACAATTGTAGATTATATACGTCATCCCTTCATTGAGTGTAATAACTTTTGCACCCCGGAAAATCATGCGAATAATGTTTGCACGAAATCTGACCGTCAAATCAGATGCCATTTTGAATTTACAAGCAATTGTGTACTCATTCACAAGATGTGCCGTGTGAAGTCGTCAGACTGAATTGCGATTCCCTTGTTTAGATCAAGTGTTACAGATAATGTCGTGATTACAGATAACGATCTGAAAATATTATATTTATGGATTTCGTATTGTTATGATTATCGTGGAAAATTCGATAATTTACTCTTATTCTTAAATTGGCGGCGAGAGATAAGCATTTTTTTACTCGCTTCTAAATAATAAAAAAAACAGATTGATCTAATTAAAAAATTATGCAATCTTTCACAAACATTCATATATAATGGAAGCATGAACCATTTGCTCTTGATAGCTTTCACGTGTTCTTGTGTGATAAGATCGTAAGATCTTAAGGCTTTCTCTTTATTCCTAGATTTTTGGACGTCCCATTAATAAGTGTCATGTTTCCGGCTATTTGTGTATATATTTTCAGTCTGACAATAAAACTTTGAAAATATGCAATACTGAAATGGCCAACATACATTAACATTGCGACATTTTATTTCTTGAGAAATACTCTGAATGAAAAATTACAAAATGCCTTGAATTATTAAAAATCTTAAAACTTGATGAGTCCGTAAAATAATAATTTTGTGAATAATCGCATTTTAATTAAAGTGGTTGCAGGGGTCAACATGTCTGCGTACATTCTCTTCTGTGCTGCTTTTTTCCTGGTTTCGTTTTTGAACTTAAGACTTTTTTTCGAAATTATGGGCATTAATGAAACTTACCTTGTCAGGTTTCCTTTCCTAAGCCCGTTCTGAATTCGATGTAAACATATCACTCGTGTTTGCAATTTTTCGTCCTCTTGAAAATAAAAGGATCTTCGGGTAGTGTTACCGGTGAATGAAAATTGCACCAGTCTATTGTTTGTAAAGCTGGCCTAACACAAAACACCTTCACCAAACTTCACTAGTGTCCACAAAGGACGACATAACTTTTTTTTGTTCAAAGACAAATATTATATAGAAAATCTTCCGACTTGCGCGTCAACATTGTATGTACAGATAACAAATAGCCTTACATACGCGCTGACAAGACTTGTACAAATTATATATTCTATCCTACACATCAGCAATTAGCCATTTTAGACGGGTCGGCACGCACAAGAAAATATTGTGTCTCAAAATGATATCCATTTAATTCTTGTCTTGTCTTTTTTATAAGAAGAAAGATGGGCAGATAAAAATCCGATCTTTCTTTCTCTCTCTGGATTTCTGTCTTACTCTCTCTAATTCCTTCGCACTGATCACGAATCTTGCAAGGCTTAAATTTCTAAAACGGAAATTGGACTCGTGTAAAATAAAATTTTCTTCAATTCCTCAAACCAGTAGACCTGACCAAACCAGCACCCTTTATACTTCTGTTCTCATAGCATGCAAAATATAGAGGAGGCAAGGATTTCATGCCAGAGACAGTTCGCACTGTTTGGTACAACTGCCTTTTCCCACCCTGAAAACATAAATGGCGATACAATGCAACCAGCAAAATGTATTTGCGATTGCTTTTTCAAGTTAGCGCCTAAACGCACAAAAAAAGCACAAAATTGATTTGTATCTATATTTGTCCGAGAGATTACAATTTGCAGTATTAGATACCTAATGCTTAATAAGCAACCTCGTATCGCGTGAGTAACAGCGTCGACACAGACCAACATTCAGCATTGCTTTTTTCACGGCACCACCTCTTCGACTCTCTGACAACCACCAGAAAGTATTAATTCTCCATCATCTCAATTAATTCTCCCATCAATCTCAATTTCCCCCGCTCGGAATCGACAAAAACCTATATGTCTCTTATACGTGTATTTGAACAATTCAGAACAACTTTGCAGTCCGTAATGTCACTTGATTGATTTACTTTTTTGATCTCGAACCCAAAAAATCAATTTTCTTCTAATTATGTATACAGCTTTGATCACTCTTAGACACACGTGATTGAATTGAAAACATTGCACACTGAACTAAAGAGAATTTTTTGATGATCTTGCATAAACGCGCGTTTTACGTGAACACTTACGCCTTTACGGCAGCCGTGTCACAGAGGGGCTCCCAAACACTATTAGGCGCTGTGTGCCTACGCCATGTGTGGAGTGTTTTGAATTGTGTCATTTGAATCAAAATTCCAATCATTGCTTTTGATCTCACTTCAAATCATACTGAACTACGATCGTTCGCATATTTCCTCTAGTTACGCAGAATAAATTGTTTATGACTTTTCTGTGTTTGCCATTAAAACTACAATTGTCCTCTTCTACCGTTTCATACGCTTGTCCATTTCTTATAAGAGTCGAGAACAATTTCTGAACATTGAAGCGGGCCAACATGCACAAAAGTTTTCGTTTCATAATAACGCAACATTTATATGCGTCCGTCAAACCGTCAGTCATGTCTGTCACATTTTCGATTTTTTGCATTTTTATAAAATTTCGCTACCGTGCGGCTTCCGACAGATCTTTTTAAATTAACTTGAAGTTTGTTTAACAATTTTTTGTTTTGAAGAACAGAGAGGGAAACGGTAAAGTCGGAGAATTTGTGTCGCGCCATCCATCACTCTTTAATTTTCACTACAGCATTTACATTATATGGAAAAGGGATCAATGTTCCTTCTGAAAACCTAAAATCATTCAATTAATTAGAGGGAAACTCCATTTTATCGGACGACATAAATTTACTCATTCGGAAACCTATGCCAAACCAATATTATAGTCACAAAAATCAAGAAACCTTTCGGAAACTGTTTGCGTAAAGCAACAGCAGCTCCCGTTTCTGCAGCACCCTCCTCCAGAAGACAATTTTCTGAAAGCTTTTTCTCAAACATAAAATTTCGTTGTGTAAAATCTTACTGAACTTGACATTAAATGGTGAAAAAAAAAAACTTGCCTATTGAAGTTACATTCATAGAATTCCCGTGAATGTATTCTAACTGTTAACTGCTTTCACGGTCCCAGTTCTACTTTTGAAATATTAAGTGTCATCAGTTTCGAATCGTGCATTGCATGCTGTATGTGTTTGGGTCTCAGTAATGTCCTGCTTTACACTTACGTTGACCAAGCCATAAGTCATAAGGCAAAATAATGTAATCCAGATTTGGTGATCTAGAATAGTGTGGAACGGTAAACATAGGTTTGACGATAACGTGTCAACGGGGTCTAGGAGTATTACGGTGGCCAAACATTTCAAGTAACGACAATGGAAACTCTTCTCTTTCTGACCATTTTAGTAGATTTTATAGCAATGTATCATGAAAGCGAATCGCATGTAATTCTTTGAGTTACAGGATAAAATTGTGGACTTTTTCAAAAATTACACCTTCGCAGATGGAAATTGGGAAAATTGGTCTGAGGTACAGTCCACAAAAAGGCAAGACACAAAATCCTCAAAGCTAAGCATGAAACAGTTCTCTCACAATGGAAGGGGAACTCCACTTTAATCTCGACTTTGAATCGCAAAATTATATGTGATGCACTTTTCTTCTACACCATGACAACTTCACTGCAGTTACGCATGTCTTTCTTTCGTCCTTATTCAAACAAACAGACATAGAAATTCACACTTGAAGTAATTTAAAATCACAGAAAAAATTCCTTTAAATAAAATTTGTCGAATTAGTGATTCATCAATACATTTGCAGACTGTACTCATATATGTACATCATTAAATACAGCACTGTTTCACTTCAATTTGATTAAATTCAAAAAGCAATGCAGTACAACTCACCAGAAACTCCATTTTGAAAAGAGATTGGCGTCCAGAATCGGATTTGGCGGTCTCTTTGTGTTACTCTTCGACCGGTTCATATTTTATTCCCTATATTCCACGCACGCGTTTCACGTCTATTCACACTTGCTTTCGCAACAGAAAAAAAAAACGAACACAACAACAACAAAATCAAATTAATTCAAGTCTAGCCAATGGCAACCTCCAAACCGTAGTGAAACCTTCTTGATTCCGACTACGCGCTTTATGGCAAGCAAAACGCACAAAACTAAGTCACTTTTCCAAATATTCGAAAACTAAACGCCTTGAATTGATACGAAATTATATTCTGACACTTTTTAGACCACATCAACGAGAATTATCTAAAACCCATGCGGACATGTTAAACCCTCAGTTTGACATGACTGGCAAAGAAACAAAATGAAAACACTCTTTGGTACGACTCTCTGACGAAATCCGTCTGTCTAATTCGACATTTGGGAGTTAGACTGAAATTTTAATAACCCTTCAAGTTATTTTTATACCACCCGCCTCTGGGCAGCGGTCTCGCGGCCCACCATCATGGATGTGATATCTTATCGGAAACGTTTTGTGCCAGTGTGTAAAGTGGTTATCACTGATTATTCCTTAACTATTATTTTCGAATTTGGCCAAATCGTTTCATTAAACGGTTTACTGTGGTGCAGGATGCAAGCTCTGGTCGGTGTGAAGACGCGTGTGCGTGTGTTAAACCATGACGCAAACTTTTAAAATCTAAAACGAGTGTAGATTGCAATCAGTCTGAAGAGATAGATAATGAATATTGCCGATACTGTCCACTACTAATGCGGGTGTTGTTCTAGAGACTGCTTTTCTGGATTTGCCGTGGCTCGCTATCAGTGAAGAGTTGTATTACTTTGAACAAGCCTTTCGTGGTATCAAAAAATTCACGTCTTTGTGTTTCTTGCAGAACATACATATTCGAGCTGTCAAATGCAATTTGTGCTTTTATTGATATTGGTCAGTACCTGAGAAGTAGAGAATGGAAGACGTGCGTGATTGCCACATCGAAATGAATCAAATGGCTATCTCGGCGGCTCGGAAGCTTGCACCAGGTGTTCTATGAAACTATTCGTTGAGATGCATTTTAGAACGCACGCAAAGCAGGTGTACTGTGTGTTTGGTGATTTTTTGTTTGTGCTTGTGATGAATGAATGAATACATTGTTGGCAGATTGACACTGATTTATTGTCAATGCTTTCAAATAAGCTTTTGTTTGAGTGCACAAACTCCGAAATGGAACCGAAGTTTAGTGATGTGTTCATTGCATTGAAATCTTTGCGGCAGTTATTTTTGTTCTTCTTATGGCGCTACAGTCCGGGGTGGACCTGGGCCTCAACCAACATGCCTCTCCAGCTAGCACGAACTTTCGCCAGATGCAGCAAGTTGCGCATGCCAAGGTGGTTGAGGTCCTTCTTCACTTGTGTGCGCCACCTTAGCCTAGGCTGTCCTCTGTTGCGTTGTCCCAATTGCTCAGATTCCAAAACTTGTGCAAAGGTGTCCATACATGGCCTAGCCATCTTTAGCATTGTATCCGAAGACGCTTGACTAGGCGCATGTCGCTGTACAGCCCATATAGTTCGTCGTTAAATCTTCTCCTCCAGTACCCTCAACGCAAACAGGACCAAAAATCGCATGCAAAAATTTTCTCTCGAAAAGACTAAGGGCTTCCTCATCGGGCAGTTGGCGTTATTAAAACCCTAAGAGCAGTCATTCAACCTTGTCGACAGCGATCTCGAGGGAACTGCTATGGAGCGCATAGTTGACTAACCGAAATCGAGTGTTTTCAAAAGTACTGCAATCCTTGAAAAGTTTTGTGATTGACTCTCATGAGCGTCGTGCGTCGTTTTGTGATGGAATCCGTGTCGTCTAAATATCACGTCATATTGGTAATGCTTGATAGTTACTGCTTTTAATGTTGGCTGTCCTTTTGTCTTTCCGCAACGTACGATGAATCTCTTCGTATAGAACTTAAATAAAAGCTGCTTCTTGTGAGATAGTTCTTCACTTTATAGTTTTCCATCATAACGTTGTGGTCGCAATCTGTAACGCATTGTAATCCAAGTCCAACTTCCGTTAAACGATACAATGATCAAAAGAATGCAGAAGAATGTGAAAGAAGGTAAATAGACTGCGTACAGGGTGAATAGCAATAAAGGCTACATTTACATTTGATTCATTAAGTTTGGCTTCAATTCGAACAACAAGTGCACACAAAACTAGTTAGCAGGACCACGACCCTTCTCCTTAATCTCTTATGAACCTGTTTACGATACATACACATAGAAGAGGATACAGATTGTATGCATTTTCAGGGATAGACGAAAGACACAAATAGAAAAGAGAAAAAATGAATGAAGAGCATATTCAAAAACTAAAGCCATAATTCATGGCGTAGCAAATAATTTTAGGGATCAAGGTAGAGAGCATTCTTTTGAGTAGATAAGGTACTAGTACACAATCCGGCCCATTTCTATTAACCGATAAGTACCTCTGTATTTAATGTATTCGTATATATACTATTTTCTATAGTGTTATGCGAATAATTATAAATTTATCAAATTCATAAAAAATTGCTAATCTGAAAAGGATTTGGTGCATAGAATATAAAAATTCCCCATAAATACAAAAGAAAAATACACATGCCTATTGAAGTGTTACATAAAATCTGTTATATTTTTGTGATTGTCAAAATCATCAAAATGATCACACTACCCAAACCCAAACCCAGAATTTTGATAATTAACCGCCGACTGTCGGATTAGGCAATTCCACTCATAATTGAAACTGGTGATAGACATTACCTTATTCTTTAACAAATATATTGCATACTCTTAGGCTCTCGTTTCTTTTAACTATTAACCAGTGGACTTCAAACTGTTTTAGATTAGTAACTCGGTGAAGATTTAAATACAATATTTGATTTTCTTTTGTATCACAACAATGCTGTTTCACTAGAAGTACTGCGTCACTTGGTAAAATACACTCCACTAGTAGAAATTGTCTATGCTTTCGTGAAAAAGCTAAGGGTCACCCTTACGCGTGGCAGAACAATAACACGCCTTGGCCCTAGTCCCTTGTGGGCTGTAGTGTCACAATTAATTTATTTTATTACCCCAGCAAAAAAGGTCAAAATCGGAAAATATCTTTCCTCCTGCTTCCCCTTTCATAACCGTTGTAATCGAAAGATCTGAAAAGTTGCAAAATGTTGTATTCTATAAAAACTTTCAGTTGTATTTCGGATATTCCGGTTCACACAGCTTAATTGTAATTGGTCAAAACCCGAAAAAAACAAGGGCAGCCATTTTCGAAAAAAAAAGTTTTGAAAGCATTCAAAAATGGTAGTAGGATTTGTTGAAAAACTTAAAGATATCGCAGACTTAAGGGATATGATAAGTTTTTCGCTGATACTAACGTACTTTTTCCGCCCCTACACGAAGTTTGCGCACATTTGAAACGAGGAGTGATCCAAGTAATTCAATACCATACCGGGCAAACGGACATCGATAATTTAACCGAACACTTTTTCTTCTTCTGTTTGGGTTTAGGCTAGGGTGGATGTCGGTGGATGTAGGTAGGCATTCTATTTGGCTGCATGTGCTTGCCTGCATTCGTCGTGAAACCATGTGTTTTAAGTCGACAAGTTCCCTTTTCAAATGTTGATTGTGTTGTAACTACGTGTTAACCACAAAGGATCCGCCCAGATGCAAGGTTTACCAGCTTCTGATGGCTCTAACAAATATTTCTTCTTTACTCAGAAATACGTAAAATTCTAATACAGTGATTTTGTTATAGCAGCTGTATGGTTGATCATATGTTCTCTCTTGACGATCGTAGAAGTTATTCCTGGTACCGACATTCTTTTTCCCTGTCTATGCTCCAGAATTTAATCTTGATGCGGATTTTTCCGAAGCCTTCACTTAGACGAACGTCTCGAACATCCTCATCTGAAAAGGCACTGATTCCTCTCAGTGGATATCGCTGTAGTAGATGTTGCAGTCTTTCTGTAAATCGGTAATTTCAGTTTCGTATCAGTCCTAAACCGCGGTTAGTCGTCTCATGCGGGACATACAGTCGTCTCATGAGTATGGTTTTTTGAACGGCGAAGAAGTTAAAACCATTATTTTAACCAGCGGGTAGAGAACCAATTGAAAACTTCGATTCCGAATGCCGCTGCTGGTCCTGCAATGTTGGCCTGATTCGACGATATTATTATTACAAGATCCCAACCTAGTCCTAGATGATTTCTTCAAGGCCCTAAGGTCGAAATATAAGGTTGTCAAATATCTCCGCTTTTTTGCTCTTTATTCAATGCTTTATTTAAAGTATTACAGTGATCGGATTTAATTCAAATATGCGCCGTCTTGTTCAATAATCTGCTTCCATCTAGCCGGCAACTACATAATACGGCCCTCGTAGAAGCCCCCCTCCTTAGTTGCGAAGAACTCGGACAGCCTTTTTGCACAAGCCTCTGAGAGATATCACGAGATGCCACATGCAGGCTTAACTCGATGATTTCCATGATTCGATCGATATTCGTCGTCACAGGACTTCCGCAGGCTGGCTTATTCATGGTGTCTGCGCGGTTCGAAGTCATGGACTACCATCCCCTAAAACACCATTAATCTCACGGAACGTTTCTCTAGCGGATTAGCCTTTAGCGAAGGAAAACTTTAAAATAGAGCGAATTTCGGAGTTAGTGAACTCCATGTGCACACGTCCATAACTGTTGAACGCAATATGCAAACTAATCATGCCAAGACCTTTCAAATGATGTATAGTACCGTCAGATACGAGCTCTGTAGCGCTTTGTACATAGTCGGAAAATTCAAAAGACAAAAAGGCGGAAAGGAGATATTTGACAACCTTAAATGTTCAGTCAGCCTGCAAAGGAAATGTTGCCCAGATAGCTGCCACTATCTAGAGCCCTATGTGGACCCATCTGTTGATTGGTCCGTTACCCCTGAATTGTTTTTGTTCACGCATCAGACGGCATCTCCGTGAGAGAAGTGTCATAGGAGATGCGTCGTTCGGGGTCATCAAAGCTCAGGACGAGCTGAACCATAGACCATATCTTTTTACTGGGTGAGAAAGGTTGCGAAAAGCAACAGTGGGGGGCAACTCGTTATGAAACGATGGAGTTTTTTTAATGGAGAGGGCTTTATATTTCGACGGTCTGGCCGCGTGGTCTTCCACATCACGACTCCGGAGATGTTCCTCAGATGAATTCGATTCCATCAGGTAGGCGATCGCTCGCCTAAACCAGAGCGAGATGGTTAGATAAAGTCCATAAACTCGTCTGATTGCGCGTGGAAATAGCTCCTAATGAGTTGGAAGGGATGGTGCATGCATTGGTCTCTTTTGTGGGAAATGCCGAAAATGATGATGGTAAAAATACGATTGCTGAAAGGGGAACCACCAAATTGCGAATACAAATTTATAAATAAAAAAATCAGATTTCTTTCCAAACATCGTCACATTGTTGTCCATCTTTCCGATTTAATTCGTTTCATTCGTTCTGAGAATTTGAGTTACCGATTTTATTTACTTGCACAAAACGAAACCGCATTAAATTTAGAACATTACTAATCAATGTTTTCCATCAGTTATTTCGTCTAGCGGATAAAAAAGTCTTAAACACCACGGGGTAAACTTTTCCCCTTCTCAGGCATGCATGAAAAGCCGTGCCACATTGTATTTCCCGTTATTGTCTTGTCGCCTTATCTACCCCCACTTATAATATGAAAAGCTTTTTGTGTATTTAAGTCTAGCGGACATAACTTAAAGTTCCAAGGGTATCTCACTCAAAAGCCGATCGTCCCCTGACGAAGACGTGTTCGTAAAGATCTCACGCGAAATTATAGTGTCACCCGTACCGACCAGTGTTGCAGTTGTGCACCGGATACAGTTTTCAGTGCTTCCTTTTTTTTCTTTGAAACTTTGAATCTTTTTGTGTGGAAGGTGTGTTTAGAGAAAAAGATAAAGGCGGTGTAGGTCAAGATGAACCGAACAAAGAAAAAAGTAACAAGACCGAAAAATCCAGCCGTCGAAGCGAACTTCTTCTCAAAATGGAGTTTTTGGTAAGTGAAGATCTTTCGTGAATTGATAGAGTGTTAAGAAAATGAACGGAAGTTACCAGTGATGTGCGTAAAGTTCTTGCGGATCATCGATGGTTTCCCCTTTTTTAACAGGGAGTTTACTACGTTTGTTCCTAAATCGGAATAATCCCTTTTTTTGCTTGACTAAAATATGGCATCCATCAAAAGCGAAATACCTCACTTCATGTGATTCCTTTGTGCTAAGCGATGCTGGTATACATTTAACCAGAGATCAATGATGAGATCACTTCTATAAATATTGAACAAGATTGGTGAATTAAAGATCCATCCTGAGCAGCTGTCAGTAGTAGGAACTTCAGCATGGAATCATCTCTTGAAGAATTTTCATGCAGTTTGTGCAGTACAACAAAAACAAAAAAACTAAATCCCTTCAATGTAGACAAAGTAAACACAAAAATTCTTATCGCAATGCAAATATTACGGCACACCGTCTGCAACATTTGAAATATTCGCTCACAGATGATTCCCGACGCAATTGTTTGATCGCGTTTCCCTGAGTTCATTATACTAATCAATAAGTTTGCACTTAAGTCTCTCTTCGTCATCACGGTTGCGCTGACTGATCTGATCTTATGGCAAATTAGTGAAAATAAAACGAAAAAAAGCAAATGCACATTACAGCAGCCGGTCGTCTGATAATTCTCTACTAGTCGCGTCCAGTGCGCTTTCATCTGGTTGGCGATTGATATTGTAAATACAATGAGCTTAGAAGGCGATAAACCCTTGTGTTTTTTCGGAAGAAAGGGAAAACATATTATTTGACATCTCCATACAATTAAAAAAAATTAAATAAACTGAGGGAACAAAGGTCACCTCTCTCTAGTTTTGTCTTAAACTGACAGCTGTGTTTTTGTAACTCAATAAAATGGGATTTTTGATTCAGTCTAAAGCCAAAATTTGCAAGTTTCCAATGCCTCATCACATTAGCTTGGTCTGTTGGTGAGTTCTGGTTCTGGTTCTGTTGTAACCACCAGTTCAATTTACATATGTTCTTTGTCTGATATTGTTCTATCGCGGGCAGAAATCGCCCTGCTGAACCGTAGGAGATCTTCATGGCTACGAACGACGTCCACCTCGAATTGAAGTTGCATTTCTACTGTTCGGCATGCGAAGTGGAAGATGATAGGCAGCCTTCTTTATTTTGTATCAGGCCAAAAAGAGGAAAGTTTCAGGCAGAATGAAGCCGTTAAGACGTACCCGTTCATAGTACATTTCATTTGGGAAGAAAGCTCCAAAGATCAGATTGTAAGTTGAAGCCATGCCCCGAGCAGTGTGATTTCGAATCAACTTTATAATAAAATTATCTTTCCTTATAAGATTTGACTCGTTGAACAGAACCTCGTTGGGGTAGAATTTTTTGTACTGGGATTATGGTGTTCGATATTAACGTCTCTCGATCACCCTCATCGTTTCCATATGCGAAGGACTCACGTTGAACCACACCGGACAGCCATACACAACGATTGGCCGTATAATGGCGGTGTAGCAGATAATATTAAGTCTGTAATCAAGTTGGCTGCTATAAAACAACCTACTTGCCATAGCGAAGGCTTTTCTGGCTTTCTCTCGACCCGTTGCTGCATGGATATTACCACACAAATACTGGTCCCACATAATGCGCAAATATCCCACTACACTCCTCACAGCTAACGGGTGCCCCTATGGGTAAAAAATGCCGAATTTACGCCGGTTTTTCTTCGTATCTCTTGGAGCCCTTCACAGCAGAGTTTGAAGCACATTTCTGGTGATTTTTAATTTCCAGCCTACGCAATCGCTAGATTTTCCCGAAGTCCCGCTGAAAGAGTATAGTAATGACCTCAAACTTCGGCGCTGTCCTGTACGCGATCAAATCGTCAGCTTACGCTTTAAGGTACTGCATGGGCCCAATTAATTCACTAGTGAAAACAGTGAAAAGAATTGGTGAATTTACTGCACCCTGCTGGAGCCCATTTTTAATGTTACAGTAGAAACCTTGTTTCCACTCTAAGCAACGAACCTTCTACCTGTGACCATATTGTAGAACTCCAATAGGAATCGATAGTAATTCTGTAATTCATCTAAATCAAACTCTGGAGGTTTCATTTGTGACTTGAGCGACCTCAGTTCCTGATTGTCTAGTTTTTTAAATCGCTTTTTTGCGATTTTTTTTAATTGCTTTTTGCAGGTGCAGTGCGTCGATGGTATAGCTGTCGCCATCAGTGCTCGGTGATAATAAAGGAATCGTTGTGTCCATTGTACGTTTTATCGTTGTGTTCATTTGTATGAGGTACCTGTCAACCACTTCGTTAATTCGGTTTCTGTTCGAGGGTGGCATAAAGTCATTCGACCGCAATTGTCTGGATAAGATTGTAAGGGTACACCTCCACATATTCCTCCAGTTCCATCATCTTGTTCGGGAAGCGAATACCTGCGGCAAGCCCACCGTGATCACTGTCGTACTCAGCCGTTGATAAGCAGTTTCTAATTTGTGTTTACGTTGTGTATTGTTTGTTGTCTGTCAATTAAGATCCACTTCTGAGAAATGGCTATCTATCGGTTGCAACAATAGAGTGCTGCGTCAACCACTCAATTCCCCCTGGGATTTGACACAAAATTACCTCATTCCTCGAAGTTATCTTCTGAGCATAAACGCAGTAACGAAATAGAGCTCTGAAATGAAGTCCAAGAGCTGAGGTGCATCTTCCCAGTTTGGAGAGAAATGCACGCAATACACGCTTCCAGCACAACGAAACCTCGCGCCTCACTGCATTACACGACCTTAGGGGGAATGCGTTTTTATAATGAAGAGAGCGAGCCCACCCACTTGAGTGGAGTTGGGGCGGTCCCTTCGAATAACTAAGTACCTGATTGTGTGCTTCCGGCATACTTTAGTTTCGCCATTTACCTATCAGGCTTATGGGACTCTAACAGGTTAAGTAAAACCTACCTTCGACCTGGAATCCGCCACTCTTGCCTTCTTCAGCATATCCTTCTTCTGAATATCCTTAACCCTTGGACAGCGCGGTAGCTACAGAGATGTCCATTCTCCCCACAATGCACGCATTTTAAGCGTGACTTGTGCTCCACTTTTTCCCCTCCCAGGCGACAGCGCGCCAACAAACGTATCGCCGCAGATTGGCTGCATGGCGGGTGCCTATTTCCTGCAACGTGACCAAAAATTTGGCACCTTGCGCGGAGAAGCATCTGGTTTCGACTCCTCAATTTCTCCCAGGAAATCATCTGGAAGCTGAGGACCTTTACTCACCTCAAACTTTCGAGTTTGAGTTTGCTTCTTGACGCTAACTGTACGAGGAAGAGAGGAAGCAGTCGCTCGGGCGTCATCCTTGACCGAAGAGTGGAGACGCGTCTAACGGCAATAAACGTCCACGTTTTCAATATTGGGTCGTTTCAGAGACTCCAGGATGCTCTCCGGCTCAGCCGAAATATGCAACCGCTTAAATAAAATGGTTTGCAACTTTTCTCCCTTTCGCGTAAAAGTGTAAAACTCTACACCAGCTGCCGTCATTTGTTGTTTGATTTTTCTATAACTATCCACTAGTAGGCAGTGAACAGTCTGCTTCTGAAAGCTTTTGTTTTGAACTCTAAAAGTATCCCCTACAACAACTTACATATATTTATGGTGTCTGTCTGGCGGCAATCTCTTTTTCATCTGCTGCTTTTGGATTGCCTTATCTTGCTGCTGTTGATGTTTTTGTTATTGTTCCTTATGCTGCTGCTGTTCGTCCGCTAGTGCTCTATCACCAAGCTACCGATTGCACTTGAACACAGGTGTATTTTTCACTCCTAGAAAAAACTTAATTTTTTACGAAGTCAAATCACGTCTTTACTCTTTACTACGCGGAGGTCTGCGGACGTCTTTGTCACAGCCTGATTTTCGAAAATCAAATGATGTCACCAATCCAAAACTCGCTACAAGCCGTCAGTATCTGTGGGTGCATTGGCTTCTTGACAGTAGCGTGCGGGTTTCCCTAGCCGCCGATCTGAAATTGCGCAATCGCTCATTATCATTGTCCAATTCAAGGACAAGCGATAAAGAAGTGCATGGTCGCGCTTCATTCAATTGCTTAGTCAATTGAACATTGTAAGGGAATAATGTATAATTCATCATCAGCCGCTTTCCTGACCACTTTCTCGTTTTGAGAGCAGGTGATCTGGGATGGTTTTTCAACCCAACGCCATTCGCATCAATGCTGTCGTTCAAGTAAAAGGATGAAGAGAAGGGAACTTAAAGTGCATCCTTGCTTCACTCCTGTCCAAATCTAAGACACATCCAAAAGCAATTTTCAATCCCACCCTCTTGCAGTTTACGTCAATTCATGCACGATTACAATCAGATCATTTAAGTGCAACAGATGAGTGTTTTTCAACTGCGGGATGAACTTTTTTCGCGTGAACGTGGTTTGACTGCAAACCTAATTAATACGCGTGATCAAAAGCGGAAAAGAAAATTAATTGTTGAATATATTTCTACACTCTGCATTCAACACAAATTCTATTGCAATCACATCGCCCACTTAAGCATGCGTTTTGCAGGGGATTAGAAACGATTCAGTTATCCAGACGGTGTCGCGTTGAGCATCAATAAAAGCTTATCGCAAACGTCTATAAGCTATATCTATGTCGCTAAGCGATTGGCGATAGCAAAAGGCATTTGCTTGTAAATTGTAATAAATCGAAAGTTAACCATATGAACTCATGCACATTGTGTTTTTTTCAAAGAGAATTCCATTTTTAATCTTTGAGGAAAACCAATCGAAATCGGATGTGCAGCAAAGATAAAAAATAGTCTATCTCAAATTGTGGGCGTTTGTATCAAAATTTCGCTTACGTACACTACAGCGTGTGTGCATTGTCACTTCCAACTTGCAACTAACTTTCAACTTGCAATTACTGCAAGCAGAGCACTGGTCAATGCAAAGAAGGCGATATATCTACATACATAGAGTGGGTCAAATAAGTATTTAGACACAGTTTTAATAGAGTATAAATTAAAGATATAACCTATTTGCAAATACATTTTAACGAATTTCATTTTTGTTATATAAGTAAACATTTTTGCCGCTTGTTCACAATGTATTTAGTGATTCATCAAGAGGTTTGATTTTAAATAGTCTTTTCAGACACATCACACGTAACTCCTATCAAGTTGTTTTGTCACCTTCGCTCAGTATTTCTCGGCAAGTCATCAAATAGGGACACACACCGCAACAGTGTCCCCAAATTGATCAGCTGTAGTTCGACTATTAGCATTCCGGGAGAAATGTTTCTCACAACTCAACTCAAATACTATTTCCATTTGAGTGCCAGTTTACATTATTGGATGATACTGGGCCAATTATATGACACGTAGTGAAGAGACAATAGCAGCTGTGAGTGTACACGGAGACCGTGTCGAATCGATTTAAGCTCAGTAGCTTAGCCATGTTAACTATGTGAATCCTAAAACTTAAGCAACTGGTTTCGGCAAGCTCTTGTTTCAATAAGACGGCAGTACGAGCCATACAGCGCGTGAAACAATGAACTTGGTGAGAAATAATTTGCACTTAATACCACATTTTATTACGGTAAATTGGGCGCATAGATCGTGCGCTATCACACCACTTGACTATTTTCTCTGGGGCAAAGGAACAAAATTGACACTTTGAAATCCAACATCACTCATGCCAGTCACCTAAACATTAAGATCGCACGAGTCACTTAAAATGGGACCTTGGTTATGGATCAACTCAGGCGTAGTCGTGGCTAATATTTACAGTACACCATTTCCGAAAAGAAAATGCTATGGAATTTTTATTAGCAGATAATACAAATCTTGAGCTCGCTTTCAAATTTCAAATTTCAAATTCAAGAATGTTTGATTTTACATTATAAAACACATTTCACATTACATTCTATTGAAACTTTTCAGAATATAATGAAATCAGAATAAAACTTCGTACGCAAATACTTATTTAACTCACTGTATGTGTGTTCGAAGACCTACCAGCCTTATCTATTCTTGTAACCTGCAATTGTTGCCGGAATAGCGGAAATAGCTATGCACGTTGTTTCACACATCCCAGAGCCAATAGCTGAAGTGAACGTTCATCTCACATTTTTTCACAGCACCATCTCTTTCGAGTTTCTGACAATTGTCTATGAAATGTTTTTTTTAAATTTCGCCATGCCCAAAGTCCCAAATAAAGTGAGAGAACAATGGCTATACATACGAGTAACACCATCCGATTTCTTTATATTTTTCATCCTGCAACTTGTGCGTCATCATTGAAAATTAAAAGAAACCAAATTTTATGCATACTCGTACTTATGTATGTGCATAAAAGCGAAGGCAATGTCATCATATGTTATGAGCAAGTTTTCGCATGTAGACCCCAGTGATCCCCTGAGTGTAATTGGGGAAGAACTGATCGCGCATTGTAGAAGTTTCTGATACATTGAAAGTAGAATTATACGTGGCGATCTAGCGCAAGAGGTAAGTGTGCACACAGGGAATTTCTCGAAAAATTCGAAAATACAGGGTAATTCATTTTGTGGTTTCAAGTTGATAGCGCTGCCATTTGACACTTGCTGACACTCGCCTGTCATTTGATGTGTCAAGAATTAGTTGACACTAAGACTACAAAAGTGGTGATTTAAACGCAGACATATTTCACGCATCACTCCATGAATATGGTCGTCATAATCGACCGAATACATATGCAACTAATTGGTGAAATTCTGAAGAAATTTAAAGAGAATAGAAGCGTTACTGATGTCAAAAGGCCTGTGCGTAATCGTATTGTGAGGGCAGTCGAAAATATTGCTGCTAAACCTTACAATAGACTATGTATATTTTTGGCCTTGCGTCTTCATCATTATTAAGTTCAACTTACGCATTAATTGAAACTTTAACAACGCTGTAAATACGCCTCTTGTATGTTGGAATAACAAACACCGATTTCACACTCAACCTTTTTTTTCAGTAACTCCGACGACGGGTCGAGCATCAGTATTAGATCCTTAAGCATTTAATGTTATGCACTATGACGTGTCTATACAAGGTTTCCACTTTCCCGCAAACATCTATTTCAGAATTCTATTTCTTCTTCATCATCAGTCAGTGTTTATGATCTTCCCACGACATCAGCGATCATCTTTAAACTCTTTGAACATTTCGTACGACTGATAAACAACATTTTCAATGTTTCTTCAGCAGAATTTTTTAAAGACATAGCTCCAGACATTATTTAAAAATCGAAAAATTCACTTTAAGCTGATACTAATCAATATGTGCAATATTTTCTGTCACCCTCATTCGTGTCGACTTAAAAATAGAAACAATTGTATTTATCCGAGATCCGACATAATCAAAATTTCCCCGTATTTTATATATTTTAATATAGTGGCGGAGTTCAGTCACAAGGAACGTTACAAATTAAAATATATGACTAACACCCCAGGCAGAGATTAGGAAGAAGAGAATATTAATTTGTCTAATTGAACGTCACCTGTGCCAGTAGAAAATCGGCGGATTTTGATATTTAGACTATTACATAGCTTATAACACCTCCATTTTATTTTCCTCAATTTGCCCCCATTTTGTGTAATGGCATTTTACCGGCAAAAATGTCAAGAGCAGTTCTGGTTGAAAATTTTCTGATAGAACTGCACTTGGCGCGATGAAAGCTGACATATGCAGAAAGTTTCGTTGGGCCCGGCTCTGCCTACAAATACAGGGAAATTCTAAATTCCAATAGAGACACTTTTTTTAATTTTAAAGTCGGCACAGATGTCGTTGACGTAATTTTAACGTTGTACGTAAAAACATTCATTAGTGCCAGCTAAAAGGGATTTTTCGTTCTTTTTTAAATATTCGAAGTCATTGAGAAATTTCTGCTGAAAAAACGGTGAAAATGTCCAAATGCAAAATACTCCACAGGGAGGTTCGATCATCAGCAACACTTTCATCTATAGCAGTTATATTTTTAACTGCCCCCGCATTACGTTGACACCAGTAACGCTTCTATTTTTTCTTAACACTTTTACCGATTGACTGCGTAAGTAGTCGGTCGATTATCACGACCATATTCATGGAGTGATGCGTGAAATATGTCTGAATCACCACTTTTGCAGTAAGTCCTAATAATGCAAATGGCTATCATTCAATTAATTGTTTGACACATCAAGTGGCAAGTGTCAGATGGCAGCGCTTCTGTGTGCACACTTACTCGTAGTTGTTGTGCTAGATCGCCACGATTAATTCTACTTTCAGTGTGTCAAGATATTTCAAAATGCGCGATCAGATCCTCCCCACTAAAACTTAGGAGACCAGTGGTGCTAAAACTTTCTCATATCATATGACATCCTCTTCGCATTTAAGTGTGTACATAAGTACTCGTATGTATGAATATTGTTTTTTGTATTTTCTATGATGACGCACAAGTTGCAGGATAAAAAATATAAAGAAATCGGATGGCGTTACTCGTATGTATAGCCATTGTTCTCTCACTTTATTTGAGACTTTGGGCATGGCGAAATTTAAAAAAACATTTCATAGTCAGCAACTCGAAAGAGATGGTGCCGTGAAAAAATGTGAGATGAACGTTTAGTTCAGCTACTGACTCTGGGACGTGTGAATCACTGCACGTAGCCATTTCGCCAGTCCGGCCACAGTTGCAGGTTACAAGAATAGATAACGCTGGTAGGTCTTCCAACACACATACAGTGAGTCAAATAAGTATTTGCGTACGAAGTTTAATTCTGATTTCATTATAATCTGTAAAGTTTCAATAAAATGTCATGTGAAGGGTTATTCATCGAGATTCTTATTTTGTTTTTTGGAATCACACACATAAATTTGAAAGCGAAAATTTGTATTATCTGCTAAAACAAATTGCTTGGCATTTTCTTTTCGGAAATGGTGTAATGTAAATGTTAATCACGACTATGTCTGAGGTGGCCCATAACCAAGGTCCAATTTTGGGCGACTCGTGCGATCGTATAGCAATCATAGTGTCAATCTAATTCCTTTGCCCCTAGAGAAAATAGTCAAATAGCGCACGACCTAGGTGGCCAATTTACCGTAATAAAATGTGATATTAAGTGCAAACTGAAATTATTGCTCACCAAGAGCATTGTTTCACGCACTGTATTGCTCGTACCGCCGTCTTATTGAAACAAGAGCTTGCCGAATACAATTGCTAGAGTTTTAGGAAGCACATAGTTATCATGGCCAAGGTACTGAGAACGACGATAAATCGATTCATGGCGGTCTCCGTATATACTCTGGACATTTGCTGCTGTTGTTTTCTATTACCGCGTGGGTGTAAGAAGAACATTTGTTCTAAAGTGTTGATTCTTAGATACGTCACGTCCAGTACAGATCTCAATGGCATGAATTTCAGCTTGGAAATCAGGACCCAGGGGTTCCAGTGTAATGTTGAAAGACTCCGATTGCAACACCAGACACTAATTTTCTATACTAGACTTTTTCAGACTACATTTAGAACACTACCATGAAAGTAAGAAGCAACATTTTCGACACCTGCTGTGAATATGATGGATTGAAAATTGCTCGAAAAAAAATCCACATACTTTCAAGACACTGCGGATATACAATGAGTTTTACTTTTGGAACACAGACATAGAATGAGTTTTAAGTTTTTGACATTAGGAATATGCAGAAGCGAAAATAAATGCTTGAGATCTAGAAAACAGATGCAGTTGATATATCCTTTTGGGCGTCGTCTGTTATTAAAAAATAACTTTAGCGCAAGCAAGTAAAATACTCAATTAAGCGGTTGCTTCATACGCAGAAAGGAGTGTTGGGATGAAAGAAAACCCTTGCTGTGTGGGGGAACTTTCACTTTTCCAATTCTTTTATTTTCTCAATGTACACACATCTGAAATTATACGTAAAATTATGTTTGACTTATTTATCAGGCCGAAGACTCATTATTACTTGGTTTTTGTACCGGAGTCTTGATCATCCTCTCCTTCTCGAACCAGGAGGCTTGGATTCAAAAACACTTTGTGCTGAGTGATGTTGCGCGGGTGTTCAGCTTAATGTGGCTACCCCCAGTGCAGACGAGGGATTTCTTACAATCTACGGCTACATACACATCTTGATACAGCCTGTATCGATTTAATATGAACATTTGGTCTAGAGTCGATTTACCGGTTCGAAAGACGCGCTGGTACGTGCCGTTCAGTGCGGGGCATAACGTCTTCAGACGTTCACAAAGTACACAGTTTTGTAGGCGACGTTGATCAAGGTGTACCCCTTGAGTTGTTGGAAGTTAAGGTCACCTTTTGTATGGATCGGGCATGAAACAAAAATATAAATAAAACTAAATCTCTGAAAAACTTGGAAACAATAGCAACGCATTTATGGTTTCGTTTTCACTCTACATTTACAACACATATGCAAAACAATTTTGGACGATATTTTGACGTTGAATAGTTTTCTCCTTGCAAGTAATATTTATATGGAGAATTACCGAAACAAACAAAAACAACAATTTGTATTTATCGATAGATCTCTTGAAAAGGAATTGAAGTTTCATTTCCGGCGTCTTAACTTCTTCTCTTACAATCTACATCTCCTAAAATAACCAACAACAGCTTTCAAAGGCATAAATAGTTTCCCAAAAATACTAAAACCATCAACGTGCAAATTTCGAAAATCTAAAAACATCGTTTAAGAAATCATTTAGGAAAATTCAACATCGAAAAAGCATCCACTGAAGTATTATATTTCCGATTTTCCACACATCAACACAACAGGGAAATGCAGAAGAAAAGTTTTCAATGAACCGAGAATATGTACAGTACAGATCAGGCTAACAAAAAAAATTAATCTCTTTCAGGTGGTTGAAAGACCTGTTCCGCCAAGGCTTAAAGGGACCATTCAGCGATGCAGATATTTACGCACACAAAAGCGATCTAGACAGCGAACGAGTAACCAAAAAGTTCGCCACACTCTGGGAAGAGGAGAAGCAGCGAAAACATCCGAACATCATCCGACTTATACTCCGTGCATACGGTTGTAAGTTTTTCCTTCTTGGAATACTCTACACACTAGGAGAATCGGCGACAAAGTAAGCTCCACTTCCGTCCGCAAATGAAAGATCACTGAATTATGCACGCATTTATAGGTGTCTGCAACCACTGCTTTTGGGAAATTTTGTGTCCTACTTCGTGGCCGAGCAGACGTCTGTAACGAAGCAAGACTCGTACTTGTTCGCTCTGGGCATGGTGCTGTGTTCCCTGATAGCAACTCTGACATTCCATCCCTACCTCTTCTTCATCTATCAACTGGGCACTCGCATTCGTTTGGCTTTGTCAGGACTCGTGTACCGAAAATGCCTTCAAATGTCAAAGACTGCAAGCAACGATGGCCTCCGAGGTCAAGCGATCAATATTCTGTCGAATGACTTGAGTCGCTTCGATTACGCACTGCTATTTGTGCACGACATTTGGAAGGGTCCGCTGGAATCGCTGGTGATCGCATATCTAATGTACAGGGAAATCGGAGTTTCAGCGGTGATAGGGGTGGCGTTCATGCTAAGTTTCATTCCCCTCCAGGCCTGGGTGGGTAAGAAAACCGCCCACTACCGCCAGAAAGCCGCGTCAAAGACTGATCTCAGGGTGAAGCTCATGAACGAAATCATCCAAGGCATTCATGTCATCAAAATGTACGCGTGGGAGAAATCGTTCGCGAAGGTAATAGCGAATGTTAGATTAAAGGAAATAAATGGCATTCGGGGAATATCCTACATTCGAGCGATTTTGGGTTGCACGTTCATGCTCTCAAAGCTTTCACTGTTTATGAGCCTCATATCGTATGTGTACTTAGGTGATGCTATCACCGCAAAGCGAGTATTCACGGTGTCATCATACTTCAACATGCTGCACACGTCTATGGCTCATTACTGGCCGTTGGCTATAACATACTGTGCAGAGGCTTACGTGTCGGCTAGGCGTTGTAAGGAATTCCTGCTGCAAGGTGAAGGGCTGCCAACACAGGAGATGTCATCAAAAAGTATCAACACGAAGGAGAAATCAAAAGTGTACGGCGATACTTTGCCCCTTCTGACGAAGAAAGTCAGACACAGAAACTTCAATCCGACTGCAGAAAAGAAGAGCGTTGTGATTAAAGACGCATCTGCCTCCTGGGATTTGGATGATGACAACAGGAACGCAGCCATCGAGGACATGAACTTGACCATTCACGACAAAACCCTAGCGGCTGTTGTAGGTCCGGTCGGGGCAGGAAAGTCCACTTTATTGAACGTGCTGTTGGGTGAAGTTTGTTTGAACCAGGGTTCTGTGGATGTTGACGGGAAGATCAGTTACGCCTCGCAGGAGCCGTGGGTCTTCGAAGGCACTATACGCGACAACATCATTTTCGTCGAGAGCTACAACGAGAAGCGGTACAAGAAAGTGTTGAGCGTTTGTGCTCTAGAGAGGGACCTGGAGCTGCTGCCCTACGGCGACTTAACGATTGTCGGCGAACGGGGTGTAAGCTTAAGTGGTGGCCAACGAGCTCGAGTGAACCTCGCCAGAGCGATTTACCGCAAAGCCGACATATACCTGCTCGACGACCCATTGTCGGCGGTCGACACGCACGTGGGAAAGCACATATTCGAGAACTGTATCCGCGACTTCTTATCAGGCAAGATAAGAATACTGGTGACGCACCAGTTACAGTACCTGTTCGACGTGGAAAAGCTGATATTGATGGGGTCGGGCCGGATCGTTACGGAGGGCAGCTATCAGGAGCTGCAAAAATCGAAACAATTCGAGTTCTTGATGCACGCAAATGACGCACACGACGATGAAGATGACGAAGACGCAGACAAGGTGAGCATCAGCAGCAAAATATCGAAAAGCGAAAGTGAGAAGAGTCTGGAGCACATGCAACAGATGCCTGTCGAAGACCTGGCCGACGACAACAAGGAAGTCCAGACAGTTGGTTCCGTGAAATTCGCCGTTTATGCTTCGTACTTCAATGCTTTGGAGAATCCGTTCCTACTATTTCTCATCCTGGGCCTGTTCGTCCTGGCCAGAGTCATGCTCACAGGAGTGGACTACTTTCTCTCTAGATGGTAGGTCTCCCCTAGATTCATGTCTGATCTCTAACTCAGGAACTTCTCAATTTCAGGGTTATCTGGGAAGAAAAGGTTGCCATCGAACACACAGAACTCATGACAAGTGTAAACGAAACAACATTTGCCGAAAACGTGACAGCCATAGAAGGGGATTCGCTAAAGGCCACCAGCGAGGAGGAGAGAATGAAGATGGTTGTGATTTATTCGGTGCTGTTAGGCAGCACCTTATTGGTGTTCCTCATGCGGACATTTGGCTTTTTCAACATGTGTCTGAGGATATCATTGAAACTGCATGACCGACTATTCCGGGGCATCACTAGAGCGACCATGTATTTTTTCAACACAAACAGCTCTGGAAGAATTCTGAACCGCTTTTCGAGGGACATCCAAACCGTAGATGCCGACTTACCGCACACACTCATCGATTGCTTATGCGTAAGAGAAGATTGCCAGGAACGGACTCGATAAAATTAATCTAACTTCTTGCTTTTAGTTCGCCATGGACGTATCTGGAGTGCTCGTCATAGTTGCGGTAGCGAATTATTTCTTGATGTTGCCTGCGCTAGTGGTGGTAGTCTGCTTGTACTTTGTGCGGTTGATCTATGTGAACACGAGTCGAAGTGTCAAGAGAATTGAGTCCATATGTAAGTATTTGTCTTTTAGAATCTCGTTTCGAAATTGCCTCACGAGTGAACTTTATTTTTTCAGCCCGCAGCCCTGTATACTCACTCACCAATCAGACGTTTCAAGGCCTCACGACAATCCGAGCTGTGAATGCACAAAGAGCTCTTGAGGGCGAGTTCCACGAATATCAAAACGCGAACACCTCCGCTTGGTATTTATTCCTTGCTTGCTCCCGGGCATTCGCCCTCTGGACAGACTTGATTTGCTTCATCTACGTAGCAGCTGTAACGTTTAGCTTTCTGGTATTGGACACAAACTTCTCCAGTGGAGATGTAGGTCTTGCCATTGTTCAATCCATCAGCATGGTGGGCATGTGTCAGTGGGGCATGCGACAAACAGCTGAACTCGAGAACCAAATGACCAGCGTTGAGAGGGTGCTTGAATACACAGAAACTCCCTCGGAGCCACCATTGGAAACACCAGAAAAGTTTAAGCCACCATCCGACTGGCCAAACAAAGGAAAGCTTGAATTCAACAATTTCAGAATGCGCTACTCCCCAGGAGAACCCTTGGTCCTGAAAGATTTGAATTTTGTGATTGAGCCGAAGGAGAAAATCGGAATCGTTGGCCGCACCGGTGCTGGGAAGTCGTCTATTATTCAGTCAGTGTTCCGACTGGCTTGCAATGAAGGCCTTATAACAATCGATGGACATGACATCGAGAAACTCGGTCTACATGACCTCCGCAGCAAGATATCGATCATTCCGCAAGATCCCGTCCTATTCTCCGGAACCCTTCGCTACAATTTGGATCCGTTCGAAGAGAAAAACGACGACGATTTGTGGCAGTCGCTGGAAGTTGTTGAACTTAAGTCTTACGTATCAATGCTCGGGGGCTTGGATAGTAAAATATATGATGGCGGATCGAATTTCAGTATGGGTCAGCGACAGCTCATTTGCCTGGCGCGCGCCATTCTCAGAAACAATAAAATAATTATCCTCGATGAAGCCACCGCCAATGTTGATCCCGAGTAAGCGAATCCATGTTTTGCCATCTGTCTAAGTGAATGACATATTTTTCTCTTTTTTCACTTGCAGAACTGATAATCTCATTCAAAAGACGATTCGCACGAAATTCGCCGACTGTACCGTTCTAACAATCGCACATCGCCTGCACACGGTTATGGACAGCGATCGAGTTATAGTCATGGACGCAGGGACAGCAGTCGAATTCGGGCATCCGCATGATCTTCTGCAAAATCCTAGTGGAATCTTTTCGGAACTAGTCGTTCAGACAGGCATGGCGACTACTGCCACCCTCAAGGAAATTGCCGCAAGGAACTATGAGAGTAAATGCAACGAAGACTGTTAGACCTTGACTGAAACAAACTTTAGTCTCCTACACTATCATGTACTCATAAGAATTTATTACATCACCTTATATACCTCATTGTATTGTATGAAATTATTTAAAATAAAGTATTATTCAAAGAAATTAAATTCATAGACGCACTTCATACCGGGTCAATCGAATTCGTCATGAGGTTTGATTTTCAATAGACTTTCTTGACGGATGAGACACACGTGATTCCTTTCAAGCTGCTTTGTCATTTTTATTGAAGGAATCACACTACAGCGTTTCCAAATTGTTCAGTTGTATTACAAAAATCAGCGTTCTGTGGGAAATGTTTTCAAGTTGCCCCTAATTTATCTATTGAAACCACTATTGTCAATACCATTCGCAAATTTGAGTCCCACTTTACACTAGTAGATGATCCTTGATCCAGCAAGCAGGGGACAGAACATAGCAGTTGCAGCTCAGTATGTAGCCGAAGAGTATGACGAATTGCTGGATCGTCGTCCTTCTTCGCAGCTTGATCATGTTCACACTTCCTGAAGTCTCGGTGAGGTCTGGTTTCAAAAAGATGGCACTACCAACCACAAAACGCATGAAACAATGGATTTGTTGAGAAATCATTTCGGTGAGCACTTGATTTCAAGTTTTTCTACGGTAAATTGGACCGACAGGTTCGTCATTGTCTACATATACAGTCCTTTGTATGCATACGAGACTGCAGTATCTCTCTCTTCATGAAGAGTAACACACTTGGAAGCAATTAGAGAACCTCAAAATTCTTACTGAAAAAATTCAAGGGAAGGTACAATATAGTCGCTAGTTAGATAGCTAGAGACTTGATGTCAGTCTAACGAAATGATGTGAGCGAATGTCAAGCAAAATTTGGCCTAACCTGCGCGCGCAATAACGATAGCGTTTTCAATACAGACGAGACGTTTTGTTTTACAAATTAA
This sequence comes from Eristalinus sepulchralis, assembly GCA_944738645.1. Lineage (NCBI taxonomy): Eukaryota > Metazoa > Arthropoda > Insecta > Diptera > Syrphidae > Eristalinus > Eristalinus sepulchralis. Next base: position 16,293,454 of record OX122882.1, read on the forward strand.
GATAAGATTAGACATTAAAATTTAAAAGTGAAGAATGACTGTAAAAGAATACTATCCCAAGGGAGGATTACAGTTGTTGCAGCAAATATCAGTTTCATGGTTATTTGCTTATGATCGCCGAACGCGTATGCTGTCTTACGAGATAATTGCGAAAGTAATCAAAACGCCTGAACAACACCCGAGATCTTCACCAAGTGGGCCCGTGCTTGGAATTGTCCATTTACGAACAAGAACAAAAATATTTGCTTTTGATTGACAAATCACGCATCCGCAAATAGGAACTTAAAAAGTGCAACTCCGATTTTTCTGCCGCCATGTCACTTTGTTTACTAGCCAATAAATCAAGGCATTTTTCGACTTTTTAATCACACGCAGAAAACTTGGCGCTAAACAACAAAAATCACGGTTATGTGAACATGGTTAAAAAACTTATAGCCTGATGCACAAACAACAAAATAAATACAGAATTTGTAGAGGGAGGGCCAAGGTCTCTAAAGTTCACAATTATAGAATTGAAATCCCCGAAAAATGAATTTAGTAAAAAATTTATACTATCTGATGCATGAAACCTATACATTCCTACTTCTTAGAGATAATTTTCGGGCGTTTTCAACAGTTTGGCTTTTCGGAACTAATGTCATTTTGAAATTAGAAATGTCTTTGTCTCCAAGCAGTATTTAAATACACTTCGCGAAATAATTTTAGGACCAAAGTAAAAATTCCAATATTCTACAACTGCTTGTAGATAAAATTAAATCAAATATCAGAAAAAATACTTCGTGAAATGAATTTTATGTATACATATTTATTCACAAAAAAAAACAATTTAGTAGAAAAAAAATAAAAAAACAAATTTTTTCAAGCGAAAGAAATATAAGACCATTTCAAATAAAAAATGCATAAAAACTAAATAACGGAACTAAGTGAACATTTTCATATTTTAGTAAGATGTTGAACCACCTTTGTTCAATATAACCTTCTAATATAGTTTTCGTTTATTTTAGACCATTCCAGCTTAAAGGCTTCCTTAAGTTCACAAACCTCATTGAATTGTCGACCATTTTCAAAAACACCCTTACAAAGTCTACTCCAAAGATTTTCGATAGGGTTCAAGTCTGGACTGCATGCTGGCCAGTCCAAAATAGGAATACCACGCGAGTGGTAGAGGACTTTGCCGAATGGATTGCAGCGTTGTCCTGCTGAAAAGTCCACGTATCTCCATATACATTGTCACCAAAGTCGACAAGCACATCGTCTAGCAACTCCACGTACTAGGTTGCATTCATTTTGGTTAAAATGAAGCATATTGGAGTCTTTCCATCGTACGCCATAGCCGCCCAAACCATGAGAGTCCCTCCACTAAAGTTTCTAGCCATGCGCTGGTGTTTTTCTTGCGGCTAATCACGCCAATATCGTTGACAACGCGATTGGGATACGCGTAGCATATTTAATGTTGGGATCGGCTTTCAAAATTTTCTGTATTCGACGGGTGGTACATCGTAGATTTAAAGTTTGTCGAATGTCTGCGGCACTGAGAGATCTATTTGTTGCTAGTCGCTTCATTTCTCTTACCACCCTTGGAAATATCGTCGATTTTCTTCCAGTTCTTTTTTTTTTCTTGTAGTTTTCCCCTAATTTCAAACAATTGATGACGCTGTAATTAATAATAATTGTAATTAATGACTACTTTACTAGAGTACTGATAAAACACCCACCTACTAAAAACGAAATTATCCTCTGTCGAAACAATATTAATGAAAATTCGTTTAAAAACACGTGTGGTCCTATTAATATTTCGCAAGGAACTAATCTTGAAAAGCCAAATGCAGGAGTAAAGGAATTCGAAGGAAAACCAAATACCGTTACTATGCAGAAATATAAAGGAGTTACAGAATGACAGTCATTTCTTTCTCCCTGGTAGTTTAGGAATGCGTATTGGCGTATTTTAAGTTTGGTCTTATAATTATATATTGATAGTGTATATCAACTTACCTTCCATAGACAAGGGTAAAGAAAGAGTCTTGCGGCACTCTCGTGTTATTAAGGTTTCCTGGGAAAAGGGCGAGACACCGGACGATTACCAGACTGGAGTGATTGTTTCTCCTTTCCAAAAGAAGGACAAGAGAGACTGCTTCAATTACATGGCAGAATATCTTTTTTAGTCTCCCCGGTAAGGTCTATGGTAAAGTGTTGGAGGCCCGTTCTAGAGCTATGGTTGAGTCCAGGTCAGGTGATGAACAGCCCGGCAGAAGTACTACCGACCAGCTTTGCACTCTAAAAATGATGCTTGAGAAGGCTTTCGAGAATGCTAAACCGATTTACAGTTGTTTTGCAGATTTAGAAAAAGCATACGATCGAGTACCCCGATGCAATCTCGGGAGTATTTTACACGAGTATGGGATTGCTAGTTGAGTGCCATTCAATCTCTTTACACCAAGTGCAATAGCTGTGTTTGGGCTAACGGTGGTAAATCAATACCTTTCACCGTGGGCGTTAGGCTTTGCCAAGTGTGCATCTTGTCTTGGACTGAATGTTGCAACGCAACCAAGGCGAGGAATGTTTAACAGTGGGAGAGTGTAAGTCATCTTCTCTTCGCGGAAGACTTAGTTGTCCTCACATCCTCCCAGACAAAACTCCAGCGCACGCTTGATAGGTAAACGTGGACAAGCCCAAAGTAACAGAGTGTGCAATGCAGTCTATATTTTAATGCAGTCCCATTGAAAGAGGTGGAGAAGTTTAAGAAGTAAGTGTCCTTTTCACGAGTGATGGGAGGAGCACCACTCAGCTTTCTTGTAGGATTTTTTTGAAGCAGCTTGGGAGATCTGTAAAAAGGAAGGAAGAATTAGGTGTCGAGGCTAAGTTCGGTTCGGTGTTTAACTCAGTGTTTGTCCCAACTCTTACCTATTAATAATAATTGATTGGCACTACAGCCCACAAGGGACCAGGGCCACTCTGGATTCTACAACAACTACTCGTGTTGTGCGTGCTACTGTTCTCTCACGAGCAGAAGGGACCTTTAGTTTTTCGCCGACTCCGAACGGCGAGTGTTGTCAGCAACTCGAAAGAGGTGGTGCCTTAAAAAATGCGAGCTATTCCGTCCGGGAATCGAACCTGGACCTTTGGCCTTTGGGTCGACGCCCTTTCTGACTACGCCACGGCAACCACAACTCTTACCTATGGTCATGAAATTTGGATAATGACCGAAAAAACAATCGGAATACAGGCTGCCGAGATTAGATTTCTCCGAGTCGTAGCGAGGTTACTCTCCGGAAAAGGCTAAAAAACGCGACGGTGCGGGGAGAACTGAATGTTGAGCAGATACTTCTTTTGGACGAAAATGGCTATGTTTCGTTGGTTTGACCACGTGATATGTATGTCACTATCATCACGACTTCTGGGGCGTGCCTCAGATGCGATTCCATCAGGTAGGCCACAACTCGGGAGACCCGGGGCGAGGTGGTTGGATCAAGTCCACAGACTCGCCTGGTTGCGCTTGGGAATAGCTAATGATGAATTAGAGTCGATAGCGGAGGATCGAGCGACCTTAAGGTCCTCTCATGAGAGCGAGACTTTCTGCGTGGCGGTCGACGCACTAACCACAACGCCACGACGACCACGAAAAAAAAAGATCTCATCTTAGGCAGTAGAAAAACAATAAAACACACTTACATTTTATTTTTCTTAATTTGTTTACTTTTACTTATGCCATAAATAGAATTGACAATTTAATTACAATCGCTACATCTGTGTACAAAAACTACAAATACATATATTAAAAGAATATACTCTGTAGGTACGTATAAGAAAATAATTTACTAACTCGAAGCAGGTTACACTATGTGTTAGCGTGATGTTGGTGCCTCCGCGCCGGTGACAAAACACGAGATTATGGATAATTACGTGAGTCACCCCAGTAAATTCGATTACAACTTTAAGTCACCTGTTTGTTTCTTTCAGCAATAATAGACTACACGAGACCAAGGCGACTAATACTATAGCACTTAAGGAGCCTAAAAGTGAAGAACCGTATTTTTCACATAAAATGAAATACAGCGGAGTACACTGACTACTCTTCACTGTACTTATCCTTGTAATTCTTTTCGGCAGTTTCTTTAAGGGCGGCAGCAGTTGCTGTCCCCGTTTGATTCACCAGCTGCGTAAGGAATCCTCGAGGATTTTGCAGGAGGTCATGCGGATGCCCAAGCTCGACTGCCTTTCCAGCATCCATGACTATAACTCGATCACTGTCCATAACTGTGTGCAGACGATGTGCGATTGTAAGAACAGTGCAATCGGCGAATTTTGTGCGAATCGTCCTTTGAATAAGCTTATCTGTCCTGAAAATTATAAAAAAAACACTGGTTACTTATCGACTTTGAAAAAAGGATTAATTTTGCTTACTCGGGATCAACATTGGCGGTGGCTTCATCGAGGATTAGGATTTTGTTGTTCCTGAGAATAGCACGAGCCAAACAAACGAGTTGCCTCTGCCCCATACTGAAATTCGATCCACCATCGTACATTCTACAGTTCAGACCGCCAATTAACGTGGACACATACGAATGAAGCTCAACGTCTTCTAAAGATTTCCACATGTCGGCGTCGTTCTTCTCTTCGAACGGATCCAAATTGTAGCGAAGGGTTCCGGAGAATAGGACGGGATCTTGTGGAATGATCGATATCTTGCTGCGGAGGTCATGTAGACCGAGTTTCTCGATGTCATGTCCATCGATTGTTATAAGGCCTTCATTGCAAGCCAGTCGGAACACTGACTGAATAATAGACGACTTCCCAGCACCGGTGCGGCCAACGATTCCGATTTTCTCCTTCGGCTCAATCACGAAATTCAAATCTTTCAGGACCAAGGACTCTCCTGGAGAGTAGCGCATTCTGAAATTGTTGAATTCAAGCTTTCCTTTGTTTGGCCAGTCGGATGGTGGCTTAAACTTTTCTGGTGTTTCCAATGGTGGCTCCGAGGGAGTTTCTGTGTATTCAAGCACCCTCTCAACGCTGGTCATTTGGTTCTCGAGTTCAGCTGTTTGTCGCATGCCCCACTGACACATGCCCACCATGCTGATGGATTGCATAATAGCAAGACCTACATCTCCACTGGAAAAGTTTAAGTCCAAGACCAGAAAACTGAACGTTACAGCTGATATGTAGATGAAGCAAATCAAGTCTGACCACAGCGCGAACGCCCGGGTACAAGCAAGGAATAAATACCAAGCGGAGGTGTTTGCGTTTTGGTATTCGTGAAATTCTCCTTCAAGAGCACTTTGTGCATTCACAGCTCGGATTGTCGTGAGGCCTTGAAATGTCTGATTGGCAAGTGAGTAAATCGGGCTGCGGGCTGAAAGTATGAAATTCACTCGTAACTCAAAAAGAGATTCTAAAACACAACCACTTACATATGGACTCGATTCTCTTGACACTTCGACTCGTGTTCACATAAACCAACCGCACAAAGTACAAGCAGACTACCACCACTAGCGCAGGCAACATCAAGAAATAATTCGCTACCGCAACTATGACGAGAACTCCAGATACGTCCATGGCGAACTAATATCAACAAGTTAGATTAATTTTGCAAAGTCCGCTGATAGCGATCATTCTCTTACATATAAGCAATCAATGAGTGTGTGCGGTAAGTCGGCATCCACTGTTCGGATGTCCTTTGAGAAGCGGTTTAAGATTCTTCCAGAGCTGTTTGTGTTGAAAAAATACATTGTCGCTCTGGTGATGCCCCGGAACAGTCGGTCATGCAGTTTCAATGATATCCTCAGACACATGTTGAAAAAGCCAAATGTCCGCATGAGAAATACTACCAAGGTGCTGCCTAACAGCACCGAATAGATCACAACCAGCTTCATTCTTTCCTCCTCTTCGCTTGTAGTCTTTAGCGCATCGCCTTCTATGGCAGTCACGTTTTCGGCAAATGTTGTTTCGTTCAGACTTGTCATGAGTTCGGTGTGTTCGATGGCAACCTTTTCTTCCCAAATAACCCTGAAATTGAGAAGTTCTTAAGTTAGAGCTGAGACATGAATCGAGGGAGGACCTACCATCTAGAGATGAAGTAGTCTACACCAGTGAGCATGACTCTGGCCAGGACGAAAAGTCCCAAGATGAGGAATAGTAGGAATGGGCTCTCCAAGGCCTTAAAGTACGAGGCATAAACACTAAACTTCACGGAACCCACTGCCTGGACTTCCTTGTTGTCGTCGGCCAGGTCTTCTACAGGCATCTGCTGCATGTGCTCCAGACTCTTTTCGCTGTCGCTCTTCGATATCTTGCTGCTGACACTCACTTTGTCTGCGGCTTCATCGTGTGCGTCATTTGTATGCATCAAGAACTCGAATTGTTTTGATTTCTGCAGCTCCTGATAGCTGCCCTCCGTAACGATGCGGCCCGACCCCATCAATATCAGCTTTTCCACGTCGAACAGGTACTGTAACTGGTGCGTCACCAGTATTCTTATCTTGCCTGATAAGAAGTCGCGGATACAGTTCTCGAATATGTGCTTTCCCACGTGCGTGTCGACGGCCGACAATGGGTCGTCGAGCAGGTATATGTCGGCTTTGCGGTAAATGGCTCTGGCTAGGTTCACTCGAGCTCGTTGGCCCCCACTTAAGCTTACACCCCGTTCGCCGACAATCGTTAAGTCGCCGTAGGGCAACAGCTCCAGGTCCCTCTCTAGGGCACAGACGCTCAACACTTTCTTGTACCGCTTCTCGTTGTAGCTCTCGATAAAAATGATGTTGTCGCGTATAGTGCCTTCGAAGACCCACGGCTCCTGCGAGGCGTAACTGATCTTCCCGTCGACATCCACAGAACCCTGGTTCAAACAAACTTCGCCCAACAGCACGTTCAATAAAGTGGACTTCCCTGCCCCGACCGGACCTACGACAGCCGCTAGGGTTTTGTCGTGAATGGTCAAGTTCATGTCCTCGATGGCTGCGTTCCTGTTGTCATCATCCAAATCCCAGGAGGCGGATGCGTCTTTAATCACAACGCTCTTCTTTTCTGCAGTCGGATTGAAATTTCTGTGAATTACTTTGGGCGTCAGAATGGTAGATGCATTGCCGTTCATTTCAGATTTCTTGTCAATGACAATTGAAGGGCGCGGAGTTTCTGGTTTCGCCTTTGATTTGCTGCCCTCTGGCAGCTCTTCACCCTGCAGCAGGAATTCCTTACAACGCCTTGCCGAAACATAAGCCTCAGCACAGAATGTAATGGCCAGTGGCCAGAAATGAACCATGGACTCGTTAAGCATGCTAAAGTATGACGATACTGTAAACACCCGCTTTGCGGTGATTGCATCGCCCAAATACACGTAAGACACGATGCTCAGGAAGAGTGAGAGCTTTGATATCATAGAGGTACAGCTCAAAGCCGCATGGATGTAGGAGGTTCCGCGAATGGCATTTACCTCCTTTAGCCTCACGTCTGCTATCACCTTCGCGAACGACTTCTCCCACGCGTACATTTTGATCACCTGAATGCCTTGGATGATTTCATTCATCAGTTTCACCCTCAGGTCTGTCCTCTCTGCAGTCTTTTGGCGGTAGTAGGCCGCATTCTTCCCCGCCCACGCCTGGAGGGGAATGAAACTTAGCATAAATGACACGCCTATCACAGCCGAGACTCCGATTTCCCTGTACATTAAGTACCCAATCAGAAGCGACTCCATTGGCCCCTTCCATAGGTCGTGCAGGAAACACAGGGCCACATCAAATCGCCCCAAGTCATTAGAGATGATATTGATCGCTTGACCACGCAGCCCATCATTGCTTGCGCTCTTTGATATTTGAAGGCACTTGCGGTAGACAAGTCCTGATAAGGCCAGTCGAATCCTTGTACCGATTTGGAAGATGGTGAATATGAATGGATGGAATGTCAGAATTGGCAGCAATGAACAAAAAACTATGCCCAAGGCAAATAAGTAAGATTCCTGCCTCGTAATTGACGTCTGCTCTGCTACGAAGTAGGCCACAAAGTTTCCCAAAAGCAATGGTTGCAGAGACCTGAAAGGAGTGAAGAAGTGGATCAGTATGGAAAAGAAATAATGGGAAGGGGAGAGCACTTACTTCGTCGTCGATTCCATAATTGAGTATAATAGCCCCAGAGGGACAAATGTACGACCGTAGGCACGAAATATAACGCGCACGACACTGGGATTTCTTCGCTTCTTCTCTTCCTCCCATAGTTTGGCGAACTTCTCTGTAACTCGCTGGCTGTCCAGGTCCTTTTTATGTTCATACAAATCTTCATCTTTATGCGGTCCTTTTAAGCCTTGACGGAATAAGTCCTTCATCCACCTGAAAAATTAGACAAAATTTGGATGTTAATTTTGAGATCCATTTAGAAAGTAGAAGAAATTTGTGTCTAATAGCTTGCTGCCCGATGTGCTCATCACCTTCACAAGACTGGTTTTACTTTTACACACACACAGTGTACCTAATACTGCAAAACCAGACTGTAGATAACCCCATGTATTCCCTAGATTTAGACGGCACTGAATTTAGGAAAGTTGTTAAGTCTGTTAATACACCACTAGAAATTTAAACTCCACAACAGAGTGGAATGGGTGTTTAAAGATTCAATACAATAACAACAATAATACAATAAAACCGTAACCGCCGTGGCCTTGTTCGATCTTCGAATCGGGAATCAAAACTGCCTACTTCTCACGCCTATCTCTTAATAAAGAACAATATGTTTTCATTCACAAAATAAACAAACCGACTACCGCCACAGTCGAAAAGGATTAGCGTCTAACTTTCCCTGCAACTACTCGTCATATGTTGGCCCTCTCACGAAAAGATGGGACTTACAAGATTATAGCCGACAAAGTTGATCATAGATAGTTTTTGGAGTGTTGCCTTCAACTTCAACAGATTGGTGTCGTGAAGTTTTATTCAGTTTGAGAATCGTACCCATAGTCTCCGACTTATGAGTTGACGCACGCCATGACTTTTTTGAGTGGTTAGCTTTTGTTGAGTCAAAAAGTGTTTGTAGATCAAATTTTAATTTAGTCGGTATTTTCGGCAACATTCAAAGGGGTACTGAAGCATTCCCATTCTGTGGGTGTAAGTTTCTCAAGTAAAGCAACCATTTTTGGAAATAAAAGAAAACCTTAATATATGTTCGCATACTGTACATGATCGCGTATCAGTGATCATTGCATATCTTCTCCGCGTACATAAAGAACACTTGTGAGAGAGTCATGAATATCCCTAGGGGGTCAGAGTTAAGTTGGAACATTTTATCCTTACAATTTTCTGGCAGCTTTTGAAAACTGGAAGTTGAGTCCTACGTTTCTCTCTTGGCTCGTTTCTTCAACTTCATCGTTATTTTCTTACTCTTAGACAGTAATTCAGCCTCCATCCCTAAAATGAGACAACCAGTCAGAGCGCAAACGATAGGTCTGACAAGTATTGATTGATGTTTACTTTTCATTTGTCGCGTGCGTTTTGACGAGCTGCAGTCGTTACCTTTTTAGAAGCAAATAGAAAGTAACTGATCAACTTTGGAGTTGATTTTGTTTAATTTAGCAGCTCGGTTTAAAAGTTTGTATTGTTATAATGAAAAACACACAAGAAACATGCATCTTTTTTTTGAAAATTCGATGAAATTTGAATTCCACATGAAATCGAGACAAATTTCAGCCCTCTCGATTGTAGTCAAAATTTTCGATACCATTTCTGTATTTTAGTGAAACAGTATTACAGAAACTGTATCATTGAAAACTTTCTTATCTTTTTCTAGCGATTTCGTTCCTCTTAAGCTATTATAATAGTCGATGTGGATATTTGCTTCCACACAGAGTCCGGATAGCACTCACCAAGCCACTTTCTGCGCCGATCTTCCTGTGCCCCGACGCGTAAAGCTGAAACATATTTTTTCAAAGGCTGCTTATTTGTATTAGTTGAAACAAACAACGAATATGCATCCGGATCCTTTGTTGTCTCATTAGCATAACGTCGGTCGTTTTGCAAACGGAGGTAGAACCTTATAGTCAACCACCAAATTTATTATACTAAACTGGAAGTCTTCAGATTATAGGACAATACTAAAAATATTTAAAATTACTTTCAGAATATTGTTATTTTCCTTAAACAAAAACAACCCACTGACAAAAATAGCGCACAATCGCTGTTCGGTCAAATTACACTCTATGCACCATTTAACTAACAATACCTTCTCATTGAAAATAAAAACAAACAGACATATCGTGGGATCTTATCTTCAATTTGCACTGGCAATATCTTTCTTTCATAATTTTTCTTAGGGTGCAATCCAAAATGATTGCGTTGATGTACAACAACCATTCTTAACAGTTATCTAAATCCGCCCATAAACATTTTTTTCATATTTATGGAATCACATTGTTGGAAGTGCATATAATTTTATAGAATTCTAAAATGACGTCAAATACAATCTAGCCAAAGATTGTCCTCCAGTTTATCCAAACAGAGTAACAAACAAACGTTAATATCGCAAGGACGTGCGTGGATAGAAAAACACATCCAAATATGAATTATTGTCTCCTTGTGCCATAGCTTAAACTATGATTTTTCATCGGAAGGAATTGTGAATCATATTGATTACTTCGAGGAGCTAATTGTGAACAGCCCCATTTCAAATCACATGTGAATGAATTCTATGTTTCAGAGAAAGAATGTGGAAAACTTCAAGGAACATCTTATGAAGATTTGAAATTGCATCCGGTAGATGCATACAATATGAGTTGCAAGATAGGAAAATGAAAAAAAAAACCGAGCCATTTTTTTCTTGCTTGGTACGAAACGAAGTAGTTCTAACATCTGAAGGTTAGACGGGATGAAGAGTGGATTTACTTTATGATACTCGAACGCAAATTGTCATAGATAGCCCCAACAAAACATTCACAACCACCATACTATGGCAAAAAGACAGCGATCTATAATTGGTGAAACCAGAACGGCGTTAAACTGTTTTGAGTTACTAAAATCTCAGGAAAATGAGGAGACAACACAAAGTTCTCTTTCTTGACACCAATGTTCCACAAACAGCAAACCCAGTTCCTAGCACTTTGAAGGTACTAAACTGGGAAGTTCTAACCCATGCAGCTTTCCCGGTAGACTTGGGTCCTTCGGTTTCCTTTGTGTCTGCATCGATGGGCCCCACACTGGCTGAGTAAAACCTTTTTTTGTATGATATGTGCCTTCGAATTAAAAATATTGTTTTAAAACACCATTTTTCTTACTTTTATAGTTTTTTTACAAGACTTTAAGTCAAAGTCTGTGCTATTTGAGGAAACAAGTACGTACGGCTCGCATAATAAGAAATAGAGACATCTTACCTCAATGTAGGGCAAGTTGGAATGTGAAAAAGCAAGTTCCTCATGTTTGCTGCGTGCGTTTTGACACATAAATATAAGTATACGTATTTAGGCATAGCACCTTGGAAATTAAAAACCTTTAATAGATAATAAAGAACCTTAAACATTTCAATACATGATTAAAAGTTCCCGCTCCCAGAATTTCATTTGAAGACTTGACAAATTTCAAAATCCTAAAAAAACGAAGTTCTTAAAAAATAAGATGAAGCAGAATAGAATTCAAAAATAGTAGCGCGACTCAATCTAACTTTGTTGTTCGTTGTTTTTTAACTAAGAATTCAGAGCCCCATGTTTTAAATTTTAAGGATTTTGAATTTAATGTGTATATGTGAATTTTTGGCCACTTTGGACTTTTTTTTTTAAAAACTACGTTAAAGCTGACAGAAGATTCCTTCCTGTCTTAATATATTTTTGTATTGTTTATAGTTATATAACAATAATAATCTTTCTAATGATCTGTTTTGAGGACCAAATTCTTAACTCAGTGCATGTCATAAAGAAGTGTAAATGCATCACAGCCCGCATCTAATGTCACCTATTTGTGTAGTTTCTTTTTGACAGCCTTTTCGAGTGAATTCATTTACCCACAACCAACGCTTGTATAGACATCACTCCTGAAGACCTTGAGGTAAACAAAAATAAAAGCTTTGGTTAACGTAATAAAGTACTTATTTTCAAAATCATTTATTCAAAACTTATCTGTCAAATCAATCTGTCCAGACAGATACGCAGCTTAGAAATAATTAAATGAATCCAACCAAACCTTTTACAATAAATACTATGATTTCGTTTGAATGAATTGATCAGGAAGTACGCAAAATTACGGCGAAGTATAAAAAATTCATTCACAAACGGTTTTTTTTCGTATCAAAGTTCATTTCGCGTACATCAAAATGAAACACGTGAAGAAATATTTCAACAATTACAATTCACTAAACAGAGCTCGAACTTATCAGCTCGTGGCAATTATAACCTTGACACAAGTAGCAGGAAAATCGCGAACACACTTGTGGGCCGTACTATCGATTCATTATCAACCAAGCGCATATCTTGTATTATAAAACAAATGAACCCACACCCAGCATAAAGCGTAATTTTCTCGCACATATTGTAGATACGTGTGACATGCAGCGGAACAAAGCTAGAAAAAATTAAAAAGTCGAATGGTCGGTGGCGATAATTAAGACAAGTGTGGCATTCGTCTATAATCGGAATTGATTTCGATTATTTTGCGATATACTTATCGATCTTTGGAAGTTGTAACTATTTACGGCTGGAGAGAGTGAAGTGTTAATCAGTTTTTTTTTGGATCAAGTTTTATTTTGTCTAAGTTTTGACAGACAGATAATTCCCGTTATCGAAGGCATATGATTAACACAATTCGTAAATCTGGGACTGGGACACCGTTCTGAAGGTGGGTCGGAATGTAGAAGCTTACTGATTTACTTTTTAAAATATTCGTAAGTCTACCTTGTAAAGAGAAGTATTTTTCTAGTTTAAGTGGAATGTGGCATCAATGAGAAAAATTCTAATTCATTCTAATTAGATTCTTCACCAAATACTCGCGCTATGTATGTACATATCTTTTCTTTAAAGTCGAGAGTACCTACACTTTATTGATGACTCCGAACAGTGAGATTCGGGCAGCGACTTATTGACATTTATAACTCTTTGATTGTTGTAAGCAACTCATAACAGGTTGTTACAGTTCTTCCTATAATCGAACCTGGGACCTTCAGCATATGAGTAACGACATGGCGCCTACAACTGACAAACAACTGCTAAATTCCTAGAACGAATTGCCGGGCATCCGTCAAGAGATGACACACTCAAAATTTTTCTGTTGCGGATACTAGTTTACAGAGACATTCCAAAGCAAACAGATTAGTTAGGCGTGCGAATCTGTTTTTACGGTAGAAACATAAAAATGTAGGCAGAATCTAGCTGTGTGTAAGGCTAAAGACCTATATAGACGCGATCCACTTGTTAAATCTCAAATATTTCCTAAAGAATTTCAAGATAAATTTAATCGTCGGTAGACCCTAACAGTTCTACGCAATTACTTTCATTTAAGAGATAAGATATCTGCTTCGACCACTAAGTAGGCCTCGTCTAGGTCTAGGTCTCACCACAAATGACGTCTACAGAAGTTTCATGGAAGAGGCTGTCCACATCTACTTTGCACCTGTCCACCGTTTGAACACCTCAATACTTATTTCTAATGTGGTGAGCATTACTGATCCCGCTAGCCGATCAGATCCAAATAAATACAGACGATTCTTCTCAACCTTTTGTGGTAGCACAAAGTTTCTCATAGAATTATATACATTCACCTATAACTACTTTCCTACAAACCTATGTAATGGTGGTTTACTTAAAGTCGCACAAGAATAACAAGGCTTCATGCACAATTGCTTAGGGAGCCACCACTTCCAATGTTATTGTTAGACCCCTTCAGACCACTGGGACATTGTCACGTGCAGAGCGTGTACGGATTCCAATTGAAACATTATTTAAAACGTTTGCTGCCAGAGAACAATAAAAACTAAAACTGATAAATGAAGTCCGTGAATTTGTTAAGATCATCGGTTCATCCACACTATTGTTATTTTGTATAAGGCAATTGAATCTCATGCCTGTCTACGTCAAAGTGTCTAACACTTTCTGCAATCAGGCAGCTATATGGACTATATCATGACTATATATCGTCATGGCGTGACTTAATTTTATTCCCAACTAGAGTGTGTTCCGTTATCTCATTGTTGTGCACTCTTACGATACAGATTCATTGATTGCAAAATAGCGCAATGTCTAGATGAGTAGTTCCATCTTCTATTTGGAGATTAGTCCGCGACTTTATCCTTTTGAAACTCAGTCATCTTTGTTGGATAAATAATATTTCTAATATAATATGTCCTTCCTTGAGGTTAAAGCTATTTTGTTAAAATCGATCAGTACTTTTGCCATGAAAGCGCTGCAGATAGGCAGAGTTACTTCAAAAGCAACTTTTTTTATGCATTTTTGATATAAATCTACTAAATTATTTATTATTTCTTGACAAAAAAAAATAAAAATAACTGAATCGAATTGAATAATGCTTCTTTAAGCGAACTAACACGACACACGTGGTGTAAGCTAATTTATATCTAATCTATTTTCGCTTGACTATTTTTAATGAATTCTTTATACTTAATAGGAAAAAGGTTGTGTTTTATGTCCAAGAAAAATATTCGAAAACTTGGTCTTTTTATTTTTATCTAGCTTAGCCTTGACGTTTTTAAAATAACTAAATTAAAATATGAAACTACCTATGAATAACTTAGTCCATAAGTGCAAAAAGACGCGTGCAACAAGGCGTAACGGCTTTTATATAATTAACAAGATTGACCTTTTTTTTATTCATTTTTTTAATTACAAGTATTACTGCTTAACCCTAAATAAATTGGCCCCCTTCCTTTCTTGATGCCTTGTCGCAGCGGAAGGGTTTAAGACATCGAATCAAAGCCCAGAAACGTCTTCTTTGGACGTTTTCCACCAACAAAAACGCCTTCAGCCAACAAAAAAAATGTAATTGGCCACAAAGCCAATTATTAATGGGTAGCGAGCGGTGGCGGGAGCCGGTTTTGATGCAGACTGTGCACTGTCTTAGTGGAATACTTGAAAGCTGTTCATAGCTGTGCACCGATGTTTTACTCGCTTGTACTGAGGGTCTTATAAAATAATAAATCATGAAGGTATTTATGTTTTAGTAGTATTTTTGTAGACGGTATTTCAAAGTACTTCTGCGCAAATTATGTTTTCAGTTGTGCTTTTCTCCGCGACCTGATCTTATTTCTCCAATTAAAAAGCAGATTAGAGAGATGTTGATTCTTAAAACATTTAAACAATTTTTGCTTTGTGAAATGTTAAAGCAAACGATGCCTTTACGGGAATTATTTTAAAATATAAAGATAAATCATTGCAATGCGAGATGTAAGCATTGTCTGACCAAGTGGTGAACCAGCCAAAACTTTTGCAACGATCACGATAATAATAATAATTGTGTGGCACTACAGTCCACAAGGGACCAGGGATTAGCTCTACAACAACTTCTCGCTTACAACTACCTACAGTTTCTTGCCGACTCCAAGCTTTGAGATTTCAGAAGCTTTTCATAGAAAATTAGTACAGTTTGAAAGAGGTGGTGCAGTGATAATATGCGTGGTGTCCCGTCCGCGAATCGAACCTAAATCTTCTGCGTGTGGGTCAATGCACTTACCCACCACTCCATGGCGACCACCAAAGATCACGTTATTGCAGAGAAATTTAACTAAAAGAAATCATTCGGACACCTATTTTTAACTTAAGGGAAGGTGACTAGAGTTCAAAGAATAAGGAAACGCTTGTGGGTAATGGAAGACATATTCGTAACCAATTACATAATTGAGGGAAGTGTATTGAAAGACATCTCCTAGAAATTTACCTAAAATTATTTCATTTATTTCATCCACACAACTGTTTTTTGGCCTTTGACAAATCCATTGCAAATCTTGTATTTCTACTTCGAATTTATCTGAGCAGTCCTTAATGCTGGTTACTTATTCATACATCGCGCTTAATTTCAATTTTGTTTTCAAATTTCCGTCTCCCATTAGAAGTAACTTCCAATAAAAAAATGTCAACTGCTTCCACCCAAATGTGATGTCATATTTGAAGATAGTTTGAAGGTATCAACTTTTATAACAGTCGGTTTAAGCAAGACTGCTCTGATTCCTTTCTTAACATTTCTCGAAAACAAACATGACAATGATTCCGCCCATAACTGTTCGCTTAAACTCGAACATATGTAACTATTTTGCTGCAGAGTTATTTTAAAATTATGAAATTTTTCTTATGATGATTATGATGATTAAAATCAAGTGATGTTCACTTAAACTTTGTTCACCATCATGAAATACTTTCAGTTAATGACACACTCATGTCGATGAGTACTAATATTATGTTGATAAAACTTTTTGCCAAATAAGTTTTTTCGAATATTTTGTATTGCCACGAAAAAAAATTTAGAATATTAAAAGATGTTGTACCACTGACTGACTTTTTGAACGCTTATAAAATTAATTTTACAAAACATTTACGCAACATACGTAACGGAAGGTTGAACAGAAATAATTTTTTACCGTTCCTGCACATTCTTCATTAATGCTCCACTCCTATTGGTAGCAGCATGCCTAAATGAATGAACTGTCCTAAAATAAAAAATAATTTTTCAAATCAAACCAACAGTTGTTGAGATTGACACCATTCCATGCTCAAGCACTTCTCCCTTTTCAACACTTGTACCCTCGTTTCAAACGAATCGATTGCAGATTCCGCTTAAACTGGACTCACAGTGAGAAAATAGGCGTTTACATTTTTCCAGTTAAACATTCTGCCAGCCAGGCACTTCGAAGCGATTCAACGTCTGCATGTATTTGTTTATTATACAAGACTGGTTCAGTTTGGCCACGCGTGCTTATTTAAATGTGTTCCGGTGAATATCAAGTGATGAATAATTTGATCGCCATGAAAATTCTGTTCGGTTACTGTGACTGATACAGGGCATTGTAATAGTATCTATGTGTCCTACGGAAGGAACCAAGACTTTTTGTGCGCGGCGTAGACTCTCTTGACTTCATCTCCATCAAAGTGTATAGAGGAGCATACTTCGACGTTTTGGAAGAGAAGTTGCTTCATTATCTGACCCGATACCGCAGGGTTCTATATGGTTTCCCAGAAGATAATACCCAAATCCAAGTAAATGGTCAAAGCATGGAGTGGTTTGCGATCAATTACATCTGTCTAATGGAGTGGCCGGTACGTTCTCTAGATTGTAGCCCAATTGAAACCCTTTAGGGCATTACGACTAGGCGAATATATGCCGATAATCGACAGTAAGTGAACGTTGCCGAACTGCCAAACAGTCGTTGAAATCTTTGGAGCATTTAAAAGAAAACCGATTGACATACCCTCTGTCAAATCGTGTTTTCAGTTTGGCAGGAAAAAATTGTAGAAAGCAAATTTAATGAAAAACTAGAAAACATAAAGTGCGATCAGGAAAAAGCTTTTTTCAAATTGGTAAGGGAAGAACGGATTTTCTGTTTCTCTCTTTGTGTACCTTACTGTCACTTTTAGGCAAGCAAAGTCAATCAAAATGTCACTTGAATTGCAGTTTTCAGGGAACTGTGTTTATTTGAAAGAAAAAAAAATTGTGAATCATGACCATTTCTTGTTCACGATGAAACTTAAAGTTGACTGGAAATAGATTGAAAAACGAAAAATATTCGTAAGGTGAAGTCTAAATCCCATCATCCGTTCAAATCATGACGAAACAATTGTTTTACAAATCAGTTTTGGGAATATTTGGTGACAGACAACAATTTGCAATGAAACGAAAAAGTCAATCCTCGTATAGACAGAGTCCATCACTCCTATTCAATCTTAATTTTTACGGCTTACTATTCACGAGCTGTTTTGCCGACAATTAGATTCTCTCTGACTTCGACGAATGGTGGGGCAAAAGTGTTAAAAAAAAAATACAAGGGATGCGTCTCAAGATACATTGGTAGGCCCGTGGAATGATGGCATTCTATTATTTCTAGTTCTACCTGCGTTTTTGGCCTGTTTGCGTTGATGGCATCAGAAGAAGAAGAACGACGAACTCTGTGGGCTGTTTGACGGAATGTGCTTAGTCATTTGCCTACGGATACGACGCTTAAGATGACTTTACCATGTAGAACAGATGCATACATTGCTCCCTTGCGAAGACTTTGGAAGACCTCATCTGCGGTGACGCACACAAATGGAGAAGGACCTCAACGAAATTATGGTGTGAAATTAAAGGAACTGCCAAGGACATCGTCTAAATAGAAATCTTAGTTAAGCCCCAGCTCCACTCCGGACTGTAATGGAAGACGAAGATAGAAGCCACAAGGCTTTTAGCCAATATTGTTACAGATGAGATATCGGAAAAAGCTTAAAGAAATCGAGAAATAAACGGAATCCGTGTTCATTATGAACAAAAGAGCGCTAGAGAAAACAAACGTCCGTAAAAAGCATATTGTCTTCAGCCCGTAATTAAAAATCTGGGAGAGATGATTGATTGATATATTTAATTACAAGCATTACGATTTACAAGCATAACCTCGTAAAAGATCGGCGAGATTTTATGTGAACTACCGGCGACTATTACCTACTAAGGTAGGTCTTTTTGATCTAACAAATTAAAAGTGACGCACAAATCTATGCTTAATTTATGCGCATAGTGCACATGTGTTAGCAGTGCTTTACGAACGATATACCACAATGGGATATTGGTATATTTCTACCCACTGGCACCCCGACAGTACCAACAAGAAAACTCTATGATAATCGAGTCTCAATCAGCCCATCCATAAATCGCACAGAGAAATATTTAAGAAGCCTTAGTAGTGACAACAACATGGGTGTCCCTAAGAGGGAGTACAACGAACCGTAAATGAAAGTCAAAAACGTGTCAAGTTACAACTTATTGATAAGTTTGTTTCTGAGAATACGCATGCAAGCGAAACTTTAATGAAAAACAGGTGTGTCCTCGCTTTGTAAAAAAAAGCATTCCCATCGAATGTGTTTATCATAAAACGTACATACTCCAGATAATATTGCAAAAAAACCGACGACGTTCAGTTTAATGGGTTGTCAAGAAAATTTACAACAAACCTTAATTCAACAAAATGTTTCCTGACGAAGTGAATAGATAAAGTCGGTATAACTTAGATGTAATTTCAAAAGGGAGCACGCCGAAAAGTTCGCCGGGAGGATGGCACTACCAATAGACGTCGGACCATTGGTGCGTTTGCAAGAGTCCCACATCCCAAACTTTGTTTAAAAGAAAAGCCCCATTCTAATTTCCAGTCCCAGTCTCCGTCTCAGCCCCACTCTCATTCCCAGTCTCAGCTACACTTCCGCTGCTGTTAACAATCGAGAGAAAGAAATGTGCGATCTGTGGAATAAGAACGACAGTGAAACGCGAGACCCTCAACAGAACGTAGCCCAGCAAAATTCTCAAATCCGGACCTCATGTCCCTCTTACACTATTAATGGACCTCGGGGCAAATTGGTATCTCTGCTAGATATCCGCCTTCAAAGTCCCAACCTCAGTCTACGCCTCAGTCCCAATCTCAACCTCGTTCCCAACTCAATTCGCATTCCACCCCTCAACTAACACCCACATTTTTAAAAGCATCTGTCATTTTTCCACTTCCGTTTTTAAATTCTCTTAAAAATTGCTCATAAAGAAAGAGAAATTCTTGCATATGCAGGAAAACGGGGAGAGCACATCAATTCGTAAACTTAGGGAACGAGCCAAAGAAGAAAGCTCCTGCATTTCATTTACTTTATTCTCAAATCGTGTAGTTCTCTTTGAGAAGCACAATCAAACCCGAGCCAAACCAGTCGGCGACTTTCCCCCACTACACCTCGTCAACCGCTAATGACGATTATCACTTCTGAGGGATGAATACATTATTCTTATGCAAGTGATGTACTCTCCGAATATCCCAAAAAGTGCAGCACAGTGATGTGGTGTGGCAATAGTGGCCTTTAATCTCACTGCCAAAATAAAAATGAGAGCGTGAAACAGAACGATTCCGCCTGTTTGTTAGTTCATCTTATTTATTTATGGACATTCCCCGCATGGCGATGGGGGTTTCACTGCGTGATTTGCCCCAAACCTGTTTGGTAGCGTTCAAATCGATGCCAGTGCCGTTGCCTAATAAATGGTGGGAAAGGGGATTTTTTTTTCTCCTCTGCTTTGGAATGGAAGACTTGTTACTCATACGCCTTCTACGAAAGTTAAATTATCACAAAGCGTAGAAGAAAAAAATTCTCAACAAATGTTTGTAGACAAAGAAACAAAACTTTTTTTTCTTTTCATTTTCCTCTTTTGTTTATAATAACTCTGCGAACAGTTTACTCCGTCTGCGATTTTCCGCACAAAGAACAAAGATTCAATCGAATTACATGCACAAAGCCGGATTGCACCTACTGCGCTGGGCGAGTGACAGCAGTCGGAAACATGTGACGTGTGTGCAGAGGAACACCACACAACCGGCTGTTGTGACATACTTTTGGCAGTTTTTTTTCCTGTCATTTACACTACATGACCTTAAGAAAAGCGCTTCTAAGATCACGACTAGGAGAGACTAAGTGCAAATTGACTCATTGGTGTAATGAACTCTGGGAAGCGTGATCGCATCGCTTGAGTTGCTAATTTGGAGTGTTTTACAATTTCTAATGTATGCGCCGGCAGCAATGAGGTTGTGGAAGTAGCGGCACAACAATTGTGTGATTTTATTTTAGGTTGAGATAAGAATAGTTTTGTTTTTTGTTTTTAATTTTCAAGTTGAGTGCAGAACAGATGAAGCTTTCCATATTTCTTTAGCTGAACTGTGGTAAAGTATCGTTGCATTATACGGCAAGTTTTTTTTTGTTTGTGACATGAGGAATTCAATGAATTGAGTGTATATTAGTATCGGGGAGTCTTTGTTTTGTAAGACGAATGCACTCTGCATTGACATTTTTTTTTAGTTTATCGGATAACTTTACTCCATTCATCTGCGATTATTTTCTTTACTGAAGTCACATTCTTTCAAATTCGTGTAACTAATACACTCAGAGATGATTGATGGGATTCATATCTGGTGACTGCGATGTGGTGTACGAAGTATGGTTTCCAATACCTCCGCTTTACACTTTAACAACTTTGAGAAATATTGAAAACTTATTTTCACACTGACTACCTCGGAACTTCGATTTGACTCTTTGGGGGACCGATGTGGTCCCAACAAACCGAAAACGATTCAAAAACTTTAAGTCAATATCGCCTAAGCAATCTGGGGTTGGGTGGTCGCCGTGGCGTAATGGTAAGTGCGTCACCGCCACGCAGAAAGTCTATGTTTCATTCCCGGACGGGATACCTCGCATTTTTTCACGGCACCACCTCTTTCGAGTTGCTGACAACATTCAAGGAGTATCAATTGTCTATGAAAAGCTTCTCAAATCTCGTCTGTGGGAGTCGGCAAAAAACTGTAGGTCCCCTCTGCTCGTGAGAGAACAGTAGCACGCACAACACGAGTAGTTGTTGTAAAAGCTAGGCCCTGGTCCCTTGTGGGCTATAGTGCCACTCAATTCGTACATAAACAATATTTTTTTCGCCAGATGTGAAAGGCGCTCAGGAGCCAGTGCTAACTTCTCTAAAGACCACTCATATTATGCGGTGCTATTGTTCTGCCACAACTGGAGGGGGCATCTGCAGTTTAATACCGATTTCGAACGTCGAAGTTTGAGAAATTTTTCTCCACCTGCGTATCAGTCAAGGCACTTACTCACTACACCACCCTTGTCTACTTCACACTCTTCATGAGTGAGTTCGATCACTTTTCATTCGAAGTGGGTGAAAATGCGAAATTCGTTTAGGAGTTGCGTTTATTTATTAAAAAAACCCGACAATTTATATCTGCGGTATATTTAAATTTTTCACGTCTTGGATCTTGAAAATTTGCATGTTTATTTCATGTTTTAAGCGTGTTGATAAATTAAGACAGCAACTTTCAAACTCTGCCGCTGTACTTATATCTCTGTAACAGAGCTGCGAAATAAAAAGTTGTAAATTGAAATCGAATCAAAATAGAAATTAAAAGTGTTCAGGAGATATGAGAGGATCAGTCAGAGTAAAAGGACACAAATGTTTCTTCCTTTGATAACGAAACCTTAAAGAATCCATAGGCATAGAGCAATATAAGAATTAATAGAACCACATCCCGCAGAAACGTCATTCTCAATTCCAGAATATTTGGATTTGCATCCACGTAAGAACAACTTTAAACCGGTTCAATGATTCATTTTTCTACAGAACAGTTATCAATCCCATCTCTCGCACCGATTGTTTTTGTTTGTTATTATTATTTTCCCTTTAAGCTTCAGTTTCTAAATTGTTTTTTTTTTCTTTCTCATATCTAAGACTCTGCATGTACTCGTGTAATTGTTCGGTATATGTCCATGCGATAATTACTTAACAAATAAAATTTCGCAAACAGACTGACATGCACTCGAAAATACTGGGAACTGCACGTCATAACCGTTGAACGAGTGTAATATTTTCTTTGTATCCATTTCTGTTTGCCACAGTCGGTCATCAATGATCTGATGGATGTTGGATTGTATTATTGTATTATTGGGAATGAAACACATGAATGCAATGTGTTGTTTTTCTTTTGTGATAAGTAGAGCGGCGATTGAATTTCGACGAATATTTATTTAGTGACTCAGATAAACGAGCTGTTTTATTTATTTGTTTATATTTGAAAAAACGTGTTTTATCGAACAAAAATAACAATTTTTACAAAGTATCAATAAAACTGGGAGCAGAGTAAGCGACAGTCGCACAAGTTTATGTTTCGTCTCGTTCTTTGTATGACGCTACGTAGAAATAGTCATAAAAAACTGCTCCGACTGAGTCCTTCCCAAGGGCGTACCACCCAAATTGGAAAATTCTTTAAGGCTAACTATGGGTTCTTTTGTCATATATACGAAGTCGTCAACCGCAGTTAAGTTGTTGAAGACTCTCTATCACCGGTGTAAACAGAATTCAAAAACGCAAGTGTTAAACACTAACACTCCTAACACTACGCCATTCCATTGATGACTTTAATGCATAACTGATGAATTCTCGCAATACTTCTGACGTAAAATTTGCGAAACCAATTTATGCATGTTCCCCTTTCTGTTTCACCTTATGAACGCAAAAGTTTCGCTGCACCCACTTTCAAATGTTTTAATGTTCTAGTAACTTATTTTTTCAGACTCGCTGTCAGAGTTACGGAATGCTATCGCCCACTGAATGAACCTTAGGCTAACAATCAAAGTGGTTTGGAAGTGCAAGACGAGCATACTGCAGATACACCGATAAGCAAGCTATATACATATGTATGTGTGTAGGTAAATGGTCATCGCTTAACCGGCGACATCACCATTGTTTTTGCGGGAAAATCCCTGAAGCTGTTTTGGGAGATCTACTGTAAGGCGCACTGAAGGTGTTGTTGAAATTGGACGAAATTGGAACTGGATCGATCCTCCCCAATTCCACTGACATTCTCGAATCAGGCCTTTGTGGGCTGTAGTGCCATCCAATTTATTTGAACCAGTTTGAACTATCTTTGAACTACATAAAGAAACAAACCCTCTCTCAGACTCTCTCAAGTAGACGCCTAATACGGGCCTTCATCCAGAAAATTTAATGGATTCGCTACGAATGAGCACCCACTTAGGACCTATGTGTATCCGACACATGTGTGTTGGTGGCCACTTTACCAACTACCTACTTACAAACAATTATTTCAGGTTGCTCAATTGTTTTTTAACAATCAATGTGCTGCTAACGGCGTCATCCTTTTCACGTTCCTCCCGTAATTCCCCCTTCAAGGGTTCAGTTAAAGTTTGCCACCACCTGGCAGAAGAACATCAAAGGCACAGTTAGTCATGGCACAGTATGCGTCTTTAGTAAAACAACAAATACCTAACGACACACTTAATTATTAACAACTCTCAACAACAACAACCAAGGAAATCCTAAAATAACCCGTCTCTTATCGATCGACGAAGCGAACGTCTTGCAATGTTAAAAAAAAAAAAAAACATTCCTGATACTGGATTGCGTTTGAATTAAGTTTCTGCTGCATAACCCAGTTCGCTTGAGTGAATTGTTCTCCAAAACCAATTGAGAACAATTAAATATTTCTCCTCTCTCAATTTAGAGACGTCGCAGCAGCTCCAATTGACGGTAGATGGTTAATTGTTTTTTTTTTTATCATTTCGAAAAGCGCGGTCTCTTTGCAGAGCCAATGCTCCATAACAGACATAAATACCTCAATCAGGTGGCTCCCATTCGAATTTATGAGTAGAGTGTCATTATTATTAATCTCTAACTTACACCCGCTTATCAGCTTTGGGAAAATCGTATCGATTGCTGAATGGGCTCATTGACAGTTTTCTTCGCTGCCCCGCGACTGTCAGCTTGTTTTAATCATGATTAAGCTAGAAAAATGAAAGACTAATTGAACTGCTGGATAGACAGCAAGAAAATTAAAACAATTGATCAACTCGCTGTTGAGATGCCGTATGATCGGAGGGAAACACAACGGGAACGTTGCCGGCAGCTGAATTTACGGAATAAGACGCATTTCGTTGTGGATTGATTAAATGGTTGTACACTTGTTTGTACTCTATTAAATGTCGATTGTTATTTTAAGTCAACTGTCAACTGACAGTTTTCTGCCATGTGGTTTATAAGGTGATGCACTGATTTGAATGGACAAGGGTCAGATCAGCAGAATTCAACACAGGAACAGAAATGTATCTGCGATAGTTTTTACAGGCACGTTCACTGAAGTACACACGTTAAAAACAGTTCTTCCAAATATGTCGGAGTTCATCTCAATTTTCTATTGCGTTCGGAAATTTAATTTCCACGCCTTAATCCGCTTAGTAATAATTGAGTGGCACTACAGCCCACAAGAGACCAGAGCTAAGCTTCGACCGGCGAGATTTGAAAAGCTTTTCATAGACAATTGATACTCTTTGAGTGTTGTCAGCAACTCGAAATAGGTGGTGCCGTGAAAAATGCGGGGTATCCAGTCCGGGAATGGAACCTAAACTTTCTGCGTGACGGTCAACACACTTACCACTACGCCACGGCGACCACCATTAATCCGCTTGCTTGCACAAATTTTTGTCCTGCAACTGCTCATTCCGCGGCTCACTTAGACAAACATATCGAGTTTAATGTCCCATAAATTAATGGTTAGCTGAGCATCTAAGAAGAAAACATTACCTAAGAGTTATAATCTTTCCGAAATATTGAAGAGGGGGTGGCTGTAAGGTTCTACTGCCTATTCACCCTGCAATTTCTACAGTAGACACCGCGTGGTATGCCCCAAGGTAGTACACGGGGTTCAATGTTACAGTGCCCCGTTACCACCACCACAAGGAGATGTTCTTCCCTTCGGTTCGATCTCAGCAGCGACGTGGTTGTCTACGCATTCGGACCGACGACGTGCCGAGAGAGCACGCGGTGAGGACGCTGTCTCAAGGTGCCTCCATCGATTTTTCATTTCTGCTATGGCCCCTTTTTGTGTTTTCCTTCTTAATGAGTCGATGTGCCATCGATTTTCTCATATGCAAATCTGACCCTCCATTGGCAAGGATTCGAGGAGTGTAACCGTGTTCACTTAAGTTATTTCGTTTTAATTCAGTTTGCAAAACTTGACTAATTTTGAGTTCTGCACTTCCGACGAAATAACATAAATGACCTTGTTGATCAAGTTAAGATCTTTTATGGAGCCTCTTTGTAGCGAATTCCAGTTAACCATACTGAACGGCACCATAGTGTTAAATGGAAAATTTTCCTTCTCCTTTCTTTATCTCAAGGGTCTTTCCTACATCTTCATTGGATCTACTCCTCATGGAAAAAAAAACATGTTTGTCGCAACGTTCGCCGCCCAGTTATAAGCGTTTGCTATGAGGACTCTTAACACCTGCGTTCCGACTTTGCTACTGCTACTGCCATCCTTGGTTGCATTGCTGTAATTCGCTTGATTGCGTCCTTGCACGAGGATTTAGGCTAAATTTCCTTCTTGCGCCTAGTCAGCTCCTGGCATTGCCAAGCAAAAAGTTATCGTGGCTGATCAAGATAGAACTTCAGTTTTTGCAGCTACATTTTTGCAGAAAGTGCTGCCAAACTAGCAAAGTTTATTGACATCCTCAATTCGTTTACCGTAAAGTAAGTGAGGTACCTCGCATCTTGAGCTAATTTTCATTAGCTTTGTCTCGGCTACATTCTTCTCCCTACTAGATCTTCTGTAAGTGCTGCCCACCACGTGTAATTCTTCCTGTGTGATAGAATACAGATATCGTCGGCTTAGTTACGTTGGGAAGTTGTGTCTTTGTCCCCTGGCAGTGGTAAAGGAGATGCTGTTCTCCCTGAATGAATAGATTCGGCAATAATAACTTCAAAAATGCCACTTCATCCCTTCTCATACTGCGTGTACGGTACCTACACAAAATCCCAGTAGCCTACATCGAATTATCAAAAAGACGGTTATCCGCGTAAATCGATAAACGATGAAGCAGTCAAGACGTGGATACGTGAAATTAGAGACAATATTTTACTTCAATTGTCTACGCATTTACATTAATCCTGATGACAATCGGATGTTAACGCATTTTTAGGCGTGAAAAACTACATATGCACGAGGAATAAAAAACTGCGCAAAATACTTTGACAGCCTGTAACGTTGACCAAGAAAAACTATTATCGCTATCTGATCATCTCTTAGGAGTGATGTCTGTGCACAATGAAAGTGAAAGCAAACTATCCACAATGCAATAAACAAAGATAACTCGTACTTCGCTTGGATCTAGATAAGTAGATCATGTATTTCACTTGTTGATACAGCAATTTCAGTAGAACATCAAACAATCATCACCGCTATCTCTAAATGTTGAGTCCAATTGTGAAATTCATGTTGACGATACTCAAGCATATGGAGATCGGCACAAATGGCTGACGACTTTATCTGATAAAGTGGCATCACTCCCTCATCAAGAATCCGTTTGATGGGAATCACAGAAACCACAACCAAATATCGCCGAAAATGCGTTAATGTACGTGACATAATTAATTATGTATGTAATTTCATGAGCTCCCAAAAAAATATGCCGATTCCAGTGTGTCATCAAGTAAAAACCGAAACAGAAGGGAAGATCGCCCTCCCTCAATATACCGGCTAGGCCTATTTATAGACACTTATGAAGGGACTTATCGCCGACATGACAACTAGAAACGTGATAAGTAGTGAGTGCGTGTGTTGCTTGAACCCGATGTCTGTTGCGAAATTTGAGCCCACTTTCTGCGTAAAACAATCTAGGCATGTCCCCTCACTACATCCGCCAGCACACCCATTAAAAAATATATTTCCCTCAGCAACCATTAGCCGTTACACGTGTGAAAATCATATCACTCACCAGAAACTCCACTTTGACAAGAAGTTTGCTTCTACAGCTGGGTTCGGTGGTCTCACCACTTTTCTCTTCGTCCGGTTCATGTTGCTGTCTGCTTTTCTCTCTTCGTTCCCCCTCTCCTAAGGCTAGACACTACTTTAACACAAAGAACCACCCAGCATACAGTTGAAATCACTCAATCACTACAGCAAAAGCCACTCAATCACTTTGATGCAAATACCTTCAACCTTCGGATAAGGTATCGACTGCGACCCGTTTATCGAGCACCAATGCAACACGGGGGTTACTGATCGAATAATATATGCACAAATACAAGCCTCAAAGAACACACACACACGCGTCCAAACAACGGTGGTCTACTAGAAAAAAAAAAAACAAAACTATACTAATTCGCGTGCCAATTCGAATGACGTCACCGGACCGTCTTCATCGCTAGACAGCCGTACTTTGAGTGGGATACCCCGAGCTATGTTCGTTCGCTTTATAGAGAAGAACGGCTTTTCACTTTGCGATTGTGAGTGGATTTGGAACTGTAAACAAAACAAGCAACGCTCCTCCGCCGACAGGTGCCTCGAGAGAACTGAGCTTTGGCTGGCGAATTCTATCAATTTCATCAAATGTGGCAATGGTCCGCACTGCTACTTCTTATGCCGTAGCATATGTTTCTCTTTGAAAGTAACTCTTGGGAACTGTGAATATGCTGAAGTTATGAAACTCCCACTTACGTACACATTTGCAGGCCACATGACATAGAGCCAATAAAAATTATAAGTAAACAAAAAGAGAACAAAATCTCTGCCGTCTACGGAAGCCCAATTTTGGTAAACTATAGAAACGAAAGAGAAGTTGATTTTAAGAGACGCGAAAGCGAATTTTAGTTCAGGGATGGATTTGGTTTGACAATTTAAACATTGACGCAGGAGTCATCGATTGAATATTTCAGTGTTGGAGAGTTTATGCATAGAATTTCTCCGATAAATGAAAAGATTTACATTTAAACTTAGTAAGAAATAAAGAGCGCCTGTCATGTGTCAAAAAATGATAATACATAACAAGAACTACTTCGAAAAATGTAAAAGAACAGAACAAAGAAAACTCGGCTTTTTTTTTCTAAATTTAAACGAATCCCTTTTAGTAAAATTAATATAAATATTAAAACCATTTTCGATAAATAATTGCACACTTAGTCGACCAAAGAACGCGCTACTGTTCTCGAAACTGCATTATTTGAGGCGAAATTCTGAACGATTTACCATTTCCCAAAAAATGACTGGCTTTAACTATTATCTTATAACAAATTCCTTCACACCGTTCAGCTGTCAAAATGTCGCGCCGCGATTCTGAAAACAGAGACGTGTTTCAACGGCACGGGTTTTACGAACAACTTTTTCTATGTGTTAAAAAGGGAAGAATAGAAAAAAAGGAAAACGAGGTCTTCGAGATGCAAGCCCCGCATATCGAATGGAAACTTGTTTTCCGAAGACGTCTTATATGATATCTGATCTTGCTTGCGTACTGAGCACCATAAACCAATAATGGTCTCTGCTGAACACATAATGCGCGCAGTAAAAAAAAATCATCAATCATTCTAGACAAATATAAGTCCAAGTGACATCGTTAAACGAAACTTTGAAAGCCTGCTGACATTTATAACCTTCAAAAGCAATCGCTCTTGCAAGAAACCGCAATATTTTCAGTTTAAGAAGATTTGAGCTTAGTTGTCGTAAAAACTATCTTGTTTTGAGGTACGCGAACATACCTTACGTTTTTAACTTAGTTTGACTAGAAACATTTACAATTTGAAAGTTCTTGAAACTTAAGACTGCAGCTTAAGAATGCAGATAAGGCCTGATCGTATGAATAGTTTTCTTCGAACATGTTTTGTTTGACAGAAATCCAAGTATTTTTGCGCAGTGTTGCCGCTGTAGAAAATCATAGCTTTGTCTCTTTTACATCGGCTACATCAACATACTCTTAGGTTAGTGCGAATAGGGTCAGCAACACTTTTTAACATGATGAAAAATCTCTAGCGTTTTGACAACTCGCATGTATCGATAGACCTTGTAAATGGTAGGAGGTAATGATGGTAATGAGTAAATGGTGAGAGGGTTCTGTATGAGTGTTAAAAAAAACAAGGTGGCTATCAAAAGCCAGAAGTATATGTCAGAAGATTTCTCTAAAGCAGAAGTTCAACGCATAGATGTTAGGCTTTAACCTTATACTTTGAATATCATTTAAGATAAGAGGGTTGGACTTAGACATAATATCGTTTCTTACAGATCTTCAATTGAAAATTTCTACAAAACAACATACTGACTACAATGTTACGAAGCGGGAGGCTTGGTTGCTTATAAATGAAATGACAGATTCACTGTTTATCTCAAGAAATATAATTGCAATACCATACCAAATGTCAGTAGAGAGTAAGAGAATAGACAACGTTTCAAAAGGCTTAGTATTTACGTATATTCACGTAACATTGCAGACTAAACACTACAGTGTCAGGCGGAATATAAAGTCTTAAGATCGACTTAATTTTCAAATCTAGATTCTCTGCATCTTGAACACTCCCTAAAAAGACGTAACTGTGAACGGATATCATAAGAAAAGAGAATACAAAAAAACTGTCAATAATAACAGCCGGATAACGTCAAACTGTAAAAACGCGCGAAAATCTTTGCAAAGCGGAGAAATACAACAAGGTTATTCCCATTGTTGCGTTTGTTACTCTGCCACAAATTAAAAATAAATACATTTTGTTTCTTCAGAAATTGGGTTTATACACTTTTCTAAACCCAATAAATTAAAATAGCAATCTCAAGGTAAGAATTGAACAGGCTGTTTTGTGTATAAATCATTTGTTTTCTCTTTGTCTTTTCGTTTTGTTTTGTGAACGGCGGGATGTTGTTTTCTCAATCTAATTGTAAGTTGTGAATCCTGGTGTTGTTTTAAATACTAAATAACTGTTCATTGTAGGATGATGGTTTGTAATGACAGTGTTATGTCGGTCGATAGTAATTCACCCCAGAAGGAATCTGGTCCACGTAAATACACATGGGCAGAAGAAGTTACTCTCAAGGAGTACGCTCAAGATGAATTGCAAGAGGTTAGTAATTTAAGATGATATATCAGCTGGTTGTCTTAAGTAGGAATTGATTACTTCAAAATTTACGAAATTTGTAAGCATTTCTCTGAAGCGGGATGCAATTGTGCTTGTAAATTTTGACTGGACACATTAGCTGTCATTTTGAATGCTCTTTTATCTAGCACTAGTTTCTGTTTATTTCCTTTCTGCTGGCTACTTCCTAGTTGAAACAATTGTTCTTAATTAGGATCGGAAGACAAACTGCTTCGCTGGTGAACGTTCTCTTCAACACCAATCCACGAAGATTTCTTTGCGCCTAAGCACAACTATGTAGATTATTTCTTTTCCATGGATTTACTTGAATTTCTGTCAATAAATTTTGATAGGCAAATTGTCCGAGAAAAGCAAAGTCACCGGTACTAATCTCGTGCTTAATAAGCACATTTCACCATTCGAGGCTCAACATTTATGTAACAGATCTGCTTGAAGAGAATAAAGTGTGAAGAATACTGTACTCAAGGTTAGGCATTCGAGTGCGGGCGGTGTATCTTATTCCTTGTGCACTACGGTCAATCGTTTCTATTTTCTTACTAACCATTGTCACATTTTGATGTAATTATTAGATTACTTGTTCTTTGTCTAATGGTTTACAACATTCCACACCTTAACCTCTAAATATACGGATATTTATGTCTATTCTAGATGAAACTGGAACATGCAGAAAATCACATCACAGGGGCCAGCGATGTCAAACGTGAGGTATCTTCGGAGCGTGAAATTTCCCTGGCATTCATAGGTAATACAAGACCTAAATAAGTTCTTCTTGTCCGAACATCGCAATCTTATTTTTTAGACAGCGTAAATGAGGAAAAGTACGAGAGGCTTATCAAGGAAGAAAAACTGAAAACACCCTTCAAACGACGCCATTCTACAACACCCAGTATCGAAAGTCGTTCCAACAGTCCCAACAGTAGCGTGCCAAGTGAAAATGGCGAAACAAAGGATAATCAAAAAATGAGTCGTCACCGCAGGCGAGTTGATGAGAAGCGAGCAAGACACAGCAGCCTAAGTTCATCGTCGTCGTCGACGCAATGCTTTGAAACTGATCCCGCAGTATTAGCCAGAAGGCAGAAACAAATTGACTACGGGAAAAATACAATCGCATACGACAGATATGTTGAACTGGTTCCAAAGTAAGTGCTGCCTTCATCAGTTTGGTGAATGTTGATACTCATACTCAGCGTGTTCTTTCAGGCACTCGAGGTCACGTGAACATCCAAGGACACCGAACAAATACGGCAAGTACAGCCGGCGAGCGTTTGATGGTCTGATCAAGATCTGGCGAAAGCAGTTACATTACTACGATCCGCCTAAGCAAGAGAATGATGATGAAAACAGTATGGATTCAGACAGTGATTCCGACTAAAGCAAACACGCATTGTTCACACAACTGAGGAGTTGAGTTCCCCGGTCTGTGGACACCACAAACGTCGATATCACCACTAGAATCTTAACATGTAGCTTATATTATAGTTAGCCTTACATTTTGTATTTTCCCTTTCAACTCGTGTCGTGAGTAGATTTATGTATAAAGTTAAATTCTGCTAACGTCTTACTCACCACTGATTTCCTGGTTAGCAAAGAGTTTGAAGGATTGGATGGTGATTTGTATTGTTCTCCATTGATTTTTTGTTTGTAAGAATTACTATATTTCTGCAGTTTGTTAAATAAATTTAACGACTTCTTGAGGAGTCGAAGAAAGTTATTTAAAACAAGGCCTCAAAATTTTGAGAAACGTATTTTTGGTTTAAAATTTGTAGGTGTGTTCCAACTTCGGGAGATGAACGATATCGAGGTGCGTCTAAGTTGGTTAATATGCATGAACATGGAATGAGTGCACAGAAATATTTTATTTTTTGATAAGCTTGTCGCTTTGAAGGATATAGACTGTATGAGACCATTTCGAACGGCTAAGTTGCGTTAGTTCTGTAGAGAATCTTAAGCCTGCACATTAATTTATGGGTCGGAATATGAGGGAAATGTAATTTTGGGCATGGCCAGAAGAGAATGAAGAAGAAATTTATTGAATTCTCTCTTCATTAAAAATGCCGTTACGGTTACATATGCAACATGCAAGTGAAGTGGTTGGGTTTGTCGCCGTAACATTTCGAGTTTGATTCTAGTAGCAAGCCTCCACCAGATTATCTGCGGAACTTAAATGGACGGAACCACACCGGAATATAAGTTCCTAATAGTCACCCAATAGAGATGATCCTTATGCAAACAATTTTGGGATATATTCGTGTTCAATTTTCATCGTATTACGGGCCGTCTAAACATATCTTGCATCATCATAGTTCTCAAGGACTTCATATACCGCAGTAAATTGGGACAACATCGGCACCAAAATACAACGAAACACCAATCGCTGTTTCATTGAGCATAAGACCCCACTCTCGAAAGACCAAGCTATACCATACCATCATCCCTTTCGTGTTCTATGGCGCAGGTATTAAATATCGAATGAGGAAAACTGGTCTTTTCAAGACATTTTCTGCGTGTAATTTTTTGAAACTGGTTGATGGGATCTAGGAGAGAAAAATCCCCGACAAACTGGCGCAGGCTGTAGGATGGTATGCGCCTAGTCATGTGGATGCAGGGGTTAGAATGAATTGGCCATGTAGATCTATGAGTAAATCTATTTTTGATATGAATAAAACAGCTCCAGCCCGAAGAATCGAAGAATCCTCCAATCCCAGTCATTAGAACAAGACAATCGAGGATGAGCCATACAGGTAGAGGAAGAGTTCACCCAGTATAGTGTGCGATGTTGGTGGCAGGAAATGATGGAACATGCCAGTTGGGAAGGCATGTTGGTGTATGTCCACCTTTGGAAATCGTTAACTTGGATGTAAGTTACGGAAGCGGTTAAAACGAGTTTTTTCCGGTAAGCGTGAGGAAAACGAAGTACGCATAAAAATGATTCACAACATCAATAATAACTTTTCGTTGTGGCTCACCAGTAAGAACACAACTAGAACGAGTACCGACATTAGAGGAACACTAGTTCACTTCCATTCAATAATAAAGCGAGTTCTTGAACTACAGAGGTGGCTTCATATTGTACTTCGCTCATCTCTCATCATTTGCTCTGTGACAGTTAAATGAACGAGCTACACGAGCCGAAACGAGAAGATTTAACAACAAAGTTGGTACAGTGGCATCAGTGAATCCCAGTGACTTCTTTTCAAACGTTAATGTTGATTAGAGAGTAGAAGCAGCTCAGTTGACAAGTTTTTTTAACACTTGGTTAGTGTAAGCCCCAGGAATAAAAGACGCACACACATACATATGTACCTATGTATGAGGTTACAACCTCAACTTAAGTAACGCAGTGATTTGGTGGACCCCAAACAATGAAGCACTGAAATCCAGTGCAAGATGAAGCAAAACGCAACAAGTTCACATTTTAAGTGTATTTATTAATTTGAGTTCAAATAGCAAATCGTTTAAATTTGAAGCGGATAAGTATGCTTAAGAATATGATAAGACTGAGGAGGGGCTGTCAGGCTGCGCCTAATCCTCAATGTATTCGAATGGCTCTGGTGGCTCGGGTTCCTTAACGTCTTCGTTCTTGGGCCCGTACGCTGCGACAGGTTCGACTAATTCTTGATCTGTCTTGCCAGTGTGTTGCATGACGATTATGCCACCGATTGTAACGTCCTTCAGTGGAACATATGTCTGGCCATCGGGAACGCTCAGCACCTTCAGCTGCTGACGCATAACGCGAGCAGGGTTCTGCAGGATTTCAAAGTTCGGCTCGGGTTCTTTTTTGTCCTTCTTCTCAGCGGATGACTCCTTTTCTTTCGGATCTTTGCTCTCCTTTGCGTCCTTTGAATCGTCGTCTTTCTTCTTCGAATCCTTTGATTCCTTGGCATCCTTGTCGTCCTTCTTTTTCTTGTCGTCTGTTGAGGTTTCCTTTGGATCCTCCTTGGCGGCGTCTTCCTTTTTAACAGTGGGCTTCGCTGAATCCTCGTCCACATCCATTTTGCTGTCTTCTTCTTTCTTGTCGGCGGTTTCTCGTCGTTTCTGTCGAGCTGCAATGGAAAGGACAGCCGTGGCAACTTTCTCGCGCTCCTCGGATTTCTTTTCTTCCAGCGCTGCTGGATAGGCGTACAGTGATGGCTTAGCCGCCGAACGGAACTCCATTTTTGGCATCTTGAGATCGGAATTCAATCCAATGACGCATGTAGGGGTGAAAGCCAAGCATAGCGAGTGTGCCAGAGGGAACCAGTACCAGTACTGGGTAAAGACGAGCATTCCGACGACAGCTTGCAGGTTTGTGTGACCTGTGCGCGATTGGAGGCTCAGAGTTGCGTTACGACCGCCCGCGTCTATGATGCCCTGAGCGAGGATAGCACCGTACTTTGCCATAACGTCCTCGTGCTTGTTGCTAATGACTTCCGAGTACAGCTGACGGAAGAAGTTGGTTTTGGGGCAAGTTTGGTCAGTGTGTTGGATGAGAATCATGGCAGATGCGATCAATGCACCTTGACGGACAAAGTTCACGGGATCGAACTTAACCATTGGCTCCAGGAGGGCGATGGCTTCCCTCAGTCCGGTCCCGGCGCAGGCGATACCCAAAGCCATGGCAGCGCCATAGCGCACGTGTGGGTTGTATGATTCAGCCAGAAGGCTCACGACAGATGGACACTGTTCTGGTGTACGGAAAAGAATGAAGCCGATTGCGGTAACAGCCGCACGTCTCACGTCATCGTTCACATCGGACACAGCGACGTGCAGCAATCGACGAATCGCCTTGTTGCTGCCTGTCCCGTTGTATGCCATAGCAATGGTGTACATTCCAGATCGACGGAGCACCGGGTCCTTGTCGGTTGATAAGCTGGTGACCAGTGGATCGGCTTCTTCCAGTCTGGCGAACATAGTCAGAGATATTCCGACGGCGAGACCGCGCAGAATTTTCTCGTGCTGTGTCTCTTGGGCATAGGACACCATGTCCTCGATGGCTTGTGCGTTCTTCGAACCCAGCATGACCATTCCCATTGCGATACCAGCAGCTTCTCCAGTAACAGCATCGTCCTGATACAAGTTGAACTTCAACTGCTCATACAAGTCCTGACGATGTGTTCCCATTGCAGCCAGACCCAGACCAAGACAGCCTCCGTGACGAACGTTCTCGTTTTGTGCATCCTTAAGTTGCTGCAGAAGATAGTCGATGATGTTTGCTCCATGGTTGGCATGGATCAAGCCCAACGCGTACAGACCACCTCCCTCCGAGTAGCCAGAGCTTGGCCCGGCCTCTTTGGGCAGATAGCTCTGCATCAGGGCCAGGGAGTCTTTTTCGTGGCCTCTGTGGATGACGCCCAATGAAGCGGTGGCTGTCAATTTGGCCCAGTTGGTGGCCCTCGCAAGCCAGTCCAAGTTATCTCGCAAAAACTGGTCGCTTGTGGTGCCTGCGTGCATGAATGCATTCGCGATGACCGTGGCTGTGTGGCAAATGGAAACCCGGACGGCCTCCTTTGTTCCGCGGAGGATCTGCAAATCGGCATGGTTGCTGCGAATCAAGAACTGCAGTTGCAGGTCGATCGTGACCTCTCCGGACAAAATGGAGATCAGCTTTTCGATGTTCTTTTGATGAGCCTTCTCGGAATCGTTGAGCGAGTCAATAGTGCGCTCGATCTTGGCGTCACCTGAAACAGTTATCGGTTAAATAAACGGAATTAAACATTCCTCGTGTCACCTTACCCTCATTGTCCTCAGCTGATGGTTTGCTTGCAGCTTCTTCGGCGGACTTAGCCTTCTCCTCATCTGTCTTTGCGTCATCGCTGGCTGTGCCTTGAGGCTTAAATGTGCTCGGCAAAGCAGCCGGAATGGGAGCCGTTTCCTTCAAGGCCTGCAAAACTTTACCCAAGAACTCTTGCGTGGCAGACTCATACAGATCGAATGCGATTTGGTAGGCCATGAGGTTATTGCCCTCCACCGACGAACGCGTTAATTTGTCCAGCACTTCGGCAACAGCCAAGGGGTCCTCGAGGAAAATCAAGCACTGGCACATGTTCACATAGTCGGGAACACCCAGGTCTCGGTACAAGCCAACCAAACACCGTAGCACTTCGTTGCGGAAGCCTCGGTTCTGAATCAGCGACATGGTAACGTTGTAGGCATAGGCTAACATGCCTCCTACATCGTCCGACTTCATGATTGAAGCCTCGAATATGTCCATTCGGCGTGTCTCCAGGGCAATTCCCAGTGCCTGGCGATACTGTCCATCATCCAAACAACGCTGAATCATGCGGTTTACAATGCCCTCCAAGCGGCTGTCAACTGGCTTAGCCTCCTTGGGATTTTCAATGAAGGCAACCCTCTGTGCGATGTAGAAGTCAATGCACTTTGCGATGATAGTTTCGGTGTACTCGTTGCGTGCGTTGACATTAAAAAGATCACCTGCGCCTAGTGCGTAAGTTAGAGCATCCTCGAACGAGCCAAGGTGATAGAAAACTTTGGAAGCTACAATGCCAGCCAATTTATTCTCGGGAAACGCACGATCCTCATGCAGCATTTCAATTTTCTCGATTGACTCCGAGATTTCTGGCCAAAATTCATCGACAATATTGTCCAGTTTCTTGAGAGCGAAAATCTTCAGATCCGGCATTTGCTCATCCAAAAGGGATATGATCCCTGCAGCGGATGTAAGACTCATGTTTGCTTATATTTCGTCCTAAGCGCAAAAATGGGAAAGGAAGAAACTGGTTAGCAGCGAAATAGGCCGACAATGCAGACAAAATGGCTCTTACCCTCTGACTAACAAAGAAGCCCAATTTTCACTCGAAGATTTTAGACGAAGTTTGAGATATCTGATACAAATGCTGTGTGAAAAGTGAGAAGGTTATCGTAAGCGACTGTTTGCAGACTTAAGTTGTACAGAATTTTACCTTTTTTATTGTGTTTTTTGTGAAAACGAAAACCCACGACACTTATGGAGGTGTACCGAAATTGAAATTGTGCAAATCACCAAATCGCTTCTTCTTCTTGTTTCGATGAGTGACACTTCGGGTTATCCGCCATGTTGGATGGGAAGTGTTCAAAAACAAATGTGTTATCGAAGTTATCGATACGAATCGAAGAGGAATGGGAAGTGGAGCGTATTTAAAATATATTAAGAACCAGAAACCAATAAGGAAGGATTTGGTTGCTGTTGCGAACTATCCAGGACTGCACTCACTAAGTTCCATCGAATAACCTCTGTCCCTAGCCCAGCGCAAGCGGTTTTTGTCACAAACAAAAATAACAACACATGTCCAATATAAATATGAATTTATTGCAATTCTTGAACAATAACAAAAATACAACAAATCGGAAAATTGTATCTACATAAACTATTTCTTCTTTTTAACAGGTTTCGCCAAGTCCAGCCCAAGAATCTGTTTCGGTGGAATCTTGTAGGTTTCCGTCAGGAGGTTGAATATGAAACGAACTTGATTGCCTTGAATCTGAAGCATTTCTCGGTTCTGATTGGGCACTTTCACGATCGTTGTTGAAGCGGCGGCTCCCTGCTTGCACAGTTTAATAAACTCAGGCAGTATGATGCCATAGCACTCAATGTTGCTGACGAGAGTTACTTTTTTGTTTCCGGAACGCGTGGCCAGTGACATTTGAATGAGGGGCTTATTCTTCGGTGCGTCCTTTGTGCTTCGCATTTCGTAGGTGTGCTTCATTTTGCTTAGAATTATATTGAAGACAGTGTCTAGAGGGGCTTCCGGTCGATCACATATCTGCTGGAGACAATCGTCAAGCTTGATGGACTTCTTTACGGGATCGGCTACTGGGAGGTTATTTTTGCTGACATACTCTCGCAGGATTTTCTTTACTTGAACACTTGAGATGCCCTCACCGCGCTTGTAGTTCAATTTTGTAAAGAACGTCACCACTGCATCGGTAACTAAGTACAACTCCGTCATTTCCGAGTGATAAAGGGACTGCTGGGCGCTTTCTCTGTCATCTTCCGCTGTCTTCGCATCTGCAATGAAGTTCACCAGTTCTGGATGGT
This sequence comes from Eristalinus sepulchralis, assembly GCA_944738645.1. Lineage (NCBI taxonomy): Eukaryota > Metazoa > Arthropoda > Insecta > Diptera > Syrphidae > Eristalinus > Eristalinus sepulchralis. The sequence goes on from OX122882.1 coordinate 16,332,061, forward strand.
CAAAGTCGATTGCTGTTATCTTGTCGACACCTTTGGTCTCCTCCCGCACTACTATGAATCCTTCGTCGACCATTTGATTGAGGAAGTTCGACAATTTCTTGTATTTAGTCTTCTTGAGATCGATAGGCGTCTTTGCTTCAGGCACAACGTGGAGGCGATAGAAATTGCTCGTCAGCACTGGAAGTGTTACATCCTTTCCGTGATGTTTCAATGCAGTAAGGAAGGCATTCCTTAGAACGGTGTCAGCAAGGGCACTCTCGTCAACAATTTTCTCCTCGATTTCTAACTCCTGAACATTTTCAATTAGCTCTGATTCCTCTAGTACGTCCTTTGATGTGTCCTTACAATCTGTTTCGCCCAAACCGGATAAATCTTTTTCCAAAGAACTTACTTCAAGCGTCTGTGTAGGTTTAGCTGCTGGTGCACCCAGTTCTGGGAAGTCATCTTCGCAAAGCGCTGGGCGAATTTTGTCGGGTATTTGTGAGACGAGAGATGGTTCATGTCCCCAGAGCTTATCGCCAAATATGTGTAACATTTTCACAGCCGATCCATGGCCACCGCACATGTACAGGTCATCACTTGATCTAACAAGCGTTCCCACCGCGACGGCAGACTCATTTGTTGTCAGATTTATTGCCACCAATTGCCCCTTCTTGTAGCGACCGTACATGTTCATACCGACTCCTTGATGCACTATGCCCGGCAACATCAAATCCGCACCGTTAGAAAGTTTTGGCAACACACCTGCATGTGTTTTGAAATACGGCAGTAAATCTGAAATTATCCACAAAGCGTATAGCGTTGGAGCAAGTGCTCCTCCTTCGATTTCGAAGAACATTGGCCGTTTGTCAACACAAAATACCGTGGTCAGAAAGTCCGAGTGAGTGGTAATCTTCAGCATGGTTACAGCGGATTTATTTGGTATCAATTGCTGCAGTTGCTCTGGTGTTACATCCGGAAATGATTGTTGAATGCGAAGCCGGAGACGCTTGCTATCGGATCCTTTGAGGGGTGCATTGCTTTTCAGTTTATATGGTTTTAAAAACATTTCTTAATTAATTGCACCGGTGGATACTTTTAAAGGCACAATACACATACGTCAATTTGACTGAAGGATTGACTTTTGAAATTTTGACGATTCAAGGTGTCAGAAGTTGTTTTCTATAGGTTGGTGCTCTTTGCGTTATACATGTGATGTGGTTAGAAATATATGGTCTAGGTGAGATACTTCTCAAATTACCTTCCAATTAAAAAAAACAACAAAAACAAACGTTCTAAGTTACGTAAAAAATCGAAAAAGAATGTCGAGAGAACCGGAAAACATAAAGTTTTTTTAATACGCGTTTTAGCTCATTTTATACGAAACTTTAAGTTTTTTCAGGTTTTTAAAAGGAGAAATAAAGTATGTGCCTGTAAAGTGTGACAGGGTGTAGTGTATACAGTCTGTGTGTACTGTGTATACTCGTATATCAAGAACAGAGCCTGTAGGCTGGTAATTTTTCAAACAGACGCAAGGAATTGTTAAAGAAAATTCAACAAGAATATCATAAAACCCTTTAAATAGCCCCAACTCGCACTCATTTGAGTGAAACTACAAAATACTTGAGTACACAAAAATATGTGTGCATATTTAAAACTTAAACTGACTAGTGGTTTTGTCTTTTACAAACAAACCTGCCTCTTTCATAGGCGTTTTCACATTGACTGATGATATGTGAAATTCCATTCTTAATTTTTTTCTTGTTAATAAGGATTTAAGGGCCAACGGATTGATTGTGTTGCTTCATTCCAGTATTTGTGGATTGAACGTAAATTGCCGCAACAGATTCCACGTGCCGTATCCAAAGATGCATCCCAAATTGCGAAAATCCACCCCGGCATCGTATAATGTTTGAGCAGATTTCATCCCCAACCCATTGTTCAATGTCACACATTCGCCACAGTCAATGCTGTTGATTTCCTTCATACAAATTGTGGCGTCACACTGCCACTTACAACAGTCAGCCCGCATCCACCACCCGACCAAAGTCGAGCCTTCATCTCGCCACGACGAAACACTGTTGAGCAGTTTTTCAGTGTACGCGCTTGCGACTGGTTGTGTTCGTCGCTTCTGTTCAGAATCACCGCGGTGTGTACCGTATTCAGTCGTGTGCTGGGCCCGCGTGAATTGTGAAGACTACGAAAGTCGGCTATCCGTCCACGGTAGTTGTCACGCTGTGAATCTGTGATTTGAAGAATATCAAAAAGAGAGAAAAAGGAACTCAATCAATCTCATTTAGTCAAAGTACATAACGCCGGATCGGACAGTGTCAGTTTACTCCTCGGAATAGGAATCTGAATCACATTTGGACGCCACCCACTGGGCCCATCCAATAAAGGTACTCTCCGCTGTGCACCGTTTTTATGTTACGCTTCTGTTTGTATGTACGTAGGTGTACATATGTTCGCGTGGAAGGAAAGAGGGAGAAAGACAGTGTACCAAACGCGTAATGAGGCACTAAATGAAATTTAAATGGATCCCATTTATTCATCTCTTGCTGGCTATCATTGAGTGGTTTACGATTTGAACCGAAGTGTAGCAACAAGACGTCTCCATTGTGTGTTTAAAATACAATATTTATCTGTGATCCGTTAGGGGATGCGGGTGTAATTATCGTTCCCGTAGTGTGTTGCGCGTTCAAATAAACAGTTCTTTGGCAATTAACGGTTTTCTTTAATTCAACACAAACAAAACGGTTCGAAATCAAAGGAGAAAAAGTTGAATCCAAACAACAAGTTCGCCATCATCTCTCAACCGCGTGGCGCAGTGAACAGCGGCAAGGCAGGCGGCAGAACGCCAACAAATCAAGTAAGTTTATCACCCCATCGGCGTCCGTGTATCTAAGTATACAGCCCACATGTGCGGCGAATATATCTCGCTTTATCCGAATTAAACAGCCCACCCGCTCAAAATAGCAACAAAAACAGTTTCCACAACTTTATACACTTAATTCGCGCTAATGACATTAATATCATGTAAGAACGCACGAAATTTGTAGCGACATGAGGGTGCCGAGAGGAGGCCTGAAGCTCGCGATACACATACGACAGCAGGCAACAGCACCAGTCATGGAGCTCAATGAATTAGTGGCCCCCAAGGGGCCACGGATTAGCTAGACGAAGTGAGACTCCGAGCGGCGGTTTGCTTTGCAGTCGCTTCCTACAAGTCCAGCACTGAACGCGGTGGAGGCGCAGCGCTGTGGCGACACCGCGGTACCTGGAAGCGGCAGTACGTTTTTCATCGTGACGCGGTGTTTTCGCCGAACTCACGCCAATGGGGGGTGCAATGATCTGTGCATTTGGGAGCATGCTCTTGGGCGGATACATGTTTGCCTGTTGCTCGGGGACAAATGACTTTTGAAAAATTAATTCAAACTGGCGCCCATCACTTGTAGGAAGCTCTTTATTTGTCACTAACGTGCTGGAATTCGGTGTTCGCTTTTCATTATTTTTTTTTCTTGTTTACTTGTGTGACCAAATAAGTGACACGAGACTGGCGGAGACTCTGCGCTTCGAGTACACAGAATGCAGACAGGCATTGCCGTCACCAGACCACAGGGGGATTATAAATAAACGCTTTAAATATAGAGAGGGAGGAGATTTATTGGTTCATTTATTTATGACAGATGGACGTGGCCGCGATTGATGATCGGTAATAAATAAAAGAGTGTTTTTGAGTTCGCCTTTTAATTGACAGGAATGGCTGTCCTTGACAAATGATCTTGCCGGCAGTAGAGGGCGTTTGAATCCTCTAATCTGAGGCACTTCTTGACTAGATTTTGTAAGCAATTTATCTCACTTTAGGTTGCAAGTGAGTTTCCTTCTACTTATCTTTGAATGTGCTAATATCAAAGTATCGTATATGTCAACTGATTTTTTTCGAGGGCGGAAATTGTCTGTTGTCTTAACAAACAACTGATCCGTTGTTGGTGCAAAGCCTTTAGTCTTGCACTGTCATGATGTCATTTCGTATGACCTTATCATTCGATTGAATTGCCGAGAAACACATTGTGTACAGGGAAAGGTTGAACATATTTATAATTTTTCTTTTTTATGTGACGAAACAGTCCGGTGTAGATGAAGGTCACAATCAGCAAACTTTACCAATCTGAATGATGTATTTAAAGTGGCTTTCAATTAGGAAAATTAGAAGAGATCCTTCCGTAGTTATGTACGCTATTTCTACAAATACATGGCATGACTTTGTTACGGTCCACAATTCCTTTTTTCAATACGTCCCTTAGACGTAAACTTTGCTGTCATAAGACCGCATGCAAAACTTCTTTTGAAAAGATAAGGTTTTCTGATAAAAAGTGACAGAGTTCATGCACGCTTAAGCAGGACAAAGGTGTTATGAGAAAGAAATCTAGTCCTTTGAGCAAATAGTTCTATGACTAATTTCGAACCAAAAGAAGGAAAAAAGAATGCAATTGACAAGAGTCAAAACGCAGCATGATTTCAAAACTGATAAAGGTAGTTGAAGTCCTTGATCACTTCAAAGGAACATATTGGGGTTTACCCTTGATGATAACATATTCCTCATTAATTTACAATGCATCCTGAGTGTCGGTAGCAAATAAAAAAGAGATGGTCGCGTCAGAGTAGCGAACCTAGGACCTCCGACGTGTGAGTTGACGCAATAACCTACAACGCCACGTCGACGGCCTCAAAAAGTTATTTTTTGATTTAAAAATATACTTGTATAATTGCTTCAAGTTTATTTATACTCGTATTCTCTTAAACTTCCCCGTGACAGTTTTTTTTTCCGAATTTATATTAAACTTACTCGCTTGCGCCAGTCATCCTGACAGACTTTCTTTAGAGCATATTTACAAGGTCAACATCTGAAAAAAATGCATTAATAAATTTATCTTCCTCTGCGTAAACAAGATAAAATGAACTGCATACAAGTATTCTCGACAGGTCGCATGACTGAACCGGTTTAAGGAAGTCAAGAGTGTACTCACATCCAAAAGTGCAAAAGTGTACACAATAAAATACATAAAGTAATATTTTTCGGTACTCTTATGACTCTCAGACAATTGTGGATGGAAGACTAAAAAATATTTGTACTTGGCAATATAAGTAAATCGCAATAATGATCGATACGTCGGCCGCAGCTAAGTTTTACTTTGTTTCATTCGCTTATATTTCTTCAAGCGGTGGGCGAATCTACACAACAACAACTAAAATATCAGAATGACTCCAACAACTTTTCGTTACATTTTGACGGTCGGACGGAAATATGTTCGAAAATACATTCGGACGTACTTAAAGTATTGAAAACCGCCTTAAAGACCAAATCCCAATGATGCGTTCGAACGGTCGGCCGTTGCATTTTGTCTGCATTTTATAGATTCTACGAAATGTAATCTTTTGCTTTTCAAGTCGATGAAGATTTTTACATTTTGGAAAGCATTTTACAGTACTTGTATCGTGAATTGCATTTTGCAAAAATTAAGGTATTTTTCACCACGCCACAGCTCACAAAACCAGAAAAAACAATAAAAATAAAATATTTTCCAATCTTAAACCTCCAGTCTGGGTAGAGAGTCGTTTACTTACGTCGTTTTACTTACGATATTACGATCGGAGAGATACAGCGGCCCCCCCCCCCCAAAAATTGAACGAGTAACCTCATTTGGGAGTAAAGGTCAGAATTGAAAAAAATACATTTGAGATAATTAAGGAGTTTCTTAACCTTGAGGCAAATATAAACTACGCGAACGGCAACTTAATTACGATTTTATGCATAATTGGCCTTGACAATCATTGTTATTTAAGCTTGGCTGTTCAGCTAGTCAATATCTTTTTAGTATCAGATTTGATATCCACATAGTCCTGTCTGCCTTGGAAAAGTGAATGGACAAAAAGACACGGTCGCCAATTCAGAAATTGTAACATGCCGCTACAGACTCGGATCACGCATATGTGCGTCGCTATATAATATGCAAACTGGAAAAACTAAATAAAACAAATTAGTCTGCAAGAGAGCTTCTTCAACATTCATTCGTGTCATGCAATTTGTTTGTGTAAGGGACCTTCATTTCAATGTCACACGCCACAGCGATAATTGAGAAGCTTTTCATAGATTACTTGGACATCCAGAGCATCTCTAAGTGAAGAGTCCAGTTCAGTATTCGAACCAAGACCTCTGCTGTCAACGTTATGTAATGGTTTGGCAACAAGTAAATATTTTATGAGGTTAAATTATGTACGAAAATATGATTTTTTAGGAATTTAAGTGTTGTCCTATAGATTTCAAATTCTTAGTCAATATATCTTCAAACATAATCAACTAAAAACTGAAATCATTGGGCAAACACTCTTGTATTTCTCTGTATTGCTGCATAGACATGCCTTAGCTTAATTATTGCACAATCTTCTATTAAGCATCAACGCATACCTACAATTTGATTTGAAAATGTCCAGCAAAAGAAGCTATTCATTGTAGTTATTAAAGCTGACAACTTAGCCATCTTATTGCAGGTAATTTGTGACGAAGCGCTTAGTTGAAATTCGTGACAGCACTGTGTTCACGTACATAGCCTGTCCATTGCCGTAGGCAAAAAAAAACAAACAAAGTTTTGTTCTCATAAATGGACTGCATATGGAATAATTTATGATAATTGCCAAGAATGATGCATTAATACCTGAATATTATTATTGCTACCTTTTCCCAATCGAAAGGCACTTTGATTCGACAATCATTCAATTATTTTTTTGATTACAGCGAGTACAGTGTGTATTCACAATATCAAAAATTGTAATGTGATCAGCGTAGAGGACTTGTAAAATTTACTTTTGGCTGAATAGAAAAACGTCTTGTGTATATATCAACAATTTGTATTTGTCGAATAATTTATTAATAATATTGCAAGCGATTCAAAGTAAAAGTTGCCATTTTTTGGTGACACATTGTAAGGTTTTTGGACAGATCACGCATAACGCCTATCAAACTGTAATTTTCTTCAGTATCATTTGGCAAATGCTCGTGGAAAGTGTCATTCCAAAATAGTATCTCCAAATTGTTAAGCTTTTTTAACTTTCATCGCTTTATTAATTAATCAGCGCTGTGTGGAAAACAGTCGCAACTTCCAATTGCAGTTTATATTAGTGGACGATACTTAACGGTTAAGACCAATTGCACAATGTAAACGAACTTTGAGCTTTCTGATATTCAAAAACATGGTATTAGTGAGGTCTATCTCTGTTAAGAAATAATTTTGTTGGGCACTTAATTTCACGTTTTCCTATGATAAGATGGCCGCCTAAATCGTAAGAAATCAAACCTTTGGTCTATTATTTTTAGAGATATGTAAAGTTTCAGGTTTTCCGGTTATGATCGACACTTTGGAAGCCAACACTACTCGTACTTGAACGCGTTTCGCAAAATTGAACCTTTGGAATGGACCTGTCACTTCAATACATAATAGGTGGTAACGAAAAGACGTAAATTCGCATCTGCACAACATCACTTTTTTGTCTCTTCTATTTATAAGTCTCAACACGCCAATCTTTGTAAAAGAAAGTGGTGTACCGATTGTACCGATTCTAAAATGTTATGCTATCGTCTTATCTTTCTATAATCATTACTGAATCTTAAAAAAGAGTTGCTACCTTTTTCTCCGGATCCAAAAATACGAACATGGTTGTTAAACTTCAAAATACATTTTGTAAGATTTCAGCTACTCCTATTTGAGGTGGTTTTTAATTAGTAAAAATCGCATACTTCTATGAGCAAACGTTCGCCATGAGTCTTGTTAAAAATTTTGACGTTCCCTCGTTACCTTTTCACCTTCTCAAAAAGAGAGTAGTGTAGAGAGTAGTAGAAAGTAGTGTTTTTACTTTGATTGTCGCTTTATGACACTTCACTGAATGAGTGTGAGAAATCCGTAGTCCACAAGTCGTTTTAAACCTCAAGAGGTATCTGTAATTAACACAACACTTAACTCACGTAGAACGTATTCCTTTCTCAATACGTATCGCAGAACATTATTACCATTGTCGCTAAACCATACAAAACGTGACAAAAAACAGTCATGGTGTATTTGGCGAATTTTATGGTATCTTAGGATGAAAGTATTAAAATTACTTTGGTCTACTGTAGAAAGAATAATTTTTCTATAAAGCCTCTTTTTCAACAATTATTTTTGAAATACGAGAACTTTCTTGCATTGTTAATGAGTGCACCAAATGAACCCGAACTCAATCATCTTCGCCTGTTGCAATAGTGTCTTAGCTCTATCAATGTCCAATGCCACACAATATTCTGCTACAACCTGCAAGCAACGGGAAAAAACAAAAATCTGAAAATATAGAAGCCCAAACCCAAACTTCCCCTTCTTTAAGTTATTGTCCCTAATTGCTGAAGGAATGAATTAACGAAGACAACTGCACACGAAGACCACCATCTACTAAAACTGTCCTTAACCTGATGCTATCGAATAACAAAATCCTTTGTGTGAAAAAGGAAACTCTATTCTTCCTCGAAGCCATACGAATTAACCACTATTTCCCCCGAGAAATAGGAAACGCCGAAAAGCATCCCAAAAACTGCAAGTCCTTACAGCCAAACAAATCACAACGACTCCTTCGTCGTTGGTGGTTCATCATCCCTCAAATCATGTGGATTAACTGCGCGGTGACAGGAGCTATACTAAAAGTTTGTATACGGTTCAATAATACTCTAAATACACCCGCGACCACCATTTGAGGATTAAATTTCCCTTCTCCAAGAAAAAAAAAATTACAGTGTACACTGTACACCCTTCACAACTTCCTTCTTCTTCATCTCCATACCGCCCTCGCGAGGGGTTGAATGAACAGTTAATACGAAACCAACCTTGAAGACAGGAAGTACGAGTATCATACTGATTATTTGGAATTTTGTTTGTAACCCAATCTGTGAGGTTACGCCTCAGCTGCAATTAAAACTCCAAACGAGGGTAATCCTTTTTGGCTCCGCTAATGCCATTCAGATGGTTGCTTTGGAGAATTAATTATATTTCTGTGTGAACAGGGAAAAGAATTAAATGCCAACGCAGGAACTGGTCTACGGACAGTTTTATTTGACCAAGAGATCGTTATTTACTCGCTTTCACTCGAGATACTTTGAATAGCACTTGTTGTTAATGGGTCGTGCTTGAGGTGGCAACGCGTCCTAAGTGGAAGAGTACATTTTTTTGGGTCTCCTGAATAATTTAGATTATGACATTTAGTGCGAAATGTTTGCGTTGTTGGTTGATTGTTTTGTGAATGGGTGGGATTATTTTGAGAAAAAAAAAATGTGAAAAATATTGTTAGATCATTTAAGTCGGAAGGAGTTGCAAAATATTTTAACAAACTCTTAAAGTTGTAAAGATGGAAATTGTCTTGTACTTGAGCATCTGCCAAAGAAAAGTTTTCTTAATTTGTTTGCCTTATGAAAATTTTAAAAAGAATTCATGACGATCACGTTTTGAAAATGATATCATGTTAGTGTTAGGCAGGATTACGTCTGAGGCGGCCCATTCAGAAGGTCCGGGGCTATTCATTCCAGCATAACAGCTATCTTGCGGATAATACGAGTAATTTTGATTTCGTAAAGACCTAAGGCTTTACAATCGAACGATTTAGGCGGTAATTTACCGCATCAAAACGTAAAATTAAGTTTGTATAAGTAATACTGCACCGTCTTATTGAAACTACAGCTCACCGAAACTAAGTTCTAGAATTTCAGGAAGCGCGATAACCATCTACAGTGATTGTAAGACTCGGATTTGCCTTATTTTGGTCGTTGCGTATACTCTCAGCTACAGTTGCTATGGTGCTGGGTGTAATCTAACCAGTCTAGTGTCATCCTCGTGTGTAAACTGGAATACAAATTTGCGAATGGTATTGACAATAATGTAGAGGGTCCACTATGTGCACCATAATTTCTTCTAATCGCACGATAAACATTTCTTACAGAACGCTGATTCTCGTAATACAGCTCAACAATTATGAGGCGCTGTTGTTGGGAGCCTTTCTATAATGACTTGCCAATTGATACCGAACAAAATTTCAAAGAAGTTTGATAGGTAATGCACATGGTCTATCAGAAAAAGCTTATTGAAAATCCAACCTTACCATGAATCACACTAAAATTTACTTGAATGGACCAGAAGTTCACAATTGCTTTCTCCCACCAATGGTGGTCATTGGGCTACAAAGGAAGTATGACTGCCTCGCTTTCATAGAGTTTGACTAAGTAGCAAAGATTGTATTTCAAATCGTTGTTTTTTCCAGAAGCTGTCGGTAATAGAAATGGTCACTCCCAGTAAAAAAATATTTAGTATGGTATGCAAATTTATTAAATGTACATTACTCTTTGCTGTTGATAATTGTTCGCCTAAATAGCTGTGCCAACAACTAAAATAACCGTCTTTGATGCGAACATAATTTAAAAGAGGTCAATTAGGCATCAGTTCCAGAGCTGCTGGGATGGGATAGAATATTAATTCTTTCTTAATGAACGATTTATCCTTCGTATTATTCCCAACTAGTAAGCAATACCAATCAGCCTTGTGTACCTTAAGCCCGACAACAGCAATGTATCTGAGACGACGCTGCCTTTTGTACAAACGATCCAATGTTTGAATTTAAAGTTGCAAAAGACAAATTTGGTGACTGGGCCATGTAGCAAATGTTGTCCGCCATCTTGTGACATGTGGTGTTTACTTCGATTTCAAGTATTTCCCTGGGCATACGTTTACATTTGAACTACCAACTTTACAGAAACTGCTACCAACACAACCTTACAACTAAAGAAAAAAAGTAAACAGCCGCGTGAATAGCGCGCTAGCACGACCGGACCTCCTGAATGAAGTGCCGCATGCTATATTGCTATGATTGCAGTTATCAAATCGAATCAAGAGTCAATTTCACTCATTGCCACTCTCTGCAACGGCTCTTGGGTTTAAGCAGAAGCATAATTTCGTTGGCGCAAGGAAATGTTCTACTTAACCTAAAATCCATAATCCCAAAAATTACTTCTATAAAAAAAACGTAGCGAACCCACGTCTTCCCACTCTCCCATCTCATATCTCATCCCAACTGGCAGCTAAAGCAAGTACTCATCCATATTCAAGAAATCCTTCTCCGTAACCCCCCAAATCGTATCAATTACACAGTACTTCAATAAAAGTTTGAAATATGACCCCAGTCATCAGTTCATCAAACAAAGCAAAATGTTGAGCTACCTTTGATAAGCCAAACTGCGCAACGATCACCCAAGGTTACGCCCCTATTTCGTCATTACTCCATCCCCCAACTGTCATAGATACTGGATCGCCAACAATAGCTCGCCAATTCCGAGCTATCCCTCTTCGAATTGCGTGTTTCGGATTTTGTTTCCACTTTTCAAAGATCTCCCAAGCAGCCGATAACCTTTGGGAAGTGTGGTTAATTAATGCGAGCAGAACTCTTCGACACCAGAGTGTGACGTTCTACGTCAAGCGGTCATGCCACTGCCAGCAGAGACAGATATGAGCCGTAAATTATTGTCCATTGATGACAGCGTTGGCGGAGGGATGACTTGCAGCGGCGGATGGACTCTAATTTGTGCGCGGACGTTGTGCTGATAAACCACTTACTCCGGAGCGTGATTAAGCTCTTGAACCGCGGATTATGTGGTTAAGAATCGAGTGAAACAAGACATAATGCCGCAACGCCTGCCGATGAGAAACCCTTAAAGACCACCTGACGACGTATCCAATTTACGTCACCACCATTTCCGCGTATCATCTGTCGATTCGGATTGGTCGCCGTGTGGCAAATTTAATTACAGACAACGTAATCGGTTATTGGAACAGCTTCCAGTTCAAATTAATCCGAATGTGTGCATGGTGGTGCGAACCCAACCCTCTATGGTCGCTGGTACGGTTGCATGCACGCGCTTTAGGGCTGCATTTGCATAGCAATGCGTGCAACTTGATGAATTGCACACGGCTGCTAACGGCTGTTTGCAATCTGGGTCTAAAACCGAATTGAATTTTAAATCGGCGATTAGAATTTGCTGGGTATGCTCTCAATTGTGTTCCGAAGGTCACTTTCGGTGTGGTTTACACGGTTGTCAATGCCCTTTGGCGGCAGCGGTGGCAGTCCGGCAATTCAAAATCGGAAAATTGATTACGGGTCAAGTGATTGTGATTAAATTAGTTGAGTTATTGAATTATACGATCTGTGATAGCTGTAGGCGGCAGGAGGTCTCATAACTCACAATTCAATCGGGATGTTGGAATGGGCGTGGGAGTACATGGTTTCTCTTGTAATTAGCATACGTACGGTTTCGCATTCAATAATTACTGGTCACGAAGATGTTGTTTTCAGTGACGACTGTAATTTCATGTGACATTCGTTGTTCAGATTGAGCATTGATGGTGTTGTAAATTGCTTGGGAAAAGTTCACATGAACATGGAATGAGGTTTTACATGGGTGGTAGGTGATTTTTGAGGAAACCGAACAGGCAGATGCACAGCAAGTTGGTTCCTGTCCTTCTCCAATTATTTGCTTCACCTCAAACGAAGATGTTTTCTGTGTCGTTGCCCAAGAAGGCGCAGTGTGCCCATATGCTTTACGTGGTCGCCAGCTACATGATGCTTGTCGCCCTCTTCTACAGAGACATCAACATTTCTGTTTTCGTTCCAGATCTCTTACTCAGACAGACATTTTTCTTCTCCTGTCTCATAGAGAAGGACTGGAATTAATAAATGTTTTTACCCGACCCGCTTGGTCTCTTGTGCTTTTGCCACTTCAGCCCAAACAAATTGTTAGTTAGCAAAAGTGATTTTACTTCGGAGACAAGACCACCTCAACATTATTGCCGGTCTTTTTAACACTTTGTTTGACGTGCCGATATCGTGTGTTCTTTCTGGATGACAACATAGGTTTCGTTTTCCCCCTTCTTCTACTTCTATACCTCACTGTGATTATCCAATCACATCTTAGTCACCTGCAGACTTTTAGAAGATCATGTGTTGGCCCGCGAGTTTCGCATGGTCCTGTCAAGTATGATTTTGAAAACATCGCATGACGGCTAATTGTGCACTTAAGACATCGATTGAGTAGGAATAACAATCGGATGAGAGTGATAAGGAATTAAAGACTAGATATAGCTTATTTCGATGAACGCTATCTAAAATTATCATGCGGTCCTCAAATTGACAAGTAGATTGTGTGTGTCAAACATTAACTTTATGAGTCTTTTCCAGGATCTAAAATAATGTGATGTGTCAACTAAAAGCATCGGAAACCGAAACCTTCCCTACCTTCCTGTTTCAGAAGTGGAGGAAAGGATCTTCAAAGCGATGCTTGGGAGACCGTTTGTTCAGTGTAGTATAGTATAGCAAATCGAAGGCGCATGCTTTCTTCAAATCATATTTTAATCAGGCTAGTGCATTGCCCCGCCGAAATAACACTGTTATATTTGTAAGTTCATATATAATGAGCACTTATACCAGACAAATGTGGTCGCCGTGGCGTAGTGGTAAATGCGTCGACCTCCACACAGAAAGTTTGGGTTCGATTCCCGGAAGGAATACCTCGCATTTTTTTTTTCACGGCACCACCTCCTTCCAGTTGCTGACAACACTCAAAGAGTATCAATTGCTTATGAAAACCTTCTCAAATCTCGCCGTTCGCAGTCGGCAAAAAACTGTATGTCCCTTCTACTTGTGAGAGAACAGTAGCGCGCACAACACGAGTAGTTCATGTAGAAGCTAGGCCCTGGTCCCTTGTAGGCTGTAGTGCCTTTCAATTATTTTTATTATTATTATTTATACCAGCAAATATGCAGTGTGTTCAAACTGTTTTAGCGGGTGATCCCGACACACGTGATGTTCAGAGAAATTAATTAGATTGCAGCAGATGCAGATGTTTAACTACATAGTGCCATTACAGGCAGCGGGCGTCAAGAAGTAATGATGCTGCCCAATGCGATCGTAAGGCAAACGTTCTAAGTACCAACTTCGTCTCTTACGAAGACCATCTGCACAAGGAATGAATCTCACGTACTGCAAGTTGTCATATTGCAGTTCGTATTTCAATTAATTTTGAATAAATCATAATACTAAAGATAATTATGTCTTAGGGTAAGTATGCACAGATGATTCTCTATTTAGTCGCAAAATGTGGAACAAATTACCATATTTTCAATGTAAACGGGAGCCCATCATTCTCTGTGTTCTTCTCGAGTATATGCTTCTTCTAGCAGACCTGCAATTCGAGAAACGGGTATATCAATGTTTAAGTTGTCTCGTAT